>OX387423.1:68006388-70971354 GCA_947563755.1 Lochmaea crataegi
TATTTTTTTCGTCTAACAATGATTTTTGTCCAGCTGAATCTCGAAATGTAGATAACAACTTCCACCTTAAATCATAAAATACAGTTGCAGGGTCTCTCTTTGCAAGATCCAGCCACACATTCCTATTTTTTTTACAAATATATTGTTTGGAGTTTTCATCGATGTATTCTTACATTGTGAAATCGCAACTTACTTTAAAGGAATTTAAATTCCATGTTCAGCTTCGGACTCCATAAAAGTTGCAGCGTTTTTAAGAATCAGTCGGCCTTGACTGTGGATAATTTTTCCTTTAACACCAACAAGTTTTTTAGGAGGCATGGTTTTCTTCAAATACAACATCAAATGTCAATAATAAAATGGCTGTCGGCATGAAACATCGTTTGTAACGCCAATGGCATGAAACGGTCGTTACGAGGCAACATAGATAAACAAGACCGATTTTGGTTTCTGCGCAAGACAGTTGGCAAACTTCACGTGGCTTCTTCTTATGTAAAACGGAGTCTATTTTTGTCTTGCTGTAGGCAATCGAATATCTGCCAAAATAAAGTTTTTGAACGGTTTTATTTACTTTATTAAAATGTATTTATCCTAATAAATTGTGCATTTAAAACCAAATTTGTGGGTATATTTGGGAATCCTAACTCGAATTTCTACATTTTCTTCATCACTTGAAGATTCTGAAATACTATTCAACAAAAACCCCCTCCATTGGTTCATATTACGACATCTTTCAGCTCTACGGTCTTCATCTGATTTGGTGATGTGGATGTGGTATTGATTAATTCCATTTTCATAGTAAACTAAGGTGCAAAGCACGAAATAATTGTGCGTAACTGAAATTATTTTATGATTATCACAACGACAGGTTCGAGTCTCGGTCATCACACTACTTTCCTCATCGATCTAGAGAGCATTGATCAGACGCAAAAATAAAATCATGGGGCGAGTGAAATTTCTATCAACAGTCATTGTAAATGTTTTAAATATTTACTCATGTTACGCTACGCCCCAAGATTTTATTTTTGTGTCTTATCAATGCCCTAGCTAGATTGATGAGTGTGATGACTGGTACCTAGGACCTACCAAATTATTTTTTAGCTTTTAGTACATTATCTACTCCATCATTATCTTTCTTTTCAATAAAAGCATTCAACTTGAACAAATTTCATTAAGCTTTGAGTAATCGAGGATGGATAAGCTTGTGAATTTAATGTTAGTGGAAAATTTAGAGTTGACAGAAATAGAAGTTCAAAATTTTCGCGTTCCATTTAATCCTTTGAATTTGTTCACGACAATGAATGTTTTGCTCCGCCGGGAATATTATTTAAAATATTTGCCAATTTAGTCCACTCTTCTACGGAATCTTTCGAGCCAAAGTTATTTGTGAATTTACTACTAATCATTTGATCCTTCCCTTGCAAATATTCCACCACCATTTTTCTTTGGATTTCCGAAGCTTTTCCTCCGCGTCCGCCTAATTCATTAGTCAGAATTTGATCCATTTCATACAATCACTTTTAAACATACATAAAACATAACCATAAAATTGGAATAATTTGAGAGCGTTAAGAAGAGCTATCCCTTTATTCACGGTATTGCCAAATTTCGCATTTCGCTTAAGGAAGTCATTTAACGAATCATCTCAAGAACTGAATAGTAGTAAAGTCTTCGCTAACTACTGGGCAGCTATTCTTGACATCCTTCGCAATTGTACGAATGCGCATGGTTACGAATGGTCAATTTGCGAACACTTTCTAAAAATGGTATTCTTGATCTCTCCTCGTAGAGATGTGTGAACATTTTCATTCGCGTGGTGGAATGAATTTGGCAACATCGCAATTTCTAGATTATTAGCTATTCTGTGTTACAGTTTATCAGATCATGGATAGTTAGATGTTAACTTAGCTTAGGTTATGTTATGGCGAGGACGAGAGGCTAATTCCCACTTTGCATTCCACGAATTCATTGGTCGTCTCAAGGTTACATGAATTTGACGCTTGTGTTGTGTTATATTGGTTAAAACAGATCTTTGATTAATTTATCGAGAAGGGCAAGGAAAATCATTGAAGAAGCTATACAGTGTTGAGAAAATGGCTTATATATGATTTTCCTTGCCCTTCTCGATAAATTAATCAAAGATCTGTTTTAAGTTTTAACCAATATAACAAAACACAAGCGTCAAATTCATGTAACCTTGAGACGACCAATGAAATCGTGGAATGCAAAGTGGGAATTAGCTGCTTCTGGTTGTAACGAGTTATTTTTTTTGCAAGTTTGATTTTTATTTTTTTCCCGTAATATATTTTATTTTACCACTAGGTTGTATATAACTCGTTACTTTACAACCCTTTCTACTACCGCATTGATTTTTTTTTCGTTATTACCGTTATATATTTTAGTATAAGTCCGAGTTACGCAAATCCAAATTCTACACAATTTATTCATTTCCGATATTTAAATTTTTCAATTGAAGGGACGCCCGGTATATACACCATTTTAATTAAAGCCGAAGCCGTTCAGTATAGGTACAACTTTTTGTTGTAAGTAGATAAATTTCACTTTTAATTCTCTCACCACGACTACGCCCGAAAAATGTAACTAGGATTTTGGATATAAATTAGCGAACAATTGATAGAAGCCCTCTGATTCATTCCGGCTCTCAATTATTCAGAAAAATTATTCTTTCGTGACTCTTCTCTCAACTTTCTTCCGATAACCGATAACCGATAAACCGAAAAGTATTGTGAAAATTTAGTGCATTACGATTGTGTGTGGAAGCTGTATTTTATAAGGTAAATCATTTTTACAAATAAACTGTGTATGCGAAACTTTCCGTACCGCCGCCTAATATTAAATTGTTAAATGTATGGTTTTGAAAATTTTCCGACCGGCTATTTTTTTCTTTTGTTGTTGAATTGAAATTGGTTTTTTTTTATTTGTTTTTTTTATATGGAAATAAAGATTTGTGAACTGTAATTTGATTTCGAATTTTATTTACAGCGTTTATTATATATTAATTAACTGATATGAATTATTAGTGGATTCTCGAATTATTTTATGCTTTTGGTTCTCAGTAGTTTTATATTAAATTGATATCCAAGTGGATTATAATATTTTAATTTTATGCTAGTACTAATATTTTTACTCTGAGTGTCGATAGCTGGGTACCGTTTAACTAGTGGGAATTTTTTTTTTTTGAATAATAGTTACCGGCTTTATTTAGATTCAAGGGTTACTCAGACTTGGAAGAGGCTTAGCCACAATTTGTTTGATTTCCCGGCAGATCTAATTCGTTCTTAAATTTTTTTTTTGGGGAATAATAGTTACCGGCTTTATTTAGATTCAAGGGTTAATCAGACTTGGAAGAGGCTTAGCCACAATTTGTTTGATTGCCCGGCAGATCCAATTCGTTCTTAAATCTTATTTTTTTTCGGAATAATAGTTACCGGCTTTATTTAGATTCAAGGGTTAATCAGACTTGGAAGACTCCCAGTGGAGCGAATCACTTATTGTCGTTAACGGATTCGAAGAATCGGGTGTTCAACTAAAAATAGATTCTTTTCAATGATTAGCAGATCGTTAATTCTAAGGGAACAAATAACGTCGCACTTTATTTTATCAAATTTAAGGGTGCTGTTTTGTTTTTATCCCCATTTAAAAAATTATACTTTGAAAATTTCTTAAAACCCGCCTTTTAGATTTTGACGTCACTAGTTTAAATTGAAGTTAGTCACATATTTTGGCATGGAACAAAATAATTCGAAGAGAGTGTAGTCACCAAAATTGAAGAAGAAGTCAGGAGTGACAGTGAGTTGTTTCGTTGTGGCATGTAGTTTCATCTTATTTCAAATTTTTGATTAGTTTGTGTTTAAGCCTCCTTTTAATAATAAAATTACAGTGTACGTTAAAGCAAATGCCAAGTCATCTTTGAACTCATAACTAAAAAAGACATATACATTGATAAATATTTGAGATGATTATCAATACAATTATTAATTATTTTCTGTAATTACGTATTTCACTTACATTAAAATGGACTTCACAACAAAAATAATTTGTTGAAGTTTGTACTCAAAAGACCTCCTCCTCTCATCTGTTTCCGGCACAGTAATGAATTTTTTACCCGATGTTCTTGATTTATTAGTGCAATATGGTACAAAACACGATAATTTTAAAAAATCAAGCACACAATAACACAAATAATAGAAACTGTAAATAATGCTTCAAATTAAAATTGAACAAGGTAAACAGAGTGATAGATGTCAGGTCAGATGACAACATTTTTATCCTGAACAAACTCAAACATCCCAAATGAATGAGAAAGAAGAAGCTGAAACATGGAACAGCAAAGGAAGACTAACGACAACTTCACATTTAAACTAGTGACGTATCTGCATTATAAGTTGCATAATTTCAGTAAATTTTTGTTTTCATTTTTTTCTTTTAATCCAAAGACTAAATTATTTTTCTTGGGCTCTTGTCTTAATAATTCTTCTTCACAGTGCTGTATTGCTGTAATATTTATGATATAGTGCTTGCTGCTACAATTATGATTGCATTGTTTTAATATTTCGAATAAATATTCATATGTAGGTACAGATGCGTGATTGGAGATATAAACTTAGAAGCAATTAGGTTATGGCCGGGTTTATTTGATAAAAATAAAAACAGTAAACGCGATCAGTAAATATTAATCTGGATACGATATAAAGATAACATTTTGGTGTATGCTACACCTATTTATTTATTAATATTAAATCGTTAGATACCTGAACAGTCACACACACACACAATATCTAGTGCTATTTCATTCAACTATAATTAGTTACACTTTGTTTGAAATTTGTCTTTCATTATCTTTTATTTATGTTGCGCTCTTCGAATTATTCTAACGAGGTTTTATTTTCTAAACTCGATTAGACACAACAATTTGGGATTCTATTTAAAAACTTTAACATTTTTTGTCTACATATTCATTTGTGCTTAAGAAATAGATTACACCCACAATGTTAAGCGTGCATTGTTCTCTCATTTAAACGAGCATTTTCTTATATTTCATATTTCTAGCGTATTATATTTATTAGACAAGATCCATTAACAAAGATGTCACTTTACTGTTGAACCGAGTTTTGTTTATCTCATCTCCCGTAACATATAGGTACACATGGCCAAGGTTAAAATGCAGATAGGACAAGTTAAGGGTTCTGAAAAGGGAAGTGGTCTGAATGGGTGTTTTTGGAATGTTTAGTCCATACATAACCGTGGTTTTGAAAAGAGTAAATTCAGATATTTGTATTATTACCCAGTTTTATTATAAATTTACCTGTTTTGAATCTTACAATTTCGTCCTAGTACTTATCAATTACAAAAAAGTAAGAGGTCCATTTTTCCAAAAAGTATATTTTGAAATAATTTTTTTTGTCGCATTTAAATTCAGCATATACCCTAAAATACCTTAAAAAACCCCTTTCTTGCATCCACCCCATTTTCCTTGGTAATTTCTTTTGTGTTTTTGAAACTTGAGTTGTATTTGACACAATTCTACTGTTAGAAAAATTAGAGTTTACCCTAATGTCACTCTCTATTCACTATGTCATATTTTTCATTTGTAGCTAGGCCCCGGGTGGGCTTAACTTGACCCATGTTCAAAAGGACGCACACGAATAGCGCCAAAGTAATCCTCAGGTAGAATTGCAGTTATGGAAGGTCTTAATCTCTTGCCTGAATTGCGCCGGTTATAGGGATTATCGTTTTATTAGGAATTAACAAATCTTATTTAAAAGTAAACATTTCTGAAAATATTATGATAACTCCTAATTGTCTTCTAACAGGAGGAAGGGTAGCAAAGTATATCAATTTTATTTTTAGTTTTACGTTTGCGTTTGAGTAAGGTGGTATATAAAGTTTAAAATCAATTAAGTATAAAAATGGACCAAACCAAACCAAACCAAACCAAACCAAACCAAACCAAACCAAATTCAAAATTTAGGACTGACTAGTGAATATAAAAATGGCAATATTTTGGCGCAGTTCGGACTAGGATTAAACCAAGTAAGCAGGTAAAAAAAAATGGCGCAGTTCGGGTGAGGGATTATATCCTCAAGATAAATTTGGCGCAGTTCAGGTGCACCCGTTCAAAAGTCCCCAAGGACCGTGAGGTATATCCGCAACCCACACGATAACTAGTTAGGTAAACATTGCCTTGGGTCGGAATACCCACGTTTTGTGTACTATTTGCATGGAAACTATATAAACCCGATCCGAACAACAGGATTATATTAGCGGGTCAGGCAGATCTTGAGATATAGGGGTAAAATGTTATTATTAAAATTAGAATGTTAGTATGAGTAATTACTTGTCACAGTGAAAAAATATATATTTTTATGTTGGTAGCAACACAATGATGGTTTATTTTTTGATAAATTTGTGAATCTCAAAAAAACAACTGATGCAGTATGACAGTTTGCATGCTGCACAAAGATATTTGGTCATTGGACACTGGTTTTGAGCTCTTTCTCTTCTTCCTTCCTGCACCTTTTTCGAGCCTTACCACCGTCAACTAAAACATGTTCTTCTGAACTGTTTTCACCTTCCAATGTTGGTTCCGTGGCACTTACCTACTTTCAATAAGCTTTGTACCAAATGTTTTTTGAAAGCAGTAATTTATATCTGGCTTTGTGTCACTTCTTAAAAAACTATAAAAGAATTTATTAGCGCTGAACCTAACAATAATTCCATTGCTAAGTTACGGTACAATACTTCCACTTCGTTTCACGCCGAAGACAGTGAGAGTAGGATTAGGAGTAACTGATTAGACAAATCTATAAAGCCTTTACAATCATTATAATCTGCTACTACAGAAGGCTTAATGATTGTTTTATTTCTCTTCTGTACCTCTCTTGTCTCTTGTGTTGTCTCTTGTCTCGTCAGTATGCTTGGTGGAGAGCATTATTATATCTCGTTTGTCCTTTCATTTTGTAACCACGATACCATAATATCTTTCTTCATCTTTCTTCAATTTTTTATCTAATACTTTTTTAGGAATAAATTTACGGTCGGAACGAAGGGTACCAATCAAGTTCATTTGCCAAACGTAACGTGCGGCCACAATCCAATAAATTATTCATCAATTCTAATACTACTTTTTGAGAGGCATAACCTTCATTAGAAACATCTGATCCACAATAAACTCGTAATCTGTAGGTATAACACTTTTCTGTGCACATTTTGTACATCTTTATACCAAATTTGTGCCGCTTATTCTTTATGAATTGCCTAAAAAGCAATCGGCCACGAAAAGGAACCATTGTTTCATCAATACATAGATTACTTCCAGAGGTTACTATTTCTTCAAATTTTTGGTTCAGTTTTTGAATTAGTGGAGATATTTTACGGAGTCGATCCTCAATTCAAACAACCAAATTAACGGAAAGTTTTTTTTTACGAATAAGTAATTCCTGTATATTTTTAAATTACTATGAACAGTTTACAAGAAAAAAATATACCGGGCCATACATTTCGAAAAATGTTTAACATACCGGGGCTTAACTGGTTAACATAATCAGAACCCATCTAGGAGAAATAGATATTGTTACAAAAATTTTCTCATATCGGCAATTGCATATTTTGAAGTGTTTTGAGAGTTTTCATTGTAACTTTGAGAATAATTCTACAAGGTGTTTCCATAGTAATCTGAACGAAAAGTTCCTATAAACATGTATTGTGTGATAAGTTTTATCGTTAATAAGATACAGGGTGCTTAATGTTTTTATTATTTTAATAGAAGCAATAAGATTGTGATAAATATAAACATAAAAGTAGTACATTTCAGAGCAAATGCTCAAAATGTGAACCTCCAGCTAAGCATCCGCTCGACGTTTAATGGTTTGCCGAAGAGTTTCGAAAAAGCCAGCCAGCCCTGTATCTCATCAACGACAAAACTTATCACACATGTTTATTGGTACATTTCGTCTTAAAATTGAATGACGAATGGCCAACAACAATATTTCAGATTACTTTGGAAAAACCCTGTATATATTTTTTTATATAAAGTATGATTTAAAATCTCCCAAACGTACAGTTACACATTTACTACATATACTACGATTCAGAGCTTGCTCGCGCTGTATTACATTGGGATAGTTAGAATTTTGGATGCATTCATAACCTTCAGCCTTTTTTATCTCTAGATTCATCTATTCATTTTATGATATTATTTTATTGTATTTGTTGTGTTTTGGTGGTAAGTACTTTTACCAATTCTTATAATAAAATATTCATAAATTTGAGATAGATATGCTTCTAATTTTTTTCTTCTTTGAAATGTGTAAAGCCCTCGATATTTTTAAATATATTTTGAAACATTTTGCCTATGACAAACATATTTTTCATGAGATTTTTAAAATTCTGATGGGTAACATAAATTTTACAAATTGTGAACACAATGCAATTTATGCAATCTCTAAAGAAGGGGCGATATTTCAATAAAAGAAGAACAGACAAGATCTGCAATTTGGAACGATGCTGCCTTAAGCCACAAGAACGTTGATTACGTGGATAGGAAATGACATGAGACTCCGGAGATTATGAGATTTTTCCTGAGGTCTCGGTGTAGAGATGATGAACGACCTGCAACCAACTGTCAACACCCTAAAGTATAATCCCATTATCACTTTACACCTGCAACATGTCACTCACCACCCGACACCTATCGCCTTGCCTAGGAAGTACAATTGCGTGTCCATGCAAAGTGAGACTTTAATATAATAGGAAATAAAAACTACTTTGACGCTAATTAGTTTAATATCAGTTATTTTTTCTAGAATAGCTAGATTTGATCTAAATAATAATCCATCCTGAATCCTGATAAAAAATAGTGGATCGATACTTTTTTCTTTACGTTCTAAAATCTATTTTCTGATACATTTCGTTTAGATCATAATGATATAAGTCATGTTGTGAATGTTATTGTGAGTTTTGGTCCATTTCCAAGTTTACTTCACCGTCGTCTATCGAATAATTGGACATTTTTAGAATTTGTTTTACTTTACCTTAATGAAAATACGAATAAGTAACATTCAAAATAATAGTTTTAAATGGTCTCCAAAGTTCACGCTATCACGACCGATTGTTAGCAAGTATCGCACAGTACTGTCTAGTTGAAATATTTTAGTAATTGTTTTTGCTTAATACAATGCTCGCTACACTATTATTGATCAAATTTTGGCAATTGGGGTTTTTTAGACGTGATAAATGTCACCATATGTGATTTTTGGCCCGCTTAACAAGTATTAACAGTGATGCCAATATTTTTTAATATTCATTAGCAGAAATTTAGATGCGCAAGTTTTTTGTCCATGACAGTTGATCAAAAAAGGGTTTACCTGCTCAAATGTAATCAATTCATCCATTATTTAAGTGGAAGTGTCAGTTGTTTACCATTACTATTTCTCATTCAATTTGTACACAAGAGATTTAGAATATTCAAAGAAAATTGTTCTCTATAGAATATCGTTTTTACCGTTCCAAAAACTCGAAAACAAACGTGTTACGATAATATTGAAATATAATAGCCAAACAGGTCAAAAGTCATACCATCTCAATCGGGATTGAGCTGTAACGAAGGTTACCATTACCAAGATAATCCGTTTCATTCCTTTTAGGGAAGTTACGAGTGGCCCATTTTCACTTTCTTGGTTATATCGAAATATCGTTTGTTCAGATTCTCCAGTCGTAGCTGAAATTAGGTACACGAAGAGCACACATAACCTCATCCGACAGACAATGATGAAGCGAGTTCTTATTATAATTAATAATTATTAATTCTTATTAGTGCTTATTATTTTGAATGAAGATTTTTCCGATAGCTTCAGTGCGTTCTTTAGATCAAATACTCAATTCAATGCAGATTATATTAACAACGATATCATATTTTTATCACACACTTATATATTACTTAATTATAATAACATTTTTTATTCATACAATAAATTTATTAGTAGCAAAATAGCTCAGTAACAAATTTATTCTGATTCTGACTCGACAGAAGTGGCTAAGTCAAAATCTAATTCTAGTTCTTCATCGATTTTTTTTCCTTTGATACTCTAAGTACATCCTCAACCTGTAAGGGTGTGGGGTCCCCAACGAACCATCTGGGCATCAAATAGCGATCCAAAAACCAGCTACAATCTACAGGAGTTAGTTTCACGCAGCATGCATCGTAAAATTTTCTGTTGCGCTTCTCCGTCACTCTCACCGCTTGCGATGAAAAATTTACATCTAAAATCTAAGCAACCATGAGACGATTTATTCTTGGTTACCACATATACTATGGTATACCTAGTATGGGTAGATGGTAGGTAAACTATCCCACAGAGGCGTACTCACCTTATACTCCAAGACTGTATCTAGTTCATCTGCAATAAATAAATATGTAATAAGGTAATATGGTAATATGGTAACACCGCATTGCAGACTTTTTATACCTACACTTCCTCAAGTGTTTTGGATCTACCAAGCAAATCATGTAGTAGCTGATTATTCCAACAGACACTTCATTCCTTACGTTTTTGGATCTACCAAGCATAGCATGTACTACCTGATTATTCCAACAGATACTTCTTTGCTCAAGTGTTTGGATCTACAAGCATATCATGAACACTATATTATTCCAGACAGACAACACATATTAATCATTTTATCATAAAAAAACTTCCAAACTGACCCTCTTACTTGTATTACATAAATTTTACTCACCCCGAAGGATAATTCACGTTAAGTTTCTTTCACCCTGTATACAAAATTGAACTGGGATAGGAGTGTATGGGCCAAGAACCAAACACTCTGAGAGCTTGGGAAAAACCCCAAGTATCTTTCAAGCGGAAAATGTGTCCAGTTCAATATTGATAAAGGATATAGAAGGCAAAGGATTATCATAATGTCGGATAGTCAAGCAGCCATTAAAGCTCTGAGTTCTTGTGAAATCAATTCCAAAATGGTATGGGGATAACTAGGCAAACTCGATGAAATAAGGCGAGAACAACATCGTCACCTTGCTGTGGATTCCAGGGCACTCTCGAATAGAAGGAAATGAAATAGCATATGAACTAGCAAAGAGAGGGACTGAAACACCATTTTAGGGGCCGGAACCCTTTTGAGGTATCAGCTCCAATGTAATATTGGAAGAAATGGGCAAACCCGAGAAAAAGAGAAGATCTGACCATTGGAAAGATCTAGTAGGGCTTAGACGATCAAATATTCTTCTGTATACCAGTTGAGGACAAATGAATACCTAAGTCAGAGCAAAACTACACCAAGAGTCCTAACTGTCGCCAGGAAGGGCATCTGAAAAAGCTGAAAATAGTGGAGGAAAGATAGTGGAGAAGATTATGTGGTATGGATGAAGAATCCTCCATCCACATACTTGCAGATTGCACAGCAATTCAGAATCCTAGGGCACAACACCTAGGAGAATACCTGATAGAAGAGGGACCCCTACCCAAACTAAAGCCTGCAGATATCCTAAAATTCCTCCGGGAAATAGGTCTAAAGGAGCTACTTGGATTAGATTTTATGAAGTGGCTAATCGGCCTATTCCACTGCGACCTTTTCAGATCTATTGTGGTACTCTGCATCTAGATTTCATTCTCCGGTCCGACTCTTTTTAAGTAGCCTATCAGCCTCGAGACTGAATATTTCATGTAATTTCTTGTTAGTGGCTTCTAATCGCCTAATACAAGAGACCTCACATTCGCCAGGCAGTCGTTCTGGCATAGGATGTGCTTTGCAGTTTCCTCTTCTAGGTGACAGAATCTGCACATGGCAAAAAAGGAGCTACTAGTCTCTGAGACTTTCTTTAGGAACTAAGTAGAATAAAGCGGTCCTTTAGGTCTCAGCGAATATCACCCCAATATACATGCATACTCAATATCAGTGAAACTTTAATCAATAAAATAACTATTATTACTTAGATATAGTACCTAGTTATAAAAAGTTGCTTGTAATTGAGTCAGCAATTCAAAAAGTTGAAGTTAAAATAACAAAGTTGTCTGCAACTTCCGGTAAAACCGGAAGTCAAGCGTATTATCATTCGATTGATTATTGTTGGAAACCCCTTATTACACATTTTTATTCTAACCAGTTTTGCCTTAATGTGCCATCGAAAAAAATCACCCTGTATATTACCCTGATAAAACCCACAGATGCAGAGTTTTTACATGATCTATCCATTCTAATTTATCTATACATATAAAATGCTTTGCCCTGAATGAATGACGGATCAACGCACAGCCTAAACCGCTGATCGTAGAGACCAGAGATGGTAGAGACCTGAAACTTGAAGGGCAGTTGGAGGGTGTGTTCTTTGTATGACGTAGGCAACCAATAAGAAAGAATTTTCCGAAATTCTACACCTAAGGTGGTGAAAAACGGGGCAAAGTTTGTATGGCACAACGTGATTCCTTGGTCCGATCTACTTCAAATTTTGCATAAACATTCTTTAACAGAATTAATGGAAGACGCGTTTCGTATTTTATTGAAACTTATCGCCTAACGGGGGTAAAAAGGGGTAGAAAGTTATTCTTATATTATACTCCTTAATGCTTTTGATTTAAATTACATTTTATTTTGACACGTTTGAAAACTCAATCCGATTTTATTCAAAAAACGTTGAACTCACTTAAAAGCTTGGTGCAATGCAATACTATTTAAAATTGGAATGTCAAATATAAAAGAATATTTAAATCGGATTAGAATTCGAAATTTCAATTTTATTTGTTCTTGGATATTTGAAAGAAAAACTCACTTTAACATTTTAACATAATAATTTATATGTTATAACAAAATTAATAAGGTAAAAAACTAATTAAAAATCCTATTAGAACCATTTTCGGCAAAAAAGGCAAAAAAACACTAAGAATGAACAAAATCAATGCTTTCAATAAAAAATCCAAAAAGGGCACTACACTGATATTGGAGGTATCAGCTGTTAGCTTCAAAAAATTGTATGGCCATGATTGTGTGTTACTCATCTATTTAGTATGTTTAATGATCGAAGGCAGAATTTCATAAAATAATATTTACTTTAAGATATTGGTTTATTTGTGAATGTGGGATACAAAAAAAGCAATTATTCAATGTATCTGAAAACCATCTATTCCTCTATATTTACGATCGCCTTGTGGTATCCAATTTAATCTACTTGAACGTCCTGTACACACATTTAGGTTATTTAAGTGTGTCCTAGATACAAGATAAATAAATATAAAATTGAAAGTTAAATTAAAAGATATGCTAAAATAGCTCGTCCCGTCTGAAGGTTTTTGCACCCACGCATTTTTTTATTTTATAAAAAGTGGAAAACAAAAATAGCTCTGACTGAATTATTCATAATTATATAAACTAATATCATACAAGTTTTTAAAACGTGCGAAAAACCAATAAGCACCACAAGTTTAAAATTTGTGCTAATAAATTTTATTTAACGTTCCATGTTTTATTAATTTATAAAAAAAACGAAAAAATAACTAATAGTTATAACAAAACATTTAATACAAATGTGTGTTTAAATAAAAACTTTACATACTTCTAGGTTTGTCTAATATGAATAATTTTTACTTAAATATTTTGATTCAATACGTTTATCATATTATAATAGTATGTGTATCGTTGAAATACGAAGGCAATTTTGATAGTCCCGCATCACTGCTTCAGTCAACTGTCATCTATTAACACATAGTCTGTCAAATATCAAGCAAACTGCTTGTTTGCCTTTGACAGTCATTGGAAGCAGACAAGATCGTGAATTTGAACGAAGATGGAAAAAAGTGCATCTGTGAAAACACTATGCCAACAAAAACCATCTTATTTTTTGGGACTGAATGCAAAGTGAAAAACATAGACCATCCATGAACAAAAATAACAATATCGAGAACAACTGACTGGGCTACTGAACAGAAGCATTAAAGCAATCGTCAGTAAATTTTATAAAAATAATTTATAATTTTTTTGACAAAGCAATTTTTTATATACCAAACCGTTTTACTATATCCTAGACAGAAAAAGTCTGCGTTCAATTAATAAATCAAAAAAAAAATATATTTAGCCTCAATTCATATAAATAAAATGGATTATAAAACTTTAATGATAAAATTAGTGCCAAGGAACAAATCATGCCTATTATTAATTGGATTAGGGAAAAATCAGAAGCGGTTCAATTCAAATTCAAAGCCAAATTAGATGTATTATTAAGTAAATTATTTTCATACTTATAGTGGAGTGAGTAAAATTATTCAAGGGTAGCCACAAAAAAACAATGAAATATTATTTATGGCCTGGTTTTCGTGGTTTAAAAACAAGTAAATTTGATTTAATTTGGCCGTTTCAAAATAAAGGGTTGGATTTTAAATATTTATGGTTTATTTGCAAAACTAAATTTTGTGATGTTTTTTATTCCCCTGTACTTCATAAGGCAAGAATCGAATGTCATTGTTTACAAATAAAATAATAGTATCAGATTAAATAATTCATTTTTGTTTCAAACCCACGTGGTTTGTTGTCTCTTCGAATTTTGGTTTGTGGCTTGGAGGTGAGATGTCGCTATTTTCGCAACAAAAATATTTCCGTAACTGGACAATATGTACCGTTGTTGATTATAGTCACATTTCAGTCCGAGATTAACTCTCGGACGATAACATATACCTTGTACTGAGGAGGCGCAATACGCCGAAACCGGTCTACAAGTTATGTTATCCCTTCTAGTTGCAAACCAGAATGGTTGGTTTAAATCTTGTAGATTTACCAACCCCGTTTGACTTAGAAGTGTAATTCAATGTCTGTCGGGGCATGTAGCCCGGGAAGTAGTTGTTTCTTCTTCGTTGAACGGTCACTGTTTTTGGAATATTATTTTTCAAAACTTTGTCAAAGCGTTAGAATAATATATTTTTATTCTTCGACATCTATAGTATCAGATTTATTTAATATGAGTATATATTTATGTAAGAAACAGTAACCAATCATTCTATATCTCAAGTAACATTTGATTATTTATTATTTTACATTACCTACTGTAGATCTTATTATTGTTTTGAAGTTCTTTATTGCTCTGATGACTTCTTTTGATTTTAAAACCCTGTGTAGATTTTAGGAATGGGGAAAGCAGCTTAGTACAACATAATTATATTATTTTTATAGTTCAGTAAATAAACGGTCCCAGAAGCGATTATATCTGCCGGTCCATGAATTTTCCGTGAAGGATAGGGTTTGACTAGTAATTGAACACACAGAAATTTCACACACCTCATCGCCATTTTGGGGGGGTATTCCCGGCCCCAAAGTTCCAATAATTGGTTTTCCGCCAATATCTCCTAAAATATGGCATTTAGAGAATTTCTATACAGGGGAAAAATGAAGATCAGGTCATTATCTACAAAAATGGCCTCTATGATTTCTGCCGAAAACTCGATAGTTTTCGAGATAATGGCACTCAAGCGGGATCCTTATGTTGAGCTCCCGCTCCGGAGTCGAAAGAGCGGGTTCTTTGCACTTACTCATGACCGGGCAAACAAATTATTCAATATCTCGGGTAAAAATGCATATTTTTTACGATTCAAAATTCAGATGAAAGGGGAAATCCACAGCTATCATATCCGATGATTCAAGGGCCATTTTTATATTTCCACCATATTTATAAAATGGGTCAAAGATTTTGTACTAACTTTTTTTTCGAGTGTTGGGAAATTACTTATATTTTTCCTAATAATAGACATTTACTCTCGATTTTTTGTTATTACGGGTCCTTTAAAGGTCTTTATTGATCTCAGAAATTTATATTGGCCAACTTTCTTGCCTCTTGATTTTTCAGTTAGTGTTTTCCTTTCCAAATTTTTGCTGTTTTTCGAGGTTGGGAATATTTTGCGAACAATCACTGTCTAAAAGTTTGTACATTATCGGATTGTCTTCCAAGATACGTCATTTTAAAGCTGGGAATTTCTCCTTTTTGGTTGTGCCCTCATTTTTTTTTCGAGTTTAGTGGTTTTTCAGAAATCCATGAAACCTCAAAATTATGTATTTTTCAACATGGTTTTTGCAAAAATACTAATGTTGCGAAAAAAATTATGAGCACCATTTTTGTAGATAATGAACTACTCTTCTTTTTCCCCTATATAAAAATTCTCCAAATGCCATATTTTGGGAGATATTGTCGGGAAACCAATTTTTGGAACTTTGGGGCAGGGAATACCCCCCAAAAAGGCGATGAGGTGTATGAAATATCTGGATGTTCAATTACTAGTCAAACCCTACCCTTCATGGACCGGCAGGATTTTTGTACACTTTGCCTACTTTTCATCCTTCTATTATTGTAGTTGCATTCTCTTTCAGTATCATTAAATAAGAGCACAGTTCTAATCAAAAAAATCGATTTTTGTTCATAAAAAAGCAAGACATAAAAGCATAATAGAACAAATTTTCGGGTTTAATATTGGGAGAATTCACAAGTGTACCTCTGAATACAGTCTTAATATTTAGTCGATGTCATAATATATGGCTTGATTCGGAACAGGCGTATATTCGTGAGATGGGGTAAAAATCAATTTTAATTTGGTCTTTTTATGTTATTTTTAGTCTGCTTTCTACTGATGTTCAGTTGTTTACCCTTTAAATTGCTGCATACTCTTGACTACTCTACAATATATGTCCGTACAATCGTATTCTTCCTATATAGTATCTTTTATTTCCAAATTCACTAGTGGTTTATACGCGTTGACTTGATTTTCTTACGTTCCAATATCTTTTCTTAAAATATTTCTTTTTATAACAATATTCTATAGGAACAGTGCTTTTTAGACTAAATATATTATATAAGAGAGACAGAGCGATATTTGGACGGATAATCGGATGAAAATTACAGAAGTTATAAGCATTTTTGTGGCATCGTAAATTTCAAGGTTGAAGGAAATTTTATATCAAATCCTATTGAAATATTAAACTACGATTTCTTGGTAATTTATGGATTTTATTTTAATTTCTTCCATATCCAAATTCAATCACTCAACGGGAACAATCAGTTTCTGCTTAAAATTCAATTTAAGATAGTAGTAACAGATAAAAATTCGACATTTCTCAGCTATCTATGTATATACCGATTTCGATTATTTCTATTTCCAAATAGGTACATCTATTCGACGAGAGCTGTAAGTTTCTGATGTCAATTAGTTGAAAATATGATTCTAGATGGTGCTACAAAGCAAAAACTTTGAATAGATAAATTTCCTCACTTATTTATACAGGAAGTCCATAAACTCGCTTGCTCCTACCAAACGCAAATGCAAGCAAGCAAGATGTGATTTTATGTTCATCTAACCTAGCGCCCCTTGAAGATGACGCTGTTAAGTCAGTTTTTTGAGCATATCTCAAAAAAGCCGCTACCTAAAAACTTCAAACTTGATACATTGTATAACCCTTTAGTGATAAATTATTTACTATGAACCCGCATTTTTTATTGCCATCACAAGCGTTCAACATGGAAGGGGTAGCGACGAAATTTGGTGAAATTTTTTGTGTATCAGTTTTTCGAGAAAAATTTATTTTAGTTTTTTGTATTTTTGGCATTCCACATTTGATTACTAAACGATCTTTATAGGACCTAGTTGGATTTGATAAATTTCCAAGAATTGACTTTACGTCAAATTGCATTGTAATTGAAGAGTTATTGTTATTGTTGTTATGTGAAAATGGTAAAATTATTCTAATTTTTTATCAATATGGCTATCATCTATGACGAGGTGCAATGTAACGCTCGTGCAGCCGAACGAAGATAAGCGGAACGATTACCCAACAGACGATAACCCAATCGATCAACATTTACGCCTCTCCACCAACGCCTAAGAGAAACCGGCTCAGTAGTACTTAAAGTACTGAAATTGTTAGGCACCTGGATGTTATAGAGGTGTACGAAAATGATATTTCGGACGAAATATAACAGTTTAGTACTAGAAGACTTGCGGCTATGTATCCTGTAATTTCTAAATCCCCCATTTGGAAAAATATTCATAGAGAAAACCTCTATCCATTTCACTTTCAAAAAGTTCATGCGATGCTAGATGGTGATTTCCCTGTTCGAGTAGTTTTTGCAATCTGATTACTGGACAAAAAGAACCAAGATCCCAATTTTTTCTCAAAAATTTTAATTTGCGATGAAATACTCACTCGAAATATGCACATCATCATGCCTACAAAGGTCTGAATAGGTGTAATCAACTACTGGATCAGGATAACCTTAACTTTTTCCAAAACAATTTACCTGATTTAATGACTACGTTCCCCGAATGACACGGCAAAATGTATGGTTCATGCACGATAGTTGTCCTGCCCATTTTAGTTGAAAAGTTCGTCAATATCTTGACAAAACAATGGAAATCGATGGATAGGACGAGGGGGGACAGTCAATTGGTGGAAAGGTCGTACATTCGGCTTGACAGTGACAATAATCAGTTGATTATTGCGCTTGACATTTTTTATTCATTTTATAGTATCTTGTTTTACTTTTCTCCGTTAACAAGCTTTGTTCAGCTTTTGCTGCACATTCCATGGAGGTGTACAAAAACATGTAAATCCATTGATTCGTCACTGCATGATATTTTTTTACAAAAAGATTTTTATACAAAAAGATCATCACTTAAGTAGTGCCTACTGCCTACTGCCCCTTGTGAACTGGATACAAATTAAGCAAACATTCTTACGTTTTCTAAATTTACGGTTTTATGAAAAATTAATTATGATTGTAAATAAAATAGTATACAACCTCGGTGGAAAATTTTTTTTTTTATGGAGCGCACTGTTAATTTCCCTCTGTACAGAAAATAAACTCTTTCCACATGGGTATGTACATAATCCACTATTCAATTATTAAAAACTAGTGATGTATCATTTTCATTTTGTGTTATCTGTGTTTGTGTTAGTATCTCAATAGTTTGGATATTAATTAATTTTATCAGGAACCATACAATTATCGTTAACAATGTTTGTACATCAAATTCAAATATTGAGAATCAATATGTTGGTTTGTATAGCTGCTTTCATTCTAGAAAACACTTAATACAAAAATAGAATTCTTAAGAATTTTTCATATTGCTGGTTCACTGTGAATAAATCGAATTTAGTTTGAAAAACTAGTCCATCAGTTATTGAACATTGAAATATAGGTTATTTAACTAAATATTGGAGTCAGCAAATAGTTAACAGTCACTTGGTTAAGGCAAGAAATTAGGTCGAAATTCATTATTGATCTGATTTTAATAATGGCAGCTTCTGCAGACTATACTTAAATACCTATTATATACTTGTACAAGAATGAAATAAAATATACAGTTGGTGTTAGTACCGGAGTTTATTCTAAGAATTTTTCGTTACTACCCCAAGCTAAAAAAGGGGGGTCAAGCGGTAATAATACGTATAGTTTGGCAAGTCTATCTGAAGCTACGGGGCATCCGTAAGGGAGGAGGAAACATGGCCGATATCTGTCATAAACGTACCAATAGCGTACGGTACCTATTTTATAAAAGCATTAAAAATAATAATTATTATTATATAATAATTATATATAGAAACTGATTTATGCTTTGCTTTAAAGGTAAGGTATTTTTCAAAACACGGTACCTATTTGTTAAAAATTGTACTTGAATTCTATATGGTTACGAAATAATAAGATACCAAGTAAAACTGAAAATTCGAAGGTAAATACTGACAATTATTTAAACGCCACTGGATAATCAATGTCAGTCAAATGTCGAAGTGACAGGGAAGAACACACGCACGCGCTTGCCAATAGGAAGTCAGGTAGTTACTTAGCAACGGAATTTCGATAAATATTCACTAATAGAGTTAGTTCGGGGGGCGTGGTAATGATGATTTTCGCACGACGTTGCCGGCTTGAAGGAAACCCATAACATATTTGGAAAAGTGTTCATCTTTTAATATTCAGAAATTGAAAAAATATTGTTAATAGACAAAATCCAATGAAACAAGCACATTAAAGAACTAACGTTTAATCATTATTGACATATTATTAATAATAAAAAGTCCATTTTCTAATTATTATCACTACATACTTAGCACTTTAGGTTTTTCATACTTAAACGTGGCAATATCGAATGTTTTCGACCTCATTCCTTTCACAGCTTCAGTTATGTTTGCCAAACTATATATACTATATATGGAGCAGCTGCGTGTAGTTTGCGTGTACCTACTTTGTATAATTAAGAACGTAATAATGTCTACAATATTTCAATCAGACTCTACACAATGTTTAACCAAAAAAATTTGTTTGATTTAAGACAAAGAACATATGTTGTCATCGTATACTAGTAGTTATCTCCTAGTACCGAAACTGAAATCTGTAAATTCCATTTTAATTTAGTAACTACCATTTTCGGTCTGACTACCCGTTAGAATAAACTCTGGTTAGTACTAATCAATGTTTTTGGCATCGTTAATGTGGGGCTCCCCCAAACTGGGCTAGCATGGCGGCACTAGAAATCTTGCCGCTGACACAACACACAGACTAATTTAAACAAAAATGTGTCAGTGTGTTTGCTACCCGCGTAGCTCAATGAGATTCCTTTGATGTTTACCGACATTATTTATTTTCAAATTTTCGGCGCCAAAAGCCGGCAACCTATGCCAGTTTGGTGTAGCCCCGGCTTTACATTAGTGAAAAAATAATTTAATGCGTTACTTTTCGAGTGATCTATACATATAGTACATATATACAAACTCATATATAATTTATGCTTATGTCAAATTCCAAAGAAATTATTTATTACTCAACAGATTATTTTTTTTTTGTAATATACCCACCTACGTATTACCATGCTCTACTAAACTTCATTATTCTCCTATTCCCAAATATTTTGAGAGTACGTTATATTTATATTTTTCCTTAAATTAATCGATAATTAGTGTTACAAAATACTAATAGGAACGAAGGAAATCAATAGCCGTTCCTAAAATACACCTCTTCAATGACGAATCGCAGAAATAATGTAAATCTTTCGGCTAAGTATTGTTTATACGAAAACCATAAACTGTCGATAAAAATAAATTAAACAAAACCAAAAGATTGTCATAAACAAGTGAAATTATGTGGGCAGCAAGAATTGTAATTGATTTTCTTTGGCATTTCATCAATTTGTTTGTATGTATTTCATTAACTTTATTCATTAACCATATTGAATTAAAACAATAAAAAAGTTTGTTTAAAGTGCTGATATAATCATATGTATGTATTTATCTATATTGGGGTGACATTTACTGAGACCTGAAAGATCTATTGTGCCCCCTTTCTTCTACTTAGTTCCTGAATAAAGTATCAGAGACTAGTAAGTAGTTTCTTTACACCTATTTCCCGGAAGAATTCTAGGATATCCGCAGGCTTTAGTTTAGGTAAGCGTCCCTCTTCTATCCAGTAGTCTCCTAGGTGTTGTGCCCTAGGTTTTTGTATTGCTATGCAATCCGCAAGTATGTGAATGCAGGTTTCTTCATCCATTTCACAGAATCTACATTCTTCTTGCTCCACTAGTTTGAGCTTTTTAAGGTGCTCATTCAGGCGACAGTGTCCCTTCAGGCCACCTGTTGAAACTCTTAGTCCAGATTTACTCTGGCTTAGGCATCCATTTGTTCTCTCCTGGTTGTAGGGTCTAAGTAGTATCTTTGATTGTCTAAGCCCTACTAGATCTTTTCAATGGTCAGATCTTCTCTTCTTTCCGACGTTGCCCATTTCATCCAATATTACATTGGAGCTGATAACTCAAAAGGGTTAAGGGGAACCGACAGTAAGGTTACGATGTCTCGTTCATTGAGTTTTCCTAGGCATTCCCGTTTTTTCTACGTTTTTGGTAAAATATGAGAAACCTTCTTTATCCCTTCCATCAGTAGCTGCTTCTTTGTTCCTTTCGTTGCTGTTCCTGATTCATGATCTTTTTGCCTTTAAGAAATAGATGCCCACTTACTGATAGAATTTCATCAATGTCAACTGAAGGCCCGCAAATCACACCTAACCAAAGGCCTTTTCAAGGTTTCACGACCAAAAATAGGCCATAGCTCTGGCGCATCAAACTTTCATGCTAGTGCAAAATAGCCATTTTGTGCGAGTTTCATACTATACTTTTTCTACGACAACATATGATTCTCGTTTAATATACTAAATTTAAACATTATTAGAAAGACATAAGCAAAAATTTTATTAATATTTTGAATACATGAAAAGTAGGTTATAAGCGCGTTGGTACAACTTCCTAGACGTTTTCAGTAATACATTTAATTTTGTGTTCCTTTCGCAGCTTCTCTTACGTCTGGAGCTATTCTAATTCAATATCGCTCTCACTTTCCATATTAAATATGTAGTTAATGTAGATTTATGAGAAGTAACTATTTAATTATGCGTCATGACATGACATTTTATCGCGACCGCCGGACGTCACAATTTGGAATAACCTACCTTGATTTTACCACATTTAACGTGGACCAGACACGCAATATTTAAAAACAAAATTGATGCGAGAAATTCCTACCGAAAATCTATACTAATTGCATTCTCTTTTGAGTATCATTAAATACGAGCAAGTTCTATACTCCATTTGAAAAAGGCAGAGAGCAATAAGCCCTTGTAAAATGACCATTCCAAGGACGTACCTGTTCGTAATTCCAATGCACGATTTCACCAGCATTTCCCAAAGTTAGGTAATACCTAAATCGGATTGTGGAATTGCTAAATGCAACCACGCGCTAAAAAGTACCTTAGCTTTTAGCAATTCCACAATCCGATTTAGGTATTAAACTTTAGACACTGTTTTGGGAATTTTTGAATCATACCATCTTAAAGCAACAAATCAGCAACAAAATATGCCGTCAGGCCTGTACTCGTAGAATAGCTATTTTCGTTACAGAAATATGTAAAATGGCTGCCGCAACTCAATGTCGCCAAAGCAGGGGGTGAGTTTGGCGGGTAGGGACTGTTTTGAGAATTTTTGAATCACGCAATCTTAAAGCAACAAATTAGCAACAAAATATGCCGCAGCTTAATATTACGCTACGGGGCCACGCGTTTTCTCGGTAACGGCATTAGCAACAAAATTAATTTTTGCGCAACAAATTAGCAACAAAATAGCAACAAATTATGGGCCCAGTCCGGATCGTGCCCTATGAAAAGGATGCCGCAGCTTAATAGACGTCAAGTCTTTACATATATTTCGCGAATCATTTTTTTTTGTAAATCGTACGTTAAAAAAATGTGTGGTTTTAATTATTAGACGTTTTCAATAGTCAATTTATCCTCTCGAAAATTAAAGTATATTTCATTATGAAGGATTGCTAAAAATAACAGAGTTAAAGTAGATATTTACGTCTGTACATAAAACATAAGTTTTTTGGCATTCTGCCAAAAGTTATGCATTTCTATTTACTCATTAAACCTTCCAGTCAAGAAATCAAATTAAGTGGGTCACATGAAAGAGGCGCTTTATTTTACATATTGAGGATCAAGGTGAATTGCAGTAAAAATAGTAATAGATTTGTATTTTTAATAATAATTTTATAAACACTGCAATACTGAATTACTTATTTCTGTAATTAAAGATGGAATATCTCATGAAGTCCAAGATTATATGAACTTATTCAAACCACAACTCACTAAAGCTGGATTCATAAACTCTGTGGTTCGTTATTCGTTGTTCGTGATTCGAAAATAAAACATTGTATTGTATGTTTTTGTTATTTATTTAAACAGTTTTTACTTGTGGGATAAAATTATACACACTATGGCTAATTACTATCTATTTATTTAAAGAAACACACACTGTATTAAACTTAATTTATATACACACTATACTTAATGTCTACTAATTTATTTACACTCGGTATAATAGTTCTAATTTATTTTCACCACTTGACTATTACACTATTTATCTGCACTAGAAAATTTCTGAAAAACATAGAGTTACTCTGTGATATTGATAGACCAATAAAAACATTATCTCTTTACAAACTCGAATTCGTTCCTTAAATCCCAAGCAATCAACTGCCATCTATTAACATACTATTTATATAGTGTCAAATGTTATGCAGTCGTCAGTTAATTTGTGTTTGGCAGTAGAAAAAAATGGAAAAAAGTGAATTTTATGTGCTAACCTATAGTTGGCGTGAAAACCCATTATCGAAACCAAGGAAAAGCCTGGTAAGTATTAAGGGGATTCTGCACCAACAATTTCAATGGTGCAAGATGTGGTTTACTGAGTTCAGGACGCCCAAAAGGAGTCGTCACGTCAGAAATCGTCGATAAAATCGATGGAATGATATTGGACAATTGGAGAATGAAAGTACTTGAAGGGGACATCTTAACTGAGCGAATACATCATATTATATATGAATATAAGGGCATGAGAAAGCAACCTGCTCACCAGATGCCATGGAACAGTAGGATTCTCCAGGTGACCAAAGAAGACGAAAGTGAGTCTGTCGCCATCAAGGTTGTGGCCACTTTTTTTTTTGGGATGCATGTGGTATCATTCACATCGTTCACCTTGAAAGTGGTAAAACGACCACCGGCGAATATTATTCTGATTTTTTGGACAAATTCGATATAGATTTGAAATGTTGCAGCTTACTAAAAATTTTACGGTAGTATATTAATAGATGGCAGTTGACGAGAGCAGGAAATTCAGGTTACTGACTGATCAAACTACCCTCCTATTTTAAATTAATCTACCCAATTCTCGACTTCACGTTTAGAGAAAATAAAGCGATTTAAAACTTCATTATATCGAAATGAGAAAGAACTTATCTTAGAAGCTCCTGTATAGCCGAATGCTGGTCTATACAGCAGCCCTGGCTCCAGATTAGCGGACAGTTCCAAGGTAAAGGTGAGTGAAAAAGAAAAATCGGGAACAGTAGCGGAATAGTTATTTTCTAGTGCGGAAACAGATACTTTCCTGCATAAACGCAATATTTAACAAAATGGAAAAGATTTATAATAGAAGTTTGTGCAAGTGCGCAAAGTTATACTTTTCCCACGAGGGCAAATCAAGAGGGCGAAAGAAGTAAATTTGTGCACGTTGTACAAACTACTATCATGAATATTTTTTCCATTTTGTTCAAATTTTGTTAAATATTGCGTTTATTACTTCTAATGTTTACTTCAAAAACCACTAGGTAACTAATAAACGTTTGTATCCAGTTATTATGTACAAATGTATTTTTCTAACAAAAATTGCATTACAGCAATGTAAATAATGATTAATGTTGAAATAAATAAATTTAAAAAACTGAAAAGCACGTTTTTATAGCAGATTGGACTAAACAATAAAAAATAAGTCATAACCTTAAAGCTAGTGGAGGTGTTGGAGGGTTACCATTAGACGTTTTGTAACCCGTGGTTTGGACTCTCGCCAGTGAATCAGGTAGATGGCGCGCTTGATTCCTATGAGATCTTCTATAGCTAGCAACTTGATTTCCAGCTAAAATATCAATAACTTCCAAAGAAACAAATCTGGTGATCGTGCGGGCCATAAGATAGTTCCTCTACCAGTTATTAAACAGCCTGGAAAATTACTATTTAAACACTCGGTAACAGAACCGTAATTGTGGGAAGGGCAATCATTTTGTTAAAACCAAATATCATCAAATCTGTCTCCTGCTAATCGACGAATTTCGGGAACAATATGTTGCAATAAATTAAAATACTTAGGACTAGTTAGATTTCCCTCTGTGAAGAATGGTCGGATCAAATTGTCGCCCATTATAACAGCCCATTTAATTTTTTTGGATACTGGGTGGGTTATGTGAAAACTCTAAGTTGACCAATATCGGACCCATGAAGAATTGTGATTGCCAAGTAATGTAAAATTTGAGTCCTCTGTAAAAACTACGGTCTTAGTGAACTCTGCGTTGTTATTAAATTTTTCCAAATTAAATGCTTCAAATGTTAGCAGTATTCAAAATTTCATGGGATTTCCATACTTCATACAACCGATAACCATTTTTCTTTAGAATTATTCAAACAGTTGTAGTACTTGCAACAGCAATTTGCTCACTACAAGGTGTAGGTTCTATTGCAGTAGCACAAACCATTATCTCCAGCATAGACAAAAATTTGGTAGCCGTTGATATAGTGGGAATCACGCTTTATACGATAAACTAAAATCTGCACACTATTATCGAAACTTTTTCAAACTATTTTTTCATAAATGTGAATCACCATGTACCCAATGTAAAGAAGCTTGTTTTCTATGATAGAAATCACTCTATTGCTATTTTAAATTATCCATACTATAAGAACAATTAGATGTGTATAATTAAAATTGTCTTTGATTATCTGTTTGAAGAAAAGGCTTAATTTAACAGATATTAAAATTCTATAACATCGTGTGGGTTTTTTCGTCAAGTGAGTAAATGACGCATATTTTTCCACAAGCAACGTCTGACCGTCGGATTCAAGTTAAAAATAAAAATAGTTATTCGTGACGTAAAATTAGCATCTACAGCTATTCAAAGACGTATCACACTTGTAATACGTGAAAAACGGTTTATATATTATTCTATAAATATTATAAATAAGTTAATTTTTAATATATTCTATTTAAAAACCAGTATAAATTAGAAAACGTCTCCATACAGCTCGAAAACTACCAAATTCTGATTGTGTTCAGTTGTGAGAAAGTATTTCGAAGGAGCTGGACCGTTTTAGACTCAAATCACGTTCCAGCGGCCATCAATGAATTATATTCCAATTGAAATATCTCACTATTTAATTCATTGAGCTGAATTTCATATAGTGGACTGAAAAAGGGGCAAAAAGGTTTCAATTTTTTTGAAGGTACAACTACATGTGGTCTTTACAAAATGATAGAGTAGGTCCCTTCCTTGAAGCTTTAGATTTATTTGGTACGCAAATAGTTTGGTGAAATTTTGAAAAATAAAAAAGTTTCTCGATTACTGAAAATAGTGCTGCAAAAAAAGTAAAGATTAAAGTTTTGTGTAGCTTTACAAGAAAACTAGGTTTTCTATACTAATGAAACTAACGCAGTAATCTCCGCTTACGTTTCTTCTGCCGATTAAAAAAAAGTTGAAAATATCTTGTTTAGTTCCGGAGATATCGCGAGGTATGTGTGAAAAAGTGATAAAACATAATTTTGACAGATTTTTGACAAATTTCGCAATAAAAAGTGTTGTCCCTATTAAAAAATGTTGTAATTGCCGATTTCAGATGGCCAGGGACCTACTCTATCATTTTGTAAAGACCACATGTGGTTGTAACTTAGAAATAAATATAGAAGGAAGCGACTTTTTCAGGGAAACAGAGCTATAGAGTGCATAAGAAAAGTCAAATTGTTTTGAAAATGATGATAAATGATAAACTCAAGCTCGAAATTAACACGCATCGAAATGTTTCAGCAACTAACAGTGGTACTGTTATTGACAGATTTTTTCATCGTTTTTTAAATACTTCAAAATCACAAGAAATGTACCTACGCTTCATATTTTAGTTATCATAAGTCTATTGTCTCCGCTCTCCCCCTAAATTGAAAAAAAATCAAAAATGTATTTAATAAAAAATTGTATTACAACTAGTTTTAAATAAATAAAACACAATTTTCATTAGAAAAATGATTCTTCGTTTCCAAAAATTATTTAATCATTTTTTTCAAGATTTTATTTTAATGTTGCTTATTACCAAGGTGAGATGTCAGATGTTACACATCATAATATGTGACTACTCGCTAGCTTTTTTTATTGGTTTTGGTTGGACTTTTAAGTTTAGTAAAGTATTTTGAGCTTTATGACACACGTTAATGTGTTTAGACAATATAAATTTTAGTTTTTCTGAGAGTTCGTTTGTATATGGCATTGCTATGTATCTGTTTTGATTTAATTCAGTTTGTGTGTGGTTGTTGTTTTAAAATTCGTTCTATATTGTTTATTGAGTAGCTGTCATTTGTTAAGGTGTTTTTCACATGTCTAAGGATTTCAGGACGGTATTCTATCAGCCAGTTTAACAGCTCTGACGGTTAATCCAATAATCACACCGTTTTTTTTAGCATTAGGATGATTAGAATTAGATATCGGCCGGACCATGTTTCTTTTTTATATAATTTAGTTTTTATTTTGTTGTTATTAGTTCTAACTAGGGCGTCGACCCAGCTCTGTAGTGGAACGCCTCTGATGCGATAACTTTGACTCTAGCAGATTCGCGCGAGGTTAGTACTTGAATGGATAACCATTCATTCATTCATATATTTGGGTTGTGCTCATCAGCCCAGGCACTTGAACTGAATCTTTGTACCATTTCCCATGTTATCTACTTCCATTCCAGAAGCTTCGTGTCTTCTATAAAGGCCACTAGTTTGACTAGAGGGATTTTCAGTAGTTGCGATGGTTGTATAAATTCCTCTCCAAAGTGCTTCCGTCTAAGTTCTTGTAAGTCCTCGCAGAAGCAGAGTATGTGGGTAGGTGTTTCATCATCAAGTTCACATTTTCTGCTCATAGGTTCACTAACTTTGCCCATATTGTACAGATGTTTCCTCAAGGTGCAGTGTCCAGTCACCAGGTCGGTAACTGTCTTGAAATGTCTCTTACCCAGTTTCAGTAGCCTGGTTGAGAGTTCCTTGTCTACCTTGTTCAGTAAAGTCTTTGTATGAAGGTGCCCTGTGTCACCCTCCATTTGAATTGGTGTTCCCTATCTAGCCAGTTCCCGATTTCCCCTCTTATGCAATCTTTAGTGATTCAACAAAACGGTTCCGGACCTATGAAGTCTTCTTTAGGGTGACCACCGGGGAAACACCGTCGTAGAGCCCGTACAGCCTGCAGCGAAACACCTTAGATTACTAGAGTCAGTAGCATATCACAGCTCGCAGGCATTATACCAATGAGCACGAGGTATAATGTAGATATGCTGTCTTTCGGATGAGACGTAAAACCGAGAATCCGGAGTCCCGCTCGATAAAGATCCCTACCACTGGTTGGATCACTAGTGGATTCGCAAAATTTCCGGCATTCGGCAAAATTTCCGGTTAGGGGTAGAGTGCTCCCGGCGTCGGTGATTAGCCTCAGTCGCAGAAATAGACCGACGTTAAATAACCGAATAAAAAAAATAGTTCTAATTAATGTCAGTTTATGCAAATGTCATAATAATTTGATTTACCTTCATTGAACTTGCTATTAAAATAATAATTATTTCTCTAAAGCAAAATGGTTGAAAAATTATCGGTACAAGAGAAAATTGAAATTATACGTCTTTGTGGAGACAACGACCGAATCTTTAGAGAAGTACGCCGAATATTTAACAATAGAGACATCAAGAACGTCTCCCTATTAACAGTAGCTCAGGGACCCAATTATTGAGCACTGGGGAGTAGAACAACCGAGAGAAATGAGGCGTGGTTCTATCGAGAATGGATGAATGGTATTCTTGAACGTTATTCTATCGAACGTCAATAGAAGGATGGCTCCCTCATGCTTCTACTGGGTAAATTGAAGTGATCAGCCAGGGAAAACTGAATAATTTGACATTTTTATGAATTTATTTAACGTTGAGGACCATTAACTTGACTTTTTTATACTCTTTGTTAGTTGTGGTATAGTGTTCAATTCATATGTATTCAATAAAATAATAATGAATAGCAATCTTCAAAGATTTTTGTAGTGGTAAGAAATGATGGAAGATGTTCGATGATCGGTATATTATGGTATAATTATTATAAATCACTTCAACAATGGGTTGTTATTTTTTATTATAATATAACAATATTTTTAAGTGATTTCAAATTAAAAACCGATGATAATTCACATGACAGATTCAAATACGCGAATTGTATCAAAAAATTCGGTTTTATGATTGGTCAAGAAATTTGGCATCGCCGTGGCTTCGTTCCCAGGTTCATGCTCCCTCCTTGATGATCCAGAATACGTACTTAGGTTAGGTTGGAGTATTTGTTTCGTTTACAGTCTACTTCAAGCTCATAATATAATTATAATTGTTTTCAATACGGCCATTTAATTTTATAGAGAATTTTTGATTGTTGATTGATTTTTATTGTGATGGTCGCCATTACATTTACTGGAAATAAGTTGAATATTAAAATTAAAATTTCATTTTGTATTGTCATACTACTTTTAAATAGTACAAATAAGTAAGTACAAACTAAACGTTGGAAATGTCAAATAATAGTATAAAAAACATTACTATGACAGAAGGTGTCATAGCCACTGCGATCCTATTTTTTAAAAGATGCATAATGTATCTTGTAATTTATTATTAATTAAAACTTTTATAATCAGTTCTAAATAATCTGCAAATCTTACAGTCACTACAAACTTATTTCATTATTATTCTGTAAGATTTTTGAAATTGTCATTGTCTTTTTATTTCATATATCAATGTTCTTTTATTGCGTTTTCTTTACGAAAGGAATATTCATCTTCTTTCCAGTAATTGTAATGGCGACCATCACAATGAAAATCAATCAACAATCAAAAATTCCTAAAAAATTACAGAGCTGTATTGAAAACAATTATATATTAGGGGCTTGACGATGACTGTTGGGGAACGAAACAAATACTCCAGCCTAACTTAATATAATATGGTAACCACAATAAAACAAGTGATTTGAAAAATTGATCAACGAAATTACTTTTGAAGAGATTTTTTTAAATCTGGCACATCAAAAAAATACACAATAAATGTTAGTAATGGTTAAAATTTATTTTAAAAATGGTTTTCAATAAATACACTTTGAATTTCAAATAATTTTAAAAAATCAATCTGGTTATCAGGCGAGCAATCTCACTGTCCATCTTCTTTACATCCAGCTACTTGTAAGCGATCCGACTGCAACCATAATCTACAGCAGTATCCATAACTTAGTACGTAAGTATTAGGAACCAGGTGAATCTAATAAAAACGTTTATAAGAAATCCCCTTTTGCATTTTGCTCAAAGAAATAGACCAAGACTTAGACATGGAGTATTTTCTCCTCAAATGCTTAGTAACTACCCAATAAACATTTGGGACATGAAATATTTGAAAATTCTTTCATGCCGGTAGTAACGCGCACCTACATATATCTGAAGACGGCTACAGACATAACTGCAGGCTTGACATGCATGAATAATCAAGCAATTTGCACAATGAATCGTAATATCCCTCCGGCACCACACGGTACAAGCATGCTTGCACAAACACTTGTACGTACAAAAGTCACTTCTCGGTAGACACTATCAGCGTTGTTCAAGCATGCAACAAGTAGCTCGTACGATCCAAATACTTGTGCAAAGTTATACATACGCTCAAGTATGTACAAATTGCTCGATCATACATTAGACCAAGCAATAGAGCATGCAAGTATAATAATTTTTGACAAAAATCCTATTAGAAAACGTATGGTGTGTCATATAAAAGACATTACGTAGTATAATTTTGATATCATTTGGACACACATGTTTTCCAGTAATTTGTTATAAACATTTAAAACGAAAAAATGGAATTTATTTTAGTTTTTTTCAGATAAAGTAAAAAATACTGGATCAATCTTAATGGTATGTATGGAAAAAACGTAGGTAATTGAAATACGAACAAAATGAGGTGTCGAGCGACTTGATCTGATAATCAGGAACCGAGAAAATTAGGAAAAACATTTTTTTTGTAAAATTTATATCTTCGTCATTTTTCAATTTTAGGAGCTGAAACTTTGTTCTTCATATTATGACTTTATATGTGCGAAGAGCAAACGCCAGGCGATAATTTGTAATGTGTCTGTATGCGTTATGGATAGTCTGATTTCAAATTTGAAAACACTTTTGAAAAGTATAAATGTAGCTACCGCTACCCTTCTACTCTGTTACTTTCCGGCGCTCGGTCATTTTCGGAGGTGTTCCCGGGCGTTTTTGGCCGACCGCATTATTTGATTACAAATAAAAAATATACATTTTGCTACTCTTTGTACATATTAAGAGCATATTAAGAACTTCTTTTGTACAAAGTTTCAGCTCTTGAAATTGAAAAATGACGAAATATGAATTTTCGAAAAAATGATCCTTTTTACTGTTTTTCCGAATTTCCTTGGTTCCTAATTATCCGATCAAGTCGCACGACCCTTCATTTTGTTCGTATTTTAATTACCTACATTTTTCTATACATACCATCCGTTTTATATTTTTGTCAAAAATATTTACCAATTGCTTGGCCTATATGTTTGCCAAGCTGTAGCCGCCTTAACATACTGATTCCCTTGTGTTCTCATTGCCCCTTGTCTGATCTACTAAATATTTATATTTATACTTTTCTTACTGACAGTCAAGTTTATATAATGATACTTTGTTATATAAACATAAGAATGCCTATATTGACTTTTTTTTTCATTTTCAGATGATCTCTGCCGGAAACTCCAAACTGATAGGGAGAATGGACTGACTCCAGAACAAGCAGCACATGTTCTGCAAAAAACGGGACCAAATCAATTAACGCCTTCACATAAAGTGCCTGAATATATTAAATTTATTAAAACACTAACTCAAGGTAAGCATGTAAAATCATGTAAAAGGTTGAGAAAACAATAATAGAACCATAGACAAAGGCAGCTCTTTTTACCTGTGTATAGCTAAACAGTTGGAAGTTGATCTAAGTAATATCTAAGTTCCTGTATTTAGTGAATTTTAATTTATTACTACGATACTTTATAATTAATATAAAACAATACTACTACAATGAACTATTCTTGATTTCTTTGGCTAACAACCATAATTTTTCCATTTTAAGAAACCTTTAAGTATCGGATATTGGAATATATCAATTTAATTTTTAACTTTTACCATCTATTTCACATGAAATAATTTTCCGAGTTTAAGCATGTTTTCGATTTTTCACTAAAATATGCGAAGAAAAACTTTTTGGAAATTTACTTTGGAAATTTCATAGTTATGACAGTCTTTTTAGTTACAAAATCTTGTTCTTTTTCTCATCAGTTTTCATTTTGTCACTGAATTCATTGTTATGCTTGTCGATGTACTTTGTTTGAGGACTACGATATATATTTTTTGTTATTTAACGTCGGTCTCTTTCTGCGACTGAGGCTAATCACCAACGCCGGGAGCACTTTACCCACTAGTGTTCCAACAAGTGGTAGGGATCTTTATCGAGCTCGGTTTTACGTCTCCTCCAAAAGACGGCATATCTACATTATACCTCGTGCTCATTGGTATAATGCCTGCGAGCTGTGATATGCTACACACCCTAGTAGTCTAAAGTGTTTCGCTGCAGGCTGTACGGACTCTACGACGGTGTTTCCCCAGTGGTCACCCATCCAAGTACTAACCGCGTTCGACACTGCTTCACCGTAATGATCGCATCGGAGGCGTTCCACTGGTCGACACCCTGAAATACGATATTGCCGATAAATGTTGTCCAAGTTTCCTCACTACTGTTTTTCTTTTATTATTGATAGATTTGTCAATCTAATTTTCAGTAAAAGCAGTGGACTTCTATCTAACATGCCTTTAACGTTTGTATGTCAACACCAGCATCTCACTATAACGTTGCTGACGATTTGGACAAGGCATGGCTAGTGTATGATTCAGGATTTACAAGCCAAGTAATGTCACTATTTTTTTTAGATGTAGATGCCAACAGGTAGAATGGTGCATTTTTTGTTTCTATATGATGCTTTGTGATTATGTTAAGTTCTTGTTACAATAGAGCGTTTTCAAGTGATGTCATCATCCCGCGCCATGTTGTCTTCAACAGCTGATTACGGACAACCTTCAGAAAGAAGCTTATATGAGAATATCATTTTTTACTGATTAAATAATATAAATCGAGAACAAAAGTTGATTGGTTTTGGTAAATTTGTGTACTAGTGTGAATTAGTTGGATACTATAATAATTTAAAAGTGTAAAAAGGCAACTGTTAGGAGTGTTTTCCTGTTGTATTATTCGGTGTTACGTTATATTAGAATTTAGTTTGAAGATAGTCCGGTGACAGAAATTCGTCACGATGACGTACTTGGAAAAGGTCAATACTGTATAATTTTGAGCACATTCGGTGTTAACAAAAAATAACTGCCCAAAAACTTGACCGTGGTTAACACAATAGTTGTGTAATTTGTAATATTACAGCCCTTTTAAATAAACGGTCGTATATAGGATGTTGTCTATTTATCGTTTTAGCAAAGTTTTTTTTCGTAGTCCCAATTTTTAAAAACTGAGTAAAAAAAAATAAAAATTCACTTAGATGGCCTTGACTTCAAATCAAGATGTATTTTTTAATGCTGAACAACTTTTCTAATTAACATTTCCCGAAATTTTTAAAAATAAGGGTACTTTACCCTCGTCTGAAAATCAAATTTTTGAAGGCTCCTCGTATATTAAGTGTGTTTTACTATATTTTGTTCGTGCATGTTTAGTTTTAGAGGATGCACAAACTTATGCCGAAAAGCCTTTATAAACTACACCAACACTAACACTTTACACTATCTTACGCGCGTTTCTATAACCAAGTTATCTTCTTCAAAGACTGTTTACCTTCAGTCTCTGAAGAAGATAACTTGGTTATAGAAACGCGCGTAAGATAGTGTAAAGTGTTAGTATTCAGTTAGTATACAGAATTCTCAACTTAGTAGGTACATATGCTTTGGGGACGATACTGTATATGAATTATTTAATAAAAAATATTTTCAAACTGAAGGTTGTTAAATATACAAAATTTCTGTCACAAAAAAAATAGATATATAAAATCGAAAGATACAATAAATAATATCAGTTGTCTTCATCATCTAAAAAATCTTCTGATGAACTGCCACTGTCGGTTATCATGGGAGGATCGATAGTCTGGGCAACAAGTGCCTTTCAGGTCACACATTTTTCTCCGCCTCCGAAAAATATGAAGAAGGCGTCATTCAATTAGGAATGTCGTGTAGATGATTTTAAAAAAAAATCAAGTGCCGCTTGAAAAAATTGCAAAAGTTATAAACAATAAACTGAAAAAAATGGGGTTTGGTTTTTTGCAAATATCTCAAAATCTATTTGACATTTTTCAAATTTGAAAAAAGATTCAAAAAGTGGAGAAAATTTCCAATAAAAAAGTTCCAGCTTCCAGAACTCTATTTCTATTATTTATAATTTCAATTCAACGCCGAAAATAGGTCTCCGCGAGACATTTTGGGTATGCGGGCGCCTCGTCAAAAGCAAACAGGTCACAATACATAATTTTTTCAAGGTATTAATTGTTAATTTAAAAATTTGATAAAAGTATGGTGTATTCTGAACACTTCAAAGAATTTATCACCGTTGGAAAATATTCTTAAAGTTAATTTTTCAACTAGTTAGGCAATTGTTAATTAACAAAATATTCTTGAACTTCCTTGTTTATTGTAAACTAAAAAAAATTTATAAATGATTGTCTTAAAAATGTTTTGCCTCGTTTAGCCCTTCCTATGTACATACTTAACAAGAACATGTCATTAACGTTTAATATTTTGTTAATAATAAATAATATAAGTTAGCAAAAAATGGCAGATCAGTCATTTATTGTTAACTTATAAACAAAGTAATGAAATTTTTTAAACTTCTACAACGTGATCTTGTTAAGTATGTATATAGGAAGGGCTCCACGACGCGAAACATTTTTATGACTATTATTTAAACTTTTTTTTCAGTTTACAATAAACAAGGAATTTCAAGAACATTTTGTTAATTAACAATTGCCTAACTTGTTGAAAAATTAACTTTAATAATAATAATATTAACGGTAATAAATTCTTTAAGGTGTTCGGAATACACCATAATTTTTTCAAATTTTTAAATTAACAATTAATACCTTAAAAAATTATTTAATGTGACCTGTTTGCTTTTGACGAGGCGCCCGCATATCCAAAATGACTCGCAGAGATCTATAATTAAAATTATAAATAATAGAGACAGAGATAGAGTTTTTTATTGGAAATTTTCTCCTCATTTTAAATATTTTTTCAAATTTGCAAAAAACCAAACCCCATTTTTTTTCAGTTAATTGTTTATACTTTTGCAATTTTTGCAAGCGGCACTTGAATTTTTTCAAAAATCATCTACACGAAATTCCGAATCGAATAACACCTCGTTCATATTTTTCGGAGACGGAGAAAAAAGTTTGACCGGAAAGGCACTTGTTGACCAGACTACGATAACAGAAGCCTCTACAAATTTTTAAATTTCTTAGTCTTACAAAATTAGTTTGTCGCAATGTTCCATGTAATGTTGCCAATGGGTTCTGGTAATATTTTTTAAGTGTTTCTTCAATTTGATTTCAATCTTTATTCGTTATAATAAACACCTAAATTTTAATTACAGGTTTTTCACTATTACTATGGATAGGTGCCTTTCTATGCTTCACCGCTTGCCTTATAAGAAAAGTTACAACACAAGAAACAGATACTGATAATCTCATTTTAGGATTAGTGTTAGTCGTAGTAGTTGTGGTTACAGGATGTTTTATGTTTTTCCAAGAACACAAAAGTCAAAAGGTAAGAGTATAAGCAGTAAAGGTAAAATTTATAACATAACTATCAGTGTGCGGTACTGCGGTGTGGCAAATATCACAAACCTCATGCCGTTGGCGTCAAATTTGTTTTTTACTGTCAGGAAAGTATTTCTGCAGTCACGATCAAAATGATTACAAAACAGGCCAATTCTTTTACGTGGTACGCAACCAAAGAATATACAGAAGTGTACGCAACTATCCTGTAAGTCGTAATTACGCAAACTACTGCCGTGTCGCGCACTGCAATAGAAAATGAATATTTATTTTTATATGCCAGTCTACTAAAAGCCTTCTTTTTTTAGAACATCAGTCGAGAAAAAGTACTTAGTTGAAATACTTTTTCTACGACTGCATACCTATTAAACAAAATAAAATAAAGAAAAATAAATAGCACTTAAAAATAAATAACAAGATAATTGATTTTAAAGTATGTAACTACATTTTTCAATTTCCATTCCTAGGATTTGTCCAATTATTTGTAAGATATATTTCACATTTCTGGTTACAAATGTTAGGTTAGGTTTGTGATGAGTGGCTCTATTTAGGCCCTTCATTGTGACTATTCACATTTCACCAACAAATTCAGCTTCTTAATAAAGCCAATTAGCTTATTTGGTGAATTGGCCCCTGCAAACATATCAGATACCTAATTCGAACCTCGTCGGGGCTGGCACAAAGTATATGCTCAGATGTTTCATCATTTTTTAGACAAAGACGGTATGTCGAATCTTCCGACAATCCAAGTCTTACCATATGATGATTCAGACAACAGTGGCCTATTAAAAAGCCTGTTAGACTACGAAGGTCATACCGAGGCATTCTTCGAAAGATGTATAAATATCTTTGAATGAACCAATCCGGATAAATTTAACTTATTCTTGCTGGCAGCTCATGTAACGTCAGCATTTATATTTCTCACCTATATCTCAAGAAGTACTTTCGAACTGACGAATGCCGTCCAAATTCGTGTGTAAAAAATCAGACAATCTCTATAACCATTATTCAAAGAGCACTTTTTTGTACAAATTATTATTCGTGAAGTAGGCAAGAGTACATACTTCAACAAAAAAGTGACATATGGGTGCCGAAAAGGAACATTAGTGTGCGCAAAGTAAGTACCCTGCGTACACATCTTATGTATAAATAAAAATGAATCTCTATTTCCCTTGGTCATCGCATCACGCGTGAACGGATGGAACAATTTCGTTAATTCATTTGTTGTGTTAATTATTGGCAGGAGAAGGTTCTTATGAAAGTAAAATTTAAGAAAGTTAAGCGGAACATTAGAAAATTCAAGAAAATATTACATAACTGTCAGTTGTTTATTGAACAGCTCATTCCGCACTCAAGTTGCCGTTGATCATGCAAATAAATGAAATTCCAACTTGCAACCTTTCGAGAAATTCTGCGATGGACAATGTGTTGCAGCAAAGCAAATTATTAGTTTGTGATGAGTGCTCGATGGCACACAAAAATCTTTGGAAGCATTAGACAGGACGTTGCAAGATTTACGAAAGAACCAAAACCGGTTTCGTGGCGCAATTTTTTTATTGGCAGGTGATTTTCGCCAAACATTACCAGTAATACCACGGTCAACGCCAGGGGCCGTATTCTCGACAAGTGAGCTTTTTTTTGACGTATACGCATTAAAACGAATGGTTCATGTGCGAGTACTTTTTTGAAGTGGTATTCTTGACGACCATTCGTTTTTTGGAACGTATACGCTTGATGATGTGCGATCATAACATCCGGCAACACTGCAACATCTCACTAATTACAGAAATTGGTTCGTAAATTTACGTTTTGTGAACTTAAAGTCAAAAACTGACAACTGGCAAAGTGAAAGATTGTCAACATTTGTGATTTACAGAAAATTGAGGAAAAATAAATTTTATGTAGGATGTCTCATCGAGATAAAAAAAGTCAAATGACGCCAGAAAAATCTCCTTATTGAGTATCTGAAAAAAAACTCGGATCTTCAATCCGGTAAATTTTTTAATAGTTTTACATTCAAAGATGCCGAAAGGAAGTGGACTGAAATAAGTTTGATACTAAATAGTATGCCGGGTGCATCCAGAGATTGGAAGAATTGGAGAAAGGTGAGATTAAGTCGCACAAATCTATTTTGTACAACAATATATTCATTTACAGACTTGGCAGGACTTGAAGTCCAGAACGAAGGTCATCCATTTTTTAAAAAATATTTTTGACAATTCAAAAATACTTGTCTTCGAAGTTGACAACAAATAAGTATAATTTTATCAATAGACGTCAACAAAACTATAAAACGAACGATACAAAGCGCTCGCTGTAATCACTCGTTTTGAAAACGTATACGCATCAATGTTCACTAGTCAAGAATACCAAAATGGACGAATCTCTCGAAATGCGCATACGCATCAAAAGTTCACTTGTCGAGAATACGGCCCCAGCCGACGAAATTAACGCATGTTTAAAGTCGTCCATTTTATGGAAATACGTTGAAACGCTCAAATTAAATATGAACATGAGAGTCAAATTGCAGAACGACCAGTATAGAGAAGTTTTTTCCAAACAATTGCTCGATATTGGCAATGGCAAAATAGCTGTTGACTTATCATTTGGAAACATTACATTACCTACCAATTTTTTTCACTTTACGCACAAATTAATTTTGTGAAACAAACCTAAAATACCAAATTAACCAATCAAAACCGTTAATATAATATATTTCATTTATTTATTTGATTTCAGATTATGGAATCATTTGCAAATATGGTACCACCCAAAGCAACTGTTATACGAGGAGGAGAAACAATAACCGTTGTTTCCAAGGAAATAGTAATAGGTGATTTGGTGGAGATGAAGTTTGGAGATCGAATACCAGCTGATATTAGAATAATTCACAGCCAAGGGTTTAAGGTGAAGTGTTTTTTACATTGATTTCTTAATTTTATAAACCGAACCTCCAAACATATTTTACATCTCATTATCTCTTTCTTAGTACCTCTCTTCATCTTTCTTATTATATCTCGTTATCTCCCTCTCTCTTCCGTCTTGCTCTCATCTTTCTTCATTCCGTCTATTAAAAAAAATTCCTCATTATGTCAAGCTTCAGCATAACTAAGTGGAATAAAACAATCTTATTCATATTTTTCCTGCTTCTGAAAATGTTGGCAAAATTAATTTTAATGGTTTCACTTTTATTGATCTTGTTTGACTACCTTTTAATTTTTGTAGGTCGATAACTCTGCCTTAACTGGTGAATCAGAACCTCAATATCGAGGAACAGAATGTTCAAGTGACAATATCTTGGAAACAAAAAATTTTACGTTTTTCTCAACCAATGCCGTGGAAGGAACTGCAAGAGGTATTTCATTATTAATAATAAATTTATTTAAAAAATAATAAGTCAAGTTTCCTCAGCAACTAAACAGCAATTTATTGTTCTGAAACATTATTCTTTATGTGATAAGTTATAAGTAGAAAATAAGTGTTCTAAATAATCTCTAAGCTGTATTATATTGTATGATGATCTGATTTCTAAATTGCAAATTATCAATATACTTTTTATTATAATAACTTAAACGAAATAGTCCAGCTTTACCGATAAACCTTAAAAAATCTTTCAGCATTGCAATGTTTTTACATCGTTTTATAATAAAGATAATTTTTTACTAATGGTCGGACATCTTTCAAGTGGACAGCGTGGATTTGTATTTACTGTAGTAGTAGGACAATGACAAATGACAATTATTTGCCAGACGTCCCTGCATAGATTCAATGTTGTCAGATTTGTAGATGTGACGCCATAAGACAGATTCTTTTGAAATCCGAATTTCGTAGAAAGGAAATATAAGCGACAAATGATTTTAGCATTTTTGAGTGAAATTTTTAAGCCTTAATAAACAAAGAGCCATAAATATATCCTTCGAGTTTGAATCGGAGCAACATAATAACGATATCTATAAACTTTCATTATTCATGTAATAAAGTTTATTTTTTCGCTCCACTTCACTAATAATTTTTTCCAACAGGGATAGTTTGTGAAACTGGTGACCGCACTGTAATGGGAAGAATCGCTGGTCTAACTGCTCGTCTTCAACCAAACAAAACGCCCATAGCTAGAGAATTAGAGCATTTCATGAAGATCATTAGTGTTTGGGCTTGTTTTCTTGGCTTCGTTTTTGGATCAGCTGCATTGGCTATGAATTATTCTTGGATTGAAGCATCGCTGTTTCTTATAGGAATTATTGTAGCCAATGTACCAGAAGGTAATTTTAAAAAGTGTGCCACGCGTGTATATTATTCATTTAAGCATTTTTTTCCAGGTCTCTTAGCTACTGTAACGGTTTGCCTCTCCGTAACTGCGAAAAGAATGGCGGCTAAAAATTGTCTTGTGAAAAACTTGGAAGCTGTCGAAACGTTGGGTTCGACATCAGTCATCTGTTCAGATAAAACGGGTACACTTACACAAAATAAAATGACAGTTTGTCACTTTTGGTTCTACAATCAAATTATGAACGCCGATTCCACTACTCAACAGGATGACGCAAAAGATTATAATAAGTCACCAAGTAATAATATCAACACAAATCGGTCGTGTTTGTTTTATACAAATTATTTTTAGGTTTTCATCACTTAATGCGATGTGCTACACTCTGCAACAGAGCTGAATTCATACATGGGGAAGAAAATAAACCGATTTTGAGCAGGCTAGTTAGAGGAGATGCGTCTGAAGAAGCAATTTTAAAGTTTGTTGAACTCACTCATGTTCATGGAGACCCAACTAAATTCAGACACAACAATCCAAAGTTATTGGAAATTCCTTTCAGCTCTGTTACTAAATACCAAGTAAGTTTGAAATATTTAAATAATTTTAATGTTTTTGACCATTGATCATCATTGATCAATTTTACCAAAAAATCAAAACTGTCTTCTATCCCACGAACACAAAGCAACTGATAATTCTTCTCGTAAATTAATGAGCAATCATAGATTATCAATCTACAAACGTATAGATAGGACCAAGTTCTGAACCAGTGTTTTGGCTTGGAAGGAACTTATTTGGGAAGAGAGCTATGATTTGAATTCATATAGTATGGTATAATTGTGGTAAATTATATCTGGTAACAATTATTCCATCCAATTCCATCAAAGTTTCATCCAATTCCATCTAAGTCCATCCAATTCCATCCAATTCCATCCAATTCCATCCAATTCCATCCAATTCCATCCAATTCCATCCAATTCCATCCAATTCCATCCAATTCCATCCAATTCCATCCAATTCCATCCAATTCCATCCAATTCCATCCAATTCCATCCAATTCCATCCAATTCCATCCAATTCCATCCAATTCCATCCAATTCCATCCAATTCCATCCAATTCCATCCAATGCCATACAATTCCATAAAATTCCATCCAATTCCATAAAATTCCATACATTTCCTTACAATTATATCCAATTGCATACAATTCCATCCATCCGTTCCCATCTAATTCCATCCGTCCAATCCCATCTAATTCCATCCAATCCTTTCCAATTTCATCAAATTCCATCCAAATCCATCCAATACCATCCAATACCATATAATTATATCCAATTCCACCCAATTATATCCAACAGTAAACTTTCCAAACTGTTTTTCATTCAATGATATCATTAGTGGCGTCTAAAAATCCTAATCCCCAAGCATTTTTTTAAAATCAATATTAACTTGGAAAACATTACAAAACTAAGAAAAGTACTTTTATTTTGTTTTCAATGTTTTATAACAAATTACTGAAAATCATTCGCGTGCCCAGAATATATCAAAATTATGCTACATGTCTTTTATATGGAACAATCCGTTTATCCGTAAACAAAGCAATGGCTGTTTTAATGGTATACGTTAGTTCCTTCTCGCATGAACGCACGCGCAGTACCGAAATCATACTCTTCTACGTCGCGACCAATAGCAATGCGCTTACAAAAGCTTCAAATAATTTGAATTTTTCGGCAAGTTAAATTTGTTATAATGGTTGTTTGTGGTAGTTTTTTTTCATGCCAGTCGTTTTCATGCAATATATTCTTATGATTTATAGCACATTTTTGCTAATTGATATTTTAGTCAAGTTTCCTATTACATCCAATTCCATAACATTCCAACGAATTCTATCCAATTTCATCCATCCAATCCCGTCTAATTCTACCCAATCCTACCCAATTCCATTCAATTCCATCCTTTTCCATCAAATTTCATCCAAATCCACTCTACACTATTACTCTATATTGGAAACTATTAACTCTTCAGCTAAAATAATGAAGTCATTTCTTACATTGATGTTAGTGTTGTCCCAAGTGGTATGGTGACCATTGGCATCCCCTCCTATGATTAGCTGTAATTATTTTTCCACGCAGTATGCAGATATGTCTCTTAGTATGTGTGGTGAACCTGCAGCTTCGTCACCCGAAAAGTAGACGAGTATCTTCTCTGATACTTCCGTAGGTACTGACAAAATACCTGTGATTTATATTTCTTCAATGGGATTAAAAAGTAGAACTGGGAAACAGAAAAGTGAAAAATGTAAATATGATTCACCTCGGGGATCTCAGCTGCAGACTTTGTGGCATAACCCATATCTTATCTGACTCTGAGGCACTGGACTCAAGGAGACAGACAATTTTCAGAGAGGCCAATGTGCCACCTGAAACATATAGCACACATCCAATGGACCTAAACGTCCAATAGAAGGTACGGGGATTACTGGGTGGGTGGACTAAATTTGGGAATAGAGTACGATAAGCCAACAGGCTGCAGTGCTCCCGGCTATGAGGACTGCACCCAAAAACGAAAAAAATGATTCGCCTGCGATTTTTGGATTAGACTCTGTACACAAATATTTTTCAAATATGAATTTTCTTGGGTTGATTTGAGCATAATAATTGTATTTCATTACAGATCAGTATTCACGCAATGGAAGCTGGTGGTTGTCTAATGGTTATGAAAGGAGCACCGGAAAGAATTTTAGCTCGTTGCTCACAAATGTACACTGGAAATGGTACCGAGGAAATGACAGATGATATGCGAATGGCATGTGATAAAGCGATGTCAGAATTAGCGGAAAAAGGAGAAAGAGTTTTGGGTTTCGCTGATCTTATATTGGACAGTAAAATTTACAATAAAGATTACAAATTTTGTGCAGAACCAGCCAATTTTCCCAGGAAAGATCTTAGATTTGTTGGATTCATGTCTTTGATTGATCCTCCCAGACCACAAGTTCCAGATGCTTTACAAAGATGTAGAAGCGCTGGTATTAAAGTTATTATGGTAACTGGAGATCATCCAGTGAGTTAAATATTAACCACTTTTTATTCATATCCGTGTGTATTAATTACGTACATGTTTTAGATTACGGCTAAGGCTATTGCTAAGCAAGTTGGTATAATTAAGTGCAAGGATGTAATTGATGCCTTCAACATCAACGTTATTGAAACTTTACCACCAAATATAAAGGATAAAGCGATTGTTATTCACGGTTCTGCGTTAAGGGACGCGACTAACCAGGAACTCGATAATATTCTCTATAACTTTAAAGAAATTGTTTTTGCGAGAACTTCACCTACGCAAAAACTACATATCGTTGAAGGATGTCAAAGACTCGGTGAAATTGGTAGGTGCACGTATAAATTTAGATATTTAAGTTCACTTTTATTGGCGACCCAAGAAAAATTATAATGTTATTAACAGACTTTTGAAAGAAATTAAATAAAATTGTCACATTACTGTTAATATACGGTGCGGATATTAAGTCTTACCCCTCCTAGGAAACACCGTTATTTAAGACAAAGGAAAAATCCTCTAATCCGTCAATTTTTATTTTAATCGAGGTGTTTTATAATATACAAAAAGTTGTCTCCCCTTTTACCCCCTACACTTGACATCTACTTCCTTTTTGATAATTTTCATTAATTAATTGTTTCATCAAAATTTAAAAATTATACATTTTTGAGTTCTGCTCTTCAAACCCTTTCCAACGACCCTCCTTGCTATTTAAAAAATCTGAGGGGGTAACTGTCATGTGTGGGTGGTAAAAGGGGTTACAATTTTTTGTATGTTATAAAACACCTTGATTAAAATAAAAATTGACGGGTTCGAGGATTTTTCTTACTGCAGTAAGAACAATAAAAATGTTGCGAACCTCTGCAATCGACATTCATGTACGTAGAATTATCGAAAAATCTTGTTTAAAAATATAATCTCTGTCATTTTTAATCCTGCTTATTAATAAATACCTTTTTTCTAGTTGCCGTAACTGGTGACGGTGTTAATGATGCTCCAGCTTTAAAAAAAGCTGACATTGGTATCGCTATGGGAATTTCAGGATCAGAAGTGTCACAACAATCAGCGGATATGATTTTACTTGATGATAACTTTGCATCTATTATCACAGGTGTCGAAGAAGGACGTAGAATTTTCGACAACCTAAAAAAATCCATCGCTTATACACTTGCTTCCAACGTTCCTGAAATATTACCATTTTTGGGTTTTGTACTTCTCAACATTCCACTCCCGTTAGGTGAGTAATAAGAGCAGCTTTATCCATTTACCTGAAACTTTTATAGAACAGAAAACCATTTTATATCTGGACATTTAGGAATTTATGGAAACAGTATATTTCGGATAGCTGAATTTTAACTTAGGTAAATGTTGTTTTTTCAGGTGTCATGGCTATTTTGTGTATAGATTTGCTAACAGATATGTTACCCGCCATCAGTTTGGCCTACGAAAAAGCCGAAAGTGACATCATGAGTCGTCCACCAAGAAACCCAAAAAAAGACAAATTGGTTACAAGGAAATTGTATTTTTTGGCATACGGCCATATTGGTATGATAGAAGCTCTCGGCGGATTTTTCGTTTATTTCGCTATAATGGCTGAAAATGGATTTATGCCAAGACGGCTGTTTGGTAAGTAAAATTTGATTGATATATTTAGGTGAATCGAATTAAAATAACTTGGGAGACTAGTCCAGTATTTGACCGATTTTCATGAAAATTTGGAATTAAGCTCCACGTACCTTTCACCTAAAAACCAGCCTTATGCCGATTCACGCTCATTATTTTTATGGGTGAAAACTACCCCTTATTACAAAAATTGAATAAAACTAGGTAAAACGTAAATTAAGCTACTTTATGGGTTGAAGTAATGTTTAAATAGCTTAGATAATAATACGTCCTATCTTTAAAGTAACTTGTACTTCACCTGTTTGTAGTGCTTAAAACGGTTGTCAATAGTTAGAGTGCAAAAAAGTAAAAAAAACCTTTAAAAAAAGTGATTTGAAAATTGTAGACAATAATATTAGGAAAAATCAACAACTAAATTATGTATTTTTGTTTCATTTCGCAATGTGAATATAATATTAATATTGTAAACAACTAGGTACTAAATTGCATCAAACCGAATTATTGATAAACAAATCTGTAAACGTCAAATCAGTTACAGTTCATGCGCTGTCGTTCAAAGATACAAGATATTTTTTTCGGTAAAAGTGTGGACTAATTGCACTAATCAACTCTATCTACTCCAAACAAAATAACCCTCAAAAATCCATTTTTAACAAAAAAAGAAAATTAAAAAATAGCTTTTTTAAGTTAACCTGAAATGCATGTGCACTGCAACTGTCAGGTCGACAGTTGCATGCTTAGAGACAAATTCCGATATGGAAATGCTATTTTGGCAGTTACCTGTGATGTGGAAAATTATTTCGACTAAACATCTCGACGGTAGAAATCTTACAGGGATACGTAATGCCGATCGCCGATTCCGATTTGAGTTCTATTCGATTTGACTCATTTCTATTCGAGTTACAGGCTGATTATCAGAAATTTTGAATAGCTTTGAAAAAAAAGTGTTTTTTAAGAAATTTCAAAAATGCTCTCTGCCTTTTAATCAATTTATTTTTTAAATTAGCATTTTAAGCCGGCCAAACTCCTGGATCACATTAATAGTGAATATAAAGTGAATTCTAAAATGGTTTAATTTCAATAAGGTGTTAGGAAAACTTAACAAAAATATGATGTTTTCTCAATGTTAATAGGTAGTTGGTAGTGGACAAAATCATAATAGGGAATCAATTATTTTTAATATTTTTATTCTCACAAGGTTTTTATGTCGACTTGCAAATTTAACTTTTGGAAGATTTACATAGTTCGCCATTTATACTGTGACGTACATTACCTAAAAAAGAAGTTAGCTACATAAGGGTTGACATAGGACCACAATTCTGTCGTCTTTTTTAAAATCGTGATGAAGTATAGGTTATGCTTATGTTTTATTGCTTTTATAGTGAATGACTTAGCAGTTACAAACTTTTTACGAGACGTTGTAACTGTTATTGTGTTCGTGCAGTATGATACAAAACAATTTGATATTGACATTATTCTAGCTTGAAAAATTGTGGAGTGTAACAAAATATATAACTAGTAAATATTAAAATTACCAGTTTCACAACGTCTGTTTGTAATTCCACAGAGTAAGAGTTAAAACTAACTAAACTTAACTGAAAAAATATTAACCCAATGCTTTTATTTTATTATAATATTGAATCGTCAATAAACTGTAAACAAAGACAGTCATATATATTATAGACTTTGACAGTTCTTCAAACTTCAAATTCGAATGGCCTTTTTGTAACTGACTATTATTTTATAAAACATCTAATCAGAAAGCTGCTAACTTCATCTTTAGTTATATGACGTATTTGTAGTGAAAGTTGCAAACATTTAGGAATTCTTAATTTCCAGTTTTCTCCTAAAATATTTGGTTTAAAAAATGTTTAAATTAATTTTTGCAAAGTAGTACCAATATACTAATAAAATACCAAAAGCATTATTTTTTAAACTAGATACTTCTATAAACATATATTTCAAAGGTATTGTTGAGTAATTTAAAAAAGACAATGTGTATTTCCCATTATTTAAAGTTGAATGATTTGAATTTTTCGAGAAGATCTAACTCGCTTTATATTGGGACTACAGCAACAAATAAATCACCAATCACTTTGTTTTTTCATAAGCTACATTTTTGCAATAAATAGTTCCTTTTATGAAATAAAAAATTTTTTTTGACGAATAACTCAAAAAGTATTAATTTATCGAACAAATTTAAGACACTTCTTGTTAAGAATGAGCCCCTCTATCTATTTCTGCAGTTGTTATGAATATATAAACTTACACCCCTAGTTGGGGTGATAACCACCGAAATTCAACTTTTTCATTCAACAATAATTATTGTTTCATCAACTTAGCAATTTCTGCTATACTTACATATGTTTTTAATAACCTATTTGGATTTTTTCCAGGCTTACGTGAACAATGGGATTCGTCAAATATAAACGACTTGATGGATTCTTATGGACAAGAATGGACTTATGAACATAGGAAAGAATTGGAATATACATGTTACACAGCTTTCATGATATCTGTCGTTGTAACTCAGTGGGCTGACTTAATTGTATGCAAAACAAGAGTAAATTCGATAATCACCCAAGGTGAGTAGATGAAATTAATAGTATAGGTATTATGACATTGGTATATAATCAAGAATTTAAAGGCGATCATATCAAATTTACACTCAAACTTTACTGAATGAATAGTATCCGTCTAAGTTTACAGAAACCAAAAAAACTTCTTCATCCACTTCTCATAATGAGCTTCCACCCGATTTTCAATCTTTTTCATATATACAGGGTGACCAGAAACTCTCCTGTTGAACGAAAACTACAGTTACCTACTTCCCCGTACTATATAGAGTGGAACAGCCAAATGGAATAAATTCGATGACGAATAAATGAGGGCGTGTTGGGAAAAACGCTTGGACACGTCGATTTGTATTTTTAATTGCTCATTTTTTTCAAAAAAAATTATATAGGGTGTGTCATGTGACAGCGGCCAACTTTCTTATTTTAAATTCAACCCCCTGTATATTATTTATTTTTTGGATTCTTCAGAAAATTCTAGGCATAATTTCATGTACAATGTCCTATACCTATCTTCAACTGTTTCGGAAATATTAAGTGTTTTCAGATATATTACAAAAATTAACCATAAAAAATGAAAATTATTTTATTTCTCAAATTCGCTACATTCCTGCGTTCCTTTTTACTGATATGAAATAAAAAAAATACAAAAATAGTTTTGTTTAGGTATATTCGTATAAAACTCATAGCCTTAGCAACTTGTTGTCTGTCTGCATGTCAGTAGTGATCAGTGTCAGTGCTATTGTCGTTTGAATTTCGTTTTTAGTTTTTATGTGAATGTGTATGAAATATCTTTATTTTTTTAGGACTTGGGAATATGGTATTGAATGTTAGTTTAATAGTGGAGACCGTAGTGGCTTGTATGCTATCCTACATACCAGGAATGTATTATTTGAAATTTTACCCCATTCTGTTTAGATGGTAAGTAAATACTGAATTTGCTTTTCAATATTAAATTTTGGCATTAAAAAAAGCACTGTCAATATGTTTTATATCTTCTATCGACTAAAAATGGGTGCCTCGAAATAATTTGAGATGTGGAAAGACAAAAATGTCGGATGGAACCATATCTAGGGAATGCGGTTGCTGTTCGAAAAGATTTCTTGAGCTGTCGTGGTGCAAAATTTGTGAGATTTATTTCTAAAAATATTTACAAATAAATTGATCCTCTAAAGAAATTTTATCGTGCGCCTATATCAGAAGAAAATTTTCACAAATAAATTAACCCATAAAAAAATTTCATCTTACGCCCATGATATAGAAATTTTTACAAATAAAGTGATCCATTAAAAAAATTCATCGTATGCAGACATTTTTGGCCCTTAGTACCTAAATGAAATTTTTTACAAATAAATCATCCCTTTTTAAGAATTAAATTGTGTATCTTTGATATACATCGACGGTTAGGTAAGTTTTGCCCCTACCAAAAATCACACGACGCGGCTGAAGAAGTTTTTACTTCCATAAATCGCAATTTAAACGATGCACAATGTACACAAATTAAATTTTTAACTTTGTGTTGTATTATAATCCTTACTAACATTCTCGCCCGATAAGAATTTTAGCCTCGAAGGTTGCTGATTTCGCTAGTTAAGTTTTAGGTCAAGTGGTCCAATTAGGAGATATTCGCGATGACCTATAGCAAGACTAGAATATTTCACAGGTATAAGCTGGGCAAATTATCCCCTGGTACATTTACCCAATAAAGGAACAAAAAGAACTCAACCTAACCTTACTTATTCAGCATAACAATGACTATGACAGGTGCCGGTTAAGTGGCGACAGGTGTCAGTTAAGCGGTGTCGATTAGGCGACCAACCTATAAGTTTTGCTCCTACCAAAAATTGCTCAGCGCGGCTAAACTACAAAATTGCAGATTGCTGTAAACCTAAAATCTGCAAAAGAAGGACTGAAATATCTTAATTTCAATTAAAAATTAGGGATGTCTCCTCCAATTTACTAAATCTTGAAACTATGTCGTTTTAAACCTTTGTAACATTATCAACGACAGTTGTGCCAGCTTATGGAATAATATAATTTCAGCAATCTCCTCATTTAATTCCCGATACTTTCTTGGCAGAATGTATTTTGACATTTGTTTCAGGCTCTTGTTAAACGTTTAATAATACGTTATGTAATGTTTTTTTAATCATTTGTATAACATATTCGAATAAGTTTTTATTAATTTAGCAAGGACTTGTTTTTCAGGTGGTGCTACTCGTTCCCTTTTGCAGTTTTCATATTTATTTTTGACGAATTCAGAAAATGGCGCTTAAGAAAAAATCCAGATGGCTGGTACAGAAAAGAAACTTACTATTAATTTTCAATTAAATGTAGAGCATTTTTAAATGTAGTTCATAATTTTTGTAGTTAAATCTGTTATTTATTTGATTAGGAATAAATTATTAATTAGTTAGATATTTAAACCTAAAGCTGCACAAAATATATATGACGAATATGGAAATAAATAAACTGTTTCGAATAATTGATAATTACCAATGCAAAGAATATTATTTTTCATCTGGTTTATACTTATTAATAAGTAATTTTATTCCTTAAGTGTTACAATAAAATGAATCTCATATAGAAAAAATGTTATGTATTAGATGTTAAAAGACAAAATACCCACTTCGTTTATACAATCATATATGTTTAATAAACGTTATAAAATAAGTTAAATGGTTAATATATTGTTCTAATTAATATTATCATCGTATTTAATATTATGAATATTTATTCTCCACCTATTTCATTATTTTCTTACAGTTAAAGTTAAGTACCTAGTTTATCGCTTAACAGATATAAAAAAGACGATGAAACAACTCGACCTCTATAGGTACTTACCAGTATTGGTTAAATTACCAGAATATATTTTTTTAATACATAATAAAGTTTGTATTCTGTAGCTATATACACATGTAATGCTCTGTTTTTTATTTGAATGTATATGCAAAAAATTTAATAATAAAAGTCATAAGTATATTTTCTTTCTTAATTAGGTAAGTACTTCTTCCATTTTTTGGAAATGGAAAATATCTATCTCAAGAGGCAAAATGATTAATTTATAAAATGCTTATAAATCCGATCCAACATTGTTTGAAACAGGGTATATTCTAAGGGTTATAGTTGTACCTAAGTTGGTTAGTTGTAAATGAAAAAGGTTAGTTCTAAAATTTAGAATGGATAGATGTAAAAAAATAATCGATATCGAATAATAGATTTATACTATTAACGCCTTACAAAGTTTTGAAAATATTTTCAAATCAATGACCGTTCACTTAGAAGAAACAACTACTTATCGGGCTATATGCCCCGACAAACATTGAATTACACTTAATGTTAAACGGGGTCGGTATGATCTACAAGATTTAACCAACCATTCTGGTTTGAAATTATATTAGAAGGGAAAATATAACTTTGTAGACCGGTTATTTCGGCGTAGGTATTTGCGCCTCATCAGTAGATACAAGATTCTCCGTCAATAAATATAAAACAATATAGTTATTCAACAAAATTACTAGGTACTTAATGGTGTTACGTACGCATTTACAAATTACTATTTAGACACATAAGGACCCCAAAAATATAAAAATATAGGATATTGATTTCCTTTGATTTTTTTTTAGTTTGCGTATAATATACATAGTAATATGGGTAGTTGTAAATTTGGCTTAGAATATGAATATACCCTGGTTTGAAAACAAGTGATGAGTGTAAGAGAAAAGGACTTATCCATCATATAGTTGCAGATCGGAAACATTGTAATATCTATTTGTATTACTAGGGAGGAAAGCACCACTATTCCTGCCGCAGGATGTAGTTTACTACAGTAATAATCCAAGAAAGGAAGAGGCACTTTACTCCTGTTAATACACATATGATTTTTCCTCCTCCCACTTATCACTATTTTTTTTTAATTCGATTTACAGCACAAATAACGAATTTATCAACATTTGCGGCGTTTTAAAAATGCAATCAACTTTCGATATTTAATATCAACATTCTCCTTTATTTGTATCATTGAATATGTGGACCGAAGTGTTGAAGCTTTTAATGATTTTCCTTGGAGTGAGAAATATGCCATTAAAACATATTTGATTAATTTAATGTGAAAAATTCGGTCTCTTGTTTATTTAGTCTAAAACAAATATTATCGATGGAGACGGGTGTGCATGAAGCGGCCTATTTTTGGCTCAAGATATGAACAAAGTTTGGTCTCATTTTCCATTTTTTTGTGTTCTTATATTTAATTAAATTCTAAACTATTTATAATTTATATTTGTGTTGTAAATACCTACTTTTTTAAAAAAAGTCCTAAAAATTCTGCGTGCCTTAAAACTTCTGATGAGTTTCTAAATCTGGCAATTGCAGCAAACCTAACGAATCAAAAACTACATATAAAGGTAGGCCGCATAAAGTTGTTTGCTCGTCTAACTTTTTGTTCTTATATATTTTAAGCACTTTTACCCATGCACTCATTCATTTCAAGATATTTCGTTTTAACTTACTTAAGAGGGCCCTCCGCGCAGGTGTATAAACCATAGGTAACATAAATAAGATAGATAGGCATCTCAATGTAAAAATGTCTGACCATGTTTTTCAAGCCCTCAGTTGGTCTGGTGACCGAACTATATAGCTGTAACTGTGAACCTTGTTGAGCCAAGACCAGAAGATTAAACCTTATATGTAACTATGAATCTTATTCAGTCAAGACCAGTGGCTGTATGTCATGCTATGCAAAAGACATCGAGAAAAGAAGATTAGCAGTACGCATGTGCGAATTTCAAAAATAGGCGGGACGGTACGGTTGTTCCCCCTCACCCCCTCACGCAAAAATATTGTCGGTCTTCCATGTCCAATTTAACAGAATAAAAACTATTTTTTTAACAACAAAAATTTAGTTTTCAAACTGCTAAATTGGTCATTCCAGACTTCAACATTTTTACATGGTGGGATAACGAAAAACAACGTACAACATACATATTTATCAAAAAGTATAGTTTATGGAATTAAAAAAGTTAACTTATTCAAATGGTTTAACTGTAAAATTATTTATTTACGGGCAAGCCCAATTATTACATATAAAAAAGTGAGCATGAAAAAAAATCTTTTTATAATAGAAATACCTACAAATGCAGTATAAAATACAGTAATAAGAAAAATACAATTAATGATTAAAAAATACAATACAATGATAAAAATGAATACAGAAATAAATGATATTTCTACTTTTTATGTGTTAGGTTATCCTATTTTATTGTTGAATAAAGAACACTGGAAATGATGAATAATGTTATATTATAAACGGAATATAAAAAAAACAATCATTTGTGAAACAAATAAAAGAAGTGGAGCAAGCATCAATTATGAAAAACGAACTTCACACATAAAAAATTAAAATTTCCAATGGTCAAAGAAAACTAAATATATAATACATTTAAAAGCAAAAATTACCTACAGGAAGAGAGTATATGCAACAATAGAAATGAGTAAATATTTGCAATATAAATTAGACAGATACACTTATAGAAAGTAAAAATGTACTACCTACCAGCATTTACAATCCTTTTCTCTTTAATTTTTTGGTATATATATCTTGTGCTTTTCTATAAATAGGATTATAGCAACTTATATGTTTTGAATTTTCTTTTCCAGTTAAAACTCTATTTAGACCTTTTGTCCACTGAAATATCACAAGATGTATACACTTAGAAATTATGAGATTTTCTATTTCATGATTGTGACAAACAAAAGGAAATTTAATATGTTCTTTAATGTACCTAAATATGTATCTGTAAATATTTACAGTTCCTATTTCATCTAATTTATGGAGAAAGTATTTGATTATTGTGTAGCACATTTTAATACAGTCTACAAATGTACCTGTACAATATTTTAATCTTTCTGTCTGGTCAAACTCTCTCTCACATGTAATTTCATGTGCTGTTACCTTCCGTTTAGGACCTATAATATGTAACTTGCATATATTGCATTGCACAGATCTTAAAACAATCTTTACTATGTATCCCGATACATATCCAATTGTAGATAAATCGACACTCCGGCTGTCTGAATTTAAAGGAATAATAAAATTGAATGACTTTAATTCCACCACTTCATTTTCTTCTACACCTTGCATTAGAAATGCTTCTAATTGAAATAACATTTGATCATTATCGAAATGTTCGCAATTAGCTCCTAGAGAATGACCAGACACAAAGGTTTTCACTAAGAGCGATTTATAATAGTTTTTAAAATTAGTGGGTGTTGGGTTAGAGTTCCTTCCTCCATGCTGCCTCAATTGACAAAAAAAATTTTCAAGCAAGTCTTGATTAAGTTTTCTGCAACTAAAAAACTTAATCCCTTGTTTCAAAAATAATTTCTCATGCAAATATATCAGGCCTTGTAAGGTTCTAACCCAATTTTTAAGGGTGGGTGGTCTACACTTTTTATCATTCTTATCAACATAATAAATATTCTTCAAATGAAATCTGCAACATATTTATTTTTCAATTGGCCATAAATTTTGGTTTCCGTAAAATTTTCAAGAAACTTCAATTTTTTTTTCACACTATATTTTGCATGAAGTCTGGAACGTGCAAGTCGTTTGTATTGCAAAGCTTTCTTATATAATAGCTTTTCTTTTGGGCTTAGTTTATGAATTCTGGTGACATTGGCAAGTTGAAGCAGTGATGTCTTTCTGCCTGCAATGAGAATTGTTGTGAGTTTTATATGAAATAACAACTATAAATAATATACATATATCTAATTTAATATTTTTGATTATCAGATAGAACTAACTGAATATTATGCTTACTTTTTGGTGTACTGATGGCAATATTATCTGCTATATGAATTTTGGTAGATGGTCTTACATCTGTAACCATTTCTACATGTGAAGGTCCTGCATCTGTAAAAATTTCTACATGCGAAGGCCCTGCGTCTGTAACCATTTCTGCATGTGAAGGTCCTACTTGTTCAAAATATCTTCCATGAATTTTCTCAGCTTGTGGTCTATCTTGAATACAGATATTTGATCTGTTTCCAAAAACTGAAATTACATTCAAGTTATTAACATAGTGTGTAACAACAGTAGTTTCTTTGATAATGAATGAAAGTTGCAAACCTTTATGATAGCTGTGTTCTTTGTGTACCAAGTATGCAGGCAGAATCCCTTCAGGGGGAAAATTTTCATCAATCTCTGCAATAAATAGATTATTTATCAATAAGTGAAAAATTGTCATAAAATAGAAGGTTTTATATTCTGATATATTATAAATACACATTTCTTAATTACTCACCTGTTAACGGCCTAGGTAAATTCATTGTTGGCAAAGATGTGTGCACTAAAAGGTTATTACTTGAATAATATCTTTGTTCAAAGTGCTTGTGGCATACTCGATTGGAACGGTACACCAAACTTGGATCCTTGCTCCTTAGTTTTTCATTTCCACACAACTGCACCCACTTTTGGTACCTATCAAAATCTTTATTGGGATTGGGGAAACGATGTTTTGGTGATGTTTTGCCTTCACATCCGAAGACACAACACACTGTTCCTCCGGGCATCCTAAAAAATATTAATATTGTCCTCCTTAAAGGAATAAAACCAGGACTAAAGACTGTTTTTTTAAATTGATACACTAAACTAACTACAAAACCAAACTACTATAGACAATGAAGTAAGTAATAAAAAGTTTTATAAATAACTTGCACCAAATTAACTACAACACCAAACTACTATAGACAATGAAGTAAGTAATAAAAAGTTTTATAAATAACTTGCACCAAATTAACTACAACACCAAACTACTATAGGCAGACACTGAAGTAAATAATTTAAACTAAACCAACTACTATAGACAATGAACTAGATAATAAAAAGATTTTTGAATAAATTATTTGGAAACAATATTTACTGATAGCTGAATACTTAGACACTTACACCATGAGTATAAATGAAAAAATAGGACGCAATAAAAGATTACCGTTGTTTTTATTCGAAAAGTTGGATAAAGTCATACAGAAGAGGTCTTTTATTGCAATGCATATTCAGCCACCAGTAAAATCGACACATCGCCCTCTTACGCCAGGGAGCACGCACTACGAATGGAATGTGGTCAAGAATTTTCTATACGAGTGCGCATAGCATGGTATAAACCTTAAAACTTAGTTGTACTTATCTAGAAATTTTTTGGTTCAAAATATTTACGATAGATGTCGCTAGTAGTACCGAATCGGCTTTTATTTATGCAACTTATTTTCTCTCTCTCTTTTTGTATTTCCACTCTTGACCGTATAGGTATAAAGTACAATATTGTATTTATTGTATCTAAGCCCTTCACGATTCAAACAAACTTCTCTACGGATCAGCTGTTTCGATAATTTGGTTTCAAACAAACACAATTTCTGCCAGCAAATATTTTTATTTTCAATCGCAATAGGTAAATTATGATTTCATTTATTTGCTATTTTTACTCAACAGCTAGTATGTTTATTTTACCTATAGAGGTATTCTCGTTACTTCTTTAATTTTTTTCTGTACTTTTATAGGTTAATTTTGAAATTAAAATAATATTCCAATCATTATCGTCGTTTCTCTACATTTTCAAGTTTTATAGGTACCTATCGAGATTTATAATTTCCATTTATTGAGAAGTAGGTAAGTAGGTACCTAATGATAAAATACAAAGCAAACCAAGCCGACCTAACAAAAATCCATTGGAATTATCTGAATGAAAAAACACTGCAAAAAGCTAATCTTCTGAATATTTTCACGTGATAGGTTACCTATAGATATAATATAAACAACATAACTTACAACCCATTATTAATTATTACGGACCATTTTTTTTAAATAATTTATTGAATACGAAATAAACTAGGTATAATATATACATTAGATCTCAAAATTGAAATTAGATGTAATTTTTGCTCAAGAGTCTCAAGTAGGTAGGTAGGTACATTTTTTATTTTGGACAATTTCAAAAATTATAAAGAAAAGATTTTTAGAATTAAAAATAACTTCCAAATATTTAACACATTGTTTTACATCAAAAATTTTTTTATTTCACAGAAAATATCGAAAAAATTATTATTTTTATCTAAATAAACAATATTGAATACCTATATTTGAAAGTTATTTTTAATTCTAAACATCTTTTCGTTTTTAAAAGATTACTTATTTTAAAATATATTTATACAAAAAGGAACTGAATTTGACCGAGCTTTTCGCTAAATAATTTTAGAAACTTCCGTTTTTTTACCCATTTTACGGACCTACCCTCATTTCAAAAATATTTGAAGCCACATATGTTTGTACCTACCTACTGATAAGATAAGAAAATAGATTGAAGGGAATCATAAATAAAGCTCAGATATTTCAACTCTACCAAGTCGAAGAAGCGCTATTGCCATTTCTAGAGTATTGCCATTTCTAGAGTAGGTAGACGAAATTAATTTTTCAGTCTTCCTTTGTTTTACAATATTTTTCTAATCAACAACTAACACTATTACTACGTCATCCTTTAATAATTATTATTTGGGGTCTTATTTTCTTTCATTGTTTTAAATGCTTATATAATCAATTAATTTGCAAGGTAATTTCGACTAGGTATATTGACAAGACAAAGTTACCTACAAAACATTTATGCTTCGAAATTTTTTAAAATGTAATGTTACCTACCTCATTCATTAATTTTATTCAACAATTATTATTACCTATGGCAAGCTAAAAACTAGATAACCATCCTCATCTCTTTTTATCGTCGTAATGGAGAGGATTATTAAATTGTATCTAAGGATTTCTAGGGATAATTTTTACATTTGGCATCGAAGCTTTAAAATCCAAAAGAGCCAAGTAAAATCGTGAAATACAGAATGCTGCTTTCACAACCGATGTTGCCATGTTATACGAAAATCCTCAAACAAGGAGAAATTTTTTTTTAACAAGAAAATCTATGCACGTCATAAAAGATATTAGGTATATTTTTAGGAACTTGCAATATCTATATAGTGACCATTTGACCTGTATGTTAGGTTTCTTATGTTTTCAAAATTCGATATTCGACTTCGTACCTAGTGTGTATTAGTCATAAGGCAAATTGTGATTAATTTTTGGGTTTCCAAAATAGAAATATATCAGGTAAGTATGTGCTTATATTTTGTTATTGTTTCATTTCAGATAATTGTAGGTTTTTCATTATTATTTTCTCGTTACAATATCTAGGTAAGTAAATTCAACATTATTTTTATAGTTGTGGCAACTATGTAAATTCTAAACATTTACGTTACGTTTTATTGTGCAAAAAACGAACAAATTCGACTGGGTAGGGATAGCGTGTGTTTTTAGATCCAGGGGCAATCGGCGGGCAATTGAATATAACCAGAATATAACCAAAGAATACAACAAAATAACTAATAATCACAACACAACGGGGTTGTGTTGTGCTAATAGTAGCAGATGCTACTTTGTTGTGTATATCTGCGATAATATAGATCTATATATACAGGAAATTGAGATAGATAGAAAAATATGGGCGAAAAAATGCGTCTGAAACTGAAGCAATTCTATACAGAATGTATAGCTCCTGAAATAATCAGAAATCAAATAGGAAAAGGACAGAAATACATTGACCTCCCTTATATCAAGCAAGCAATATCAGAATATGAGAAAAAGAAGTCTGGCAAGACAGAATCCAGATAATTAGGGCAAATATATGGATGCCGAGACTAATGCGTAAGTAAAAACACTAACAAGACATTTTAAAATGAAGCCTGATGTAACTGCCAGCACAGGTCCAAATAATATTCCATATAGCAGTGTTCGCTATAACTATTCAGTAAGTAAAAAAATGTCAACACCTATTTAGAAGAAACATCTAATCTTTATATTTCATTTACAGTTCTGATTATGTAATTAAAACGAAGCCTGATGTAACTGCCTGCACAGGTCCAAATAATATTCCATATAGCAGTGTTCGCTATAACTATTCAGTAAGTAAAAAAATGTCAACACCTATTTAGAAGAAGCATCTAATCTTTATATTTCATTTACAGTTCTTATTATGTAATTAAAACGAAGCCTGATGTAACTGCCCGCACAGGTCCAAATAATATTCCATATAGCAGTGTTCGCTATAACTATTCAGTAAGTAAAAAAATGTCAACACCTACTTAGAAGAAGCATCTAATCTTTATATTTCATTTACAGTTCTTATTATGTAATTAAAACGAAGCCTGATGTAACTGCCCGCACAGGTCCAAATAATATTCCATATAGCAGTGTTCGCTATAACTATTCAGTAAGTAAAAAAATGTCAACACCTATTTAGAAGAAACATCTAATCTTTATATTTCATTTACAGTTCTGATTATGTAATTAAAACGAAGCCTGATGTAACTGCCTGCACAGGTCCAAATAATATTCCATATAGCAGTGTTCGCTATAACTATTCAGTAAGTAAAAAAATGTCAACACCTACTTAGAAGAAGCATCTAATCTTTATATTTCATTTACAGTTCTGATTATGTAATTAAAACGAAGCCTGATGTAACTGCCCGCACAGGTCCAAATAATATTCCATATAGCAGTGTTCGCTATAACTATTCAGTAAGTAAAAAAATGTCAACACCTATTTAGAAGAAACATCTAATCTTTATATTTCATTTACAGTTCTGATTATGTAATTAAAACGAAGCCTGATGTAACTGCCTGCACAGGTCCAAATAATATTCCATATAGCAGTGTTCGCTATAACTATTCAGTAAGTAAAAAAATGTCAACACCTATTTAGAAGAAGCATCTAATCTTTATATTTCATTTACAGTTCTTATTATGTAATTAAAACGAAGCCTGATGTAACTGCCCGCACAGGTCCAAATAATATTCCATATAGCAGTGTTCGCTATAACTATTCAGTAAGTAAAAAAATGTCAACACCTACTTAGAAGAAGCATCTAATCTTTATATTTCATTTACAGTTCTTATTATGTAATTAAAACGAAGCCTGATGTAACTGCCCGCACAGGTCCAAATAATATTCCATATAGCAGTGTTCGCTATAACTATTCAGTAAGTAAAAAAATGTCAACACCTATTTAGAAGAAACATCTAATCTTTATATTTCATTTACAGTTCTGATTATGTAATTAAAACGAAGCCTGATGTAACTGCCTGCACAGGTCCAAATAATATTCCATATAGCAGTGTTCGCTATAACTATTCAGTAAGTAAAAAAATGTCAACACCTACTTAGAAGAAGCATCTAATCTTTATATTTCATTTACAGTTCTGATTATGTAATTAAAACGAAGCCTGATGTAACTGCCCGCACAGGTCCAAATAATATTCCATATAGCAGTGTTCGCTATAACTATTCAGTAAGTAAAAAAATGTCAACACCTATTTAGAAGAAACATCTAATCTTTATATATCATTTACAGTTCTGATTATGTAATTAAAACGAAGCCTGATGTAACTGCCCGCACAGGTCCAAATAATATTCCATATAGCAGTGTTCGCTATAACTATTCAGTAAGTAAAAAAATGTCAACACCTACTTAGAAGAAGCATCTAATCTTTATATATCATTTACAGTTCTGATTATGTAATTAAAACGAAGCCTGATGTAACTGCCCGCACAGGTCCAAATAATATTCCATATAGCAGTGTTATTCGCTATAACTATTCAGTAAGTAAAAAAATGTCAACACCTATTTAGAAGAAACATCTAATCTTTATATATCATTTACAGTTCTGATTATGTAATTAAAACGAAGCCTGATGTAACTGCCCGCACAGCTCCAAATAATATTCCATATAGCAGTGTTCGCTATAACTATTCAGTAAGTAAAAAAATGTCAACACCTATTTAGAAGAAACATCTAATCTTTATATTTCATTTACAGTTCTGATTATGTAATTAAAACGAAGCCTGATGTAACTGCCTGCACAGGTCCAAATAATATTCCATATAGCAGTGTTCGCTATAACTATTCAGTAAGTAAAAAAATGTCAACACCTACTTAGAAGAAGCATCTAATCTTTATATTTCATTTACAGTTCTTATTATGTAATTAAAACGAAGCCTGATGTAACTGCCCGCACAGGTCCAAATAATATTCCATATAGCAGTGTTCGCTATAACTATTCAGTAAGTAAAAAAATGTCAACACCTATTTAGAAGAAACATCTAATCTTTATATTTCATTTACAGTTCTGATTATGTAATTAAAACGAAGCCTGATGTAACTGCCTGCACAGGTCCAAATAATATTCCATATAGCAGTGTTCGCTATAACTATTCAGTAAGTAAAAAAATGTCAACACCTACTTAGAAGAAGCATCTAATCTTTATATTTCATTTACAGTTCTGATTATGTAATTAAAACGAAGCCTGATGTAACTGCCCGCACAGGTCCAAATAATATTCCATATAGCAGTGTTCGCTATAACTATTCAGTAAGTAAAAAAATGTCAACACCTATTTAGAAGAAACATCTAATCTTTATATATCATTTACAGTTCTGATTATGTAATTAAAACGAAGCCTGATGTAACTGCCCGCACAGGTCCAAATAATATTCCATATAGCAGTGTTCGCTATAACCATTTAGTAAGTAAAAAAATGTCAACACCTACTTAGAAGAAGCATCCAATCTTTATATTTCATTTACAGTTCTGATTATGTAATTAAAACGAAGCCTGATGTAACTGCCCGCACAGGTCCAAATAATATTCCATATAGCAGTGTTCGCTATAACTATTCAGTAAGTAAAAAAATGTCAACACCTATTTAGAAGAAACATCTAATCTTTATATATCATTTACAGTTCTGATTATGTAATTAAAATGAAGCCTGATGTAACTGCCTGCACAGGTCCAAATAATATTCCATATAGCAGTGTTCGCTATAACTATTCAGTAAGTAAAAAAATGTCAACACCTACTTAGAAGAAGCATCTAATCTTTATATTTCATTTACAGTTCTTATTATGTAATTAAAATGAAGCCTGATGTAACTGCCTGCACAGGTCCAAATAATATTCCATATAGCAGTGTTCGCTATATCAGTAAGTAGAAAAATGTCAACACCTACTTAGAAGAAGCTTCTAATCTTTATATTTCATTTATAGTTCTGATTATGTAATTAAAACGAAGCCTGATGTAACTGCCCGCACAGGTCCAAATAATATTCCATATAGCAGTGTTCGCTATAACTATTCAGTAAGTAAAAAAATGTCAACACCTATTTAGAAGAAACATCTAATCTTTATATATCATTTACAGTTCTGATTATGTAATTAAAACGAAGCCTGATGTAACTGCCCGCACAGGTCCAAATAATATTCCATATAGCAGTGTTCGCTATAACTATTCAGTAAGTAAAAAAATGTCAACACCTACTTAGAAGAAGCATCTAATCTTTATATATCATTTACAGTTCTGATTATGTAATTAAAACGAAGCCTGATGTAACTGCCCGCACAGGTCCAAATAATATTCCATATAGCAGTGTTATTCGCTATAACTATTCAGTAAGTAAAAAAATGTCAACACCTATTTAGAAGAAACATCTAATCTTTATATATCATTTACAGTTCTGATTATGTAATTAAAACGAAGCCTGATGTAACTGCCCGCACAGCTCCAAATAATATTCCATATAGCAGTGTTCGCTATAACTATTCAGTAAGTAAAAAAATGTCAACACCTATTTAGAAGAAACATCTAATCTTTATATTTCATTTACAGTTCTGATTATGTAATTAAAACGAAGCCTGATGTAACTGCCTGCACAGGTCCAAATAATATTCCATATAGCAGTGTTCGCTATAACTATTCAGTAAGTAAAAAAATGTCAACACCTACTTAGAAGAAGCATCTAATCTTTATATTTCATTTACAGTTCTGATTATGTAATTAAAACGAAGCCTGATGTAACTGCCCGCACAGGTCCAAATAATATTCCATATAGCAGTGTTCGCTATAACTATTCAGTAAGTAAAAAAATGTCAACACCTATTTAGAAGAAACATCTAATCTTTATATATCATTTACAGTTCTTATTATGTAATTAAAATGAAGCCTGATGTAACTGCCTGCACAGGTCCAAATAATATTCCATATAGCAGTGTTCGCTATATCAGTAAGTAGAAAAATGTCAACACCTACTTAGAAGAAGCTTCTAATCTTTATATTTCATTTATAGTTCTGATTATGTAATTAAAACGAAGCCTGATGTAACTGCCCGCACAGGTCCAAATAATATTCCATATAGCAGTGTTCGCTATAACCATTCAGTAAGTAAAAAAATGTCAACACCTACTTAGAAGAAGCATCTAATCTTTATATTTCATTTACAGTTCTGATTATGTAATTAAAACGAAGCCTGATGTAACTGCCCGCACAGGTCCAAATAATATTCCATATAGCAGTGTTCGCTATAACTATTCAGTAAGTAAAAAAATGTCAACACCTATTTAGAAGAAACATCTAATCTTTATATATCATTTACAGTTCTGATTATGTAATTAAAATGAAGCCTGATGTAACTGCCTGCACAGGTCCAAATAATATTCCATATAGCAGTGTTCGCTATAACTATTCAGTAAGTAAAAAAATGTCAACACCTACTTAGAAGAAGCATCTAATCTTTATATTTCATTTACAGTTCTTATTATGTAATTAAAATGAAGCCTGATGTAACTGCCTGCACAGGTCCAAATAATATTCCATATAGCAGTGTTCGCTATATCAGTAAGTAGAAAAATGTCAACACCTACTTAGAAGAAGCTTCTAATCTTTATATTTCATTTATAGTTCTGATTATGTAATTAAAACGAAGCCTGATGTAACTGCCCGCACAGGTCCAAATAATATTCCATATAGCAGTGTTCGCTATAACTATTCAGTAAGTAAAAAAATGTCAACACCTATTTAGAAGAAACATCTAATCTTTATATTTCATTTACAGTTCTGATTATGTAATTAAAACGAAGCCTGATGTAACTGCTCGCACAGGTCCAAATAATATTCCATATAGCAGTGTTCGCTATAACTATTCAGTAAGAAAAAAAAATGTCAACACCTATTTAGAAGAAACATCTAATCTTTCTATTTCATTTACTGTTCTGATTATTTAATTAAATAAACGAAGCCTGATGTAACTGCCCGCACAGGTCCAAATAATATTCCATATAGCAGTGTTCGATATAACTAGTCAGTAAGTAAAAAAATGTCAACACCTACTTAGAAGAAACATCTAATCTTTATATTTCATTTACAGTTCTGATTATGTAATTAAAAAACGAAGCCTGATGTAACTGCCCGCACAGGTGCAAATAATAGCAGTGTTCGCTATAACTATTCAGTAAGTAGAAAAATGTCAACACCTACTTAGAAGAAGCTTCTAATCTTTATATTTCATTTACAGTTCTGATTATGTAATTAAAATGAAGCCTGATGTAAATGCCTGCACAGGTCCAAATAATATTCCATATACCTAGCAGTGTTCGCTATAACCATTCAGTAAGTAAAAAAATGTCAACACCTATTTAGAAGAAACATCTAATTTTTTATTTCATTTACAGTTCTGATAAAATGGATTGTTTAAAACTTTTGCTGAAATGAATTTGAAATAATTTTGTTAGTAAAAATATTTATTTAGAGTATTTAGAATTAAATTGTTTTTTTTTCAGTCTTTATAACTATATGGATCAAGACTTCAGTATGTCGATGGGTGTCACCACCCCTTTGTGAGTGTAGAATCGTAAAAAATGGATAATTTTATAAACTTTTAATTTTCTTTTTGTTCTGAGGAGAAATGGTAGAGAAAAATGGAAGATGAACTTCAGTTGCTATGTACTAATAAATATGAAGACAAATACATTAAACATAATGTAATAATAATTTTATTTATTTTTATAGAATATTTTTGATTTGTTTCTTTTCAACAAAAACATACATACACCTATTTTTGCTGTGATTTTTTTTGAATAATTAATAAGGATCATTGAAAAAGCAGACATGTCTGTTTATTGCTATAATAAACATTTTTATAGTTTACCTAATTAATTAGCATTTCTTTCTGTATTATAATTAATATAAAAACTGCCTACTTACTCTATACTTCAAAGTAATACTACAATTAAACAAAAAGATTGCCTAAATAATTTGTTTTTGTTTTCAATAAAAAAAGACATTTTTGGTATAATTTACTTGAATAATTAGGATTAAGAAGAGTCAATGGAAAAACAGGCATGTCCGTTCATTACAACATTTCGATACATCACCTGGAAAAATTGAAGATCAAAAATATATAACATTTTTATTCCTGTGTTTCGAAAATAAAAGATTACAACAGTATAGAATAGAATACGAAATGTCTATTTTGGTCAATTAGTAGAATGCATTTATTACTATCACCAATGTAGTTTTTCTCACTAACTCGGGTGGCCAATGTATGTATGCTGATGAAGTCTATGGTTGTGTACAGGTCCCCGGAGGAACCAAAAGGCCCCGATATGGGGATCAATAAATATAGGGCACTTTTTTGTGGGATCACTAGCAGTAGCTAAAAATATTTGTGGTTTATTTCACACCTATAGGCACTAAACACGTTACTTGTGATGGAGCACATGTGGAGTAAATATAAAGAGCATTTACGAAGCACAAATTTACTTTTTCAGCATGAAGATTACTTTATTATAACCACTTACAAATACTGACAAGCTATGCTATAAACAATAATAAATAATTTGAAATATTTTTATGGACACAAAACCGTCATCATCTGTCATTGAAGTTCCATACAGCGCCATCCATCAAGACGGTGGAACGTCTGAACTAATGTTCGTTTCCAAAATTTTGTATGCAACAAATCTCAAAAAATACAATGGTTTGAGATTTCATATTTTCAGAATCGAATTCTCTAGGCTTTCTTTTTGGCGTTCAAATTGGTGACCACAAATTGTCAAAACTGTCAAAAACATACCATCACATAATGGCTAATATCTTTTTCAAAACAATATAAAACTTAACCAAAATACCTGATCCCCAAGACAAAGGTCCAAGTTATATTGTGTTAAAATTTCAACACTTAATTTCACTGCGTTCTTTAGATTTGTTGTTTACAAAATGACCTAAATTTTGTTGCAAGTCAGGGGTGCCAACTGTTTTGAGCTGTCTAATTTAGGAGCGCGCTCTTAAAAATTTAAACCAAGATGCAACCACATGGGAATGCCAGCAACTCTTCTTCTTCTTCTTCTTTCTTGAGATATTGGGCTTAACCGCTAGATTATCCACCCAGATTTTTTTGTTTTTGTCCTAATGTTTTTCCAGACCAGTGTTGCGTGCTTGCCGCGTCTGACTTGTTGTCATCACTCTCTCTGAATTCACTGCTTTTTTTGTTTACTGTAAGTTAATCGGTTTAAGATATGCATAAATTAGAGAAACACTACTAGCTGTTGGGTCACTAAGCATGCATTCTAAGCTTAAAGAGGAACTACTAATTTTTGTTACACATTTGGGCATATTGAAGCGTTTTTAATTGCACTACAAACAAACAAAATAGCTTATTCCTTTCCCCTTCTCGAAAATATATCAAAGAATTTGTATTCCACATGAAGTTTTTCCAAAAGAAGGAAGGAAATAAGCTATTTTGTCATCCGCTGTTTTTGTGCGGCGCTATTTTGACTGACGCTATTTTAACCTAGCGCTATTTTGTCCAGCGCAGTATATATGCATCTCTCCTTTTGGGGTTTCTGTTCTTCTCATTAGGATGACAGGCTATTTATTTTTTTAGACAATGCAAAAAGTATCCCGAAAAATGATTTAACAATAAAATTTTCTTGAAAATTCTTCGAACATCCTTAAAAACAGAAATACAGTTTTATTTATATTCTTGTGTACCTTTTTCCTTTTACTTTTTCATTAAAATACTCAAAAAGACTAATAAATAAGGTTTTCAAAATAATATACTTTTATATTCACTTCTAGGCCGTCCGGTATATATAAATATTAATCGTAGATATGATAAACAACTTTACTTGTTTAACGGGGTGACTAATGGGGGTGACGAATAAATTTTGTCGATTTATATTCAGTAGCGTGTTGACTTTCGAATAGGAAATATCGTTCGAAATTAACGTGTATCGTGAAGTGTAGTGAATAGTGCCTATATGGATTACTTGGATTACAATCTGATACATTTAAGGTAAGATTTCATTTTATTTACTGGTTATTGGTTATTGTTTTTTAAAATATTTTAAATCACATACGAACAATTTTATTACTATGAACAATTGATTTTTAATATATAAACGAAGTATTTTACAATTGTTAATTAGATTTTAAATTTGCTATAATCCATTTTTGCTCTCTCTTACTATTTCTTTATACCAAAATATTTAAAATACTGAAAAGGGGGCCTTTTATATATTCCTAGCTATGACAAATGGTTCGTATATAAGTGGTTAGTCATGATAAACTGTAGATATTTCTACCTCGTATTGGGGCTCCTATAGGAAATATTAAATGACAATTTAAATGTGTATGCTTCCATTGTTTCTTAATATACAGAATTGATATATATTGTTTATTTATAATCCATTTTTGCATCTTTTTAATGTTTCCTTATACCAAAATACTCAAAATTCTAAAAAGTCGGCCGGTAATATTCCTAGCTATGACAAATTGTTCTTATAAACTGTCCATATACTTCTACCTCGTATTGGGGCTCCTATGGGAAATATTAAAAGACAATTAAACTGTGTCCTGTTCCATTTTGTTTATTAACATACAGGGTCTTTAAAAATTAGTTAATTTTATTCATATAAAACTTTAGCAGAATAGATTCAGAAATATATATTAATTTTTGTACAAATGTTCAATTTTTAATAACTAATAACATTGTTTAATTAAACAATGCTAATAATCTTAATTCGTGTTATATTTTTAATAATACAACTGGTTTACCTACTTAATTTTTAAAACCGATTTTCAAAGTGAAAAAAGCTGTTTTGAATAATAAAACATCACCCTGTATAATATGTATTCAGTAATTCATAGGTATTTGCATTTTATCGAATTCTCTGACTTTTCTTATACTTTTACACAAAATTAAAACCTACAGTAGGTTCTACACATACTTTTTTCAAAAAACAGCTAATCTATACTCTTGTGTGTTCTCATATTTAAATATCTGGTTCTTTTTTAATGAAAATAAAATATTTTCTTCAATTTAAAAAAGATCAAACTGTATTTTTTTGTCGAAACAATATTCTGAGAATTCGATAAATTGACAATACTATGCAATTTGGAACATATAAACTTTTGGAATTGTACGCTTATTTAGTACCACCCGTCCAACCTTCATATCTAAAGGAAAACTTATTATTTATTATCTATTTGTATACTTTCTTAAATCTGGATAAAGGTTTTCAAAAACCAAATACAAGTTGGAATTTTATATTTGACATACCCCGTAGGAGAATCAATACGAGGTAGGAATATGTAGAGTTCCCCATGACTCATCTTAAATAACAGAATTTTCTTTAATATTTTATACTACATACAGGGTGTTTCTGAATTTATGCGAAAAAATTCAGGTGGTGATTGCTCGTATAAAATTATAATAGGTCTTTCATATGAAAAAATTTCCTCACTCCACTCCCTTCCAAGATATCACCCCTAAAAAGAGGATGAATGAAATTGAGTTTTTATTTCTTTTTTCTCAAATTTAAGTAAAGATGAAACTTTAAATTTAGTAAATTTCGTGCACTCGCAATTATTAACCACCGGTATTTTCTCAACATTCCTGTTACATTATAATGGAGTGAAATTATCAACCCTTACTTTATTTAATATCAAATATCAGATTTTAAATAATAATTTTATTTCACAAAACTCAATCTCGAAAAAAAATTTGATATTAAATAAAGTAAGAGTTGATAATTTCACTCCCTTATAATTTAACAGAAATGTTGAGAAAATACCGATGGTTAGTAATTGCGGGTGCACGAAATTTACAAAATTTAAAGTTTCCATCTTTACTTAAATTTTAGAAAAAAAAATAAAATCTCAATTTTATTCAGGGCGATATGGGGTGGGATTAGGATATTTTGTCATAGGAAAGACTTATCATAATTTTATACGGGAAATCACCTTCTGAATTTTTGCGCCTAAATTTAGAAACACACTGTATACATAAATAATTTTTTAATGCTGATTTTAAACATACGAATTTATAATAATTTTACAATCTGCGTATTTTAATTTAATGCCCAAGATTCCTTTAGCTGAAATAACAAGCAAAAAAATTATTATACAGGGTGATTCTTTATAAAATGACCCTAAATGCCTTTGTTTTTTTAATCGTAAATGTTTTTGTTTTTTAGAAAACATGATTTTTAAAAATTATTAGTTTAGTTAAATTATTTAGAATCGTTCTTTAATAATATAATTCCTTTATTATTTGTTTTAGGTTTCGTAAAATATTGGTCTACTCCAAAGGAGTGTGAGTATACAGTAATTCTCAATTTCTATCAAATGACATCATATCTCAGTATCATCCTGCCTTTCTTTTACAAATTGGTAATTTTTTCAAAAGACATAGGTAAGCTATGTCAATCCGAAAATTTTCTAAATATTATGCCTTTCGTTAATAAGTTGGTACTTTTCAAAAGCCATAGGTAGGTAAGCTATGTAAATCCGAACATTTTCTAATTACTATGCCTTTCGTTAATAAGTTGGTACTTTTCAAAAGCCATAGGTAGGTAAGCTATGTAAATCCTAACATTTCCTAAATACTATGCCTTTCGTTAATAAGTTGGTACTTTTCAAAAGACATAGGTAAGCTATGTCAATCCGAACATTTTCTAAATACTATGCCTTTCGTTAATAAGTTGGTACTTTTCAAAAGACATAGGTAAGCTATGTCAATCCGAACATTTTCTAAATACTATTCCTTTCGTTAATAAGTTGGTACTTTTCAAAAGACATAGGTAAGCTATGTCAATCCGAACATTTTCTAAATACTATGCCTTTCGTTAATAAGTTGGTACTTTTCAAAAGACATAGGTAAGCTATGTCAATCCGAACATTTTCTAAATACTATTCCTTTCGTTAATAAGTTGATACTTTTCAAAAGACATAGGTAAGCTATGTCATTCCTCATATTTCCTAAATACTATGCCTTTCGTTAATAAGTTGGTACTTTTCAAAAGACATAGGTAAGCTATGTCAATCCGAACATTTTCTAAATGCTATGCCTTTCGTTAATAAGTTGGTACTTTTCAAAAGACATAGGTAAGCTATGTCAATCCGAAAATTTTCTAAATACTATGCCTTTCGTTAATAAGTTGGTACTTTTCAAAAGACATAGGTAAGCTATGTCAATCCGAAAATTTTCTAAATACTATGCCTTTCGTTAATAAGTTGGTACTTTTCAAAAGACATAGGTAAGCTATGTCAATCCGAAAATTTTCTAAATACTATGCCTTTCGTTAATAAGTTGGTACTTTTCAAAAGACATAGGTAAGCTATGTCAATCCGAACATTTTCTAAATACTATTCCTTTCGTTAATAAGTTGGTACTTTTCAAAAGACATAGGTAAGCTATGTCAATCCGAACATTTTCTAAATACTATGCCTTTCGTTAATAAGTTGGTACTTTTCAAAAGACATAGGTAAGCTATGTCAATCCGAAAATTTTCTAAATACTATGCCTTTCGTTAATAAGTTGGTACTTTTCAAAAGACATAGGTAAGCTATGTCAATCCGAACATTTTCTAAATACTATTCCTTTCGTTAATAAGTTGGTACTTTTCAAAAGACATAGGTAAGCTATGTCAATCCGAACATTTTCTAAATACTATGCCTTTCGTTAATAAGTTGGTACTTTTCAAAAGACATAGGTAAGCTATGTCAATCCGAAAATTTTCTAAATACTATGCCTTTCGTTAATAAGTTGGTACTTTTCAAAAGACATAGGTAAGCTATGTCAATCCGAAAATTTTCTAAATAATATGCCTTTCGTTAATAAGTTGGTACTTTTCAAAAGACATAGGTAAGCTATGTAGATCCGAAAATTTTCTAAATACTATTCCTTTCGTTAATAAGTTGGTACTTTTCAAAAGACATAGGTAAGCTAGGTCAATCCGAAAATTTTCTAAATACTATGCCTTTCGTTAATAAGCTGGTACTTTTCAAAAGACATAGGTAAGCTATGTCAATCCGAAAATTTTCTAAATACTATGCCTTTCGTTAATAAGTTGGTACTTTTCAAAAGACATAGGTAAGCTATGTCAATCCGAAAATTTTCTAAATACTATTCCTTTCGTTAATAAGTTGGTACTTTTCAAAAGACATAGGTAAGCTATGTCAATCCGAAAATTTTCTAAATACTATGCCTTTCGTTAATAAGTTGGTACTTTTCAAAAGACATAGGTAAGCTATGTCAATCCGAAAATTTTCTAAATACTATTCCTTTCGTTAATAAGTTGGTACTTTTCAAAAGACATAGGTAAGCTATGTCAATCCGAAAATTTTCTAAATACTATTCCTTTCGTTAATAAGTTGGTACTTTTCAAAAGACATAGGTAAGCTATGTCAATCCGAACATTTTCTAAATACTATGCCTTTCGTTAATAAGTTGGTACTTTTCAAAAGACATAGGTAAGCTATGTCAATCCGAAAATTTTCTAAATACTATGCCTTTCGTTAATAAGTTGGTACTTTTCAAAAGACATAGGTAAGCTATGTCATTCCTCATATTTCCTAAATACTATGCCTTTCGTTAATAAGTTGGTACTTTTCAAAAGACATAGGTAAGCTATGTCAATCCGAACATTTTCTAAATACTATTCCTTTCGTTAATAAGTTGGTACTTTTCAAAAGACATAGGTAAGCTATATGTTAATCCGAACATTTTCTAAATATTATGCCTTTCGTTAATAAGTTGGTACTTTTCAAAAGACATAGGTAAGCTATGTCAATCCGAACATTTTCTAAATACTATGCCTTTCGTTAATAAGTTGGTACTTTTCAAAAGACATAGGTAAGCTATGTCATTCCTCATATTTCCTAAATACTATGCCTTTCGTTAATAAGTTGGTACTTTTCAAAAGACATAGGTAAGCTATGTCAATCCGAATATTTTCTAAATACTATTCCTTTCGTTAATAAGTTGGTACTTTTCAAAAGACATAGGTAAGCTATGTCAATCCGAACATTTTCTAAATACTATTCCTTTCGTTAATAAGTTGGTACTTTTCAAAAGACATAGGTAAGCTATGTCAATCCGAACATTTTCTAAATACTATTCCTTTCGTTAATAAGTTGGTACTTTTCAAAAGACATAGGTAAGCTATGTCATTCCTCATATTTCCTAAATACTATGCCTTTCGTTAATAAGTTGGTACTTTTCAAAAGACATAGGTAAGCTATGTCAATCCGAACATTTTCTAAATACTATGCCTTTCGTTAATAAGTTGGTACTTTTCAAAAGACATAGGTAAGCTATGTCAATCCGAAAATTTTCTAAATACTATGCCTTTCGTTAATAAGTTGGTACTTTTCAAAAGACATAGGTAAGCTATGTCAATCCGAACATTTTCTAAATACTGCAGTCTTTCGTTAACAAGTTGGTACCTTTCAAAAGACATAGGTAAGCTATGTCGTTCCTCGTATTTTCTGTTCTGTTTTTTTTTCTGCCCTTTCTCCCCTGTTGGTGTCATTCGGTTTGAAATTGTGAATTATTTTTTTATTGCAATTGTTAAGTAAGCCACATGTACCGACTTTTTTGTTTACGATTGACTTTTTCCCGCACGGATACATGCAGTATCACACTGTGAGAAAGTACTCGTTACCTAGGGTGTCGGTAAGCCTCGCTTGCAAAACGAGCAGTCATTCAGATGGGCGAGTACGCTTAAGTGTTTTCCGTTTGTCGAATGGGTATGGGTTGACAAGTAGGGGGAATAGTTGCCCAGTATGGGCTATCAAAATATCGTAGATTTCTAAGTTGGTATATGCAAAACGGCTATACTTGGCAATTTATTACTAACAATTTTTTTTCAGCGCTTCCTTTTCAGCACACTAACACTCTCTTACAGGCTTCAGAGATGTCATCAAATTTTTTGTATATTTTTTAATTTTGTTTGATTTTCTGTTCCAGGAATTTTTTTAGGGATGGATTTATTTGGAATATATGCATATATTTAAACTTGCTGATAGGCCTATCTTATAATTTTACTTATTTTTATGTCCTAGGGTTTACATTAAAATTTTTCTTATTAATTTTATTTTTTGTTTTAGATTTCTTATTAGGAAAGGATTTTTTAGGTTACAAAAGTGACTTTGCAGTTTAGAACTTCAGAATTTTCATTAAAATTTGGTTTTTTTTTTGCATGATTGTTTTTTAGCTGCATGGGTTTAAAAGGTGCATGCATGTTGTAGGGGGTGGTAAAGTAGTGGTTATTCAGGGGGTTTAGTATTTTAATTATAAAATTTTGTATGTAAAAATGTTTTTATGTTGTAATTCGTGTTTAAATTTTTCGGCTCTTATAAAAAAATGTAAATGTTAATATTTTATTTATATTCAACATATCTTTTTTATAATTGCTAAGTTTGCATTCATTTTATCCTGTTTGTAAATGTATATCTATCTGCACTTTGCTAGAGTAAAGATAAACTCTGGCTTAGTGCAGCCGGTAGAGAACATCCAGCTTTCAGGGGGGCGCATTTTCTAGTTTTGTCTGCGATTTCCTCCGCCGGCGGGGAATATTTTCCATCGGTTGTGAATATTTTAACCGGTTGATTATATTTTCTACCGATAAAGGGAACAACTTCCAGTCGAGAGGGACAACTTCCAGCCGTGATGGGAAATGATTGCTTATATTTTTTTATAGATGGGTATTTAATTTCAGTTTTGTCAAAGTAATCTTTGGTTTTGTATCGCTTTGGTTATATATATTAGGTAACAAAACAAATATGATATTTTGTGTTATTGTTAGATATTGAACTCCACTTTTACTTTAGCTGATATAAATGTTGTGTTTCTATTTGTCTTTTTTACAGTACTGTTCTACAATCTGAATTAAACTGTTACTTGAGAGATAACAGAACAGAGATATTATAGACAAATCTAATAAAAATTATTAAGATGTTATATAATGTTATATATACCAGAGAAAATGAAAATGCTCGTCTGTATGGAAAGAAAAATGGATAGAAATGGTGACCAGTGTTGCAAAAAAATTGATGAGTATCTGAAGAAAGTAAATTAGAAACCAGTGAAATTGTAAAGAGTTCGAAAGACTGGTGTTTACCACATTTTGCAGTATGGAATATCAATAATCCAAACTTCAGTCTCTGAAGAAGATAACTTGGTTATCGAAACGCGCGTAAGATAGTGTAAAGTGTTAGTGTTGGTGTAGTGGTAGTGTAAACAGTGCTCAGAGTCAAGTAGCTCCAACTGTTCCAGAATTCCCAACTTATATGTGTATATAGATGTAAAACTCTGTCCAAACCCTCTATTAATGGAGCGTTTGTACATTTCACTATGAAATCTTGATCTTGATACAGGCTCAATAGACAACTAACTACCGAACTATTAGCTATAGCTAAATGTTTAATTATAAATTTCTCAGCAAGCCATATCATTTTCCATTTCAGAGGTATTTCACTAACCCAAACTTCTTCTTTTCTTCTTCAATTTCGGTAACTAACCTCTCTTATGATTATTTTGTTCCATGTCAATATATGTGACTAACTTCAACTTATACTAGTGACGTCAAAATCTAAAAGGCGGATTTTAAGAAATTTTTAAAATAGAATTTTCTAAATGGAGATAAAAACAAAACAACTCTATTGAATTTGACTACGTAATCTATTTTTAGTTGAACACCCTACAGCTAGGATTTAAAGATTCTAATTTATGGTGAAGTCGCCTTAGATAGACGCGATCGCCAAAAAATAAAATCTTCGGCTTAAGGCGGCCTTACACTGAGGCAACCGTAGGCAATCCAGTTGTCTGCCGCATGCGATGATTTTAAAGTGCGCTAATCTATTCGCCGCAATATCAAGACTCTACAATTTCCCCTTTTATCCCTGAAGTCTTCCGAGCAACAATTCTAGTGCTAAAGGAATGCATTAAGGTAAGGATGCAAAATTCAATTAAGAGGGCCCTCCGGGCAGGTGTATAAACCTTAAAACTTACACAAAACTTGTTACTTATCTAGTAATTTTTTGGTGATGAAATAAAACAAATTAATTTGTTTAAATCTTCATTATTTATTTGAACTGACGTTCAAATTAAAATTAGTGACGCGTTTCGCTACACAGTAGCTTTTTCAAACTAGTGAAGCTACAATGAAAAACTTTTAATTTATATAGTGCCTTAATACGGAATTCTAAGATATTGACAAAAGTATTAAAAATGGGGATAAGTACAAAAAGTGCCTAAATACGGAATTCTAAGATATTGACAAAAGTATTATAATATGGAAATAAAGTACAAAAAGTGCCTAAATACGGAATTCCACGAATATTACAAAGGTATTGAAAAAGTTTACCTGGAAAATTTTACCCACAACCATCACATGTTCTAGGTAAAAAGGTTTAATAAGGGAGAATAAATGATATCTATTTGGTCGTTGAGCCAAATAGATATCAATCATTCTCCCTTATTAAACCTTTTTACCTAGAAAATGTGATAGTTGTTGATCAATTTCCCAGGTACCTTTTTTCAATATCTTTGTAACTTTCTTAGAATCCCGTATTTAGACACTTTTTGTACTTATACCTATTTAAATATATTATAATACTTTTGTCAATATCTTAGAATTCCGTATTTAGGCACTTTTTGTACTTATCCCCATTTTTAATACTTTTGTCAATATCTTAGAATTCCGTATTAAGGCACTATATAAATTAAAAGTTTTTCATTGTAGCTTCACTAGTTTGAAAAAGCTACTGTGTAGCGAAACGCGTCACTAATTTTAATTTGAACGTCAGTTCAAAATAAATAATGAAGATTTAAACAAATTAATTTGTTTTATTTCATCAGTAGTATGGATCTTCATCAAGTAAAAGCCTCATCTATTTAATTTTTTGGTTCAAAATATTTACGATAGATGTCGCTAGTAGTACCGAATCGGCTTTTATTTATGCAACTTATTTTCTCTCTCTCTTTTTGTCTTTCCACTCTTGACCGTATAGATATTAATATCTAAGCTCTTCACGATTCAAACAAACTTCTCTCCGGATCAGCTGTTTCGATATTTTGGTTTCAAACAAACACAATTTCTGCCAGCAAATATTTTTATTTTCAATCGCAATAGGTAAATTATGATTTCATTTATTTGCTATTTTTCCTCAAAAGCTAGTATGTTTATTTTACCTATAGGTATTCTCTTTTATTCTTTATTTTTTTTCTGTACTTTTATAGGTTAATTTTGAAATTAAAATCCAATCCAATCATTATCGTCGTTTCTCTATATTTTCAAGTTTTATATATCGAGATTTATAATTTCCATTTATTGAGAAGTAGGTAAGTACCTAATGATAAAATACAAAGCAAACCAAGCCGACCTAACAAAAATCCATTGGAATTATCTGAATGAAAAAACACTGCAAAAAGCTAATCTTGTGAATATTTTCACGTGATAGGTTACCTATAGATATAATATAAACAACATAACTTACAACCCATTATTAATTATTACGGACCATTTTTCATTTTTTTTAAATAATTTATTGAATACGAAATAAACTAGGTAGGTATAATATATACATTAGATATCAAAATTTAAATTAGATTAGAAATTAGATTAGAATTAAAAATAACTTCCAAATATTTAACACATTGTTTTACATCAAAAATGTTTTTATTTCACAGAAAATATCGAAAAAATTATTTTTTTGATCTAAATAAACAATATTGAATACCTATATTTGAAAGTTATTTTTAATTCTAAACATCTTTTCGTTTTTAAAAGATTACTTATTTTAAAATATATTTATACAAAAAGGAACTGAATTTGACCGAGCTTTTCGCTAAAACATTTTAGAAACTTCCGTTTTTTTACCCATTTTACGGACCTACCCTCATTTCAAAAATATTTGAAGCCACATATGTTTGTACCTACCTACTGATAAGATAAGAAAACAGATTGAAGGGAAACATAAATAAAGCTCAGATATTTCAACTCTACCAAGTCGAAGAAGCGCTATTGCCATTTCTAGAGTAGGTAGACGAAATTAATTTTTTAGTCTTCCTTTGTTTTACAATATTTTTCTAATCAACAACTAACACTATTACTACGTCATCCTTTAATAATTATTATTTGGGTTCTTATTTTCTTTCATTGTTTTAAATGCTTATATAATCAATTAATTTGCAAGGTATTTCGACTAGGTATATTGACAAGACAAAGTTACCTACAAAACATTTATGCTTCGAAATTTTTTAAAATGTAATGTTACCTACCTCATTCATTAATTTTATTCAACAATTATTATTACCTATGGCAAGCTAAAAACTAGATAACCATCCTCATCTCTTTTTATCGTCGTAATGGAGAGGATTATTAAATTGTATCTAAGGATTTCTAGGGATAATTTTTACATTTGGCATCGAAGCTTTACAATCCAAAAGAGCCAAGTAAAATCGTGAAATACAGAATGCTGCATTCACAACCGATGTTGCCATGTTATACGAAAATCCTCAAACAAGGAGAAATTTTTTTTTAACAAGAAAATCTATGCACGTCATAAAAGATATTAGGTATATTTTTAGGAACTTGCAATATCTATATAGTGACCATTTGACATGTATGTTAGGTTTCTTATGTTTTCAAAATTCGATATTCGACTTCGTACCTAGTGTGTATTAGTCATAAGGCAAATTGTGATTAATTTTTGGGTTTCCAAAATAGAAATATATCAGGTAAGTATGTGCTTATATTTTGTTATTGTTTCATTTCAGATAATTGTAGGTTTTTCATTATTATTTTCTCGTTACAATATCTAGGTAAGTAAACTCAACATTATTTTTATAGTTGTGGCAACTATGTAAATTCTAAACATTTACGTTTTATTGTGCAAAAAACGAACAAATTCGACTGGGTAGGGGTAGCGTGTGTTTTTAGATCCAGGGGCAATCGGCGGGCAATTGAATATAACCAGAATATAACCAAAGAATACACCAAAATAACTAATAGTCACAACACAACGGGGTTGTGTTGTGCTAATAGTAGCAGATGTTACTTTGTTGTGTATATCTGCGATAATATAGATCTATATATACAGGAAATTGAGATAGATAGAAAAATATGGGCCGAAAAAATGCGTCTGAAACTGAAGCAATTCTATACAGAATGTATAGCTCCTGAAATAATCAGAAATCAAATAGGAAAAGGACAGAAATGCATTGACCTCCCTTATATCAAGCAAGCAATATCAGAATATGAGAAAAAGAAGTCTGGCAAGACAGAATCCAGATAATTAGGGCAAAGATATGGATGCCGATACTAATGCGTAAGTAAAAACACTAACAAGACATTTTAAAATGAAGCCTGATGTAACTGCCAGCACAGGTCCAAATAATATTCCATATAGCAGTGTTCGCTATAACTATTCAGTAAGTAAAAAAATGTCAACACCTATTTAGAAGAAACATCTAATCTTTATATTTCATTTACAGTTCTGATTATGTAATTAAAATGAAGCCTGATGTAACTGCCCGCACAGGTCCAAATAATATTCCATATAGCAGTGTTCGCTATAACTATTCAGTAAGTAAAAAAATGTCAACACCTACTTAGAAGAAGCATCTAATCTTTATATTTCATTTACAGTTCTGATTATGTAATTAAAATGAAGCCTGATGTAACTGCCCGCACAGGTCCAAATAATATTCCATATAGCAGTGTTCGCTATAACTATTCAGTAAGTAAAAAAATGTCAACACCTACTTAGAAGAAGCATCTAATCTTTATATTTCATTTACAGTTCTGATTATGTAATTAAAATGAAGCCTGATGTAACTGCCCGCACAGGTCCAAATAATATTCCATATAGCAGTGTTCGCTATAACTATTCAGAAAGTAAAAAAATGTCAACACCTACTTAGAAGAAGCATCTAATCTTTATATTTCATTTACAGTTCTGATTATGTAATTAAAATGAAGCCTGATGTAACTGCCCGCACAGGTCCAAATAATATTCCATATAGCAGTGTTCGCTATAACTATTCAGTAAGTAAAAAAATGTCAACACCTATTTAGAAGAAACATCTAATCTTTATATTTCATTTACAGTTCTGATTATTTAATTAAAACGAAGCCTGATGTAACTGCCCGCACAGGTCCAAATAATATTCCATATAGCAGTGTTCGATATAACTATTCAGTAAGTAAAAAAATGTCAACACCTACTTAGAAGAAGCATCTAATCTTTATATTTCATTTACAGTTCTGATTATGTAATTAAAATGAAGCCTGATGTAACTGCCCGCACAGGTCCAAATAATATTCCATATAGCAGTGTTCGCTATAACTATTCAGTAAGTAAAAAAATGTCAACACCTATTTAGAAGAAACATCTAATCTTTATATTTCATTTACAGTTCTGATTATTTAATTAAAACGAAGCCTGATGTAACTGCCCGCACAGGTCCAAATAATATTCCATATAGCAGTGTTCGATATAACTATTCAGTAAGTAAAAAAATGTCAACACCTACTTAGAAGAAGCATCTAATCTTTATATTTCATTTACAGTTCTGATTATGTAATTAAAATGAAGCCTGATGTAACTGCCCGCACAGGTCCAAATAATATTCCATATAGCAGTGTTCGCTATAACTATTCAGTAAGTAAAAAAATGTCAACACCTATTTAGAAGAAACATCTAATCTTTATATTTCATTTACAGTTCTGATTATGTAATTAAAAAACGAAGCCTGATGTAACTGCCCGCACAGGTCCAAATAATAGCAGTGTTCGCTATAACTATTCAGTAAGTAGAAAAATGTCAACACCTACTTAGAAGAAGCATCTAATCTTTATATTTCATTTACAGTTCTGATTATGTAATTAAAATGAAGCCTGATGTAAATGCCTGCACAGGTCCAAATAATATTCCATATACCTAGCAGTGTTCGCTATAACCATTCAGTAAGTAAAAAAATGTCAACACCTATTTAGAAGAAACATCTAATTTTTTATTTCATTTACAGTTCTGATAAAATGGATTGTTTAAAACTTTTGCTGAAATGAATTTGAAATAATTTTGTTAGTAAAAATATTTATTTAGAGTATTTAGAATTAAATTGTTTTTTTTTTCAGTCTTTATAACTATATGGATCAAGACTTCAGTATGTCGATGGGTGTCACCACCCCTTTGTGAGTGTAGAATCGTAAAAAATGGATAATTTTATAAACTTTTAATTTTCTTTTTGTTCTGAGGAGAAATGGTAGAGAAAAATGGAAGATGAACTTCAGCTGCTATGTACTAATAAATATGAAGACAAATACATTAAACATAATGTAATAATAATTTTATTTATTTTTATAGAATATTTTTGATTTGTTTCTTTTCAACAAAAACATACATACACCTATTTTTGCTGTGATTTTTTTTGAATAATTAATAAGGATCATTGAAAAAGCAGACATGTCTGTTTATTGCTATAATAAACATTTTTATAGTTTACCTAATTAATTAGCATTTCTTTCTGTATTATAATTAATATAAAAACTGCCTACTTACTCTGTACTTCAAATTTGTAATACTACAATTAAACAAAAAGATTGCCTAAATAATTTGTTTTTGTTTTCAATAAAAAAAGACATTTTTGGTATAATTTACTTGAATAATTAGGATTAAGAAGAGTCAATGGAAAAACAGGCATGTCCGTTCATTACAACATTTCGATACATCACCTGGAAAAATTGAAGATCAAAAATATATAACATTTTTATTCCTGTGTTTCGAAAATAAAAGATTACAACAGTATAGAATAGAATACGAAATGTCTATTTTGGTCAATTAGTAGAATGCATTTATTACTATCACCAATGTAGTTTTTCTCACTAACTCGGGTGGCCAATGTATGTATGCTGATGAAGTCTATGGTTGTGTACAGGTCCCCGGAGGAACCAAAAGGCCCCGATATGGGGATCAATAAATATAGGGCACTTTTTTGTGGGATCACTAGCAGTAGCTAAAAATATTTGTGGTTTATTTCACACCTATAGGCACTAAACACGTTACTTGTGATGGAGCACATGTGGAGTAAATATAAAGAGCATTTACGAAGCACAAATTTACTTTTTCAGCATGAAGATTACTTTATTATAACCACTTACAAATACTGACAAGCTATGCTATAAACAATAATAAATAATTTGAAATATTTTTATGGACACAAAACCGTCATCATCTGTCATTGAAGTTCCATACAGCGCCATCCATCAAGACGGTGGAACGTCTGAATTAATGTTCGTTTCCAAAATTTTGTATGCAACAAATCTCAAAAAAATACAATGGTTTGAGATTTCATATTTTCAGAATCGAATTCTCTAGGCTTTCTTTTGGGGATCAGATCTTGGCGTTCAAATTGGTGACCACAAATTGTCAAAACTGTCAAAAACATACTATCACATAATGGCTAATATCTTTTTTATAACAATATAAAACTTAACCAAAATACCTGATCCCCAAGACAAAGGTCCAAGTTATATTGTGTTAAAATTTCAACACTTAATTTTACTGCGTTCTTTAGATTTGTTGTTTACAAAATGACCTAAATTTTGTTGCAAGTCAGGGGTGCCAACTGTTTTGAGCTGTCTAATTTAGGAGTGCGCTCTTAACACCAACATGATTGATTCAAGAGAAAAACCCACAGCAGGTAGGCGTTAATCCGATAACAATAGCACATCATCCTAACGTACTCGTTTCTTCGAAAAGATGATGACTAATAGTATGATTATTTTGCATGTGAAATGTTTGGATGGTAAATTAATATTTAAGACTAATTTTTTAATTTATTTAATCATTCTATTATTTATTTTTGCTTCGAAAGTAACATTTCCGAATTTTTGTTTCAAGTATTTTTTCTACTACCGTGCGTGAAGAAGGTAGGTACATACTTTGGGACACTATGAAGTGCGTAAAATTTTACTTTACACACTAGTGCGTAAAGAAAAAGTTCAAATTTGTATATAGTTATAGTCTTATGAAAATATATAATAAATAGATATTAAATCTGAGTTTTTTTGTAAATCAAATATTTAATCATATTCATTCAAGTACTGCTGATTAATATTAGTAACTATTTAAATAATAATAGAATTGTGAATAATTAACATTTCTTCGTGCATCTTACGCACTAAAATATTGTATGCAATTCGTGTGTAAAGTCCCTTTTTTGACGAATGTGAATATTGTCGTGCGAGCTGTAGGCAAAAGTATTCGTTATAAAATGGCCTTTATTTTGAAGAATTTTACAAAAAACCTGATCTCTTACAAGTTTTAGCAGTGTTCGATATCGAAAAAAAATACATTTGTGATATGGACCAGACACTATTACGGCTTACCCCATATTATTGCATATTAAACCCTATAGAGCACATGTGGCATCAGCTAAAACCCAGAGTTAGATCAGAAAACGCACGAACATTAAACTCACATGAGCCACAAAAACGAAACAAAATTATCCCTAGAGTACTTGAAAAAAAAAGAGCATATAAATTTTTGGTGACTAAGAACACTGTAGTCTACTCTAGAAAAGCGTTCAGTCTAACTAAAAAAGAATACTTTAAATTTATTTTGTTCTGGCAAGTAACATCTTTATACCACTACCATTAGAAAATCGTAAACAAAGGACTCAAATATCTTAATTTCAATTAAACATTAGGGATGTCTTCTCCAGTTTACTAAATCTTGAAACTGTCATTTTAAACCACCAAACCAAACATGCTTTTTGTTATTATACCTACATATGCACAAGAATGCTCATAGATTGCTGTTCTAAAATAATCAATTATTCTATTAAATAAACACAATAAATTCAAACGTTCAAATTATAATACTTATAATTACTTGAAATACAATTATTTATTAATGGAAAGTTTTTTATTTGGTTTAATACCAATTCGTTGGGTTTGATAATCTAGGGAACAAATTTCTCCTTCGACTTTATCTCCGATTTGTAATTGATAACCATTCAATTCACTGCAGTGGATCAGACCATCTCTGCCAACACCTATGTCCACAAAACATCCAAAATGGGTAACATTCTTCACCCTACCTAAAATTTTACTACCAATGCTAAGATCATGTATACTCTTCAATCCTATGGTAAAGAAGGCAGCTTGAGGTAACTCACATCTAAAGTCATAGTTCAAAGGTTTTTCCAATGCATCACATATTAGATTCAAAGTTTCTACATTAGTGGTTAACTTTTCAGAAACTTCAGATAATTCAGTCTTTATAGATTTGATCTCATTTATTAATTTTTTATCTCCAATATCATCAATCTCAAATTTAAATGATTTTAATAACTTTTTTGTTAGGTCATATGATTCTGGATGAATAATCGTTTGATCCAATTTATTCATATCGACATTTTTAAACTCTGACGTCAATGCAGTTATTGGGCAAATTCTCAAAAAGCCAGCGCATTGTTCGAATACTTTTGGTCCAATACCTGTTACTTCCAGTAGCTTTTTTCGGGTTGTAAAAGATCCGTTCTTCTCTCGGTATTTGACTATTTCGGTTGCCCTTCTGTCAGTCAAACCTGCGATTCTCCTTAACAAACACTGTGACGCCGTATTCAGATCCACCCCTACAAAACTGACACATTCAGAAACTACTTCATCCAAAGCTTCGTTCAAGGCTTTCTTCTTAAGATCATGTTGATACATTCCAACTCCTAGATGCCTAGGTTCTACTTTTACCAATTCAGCCAGAGGATCTTGAATTCTCCTCGCCAATGAAACTGCACTAACAATGTTGCTATCCATGTCAGGAAACTCCTTTTTTGCTTCTGGACTACAAGAATAAACTGATGCTCCATTTTCACTAACTATAGTATATTTCACATCAATAGGATAAAAATATTTATCCTTAATTAAATGAGTTAACCATTCTTCTGTTGCCTTGCTTGCTGTAGCATCACCCAGTGCTATCAGTGAACAGTTGTATTTGTGCAACATATTTTTTAGAGTTTCTTGAGCGATATTCTTATTACTATTGTAGGAATGGGGATAAACAACCCCATGATCTAATACTTTTCCTGTAGAAGATATTATGGCTATTTTACAGCCATGAGTATAACCAGGATCTATTCCCAAAATAGTTTGTCCTTTTATCGGACTGGCTAGTAATATTTGTTTTAAGTTATTACTAAAAACTTCATATGAGGCTTTTTCTGCCATAGTTTTCAATTCTGAACGTATTTCTCTAACTATTAACGGCTGAACTAAGCGAATGTATGAATCCTTGATGGCTTCTTCTAATATACGTTTCCTATTTTCATTATATTGACCTTGATGTATCCATTTTTTCGAGCAGAATCGGTGAAATCTCTCTTTTATACAGTTTGGAGTGTTTATTTTTACCGATAATACTTTATTGTGTTCCCCTCTGTTAATTGCCAAAACCTGATGGGGTTTAACGTTCCGAACTGAAATTTTAAAATCGAAATAAAGTTTATATTTTGCTTCATCAACTGGTTTTCCTCTTAATTGGTTCTTCTTTGATTTTTCAGAAGTTTGTTTGGTCAGCAGTTTTTTGGTTTCAATTGTGAAAAGATTGTCCTTTCGAATGTTCCTTAAAAACCCAAGAGTTTCATAATCTGTCACCATTTTATGTGCTATGATATGAATGATCCCTTTTTCCACTTTGGCAAGTGTTTTTAATTCCTTTTTGGAAATATCCACCCACCAGGTTAAATCTGTTGCAGAAGTGTTATATAATAATTCTATTGCAGGTTTTTCTAAACCCACAGCTTTAGCTCGTTCTGCCAAAGTTCTTTTGCCTTCTGGTTTATAAGGAGCATAAATAATTTCTAATTCTTCTACACTCCTAGAAGATTTTACCATATTCTCAAGCTGTTTGTCTGTATGTCCAGTTTTCTCCAAAGTATTCAGCACAGTACTTATTTTCTCTTTTAAATTGCAAATATCATCATAGGAATTTTTAATGTCTCTTAATACTTCTGGAGACATATTGCCTGTAGCATTTCTTCTGTATCTAGCAATAAATGGAATAGTACTACCATTATTAAGAAGATTGATGACATTTTTAGCAATCTGAATGTTCAGGTGCATGTTATCTGCTAATAATTCGTAGTCTTTCCATAATGTTTCCTTTGAATTGCAAGATGTTTCCTTTGCATTGGAACTAGGACCAATAGTTTTATGTTTCTTAGCCTTTGATATAGTTTCTTCTGTAGTGATATCATTGGTACTTTTTCTTTTTCTTATTTTCCGTTCTTTGGCTTTAGGCTTCTCTGTTAACGTTTGATCATCTTCTTCATCAGAAATTATACTTAATTTAATATCATCTTCAGATCCACTCTTTGTTAGTAGTTTAGTATTGACTTTGGGTTTAAGGATCGCTCTACCCGGTTCTTTCTTTACTTTTAATTCAGTTTTTGAGCGATTTTTTTCTTTTTCAACAGTAAGTTTGGTTTTAGTCCCAGTATATTTTTTCTTTATGACTTTTAGGTCAGTATTTACTGTTTGTGTTAATTTTAATTGTTTGGATTTAAATATCCTTGACTCGGTTAACAAACTCTGGTCATCATTTTCTTGGCAATTATCTTCATCAGACGTTATATCAACTGAATAAGACTTGATATTGTCTTTAGCTTGACGTCTTTTTCTTGTGACGTTCTGTTTAACTGCTGAAATACCATCTTCATCATCAGATATTAAATCTGCAGAGTAATTACTCATTGTTAAGTAGGTATTGTTTCAGTTTAGCCTTTATACAACCACATAATAAATCATTGATTCTTTTCCATATACACCTTTTGGGATTTTTCAGTCATTGTAAAACCATGTTTTATGCTCGTCATCTATCAAAATGGGATAATTTGCCCACCTTGGGATAGACTCCACTAAATGATACAGTTGTTTGGAATTAAACCAAAGGATAACTTCAAACTGTTTACTGATTCATTTATGAAAACGTGTGTCAAAGGTCAAAGTCAAGTGTCAACATAAAATGTCATCCGTCTAAGTCACACCATAGACTAAAAATTAGTATCGAAAGTGCACTCTTGCACCTGTTCGAGCGCATCGAACAATTTATGAGGAAGGAATGATTGGGGCTGCCGTTGCTGTTGAAACATGTCCCCAACCGGTGAAGGATGTCCTCACCGATATATCTAACCGGTAAGAGATGTCCCCCAGCGGCGGAGGACCGTCTTCTCGGCTGGTGGATCCCCCTCTTGGTTGGAATGTGTCCCTCGCGGCTGGAAGCTGTAAATGGAACATAGATAGACTTGCTGTGTATAAAAGTAAAATTAAATACAAACAAAAATAAAGCATTTGTGGTTGAAATATGTTCTTCGCGGTTGGAAGATATCCCGAACTGGTAGAAAATGTTCTAACGTATAAAAAATATATCCAATGACAAAAAATGTTTCTCACCAGTGGAAGACGATCCTCCTGGCTGGATGTTGACCCTCTCGGATGAATGATGTCTCTCTCGGCTGAAGATGTGCCTCCCGATTGGACGATACCTCCCTCTGCTGGATGGTATCCCTCTCAGTTGGAAGATGCCCATAGACTCGGTGATGTTCCTCTTGGTTGGGTGATCTCCCTCTCGGTTGGAAGATGCCCTCTAAGCAGAATGATACCCTTCTCGGCTGGAAAATTCCCTCTAGGCTGGGTAATGTCCTTCTTGGTTGGGTGAAACCATTCTACAAGGTAACAATATTACCAAAAAATACCACTACCACCTTCGGAAAATATAATAATCCCCTACTAGGCAACAATAATACAAAAAATTACCACTACCGCCTTCGGTAAATATAATAATCCCCTACTAGGCAATAACAATACAAAAAATTACCACCACCACCTTTACCATCAAAGATAATAATCCTCTACATAAGGCCCATGATGATGTGGAATATTGGAAAGCTTTCCATCCACCCCTAAAAAAAATTTCCTGAAACAGAAAATCAAATGAAATTTAAAAAACTCAAGAAAAACATCGTTTGAACCTATAAACCCTGTAAAAAATATATGTAAATTACAAACCAAATGGCGACAACAGGAAAAAATCTGGGATTTACAGGTGTACAATTTACGATCCCCCTGGATGGAAGATGCGACCCTCTCGGCTGGATGATGTCCTTGGCTGGAAGATATCATCTAGGCTAAATGGTACCCCCTCGGTTGTAAGAACTTCAAAAATTGCTGGAACGGAAAATCAAACTAAGTTGAGAAAATTCAACAAAAACATCGTTGGAACCTATGAACCCTGTAAAAAAATATATGCAAATTACAAACCAAATGGCGAAAACAGTAGAGAAACCTGGAATTTACAGGTGTAGAGTTGACGTTCCTCCTGACTGGAAGATGACTCTCTCGGCTGGATGAAATTCCTCTCGGCTAGAAGATATCCCTCTAGGTTGGATAATACACCCACGGTTGGAAAATTTCTGGAACAGAAAATCAAACAAAATTGAAAAAATTCAACAAAAACATCTTTGGAACCTATAAACCCTGTAGGAAAATATTTGCAAATTACAAATCAAACGGCGAAAACAGGAGAGACACCTGGAATTTACAGGTGTGCAGTTGACGATCGTCCTGGCTGGAAGATGACTCTCTCGGCTGGATGATAATCATTTAGGTTGAGGGAAACTGATCTCGGGTGGAAGACGTCTCCTTCGGCTGGATGAAATCCCTCTCGGTTAGAAGATGTCTCTCTAGATTGGTTGATACACCCCCTAGTTGGAAGAACCTAAAAAATTTCTGGAACAGAAAATCAAACAAACTTGAAAAAATTCAACAAAAACATCGTACGAACCTATGAACCGTGTAAAAAAATGCAAATTACAAACCAAATGGCGACAACAAGGGAGACAACTGGAATTTACAGGTGTACAGTTGACGATCCTCCTGGCTGGAAGATGACCCTCTCGGCTGGATGATGTCCTTGGTTGGAAGATATCCTCCACTCCCTCAGTTGGAAGAGCCTTGAAAAATTCCTTGAACAGAAAATCAAACAAAATTGAAAAAATTCAACAAAAACATCGTTGGAACCTATGAACCCTGTAAAATAATATATGCAAATTACGGATCAAATGGCGACAACAAGAGAGACATCTGGAATTTATAGGTGTACAGTTGACGATCCTCCTGGCTGGAAGATAACTCTCTCGGCTGGATGAAATTCATCTCGGTTATAAGATGACCCTCTCGGCTGGATGATACACCCCCCAGTTGGAAGAACCTAAAAAAATTCCTGACAGAAAATCAATCAAAACGTCGTTGGAACCATCAACCCTGTAAATAAATAAATACATGCAAATTACAAACCAAATGGCGAAAACAGGAGAGCAAAAAATACAAGATTATTATAAATTATGCGCCAACCTACCTTTTTTGTCAAAGTTATGGTCGAGTTAATCCTTCTTGCAATGTGCGATGGAAAATTGGTAATTAAATTCCTTGTTGTTTGTCTATCCAATCCGAACAATTGCTTAAGCTGGAAATCCGGTATTTCATAAGGATCCATCTCATCCCTTAAAACTCTCCGTTGAAATATCACATGATTTCTAAAATAATATATATGTATTATGATACCACATATACCTATGATATAGGACGATATCTTACCTGACACGTTCTTCTATCATTGGAAATACCAAATTTCTTATTTTTTTTACTGAAGAATGTAGCTTCACCAATAAATACACAACACAAAAACAAACTGTAAGACGGATTTCCGAAAACCCGATCAAAAATATTCACAATTCTATAAGATTTTTCGTAAGTTACGGGATGCGCGGAATTTTATATATATAGCCTGAAAAGTTATAAATTTGCGCAGAATTTTATATATATATATATAGCCTGAAAAGTTATAAATTTGCACATAAATTGACCTTGAAGACATATGAAATTACATTTTTATAACATTTGGTTGAATGGAATAATTAATATAGGTACATACGCCTTTAGGGTAGTTCCTCGCTCCGTTACCTTAAACAAAAAAATTAAATAAATGTCGATCCATTGATCATCTAACCTTTACCAATTTCAGATGTCCCAAAAGTTTCTGATCCATTTTCTATTCATTCTCTCTATTACTTGTGAGTTTGGAGATATTTGCAGTTAAAATAGGTCGGAAACTTCTGGGACATCCGGTATTTTATCTAATATTTCTCTATATCTATTCTAAATAAACGTAGAAATGTTTTCAGAAAAAAAATAAATTAACGTCAAAAACTGACACTAACAGATCATGGGAAAATATTGAGTAGATTTATTGGGAAATACCTAGTATGTACAGGTGTATAAAAAAGAATATAATATAAAAGCCGTTCTATTTTAAATATATAAGCAACAGTTATTGAGTAAAAGTTTTCTACTAATCACCCTGTAAATAGAATTTAAAAAAATATATTGAAAATCGTATACATTTTTATTGAAATATTTCTAGGTTTATCACAAGAAATGAAACTTTGTTAAAATAATTGTTATTTTAAATCAAAATAATTAAAAGTTCAAAAATAACGAAAAAATAATTAACTGATTTTCGATTCAAATATTTTTAATTCATGTGTCCAATATTCAATCAAAAGTAAAAAAAAATTATTTGTACGTGATAAAAAATATTATAATAAAACAAACTTACCCTAAACTTTATATTATAATCTAGAACTCCAGATCCATTCCAATTTTGTGAATTTGAGTTCCAATTCCTACAAAATTCAGTCATAAGTAATGAGTCAATGCGTTATATAAGCCGGCCGGTCTTTTTTGGTACAATATGGAAATTTTTAGTTAAAAAGGACTCAAAAGTTGATTATTAAGAATTATAAAAAATCGTATACATTTTTATTGAAATATTTCTAGGTTTATCACAAGAAATGAAACTTTGTTAAAATAATTGTTATTTTAAATCAAAATAATTAAAAGTTCAAAAATAACGAAAAAATAATTAACTGATTTTCGATTCAAATATTTTTAATTCATGTGTCCAATATTCAATCAAAAGTAAAAAAAAATTATTTGTACGTGATAAAAAATATTATAATAAAACAAACTTACCCTAAACTTTATATTATAATCTAGAACTCCAGATCCATTCCAATTTTGTGAATTTGAGTTCCAATTCCTACAAAATTCAGTCATAAGTAATGAGTCAATGCGTTATATAAGCCGGCCGGTCTTTTTTGGTACAATATGGAAATTTTTAGTTAAAAAGGACTCAAAAGTTGATTATTAAGAATTATAAATTTTCATTATTGATTACCAGGATATTCGGAAGAAGTTCGAAATAAATAATTATTGAAAATTTTATTTTTTAAAGGCCGGAAAATTTCTGTTTTTAGATAAAATATATTCGATAACGTTCTAAGCGGTTTCAAAATCAATTAAACAATTAGTAACATTATTATTTGCAGTAATTAAAAAATATATATTTTTGGGATAAAAAATAGTATGGAAACTTTTATAATTACTAGTAAAAACCACTAAATAAAAGGAAAGCTTACCATACTCATTCCATTTCAATATATGATTCCAATCGATTGCATTCACTTTCACTAAACTAAACAAAATTTCGAAAACGGCACTTTCGACACTACATTACACGTAATACCGAAAAGGTCACTCACGATGCTTCGCAAAATTTCGAAAACGCCACTCATCCCGACAATTCACTATACAAAATTTCGAAACCGATACTCCCGACAGATCCGTACTACAAGACGGTTGGCGCGGTACTGAATGATAATGTTGAATGTATCCTGTGCTATTATCGACTATTTTTAACGGTACTGATTTTATTTAAATTTAAAAATGTGTAAAGTTTGTGAATTTTTTATTCTTTTCTACATATAACTCCCAATACCTAGGGAACTGTTTTTCATTCCGAGAGGGAGCTTAGCAGTGCTAATTCAGTTTTCTTTAAATGTATAGTTTTTTAACAAATTGGAGGGAAACTTTTCTTGCAGCACTTTTTTCAGTGAGCGAGAAATTTTTATGTTTTAAACAATTTGGCTATTCTATCTGCGTATGAATTAAAGCTAAAGACTTTGGGAAAGTTTAAAAAAAACTGCAGTAGGATACAATGTTTAGTTTTTAAGTTATCGTCGAAAATATCTCTGGCCACGTTAGCTTTTCCCTTGACGCACCTAAAACTTCAAAAGAGCCGCCTTAATGATTGAAATGGCCAGTAAAACCACCTAGAAAAGGCCTATTTATGTCAACGTAACTGAGTTCCCACTAAAAATCACCATAATATTTATTTATCCAATTGAGATGGGGTAACAATGTAAGTTATTGTAAATCAAATGTGATTTATTATGCCTTTTGCAGCGTAAAGAACGAGAAGTAGTTGTTTCTTAAAGGTAAAATGTTCAAAATTTGATTTGGTGCATTGTATTTATTTATAAAACACAAAATCTGTGTTGGAAGTATATATTTATGCCAATGGTCACTTTCAAACATTGTCAAGAAATTACTTTACAAAACGCTAGATGTAACTGATGACACTTCGAATTTGCGAGTCTATTTTCTAAATTTACCTGCAGAACAAAACAATTTTTCGCTATACGTTACTGAAAACCCTATCTTAACATGCCTATTAAGAGTGCCGAAAATGACCTTTTCCCGTGCGGGCGCACGGGAATAGTATATTACGTAACAAGAGTTGTAAGTAACCCAAAAGCAGAAAATCCTGTAAAAAATTTAAATTATTTCGAGGAAGTAACTCACTAATAAAAACCAAATGACATAGAAATTTTAAGTTAGAGGTTAGAATTGTTGTTTGTTGTTGTTGACATAACGAACCGCTGACCAACTTAGCGGGAAATAAATTCGCTACAAAAAACGATGTCACTTAGCGGTCAAGTTCGCCCTCCGCTTAGTCAGCGCTTGCCTAGCGCTAGCCGTTGTCTGAAAAGTAACCTGATTGTCAAACAAAAAGTAAGGTTAACATTCCATCTGCACTCCACAGTCTGTGAATATATTACGTTCCGTGGTCGCAAGTCGTGTGGAAAATACAAAAGTGGTACCGCTTTTGTCTTTGTTACTAGGCGGGAAAGGGGAAAGTCATAGTCGTAGAGAATGGTTCACGGAATACTAAACATCAAAAGTGACGTATCGCTATAGAATTCCATAGTACACGGAATCCCAGTCCCAAAATTCTCAGAGGCGGATGAATGTCACGAACAATCCGACGTTGCCTCATTTATAAAAGTATAAACTGTCAATTTCTTCAAAATAATAACCTTATATTTTCTTGGTTAACACAGATCATTGGTTAATTTATCGAGAAGGACAAGGATAATGATTGAAGAAGCTATGCAGTGTTGAAAAAACGTCTTCTTCAATCATTATCCTTGCCCTTCTCGATAAATTAACCAATGATCTGTGTTAACCAAGAAAATATAAGGTTATTATTTTGAAGAAATTGACAGTTTATACTTTTATAAATGTGGCAACGTCGGGTTGTTCGTGACATTCATCCGCCTCTAAATTCTCAAGAGGCGGATTAATCTCAAACGACGATCCGACGTTGCCAAATTTCAAGAAAGTGACATTTAAAAAATGTGGAGAATAAAATGAGGTTTAGCGTTTGTTTTCGTTTTATATATCTTATTTCTTACTTTTTCAAGAAGGGGAAGGAAAAATAACCATACACCCCTTCACCTTAATGAACCTTCAAGGGGAAAGGTTGATGGAATGGTTATTTTTCCTTCTTAGCTCTTCGCAGCTCGCGGCTCTCACTTTTTCAAGAAGAGCAAGGTAAAATAACCATTCACACTCTTCACCTTAATGAACCTTCAAAAACATACAAAACAAATACCAAGCTAAAACTACGCCTATGCTGCTTAGTTTCCTGTGACATTTGTGGTAAACATTAGAAATCAAAACACCCTATATTAAAACGAGCTTTTTATCATTCAGGTACAAGATATATTGCATAAAATATGGTTTATACTGAAAAACTGAAAAATTAAGTCAATAGGTGAACCCTTTCAGTGACCCCCATTTCATATGTCATTTTGATTATTTTATTTTATTGTATTGGCTACATTGACCTTATATAGAACTCTTCCATTTGTTCTACTTTATGACTTTTGTGTCAAATGTCATAAACTTGAAAATATAACATTGTAGATGTCTCAGTAATCGTAGAAAACGACACTTGGCGATAAAGATTACTTTCGTCGACAAGACGTGTAGAATAGAGTCGATAGCAGAATTCTTTAGTGTGCAGAGTCCCACATTTTTAGTGTTGTTAATCTATGGCTATGGTCCCACCTCTGCTGTACTGCCACTGCCGCCACTGGTAATAATAACATTTGACTATTGAATGGTATGTCTGTTCATTTTGCCAATCTTTTAATTTTAGGGAACGCTGCACAGCATTATATAGTTCTGTAGTATGTTCCCAATATACCTTTTCCAAGTAGAAATAAATCATCGTGACGAATTTCTGTCACCATCTATGCTGTCACCAGAAACACATCTAGCAATTGCCTTTTTACAATTAAATTATTATAGTATCCAACTAATACACACTAGTACACAAATTTACCAAAAACAAATTTCGATTTATATATAAGTAGCGGTGCAGTAAAAAGTGCTATTTCCGTAGAAGCTTATTTCTGAAGGTTGTCTGTGATCAGCTGGATGATGACGTCACTTGGAAACGCTCTATACTCTTTTTGTTGGTAATTTTTGTTTTTGTTAATTGACGGCGCCCAATAACTGCAAGAAGGGAGATCTTTGAAGGGGGTATCCCGCTTTTTCAGGGAATGGTTCGATGGAACTAATGTGCTATGAAGCTATGCATACAGTCTCTGGCATACAGTTTTCTCAACCGACGTATAATCAGGTAATCGCCAAAATAGATGACAGATTTGACAGCTGTCGGTGCTCGATGTTGCCATTCTTACTTAGTATATTTTATTATAGTAGATTAGAATTAAAAAATAATATTACATTTTGCACATCCTAATATATTCAAGATATTATATTAAGCAATAACAAAGTGATTTAAAATTTGAAGATTACTAATTAAATTACTTATGCATTGACCGTGAATGTTTCTGCAACACATTTTATTTTTTAGTTTTATTAATTACAGAATCGAATTCTATGAACCCTTCAGATCAAATAACCAATAAAGACGAAGCTTCCAGGTAAGTTTTTATAATTTTGCCATACTATTATAGCTTTGATTAAATATATTATATTATCGATTAACTGTTCTTGTAGGTTATGTTTGTTATGTCAATCTTGAATGTCATCATAACAAATAATGCCTTTGTTTGGGTTTTCAGGGGAAACATTTACATATTTTAATGGGGAACTTTAAAAAACGATTTTAGGAACAACCCAGAAGCATCGTCAAGTAACTTGAGCAACGAAATAATCTCCACCGATAATAAGGACGAAGTTATGAAACGAGCTGCTGCAAAGAAACTCATTGAAAGGTACTTCTATCAACTTACTGATGGTTGTGGAAATCCTCATTGTGACAACCAATACTGTGCTTCAAGTGGTGAAGTAAGTAAAGTATTTTTGATTATCACTACGAGCCGATCTACAAGCATAACAACTAAAAGTAATACTATGTAAAACATGAGACATATATCACACAGTAAACAAATTGTAAATAGTATCTGATAAGATATACAAAAGTAGTTAAACATTTGGTTTTTTGAGTGTTCACTTAATGCATGTTTTTTAATTTCTATTTATGCCCCCAACAACCCAGTCCAACCATCTATTTTCCAAAACCAACACAGTTTTGGAGCTTTCTTAAGTTAAAATTTACTTGTACGAACAACATGGCATTTAAAGCTTTTAAAGACTGTCGGGACTCTATCATCAGAGTTCTTAATTTTTGAAAATTAGTGCAACTTTGGAGTTTTCTGGAACTCTATTTGACTCGTATGAAAGCAACTAACTAATTTTTGAATACCTTTGGAGACACTTGAATAAGCAACTGCCTTTTTATGCTGGTTTGAGTGTATGAGCAAATTGTATGAGAACATTATTTTCTGTAGTTCTATTCAAGAATGCAACAGCCGACATAGCACTATGACAATGCTTCATCATTCTTCTGTCATATTTGAACATTCTTTTACTTACAACTTAGTGAAATTATATAACTTCTACAGATTATATATATCAACGACTTCGATTTGTACCTTTAAGTGCACTGTTACTTGAAAAATAATAATTCTTAATTCAATATACCTACTTATTTACAATGAACTATTTCTATGAATTATATTGTATTACTGTGAAATGACATAATACATATACTTTTTTATTAGTTCATATATTGTAACCCTTGAAGGTTAAGAGTTAAAGAGTAGCTTCTAGCTAATCTTCACCTTCTTGGGGCAAATGTGTTGTACATGTTTGTTAAATAAATACTCAATTATATTCTTTCTAAGACAAACATTAAAAGTAAGGGACGATCTTCACCTTCCTGAGGCAAATGTGTTATACAAGTTTGTTAAATAAATACTCAATTATATTCTTTCTAAGACAAACATTAAAAGTAAGGGATGCTTTTATATAAAAAAATTAATTCTATATTAGAAATAACAAAGTGTGCCACCAAGTAGAAACATCTTTTTTGAGAAATGAAAATCTCAAGGCTTAAGTATTGGCTACATAAAAAGAGTGACCGGATATAGATTCAGAAGACCACAATAGATCTGATAAGGTTGCAGTGAAATAGTCCAATTAACCACCTCATCTAATCTAATGATATTATGGTCTCTTAATTATTGTCTAAGCAAGCAAGTAATAGTTTTAAATTTAATTGATTCTAAAAATGAATCAGTTTGCAATTCACGAAAGAGTCAACATGATTCTTTGTATTGGAGAATGTTTAGAAAATTGTCCCTTATCTTCTAGAGTGTATGCTCAAAAGTAACCTGACAAAAGTTTTTTAAAGCTTGTTGAATAGATTTCGTGTTACTGATGACGTTGTATATGAAAAGGTAGTTAGAACTAAACCAGTTACTAGTGATAACGTTAACGAATTTGATTTACTGCTGTCTGTTATGGAAAACCCGAAAACCTTAATACCAGTACTAGAAAAATGTCAAATGAATTACGAGTCGGTCAAATGAGTGTGAGTAGAATAATTAAGAAAAACCATTACTATCTGTATCACTTTCAACTACACCAGCATTTAACAGAACAGGATTATGATAAGCGTTAAAATGTTTGTTTATGGACTTCAAACTAAGTCGGAGAAGATCCTGATTTTTTAAAGTATGTATTATTTACAAACGAATCTACTTTTCACAATATACACAATTTTCACTATTATGATACAGTCACAAATATTTATTCCATACTGTTGATCAAATACTTCTAAAATATCCCGTTTTTTGTATGTTTCTTCAAAATATATGACATTAGTTAACACAAAATCCTGAATTTCTGCTTTTGTACTACTATAACAAGGTAAATGATGTGTTCATTTTGGGATATCTCCAAAACTGTTCTTACAATATTTTTTAAAAACTAATACAATATAAACCGGTGTTTTTGAAAAAAACCCTGAATTTTTTCACAGATTTGTTAGAAAGATTTAGATTTTTATAGGTGTATACAGATATAAGCTTATATGTGCTGTGTACAGTCTCCTACAAAAATAATATTCTCAAGCATTGAGAACCGCTAACTTTTGGTACTTACTATAAGGTGATACTTTTGTCTCCGACTGTCGCGAGTGAACTACCTTAAGACAATATTAAAACCAATCTTCAAATAATTGGGCAGCAGTGTTCTGGTGAAAATTATGTTCAAATTCAATTTCAATTTTTTTCTCAAGTTTTGTATTTGAATACATTTTAATCATTTTCTGTCAAGTTGGGGACCATTTCATTTTTAACATTATTCTGTATCGATCGATTTTGGAAAATGTTCAAATGTTTATGGCGATATACAGAGTATCACAAAACATTGCATTTTATGCTTAAATTTTGAAAATGTGTACAAATTTAATAATAATAATAATTTTATTGTTCACACGTAAAGAGGTTACATGAACAAGGAGAGCGAAAAAAGCTAAAATACATACAAATTGTTTAAATATAACATACAGATATCGAACAAACATGATGTGTATAAAGGAACTATGACAATTCTTCTCTTTAATTTCATAAGGAAGTAGATGCTCACATCAGCAGAGAGCTGGTAGGGACTTTTACTGAGATCTCATTCATTTATTATGAATGATCTAATTTTCATTGCTCCACATATGAAACGATATATTTGCATTAGTGTAGATGGATCTATTGAGGATAATAGATCATCCGAAAATCCTCGAACCTTAATAATATTTTCTCTTAGGCTTTTATACATGGGATAGACCAGCAATATGTGTTCAAGATTTTCAGGTATTCGGAAGTTACATATTGAGCAAATATTCGTCATTTCAATTTTATACAAATTGTTATTGACATTGTATGTACCGCACATAGCACAAATAACGAGGCAATATTTGAACGATGTTGACGTTCAAGTATTGGACGAGTTAGACATAATTACGGCGAGTTTCTAACTCTGGTTGCGTTAATACAGGCATTGACAAACGAGTGGCAACAGATACGGATGCTGCTTTAATTGAATTTATGGCTTAAATGATGAGAACTGTTATTTAGGCTCGTGGAGGAAATACTCGATTTTAATACTGCTGATGCCCGTATTAATTTTTGTTGTTGTTTTGTTGTCAATAAAGGATTATTGCATTATTTTCTTTAAACCTGTCTTTTTCCTTTAAAAATGCAAAAATCGGGATGAATCGAAAAACAAATTGTTCAGGAAAGATGGGGCTTAAAAACGTCGTACAAATAAACATCATTTAGGTTTTAAATTTTCCCAAATGATGTTCAAAAGTTGAGCGTAAAATGTAATTCCGAAAACATAGACATCCTTTTTCAGACAATAACTTTATTGATTATAAAAACTAGGAATTCATAACAAAGGAAGTAGATAGGTAACGGTGTTTGCAAAAAATTGGTGGTGAATCACATCCGGTAATCCCCACAGACCAGATAATCGTAAAATAGAATAATAAAAATAGTTTTGTCTGAGAAGTCGTTGACATCATGGACGTATACGTCCATGGTTGACATAATGTTGTCACCTATTAGGTAGGTCAGGACACAAACTGCAAACAACTTTAAATGCATTTTACTCGAAACCATTAACCTTTGACCTTTGGTTACTCTACACATTTTATATGAATTGAAAGCTGTTAAAATGATACTCGCTATTTCAAATTAATCCTGCATAAGAAAACTGTTTTTAGATATAATAATAATATTCATTTATTTTGAGTAATGGTAAATAATAATAAATTTTACATAAACACAGATAAAATGCCATCAGCTATGCAGGCTATGTCCGCACAAATATCAATGCAAATTATATAAACAATATACACATTAAATTATTATTATTCCATACAGCACCTATCACTAATCATATTTAAATTCAATGAAATTAATGAGTTTTTTCACTTCTGTGTAAAAATTAGTTAAATCTTCTTGGGCTGTGTTGTTGGCTAAGTGATTATATATACACCGTTGCTAATTTGAATTCACTAAAATCTATTCATAATGAATTCTGATCAATGTATTTTTTTAGTTAAAACCACTAACACCGGATGAAGCAGCAGCACAAGCCATTCAACTATTTTCTCAAGACGCACGACTATGTGAAAGACATCCCAACAAAATAGCACGGACACAAGGAAGTATAATAAATGACAAAAGTGAAACATCAAACGACGTCAATTTTAAATCAGATTTACCTACAAATGATATTGAACCACAAAATATGTATTCGAATTCTAAAGATAATCTCAAATATAACAGTGAGTATTAAACTTTTATTTATTTTATTATGGATAATATCATACACAATTAGTTTAAATAAATAATGTTTAGTTAAAAAATTTGATGAATTTGAAAGAAGTCCCTTCTAAGATGTTTTTAGGATTTGTGGAACATCTACGTAGATTCATTGTATCATCAACTTCAGTTGAAAAAATATTTTTAAATGTTAGTTTAATCAAATCGCTAATTCCAAATAGATTAGACGTGGATACTGTCACAGATCACCTACAAATAGATAGGTATTTCACCCGTGGTGTTTCCTATTGCGAAATTAATTCACGGGTGGCGCCATCTTTAGAGTCTGTCGAGTTAACACTAACAACCTTAAACAAGGTTGTGATCTTTGCTAACGTCAAAAACAGTCGTACAAAAGGATTTCTGTAATTATTTTCCACACTCATTGCTTGTAGATGGAATTGTTTTTTCCTGTATTAATAACATTCAATAAATATACTTTTATATGTATAAATTGGAAGTATAAAGCGACGTTGCTTTCGCTTTTTTTTTCCAGCAGTAATCATGATTTTAAAAAGAAAACGATAATATTGTGGCCCTATGTAGCTTTAGTTCTTTTACGTGCTGTGCGTCCCATCGTAATTGGCGGTCTATTTAAATAATCCAAAAATTGAATTCAATCGACATAAAAATCTTATGGAAATAAAATTTTGAAAAATCTCAAGGAAATGAAATTTTAAAAATAATTGATTGAAAACATCAAATTATATTGTTGCATCACAGAATAATGTGGTTCAGGAGTATTTTATAGAAAGCTCTTAAATGGATCAAGCAAAACATCGAGTAGACTGTGAAAAAATTACATTTACTTAAAACCTATTTATTTGTGTATAAAATTTAAATTTCACGCCCCACTAAATTCAAACATATATGTAGTTCGAAAAAGTGCCATCTAGCGGACTAGAAATTGTTCTTTTTTTTTGTAGTTTGTTCAGAATGTTTTGTTGTTTTTGTACTGACCTAAATACATATCACAATAATTACAAGGTATTTCGCTAATAATATTGCTTTTGTCATTTTCATTTTTTGTTTTTAATTTAGTAAAGTTTTTTTCTTATAACAAAATTTTTATGGCATAATAATAAGTTTTCCATCAATTGTACCATTTATTTTAGCACCAATACCTACATATTTAACAGAACAGGCTCTATATGATATAATAGATGATTGTGAAACCAACAACAGTTATTCACCTTTAATTCGAACATTAGGAGAAATATTTAGTAGTATTGAAAATTTATCAAAAAGTTTTCCACAGGAACCAACTACTCCTACCAGCTCTTCAACAAATTTACAAAATGCAGGTAAGAAAATAATTATGCAAATACAAATATTATGCTTCACCTTAATAATCCTCATTTGCCAACCTTAATACTTGAAGGGTTTGTATGTATGTATGTATGTGTATACTGGCGTGACATTCACTGAGACATAAAAGATCCTAAAAGATTCCCGAGGAAAGTCTCAGAAACTAGTAGTTCCTTTATGCACATTTCCTGGAGTAATTTTAGGACATCTGCAGGCTTCAGTTTAGGTCCCTCTTCTTTCCAGTAGTCTCCTAGTTGTTGTGCCCTAGCATTCTGAATTGCTATGAATTCCGCAGGTATGTGAATGAAGGTTTCTTCTTCCATTCCACCGAATCTACATTCTTCATGCTCCACTAGCTTGGGCTTTTTGAGGTGCCCATTCAGGCGGCAGTGTCCTGTCTGGACACCTGTCAAAGCTCTTAGTGCTGTTTTACTCTGGCTTAGGCCTTCATTTGTTCTCACCTGGTTGTAGTTTCCCAGGAGTATACTACACTGATAGCGCAAAAGGACTCCAATGGCGTTTCAGCCCCTCTCTTTGCTAGTTCATCTGCTCTTTCATTTTGTAACAAAGTCAACTCTCGGCGTTGGTCGTTAATGAATGAAAAATTGAAAATTGAATTGCGAAGGTTCTTGCCTAACTGATATCAAAATTTGGCCAGTTTTCAGGGCCTTGTTACCTGTAGAATTTAGTCTTACTTCTCCTCGCAATGGCTCCATAAGTGATGATTTGTCTCACTGTGGCTGTGCACATTCGGCTCTGGATCTTTGGGCTACAACCACAATTTTTACATGCCAGGGTCCTGCACTGCACTAGAGCCATTTTTGCTTTGTGTGTTATCTCCTATGCATGTTTGTTCCACAGTAGTTTACTATCTAGGGCCAGACCTAGATACTTGACTTCTTGTCTACATTCAACCTAGTTACCATAAAGTTCAGCGGTTTTGAGGTTGAGCTTTCTTTTCTTGATGGGTTTTGGGTTTGGTGGGGTTGATGTTTCATCCCATCTGCCCACACCAGCTATTGGTATACATCAATCCCCTATGCATGATGTCACATTTGTAAGACTCAAGTTGTACTTGAGTACGAGATTGAAATTAATTAATAAATACGGGCATAAAATTGCCATGCAGTTGTAAATGTACAAATTAAATTAGTTGCAATTTATGTCACTATTTCTCTTGAGCATTACAAGAAGTGGAATTGAAACTGTTTCAGATATAAAAACTTTAAAAAAAGAAGAAGTGCGAAGTTTAGAAGGTGAAAAGGACAAAGATGAAGATAGTTGCGCAGATACGAGCAAAAATTCATTACCGCCAGTTGACATACCGGCAGTTCGTAGAGCATTCACAGCTTTATTTAAATTAAAAACTTCTATTTTTGAAAATGCCCTGGTAAATGCTTTAGTCACATTAGCTGGAAATTTACAGATGGAATTACCTACGAGGAAAGAACGAGGAAGTCACGACGATATTGTAAATGTCATAGTTATTGTCTTCGAAATTCCAGCGTTAGGTATGTAAAATATTATAATAATAAAATAATATTAACATTGATATTTTATCTTAAGGTAATTGTCCTCCTACAATACTGTTCGAAAAGTTTTGGATTGTATGCGTGATAACGGTAGAGGGACTTGTAGCATAATGTGCCAGAATTTTCGTCACATACGTTTATTTGCACAAATACTATCACAGCTTCTACAAGTTAAAATCAGGCAACTTCGCTCGTGTTTACTCTCTGTCCGTTTGAATTTACCGCTCAAATTATACTACTATACTCGGGTCCAGTGTTTCCAAGATGTATCTGTTCGATTTACTGGCATGTATATTGTTGAAAATTTTCTAAACTGCGTTGTTAGATTAAATCAAAATACCTGTTATAATTATATGGTGTAAGGAACATGTCGATGTCTATATTGTTAAAGTTCACATAATAGCCTTCTTGGTGTGCGTCATCGTTTGTGACGGGTTTTGGGCATTTTGATATTTTATATGTTATTTTGACATATTATAGCTTACCTTTAATTTAATAAATAAAATCATCAGGATCGTATTCAGCCTAATTCGAAAAGGCTATTAATAATATTTGGGATATCAAAGCACCTCAAAATAAAACAAATTGTATATTCAATTTACATATTAAAATAATTTAATACTAGTAAATATAGTCCTGCATTTGAATAAATAAAATGATAATTTGGCTGAATACGATCCTGATGATTTTATTTATCAAATTAAAGGTTAGCTATATGTCAAAATATCAAATTAAATATCGACATACCCAAAACCCGGATATACGTCACAAACGATGACGCACACCAAGAAGGCTATTATATGAACTTTAACAGCATTTTTTATTTTCTGCAAACAAATTTTGTTCATTATTTTTTGTTATTTGTTAGCGTCTTTGTCGCCAACCATGCTGTCACTCGTTTCCTCATTATTTCTCCTATTACACTATCCTTTTGGCCTTCCCCTTTTCATAACTCTCTGTACTTGTTCACCTTGCTTCTTTTTATTAATTCTTTGAAGATGCCCCCACCAGCTAAGCTGTCGACTTTCAAGAAATTACAGCATTGGCTGTATTTTTAGATCTTCTCTTATTTTCTTGTTTCTCATTTTGTCTGTTTTCGTGACAATCCTGACTCTTCTGAGATACATCATTTCTTCTACCCGAATCTCTGTATTTGGCTCTTTTGCCGCTATATGAGCACCCACGATTCACATCCAAATGCAAGATTTTTTTAAAATGCAGAACATATTCATCAATTAACAGTTAATTTCTTTTTAAATTGGTTTGACTGTTTTTGTTTCTAGAATTAAAAATCTGGCTAAAAAAACTCTTACTTTCATTCTACTTGTGATGGAGTCGAAACGGTTTAAATTTAAACCTGTTTAATGCATTAACTGCACTCGCAAGCAAAATAATCGATCCTCGTAAATTTTCGATGAATTTCCATCGCATATAACTAAGTTTTTTATTTGATGTCCGATTTAAACGAATTTTCAAGAATATTGTAGATACAATAATGGAAAATCGCTCACGTTTTAAAAATTTACTAAAAATAGACATACGTTTATAATATACAGGGTTAAACAAAAATATATTTTTCGCCATAAGTTTAAGACACTCTGTGTAGTCGAGAAACAGTCAATTGTTTTAAATAAAGTTTCAATTATCAAGTCACATCTATTCTTAACATTTTTGTGTTTGGTTCACCTCGATATCCTTATTTTTGTGAAATATGTGAATTTTTTTTACATGTTAAAAGTATTAAACACATCAATTGTTTAAAAATTGACACAACGCTATTTATTCACGTAATACTTTTTTATTTATTATGTCAAACCGATTCTAAAAAATGTTGAGCACCGGATTGAAGATGCATCCTGGTTGAAGAATATTCAATGTGATATGTTGCTGGTTTGTATTCCAGCATCAGTCACATGGTGAGACCAACCACTAATCAAACTGGTGATCGTTTTTTGAGACAATGTGCTCTCAAAGAAGGAAGACTCACCAGCAATCTGCTAAAAGATGAATTAGAAGATGTTCGCAATATCGCTACATCGTCTCGAACGGTTAGAAGACGTTTACGTGAAGCAAAAGAAAACAATGTATAGGAATTGAATGTTACAATACTACATCAGAATTAGACCATCAAGGATTGGAAACAAGTTCTGTTCTACAATGAAATTAGAGTTAGCCTCAACACTCCGGATGGACATGAGCGTGTCTGGCGAAGGCGAGGAGAAAGGTTTGCCAGCTGCAATCTCCTCTAGTACTTTTTGGTTGAGGTTCTAAAATTTGTTGGGGGTAATTTGCTTTGAATTTAAATGATGTTAATATCCCTTTATTACAGAGGCTACCCGACAGTCCTGCCATGAATCCTCAAAAAAATATTTGAAATCGTGGATTCCCTGTTGCTAACCAAAACCAATTCATAGAGGTCGCTATTGTTGAATGGGAAAATATTCCTTAAGCTTCTGTTAAATATTTGATATCAAACATGCCTCGGTGCATGAATGCAGTGATAAGAAGGAGAGGTATTAGTGTTGCCTCAGAAGCATTTGCTGTTTCGCAACTTCACAGTGTTTTAAACTTATGGTAAAAAACATCTTTTTGTTTAAACCTGTATATTATAAACGTACGTCTTATTTTTTAGTGAGTTTTTGAAATGTAAGAGATTCTCCATTAATTAATCTACAATATTCTTGAAAACTCGTTTAAATCCGATATCAAGCAAACAAGTTATTAGTGATTGAAATTCATCGAAAATTTGCGTGTATGTATTAAATATTTCTATATTTGGAAAACGTTGTCAACTATTAAAACAGAACATAACTGTTTCCCATTATACCCTGTAAAGATATCTGCAAGATTTTTTTGGTATTTATTTTTCAGGTTCAGGTGATTTGTTAGAAACTGCATTACCTGCAATATGTAGAGCAGCACAAAGGCTACCGGTGGAAGTGCAGGCTAATTTGGCAGTACAATGGTCCGGGGTAGCAAGAAGAAGCATTAGAAATATATTGGAGAATTTGCAACAACTTATAACGTTGCGTGTGATAATGACACCCTTCCAAAGGGATTTTTTCGTACAAGATGAAAACGTTATTACATCTGCAACAAAATTTATGAAGGTAGGTCAATTCTAAAAAATACGCACTGATTGGTAAAGCAGCAGAAAAACATTCGGAAGAGGAGGCATAGTGATTAATTTAGACATAGCCCCGGGCATAAGGCAGACTATTTTGATATATGAGGTGTTACAAGTTTTTCATGGCTGGAGCGGTCCTGGGTGCAAATCCTACTGATGGTATTGCTTTTTCAATTTACAGCTTATAAATCTGAAGAAGTGGGATTTGATGTGAAATCCACATAAAGCCATAATGTGATGTGATACTGAGAGGTGGTGACTTGAGAGGGTGACAAGCTCGAAAGGAGAGCGAGATAAGCGTAGACAGGCAAAGCGTCAGGTTCACGAGCGAATGAGGTGGGCGTTCGCACAATCGTCAGGTCCAGCACTCTTGGTTCCTCGGGTTCGAGGGGAGGAGCTGGATAGCCGAATGTAAGACGCAGTGGCGGTAATGGTAGATTATAATATCGAATAGAACATTCAAGGGTAGAATTCGTCCGTAGCGCAGGAATTGCGTAAGGGTTTCGTGGCCGAGGCGGTTATATTTAAATAAGTATTTTATACACTGTGTCCGTAAAGTATGGAACAAATTCATTTTTAGCTAAACAGACCATTTTAAGGAATAATCCTGAAACACGTCGATTTTTGATTTTAATTTACCGTATTTTAAAATAATAATCTAGTATACAGAGTGAATTACTTTCGAGTAATAACGTCACCGTCATTTTTTTTAAATGGAACACCCCCATTTTGTCTCAATTTTCGGATTACTCTAGCTGAGCTGATTCCAAAAATGTATCACATGTTGATTCCAATTGGTACAGGGTGGACAAAAATACATTAGTTTTGTGTGTGCTCATAAAGTAACGCGTAACATTCTTTATTAGTTAAATTAACAATATTATCAAAAATACTTATTGTCTAGCGGCAATTGGTTTAAATGTAACACCCTGTAGTTTGTTACATTTGTAGATTAATAAAAATGAGCTGTTTCCAAACATGTTTGGTACTTGTGGTCTAGCAGACAGAATATGAAAGAAATTATTTCTTATCAATTTAAAAAAAATCATAGTCGTCTAGTTTTTGGTGAAATGTCATTATTTGTTTAGTAATTTATTGATGTTCAGTGACAGTTTAGTACTACAATATTTTTGGTATTCGTGAATGTTTTAATTATTGCTTAGATTTAATTTGAAGTAGAAATGGAGTTAAGTGTAAAACAAAAAATTGAAATACTTATGATGATTGGGTATAGAGACAGATCGCGAACTCAGATGGAAGTGTGCAATTTGTTTAATGGTAAATATCCAGAAAGACCTATAACGCGTTCAACAGTCAGTAAGATTGAAAAGAAATTTCGAGAAACTCGTACGGTTGAAAATGTACGCAAATCAGGTCGTCCCTCTGCAAATGCTGATGCAGCATTAGATGTTTTGCTTTGAAGAAGATGCGCACACTTCTGAGCGTAAAGTTAGTCGCGATATCGGTGTTAGCAAAACAACGGTACACAAACTATTAAAGCTTGAAAAATGGCATCCTTATAAAATCAAACTTGTGCAGGAATTAAACGAAGATGATCCCGATAGAAGAATCCAATTTTGCGAAAAAATGATGGATACATGTCACCAAGTCCCTCTCTTGATACAAAACATTATTTTTTCTGATGAGGCCACTTTCACGTTAAATGGCGGAAAGGAGAGGTTTACCGTCAGAATTGTAGATACTGGGCAAAAGAAAACCCCCACTGGATGCGTGAGCATCATACACAATACCCGCAAAAGGTAAATGTATGGGCTGGAATTGTAAGAAATCGAATCATCGAACCCTACTTTATCGAAGGTAATTTAAACGGGGCAACGCACCTTGAGTTTTTAAGGGGGTATCTCGTACCTACTTTACGTAATTTGTTTCCAAGCAGACGTAATCCTGGAGGTTTTGATGAAAGTTTATGGTTTCAACAGGATGGTGCACCTCCACATTATGCTGTAGATGTTAGAAGGTACATAAATGAAATTTTTCCGAACAGGTGGATTGGTAGACGTGGACCTATTGAATCGCCAGCGAGGTCACCAGATTTTAATCCTTTGGATTATTTCATGTGGGGCCATCTGAAGAATGTTGTGTATCAAACGAAACCAGCAAATATTCAAGAATTAAAAGAGAGAATTCGGACAGCAATAAACAATATTTCTCAAGACACACTAAACAAGGTTCAACAAGAATTTGTACACCATTTGGGTTACTGTCAAATACAGCAAGGGCTGCAGTTCGAACATTTATAAAGTCATGTATTTCATCATATTCTGTCCGCTAGACAATAAGGATTTTTGATAATATTGTTAATTTAACTAATAAAGAATGTTACGCGTTACTTTATGAGCACACACAAAACTATTGTATTTTTGTCCACCCTGTACCAATTGGAATCAACATGTGATACATTTTTGGAATCAGCTCAGCTAGAGTAATCCGAAAATTGAGACAAAATGGGGGTGTTCCATTTAAAAAAAATGACGGCGACGTCATTACTCGAAAGTAATTCACCCTGTATATTAGATTATTATTTTAAAATACGGTAAATTAAAATCAAAAATCGACGTGTTTCAGGATTAATTCTTAAAATGGTCTGTTTAGCTAAACATGAATTTGTTCCATACTTTACGGACATAGTGTATATGAAATTATTTTTGAAAAACATTTGTAAATATATAAAGAGCTATAGTCAAAATAATATTTGATACCTATTTTGTATATTTGATAGTAATTAGACATATAATTTTGACCATCACTTTGATATAGGAATAAGGGCGGCACATCGGACAGTGCCTAGGCCGGGCATCAAACCTAAAATCGCTAATGGGTGGCATGGTAATATGTCAGTATTTTGTTCACGCGTATGCCTCGCATATTTGTTTACGTTTGATGCCTCTTAGATTTTAATTCACTTTAGTAGCTTATCTGAAATAATTTTTTATTTGTACATTAAACAAATCCCGTACAAGATAAAAAAAATCAGGAAGGTTAAAACCAAACAATTAACGGATAGCTGTGAAAATGTATATTCAAAATATAAAATAGGAATCATATAAAATTGTTTTACCTACGCTTTGTATTACTTTATAATATTTCATAGATTCTATATTATGCAAACATGTTAGCTGGGGTATTAGAATCACCAGAACTGAGATTCCAAAGTCTTTCCGATGATACAGAAGGTTTTAAACCAAAAAATATGCTGCCCCTAGATCCTTTAGCCGAAGAATTAGGTATACACGTACTCGACTGCCGGAAGCCTTATTTACCATTCTCGGAATTTTATAACGAGCCACTTAGTGATACAGTTGAAATGGACCGGGACTTCGCAAATTATAAAAGTGACACAGGCAAGTACATATATATTGTAGATATATTTTTCTAAAAATAAAATAATCTATAAATATTCGTCCTCCATCAGTCCCACTGCCTGACTCATGTCTGACGGCTCCCGGCAAAGCATCCTGTAACAGCCAGCACTATATTCTAGAAAAATTTCCTAATTTCATATAAAGTTTACAATTGAATCATTATTTTTTTGTTTTGTTACTTTAGTTTGAATAGTTGTTACTGCTGCATTCACATATGTTCATTTCTACAGTTACCTTAGTCAGTCCGGATAAAACACGTCCCACCTTAACGTCTAGGCACATCGGCGTGAACGAAAATACGAAGGAAAAGAATGGGTCCAACAAACTGCTATGCGTGTATTCGCCACGAAAATGAAGGAGTTTCGTTCCCCTAAAGTCTGTAAAAAACTGATCACATCTGTATACTTTAATTGCGTACTAATTAACTTAAACGAACCCGTAAAATTTATCGGACATCGTATGAATACCTCGGTTTCTGATTCTTGTATTTATTTTATTTGTTTTCAATACATCTAATGCATCACTTGTATTTACTTTTTGTCTGTAGCATCAATTTCCAACATATATTTCTGATATCATCCCTGTTACTATTCAAATATTACATTCTTAAAAAACAAACTGATGTTTTAAATATGTTTTTAGGTAAATTTAGTTTCATGTACTATCCATTTATCTTGACGCCTGCAACAAAAACAATGGGTCTTTATTTCGATAATAGGATACGAATGTATTCAGAGAGGAGAATCAGTTTTTTGCAAGCATTCACAGGGTTGCCATCTCAACCATTTTTAAAATTGAAAGTGAGACGGGATCATATTATTGACGATGCTCTTGTAGAGGTATGTATATATGTCAGATTATTGTATTGTGTAATATGCAGAATGTTAGACTAGCAGTTATTATGGTATCTGTCTATTTATTATAAACATCTCAAAGGTCGAATTGAAGCTTAAGTGTTGTGTTTGGATAAACTCTCCGCAAGATGGGATCAACTTTTATATATAAGGTTTGTTCCAACTGGCATTTAGGAACCGTTCTGGACTCTTATTGAGTACTGTATAATATGCAAACTCGAATTAGGGAGGACACATCAACTTTATCACCCCTTCCAGAAGGTATTTTTTGTACCGTCCCAAGAACGATACTATAATCAGTTGGAAAGCGAAAGAAATACAGCACTTGCGCGAACAATACCTAGAACGGCAGGCTTATTCTGTAAAAACAGCAATTATTTTGCAACTAGCAACCATTGCACGACGGTCGCGCAATCAGTCGCAAAATTTGGTATTCTGTAAGCTAGTCGCATCGCAATTGCTGGTTGCTGTCAAGATGCACTTTTACGTCATAAAACTAGCGCCACTTGCAATTGGGTAGCAATCAACGTAACTAATTGTCTGTAAAATCAGCTGAGGAACAAAACAAATTTGAAAAATATTTAATATGCATAAAAAACCAAGGAACCGTCGAAAAATTGTAACTGACCGATCATTACAATTGAACACAAAATTTAAATAAATTATTTTGTACAAAACAATTCCTTACATAACTAAAAGCTTTAAAAAAAGATTTAAAGACAATTTATTTTTTCATCTATGTAAGAATTTATTTCTTTTTCAAGAACAAACATGCTTAGAAACAAAATTTAATAGATATTTTATTCTTAAAGGGCACATAAATCACTCCATAACCCAAACAAAAATTAACTCTTGGTGATTGTTTATGTTAAGGTAATAAAGATAAGTGGGTACCTACCTATCTGTGGCATCTGCCTTCAGAAAGAATTTTTATTTCATTCTCTCTTTTTAAATAGTGCATTACCTAGTGAATATATCAGTTTTTAATTATTGTGTCATTTGTGGTTGTACTTACCCTTTTATTAATTAGGTGAGTAAAATACTTTGAGAATGTGTACTGCTACTATTAATTGTTTTTCACGTACATACAGAAAATGGCAGAACACAGAGTTTCCAATAGCCAGTTGGAAGAGTTGCTGGACTATTTAACTAGTCACCCTAATCTGGCCAGAGGGGTAGGTCTTGGGGCAAGATCTAAGGAGACCATTGAAAAAGAATGGAATGATCTTGCCAAAAGATTAAATGCGCATGGATCGGGCGCTAGTAAAAATGGTCAGAGATGGAAACGGGTAAGTATTTTTATTGTAATCCAAAACATTAAGTAGCTTCATTCTACTGACAAATAGGTACATTATACATTTTTTTCATAGTATTGGATTGATCTGAAACATAAAGTCAAGACCAGGGCTGCTGCCAGGAGAAGAGAAGCTTCAGGAACAGGTGGTGGTCCTGCAGTAGAAACAGCCTTGTCAGAAGCTGATGAACAAATTCTTCAAATCATTGGAGAAGGGGCTGTTTATGGGGATACACAACATCGTATTCCTGTATTCCCCCCAGTAAATTTTTAATAAATACTTTTTAACCAGTTTATATCATATTATGCAAAGTACCTACCTATATTTTTGCACACTTATTTTTTAATAACTCATACAAAATTTGTTTACAGGATCATGAAAATGCCAGCTGCAGTAAAGGTAATATTGTAGAAAAAAGTAGGTAATTACATAACTGTTTTGAATATTAATTTAACATAAAAAAAGTAATTATTACATATTTTTATTTTAGATTCGGAATATTTGCCAATGAACTTGTCAGAAAACGATAATGAAGGTATGTAAAATATACTTTAAAAATATTATCAAGACTTTATTTAATTTAGCAACAACTATGTTGCTTCATGTAATATTGTTTTTAGATTTTGACCAAGATCAACCGGAAATTATTCAAATTTGTAAGCATTATTTTGTACCATCAGATATGAAAGATTTTCAACATATTCTTTTCATTACTTTTAGACGCAATAGATGAAGAAAATCCAGGAGAATTACTGCCTGTACATGATGCTACAGAAGAAAATATTAACCAACGTAAGTTTGTACTACAAATTGTTATATAACTTTGTCTTTATCTTCTTTTATTTCCAGCAACAAAAAAACGTAAATCGCAGCAGATGTACCAAACTCTGTCTCCCAAAATATCAAAAATTGAGCCAAATTGGGTGATCGAGTTGGAAAGAAAGAGAGTGGAGGCAGAAGAGAAATTGTCAAATGCTGCGATGATAATGGCTGAAGCTTCACGTACTCAGGCCGAAGCAGCACTCATTCAAGCAAATACTGCTAAAATGCATGCTGAAGCTGCTAGGTTTCAAGCCGAAGCCATGAATAAACAAAGAGACTGTTTGTTGAAAGTTTTGGAGGAGTTGAAGAAAAAAATTTAAATTTCAATGCATCTACTCATTTATTATTTTTCCAAATTATTATAATTTTAAAAGTATTATTTAAGAATTATTGTTTATTTACTTTAAATAGGAAATCCTAATATACACTTTCAATAATAATAATTATTAAGTTTAAAAGAATTATAGATATAGGTATTGATTTTTTTTACAAATAGAATATTTTTAATGAATGGAATTCACTTCCACTTGAAATTGTGAGTGTTACATCTGTGAACTCTTAAAAAAAATACAATGTAGTAATAATAACTATAAGTTAGTTGAGTTTCAATTTTTTTTCTTCTCTATTTTGTTTTTGTAACTACATTTTTCCTATGTTCAGTGATTATGTATTTAGTTTGTATACTGTGTATAATCAATTTGTTTATGTACATTACTCGTTATTGCATCTGGAGTTTTTTATTCATTTATTATATACGGGTAACACCCATTTTAAATACATTAGAATAAGTTAAAAATTTCTGTATAAAATAATAACATTATCATTAAAAAAAATTATATCAAAATATTACATTTAAAAAAAATTAAGTATAAATAACAAATGAGTGTTAATAAAATATATAAGTATTATACTACTACTATAGTTTTCTTAACCTATTCCTACACATTATTTCTATTTAATAATAATGATATAGCAGAATTGTATACTATTACTAATAGGTCTGCTGTTGCACTAAACATAATCATTTTTTATGAATATTGTACTGGGCACATTTCTTTATTGCATGACTTTCTACTTGAAATATGCATCAAGATCACTCACATCATCGGTTCCTCCACAATCGTTGCACAATAATATCCCTCTGTTGCCTGCCACTTTCCAGTTGCTCACCGTCGTCAGCGCCACGCTGTACAGGGACCTGGAGGTTTTGTTCCATCTCAATTTCTGCAGCTGGAATTTCAGGTACTGGGAGCCTGTGACTGTTACATATATTATGTAGAACAGCACAGGCATTGATAATTTGTGCAACCATATTATGGTTATAATGCAGGACCCTGTGAACAAATAAACAACGCCAACGTGCTTTGAGCAATCCAATTGTTCGTTCTACACAATTCCTGACTAGACAATGGGCTTTTGTGTAGAACTCTTCTGGACTTCCAGGTTCTGCATTTGTTATTGGCGTTAATAACCATGGACGTAACGGATATCCAGAGTCACCTGCAATTTTTAGTTATTGTTACTACATCCTTAATTACTACTGTAAATGACATTGCATTGTTTGATTGGTTGCTCTTAAAAATTTTATTGATAATAACATGAAATTAGTACATGAAATTTATTTAAAATTGTCTTACCAAGAAACCAAACACATTCACCAGTTTGATGTAGTTGTTGTATGTGGGCATTGATCTCACAATTTCTCCATATGTACGCATCATGACTAGCTCCACCATAAGTAGCATCTACATTCATTATATTCAGATCACTATCACAAATCTACAAAGTTTTATTTAATTATATTTTAATTATGAGAGACAGTTCTATATTGTATGTAGTATTAAGTGCTTAAAGTATAAATATTTCACTTACAATCTGAACATTCCTAGAATGGTAATGTTTCCTATTAAAAAATCTTTCTTCATGGTCACTTGGTCGTACCAGTGCCACATGTGTACCATCAATACAACCCAAGATACCAGGAAACCCAAATTTATCAGAAAATCTGAAATGAAGTGCAATTCAATAAATTTTTCTATATAGGTATATTTTCATTTATAAAAAATTATTGAGAATGAATTTCCTTACCCATTGACTACTGCTCGTCTTTCTTCCCGCCGTTGTGGAAATCTAATGTACCTTCTAAGGATGTCTTCATTATTTAGTGCTACAGTGATCTCCTGGACTACCCTCGTTACAGTAGTTTGACTAAGACCATGTAAGTAGCTCATGCCAACGGGTTTCTGATATGAACCAGTAGCATAGAATGAAAGGGCTGTTAACAGCTAAAATAATAAAATAATTTTCATTAGTATCAAGTAAAAGTACTATGTAATAATACTCACTTTACATTCGACAGAGATCTTTGTCCTTCTATGAGCACCAGGGAGTAAGGGTGCAAGTTCATTACGCAATTCTTGAAAAACATCTTTACTCAATCTATAATGTGCCATGAACGCTGCATCAGATAGGTCTAAAGGTCTCGCCTGAGACCGTAGATTGTATCTCATATGTCTCATGCGAATATTCTCAGCCCTTCTATTTTCAGCTTCTGCGGCCTCAATAATCATAAATGCACGAGCCATTACTAAATACTTGAAACAAATAATGACTATTATTTCTTTTATTAGGGTGGTAAGTAATTGTTATGAAATATTAGGTAGGTAGGCATGTCCACTTCTTCTGAGGGCAGTAAGCCCATTAAATTACTATTTGTACAAATGGAACATGTTTATTATTAACAAAATGTTATAATTTATTACTTACCTTCTATTTCTATTAACAAAACTTGATTTAATTATCAAACAATTCAACTACAACTACTATAATTGTGGTCGCTATTTGACAGTTGCAATCGCGTTGTAAATTGCTAAAAAATTGCTTACAGAATACGTATTTTTCACATAGAACAACTGAAAAATGCACTTTTTTAGTTAACCAATTGCTCACTAGAGGCAGTTATCAAATAAATTGCGATCGCGGTCGCAGTCGCTTCTTCGAGAATACGAAAATTGCGTTTGACAGCGACAATTGCGCAATTATCGGCAGTCGCAAGTTACAGAATAGGCCTGCGGTTCTATCGCCAGTTGGAACGAACCTATTGTGTTTACATATTTATTATCAAATCCTCCCTCCCTTTCTCTTACTGAACTTATAGTTACTCAATTGAACCTTTATTTGACATGTAGAACATGCTACTTTGAAATTGTCTTATATTTTAATGAAAAATCTGTATCCTAAGTACGGTCCCTTCATAACTATCGATAAAGTATGGGAGAAGAAAAATGATTATAATGCAAAATTAATTAAAATTGACAACTACATACTTTAAAACATCCAATTCTGTAACACAAATGTCACAGCAAATTCAAATCGAATAAGTAAAAATATAATTCTTCTACAAATAAGCTGCTATGGGAATTTTTTTAACTGTACCTAAATTAAATAGTTGTTTTAGTTGGAAATGATTTCTATGGATAATCCTAGTGACCTGAAAAAACAATTAGTAGTAGAATTTGAAGGGGAACAAGGTATAGACGAAGGAGGAGTATCAAAAGAATTTTTCCAATTAGTGATAGAAGAAATTTTTAATCCTGACTATGCCATGTTTCAAATTTATCCAGAATCACGAACTGTAAGTATAAAAAGTTATATAAAAATATATAAATGTCCATTGGATCAGGATCTAAACAAAAATTATTATTAAAAGATTTTTCACAAGTTCTGTTTGTGATTCTAGTGGTGTTTAGTTTAAATTTTGATTTGAGTTCTTCGTGCTGTCCAAGTGTGCTTCTTTTGAGGTTCTTGTGAGTTACGGCAGTTCACCGGCGAATGTCCATTTCTTTCATATTTGTAGGTTTTAGGGTATGGACAGAAAGAAAGCGGGTTACCTGCTCGCAGGTTGGTTTTTCAGGGTGATTGAACGTTTGATTGTTCTTTTTCCTAATCCGCTCTCTCTTGACTTAGGTTGGATATACAAATCGTTATCGTGGTCTTGAAAACTACAACTCGGAAAAAGTCATTGGACGTGCATCCCCGCCGTCTTTCTTAGTAATTCAACCACTAATTGATGGTTTTGAAGGTGACCCTTCTGGAGATGGGAATATATCATGACGCGATTTGTAGGGGAGCATATCGTGGCACGATCTATGGGGGTACGATCTAGCGGTGAGTGCCGAAAGTAGATCTAATATCTAGAAAACATGTCTGCACCCCGAACTAATTGTAGAAAACTCAGATCGTTAAAATTTTTATACTGGTTTTAATGATCCCAATCAATATAAAATGTTGCCAGTTTCATAATTCAGGAGGGGAAGAAATTCACATAAAAAAATTAATCCAAATTATGACAAGAATTCACATATTTTAGATATGGATATTTAGCTGTTCTAGTTACTTTTTCACAATGCTTACTTTTTCTACTTAAGACTTACTTTCTACACTCACCGCTGGATAGCGTCACTATATGCTTCCCCGCAAAATGGTTGCATTTAAAGCAATCATTTCGGACTTTATTCTGCGTATTTTAGAGCAAATGTCGAATGTTTTTGACGTCAGCGTCAGCTGTCATTGAATTTTTTGAAATGGGAACCTAGGTCGAGTGACCATTTCGAGGCGTATGCGATCCTTTAAATCGTTCAAATTAGTTGGTCAGTTAACATAAACGCGGACTTTCAGGTAGCCCCAGAGAAAAAAAATCAAGTTGGGGGATCTTGCCGGCCATTCAATTGCACCTCTTTGACCTATCCATCTCTGAGTTTAAGTTGTATTTAAAAATAGTCCTTAGGTCTCTTTGATAATGTGGAGGATCTTGTTGAAAGTATACGTTCATATTGGAAATAATCGATTTATTTCAGGTATAATTTCATTTTGGAGTAAATCAAGATATTTAGCACCGGCAACCGTACCTTCAATAAAAAAGTACCGATCAAATGATTTTTTACCAAACCCGTCCACACATTATCTTTTTGTGGACGCTGTGTATAAATCTCCTCAAATCAATGCGGATTACAAGTACCGGCAATTATGTCTGTTATGTCTTCAAACCAAATGTGGCTTCATCACTGAATACCAAAAAATCTAAGATGTTTCAAAGATAATCCCTTGGGGCGAGACTTTTCATCAACGCTGTATATGATTATATGTCCTATGTACAGTGCCTTTCGTATTTCAATTGTGAGCATCGGCTATTTTCACCTGACTGGAGGGTTGTTTTTTTATTCACATACCATTTCAATAAAGCTTGTCAAATAAACCAACTTATTCTTAAAAAAAGTAAAAACTCCGACTGTATTAACATTTTTGTTTGAAAAGCGAAAAACAGCAAACAACAAAATTAATAGACTAACAAATGGCGTCCGCGGATGTACTGCGATAATACATTCGGCTGAAATTTTTGGAGGTGGTTGGTAGGACCATCAGAAAGTGCCATCTGCATAGATTTTGCTCAAATCCACTGTATAAGACACGAAGGACAACTCAAAAATGAAAAATATTTTGCTCAAAAAATATTTATACCTCCGGTTAAAAATTTGCACGTTACTTGTTCACCTTTCCCAAATTATAAATTTCTACCATCATTTAACAACAATAAAAAATTAAAATTGTAATTCCCACCATCTCCGTTAGATGTTTTCATATGAATAATTATTTAAAAGTCAAACCACAATACTTGGTGTTTTACTGAACTTTTTTTAATCTAACCACATTTGAGATATGGATGAACTCTTGGAGTCAAATATTTATTTTTACAGGTTTGGTTCAACCCTACCAGCTTTGAAAGTGATGCTCAGTTCACTTTAATAGGTATAGTGTTAGGATTGGCTATATACAATAACGTTATTTTGGCTGTTAATTTTCCTATGGTACTCTACAGGAAATTGATGGGTAAACGGGGAAGTTTTGAAGACTTGCAGGACTTGAGTCCCGTAAGTATAATTAAGACTTTTTACCGATTAAAAAAAGCTGAGAAGTCCCCTATAGACCGCAATTATTGGTTACATTTTTATTCGAAAATGAGGTGTTAACTTAACAGAAATCTGATTTTTCGTTCATTTTTAATAGTTAATGGTGGAATCAATAATTGATTTCAAAACTTTCTTAAGGTTTTTATATGGATTTGAAATTATTCAACTTTATAATTATTTAAATAGTCCGACATTTACGATGTGACGCACATAAGGATTGACGCAAGACCATCGTCGTCCTCTCTTTAAAAATCATGGTTACAAATGGAAAAATAATCGAAGACAGATGTATAGGTTATGTTATATATAAAAACAAAGCCATACCATCATTTTCTCGAATCTGATCAGGGTACTTTTGACGTTAGCGCGTTACCAATAGAGATCGAACGCTTTAATAAATACGAAAATTTTCCAGGAAACTAATAATCTAATGATAGTACAAACACGTTTGTGACAATTAGAATTTTGGTTTGCGGTTGGAGGTGAAGATGTCGCTGTTATTACAACTTTAACAATTCCTTCACTGAAGTATATGTATTGATTGTGATTTTAGCATCGTCTTTAGTCTGGGATTAACCTCACAGAGCTCTCAGACGGAGAATATCTACCTTGTACTGATGAGGCGCAAACACGCCGAAACCCGTCTACAAGTGATATTGTTCCTTCTAATTGCAAACCAGAATGGTTGGTTGAATCTTGTATATCATACCGACCCCGTTTAACTTAGAAGTGTAATTCAATGTCTGCCTGGGCATATAGCCCAAGAATTAGTTGTTTCTTCTAAGTGAACGGTCACGATTTTGAAAATATTAAGGCGTTAATAGTATAAAACGATTATTCGATATCTATTGGTAACGCACTTTACTAAATACGACAATTTTACAGGAAACTGTAATAATCTATTAAGATAAATATGATCGATAATCTTTGATGTTCCATGTCTAATCGAAACTTATTGTGTACAACACTTATTTTAAGCTATGATTTACCGGAATGTTATTTGCAGGTAGTGTATAACAGTTTAACAGAACTTTTGGATTGTCACGAACCAAACATTGAAGATGTGTTCATGTTGACATTTAGAATAGGTTACCAAGATGTGTTTGGCACTACAATTAGTTATGACCTAAAAGAAAACGGGGACAAAATAAGTGTTACGCAAGAAAATAAATACGTGAGTTATTAATTAAATATTACATAGAATGAACGTATTTTATAGAATAGGTTGACTGTATTAATTATATGATAATGCTAAAAAAGGTTCAACTAATTTGAAGAATATAAACGTTGTTTTCAGGAATTTGTGGAGTTATATGCGAATTTCCTATTAAACAAAGCAGTCGAAAAACAATTTTCGGCTTTTTATAAAGGTTTTCAGATGGTGATAGACGAATCACCTCTTGAGTTGCTTTTCCGTCCAGAAGAAATAGAGCTGTTGATTTGTGGTAGCCAAGTAAGTACAACCTTAATTATTAATTTTTAATGAATACATAAACGTAGTAAACGTTAAAATTTTGTCTTAATTATATACAGTCCACAGATATTTTTATGTAATAATGTCATTCAGTGATGAATCAATGAATTTTCAATTTACTTGTACACTTCCCGAAAATGTGCGGCAAAAGCTGAACAAAGCTCATTATAGGAGAAACGTGAAGCAAGATACAATAAAGCATATCAAATATCACTCGTAATAATCAACTGAGCATAAGCTGAAAGTACGACCTTTTCACCCGGGTCGAAAGTAAATAACCTAATCATAATTTCTCAGCAGTATCTTTAATTGTTTCAGCCCTACTAGATCTTTCCAATGGTCCGATCTTCTTGTTTTTTTTTTCGGTTTTACCACTTTCTTCCAATTATGATGCACCAAAAAGTTGTTTCAGCTCCTTTATTTGCTAGTTCATTATGCTTTTGCGTTTCCTTCTATTCCAATGTGTCTTGGAACCCGCAGTACGGCGACGATGTTATTCTTGCATAGCTCATTAAATTTTTCTAGGCATTCCTTATCCATTTTAGAACTGATTACACAAGAACTAAGTGCTTCAATGGCAGATTGACTATCTTACAGGATAATCCTATGACTTGAATTCCAATTAAAATAAGCTGTTTGGTTCCTGACCCGTTAGATTAGAGTTGATGAGGTGGGTAACCGGCAAATTCCACTGCGACCTTTTCAGATCTATTGTGGTCGGTCCTCTGAATCTAGATTACATTATCCAGCCCAACTCTTTAAGTAGCCAATCAGCCTCGAGACTGAATATTTCATGTAATTTCTGGCCGGTGGCTTCTCATCGCGTAGTACAAGAAACCGCACATTCGGATGTGTTCTGCAGTTTCCTCTTCTAGGTGACAGAATCTGCACATGGCTTCGTCTGTCAACCACATTAGCTTTGCATGCCTTTTAAGCTTACAGTGCCCTGTTAACATACCTATTACGGCTTTGACAGTTTTCCTATATTTGCTTATTAGGTCTGCCGTAAAAGTTGACGAATGTCCTCTAATGAACTGTTTCTTGAAAATTGAGTAAAATTATATAAAATGAACTTCATTTCGTTAAATGATCCGATTTTTGTATATCTTCATATAATTTTCTCAATCATTAATAAAATCGATCCACTTTTCCACAAAATACACAACCATGAACCATAATTGTTCAATAACTATAAGCTTTTTACCGCAGTCTAATTATTTACTTTGATGAAAGTTTGAATGTTCTAGTATTCTGTCAAAACTACCATAACCCCCAAAACGATAGTTACTTTCCGGCAACGTGGCAAATAATTAATTCATCAGAATTAACAAGGACGAATATTATGCGTAAAGTTGTAAGCGATGTTGCCAGAGCTGATATGTTACTATGAGAGTTATTTTTTAAGTATATTTATAATTAATATTTTGGTAATACATTAACACAAAAGATCATATTCATTGAAGAAAATTGTGAAACATATATTTTTTTATTGGATATAAAAATAAATATTGTATACATTCCACGTAGGACAGCACGTCGTTGTAACGGAAGAATCTGAAAAAAAATGTTTTCTACACATTTTTTTGTGTAAGGTCTAGTCAAACGCCATGTCTTCAAGTTTATTTCACACATACACTATTTTATTGAAAAAAACTCAATTATAAAATATTATATAAATTATTGTTTCAGAACTTTGATTTTGATGCGTTGGAGCATTCAACAGAGTACGATGGTGGTTATACAAACGAAAGTCAGATTATAAAAGATTTCTGGTCAGTGGTGCATGCTTTGACCCTGGAAGACAAGAGGAAACTTCTACAGTTCACAACAGGCTCAGATCGTGTACCAATAGGTGGACTTTCGAGGCTGAAACTCGTCATAGCCAAAAACGGACCAGATTCCGATCGCCTACCTACATCTCATACGTGTTTTAACGTTCTTTTATTGCCAGAATATTCATCTAAAACAAAACTGCAAGATAGGCTAGTAAAAGCAATAAATTATTCAAAGGGATTCGGCATGCTGTAAAAAATTGTGTTTTGTGATTACGTAGATTATATTCAGTTACTAACAAAACTGATTTGTTTTAAATATACTTATTGTGTACAGCTCCGTCATACGACATTCTGTTGATTATTAACTCTTTTTGTATTGTGCAATTTTTTGAAAATATACATTACTAAGAGGGAAAGAGAGAAAAAAATTGAATTGAAATTTTATATATTTTCCATATATAGATCAGGACACTTACAAGTAAAGAAGGAAATAGGTAAGTGAGTTTTATTTATAAATACAATATCCTTAAACCCCTTTCAACTAGCCAAAACCTGGTCTTTATTTTGAAAGTAATATTTTCAACACACATTGAATACAAGTTACACTACACCAACTGTAACAATCAGCATGAGCAAGAGTAGAATACGCTGGAAGTGTGAAAATATCTATCTCTGATGTTTAGAGTTCCACTGAGAAGGCCTACAGTTTAAATATATAAGAACTACCTACCCACCTTCAATGAGAATGGAATTCTCTTTTAAAAAATACTTGAGGAAAAAAAATATTTAGCTTAAAAACAGAGAACAAAATTTTATTCGGGAAATAACTTCAATCGACGCAAAGGCTGAGTAGGTCAAGTTCTTTGCATTCGAAAATAGGCACATCAATAGATGGGAATAAACTTGTTAATACCTCACTTATGTAGAATCTTCAAAGCCAGTGTGGCATGGGGGGTAATAATACCGGAGTATGGCAAAAGGTTAAAGTCGTATACTTGCCCGAGGTGGGTAAAGTGACAGACACCAGAGTCATACAGACCAATACAACTTTTAACTAAAAACACTAGAGGCTCTTGGTTAGGTACACAAAAGACGAAGTCCTAAAGGATAACCCGCTGAGCAATCGTCAATACGCAAACAAATATGGCAAGATTTAGCGTTGGATGACTAAGCAGGCTCATATTAAAGTCAATAAAGAACAAATTGATAGCAATGGCTACCTTCTTAGATATTCAGGGAGCTTTCAATAACGTGACTGCAAACTAATTGGTAAATGCGATGAATAGACGGGGTACACCTGCGGTAATATGCATAATGGATAAGGACAACCCTGGAGAATAGGATGGTAATATCCTGTAATATAATAGGTATTACTTCTTTCAATGAAGGGTAAAGTTCTTCCAATCTAAGGTCTTCGAGGGTATAGAATTAAAGCCACATCTTAACTTGGCCAAAGTAAGTTTATTAATATCGATTTTATATCCAAATTGAAATATGTACCAATAATTATTGCTAGACCATCCAAACTACATTTTACTTAATGTAATTTGCACGTATTCAGCAGTTATGAAAGTGTGCCGGAGAACCCGATGCAGTCTATTCGACGCCATGCACAAGAACACAGCCTTCGCGCGCGGTCACATTCCATACCACACACTCATTTTGTTTTATTCTATTTCAGTATCGGCCGCTCTTATTGGAAAACTTTAAATGGGAAGAAGTTACTTAATGTTGATGGGTCAAAATATATTTTGCTCCAAAGTGCATAGTTATTGTAGTTAACGATTTTATCAGACGCACTATTTTGGGAAAATTACAGCTTTGATTCACGTTAGATTAAAAAGACAACATTACATTTGTTCATACACATTTATTTAAAATAATATGAAGAATTTAATTTATACATACATATAATATACCTATTTTAGATCTATAACGTTTAAAAATGGTATCAAGATACAGCTAATATAAAATCCAAAGAGAATTTCTAATTGATTTTCAATTCTTGGCTTTCACATTCCTTATTAATATTTATAAGCACCTTTATTAATTTCATTCTCAATTTAAAAAATCAGACTTTTTAATTGATTTTTCATAAAAATGCTTAATGTAATCAGGCATAAATAAAACAATATGTGCACCATCCTCATAAGATGAAAATTATATTTTTACGAGTTAAGTAGACGTATGTTGACTATCAGTTTTTATTAATGTGACTTTTAAATCTGGTGGCAATGCAATGCGACACGTGTTACGAAATAGACATGTTCTCACTGGTAGCAACGGGACTAAAAACTGTCTCGACTGTTTGAAAACTATTTTTAAGCAGCTTGACAGTCTCTTCATGCAATTACTCTAACGAGATACTCGCACCTATTACCTACCTTATTGTAATTAGAAGTATTTTACTGTTTTTCGATAGTATATATCTTTGTTTTGTAATTGAATACATGGTCAATTCTAATAATTCCTGAAAAACTGCAATACTCATCCTACAAAATCATGAAATTTGGTAAGATCTTTGTGCTTGATAGTATGATTGAACTGCGGTTAACGTGAAGTAAATAGTACAAATATTCCATATTCCTTTTTTTGGTGTTTCTTCTGCCTCAAATATATGCTAACCATTTTGAATATTTTTACAATTGCATTAAAGTTCATTTTAAGTTTTTTTCAAGAGAACAGGGTGCTTTTTCCTTCTAAGACATTTTTCTCCCATATTATTTAGAACATTTCTATGAACAAATACAATGAAGAGCCGATGCATGTCATATAAAAAAATTCCATTAACAAACCGTATATAAATTTTGTTAATATCTTATCAATGCAATTATAAATATGCATCGTATCCGAAACTATTCACTACTAATATGCTCTTATAGTTTGAAATTATTGTTATTTAATCAAGGAGAAAAATTTCATTAAAGGTGCAAATGGATTCCAAGTTATAAGGATGCTGCGAAAAGCGACCTCTTACGGATTAGTAACGCTGACTGCATGTACAGAGTAACTGGAGTTATGATTGCTTAAGTTCTGAAGCATTACTATATTGCACGAAATAGTGAACCAGTTGTAAAATTAACAAGGTTGTGTCCTACAGTACAGTACGCAAGGGAAGAACTCTCGCGCCTTCCAAATACTTCATTGGCTTTCTGTATTAGTATTACACACGGCCTGTTTTCGAATAGTGTGTATTGTATGTTTTAAGTTTACTCGTTGTGTAATTGTTTTGTGGATAAGTTTGTTGTAAAGGATATTTATTGTTCAAGACTCTTCCAATCATCAAGATAGTTTGATACAACCAATAGATAAGTAAAAAAAAAGGAATATTTGATTACTTTTATTTATTAATTTTGAAACCTTGACCTACTTGGAACCTTATTTTTAGGAAGTATTTCGGCTGGTACAGGGTATTTACAACTCTTTGAATTTGTCGCGATTTGTCATTAAAAAATGCAATGTTGATGAAAATTAGTAACAAACAGTTATTGCGGATTGGAGCTTGGTTAAAAAGATCTTACAAGACGAACTATGATCCCTCCGGAGTAGTTGTTATATTATTTCATTCTGATATTTAGGGTAGCATAGGAAAAATCGGCTGAATTCAGGAGGAAAGATACGGCTTTTTGAACAAAAATGGAAGGATTTGAAAAGGAACTAACAAATCACATTTTCGGTGCACATTTCAAGTGGAGAAAACCACATTGTAGGAATTCTAAAAACTGCAGGTTTGGAAGCTAATAATGATGTTAAAGATTTTGTGGAAAAAAAAGTTTAAACTAGAGAAAAAGCGCAAAGTATGAAGCAAAAAATGAACAGTTTTGAAAAAGTGATAAAGAAATAAAATATCTTGGTACTTGGGATTTATGAGCCGAGTTCTAAATATCTATCAATGTGTCTACTCACTAGTACATGTTGCCGTTCTACATTGTATTGTATAGTACTGATGAAATAAAACAAATTAATTTGTTTAAATCTTCATTATTTATTTTGAACTGACGTTCAAATTAAAATTAGTGACGCGTTTCGCTACACAGTAGCTTTTTCAAACTAGTGAAGATACAATGAAAAACTTTTAATTTATATAGTGCCTTAATACGGAATTCTAAGATATTGACAAAAGTATTAAAAATGGGGATAAGTACAAAAAGTGCCTAAATACGGAATTCTAAGATATTGACAAAAGTATTATAATATATTTAAATAGGTATAAGTACAAAAAGTGTCTAAATACGGGATTCTAAGAAAGTTACAAAGGTATTGAAAAAAGGTACCCTGGGAAATTGATCAACAACTATCACATTTTCTAGGTAAAAAGGTTTAATAAGGGAGAATGATTGATATCTATTTGGTCGTTAAGCAGATTACCGGAATATTTGTTTTTGTTAATCTCGAGGGCTTCTAAAAGATTTAATTTAAAGGATTTGGGTTCTACATGCAAAATTTCAAAATTTGAGTCGAAAGTGTGTTGGTTTGTTAATAGATGATTTGAATAGTTGGAATCTAATTTGTTATTGTCATAGCAAACCTCGATATTCTATTAAAAACTCAACGGAATTAATTAATAATATTCAAAATATAAAATTACCTCACAATTCTAAATTCATATCGTTCGATGTAACTAATCTATTCCCTAGTATACCTCCTAAAGAAACTTTAACTCTTGTTGATAATTTGCTCACGTATAATAATGTTAACCCTATAATTCATTCTGACATAATAAATTTATTAAAAGTTTGCTTAAACCAAAATTATTTTCATTTCAATGGAGAGATTTATAGTAGTAAAGATGGTTTGATTATGGGCAACCCCCTCAGTCCCCTATTAGCTGAAATTTTCATGGATAATATAGAAAAAATAATTCATAAACACCCCCTTAGTAAAAAATTTATATACTGGCACCGTTATGTAGATGACATTTTAGCGAGCTTCACTGGCACTACTAGACAACTAGATAGCTTCATTACTTATATTAACTCAATTCATAGCAATATAAAATTTACCGTAGAACATGAAGAAAATAAGTCTATAAACTTTTTAGACCTTACAATTTCAAATATAAACAATAAACATGATTTTTCTATATTTCGCAAACCATCACATACAGACATTACAATTCATAATAGTTCGGTCCACCCATTTAGTCATAAATTAGCAGCTTTCAATAGTATGATTCACAGACTTTTAACAGTCCCATTAAACAATAATAATTTCAACAAAGAACTAAATATCATTCAACAAATAGCAGTTAATAATAATTACGATCCAAACTTAATTGACAATATCATAAATAAAAAGATAAAGAAACGCACTTTAGAACAAGTATATCCTTCAGATAAAAATAAAAATAATCAATTTAAAAGCTTAACATACTTTGGAACACCATCCTTAAAAATCAAATCATTTTTAGAATCTTTAAATATGAATATTTGCTTTAAAACTGACTACAATTTATCTAAATTCATTAAAAATAACAAATCTAAATCCTCAAAATTAAACAAGTCAGGTGTTTATAAATTAAAATGTGGTAACGACAACTGTGACAAAATGTATATCGGTAGAACTTTTAGGAACTTTAAAACTAGAATTTCAGAACACAAACGCAGCTATGACAATAACAAATTAGATTCCAACTATTCAAATCATCTATTAACAAACCAACACACTTTCGACTCAAATTTTGAAATTTTGCATGTAGAACCCAAATCATTTAAATTAAATCTTTTAGAAGCCCTCGAGATTAACAAAAACAAATATTCCGGTAATCTGCTTAACGACCAAATAGATATCAATCATTCTCCCTTATTAAACCTTTTTACCTAGAAAATGTGATAGTTGTTGATCAATTTCCCAGGTACCTTTTTTCAATACCTTTGTAACTTTCTTAGAATCCCGTATTTAGACACTTTTTGTACTTATACCTATTTAAATATATTATAATACTTTTGTCAATATCTTAGAATTCCGTATTTAGGCACTTTTTGTACTTATCCCCATTTTTAATACTTTTGTCAATATCTTAGAATTCCGTATTAAGGCACTATATAAATTAAAAGTTTTTCATTGTATCTTCACTAGTTTGAAAAAGCTACTGTGTAGCGAAACGCGTCACTAATTTTAATTTGAACGTCGGTTCAAAATAAATAATGAAGATTTAAACAAATTAATTTGTTTTATTTCATCAGTAGTATGGATCTTCATCAAGTAAAAGCCTCATCTATTCAATTATTGTATAGTAATCCAAACAAATTCAGTTAAAGGTAATTTCTAAAATGAATAAAATATTGCAGCTAACTAATTGTTTTCTCACTTTGACAGCTACAACATGGCTCCAATTTTACCCATACATTAATGGTTGTCACAGGATTGCTAATAGATTTGTTCAAACGCAAGAGGGAAGTATGTAACTAATTACCCTTGAAAAATAGTTTTAATATAATTAAGTGGAAAACCTACATATTTTAATAAATTATATTTTATGCGATTCAATCATTAAACAATTATAAAATAAATAAATTTATAGTAAAGGTATAAAGTGCTATACATAAGCAATACAGATATGCTTCTTTTGGAACACAATCTTTTCATGTCAGTTCTTCAAATAGAAAATGCTGATATTCTTTGCCAAATTGTTATATTTATGCCTATAATTGAAGAATTATTTGATTTTAAACAGGTGATAGGTATTTGGAGACAAACGTTGTTAATAGTTTAAACAACTTGTGCGTCACATGATCTATAATCTACATCGTGAGGCAATCAAATAACGGGGCTAACCATCTTAATAGAAACCAGGAAATTTGTCTCTCTGCTTTCGAGTGTTGGTGATAGAAACTAAGTAGTATCCCGATCTTGGAAAACCTAAAAGTCTACCAGCGAGTTAACTAGAAATTCCTCTGGCGAAATAAAAACACTCTTGGAATGTTGAAGAGAGTGTTTAAGAGATAATGTTACATCTTTTTGGATAGCGCAAACCAGAGGTCAATTAAAGATTAATAAGAAAGTAGAAAGATACATTTTGGATGAACCATTAAACTTGACAAACGTTTAAACGCCAAAATGACACCGATAAATTATTCAGAACCAAAAAGATCAACTACTCTGATATTACGGAACGATTAAGAAACTTTCCCAAAAAAGTCATCATTCCGCAGAACGCTGAAAACAAAAAAAAGCGCGAGTGAGCTTATGGAACTGAGTGCTTGTGGCTCATTCAGTTAATAAGGAATACTACAAAAGTTTGTAATTAAGTTGTGGATTTCGTTAACTGCTCTTTAAAGCCGTAATATAGATTCCTGTGAATCATTTTCCTTCATTCAACAGATCTGGCAGGGTTTTTGCTTCTACCTGCCGTCTTAAGTGAAAAGTTTATTGAAGAGAACACATTTTAGGTTTATTATTGAAGCAAGAAACTTAAGCAGCGGTGTATAGTATAGATAAAGAACGATTATTTACACATCTCACATCAGTTTAATTACTTAATTGCCACACTCCCTATGATATGGTGTAGATTTCCGAAAAATAAACCTACTAGAACAGTAAACACACAAATTACCTGAAGCCAACACAGGTGTATCATATTATTTGAAAGTAATAATTATAAAATGGCTCCAATTTTCCTTATTATATGCCCTTCAATACTTATATAAACAGCATGCCAATCTGAAGAGTTCGGTATTTTTCAGTAAATGTGCCAACATTCCGACAATGACATTGTCATATCTGATATATAAACGTGATCGATCCATTCTAATATGGAATATGTTCCATATGTAAAATAAAAAAGACCACAATAATTAATATTTTTGATAAAAAATTCAAAAACTACACGGCATTGCTACTGGAGGTATCAGCTGTTAATATGTTGGCTTCAAAGTGTATGGTAAGATTGTGTGTTACTTATCCAGTCTGTTTAAAAATCGAAAGTGTAGGTTAATACAGTTGTAGTAGGTGGAATAGTTATTAAAATTTTTTTTATATTAATTATTAAACAAGTGAATGAAAAGGAAATGGAATTTAATTTAGGTTAAAAGTGGAAACATCTAAGTAATATAATGTAAGTATTTTATTTAGTATATTCAATAATCGTTTTCAACTTAAAATGAAATTTTTGTGATTTCTCAACTAATTGATATAAAATTCGAGATAAAATTATTTTCAGATAATAAGGGATGATTAAACTTACCTAGCTATCCAACCATATTTTTAACCTTATACACAATAGGAAACATTCTAATTACCCACTAGTAACCACCCATTCTACTTCAATAATTGTATTATTTCTTTATTTATATAAGTTGAGTTATGATTTTAATAAATTAAAATATTAATTAATAAACAGAAGAGTTGAAATATCTTCAATTTGTATTTCCTATTGTATGTTTGAATTTGTATAAATTAGATATAATAATATAAAAAAATATTTTATTAACAAGTGTATAATTGTAATAAAAATTATAGATATTTATGATATAAGTGTTAAACGTGAAGTTTTATTTTGTATGAAAAAATTTCGCGAACAAAATAAAACTTAATTTTAACACAAAGTATACTAAGGTTTTTTTTGTATAACTGTCCTATTTTGATAATGAAATAGATAAATTTAATATTTCAATAAAATCACACCAAGTCCGGCATTTCACGAAAATTCACAATTATGGAAGAAGGATTCTCTATCAGTACTGTGGAGACGTGTAGAAAATACATGTCCTTACGTCCGAAATAAGTTATCCAACGACAGATTCTTTTTACGATACAGTACTCAAAAATGTACTTTGTAACCTGTTGGAATCAACACTTTGTCGAAAGTTCCTTCAAGATTTGCTTCATTTTTGTATCTGGCACACTCAGAAGCTTATAGCGGCCATTGCATAAAACGCACTTTAACAACTTTGCTTGCTACTAAGGTGCTGACCTTACAACAATTAAACGACATGGTGGGTGGAGAAGCTTCGCTATAGCAGAAAGTTGGATTCTATATCTAATAAGCTTGATATCACAAGGAATATCCAAGCTACTCCTGGTACTAGTCGTTCCTTACAAGAGGAACCATCCACCGTTTCTACAGATTTATCAAAAACTTCGACAAGCACTATGCGTTCTGAAACTGATGACAACTACAAGCTTGTTATTAATGTAAACAAGTGATAAAACAAAAAAGGAAATGCTTATTAATATAAGTGTTGATATTAATAAAAAATAACTAAAATATAATTGAATTATGATTGTATTTTTCATTATTCCACTAGTGGATAAAGTAGTACTTTATATGCTTCATAAGTGTGGATAAAACTCCCAATTATAATGTGATTGTGGATAAAATATATTACTCATAAAAGGCTGTTGTTTAAAGAATTATCCCAACAAGTATCTCCAGCGTTACAGTAACATGATCCATTTCACTTCAAGTATTAACAGATAGTTCGAATGTGTTACAGGTACACTGTTCATAATAAAACATGGAACTTATTTCGACTATTGAATGAGTATGCATTCTACTGCTATTTGGTTAAAAAAACATTATCAACACAATACTTTGTAAACGTCATAGGTTAACGATCTAGACAGCCATTACAAATATCACTTTTAATGACAGTTATACAAAAAAGTTTATTTTATTAAGTATATTTTTAAAATAAAGTATATTGTAAATATGTTGATAAATACATAATCATAATACGTAATTAAATAATAGTCTTACACAATTTTAAATTCGTCAATTAAATTTTATACGTTTTCTTAAAATAGAAGTATATATTTTTGCAATTGACAATTGAAAATACTTTTATGGAAGTTTTTTCTAAAAATAACTATTCCAGCTTATTCAATAAACTAATGGTGAATATTCTTGTATGAATTATATAACTGTTATCTGCTGAGATTTACCAATGAATACCATTCACTAGTTTCTTCTGTTAATTCTAAAGAACCAAGATCTAATTCTACGCCGCCCATGAATTCGTTTTCTTGTAAGGCATCATAATTCCAGACGGTTGCCTGCAGCCTTCTCATTTTAATTATCTCCAGTGACATGCGATATTCCAACTAAATAAAACAAATAATAATTAGATACATTATCACAAGAATACGCTATTCTTGACGCATAAACAATTTGTGTAAAGAATATAATTATTAGTATTCGATTTTTCAATTCTAAAAGATAAAATTGAATAACCTTTTGGTTCACCACCAAAAAAGTAGAACCGGACAATCATAAGAATAGTCCACTGTTTGGCAACACCTCTAGTTGCGCCGTAGTCGGTTACTACACAGCGTCGATTCGTTCAGGCGATACTTTTTCACATACTTATAAATATTAGAGACACCTGTTTAATTTTTCTACGTTCCTTGTCGTATATTCATCATTTGGTTCAACGTTTTGGTAGCGTTGTGGTTTAATTCCCATTAAAAAAACCAAATAGACTCTTAAGCAAAATGCAATTTTACCAAAACAGCCATTCATTAATTGTAAATATCGTTCTGCCTGCGCTACTTACTCTACGCCACTCATTCGCGCAAAGGCAGCCATATTAGCGAAACATAGAGATTGTCAGGGTCTAATTTATCAACAGAGTTTACTGATGGAAACGTTGAAAAATTTATCATTGACAATGATTTATCTAAAAATAAACACTAGTTACAGTTTTATTTTTCAATGTTAGATATTTCTCAGGAAATAATCCAACAATCGAATACACACTAAGGACCTGAAGTTATAATAATAACTACTAACAGCAGACAAATTGCATTCTACCGAGATTTTACAAACTTAGGGACGGTTGTTTAATAGAAGTTTAATTCTTTGATTAAGTGAACTGGGTTCAACATTTAACTATGTTTTATAAATGAAAACTAATTTACTTTGTTTCCATAACGTTGGCAACAAATTCACCAGCATTCGAATTATATTCGGACTATTCCGTGCGAAAGGCTGAAACATAACTTTTCAACCGATTTTATCATAAGATTTCCTTTATTAATATATGCATAAAATGGTGCCCTCCCTTAAGAAAAAACAACTGATAATTTCAACGAAGGTAAAGAATAAATTCTCATTTTATTGGCGAAAAAATATTCCAATGTGGAATCGAAGAAAACTGATGCAGTCACCAAATTCACAAAAATTAAGTAATATTACTATACTTTCTGTTCTGGTTCCAGCCCATACTCTGAGAACCAAGTTTAATATGGTAGAAAAAGAATAAAACAGCAATTTTGCAGATTATCAAATCTATTTACAACAGATTGTTGCTGCATTTGCTGAGAATGGATTACTTTCTATTGAAGTAGGTACTTCCGCAATATTTGCTGGTGTTATATTCATATTAAATCTTCTAGTATGCCATAAATCTATGCATCCGGTGGCGTCAAATCAGGCAGGAAAAATATTCGAAATCCGTGCCACGGGAAGTTGCCCTGTTATCAAAATGTTACTGAAGTCAGGCTAGGGAGTGTCTGACAGTATGGATCGTTGTGCCATCCAATTGGAACATTTGATTTTATACAATTTCTTAAATATCTCATTTATTTATAATTTGGTTTCTGATTCGCTTTTGGTTTGTTTGGATGCCCGTCCTCGTCTTCAACAAGATAAGGACCAATGATTCCAAGCCCAAATTCAACACACCTAATGCTAACTGGAACATTGTGAAGCGGTTTCTGAACAATGACCTCTGGTCGTTCAAACCTAAGAGCTTTCAGTCTCTGCCAATTTGAATGTGGTAAGGGTAACCACCAATATACATGAACAGCTTACATGTGGATGATGCACTAATGAAGTAGTAAAACCTGGTCGTGAACACGTTCTGTCCTGCATTATCATTGGTAACTACTGTTCTTCGGCGACCTGAAAAGTTTTAGTGCTGATACCACACACTACAAATCCTGCAAAATTTTCTAACATTACAAATTTCGGTACTGTTTATTATGGCGCGTCCTGTATTAGTGTTGTCTGTCAAATCAGCTAATTGATGTAATGACATTTATACAAATTTAAATTATACAAAAACAACTCTGATATGATTGAAAGCTGAACTGAAGTAATTGCAACTCCGTTTAGCGGACAGGAATCGATTATGTTCTGCCTTCGGGAAGTTCCAGCAGCAATCTCAAATTGTCTGGTTTCGATTAGCCGAACAGACATTGAAACTGATATTTACAATACAAGTTAAATGAAAAAGAAATTGATTAATTTTTGATTTCACTTGCAGTTCTAAATTAACATATGGATACATTAGTATTTAATATATTTAAAGGTATCTATCTCATTGGATTAATTGAATACAAACTTACCATTTCCATAAAACTAGGATGACAATTTTTTTTGACGACCTTAGTTTTGCGTTTGGTACTCTTCTGTACATCTGGTTGTAAGTAAACTTTAACATAAGTGGAAGGTTCTTGGCTATTGGCTAGTCTCGGTAGTCCTCTTGCATGTTGAACCATTACACTAAATACTCCTTTCCTGTATTGTAATGATAATTTTAATTGACCTTTAAGACGACCTGATGATTCGTAAACACTCCCTGTTCTATCTGTAAAAAATAGCGATTATAAACAATTTGCCAGGTACTACAAAAGATTATATGTATTAAACAAGACAAAATGACAACCAGCTGTTGAACCATCTAAGAAAAAAGCATTGGACAATCTCAGTATTCAGGAGCCACTATCCGAGAAAGGAATACAAATTTAAGTGCGGTGATGGTAATTTTGGTAAGGCAATTTAACACAGTTAATTTCTTCACCAGTAACTGTCAAAAATGCTTTCCCAATCAAATCACATTCAGTTCCAAGAACTGTTATCACAAGAGAAGGGAGACAGATATAGAGTTGTTATAACACCTATTTCAGACTCGGAGAAAGTGTGTGAATAAATGAACGGTAACTCGGTCACAGACGATGTATTTACTCGAAGAACATTGGAATAGTGATTTTTTGTGGGGTTACTCGGAAAGTAATATTTACTTTTAGGTGCGAATTCAGTTGAGACGAACTAAATATCGAATTTGTACCGCATGTTAATAATAAATTGTGTGATGCTTTCAAGAAAGATTTGCTTTCGCTTTCAAAGAGAAGGAGGGCCCTTTGACAACCTGTTATGGCATTAGATTATATAATTGTTATTATTCTCGTGTTAATTACCTGTTGAAATAAGATTTACTTAGTTACAAGAAATAATTTATTAAAATAGTGAAAATTTGGGGTTGACTGATTTTACATTACATTTAATTGTATCTACACGGTTTTTGACAGAATAGGACTTTGTATAAAGAGATTTGAGGAAAACTGGTGATATGTGAAACATAAATTGCATGACAATGTTCTAATTTATTAGATTAAACTAAAAAAGATGAAAAAACACACGCTTTGAAAGATATTTTTCTTGTATGTCAATGTAACTAACGTTTTGACTACTTACCTTTGACTTTTTTTGAATATTCCTCTGAATATTGTTGATCTCTCAGCAACGGGTGGAAAAAGGTGTACACTAAATCCGAATGAGCAATTTCATGAGCACAAAGAAATAGTGATTTGACGAATAAACTTATTTCATGGAAGCGCTTCTGAGCAACCTGCTTAATATTTGAGCGACCCATGTGTAGACCAGTTGACAAACTAAAAAAAAATACATGTTTAAATCGAAGTGTAAATAATAATCAATATTAAATGTAATTTGTAAATTTCACTCATACTTTGTATGTGCAATAGACAAAGTGCAAAGCAAATTTATTATACCTAGTTGGGTGAAAAAATATTTTTTTAATACTCAATGACATATATTTACATCGCTTGAATAAAAAAAGGCGAGGGGTGTTGTGGGACACTCGATACGGACTTATTTCCTTTCGTTTGTTTGTCGGTGAAGAGTGGAGAAAGATAGTTTAATTCTCCTATTGTCCTTATGCCGTTACCTATCAAGCGAATGTGAAGGTTTGTCTCTCTGTCTAGTGAAACTGAAAGTTGGTTGGTTTTTTTACGGACACTTTTACCTGTGTAGTTTCCATTCGCCAAACGCGCGATAAGGAACTTCGTTCCCGAAAATTAATTTTGGCGGATGCTATGCCCAATAAGTTATATTTTGTACCAAAATCACTTCTCTAATAAAAAGCAACAGCAATTATCTCGGAAACGGTTTGCACGATTTTTATAAATTTTGGTTTCCAAGAGTTCTGTAATACGGTCGATCTTATGGTAGTATTTACATTGTTGTTAGGGATAAAACAAAACTTAGGAATTAAAAGATTGGATGGCAGTAGAGATGAGAATAATTGAGCAGTCAGGCATGATGCAAAATGTATTGCAAAGTTTTAAAGATCGCATGGCTTGTTGTATTGAAGTAAATGGACAACGGGCTTCCAAAAATAAAAAATATACCATCGAAATAAAGTTCATTATATTTCTAGAAAAATGGAAGATCTGATAACAATGATCAACCGATCATCTGTACTACAAAACCCCCTCACAAATCAAAATTTAAAAAATCGTACAAGCCGTTTCCGAGATAATTGCGTTCCACGTTTCAAATTTGGAATTAAAATTTTAATAATAGTTGATTTCCTTTTTATATACTACTAATTTCAACTCGCAAGTAGGTATCTTACATTATATTATGTAGTTAATTTTAAAATCAATGAACGATTGAACTATTGCTATTCTTTTTTAGTGAACATCATTTTACAAACATCAACCACATTTATGTCAAATCCTAAAGACTTTAGGTTTGTTTGTTTTCATGGCTATTTACGTTTTCTTTAAAATGATAAATAATACCTAATCATTATTTCCTATTTCCACTCAAACAAATAATTGACTTCATTTTTTTTTTATGAGAACATAATTACATGTTTTGGAATAATACGTTGTCCACTATCTATCTGTATTAGTTTTCCCTATATTCCTATCTCATGTAGATTTTCAATAATTCTACTCTATTGATTTGTCATAGTGAATTTATTTTTTTAATCCACGGGATTATAATTGGAGTTTTATCCACAAGTATGAAGCATCTATAAAGTACCACTTTATCCACTAGTGGAATAATGAAAAATATCTTAAATAGATTACGTTACAGCCGCTCTCTGAGCGAAATGTCAAATTATTTCTTGATTAAATCTGATTTTAATTGACTGATCAATTTTACGTTACAGCTGCTCTCAGAGAAAAATGAGTCATTATTTCTAGATGAAATCTAATTCAAAATTATATAAGTCACATTTTATCCACTAGAGAAAATTGAAAACTTGCACGAAGAAAACAATATTTAGAACAATTATACAATAATTAACTGTTATCATACAGCTAAGAATGTCATAAATTAAAAATAACAATAACTTATTATCGACAGTCTTTTAGTGTAAAAATTTGATGTTACAGTTTAAGGAGTGTATGCTTTGTATGTCGAAATTGAAAGACTTTACCATCATTTTTATTGCTAACAATCAATTTAATTTGTAATTATTTCTTAGTCACTTTATCATGCTGAGAATAATAATAAGTGGAAGTATTATAACTTTTCCATATTCCTGTATGTGACTCTTAGTACTTATCTTTTTGATTAGCCGTCTCTTTTTTTGATTTCCTTGGATTGTATAAGTTTTTCTAATATAAAAGCCTCACACAAATACAGGGGAATTTTAATGAATGAAGACACAAAATCTTACATATGTACAATATATTTTTACAAACAAACCTCTTTAAATTTGAGTGAAATTGATCAAATCAAAGATACATTTTTCATAATACTTTATCATTATATGATCCAAGGTAAATGGTCTTGGTTTAACATTTAACTAGGTAAGTCACTAAATTCACTTTTCTAACATATCTTATCTAGTTTTTTAAATCATAATAATGCATGATCTATATCTGGAAATCCATATAATTGTTTGTGTTATAATCTAAGAGTTACATTGAATTATAGATAATATTTCTGAGAGCACTTAATGTTTTAATCTAGGAACACTTTTTAGATGTTTTTGTTTACTTTTGCCGTATCAAACATTGATTTCATTTTATACATATTGCTATTTAATTCTTCCGGTACTTTTGCTGTTTTTTTAGCCTCACCTTGTTTTTTTCCGTCTGCCGAATGAGTGTATGTATATGTGCATGTCCGTTTCTTCGGCACGCTCTGCAATTAAACGGTTTGACGGATTTTAACATTTGAGCTGTCATTAGATTCGACTTAATTGTGCGTTTGCAAATTTCTGCAGGTATCCGTTTTTTGATGAACCCTAATGCAAATGAATGATTGATTAAAATGTAATGCATTACTTCCGGGTTGCCTTTGAACAAATGGCCGCGATTGCCTTTATTTTCAGCATGAAGATCTGCATCTGTCAAATTACTCGAAAAAGATACATTTTAGGTATAGGGTATTCTACACAAAGTGACATTTAAATGTTTAGAATCCAAAAAGTTTATAACATTCAAGGGTATATATTTAAAAACAAACTTTCTGTTCTATACCATGGTGTTTAATATACTAATAAATTTTGGATTTAAGTTTAATGTCTTTTAAGTAGCAGAGGGCTTCATTATCATTTGATGAAAGTATACCCCTTAGGTTGAGTCTTAATTTATGTCTTGCTGTGTGATATTATAGTATGATGTGTTCCACTGTAATCACAGTGTGACAGGTGTTGGTGTGTGTGTGTTCAATAGACAGTCTATTTAATATAACTTGGTCTTATAAAAGGTAGAGAGGAGTGTTGGCACTTGTGGTTTGATTTTTTTTAAATTTATGTTTTGCCCAATAGACTGCCATTAGTTCATCTATTAACTTTTTGGTCATAACTATGTGGTCTATATGTGGAAATTTTCGAATTATAATTTTATGTATAGTTCCTTTCATCCGGGAATTAGTTTGTATAACACAGTGAGCTGGAATAAGTGTTACCCCCCTCTCAAGTTACGATATACAAGTTTCGAACCCTACTTGATCCCTCTTCACGGGACAATCATCCCTTGAATTACTTTAAATGGGGAAGTACATCATGCGATACTGCATTTGAAAACTCTTGAAACACTGATCTCAAAAATGTCTAACACACTTTGGTTCCAAAATTTACTAATTATGAGTTATGCGTGAAAGTTTTAATATTTACTCCGTACCAATTCAATGGATTCTTTTGGATTGACTGAATTTGTTTTTGGTGGTTGGCGATTATTTGTTTTTATTTTATGAAATTGTTAATGAAAGAACTAAATTTAATGAGTTGAGAGAATCATAAATTACAGGTAACAGCTGAGAGTGTACTGAAAACTAAATTGCAAAATTTAATACTAACTCACATTGATTTTGGTTTTTAAAACTTTTGTAATTCAATTAATGTGTTGTAAATAACACTCTGTTTTGCTAAATTACTATTGCTACTCATTATATTGAGAAAACACACCTAAGTAAAAATTAATTGAATAAAATTATCACACCAAAACTACAAACTTGGTGGAAAGATGAAACAGTAGGATGACATTAAATTTCTTACCACCAGCAAGTGTGGAATATTTGCTTCGTTTAAAAAAATGCAATAGTTCAATCGTTCATTGATTTTAAAATTAACTACATAATATATGATGTAGCTTAAGATACCTACTTGCGAGTTGAAATTAGTAGTATATAAAAAGGAAATCAACTATTATTAAAATTTTAATTCCAAATTTGAAACATGGAACGCAATTATGCGAGTGTGGAATATTTGCTTTGTTTAAAAAAATGCAATAGTTCAATCGTTCATTGATTTTAAAATTAACTACATAATATATGATGTTGCTTAAGATACCTACTTGCGAGTTGAAATTAGTAGTATATAAAAAGGAAATCAACTATTATTAAAATTTTAATTCCAAATTTGAAACATGGAACGCCTCAATTATCTCGGAAACGGCTTGCACGATTTTTTAAATTTTGATTTGTGAGGGGGTTTTGTAGTACAGATGATCGGTTGATCATTGTTATCAGATCTTCCATTTTTCTAGAAATATAATGAACTTTATTTCGATGGTATATTTTTTATTTTTGGAAGCCCGTTGTCCATTTACTTCAATACAACAAGCCATGCGATCTTTAAAACTTTGCAATACATTTTGCATCATGCCTGACTGCTCAATTATTCTCATCTCTACTGCCATCCTATCTTTTAATTCCTAAGTTTTGTTTTATCCCTAACAACAATGTAAATACTACCATAAGATCGACCGTATTACAGAATTCTTGGAAACCAAAATTTATAAAAATCGTGCAAACCGTTTCCGAGATAATTGCTGTTGCTGTTGCTTTTTATTAGAAAAGTGATTTTGGTACAAAATATAACTTATTGGGCATAGCATCCGCCAAAATTAATTTTCGGGAACGAAGTTCCTTATCGCGCGTTTGGCGAATGGAAACTACACAGGTAAAAGTGTCCGTAAAAAAACCAACCAACTTTCAGTTTCACTAGACAGAGAGACAAACCTTCACATTCGCTTGATAGGTAACGGTAACAATAATTTGACATTTCGCTCAGAGAGCGGCTGTAACGTAATCTATTTAAGATATTTTTCATTATTCCACTAGTGGATAAAGTGGTACTTTATAGATGCTTCATACTTGTGGATAAAACTCCAATTATAATCCCGTGGATTAAAAAAATAAATTCACTATGACAAATCAATAGAGTAGAATTATTGAAAATCTACATGAGATAGGAATATAGGGAACACTAATACAGATAGATAGTGGACAACGTATTATTCCAAAACATGTAATTATGTTCTCATAAAAAAAAAATGAAGTCAATTATTTGTTTGAGTGGAAATAGGAAATAATGATTAGGTATTATTTATCATTTTAAAGAAAACGTAAATAGCCATGAAAACAAACAAACCTAAAGTCTTTAGGATTTGACATAAATGTGGTTGATGTTTGTAAAATGATGTTCACTAAAAAAGAAAAAAGACCAATTAAAAAAATTTACATATGGGTACAACCAGAAGCGTGTTCAAAAGGAATAACATATGTTATATCCACACCAAATGTTACCAGCTACCCGCATCTTCAATAGTATACTATACAATGAACATTTAATAATTACGACGCGAGTATTAAAGCACTGAGTTCTTGTGTAAGCAGTTCTAGAATTGTATGGGAGTGCCTAGGAAAACTCGATGAACTCGGCGAGAGCAACATCATTATTGGTTTCAGGATACACTGGAATAGAAGGAACTGAAATACTAGATGAACTAGCAAATATAGCGACTGAAACACCCTTATGGGGGGTCGGAACCCTTTTGCGTTATCAGCTCCAATGTAATATTGGAAGAAAAAGGCAACGCCGAAAAGAAGAGCAGATCTGACAATTGGAAAAATCTAGTAGGGCTAAGACAATAAAAGGTACTCCTGGGAAATTACAACCAGGATGAGGGCAAAGGAATGCCTAAGCCAGAGTAAGACTGCAATAAGAGTTTTGACAGGTGGGCACCTCAAAAATCTCAAACTTGTGGATCAAAAAGAATGAAGATTCTGTGGAATGAAAGAAGAAACCTCCATTCACGTACTTGCATTTATAACAAATAACCCTACTAGCAAAAATTGTATAAAATAACATAAATATTCCTAAAATAAAAAAATAGACAGGATGTCCCATGATAGAAATCCAAGTTATAACAACTTCCGGTATAATAATCATAATTTGCAAAAACTTTTGTTTCTTGCCTTAGAAACCCATCCATACCAATTTTCATTTCAACCCCTTCAGTTCTCGAGATCTTTCTAAATGGACGGTTTATCTGCATCACCGTGTATACTAGATTTTTCTGGATAAACCGCGTTTAGAAATTTTGTTTTCCCAAAATCTTCATGTAAAAACCTCATCGAATATTTTTGCATCCTCCAGTCCTTACTCATATTATACAATGACAGCTCATGACACACATTAATGTTATTCACAAAGTATAGACAGATTAAGTAGTACATATTCAATATGGACTTTTTTAATCTGGATTTAAAGATAAACAGTTGATTTATTGGCTAAAACAGATAATAATTGAATGTTTTTTAATAAACGAGAAAGATAAAACATTATCATTTCGCTAATCTTTTGTTGAGATAAATTGATACTGAAATTGTCATTATTTATTACAACAAATTTCGAAATTATTTAATATCAAGTATTTTCAATAAATTATTGGATTTTTAATTATGGGTTTAATTGGTGGATTCAAAGCTAAATTTAGAAGAAATGATAAACAAAAAGACAGTGCAGTGCAAGTAGTTATTCCTTTACAATATCGTGTGAAAGCTGAATTTGATTCACAGCATCGTAAGTACAAATTTGTGCTATTTACCTTGTCTACATATACCTATGTAACAAAGAGAGACAGTTCTTTGGGAAACTATGAATTAGATGGAAATGCAATTTCAAAAATAAATTATTCTCAACTATTTTTAATAAAAAGTTCAGCACTCGACAAGAATTATGATATCGAACAGTAAAATCGACGATTAGAAAGATCTCGAGAACTAAGCTGAAAATTGATATTGGGAGGTTTCTAAGGATGAACTATTTAATAAAAATCAACTTTCGGTTATACCGGAAGTTGTTTATAACTTCCGTCTTTTTTTAATGTATAGTTTTTGGAATACTTACGTTATTTTAAACAATATTTGCTCATAGTTCTCTATACCTATCTTTTTTTATTTGAAAACATTTTTTTACTATGTACAGGTTGTTTCAAAAATTAGAAGAGATGGAAAAAAAGTAGTTCAGATATCATGACTTATTTTTTCGTTAAACAAGCTATGGTCCAACCCGATCTTCAGTAAGTTTTTTCATTTTCGAAATATATCCAAAATAGACTCAAATGCTATATCAAACACCTTCTTTATCTTACCAGATATCAAAAAAGTACAGAATAACTTTTGATAGAATAACCGAAGGACAGTTCGGTGCAGTAGGAAACTTATTTTTAGGGGGTTCAGGGGTTGGTAGACATACCATAAACTATTTTTAAATGGGAAAACTTAATAATATATTTTGGGTTTTTTGTTTCCTTTTTTAATCTTCTTTCCCCTGACATGACATATATGTCTATTTCTTCTACAGGGTGATAAAGCGATAATGACAGTTATTGTTATTTTATTAGCAATTTAGAAATTCTTAGCCGTGATAAAAAAATTCTTTTACCACGGCAAAATGTACAATGTTGAATTCTTTAAAATTTACAAAAGGTAGGTATTGGGAACACTAATACAGATAGATAGTGGACAACGTATTATTCCAAAAGATGTAATCACATACCCATTTGAAAAAAAATAATTACGCCAATTTTTTTATTAATGACTTCTCAAATGTTGTCTGCACTCTGTGTAATAAAAATAATATTACACTGTGAACGATATACCAAAATGTGGTAGATAGTAGATTATTACACAGCATTGATTTATCAATAACAATTTTAATACCTCTCCTTGGACCAAAAAGCTATCTACTGTAAACACCAGCCTAACCTGTTAAGAAAAAGAGTTACTCCTTCAACAAGCTTTCCAAGAAGTCATACAATCCAGACCGCACGATACAAACCTTTTTACCATCATGTCCAGATGAAGAAAGTGTTGGCTGCGGTGTTTGCACTGCAAACTCAACTATAATAGTATACCGACTTCCCAGAACCTGTAGCATCTGAAGAATTATATGGAATACTTCTATGTAGACTTCTACCCAGCAACCCTACTTCTGTGTATGTACTCATTTTCCTTGATTCAGTCAAACAAGAACAAGCTATTCATATCACTTGCCACAAATTATACTCAAATGGTATTTCAGTAACCTTAACCCTTTCACTGCGAATTACTTATATATCAGTATTTGAAAAACGGCTTCTCATTGCGAAATACTTATATGTAAGTAGTGAATCACCGTGCCACCAGTGCGAATCACTTATATATAAGTTCCGTATAAAATATTATTATTTTCATAGCGAATGCCTTATTTAAGAGTATTATGTGATGAACAGCAGTAGTATGTATGTTGTACTTCCTCAGGAGGCGGGGTAGTAGGTACATTCTTGAAAAAGGCCGTCCTATTGGTTGATTATTATTTCGCGACTTTTTTCTGATAAAGTTTATTTGCCGGCGCCCGGGAAACTTCGCTGATGGCTTTCAGACAATTTCTAAGTTTATATTTTTTACTGAATGAATAAGTATTCTATTAAAAAAAAAAATTGGAAAATATGTTAAGTTTTGTTGTGGGATCTTATTGGGAATTGAAACTTCAGTAAATTGCGAAATATCTCTTCATTTTACAACTCACTGAGTTTTTAATTTTCATCAACCAAGAAAAATCTAAAATCGAATAACTATACCATCTAGGCGGGATGCTACGGTCCAAGCAGCATATAGTGAACGCAGCGCCTCCACCAAAAAATTGCCGCAATGCGAGCGTAACTTAGTTGAGAACGGCACGCAATGAGAGCAGAGCAGAGGTTTCGACATGCCGCACGGAAAGGGTTAATATGAGTTCTATCATACACCGGTATTAGGGAATCCGAGAAGGAAGGCCAAGCAGCAAAAGACACCTGTTCTTTAGAAATCCATGAGACAAGCATTCAATTATATGAAGATTTGAATCAAAGCATAAAAAACTGAGCTTAAAAACGAGGCAAAACAACGAACAAATCCGTATGATCTAGCCCACAATAGATTCCCTCAAGATTCCTTAAATTACAAGATAATAAAAAGAAGGATCAGAATAGGACACTCTCGACTGACTGATGGATACCTAATGGCTGCGGGAAATCCCCCCGTTTGTGAATACTGCAATAGCAATAGAATAGCCATTGAACACATATTAGTAGATTGCGTTCACTACACAATAAAAATAGACTTCTACCAACTTCACAGTGGTGCCAAGAAAATACTGCATTCTCATTGTGGAGCTCTAATTCGTTTCATAAAAGATTGTAATTTATATCATAACATCAGTAAGTTATAATAAAATTACTCGTAAATTCAATCCGTTCAATTCCAAATAAAAACGCACAATTCCAAATAAAAACAAATCAAATTATTTTACTTTCTAAGTACTCCTCCATTTTCTATAAACCCAATTTTCAAACTCAAACCTGTCTTCAAAAGATTACATTTGTTAATAATAAATATCTACAGATAATCTGATATCATCAGTGCTTACATAAATTGGACCAGGAACGTAGTAATGATGTGATTTTATTTATCATAGTAAAAACATTGGAGCAAAATCTATAATAATAAATAACGTTTTGATATAAAATCTTGACTATAATAAACTACAACTTTATTTAATGGAATTATTTTTTATTTTGAACAATGCAAAAAGAACCGTACTTGAAACATTTCCTGTATTTTATTTTTGTAGCGTTTTTTTGTTCCGTTATTGTCATAAAAACAACTTTTATTTAAAAAAAAAATCCCAACATAATCCTAGGGTAGACACCTGTAAAAATTTGATATGGACGTGTTCGTATCAGAACCAACTGGTCTCATACTATGTACTCCGGCAGGAATTATTATATCTCATCAAAAGTTTTACAGAAAATCAAATAAATCTATAAAATATATCCTGTTCATTTGTTATTAAAGTTAGCAACACCTGCAGACTAACTTTCTTTAGTATTTGAAAGATGCATTGTAAGAACTAGAGACTTTATGTATGTATGCATAGGAAATAGACGTACCGTTGGATTGAATATTTCCTATTTATATAAAGTATTATATTTGTTAATACACGTACGTGACAAAATATAATGTTGACTCGTTGACAGCTACTTAAAATATCTAAAATCGAATTGTCAAAAGATATCGATTTTGAACGTTCACTACTGTCACTCATTTTTTTAATCCCTATCGATTTTAGAATCTAAACTGCCACATATTTATGTATATTGGGGTGATATTCACTGAGACCTAAAATATTTATTGTGCCTCCTTTCTTCTGCTCAGTTCCTGAGACTAGTAGTTCCTTTAGTCCATTTCTTGGAGGAATTTTAGGATATCTGCAGGCTTCAGTATAGGTAAGTGTCACTCTTCTATCCATAAGTCTCACAGGTGTTGTGGCCTAGGATTATGTAGTGCTCTGCCTGCATTCTGCAAGTACGTAAATGGAGGTTTCTTCTTTCATTCCACAGAATCTACATTCTCCTTGTTCTACTAGTTTGAGCTTCTTGAAGTGCCCATTCAGGCGACATTCCTTCTTGTTATTGTATTATTTAAAAAGTTGTACTTTTTCGTCAACCCAGGATTTCTGATTTCTAAATCGATAGTCAAATTTTTTTTTAATTTGAGTAAGAGTGAGGATAAATATTATTTTAAAATGACCTAATCAGTATTTTTAAAATAATATCTTAATATTGTATAATGCATCAGATAAATTTATATTTGCAACAGAAAGAATAACGGTATTTATATTTATCTTCAAGTACCTACTACAGCATATAGATCAGAGTGCGTGATTTAGATCAAGTGACTCCATCATAATTCCCACAATATTACTCTTCATAGGAGTCGGACTATAACGTATGATTGAAAACTTTGGCAACATTGCTAGTTTATTATTTTTAAAATTTTTTTTCAATTTCGTTTACCCGCATCAACCATGACATATTATTAGCGGTATAGTATTTTGGGTAAGTCATTAAGTAACAGTATTATAAATATTAAAATTTGTAGAAAACAAAAGGAAAAGTTATATTCGTTTGAATATGTCTAAGCTCACTTGACACTTTGTGGTCTGCTCGTTCTGCATGAAACAGTGAACCTTCAACGTCAAATTGTTTGAAGGTCATCGGCATTTCACAGAGTTAATTTCGTATGTCCTATTCTTGAACGGCGAAGGACTATTTGGTTACGCCGACCTTCTCGGTATGCATAGATTGGAGTTAAATCAGGGTTCAGTTTTTGCAGCTAGTTGTTCTTCACCTTTTTCCACCGTTCAATCCACAGCTTTCTAGAATGCTTGATTATACAGTTTGAAAGATCGCAATATGGAATTGAAGCAGTTTGTTTTTGTTGATTGTTTGTTGTACATGCTTCTTTAGCCATCTGGTCGGCTTTCTCGTTGCCCAAAATTCCGATATGTGATGGTATGCAAACAATGTTCGCCTTCTTATTTCAATTTTATACAGCATGCAAGTATTTTTTTAAATCTTTGCTAATATCAGATGGTTAAGGTATAATTTTTGAACTTTCCTTTCTGTTCAGTTCGTTTTTGATCGTTTATTACCAACCGACTGATTAATTTAAATATTTTAATTTATTATCATTTTTAAGAAATTGTAGATGGGCCGAGGTAGATATATTGCAGATTTCTGTATTGCAAAACTATGTTGTTTAGATTGAAAATAGACGTATTTTAATGAAAGTACTTGATAATATTTAAATCGTGACTTTGATAAAGTAAAAAGTAATCCACACTGTATAACACTTTATTTTCAACTTGAATTGATTCACAATCTCAGTTCTATTTAAATTGTAACTAATTTCTTATCAAAGATTCCACTAATATTCTGTGTCGATTAGAATTGAGATCGAATGTGATTTGTTTTAGTTCACTGATAAATGGAATAAGAAAAACCGGAAGAAAAAAATATTTTGATTTAATAGAACCTATTAACATACCCCTGTATATGAATTTTCGAATTTCAAATAGCATTAGTTTTTCATATATGGCTACTGGGCCCTCGACGTGACACACCCTGTATAAAGTATTGTGCATTTGTTTCAGCTCCAGGCGCAGTTCCCATTGGCATTAGACCTGCACTCCGTAAACCAAGAGCACCTGTACGACCAGACAGCTTTACAAATACGTCTAAAGTTGTAAGCGACAAACTAAAAAGTACATATAAACCAAATTTATCACAGAAATCACTTGATTCTGGAATATCTACACAAGGGAAGACAGTAAAATTGAATACTGGTAACGGAAGTGATAATACGATGACTAATAGAGAACATTCAAGTTCTAATAATTACGAAATAACGTCTTATGCAAATGACAATAAAACTGACATTAGTGAGAATTCAGATTCTACGCTTATTTTCATGACACAAGGGTCGGATCCCTCACTTACTTCTAAAAAAAAAGCAGGTTCTCTACGATTCCAGCCTGAACCAGAAGTTATTGATTATTTTCCAACGAATCAGGAAGAGTTCAAAGATCAAGATGAATTCTATGCATCTGAAGATGAATACAGTCAAGATAAATTAAATATGTCACAGTATACTCGTCCATCATATAGTAGTCATGCGACAAGTTTATTTTTTGGAGAGAGCGAACCGATCGTTAGTCGACCGAGAAGAGTTCAATTAAGAAACGAAGAAGATGAAGAAGAGAATGACTGTTAAATGCTTTAAATGTGGAAGATTGAGTTGGATATTATTCTTAAATTTATTGTTTAAACTATATTTTGCTGGTATATAAAAATAAATTTAAAATTTAATTTAGTTTAACAAAATAAAGTGCATCGTCATGAGATAAGTAACCTTTTGTTATGTATAATATGACCTCTAAATAAAATGATTTTAATTGTTTTATCAATGCCTGTTGGAAAATGCATTATATATTCTACACATTTCTACCAATTTTGTCAATTTATAGTATCATTTCCATTTCTATCCACACGCCTTTACCCCTTTTTGCTCCTATTCAGTTACAACCAAGCTTAAGAGCGCTTTCTAGCGACATAAATCGTGGGCGACTGAGCGACAAAAAAATATTTCAAACCATTCAGTTTCATTGGAGTGGCCATACCTAAAACTTATGGACAGGTTTTCGCCTGTCGCCCGCTACATCGTCGTGAATGATTTGTCTCTGGCGATAAATCGTTCGCAACACTGGCCGCAGTCTTACACGTATAATACTCGGTCAACCCAATATATTCTTACGGAACCAATTTCCTGCTGAATGAATGTTTTTTAAACCGATCAGATGTCAGCGCTATGGTAGCAGTCGCCATTTCTTCCATCAGAATTGATATACGCTGATGGATGGATGTATTAACTATCACTTGTGCTAAATGTCATATTAATAAAAATATGACGAGCTACATACTACTCCCATACTTTAATTTTATCATTATATATGCACACTTTTTAAGAACTTACGAGTGTCAAATTTAATTAATTTAAGATCTGTAGATGATAAGTTGTCATAGCAACATTGGAATGTTGCATTCCTATTGGATATAGAAAAAAACTGTTATAAAAAGCTAGTCAAGTAATTTTGTTGGTACTGTTTATCAAAAATTCAAGAGATGGCAGTCAAATTTAGCAGCCTTTTAACGTCAGACGAGCTAATAATAATAAAAAGAACGAAATATCGTTACTAGTTATTGGAAACTGAAAAACTAGAAATTCCCTAAACTCAACAGAGATTAGAAGCAGAAGTTTTGTATCATCTCTTTCTCCAAAATTTATATCTCAAATCCTTTAATTACCGCTCGACGTCATATTAGCCACTGTCAATTTCATCACGATAACGCCAAACGCTTCCGTTTTTAGGTTACGACTGTCTTACACACAAGACCTATATCGAACATTCCTCCATTTTTATACTATCTTTATCTTCGATTAATTGCTGTGGTAAACACAGCCCCAAGGACATTCTTTTGTCCAACCTAAGGACAATCTCGAGTCATCCCTGGACATTTAAATATTGCCACTCAACGTCTCAAATAAGTACCTAAAACTACTGGTCCCAAGACATTTTCTTAGGAATAAAATGAATGTTTTCGATTTTTGAATTTCATTTTCAATTACCCAGCTATCAGAGCTATGGAAAACGTGTACCGGTGAATTTAACTCTTAATTAACTTTACTTAAAATTTTACAATGTTTCTACCTTTTTTTCATTTAGTGTTCGTCGACATCTAAAAGGTAGTGGCACTCAAAGCTTCTTATAGTCTGAAGATAACCCTCTGACATACCTAATGTGGCATAATCATGGAGTCGAACCATCCTTTGCACACTCCTCTGAAGTAGCAGATCAGCTTTTCAATACCACAAATTAACGCCCAAATGCATATTATGTCACAGTTTTATTCCCAATTTCAACCTGTCTACGCATCACTGCAATTTTATTAATAATATCGATTTTATCTTTTTTTGTAACCGTTTCCATAAAGAAAATAGGAATTTTCTAAATTATTTTTGGATCTAAATTACATTCCACTAAAATTCACACTTTACAAGATCTTCTTAAAGAAACCTCTCAACTTTGATAACAAATGCCAATCCAAAAGAGGGCGAAAAAAATAGTTATAGTATAAAAATATTGTAAGCAGTATCACACATTTGGACATAATATATTAATTGTTTCCACCCTTACAACGTGGAACCTTCCCATAATTATTAAATAAAATCAATAAATACCAAATTCCACAACAGAAATATAACATATATAACTTTAAATTTAAATTAACTCACTTAAATTTAAATCAATAATAACAAAGAAGAGATCAAGGTCATTAAGTAGAACACACTCGGTAAAAAAATTGTCCGATTATTATTTTTGTTTGTAATATTTCTAAGAATAAAGCACTATTATACCAAATATACTAACCTGTGTAATTTTGCCAATGGAAAGTATATACATAACTTCTGATGTAATTCGCAAAATTCTTTATACGTCCGTTGGATCTCCATCGGTTGTCTTTGATCTTTACGATAAACTCTAAGAATGTATACATAATATTTATCTGGATCATATCTTTTTCTATAATTGACTACTTCGACGTGAACTAACTGGCCATCACTTGTTAAGCTATAAAAGAAATATATCAAGTTAACACATTTTTTCTACTATTAGTATTAGAAGATATCATTATTTATGCTGTGTTCGAGTCGAGAAGATAAATTTATCTCCTAATAGGGGCTCATTTTCCATTATTTACTAGTAGTAGAGAAAAATTGAAACTACTGACAAAAGTAACATAAAAAAATATGCAATTTCTTTATAATATCTGGATATGTCAATGTATTCTTTTAATTTCAAAGTTTGTTGCCGAGCAATAAATTTAGGTCATTTTAAAAACTTGAGAAATTGCAAATAATTTTTAAAATGAAACTAATGGATGGATGATATCTGTCATAATTGGAGTCTTACATTTTTTCACCGTATTCGCAATGTTTGTTAAACAATAAAAAATAGTTCTAATTAAACATTAACCTTTCGTTGCTTAATTATCAGTCAAGTGTTAATTTTTTTCTCTAAAACCCATTCGTTATATGGTTTGTTGCGGTTAATGACGGTTTACTGTTCTAAGTGTTTATTTAACAGGCCATAGTGCCTCTAGATTCTATTGTTGTGGAACAATTGTAGCGTTGAAACAAGATGGTGAAGGACAACGAGAAACCACCAGAATTGTGGGTAAGAGCCTATGTGCTGTATAAAATGTGTACCAGTGCTATCCTAACCAAACGACTTGGATCTGGGCGAAAAAGAGTCACATGTCAATCTTTTGTTGATGTCAAGATTACGGAATAGATCATCTTCTGTAGTTTAGATGAGAAATGAGCTTCGAGAGGTGAGAGTTAATAATGTTAGCGAATGGACAGTTAGAAGAAGACTCCGCCAGCATCAAATAGGATTGGATTTTGCTCAAAATCACTTGGCATGGAACGATGATGATCGGAGCAAGGTACTCTTTACATATGAGTCTCGTTTTTGCCTCATTGGACCTGACAGACGTCGACGAGTATGGAGAAGAACAGGAAAAAGATATGTTTCCGTTTGTATTGAGGGAATACGTAAATTTAGTTGTGGGTCTGTTACAGTTTTAGCAGGTCTCACTTCAGAAGCACGTACAAAGTTGGTTTTCGTACAGAACAGCTCACAGATACATAACAGATGTCTTGGAAGATCATGTTATGCCTTCCATGGTCACTATGGGCGAGCAAGGCATTTTCATGCATGATAATAATGTAAGACCACATGCTGCTAGGATTGTCAGTTGAGAGAGTTGATATTGCAAGAGTGGAATAACATGGATTAGAATGTAATTCTTAACTTAATTCAGAGAATTCCTTGTCGAATGCAAGCAGTCGTTAATGCAAGAGGAGGTAATACATGTTATTAATTGAATTTACTGTTTGGACCCTTACTTTGTGGAATCTACTCATATTACTTTTTAAATGAAACTAAGTGTTTCTAATTAATTTACTGAAAAAATTAGAGAAATACAAAATTACAAAACCATCACATATGCTGGTAATATTTCTTATAATATTTCAAAGATAATATCTTCTTCAACAAATACAATTTCTTTTAAAACAGAAAACAATGTAAGTAAAAAACGTTAAATGTAAAAAAATCCCCATTAAAAAAGTCTGGAATATATAAACTTAAATGTCCAGAATGTAATGATGTCTATATTGGTCAAACAATTCGAAATTTTTGAAATTAAATACAATGAACACTCACGAGCATACAGATTAAAACAGCCAGATAAATCACATTACGCAAAACATCTTCTTGGCACCAAACATTCATTAACACCTAACACAGAAGTAGAAGTACTGCATATTTGTGATAAGAAACAAGAACTAGATTTCCTTGAAGAACTAGAAATAAGAAGACCTTAAGAGACCCACAATATGAAGTTGTCAATGAACAGGTAAATCTAGGGTGCTCTCCACTATTAAACTGTCTTCTTAAGTAACAATTGTAAAGATCAGCAGATATAGTTTTCCTTGGTTTCCTATATCATTGCACAGTTTTATTGATCTTAAATGGGAAAAAGATAACCAGGATATCCCCATAGGACTAATAATTCCTAAGCTTTAATATTTGTAATATCATATATTCTTCTTTTTTCTATTCATATATATTAAGTCAATCACAAGATAGGTCACTCACTATTTGGTCTAGCCAAAATATTAAACATCAAGTAGGCATCACATAAAATGTAACTTCTGTCATTCTGACGATGATATATCAATATCGAAATAATTATCAATAGGTATATTAATTTTGGTAATTTTTCATTAAATAGTGGAATTAATGAGAAACACTTTGTTTCATTTAAAAAAGTAATGTTATTAATTATTATCATTTTTTCAATAATGTTAAGTTTTATTCGTTTCGTTCACAATAACAATAGTCGAGATTCTTCTAAAATGTACAGTTAGTTTTTCTAGAATAAATCATAAAAGAAATAAATTGTGTTGTCTGATTCCATATTTGAAAGCCACGAAAATATAGTAGATAAATAATAAGACAAGCTTATGCATTTTATTTTTAAGACTATTTTAAATTTCAAAGGTTATTCAAAGTGACCAAAATTTTTTGCTTGGTAGTGTACAGTCATGTAATATTTTTCAATTTTTCGCGCCCCCATAGGACAACGGTTTAATCACGAGCAAATATTCTTAATTATGCAAAATATAACAAAAAAGGGGCGACATTTATGTAAGAACGTGAGTATATCATACCTGTAGGTTTTTGGTACGAATGATAACAATGTTCCTTCAGTATTTTCGGCAGAAAATTTAAGTTGAGCAAGATTATGCAAAAAAAAGTTGAATTGGGTAAAGCGTGTTTTAAGAGATTCTTCGATTAAACGGGTAAAGTAGGCAGCAGCTTCAGGATTTGATAATTCAGGTAATAGCGCCTTATGCATATAACTAATAGATTCTGGAGTTATTCTACATATTCCTGATGATGTTATCTAAAATAAAAGGTTTATAACTCTAACTTTTTTGACACAGCTAATAAATTCATTAATATATTGTTTTAGTACTAATGAGCTGACATTCAATTATTTCAAAAATAATATAATCATCAAAATATTCATAATATACTTTTTGCGTCTTCCTAAATAAGAATAAGATAGATATATTACAGCATCATTTTTACTACATGGGTACATACCAAAAACAAAAATAAATTTCTGTTGTTCCTTATAATATTGAAAGCTTGACAGCATAAGTCAACAAATTGATGAAATTTTTCAGTAGGTCGATCACCTCCATTGATAACGTAAGCCATATCTGAGGTTAACACAAAAGGAGCCCTATCCCTAAAATCGAAGAAACATTCAAGAAAAATTGATAAAAATAATGAATAGAAAATAAAAAGGAAAAAACCTAAAGTTATTCTTACATATTTGATCTCTTATCAAGTTACATTGAACTTTCTAGAAATAAAAATCCAGTATTTTTATTTTAAAAATTTCTTTCTCCTCGCGCTCAAAAAGATTCAATTTGTTTTGAATATCTTGAAATTTTACTAATTTACTTTAGCTTTTACTGAATTACTGATTTTTATTCAAGTGACGGTATACAATATGAACATTATTTATATATAAATATTAATCAAGTTGTACAGTTGTTATGTGAAACAATTGTGAATTGTTGCAAATAATAGTTATTTCTCCACGACTATATAATAATGCACAAATTATTTTTACATATTTAGCTGAATAATGATATAATTCATTCTCGTAAGCCAATCACATTCTCTGATTATCAGAAATCATGCTAAAATGAAATCGTCTCTTTTAAAACGTCAAAATAATCATATAATCATAATTTTACATATATATGTAGAGAGAACAAAATGGACAACAGTAGCGATAGTGAAGATTTTGCAATGAATTTGCTACCGGAGAGAGCAAAGCAAGACTATAATAAAAGGTTTATGAAACATTTATGGCATGGATACATTCTAATAAAATAAGTTCCGTTTCGGAAAACGTTCTCCTAGCATATTTTACAAAAGTTCCCGAAATGTTTTTACATTTTCATAAATAAATATGGTCGATAGCTCAGTGGTAGAGATACTTGACTCTTACGCGGGCGATCGAGGTTAGATTCCCAATGGTAGAATTTTTTTAATGTATAGTCGTGGAGAAAGTATAGTCTTTTACTTGTGTAGAATGGCTATTATTAACTTGGATAATTCTAAAATTCACTCGCTGCCAAAAATAGCCCGTCATTCTACTCTCGTTGAAGAATATACTATTATACTATAAGGGATGTAAATAACATTTACTAGTCAAGAACGATTTTGTGCCAGAGCGATAGCGAAGGCTGGCAATAAAGACTAGTGAATATACTTACATCCCGTGAAGTATGTAAGATTTTTTCTCCTCCCCGCAGAATTTATTCTTGGATTTTTATTAATTTAATTCGATACTTTTTCCATGAAATTATGGACAGCTTTGACCGGTTTCTCTAGCGTCATGAGCATTGTTATTTCATCAACAACGTCAAGCTGACAGTTTATTACCATAAATTGAGAGAAATTGAAATTATTGATTTGTATAACAGCCAAATGGAGATAGAAGAATCAGCAAATATCGCTTGTTTATCGCTGCTGCCAGAAAAATCAAGGAAGAGGTATGAAGCAACGTATCAATACTTCAAGAAATGGTGCCAAACAAAGACTGCTACTGTTGTTCCAGAAACCGTGCTTTTGGCTTACTTTCACGAAAAATCTGCTGTATTAAAGTCTCCATCAAGCTTACGGTGCGAATATTCCATGCTGAAGTCCACCCTTTTCATAGAGGAAAACATAGATATTTCCAAGTATCCTAAACTTGGTTAGAGATGGAGAAATTATGGAGTCAGAACATTTCATACAAATTGAGAACAAATGAGAAAAAATTTATCCAAATTTTGTAGATAACGTTCATAATTGTACTATTAATATTCATATAAATAAATACGATACATGTTTGATATGGCATAAATTATTACGTCCTTCAAAACAGTGTCAAAATGCGTTATTTACAATATAGTGAGGAGAAAAATTACTTTATATTTAAAAGAAAAAGTGAGTTTATAACAATTACTGTTCCATTAACATAACATCAAATCCAAAATTCAATTCAATGACATAACTAATATTTTATTCCTTATTAGTTGGCTTCAATTCAACAGGTCGAGTCATTAAGGAATTTCCTCCTTAACTGATCAACTCTCTAGCTATTTTTCTTACAGTCTCTGCATTTAAGGAGGGTTCAGCTTTTTTCTTTTTTTTAGTTAAATACCAAGATTGTGTATTTTTCTTCAGTTTCTTACTTTTGATCATAGGCGAGAAAATATTCACAATCACAAATCTTTTTTAGACAAGAGATCGGAAGATTGTAATTTTTTACTGCTAATATTTAGATTCGGTAGGGATTTGGAAATTAACCGTTTAGCAACGTAGAGGCATCTTATATATTGTATTTATTGTATTGTATTTTATATATTTGTATATTATATTTTGTATTTGGTATATTATAATTTGAATTTGTTCGTTTATATTAAACTAAAAATATTATTATAATTGCTAAATTGTTAGATAAGCTACTGTCCTTATAATTAGGTTGTAAGACCTGTTAGGACTTTAATAAATAAATAAATAAATAAATACCACATGGACCTCATGGTTTTTATGAAAAAGAATCAAAAAAACATTTTCGGCAGTTTGGAAAAGTCACACACGCTGAAATGTGTAGGACTGAACGAATTGAAAACAATACGTTGCAAACACCACAGCAGAAACTAATAATAATTAGTTAATGTTCAAAAAAAGATTCATGTTAGGAGGACTACTACGAGGTTGCCAAATTTAAATAAAAAACTATAGTTGTTGGAAAATATAGGAGTTAAACATATACGCCAATTGATGTAGCTCTTATCCGTTTCATTGTATAAAAAAGAAGGCAATGTGATTACCTCCTTGTCTATAGTCAAAAGTAAGAAATTGAAGAAAAATACGCAATCTATGAATGTAACTAAGGAAAAAAGATCTTAAATGCAGACACTGTAAGATATAGCTAGAGTTGATCAGAAAACGAAGAAATTCGTTATTGACTCGACTTCTTGAAACGACACTTAAGGTCGTCAAAACTAATATTACATCTTACCTTTTAAAATTCCCAAACATTTGTGCATCTCCCAAAAATTTTCCAAAATCAATGTGGAATAAATGTCCGGATATTTTCAACATAATATTATCATTATGTCTATCGCCAATGCCCAAAATATAAGTTATCACGCAATAACCAGCACACGATGCTAAAAATTAAGTTATTGTATGAAAAAACCAAATATCTACAATGAGGAATTTTCCCATTTTTTTTAAACGATGAATAGACTGACCATTATAAAGCATATTAGCGCAAAAATTAAAAACATTTGTTAATTTATGAATGAGCAAAGGGCGTCGACCCAGCACTGTAGTGGAACGCCTCCGATGCGATAATTACGGTGAAGCAGTGTCGAACGCGGTTAGTACTTGGATGGGTGATCACTGGGGAAACACCATCTTAGAGCCCGTACAGCCTACAGCGAAACACTTTAGATGACTAGGGTGAGTAGCATATCACAGCTCGCAGGCACTATACCAATGATGAAAAGAATGACTACCTCAGCGCTCAAACCTTTCAGTTTACAAAACATGCTACGTTGGGATTAACGCGACCTTAGTCGTCCGTACAAACGCGTCACGGCACGATTTCAATCACGTGGATTTGTTTACGTCTTGTTAATTTTTTAAAACACTTATATAATACGATAACACAAATAATTATTTGAAAAAATTACTTTTCTCCGGATTAGGAAGCAAATAATGTTCCTTTGAGCTATAAAAAAGTAGATATTTATTTTGGGCAAATCCTCATTAAATACTATATTTATTAAAAAAGTATTGTTCATAAATACAAATTAGTAAATTTATAGTCTATAAAATTAGTGGCATAGACTGGTCCCAAGGGTAAAGAAAATATTGTGTTTTCACATGTGGTGTTAAAAAGGACATTTAGATCTGAGTTGCATTAGATATTTTCATGAAATATGGTTTTGAACGTGACAGATTTGATAAATATGTTGGTGCTTCTATTCAATTCATGTCTTTTGAAAATAATTTTATTTACTGAAATAAGTTTGTCCTAAAGTGTTATTTTTAGATGTTTGTTCATTTTATTTATAAGTTTCAGTAACATAGATAAGTTTAAATTGAAATATAAACATACCTGTAAAATTTTGTATAGCTCTGGCATACTCTAATTCAGAGGGATTATGTTTAGCTAACCATTCAGCTATTGGTTTATCTTTAAACGAACCTGTTAATCCGTGTTCTACTTGAATTTTTCTTAAAGTTTCTGCTTTAGTTACCATCTCTATCATACCTGAAAATTAATAATATAAATCATCAGTAACCAATAAATTATTAATCATTTATTAGTTACAAGGAATGTTTACATTTTGAAGGTTGAGTGATAGAAAATGATTGAAATATCGAATTTGCAATTACTTTCTAATAGAGGCGCCAACATCGCACTGTCGGCTAGTTCACCAGAAACTCTAATTAACAATAAACGTGAAAGGCACTATATAATGTTATTAAATTAAGCATGTAACATATCATTCGGCTTGTTACGTTAAATTTATAAACATGTCGTTTTCATATCCCAGTAGTCACTCCGAAATGAGACATTTTTATCGATTCTCCTTCCGCCTTGCCTATGGATAGTCGATAACATTTTTAAACTCTCGAACAAGATTTTTTCCTCTATCTGCCACCATAAAAGCAACAATATTTAATGTAATTCTTAAATTGTTCGTTGTGTTCCGTCCCGTTCCATCTTATAACTTGTTATTCTCCACGTATGGTTGTTTGAAGATTTCAATAATTATTAATTTGGATGAACGTGTTCGGTGATAGTTCTTTTTAATTTGTGTATTTTTATAGTTTCCAACTTTCCACCATTTGCTTTGTTTTTTATTGCTTCAGTTTCATTTAAAAGCTGGTGGCGTATGTAACTGAAGTAGAGATAAAGGCGTCAGGTCGACAGTTGCATGCTTAGCGACAGATTCCGATATCGAAATGCTATTTCGAAAGTACAGGTAATTCCGATTAGATCTCACTCATTTTTATTATAGTTACAGAATAGGGCCGTATATCGTTTTTAATTATTGCAGAATTGCACTCCCTGATGTGGAGCTGTCTAGCCGGAGCATACTTACAAGCAATAAATAAAGTATTTACATAATAAATAATCGCCTTACCTTTTCTCCTGGAAGTTGGTATACATGTAAATGCTACCATTTTTAAATCCAGTCCCTTACTCAACCACAACTTATCCATTAATCTAATCATCTGCAATGTTAACATGTCTTGCTGCAAATCATCTCCTACTTTATAAATAGCTGCACGTATCGAGCTATCTTCCATCAAAAAGTTTATTTTTAAAGGCAGCGTATTAGAAGGAAAGTAGGAACACGATTGGATGTCTACTCCTTTCACTCGCAAAGTAGGAGATAGTGGCAAACTCGTTGGAGTTTCTTGAAGATCCTTATGAATTTGCTCCAAGCCATTGTATAAAATAGTAAGACGATGAGACTCCTTGGTTTTTTGTACTTCTTCGGCTATGTCGTTTAGTTTCTAAAAATTGTTAAAGTGATTCATCATAAAAAGGGTGATGTTTCGCCTGTAGATTCTAAAGCAAAAATCTTTTTTTCCTAAATATAAACTGAAAGGGCTTTAAATCAACTATTTTTTATTTGCCGAAGACTAGGATGTAGCAAAACCCATGATAAAGCCTCAATTTAACTACCAACCACTTTTTATCAGAACTCGTTGCAAATGAAACCAGTATTAGCTAAATTTTAATTGATATATCCTTTTGGTAGGTGAACTATCCAGAGTACTCAAGTAAAATTAAAATTCTTTGAATTTTTTGGATTCGAGAAATACAATTTTTTTAATTAAATTATACCAAAAATTTGATGCGCTTTCCCCGAAAGTATAAAAAAATATATTAAATTTGATGAAAATCAAGATAATATTTAGTACCATCATAGCACTTTTATTTGTCTTAAATTGTACGTAGGTGTACACCCTATTATTTTGGGTATTTTTAGTTGGCCTTACATAAACATTTTTTCATCTGCAAACCAAATTTATTAATATATTTTAATTGGAAAAAGTCATTTCTCAACAGGTGTTATGGTGTTTGGCAGTATTCAGGTTGGGAAGCTAAATCACAAACAAAAAGAAAATGAATCGCTCCCCAAACAAAAAAGTAATTTGGAATTAAAAAATGTACTCAGGCATTGTTAGTTAGTCAGTCAGATGATTACCAACTCAGGAAGAACGGCTCTAGGAGTAGTGGCCATAGGAATCAGTCAAATGAGTTAAGATTACCTTTAAAGATAAAATAAATGCAAGGAATCCATAAAAATAGTATTTAAGGGATTATGAATAAAATCTGAAGAGTTTAAGTTGAAGTACGTCAGTAATGTTTTGACTAATTTTGCAGTTTTCAATTACTTATACATATTTTTATTGGTATTTTTTTGTTAATAATAAATACATTTCAAGACTATATAACTCTGAAACACCTTGCGACTATAAATTTGGTTGGTTGATAAATATTTTTGGAATTAACAGTTATGACAAATGTGTATTACCTAATAATAAAAATGTTTACTTGTTATATATTATATAATAAAGTTAAGATTCCTGTTTGTAATCTCCGGCAACAATAACACAAATACTTAGTTATATCATCATTTTATTAGGTATTAATTAACAAGCAAGTTGCCAAAGTAAATTTTATTATTTTCGATGTAAATTTTCTGACGGAAGTACACGCCGACTATACTTGTACGTTGAGTCCATCCCTGTTTCAATAATCCAATTGAAGAAAGTACTACGAGTTAGTTGAATAAAAATGCGGATCTACGCAATAATGTTAGTGTTTATGTGTATTAGAGTCTATAGAGCTACTAATGAAACCATTAGTTTGGGAATAAAACTTTATGGATTACAATTGATCAGATTGAAATTACAGATCCGAAAAAGTATATATTTTTTGAAAATATTCTTACCTTAACAAGCGATTGTTGATATAGAAAACAATCTCCTAATGATCGCCCACATATGGCTAATAATGCTCTTAATAAAAGTTTCAGTCTTCGGTGATGTCTAAACTCGCTAATACCTAGTTCAAAATTTTTATCTCTTATTTCTGAAGTACAGTTCTGAAAAATATTAACCAAATAAGTATTCGTTAAAAGTAATTTTTACCTAGAAATATTTACAATTAGTTAATAGTATATATTGTGAGGTAAAATAAATCTTTATACAAATCTAGCCTTGAAATGCATGGGTATCTCTGTGCCTATATAACTCACTCCCATCTCTAGGTTCTTAAAGTTACGTCAAGGCACATCGACGCGAGAGAAAAAACATAGTTGATTGTATGTCGATTGAGGGCTTTTCTTCACTAATTTTCTCTAAAACATCTGAACGCGGATGTGAAAGATAAGCCAGATCACTGACCGTCATGAGGAGCAATCTGTATGAAAGATTTGGTTTCTGTTCAACACAAGGTGAAATAAACTGCCCCACAAAAGTTAGGGAATTTCACAATTATTAGATTTATTTTGAAAATAGTTTTATTCACCAAGGTTTTGTCAGTAATATATTATTATGTTCACTTGCTTATCTGACTGGTTTTTGTTTCAAGTTTAAAAGTTTTTTAGTTAGGGCAAGTTGTTTTCATTTGTATTTTCAAGTATTTTACATTGTTTCGACTTTATTCAGTCAACTGTGATTCAAAATCTACTTCTGTGGAGCAGTTTATGTCACGAGAATGTAGAGGGTAATAGGCATACCGTTCCGGTTGGGTCAGTAAAAAAAATGACCAATGACAAATAAAAATTTTGGTTACCTACCTTAACTTTTAAATAAAAATAGTATTTTACAAAACGACTAAATCATATCAACCGCCAGAATGTTAAGCAAAAGAAAATCTTAAACATTTGACAAACTGGCCGCTTGTTGACTGTCGTTTTATGAAACATCTAGGCATTTTACAATCCGACTAGCCGGATAGGAAAGTAATGAATGTTTAACGAGAATTTGACAATTTAGTCGCCTTTTGTCGGGTTTTACACTTTAGCTATGACATATAGGTATAGTTGACGTAAAACTTATTGTGCGAACTTAAAGTTGTCGGCTTTTTGTTTGACTCTAATACGAGGATACCGTCATAGTCCAGTCAATATTATAATATGAAATGCTTAGTTGACGATAAATTCATTTAATATTATACTTTCAACTAATAATCGTTAAAATGTATTTAATAATTTTTAATTATTAAATAAATTTATCGACTGTCTAACGATTATTTTTAACCCGCAATTATAGAGCGCCATCCTACTTTACAAGATACTTAGCGCTAATGTATAGAACAAAATACATTTTTTAATATATCTTCACCTAAACGATGACTCGAGCTTTCTTTTGATGTATTCATGGTTTCTTTCAATCGAAAATCTTGTTCTTTCCTCTGATATCCGAATATCAAACATTGCTTTAAACAATATTAACCTATTTATATTTAAAAACATCTTAAACATAATAACAGACAATTAACACTACCTTATATCTCGTTTTATTGAGAAGAAGTAGAAATATAAATTTCAAATTATTTATTATTTTTTACTTCTTTGACTGAACTATAACTCTCTTTGAGAGAGGGTGATTTTACGATCGCCACACGTGTTGACTCATTAGTTGGTAGTCTGACATCAAGAAAGAGTGTAGTGTTTTTCTAAGGAAATTGTAAGTATACCTACATATTTATTAGCAATTATATTTTTAGTTAAAAATTAAATATTTACAATGTGGCGTCCTTGGGAAATATCGAGTTCGGTCCAAAATATTGTGTGTATACCTACATGTTTATTAGCAATTATATTTTTAGTTAAAAATTAAATATTTACGATGTGGCGTCCTTGGGAAATATCGAGTTCGGTCCAAAATATTGTGTGTAACAACGACGAAACTTTAAATAATGGTGATGAAAGTGATGATTTTAGTAATAGTGTAAGTAATGATAACAGGATTCGACGACATTTAAATTTGGAAGCACAGAAAATATGTTTCAATGTGTATAAGAATCTACGAGAAAAGATTGGTTTCGATGAAGAAACAGAATTAATGCAAGTAGTATCTGATTTAACAGAAGTTGTATACGTAAAATAGCCAAGAATGGGCCTTATGAACGCAAGAAGCGATGTGATAAGGGATTGGTCAAACCTTTAGATGTGTCTGTGACAAAATTATTAAAAACCACCATATATGACTGTTACGATTGAAAAAATAAGAAATAAATTGACAAATGCCGGCCATAATGTAAATTGCTGTGAGAAAACTATTGAAAACTGTATTAAAAAATTGGGATTCAAATTTAAAACGATTAATAAACGTCAAACGTTCAACAATTACGTAACATCAAATACAATATAGAATTATGTTTGGTAAGTAGACAAAAATAATATTAATACCTTTCAGAGTTTAGCTCCGCAACGTAACTTAAAGGGGATATATAAGTTTTACGTCAACTATATACAAAACCTAAACTACTTAACATTAAGGATCTTTAAATACCAATTTAACGATAATCGAATAACCTGAATATGAATAAATTGGAGTTCATTAGATCGTCGAAGTTGGTGAACTAAAAAAAAATAGTACTTGCCTGTGGTGCATCTCCTGGAATGCTATGACATAATAACCAAAACAAATAATGTGCAAATCGAGGAGACCTTAAAGCTCTGTCTAGCAAGAACTTTGCTAATGATGAATTTTCATAAGTTTCATGTCTCAGAGCTACAACTAATTGAGGTAAGTAATCTACTAATTCATCATTTGTAAGACCCCTAATCCATCTAACAGCCATTCTCCTAACCTAGAAATTTACAAAAATAAATCGTTTTCACTTTATTTGAGTTACAGATTATAGAGTTTTACGAAAAATAACTAATTTCACAGATTATTGCAACAAATTACCCTAAATGATTCTAGTTAAAAAAAACAAGTATTCAATACTAACCTCTAAATCTGGATAGACGGGCAAAAGTAATTCCAATGCTTGAATTGGTTTCAGTCTTGTCCAACTATGTAACATACCATGTAAATCTGGAAGTTGAACATATTCCCAACTATGAGCAGCAAGAAGTACTTTTGGTAAGGCTGTCGGAAGGTGAAACAAGTAATGACGTTTTTCCCACAATATCTGTAAAGCAATTTTATTCATCAAAATGTTTTAAATATTCAAGTATGTATATTTTTATTATCAGCTCGCAGAAGTACAAACTATTTTGGGTTACTTCTGCAGAGTTTTAATAGGTAATAAATGAATATTTTCAACTTCCGTCTGATAAACCTGAGATATTTGGTAAGCCTTGAAGAAGAAATAGGTAAAGGAAAGTTACCTTCGGGGAGCCATTTGAAACAATATTTTTGTTGCATATCTTTTCGATTAGTAAATTTGATTCAATGTTTATATTTGATGATATATCGTGTGGTTCATTTAATCGCATCTCCTCTTATTAGACGCATCTTCTATAACGTCTTCGAAGTATCAATTTCGGAGTTTGACGACATTCCATGCTAACTGTATCTTTTCGATACAAATTATGTTCCATGCGATTTCGATGTCTCAGTGAAAATCGACTAGGATAAATGTGATACGATTAGTTCTAGGTCCTATATTGGAATTGGATCTGTCTAGATTCATGTGAGTAGGTTAATGTTAAGGTGATGTATATTTTTGGATAAAGTATATGAACAAACCTCTAATCAAATTAATTCCTTGAAAATATTCAGTAAATTCAAACCCACACCATAAATAGAGTTTTTGTTATTTAACTATTCATAAGTATTGCTTCATTTTTGCAAACAATGTAAAGTTTTATTTTAAATACTGTCTTAATTAAATCTGTTGGTTGATTTATGTATTCCTTGAGTAAGGCGAGTTCTTCACATGGCCACAGGAACGTAAATAACACAGAAATTTTTGGAATGGTGGGAAATTCAGTCAAGACAGTGATAGGTGTATAAGCAAAGATATGAAAACTGTCAAAGCAGTAGTAAGACCTGCAAACTTGATAGGTACGCAAAACTTATGAAATTGGTAGATGGAGCAACATGCAAATTTGGTCATCTAGAGCAGAAAGCTGCAGAACATATCTTATGCTAATGGGGCTGCCTGGCGAATGTGCGATTTCTTGTTCTAGGCGAAGAAAAGCCACCGATAAGAAGCTACATGAGTCGGACTGGAGAATGTAATCTAGACTCACATGACCACAATAGATCTGAAAAGGTCGCAGTGGTAAATGCCAATAGCCTCGTCATCTAATTCAAAGTGAGTTTTACTATTTAAATTATGGTCAATGAATATTGAAGCTACAACTAAAAGCCAGCTGCAGATTTTTAATGGTTATTTTTCCTCGAAATGCAAGTTTACCAGATACACTATCGATCCTGGCCTCTTTATCAATTTTTTTGACGGACCATAAGGTTTCTAGGTTTAAAATTTCATCAGATTGGCCAATAAAAAAATAATTCGGCACTCGAAGCTTCCCAAGTGGATGAACCATTCTCTTTTTAGTGAGGTTGAAAGTTTTTCAGGATAATACTGGAACTTAAAGTTTGGTGATACATCCATGTTGTTATCTTCGATCATGTATTTTAATCCTGAAGTCTTCCGTGTTGATTTGGTTTATTTTCATCTTCGAGTGCACAAGATTTGTTAATAACATTCTATGAGACACTATTTGGCTCCTTGTGTAGTTGGCTTATGGTATTTATATGTTTTAATTCTGTGAGGTATTCCCATGTCCCTTCGTTACGTTTTATCGGTGTCGAGAGTCATAGCTACTCAAAAAAATTCCAGAGTGTCTTTGTCGTTAAATGACGATGAATAAATTAGAAAAAAAAAGATTACTTTTGTGTAGTATACAATTCAAACCTTTAAGAATACCTAATGCATTTACTGGATCACAATATAAATTAACAAAATTGTTGATTTTTACCTCTCGTATTTCTGGTGAAAACCTATACAATAAATCTTGATCACAAGCGTCTACCAATAATTGCTGAGTTTCATTATCTAAACTAGAGAAGTCTCCTTTGTTAACGTTACTATATAAATCCGGTGACATAGAAGGAAACTGAACTTTGGTAGGAGCTACAATTTCTATACCGAGAACGGAATGGTCCGGATCTGGATGAGTTCCCATAGCAGGTGCTGGACCATAGATATGATCATTAATGTAGTTTGATTCATTAGGCCAAATTGAAAGAAGTATACTGCCTTGATTCATAGCACTAAAATAACACTATTAATAGTTTTATTTACATACATCAATAAATTAAAAAATTTATATCTACAGGTTAAATACAGATTAGTCGTTGTTAGTACAGATGTTAGTTAGTGAAACTCATAATGTAAAATAAAATTTAAATACCAACTCGACGAATAATATTGTATTGACTTGCTTTGTTTATAAGAAGAGGGGAAAAGAAATCGTGTACCGATTTTGTTTCTTCGTCAGATTAACCGCACACGTTATAAAATAATGGAAGAGTTCTATCTAAGGTCAAGGTAGCCGACATGAAAAAATAAAATACTTTTATTTGAAATGGAAGTCACTGAAAATATTCGTTTTAGCTCAAAATTGTTTTTCTTTTCAAGCTTTGCCGCTTAACTATTGATATTGTAAATGTAAGACATATTGGCAACGTTGGTGTTATGTCGTATTGTCTTTATACATAATATCGTCCTCGTGCATCCCGTTGGACGCGCGCTGAATCTAGGAAAGCACTCGTGCGTCAGGTCACTAGCTCTAGGAAAGCAAGGCTCAACAGAAAATAGCAAAACTAAGCCAATGTTAGGTCAAAGAATTTGACAGTTAAGTGACATGTGTTGTAAACTTTAAAAAGGAAAATTCGCATGTTAAAGTAGGCGTTCGAGAGACGCTGTTTTTTTTATAGAGCATTTTGAAGTTTTATTAATAAAAAATGTAATTAAAATTACAAACAATTTTTCAATTGAAAAACAAAAAATAAAATGTGTAGGTAACTAATACATTAATCGTAGGGCTGTTCGCTTACGCATCGAAATTTTGTTTACCTATAGCATTTTTATACTCGATTATGGTACAGTAGTGGGAAAACAAATTTATGACAAAAATGACCTCGAGAAAAATCTGGACACTATTTACAGATTTGTAGGTCCACCGCTAGAGTGTGTAATTGAATTTAAGAAATTTAAAAAGTCCAATTTTGCAAAATCTACCAATTTAAGGAGCATTACAAAAACAATCCTTCAATACGGCAAATGGGCCAATATAAGGCCCATGTTACTGGATGAAAATGTAGCTGTCTATAGGTGGGAGAATTTTAAAATCAGCCGAGTAGTTTTTGAGTTCATCCATTACAAACACACAAAAAATGAAATATTTTTTCTAGATAATATTAGTTTAGATAAAACATTGGATATAACTCAAAAATATTTAAAACGAGTTAACTAATTATTTTATTGTATTATGGCAGCTTCAATGTCCCCATATAGAAGTCATTTAATGTGAAAACAAAAGTGTTTGTTTATAGCATTAGATAACTTATCATTACAATGCTGACATGCGGTTTGTCGTTTATTTGATATCAACTGTTATAGACGGAAAGCGACTGCGGGAGTACTTTGATAGTACCTCCGGCTGAAATTTTGAGAAATGGTTCGGGAGACCATCAGGAAATGCTATCTGCGTGTGAATCATCAAACGCCTAGGTCGTTGACAAAGAGGTGTAAGACACCCTAAACTTTCTAACTTTTTTTCAAAAATTTTCTCACCTTCGCAGCAAAAACCATTCTAAGCAAAAATTAAAATCGTCAGACGAAATTATCGCTGCGAAGCCCCTCTACAATTTCACAAAACTGACTGAGATTAATAAGTTTCTAAAAAATACCTACATTATTTGTATAAATAGCGGAAAAAAGCGAAAAAAAAACGAAATTAAAAATTTCCATTACCTAAAAGTATCAGCTAACTATCAGTTAAAACTATTTGTCAAGCTTCACTAACAGCATCCTCAAGTTTAATTCAAATTTAAGGCGAGGAAATTCTGGCAAAATTCAAAATAAGAAATGTATATACCAATATTAATAATTTTACCTTTCATAGTTGAAAAACTGAACCGAAGCCCATCCTATTTCCTCTTCTTTATAGACAGGGGTAGGAGAATTTTTTGTTTCTTCACTATCAGACGTAACTAAAGTTCTACCAAAAATTAAAATTACTAAACGAGATTCTCTAGCTAAACTATTTATAGGTACATCTTCAAATTCCAACCTAAAATCAGTTAAATTATATATTTTTTGTTTGCAAGAACAAGAATTTGTAATAGCGTACCAGCTGTCGAACATTATCCTCGTAGGCCAATATTTGTCCCTATCGTATTTTCTTGAAGGTTGCGTACAAAGGGATTTACCAATTTTCTTTGTTCCGTGGTATATTTGAACAGTAGCCGTATATTCTTCGTGTTCCCACTCAAAAGATGGGCGATATATGGCACATATCCTAACTATAACGGAATCCATTATGTCGTGGACATATCTCATAGCTAAAATTTTTGACACATAGTATACCTACATATTATAATGGCAAAAAGGATATAGCTCGACACTTACATTCATGCGATAAGGTACTTTTTACTTCAAAGTCCACACAAAATGCTTGACTATACATTTCAATTAAGTTTTGAACTGCAAAACGAATCTTGTTACAGTGGTTACTTATAAACTCGGAAAACGAAGATTTCTAAAAAATAAAATACCATTTATTTCAGCTAACTACCTTCTCTGCCGTCATATTAAGGAAATTTATAACGTATGTGAGGATGTTCTCTATATCTGGTTTTCAAGAATTACAAGATCCCTAACAAATTTGTACAAAAATAAGGAAGGGTAAAATTATTAATAGGTTTGTTCCAACAAAAAATTAGTAAGAGTTCAGATTTTGATTCTATTTAAATGCCAAGCGCAAACCTATAGAGCTAGAGCTGTAAAAACGATTAGGAATCATTTCGGAAAGTAATTCACTCGTTGTTGGAGAACTGCACTATAAGTTCAGAATTTTCAATTCAACTTGTTGGAACGGCATAATTCTTGAAGGTTCTGAACTGTTGTTGGAACAAAACTAATAATATTTTGATTATAGCTTTATCACCATAGCAAAGTTACAGTACAAAATTTCAACTCGATAGAAAAACACAAGCTGGCTGGTCACCAGTGTCTTCATACGTTTTGAAGCGTTTCATCATGGCCGCCGTTGCCATGTGTACAAAGTGTGCGCACAACGAAAACAATAAATTTAAATTAAATAATAATGATTCTGTACACTTTAATTATTTTATGAGCTAATTTAATATATTTAACGCCGAATTACATTTTATTTATCGTTATTTCTTTCATCTTAAATCAAACAATTGTATAGTACCTAACTATACTAATACGAGTATAACCTGAAAAATCTATTGTTTTTTAAATCTATTTAAGAAAAGGATTTGAAACAGAATGACATTCATAAGTGTGTAAACAGGAATTGAATAAAAAAGCCAGAATAACATCAGCCAAACAATACTCCCCTTAATACGTTTTTTCTAAATAAATTTTCCCTTGAATTCTACGATAGTAGTTGTCAAAAAATAGTTAAGACTTTGGAATACTAAAAATCTAAAATACTATGCTATAATTTTTGAAATATAACTTACATTTGATGGTAAGAAATTTTTACACGTTTCTTCTAAGGCTTCAATAGTATACATAATATCGAGTGTACATAAATCTCCCATCAAGTTTACAACGTATTTAATTGACTGTATAACATTTAAAGGTTGTACTGCTGGCATTACTGATGGATTACTGTTTGTTTCCATTTCTAAAGCCGCATCTTCCAATTTCCGTATTTCATTTTCAACAGTCTCTATAATTTAAATTATGAAATGTAAATCAATAAAAAAACTAATAGAAGAAAAAGCAAATAATAAGGACACTTGTTTTATTCGGTTTCTACTTATTTCCCATTTATTTATGCCATATTATTGACGACCAAACTAGAAAAAAATCTGTTACCGAGTATATTATAGTAGGGTGTCCTGTGTGGAATGGTTTCCAATATAGATAACAGTCAGCTAAAGTAATACTTTCATACATCTAAAGTGTCCAAAAAGGCATAAAAACTATCTTTAAATTGACAAAAATATATTCCATTTGGTAAGATCTCTAAAAGATCAAATCCTCAAAGAAAATCATGATGTGTGGGAATTTCCTTTTAGTAACTACCTTCAAACTTACGGAACAGCCGACGGGTTGAGAAGAGAATTTCTAATCCTTTGTGAATTTGAACTTCGAGCATTAACAAACTAACAGACTAGGTGAGTAACACACAATCCAGGTGATACACTATATTTGAAACCAACATCTCAATAGAGATATCTCCAGTATCAGTGCCATTTCCATGCTTCAAAAATATAGATTTTATATAAATACATAATACATGCGGCAATTTTGTTTCTGGTTGTTATGACCTTTATTTTGTCAACCGTTGTAAAAGGCCGGTCGGGAAATATCTGCGAAATGGAGTGTGAAAGGAGCGGAGCAGAATCAAATTTTTCCAGAGTGTGATCGGATCATTTTTATCCGAACGGTCAAAATGTCAACTTCAAAGATCATTGTCAATTTTTCATGTCATTCGTTGATGTATTTATTTTTTATAAATGAAAAATGGATAATTATCTAACAATTCTGAACTGCTAGACTTCTAAAAACAATTTTCTCTCATCTCCACTGAAACTGAATAGTTTAAAGAACTCTCTTTTGACTCCTTCTGCAATAAACGAACGATTTGAAGGAAAGAGGAGTTTTCCGAGTAAAAGGAATTGCCGAACGTACCTAAAATTGCAATTGTAAGAATAGACTCTACGCCTATGAGTTTCGATTTGTGCGACCTATGAGATTTTATTATCTTCGATATTTCCAGCCAGTTTTACACAAATAGGATGACGTTAACGTCTCTTTCTAATACTTGTTTCTTTATTTTTTAATAAAACTCTACAATATTGTGGCAGGGAGCAAAAAGTAAGTAACAAAAATAGAGATTCCTGAGTTTATTTGTGAAAATGAGGAAAAATAATAATTAAACAATACGTACCTAATAAAATATTTAATTTTTCGTAAGTAATACGAACAACGGTATCGTTTGGAATGATATTTTCAAATTTCAAAGTTTCATCGTCGTTATCATCAGCCACCTAAAATACAACTTATTTTCATATTCATCGTTTAGGAAAATTTTAGCCAAATTTTAAAAAAATTAATGGGTAATGGTGTTGTATAAGTGTTTCGCTTGTACCCTAAGGGATTAATCAAGGGATAATTAAAGGGAGAGATAAAGCATGAATAGTAGAGAACGTTGTCATACCGATCTGAATTATTTTCAGGACATTATTGTCGATTATTTTTTTAACCGACGATGCAAATGTAATTTGTGAAGCCCGGCAAGTAAAATGTTATTTTTTATTTATTTCCAAGTATGCCGCATCCACCAAAAGGTTAATACCGACAATACGATAATAGAATACCACTATTAGATCTTATATAATAAGTCGATGATGTAGAGGGGCTTAACTCTTGATATGATTTGTTCTAAAAGCTCCAAGAACGATTCTAACACTATGGTTATGAAGAGTATTGAGCAATTTAAATGTTATTTTATATGCAGAGGTGTATGCGTATGTTATATTTCTGCTGTGGAATTTGTTATGTATTGATTTTATTTGATAATAGGTTGAATAAAGTTTACTTAGTTTATACTTGAATAAATAGTTGAAATTCTGTCTTAGCCTTATCCACGATATTTATATTATTTATTTAACCCAATCCAATCTGATTCATACCTTTAGCAGCATTAGTATTATGATTGATGATGTCATTCAAAATGTATTTTAGGATTAACTGGTATAACTTCAATAATTTCAGAATATATTCTCAGTTATATATATATATATATATATTTATTTTACCTTCTAACTATTAACGGATTTAAAAACAAGAAATAGACCACATTACAGTGTAAATTCTGTTGATTGATAGCAATGCAGGCGTAATACGGAAGTCGGAAGTGATCTAAACAGCACCTTAAGCAATGGGGTAATGAATTTAATAATAAATAGTGAGTGAAATCTTTACCGTTCTAGAAAAAGATTTATCTTTCTTGGAATCCGGAATCAGTATCAAAATAACATCTTCATCCAATTTGATACAATCATGAACATATTCATAATCGCTTAAAAACGTGGTAGGAACTAAATATTCATTACTTCCCCACACTTTTAACGTATATTGACTAGTAGCAGGGGCATCCAAACCATACGTCAACTGTAGAGTAACATGTTCTACACTTGAATTAACTAAAAAGAAACAAAAAATATCGCATAATTTCAAATTCCAATTCTTGTACCATATTAAAAAAATAGCCGATTCCAAGCAAAATATATTTCAAAATTTATTAATAATAAACTATGAAATTACCGTCACAGGTGAAACTGATAGGTTGATTGAAATCTGCTCCCTCAAAATCAGGATGAACTTGTAGTTTTATGCTTAAACCATGGGAATATTGATAAGTTACCATCGGACTTATAACAAGCCCCATATTTGTATCGGGGTCGTTGTATTTATACTGTTCTGAAAACAAAGTAATAAAAATAAGTTATTTTGTACGTAAAAGTGGTGAAATAGTATATTGCGTCACAAGGGCAGAAAATGAGCTTTAGCAGTTGATAGTTAAGGGCTGCTACAGCGTTTCTTGAATGTGTGATACACAACTGTTTTTCACCTACCGAATAAACCAAAAAATAGAATAATATAACAAAAAATGTTGACATACACTGACGTTTAATTTAAAAATCTACGTGAAACGTCAAAGTACTCAAGTGACAGATGGAGAAAAACTTCAAAAATCGTGGCGTTAAGAATTTTCCGCCCTTAGGCTGCTAAAAAATACTTTCCACCCTATTTTTGGTGTTCATATGATTGGTTTTCCGGTAAGGTAGGCGAAAAAAATTATTGAAACTTACTTCTTATGTTATATACCATGTTGTAAAACGACTTTAGATCGGGATCCTTTACCAAGGATTTATTAGTTACTTCTTCGATAATATTTAGAAGGTTTCTCTAAAATAAAAATAAAACGTTTGAAATAGAAATACATACGCAGCGATAAAAAAAATACCAGTAATTTTCAATAGAAGACTTGAGCAAAATATACTTAATTTTTTCCAAGTTTAGTTGATGTAATTTCTTTGTAATGAAAGCTACTTCTGGTGAATACGGTTTCAAGAAATTCGTACTTTATTTAATCACTAGAAGTTAACCGTGATCATAACAATTTCTTATGCTCTCATGGCCTCTTGAAAAAGACATTTTCCTTTGCTCCACCTGATCTCTTCGTCCGAATATCAATCGACGAACTCCCTTTTGCATCTCAAAAACCTGATGCTACAACTTTCTTTGGTGATCGCGTGCTCTCCACCTTATTTGGAGCTAAGCAACCGGCTGTTTTTTCGTCTTAACGAAGTTTTCCAAATAGCTTTTTCATAAGTAATTCTTCATGAAAAATATGAAGAACTCGTTCTTCTTATATGCCTACGGTATTAGCTTAGTCAAACTTTGATTTTCATAAATCATAACATCATGTATTTACTCAATGATTTCTGGTATGATTGCTGTTTTTGGAATTATATTGCGTAAATCATCGTCAACGCTGGTACGACCCCCTTTATATTTTTTCTGAATAAGTGAATTCATTTGTAATCATGTTCCCGAACCCTTTTGCGGTATCAGCTCCTATGTAATATTGGAAGAAATAAGCAAAGCCGAAAAAAGAGAAGATCTGACCATTGGAAAGATCTAGTAGGACATAGACAATCAAAAACTCTTCTGGGTTACTACAACCTGTTGAGATCAAATAAATGCATAAGTCAAAGTAAAACTGCACTAAGAGTTTTAACAGGGACCCTGGCGGGACATTGTCGCCTGAATGGGCACCTGAAAAAGCTCAAAATAGTGGATGAAGAAGAATGTAGATTCTGTGGCATGGAAGAAGAAACCTCCATGCACACACTTGCGAATTGCACAGCAATTCAGAATCCTAGAGCACAACACCTAGGAGATTACTGGAAAGAAGAGCGATATTTACCCAAGCCTGCAGATATCCTAAAATTCCTCCAGGAAATAGAACTAAAGGAGCTACTAGTCTCTGAGACTTTCCTCTAAGTAGAAGTAAGGGGGCACAATAGATCTGTTAGGTCTCAGTGAATGTCACGCCAATATACATACATAGATACATGTTCCCACCATTATTTCTGAATAAGCGAATTCATTTGTAACGATGTTCCCCAAAAACACCGTTCTAGAAAGGACTATCGTTCTACGTCCAGCTGTTTTCTGCCAAGCTAGTGTAGACATAAAAGGACGACCGAGCACACTTGCCGGCAGACTCGGTAGGGTTCCCTCTACGGCTAGCAAAGTAATGACTATTTACTTTCGTCCTTTCCTGAATCTTCTGTCCCTAAGGTACTTCGTCGCGTTTTCGTACGTGTTAGGCTTCACCCAGAACCATTCGAAATTTCTCCATCTGCTACGCCATAATATACGTTCATTAAGACGACGCAAGTCGATCAAAACATGTTGTCCTTGTTAGGACCCAAGTAAAACAAAAATTTAATTTAGACCAGGTGTAGTATTTTTTAAAATAAACTTTTGTTTTATATTGGAGTCCAGTCTCTAACTTTACGTAGCTACACTTACGGAGGGTTACACATTCAACACATCTGCCATCTCTGTCTGAATTTATTGCGTTTAACCATTTTTTTAAGTTATTCAATCACTGAACGATTTTCAATTTTTGCCATTGTTAAAAAACACGCCAACTTTAAATAGCTACTAACAAAGAATGAGTTGCAAGATTGAAATGAAATTTGACGTATGTTGCTTTGACATTTAATTGGGAAAAATTTTAGTTCTGCTTGTGACCGATAAATGCCGTTGTATGAACTTTTGAACCAACCATATGAAGGTTAAGTTTCAAGATTGGTGATGCGTTTATTATATGTTAGACAGCCATCCTTAGTGGTCGCTTGCAGTAAATTTGTAACTATCAGGTCACAAATCATAAGGCCACCAAAATGAGAGAGAGAGGGGTCACCAATCCTAACCCAATCTTCTTTATTTCTGTCACAAACGTGTTAGTGACAATTTAGGATGGGTTGACTATGTATTAATTTTAATAAAATTTGAATCTGTAAAGTGAAGAAAGCAAACTAGTATATTATTTTTGACGCACTTTCCAATTTTCAATATATTTCTTCATGTTTTATTTAAGTTTGCATACCCAGGAGAGCTATGAAATATTTCTTTAGTGCAACATGAAAAGCACTGGAAAACACAATATATTTTTCGTTGAAATTTTAATTGTTTTATGAACAGATTGCATTTTTGTAATTCTTTAGTATGTCCTTATTCCGTCAAATATGTGATAATCTGACCAAAAATTCGTCGCATCCGCGATGTAAATACCGAACGAACTCAATCCAATCAACGTCAAAACTCAGCTAGATTCTCGTTGGTGATAGTTTGCTCTTTGGTTTACGATCTTATTCATTTTATAGATAATTTTTTAATGATATTGGTTTTTTGCGCTACTTTTTATCGCGGGTTTTTGTCATTTCTGGTTTCGGGCGCATGAAAGTAGCAATACTGATTATTTACTAACTTACCTTAATACTTTTAGAACCGTTTCTATCTATAGTAGACATTCGAGATATTCCAGGTGACATCGGAGTGGCGTTATCGGATCTATTTATAGTGGCATAAATTGGGTCTGAAATGCTGTTATTTCCTGATCCGGAATATATAAAATCATAAGGGTCGTATTCTTCATAAACGCTGTTACAGACAGACATCGTATCATCAACTGTAAGTAACAAAAATATGTTAATGTTGCGAGGTCACCAACTCAAAGCCGGCCCTGTATCTCGACTATAAATTTTGGCAAATGCGCACCTTTCCAGAACATTCTGGAAGAACGTTTTGTTTACGCACATGACGAGCGTGAAAGTTTAAGAATTTTCCAGAATTGATAAATACTATATATAAGCGGGTTTTTGAGTGAGTTAACAATTAGTGAAACGAAGACAAAGAGTTAGTTCACAGACAGTTTACATAAGATCTTAGTAATTGGACAGTGAATGAAATAGTGTAGTGTAGTAGTTAAATAGTGTAATATTCAAGTGGTAAAAATACATTAGAACTATTATACCGAGTGTAAATAAATTAGTAGACGTTAAGTAGAGTGTGTATATAAATTAAGTTTAATAAATGAATCAATAGATAGTAACTAGCCATGGTGTGTATAATTTTACCCCATATGTAAAAACTATTTAAACAAATAACAAAAACATTACATTAATTTTAACTCGAAAGCGATAAACGAAAATGTGGAAATAAAAAAAAAATTTCTACGATTATGTCCACAGTAAATTTTGAGCTTATCATGTTTTTTTATACAAATAAAATTAAGGTACGTATTCAATTAATTCAGTGTAGCTTGGATGTATATTTTAAATGAAGTTATAATACTGAGAAAACTCGACCTCAAAACCGTTAAACTTTACGGGTGCGAAGTCAAATATCTATATCTGACTCTAGACAGTAAACTCCTGTGGAACAAACATGAGGAGATTATATACAAAGCAAATGGGGTCACCATTACCAGACTTGGAAAGAATGCCATTCAACGGTATATAGACGGCTCAAAAGCTTAGAAGGGACTGGGATAGGAGTGTATGAGCCAGGAACCAAACACATGGAATGATTGGGAAAAACCCCAAGTATCTTTCAAGCGGAAATTCACGCCATAGGAAAGTGTGCACAGTTCAAAATTGATAAAAGATATAGAAGGCAAGGGATAGTCAAGCAGCCATTAAAGCACTGAGTTCTTGTGTAATCAGTTCTAAAATGGTATGGGAATGCCGAGAGAAGCTCAATAAACTAGGCGAGAACAGTATCGCCACCTTACTGTGGGTACCAGGACACACTGGAATAAAAGGAAATGAAATAGCAGATGAACTAGCACCCCCTTTTGGGGGCCGGAACCCTTTTGCGGTATCAGCTTCAATGTAGTATTGGAAGAAATAGCAACGCCAAAAAGAAGAGAAGATCTTACCATTGGAAAGATCTAGTAGGGCTTAGACAATCAAAGATTCTTCTGAGGACTACAACTTGTTGAGATCAAATGAATGCATAAGTCAAAGTAAACCTGCACTAAGAGTTTTAACAGGTGTCCTGACGGGACACTATCTTGAAAAGCTCGAAATAGTGGAGCAAGAAGGATGTATATTCTGTGGAATGGAAGAAAAAACCTCCATCCACGTAGTCATTTTGGCAGCAATGGCTTTAAATGATACTTTTCTATTACGTTTAATATACAATAGAAAACAAACGTTTCAAAAAATATACGATTAATCTGATGATTTCAAATTGGAATCTTACCTGAACAGTCTGGACTAATGGCCCTGGAACTAACAGAACTGCTCAAAGACTCTGATAGAGGATCGAACTCTTGTAATATACTAACTCTTACACTATCTTTATCATCTGAGTGTGCAAAATCAATCAAATTCGAAGAAGATGATGGTTTTGCTTTCTTGTCTCTTTCAGATTTTGTAGATATGACAGAATACGTAGATAATTTTGAAGACACTGATGAACTTTTTGGAACAACTAACGGTGGTGGTCTCCGTTGATTTTTAGGTGGTAGTGCTGGAGGTACCTGTAAAAAAAATTGTGTCAGCTCCGACGCACAACTGGAGTTTACTTTATATTATTATAAGATTTTTGCCGTAATAAAAAAATGAATGGTTTAAATATTTGATATAAATTTGAAAATATTGGTCCTATAAAAAAATTATTCTTATTGAGGGTTATTCATATACAAACGTCACAATATAACAAATTAAAAAAAAAATCACCGTGTCCAGGATTCGAACCCTATGCCTACAATTCATAATTTTCGGAGCCAAACCTCTAACCACTTAGCTACGAAGATATAATAATTTTACCAACCAAGCTGTTGTATATAGACCACATGATCTATGTCAAAACTAAAAAAAGTGACATTTTATTACATAATTAAAAGAATTGATAATTATTATTTTTTATTTAAGTAATTAAAAATATTGTATTGGCATCGGTCCTTGACAAGTGTGCAAAATTTCGAATTAATCTCGACATACATAATCTCAAAGTGAAAGGTGCGCAAAGGAACGTAACGCCTCACTTTTAGTTAACACTAGATTTTACTCCTGATAAAATTTTCATACCGCGGGCTAAATATGAAAATTATTTCTTAAGGAGGTAAACTGCAAAAATTAAAAAAAACCTATTGAATCTTATTAAAACGAAATAAACTATTTAACAAGGCAGTGCCTAGGAAAAAATAGCACCTTGCTAACAAGCGAGTTATCCTAGTGCTGAGGAAACAAAAGGAGAGGAGAACGACAGGTTAACCCATATTCTCAACCTCCTAAAATACTTAGAATTTTCGAGAAAAATCCTGGAAAAAAAGGAAAATCAAAATCCCAATAGGATAAACCCAGAAGTAGAGACGACCCACTAAGACGGGTACTTAGTGGAGCGGGAGTTAGATGGTATCTTCGCTTCCTTTTACTAAGCACTATATAAAGATAAAATAATACTCTTAAAAATCGATGAATTTATATTCTATTCTTATAAAAATTGTTTTGTTAAAAATTTTGGTTCTCTAGCAAACGCATTTTTATGCGCTATTTTTTCAGCATTTTGAATTAATATTAATCACAGAAAATAAGCAATTTGAACAGTATGTCTGCTTGGAATGGAATATCAACAGCAAGCAAGGTTAATTGACATTATAAATAAATCTGAGATGAGTAGTCCCATTCAAAAACAGAACACTGCTACTGGTGGTATACTTGTTTTAGAATGAAATAAGGTGCATTATCCGTCTAGTCTGTTTAATTTACTCAATAGCAAACATGAGTATTTGTAAACAAATATTTCATCATGGAGATTAGCCCAATATTATGATTAACTAGATAAACTAGTTTTGCCTGAATGATTTTACTACTATCACCTTCTTGATTTAATAATAAATATAACTTATGTTTAGTATTTGTTCTATGTTCTAGTCAACCACAATAAAAAAGAAAATTGAATAAAAACCCTAATATACTTGTTTAAATATCAGCTCAGCCAATCATGGAAAATTATAACAAAAACGGTACAAGGTTGGGTTAGGTTTGTGGTGACTGGGTCAATCAGGCCCTCCACGGTAACTCACAAGAGTCCATTGTGGCTCACACCAATATATTTCACCAAACGAATCAGCTTCTTAACAAAGCCAAATGATATTTCAAGTCTGAGGGCGAGAGAGACCCTGCCAAAAAATAGATTCCTGATTTAGGCAGCGTTGGGGCAGGCAAAAAATATGATGCTCTGCTGTTTCATCAAATGTTAGACAACTTAAATAAAGCCTGCTATAGTTCAACACTTGTTTGTTGTCTGAGAGCTGGCAACAAGAACAGCATATCAAAAAACTAGTCATACTAAAATAAAAATGTTCGTTGCGTTGCCAGTTTTCAGTCTATTGGAGACAATGTATAAAATCCTTTGAATTAGCCAATCCTGGTAAATTATGCCAGAAGTATAAAACTGTTCTTCCTGTCCAGGAATTCATTGTTTGTCTGACAAAGTCTAATGAGGTGCTAATGGCAGGTTCTGAGGCAGACCAGAGACACTTTGTTGAGCCTTCTTATCGAGGAGAGTCTTTATCAAACTTTGATCCCAACTTCCACGTTACATGGTAAGTGCTTTTGAAGCCACTTGGTTGTTTGAGAACATTTTTATTGTTTTATGTGAGAGATTGACGGTAATAGTAGTGGATGGTGAAAATAAAAAACACCTAAGTCATCTAAAATCACAATTAGTTAACTCGAGAGTGTTATAATGGGTTAGAATCCAGTTAAATGATATAAGAAAAGCCGACAATGACCACGATAACTACTCATACAAATTATAACCTAAAATTTTCGAATGCATACTTCTCTAATCTACTAAATATTAAGTAAGCACTAGCTATATAGTGAAATATTTTCATCTCACTGCATATTACAATGAAATTCATTCAATAAACTAAATAAATTGATCCAACTCTGAATCTAAAGTTTTATGAATGAATTATTTATTTTCGATATTCCTGATAGAAATGATATTATTATAAATAATAAACAATAGATAATGGAATTAAATGTAGTAACTTACAACTCTAGTGACGTTGCATGTAAAATCACTCGCAATTTTCATCTATTCACACCAAAATAACAATGGGTATTTATTTCCCAATTAATTTATTTCCTTATCTATCGCTATCGAATATTTTATTCTGTAACTTAAAATTATGTATAGATAACGGAAATACGTACATGTAATATTGTAAACAGGTAAATATTACAGAATGACCTAATAAATATTTCTACTTGTTACTTTGAATATATTGATTGTAAATGCTCATTAAAAATGTGCTAATTAATTCCTACAAAATCAAATAGCAGACAGTAGGAACACTATCTGTAACATTTAATCAATTCCACACAAATGAGGAGAAAATAAAGTCCATGATCAAAGGACATCTTATTCTGTGTGTATTCTTATATCAGTTAACAACATCAACACAACAAAATACTTGAAATAATTAGGATTTCGTGCGTGTTTTTACATACAATAGTTTTGAAAAAATAATTACTTCATAAACAAAGTGCTATGGTGATCATACACAACATCATCAATTGAAACATTCCGTTACTAAAACAGGCAAATTTTATCTCAACTTAAAGTATCTCTTCCCATTCGGAAATCTCCATAGTCAGAATCCTTAGTTGGATCAACGTTCATTATAATTATTATATTATAACTACACTTCAATTACATTTTCACTACCTAATGAAACCAGTTCATGGAACGAGTTAATTGTGGATTTGCAAATGGGCATGAATTGACAAGAGTGACAAGACTAGCAATTGATAAATGTCATATTTGAATCGTTTGTTGTTGTGTTGGAAAGTCGGTTATTTGCAATTATTTGGAAATTATGAGGTTCTCCGGCACAAACGTGTTGAAGTATTATCAGCTTCACTACTTTTGAAACTATTAGTGGTTACTCGAAATAGAAAGATGCGATTTCATGATTTTCAATAAAAATATAATGTAATTATAATTCATAGTTGAAAGTAGACCAACTTCTTAATGTAATAGTGTAATTGAAATTCAATAATGTGGTTGCATGAACATCACATAGGAAACTATAGTTATCCTATTTTTTATAATGTAAATGTACCTATAACATAATGAAAATGTAATGATAATGAACGTTGCATGAATCCGCCTTTAAATATATTTAAACTAAATAACAATTGATTATACTGTACACCTAATCAGTTTTAAGAACTTGCCAGGTATGTTTTAATATTGTAAAATGTGATATTTTAAAGAAAATTGTTAGTAATGATACCAATAAATTGACAAGACATTTATAAAAAAAAAATAAGAAAAAAATGTCAAGATGACAAGGCGACTGACAGATATAAAATTTGAGAAGAGATGGGAAAGATTTTCTATAGCTTCAAAAAATTGCCTTAAATAGTTAAAATAGCCTGAATTACTTTGATACTACCAGATTCTGAGATAAATTAATTATATATATAATTATCTTTTGAAGAACTTACAAATTAAGTAAACTTAAATTTTCTAAATTATTACCCATCAATCATTAATCATTTGGGATATAAAGAGTTGTTTTTATTGGTTGTAATTTTGAAATTGAAAATATTGTAAAAACATTATTTAGAAAAGTATTTTTTCATGAAAATTGGCAAATTATTTACTATTATAAGTTCAGAATAAACTCTAGATTTGTTTAATGCTAAATTTGAGAAATTTATTGAACTTGAAAGCTAGAAATAAAAAAAGTTAACAATTTTAATATAACTATTTTACCTGTGATTGTGCAGTTGATATTGTGGAACCAGAGGAATGAATACTATTTGCTGGAGATATGTGAGATTGAACAGGGCTACCCACAACTGAAGCTGGAGTTGATCCCATGGGATTTAAACTTGGTCCCAAAGAAATTGGACTTTGACCATTATTGGAAGTGTGAGGGATACTATTCCATGGCATTCCAACGACACTGGCAGTATTATTATTAGTAAGAGGATTTTGCACTCTGGATGCGACAGGATAATATCCACTATTAGGGTACATCACACCTTGCTGTGGTACACCTGCATTTAATGCAGTGGCGCCAGCGGCCATAGACACGTGCGGCCAAAATTTAAAATGTGACGACTGTAGTTGTATATTAGGTGAGTTTCTCACAAGTTGTTGCTGGTTGTAACTGAAAACAATCACGTGCAAAATTAACTCAATTTATTTGCAATCAACTGACTAGTTATAAATAAAATAATTAATTAGATCTTTAAGAAAACTTTGTAATTTATTATCGAGCTTCTATATTTAAGGCTAATATATCAGAACGGAAGAACAAGCCAAAGTGATTAATTTTGTCTTACGACAATTTAATTTATGTATAAAAAATAGCATACGCCACAGAGCAATAGTTACTTTGACAGCGACAAATTGAACGTAATATGGCAAATTGGGCATTTAATATGAGAAAATATTACGGAGAAGACTACAAAAGAGCGGAATACTACAAAGTAAATAATTGGCTTATTTTACATATTTTTTTTATTACAATTTCTGAAAAAGCTTAACAAACTCGTAGTTAATGCAAAATTTTATAATTTTCTGATACTATCTTATCTCGTAATAAATTACGAAAGTCCATACAACACTAAAGTCGAGCGCACTGTTGTGTCGTCACCGGCTCTCTCTCTCTCGTACTATCTGTGATCATTTTAGTTTACTTTGTTTTTGACATAAAAATCAAGACTTTATGTCATGTGAAAACGAACCTATAAGGTAGGATTTTTAACTATCCGGTGTTGCGGCAATGCGTCGTCACAAATTACCGATTTCAAGTTTTATGAACAGCTGATAGACTGTGTTCGTACTATTCCTGTTATTTGGGAAATATTCGGTACCTTGAATATTTTATAGTGCGTCAAATTTCCTACACGAATATATCTTAGTCATTCCGAAGTATTGCTCCTTACGTGAGCTATAAAATTCCAAAGCACAAGACAATTTTGTTTCCATGTTATTTAAATCGAAAATAGAAATTATCAATGTGGCACCTCTTAATATAAATATTAAGAGTTCAAACTTTTACGGTATTTTATTTTCGTCATATCCAACAATATTTTCAGTAGGTATATTTAAAGATAAAAAAATAATCGATTTTTTTGAAACAGTCTAATTTATACATATCAACTTTATTTGACAAATGAAAATAAAAGCATTTGCCCTGAAAAGGCGAAAATTAGCTACTCTTGAGCTTTTAACCATAAAATCAATAAACTCACAAAATAAAATAAAAAGTTTATTCAAAAATAGGGGATTTTCGTATAGTTTAACAAAATTTTATTGATTAAGTACAAAAGTGAAAACAATGTGAGAGCAAAATTGACTAGCACATTTCTTTCATGCTTTTTGATAGCATACTTGTATTGATGCATACAAATTCCTCACACACGACATAAGACAGTTAAACAATAACACAAATCAAAATTACTATATAAAACTGTATAAAAATTATTCCCTGTCATTGACTTAACTTTAAATTATCCAAATTCAACTTTTTCTACACTTAAATTTATGTATTGTTGTAAACTGGACATTGCACTTTTTGATTTTGTTGTGCCCTAAGATAGAAAGTCAATTTTAAAAATCGTTAAAATTTGCCAGACAATCTCAAGATTAGCTAGTAAAATAAAAAATTAGGTTAAGCCATGTGCGGTAAAAACTTTTCAACAGGACAGAAGAAGCCTTACGCGCACTTTGCAATATAACGCATGTGCATTTATCGATATACAGCCGTGAAAATTAACGTCTCCTGTCAAAATGGTATTTGGCCAACTCTAATAGACCATTCCAGAATGACGTCACTGACAGGTCGGCCATATTGTTCTGGGTCCTCATGTCATATTCCATTTAGTTTTCATTGTTTACTGGTAAAAAACGGATAGTTACACTTTAATTAGTAATAAGTTCTTAAAATTATATAAAATGTTATCGTTTTGTAGTGTTGTTAAGTATGGAATGTGGGGAGCAAGAGATAAGGTATCTTTTTTTTTCGATTTCCGGCTGTTTTAATCAAGCGAGGTGACTATTTAATTGATCTCTCTGTGCACCTGAATCTGTTGCTCTTGAATCACATAACTCCTCTGTTGATTGCTTTTTTCGCCGTCTGATATCTTAATTATTATTTAATGCAATTCAGATACAGTTTACTGACTGCACCATGGGTTATTTGTACAGTTTTTACTATTTAAATAAAATATATACACTGTGTTCATTCGAAAAGGACCCACCCTTAATATTTCGGAAATGCGACATATTAGAAAGAAATGCCGAAACACGTCAACTTTTAACTTGAGGGGGCACTTTTTGGCGCTAATGTCATAAACGTCAGATTCACCCCCTCCCTTCTGGAGATACCCCTTGCATTTTTTTTAATTAAAAAAAAAATAAATTAAATTTAAAAGGTCTGGTGAAGCTCTATCCAATCATTTTGTTTATCCTTTGAACCAGTCTTTCATTGTTATTTAATCGTTTAAAAATTGCTCTCTTTCAACTTTTATTGCCGGAATGTTAACGGTGGTCACTTTCAACACATGATTAAATAACAGTTATGTTATGTTAATAATTTTCATAATTTTTTCATTAAATAGTGGAATTAATTAGAAACAGTTAGTTTCATTTATAACATTAATATGAGTAGATTCCACAAAGTAAGGGTCCAAACAGTAAATTTAACAGTTATGTCTTGTTAACAGTTGTCTTTTCACTAATTGTACATTTTTTATTCTTTAAAGAGTCTTTCGGTCATAACCTAATACGGGGGCCTACGAAAAGTTGAAAGAAAGCCAATTGTAAACAACGATTAAATAACAATGGAAGGCAGGAATCAAAGGCAAAACAAAATGATTGAATAAACCAGACCTTTTAAATGAGATATGACTTGATACCTAATGCCATTTGAAAAAATTCAAGGGGTATCTCCAGTAGGGAGGGGGTGAATCTGACGTTTATGACATTAGCGCTAAAAAGTGTCCCCCTCAAGTTAATAGTTGACGTGTTTCGGCATTTCTTTCTAGTATGTCCCATTTCTAAAATATTAAGGGTGGGTCCTTTTCAAATGAACACAGTGTATATTACATTGACATTGTTCTACAATTTATGTCTGACAACCAACTGACTTACACCACATGTCAAAACACACAAACTTCAACTCCAACTGATCGGGGGACCCAGCACAATATGGCCGACTTGTCAAGGTCAGGTGTTCGGGAATGGGCTATAACTTAATGTGGTTTATATTTATGAAAACTTAAAGTTAGGCGGGAAAAGAGGTACTTGATTTAGGTACTACGCCACTGACGACATTACCTAATTTGAAAGGCTTCTTTACAAAAATGTTCATACTGCTTGGGAAATTTCGTAAGAAAATACGGAGTGATATATAAGTTATAGCCTATATTTATTTTTAAGTTTTAAACTTTAACCCTCTGTATCTCGAAGCTGGGGGCACTGGAAATCAAGTATATTAAGCAAACCTTATTTCTTTTTGTTTTTACCATTGATCCTACCAATCTTGCCATTTTTGTTGATACACCTTGTATGAACTTAAATTTTTAATTATGGTAATAAAATTAGGAACAAATTATTGCATAATTAGGAATATAAATTTCCGAAATAATTCTACAGGTCATATACTATGTGTCTACCCTGCTTTTGCCAAAATCAGGTTCTAGAAATGTTTGACAGGGCTTCCGTTTCGCCCTCGGACTTGCAAAATAATTCACTAAATAACCAATTGGCTTCATTAAAAAGCTGAACTCATTTGGTGAAGTATGTATTGGTATAAGCAAAAAAAGCAATTGTAATTACATGATTAACATGCAGTTTTATGTTGTTTAGTACACAACAAACATTTAATAATCAAGAAAGAAAAAAAATGCCTTACTTTTGTTGTTTACAAAAATCTATAATTTCACTAGATCTAGTTGTTATAGGAGGTGGACTAGCAAATGAAATTAAATCTGGTGTATCTGGATCATTAGAAGTGCTGTTTTTACGTTGTGATGATGGTGGTGGAGCTAGGAGAGGATTTGTTGAGCTTGGCTGGACTCCAGGTCTTGGTCTTGATTTTGATTGTTGTCTATCATATTTTATTTGAACGGAATCAGTTTCACTCATAGATAATGCACGAGTAACTAAAATTAAAAATAATTTGAGTAATTTATTAGAAAAGTGTATGGTATTATTCTGAAACAATGAAAATAAAATTAGTTATATGTATAAATTATGTGCATCTTATAACATATCCCAACATTATTATTTATTTTAATTAGTACTTTTATGTGAACTAAAAGATATTTATTTACCATTGTTCATTGCACTTATTTATATAATTGCATTTGGTACTGAAACTTGCAGTAAAAACGTGAATATTTCAAAATATTGTATTAAAAAATATTCTATTGTATATTGGAGGAACACATAGAAATTTTAAATTTAGGTGCATCTAACTCTTATGGGCTCATAGACTATTACAACCAAACAAATCACATATATAAAACATCCAATCAATTTGGAACATTCATTGAAACAAAACCAGAAATCTTATACTAAGGTGAAAGGAAATAGTAATTTTGGCTGAATTGGAAGTTATATATTTAATAATAATAAGTTTCTTGTTTTTTAGCAAGCAATGAAAAATAGTTTCCTTCTTGTGCATATTATAAACAGGATTAAAGTCATTACTGTAGGTTATGCTGTTCAATAAAAATTTCATTTTGAATTGATTGATGTGGGTGGAGTGATCTGGATTGGTGACTAACAGTAAATAATTGGTTGGTTCAGGTGTTGCAATGTAAGCATTATATAGATCCAGAAGATATAGTATTTAGATAACACTAGTTTTTATTGTCATTTACTAGTTTTCATGAAAATAAGAATTTTTAGTCACAAAGCAATTGTGGAATTTTATGAATTTTCATTGACTTTGTTAATGTATTATGGAATTTTTTCTGTTTTTTTACTACAATCATGCATATATTATACAGGGTGATTGATATTAGTGTGATAAAGATCAGTAGATTCGTTATCATAATTAATCTGGCACCAAGTTATGGAACACCTTGTAGCACATTTTGAAATATGAAGCTTGAAGCTGCCTACAATTTTTATAATTAACTATTTTAGTATCTTTCATGATAATAGATCTACTGAGCTTTATCACACTAATCAATCACCCTGTATATAGGATTTCAAGAATACAATTTGAAGCTTTCTAGTTATTTATATCCTTGATTAAAACCAATACAGAATACATACAACATACATTATTTAAAATCGGAATACATACAACATACATTATTTAAAATCTCACAACTCGTGAATATTTACCATTTATGACAATTTAAGTCATAAACTAATATGTGTAATAAAGATTTATCCTTGTTTATTTTGAGTAATTTTTTAGAATGTTGGTGTTTTTGTACCTTTCTGTTCATTTAAGAAATTAGAAGAAAATGTAATTTACACATATTTATCATAAACGTCTCTTGAGAGGCCTCTTTACTTAATCTTTAACAAATCTGTACCATTCGGGTACTTACCTAGTATCTGGAACTACCCACCAATTAGTATATTGAGCACTATTCCCAAAGTTTTTAGAAATATTTTTTGTGATTGTCTCTCATCTCAACTTATTGGGAAACTAATTTATCAACAATTTAGTTTCAGACATGACATATCCAACTGTTTTAAAACTAGTCAGTATTTGTTATTTGCTGATGATCTAAAATTCTCCCTCTAAGCCCATAGACTGGGTGGTTGTACCAAGTTTCAAGTAGACCTTAACAGCTTAGTGCAATTGTAATGGTATGGAGTTAAATGCCATGCAATGTCTTTTGAAGGTTGCAGAAGTGTAGCTTCTAAGTCCAACAAGCCAACACCATATGATTATTCCCACATGGAGTCAGAACTTAACAAGTGCCCATTACAACATATTGTCTGTGTAACACTAATACCTCGTAACCCACCATAATAATTAAATTATGAGAAGAAATACCTCGTAAACCACTTAAAACTGTGAATATTTTATCTAAAATAAAAAATGTATTTTGGATTAATCAACAGTGTGTTTTACATGACCCTATCAAAAAGTAGTGAAGTTAAAACCAGTAACAAGGAAAATAAAACGTTTTTCTCTTCTCCTGTAAAATTCCAGTTTTGTGCTTATGAGGTTACGAGGTATTAGTATTACACAGATGATATATTTATGTTTAAGGAAGGAATAAGTTTGCTAGCTAGCCCTAGGTTTACTTGTTCTACTGACCCTTTCTTTGTTCCCTTTCATAGGACAAACTATGGAATTAATAATTTCTACCAAGAGTCTGGAGGTTAGCTAATGAACATGCTGAATTAGATTTTTTTGCAGTGAAATCATACTTTATCGAGTAATTGAATATTTATAGTGATAACTTGTAGAATGTAGGTATATGTCTATGTGTTTACACTTTATTTTGCATGTGTTGATTATTTGTGTTTTTAATTATTTATAATTTTGTCAGATATGTGAATTTTTAATTAATAAAGTATTCAATATATGTACACTCTGTTTTACTATTATATACTGAAATTGGGCTTCGTAAATAAATAAATACATATTAGTAATATAAGAAGTAATATTCTTTACATTCAAAACTATGTGTACCTCAAAAATTCTAATAAACAATAGGTATATTTGAGATTGTTTTGCTAATTGTAAAATCAAAATATTAAAATTTTATTCGAAATTCTCACCTGAAGTTGTTTTTGGTTTGCTAGAGACATTAACTGTTGTAGCAGACCTATTTAGTTCCTGTAATTTTTTACTTTTAAATTGTTCTAAAGCTAAAGACTCTAAGCTAAGAGCTTGTGCTCTTTCGAGGTCTTCCTGAAATTGTTTTTCATAATCGGCCATATTCTTCAGTAATGTTATTAATTTAAATCTGTAAATGTAGTGTGTTAAAAACTTTTTAATAATTTGATGAGTAATAAGAGCTATGTAAATTAATTTGTTGCTTACGATTGAGTGTTAAAAACGACATCCGAAATACCTTATACTTTAGTAACACATCCTGTTTACAACGAATCTTTGATAAATGCTTTTAATACTGGTATACTTTTGTTTACGTACTCATATTGAATGGGTTTATTTATGAGTGGGAAATTAATTTAAGCTTGAATTAAAATAAAACTACACATATGTCAAATCAACAATAACTAAACTACTTAACCTCACTCATTCAATTATTCATGTATAAGTGTTGCCTACACAATGATTTGTGGTTGCCTACTTAGGTAACTGAAATAAGAGTTGCCTATTCACTAAAACGAATGTGACACCTATTGTCAAAAATCTACACTTAAGATATGAAGAAAACAACACAGATCACCCAAGGTGACATAATTTTATCAGGACCAGACTTGGATTTAATAAATAAAATAAAAATCCAACTAATGACAGATTTCAAAATGGTAGATAAAGGAGAACTTGAATATTTTTTGGGATTGGAAATTAAATATGATAGAGACAAAGGTATTTTAAGAATAAATCAGGAACATTATATTTCTAAACTTATTAAGAGATTTAAAATGGAAGACTGTAAATGTTCAGTTATTCCAATAGAACCAAAATTGTTTATTGAGGTATGTAAAAATATAGAAGATGTTACGAGTAAGCCATATCGTGAATTGTTGGGCTGCATTATGTATTTGATGTTGGGAAGCAGGCCAGACATCTGTTTTGCTCTAAACGTTTTTAGTAGGTTGCAAGACAAGGCTTCTGATTATGCTTGGAATAATTTAAAAAGAATAGTTAGATATCTTAAGGGTACACAAAATTTTGGATTAGAATATATTCGCCAAGAAAATACTTTTCAGTTAACGTGTTTTGTAGATTCAGACTGGGGAGGCGACCCGAGTGATCGCAAGTCTGTGTCTGGATTCGTTTTTAAACTTTCTAACAATACCTTGATGTGGGCTACTCAAAAGCAACATTGTATTTCCTTATCTAGTTCAGAGGCGGAACTAATTGCTCTTTGCAATGCAGTTTCAGAAGGTTTATGGTTTATTAAACTTTTGCAAGATTTAAAAATTGATGTAAAACCTATGTTGATTTATGAAGATAATCAAGGATGTATATTAAACAACCCTGCAAATAACAGAAGGGTGAAGCATATTGACATTAAATATAATTTTGTTTCAGAAAACATGAATAATAATGTCATAAAAATTTTGTATGTCCCAACTGATAAGCAATTAGCAGATATACTAACTAAAGGTTTGAAGCACGTTCCTTTTGTTAAATTTAGAGAGATTTTCACTATATTCTGTATTATAAATAAATTTATGATTATCAATGCTTATCCTCCTATCATTAAAACAGCTTAAGCATGTGGTTGACAAGGTACTGACAGTAAATGAAGCCTGTTCATTCACACTCAGATTACCCAGATTCCAGTTAGTTTCTTGCGAGGTTTCTTGTAGTTTATGCTTGCAACTTTCAATGGCCCGATTGGTCATAGGTCGACAGATAAAACTATGTTTAGGTTCTTTTCCAATTTTTTTTAATTTGAAAATAATTGCTTTGTAATCTGACATGAAAGATTCAACTTCTTTAAGTGTAAATTCGCTAAATACAAAATTAGTAAATATATTGTCCAACCTTGTACTATTAGATGTTCAATTAGATAATGTGAGGACATTATATTTTTACAACAAACAACTGTAGCTGCATCTGTATTTTTAAAATTAAAATTAAAGTCACCTATTACAATAATTAATTAAAGTAATCATAGATATAGTTTAGTTCCAAATATATTGGTACCAGAATCACTTCGAATTTTTCTGTTTTTGTATTTTATCCTATACTGAAGATAAAGGCGTCATTGGCAAAGCAGATGTCTCAGTTAAAGCATCACTTGAATTGAAATTTCTTGCCAGCAAATATTCGTAAACATTTTTTATTACTTTAGCATCAGATGTATACTCTATTTGAAAAAGGCAGAGAGCAATAAACCCTTGTAAAATGACCATTTGAAAGGCCGTACCTGCTTGTGATTCTAAAAATCTCAATAATTGTGAATTTTATATTTAAGCAATATCCTAAAATCCTGTGAAGTTCTTTTCATGAAAAATGGTTCCGGCTCAATACCTAACAGCTTATTTGGATTTCGCCATTATAGAGCCGTTGCTTATCATCTTTTCATTTATAGAATATAGATCTATTTATACCTAGGAAATAGTTGAAATCCGGCATGCAATGGACATAAACTTTTATTGTAGTCAACCAAATAAGTTCGATTGTGTAGTGGAAGCGTGCTCAAAAGGGACCGGGATTGGAAAGTCAACCATCTACAGAATCATACGCGAGGAAAGTGTGATACCGTAAAACCTCCAAAGCAATCCCCAGGAACGCATAAGATAACACTATCGGCGAGGAAGAAAAACATGTTATAAGAAGGAAAGTACATTCATTCTACTTTAATAATGAAATTCCGACCTTAGATAAAATTTTATGTACATTGAGAGAAGATAAAACTATTTCTGAAATTGGAAGAGATAAATTGTGGAAAATTCTGCGAGAGATGAATTTTAGATAGGAAAAAGTAAACAGAAAGTCGCTTTTAATCGAAAAAGATGAAATTGTATGTTGGAGACGGAATTATTTGCGATCAATGAGGGATTTTCTCAATGAAAATAGACAAATCTACTATTTGGACGAAACATGGCTGAACGAAGGTTGCACCTTCGGAAAAATATGACAAGATAAAAAAGATAAAAATGTAACCTCTTCCCGTCAAGCGTTTTTGAATGGTTTATCTGTAGGAATAAAAGCACCTTGTGGAAAAGGAAAACGATTGATAATTACTCATATTGGTAGTACAAATGGGTTTTAGAAAGATGGTTTGTTAGCATTTGAGTCAATTCACACCGGAGATTATCACGAAAATATGAATGAACGTATTATTATTAATTGATATTGTATTATATGGCTAGTCTTTGTCGCAATCATGTTTTTCATTTAATATCATACCTACCGACAGACCTACCTAAAGGTAGGGCTATGCCTGCAATTACAAGCGACCCGAAGAAGGGATTTCTATTGTATAACGGCGTTATAAAGGGTTGGGTCGGCAAATAAAAGAATAAAGATGTGAATTATAATATAAATCGTTTTAAAATTCTGGAGTTTTAGTTGTCTACTCGGTAAGGGTTTTGCATGTTAAATTAGGTTTTATTACTCACTCACTATTTAAAATAGACTATAAATGTTTTCTTGTGAAGGTGTCACTACAATATTTCTCATTATCAGCACAAGTCAATAGAGGCCACATTGTAATAGAGTAAAAAAATTACCATATACAGATATACCAACCCCGTTTACTTTAGAAGTGTAATTCAATGTCTGTCGGGGTATATAGCCCGAGAAGTAGTTGTTGCTTCTTAGTGGACGGTCTGCTCTTTGGAAATTAATTTTTCTAATTTTGTAAAGCGTTTAATAGTATTGAACTATTATTTTTTGACGTCTAGGTAAAAATTTATAGATATAAAAAAGAATTAACAGCGACCCTGTCTTCTAATATGTTAAATTCGGGATGTTTCAGTGATAATAATTGGGGTATTATTGCAGTGAAAAGCTAACGGTATATTTTGAGCATTATTATTATTATTACAATTCGTAAATGGTGATGAAAGTTTGCAATAAAGATTTAGAGATATTCGTCTCCGTTATTTGTGCACCTTGTACAGTAACATCCTAAACGTTTCCATAAGAATAAAGTGACTGACAACATAATTACATCATATACATATCACACTGATATTTTACTTTTTAATTTTATATTTTGACTTTCAAAGCATGTGAGTTACCCTGTTTGCCATTTTCACATTTTGTGATCGTCGAAAAATTTTTCAACTTTGAAGATTTTGGTTATTTGTTTTAACTTGAAATATTTTATTTTATAGGTATGCGAAAATTGGGACATGGACGGACTATACCGGTTAGAGTGGACTTTTGTCAAACATTACAAGAAAGGAGAACCCTCAATCCAGATTTTTTTTAATGTATTCTTTTTACGGACGAGGCCACCTTTATGCGACAAGGTATGTTTAAATCCCATAATGCACACTACTGGTGTGATGAGAATCCACAAGTCAAAACGGTATCACATTACAAACTCTCATTTAGAGACGATGTTAGGGCAGCAACTTTAGGTAACATTTTAATAGGTTATCACATTCTACCTTGAAATTTAAATGGTGATATGTACCTGGATTTTTTAAATAATCACTTATTCGAGATATTAGAAGATTTAACGCTAAACGAGCGAAGATCTCTATTTTTTATGCACGATGGCGCTCCACCGCACTTTGATAGAAGGTGTCAATGGATTGGTAGAGGTGCAGAAGCTCCGATTCATTGGCCTTCTCGGTCAAGCGATTTTAATCCTTTGGACTGTACAGTTTGGTCGTATCTTAAGGAAAAAATCTGCTACAGAGTTAAGTTCACGTCAAGAATTAATTCAACGTCACTTTAATGACCTCATAACTGATCCCCAAACTTTTAGAAGATTGATGGATTCTTTAGAAAAAAAGATAGACTTGTGTATTCGTAAAAACGGAGGACATTTTGAACACTTACTCTAATTGAATTTTATTTTGTATTCTTAGTCTTTATTTTAATTTTCTTGTGATTTTTTGTTTAATTAATAACTTAATCATTACTTACATACACCAATTATTTTTCAGTTTTCTACCTATCCTAGAGACGGGTCACCTTTTTTTGAAACGCCCTGTATATTAGAAGATACTCTGTCGAATGAAATGACCAAAGAATAAGTATGTCATTTTTTGTGTTTGGATTATGTATTGTTTAACGAATAAAAAAATTGCTTTTTCTATCAACAGTTGCAAAATTAAAACTTCGATCTAAACAATATTAATTCAACTGTTGATATAAAAACTATTCTTATTTTTGTTATTTATTTAAAACAGCAAAACTTTATGAGAATCCAACTCTTTGTTGAAGTAACAGTTGAAACAGAAAAACATTTTCGAAAATTTCGCGAAACAGTTATTCACCTTTATTGTAAAACCATCAAAATTGATGAACACCAACGTATATAATCCTTTGTTATTTTCAATATTTTTTAGTGGAAAATCTCTAGAAAACAGGAAATTTTACTATATCTGGATTATGGATAAAATTTTCTAATTAATTTTTTTGAACCAAACTAGGCAGTTGTTTCTTATGGCAAATACACACACGCCCAAAAGTTTAAGATTTTGGAGTGATTAAAAAGTCCATAAAATTAAAATTGAATAAATTTGCCCTATGTGTCGCCAAATTAAAGGGAAATAATTTATTTATTCAACTTATTAGTTGTCTATATGCCTATCCTTTTTTGTGGTAGTTTGTGCAAAACGTCCATTAGTTGTACTGTCATTGGAGGTGGATGATACTCTCTTACAGCTTTCTTCAGCCTCAGATCAAACCTGATCGATGTGGTTCAAATAGGATAATTTGGGAGGTAGACGTACATTATTTTTTTTTTAAATCTGTTGGAAAACAATTCCTGCACGAGGAGGGCGAGCGCTGTCTTCACAACACATAAGTTTGGGTGTTGGGATCATCTGCATCTTCATATTTTGTTTTTTAAGAGCTATTACAGTTAAAATTTTCGAACACATTTGGAATATCCCTAACTTTTGGATGCGTATTTATATGGAAGACATTTCTGTGATTTTCGATAATTGATCATAATATTTGATGGGGTTTTTTTGCTCGGATGCTGTTCGTATTGCTTACACCTAAGCCTCTTGTGATTTTTGTATGTATTTAATGGGTTTAATAAGTTCGGAAAAATCATTGATTGCTATAATATGCGTTAACTTGAAATTTATAAGTTGATATATTGGTGGTTGTCCGCATTTATTTCATCTTTATTTTCCAATTTTCAACTTTTGAAACTTTTTCCATTTTATATAAGATCAACTTGATATTTACCAATATATTTTCATGTCCGTAAATATTTCCAGACCCCAAGTTCTCTGCTTCCAAGAAACTTTTTCAAGTATGGGAAATACTTCTACCTCAATCATCTTTGGTTTTTCCCTATAAAATCTAACATTTGTAGTGCTCCCATTACAAATTAACAATTTTTCGATTGTAGGCACTGTACTCTGGAACAATCTGGTAAATCGCTGCATTACATTCATTGTGAGTTTCTAAATAATTTATTAATAATAATTCTTCAACAATACGAACTCCCGTAGAACCAAAATACTAGCCGTATATTCCACAACTCATTCAGAACGAGAACCTATAAATCCCAGCAGGAGATGACTATGAAGTCAATCATAAAATTCAGATTCAAGTTCATGCATTTTTCGAAACCAACTATGAAGTAGGAGCCCACACCATAAAGAAGTGTGACTGACACTTCCTCAACGTCAATACAGAATACTACCATAAAGAAACCTACCCGAAACATACATCCGAACTACACTGCTCACTACACCGAGCGTGTTCCGCACAGATCAAGTCATAAAGTGCTACACTTCCCTCCATGTAAGTCAATATGCATTCGCGAGTAAAACAGCCTACACTCCTGAGTAGCATCGAATAAACGCTCTAACAATTCCGTAAAGCGGATCGACATTTGTCTATGGACTCGTAGAGTCACAGAGCAAACGCTCTATCTCTGCCGCCAACCTCGGCGCGACAAACTAAGTTGTCTGTGGACTCTTAAGGTCACAGAGCATTGCTCTTTCTATGCTGACATCGGCGCGACAAACTAAGTTGTCTGTGGACTCTTAAAGTCACAGAGCATTGCTCTATCTATGCCGACAACATCAGCGCGACAAACTTAGTTGTCTGTGGACTCGTAAAGTCACAGAGCAAACGCTCTACCTATACCGACAACATCAGCGCGACAAACTTAGTTGTCTGTGGACTCGTAAAGTCACAGAGCAACGCCTAACATCAAGTACGACTACACTCAGCGGCATGACGAACGAACGCTTCTCTCCAAGACCCGGCTGTCAACGCCAATTGTAATTGTCATCCAACAAATAATCACTTGTAAACATTGGAGATAAATGATGTATTAAAACTTATTCAAATAAATTTGAATAAACATAGTACCACAATACCAAACCAACGTAAACAAAGCAAGATCAAACACTCGGATTTAACATACAAAACACATGGCGATAACAGCTAATATATTATAAATAGATGTTCAGAATATATTCGATTGCCAACCTACACTGAAGATTTCTAAATAGTATGTCTTTACTCAAGCCAAAATATGGTAGATAAATGAAGAAAATATACCTTTAACTCAAAAGTAAAGTATGTCTTTATAGATCAGTAAGTTTTATCAAACCTAATTACTACTTTAAATGTTTTAGAACTCAAGTCAAGGAGTCAGTAATAATTTATAACTGAACCCTAATAAACTTTAGCGTTTATCAAGCTGAAGCGGACAAAGTATTTGGACTACTGTGGCTACACCCCAAAGGTGATATAATCAAAGCCGGAAACAAAATCAGTAGTCCCACGGTAACTAAAAACTAAAGTAAAATCCACAAGAGAGAAAACCCCTTACTACCCTTAATTATGAATTATAATATAACAAATAAAAAGAAACAACTAACATGAATATATCTATACGGACATTTACCAAGTAGGCGCTAGTTTTATTATTTACCTTACCTAGTGACAAAATATAAAATTGTTGTCAAGATGTGAAGACAGGTATGGTTACAGCCTGCACCACTTCACCGGAAGGATGATGGCAGAGTAGTCCCTAAAACTCTGGGCTGACAGAAACTATTTAACTACTGAAGTTCTTTCGTAGTGATCAAATGATATTAGAAATATAGAGACAATATCGGTCAGGTAATTACTATATACGAATACTTAATATATACAATAGACGTAGTGACAAATTCAACCGTTACACAAGTTACTATAAGACCAGCTTTGGTACGACGCCACGAAAAAGCTAGTTTTGGAATCGCAATTAGGAAAATAATGCAAGCGTTGGAACAACCGATTTTGAAATATATTTTCGTAATTTGGAATTCTATTTTCATGATATTGTTTTTACAACGAAGTATTATGGATTTTCAATGTCTTTAAACTTTGAGTAATTCAATCTCATTTTGACTTTCGTAAAAGTCTTCCTGGTCTTCTTCATACTCTTGTACAACTCGGCAAATCTATTTTGGGCGCATGCCGATGTAAGACCGAAATGACATGAAGGATCGACACGCCGAAACTACGAATACCGGGGTTGAGTGAAAAGGTTTTATTAACAAGCCAAGCGATTGTAGCGGAAAATGCTTACTATAATTATTAATACTGATGTAAATATCTTGTTATCTGTCTTTCTGTGAAATTTAACTTGTTTATTTTATGGTTATTCAATTTCTTTGATATATTGCTTTTTCATCTCCAAATAACTTGTACTTATCAGTAAAGAGTTTTTGTAATTAATCCATTGGAATAATAAGAAGGTAGGTAGGATTTAATAAGAGAGATTCAATGGTGAAAAGTTTATTCCGAAAACCAAAATTTACACAAATAAAATGAAATAGACAATAAACTTCGAAAAGGAACAATAAACACTGTTTATTTTTATATAAATCTTGGTTTGAAATTCTTTCATTACTTCAATAATTTGAAAATATCGGGATGCGGAACGTAAAAGCTTTTATTTAAATTGGAATGGAAATATTCACAGCAGTTTGTTGTTCGCGAACTAGTTGCTTCCGCACAAGACCATATCTTCGGAGGAAACTTTGAACACTCGTCAATATAATTATCTACAAGATAATATAAAAATGTTGTCAATCTTGGATTATCAGTTACAATATCAGCAAAATCAAATGCAAAACAGTCCCCAGCTGATTCTGGTTCTAGAAATGTTGCCCCATCACCCTTCTTAATATGACCTCAGTGACTGCATCAGGGTCTCTATATTTGACATCAATCCCAAATTTTGAATCTTTCTTATCCAGGCTTGCGTTAAATGAAGCCTACATCCTACAATGTTGGCTTTTGGCCACGTTAATTCAACAGCAATATGAATCGACTCCTCAAAATCAGAAGTAACTTGGACAGGGTTGAAATTAAATCCAAGTTTGACACATTCTAGTTGACAGTTTTAAAACATTTTAATTACGAAATATGAGTTTTGTTAGGTAATGGACAAAATACAGGAGGAATATAGTTTCCATTTTTTATACCGTGAATTGAAATAGTCTTGTAATAGATCAGAAATGGTTCTTCTTTTGTAAACTTTAAGATTTTAACATTGCTCCAGTTACACGTTTCTCTGTCTTCATTTTCAGTGTAGTTGTAGCCCCATAACAAGAAATTCTTCTTAGCTCTTCTGATCACGGTTATGTATTGTTTTGAAATATATATGGGATCAGATTCACTCCTTTCTCGATTAAACTATGCACGCTGTCCCCTTCAACTTCTGTATGGCCTTGTATCAAAAATTTATTTACTACCGCAAATGCGAATCATGCGATCAGAAATATCTTGGGTTTTCCAAAAAAAGTCTTGCACACTTGTTTATCACCAGTGACTTGAAGGATGAAAAAATACCTTCAAAGAAATATAATTATTTTTATTAACATTTAAAATTTTATTATGTATATATATTATTTATTTCTCAAACCCTTGAATAAATGAGGAGTGTCCTAGAGAGAAACAATTTCCTGATTATCCACCAGGAATCCACTCTATGGTCCTGCTCACACATTAGCAATGACATTGATGCCAATTTCATGTGACTTCCTTATAATGTACTATAAGCTTCAGTACTGTAGCTTTAGATGACCCACCACTGAAGGTAAACATACGGGCTGTTTCCACTGGTTTTTGTTTCAACTCGATAGCTCAAATAATAAAAAAGCTTCTACCGCTTGGTCCCAAGAACTCTGAACGGGGGGGCGTATTTTTTTTTGGCAGCCGAAATACTTTTATGCGATCCATTTCGGGGTCTCAAATTTTCAGCTTTGATAGTTTCCGAGAAAGCTATGTGGTCCAAGAGTGTACGTTGGGGGGCGTAAAAATCCATGTCTTGACTTTGTTTTCAAAAAAATTTTCCCTGCACGTCCATATATATATCGTTAGTCCAATTTTGAATAATTCGAGGGGTGCTCACGTTCCCTGTTGACGTCTTGATAGCGGACCGCTAAGGGGAATTTTTTGTCCGTTATTAACCCTTATGCAGGCGCGTCCACTTTTAAGACGTCGTCGGTCGTCAATAACACCCCTCGAACAAAAATCAATAAATCAATTTGGGATTATCTGAGATTTTTTAAAATATATTTTTAAGATGCATTTGAGTTTGTTCAATATGTCAACATCTTAATACGACCCCAAATGTGTTGTCAAAATATATAAAAAAACATACATATTAAAACTACAATTCTGTTCAAAAATAAACATGTATTTCCTAAAAATCTATATTTGCCATAAAAAAACAAAATCACATTTTTCAAAAAAGAGAAGGCATTAAAAACTTGTACTAACTGAGACAAATGAATATTTTGTAAAAGAATATTAAAAAATAAAAAAACAAACAACAGCAAGCTAGTCACTTTCCATATTCGAATTTTTCATTTTCTGTAAGCATTCCTCACAAATATTTTTCATATGTACCATGCACATATTTCTGGAACAATTTTCTCAATAACATTTTGTTTTTATATCCTTTTGCCTCGGACATACCACACATCTGCCTTTTCTTACTGGTAACTGCGGTCTTATTTCTTGATTTTCAGCAATTCCAGAAAACCTTGCAATTTTTGGGCGAATATGTTTTGGCAAAGTTTTACATGTCGCTCTTCTACAAATATTTTCATTTACAAGTTTGAATCCAATCTGTCGCAAATAGGTTCTTCTTGGAACTTTCAAGTCTGAAACAAATCACTTCGCTATTTATACCGGCGATATCAAGAAGTCTAAAAAAAGAACTAACGGCCAGCTTGACGTACTGTAGGTACCACACATTTCATCAACGGTGTCGACGCCGGCCTTAGTTAGATTATAGATCGTAATAATTTCTGGTTTTTTCATGTCTCCAGTGCTTGCATCTATAACTCCATCCTGATGCATCGTAGAAATAAGAATTACATTTTTTTCTTTCTCGGAACGTAAGACACAATAGTAGTAGTTTTTTGAAAGCCAAATGAACTGCTTTTTTCTTCCCTATTTTTGACATCAACAAAACTTACTGGCAGTTCCTTCTTATTTTTCCGCAGTGTTCCAACAAACGAAAGCTTTTTGGTAAGTAGATATTCTGCTAGTAGGATACTACCGTACCAGTTGTCTGCTGTAATATTTCGCCCAGTATGTTCGATTGGACGAACTAGGCGTTTAACAACTTCCAATGGAGAATTTGAAAGTTCATAGGGGACTGCGTACTGTCTACCAACATATACCTCCAGTCCTAGCGTATACCAGCTTCTGCCATCACAAATGGTTTGGATCTTCAAGCCGTACTTCGCAGGTTTGCTGGGAATATATTGGCAGAAACCTCAATGTCCTCTAAAAGGCACCAGTTGTTCGTCTATAGTGGTGTATGCAGATACAGAGTACTGTTTTCCGAAGTTGGATGTGAACTTTTCGAAAATTTCTCTAAAAGGAGCCAGACGGTCGATAGAACTCCTTTGTGCCCTGTTTCCAATGTCGTCAAAGCGGAGGCATTGTAACAAGAATGTAAAACGTTTCAACGACATCGTTGCTGCAAATATTTCCACTCCTAATCCCTTCTGGTCCCACAAATCTTCTGTTTTGATGTCCACCCCGATAAGAACCTGCCAATAACAACAAACCGATTACCGCTTTTATTTCTGTTTCATCTGTTTGTCGCGCATCCCATTCTCTTGGGAATTGTGTTGAATACTTGATCTAATTATTTCAGAATCAATAAACAATAAAAAAACAACAGGCAACGTATCCAACTGAATGATACCCTAGAAAATATGTGTTCGCTTGCTACACTCCCCACACTTGTATTGGAGATGGTGTCTAAACACCCTTCCAAGTTATTGCATGGCCAACTGCTATAACGGGTGGTTCGGAGGGATATTGGAGATGTCCTTATGACTCTTACAGCCATAAGCTGAACTCACCACCATTATGGTCAGGAAAAAAAATAATGTCTTTTATACAAAATTTCAACAAAAACACACTTTGTCACCAGCACAACAAGCGTTTGAATCAGAAAATGGCGTCGTCAATCGATAACCTCAACAATAATCGCTTATCGCCCGTTGCGCGTTTGCCAAAAAAATTCTTAGAATTAAAAACATCGAAAATATTATTGAAGGTTAATATAAATCTGTCATCAAATTTCTAGTCATTTTCAAGAAACTTGAGCTTCAGAAATACTTTTACTCAAAATTTGTACAGCAATTCTAACACATCTTTGCCCGAAACCACTCTAGATGTCGAGCTTTTAGTTTTGTTCCTGCTAACAATTCCTCCCTTTCTTGTAGGCTTATTAATTTACGAATATAATACCACTTTATTTGCCTATCTTTGCCATCTTTCAAAATATTACCACCTGTTCCAAATGTATTTATCACCATTTTAATCATATGAAATTGATCCAAAAAAAGTAAACTTTATCATGTGTTGTTGGATGGATGAAATATGTCGTTATTGAAGATGGTATGTCCATGCTTGCTCGTAGAGATTTCATCGTAGTAATATATGCCGCAGCTCCATCACAGGTTGAGGAAGTAACTTTCATACTCACTCCACTTGAAAAATTCAAACATTCTTTTACCAAATTGGCTTTTTCGTATCCAGATAAGCTTTCTAGCTACCATAAAACTAATGCTTGTGTAGCTTCAGGAACACAATCAGAGTCCAACTTAGCTCCCAGATTGATGTATCCAACCACTTTCTTTCCTGACCACTCAACTTTCTTCATAATATGAATTTCATGAAGAACCAAGTCAACACAAATATTTTTTGTGTAAGTTATAGTTTTTGCCGTTGAATTAAGTTAGGTAAATAATAATGATTTTATCCTGGTTACTGTTGTATTTTTCATTTTTACATATTGACATTCCATCACTGTCATCCTTCTGATGATGCGATCTTATGTTCGTGAAACCGGTCAAGGACCAAAATAAAATAAATAATATAGTATTGTGGAATTTTTAATTATATTTGGTTTTACTTAATTTAATGCAGTTCGACATTGTAAGGGTTGAAACAATTGAATTGTTTTTGCCATTATTGCACGAAGTGATTCCTTTATAAACCCTGGTTCACCTCTACACTAAACCATTTTGTTAGAGTCATTGGATGTGGTAGGGAATTATTGAACACATATTTTACAAAACTGTAGTATTTTGCAGAATAAAAATTTAGTGTTAAAGCAAAAGTCCTTAGCATTGGTCCTTCCAAAACTATTTTTAATACTTTAAGTGCACCTGACAATTATTTTAATTTTACTCTTTATGTTGTAGACAATTTATTACATTAAAACCCAATAGCTTTTTAAAAATACTTTCTAGAACAGAAAAGTCTTTGAAACAGAGACACAAACGAGGAATCAGATAAAAAAATCTTGATATTGATTGTACAACTAGGAATAGAAATAGATGCCAGGTCTCACCATTTTTCATATTGTCTGTAATCTATGGAGTATCTGAATGTATTTTCAAGCAATTGCCCCTGCAATTCAAACATTTAATTTTGTTAATAATTTTTTTTGCAATAAACCCTGCAATCTAGTATATTTCTTCCTCTAAGAGACTTACTCCTTCAATGTCCCCTAAAAGGAAACCTTGAAGGTTCACTAATATCCAATCTCCCCATCTTCTTCACAATTAGTGAGTGAGTGAGCTGACATAAAATTGTTTATCATCAATTATTTGAAGGATGCAATAAAATGAGAAGCATTGGGTATAATTTCCCTTCCAGAATAATTTAGGATACACCCAAAAACATTTTCTACAATACCTGGCTAGAATACCCTTGACAATATATGGTTATTTTCATGCACATTTAAAACAGGGTTCGGATTCGGCTGGAGAACCTGGAAAAGTCGGGGAAAAATAAAATGATACTCAAAAAGACTGGAAATGTCAGGGAATTTATAGTTCGCAAAACAGGCAGGGAAAAGTCAGGGTAAATTCGCAATAATCAGTAAAGGGTCAGGGAATTTCAAACATAAGGCTGGAAAATTAAATTCAAACGTAACAAACAGTTCTCGAATAACATAATATTAAAAGTAACGGTTATGCGACAAAAACGATTACGCGACATTTTCTCCAACTTTACGTTTTTGATCCGACTATTACCAATAAATGAACTGATAGACACACCGTGTACATTGAAAGAAAAAAAACGTTTTCACTACTTCCTGCTTTTAAAAAAATACCTACACTTGGTACACGCTACACTACACCTACAACTTTTTGAATATTCTAGTTTTTCAAAAAAGTCGTGTCTTGTTTATTATTTATATTTGTTAACTATTTCTAGTATCTTAATTGGTCCCAAAATTATTAATTTTTTTTTTCATTCACATGCATTTCAAATATATTATACACTTTTTTACGATCATAATATCAAGCACGCAAGCAATCCATTTGACAAAGTGACACTAAAAATTCTTTTTAGTTTATCGAAACAATGCCAGGTAAACAGTTTTATAAGAAGAAGCCTTATTATCTATGCTATATGATTAGTTTATGTATAATTATTGGTATACTTCCACCAAAATCAAGACAAAGAGTTTATAAATATTATACGTCAATTATTATAACGATTTCTTCAGTTGCTTGGATGCATTCGGTGTATGGTAAGACTACATTAGAACTTGAAGATTCTAATACTTATAGCTGGATAATAGATCAAACATCGAGTATGTTTTTATGCCTATCATCGGTTGTATTTTGCACGACGTCTGTTTTTACTCAACCAGGTAAAATTACCAACTTATTTGAAGGTTTAAACAATTTTGATCGATTATTGAAAGTGAATTGCTGGTTTTCATCATTGAAATTGATATCGTTATTTATACTTAGTCAAATTTTGGTGATACTTCCGTTAGTTATGGATACCTGCGGATGGATATTACGATATGGTGTCCAGCCCTATTCGTATTACTACATTAGAAATATTGAATATTATCATACCACGGTAATTTTATTTGTTTGGTATTGGCTGACTTCGGAAACTAAAAATAGATTTATTAAGTTGAATGTACTGTTGGAAATGATAATTCCCACACCTCACTTTTTACTACAGGAGGATGCTTACTTAAAAGAAAATTTAAAACTATCAGACATTCGTTTGATAAAATACAAGCTTAATAAAATTTTTGAATTATACAATGGACTTTGTGATATGGTGGATTTTATAAATGACGTATTTGGTCTTGGATTTTTATATTTCATAATATTTACAATTTTCTACGTATTGTTGTATGTTCTATCACTCATCTTTTATATAAACCATATTTCAATACAAGTGGAAGGGTTTATAATTTTCATCAGCACTATTTGGGTACTTGAGAATTTGGTAAGTAGATATTATTTATTAATTTATTTCATACTGTGCTGTAATAAGCTATTTCCCGGACTCATTTAAGTCCGGAAAATAACTCATTACAGTACTGAGTCCGGGAAATTTTTACTTCCCGGACTGCTTTAAAAAAACACAATATACATTTTTAAAAGATTTTCTTTAAAACTACAAAATCAAGCCTATAAAAACTAATTATAATGATTATTAAGAGTAACTGTGCAATGTGAATTTCCTTGCAGGCTGAATGCAGGAATACCTTTAGAGACAGAATCTTCACTAGACACGGTAGTGGCGGTAGATATAGATTGTTGCTTGGTATGAAGAACCTGTATAAAATTTTCTCCATTTTGAATCATCCTTGCTACGCAGTATGAAATAAAACATTGTACGATACACGACCGTGAACTGTCATTAAAGTACTCGTCTAGAAATTCCATCTAGACTTGTACTTTAATAAGCCATTTCCCGGACTTGTAACGTAAATTACTATTTTATAACTTTATCTTGAATGAGTGTAAGTATCTGGGTTGCACTGGCAATAAGCCGGCTTAACCATACCGTCAAACACAAAATTTATATTTAAACCAGGTTTTATCACTTTCTCCTCCTAACTGCTTTTTCTCACACCCATTTTTTCCTCTCTGTCTTTCTTCTTTTCCTCCCTGTCTTTCTTCTTTTCTTCCCTTCTATTGTGTATCGTAAATGAAATTAAATGTAATTTTGGTACAATGAAAGTTTTATTCTCACAAAATCGGAAAAATTATTAATCAAAATTGACAGATACAAAATTATTTGTCATGTTAACATCTTACAAAGTAATCGGGATAGGATTGATGAATATGTATGAATATAATACCTTCCTTTCTTTTTTCTTTCCTTCCTTCCTTTTTTTCCTCCCTTTCTTTTTTCTTTTCCTCTTTTATTTTAATTTTTGACATTCATCTTTTTTCTTTTTAAGAGCAATTATGTTTTCCGGAGAGCTTCAAACTGTTGATACAGTGTGAACCTTTCTTCTCAGAGTCTCAAGTTTATTGACGCAAGGCACAGGATGTATTTTGCCCAATATCTTTAAGGGGAGAGGGGAACATCATCATAGCTTCTTGAAGTACCCGGATTACTGTCGTTTCTTGAACTACTAGGACCAGCAACAGTGACATCATTTTTGGAACTACCAGAACTAGCAACATCGGTCATATCATTTTGGGAAACAAGAGATGTCTCTGGAGGCTTGGAGACTGTGGATTCTGACAGAAAAGCATAGTCTAGTATCACTTCGGGTTCAAAAGGAATGATTCCACAGGTTCTAAAACCACTGATTCCATTATCTACGTTTGACGACCCCTCAAGCTATGCTAAGGAGAGAACCAAATTGCAGCTGGGTAATTTTCCTTGAGGGATTATTAGTCATGTAGTTGGAGCAAGCAGAATAGTAGTTCATTTTTAAAGACTTGAGGAAAACACGGTCTAATGGCTGGTGTGGGGAGGAATACTCATCAAAATTATTTCATTCCTTTCTGCGAACTCTATCATTTCAATGCAGCTAGTGTGCGATGTGTGCCCATCTAGAAGTAGGAGTACCTTTCCTGCTGGTTTTCTTGGAGTGAAATGGGTTTCCAGTCAATCAAAAAATAAATCGGCATGAACGTATCCAAACTTTGGAGACATTTTTACTGTAGCACCAGGTGGCATGTCGTCACAAAACTCCTGTTTTAGATTCATCCCTTTCATTATGCAAAAAGGCGGCAAGAATGTACCCTCTCCATTTACACATACCAATATTGAAATAGTTTCACCCTTTTCTCCCGAAGTAACGGAAGTCACATTCTTAGAACCTTTCAAGGCAACTACTTTTCCAGGTTTGTTGTTTAGTTGTAAACCTTTTCCATCCATGTTAAAAATGTTAACAGGTTTATCAATAATACCATTTTCTTCCAAAACATTTTTTAATGGAATGGAAAGTACAGGATTGCATACAAGAAAGGAAGAAAGCCAGTCGTAGCCTGCTTGTTTGTTTTAATGTCAGCTTTTCTGCTAAATAATAGGCCATGGAGCGTACAGAATCTCTAGTTGGAGTAAACCCCCTTGATTGTAATTTTATGTCCTACGATTTTTTTTTCGTTTTCAATTCCCAACAATGAACTTTTCCACATAGAACCTTTACGATAACTCTTTGATCTAAGACGCTTTTTTAAAGTCCTTATGTTATGCCAAACGCTTTTGCTGCAGCATTAACTCGCATTTCCTGGATTAAAACTTGATACTAATGAGCCGTCGAAATTGGTAGAAAATGTCAGAAACTTTTTGAGTCAACAACTAAAAATAAATATCGAGCCTAAAGCAGTTAACAAGATAGGGGAGAAAATGTGTATAGTGGAATGTCAAAAAGAAGCTGATAAAGAAAAAATTATGGCAAATAAAGCTAAATTAAAGGAGAGGAAAGAAGAAAGAGTTTTTATAAATAATGATATGACCAAGAAGGAAAGAGAAAAACAAAAAGAGATAAGGATGTTTGCAAAATTAGAAAGTCAAAAGGGAAAAGACGTAAAAACGGGATACAATAAGGTAACGGTAAATGGGCAAGAATGGAGATGGGATAAAGAAACAAATAGAATGAGAATACTGGAAAAAATACATTCAAAAAACTAAATAAAGAAACAGATATTCATGGTAACAGAGAAAAAGACACAGCAACGGAATTGGATATGAATAAAGTAAAATCAGCAACGGAAATGTGGAGAATTGGAACATGGAATGTAAGAAGTATTTTAGGAAAAGAAAAAGAATTAGAAGAAGAGTTTGAAAATACAAACTTGAGAATACTAGCTATAACAGAGACAAAAAAAAAGGACAGGGGATAGTGAAAATGGATAATGGCCATATACTCATATATAGTGGTATTGAAAATGAGAAAAGAGCGGCAGCAGGAGTTGCATGCATAATACATAGAAACTTAGAAGAACAAATTACTGGATGGAGGGGATGGTCGGAAAGATTATTGGTGATGGAAATGAAAGATAAAAATATGAACACAAAAACTATAATAATTGTATATGGACCAAATGAAGACGATACAGTAGGAAATAAAGATAGGTTTTGGGAAGATCTAACTATGGCTACAGAAAATGCAAAAGGAAAAATAATTATACTTGGAGATTTGAATAGCAGAGTGGGAACAAAAGATGACATTTATAGAGCAGTAATAGGAAAACATGGTGAAACATTTAGGAATAATAATGGAGAACGGCTGCTGGATTTTTGCATATTACACAATTTTATTGTAACTAATACATTTTTCCAACATAAAGACATACATAAATATACACGTGTGATGGAAAGCAGAAATGAAAGGTCAATAATAGATTATATATTAGTGGAAAAGAGAAATAGAAAGGAAGTATTGGATACCAAAGTTAGAAGAGGACCAGAAATAGGAAGTGACCACTATTTACTTGTAACAAAAATAAGAGAACAAGTAGAAATTACAAACCATAATAGACAAAAATTAGAAAAAACAATAGAATATGAATCGGTCAGATCATACAAACTACAAAACAAAGATATGGCAGAAAAATACAAAATAGCATTATCAGGAAAGTTCTTAAATAAATGTGATATAATGAAAAATGGTAATTTAGAAGAAATGTGGGATTATTTCAAAAAAACCGTATTGGAAACCGCTAAAGAAATATGTGGTTGTAGCAAGAAAACTAATAAGAAAAAACAAACAGCTTGGTGGACGGACGAAATTAAAATAAAAGTAAAATTAAAAAAAGAAGCGTGGAAAATGTATATAAATAACAAAACAACGGAAAACTATGAAATGTATAAAGAGAAGAGGAAAAATGTAAAAGAGATGGTAGCAGTAGCTAAAAGAAATCAGTGGAAAGAATTTGGCGAAAAAATGGAAAGCAATAGTAAATCAAATCAAAAACTGTTTTACAAAACATTGAAGTCATTAAGAAAGGAAAAAACACAAGAAATAACCTGGATAAAAAATAAAAAAGGAGATATACTAAGAAATGAAAACGAAGTAATTGATAGATGGAAAGAGTATTTTGAGGAATTACTAGGAGCAGACAACCAAGTTCAGGACATTAACAAAAAAAAGGATGCAATAATAGAAAATAAAGACATTGTAACACTAAAAGAATTACAGGAAATAATAGATGAATTGAAAAATGGAAAATCTCCAGGAATTGATAAATTAACATCAGAAATGTTCAAGAATTTAGGGGAAACAGGAACAAAAATATTATTGAAAATATACAACACTGCTTGGAGTGAAGAACAGATTCCAGAAGATTGGAAGACAGCCTTAATAGTTCCAATATATAAAAAGGGGGATAGACAAGACTGCAATAATTATAGAGGAATAAATCTACTTAGTGCAGCTATGAAAGTCTACGAGAATATTATAGACAGTAAGCTAAGACCACTGATAGAAAATACTCTCGAAGAATCGCAAAGTGGATTTAGAAGAGGGCGAAGCATACAAGACCACATATTTACGGTGAAACAGATAATTGATAAGTTCTCACAACACGAAAAAGAGGTATATATGGGATTTATAGATATGGAAAAAGCTTTTGACAAAGTACCAAGGGAGAAGTTATGGAAAGTACTAGAAGGAAGGGGGGTAAACTACAAAATAATAGACATAATCAAAAACATTTACAAAAATAATAGAAATTGTGTAATATACAAAAATAAAGCATCAGAATCATTTTCAACACAAGAAGGATTAAGGCAAGGAGGGGGACTAAGTCCATTATTATTTACAATTTTTATTGATGAAATAATTAAAAAATCGTCAATCAAAATGGCAAAACTACACGTTGGATACAGACATTTAGGAAGAGTGGATATATCAGAAGCAGCTTTTGCAGATGATTTAATAATTATGGCAGGGAAAGAGAAGGATTTACAAAAGAATATGGAAATATGGAGCACGGTATCTGAAGAATTTGGAATGACAGTTAATCAAAGCAAAACCAAAGTTATGGTTATAGGACCGCAACAAAAAAATTTGAATATACAATTAGATGGAATAAAAATTGAGCAAGTTAGAAGATATAAATACTTGGGAGTAGAAATAGAAGAAAATGGAACGCAGGAAGTCGAAATTACCAATAGAGTACAAAAAACGATGAATCTTTATCACACGATGAATTCGACATTTATAAATAAAAAAGAAATTTCCAAGAAAACGAAGTTAAATATATTTAAAACAATTTACCGGCCAATATTAACATTCGGATGTGAATCTTGGGTATTAACAAAGAGACAAAAGAGTCGAATACAAGCAGTTGAGATGAAGTATCTTAGGCGAGTTAAAGGAGTCACAAAGAAAGACAAACTAAGAAATACGAAAATAAGAGAAGACCTTGACATAGAATCAACACTTAAATTCATTGAAAAGAGTCAATTAAGCTGGTGGGGACATTTACAAAGAATGAACGATACAAGACCAGTTAAAAAAGTATGGCAATCAAAAATACAAAAAAGAACGAAAAAGGGAAGACCAAAACAAACTTGGGATGGTGTTATGGTAGGCATACTGCAAGAAAAAGGAAAAACATGGACAGAGGCAAAAACAATGGCAAAAGATAAAAAACAATGGGCTAAATTTGTACATGAATAAAATTCTATCTGGACCAAAGCATCGATGAAAAAATGGATATATGTCTTAAGCATAATACTATGTAGTTGAAACAGGTATAATTGTAATAGTATACCCTACACCATACACTATGGTAATTGGGTTTTTGATAATATATATATTAACTCGCATTTCCTAATTCTCAACAGCTTTGACTGCATTTTTCAAACTGTCTTCAGACCATTCTCCTCTCCCAGACGTGCCTTTCCTTTTATAAAATGTAGGCATTTTTCTGTAACAGAATCCTACTTATCAAGATGCATCTTTATATTTATTTAAGATTTAAGAGAGCATAGGCCTACTCGTAAGAGGAGGTACGGTCCAACTATCCCAAATTACACTGGTCCATCTATCCTAATTGTAGAGGATAGATGGACCACCTCGCAGTTCAGACAAACAACGCTACTGGCACGCCATTTTAGGATAGGATCATTTAAAATAACTTGACCACACACAAATCTAATACAAAATATTTCTTAACTCAATAAAATAAATAAACGAAGTTTTCTTCTAAAATACACATGAAACTCACAAGCAAAACTAAGCGTGTACCTGTTTACTCGACGACAACAACTCCAGATACCGACTGCAACAGAGCAGCGAAAGATTGGACCGGTCCATCTATCCCAGACTTACCCTAATTCATTAATGACCCCTATTAACGAACGATTTTGGTATAGGCAACCAAACATACATTAATATTAAAAAAAAAGCCATAAAACTTGTTGACTCATATTATTCTACAAAACTATAATAATTATTAGTGTTAAAACGTCCAAACAAAAATTTAAGAAAAACGAAAACAGTGACATTTGAACCGGCGACCTTCTTTGTTAGATTTCAATGTCGTGATTTATGTTACAGTACTTACCTATGAAACAAATAAATATTCTTAGTTTTTAAATATTGAGAAAAAAAGAATACAACTTGTATAGTCGACGGTAAAATTTGAAACTAACACGAGTATTAAGAGGGCGATTAACAATCTCAAACATTAAAATGATGAAAATATTTCGATTGTTAATAGCCCTTATTAATAGACACTTTGGTTAAATAACTATTACATACAACATTTTTGCATAATAGTGGTGTGACATTTAATAAAAATTATCTGACGTGCTTTCACATAGCCACCCAAACTTTCTTGCATTTTCCTAGCCAATAATACTTATCATTTGTTTTGTTTTTTCTTGCGTCTAGCCTTTGATATTCTTCTTCTTGTTCTTCCTATTTCTGCCCAAAAATGCATAAGTGTGGTATGAGAGGAGGGGTGGAAGTAATTTTTATCGTTTATCAAGCATTTCAACATTTTACTCATCATATCTAGTCGAATATATTGAAATCGCACTCCAAATGCCATAATTTATTCGAAATACAGTACTCCTACATTCAGTAAATAAAAATCAGGAATTATTATTTTTTCAATGTTGGGTCGGACTTGTTTCGTAACACTACTCGCTACTGTTGGCTTGTCATGTATGTATTTCATCACACTTGTTTGTTTCCACAAATACTCTGTTCGTTTTGTGACAGGCACGTGTGATAAAATAACTAATGTGACATTTTACGAAATTATTTTTTTTATCTATCTATAATGTTTTAGATCAAAATCATGGCATTGGCTTTGGCAAGCAACAACTTATCGGCAGAAGCTAATAAAACCATTAAAATATGTTACAGAATAATAAACTTTTTGGATAAGAATCCTCAATTTAAGATTTATTCTATTCAGGATGAGTTAAACGTTTTCATCCAACAAGCTGTTTTCAGAAAACCACAACTGTCTGCATCAGGATATTTCATGGTGAACTGTAACATGATGGGTTTTATCATCACAAATTTTACATCTTATGTTATTGTTGTATTACAGTTGCTACAAAATGCGGACATTTTTTAAATTAATGAACATTTTATCATGCAAACTTTCTTTTTTATATAATACATTCACCTGCTTCCGAATCATGTAATACACAAATATATTTGTTGGTTAATAAATAATTTCCATCTATAATTCAATATTTTCTTCCCATTTTCCTGTAGTGTCCATAGAATAATTAAAGTAAATGTAGGTTATTAATGAAATCCCAGAGTCAGCTCTCAACATGAATTATTTACATGAGTATTTGATGCGCACTTAGCGTAGATGTTAGTATTCAAGAGAACACTTTGGCAGACCATTCTAATCTGTCAATTTGGACGAAGCAGTCAGTTTGAATATTTCGTAAGCACTACATCAATTTATATTCTCACAAAAATCAAGTAAGCGCCTGGCTAACGACTTTCCAAAACAGTGGGTAGTTAAAGTGGTAACCTCCATTTTGTGTTATTTACTTTGTCAAAATTTTGTTGTTTTGTATTAGGTAATGATAAATGAATATTATATAAATGCAACAAGGGGTCTTTTTTTGAATAATATTTTCGTATGTGTTCAAACGCGTATAATGACTAGAGGTCCCTGAGGTACCCCTCAGGGGTATTTGCGTTCATGATGATTTTCAAGGGGATCTAAGGGATAAAATCGAAGTCAGCTTAAAACAAATGACTGAAATTATGAACAGTTTTGGCTGTCTGTAAAATAAAAATTAGATAATACAATTGTATTATAATTGAAGAAAAATTCTTCAAATTTGAGGAAAGGTCACTAAAATTGGAATTGTGTAAAGAACAAAGACATACTTGTCAATGGATATTATACGTTTTGTAAACCCTATATTTGAATGCTAAATATAATTGGATATTGGTCAGTGTAAAACTAATGGCCTTATGCACAGTTTGTAGTTATAAACCTGTTTAACTGAACTTGTTAGAATAGTTAAAATTTCCTAGGTTTGCACCGAACAAAGTTTAGTTAAATCTGAAAGAAGTTTGAAAACATTTTTGTGTGAAAAACGTTCGTTGGACAATGCTTGAAGTTTTTGAATTCTGAGTACTCAAGTTTACAGTTACGAACGTTACGGTTGTTATTTGAATTTCGAATTACATGTGGTTTGGGCGTATCTATTTCAATGATAAAAATAAAATGGTTGATTAGAATTAACAGTTATGTGGAAGGCACTGTTAAAAATTACAGCACTGAAGAATTTAAATCACATTTCAGGATGTGTAGAACTACAGCCTATAAAGTGTTAAGTAAATAAATTGTATACATTTTTTGTAATAGCTTTTTTTCCACTTTCCATTGTAACTATTTTTAAAATATTTTAATATTTGTTCCAGTAAATTTTTAAAACCTTTGATCACTTGTCCTATATGTTATTGATTAATGTCTCAAGGATTAACAAATTTTAATAATTATAATTTGTCATTGTAGCACTCATTGAGGATTCAGGTATCATTCCCACCAATGTTTATGGTCGTGACAAAATTACTGCAGAACAATCATCATTATTATCACTTTGGTACATATCTAACCAATAATCATTTAGGCAAGTTTCAGATAGATTTAACATGACTTTGAGTTCAGTTCATCGTTGTTTAAAACGAATTTTAATCTATAAAAGATAAAATAATAAAGTGGCCTACAATTCGAGTGCCTATTGTTGTAGAGGTAAGAAAATAAAAGGAATAGATAATGTTGTTGGAGCTATAGATGGAAGGCACATCGAAATGGTAAAGCAAAAAAAAATCAAGAGTCTTATGTTAATAGAAAGGGATACCTCAGCATATTGTGGCGAGCCTGGTTCCATACATGACGCTAGACTTTTAAGGAAATCAGTACTGTACAAAAAAATGGAGCATGATCAAACATTTTTGACAAAGAATTTTATCTTGGGTGACTCTGCATAGCCAAACTTACATTGGCTGGTAACACCTTCCAAAGACAATAGACAACTTACTAGACACGACAGAACATTTAATTATAATATCTGCTACTCGAGTAGATATAATATTAATATTAGTAGACAACGGCAACTATTTAATGATATGTTAATAAACAACCAATTATAATTTTTATAATAATAATCTATAATAAAAAGCATACATTTTGTTAATTATCTTTTCTAAAAGTTCCAACTTTTTTTTTCTTTTTCTAACGCGACTTTTTCCTCATGTCTCAATTTTCTTCTTTTGCATTCTTCAATTTTAATATCAATACCTTCTTGATGTATTCTTTTCACGCTTATTCTAATTCGTTTCTTAGTTGATGGAGTTTTTTCAGAATTACATGGAGTTTCTGGACGACTATCAGTAGAGTCGCTTGGGGTAAGTGAAAGCACTTTCACGTTTAAAGTATGTTGAAAAGAAAACTGTTATATTTAGGAAGTACAGAAACAAGTATTTATTACATTGGTACATTACAAAAACATATGAAAAATAAAAAACATAAACTTTGGGATTCTCAGTCTTATTATTAAAAAACTAATACAAGTTATTATGCGCACACTTGTCGTACCATTGGGGTAACTGTTCGCGGCCTTCAGGCTAAATGTGCGCACATATTTATTTGCATGAATCGCATAAAAATACCCCTGTTCCATAAGAGGTGCATTGTCCAAGCCACCACTCTTCGCATTTGAAACACTGAATCCATTCTTCAGCAGCTGGTTATTGTGATGCCTCTCTCTGCAGCTAAAACTTCCTACCACTTCTTTTCCTTTCACGGATATGACTCTGGGTGTCTTTTTGGGAACCGTACTCATCCCAGTTTCATACATGTTGAAGATGCGATTTAGGTTAAAATTGTATTTTCCATACAGTCCCTTTAATTTACCAAAGAATCGTCAACTTGCACTTTATTAAAACCAATTGTCCTTGCAAGACTTGTTGGAATGGATTGACGTAATAGCAGTCTCTCGTGTCGCTTAAGGAATTCTCCAACCCAGTCACGTCCTGCCATTTTTGTAGCCTTGTCAAACCGATTAGGAATTTTATTTAGTTCTGCATACTGGAAAACAAGTCTTCGTAATGACTGAATTGTGATTCCGTAAAAAATATTGTCCATGTTCAAACAATATCCGACGATCTCATTTTCTTGAACACTTGTAAAAGTAGGCTTATAACGTCCTTAAGACGTTGCAACACACTGTAAATACAGTCTTTTTCTAAGGGCACTTTCTCTGATGCAACTCTATCAGCGTCTGCTCGTTGACTCACACCATGTTCCATGAACCTTTTTGCCTCATATATTTGCTCTTCGGTGACTAGCCGCTTATCTGGATTTTTTCTTCGATAGTTATGAGGCATTTTTCTGTGAGAAAAACTTTGGGTAAGTATACGCATGCGTATACTTCACCGCACACACTTACCCCAACAACAAATAATTTTAAAAAGCTTCAAATTTGAGGTTATTCAAACAACGTGCAAATTATGTTCAGATGTGAAATTAAACTTCAATGCATATATATTTCAGAAAATTTCAGAAGTTACATTTGTTAATCCACACCGAGAAGCAGACACCAATAGTTTGTCGAACATTATTTCATAATTCATAAACGAAAGCCGTTGCTGCCGGTCGCAACTCCAATTCTTGCAGTTGCCGACGATGTTCTAAATTGCCCAGTGCTGCCGCCTTTACTCTTGTACTAAAGATAGCGCCTGCGCACACTTACCCGCTGCGAGCACTTACCCCAAGCGACTCTATCTGAAATATTTGAAGAATCATTTTTTTCATTATATTACTTATCATCAAAATTGGCGGAATGGTCACAGTGATGGGATGGTTTAGTACCCAATAATTAATCCATCAAATGGTAAAATAAATCGAGATGGCGCCTGACCAGTTCTCTTCACATAATCTTTGGATTTGGAGCAACTTCTTTGCAAACTTTTCCATTTATTCTGCACAACAACAGAGGTAACAGAGTATCCTGTGCTAGTTGAATCATTAACTACATGTTCATATACAAACTTTCTCTTTTTTGGATTATATAAATCACTTATATGAGTAGCCATCGATTTTATTAATTCAACAGTTTGATCATAAGATGACTACACTACACGTGTAGATGTCTCCGGATGGTTCTCTTCGGTATTAGTATGATCAATATGATTATTATTATCTTTTGCATGTAAAATTATTATAGTTAGAAATTCCTCATTTAAAATTAAAGTAATTAACTACGTTGTAATAGTAATTTCGTAGGCATTCATTTTATACTAACCTGTATCTGCTCGATTATAATCATCATTATTTAATATCTATAGATATTTTAAGTTGGTTTCTGGATCTAATATTATTAGTTCTTTATCTTCCATTTTTCCAAAATAGTTGTTAATACAACAATCCTTATTCAATAGTTATTTGTTGTTCACCTTGACCAAACATAAAACATAACCTCACTATAACTTGTTTTTAAACTAGGAGTATGGAGGGTAGAAGGAAGGAGCACCATCTTGTATGGGTGACAACTTGAAAAAGTGTCCACCTGTAAACAGCAAATTATAATTCGAAGATTCACCGAAATGGCGCTCGTGTAGCTAATGGAAATGATGTGAATTTAGGGTTATAAACCGAGTGAAGTGTGCTGGGTTGAAAAATTTAGTATTTTTCGTGACTTGTGTAGTTGAGAAATATGCAGTATTTAAAATCTCAATTATTTACGTAGTATTTCCTTTTTTAATTTTGTATCTTACTCTAATAATTCATGGCGCCGTTTTTAAAATCCTTCCACTTGCTATTATGGCGCCATCTTAATTTGCTTCCTTTCGATGGACACTTTTTAATACATTGAGATGGTGCTCCTTCCTTCTACCCTCCATAACTAGGAGGAGCATTTTAGGAAACCTCAAACACACCACTAAAAGTAACTAGATTGGGAGTGTGTTCCGAAAGGGTCGTGTTCAGACTTTTTGAACTAATTGACAATTACTTGAAATATGTTTTGTACTGCAGGTAGTTGTCGTAGCCAATGAGGGATCAAGGCATGTCTAAATATCGAATAATCATTGGCCACAGGCCATGGCGAAAGTAATGAGCAAATGACACATTATTGGGAAAAAATGTATGGTTATAATAAGTAGTTTATGTAAAATTTGTTAATAATTTGAGGATAAATAAGTACGTAGAAAATGCAATTGTATGTTTCAATTATTCTTTATTTACGTTGGACGCTTAGGAATAGCACAAACTAAAAGTAAACAGAGGTTTTGATATCGAAAAATGCGATAATATTGTACTGTAATGTATGTAAAACTTGATGTAAAAATATTTAGAAAAATAAGATTTTACTTGGAAACTTATATTATTAACAAGAAAGAACAATCATGGATTTTGTTTATCAAACTGAATAAATAATAAAAATAGCACTTAACTTGGTTGGAATATAATACTTTGCTAAAAATAAAACAATCAGCAACAAACACAAAAAAAGTGGTACAGTTAGATTGAAGTAATGAATATTTTCATATAAATAAACACAAAACTGACAAATGTCGTTGTCAGTTGCATCAAAAGAGTTGTGTGAAACGGGCTGCAATCTGGCCAATCACTAGGCAGCAGAAATGCCAACTTAAATTCAAATCGCTCCTCTTAGTTTAAAAACAAGGTATAGTGCTCGATGCCTCATCAACCGAGGTGGTGCAGTAAGCGCGGAACGGGGGCAGGGAGATGTACTTCAGAGCTCTTAGCGCAATATAAATGTAACGCTGCTTTAAAAAGTGTGAACAGCTCGGAGCAACCCCAGACCTTAAAAAGAAAGCGCTAAATCTTTCTCCTAATTCTTCAAAAATTCCTAGAATCTATTCCCTGTCTTTTCTAACGGCAACAGTGTGATTTTTATACGACACACCAAGTTCTCGAACGCAGCCAAGCTATTGATTGACACTTAGATTATTGTAATTATTGTATTTGATAATTAGCTGTAATGTCAGTATTGATGGAAGTTTGGTAAAAATTCAATTTTTCACATATTTATGTAGTGTAAAACAAATTCTGGTTTGCAGGTAAGTTAACCCAATGCTTATTATGCGCTTATTTAGGGGAGAGGGGCAAAGTTCATCAAAGTTTTAATTTCTGAAAAAATCATGATAAATTCTTATTTCACCTATTTAAGTTACATAAGCATATTTTGCGGTATAACGTTTTCAACCGTCTCATAAGTAAAAATGACGTAATGCTTATAATTTATAAAAATTAAAAATATGCACAAGTCGAATACTTGATCAGAGGAATAGGGGTACATGAAAACTACAACTTTCTGAAACAAACCATTGTTATAGAAAATAAACGCCATCCTCTACAATAGTTGCTCCTATTATCGCTGGATGCCCATTGGTACTACATTACTGCTTCACTTTCCTTTAGGGATGGGTCTTCTGAAAAATTAGGTACTTTGTCCGGTAGTTCAAATTCATTCACCTTAAACTATTAACCAAGTTACCCTCTTCAGAGACTGGAAATTTCAAATAGATTTTTGTCTTTTGACTTTTCTAATATTGAATTTAAAGAGTCATATTCTTTTTTTCATGCATTTTATACATAGTGTCACGGTAAAATCAATAGTACAGTTGGCTGCATTTATATTTTTCAACATATTTTTTCATTGTTTTGATTTTCGCATTTTTAATACTGACTTCGGTTTTGTTTTACACACACGTTTATATATAGTTGAAACTGGTAGCAACCGGCCTCCGTATTATATATCTAAAGCACATCTCGGCATTTTAGCTGTTTAAACACAAACTCTTTCAAATCACACTCTGTACAAAGCGATATCAATATACTCACTACAATGATACCTTTTAGTAGGGGAGCCCAAGCAGGGATTTCGGGATTTACTGAAGCGTGGCAGATTAACATACAGGGGGATACCTTGTACCCGGTTAAGTACCTCTACCAAATATGAACCCCATATATATGGCCGTCCATCAAGGATAAAGGATCAGATTAGTAAAAAAAAATTGATCATCAGAAATTCTCGAGCGCGTCAGATTAAGGTAGGGTGAGTTAATGATATGCTAAAAAGTGTATATTCCACTAATCTGACAATTTTCGAATGACGTAAAAAAGTGGGAGGGCTACAAACTTGTAAAAAAAAACGTCATCTCGACATTCTCGAGCGTGACTGATTTTTATTTTATTTTGAAGGAAATAATTCAAGGATGACTAAAAATATATAATCTGACGATTTCCACAAGCCGAAGTAACAAAAATTCGCCGATAAAGTTTAATGCGTGCAGCTGCGTGATGCCTATATTCCCCACTCAGCGTTTGTATTCCTCTTCACTTTTTCTTATCTATTACACTCTCACTCCGTCCCCACTATTGTATGCCAACAAAAAGAAGATTCTACTATTACTATCAGAATTTCTGATACTGATATAGTGGTCATCATGTCGGCGAATATGGTACACCTGCAAGCAACAGTACAAGTCTGGATGGATCTGGGGGCTGGCAATGCACGCCGATACATCGACGTATTCGCGCTTTATAATAAATTAGGCCCAAAAATTTCGAAGGAGTTTCCAGCTTTGTATGCGTAAACTGGTTGCGATTTCAATCCGGCATTGTACCGACGAGGGAAAAAGAAATTGAAAAAGTTAGACGATGTCAATCAAGCCAGGATTGTCATCTCAATAAGACGTACAAGGTGAAAGACAAATCACAACCCTTCTCCTTGAGTATCCGGAATTGCGATGCGTGCAACTTGCCACCCTGTCAATCGGAGTTACTCCAGCAAGTGTTACTCACAAGTTTCATTGCATATTTGTGGAGTAATGCCCATAATGCAACAATTATTGATCTTTTTCCAACGGACTATGGATGGAAAGTTGTCGACGGAAAGTTAGAAATGATCTGGTTTGCAGGTAGAGGAAGATGATTCTACAGATGAAGAAAAAAAAATGTTTAAAAAAATTCAATTTTTTATAATTATTTTCTTATAAATACATGTATTCTACTTAAAAGACATAGGTACACTTTTTTATTTGCATGCTATTTCCTGAGCTTGTCAATTAATTAAGATCAATGATTTAAGAAAATCGGCAAAAAAAATTTATTGTCAGATTAGGCGAATCCCTCCAGATAATCGTCAGATTATGGGACAGCACGTCTAGGACATAAAGATGAACCATATACATATCTTAATCTGACGCGCTTGAGTATTTCAAAATGGCGATTTTTTTTGCACATTATAATAATGGCCGCGAGTTTTCGACAGATTATTGAATGAGGGTTTAGGTTCATTTAGCATCCCTTTACAAAATCTGACGCGCTCGATTAAACTTTTTTCTTCTCATTTTCAACCCTTACGTACGACGACCCCCACCATGCAAACGATCAGATTAACATACGTACATTATTAAAAATACGTGTGACATGGATACTATCAATATCTGACGCACTCGAGTATGTCCATGCAATAGTTTTTTTTACATTTTTGAAAATCTATAGGCGCTCCCCCACCGATGAAAAGGTATACATTATCTAACATTTTTTACTTCGCAACCCAATAGGTCTCTATGACGCTCTAGTGAATCCCCATTTAGCATCGTGGGCTCCACTACTATTTAGTTACCTTTCTAGAAATCAATTCGTAAATTTTTTTTTGTCAAGCTATCATTTACAACAAACAAAATTATTAAGAAGATATTTGGAATTTCCATGAAATAAAATAGATGAATTTTCATCGTTCTTTATTAATACAGTTGTAAGTATGCCCATATATGAATATTTGTTATCACCTATAATCCGAAACATGCGTATATTCGTTAAATATCCATAGATATTTTCGCTTACAATGCTCTAACTATAGGTGTATCTGCAGAATAGCAGATACATCTTTGTGCGGATCAAGCAACCAATAGTGGAAGGAAATAGAACTTGGTATTTTTAGTAAAACGACCTTTGCTTGATAGATGGCAGTAACGACATCAGAATCTTGAAGAAATTTCTATTTCAAATCCATAAATTCATAAAATGTATATAAACATTGTTAATCCAAAGAGACTACTAATTATTCTTCTCATTACATACATCTTCCATTAGAGGAAAATTAATTGATATTTGTACTAGGAAATGGAGACTAACAATTATACTTATGTTGATTACTATGAAAATAATCAGTATAATATACAGGTCAGACAAACGAAAACAAGCAATGAAAGCTCTTTTTATATTAATACAATCAAATAAAATATCTATAGATAAGGTGATCAACCATTTATCGTGAAAAATAGTTTCAACTTGAAAAATAAAAATTCGGAAATAGTCTCAAATATTATTTTACCAGCCAAACATTTTAATTGTAAAATAATCATACTATTAGGCATTATCTTTTAGCTTTTCGTAGAAACGAGTACGATACTGTGCTATTGTGCAACACCTAACACAGATCTAGAAGTACTACATATTTGTGATAAGAAACAAGAACTAGATTTCTACGAAGAATTAAAAATGAGGAGACACTTAAGATACCCACAATATGAAGTTGTCAATGAACAGATAAATCTAGGGAGCTCTCCACTATTTAACTGTCTTCTTAGGTAACAATTTTAAAGATCAGCTGATATAGTTTCCTCGATTCCTCGATTGCATGCATAAATCCATGATATCCCCATAGGACTAATAATACCTAAGCTTAAATATTTGTAATACCTACTTTTTTCTGTTCATATAATATATATTATATTAAGAAACTCACAAGATAGGTCACTATTTTGTCTAGCCATAATATTAAACATCAGGTAGGTATCATATCAAATTTTTTCATCAAATAGTGGAATTAGTTAGAAACAGTTAGTTTCATTTATAACATTAATATGATTCCACAAAGGGTCCAAACAATAAATTCTACTACAACAATGATAAAAGGCTCAAATGTCAAGACATAATTGTCAAAATAATCACGTTTCATAATTTGTTACTTTTGTCGTTAAAAATAAGTGAATTTTAGTCCAATAATTCCCTACATTCAGACTAGTCCGGGGAAGTTGGCCCGAAAGCTATCGTGAAATTGAAAAGCTTGGGTAAATAGATTTGATATTTTTTTTTCACACGAAAGTATATCTAGTATAGAATACTTTCCTAAATTCTTGAGATGATCCCGCTGAAGCTTGCGACGTAGCTTGGAGCACGTGAAATCCAACAGTTTTCCGTCTTTAATTTTTTTATATTTAATGGCACAAAAAAATTGTAGGGAATTTTATACCCTATAAATTTTTTTTTCATTTAAAAATAACAAATCCAGTTACCCAAAATTTTCCATTTTATATTCTTACTTCCCCGGACTAGACGTTGAAGAAGTTGCAAAAGCTATTGTAGCAAATTTGCTACCAAGTTCAACCAAAACGAGGGTATGGAGCAGTTTCAAAAGTGGTGCAGAGGGAAGAAGATAAATACCGAAAAAACTATAGCAGAAAAGGATCTTCTTTCTTTTTTTACATACAAATCAAAAGTATTCCAACCGTCGACGATGTGGAGTCACTTTTCTATGCTACGAACAATAATATATGTCAATAAAAATGTGGATATAACCAGCTCCAACTTAAATCAAGGCACCATTTAAAAAAAATTCTTTTAATTATATTATATTTGAATTTTGTAAAAAAAACGAATTTTTAAAATAAGGAAAATACATTTATTTTGTGTTTTCTACTATTAGATTTAGACATCTTCATAACATTCCTTACTTTTTATTCGATTTTATCCATCCCCTTTTAGCAGTTGCCAATAGCAAAAGTCCTACTAATGGAGAAAATGAAAAATTAGGAAACTCACTCAGTCAACTCAGTCACTGACCTATCACGTCAGGAACTATGAGTTGTCAAAGCGAATTGGCAGTTAAGTTAATTATAAAGTATTTGTTTGTGGAATTGAAACTCTACTCTCGAAAATGCAACTAAGTGAATACAACACAGTAGGCAGTTGCTAGGCACCTACACTTTTTATAATTAATTTGAATTCTAGATCATCGTTTCTCAACCATTTTTATGTCGCGACCCACGAAAAAGCCAAAAAGTTAAGTAAAAAGGTATTTACTGTTATCATTCGAAAATAATTTACTTATGAGTGTTTGCAAAGACGATCCACGTATAGAAAAACTTTTAAGTGAGAAACAATGCAAAATATCGCATTAATTAATTAATGTTCATAATTAATCATTTTATTGAAATAAAGTAAGCTATAAGTTTATTTTTTCATGTTATTTATTACATCTGAATATTTAGTTTTATGACACTACACTAAAAGTCATTCCTTTAATAAACGAATGTTTTGTACCTGTATGTAGTTTTCAACAGACTGCGACCCCCTTTAAAAACAAACTCGACCCCCCGGTTGAGAAACGATGTTCTAGATGATTTGAAAGAAAATTTCGTAGGTTTCCCCGAAACAACTGTTTGTCACCCATTATTTTAGGGAAACACACAAAAAATTCTGTTATGCATGTGGCATGGTTGCAATTTTAGAAAGCTGTTGATGTATATTTTTCTTAAATAAACTTTTTCCATTAAATAAATTTAAAGGAGATTAGACTGTAATATTTCAATTTTCGAGCTGAAAATTGTCAATGCGAACCCTCATCAGAATTAGATGATGTCAGGTTCGCAACATCAAATTGTATTTTTTGAAGAGTGAGTAAATAAAAAATAGAATAGATAAAAATAGAGGTATGGTAATATTACTCTTCGACAATAATATAAAATACAGAGTGATCCCTTTAAAATTACTGAGATAATAATTTACTTGAGTTTTGACACACCATGTATTGGATTTAATAAATATTAGCAAAATAATTCGTGTTTATGAATTTTGATAATAATTAAAAAAGATTTAATTATTCAGGGCGTTGCAGTTGTTACGATTTTGACGGAAAATTGGTTATAACTTTTCAAACACCCTGTATAACACATTACAACCTTATATTGTTGTAATGGGAAAGTGAAGCGGATTTTAGTTTTACAGTAAAATGTAGGGTGTTACATTTAAAAAACCAGAACTTTGATCTGGTACCGAGTTATGGAACACACTGTAACATTGTAACTAATTTTTAAATATGAAGCTTAAAGCTGCCTACAATTTTTATAATTAGCTTTTTTTGGTATCTTTTATGATAATAGACCTACTGAGCTTTATCACACTAATCAATCACCCTGTGTATATATAAACCTTCACCACACAATACAAACAACTTTGACATTAACGTGGCACGAAAATGGCTCACCACCGAGGACGCTTCAGATCACGTGATATCTCTCTTTTGAACCAACTCATCTATATGAGTTTATTAAAATCTATGGATAACGTTTATTTTTCTTAACTATTTTTTTGTTTTCAAAATTCAGAAGTTCTTTAATTTTTCTCTTCACTTTTAGGGGGATTAATGAAGATAATTTCAAGTGGATAGGGCACACGCTGTATATGTGCAAACACAATCTTTATCGATCCCGAGTTTCTACCAGCAGCAATATTTTGACGGCGGCGCTGACAAACGCGACGCCCGAACCGTGGACGTCCAACTTCGTGATACCAGTAGACCTGTTGGCACAATCGCAATAACACGATTTAACAATTTTGCATGGCCTAAAGTTGACAGTTTAACGGTTTGTGCTTTCGTGCAGTGACAATTGAAGAATCTCAAGAAGTCGACTAAAAGAGTAAGTGATTTTCTTTTTTTTTTTAAATAATTTTTATTTCATTTAACCAACATTTGTAAGGTCTATATTTTGGGGTTAGTGTTTTTGTTTTCTTTTGGAAACATGCATGCCGTAATGACTTCCTTATGGCTTTTTCTCACAGTAGCGTTGAGTAAACGGCGTAATAGAAACTGAAGATCAAAAGGAATGTATAATCATTTCGGCCAAACAATATAAGAAATGATACCGTGAACAGTTTCTGACAATTAAAATCGTTTTGTAATTTTATATTAATGTTAATAATAAGGGTTTTCTGAATGTTTTTTCAAGTGTTTCGAATTAGTAAGTATAATAAAAATAATATTACCGTCTTGAAGTATGTGACAATAGTTTATAATTTCATGTGTATTTTGACATAAAAACAAAAATGGAAGTTTAAGCTTCGAAATATTCAGATTAATAGCCTAGCAAAACATCAATTTTTTATGGTAAATTATTTACCTTAGAAATGATACTGTGAACAGTTCCTGACAATTAAAATCGTTTTGTAATTTTATTTTAATACTAATAATAAGAGTTTTCTGAATGTTTTTTCAAGTGTTTTGAATTACACAATTTTTGGGACAATTGCAAGTATAATAAAAATAATATTACTGTCTTGAAGTATGTGACAATAGTTAATAATTTCATGTGTATTTTGAAATAAAAACAGAAATAGAAGTTTAATTAAGCTTAGAAATATCCAGATTAATAGCCTAGCAAAACATCAATTTTTTATGGTAAATTATTTACCTTAGAAATGATACTGTGAACAGTTTCTGACAATTAAAATCGTTTTGTAATTTTATTTTAATACTAATAATAAGGGTTTTCTGAATGTTTTTTCAAGTGTTTTGAATTACACAATTTTTGGGACAATTGCAAGTATAAAAAAAATAATATTACTGCCTTGAAGTATGTGACAATAGTTAATAATTTCATGTGTATTTTGACATAAAAACAGAAATGGAAGTTTAAGCTTAGAAATATCCAGATTAATAGCCTAGCAAAACATCAATTTTTTATGGTAAATTATTTACCTTAGAAATGATACTGTGAACAGTTCCTGACAATTAAAATCGTTTTGTAATTTTATTTTAATACTAATAATAAGAGTTTTCTGAATGTTTTTTCAAGTGTTTTGAATTACACAATTTTTGGGACAATTGCAAGTATAATAAAAATAATATTACTGTCTTGAAGTATGTGACAATAGTTAATAATTTCATGTGTATTTTGAAATAAAAACAGAAATAGAAGTTTAATTAAGCTTAGAAATATCCAGATTAATAGCCTAGCAAAACATCAATTTTTTATGGTAAATTATTTACCTTAGAAATGATACTGTGAACAGTTCCTGACAATTAAAATCGTTTTGTAATTTTATTTTAATACTAATAATAAGGGTTTTCTAAATGTTTTTTCAAGTGTTTTGAATTACAAAATTTTTGGGACAATTGCAAGTATAATAAAAATAATATTACTGTCTTGAAGTTAGTGACAATAGTTAATAATTTCATGTGTATTTAGAAATAAAAACAGAAATGGAAATTTAATTAAGCTTAGAAATATCCAGATTAATAGCCTAGCAAAACATTAATTTTTTATGGTAAATTATTTACCTTAGAAATGATACTGTGAACAGTTTCTGACAATTAAAATCGTTTTGTAATTTTATTTTAATACTAATAATAAGAGTTTTCTGAATGTTTTTTCAAGTGTTTTGAATTACACAATTTTTGGGACAATTGCAAGTATAATAAAAATAATATTACTGTCTTGAAGTTAGTGACAATAGTTAATAATTTCATGTGTATTTAGAAATAAAAACAGAAATGGAAATTTAATTAAGCTTAGAAATATCCAGATTAATAGCCTAGCAAAACATCAATTTTTTATGGTAAATTATTTACCTTAGAAATGATACTGTGAACAGTTCCTGACAATTAAAATCGTTTTGTAATTTTATTTTAATACTAATAATAAGAGTTTTCTGAATGTTTTTTCAAGTGTTTTGAATTACACAATTTTTGGGACAATTGCAAGTATAAAAAAAATAATATTACTGTCTTGAAGTATGTGACAATAGTTAATAATTTCATGTGTATTTTGACATAAAAACAGAAATGGAAGTTTAAGCTTAGAAATATCCAGATTAATAGCCTAGCAAAACATCAATTTTTTATGGTAAATTATTTACCTTAGAAATGATACTGTGAACAGTTCCTGACAATTAAAATCGTTTTGTAATTTTATTTTAATACTAATAATAAGAGTTTTCTGAATGTTTTTTCAAGTGTTTTGAATTACACAATTTTTGGGACAATTGCAAGTATAATAAAAATAATATTACTGTCTTGAAGTATGTGACAATAGTTAATAATTTCATGTGTATTTTGAAATAAAAACAGAAATAGAAGTTTAATTAAGCTTAGAAATATCCAGATTAATAGCCTAGCAAAACATCAATTTTTTATGGTAAATTATTTACCTTAGAAATGATACTGTGAACAGTTCCTGACAATTAAAATCGTTTTGTAATTTTATTTTAATACTAATAAGGGTTTTCTGAATGTTTTTTCAAGTGTTTTGAATTACACAATTTTTGGGACAATTGCAAGTATAAAAAAAATAATATTACTGCCTTGAAGTATGTGACAATAGTTAATAATTTCATGTGTATTTTGACATAAAAACAGAAATGGAAGTTTAAGCTTAGAAATATCCAGATTAATAGCCTAGCAAAACATCAATTTTTTATGGTAAATTATTTACCTTAGAAATGATACTGTGAACAGTTCCTGACAATTAAAATCGTTTTGTAATTTTATTTTAATACTAATAATAAGAGTTTTCTGAATGTTTTTTCAAGTGTTTTGAATTACACAATTTTTGGGACAATTGCAAGTATAATAAAAATAATATTACTGTCTTGAAGTATGTGACAATAGTTAATAATTTCATGTGTATTTTGAAATAAAAACAGAAATAGAAGTTTAATTAAGCTTAGAAATATCCAGATTAATAGCCTAGCAAAACATCAATTTTTTATGGTAAATTATTTACCTTAGAAATGATACTGTGAACAGTTCCTGACAATTAAAATCGTTTTGTAATTTTATTTTAATACTAATAATAAGGGTTTTCTAAATGTTTTTTCAAGTGTTTTGAATTACAAAATTTTTGGGACAATTGCAAGTATAATAAAAATAATATTACTGTCTTGAAGTTAGTGACAATAGTTAATAATTTCATGTGTATTTAGAAATAAAAACAGAAATGGAAATTTAATTAAGCTTAGAAATATCCAGATTAATAGCCTAGCAAAACATTAATTTTTTATGGTAAATTATTTACCTTAGAAATGATACTGTGAACAGTTTCTGACAATTAAAATCGTTTTGTAATTTTATTTTAATACTAATAATAAGGGTTTTCTGAATGTTTTTTCAAGTGTTTTGAATTACACAATTTTTGGGACAATTGCAAGTATAAAAAAAATAATATTACTGCCTTGAAGTATGTGACAATAGTTAATAATTTCATGTGTATTTTGACATAAAAACAGAAATGGAAGTTTAAGCTTAGAAATATCCAGATTAATAGCCTAGCAAAACATCAATTTTTTATGGTAAATTATTTACCTTAGAAATGATACTGTGAACAGTTCCTGACAATTAAAATCGTTTTGTAATTTTATTTTAATACTAATAATAAGAGTTTTCTGAATGTTTTTTCAAGTGTTTTGAATTACACAATTTTTGGGACAATTGCAAGTATAATAAAAATAATATTACTGTCTTGAAGTATGTGACAATAGTTAATAATTTCATGTGTATTTTGAAATAAAAACAGAAATAGAAGTTTAATTAAGCTTAGAAATATCCAGATTAATAGCCTAGCAAAACATCAATTTTTTATGGTAAATTATTTACCTTAGAAATGATACTGTGAACAGTTCCTGACAATTAAAATCGTTTTGTAATTTTATTTTAATACTAATAATAAGGGTTTTCTGAATGTTTTTTCAAGTGTTTTGAATTACAAAATTTTTGGGACAATTGCAAGTATAATAAAAATAATATTACTGTCTTGAAGTTAGTGACAATAGTTAATAATTTCATGTGTATTTAGAAATAAAAACAGAAATGGAAATTTAATTAAGCTTAGAAATATCCAGATTAATAGCCTAGCAAAACATTAATTTTTTATGGTAAATTATTTACCTTCGAAATGATACTGTGAACAGTTTCTGACAATTAAAATCGTTTTGTAATTTTATTTTAATACTAATAATAAGGGTTTTCTGAATGTTTTTTCAAGTGTTTTGAATTACACAATTTTTGGGACAATTGCAAGTATAAAAAAAATAATATTACTGCCTTGAAGTATGTGACAATAGTTAATAATTTCATGTGTATTTTGACATAAAAACAGAAATGGAAGTTTAAGCTTAGAAATATCCAGATTAATAGCCTAGCAAAACATCAATTTTTTATGGTAAATTATTTACCTTAGAAATGATACTGTGAACAGTTCCTGACAATTAAAATCGTTTTGTAATTTTATTTTAATACTAATAATAAGAGTTTTCTGAATGTTTTTTCAAGTGTTTTGAATTACACAATTTTTGGGACAATTGCAAGTATAATAAAAATAATATTACTGTCTTGAAGTATGTGACAATAGTTAATAATTTCATGTGTATTTTGAAATAAAAACAGAAATAGAAGTTTAATTAAGCTTAGAAATATCCAGATTAATAGCCTAGCAAAACATCAATTTTTTATGGTAAATTATTTACCTTAGAAATGATTCTGTGAACAGTTCCTGACAATTAAAATCGTTTTGTAATTTTATTTTAATACTAATAATAAGAGTTTTCTGAATGTTTTTTCAAGTGTTTTGAATTACACAATTTTTGGGACAATTGCAAGTATAATAAAAATAATATTACTGTCTTGAAGTATGTGACAATAGTTAATAATTTCATGTGTATTTTGAAATAAAAACAGAAATAGAAGTTTAATTAAGCTTAGAAATATCCAGATTAATAGCCTAGCAAAACATCAATTTTTTATGGTAAATTATTTACCTTAGAAATGATACTGTGAACAGTTCCTGACAATTAAAATCGTTTTGTAATTTTATTTTAATACTAATAATAAGGGTTTTCTGAATGTTTTTTCAAGTGTTTTGAATTACAAAATTTTTGGGACAATTGCAAGTATAATAAAAATAATATTACTGTCTTGAAGTTAGTGACAATAGTTAATAATTTCATGTGTATTTAGAAATAAAAACAGAAATGGAAATTTAATTAAGCTTAGAAATATCCAGATTAATAGCCTAGCAAAACATTAATTTTTTATGGTAAATTATTTACCTTCGAAATGATACTGTGAACAGTTTCTGACAATTAAAATCGTTTTGTAATTTTATTTTAATACTAATAATAAGGGTTTTCTGAATGTTTTTTCAAGTGTTTTGAATTACACAATTTTTGGGACAATTGCAAGTATAAAAAAAATAATATTACTGCCTTGAAGTATGTGACAATAGTTAATAATTTCATGTGTATTTTGACATAAAAACAGAAATGGAAGTTTAAGCTTAGAAATATCCAGATTAATAGCCTAGCAAAACATCAATATTTTATGGTAAATTATTTACCTTAGAAATGATACTGTGAACAGTTCCTGACAATTAAAATCGTTTTGTAATTTTATTTGAATACTAATAATAAGAGTTTTCTGAATGTTTTTTCAAGTGTTTTGAATTACACAATTTTTGGGACAATTGCAAGTATAATAAAAATAATATTACTGTCTTGAAGTATGTGACAATAGTTAATAATTTCATGTGTATTTTGAAATAAAAACAGAAATAGAAGTTTAATTAAGCTTAGAAATATCCAGATTAATAGCCTAGCAAAACATCAATTTTTTATGGTAAATTATTTACCTTAGAAATGATTCTGTGAACAGTTCCTGACAATTAAAATCGTTTTGTAATTTTATTTTAATACTAATAATAAGAGTTTTCTGAATGTTTTTTCAAGTGTTTTGAATTACACAATTTTTGGGACAATTGCAAGTATAATAAAAATAATATTACTGTCTTGAAGTATGTGACAATAGTTAATAATTTCATGTGTATTTTGAAATAAAAACAGAAATAGAAGTTTAATTAAGCTTAGAAATATCCAGATTAATAGCCTAGCAAAACATCAATTTTTTATGGTAAATTATTTACCTTAGAAATGATACTGTGAACAGTTCCTGACAATTAAAATCGTTTTGTAATTTTATTTTAATACTAATAATAAGGGTTTTCTGAATGTTTTTTCAAGTGTTTTGAATTACAAAATTTTTGGGACAATTGCAAGTATAATAAAAATAATATTACTGTCTTGAAGTTAGTGACAATAGTTAATAATTTCATGTGTATTTAGAAATAAAAACAGAAATGGAAATTTAATTAAGCTTAGAAATATCCAGATTAATAGCCTAGCAAAACATTAATTTTTTATGGTAAATTATTTACCTTCGAAATGATACTGTGAACAGTTTCTGACAATTAAAATCGTTTTGTAATTTTATTTTAATACTAATAATAAGGGTTTTCTGAATGTTTTTTCAAGTGTTTTGAATTACACAATTTTTGGGACAATTGCAAGTATAAAAAAAATAATATTACTGCCTTGAAGTATGTGACAATAGTTAATAATTTCATGTGTATTTTGACATAAAAACAGAAATGGAAGTTTAAGCTTAGAAATATCCAGATTAATAGCCTAGCAAAACATCAATATTTTATGGTAAATTATTTACCTTAGAAATGATACTGTGAACAGTTCCTGACAATTAAAATCGTTTTGTAATTTTATTTGAATACTAATAATAAGAGTTTTCTGAATGTTTTTTCAAGTGTTTTGAATTACACAATTTTTGGGACAATTGCAAGTATAATAAAAATAATATTACTGTCTTGAAGTATGTGACAATAGTTAATAATTTCATGTGTATTTTGAAATAAAAACAGAAATAGAAGTTTAATTAAGCTTAGAAATATCCAGATTAATAGCCTAGCAAAACATCAATTTTTTATGGTAAATTATTTACCTTAGAAATGATACTGTGAACAGTTCCTGACAATTAAAATCGTTTTGTAATTTTATTTTAATACTAATAATAAGGGTTTTCTGAATGTTTTTTCAAGTGTTTTGAATTACAAAATTTTTGGGACAATTGCAAGTATAATAAAAATAATATTACTGTCTTGAAGTTAGTGACAATAGTTAATAATTTCATGTGTATTTAGAAATAAAAACAGAAATGGAAATTTAATTAAGCTTAGAAATATCCAGATTAATAGCCTAGCAAAACATTAATTTTTTATGGTAAATTATTTACCTTAGAAATGATACTGTGAACAGTTTCTGACAATTAAAATCGTTTTGTAATTTTATTTTAATACTAATAATAAGGGTTTTCTGAATGTTTTTTCAAGTGTTTTGAATTACACAATTTTTGGGACAATTGCAAGTATAAAAAAAATAATATTACTGCCTTGAAGTATGTGACAATAGTTAATAATTTCATGTGTATTTTGACATAAAAACAGAAATGGAAGTTTAAGCTTAGAAATATCCAGATTAATAGCCTAGCAAAACATCAATTTTTTATGGTAAATTATTTACCTTAGAAATGATACTGTGAACAGTTCCTGACAATTAAAATCGTTTTGTAATTTTATTTTAATACTAATAATAAGAGTTTTCTGAATGTTTTTTCAAGTGTTTTGAATTACACAATTTTTGGGACAATTGCAAGTATAATAAAAATAATATTACTGTCTTGAAGTATGTGACAATAGTTAATAATTTCATGTGTATTTTGAAATAAAAACAGAAATAGAAGTTTAATTAAGCTTAGAAATATCCAGATTAATAGCCTAGCAAAACATCAATTTTTTATGGTAAATTATTTTCCTTGGAAATGATACTGTGAACAGTTTCTGACAATTAAAATCGTTTTGTAATTTTATTTTAATACTAATAATAAGGGTTTTCTGAATGTTTTTTCAAGTGTTTTGAATTACAAAATTTTTGGGACAATTGCAAGTATAATAAAAATAATATTACTGTCTTGAAGTTAGTGACAATAGTTAATAATTTCATGTGTATTTAGAAATAAAAACAGAAATGGAAATTTAATTAAGCTTAGAAATATCCAGATTAATAGCCTAGCAAAACATTAATTTTTTATGGTAAATTATTTACCTTAGAAATGATACTGTGAACAGTTTCTGACAATTAAAATCGTTTTGTAATTTTATTTTAATACTAATAATAAGGGTTTTCTGAATGTTTTTTCAAGTGTTTTGAATTACACAATTTTTTGGACAATTGCAAATATAATAAAAATAATATTACTGTTTTGAAGTATGTGACAATAGATAATAATTTCATGTGTATTTTGACATAAAAACAAAAATGTTTAATTATCCAGATTAATAACCTAGCAAAACATCAATTTTTTATTGTATATTATTTACTTCGGAATAGTATATTGTGCAACAAGGGGGGAAAGTTCAATTTTTCTCAAGTGCCGCAAACGCATGAGTGAGAAAAGTACTTTCTCCACGATCATCTCAAAATTTGACAATTCTGAAATCAAATTTGATTACAGAATGCTGGAATTCTCTCTCTTGAGATTGAAGAAATATTCTGCAACACCTCTGCCCCCATGCAATTTAAATGTATTTACATTCTCTCTCTAGTGATAGAATAATATTCTCACACTGGTTAGCAATAATAACATTAGCCTTGACGCAGTTGATTGTCATCGTAGTGTCAACACTTGAGTAAGTGTCAAAATTATTGCTGTCACGTAACCGTAACCTAACCTAACCACGCAATTGTTGAAAATACCCCCAATAATGCACCAGTTTTTTATTTCGAGAACTGTACAAATATAACAATTAATACAAAGAATGTTTCTTGGATTATTGAGTGTTTACGTAATATAAAAATTATTGTGATTCAGTTCTGTAATATAAATTATCTTTTGTTCATTTCTATTTAAAATCTTTGATCGTGGAGAAAGTATAGTCTGCTACTCGATTAGATTGAAAATTCGTGATGCTCGTGGTTCCTCACGCTCGCCTTCGGCTCGCGCTCGGAACTTTCCACTCGCATCGAATTTATATTCTAACCTTGTTACAGAATATACTATTCCCCACATGTTGCACACTATACTTTTTCGACAACTGCACAAATTTAAAGAATACAAGTAAAGTAACTTAATATTTATTTTTATGGTTAGTAAAACAAAAAGAACACTAAAGTATCCCATCTCTATACTGTTAAATAATTTTATTTAAAATTGTAGTTGATGGTGAAATTTGTACAATTTTGTATGGTCAAATCCGGAACGTCATTTCTTTTCTCTAAATTCTCCGTTATATTAATTAATCTGACAGTTTTGTGACAACTAAGTAGGTATTTAAAGATGACAGAAGCCTACTGAGTTTTTGTCCATTTTATTTGATTCTCACTGTATGATTTGGTTTTGAAATTAAGTAAGGTATGAGAAATACGTCACTTTTCATAGCAGTTGTAGAAAAAGGTCATTTTCGGTACTCTTAATAGGCATGTTAAGATAGGGTTTTCAGTAAGGTATAATGAAAATAGATTATGATTATTACAACATTTTAGCCTGAACATTTTCTGTTAAAAAGAAAGTGGTGAATTTTTTTTCCTATTTCAAGACATTTAATGGATTACACTCACATTTACGTGATACTTCTATTTGACGAAATCTGAAGGTACCATGTCCGTATCATAGAATGAATTTTTATAGTCCATTATAAATTCTCGTTTGTAAACATGAACAATTTTGTTACAATTGTTTGTACGAATTGAATTGTTTCAATGACATCTCACATTAAGAAGAGACTATTAATTTTGATGTATTTTCGATTTTTTTTCCACTGTTTCACGGTTCAAAGGTGACTAGGATCGTGGAGTATGTGAAATTCAAAATACACACATGGAAAAAGTTATAAGGATATTGAAGAAAAGTTCGGAAGAAGTTTAATTTTCAAAAAAATGTATTAATTGGAGTTATATACTACAAAATGGATTCGTACATCCTAAAACAATAGTTGAAATTCGTAACAAAGACGAAAAAAATTATTAAGTCCAATGTGAAAAATAGTAATATTCCACATAGTGACCGTGGTTGTTTATAATTGCTGTCTAGGCATACTTATTATACAGTTATCAATGACCTGTTGTGATAAGAGATCCAAAATGGCTCGTAACTCATCAACGGCTTGCGGTGGGGGATAGCAGGAGCTCTTTTGAGACAATCCCAAACGTGTTCGATGAGATTGAGATCTGGTGATCTGGCTGGTAATCTTAAATGATGAATTTTATTTGCTTCGATTTGGTTAAGCACAATTCTGGCTCTATATAGTTGTGCATTGTCATCCAAAAACATTAAATTTGGTTTTAAATTGTTGTCCCTTTAGTCAACAGCAATGCCATTTATGATCACCAAAAAAAAACTCGCAGCCCAAATCAAGATACCGCCACCTTCATAAGTATAAACTTCTTGAACTCGACGGGGCTGAACTCGTCCTCTAGGTTCTCTTCAAACTCTCACTCGTCGTGACTCGCTATGAAGCCATATTCTTTACACCTCGACCAAATTCATTTCAACTCTGAGATGCGCAAACAAAGAAGCGAGACCGAACTATGTCAGTGCCGCAAAATAAACGCATGTACACTCGGCGGAGAAAGTTTAGTTAGTTAAATATTACCTAAATAAAATCCTGAGAATTTGGTAATAAATTCCATTTTAGTTATTAACTGTGTAAAATGTGGATTTCAATTTATATTTCTGAATCGAAGTAGCCTTTACTTGAGGAAAATACACAACTAAATAGAATTCGATTTTTAATAAACTTAATTTCTACTGTACTAACATTGTTACAATTACAATTGTTTCGCAACACAGTGTTGTCAAAGGATCGATGGAATACAAACTAAATATTAAATATTGTAGATATTTAAAATGACACTGGGTACACATAAAACCGAAATTTATTCCACATAGACATTTTTAAAATTGTTTACCTGATCAAATCCAATTAGGAAATTTTCCGCTATTGTAGCTGTATACAAAAAGATGTCTGAACTTTCTGAAACTGAAATACACTAAAGAAAGCAGCCTATAGTCGACAAATAATATTCACAATACTACATTAACGACATCAGTTTTAAATTACACACAATCTAAACGTCTATTCTCTTTATTTACAGTATGGAGACACCGTTTAAAACAAATCTGTCACTCACTATCACTGTTTTCACTCTCAGAACTTACAATATCATAATCATCATCGTCATCGGAATCGTCATCTCCAAGATTGATAATAATTTGATCTATTACTATATCAAGGGCTGGTTCCAAGCAGAGAAACTCTTTTTCACATTTGAGCGCATGTTGGCAGCGACTTTGCCATTCTAGTGGTGGAAAATTGTCAAAAAATTCATTACATAGCTTTTCCACATCTGACAATTTAAACGTGATGTTTTTACTTCCAACGTATTGTTTAAGGGATGCCCAAACAAGTTCAATTGGGTTAAGGTCAGGGTGATAAGGTGGCAATCTCAAAGTATTATGACCATGTTGTTCTAAGATTTTGTCAACTTCGTACGTTTTAAATCTTGGCTTATATATTTTTATAATGTTATATAATTCAACTTTCAACATGTCATCTGCAAATGTGATGTTTCTGCTTCGTAACCACTGCTTCATTTCATCTTTTCGACTTGCGGATGTAGGCGATTTTTCACACTGCACATTGTGATATGGTGCATTGTCAATAACCAGACACTACGTGGGGGTAAATTTGGTATAAGTTTAGTCTCAAGCCATTTCTTGTAGTTGATAAAGTTCATATCATCATGAAAATCACCCGACTTACATTTTGACTTAAATATAAGTGATGCATTTGGTATGAATCCTTTTTCCCATCCAGCATGAACTATAACTAATCTTTGCCCCTTAGACACTGGTTTTCGTAGCCCTTCGTTACTATTATCAGACCAAGCTTTTTCATGAGTGTGGGAGGAATGAATATATGTTTCGTCCATATAGATAATTGGTCGACCCTCCTGACGGTATTGTTTTATGGTTTTTAAAAACCCTGTCCTCAATTGCCTAATGTCATGTCGCTCCATTAGTAATGTTCGGTTTGTTTTTATTTTGCGCCATCGAAAACCTATACTATGTAAGATCTTACGCAAACTTTCTCTACCACCAGTAAACTCGCTGTCTTCTTTAACTTTTTGGAACAAGCGTTTCAGAGTAGGTGCTGTTTTTTCTTGTACATACCAATTGTGGACAATTCCTCGTAATATTCTTGTATCTATATCATCTATTTTTGTCTTTTTCGGTGTTTTACCTTTATTATGTTTTGTACTGAATGACGAAGCTTCACCCTTATCAATATTTTTACTTTGCTTAACTATAGATTTTACAGTGCTTAGGCTAATACCGACTGCTTGTGCAACCCTTTCATGTATTTTCGCTGAAGGAACCAATAACTCACCACGTTGTGCCTCCAATGTCATAAATTTAAAAACATTATGCACTATTTCACGACTTTGTGCACTCAAAATCTTGTGTTTTACAAGCGACTTAAATTCCATATTAAAATTCCTACGCGGATTGTACCACTATGAGTTCAAATGGATCTTTACAGTGCAATATTCTGCTTAGGACTGGTAGCTGCCGACAGTGTCGTACGCGTGTTCTACGAGCATCCGAATCTCACAGTTGAAATGAATTTGGTCGAGTAGTACTCGTCTGTAAACACTACATTGTTCCATTCAGCATACCATCTTACTCTGGCACGACACAAAGCTAAGCGATTTCGGCGGTGTTCAACGCTAAGAAAGTTGTACAAAAAAAATAAAATTTAATACTTAATGCCATTACGGCTTTACAAATAGGAACTAAAATTTATAATTAAAACTGGGGTGGGGTGGGGTGGGGGTAAGTTTTAGGAATATTAAGGTTGTAGTGATTTTAAGTACGTCATCAAATTCTACATCATTTTTAAGGCATGTTTATGAATTTTTTTATTTTTTTCTTCATTATTGCCGAAGATTAATAAAACCGTGTTTGAAATTTGTGAACTTGAATTGATTTTTACAATTCCTCCACAAAGTCTCCCCCTACCTTTACCCCATGGTATGAGTTTTGTATAGCAAAAACATACCCTACATTCAATACAATAAAAATTAAATAATTTAAAATCAATAAGGCAAGTCCAATGAAATACGAGAATTGCTACTGGCTACTGTCTTAAACCTTCGCGTGCTATTTGTTTTTGTCATTAAGTAGGTTATCTATGATTGCCATATCGTGATCAAAGTTTGAAATCTGTAAAGTTCATTTCGTAGATACCTAGTGATGATTCAATAATCACCTACTCATAAGTGATAACGAATTGTTGCAAACTGTGACCAAGGATTTCAAAATGGACCAATTTGTAGATAAATTGTATAAATTGAAAATTGTAACTTTGGCAACAGAGCGTTTACTCACGTTGATATGATTAAAATAATATTGGATAAAATATGGCGACGATCACACATGGTGGAGGTGGAGCTCTTCAAATTTATTTCCCATAAGCTTGACTATCTCTATATTATCAAATAATGCTATTAGGTAAGACAAGTTAAGATATGTCAATTATTTATAAAGAGAAGATAAAGTAAAGCTCACAAGGTTAAATTTTACACAAGCCAATAAAAAATTTGAAAACAGGTTCTCTTACAAAAAATTTAAAAAAGAGGAGCGTTGTGGGGAGAAATAAATAGGGGATCATTAATAGTATAATTTGATTCGAATAATTTGAAAAGAATCCTTTGAAGAAAATAAAATTAAAATAGAGTAATGGAATGAAATCAATAGAATATTAACCAAAATTAACAATATTAAATAATATAAATAGCAGATCTGCAGAAAGCTATATTTTTTTCCAAATGATTGGCATATTTTTATTTCAACCTTTCGGTATTGTTCCAGCTACTGTTATCAAGAATGACATTTTTTAAAATTTGTTTCTAGTTGAAACCTCCAAAAAATTCGACAACTAACTAGACCATTAATGATAATATTTTGAAGTTTTAGACTGCAAAAAATTATTGCCAAATGTCGAAGGTTCGTTCACAGTAGATTACATCTTAGTCATGGATAATGAATATATTTTTTTTTGTAATAACATTCTGATAGTATTATAGTCCACTAGGAATAGGATCTGCACATTCCAGGAACGATTTTTTTAAAGATGGCGCTTTTTACATATTTTAAAAATGCTATTAATACAACGCGTTTGTTGTAACTTTTTTGTGAGATATGATTTTTTTTGTTTTAAAATATATGTTAATCAGTATTGTGCATTGATTAACAACAATTCCAACAATAAATCATAAGAAAACCAGGATATTACCCTGTTAACGAAGATAATTGATTCTAAGAAATTTCTCTCTTTATTACCACATTTTTTATTAACTCGCTTTTTCTTGTATGTCTGTCCGAATGGAACTTTGTACATGATCTTAAACTTATTTTCCGATGGGTTACGAGACTTAAAATTTTCATATATAATACCACGAGAGTGAAAATTTTGTCGGCAAAATTTTTCGATTGTCATGAAAGTTTGTTGCTTGGCAATTTTGCGAATTACATTTTTAACAAAACCACGAGCCGTCAGGCGAGTGGTTTTGGATTAAATGTCATGAGCAAAATTACCTAAAAGCAACAAACTTGAATACGACAAGAGAAAAATTTTACCTTACAAAATTTTTAATTGAGTGGTATTCGACATGACTATTTCACGAGAGAAAAACTAAAAAATCATATGTTTAAACGTTTTATTTATTGCAAACTTCAATTATACAAAGCCAAAAAAATAATAACATTATGAAAAAAAATTACTTATTTATGTAAAAAGTACAATTATTATAATTGTACGTTGTAGCATTATTTTGGGGATTGTTTTGCATCATAATCTTCAAGAATTTTTGCTATAACTTGTTCAGAAGTATCCTTTTCTAACGTATAATTACGTGCGTCCAGAAACATTCTAAACTTTTTTGTCTTTATTGTATTTCGCGGTATACTTTGCTTAATTGTACTCTCTATTTCATTTATGAATTATTTCCAAATCTTGTATTATTCATGTTAATAATACTTATTTAAATTTTTGAAACAGTTTTAATAATTTTTAGACAGTTAAATAAATAAATAAACAACTTAGTTTCCTTAGAAACCATTAACAAAGATTTTATATTGAATTTTATCACAGAGTGAATTTTATCACAGAGTGATAGAATTTTATACACATAGATTTGATGTATTAAACGTCAAAAAATTGCCGCGACAAGACAAAAAATTGCCAGTTCAAAACCTCCAAATTTTGTCAGTTATCAATTTACTCTAGTGAAATAGTCAACATAATTCAGAATTGGACGACAATAAAAGAAAATATGAGAAGATTTGAAAAAAAATGAGAATTATTGATGAGACGTCACTTTTTTAGTTTTGACATACATCTTATACATCAGCTTGGTTGATAAAAATATCATGTCTTCGTATCCGAGTGGTATAGAGGTTTGGCTGTCAAAATTATGAATAGTAAGCGCAGGGTTCGAATCCTGGACACGGCGATAATTTTTTTGTATTTGTTATATTATGACATTTGTATATGCATAACCTTCAATAACAATAATTTTTTTAAATGACCAATATTTTCAAATTTATATCATTAATTTTTTAATTGCTGATAAAATCAAATATAAAGGATTAATAATGAATGTGAAATTTGTCTGTCATTATCTCATGAAAGTATTAGAAATCAATTGCACCATTCACACTCACAATACTAAAAAACAAAATAATAAATGAAATAATTTTTTTTCAATATACCACGTTTTCACAACGAAATAAAAAGTAAAAAATAATGATAATAAACGTGGGGCGCATGCGACATAGCTACGTTATACATTTTTATAGAACTGTCGCATGCGCCCCACTTTTCTTATTCTTATCATTATTATTTTTTTTTACTTTTTAGTTCGTTTTAAAAACGTGGTATAAAAACATTTTTATTTCATTCTTTTATATTTATTCATTTAATTTAACCGTAAGGTTTGTTATTATTATAAAACAGCGTGTTAAATGCCGGTATTGGAAGACGGTTAGTTATAAAAACATTATGCATACCATCTGCTGTTTAAAAAGGGAGCTACTCAAAACAGAAATTTACGAAACGCACCTACCACCTAATTATTTCAAATACTCAAAATGCTTGCCATCATTTGCTATGCACAAATCCAGTCTTTCTATAGTGGAATTAACACTATTCTCAATTTCAGCAAGGGAAATACTTCGAACTGCTTCAAGAATATTTCACATCCTCACCTGTAGTTGGACGTGTTTTAAAAACTAAATCTTTGATTCTTCCTCATAAGTAAAAATTTAAAACCGTAAGGTCTGGTGACCTTGCTGGCCATGGAAAAATACTCCCACGCCCAATCCACTTATCTGAAAATGTAGTATCTAAATAAAGCCGGACGTCAGCTGCAAAATGCGCTGGGCAACCATCTTGTTGGTTAGGTTAGGTCTGAAATTGTGCATAGCAAATGATGACGAGCATTCTGAGTATTTAAAATAGGTAGCTAGTAGGTTTTGGAAATTTCTGTTATGAGTAGCACCATTAGTTTTGTTTTATTATGTAATGTTAATAAGTATTTTTGAGACGCGTTTTTCCTTGTTATTTTATTTTCAAAACAATTTTAACAACATAATTTCTCTTACAACTTACTAGGTGAGCCAACAATCATCAAAACTGCCAATATCTTTGAAATGACAAGATATATCAGGTCGCAGCTTTGACAGGTTAATAAGTAATCTAATTTTCCTTTATGTAAGCTGGTTAGCATTTTATTTAAAATTTCTCAGAAAAAAACAAAAATAGAGCTAGGTGTTACATAACGCCTTCTAGTTGCCGATTGAAAAATTAAAAGTGTTGAGGTTATTTGTTTCTGGAATTCTACCTTTAATGCTTTTTGTATTAGAGTCTACGTTTTTGAAAATAGGTTCAGGCATATGGAAGTTACAGACTTTTTTATGTCAACGAATGAAACCAACCACCCTGCACCAGAATAGGTAGATACAGAAAAATGGCTTCAACAAAAGTTGTAGAATAAGGACAGCATTTTCTAAAGTTGATATCTTTGACCAACCTAAATTGGAACATATTTTGTAAAAAATCTAGGACATACGGTTTCCGAGATACGCCACCCTTAATGAATTACCCCGTATATATTTTTTTGAATTTAAGATGATCGGTCCGATTCTCTAAGAAAGTGGTTATTAGAACAACTGTCATTTGGGTCGTATATAGGAAGGTCAGTGATTATTTCAGTCACTTTTAGATTTTTCAATTCTCTAAGGTCCAAATGGAGAAAAATTTAACAACTAGTTGTTAGTTTACCACAAATGATGTGACTAATTTATCCACCAGATTTTATTGGTGTAATTTTGAAGTGGAAAAGTGGTAATCAGTGACAGTGATATAAAATGGCACTAGTTGCAGGAAATTTGTTGCGTTGCATATTTTTATATTAGATGCAGCCCAGGAAATAATTCAACGGTAAAATAATTCATATTATTACTGAATAAATAATCTTTATAAATACCTTACCATTATATAGAAGACAAATAGCATCTAATAATAGAAGGTTTCGAGATTCTACTAACCCGTTTTACATTAGTGACCAAAAATTTAGAAAGATTTATCATATTCCTAAAATATTGATGCTACAGGTTTTGATACCTTTGATAGAACCTCATGTGGTTCAACATGGTAGAAGAGCTACTTTTATACCATTACATCTAAAGGTAAATTGAAGTTGAGTACTTGTATATTTAGAAATTGAACTTTCAGGTTCTTGCCACCTTACACTTATTAGCACAGGGGTCCTATCAGGGTTCACTAGGCAGTGATAGTAATGTAGCTATGTCACAGCCAAGTGTAAGTAGGGCAATTAAGGAAGTTATTGAAATTCTTGGCATACATGTTTTTCCTGATATAGTAAAGTTTCTAACTGTACCAGAAGAAAAACTAGAAATCAAAAGAAAGTAAGTATACCTAGAGCATATGAAATGCATATATTGAACATTGATTGTGATCAAACATATAATTTTAGATTCATGGAAAAGTATCAATTTCCTAATGTATTGGGAGCTATTGATTGCACTTATATTGCGATAATCTTTCCATCAATAGATGATGTTAACAACCCGGGAATTGCCTATTTGAATAGAAAAGGTTTTTACAATATTAATGTACAAGCTGTAAATATTTGATTCCTAAACATTTACAACTTAGTTAAATATTTCAAATAAACAACTTTTGTATTCACTTCATGCGGAATTGATTGATTCAGAATTAAGTTTTGTATTTCATATTCAGCTGACATTCCACATGAAAATGTTATTTGTATTATCCCATTAATCATAACATCTGAATAATGTATTGAAGTTTTCTCAAGTTCTTTACTACTTACTGGCAGGCGCATCAGAAATATATTAATTAGGAGACTGGATGTATGAAACTAGTACAATACTGTTAAATATTACAAATTTTAATTAAGGCTTAAAAACACCTCACAACTCAGACTTATTTATTTCAGGTCTATCTAATATCTAAATATCTAATCAAGAAAATGAAAAAATGCTTTCGGAAAAACATTTTAATGAAGCACTCAATTCTCTAGAGCTTTCAGAGAATGCATTTGCAGACTGCAGTAAAATGTTGCTGGTTGAATTTTTTGCTTTTGGTCTTTTTTTTTCTGGATATGGGTGTGGCTGTTGACATTTTATCATTTGAAACTATAGGAACATGTTCCACTATAATTTCTTCAGTCAGATCATTTCCTATCAAAAAATCAAATATGTAAGTAATATAAAAAGATTTGTGACCTTTTTGAAATCTCTCATTTAAAAAAAGCTTGAATACAAATACATAGTTACTTAACATAATTTCAATGATTACTTCTAAACTAATTGAATTTTATAGCTTTAGCTCCGACTGTAGTTATCTACACTGGACTACATTTAAATTACAAACGTTACTATATCATCATTACTCATTACTTCTGAAGTACCAGGCTGATTCTCAATAGGTTCAGGGTCCATCACATTTTGCTCAAATTTTTGAAACTCGTAGTTTGAATAAGTTTCATCAGCAACAGGGATTGATATCAAGTTAACTTCTTCTAGCAATTCATTTAAACCAGTTATGGTTGCCCAGCCTATTAGTGACATAAGTTTCTCTTCCATATCACTAAGCTGCTTTGGCTTGCCTCCTCCTCCAGTGTGTTGTAAATTCACAGTTATTTCTCTAGCTTTCTTTTTTGTTTTGGATTTATATTCAATGAAGAATCTCCTCCATTCAGAAACAGAAAATGATATTTCTCTATTAATGTGCAAGCTGTTAACAATGCATCATTAGAAATAATGGATGTGGTAATTAGGTGGCCTGGTTCTGCCCATGATGCTACCATATTTAATAATAGTCGGATAAGGGCACGAATGGAAAATGGAGAATTTCCAAACAGTTTGCTTATAGGTTGTTTGGAAACCTTTTCAATTTTTTTTAATTTCGAGGTATTTCGAGGTATTAGTGGATATCCATTAAAATCGTATTTTCTTACACCGCTGGAGAATACAAGAACTAGAGTAGAGGAATTGTATAATGAGGCACACATCAGGACACGCAACACGGTAGAACGTTTGTTTGGATACTGGAAACGACGTTTTCCAGTTTTGGCTTATGGAATGCGCCTTAAATTGGATACGATATTGGCCGCTATTACGGCAACTGCAGTTCTACAAAATATGACTCGCAATATACACGAAGAAAACCCTCCACTACTCCCAGATGACATCGATGCTCTTGAAATAGACGAACTGATTGTGAATGGTCAAATGATCCACGCTACTATTGCAGTTGATGGAATAATTGTTGATAATCGTACTGATTTAATTAATAATTATTTTTTTAATTTATAATAAATATATACAGTTTTGAACATGTTTTAAAGTACTACATAATATTATTTTTGTTTCATTTTTATCAAGGCTTCTTTCTTTATTTCTAGATCCAATTGCAGTAACTGCCTTTCCAGCATCTGCTTTTCGATTTGCTAATTTAAATCATTCTGAATCTTTTGTTGTTCCATGTCAGCAATGGCAATCCATTTTGTAAGCAGCTGATCGTATTTCTTCACTATTGCTGGTCGTCTTCTGCTTGCACTGGCTTGAGTCTAAAATTATGAAGCAAGTACATAAACGGAAATTGAAATAGTAAAAACCGATTACATACACTGGTTGCTTTTACTTTCGAAGCTATTGCAAAGATATATTTGCTGGTGCACTCAACATAGTAGTTTTAAATTTGCTCGAACTCCAACTTGGCTGAAACAGATGATATTGAATGATTTTTAGGTAACCTACACTTTTTTATGGCTGCAAATAATAAGTTTAACATAAATATTACTTTCACACCAACATACCAGCAAAATATCTTCAGTTTCTTCTGGATTTATAATTTCTTCTGTGCTGCTCCTTCGTTCGTCATCCTTAAAATTTAAACATTAATGTAGGTCTGTATACACTATTTTAATTTTCATTTATATTTTAATAAATACCTACAACGGTTAAATCCATCAATATATTATCTTCATTTGAATCAAATGGATTTTCTAATCCATTTACAGTTTTATTATTCATAATGCACAGAAGCAGTTCTTTGTCCGAGCATTTATTGTCTATCTTCTTCGGCACACCTCCTCCTAATACACCATGCATTTGATATATGTATATAGTTGATAATGGTGCTAAACAAACCTGTCAAATATATTTCCTTTCTTTCCTCAGCCACAATTTTTCGAACTTTCATCTTTCTGTTACTATAGAATTTTTTCAATGATTGCACATTTCTATGTCTGTTTTCAGGACAAGATGCAATAAACTCCTTCCCAACTGTTTCCCAAGCTTTGTTTTTTTCATCAATACTAACACCATATGTCTTCTTATTTTCAATTATGTCTTTGTAACTACTATCAATATTTAGTAGCAGTTGCTTCTCTGTGCCGGTGAAGTTAGGCATACGAAATTTTCTCTTGATCTACAAAAGAAAACAAATTCGCATTTTCAGTATGAATAGCTATGTAATTCTGACATTACCAAGTTGCTTTCCATTTCCTTTGGTTCGTAAATACCTAGTGCAGTAGAAACAGTTAAGAGTGATAAAACGCTGATAATGCACCACGGTTGCACTGGAGTTTATTGTTTTTTATTGTTCACATTTGACGCGGGCGAAAGCTGTCACTCAAAGTCAAATTATGAAAAGTCACTAATAAGTTACTAGATTTTCTCAGTGTTGCCATGTATGCCATACGTTAAGCGTTAAGTAATGCTTAGGCTGGAGCGGTGGAGACTTACGAAAGGCGTGCTTAAATTTGAAACGGTGCAACCGGGCATTAGTTTCTTAAAAGGTTTTTTTATATCAATATCAAAATCTAGGACATTGAGTATCAATAATTACTGCTATCTCCGCAGCTGAAATTTGCGTAACAATATTCAGGGATGTCTAATTTTGTATCATACCATAAGGAAGGTAACACATTAGCCAGAAATACAGTTATTTTATTATTATATTATATACATGAATTTTCTATTTCGAGAGATCGGAATCATCTTAATTTCCGCGCTTCTTCATTTTAACCTCAATACATGAGGTTAGGCTATGCGAGTGGAAAAGTTCCAGTAGTCAATAATCTAAAGGAAAAAAACCCTCAATATGGGGGGTTTGAAGGTCTATCTCTAACTGCGGCAGCACCAAATAATGAAGTTGAAATTATTCCACTTAGGTAGAGTATTTTCACTTATGCATACTTTCAAATTTTCGAAACGATCTCATGGCTAGCTCACTAGAAATACAATTTACTATCATCGTTTCTATTTGGCAGCATTAACATTAAACTTCTTTACGACTTCATGACGCATGTAGCAATATCAAGACGAAATAAAACTCTATTTTGCTGAAATTTGTAGTCCAATATCATACAATTCAATGTAGTTTGAAATTATCGGTGACCACATTACTAATCTACGCTATCCAATCTCGAAGGCAAATATTTTATTAAAGCGAGATAGGTCACTTGAGGTGTGCTTTCATTGAAAAACCATTTTGATTATCCCAATTGTTCATAAATTAAAATGTCCATAACGCAATGCCGTTCGCTAACAGATATTTCAAGATTAGGAATAGCTGAACGAATTTAATTATTTCAAAACGTTTCCTTCTAATTTGTTTTTTAGTAAACTAAACACTACCGGTATATAGTGTCCATTTATATAGCGTTGCTGAGCTGAAAAGTCTCGCACCAAGGGATTATCTTTGAAACGGATAAAGGGAAATTTATGAAATTCCAGGACGATGGATGATACGTTCTTCTGCGTATTTTAGAGCAAAAGTCAAATGTTTTTGACGTCAGCGATTAGCGTACGTCCGCCATCTTGAATTTTTTGAAATGGCAACCTAGGTCGAGTGACGTATTACAGAGAAACTTATTTTTTCTCTTTCAAAAAATAATAGCAATGTATCACTTTACTTGGAAATTATAATAGAAATTCAACAAAAATATTGATGGATGTTACAGAAATTTGTAAACTGAACATTCATTTAAGTTGCAAATACTTCATCACAATAAGTGCTTAAAATGCTGGCCATTTGTTTGTAGCGGCCGTACGCTAAACGCAGACGTCAAAAACATTTGACATTTGCTTTAGCATATGCAGAATAAAGTATCATTCATCGTCCTAGAATTTCATAACTTTCCCTTTATCCGTTTCAAAGATAATCCCCTTTCAGCAACGCTGTATAATATTCATATGTATACCAGATATTTTAAAGAATAATTCAGAGTTACACTCTTTCTAAAGTCAGTGTGGAGTGAGATGTTTAATCCCATTGATGGCAAACTCCACCAAATGACGACCCCGAAGTCGTGCTGCCTGTCAAAAAAAGACACAGTATAGTAATTTTTAACTACCAAAAACGCCGCAATCGCAGAACATTGTCCTTTGTGACGTTTTGCCTCACTTTTTCCTACGCGATTAGTAGATAGCATCCATATTTTGCGAAAATAAGAAGTAATAACTTCATCTTAATCTTTGAAATTCTTGAAAGAAAAATTCGTTCATCAACCACATCACTGCTTTTGATTAAACGCTTTAGGCGACATAACCCACGCTTTTATAGATCAGTAGGTATCTCAAATGACATCAGTTTCCTACGTTTAAATTTTGGTAAAACTCCTTTCATGTTTGAAAAAACTCATCATTGACTTACGAATACTTTGAAATCTGAGAAAAATGAAATAAAATTATAAAAGATGCTCAAAGTGATTTACGTTTCACCATGCGTTAAATAATACCCAAGAGTGATAGGAAATACCTAATATTATCACTGTTACCCTAATATTATTACTTAGCGCATGGTGAAACGTAAATTGCATTCAGGAATTCCTAAATCTTATTTAGGTATTAATTACTTTAGGAAATGGTTGGTGAAATCGGGCATTACGTATTACTTAGCGCGTGGTGAAAGGTAAATTGCTTTAAGTAATTCCTAAATCCATTTAGGTATTACCTCACTTCAGGAAATGGTTGGAGAAACTTTCCATACTTTACACTTTATTTGTGCTTACAAAACCATACTTACAACTGAATGAGTTGTATGAACAAGTAAAAAAAAAATTATATAAAGGTCTATTCATCTATACAGTCACCCTTTCCGAATCAAAACCGACCCCGGCCAGTCTCAGTCATAATAACGGATATATTCACATCTACCAGTCAGGTTATTTTGACTGTATTCAGTCTTTTTTTTCTATCAATTGCGTCGAGTGCCTTTAAGTGTACTTTTCTATATTTTTGGGATGCCGTTTTCGGAAAATGACCTGGCTGTCATAGCATTAATTTTGGATGAAGCAACATGAGAAAAAAAGAAAATGGGTTCACGAGGCATGGAAAAAAAGATAAACAGAAGGAGAGTTTTTCACGTTATTTAAAGAGTTGATCGATGATGGAACAAAGTCTTTTCAGTATTCTAGAATGACCGAGATCTGTTTTAACATATTGCATAGTAAACTAGAAATGCATTTAAAAAAACAAAATACTCACTGGAGAAAATCAATAACATCCAAGGAACGTTTAGCAGTTTGTTTGAGGTAAGTAAATAAAAACAATAGAATTCGCTGTTTGGATCCTTACTTTGTGGAATCTACTCATATTACTTTGTTAAATGAAACTAAGTGTTTATAATTAATTCCACTATTTAATGCAAAATGTAACTTCTGTCATTCTGACGATGATATATCAATATCGAAATAATTATCAATAGCTTAGAGTTTTCATAATTCTTGCATTAAATAGTGGAATTGATTAGAAACATTTAATTTCATTTAAAAAAGTAAAAACAATAGAAACATGACATCGTCTCCGTTTAACTCTTCCAGTTCCCTCTTCACCTTTTGGACAAAGTTCTGGAAGATTTGTAACTCTAAGTTTCGGTAATGGCTCTGGTGGTGGTGGTTCAAGCAGTTTATCAATAATATATAACCTAAAGTCATACAATGTTTTTTATTGTCTGGATTCCCTTTCTTGTACAGATAATATGAAGTGAGCAGCATCATTTGGAATATATGAATTCCAAGATTTTTATACCACACTGTGCTCACAGAAGTAATAATTGACAGCATCTGATCACAATGGTCAACCTTCCCTTTTTAAAATAAGATTATGTAAAATACAGACACATCTTATAATATTATCTGCTGTATTAACGTCAGTTTCAATGGCTTTGGACAGTAGACGCCATTTTACATATAGTATTCCAAACACACATTCAACAGATTTTCTTGCTAGGCTTAACCGATTGTTGAAGGTTTGTTGGTCTATTGGAATATTATGTCCCCTATAGGGTTTGAGTAAAAAATTAAGGAGCGGATATGCTTCGTCCGCCAAAAATACATAAGGGGCTTTCACGTTAGTGCCTGGTAAAAAAGCAGGTTCAGGTACGTGTATTTCCTTTCTTATCAGTCTCTTATAAAAGTCGGAGGCTTGGAAAGTACCTCCATCACTTTGCTTCCTATAACCTCCAACATCTATAGCTAGAAATTGGTAGGTAGTTTGTATGTTTTCCATCTATTGTTCCAATAACGTTTGGGAAATTCCATATTTTATAAAAATCCTCTGATATAGCTTTAAACTGATTTTTTGTTGGTTGAGGCATATTTTCTGGTTGTAGTCCTTGCCATATAATTTCCACTGTCTCTCTTATAATTTCTCCCACAGTCGAAGCTCCCACACGAAATGAAAATGAAATACTTTTAAATGAGCACCCAGTTGCCAAATATCTGAAATTGAAGATATATCATTAAACAATAAAAAAAACACTCAAATCTTAGCCAACAAAATTTTAAATAACTAATAGGGTTTTTAAGGACATCCTATAACTAAAATGTATTTATTAGTAAAATCGTTAAATGAGAAAATGGAAATATGTCGGGGACCAATTTTCTGTTGAACTTGGTAAAATAATACCTCGTCGATCAGGCGACGCTGCAGATTCTGTTTACGAATCCAAATGGCCATATTTTCATCAACTGTTGTTTCTGAAAGAAACTGTAAAACCCAGGACTTCAAAAGGCAACTGTTCAGATCTGCAACCAAATGAAACCACGAGTGAATACGTAACCTCTCAAAATGAGTTCTCGGATATGGATGATAATAGCGCATTTGAAACAATAGCAGAAGAAAATGAGAATCAATTGGAAAGTCAAAATGAATCTCAAATAAATACCAACAATTCGAAGGACACGAATGTTGTACTTCCTACAACTTCGAAGGCAGCTTTATAACGAAAGCTATCATCAACGAATTCTTTTATGTCGCGATGATAAATATTGGGAAGCAAAAATTGGAATTATTAAAGGCGAAAAAGGAAAAATCAAAAAACGATGATGACGAAGATTTGCTATTTTTCAAAAGTTTGCTTCCCCATGTGCATAGAATTCCGCCAAATTTAAAATTAACATTTCGAAGTCGTATGCAGGATATCGTTAATTCTTTTGCTTATTCTCAAGTAACTTCACTGCCTCAGATTTCACCTGCTCCTTCCTCTGCTTTTTCGTACACATCCTCAATCCCTGAATCTCCGGCACTACAGATCTATAATACCGAAAATTCCATTCATAATTCACAAATTGATTTTAACGCTACTTACGCGGACCTTTCAAAATACGTTAGATTGAATAAAATATTTGGAGCTGGATTAAGAATGTTTTTTCTAAGGAAATAAATAAATTGGTTCTAAAAACTTTATTATTATTATTCTTACCTTATGGTTATTACAAGTCTCTCTTCAGGTAAAATGGGTTGCTTATGCCAGATGTACCATAAGCCTATGTTCAATTCTCTCTAAAAGGTAAGTAAAAGTATCTAGATTCATTCGCATATAACGATAAAAGCTATCTGGATAATCTTTTAATTCTTTAAACAACTTATGGTATTCTCCAAATTGTGTTCTATTTTGATTAATAGGATGAATACCTCTTTTCCGTCTTTTTAGTTTTAAAAGCAACAAAATTTCTTCGTCCGATGAAGAAGACATTTTTGCACTACTTTTAACCTAAGTGAAGTAAACAACTAAGTAAAATAAATCTACAAAAACAGAAGCCGATTCCGATTACCCGCTTTCTTTCTGTGTGCAAGCCTGCCTCTATCGGCGCCGGTAACCAGCGAGCAGGTTACCCGCTTTCTTTCTGTCCCTACACTAAAGCTTCATCCCGAACTTATGCCGTTGGCCTTTATGTATTGGCAAAATTTAAGTCTGCGTATTTAAGTCTGAGTATTGTCCATCGATGGACAATACTCTAGTGGGATAATATATTTCTACCATTTTATTGTTATAACAATTTATCAAAGGCATAATTTTTTCCAACTAGTGTTTTGAAAGGGGTCTCTTTCATCATCTGATTCTCCTAAGAGGGTCTGTCTCGATTATATTTCACTCTTTTTGAAGGCCCTGGCACATCTTTCATGATATCTGTAACAAAATAGAATAAAAAGATTACATGAGCCCTATATGCCGGTGAACGCCTATCGAGCGGTCAACGTCGTTTTCTAGGGAAGGTTATGAAATATTTTGTTACCAATATGGCTTTGAAACTAATAGAACAATACAATTATCAAGAATATTATTAATTTAAACAAAAAAAACAACGTTAGCTTACCTTTTGCAATACAAATCAACTAAACTGGGCAACAATTTCCAAAAACAAAAAACCAGACTTGACACGTGATAGACTGAATCCTAAGCAAACATCCGCTTAACTAAACGAACATATTCAAACTGACCACACAATTTAACATTATATTAGATAGACACAAGAACGCCTCTCGGAGTTTTTCGCTTATTCGGGTGAACGCCCCTATGGTGGTGGTGCCGGTTGCGAATGTGTTAATACTGTGCAAAATGTGTTTCAAGCTCTTGTATTTTTTCACATTCTTTGAAATAATTATTGATTAGCTCCTTTTTATGTCTTATTCCTTGCCGATTATGTCAACATGAGGATTTTCAGTAACAGCTAATAAGATTTATTGCAGCTTCTTTTGTTCTTTGTGTTTTCTATTGATACAGTACGACTTAACATTTTCGATAACCTTTCAAAAACAAAATTATTTGATTTTTCGCGTATTGCACATCGTTTCATTTAAATTATCTCAACTATCCAACAATTTTTATTAATCTCTCCTATGTGTGTATATATTGGGATGACATTCACAGATTTTTCTTCAAACTACAACTCTTTAATGAACGTAACAATCAAAATTCAGCATATCTCTCTTGAGCTACCTGGGCAGTTCAATTAATTTCAAAATTTGAACAAACCCTGAGGCTAGTTACAAATTTTTTTTATACATTTTTGGTGATTTGGAAAATATTATATTGCACTAACGAATTACCCTGTTTATAACTACTACAATATATCTAATAATAAGTGGATTTTCCATTGTAATAAAAGTATCCGGTAATTGTGAATAATTTCTAATTATTATCTGGAGAATCGCATTTCTTACGGCTTCCTAGCTTTTCAATGCAGGTCACTAAGCTTTCCGTTTTTACGGGGCTTATCATTTAACATTGACTAGTTATAAATTCCGTTATCCTTCACTTTAATTTCCATACACTCGTACATCACTTGCCTCGAAACGCTTGGAGGAATAAATACTGATTTTTTACCTTTGCTGTACTATTCGCGATAGTCAAGCAGCCATTAAATTTCTTTCGTAATCAGTTCTAAAATGATATAGGAATGCCTAGGGAAACTCAATAAACTAGGCGAGAACAACATTATCACCTAGCTGTGGATTCTAGGACACACTGGAATAGAAGGAAATGAAATAGCAAATGAACTAAGAGAGGGTCTGAAACATCCTTTTGGGGGCCGGAACGTTTTTGCGGTATCAGCTCCAATGTAGTATCGGAAGAAATAGGCAACGCCAAAAAAATGAAAAGATCAGACAATTGGAAAGATTTAGTAGGGCTTAGACAATCGGAGATACTCCTGGGAGACTACTACAACCAGGTGAGAACGAATAAATGTCTAAAGTGTCCTGACGGACACTGTCTACTGAATGGGCACCTTAAAAAGCTCAAAATAGTGGAACAAGAAGAATGTAGATACTGTGGAATGGAAGAAGAAACCTCCATCCGCATACTTGCGGATTGCATAGCAATACAGAATCTTAGGCCACAACAACTAGGAAACTAATGGATAGAAGAGGGACACTTATCTAAACTAAAACCTGCTGATATCTTAAAATGCCTTCAGGAGATATGTCTGAAGGAACTACTAGTTTTTGAGACATTCCCGAGGAACTAAGTAGAAGAAAGGGGTATACTAGATTTTTTAGGTCTCAGTGAATGTCACCCCAATGTTCATACAAACATATTACTCTCGAATCAACCCAACTCTTACTAGGTGGCAAATTTGAGGGGCTACTTTACAGTATCTTCTGCTTTCGTCTTATGTTCACTAAGTTTGTTGTTTGTTGTCATTGGTACAAGTAGTGTCCAGAATCCGGCAAACCTTTGTAGTAGTTCTATAACTTCTATGTGAAGATAACGGATTTATTTGAAAGGTATCGATTAATGGCGGTTTGAAACAAACATTTCAAAATTATTTTCATATATACCATTAGTAAACTAGGCCAATGACTTAACCTTTCACTCTTTCCTTTTTTCAATTTCTTCCATCCAAGCTATTCTGGAGCCTCTATTATTATAGACTTAATGCATGCAAGCTCTACAACTTGACTACTAGGTTTGTCACATTGAGTGCATAGTCTCAGCCACCAAGGTTGATCTCTTGCCATGATAATAGCTTATCGCTCCTCTCCACTCTTCTAATTCTTAATAATTTTCCCCATTGTCTCTTATTTTTCAACTTAATGTGTTGGAAGAAGCAAGAAACTTGTTGACCCACAACGGCTGAGGTTGTGAGGTTGGTTGGGTAGGTAAATTTGGGATAATTTTCTGGTTAACATTGTTCATTTGTAAATTATTATTCAGATCCAGGAAAATTATGGAAATTTTTTTTTGGTAAAAATTTGTAAATTAATATCGTTTTTCTGAATTAATTTTTTTTCTTTTTTTTTGGATATAGTCCGGAGGAGAAAATTTCCAAAATTTTATTTATTAGAAAAAATAATCTTTTTATAAGATTTTTCATTGAAAAATTAACTTCCGTTTCGGAAGAATAGACCTTCAAAAACCACATATTTAAAAACAAAAATTCTATTAACGAATTGTTTTTTGATCAGAAGCCTAGAAAACGAAAGTGAATGTTCTCTAGGTAAATGAGAAATACGGGTGTGTTAGTGGAGGATTGTTGCGGCGCTAGGTGTTATTTCCCCCACCATGACGCCTAATCGCTGCCGCGCTATAGTTCCGTTGCGCGTGCTGCAATAGTTGCCCCTTTTGTACACATTTACAGATTGGATTCAATAATCTGACGAATAAATCACGAACTTAAGTAATTAGCAAGCTTTGACTCTCATTTTTTCAGCTTCTAATGATCGTATCAAAAAAAGTAGCAATTAACTGCAATCTTTAAGAAGCTTCCATAATAATAGCTAAAACGTTATTTTCAAACTCAACAGTTGATAGGAAACAACAAAAAAGTGTCTCTTCTGTATGTTCCTTGTGCTAATTGATGAAAATTAAGAAAGAAGATTAATACATTTATGTATTTGTACCACTTAAAGCGGTAACCGAAGTTTTGTTTAAAACTTTTTTCAATTATTCAATATAACCTTGATATTTTCAAAGGTCAAATAACGAGTAATATTACAGATGTAACAAAATTTAATACATTCTACAGTTATTTGTCCTTTGAAAATATCAAGGTTATATTGAATACAAAGACTTGAAATTCCCTGCAATTAACCACAGGTAGGGTTCTTTTAAATGTAGTTATATAATCAAAGGAAAATGTTCACACAAAGCAAACCACTTGTATGCAACAAGTATGAATTATGTAAGAGCGCTATTTTTCGTTTGTTGCATTCCTCGGAACTTTTATACTTTCCCTTATTAAAATAATACAAAAGCCTTATTTTGGTAAGGAAGTATTTAATTAAAAACTTTTAATTCCAATTAATGTTTGGAAGCATGTTATTTATTCATGGAATACGGTTTTCTTTGATATTTGTCAAAAAAATGTAAATGTTTGCAACAAACAGTTTCTGTTAATGTGCTATAAAATCAAATGAGTGATTGTTTGAGATAATTTCTTTTTAAATGATGAAATAAAATAATTTAATTTGCTTAAATCTCCATTATAATTTGAACTAACGTTCAATTTAAAATTAGTTACGCGTTTCGCTATACAGTAGCTTTATCAAACTAGTGATAATACGGAATTCTAGGATATTGTAATGTTTTTGTTATTTTTTTAAATAGTTTTTACTTGTGGGATACATTTATACACACTACTATGGCTAATTACTATTTATTTATTTAAAGAAACACACACTGTATTAAACTTAATTTATATACACACTTTACTAAATGTCTACTAATTTATTTACACTTGGTATATTAGTTCACTGTCCGATTACTGAGAACTTCGGTATACTATCTGTGAACTAACTCTTTACTGTCCGTTTCACTAATTCTCTCGAACTATCTATGAACTCGCTCAAACCCGCGTATATATAGTCTTTATCGGTTCTGGAAAGTTCTAATATTTTATGACGCTCCTCATATGCGTAAATACTGCAGTAACCCGAAAGTTCTAGAAAGCGCATTCGCCAAAATTTATAGTCGAGAGGCAGGGCCGGCTTTGAGTTGGTGACCTCGCAACAATATTGACAAAAGTATTATAATATGTTTAAATGGAAATGAAGGACAAAAAGTGCCTAAATACGGAATTCTACGAATATTAACGAATGTATTGAAATAGTTTATCTGGAAATTTATTCACAACATTCACAATATTAAGCTTTTAAATTGATTATTTTTATCTGAAGGAAATACTTGTTCTAAAGTACGTTTTTGTATCTTTTTATTTATGATATTATCAATTAAATTTGGATCGTAATTAATATTGACTGCTATTTGTTTTATGAGATTTAGTTCTTTGTTGAAATTATTAGTGTTTAATGGGACTGTTAAAAGTCGTATCATACTATTGAAGGTTGCTAATTTATGACTAAATGGGTGGACCGAACTGTTATGAATTGTAATGTCTGTATGTGATGGTTTGCGAAATATTGAAAAATCATGTTTATTATTTAAATTTGAAATTGTAAGGTCTAAAGAATTTATAGACTTATTTTTTTCAAGCTCTACGGTAAATTTGTTATTGTTATGAATTAATTTCTTTTTCCTCCTACCTCTATAGAAAGTATACACTTTCCTTCCTCAGGAAACTCACCCTAGGGAAAAAAGTATACAGAATAGTATATTCTGTAACAAGGTTGGAATGAAAATTAGACGCGAGTGGGAAGTTCCGAGCGCGAGCCGAAGGCGAGCGTGAGGAACCACGAGCATCACGAATTTTCATTCTAACCAAGTAGCAGACTATACTTTCTCTACGATCAAAGATTTTAAATATACATTTTTAAATAGAATTGAGCAAAAGATAATTTATATTATAGAACACAATCACAATTATATTAGGTAAAAACTCAGTAATCCAAGAAACATTCTACTTTGTATTAATTGTTATATTTGTACAGTTCTCGAAATAAAAAACTGGTGCATTATTGTAGATATTTTCAACAATTGCGTGGTTAGGTTAGGTTACGGTTACGTGACAGCAATAATTTTGACACTTACTCAAGTTTTGACACTACGATGACAATGAACTGCGTCAAGGCTAATGTTATTATTGCTAACCAGTGTGAGAGTATTATTCTATCACAAAAGAGATAATCTAAATACATTTAAATTGCATGGGGGCAGAAGTGTTGCAGAATATTTCTTCAATCTCAAGAGAGAGAATTCCAGCATTCTGTAATCAAATTTGATTTCAGAATTGGCAAATTCTGTGATGATCGTGGAGAAAGTACTTTTCCTCCCTTGATATCTTAACTATTTTTAGTTCGTTTACCTATAAAGCGTGATTTATAGTTTTTTTAAAACTATAATTTATTTGACTCGCGAATAAAACTATCATAGTAACCATTGCGATTGACTTTTAGAGTGCAAAGTTGTTACGTTTATTAAACTTTATTGACTTTTTCAAGTGATTTTGAATTTACAAATACGCCACCTAATATTTGGGAACAAGTCATCATAGCCTCATTAACCTTATTGCCACAAAAATCTAAAAACATGTATGAAAAACAATATAAGCAATAGACTGAAGACAACAAACTAAATAATTATACAGAAAAAGGTTTAATAAGTTGGTAGGAGGAAAAATGAAATGTATTACTCAGAAGTAAAGTTCCTCTTCCTTCCTTGGATTATTACTAATACTAGGGGAGGTCAGTTGAAGATGACGCATCTAATTAAAAAAATTTATATTGACCAATAAAACTATAGTAATAAGTTCGCATTAATACACAGCAAACTTTTCATGTCTACTAAGTATTTTTCGAATTTATAAAAATAAATCTTCATAATAAGTAGATATGATGAATTTGCCTTTTTAAAATGTTAATGTGTCCGTCTTTCCCAGTAACTTGTCAAAGATGACGCAAACGTTTGGGTAAGACGACGCAAAAAAAGGTAGGGTAATTCTGATTTGATTTGTACATGAATTCTGAAAATCTTTATCAAACACAAAAATCTGACAAAAAATAAACATGGTAACTAAAAAGTAAAAGTATTTTTCTAATATTGGCCCAAATTATTTTGACTCTTTTATTTACAAAAATCACATCTGTAATTTTTAGCACTCTCGACTCCGCTACATTCTTTATGTGCCCATTGCACTTATTTTTGTTATTTGTTGATGCAGTGGGTTCAGGAGATATGGTTTAAATACTCACATGTGCCTCAAAATTTGATTTTGAACTAATTTGGTAATAATTTCTGGATGTTAATGGTTGCGGGTTTCTATTTAAATCTGTTGTTGGTATCTTGGTCTTCCTCAAAATTACGTGATGCATCAAAATCATCTCCGCAAAATTTTTCGTCATTGAATGGGAAAATTCTAGTTGCTTCAAATCCGGATACACCTTTTTCTATATTTGCCACTTGTTTATATGCAGAATTAAATATTTCTGCTATATCATATTAACTTAGTTTGTATTGGTCAGAGTTAATTTCAGATCTCATTAAAACCTGTTCATGTCTGCTGAAAGCGCTCTTAAGAGGACCAAAAAATATCACGTTTTTTTGCTTATGAGATTTGTTGGGTGGTAAAGTAACTATTACAATAGAATTTTTAATACAATATTCGTAAGTTTCCAAAGAGATGTGGCTACTGCGGTTATCCGAAATTAATAACATTGGATTTTTTGTTGTTGCTCGAACTTGATTTTGAAAGTGCTGTAAACATCTGTAAAATATGTCTCCATTACTCCTGCCGTTCTTAGTACAAAATTACAGTGCACCTGTTGGAACATTTCTTTCCAATAAAGGAGTCATCCTTTGCCTGGGGTAAACAAATAAGGAAGTTACATACGTTTCAACTGCTCTTATAGCACAATAAACATTTTTACCATGCAATAACTCCAAATTGTTTTATACCTTTGGGTCCCAAACGTTTGGCTGTTTCTTTTGGAACAATGGCAGTTTCATTCGCATTATACATCCTTTCTGGATGAAAGTTGTTTTTGTCAATAGTAGTTCTTAAGTTTTGAAAATATTAATTGACTTCGGTTTTATTAAATGCTCTTATGCCATTTACGCTAGTTGATTCCGGTTTTCTTAAACTTATTCCATTGTTCCTCGTTAAAAAGTTCTTATACCGGTCATGCCCAGCCATTTGATTAGTTCGGTTAAAATTATATTTAATATTATTGGCTTCAGCATACTTATAAACCAGTTGACACAATCCCTCTTTGGTAATTCCAAAAAATAATTTAGCCATGGTTTGTACGTATTGCAAAATTTCATTTTCTTGCTGTGGTGTGAAAATGGGTGCTCTGCCCAATGAAATTAATTTTTGTTGTCTTACATTATTTCTAATTTTTAAGTGACGTCTTAGAGTGTCCTCTGGAATTTCATAGTGTCTTGCCACTTCACGTATTTTCCTATTTTCTGTTACAACCTTGTTTACAGCCTCTTCAATACGATCTGTATGTATTCCTCTATTTGTTTTGTAGAAAACATGTATATTATTATCGAGGGTAAGATGACGCACATTTTACCTTCTTGGCTTTTGGGTTCCGCTGTTAGTCCAAGTTTCTGTATTTTACGAAACCAAGCCTAGTCCTAGGTATAAGCGCCAACCGATTAATTGCGATTTGCGAACTTCCGTCAACAGTTATTATTATTATTATTATATTTAGACAAGGACAGAGGGACAAGTCCCTATTGTGCCCAATAACAGATAATTACATATGTAACCTACTAGTAGGTGAAGAAAAGAAAAATAAATACAATATTTACAAATATACCAAAAAAAAGATACTATAGGTGCTCTAGAAGCGTTCGATCAAGTCTGCTTTTAAACGAGTTAGTTGATGGTGCAGAAACTGTGGATACATCAAGGTTATTCCAGCTGTCGAAAACCCTGTTTGGTAAGAAGTTTTGTCTTGATCTGACGGTAAAGTTTCCTTTTTTTAGTTTAAAAAGGTTGCCCTTACACCGATCCTAAGAGTTTTATTGAGCTGTGTAGTACCGAGCCGATTCGATTTAGTGTGGCCCGTTTGGAGCAATTCTACATGCGGGTCTATCAAAAGCCTAATAATTTTCTGTCTTTCGTTTATTGACCTTGACTTGAATAGTTTTTAATTTGCTCCACATATTCCATCTTATATCTATCATTGCAATAATTATCTTTTATTATACCGCTCTTTCTGTTACTCCGTTTCGTAAGAAAACAATGAGTTTTATAATCAACATTCTTTTATTAAAATTAAAGGATTAAAATGTGCATTTATTTCCATTATTTATATCATTCTTTTATGTTCTTGTGAATATTCATGCTTTCGAAAAGAATTTCCTGAAAATGCAAAATAATTGAAATAAATCTACACTGATATCTATGTAGATTAGGCCTGTGTCATAATAATGAAATTAATATCAAACTAATACTACGCATAACTAACAAATAAAAACGTCAGTGGAGAAAATAAATGTATGAAAAGTCATGGATCATTCTGGCACCATATTTCACAGGTCGTGTCAGCAGCAGAGATTTCTTGAGGTCTTTTTTAACAAATTTACATCATTTATCACGTTTAGGAAAAACCGAGATTTTCATGCCTTTTCATTTATAATATCGTAAAGTTGATGGGAAAATATGATGAGCAGATGCTGAAAGTTACGGAAGAGTAAACATTTATGTTTATCCGTAGTTCAAAGTAACAGATCGTTATTTAATTAATCTAGCAAATCCACTTCGTAATTCTCTCATTTACTAATATTGTTGAGAGATGTTCAAATAGTTCTTGTAAATCAATTTTGTGCGATAATACATTAAAACGGACCTTAACCACATTTTTTTGCATGTTAGGACCGACTGGTAGAAAGTGTAGAACTTTATAATTCCCTCACTTCCTACAACTTTCCTATGCCTGTTAATTTATGTTCACTTATGGCGAAAAACGAGAAGGATATTTTTGACGTACTTGTAAGGTTTATTACTGATTCTAAATTGGAAATATAGACTTTTCCTGCTGATTAATATCTAGGCCTTCTATACTCCCTGTGGTTAATGAACACCGTCCGAGACCATCTTCTCTCTCAAACAACAACAAATCAAGTTTTATTATATACATGTATATTGTGAATTATTCTTTTTTTTTATTTCCTGCAACTATTTATCTTCTTTGAAAGCGTTTTTACTACCCTTATTTAAGCTGCTTCCTTCCTTAGGTAAGTCTCACATTGGAATAGTCGATCGCCACGTAATCGCCATACTTTCGCAGCTCGCTATGCATGATTTGTAGTGTATAGTCAATCGCTAGACTAATGACGATTGCGCAGTGGCTTGTATTTTGGCGAAGCGGTGGCGTTCGAATGGAGTTGGTCAGGGCCATCTCCGGCAAACTTTTTAACCATATTTTACCGAACAGTGCAGTGAGTTTTGAATTAAGTGCGATTTGTGACAATCATCGATCTTGATTTTGACATGTTATATCATGCGAATAGAGATATTTGGGATTTAGAAGTACACATACCCTGCCGAAGGATATTTTAAATGATAATGCTTAAATCAATTATAAATGATAATAAATTAATGTAGGTATCCGTGACATGGAAAACCCAATGGGATGGTATAGTGACATTAAATTTAAATCAAGATACAGATCTAGAAAATATGTTTTATGCAATATGATATTGCCAATGTGCGTCGATCAAGAACCAGTTACGAACAGAGGGCTACAAGTACCTGTATTAATTAACATTGAGGTTTTATGCAAGTGTTATGCAAGAAAAATATATTAGCCAACAACACCACAGAAAACCGATACGGAGCCTGAAATATTTTCTTTTATTAATCCATCGCTATTATAATTAAGGTATGTGAAGGCAATAGCGCCAGGCTGGTGATAACGCCATGGTGTCGTAGATCAGAGATTTTTGATCCAAACAGCAGATGGCGCTAAATGTTGTTTACTCCCAAAGGTATAGGTGTCCTGTTCAAAGATTTACTACTCTGTGGTGAGAAACGTCAGTGCTGCAGTGTGTTTTTCATCAGACGGACGGTTGTTTGTGGACTGATATTAAATATTGAAAACCTATCGAGTGCTGTGTTACAGAAACAAAATAGGTAAGTTATGTTAAAAAATGTAACTGTTAGCAATAACGCCATACTAAGGTCTATACTCTGTCCATCCAAGCAACGGAGTGTTCCAAAACAGTATCATACATAGTGCACGTGATATCTCCGACTCTGTATGGATGTACCAAAGACAATGAATTCTGCAGTTAAATCCGATTGGCCAGCGCGTGGAGGCATGTTTATTTTAGCCAATAGATTCAAAGGCACACTTTGATCTATCGTTGTTTGGGTCGCTCTGTTTGTTCGATGGATACAGTATAAGCAATAACGCCATGGCGTTATTGCCAACAGCTGAGATTTAATACAATAATTTAAAGCAGCACTTCTTTGTGCGTTTCTGGTTTGTTAAATCTTTTTTGTCTGTTGCAGCGTAAGATGCCCAGACGTAGAAATCAGGGCCTAAGGGGTAACTGGGACGCAGAATCGCTGCAAAATGCCATAAATGATACTCAAAATGGCATGTCTGTAAATATGGCGAGTAACACATACGGCATTCCTCGGCGAACTTTAAGAGAATATTTGCAGAAAGGAAACATGGCAAAATTTGCAATGGGTCGAAAAACGATCATCTCGCCTGAACAAGAGGAAGAGCTTTGTAGGAGAATAATCCGCCTGTCGGAAGTAGGATACCCATTAACTGCAAAGGTATTACGTCGATGTGTTTACAATTTTTGTGTGACAAACAATATCAAGAACCCATTTAGTGCTGAAAAACAAATGGCTGGCCGTTTCTGGCTGAAGTATTTTTTTGAGAGGCATCCTGAAATCAGAGTGCGCAAAGCTCAACGTTTCGGAAGCATCCTCTCAGTTGTATGGGATAATTGTATGACACCAAAAAATATCAAATCCGGATTTTCAGCTTGTGGCATTTATGCCTTCAATCCGGACATACTGCCAGAGGTTGCTTATGCACCAAGTACTGTGACTGAAAGAGAAGACCCAGAAATAAACCAAATTGAGCCAGCCCAAAGGGATGACAATCAACAAGTTTTATCAACAAACCGTTCAGTAAAACCTCCGATAATTCGAGAGAATACACCATCTCCTGGTCCTTCTGGTGTGGCTCCCAAACGTCGACGCTTGTGCAAAAAACGATACAGTAGCAGCAGTGACAGCAATGTGGAAGTGTTTGAAAGCTCTTTCGAGGGTGATACTGGCAACGATTCCGAAAGCAATTCCGAAAATTCTAATGCCGAAGAAAAATTAGACGGTACCTTTTCTGAAATGCTTGAGACTCCAGATATGACCCAAAAACCTACAACTCGTCGAAATACAGCAATAAACAGCAGAGCGCAAAGGATTACCAAAGACCTCTTTAAAAAGACTGATCCGAATGTTAAAACATGAGTGCCAACAAGAAAGGAGTCAAAAAACATAACCAAGTGCAGTTCGTCAAAATCGACACTAAAGGAAGGCGATAAAGCCATTAGCAAGAAAGATGCTTCTAAACTTCAACTACAGAAAAACAGTTCAAATAAGGCTAGTTGGTATTGCAAAGCCTGCAAGGAAGACAGGAAAGCTGATATGCATTTATGCTTTTCTTGCAAATGCTACCTGCATGACGAATGTGTATGTTTAACTAGAAAAGACAAGGAGGAGGGTTACATCTGTCCTTACTGTGCTTAGTTATCTTAAGAGTTTTTAAATGTTTACTAAGTAACCAAAGAATGTTTATGTTCAGTTTTAATGTTTTAATTTTATAATAAAGAAATGTGTTTTGCAGTAAACCGTTTAGTTTTTAATATTTTTTAATAAAAAGTTCTATGTTCTAGGTATTAAACGCATATGGCGTTATTGCTTACACTGAGTTAGCAATAACGCCAATTCGCATTAGATCACAAAAACAATTACTGTGGCCCTAATTTTACTTAATATGTGTTTTATTACTTGTAGTACAGTCCTATCACCCTGTTTAATATTTGAGATCCATAAAAATAAGTTATTTTCATTAAAAAACAAAAATGTGAAGCTTAAGGTGGCGTTATTGCCTACACTTACCTTACTTTTTGATTTGCTGCGACACAATTTTTTCCCATGCTCTTTTTTCTTCTCAATATTGTAGGTATCTGTTTTTTGATTTTCAATTATAAGATATCTCCCAAGAATTTGCAGTAACAATTCCTTATCCCCAGATGTATATTTTTAATTGTATATGTATTTATAGTTTGTCGTGGTTAATAAGAGAGTGGGTAAATAGAAAATAGTATTTAAATACAATTTTCCTACGATCACTACTGAAAGTAGGCTTTTGCACACTCAAATCTAACCGCAAAGTTGATGTTTTCCGCGAGCTGTCATAATTTGACATTATTGGCGCTCTTAAGCAGAAAGTAACTTTGGCGCACGCCTAATTTTATTTATAGATAAAAGAGAGCTAGTAGATATTTTAATATAAACTGTAGAATAAATAAATATTTTAGTTGATTTTCTAATATGTTAAAGCATCCAACAGTATTTTCCGTAATAATATAATGAGAAATAGGGAAATCTAAAAGATATCTGACATTAAAGTAATAAATATCTGACATTAATGTGATAAGTGTTGCCTACGTACATAGGTACACGAAACTGCTAAGAACAAACAATGGCAATAGGTAGGCAACACAACATACTTGCAATCACCAGAAAGATTTGACATTTTCTAACCTTTCAGAGACATCTACCTCAGGCATAAACATAAAAAATTGCCAAAATTGTATCTTTAATTTTAATTTAGTTAATAAGTAAAAGGTATGTTTGTTTATTATCGTTCTGTATTCCGTTCAAATAAAATTTAAAAAAGTTGTAATTTATTTAATGAACTATAATATTCATACAACCATAAAATCATAAATCTTTAAATCATAAAGTCTATTGTCATAAGTAGGCAACACAACATACACAATTAATCTTTTGTCTTCGAATAGTAGGCTTAATATGTCAAATAAACTTCCAATATTGTGATGAAAGTAACACGTTTTTAATAAAAAATTAATTTTATTTTGGTGTGATCGTAGAAAAAATCTTGTGTGTATTTCGAGCAGAAAGTCCTTTGGTAGTCTCGACAGATTGCCGCGCTCCGCTGACGCGTCGCGCGGCAACTTTCTGTCTCGACTGCCAAAGTACTACTTTCTGCTCTTGATACACAAATAGCTATTTTCCTACGATCACTACCCAAAGTAGGCTTTTGCACACTCAAAACTAACCGCAAAGTTGATGTTTTCCGCGAGCTGTCATAATTTGACATTATTGGCGCTCTTAAGCAGAAAGTAACTTTGGCGCACGCCTAATTTTATTTATAGATAAAAGAGAGCTAGTAGTTATTTTAATATAAACTGTAGAATAAATAAATAGTTTAGTTGATTTTCTAATATGTTAAAGCATCCAACAGTATTTATTTTCCGTAATAATTTAATGAGAAATAGGGAAATCTAAAAAATATCTGACATTTATGTAATAAGTGTTGCCTACGTACATAGGTACACGAAACTGCAATCTGGAAACTGCTAAGTACAAACAATTGCAATAGGTAGGCAACACAACATACTTGCAAATAACTTACGGATTATAAGAATCAAGTATGTCTATGTCAAAGAAAGAACCTAGTGCATTGTCACTGAAATATTTTTTGAGATAGTTCTGTGCTGTGTAATTGTATTAATATTTTACTATAAGTCAGTAAGTACTTACAAAAAACAAGAAAAATGGATACAAGTGATACTGATTTTTCAAACACCGCCAGATATTGTCGAGGCGGCCAAAAAAGTCACTTTAAATCTACTTCCGGAGAAATCCAAATTAAAGTACAAAAATAAATATAGTCTATTTATAAGTTGGTGCAGATCCAAAAAAATTAAAAGATATTCAGAAAATGTGTTATTAACATATTTTGGGGAAAAAGCAGCAACATTAAAGTCATCAACCCTGTGGTCCAAGTATTCAATGCTAAGGCAAACATTGAAAATAAAAAACGACATTGACATTAGTCAATATGCAAAATTAATTGCATTATATTCCAGATTCGAAAACAAAGCAGACTCGAATGTTCACAATTGTTAATAACAACACACCAGAAGAAAACGACATTGATTACGTTGCGTGTTGTAAAAAGTATATTTGCATAAGAAAGCAATGCCAAAATAGTTCAGAAAATCGCCTATTTTTCCGATATTCCAAAGGAAAATGCGCAAATCAGGTAGTAGCATTAAATACGATTGGTAAAGTACCTACTGATATTGCCAAATATTTAAATTTGCCGAATCCTGATTCTTATACAGGACATTGTTTCCGGCGCACATCTGCTACCTTATTAGTAAATGGCGGAGTCGATTTAATTCAACTAAAAAAACATGGCGGATGGAAAAGCAGTAATGTGACAGAAGGGTATATTGATGAATCGATAAACAATAAAATAGAAATTTTTCAAAAAATATCTGGTCAAGTTTCAGCTCAAGTGTCAGAAAAAATACCTTATCTGTTTTGTAACCCTTCAGAGCCATCAACATCTGGAATCAACATTAATACTTGCCACCAGAAAGATTTGACATTTTCTAATCTTTCAGAGACATCTACCTCAGGCATAAACATAAAAAATTGCCAAAATTGTACCTTTAATTTTAATTTAGTTAATAAGTGAAAGGTATGTTTGTTTATTATCGTTCTGTATTCCGTTCAAATAAAATTTAAAAAAGTTGTAATTTATTCAATGAACTATAATATTCATACAACCATAAAATCATAAATCTTTAAATCATGAAGTCTATTGTCATAAGTAAGCAACACAACATACACAATTAATCTTTTGTCTTCAAATAGTAGGCTCAATATGTCAAATAAACTTCCAATATTGTAATGAAAGTAACACGTTTTTAATAAAAAATTAATTTTATTTTGGTGTGATCGTAGAAAAAATCTTGTGTGTATTTCGAGCAGAAAGTCCTTTGGTCTAGCCATATAATACAATATCAATTAATAATAATACGTTCATTACAGTGTCAATTATAATAATATTTATAATAATCAATTATTTTCATATTATTCACTAGAACTGTAGAACTTATTTACAATACGGGGTTATTAATATTATTCGAACACGAAATATTAGATATCGGAAAATGAAAAATCTGATGAATTATCATCTGGTCCGAACTTTATAACTAGTGGCTCTATGGTTTGTTTTTCGTGAAAAGAAGTTCACATGATTTCAGAATATTGCTTAAATATAAAATTCACAATTATTGAGATTTTTAGAATCACTAGCAGGTACGCTCTTGGAATGGTCATTTTACAAGGGTTTATTACTCTCTTCCTTTTCCAAATAGAGTATAGATCTTTTCATTGGTCCAATCTTCTCATTTTTTTTTCGTTGTTAGAGCATCGTTTCTCAAACGGGGGGTCGAGTTTGTTTTTAAAGGGGGTCGAAGTCTGTTGAAAACTACATATAGGTACAAAAGATTCGTTTATTAAAGGAATGAATTTTAGTGTACTGTTATAAAACTAAATATTAAGATGTAATAAATAACATGAAAAATTAAACTTATAGCTTACTGTATTTCAATAAAATGATTCATTATGAACATTAATTAATTAATGCGATACTTGGCATTGTTTCTCACTTCAAAGTTTTTCTATACGTGGATTATCTTTGCAAACACTCATAAGGGAATTATTTTCGAGTGATATCAATGGCAGCAGGTAAACTTAGTCTTTCCGCAATAGTATGGGGCTTATAGATTCCCTCGCGACTCGCAGTGCTACTAAAGTAGGATGCATGAAGTGCTGCAGTCTCATTACGACTGGATTTTTTTATAGCAATTTGTTGATTTTTCAAAACAAGTGGACTTGAAAACAAACAACACATTGTGGATTGTCATCCAATCCAATAAATCCATATTTCAAATGTGTCGTTGTATAACCTGTTCTTTTTCTTCACTGTTTCACCAAACATAGGAGGAGCATTTCGTTTTGTCACATATTTGTCCATTTTGATTTAACTTTTTAACCCACTTTTTACTGTTTTCGATGTTTCAGAGAGTCTTTCCAAACATTTCATTACATCACTTCAATTTTTTTTTGGAAAACTGATTTTTCCAATTTCCAATTTTTATAAAAAATCCCAATTTTACGAATTTTTAGTGTTCTCTGTAAAATTTCATCCAAAGGGAATAAACCACATAATATTATTACTCTTGTTGTTGGTTCATACACACATTTAATTGATGGGAAACAGTGAAATTATAAATATATAACCTAATATGATTAGATACAATCGATGAACAATTTACCGATTATCCTGTTAGCCATAAAATGTATCTAGTTATAGTATTAATACTCCCAATAAATTAATTATCAAACACCGTTGAACTGTCAGGTTAGAATTTGGAGAGATGTGCAAAATTAATACGTATATGGATTGAATCCAAACTGTGTTAATAAAATAATAATTCGAACTAGAGTTAATTTTACATTCTAGTTGTTTATGTCAGTTTTTGCAACTAAACATAAAATTTGAATAAACAGTTCATAATGAAACGATTCCCAGTTTCTCGAATTAATGTAAACATAATTAATCCCCAACTTCAGATATAGATAAAGATTTGTTACATCAAGATATTTTGTAAAATATTAGGTTTGTTCGCGGGTGCAATTCAGAACCAGTTCAGGGACTATTCGCATGCGCATTCTAAAAATTGGTGTTCGCGGTTATGTAGTTCTGAATTTTAAATAATAGTTCGTTGTTTGCGGATCATATCGGATTGGTTCGTTATCGATTCGGAATCAGCGGTTCTCTGATTTTGGTAAGGACTGAAAGTTCGGTACCACTGCTCATGCGGAAATGATCGATATGTCAGTTGTTTTCTTATTTTAGTTGCTTATGGTTGTATCTTTTTTCGTTTGTTGTGTTGTAGCAGTGTAAGCAAATATCAAAAAAGCTAGAATCACTTGTTTTGTTTTCGTTCAGGTTCTGGACCAGTATCTTTGAACGTTCGACTAAATGCTCCCACGTATTTCATGTGATGGGAGTGGATTTGTTATGTTCGAGCAGTATCTTCGAAATCTCGAATGTTCGACTTGCAAACGAATGAATTTATCAATCGTATGAGTCCCACAAGGGAGTATGCGAATAGAGTCTTGCGCAGAAGGTATGAAAAACAAATAAACATAACCTGTGGATGTAGTGTGTAGATCATAGCATTCCTTCCTTATCTCTGATAGCATTATAACTAAGTTTTTTAATAATACTACGGAACAAAAATGAACGCAGATGAAGCTGTTATGCATCAAATAATTGATGATTTGCAAGATGCTGAAGAAATGGCGGAAGATACGATAAGAAGGTTTTCTGATAGAAAAGATCCTTTTATATTAAATGATCGGCAATTCTTGGAATTATATAGGGTGGATAAAGAAACCGCCCGTGAAATCATACATCTGTTGGATCCATTTTTAGAAAACCCTTCCAGATCATCTGCACTTAGTAAGGAGATAAAAGTTCTTGTTGCCTTGAACTTCTACAGCCATGGAAGCTATCAACTAATCACAGGAAAAAATTTGTACTCTGATTGTTCCCAATCCTCTGTGAGTAAGTGTATAGCAGAAGTTTCTCAAGCTTTTAATAATCCACAAGTGCTTCGTCAATATATAAAATTTCCTCAGAATAGAGAAGAATTGGAAGAAACCAGAGCTCGTTTCACCAATACATATGGTTTCCCAGGAATAGTTGGTGTGATTGACTGTACTCACATTGCAATAGTGGCTCCTCAAGAGGAAGAACACATATATGTCAATAGAAAAAACTTTCATTCAATAAATGTACAGTTGATTTGTGATGAGAGCTTAAAAATTATGCAAATTGATGCTCGATTTCCTGGTAGCAGCCATGATAGTTATATTTGGAGACAGTCTCGAGTATCTGAAGTGATGGAGCAGGTGTATAGAACGTATCCAAATGAACTCTTTTTTTTAATTGGTGATTCAGGATACCCTCTACGACCATGGCTTATTACACCTTTGGAAAATCCTATGGAGGGTACTCCAGAGCACAGATTCCATACTGTGTTTAAATCTATACGATCATCTGTGGAAAGATGTAATGGTGTGTTGAAGAACAGATTCAGATGTCTACTGAAAGACAGAACTTTACATTATAGTCCAGAGAGGACGAATAAGATTATAAATGTCTGTGCTGTTCTTCATAACATTTGTATCTCCAATAATGTACCCCAACACGAAGATGAAGACAGATATAATGTAGAATATGAAGATAATAATAGCAGAGATGTTGATAATAATCCTGTGGGTAGAGCAAATCCTGATCTTACTGCTGGAAGATTGAGGCGAGCTAATTTAATAGCAAGATTTGGCAATCGATAAAATATTTATATATATATATATATACTAAAAAGTGGCAAACGGATGTGAACGTTACTGATCAATTAGGAGGCAAACTAGAAAATATATTTGGGTATGCACTATGCAGCAATTAGGAAAAGTCTACTCTTTTTTAATTTTCAAGCTTTTGTAAATTTTTATTTGTTCCTCAGTGAAATTTTTTAATTTTTAATATTTTTTTAAAACAATTTTCAATAATTTTTTCTATAAAACTACAAACGCTAAACTGAGATTTTTTTCTGAATTGTAATTCCCAGAAGATGTAAATAAAAATTTACAAAATATTGGAAATTAAAAAAGAGTATACTTTTCCTAATTGCTGCATACCCAAATAGATTTAATATCAGTAGTGGCTAAAATTAATAAGTTGTAGTAAAATAAGACTATATTAAAAAAAATTATTAAAATATTTATTTTTTCTTTTCTTACACTTTGCTAATCTAACTACAAGCATTATAAGGAAATGAAACTGGTTGAGTTCGTACAAAAATATTTTATTGCTATAACAAATTCTTATATATTATATACAATCTACATTTTACAATACAAAACAAAATAACAAAAATAACTGTAGTCCTACTAACAAATAAACTGATGAATACAATCAGTTTGTCATCTCAACAGATCCGATATGATTTTTCTTATATATATGACTCAAGAAACTTATATATCTTGAATTTTACTGAAAATAGTTGTAATAATACTAATTAAACAATCAGTCTATCACCTCAAAAGATTTCATGTATTGTTCCTTATATAGTAGATATGTATACTTATCTACAATGCGTTATTTATATCACTTGACAGAGAAATTTATATACCTTGAAATTTACAAACAAACGAAATCCTACAAATATATGAACTGACGGATGATACAATCAGTCTTTTCTACAGAATTGTTAATTGTTCCCAAGGTATGTAAGTTTGAGAAGCTTACATACCTTGGATTTTACAAACGCACAAAATATATAGATAGAATAAATGTAATCCTACTAATACATAAACTTATAAATATAATATCACCTGGAACTTATCAATATTCAAAACTTAATGAAAAAAAGAATAAAGTATGTTCATTATTTTGGGAAATTAACAAAAACAAAAAAAAACTCTCAACTAAATATAATCAGTACTATGTTGTATGTTGAAATTATACATGCATGTTTAAGGACTTTTTGGTGCATACTTGATATTGCAATTTGTAACATTGTCATGAATGATGTACAGGAACTCCAATATCAAGTATGTACTAAAAACTGCTGCAACATATGTATATAATTTTAACCGAATATATATCATACCACTGATTACAGAAAACTGTGACTATAGACTATTTATCACATTTACATTGCTTAGATTTAGCAATGTTACTCAAACTACATGCAATGATATTGACTTGAGGCAGCAATTCCCTCAACACTTCCAATTTTTCTTTATAATACTGTTGTTTGATTCTAACTTTTTCCTCTGTCAATTTATAAAAATTTTGAGAAATTCTCAAAGAATTTTCCAACCGTGTTGTTTTTGTAACACGTTTATAGTGTTTTTTCGTCGGCATATCAGTTGAATAGAGATGGTCGTTTGATTTTGGCGGACTCTCAGTGTTGTTATGGGTTACTCCTGAAGTACCTTCTATCAGACTTGGATCTTGTAGTACAGAATAATCTATTACTATTTCCGGTTCTGTTGCAATATCATCTATTTCAAAAATTTCAGGACATTCGGGATTTTCATGACCACTTCTTTCAAATGGAATTTCATCATTGTTCTCAAAATTCTGTAAGCATAGAAGTTCTCGGAACATCACAAACAAATTGCCATAATGCAGTAACTCTACTTACAAAATCAATTGGCATCTCATTTGTCCCTTTAATACCATCTGTTAATGATGGAGAGATTAGGTCAGTGAATTTTTCATAGTCATCTGATGTGGAAAAAGATGGCCCACCTCCTGTACTTCGAATGTGCTTCTTTTTCTGTGCTACATAAGCTTTTCCCTTGTTTTTCAGGTCTAGCCACGTCTGCAAATTTTTTGGTTCAATAATTTTCCAACTTTAAAGAATATATTTACCTTCCTCCATTGGTCCCACTTCTTACGTGCACCCCCAGGTACCGCATTTAGTGTTTCTGAAATTTCAGCCCATTTTTTTCTGGCATCAGCTTTTGTGAATTGGTTAGTGAATTTTCCTGTTCTCAAGGAATCATTTTCTCTGATTATTTCCAAGAGAATGACTTTTTGGGCATCATTCAACTTCATTGCCATTACGTAAAAGAAAAGAATGAAATTACAAAACACACAATGAAAATAAACACAAACTACTCGTAATCTTCTTCCTCTCCTACAGCACAGATCATAGTAACTACTATCAGAGACAACCATGTCTCTGCTGCTACTATAAAATAAAGTACTACAGTACACATCACCTAAAAAATGACACATGAGATCATAGACATAAGATCTTCTACAAAATTGTTCGCCAGTTTGTTTGGAAGATATTGCTTATTGAACTTTCGAGTAACGTTCGATTCGGGTGAAATCATTCGTACGAACAAAATCCATTCGACGTTCTCGCGAACAGTCGAACGTTCAAAGATACGGGTCCTGAGAGGTGATCTGTCGTTCTGGTATCGTTCGCGGTCTAATCAAATTATTTAATTCCGAACTGGTTCGGAATCGGTTTGGATTGTAACCCGCGAACATAGCTATTAGCATCCTAGTGGGATCACGAACCATCTAGGATGATGAAAGAAAGTATGTTAGTGAAAGCACAATCAGATAAAATTTGTCGAGTGTAATATTTGTCTTGTCAAATAAATAAAATTATTATATGTTGTTAACAAAAACATACTCATACTTTAGAGTAAAATATAACGTTTTCCTTTTATTTAAAATGAATACAAAATATTTTAATCCGTATTACTATAACAAAACAAAACAGTATCATGCATAGTGCACGTGATCTCTCCGAGTCTGTATGGATGTACCGAAGACAATGAATTCTGCCAGCCGATTGCAGTTAAATCTGATTGGCCAGCGCATGGAGGCATATTTATTTTAGCCAATAGATGCGAATGGTGATCATACTTTAATCACGCATCTATCGTTGTTTGGGTCGCTCTGTTTGTTCGATGGATATACTTTAGAATAAATTATCTATTCCAGTTTGAGGGTTTAACCGAGGAATAAACTTATTCTGCATTTCTATTGGTTGGTTTCGCGTCAAAATACTAACATTTCTGTCGTGTCATACCAAAACCCACGAGGCCAAGAGTCAAGTTCATCACGTATGTTTACTATATTTAATTACATAATATAAAGGTAAATATAAACTTAATATAAATATACAATAAGTTTTATTTATCACACAGCAATTATATTTACCTTCACTTCAGTGTACCTTAGTATTTTTTTTAATTCATAGGCAGATAAAACTATAGGTAAACGTTAGGTGATTTTCTTTTTTAATTTTTTCTAATTTTTTTAAGAAATAAAATTAGTGTCGCCCTTTGTTTTTTTATATTAATATTAGTCAGATTTCTATATCTAAATTCCACAGATAACAAAGCTCTGAGAACTGGCTTTGTTATCACTAAATTGTAATATCAGTTAGGCAAGAACCTTCGCAATTTAATTTTTCATTCATTAACTTCCAACGTCATTTGCTTAACTTTGTTTCAATATCCCAGTGCATGGCGTAGTCGTTTTATTCAAGTCAGAGGCGCTCCCGAGGGACCTGTAAGACCCCCTTATAAAGTGGCCTTTCCCAACAATTTACATTATTATGTAATAGTAAGACTTGATTATTGCAATATTCCAGTTAAAAGTTCTCCAAATTCAAGAATAGTTACTTATAGCTGAAAAAAATTATTATTTCTGAATTGCCAGTTATCTGATCGAATTCACAAAAAATAAATTGGAGTGTAGCTCTCAAACCGATAGATTTTTATCACAATACCCATTTACGGAAAAAAGTAAAAAACCCGCTAGACAAAATGTAATTACCAAGTTTTCCTCCTAATCTAATATTGATTCGGTTTTTAGAAGTTTGCTGGAGGATTCGTTCAGCTGAAACTTAAACTCTTCTTCTCTCTGGAAATGTATAATTTGTTGCAAATTAGTTGGAAAATAGTGAGATGCACCTTCATAAAAAACTATTTCTAAAAACTGAATAACAAACTATTTTTCCAATTATTGAACTACAAACTATGCTTTTTTGAAACTTCACAGGCAGTCAGTATTATACTGGGTGTTCAAAGATTCCCGGTTTAGAAATAAAGCTTGAAAGCCAAGCGACGGAAAGAAAAATGGCGAGGACAAAATCTATACGAAAAGCTATACGAAATTTTCCGGTTATCACCACGTGACCTTAATTTTGTCCTAGAGCTTGGAAAAATGTTATGTTCGTATATAACCTCAAGGTCAAATGTAAAAAAGTTACGGTAGTTTTTGAACATCCTGTATCCTGTACTAGCTAAAATTTAAATACTAGAACCGCTACACTTGCTTTTAATTAATTTTTGTCCAATGAAAACGTTTTTAAATAAAAAATATTTGACTATATTTTTCTTATTAACAGGATTATTAACATTAAAAAAAACTTGTCCAAGTATTCAGTATAATATAAATTATTTTTTAACCACATATCATGGTAATATCTCGTTATCAAATGTATCCTTCCACTGATTGATGTAATTTATATATTTATTGAAACAACAGAATATATATATTGGTAATTCCATAAGACCTATTTCGCGTCTGCAGATAATGGTTACTTTGATCTCGACGGCTCACTATAAATTGGGTATCGAAGCTATTGAACAATGCTGGAAGAAGAATAGAGAGGTAAAAAGGGACCACGTTGAGAAATAAATATAAATTCTCTTTTGTTTTCTTTTATAGGCCAGGTTCGTTTGGGACTATTATTCACAAATATATATTTATGGATAAGTTGAAAACAAACATTTTCAAAGAAGGCAATCTTCTATAAAATGTTTTGTTTCAGTATGTAAAATAGGTGATATTTTGTTCCTCACATTTTCGTGAGCAGATTCTTTGATGAAACAGAAGCTTTTCCTTCGCTAGATCTGGTCTTTTTGTCCGAATTTTCATATCCAGCTGATCCAAAAAGTTTCATCAATATTCAAAGTTAATTCCTTTACATTTCTCTAAATCAACTAAATCCCTTTTGCATGCCGCTTTGAAGCTGGACAACTAGCTTCAGTCTTATGTCTTTTTTCTTGTTGTTCAGGATCATGATGGTAGATCAAAGTCCCATCCGCATAAAATAGGTTTTATTACTGTTTAGATTAAATTTGATTAGGTGGTTATTCCACTGCGACCTTTCCATAACTATTGTGATCATCTAAATCTACATGATTCTCCACCCCGACATTACTTCTGTAGCCAATCAGTCTCGAGACTGAACCTTTGATATAATTTCTTGCCAGTGGTTTCTCATAGCCTAGTTCAAGAAAACGCATATTCGACAGACAGTCGCGCTGGCATGGGACGTGCTCTGCAGTTTCCCCTTCTAGGTGAATCTGCACGTAGCTTCGTCTGTCTACCCCATTAGTTTTGAGCTTACATTGCCCTGTTAACATACCTACTATGGCTTTGACAGTTTTCCTATATTTACTTATTAGGTCTGCCGTAAATTTTAGCGAATGTCCTCTAATGAACTGTTCCGATCGTCTCCGAGTTGATGAGATTGCCTACCCTTCTAGAGATTGTTGTGCCATCCACTTTCTTGTGGCCATGTTTATTGTCGATTTTGCGACGCCGCATAAAGGTTACGGTATAAGGAATGGCATGGATGAGCCTTGTCTGGACATTTCATCCGCTTTTTCGTTGCTTTCATGACCCTCGTGTCTGGGTATCCAAACTACCGTGACCTTACAACATTCTTCGTGCGCATTTAAAGTTCCTATGCTATCCCATACTAGCTTAGAATTGATCTCTGGAATCGAGTGCCTTCAGTGCAGCTTGGCTAAAGTTGGAATGTCCAGAGCAGGTGTTAGCCTTAAATAACTCGTGATATCACATCATAGTTAGGAAGGAAGGAGTTTTACCGGTGAAACTTAACTACACCAGCACTGTTCGAGTCTAGACTGTCGAAAATATCGCAGTGCCGGCTTCAAGTATCAAGAGAACGAGCGAAAGAATGGGTGAGGGTGGCTGGTGATGGGTAACATTGAATCACGCTACTCGAAGAACTTGGCGGGAACGGGATCGTATCAGCAGCTATCTGGTAAGGCTGGAATAGCAGTCGAAGACAGACAGTTTTTTTGTAATGTGGCCAGATTTGTAGGGTAAAAAGGTGTATTTATGAAGAATTGGTTTGGAATTTAATTTGAATGCAAAATTAGGGTTGCCGTCGTAAATTGTTGAAAAAGTAGAGTAGTTGTTTGACTTAATTGTACTGAGTGTCGGTTGTAATTTATGTGTAATATTGTAGCATTCGTTTATCTGAGTACCTGCGGTATTATAAATTTCTCGTTTAGGGTAATATGGATCATCACTATCCATATGCATTTGTTCAATGATTTCTGGCGTGATTGCTGTTTTTGGACGTCCACTGCTTGGATGATCTTCAACGCTGGTACAACCACCTTATAAACCATTCTTTCTGAAGGGGAAGATTAATTTAATACATTTACAATGTCCGTATACGTTTCTCTCTGCGCCAAACCTTTTTTCAAAAGGTATTTAATCACCGAACTATTTTAAATTTTTTCCAATATTAAAAAATACACTGACTTCAAATGGCTTATGAACAATAAATAAGTTACCAGGTTTCATTGATAAATGGCGATGTACGAACTTTTCAACCTATATTTAGGTCAAATTATATTTTGTGAAATTATGACTTAACGTTAAGATCAATCATAAGTCAGCCATGATTTTGGAGCGTTAACATAACACAGGTTGTAGCTTACACTTTACAAACATATTGCTCATGCTATTAGATTGACAAGAACGCCGCGCACGACTCTAAAACATATTTGTGTAATATATTCTGTGTTTGTAGAAATATGCTTTCCGAGTATTTTATTTAAAATATGGCTAGTGATAAATTGCCCCGCCAGGACCAAACAGAGTGTATTTGTTTACGTTCAAAACTTGGTTTTGCGATTACCTTATTTGAATTTTGTTAGTCCTTTATATGAAAAATGGAATATTTTATTGAAAATGTTCATATTTATGGAAAATTAAATTGTAAGATTACAAAAATAACGAAATTAATAAAAATCTTAATGGAATCCAACTTACGACTTACGACTATGAATATATTTATTTATTAAATTTTTACGTAAATATACGTATGTCGCTAATGTATGGAATAAATTCATTATTTCCAAATTAAACGACTTGGAAAAAATCCAAAAACAGGTCAATTTTAATTTTTGTATCGTCATGACATGATGTAGATGTAACGAACATTGCGTTACCAGTATTAACGTGGTGACGTAAACGGCAATTTTTTTAAATGCAACCATGTGTCTCAAGACACCTCATTGGAAAGTTCTTCTAATGGTCTTTACAACGATGTAATTATTTGAATATTTATTTCTACACGGTCGATCAAAACTGTTGTATCCCCATAAAAAAGTCTAAAGGTGTCATATCTGGCGACCTTGGTGGCCATTCGATCGTTCCTCTTCTTCCTATCCACCTATCTGGAAAAACAGCATTTAAGTAGGTTCGTACATCAAAGGCGTAATGTGGGGGTGCCCCATCCTGCTGAAACCACAAATCACATCTATTTGGAAATAGTTGATTTAATTGCGGTAATAGATAATCCTGAAGAAATTGAAGATATCGAGGATCAGTCAAGCTTCCTTCAAAAAAATATGGCCCTATTATTTGATTGTTTATAACGCCGGCCCAAACATTCACCTTTTCAGGATATTGTGTCCTATACTCCTGCATCCAATGGGGATTTTCACTTGCCCAGTATCGATACGTCTGGCGGTTTACATGGCCGTGGAGCATAAAAGTTGCTTCATCTGAAAAAAGTATATTTTGTATGAAATTACGATCTCTGTTACATCGTCCCATAATTGTTTCACAGAATTCGATTCTCCTATCAAAATCATCTTCTAACAGCTCTTGGACCAAATGTACCTTATACGCATGCCACTTCTCCTTTTTCAGCACTCTAGCAACAGTAGAATGGTGTAAATTATTATCCAGCGCAACTTGTTTCGAGCTGGTGTGGGGATTTTCTTGAGATTCAAGGAAAATGTCAACTTTGTTGTCTTCGGAAATTGACTTTCTACCACTTTTGGGGAGATCTTTAACATGGCCCGTTTCTCGAAACTTTTTCTCTATTTTACTAATTGTTGATTCAGAAATGGGTTCACGGTTGGGGAATTTAGCATTAAATAAATTGCCAATTTTTTCAAATTTTAACAATTATTGACCCATTCTGACAGTTTTGACAATTATTGATCATTTTTGACAATTTTTAAAAAATTTTGACCATTTTAGACCATTTTTCCAAATTTTAACAATTATTGACCATTTCTGACAATTTTTGAGCATTTTTGACAGGTTCTGACAATTATTGACCATTTTTGACAATTTTTAAAAATTATTGACCATTTTGACAGTTTTTTATAATTATTGACCATTTTTACAAAATTTTGACAATTTTTGACAATTTTTCGAAAATGTTGACAATTTACCATTTTTTCAAATTTTAACAATTGACCAGTTTGTGACAATTATTGACCATTTTTGACAGTTTTTGATCATTTTTCAAAATTTTAACAATTATTGACTATTTTTGACCATTTTTTAAAATTATTGGCAATTGTTAACCATTTTTTCGAAACTTTGACAGTTTTTGACAATTATTGACCATTTTTCCAAATTTTTGACAATTTTTTAAAATTTTTAACATATTCTCTAATATAATCTGACAGTTTTGTGACAACTAAGTAGGTATTTAAAGATGACAGTAGCCTACTAATTTTTTGTCGATTTTATTTGATTCTCCATATAAATATATGTGGCGTGGGCAAAGAGCCGCGAGAAATATTATTTCTCACAGTATGAGCAATATTTGGTTTTGAAATCAAGTAAGGTATGAGAAATACGTCACTTTTCATAGCAGTTGTAGAAAAAATACAATTCCAAAGTGGTAATTATAATACCTAGTTCCACGTCAAGTCAACAAATACATCCGAATACGAAGGCTATTGTCGTCATTTAACATATGAAGATCATTCACCTGCTCTGATATGGAGAACAAAATAAAGGAGGTGAACTGTAAGCCTTGAATGACCTGTAAAATAGATTTGGAGTATCCATATATGTGCCATAGCGACTAGTGAAATTGATCTTGTTCAAAGATTCCAAGACTAAAACAATACCGCTTATAGAAATGGATGAATTTATATTCCGTTCTAAAAGATTTCAAGTACAGACAAGAAATATGTTTATTCAAACATCACGGCACTATCCTTCAATAAGATTGAAATAATCGATTAAGATTCTAATTGCAAACGAAGAGTAGTGTCAGGATTGGGAGTTATCAATCTAGTCTGTTTAATAATCGAAGTACATCATAAATCTTACAGTTTCCGAAACTATTGTTTTGCCTATAGATGCTTTCTTCTATTCAGGGATGGAGGATAACGGAATAACTAGGGCTAACGCAAATAAAAGTATTGATTAGATTCCAAACCAGACTCATTTCGACGTTATTTGAGAAACTAGAGTTGATATTTAAATATAAAAGCGCATCCATCAACCTCTAAAGAATAAAATCCGATGTGTGACATTTGAGATAAAAAAAATGAGACATAACCAAAGAGTATAGCAGATGATAATACGAACAATGAATCCAAGGTCACAACACATAGACAGACAAAACATGTGGCTCTAAAGCCCATTCTATACGGACTGTTTAAACGCGGCAGTTTATACACCGTAACCACGCCGTTTTTTGCCAGCTATACGAACCGTTAAAAAGCTAGCGGTTTACTAGCCGTAGTACTATTTGTAAAACAGCAGTCTGGGCGCTGCCAGACCGCTCGTTGACAGCCAATGTGTAAGTTTGTTGACAATATGGATGTTGTAAGTACAGTGTGTGCGGTTACAGCTAGTTTGTTGGAAAGTTATTATGAAATTGAGTTTAACGCCCGAGAAAAAAGAAGATGGGGAACTCACCCTGTACTAGCAAGTCGATTATCTACGGGTCAGTTCCACATAATGTTTTGTAAGCACCACAGTTACGAAGACATTTTTTTTCAATACTACAGAATGACTGTATCTACGTTCGACCATCTATTGAGTTTAGTGGGTGACAAGATTGTTGAACAAGACACAAATATGAAGACGAGCATTTCTCCTACTGAAAGACTTGTAATCACTTTAAGGTAAAGGTGATTATGTATTAGATAAACTAAAAGTATTGATCTAATTTCATTAACTTGCATGTCCACGATCCACCGCATGAACCCAAGTGAGATTAAGAAAACCATGTAAAAAAGCAAGCACACTATATGTTTATAAATCTTTAAGTATTATTGTAGTGTTTAAAATTATCAGTAAAATACTTATGACTACAGTGTATTATCATAGTCGCTAAGTAACCACCTAACTTTCTATTGGCAAGCGCGTGCGTGTGTTCTTCCCTCTCACTTCGACAATTGACTGATATTGATTATCCAGTGACGTTTAAATTGCAGTATTTACCTTCGTATTTTCAGTTTTACTTGGTATCTTATTATTTCGTAACCATATTGAATTCAAGTACGATTTTTAACATTATTTGTTTTTAACAAATACCGTGTTTTGAAAAATACCTTACCTTTAAAGCAAAGCATAAATCAGTTTCTATATATAATTATAATATAATAATTATTACTATTTTCAATACTTTTATAAAATAGGTACCGTACGCCATTGGTACGTTTATGACAGATATCGGTCATGTTTCCTCGCCCCTTACCGATGCCGCGTAGCTTCAGATAGACTTGCCAAACTATACATTCGATGGATTTATATCAAATAGCATGGAGAAATAAAGAGATCTAACTGTTGGGAATTAATAATTAACATTGCAATTGAAACCAATACATTCATTTATTATTAACTTATCAATTATTAAACTACATGATTTCTTTTTACTTGTTTATTATTTCACGGCTCTTTTACATATCAGTAAATAATTTAGAGTGGGTTGATTATGATTGAATTGCACGGTTAATTAAGTAAACCTAATATGACGTAGATAAATAGTCCATTTATTGGATTTACCCTTGAATGAGCTTAATGAGATTATAAATACTCATTCACTTATTGTTGCATGGTTTATAGGGCGCTTGGTTTAACCTACTTATAATAAAATTTACCTTATTTACACTCTTTGTGAGTAATAATACCTTTACTCACAAAAAACGCAACACTTGAAGAGGAGAAGAAAAATTCTTTCGTTGAGAAAAAATTTTAAACGTGGTAGTATGAATTCGGTAAAAGCTTCATGGTCAGAGAGACTTGAGGTAATTACTGTGCTTTACATAAGTGGGTATAAGTCAATATCAAAATCGCAGCAACAAATTCTCATGTTCTTTACAGGGGGGACTACCGAGTTGTACCATGGCTACCTGACTAAATCCGGCAACGAAAAAGGTTGTCCTTTTTTAAGCACCGAGCTGTACCATTAGATTGAAGGCAGGCAGAATCTATATTTCTGAGTAATTCTTATGACTTTTCCAAAATAAGTAAAACTTTCGATAAGACCAACAACCAATAAAGAAGAAGGGATGGTGATGAAAATGTTCCTACTGCGGCTTGTTACTAATTTCTAGACTTGTTGATGCTGGTGAGTTATGCTTGTGAGTTTCTAATAAGAGCAATGGTAGTACAATAAATACTTAGTGAAAAAGGGTGTGAAATTGTTAGTGTTGCAACATTTTAAATCTTCAAAGGCACAAATTTTGAAGTGTGGTACAATAAGACGCCGTTGCACTAACACCAAAAGTGGGTGTAATACAAAAATGTATACGAGTGTAGATAAAAACACAATTTTGGAATTACAACTTAATCAATGTTATAAATGAAACTAACTGTTTCTAATTAATTCCACTATTTAATTACAAAATTTATGAAAATTATTAAAGGATATTGATAATTATTTCGATATTGACATATCATCGTCAGAATGACAGAAGTTACATTTTATGTGATACCTACTTGATGTTTAATATTTTGGCTAGACCAAATAGTAAGTGACCTATCTTGTGATTGAATTAATATAATATATGAATAGAAAAAAGAAGAAGATATGATTTTACAAATATTAAAGCTTAGGTATTATTAGCCCTATGGGGATATCCTGGATATCTTTTTCCCATTTAAGATCAGTATAACTGTGCAATGATATAGGAAACCAAGGAAAACTATATCTGCTGATCTTTACAATAGTTACTTAAGAAGACAATTTATTAGTGAAGAGCTCCCTAGATTTATCTGTTCATTGACAATTTCATATTGTGGGTCTCTTAAGTGTCTTCTTATTTCTAGTTCTTCAAGGAAATCTAGTTCTTGTTTCTTATCACAAATATGAAGTACCTAATTCTAGTTCTGTGTTAGGTGTTAATGAATGTTTTGTGTCAAGAAGATGTTTTGCGTAATGTGATTTATCTGGCTGTTTTAATCTGTATGCTCGTGAGTGTTCATTGTATCTAATTTCAAAATTTCGAATTGTTTGACCAATATAGACAGCATTACATTCTGGACATTTAAGTTTTATATATTCCAGACTTTTTTAATGGGGGTATTTTTGTTTTTACATTTAACAATTTTTTACTCACATTGTTTTCTGTTTTAAAATAAATTGCTGTATTTGTTGAACAAGATATTATTTTTGAAATATTATTAGAAATATTACCAGCATATGTGATGGTTTTGTAATTTTGTATTTCCCTAGTTTTTTCAGGAAATATTAATTGTAATGCCACTTTTTCCTCTTTTTTATTAATTAATTTATTTATTATATGTAATGGATAACCGTTAGATCTGGCTATTTGTTTAATTATATTAATTTCTCTATCAAAATTATATTTGTTAATAGGAACTGAAAATGCTCTATGTATCATTGAATTATATGCTGCTAATTTATGTGACATGGGATGATTGGAACTATATGGTATAGTCACATCAGTATGTGTTGGTTTTCTGTAAATTGAAAAATCAAGTATATTATTGACTCTTTGAATTTTAATATCAAGAAAATTGATTGAGTTATTTTCTTCAACTTCTAATGTAAATTTAATTTTTGGATGTAAATTATTAATATGATTGAACAATATATCTAATTGTCGTTCACTACCTACAAAACAAGCTAGTATGTCATCTACATACCTATACCAAAATAATATATTTTTTGAAATGTTACATTCAAAGATTTTTCTTTCTAAACTGTCCATAAAAATGTTTGCTAAAATTGGTGATATGGAGCTTCCCATTGGTAAACCTTCATTTTGAATATATACCTTATTATCAAAAGTAAAATAATTCTGATTAATACATACATCAAACAAATTAAGTATATCTGATATTATTCCTGGATTGATATTTTGATCCTCTAGTAATTTTTTAACAAGTGTTATGCATTCTTTAGGAGGAATTTTAGAGAACATATTGGTAACATCAAATGAAATAAGTTTAGAGTTATGTTGTAATTTGTATGTTTTTAATTTTTTGATTAGTTCTATCGAATTTTCAATTGAGTATTTAGGTATACCTCCATAGCTATTAAGTATATTGTTTAGTTTTTTAGCTAACTTATTATTAGGAGTATTAACGTAAGAAACTACAGGTCTAATTGGTTTCGATACTTTATGTAATTTAACAGTTCCATATGATTGTGGAGACTGAGGATTTTTATTAATCATGTATTTTTTCTCATAATCGTAACCATAAACGCGAGAAGATCGTTGCTAGGCAACCTGTTGAAACCTTCGAAACCTAATCACAAGGAATTAACTGTCAGTTCTTTATTATTATTATATCGAATATATTATAAATTTATTTAGCCTGTTGGTAAGATTTTATTGTCATAAATAGGTAAACCTCTCTAAAACATCGGTTGTACAATTCGACGTTACGATTATAATCAGTTGTGGTACAACTCGGTGGTCCCGCTTTATAGGCAATGCGTCAAGTAAATTTACCTCTATTTTATCTACCAATTAATTGATATATTTCAATAGAAACTTGCTCACTTTCTTGTAGACAATATTCAGTTATAGCAATTATAATATATGGGGAAATACTTATTCTTCTTCAACCAAATACAACTCGTTTCTTTTATTACATATTGACTTGAATTACATAGAACCATTCTTAATTCACTGCCCTTAAACCTAGATGGGGATTCTTGTATCCCTAAGCACGTACAATAATTAATTGAAAAGTTTTTCTAGATGCATCTGCAGTAAAATAACGGCTGATGTACTCCCTTACTTTTTGTTGAGGTGATAATGCCAATTAAATTAAATTATCCGCAATGCTGAAATAAAATAAAATGTATAAACTTTTGTCCACTATTTTATAATTAATTAATTTGAAGTCGAATTGAGCAAGGAAAGTAAAATCTAATGTTTAAAACAAAAAAATGCAAAAATTGTTTATGAAAATAACAGTAATATTTTAGGAAGGTTAAACTTTATAATACCTGTCATCATATCTCCCAAGTATGTCAACCGATATTGTCGCAAACGGCCATGAATGGATAAATATTTTCTACGTTTTCATGGAGTATTGAATTCATTTTTAATCCAATACCGATCTCTGTTTTCATGATAGGGATTCAATCACGATTCAATTTTTGAGATTTGACAGAAGGACATACCGAAAATAATGTAACTCGCATTTTTGAATGAAATTATTAATCACTGATTTGGTAGGAAATAGATCTGATAATCTTGGTGGTTACTAAAAATCATAGAATATATTGAAAGATTTGAAAATTTTATACAGGATATCCCGAAACTTTCCTGCCAAACGCAAACTACAGATACTAGGCGGCCGGACGTGTGTTTTCACACTTGCACCAGCAGGCTCCGATCCGATGCGTTCAGTCTTCGTACACGATGGACGACATCCCAGTGTTGTGGTGGCATTTAAGAAGAAGTAAACGAAAACATTGGGTGCTTCCTATTCTACGAGAAGTTGGAACAGAAATATTATTTCCACAGCCCAAGAAGGCAGCTACTAGGGAGCATGACTCTCTCCAAGGGGGTACTATAAGGGACAATATTCGAAATTTCATGTTGAAAATTTCCCTTATAAAGATCAAATTTACTCTAACTAGTTCAGTATTTTGTTAAAAAATAATATGTTTGTTTTAGTTTATTTTTTAATTTCAAAATAAAACAATAACTATTTCAAACAGTGTCTTTTATTTTTAAACATTTTAAGTCTAAAGTACATGTAAAACATATCGTACCTCAAAAATCATTTTTTTGATTTTTTGACAATTATTTTTACATATTCTTCATCAGAGGTACTTAGAGAACCTCGTGGTCTTGTGTGAGATGAAGAACGAACAGATTGAACCATGTAAGGGTTCATTGCCATAGTAGGGAAGGGGGATCAGAGAATATTTTCCACTGTACTTGAAAATGTTTGTAAAATATTGTTTAAATCATCAGATATAGCTATTGCTACCTTTTCCTGGGATTTCTCTTTAATTTTAAGGAACTCTGTCATTAGGGACATTTGTTTCTCAAAAAAATTATTTTCTTTACCCTTGCTTCTGCTAAGTTTTTTCAATTGGGGCTCTTGATATACTTGTATGTGGTGTTTCTTCGATCTGTATTTCAGAATCAGATTCTGGTGACTGTAAAAAATCGCTCAGTTCCAGATTAGAAATGTTTTCTTCCACTTGTACAATTATATCTGCATCCATACCTTCAAGAGCCGATGCAGGACGACCTCCTAACATTTCCTCAAGTAGAAAAAACAGTCGCATTCATTTCTATACATAGCACTTTTAGCGTTGTTTTTAATACAATTATTGTATTGAGTCTTTAAAGATTTCCATTTATTTTATATTTGCTCAGTAGATTTAGATATATAGCCTCTCTATCATTTTTTGTTCGACCATTTTGTGAAATTTCAGCGTTTTTGTATCGCTTTCCATCGAACAACTTCAAAACATTTTCTTCCTGGAATATTTCCAGCAAGCACTTCACTTCTGCATCTTTCCACACATTTCTAGAAGATGACGAGCACGACATATTATAAAAACTTTCCATAACAAAATATCAAAAAACTTTTATTTCCACAAAATGTTACCTACAAGAAATCTAGAGTAAACTTTTATGTTTTGAGTGGTTTTAAGGTTATATGGCTTACAGCTGGTATAAATTTGACAACGAATGTCACAGAATGCGCATGTTGAAACTCAATTCGATTTCAATACCTGTTTTCATGAGGTTTTTAATACGGAAAGTGTATTCAATTCGAATTGAATTCTGCATGAAAACGTAGTAACCCATTACATTTTATCATTAACATTTAACTACAGAGATGATCAATAATACGTTGCCTGGTTCTTTCCCGTTTTTGCTTAAATTGTCTGGTTTTTCCTTATGGTTAAACTCCTACGCCGTATATTTTTTGTCTAGCCTGCTTTTTTAACAACTTAGGAGCTTTTACTTATTTTGAACCGCATGCAACTCCTTCCGTTGTATTAAAATTACGCTCAAAATAATTAGATTTCCTCCTACACGAAACTGATTTATATTTTCTATGAAGAGACGAGAACAACATTTATGTTTTTCCAATATTCAAAAGTTAGTTTCTAATCCGTTAGCAGATTGGCCTACATCTGTTGTATACAAGATTTCCAATTACAGGAAACCACCACACGGATAAAAGATTGATATCCGTATAAAACTCTTCTTATACACTCGGCTGAAAAATGAAGAGTGCGATAAAGTGATTTGTAATAGTTGAATGGGTAGCGAAACTTATCTTTTATTTGTGAACTTCCATAGTTAGGTGTAGCCCAGAAATGAAGTAAAAGTAATCAGGATGTCCGTATGAAATAAAAAACTCTCAATAAATCTTTGAAAGTTGTTTTTGACGCGTGTTTAAAAGAGATTCGAAATAGTGTTGGATATATATATTTTAATATTTCCTTCGAATTAACGGACTGTACGCTTTATTTCTTTTATTGACCCATTAGTGCATAATTTTCGATTAATTTGTATAATATAAATGTCAAATGCTTCTTTATTATGAATAAATATTCAAAACTGGACTAACTATTGAAGTTTTATATAAAAATGACTTATCGTAACTTATTATCTGTTTATATGTATTTTTACTTTGTATTATGAAATTGAGACGCTAGATTATTTATCATTCGAATCAATACATTGATTGTGTAATTTAGAAAAATTATAAATAATGTTGAGTATACAGAATGTTTCACGACGAGCTTACACTATCTATATATTGGAGACTACTCACACGATTTCTATAAAAATTGGCATAGATGGAGAACAAGTTATGGCGAATAGATTATTCTCTACCAAATGCTCCCTGAAGGCAGCTACAAAATTATGAAAAAACAACGAACTACCTCTCATATTTAAAGAATAAATAAAATTCAAATATGGAACGTTTTCCGAAGACAGAACATCTACTCGTCGTACTACATGATCTGCCAGTTCTTAAAATAAGGCACAATCCATCCACACATTTATAATTATTAGCTTCAGGTTAGATATACATTGTTAGTTAGTTCCTAGTATCTATCTTATTCTTATTGCTTCTGAACAAATATTAATTTATGCAACAATAGGTACTTTTTTCACGAATGGAAATTTAAGACAATGAAACAAAATATTATTTAACGTTATTTAGCTAATATTTTCTGTATGTACCTTGTGGTGTATTCATTATTCTTTTGGGAAATTAAACCACAATCTTTTTTATATTTTTTAATTCAACGCTTCAGTAGCTTTTCAGCTTTTTTTGGAAATCTTACACTAACAAAGAATGACATTTTAAGCTAGAACATAGAACTTTATGGGTTAAAATGATATTCTATGGTCAAAGAGTAGAGTAGCTACATAACCAACAAAATTTCAAAGCTTACTCCAATTATATTTTTTTTATATTTTGGTAGATATTAGAGACATTCTGGACCGGTTAAAAATAAGTTAAAATATAACGATAATTGTCGCATTATTAGCGATGACTTTTACTGGGCCAAAATGGGTACATAGTTATAAAAAGAAAGACAAAATTCAGAATTTTAATATAATGTTAACTGTAACATTCATAATTAAATCAAAACACAGAACATAACAAAAATGTAATTAGATGAAATTCTACATATAATACATATTAATGATTTTTGTGAATATTTACCGACGAACTGCGGCTAAAGACGATCTTATAGAGTGGATCCTCTTGTTTTTCCTGTCCTAGTTGAAATCCCGACTCATCTTTTTATATGTGCCGGGACTTCTCGTAGGTAGGCCTTTTTTTCTTGAGACTTCTTACAAGTGACTTTAGGCCATTAGCTGAGCTTAAAGCCTCGTCACCTGCTCGAGAATCTGTTACTTCGTCGGTGTTGTCGTCATCGTTTTGTTAGTTGCAGCTGACTCCCGGCTTCGTTGTTTTTGGGGCTGTTTTCCTTGTCCTCAAGTTGTTTGGGGCCTGTGGGCATCCTCTGTAGTTCGCCGGGTGTTCTCCCTGGCAGTTTGCGCAGGTGGTAGGCTTGTTCTTCGGTCTTGGGCACTCGTTTGATCTGTAGTGCTTATGCTGCATGCCGTCTGTCCGTGGTGGATACCTTGGCAGTTGTAACACTGCATCAGCCCATTTCCTCTTCTTTGTTCTTCCCATCTGATCCTCACGTTTTGTATGCGTTGTATTTTTCGTATTTTGTCCTTTTCTTCAACTTCGAGCTCTACCATATAGATGGGTAGTGGTTTCCTCTCTCCAAATCTGGACTGAAGTTGGCTGATGTTTCCTATGTGGACTCCTTCTTTTTCGATTTCTTCCTTTATTTCTTGTGTGTCTTCGCAGTTTGTCAGTCCTCGAATGACAATCCTTGCTTTACTCTCTTTTCGTGGCATGTACGTATACCACTCCACTTCCTTCATGTCTTCTCTCGGGTACCTTGTAAGTTTCCTGTAGTCTTCCGGTTCTTCATAAGGGATTTTTACTCCGAGTTTTTCTCGGATAGTTATGAACCTTGTCTTAGTTCCCATCCTGTGAATGTGCCCAGTGGTGGATACTCCTGAGGATGACGGGTGGTGGTCGGTGTGTCGTCTTTTTGTATTCCTTGATGGCTTCGTCCATCATTTCTTCGTCGGCTTTCTTTCGGGCGGCGGCTTCCTTCTTCTGATCTTTCTGGATTTTTTTGATGGATACCACTTCCGTGAAGTCCATCTCCTCGTTTTCTTCTGCTTGGGGGGATTCTGTTCTTTGTGCCTTTCTGCGGACACTTTCTGATCGGCTTCAGGTTTTTTTCTTTATGCTTTTCTTCCCTAATTTTTGCCATATTTCCATGGCAATCCTCAGTCCGGTTATTTCTTCTTCCATTCAATTCATGGTTCCTTTCAGCTCTTCTGCTTTCTTTTTTGCTTTATCGGCTTCTATTTTGGCTTCGTCCCTCTTAACTCTGAGATCTTGTATATAGATACTTTCTTGTACCTTCTTCATCAATTCCTTATTTTTTTTTCGTGTAATCTTCTTCGCTGTCTGATGATGAATCCTGTTTTCCGCATTTTGTCTTCTCTATTCTAGCTCGTCGTTCTTCGTCGGATGTTGTTATATCTTGCCATCTTTTTCCTTGTCTGCTGCTTGCACTACTAAATTATGTAAAATAAATCGATTTATTGATAAAAACTAACGTCAAATCAGTTACAGTTCATGTGCTGTCAAAAGTAACTTGATATTTTTTGCCGGTAAAGGTGTGGACGAATTGCACTAATCAACTGTATTGGCTTATGGAAAAGGTGAAATAAAGTTAACGTTATGTTACTTTTTTAACGCTTTTTCACGTTTATTCACTCTCACCATAAACAGCCGTTTTAAGCGATACAAACTGGTGAAATACAACGCTCTTTAAAGATAGGGCGTAGGAAAATGTATTTTAAAACTTAACTGCGGTTCTATTAAACGTTTTTGGTTTGTAATTTGAACATTATGTACCCGATAAATATTTGTAAAAGCATTCTTTATTCACCCTCGTACTAATTTACTTTAAAAGCGGAAAGAAACTTCCCAAAAAGTTTTATAATGGATTTTAAAAACCTCAGTCTAAGATCCCAAGCTTATTAAGTAATGAAAGTTTTTTTTCGCTTACATCACTTTTACGGGAGCCCTAGCAGCAATTAAAATCAACGTCCATTATGTAAATTTGGGGTCTCATCCTATTTACTTTTTGTACACATACATTTTATCTAGATATATGTACTCATGGGTAATAAAGTTTTTAAATTTGGTAAATTGCAGTTGATATACGAGTAGAGACATAAAATGGCTTGAATAATGAAAAAATGAAAGCGCCCATTAACGATCTACTTAAGAAGATTTTTACTTTGGCACTTTATATTGAGTAAACCTTTAACTTTTTCCATTGTTAAATTTTTTCTGTAAAAGTTTATGGGTTTTTTTTGGATAATTTCAAATAATTAAGTTGATTAACTTCATTTTTGATTTATCAACATTGAACTTATTTAATTTTATCATTATGTAATTTATATTGCATCCATTTTCAAATTATGTCGCTTTGTCCGTAAAATTGTAAAAAAATTCATGACAATAGAGCTTATCTCTCTCTCTCTTTCTATTGAATGATTACAATCTAAAACATGTTCAGCAACTCTCGACTTCTCTGTACGTCCATATTATAAATGAGCTACATGTTTTTTAAAACGAACTTTTACAGACCTCTTAGTCTGCCCAACATTTCATAAATACCACTCTTTTCCAAATCCATTGTTTTATCCTATCCTGTATATGGATGACAAAGCACCATAGTGTTCGTTTACCTTCACTCTCTGAAGAATATAACTTGGTTATTGAAATGTGAGTAAGATAGTGTAAAGTGTTGGTGTTGTCGTAATGTAAGTTCAGTATCAAGTATCCCCAAGTGCAAAAATTTTTAGGTTTTTGGGTTCCAAAACTATTTGAATCACTGATGCCCGTTTGCACCGTTTATAATTTAAGCATGCCTTTCGTAAGATACTCTTAACTTTATGAAGATCTTAATTGACTCTCTTGTTGCACCACTGCAGCTTTAGCATTACTTAGTAAAGAAGCGCTTAACGCATTGCGTACATGGCAACACTGAGAAAATTCAGTAACTTATTAGTGACTTTCCAGATTTGGCTTTGTATCGAGTGACAGTTAGCTTTCGCCCGCGTCAAATGTGAACGGTTAACCTAAAAATACAAAGAAAACAACAAACAAACAGAAATCAGAAATGGTTATAAAATGCCCAGCTAGGAACTAATTCATGGGACACACGCTGCTGTTTCTGTAATAATAGTTGATCATTTGGTCTTTTGGGTTTCCTTATTAGGTAATATTTTAATTAAAAATAATTTCCAAATTTCAGAACTCTATCAATACTAAAACTCGTAATCAGCATTGCTTTGTCACTCGAAATCTTTGATAAAATGCAAATTCCTTGTCGTGGAAATGATCAGATCGTGTGTAAAGCATCTCGGGTAGTCTGTTATCTCGAGGATATCAAAATCAACTTGGAAAACGTCATTCTTGAAGAAAAGTTTCTCGGGTAAAATCAGCTGGGAACTTAATATTAAATGCTCTTTTACTTGGAGAGCGGTGCAACGCAAACTAGTTTTTTTAAGATTACTTTATTTTAAGACTGACTTAAAGTCAATGGTGCAAACGGGTATTAAGGTATTAAAATAATTTCCAGCTTACTGGAAATACATTCCTCAAATCGCTTTTTTTTTAATCTGAATTGACTGGCCTATATGACAATTGAGATATTTTAATGGGCTTTCAAGATATATGACATTTATGTCGATTATAAAACTTGTTATCAACTATTCCAACTTTTGTAATATATTATTAGAATTGTCAAATTTGAGTTACACAAATATCTCCAAAAGTAGAAAAGCCGTGTATCGTTATGTATATTTACCAAATTAAAATGACACTCCTTCATTTCTCGTGCCAACATCGCATTATTGACTGAGGGGTTGAGTTTTGAGTAACTAGTATGAATTCACGATTAAAGTTGTTCCTTCACACTGAATATTGATAGAGTCCAGGAATATGCCAGCTAAGAAATTGATTCTGAACTTGTGATTGAATAGTTCATCCTTCTCTCGGATATAGTTACAATCTCCAAGTTTTCTTAAACCTTAATGTGAAACTTACTTAAGAGGTTTATTGCATGCTTCTTTAAAGAAGTATAATAGTTTATGGAAAATTATACTCATGTTGATTGATTTTTTCAAGTCCATAATATGAATTTATTAAAAGAAGGGACGTCTTCTACTATTTCATAAAAGTACTTGAAATAGATCAATGAAACACAATATATTTATGTACAAACACCCTGTTGGGAGCCTGAACTCTTTTGCGGTATCAGCTCCAATGACCAACTGACCATTGGAAAGATCTAGTAGGGCTAAGACAATCAAAGATAATCTAGGGAGACTACAACCAGGTGATACAAATGAATACCTAAGCCAGAGTAAAACTGCATTAAGAATTTTAACAGGTGTTCTGACGGGACTGACCTTAAAAAGCTTAAAATAGTGGAGTAAGAAGAATGGAGATTCTGTGGAATGGAAGAAGAAACCTCCATCCACATACTTGCGGATTGCATAGCAATTCAGAATCCTAGGGCACAACACCTAGGATACTACTGGATAGAAGAGGGACACTAACCTAAGTGAAAGCCTAAAATTCCTCCGGGAAATAGGTTTAAAGGAACTACTAGTCTCTGAGAACTTTCCTCAGAAACTAAGTAGAGGAAAGGGACACAATAGATCTTTTAGGACTCAGTGAAAATGAACCCAATATACATACATACATCCAATTGACAATTGTGTGAAACTGTAGATTTCCATATTTTCAATAACAAACCATGTCTCCAAGACCGACCCCAAAACACTGTGAAATTATTATAGACTGAAAAAATTCCAGAAATGGTTTCTGGCAAGCGGCCGTTTCCAACGCGAAACAAGTAATAAAGGAAAAGTGGGAAACTTATGATACCGGGCTGCATAGTTTGGAATACACCAATTTTTCTTCCCTACACATCTTTGATATTACCTTGTTGCATAAAAACGTAAACTACAGTACCATATTTTAGAGATTTATAGCTCTAGATATTTGTCTATCGTGTATATAGAGTCTTACAAACTTCAATAAATTTCATTTCAGGCAGTTCGAATGGTTTTTGTTTTCACGACTACAAAGCAACATAAGATTTTCCTAACTCGTAAATGATAGGATCTCGAACAATTGGCAGCGTATTGAATTTGATATTCTGCAGCAATAACCTTTTATTTTCAGTATCAAGAATTCAAATTTTGACAATAACCAACAAAAATATTAACATAACTAAAATAATCAACTTGGCTCCCCCATCGCAGTCGAGAAATTGGAGATCGGGGATTTATCGGGTATTAACCAAACTCGCTTTACCGAAATCGATTATCGAGTCTTGTGATCCCGGCCCTGATGGCTTTCAACGTCTCTCAATCGCCGCAGGACGCTTACTTTATATTTTTCATTCACTGTCCCACCTTCTGGCAAGAATTTGGAGTGCAAAACTCTGCGATAATTGAAAAAAGCTGTCATCTCCTTCATTTTTGATCGACTTTGACGCGATTCCAGAAAATTCAGGTCTTACGGCACTAGTCGAGCAGCAACGCATTTCACACCCAACGACGATTTTCAGTCACCATATTGTTTATTTTAGCGATATTAAGTTCATTTGAAGACGATGATAGCCGACCAGAGCGAGGCAAATATCCTAGTACATTTCAACCGCTTTTGAATGAACTATAGTTCAAGAGCACTCAAACGCGGTGACGCATGATGTACTTTCTTATTTAAAAAAATTTGAGGGATGATTGTCCCGTGAAGAGGAATCAAGTACGGTTCGAAACTGGAATATCGTTGTATGTATGTAGTGCGCTATGATTATTATAAAAGTCATAGCTTTTTTCTTATTATATAAATATAAAGAAGTAGAGTAACACTTATTTCAGCGCATTGTATACAGGCTGATTTTTTTATCATATATGGCAACATTACCATATTCTAAACCGCAATGGATATTAAGACGATTAAATTGACAAAAAAGGTAACTATTATGGAGAACATTATATTTGTTAAAAACACTCTTCAGTCTCGAGTTATACAGGGAAAACTAAAAATACTGCTTTTGGTTTTTAAATAATGAAATTTTTAAATAAAAAAAAGGAAAAGGAAAGATGTATTTGATCATAAATTCACTATAGCCATGATTCAATAAATCTTCGATAAGTCGTTTCGTGTCTTCTCTGCCTCTTTTAAAATCCAAATTCAGAGGTATATCACACTTGAGATGTTTTACCTCAAATAACTAACAGCATCAATGAAAACAATTTTTAAATACAATAGTCAAAACTATCTTTTCATTTTTTAAAAAATATTAATTGATGAGAATAGTAAGAAAAAAAGGGTGGAAACACATTATTTGGAGTCTTCTCATAAATTACTGAAACAGTTCAAAGTCTAAGAAATCCTACCTCCAACATTAGAATCTTATCCACCAAGACTCCAGTTGTGAGCCTAAAAAAAATAAACTATAGTAACACTTGTAAATAAAAAAGAAACACATAAACTGCAACTAAAGGGTGCAAGGACATGTTATAAAAGGTTTTGAATAACCAAAATGCTTTAATTTTCGAAAATTTAAAAGAAATCATTTCGACAATGAGAAATTTTTAAAGTATGATTTCTATGTCTAGAACAGGTTTTAAGATGTAAGATTTGTACATTTAATATTATGTTTTATGTAGATTATAATTATATGTGTAAAAAGAGTGTGTGTAAGAAAATCAAAAATACCAAAAAAACTTTTGACCATCCTCGTAAATCAGTTTTGACACAAATTTTATTAAAAAATTTAACATAGTGACCTGTGACTTGTGTGTTTAATAAAAGTAAAAACTCCAAGAGGATGGCTCATTCTAGTTTTTTCATTTGCACAAAAAAGTCTAAGAAAAAGTAGTTCCAATATCGATAAAGTAGGGAGTCAACTTTCCTTGACTTTTGACAGGAGGACAGTTTAAAAGTGTGGTAAATTTAAAATTCTTCACGTGCTGAGAAATCAACAAGATTTATTTTAAAAATCCCACCAATTTGTTTATGGACGACAAATTTTTCTTCCTGAAGGGAAAAGGAAAGGAAATAGATGGAATCCGATGCTATTTCCCTGAGCATCTAAAGAAGAAGGACCAAAAAAGAAAAAAAAATAAGGTACCTAATTCTTTCTTCCTACAATATAAAAGAAAAAGAAAGTTAATTATTAAATAATAACAATAATATTCTAAAAAGCTTTGCTATAGCTAAAAAAATAACTCTAGATAGAGACTTAAAGGCCATACTAATAATAATAATAATAATAAAGACAAACAAAAACAATAAATGCATTTAAATTAAAAAAGCAATTAAAGAAGATTTGACATATTCATTATTTACTGTAGTATTTATATTTTTATGTATTACTATTAGATTGTAAACATCTATCTATTTCTTTTCTTTTTGCTTATAGTCTAAACCAGTTTCTAGTTTTCCTTTATGAATAAATACTTTACTAAAATTAATTTCCACTTACCTTGTTGGTCGATAAGCAATTTTCATAATTGATTTTGTACTTATATGATAACCATTGTTTTTTGTAAACACTTCTGACTTGCAAACTGATTTTTTGAATTTAGCTTTTATTTTTACTATTCTTCAAGTGTGGAAGGGATGGTAATACATCATACATCATTTGCCACTGTGCTAGATTTTGTTTCTCAATAAAATTATGATATTTTTTTGTTTAATTCAACAACTTGTCTATTATTGAACAGCCATTTTGGAGATAATTAATACGAGTGCGTAGAGCGTCGACTCCAAGCACAACTAACGAATCCGACTGAGATACAGTAGAAACGCTGAAGCTTTTCCATCACGTGACTGTTACGTCAGCAATATTGTTCATATGAATTAAATCAAAACTTGTGTCAACTCAATAGGAATAATCGTTATGACTAATATTCCAAAGGTCGGCGTTTTACGAATTGGTAATTAAACAAGAAATTTAACTTTTTTAATTGTATTTATTTTATTTATATGGTTAACATCGACATATTTATTAAAACTATCGATATACTGGGCGAATAAGTTACAAAATCCAAAATTAATATTAACCATGCTGGCTTATTAGTGGAGAGCTGATTTTTTGTAGGATATCTTGTATTTTATATAAGTACATACAATTTATGAAGTTCATGAAACTGACGTAATGTTTAGTCTACTGACAGGGTGTCCTCTAAAACTTTTAAAATAACACTTTCTAAACTGATTTTATTATAATAATTTTTTTGGATGGGCTATAGATTCTAAATAGAATAAGATTCCCACACAGCTTGAAGGTGGACGTTTCGATAAATATATTACCATCATCAGGGCAACACATCAAATGGAAACCCTCATATTAAAAGTAAAAAACAGAAATATCCGCAAAAGACATCAAAAATAAAATGTAAACACATATAGGTACTAGAAACGAAAAAGCACATCAAATATGACAAATCTTGCTTTATAGTTCATCCATTTCGGAATCTGAGCTGTCTTCACCAGTATTTATTATCACTGGTTCAATATATATGTTCACCAAATTTCGTTCTCGAGTAAACCAGTCTTCGATTATTTTTTCGGTATGCCTAACACAATTATCCCAAACATTTGCACCACAATTTTCCAATGCTTCTTTCCACATACTCAAGACCCTTTCATCGCCGTATCCGTCTCTGCCAATATACTTATTATAATATGTTTTGCAGTGGGCCCAAATAAGCTCAATGGCATTAAATTCGCAATGGGAGGGCGGTAGCCTTAAGACTTCATGACCATGTTTTCGGAACAATTCATCAACAACATATACATTTTCTTTCCGGTTCATTTTAGCAATTTGTAATAGTTCAGGTCTTGAGAGGTTTTCATTAAAGTCAATATTGTTGGCTTTTAACCAAGTGATAATTTCATCTTTTTTTGACGAAGTGGAAGGTTGCTTTTCTTCTAGTATACTATGATAAGGCGCATTGTCCATTACCACTAACGATGGTTCTTCTAAATTCGGAATTAACTGTTTCGTAACCCACTTTGTAAATATTTCACCGTGGTAATCTGACGACGATGATTTAGAGGAAAACACTAAGCTGGTATCTTCCACAAATCCTTTGGATGAACCAGCGTGAACAATAATAAAACGTTTACCGTCATATCCTCCTGGTTTACGTACACTTTTAACATTACTGTCCTGTCAAGAACTTAATTTAGTTCCTTTTGCATATATCCATGTTTCATCTAAAAATATAATTTGTCTTGAAAAAACACTATCACTATTTTCTCTATATTTTCGAAGGAAGCATGCTCTTTGGCTAGCAATATTTGTTCTTTCTATTAATGCTCTTCTGTTATCTTCCTTTTTATATTTAAATCCCAAATGTTTCAATAATGCCAATAAAGAGGTATTTCCAACAGAAAGAATTTCCTTATTTTTTAGTTCATCATTTATGGTTTTAACAGTAACATGTTTCCCTGAAAAAATAAGAAAATTTAAATTATCATTATCTCAAACAAAAAAAAGATTTTTTTATATTTACTTCATACTAAACTTGAACACAAATTTTTAATATTCAGATTTTTTTATTATTTGTACCAAATAATGTATAGAACAACTCCGTATGTGACATCAAAAAATTTAAATTAGAAAACTAAATTGTGAAACACAATCTACACTCAGAACATTCAAATTGGTAAACATTTATGGACAGTACTCAACTTAGAAATCAGCGCATGTAGAAACACATTCAAATTAAAAATATGCACAACTTTCTGTATTCTAAAGCTTTCATTACTCATAACTTCTATAATCGAACTTACGTTAAATTACCTACTAGTTTTCTAAGATTTTCATAACCACACTATAAGCTGCTGGTGAAAAATCTCACTGTATGGATAATACTACATGCACTATGATGTGTAATCTTAATTATTAAGGTACTATGATTTCACTTCTCTTTTATTTAAAGTGTAAGCTGACTGTAATGTAAGGCTTAAGAACTCCCATGTTCTTGTATTATTGTTTCACATGTTTGTTTACTTACTTTGTTCATACATATTATATAAGGTATTCCGTACTGCCATTTTGGTTCCCTCGGGTAAATCCTCTGTTTTTAGTTTTAATCGAGGTGTTTGACTGAGTGACGTTGGGAAAGTTGGAATATTTTACTTACTTTTTTTAAGGGAACATACCGTTTTCACAGATATTTTCAATGCTGTTGCCACTCTCTGAAATATAATATTAAATAGAAATGTCCTTACATAGATGTTAACTTTAGTATAATACCTCCTAAACAGATGAAATAGGTTGAAAGGGTCCGCCGTTGTTTTTTTCCATCTCAAAATATTCAATCAAGTTCATAACAAACTCCTGTGCTCGTGAATTAAGCCACTTTCCAGGCATTTTCTGAAAATAACTGTTGGTTAATTTACCGTTACAAGTACAATCAGACACTTGATTCATGCAAATTTGAAAATTCTGCAGAGATTTACAAATTGTAGAGAATTATAAATACTATTTACCACCAATAAGTAGTAAAATAAGCATTGTAATATTCCCGTCTCACGGCATTTTAGGTGTTATGAAATGTCAAAAGTTTACAAGTTGTTAATGTAATAAATTAGTACTTACCAATGTTAAATGGAATAAAAAGTCAATAGTGCATAAAGGGGTACTGTTTTCATCAATGGTTGATAATTTCATTAGTGAAAAAAGACACTCTATTCATTTGTTGCATACCATCTTCTCCTACAGCCCTGTGAAACTATGAGTATTATTCTGGTTCCGCCGTTTCATAAAAGTGTCATATTGTTAATATGATGTTTATTGAATTTCCCGGCAGCAAATTTAATGTGGCCACATTTGCATTTTCTATTATTTCTTCAGGAGTACATAATTTCAAAGTTGGAATCTTACTATCCATAATAATAATTATGTGTGTTAACTGGAAAGCTTGAAATAAAATTAATTTCATGACACTTTTAGCGCATTTTTACTTTTTTCCACCCTAACCATAAACAGTGGTTTTAAGTGCTACAAACAAAGGCCATTTAATTGTACGAAAATAAGTAGCAAATACTATTTCGGTACCCGTAAATAGATCATCATTACACTTAATATTTCAGCCATATTTCATAACTGCACTTTATCAAACAAATAACCTGAATCTAATATCGATTAATTAAAGGTTATTATACTCTAAAGTATTCACCGCAAATAATAAGACACATATTATGGAGACAGTGAAAGGAATCATGCTAGCAATAAATAAATCACGAGAAACTTGCATGTGCTTGTAGATTGCGTGTAGATAATATTCATTCAATATATTCGGCTGGCATCCGCTTTCATTTACGGAAAGAAAGAGATAGCTATTTACAAAATTGGTACTTTAAATTTTACCTCTTGTATTTATCGGTTACTTGTTTGTTGCAATTGGTATGATGAATAGTTCCGAGGACTGTGCATGAAAATAAATGCGAATAGCATGACCTGTCAACTTTAAGTTCAAGATGAAAATAGAAAGATTAAAAGTCAGCAGGATAACCACCGAAATAAAGGATATTTCACGAATATACGTCTATTTCGGAACAAATATTTAACTGGGCTTACTTACAACCGCATTTCATAGAAATTCCAAATATCTTCTTAATAATTTTGTTGATTGTGAATGATGATTCATAGCTAATTCAAAAAAAAATTACCAAATGATTTCTAGAAAAGCAACTTGGAGGTAGTGTGTAGTGAGTTTATTAATTAATAATAATAATAATAATAAGTTTATTGCTTATAGAGAACAATGTTCACAGCAAGGTTAGAGTGTGATAGTATACAAAAAAAAATATTCTAAAGTTTACAAGACAGTTGGTAAAAAAATAAAATAAAATAAATACATTATTCATCTAGTATAAATGACCTTAATTTGAGTATATTCCAAAGGTAGCAGCATATAGTTTTTCCCTCAGAGAGATTTACATTTTGTAGAGCGTTTACTAATGTTTCCAAATTTTGCAGACAGGATGTATTTTGTTTCATGACTGTATATATCGGACACTCAAACAAAATATGAAAAATAGTTTCCTTCTCGTCCATATTACAAACAGGACATGTTAGAGTAGGATCTATACTGTAGGTTATGCCGTTTGATGTAAACTTCATTTTAAATTGATTAACCATACGGAGTTGAGCCAAAGTACGAGTGATCCGGATTGGTGGCTTCAACAATAGATAATTGCTTGGTTCACGTGTTGAGGTGAAAGCATTATATAGAGCCATGAAAGGATACGCTGACGATTTAGCAATATCAGATTGGTGCAGGAAGGTATAATATTTAGAAAACAGTAGTTTTTTTTGTGTTGTTAGATGGCGATAAGATAAATTATTCCATAACTGCAATGACCCAATGTCAACAAAAAATTGTTTGATCTGAGATGCCCAATTATACTTTGTGGTAACGGAATTGATAATTCGTAGTTGTTGTTCAAAACAAAGTCTGGGATAGAGAAATTTTTCCATCTGAAGAATCTTTTGTAACCAATTTATTGTCATTTTAAAAATATTGTAAGACAACTTAACTCTTCCTGTTTCTATCCGAATGATAGAGTCAGGGGTATTAACAGCAACTAAGAGGATTCGTTTTAGGAAATAGATTTGCACTCTTTCTAGTGCATCTAAATAACGAGGACCCCAAACAGTGACACTGTTAAACATAACGCTTAACGCTAGAGATTCAAACAATTTGATTCTAGGGTACCACATGTCAATTTTTGCTTTACACATCACAGGAATGATAGCGCCAACAGCTTGTTTACCTTTTTTTGCAGTTACTGTTGACATTTCGCTGAATTTTTTGGTACAGATTGTAATTTGAAAGATTTTGTGTCTAAACCACTGAAATACCGAGATGTGCTTTAGATGGAGGCCCGTTGATACCAGATTCATCTATATAAAAAAGTGTTCGTAATGCGCTGTGTATTGTATATTGTATATTGAAAAGTGCTGAAAATGAAAACAATGTTGAAAAATATAAACGCCGCCAACATCCGAAGACTGTTGATTTTCCCGAAGTTCACAAATTTGAAATTCGTGACACTATATACAGCGTGTCCCAATCGTTTACAGGCAATATCTCGCTTAATTCAAACGATAATCCAATACTGTAAAAACTGTTGTGAATGGCATCAAATTTCTTCCTAATGACGTATCATAAACATTATTTCACTTAACAGTCCTTTGGCATCCACCCCTCACTTTCTATTTTCAAATGACACCCCCTGTATATTTTCGTTGAAAATTGTTTTTCTCTCTATTTGGAATACAACGATGTAACACACTTGTTCAAAGTTATTCCATTCCATACAAGCTTCAAAACGTCTTAAAGGCGCTCTTGTGCACACAGCTTGGAATCATAGCTGGTGTAATACTACGACATGCCTCACGAATGCGTTATTTAAGATCATCCAAATCTACAGGCTGTGTTTGATATACTAATTCTTTAGGATAACCCCACAAAAAAGCCAGTGGCGTTAGATCGGACGAGCGGGGAGGCCAAGCTATAGATCTGTAAGTGCCTATCCATCCGTTGTGAAAATACTGATTGAGATACTCCGCAACAATGTCTTCCATAAGTTCAGGTGATTTGTTTTCAAGAAAATCTAAATACATGTGTCCAGTCAATATGCCCTCATAAAAGTATGGCCCAATCAAATGACCATTGAATAACCCACACCAACAAACTGTTTGAAAATGAGTTGAACGAACCCAGTCAGGATTTCGTTTGACCAATAATAGGCATTGTGTGTATTAACTACACCATTGTTGTGGAAGCGGCTCTCCAAAATATTTCATTTAATAGTAAGGGATTATCGACAATCGTAACATCGGTTAGAGATATGAATTCTAATCTTCTGTCGAAATCAGTAGTCCTCAGTCCTTGAACTAAATGTAGTTTAAATGGGTGATATTTTTTGTGTTGCTTCAAAATCCTCTGTATCGTGCTCTTGCTTATTCCCAGCTCTTCAGCTATGTTTCTAACAGAAGTATGAGGATTGTTACAACATATTGCAGCATTATTATCAGTTCTCACTGGATATCGGTGCAGTGCGCGGTTTTTGTTTGGGAACGAACTGCTGCGCCTCTTCCGTTCCAATTTAGGAAACACCATGTGTGAAACCTGATGACGTTGAGGAAAACGTTCTTGGTATAAACGGGCCACTCGTCGAGCATTTTTCTTGCATTCACCATAAACCAATTGCATATCAATGTACTCATCTGGAATGAATGCATGGTGCTTACAACAAGATTAATAATTTTGAATTCAAATTTGTGGATAGTATAAAAATTTAATTCGTCGATTAACTACAATACCTAGGTACGATTCGCAAATGATTGTTGTTCTACACTTATTATTATTAACTGTCATTAATTTTTTGACATTAAAAGCATCAGTTTTTTTAAACAAAAGATCAATCTACTTCTATCTCGTGAAATTTTTAAAACAGTGGCGGTAGCAATAAGGATAATGAGGTAAAGCAAAATGTCATAAAATGTTCATTTTTTTGGTGCTAGTAATAAAAAACCAACAAGTATGTTACATCGTTGTATTCCAAATAGAGAGACAAGCAATTTTCAATGAAAATATACAGGGGGTGTCATTTGAAAATAGAAAGTGAGGAGTGGGTGCCAAAGGAATTTAAGTGAAATAAAGTTTCTGATACGTCATTAGGAAGGAATTTTGATGCCATTCATAACAGTTTTTACAGTATTGGATTATCTTTTAAATTAAGCAAGATATTGCATGTAAACGATAACTTGGGACACGGTCTATAAAAGGCTTAAAAAATAATGTCCCTTTAAATTCAATATTAGAAAAGTTGAAAGAAGAAAATCTATTTGAAATTCCCAGATACAGTCTTTGGAGAGGTTTGAGACATATAGGGCTTAAATTAAGAAAGGAAAACAAAAAGGTTTTTTCAACTGGTGTCGTTCACAAAAGAATGAAATTTTTGTGAAACTGAACCAACTTGATGATAGACTATTTATCATTTCTATATTTGGACCAAACCTGGATTTTTACTTGCTAGCACATAAATAATTTGGCCAGACGAAAGTATGAAATACATAAAACACATCAATCGCGAAGGAAAAAGAAACATGCAAGTGGAAAGCATTATTTTGTCGATGGAGCGGATTTTCTTCAAATCAAAATCGACTGATTATCACGATACTATGAATACGGAGATGTTTGTAAAATGGTTCAAAGACTTTCACATGGCCCAACTGTTATTGTGTTGGATAGTTTGCCTATTATTAAATTGAGGCACGTTGAATTTGGCAGCTCCAGCAAACTTGGACAGTTTATAAGATAATGTACAAGCTTGAAGAGACATCTACTCATATTAATGTTATAAATGAAACTAACTGTTTCTTATTAATTCTCATTTCTCAATTTCTCATTAATTCTCATAATTTTCATAATTTTTGCATTAAATAGTGGAATTAATTAGAAACAGTTAGTTTAATTTATAACATTAATAGTCAGAAAGTTGTTGAACAGGAAACACCCAGATATATTATGTATTACATTCAGCAGCAAAACTTTAATCCCTCCACAAATGGTAATATGGTTCCACTTCGTTATTGAATCTTCAACATGTTAAAATATAAAATCATCAAGTATAACTTTGAAACATTAGTGCCAATAGTTCGAGTCAGTGAAGTTTAGTCCAGAATAAGAGTCTAAAAAATTGTGGTAACAAATATATCTTTTCTAAATTGAAACAAAGCCTGCAAAAACTGACGGAACTTTCATTTTATGGGTAATAAAATCAAATGTCAGTGGAAAATAGTTGCCATAACCAACTATATCTTGTTCTTAAAAAATAGGTAAGGTGAACACGACGAAATCCTAGCTAATGATAATAAAAATGATAAACTCGTAAGCTACTCCATTTAATGTTGATAGTAAAAAACTACTAAACATTTATGTCCATATAAAATTTTAAAATTATCATTGTTTTGAATGAAACTGTTTTTCTAACAGAATTAACAGCAGAAAACGAGATACATGGAATATATTATTTTTTATACTTAATTCTAGTTGGAGACATAAAGAAATTGCATAGACAAGTATAAAATTGTTATTAAAAAAATAACAAAAAAGTACATTATTGCAGTATTGAAAATATTATTTTCATACTTATAGTGAAGTGACCATCTAGAGCCCTGTTAAGAAAGACTCGTGCAAACTGTGACTTTGAAATGTACTCTACCTAGAATTCAATCAGTCAAGTAAAATTTAAGCAATATTTTATTCATTTTCAATTACAAATTATGATTATGAATACAAAAATAAAAAGTATTACATATTGAATTTACTGTTTGGACCCTTATTTTGTGGAATCTACTCATATTAATGTTATAAATGAAACTAACTGTTTCTAATTAATTCCACTATTTAATTGAAAAATTATGAAAATTATTAAAGGATATTGATAATTATTTCGATATTGACATATCATCGTCAGAATGACAGAAGTTACATAATTTTCATAATTTTTCAATTAAATAGTGGAATTAATTAGAAACAGTTAGTTTCATTTATAACATTAGTATTACATATATTTATTCACTTAAAATATCAATCACTATCGCTATCATACTATATGAACATACTATACATGAATATACTATATGAATATCAGCACAGTTTGTTTTGAAGTCAACATTTCGGAGTTCAGAACTGTTCCTGAGCTTATTTACCAGTGAAACGATTTTTTTGTAAACACCACTTTTGTTATTTCTTTTGGCACTTTTGTCACACAGCGAATCACCATTTTCTAAATACAATTTAAACGAATAATAACAATTTCTTCAGTTGAATCCTTCCAAATTGCTACAGAAAATTGACATATTTTGAGACTCAAATAATATATTTGGTACATAAATAGTGCAACATTCGTTTTCATATCGTTATATTTTAAAGTAATATCAACCTATGACCCCAATTTTTTTGTGGTTCCCTAATACATCCTTTAATTAATAGTTATTGTTATCATATTACTTAGAAAAATGTGTTTAGGTTATAGTTTCCCGTCTCGGGATTAATACTTAATACTGGGTTTTTATGTTTTTGTTAACTTTTGTTGACATAAATCAAAAACGACATCTCTCTTTATTTTTTAAAAACAAAAACTTGATTCCATGACCACAGAATGCGAATAAGATCACGATAAAAAATATTTTAATCACAAGTCTTAACATATTCCCTCCCCGCTTGAGAAGGTGAATAACTCTCAAGGTAAAAACGATAACAGCTTAAACTTATTGCGGTCTGTCAATCAACAATTGGGTTTTTAATGTTCATGGAATAAGGTTTTTGTTTTAAACACTTAAAACACAAGAATAACCTTTTTTTATATATTGTCCCCTTCATCAGGAATGGGTAATACAAAAATCTTGAACCAGGCTCTTTTGATTGTTGCGTTCGCAGTGGCAATACTTGCTACCCTTGCGACACTATCACTTCCAGGATGAAGCTGCGTTATTTTGCCCAGTTTTCATTTAAGAGGAGGCAAATTGTCTTCTTTTATTAGAACTAAAGCACCCAGCTTTAGCCATTGGTGGTTAGATTTCCATTTGGTATGGGTCTGTAATTCGATTATGTATTCTTGAGACCATCGTTGCCAAAAGTGATGTTGCACTTGTTGGAACTTGGAACATCTTGAAGATCTGGATCCGGTACAGTTGTTAGTGGTTGCCCGATGAGAAAGTGGACCAACGTCAAAAGATCACTAGGATAGGATGACAATGGAGTCAAAGGACGTGAATTTAATATCTCCTCGATTTCTGCGAGATGGGCTGTAAGCTCTTCAAGGGTTAAAGTTACATTTTTCATTATTCGTTTCAGATGACCCTTTATCGATTTAATTCAAGCTTCCCAAAAAAGGAAACAATGAGGTGAATAGGCATGTACAGTTTGGCAAATACAGGAGTGAATGTCAAGAAACGTAAGAGAGGCGCGAAGTTAAAATGAGAAAGCATTCGGATGACAAAGAGGGTAATATGCGCTTGGTGAATTAGTACGGTAAATAATCAAAGTACTAAATTCTGTACCCCAGAATAAAATATATAGACACAATAGAACTGACAATAGTAGTCAAGTAAACCTGCTTGAGGGACCGTACTAATCCCTACTACCATCATCTAGTAACGCGCATTGACGGGCGTGGCTATTTCACATTCATTCCTGTATTTGCCAAAGTGTATATGCTTCCAAGAAACACCTAAATGATTGAAAGTTTCTTGAAGTGAGGTTTGGTTACTTAAGAGAAATTTAACAAGTTCTTGCAATTCAGATCGAGCTCCCACAAAGTTACTATCATTATCTGAAGGCATCTGCGAGGGTTTACCACGTCTTGCACAAAAATCTACGAAAAGTAGCAATACTGTTATTTCTACGTATAAATGATCCATTCATTAAATTCGGAAAATACCTTTTCATTATGTTCCCCGGACTTCGCTAGCAATAATTGGAGAGTTGCTTCTTCAGCTTCCTGAAAGATTATCTCAGGAACAAAATCGCTTTCTTGCATTTTTCACAAACTTAACACATTTTCACAAATGGAGTCGATAAACAATCGAAACTAAGTAACAACCTTTCCACACCTACCAAACTTTCAATTTCAATAATTTTTGACATTACAGCTGCTGTCATAGCGAAATGTCAAATCACTTTTTGATGAAAGCTGATTCTAAATGACTGTGATTGTGGATAAAACGTTGTATCGCATTCGTGTTATAGATGCGTTTTATCCACTTAAGAAAATTAAAACCCTCGAGTTTCGCTCTCGGGTTTAAACTTTTTTGCGTGAATAAAACACTATCTAATACACTTATACAATAAATAACTATTTTCTTCTAGGGCGCTAAATACTTTTTTACTGCTCCCCGCACGCGAGGTATTAACTATTGCATTTTATAATTTTTTTTTCCGTGTTTAAATTTTTGTTAATATTGTGGTATTAACTATTTTAATGACTACATCAATAACCAGAAGGTAACCAATAAACATGTTAGTTTGTATCTAGTTATTTAGTGCCTAATTAAATAATATTTCTTCCATTTTCCACCAGCTCGTAAAAAAAGTAGTTCCTAATACATGCGGAAAGTGTATTTCCCGCACTAGAACTTGGGTCGCATAAGGAAAAGTATCACTTTCCGCACTAGTTAGGAAAATAACTTTTTAAATTGGCATTTGTTTGTTTTCTCATCCGATCATCCCAAACTAATATAACTCTATCTTTTGTGATTAAGATTTAACGACATGGTTAAGATCAAGTCACACGTACACAAGTATTCACCTAATTTCAACTGGTGTAACAAACATGCATTCGAGCAGCAATAATGACAGCTGAATTAAATTATTTAACGTATGTAGGATCTTATCTTTCAATGCATAAACTTCCTCTAATACTATCTTCTTCACTACAGAAGGTACTTACTTTGAGTTGTACAATAAAAATACCCTGAAATTGACTCTAGACTATCAACAGCGGTCATATCATGAAAACCACACAAACTGAATTTCCATCAGTCTCCAATTCCCAAACGGCCACTTCCTTAAATTATACAAGGATTCTTCCTCAACCAAGTGCCATAACTATTTTATATTTTAATGCCTTTTTTATGTTTGGCTAAAAAAACGAAAATATCGGTTCGGAGAAAAGAAAAAAGCGCTGTCACTACTGATTAGAGTTGAAGGAAACATTTAAAATAGTATGAAACCAAAACCGGAAATAACAAATAAGGAAATTTAAGAATCTACAAAAAACTAAGAAAGTTGACGAGATCTCTGATAGTGATGCTGAAAATATTGAATATATGTACCGAAAATGTAAGTATTTCTAGTTACTAATTGATGGATCATTTGTCAGGTTTGTTGAAAGATGGATGTCAGGTTTATGATAAATGGGCGCATTGCGGTTGGGTAGGAGTTGAAGATAACGATAAGAGCTATTAATGTCTGTCCGATTTGTGAAGATAAATGAGTGAACATCATATTATAACTCTATCTCACTGTCTTGTAAATGGGGACTTTTTTTAAATTTTTATTTCTACTTAGAATTATAATTTTTGTTTTGATTGATTTAAATACCGAATATGTTCCTGTATTGTGTAATTAAAAGAGTTTTTATGAAATACGGTAAAATCACCGTTTCACACCACCTTCTAACTTTATTTAACAGTGAATGAATGAACGTTTTCTCAACTTGTTCACATCGTCTGAATTCAGGGCCCTCTCTAGCCTTCATGTCACCCCGGACAAACAGACAATTTGCCGCCAGTTTTTTTAAATAAAATAAAAATTACGTTAAAATCATTTAATGTTATAAATGAAACTAACTGTTTCTAATTAATTCCACTATTTAATTACAAACTTTATGAAAATTATTAAAGGATATTGATAATTATTTCGATATTGACATATCATCGTCAGAATGACAGAAGTTACATTTTATGTGATACCTACTTGATGTTTAATATTTTGGCTAGACCAAATAGTAAGTGACCTATCTTGTGATTAACTTAATATATGTGAATAGAAAAAAGAAGAAGATATTATTTTACAAATATTAAAGCTTAGGTATTATTAGCCCTATAGAGATATCCTGGATATCTTTTAGCCATTTAAGATCAGTATAACTGTGCAATGATATAGGAAACCAAGGAAAACTATATCTGCTGATCTTTACAATTGTTACTTAAGAAGACAATTTATTAGAGCTCCCTAGATTTATCTGTTCATTGACAACTTCATATTGTGGGTCTCTTAAGTGTCTTCTTACTTCTAGTTCTTCAAGGAAATCTAGTTCTTGTTTCTTATCACAAATATGCAGTACTTCTAGTTCTGTGTTAGGTGTTAATGAATGTTTTGTGTCAAGAAGGTGTTTTGCGTAATGTGATTTATCTGGCTGTTTTAATCTGTATGCTCGTGAGTGTTCATTGTATCTAATTTCAAAATTTCGAATTGTTTGACCAATATAGACAGCATTACATGATTAATAAAAATCCTCAGTCTCCACAATTATATGGAACTGTTAAATTACATAAAGTATCGAAACCAATTAGACCTGTAGTTTCTTACGTTAATACTCCTAATAATAAGTTAGCTAAAAAACTAAACAATATACTTAATAGTTATGGAGGTATATCTAAATACTCAATTGAAAATTCAATAGAACTAATCAAAAAATTAAAAACATACAAATTACAAGATAACTCTAAACTTATTTCATTTGATGTTACCAATATGTTCTCTAAAATTCCTCCTAAAGAATGCATAACACTTGTTAAAAAATTACTAGAGGATAAAAATATCAATCCAGGAATAATATCAGATATACTTAATTTGTTTGATGTATGTATTAATCAGAATTATTTTACTTTTGATAATAAGGTATATATTCAAAATGAAGGTTTACCAATGGGAAGCCCCATATCACCAATTTTAGCAAACATTTTTATGGACAGTTTAGAAAGAAAAATCTTTGAATGTAACATTTCAAAAAATATATTATTTTGGTATAGGTATGTAGATGACATATTAGCTTGTTTTGTAGGTAGTGAACGACAATTAGATATATTGTTCAATCATATTAATAATTTACATCCAAAAATAAAATTTACATTAGAAGTTGAAGAAAATAACTCAATCAATTTTCTTGATATTAAAATTCAAAGAGTCAATAATATACTTGATTTTTCAATTTACAGAAAACCAACACATACTGATGTGACTATACCATATAGTTCCAATCATCCCATGTCATATAAATTAGCAGCATATAATTCAATGATACATAGAGCATTTTCAGTTCCTATGAACAAATATAATTTTGATAGAGAAATTAATATAATTAAACAAATAGCCACATCCAACGGTTATCCATTACATATAATGAATAAATTAATTAATAAAAAAGAGAAAAAAGTGGCATTACAATTAATATTTCCTGAAAAAAATAGGGAAATACAAAATTACAAAACCATCACATATGCTGGTAATATTTCTAATAATATTTCAAAGATAATATCTTGTTCAACAAATACAGCAATTTCTTTTAAAACAGAACACAATGTGAGTAAAAAATTGTTAAATGTAAAAACAAAAATACCCCCATTAAAAAAGTCTGGAATATATAAACTTAAATGTCCAGAATGTAATGCTGTCTATATTGGTCAAACAATTCGAAATTTTGAAATTAGATACAATGAACACTCACGAGCATACAGATTAAAACAGCCAGATAAATCACATTACGCAAAACACCTTCTTGACACAAAACATTCATTAACACCTAACACAGAACTAGAAGTACTGCATATTTGTGATAAGAAACAAGAACTAGATTTCCTTGAAGAATAAGAAGACACTTAAGAGACCCACAATATGAAGTTGTCAATGAACAGATAAATCTAGGGAGCTCTCCACTAATAAATTGTCTTCTTAAGTAACAATTGTAAAGATCAGCAGATATAGTTTTCCTTGGTTTCCTATATCATTGCACAGTTATACTGATCTTAAATGGAAAAAGATATCCAGGATATCCCCATAGGGCTTCTTCTTCTTCTTCTTTCCCTTTATTGGGCTTAACTCTATCAAGTTATCTACCCAGTACCATTTGTCTCTTCAATTTACATAGAAAGAAGCTGCACTTTCATGCATCTGCCTCTTGGACACCACTTCTTCCTGTATCTAAAATAAGATTATATAACTCTATTACAATATTTGAAAAATTTACACAGAAGCGTAGCACTACAAGCTGAAGGTTCTCTAAGCATGTCCTCTACACATAAAGCTGTTTCGCACTTCATACAATTTTTAAGCATTAAACTATATAAATTGTCACAATAGTTTTTGTTAATAGGGCACTCCAGAAGAATATGTCTGATATTACCTACTTGCCCACATTCACAATTAGGTGAGTTAACTACTCCTATCCGGTGGAGATGCTCAGGAAACGCACAATGCCCCAACCTAAGTCTATTCATTGTTGTAGCCGCCTGTCTGTTGACCTTTACTTCATAAAACCAGGGCTTAGATGGTAACTTCCCAACAATTCTATAATAATGCTTTCCTTTAAGCTTACATAATTCAATCCATTCCTCTTCCCAATCTTTTCGTATTTTTTCTTTAACATATACCAAAATATCTTTATAATCCACTTTATTGAAAATCTTCTCCGAATTTTTTAAACTATTCTTAGCCAATGAATCAGCTTCTTCATTACCATTAATGTCTGAATGACTGGGGATCCAACCCAATTTAATATTTTGATTATTACACTTCGCTTCCCATAAAAGTTCTCTGATACATAATTCTGGATACTCCGCTTTACCATACAAACCTTTTCTGGCAATCCTCTGTAATGCGCTCTTGGAATCCGTTAAAACCAAGGAATTCAAGTTTCCCACTTCCAGAATTCTTTTAACTGCCACATAAATGGCTATTAACTCTGCTGTGCATATACTAGCTTCATCAGCCACTCTGACACTAATCTTACAGCTCCTAGTTTCCATATATATCCCACACCCTGTTAAATTTTTTTGTCTATCTTTAGATCCATCTGTGTAAATTATATGATATTTCTTCCATTTCTCTTTAATAATCCCATCAAATTCAATTTGATTATAGGTATTGTTTTTCTGTAACCCCAAATCCTCCCAGGGAATATCCATAAGCAGTGCATCGTACCCAACTGTAAAACAAGGTAAAACGTTATATTTTCTAATTAAATTATGATAACTTAATGCTCTATCCAATCCCTCTAATATAGGGAAGTTGATCATATCGGCAATTACATGTTGCTCTCCATATATACCCAACAACTTACTTGTGACTATACTATTATTCAAAGAAAGATGTTTCATAATAAATTTTTCAGATAACCATATACGCCTCCAATGTAAAGGGAGTTCCCCCGCCTCTGCAAGCAGTGACACCGTAGGAGTGCTTTTCATAGCCCCTAATATGACTCTTAATGCTTTAAATTGCACTTTATCCAGTTTACACAAATGCTGTCTTGCTGTATTAAACAAAAGTATGGAACCAAAGTCCAAGTGAGATCTAACAATACCCCTGTATATCATAGACAGAATTTTGGAATCCGCCCCCCACCAATAATTTGTGACTGCTTTCATAACATCAATGCCCTTTTGCGCCTTAGCCACGACCCCATCAATATGGGAACTAAGCTTCATTTTTTCATCCAATAATACTCCTAAATACCTTACCTCTTTGACATATGGTATCACTTCATGATTGCATATAATACTAGGAATACTACCCCTACCTTTCCTTTTTCGAAAGATTATCGCTTTCGATTTTTGTACTGACAAATCAAACCCATGCCGTCCCAGCCAATCACTAATATTCCCCAATGATTCGTTAATACCCCTACATAACCTCTCCGTATCATTCCCGGCTGCAATAAGCATCATATCATCCGCCAATCCTAACATATCCACCCCTTCCACCGTTTGATCGTATATATCATTTGTGTATACTGCAAATAATAACGGACTGAGCACCGAGCCTTGTGGAATACCTTTACTTACACATCCTAATCTCGAAGTAACCCCTGAAAGGTTCTCTTTCACAATAACCCTTCTATTACTATATATTTCTTTTAAAAATTCAATATAAGATTGTGGAATATTAAGTTTAGCTAATTTATTCATTAATATATGTATCCTTACATTATCATACGCCGCCTTGATAACCAAAAATACAGCTATTACCTTATTATTATTATGAAAAGCATCAACAACCATTGACTGCAGATAAACCAAATTATCCATAATTCCCTTCCCCTTTCTAAAACCTGATTGTTTCTTATTAATCAGCCAATCTGCCTCCAATTTGTATTCCATTCTATTTTTGATCAAATTTTCTAAAATCTTCAAAGCACTAGATTGCAAAGCAATAAACCTATAACTGTCAACTAACAAGGGATCCTTGAGAGGTTTCAGAATAGGGCAAATAATTTGTATTTTCCACTCCTCGGGGATATTATCCCCTGATAAGCAGCCATTAAACGCTTTAATCAAGTTTACCTTAATACAATAAGGTAAGCTCGTTCACATTAAACTCCTCCCAGCTATTAACATTTGATCTAACCTCAACTCCTTCATTCGAAATATCAGGCGACGTAACTAAGTCCAAAAAATTATCCAAGTTATTCTTTATAAAATCTGCATTCCTATTATAATTATTGCATCTACCAAAACCCTTAACCACTTTCCAAATGTATGACAAATTGCTATCCCGATTGAGAGTAGAGCAGAATTCTATAAAACTATTTTTCTTTTTACTTTTAAACATTTTTTTTGCCTCAGCAACCTTTTTTTTCATATAAATATAATTACTCATACTACTATCCATTAAATACTTTTGTATCGCACCCCTTCTCTCTCCCAGCATTATATCACACTCCCTATCCCACCATTTGTTAATTGTCCTTTTATTTTTATATTTATACCTATTATTCCTAATATATTCAATTTTATTGGGTTTAACCATATTATACACTTGATCTATTAGTCCCACTATATCCCTGTATCCCTTGCATTCCATCTGATTTTCCATTTGTATACATTTTAAATAATACTCCTCCCAATTAATATTTTTAGTATTATATTTTTTTACTCGGACTTCATAACTTTCATATATTTTGTCATGTTTATATACCCCCCCTATCTCAAAATCAACATAAATAGGAAAGTGATCACTATCTCCTTTGTCTTCAGGATAAACCTCCCATCTTCCTACTAACCCTAGCCTACTTGAACAAAAGGTAAGATCTGTAACGCTTTTATTTTGTCCAGGTAATCCAATTCTCGTTGCTCTACCGTCATTCAGACAAATAAAACCAGATTCCAAAAGTACCTCTACCAACATATTTCCATTTCTATTATTAAAACAGTTACCAAACATTAAATTTTTTGAGTTAAAGTCCCCAGCAAAAATGATATGATCAAATTTATCTATTTCCTGACATATATCACTTAAGAAGTTTCTGTTAACTTTAATATCTATAGGGAAATAAGTATTTATAATTAACATTCTATTAATTACAATGGCCTGTATAATTAAACCATAAGGTTTACTTCTTAAATTTAACTCATATGAACAAGATGAATATTTATTACTTATTAAAATTGCAATACCATTATGTCCTTCTGATTTATCTATACGATATATATTATAACCTTTTACCCTCCATTTCATACTGTGATTTAAAAAGGTTTCTTGCAACAATATAACACTCGGATCATCCCTATTAATCAAATAATCAAGGTTAGTATTGTTAGATCTCACACTTCTTAAATTCCACTGCAATACCCTGAATTTTATAAAACAAAATAAACTAAACTTATTGATCCAAGAAACCACACTTACTTTTACCTTATTCTTACCACTCCTCTTGCTCCATATCTGCTTCAGATATGGACTTCCCCTTTTCCTCTTTTGACCCCATATTTTTTTTATTATCTATATTTAAATTAATACTTGAATTCAAATTTTGTGATGGGGAGACTCCCCGTTTTTGCAAATTTCCATAGATTATCTGATACATATTTATTAGAGTTTCTACTGGAATAGTCTGATCCGCCAAATAATCATTAAAATCAATAACATTTCCCTCATTATCATCACTTTTTGCAGGCGAATTCTGCTGTAAATTATTAGTATACTTAAGCCTACCTGTAACTGGACTAGTTGGGTACAGTGAACCACCCATGTAACATCCCTGTTGTGCATCTTTATCGTAGCCCTGGCTATTGGGACATTTTCTTTTATTTTTAGTAACTTCATTATATGCTCTGTTCGGGGTTCTATTTTTATTTTGTATTGTAGCACTTCTCTGACTTATTGAAATTAACTCATTTTCAGGGGTTTTAACAGGTAACTCAGGGTAATTTCTAACACTTCTATCTGGAATGGTTTCAACAATATAATTATCAACATTCTTCCTAGGTACTTGCTTTGCAGCATCATAATAAGCCATATTCTGATAGCTCATAATCTCATTAATTTTCTTTTGTCTAGAAAGCTCTTCACATTTATCTACATCTTTAAGATGTTCAGTAATTAAATGATTTTCTCCGCAATACAGACATCTTTTAGTATTAAATTCTGTGCATTTCTTCTTATCATGGTCCTCTTTCCCACACATTTCACATCTCTCTTTGCTGTTGCATTGCTTTGCAGTATGGTTAAATCTATAGCATTTAAAACATAATGTGATAGGTCGAATATAAGTAGCAACATTTAATTTATTGTTATATATACTAACATCCCTTGGGAAGCTTTTACCAACAAAAGTGAAAATATACGATCCTGTAGGAACATATTCCACCTCATTAGTGACCTTATCTCGTACTCTTCTATTCAACCTACGAACTTCCAGGACTTTATACATCCCTCCCGATTCCTCATTTGCCCTATCCAACACTTCTATCTCAGGAAGACTACTTCCAACTCCTTTCACCACTCCTTTACAAGTAAGCAAAGATGCTGGAATAAAAGTATGGTATCCTTTCTTTCCCAATTCCTCATTTTTCTTAAAATTATTTGCATCCATCGGCAATCGAAATGTCACACATACTCTATTCCTTCCTTTTTTAACTATATTTTTAATTCCTTTTATACGTAAATTGTGCATTATTTTACCAAACTCCACGGGATGGAGGTTCCCTATATTTTGGTCACCATGCTCTACCATTACATTGAACGGGCCAGAATCATAAACTGAGTACATCAAATTCTCATAAATTGTCTTTTTTCCCGATTCTTGAAGATTTTTTAACTTATTTTTAGCCGCACTAATTGTTTCCGAATTTTGAATCATTACTCCCCCGCCCGGGTCGGGCGGCGGATGACTCTCGTCCATGTGCCCTACTTAACTTATAGGTTAGTGCCACCAATTAACTATAATATAATCACTACTTCTAAACTATTAACTCTAATAACTCTTTTATTTACCAAAAACACTATTACTAAATTTTCCTGGACTGATGATTTATATTAACTTAATAAATCTCGACCTTCACTTTGACACGATAAGATCAACCTTCCTTCGACGTTGAGTTTTCTCCCCATAGGGCTAATAATACCTAAGCTTTAATATTTGTAAAATCATATCTTCTTCTTTTTTCTATTCATATATATTAAGTCAATCACAAGATAGGTCACTTACTATATTTGGTCTAGCCAAAATATTAAACATCAAGTAGGTATCACATAAAATGTAACTTCTGTCATTCTGACGATGATATGTCAATATCGAAATAATTATCAATATCCTTTAATAATTTTCATAAATTTTGTAATTAAATAGTGGAATTAATTAGAAACAGTTAGTTTCATTTATAACATTAATATGAGTAGATTCCACAAAGTAAGGGTCCAAACAGTAAATTCAATTAATTTACATTCTATAAAAATATAACTATAAAATAAAGTAACCTAAAAGAAATTTTTCTTTCTAACTTTGATTTTCGCTTTGTTTTTATTACATCTTTTAAGTTAACTTGATCAGTAATTTCATGCTCAAACGCTAAAATGGCCAACCCATTAAGACGATTTTGCGTTGTAGTTGAACGTAAAAAATTCTTGATCAATTTTAATTTGGAAAATCTTCTTTCTCCACTTGCAACAGTTACTGGTTTAGACAGCAATACTCTTAAAGAAACACTTCTTTACAACTATATAGGTGAAAAACAGGTATTTTAAATTTCTTGTAAAAACAGTGATAAGAAATGTATTTACAAATGGAAGGCGACATGCTATTGTTATTAATATTTTTATTTTAATATTTATAATATTTTCTCTCATTTTGACAGTGAAAATGCCGCCCCGGACAAATGTCCAGGATGTCCGGCCCTGAAGCGGGCCCTGCTGAATTTAATTTCCTTTTGATCCTGACGATGTTAATACGTTCACGAAACAATTGTAGATTGAGTATTGAATTAAAATTTTTTATTATATTTAATTGAATTTAACATTTTTTCGATTTGTCCGTATACCTTGGAAAATGAAGATGCTAGGATGAATAATATATCGTTTTTTAAAATTTAAATGCTTTTTCTAACTAATACAATGATTGCATTATGTATGACGAAGTAAGTTGATTTAGTTAGTTTAATAACAATGTAAAGCGGTTTCCTAGTGATAACGTCCCACTATTAGTTATGCCTCTATTGTTTCAGACGTGCCAAGATATAAATAAAGGAACGTCTCGGAATCCTTTCGGAAAGGATGACGACAGAAGATAACGGCAATATAATGGCAGGTCAATTGAAACCAACTTCGAGTAGCAACGAGGATCTCAGCGAATATACTGATGCTGACGAGAGCATTTCAGCGCCAACGGAGATTCTTGCAGAAGTAAGCAAAAAATAATTTTTGGTAATTTACTGTGTTATTCTAATATTCTCTGAAAAGTCTCTAAGAACACTGAGTGATTTAATGTTGAGTTTTTGAAATTCCGAGATGGGATATTATGTCCCTAATAGAAAACATATCGACCCCTAATCATTTTCCTAAATTCTTGAATAAATTCCCCTGGAGTTTGCAACGCACCCTGCAAGCTCGCCGTAGAGCATTCGAAATAGGAGTCTTTTACGCTGATATCTCTTTCAGTTTTGCTCGCACAAAAAAATTGTGGGAAATCTTATGCCATATAACATGATAAAAGTAGATTTGAAAAATTTTCACGATCTTAAGATTCCTTATAGTATTCTGTCAGTGCTTGTAATGATCGTATTAATTTTTTTTTCTAAAATATGTGGTTTTTGAAGGCCTATCCCTTTATAATTCGAAACGGAAGTTGAAATTAATTTTTCTAGTACGGAAAGGGATACTTTTTCGCACGCGAGCACAGTTATCCAAACGAGGTGAAGCGTATATGTATGGGAACTATCAAACGATTTGATATACAGACTGTTTCACGACGAGCTTACACTATCTATATATTGGAGACTACTCACACGATTTCTATAAAAATTGGCATAGAGGGAGAACAAGTTATGGCGACTATTAAGCTGGCAAATGGACTTAGTATCCGCAGCCAAGGGAAACCAAATCACACACACAAGTTATGGCGAATTTATGGAAAACATTTTGACATACATGTCACTTCCTGCTATACCGAAAGTTAACGACAACTTTGTTATTTTAAATGTAACACCCTGTATATTATTACCTAACTTTTCGGATTCTACATTGAATTTTAATGCCACTTTGTATAGAATACCTTATATCTAAAATTTATACTTATCAAGATATTAATTTTTTTAATAAAAAATTGACAAGTGCAGACCTTCATATTGAAAATTCTGTGTGAACATCCCCAATACCAAATAGAAAACATGATTAGTAGGTTGATTTGTAGGAAGATCAAGGTAATTGGTGACATGTCGAAAACTTCTTTTTTGTAAACAGGGTTTCCAAAAAAGTGATGAAAAGTTCAACTTCACAAATGTCAAACATATCAATTTTTTAAGAGAGATATTAACATGTATCTAAAAATTATTTCAGCCTTATTATTGCATGGGCGTAGCCCGTGTTATTTATTCTTTTATTTCAGCAGGATGTGTATTTACCTGTCATAATACTAATTTATGTATGTGGAATTACGTTAAAAAAACACTATCTAATTATAATAAGCAACTATACCGCAAAAATAACTAAAATTTCAATTTTATTGTCATTATTATTAATAACAGGCTTCACTTTCTTAACTTTTGCTTGAAAACAACCAAATTGTGTTAAATTGTTTAATATTCTCTTCACTTCCAGTTAACCAAAACATAAATGGCGCATTTTTCAAATTTAGTTTTGTCGATGATTCTGTCTTTATTCGTTTGAAACACCGGAAAATATAAAGGGACACCCGGTATATTGTAGTAGTAGTACTTTGTACAGACCAGGTTAGAAGCTTGTCTACAATCAACATTTTTTGGATACAATGAAAATACTCCGGCAAATATTTTGATGAATCATAACTCTTATTGCAGCAACACAAAGATTACAAAATAAATATAACGAATTTCGAATAGCCCGTCCCGTTTCAACAGTATATTTGCAAACTAATTGAAATCATTCTGCTTTCAATTTATTTGAATACTATTATCTTTATTTTATTTCAGTTTTTGTCTGCAGTGATGCTCAAGGATTATGAAACAGCTCTAAAATATTGTAAATTGAGTAAGTATGAATTTTATATTTACTAATTAATTGTCAGTGGCTCAAAAGATTTACAATTAAATTTAATGAATACCCAGAGAGAAGAGAGCACTAAAATATTTCAAACGGATATTCTGAATTGTAATAAAATTTATTTGTGTATTGTCGTGAGAATAGTTTCATTGTTTCAATTACCTACTGTGCATATTTTTTATGAAAACTTTAAAAAACGTTCAGATTACAAAACGACTTTCTTCAATAAAACATTTTATTCCCACATAGAACCTTCTTCAAATGACATCTGTTATCCCCAAAAATTTGGAAGTGGGAGCTTATACATAATTCAAAAGGTATATTTATTCCTTATTCAACATTATCAAATGGATGTATTGTTCAAGTAACATTGGATGTTTGCCATCCATCTTGGAATATCGAAAGAAAATGAAATACATCCCTTCAAAATGATACCAACTTGAAAGCTAATGGAAGTCGATATTGATAGATTAACGGATTTTTTGTGAACAAATAATGGAAAAGTCACATAAAATTTCATTGAATTCAATAAGAACATATTTTTGCTCCTTATTTATTTCTAGGTGAAACTAAAAATCTTATAAATAAAATTGTTAGATCGCTGTTAAGTTTCGCCATCTCTATCCGTACCTAATAGTCGAAATTGAATTTTTGATAAAAGTTAGTGATATTTTGAAAACTAGTAAAATCCAAGACCAAAACTAACCCAATTCTCGGAGAATTTTGAAGCTTGTCTGATCATAATGGACACACTTTCACGTAAAAGAATGCAGCTGTTCTAGGTAAGTCGTATTTGACTGCGTAATTGTACTGGTTTATTTACCAAACTAGCTTCCTTTATCAGATAATAGACGTAGAAGTCGTGCTCGATGATTCTTGTTGACTGAGTTGAATCATTTGCGAAAGGATGATTAATTTACTTAAATCTGACGATATCAAAATCTTTATATGATTTAGAATAACTCATCCTGAATTAGTGAATATCCAAACTGGTTAGGATTGATGGCATCGAAGCTATAGATGCGGTAGTAGAAAATTAAGCGAAGCGATTTTGGAGGCCTACCAAGAAACTGTCAGGATAAAACAAAAAATAATACGAAGGCCAAACAGGCCAAGTTTTACGGATTGGAAAATGTCTGAAGTCACAAAACCAAGAAACTGCAACGAAACTGCGAAAGCCTACACTGTCCACAAGAAAATCAACAACCCAATCTACCGCATTCAATTGTCAGCAAGATAATCCTTAACAATGTAACGACGAATTTATTGGTTAATACAATGAATAGACGGGGAACATCCACAAAAATATGCCGATGGATAAAGACAACTCTGGAGGATAGGATAATAATATCCACTCTGGGGCAAGTCACCATCAAGGCAAAGACGAGTGGAGGATGTCCACAAGGAGGAGTGCTATCACCACTACTATGGGCAACCTTGGTAGACGACCTCCTCACAAAACTGTCCACAACCGACTTCTACTGTCTTGGATACGCGGACGACATTGCTATTGTAGCTGATAATTGGTGCATACAAGAGAGACTGACAGTCAATGCTCAGAAAACACAAATGATCAATTTTACGGAAAAAAGTCACTAAAAAGCCTGAAGCCAATAGTGCTAGGAGGAACGGTGATTCCATTTGCCAAAGAAACAAAGTACCTAGGAGTACCTTTTGATCAAAGGCTTTCATGGAACACACCTTCAGAAGAACACACAGAAATATACCATTGCCCTCGGCAGATGCCGAAGAATATGTGGGAGAAACTGGGGACTCGCCCTAAAAATGACCCAATGACTATACACAAGAGTTGTTGGACCAATGATAGTCTATGGATCAGTAGTGTGGTGGACAAAGACACTTCAAGTGGGAGCTATAAGGCTGTTAAGTTGCACACAAAGGCTTGCTTGTCTGTATGCTACGGGAGCCATAAAAACCACTACAAAAACTAAGGTAACAAAACTACTCCCACAAGTGCGATGGAAGTCTTGCTGAATCTGCTTCCACTACACATTTTTGTACAAGGCGGAACCAGATCTGTTACGCCAGACTATTGCAAAGTCAAACGTACAGTGCTGACTATCGAAAGCTTATCAAGGAGCTAAAAGCGGATGACTCAATGGAAATCTGATTGTACGTCCAAAAATACATTCAGGAGCGACCAAATCATGTGAAAAAACAATCGATTTTTCTTTGGATATAGAAACGGATAATGCATCATTTAACCTGTTAGGATCAACACATTTTCTGACATCTCAAAAAATAACGAAATTACGTGGCTTGCAAAATCCGGAGTAATGCACTAGCCATGTATTAGCCTGTTTCCTCTGATGATTCAAAAATAATCCACCAGAGGCCGCACTAGTGGCCGTTAATTCCATTTTTATTAAGTACGTTTAACGTTACTGTCAAATGGAAAATCAAAACATATGTACCTACCCCCCACTAGTGCGGCCTCTGGTGGATTATTTTTGAATATTCAGAAGAAACAGGCTAGTTGCGCAGATCGTCAGCAATTTTACTGTCAGACGCTTGTGCTGATAAACAAACATGAACTAACGTTGAAACGGCATGGTGGATGGAAGTCCAACGTTGTTGCTGAATTGAATTTACTGTTTGGCCCCCTACTTTGTGGAATCTACTCATATTAGTTACTGTTTCATTTTAGAAAAGTTGTTGCTGAAAATTATATTGACAAATCTATCAATAATAAAAGAAAAACATGTCTTGGACTAAATATGTAGGTAATATGGCAGTTCTCAAACAAAGTACATCGATAAGCATAACAATGGATTCATACGTGGCTCAGTTTATTACCAACGATGGGGATGATATTTCATATGCGCGTAATGAACGAAAGGTATCAGTATTCCGTGGCAATACGTTTCAAAACTGTACATTTAATTTTTGTGGCTAATTTTTAAATGAAAATGTATGTTTAATCCTTCTTAATTTTATGTAAGTATTCTTAGTAAAAATAAATGTTTTTTTGTAATGTGCGTGTTTACTTTCTCAATAAAAATGTCTATTTAAAAATTAACAATATTTTGTAACTGGAATACAAAAATTTATTCGCAGCACTGTACCTATACATTTTATTCCTTCAAGTACATTTAAGCCTAAAGTTTTCTCCTCTTAGTTAAAATGTTGGAATTTATGCTGCAAATTCAAAAGTCAGAGATCCCATTGATACGAAATACGCTTGATAGCACACTCGGCTGCCTCTTTTCATTCGTATTTCACCGTATTCGTATAAAGTGAATTCTCAACTGACGATTATAATATGAATAAAAATTATGTAAGTATATGCATATAACGACTTTTTAAAAAATCGTTTAAAACAAAAAATTTGGATATGCATTAAATCAACAAATAGCGTATTTGCGAAAGGTAAATTCATGGAGTATTTTCATTCATCATTATGCAGAGACAAGAATTATTTGTTTGTAATGGATTACTTGCCGATTTTAAAAATATATTCCATCCATAGAAAACTACATTATAAGCGAGAACCATACGCGAAGCGAAGCCCTGAAGATACAGGGCTATTTTAAAAATCTGTGCTTTTTACAGATGCTCTGTATCTCTGCTATTACAAAATTTATCAAAAAGGTAAGAACTCTATCTTATATACGCTATCTTATATACATACGTACAATTCAATTGCGTACTCAAAAAAATTTCTTTAGGTACCGTTTTTAGGATACAATCCAAATTTATACGTTTCTCAATGGTAGGTATACTTTGTATATTTATAGCTTATAATTTTCCGTCGACCGTGCGTTTTTGAGAATGTACACAAAATCATTCATTAATAACGCCTATTAATAAACGATTTTGGAATAGGCAACCAAACATACAGTCTTATTAAAAATAATAAAAAGCTATTTTTCTGTACTCCGGCTGGAAAATGTCAACTTTCGGGCCGCCGCACTAAACGAAGTTGCCGCTCTTCGGCTCCGTCGAACAGAAAAATAGTATACAAACCTCACCTTCGCTTTGGCCGACAATTACATGTGATCTGAGATATTTCTTACTTTACTGGCCTAGGTATGTAATATACTATTGTGTAATGCTGACTTCTCTAATAGAATACTTATAGTTTTTGACTTTTTGTACAAATTATGATAATTATTAGTCTTGAAACACCTAAAATGGAATTAAAAAAAAAACGAAAACAGTGAGATTTGAACCGACGACCTTCACTGTAGTACCCTCATGCGTACTACATTGCACCAAGAACCCAAAAAATAGTTTAAAACCTAATTTACGTTCTAAGATATTTAGGTACCAATCTATGACAAACAAATATGATTCGTTTTCAAATATTGAGAAAAAAGGATACACCTTGTACAGTCGACAAAGTTTTGCAACTAACACGTATATTAAAAGGGCCATTAACAATCTCAAACATTAACGCATTCACTCTGCTCACGAGTTAAAATATCTCTATTGTTGATAGCCTTTATTAATACACTTGTTGGCTAAATAACAATTTTGTTATAAAATTTGATAAAAGGAATAAATTCTCCATTTCCATTTGTTGAGAAAAAATATTTAATCCCAATTAGAATTCATAATAATTTTGTCAAGTAGTTAGAAAAACAAATGAACATCTCCATAGAAATTGATACATCTGTTAAACAAAGAATTATTTAATTTCTTGGTTACATAAAATTATGGCTCAAATAGAAGGATCCGGCTAGAGCTTTTTGCATTTGGTTCCTGAAACAACGTCAAGTCGATAACAATTACACGAAATGTAATTTGGGCAGACAAAGCCTATATCAACAGAGCTGAGTTTTTCATTGGCACCAGGAAAATCAACACATAACTTTTGATCGCCAGCAACAGGGCATATAACAGAGCAGGCTTTTCACAACTTAGAAGCATAACCTCAATACTGTCAAACGCAAGAAGGATACGAACAGTGTGCGAATTCAGCGTGAGAAAAAATGGACATCAATTTGAACAGTTTTATCCATTTATTATCTCAACTTTGGGATATATCCCGAAAACGGTACCCAAAAAAAATGTTTGAGCACGCCATTGAATTCTACGCAAAAATTTATATATAAGATAGCGTTCTTACTTTTTGATAACTTTTTTAATAGCAGGGATACAAGGAATCCTCAAAAAGCACAGATTTTCAAATCGCCCAGTATCTTCATAGTTTCAATCTTTCGACAGTATGACGTTTCACTTTATACACAGGCCAGTCATTTTTATTTATAGGCAATCAAAATAACAGCAATTCAAAATTCACCATTCTCTCGCGATCACATATTCTGTCCTTTTTCTTTCTATAGCATCGATGGCATCAGATTTAAAAAAACGAAATTGCTTTGTTTCCGGTTCAGTTGTATTTCTCTTATAAATTGCTGTATTGATTTTTTTCTGCAGTTAACATCAATTTTCGAGTTCCTGTGTTCAGGAGTGCCTTCAGACTTTGGTATAAACTGCTTAATAAAATAAAATTTATTTATTTTCACAATCCTTAATTATCCAAGAAAATTTTCGGTGCAAAGACCATAAGTATATTCAAAATACGTAATATTTACACAAGAAGACATTGTTATAAACTTTTTCCATTCTAACAAATACACAAATAATTCTGAAGAGAAACTGAAAACATCTTACCTTTATTTATTTAATTACAGTTACCTTTAAAAAATTGTCATATTTTACAGGCAAATAAACTACAAAACCGAGTTATTTGTCGATATAGAATTTTGGTTTGTGATTAGATGTGGGGATGTCGCTGATATCGCACTCTTAGCATTTCCTTTACTGAGGATATATAATGTATTGGTGTGGTATCAACGTAGTCTCCAGTCCAGGATTATGCTCTCAGGACTTCTGGACGAATAGCATCTACCTTGTACTGATGAGGCGCAAATACGCCGAAACCGGTCTACAAGTGATGTTATTCCTTCTAATTACAAACCAGAATGGTTGGTGCTATCTTGCAGATATACCAACCCCGTTTACTTTAAAAGTGTAATTCAATGTTTGTCGGGGCATATAGCCCGAAAAGTAGTTGTTGCTTCTTAGTGAGAAATATTTTTCAAATTTTGTTAAGAGTTATAATAGTATTAAACTATTAACTTTGACGTCTATCTCACCTTTATTTCGGCGAAAGATAATATTTCATCTTCAAAATTCAAAACATTTGTTAGTTCATGCTCTATAGATATTAAGGTTAATCCCTTCTGTGTCTTTTGTGACAGAGAAGACCACAAATCATTTTCAATTATTACCGACTTTGGAAAACATCGCAGTGGCACTGGTAATGATGAAGAACAGATTATTAAAAAGTTTTAATAAAATATCTACCTGTTTTGACGATTGACGTTTAACTCGTTTAACTCGGCTGAAATATGAATATTTTTCAACGAACAAAAATTTACCTATGTTATCACTAATGAAATCTCTGGAATATATTGAAATGGTATTAAACAATTAAAACCACTTTAATAGTAAAAATATGAAATTTGGAAAAGAAAATAGTTGAAAAGTGTCAGTCAATGATTATGAGACTTGAATCAGCTCTATTTCTTGTTGTAAATAGGATTATAATAAAACAGAAAGACTTACCTTGAGTTAAACAAAATATAATGTTTTTCGTAAATTAACAATCAAATTAAATTTATAATTCTTCATTTAGAGTATTTTGAATAAGAAAAGCTTGTTTTTCATACCAGATATGTATTACCTACACCTGAAATAAAAATCATTAGTATACATAATATTTAATAATCAATAGAAATTATATTTGGGCAGAATTTTAACCTAAATTATAATTGAATGTCACTGTCAAGAAATTTTATGCTTTAGGGAAGACAGAACGGACAGACAGAATCAAAGAATAATAATATCAGAAATGGTTGTTAAGGAAATAAGGAATGATGTGTTGTGATTGGAGGGGTATAATAAAATTTTAAAACGTTTTTTAAATGAAATTTAGAATTAGTTTATATAAAATATGTAATAGGAAAGATTTATTGGACATTTATTATGAGTTTACATGAATTCAAATGAAATTATTGATAGTAGAAAATTGTATATTAGATATTTAAGAGGTACTCATATTTTCAAGGATTTTTATTAAAAAAGGACAATTTAAAGGGTTAAATAAGTGAAGTTACTAGTGATATACAGGGTAGAGAGAATTACAATAGTGAAAGGATAAATATTATAGACAATAATAGACAATAAACAAGAAATTATGAAATTTTGCAAATTATGAAGAAAAAATCAAGTGCTTTGGAAATATGACATAGCAACGGAGGTTGTTGATTGAGAAGACAAGAGAGTAGAGTGATTTTCGAAAGGGAGAAGTAAAGAAATTGAGATTTAAAAAGTTAAAATTGATATTAAAACTAAAGAAATTGGTTAGAAAGTTTTAAAAAGACCAAGAAAGGTTTAGTAAAACAGTAAGAAATAATATAAAAGTTAAAACATAGTTAGCTATAAAGAAGTTGGTCCAGCGTTCCAGGAGGATCAGAATCCTCAATCTTCCTGTTCAATCCCGTCTACATCATCAAATTTGCAATTCCTCGTCCAACCAGTTTGACAAATTAATTGCGAAAAAGGTTAGTTATATTCATTGGTACCAATTAATATTTCATAAAAAGCATATGCATTCTAAATATATCTGATGTACATCTAAAATAAATTTCATAAATAATTAACAATTAGCTTTGATAAAACTTAAACAAGAGCTCACCTTAGATTTAAAATTTTTCTTCATTGAATTATAGGTTAAGTAACTGTATGTGTGTAATTGTCTCGATTTTTTGTAGTATTAGTTAAATTTGAATTGATATTCATGTAAATATCATATAAAGGCAATCACAATTATTATTATTAAACTGTTTTGTTGAATTGATTTCCATTTTATTAGGTATAAACAACAATTTTTATTATATCTGTGCCAATATTCATTTGCTGTAAACTGAACTGTTTGCAACTCTCCACACTCAACATACACGGCAGAGACATCTGCTTTCTATTTCAGGGTGATTTTAAAATAATAAGAAAGGTTTGTCCATAGGCGTCACAAAATTTTATTAATACACATTTATTTAAATAATATATTGGAAGATTTAATTTATAAAAAGTTCAGAAACAATCTTAATAAATTAAAAAAAAAATAGGAATTGATTCAAGTCACATATATCTGCGAATAAACTCAGTAGATAATTTACTACCGCCAGAACTCGAAGAGAGTCAGAGTTTTCTTGTTCCCGATTTTCATATGAGCTAACTGGAAAAAGGGCAAGTATAAAAATTTTAAAAATTGTAATAAAAATTCAAATTTAAAAATTAAATAATAAATAAAAAAAAAACAAATAAAACATTACAATATACTTTTCTGCTCTGCATTTCTGTTAAAGAACCTCGTGTTAGATTGCGATGTTCAATGAATGATGCATAAAAATAATATCCGCGATTTGTTAAAACAGCAGGAAATCTAACGGAATGATGCCTCTTCCCTTTCAGCTTGAATAAACCCTTTGAGATCCCAATAATATAAATAAGAAAATTCCACTCAGATTTTGAAACACAAATACAATACAAAGGAATTATCTTGTTTTCTTTTATCACTAAAATTACTAACTTCTTCTAAATAGAAGAAATATTGTGAAATAATCATTAGCGTTAGTCTGCACTGGAATATTATAAATGCTGGAAAAAGTATGATGTATTTCAAACAATGAATGAATGAATGAATGAATGAAAGATGATGATATCTGAGCGTGCACTCTCAGAAAACTTATCGTTGCACGATGCGTAAATTACTACAGTAACGGCCTGTATCTGTTACAGGAAGAAACTGTAACTGTATCCATAACAAAGTTCACATCGCTCCTCGTGTGAAGAGGCACAGGAGTGTTATTAAAATTCACTCACTATGGAATTTTCCAATATGATTAACTCATATAAAACAACTGTTCACAGGCCAACCACTGATGTGGCTACACTAAAGGAATGCCGGTATCGGTAGCTGCTAGACGAGAGGGGGAAGAAAAAGAAAAAACGGGAGACTGTGAGAAATTTGAGGGAGTAAAGAAGGTTGGAATATTTAGAACAGGTAAATTACCCTTGATATCACATCAAGGTGAGAAAGGAAAGATTTTACCAATAAAACTTGAATATATCAGAGCGTACAGTTAGGAGCTCTAGTCAAGACTGCTGTGATGTTCACGGTGCCGGATTGAAGTATCTGGCGAACCAGAAAGGAAAAGAGCAGGAAAGGACGGCTGGTGATTGGTTCCTTTGAATCCTACTCGTAAAATTTTATAGAATATCATTCTTTGGCGCGAACGAGAAGTAACGTTCGGTGCTTGTTTGGCGGGTTCAGCAGATAAAACTAACACACAGTTTTTTAATTGATGTGGCGTGAGCTGCAACGTGAAGCAGTGCATTTATGAAAAATTTGGATTGAGATGCTTGCTTAGCCCAGAAATATTGTTGTCGTGGGCAAGTATTGAATGGGTAGAGAAGTTTAGGTTGTAGCCTGAATCAACTGATCTGTTACTCAGTTCCAATTATGTTTTATATTGCAACAAACAGATTTCTGCGGAAGCTTTCATTAGGATTAAAAAATAGTTATATTTACGCATGTCCCGCTTAGTCCTTATTTCATTACTTCTTGGGCAAACTTATCCTAATACGCTTAATAAATTCTGGGAAATGGTAAAAACATTTTCATAAAAGCGGATCTAACAATGAAAATATATTTTTTCATCTAAGCTGCATTGACAATGAGAGTTATAATGTCTGTTGGGCCAATCGAATCAGTCAATTTAAGACAAACGCGGCTGTCGGCGAAACCGACAGTTTTTTTTCCTATGACAGAAACCGATTGGAGTTGTAATCCTGTCAGGAGTAGCTTTTGTTCATTTCAAAACTCTATAAATGTCATTCTAACAATTGGTTTACTTACCAATATTGTATTTTCAGGATTTAAATAAAAAAAATACGATGAGTTCACATCTCATTGATAAAGTATCGGCAGCAACCCGAAAAATTAAAAAAGAGGTATTTAATTTCTTACGACAAATTTGTTGATTGGAAAGAATCAGAAGGAGCTCCAACATGGTTTCAATACAGGTTATATGAAAAATATAGTAGGTGACACGAGATGAAACACGATTTCAGTCTTCGGGAAATACCGCTCGGACAGGCAACTTCACCATCGTCAGCTTTAGTGAAAGGTAGGATCAAGTTTGATCTGAAGTTATTTCAGATTTAACGTTTCAACTTCTATTGAAAACTTCTTTAGTTGCGTTGAGCGTTTTTTGGTACAGGTTGGTGTAATAGTCACCTGTTACCGCCTAATCGTCACATGTCATCGCGTTACCTGTCACCGTTAATATTTTCAGTTATGTGCCGTCACCCGTAGAAGTAGTAATTTCAGTTAAGTTAGGTCCTGCTTTTAGGAAACAAGGAGAATAAGATCAGGATATCAAGGAAAAAATATTTATTACAAAACTAAGGGAGGACAGCTAATCTCAGAACCTACAGAAGTTGTACAAAGATGGAAGGAACATTTTAATGAGTTACTCAATAAAGAAGAGTGCGATCAGTATCCGAACAACGATGAAAGATATCAATATTTCGATGAGGAGATAGAAGAACCTACAAGGCAAGAAGTAGAAGAAGTTGTAAAGTATCTAAAAAACAACAAAGCCCCAGGAGAAAATGAAATAACAGCAGAAATGATTAAAGGAGGAGGCGCAAAACTTATAAGTGAAATATACGAGCTAATAAAACATATTTGGCACTCTGAAAAAATACCAGAGGAGTGGAATATAGCTCTGATAAGCCCTCTGCACAAAAAAGGAGATAGAACAAACTGTGACAACTACAGAGGTATTGCGTTATTAGATACAGTGTATAAAATTCTGGCAAGACTAATGAGAGCTCGATTGAATAAATACGCTGAGAATATACTAGGGGAGTACCAAGCAGGGTTTAGGAGCAACAGATCGGTAACAGACCAGGTTTTCACTTTAAAGGAAATTCAAATGACCTGTTATGAGTACAAAACGGAATTACATGCTCTATTTATAGATTTTAAGCAGGCGTATGATACAGTTAGCAGAGACCAACTTTTCGAAGCTATGAAATGGTTAGGAGTACCAGGCAAATTGATCAGGTTAACAAAAATGACTCTTTTGAACACAGGTAACAAAATAACTTGGAATGGGTACAAATCAACGGTCTTCAGGGTCGGAAACGGTGTAAGGCAAGGGGATCCGTTATCAACTGTTTTATTCAACTTAGCACTCGAAGCCATTATCAGAAGATCTAAAGTAAAAACAGATGGTACAATATATAATAACGAACATCAGTGCATTGCGTATGCAGATGACTTGACAGTATTGGCAAAATCAAAGAAAGAGCTCACTAAAATTACAAAAAATCTCGCAGAACAAGCAAACATTTTAGGACTGCAAATTAATCAAGAAAAAACAAAATATATGGTCCTTGGAGATACTGGAAGTATTGGTGACAATCTGATAGTAAAAACGACATGGGAAATGGACTACAGTTTCCAAAGGGTACATGAATTTATTTATTTGGGAGTACTAATATCTAGCAATGCACACGAAGAACAAGAAATACAGTCAAGAATCACGAAAGGCAACAGAAAATTTGGAATGCTCCAGTCACTGATGAAATCAAAATACTGTTCAAGAAAGATGAAGTTAAGAATATATAATACCATTATAAAACCCACTGTAACATACGAAAGTGAAACATGGATTCTAACAAAAAAGCAGGAAGAAAAGCTGGAGCGCTGGGAGCGTAAAATTCTTAGAGCAATCTTCGGTGGAATAAAAACACCTGAAGGCTGGAGAAGGAGAACAAATGAAGAAATAGACATGTTATATGGAGAATCAAAGATAACATCAAGAATAAAAACATACAGGTTAAGGTGGTTGGGACACGTAGAAAGATTAAACAAAGAAAGAATGACAAAAATGGCTCTTAACAGGACTCTTATTGGAAAAAGAAGAAGAGGGCGGCCTAGAAAAAGATGGTTTGAAAGTGTGATGTCTGATATAAATAAGCTGAAAATACGAAACTGGAAACAGAAAGCTAAGAATAGAGAGGAGTGGAGAAAAATAACTGCCCTGGGTCTACAAGGCCTGTAGAGCATATATATATATAGGTCCTGCTTTTTTACTTCATTGGGTAATATCCCAAGGAATAATTTGCCCAACAAATACAAGGAAAATATTCGACTCCTGCTCTGGATAACCGAATATCTCCAAATGGGATTACTTGAACTTGACTAAATGAATCAGCAACTTTCCGGTTTAAAATTCTCCTCGGGCAAGAAGTTAGTAAGGATTATACAACACAAAGGTGAAAAGTTTAATTTGTGTATACTGTGCATTGTTGAAATTGCCATTTATTGAAATGAAAACTTGTCGTGCGATTTTTGGTAGGGGTAAAATTCATGTGTTGGAGACGTCACCGCCTAATTGACACAGTGTATCATGGGTGAGCGATTTACTTTTCAAACGGGGATAATTTATTTGTAAAATTTCATGAGCTTACGATGAAATTTTTCAAGGAATCAATTTGTTTGTAAAAATTTCTCTATCATGGATGTATGTTAAATTTTGTTGGAGTTAATTTGTAATAATTTCCATTTATCATAGGCGTAGGATAAAATTTCAAAAGCGATTTATTTATGTTTTTTTTTGTCGACATTCCCCTTTACTGTCTATAACTTTTTTTTGTTTTCAAATAACAATTTAATTAATTAATTCAATTAAATATTGTGGTCCATGGGAATATTAACTAAAGTTGTATGCTGGACTTCTTTCAAAATTTTTCATTTTCAGAGCGTTTTTGAAATATTTAAAGCTCCAGCCTCTCGAAAGATTATAAAACATAAATTCAGAATATGAATGTCATTTTTAAAACAACACTTTAAATAACAAATTTTCCAAATATTTGGGAGTAAAGGTAATTAAAGAGATGAATTATAGTAGAATAATTAACGCAGGAAACTATCGAAATGAACATAATTGTAACCGTCGTTTGAACAATACTGTCTCCTTTAATTAATACCACTTATTTTCATGCAGTTCTGCAGTACGAGCCCAATAATAGTACAGCGAAGGAATTCTACCCGCTCATCATTGAAAAGCTCCATATAAGTAAGTATTTGAAGCATTTACATTTTCATCCAATTAAAATTTGAGAGTAACAACATTACAAAATTACCAACAAAAATAACATATCGAGTTATATATGAATAAATTTATTCGATTATTAAATTGGATTAAGCTAATCCAATGAATTAATACTACTGTTACATATTATTCAACGATTGAATCCTCAGAAACAAAGCTAAAATGTTGGCTAAAAATTTCTGACCCACTCCAACTGTAAATATCTCCGGACTCTGAAGCAATAGAAATGTGCGGTTTTCACTATACAATTTATTTTTACTCGGAATTTTGCAGTATAAATGTTTATTAGGTGAAGTCTAAAGTAAATATCTTAAATATGTCAGCTGAACTGAACGACAATGTATAGTTTGTTGAAAATTAATTTAAAATGATAGAATTATTAGGATGTTTAAATGTTTTTTATATGTTCCTCAACTGGAACAAATGATATATTTCCGGAAAGATGAAAAGATCAGCATCCACGAAAGATCAATACATTAAGTATTCTTAAAAAAAATTTATTATTGCCCTGGAATAAGTAAGTACATTTCTTATAACAACCTATATAAGAGTTTACTGAAAAAATTGGGACATCCGGGAGCAACGTGACAGAAGCTTATCCGATGAAGCTTCCTATAATGTTTATTTCTCTTGCCGTTAAAGTTCGCAACCGACGCTAGAAGAGTGGAATTAAGGTGATAAAGTGGATAGTATTCCAGATATTTTGCCCCTAATTTGTTCATATAGGTGCTCGAGATTAGATATGTGTTGTGAAATATAACCATTAAAACTCTACTTGAATTCAAAAAATTGTACTAGGCTCAGACACTCTTCTAATCTAAGGTGATAAACACTATATAGTTTTGACCACATTTCTTGAGCCGCTGTACAATTTATTAGCAACAGTGAGGATTTTGACTCAACTTTTGTAATAATTAGCTTACGGCCAAGTTTTTTTCTTGTTTCATGTATTGAACTTTTCTTCACATAACAAACCGCCACTGCACCAAATTGTGCCCATCGCGCAGGTTATTTTTGGTTTATCAATTTATAATGTGGAAAACTTTAACTGATGAAATAAAACAAATTAATTTGCTTAAATCTTCATTATTTAGTTTTGAAAACTAGTTTGAAAAAGCTACTGTGTAGCGAAACGCGTCACTAATTTTAATTTGAACGTCAGTTCAAAATAAATAATGAAGATTTAAACAAATTAATTTGTTTTATTTCATCAGTAGTATGGATCTTCATCAAGTAAAAGCCTAATCTATTCAATTTTTGGAAAACTTTACTTTAAGGCTAACGATTGCAAATCACGATGCACTGAGTTTAACTCAGCCGCATTCGCACTTTAATTTCTCCGTCACACCGAAAAAACAATGTTCATTAACTAAACTATTTAAAAACTAGACTTTAGAGAGGAAGCTTAACACTACCATATTTATAATAAAGAACAATAAGAAAAAATGCATGACACAGATTGCATCCATATTTCTATCGTCACCCCAAAATAAATTATGAGAGTCATGAGAATCTTATAATAACAGTACCTAAGTTTAGTCAAAAACATTTTTAAATATTTCAACAATTACAATAAGCATGATGACTGAATTTGAACAACTGGTACATGATATTTGCAAGTTTTATCCGAAATAAAGGTTTTGATGGAGGAATTTACTTTTTTTAAATCTAATTTAAATTTCGTGCCAAAATGCTAGAATAGTAATATATCTATGACATCACACTTTTGTAAATATTTCAAGCACTTGACAGCTTGCAAGTTGAAAGTTTATTTTGATAGATAAATAATTTGAATTATTTTGTGCGATAGTCATGAATTCTAATTGGTATCGATGATATGCGGTTCTACAATGCAAGAATACATCGATAAAAAATTCGAACAAGATGTTTGTTTACCTTCCAATGAGAAAAACAGTTAAAAATCTTGCAAGGAGAAATCCAGCAATTGTATTTTATGATTTTAGTTTTAGATTAACAACTAATATATGCAATAAATATTGCCGTATCAAAAAACAGAGAAAATCTTATTCACGATGTAAGGTCATATAGTGGAGCAAATATAGATTCCGACCACATGCTGGTAATAGCAAAACTAAACGTAGGAAAAACAGAGCAAATAAAAAAACTAACAAAAAGAAGAAAATGGAATTCAAAAAGCATAAGAGAAAAACGAGTGAGATATCAGGAGAAGACAGAAGCACAATTAACTCAAATCAAAGAGGGTACAGAAGTTGATAGCAAATGGAACCGAATTAAAAATGCCAGTATTAATGCAGCAGAGAAGGTAATTGGAAGCGAAAATAGAATTAATAAAAATGAGTGGTGGGACGAAGAATGCGAAGAAAGAGCAAGAGCAAGACCACGAGAAATACAAAGAAATAAGAAAGGAATCAAAAGTGCTCATCAAAAATAAAAAGAATAAATGAGTCGAGCAAATAATGGAAGAAATGGAGAGTGAAAATAAAAATAATGCGAAACTATATCATTACATTAGGAAATAGAACAGAAAACCTAACATGATAAATATAGACAAAAAAGAATGGGAGGAGTATTTCATATAAAACACTAACAAGATCAGAGGGGATGAATGAGGAAGATGATGAAAACGAACTACAGCAACATGAAGAAGGACAGAAAACGAAGTTATGGAAGCAATAAATAATCCAAAACATGAAAAAGTATCGGGTTCAGATGGCATCGTTAATTAAATGTTAGAGCAAGGAGGGTATGAAATGGGGATGGCAATACATAAACTTATAGTACAGATATGGGAAACCTAAATCATGCCGCGGGATTGGAATGGAGGGTTGTTAGTACCAATTTTAAAGAAGGGTGATCCAAGAATATGCTCGATCTATAGAAGAATTACATTATTAAACACTGCATATAAGATCCTTACAAGTATAATAGTGAAGAGACTAAAATAACATGTTGAAACTAGTATAGGGGAGTACCAATTTGGATTTCGACAGGGGAGATCACCTATCGATGCAATCCAGATTTTAAGTCAAACGGTGGAAAAATGTTATGAACTTTGAATGCAAGCAATGAATTAATGTGGATTGACTCTCCACTGAAACAAAAGGGTTTAAGAGCCAAATATTGGCGGTTACTGTTCCGTAACGAATGTATAACCTTACATACAGTATGTCGCTAATGTATGGAATAAATTCATTATTTCCAAAATAAACGACTTGGATCAAATCCAAAAACAGGTCAATTTTAATTTTTGAATCGTCATCACATGATGTAGATGTAACGAACATTGCGTTACCAATATTAACGTGGTGACGTAATCGGCAATTTTTTAAATGCAGCCATGTGTCTCAAGACACCTCATTGGAAAGGTCTTCTAATCGTCTTTACAACGATGTAATTATTTGATTATTTATTTCTACAGGGTCGCTTTCTACAGGGTCGCCCAAAACTGTTTATTTACTAAAATACAGAGAACTGTTTAGTAAAAAACAATTAAATTATATTGAATGTTCAAACTGATGACCTTCAGCAATAATGCAATGAGACAGCCGAGCAATAAATTCATCTCTAACGTTTACGAGAACTTTAGGCGTTATTTGTGCAATCTCCGTTCTGATGCGATCCTTCAACTCTCCTATATCATTTGGGCGACTTTGATAAACTTTGCTCTTCAAGTATCCCCATAGAAAAAAGCCTAAAGGTGTCAAATCTGGCGACCTTGGTGGCCATTCGATCGTTCCTCTTCTTCCTATCCACCTATCTGGAAAAATAGCATTTAAGTAGGTTCGTAGATCAAAGGCGTAATGTAGGGGTGCCCCATCCTGCTGAAACCACAAATCACATCTATTTGGAAATAGTTGATTTAATTGTGGTAATAGATATTCCTGAAGAAATTAAAGATATCGAGGACCGGTCAAGCTTCCTTCAAAAAAATATGGCCCTATTATTTGATTGTTTAGAATGCCGGCCCAAACATTCACCTTTTCAGGATATTGTGTCCTATACTCCTGCATCCAATGGGGATTTTCACTTGCCCAGTATCGATACGTCTGGCGGTTTACATGGCCGTTGAGCATTAAAGTTGCTTCATCTGAAAAAAGTATATTTTGTATGAAATTACGATCTCGTTACATCGTTCCATAATTATTTCACAGAATTCAATTCTCCTATCATAGTCATATTCTAACAGCTCTTGGACCAAATGTGCCTTATACGCATGGCACTTCTCCTTTTTCAGCACTCTAGCAACAGTAGAATGGTGTAAATTATTATCCAGCGCAACTTGTCCCGAGCTGGTGTGGGGATTTTCTTGAAACTCAAGGAAAACGTCAACTTTTTTGTCTTCGGAAATTGACTTTTTACCACTTTTGGAGAGATCTTTAACATGGCCCGTTTCTCGAAACTTTTTCTCTATTTTACTAATTGTTGATTCAGAAATGGGTTCACGGTTGGGGAATTTAGCATTAAATAAATTGCCAACTTCTTTCTGTGTTTTTACTCTATCTCCATAGCCAATCATCATTAATATTTCGATTCGATCAGTTTCTGTAAGTTTCATTACTAATTTATGCTAATTTAAAGATTTTAACTATTGAACACTTGACTGATACACATGAATTAGTGTTAAATTAGAATTTAGTACTATTATCAGTAAACAGAAATATTTTTTGGGTACACTACGATGTTTTATTTCCAGTGGCGGTCCTTACAATAACTTAGTTCATTAAATCAGAATTTATGATTAAAATTTTACCAAATAAACAGTTTTGGTCGACCCTGTAGAAATAAATAATCAAATAATTACATCGTTGTAAAGACGATTAGAAGACCTTTCCAATGAGGGGTCTTGAGACACATGGTTGTATTTAAAAAAATTGCCGATTACGTCACCACGTTAATACTGGTAACGCAATGTTCGTTACATCTGCATCATGTGATGACGATTCAAAAATTAAAATTGACCTGTTTTTGGATTTTTTTTCAAAAGTCGTTTATTTTGGAAATAATGAATTTATTCCATACATTAGCGACATACTGTATATATGCAATACTTATATGGGTATTTTAACATTTCGAAAGTTAGCTGAACAAAAGTGATTGTTAAACAAAAAAAAAACTACTAGCATCAACAAGTCAGTCAAGGCAAATTTGAACTATTTGCCCTTATAAAACCTTGTTCCATAGCTAACATTTCTTTGTCGTAATTTTAACTGATATTCCTCTTTAGTTTATGACGAAATATCACATAAACGATAAAAAACATGCAAATACAATGGATGTTCGAACAATATACAAAACTTCAAAACCAAAATGTCAAATGACGTTTGCAAAAGTATAACATCATGCAAATTACCGTACTGTATAAGTCGGAAGAGTTTTTAAAAAGATTTTTATTATTACAATGTTACAAATATGAACTTTACAATTGGTATGACAAAATAAGAATGACCTGAATTACAATGTTCTGCAATTTATATGCTCGGTAATAATTGCTGACAGTGCACCGAGGCTGATGTAATACCACTCCCTTATGGTGTAATATAGGGTGGAGGTCCTGCCAAAACTCGCGCTTCTGATCGGTGTTTGGGCAAAAATGGCGGATTGTCATTTTATGTAATTATATTTTTACTGTAATGTTAAAATGTAAAGTGTTTTCTTTAGAATCTTTGTATTCTATACAATTATTTCAGTTATTCATAGTCATCACGTCTATTTAGATGGATGATGTTTTCAATTGAGTATACTTTCAACCCTAGTTAATCTACTTTCAAACCAACAACCTAAGGGGTCTTCGTCAAGAATTTATTACGTTCGCTATACGGTAGATAACTATGGGAATTTATTGAAAGCCGATTTATTACATTTTGAATTGCAGCCTATTCGTAGAAAAACTTTTCGCATTTACAAACCAATAAATCTTTTTATATGTGTATCGAACTCTCCACGTTTCTTTAATGAGGAGCCTTCAACGAATTTCAAAATCCCGATACTTTGGAGAGAATTGTGACGCTCATGGAACGTAATTTATTCAACTGAGCTTAATTTACAAATTTGTAAATATTATTTCCCGTTTCAGTGTTTTGGGCTATAAAGGCTTATGCTTTTCCTATTATTATTCTCCATTTTGTTCCATCTCTTGCGCTCCTCATTCCTAATTGTCCTGAATCTTTTAACAGCCTACATCCATTTTTCTCCATGTATTTCGCATGTCTCCTACTTCCTTCACTTCCTGGAAGAATCTTCTTTGTTTGTTCTTCTTCTCCATTATACAGCAGATTTAATTCCCGCAATAATTTTTCTTGAAACCACTGGTGTCCATCTCACCAGAATGTAGAAAATATATAAATTGCAACTCACCTTTTTTAAAATATGACCCCTTCAACGGATTTCGAGTGAAAATTTTAGATACTTTGGAGCATTCACGTTATTTATTTATATAAAATAAATTGATAGAGCCGTTTTACAGTGAATTTCTTTCAATCCAAAGTAGTTTATTAGGCCAAGCAATAGGTAAATTTGTATGACAAAAACCCTAGTAGAAAACGGACTGTGCCATCATGTAAAAGACATAACGTAGTATGAACCTGATATATTTCCGACTCGCAAATGATGCTCACGAAATTGTTGTAAACATTTAAAACGAAAAAAACGTCATTTTTTAGTTTTTTGTCATTAACACGAAAGCTTATTGAGTAATAGTAATGGTGTCAAAAGATGAATTGTAGATAATACAAATACGAACACAACGCATTTTTCAGCGAAGTAATTGGATAATTGGGAGCGAAGAAAATTGGGGAAAACTGGCAAATTTATATCTTGTAATCAAATGCTGCGAAGTATTTGGGCGTTTTTGACCAATTTCGCATAATTTTCTTCTATCTCTTACACTCCCTGTGCAATCCTATATTTCTTTGGCATAATCCACCCAATTATTTCTAGCTATGATTTGAGTAAGTTTGTATCGTAGTCAATAGCTTCAAATAACGTTACTACTAACTCATTGGTAAATGCGTTGAGTAGACGGAGTACACCTGCAGTAATATTCAAATAGATGAGGGCAATCCTCTCTGTGATAAGCTACAATCAAAGCAGAAGCTGGCGGAGCATGCCCACGAGTGTTGTCACGACTACTTTGGGCTATATTAGAAGATGACCTCCTCAACAAAATGACCAGGATAAGACAGACTTTTCCTGTCTAGGATGTGCAGATGACATAGTAATTGTTGTCAGGGGCAAATTTACCGGAAGAATAAAGACTGTTCTTATAGTGTGAACAAGTCATCAACTTTACAAGAAAGACAGCACTGGTAGGCTTAAAGTCAGTAGTGTTGGGAGGAACAGAGATTGGTCGAAGAAACGAAATACCTTGGAGTAAATTTCGATCATAAGATCACATGGAACACTCACATTTTTATACAAGGCGATGCAAGGTCTGTTATGCACATATTACTAAATAGTCAGCAATACACAAACATAACGCAGAGTGCTAATAATCGGAGGCTAGACTGATCGAGGTGCTTAAAGTGGATACAATCATGGGACAACCCATTGACGGAATGGCAACAAGTTATATAGCTTTAAAAAGAAATCTAAAATATCTATGGCGCAAAGGGAAGACTGGAAGGAAAGTCTACCCATACAAGCGGAAGTAGCTCAACGCTGCGTAGGAGCCGGGTTGGCAGGAATGAAACAAGGCATAGCTTTCTTAGTAATCCTATCGAAGGCTGTCACAATTGTGCAATCCACTACTGAGCTATAGAAATTAATAGAAAGGAAAGAACATACCGTTCTACAGATAGCCAAGCAGTGCTAAAGGCACTCGATTCCATAGAGGTCAATTCTAAGCTATTGGGATTGTAGGCTGCGAATCTGAATATACTGGAAGACTGTAGCAAATTTACTGTTACTTGGGTTCCAAGGCATATGGGCAACGAAAAAGCAGATGAAATGGCCAGACTAGGCTTACCAGACCAGAACCCTTCGGCGACGTTGCAAAAAGTCAACAAAAAGGACTTCAGAAAAGTGTGTAGCCCACAATTCCATGAAATTCCAGGACAAAGACAAACGAGTTTATAATAGAACATTCGCCAAAGTTTACAGCAGACTTAATAAGTAAAAACAGGAATACTGTAAAAACTTTCTGCTAACTGGTCACTGTAAGCTCAATAGTCACTTAAAGATAATGGCATTGGCAGACGAAGTCATGTGCAGATTCTGTCAAGTAGAGGAAGAAACGGTACACACCATTATATGCCAGTGCGAAAGCTTGGCAGAGCTATATGAAAGATTTAGTCTAAAAGCAGGTGGACTTGATAAAGAGAGTCGGGCTGAAGAAAGTAATAAGGTAAAGAGGACCACAATGGATCTGAAAACGTCGCAGTAGAATAGGCCAGTAGCCACATCATAATATACAATCTTCTAGAAGAATCTTCTTTTACAATTTCTTCGTAGTGTAAACATATCACTAGGCATAATCATCAGAACCACTGTACTTAAATTGCATAATATCCTGGGTGATATGCATAAAAAGAAAGTGAATCCTTTCATTTTAATTTCTTTGAATAAACCACAGTTATAAAACAGCTGTCAAAAATAGCATTTTAATTCAATCATTCACTTCTCTTTATAAATATGTGCCCTTGTAACAATCTTGGATTTTTTTATTTGCTTTTTCCCTCATTTAATTATTCCGTTAATTTTTCCTAAAATCTCACCAGAATAAAAAAAATCTATTAATTTCAGCATATTCTAAGTTTCATTTTGTAACGCAGATTTTAGAAGGAAGGGGGTCAATTATTGAAAGAAAGAAAGATATATAACAACCAAATATTATTTAAAAAAAAATACTAACCTAAAACAAAATATTGACTTGATTAAAAAGGTCAAAGTGGATTGAGGTTCTACTATGTGAGCATAGTCGGGCTTACCTCTATAACAAAGAAAATATACGTGAGTGTCCGTCTTAACTTTACGGATTAGTTAAATAATTATTCGTCCAATCACCGAACACAAAAGAATTTAACTCGCATTGTATTCTATCACTAATTCATCTACCATCGAGGCCTAGTACCTATGAGTTTTACTTTAAGGTACATGGAGGGCATTAAACGCGCCACCATAATCCCTACTAGGACCACCTTCAAGAGTAAAGGGATTAAAATCGCATTATGCTACACGTGCTACTGGTATAATACTGAGTGGTGCAATGAACATGAAGGGCTCGCTCACGGCATGCTCGCTCCAGCTACTAGAGCATGACCTGTGGTCGAATCTGGGTAGTGCAATGGAGAAAAAGGATTAAACACGCATTTTCCCAATCCAGATAAACTTGTCATTTGTGAACGAATTATTATTAAATCAGTATTTTATATTCAAAATATTCAACAGGTAAATATCAATGAATAATGACGGCATAATAGTATCGATAAATATATTTTAAAAGAATAATTTTTGTCAATTTCTTACAATTTTAAAGTGGACTTTCGCGTAAAGGGAATTTTAGCATTCGACTGCTTCCATTAAACGTATAGTTGTGACTAAAATTAATTTGCATCGTTTCAGGCTAAAATATCAGTGTACGGCAAGGTCTATGTGAAGATTAAAAAGTCCCCCCAAAAAAGCCATAAATCATTTCTAGTCTTGACCCACCCACAACCGAACAATTGATTCTCATTGGCGCAATGTAACTTCCGATTGGTATATGAAAAATTTACTTCAACTGCGAGTCCACATGGACGTGCAGGGTAGGCTTAGTCCATTATTGTTATTTACGAGACATTGTGTTCTGAATAAGAATTATATATCTGTTAGCTATTTCTGTGATTAAGATTTGGGGTGATTAGAATTATTTTATTGATTAAGACTATTTTGTTGGTAATTATCAAAATCATGGCTTTTTGGCGACCATTCGAAGAGGAAGATATTGTTATAGGTATGTATTTTATAAATATGGACAGGAAATATTTCTCCTTTTATACTGAAAAAATGTATTCAACAAATGTAACAAAATTAGCTTCTAATTGTTGATATATTGTATTTTAGAGCCTGAAATAGTTCCATCTGCTAGTAATGATGTGAGCTGCAGTAAAAACAAGAAAATTATATTGTTAACATTTTTTACTTAAGGTTCTAAAAGTGAAGAGGAGGAATTTGAGACAGTAGACAAAAAGAAATTTGGTATGTTTTTGTCGCCATCTACGCAAAAAGTGATACAAAATATGTACAGGCAACTGAAACAAGAAAATAATGGGTCAAAACATGGAGTTGCTGAAAGAATACACAAATTGACAAAAGTTTCAAAAAGATCCATTATTACAATGATCGGTAAAACAACTATTACTCATCGGAAAAAGATAGTACAGAAATCGCTAGTGCGTGTGGATACCGCAATAATGGAAAATCTTAGAAAAAAAATATATGAGTTTTACGCCAGTAATATCGTTCCTACATTTAAGATGATTAAAGAAATATTAAAGGAAATTCCTGGTTTTCCTTACAAAGCAGATAAAACCGTTAAAAATATCTTGCACTCTTGTGGGTTTCGGTTTAGAAAATTAGATAGCCGTAAAAAATTATGGAATCCTCGAGAATAATAGAGCTTCGACATTCTTATTCAGAAACAATTACGCATTGTCGCCGATTAAAGAAAAATATAATATATCTCGATGAAACGTGGTATGATACCCATGATGTTATCAAAAAAGGTTGGCATGATGGGACTCCAAAGTGTGATATGAATGCTGCATTATTTGAGAAATGGTTCGAGGAACAGTTAATTCCAAACATCCCGGGAGGTTCTGTAATAGTTCTGGATAATGCTGGAAATTCCTAAAGCAAAGGCTAGGAAACAAGTAATTGCAGATTGTCTGCAAAAAATATGTGTCAGCATACCAACACAGTGACTAAAAAAAGATTTGCTAAAATTATTACGAGAGCTCAATTTAAAATCCAAATATGTAGTGGATGAATTTGCCAAGCAGCATGGTCATGAAGTGGTTCGTTTACCCCCTTACCATTGTGTGTTTAATCCCATAGAGTTAATTTGGTCTAACATCAAACAGGGAATGAGAAAAAAAATGTTTCGCCAACTCTATCTGAAAATGTGATTGAACTTATTAGAGATATTTGTTCTGAAGTGAGCCCCGATGTGTGGTATAATTGTGTCAAGCATGTAAAGATGTAGAAGAAACCAATAGACAACGTTTTCCTGTGCATTCGTTTGTAATTGAGCTGGATGACACATCGAGTGAGGAAGAAGGCTCACCGGATGAATAACTAATGTTTCTACTATTATGGGTACCTATTATACCGGCTCTGCTTCTAGATTTCTTTAATCGCCGACAAATTGTGAAACGACACAAATTAATTTTACCAACAGCTATAGTTCATTCGAATAAGTTTAATTTAGACCAACCGTGTTTATTTTTAGAAATAAAAATTACAAATCAACAGAACTGTAAACGTTTTTTTGGGACATCAAATGAAATCAGTAATGAACAGGAGATTGGCCTGTAATTTAAATGAAATGTTCTAGGACATTGCAAATATGACCGACACAATATTGGAAAACGTTGAATAAATGGAGAATGCCATAGGTAATCTGGTAGCTGGATCAGCGCTTAATGAAAAGAGCAATTTAGTGAGAGATTGGAATTCGGGACATTCATACGGCGAGCGATATTCCACTACATTCACAATAATATTAAAGGGGAACACTTTAAACCGGCCGGCGTCGCGTTGGTCCATTCAAACAAGTTTAAGAGCTGAAAAACAATTTTCATTTAACGATTTCGATAAAAATCCTGATTTACATACAGTTGTGTTAGTGGATTTTCTGTAGGAGGCATGTTTACGAAATAATTTCAGAATGTCTTTGATAGGTTAAAAATGTGAAATTCACATGAGGTCAGATTGCAACGATGGGGTAGATATATAGGGTGATTAATTGGGAAATGCGCATACAGTAAAGGTAGATGGAGCACACCAAGGTGATCCTAAATAACCTGGGTTGTATGGGTCTATCGCTCTTTATAACCAAGATACAGAGTGATTGATCAATTTTCCCCATTTTATCAATAAATCACAACTTATAAACCACCTTTTACAATATCGTAACATTCTGTACGTATCTTCTATGCCCACAGTGGTGTCAATTAACATAATAAATAAAAATCTCATTCCATGTCCGGCCTTAAAAATATTAATAAGTAAGTTTTGTCTCTAAACAACACCCTTTATATCAATATGTTGAAATTTTAATCACATATTTGAAAAGAGCAGAAAAAAATTAGTAAGAATAAATCTATTTGGTGTTTCTGCATACAACTTTTTTACTTGAGACCTAGTGGACCTGGAATGCGATTTTTATTTATTATGTAGTAGATTGGGGTGACATTCACTGAGACCTATTGTAATCCCTTTCTTCAACTCAGTTCCTGAGGAAAGACTCGGAGAATAGCAGCTCCTTTAGACCTATTTCCCGGAGGAATTTTAGGATATATGCAGGCTTTAATTTATGTAAGCGTCCCTCTTATATCCAGTAGTCTCCTAGGTGTTGTGTCCTAGGATTCTGAATTGCTGTACAATCCGCAAGTATGTGGATGGAGGTTTTTTCTTCCATACCAAAGAATCTACATTCTTTTCCTCCACTATTTTGAGCTTTTTCAGGGACCCATTCAGACGACAATCTCCCGTTAGGATCCGTGTTAAAACTCTTGGTGCAGTTTTACTCTGACTTAGGGATACATTTGATCTCAACAGATTGTAGTCTCCCAGGAGTATCTTTGATTGTCTTAGTCCCGGTAGATCTTCTCCTTTTTTCGCCGATGCTAGTTCATCTGCTATTTCATTTCCTTCAACTCCAATGTGTCCTGGAACCCACAGTAAGGTGATGATGTTGTTATCGCCTAGTTGATTGAGTTTTCCTAGGCATTCCCATACCACTATAGAACTGATTAAGCAAGATCTCGGTGCTTTAATGGCTGCTTGACTATCCAACATGATGATAAACCTTTGCCTTTTATATCTTTTATCAATATTGAACTGGGCACACTTTCCTATTTATTATGTTAATCAAAATCACTGCGGACAAAGAAAATACGTATCAAATATTACAAAAATTTAAAAGGTGGTTGATAAGGTATGATTAATTTGGAAAAATAAGTAAAATTGAATGATCACCCTGTATCTTGGTTATGAAGAACATATACTCATAAAATATAGGTTATTTAGAATCACCTCGGTGCGGTTCGTCTACCCTTTCTTTATTCGCATCTCCCTGAACCACCCTGTATACAACTTTTCATTTAATACGAATAGATAAATAGTCTCACTTCAGATATCTGTAGATGACGTTGTATCAACAAAGTTTTGTATACCATTTGCCCGTAGCAGTTGTTTTCTACATTTTAATTTAATTAACGATACATGATAGTATTACTACGGAATTAAATTTAAAAAAATTTATTTAGTGAATACTGAAGAAGCTGGTAGTAATAGCGAGGAGGAGGAGGGCAGTGAAGATAGCAGTAGCTCAAGTGAGTCTGACAATACTTCAGAAGACAGTAGCGATGTCCAAGTAAGTGAAATATTTTATTATTACTTAGAGCAAAAATTGAAGCATGTACTTTATGAATAAAAATGTAAGTAAAATGTTTTGCTTCAAACTGTATTATAAGCATAAGCATCTACTCACATTTAAGTATTTCTCCAACTTGTTATGGACAAAATAAAGGCCTTAATCATTTGCTCCTAAATGTTTGCATCTCGTTAGTATGGTATAGTGAATTTACGTGCACAGAAGCAATACAAATAACGAAGAGAAGATAATAGACCCGATTTTAAATCTCTTTACCGATTTAAAGGAATAAATGTAGATTGGATATCTACCCATAGTGGACAAAGCATGCGTGGCAAAAAAAATCCGTTTCCTAGTGTAATCGATATTATTGATTGCTCATTTTATAACCAAATCAACACGGTGATGAATAAATGAACAGAAAGGGATTGGCGACTTAAAAGGTGCAGACAACATTAAACTCATTAGAAATGTTTACTTGTGTTGATGTGAGCTGGTCGGGCTCTGCACATGATGTTAAAATTTGGAAGAACACTGATATACGTGTCATTATGCAACAGTTTCTTAATGTGCATTGTTACTTGGCGATGATAGATATGGTTTAGAACCGTGGCTAATGAATACCATTTATAAAGCCGAATAATGCGTCTGATGATAGAGCCTACAAGAGATTGTTCAAGAAAGAAAAGAAAGAGATGATAATTTAAAGATGCTTTAACCAACTTAGGCGCACAGATTCTCATTTTGTTTGAGCATATCCTTATTCACACATATTGCACTTGCTCAAGCTCCTGAGTACTTGCTTCCTTTTCATTCAAACGGCCCAATATATATGTGATTCATAGAAATCACCATTATCATTAATTAATCTTTGTATAGCGGTTGTGAATTAGTTCAGTCATTGGGTATTTTTACTTGGATTGTTTTCCGGGAGTTTTGAAAATTGGAAATTTTATAGATTTTGACGTGCTCTTTCCGAATTTCAACTTTGCCACCTCGTATCTTTGCCGCTCGCGCCGCCATATTGGAAAAATGGCACCAAAAAGCAGTTTTTTGATAATAACTCATTTCCGACGCATTTTACAGGAAATACATATCTACACAAAATAATTATAGAGAAAATTTCCTACAATTTATGTCTAAACCTTTTTTTTCCTGAAATCAAAAGTTTCGGCGTACGAGCGCCGTAAAGTGTAGTTCAACACACGTTTCGGCAGAAATACTAATTTCCACACCACCATGAGGAAGAGAAAGCGGCGCGTTTTTTATCGTGGTATTCCCAGTAGGCCTCATCCACATCTGACTCACTATTTCCAAATTTAGTTCAATCTCCGTCGCTTCATTGCTGTTGACGGACCAGGTGTTGTGCTTCCATCGTCTTCCACACACCGGAGCACTTTAGCCCTGCCTTTCTGTATCCGCAAGCTTTTTGACAACCTTACTTTCATTTGCAAGAAATAAGTTTCAGCAAGCTTTCCGGAGCAGGGGGCTCGAATGTAGTAACAGGAATGAGCCCGTTCTTGTCTTTTTTCCATCCCCATTGTTTTACATTTTGTTCGTTCCCATACCACTGCTGAACCTGGTGATAAGTTCGAAACGAATGTTGTCGTGCTGCTGCTTCTGTTGGTGGTAGCGACGCAATATTAAATTTACTTTTATATGCTGATGCTGTAAAGCATGCATATCTTTAATTATTTAAAGATGTACTTTTACGACTTTTCACATCACTGTGACTGTATGACTTCTGGATCAGCATTTGGATTTTTAAATACTTCGATAACCTCGATTAAAGCAGGGTTTTTTCGGAGTACTTTAATAAATTTCATTTTTCCTTGATAAAATAATGCTGATGTGGTATCACAACCACTAAAGGCATGCAAAAATAAAATATGATTTGCAGATGTCTTATCTTTTATACTATTTATGGAGTATATTTGTCGTGAAATTTTTCCTTTTCCTGGTTTGAGGATGTATATGTTTGGATGCGTTGATAGCGCCGTCAAAAGAACGAGGAGATCTACATCTTCACCGACAACTATTACAAAATCAAATGCCGATGAAACGCTTATTGCGGTATTAATTATTAACGTATCTGCATCTTCGGTGGCTTGTTTAACCATGAAGTGTTCAGCCTCAAATTTTGTCTTCAACATTCCAATGAGGCGGTTCTTGTTCGCATCATTACCCAGGAATTTACTTTGTGACACAGTTGGCGTCATTGTTCCGTCAAAAAGTATGTCTACTGAAGCAGTTTTTCGTGATCGTCGGGATCGCTCTACATATTTGGTACTACGGGTTGCTACATCTTCTGGATATCTGTCAAATACGATAATGGCATTGGAGGTATAATGCGATCGGACGTAGGCAATGTATTTATTGCAAATAGATGCAAACGATTCGCCCTGTTGCCAAAAGACTCGGTGTAATAAGTATCGTCCATCGATTATGAACATCGTATTTTCAAAATTTATATCACCAGAATGTTGCTCAAATGCCTGATACAATTTATAGCGGTTGTGAATGTTATAATTCATATTTAATTTATGTTAAATAATAAGACGATTATGGTTTCAACGATTTTATTTAACAATTGTACCTATCTAATAAAAAAATATGATAAAATGTAACAATGTAAACGAGTGGAGTCCCTTCGCTTGACTTGAAGTAAACGAAATTTCTATATAACATTCTATCATGACTTAAATCTTTTAACCAACTTTTTAAAAATGTTTTATTGTCACTTAAAACGAAACTCAAGCTCTAAACTATTTTAAAGTATTTTTTGTATCTTCTATAGGACTTTTACACCAACATTCCCAAAACTTCGAACTTGAGGTTTAAGTTTCATACAACTGAAAAGTGGAAGCTATTTCACACGAATACTTCTGAAATATTGTGCTTAATCCCAGCCAACATTAATTTTTTAAATGTCAATATTGCAAATCCAAAAAGTCTGTAGAATCAAATTTACTTATTTTCAGCAGTTTTGTAACTAACTTGGCTTTTAAATCAATCATATTAGTTGAAATATATTTCTACTATTCAACTATTAGAAATGGTGGCTAGATTCAAGACAAAACTATCAGTAAATAGTTTATTATGCAATGAGCCTTCAATTATGGCTATTAAGACGCGAATGTGAAAATTATATTATGAATGAGAATGTCTTAATAGCAATTAAATTCGAGTTTCACACAATTTTTCTACTCCTATACTTCAATTAAATCATTAAATATGCACATAAGCTAAGAACTGCAGATAACTGCCAAAAATAAATTTAAAATCAGATAGGTATACTCATGGCCATATTGGCTATTGAGTTGTATGTTATTGAAAAATCTGTATCTTAATTGATATAATTGATGTAGAGTTTCTGCACATCTAATGATAAAAAGTATGGAAGTAGAAAAATTATTTTTCACCACATAGGAAAGTAACGTATATCGCATTGTACAGTGTACAGTCCCACCGAAAGTGGGTTATATCAACAAGCGTGCGAAATAATTTCCACACGCATGCGGATAATCTGTCAAATGCATAATTTCTATTAAGATTGACCACTGTCAAGCTGTCAAATATATAATTTCTAATCAGGTTCACCTATGTAATATCTAAATTTGAAGCGATCTAGATCTAGAAAAGTGTAAGTTTTTTCATTTTCGTAATTAAAAAAAGTTTAGGACGCGGTCGAGGAACGAACCCGCGAACTCTTCGTCAGAAGTCCGACGCTGTACCAACTAATTCAATCAAACATTTATGATAAACGGAAAATGTAATCATTTTGTTAGGTATTTATTGTATATAAAAAGCAGGCTTTGACAAATTGTGGGAAACGGCAAAAATTATTTCGAGTATATAGTGAATGTAAAGCGCATTAATTGTGAGGTCAGTTTATATACCTACCTACCTGGGAATTACCTACAATAACAAGGTATCCCAGTCATGCACAACAATATCGTGGATACTGACAATGTCAGCGGCAGTGAGTGTACTCCACCAGAAATCGACGAGGCAGCAAAAATATCCTCCTTAAAAATTCTACCAACAAAATCCTAGTAGATGCAGGAGGAGATATTACCACTCTTAACAGGATGGAAGTCATCTGCTGTCGCTGAGGGGTATATCAATGACTCAACCACAAACAGGATGAATGTTGCATCTAAAATTGTATGTACAGTGCGTGAAACATCTGAATAAATTATTCGGTCACCAATCAATCCAAAACCGTCAACGTCAAACACTATTACATGCAATAGATTTTCTCATAACATCCAAGAAAATACAGAATCTAATCTTATATACACACCACTACAATTTATAATTGCAACAATAACAATTTTAATTACTATAATAATGCAACCAATTAATAATTGTAATCTACCTATACCTACTTGAATTTTTGTTACTAATAATAGTTATTGCTACTTTTTGAAAAAAACTATGTTGACTTGAATTGTAACATTTTGTGTACTAATATGTCAGATGTTGATTACACATTATTTGGTGAAATTATCACGTGGTCGTAGGAAAAATACTGTACATTACTCGTGCGAAAGTGATTTTTCACAAATATACTATTTCTTTACATTGATAAGTTGAGTTTAAATAAGTGACAAATATAACCATTAACAAATAAATATGTATTTAATAATAGGAAGAAGAGGAGGAAGATGGAATCGAAGCTGGCCAAGCAGGTGAAGATAAACGGTCTAAAGGATCTTCTGAAGGGGATGGAACAACAGGAAGTTATTCTAGTCTAGAAGATGACGAAGCTGATCCTGTGGACCAGTTGGCAGCTCTAGCAGCTCGATATCAAATTGACAACGTGAATCTGGGCAACGGAAACAAAATCTGTAAGTTTAAAATAAATTCTACTTTTTTTTGTTTTGTAAGTTCGCTACATATGGAAAACTTTTTTATTATTATTTTTTTGTACAACTGCCATTAAAAGTGACATTTTTAATGCCTGTCAAACGTGTTAAAAGAAGATGTTTACAAAGTAGCGTGTTAAAAGAAATATACTTTTAACACTAGTGTTAAAAGAGACATAATCATTACCAGGAAATGAGAATTATTGTTAAAACGTCAAAATGTGATTTTCTTGAAATACTTTTATTTTATTATCAAAATAGGAGTTGTACAAAAAACTATGTATGATATTTGTGTTAAAAGTAAATTTTATTTTGTTCGTGAAATTGCTCCACTCACAAAATAAAATGTTACTGTTAACACTAATATCATAAATAGATATTATAAAAAAAATATGTTCTTTACAAAAAATCACATCAGAATTCAAATCGCTTTTCATAATCTCCTGGTCTTAACGTATGAATGAATTGCGGTTGTTGAAATTTGTTTTTTTCCAGAACTTTTGCAATTGTACCTTTTTATGACATTTGGCATTAAAGATGCCATTCTTTGCAATAGTCGACAGCATTACTTCTAATTTAATGTCATTATTATCTCCATAAGTACCAAATTTATTGAATATATTTCTTACTATTGAATAATGAATATTTTCATCTAGATGTCGGATAAATATTTCTGCAGCTTTTCGGGAATGTTTTATACTTTTCGTAATTCCATACTGTTATTTTGATTTAACGATATTCAGATGACAATTGAAAAGTTAATGTTAACAGCCTCCGTCCTTCCAAACTTTATTCTGCTTACAATAATGATAATTATAATAATACCAACTATTTTTAAATTTGAAAAGTAATTTGACATTTGCTATTATTTGAAATTTCTATTCCATCGATGAGAGATTTACCATCTATAACACCAGTATTTGAACTTGCTGTCGGTGTGGCCTCATTACTATGAAATAGTTGTCTCGTTATCTTCATTCTTTTTGAAACTGAATTTTCAATATACGACTCCGCCACCACAGAGGAGTTCCAACCTCCAAGTTCTTTTACCGATAGTGGATGACCATCACCATTTTTTACAAGCATAGTCGCCGAAGATCTGCGAAAAGAGTACCCTGTGTAGAGCTAAGGATTTTCCAATTTTAAGAATGCTGCAATTTTCTTTGGAACAGCTCCAATAGTATGAATGCCCACAACTTGTTTTACACATTCACCATTCCTGTAACCAATAAAGAATCGCCGATTTTCCAAATTTGAAGGCCGCAAATCTATGTATTTTTGGTATAAACCATAGGCATCAAAAGGAAGTTCTTCTTTGGGAATGACAAATACCCTGTTCTTTTTGTTTTTAGTATACCTCAATGTAACCAAAACTCTGGTATAGTTTGGCAAGTCTATCTGAAGCTACCGGGCATCGGTAAAGGGCGAAGAAACATGACCGATATCTGTCATAAACGTACCAATAGCGCACGATACCTATTTTATAAAAGTATTAAAAATAATAATAATTATTATATAATGATTACATATACAAACTGATTTATGCTTTGCTTTAAAGGTAAGGTATTTTTCAAAACACGGTACTTATTTGTTAAAATCTAATAATGTTGAAAATCGTACTTGAATTCAATATGGATACGAAATAATAAGATACCAAGTAAAACTGAGAATACGAAGGTAAATATTGACATTATAAACGCCACTGGATAATCAATGTCAATCAATTGTCGAAGTGAGGGGGAAGAACACACGCACGCGCTTGCCAATAGGAAGTCAGGTGGTTACCTAGCAACGAAGGTTCGATAAATATTCACCAATTGAGTTAGTAGGAGGGCGTGGTAATTATGATTTTCGCACGACGTTGCCGGCTTGAAGGAAACCCATAACATATTTGGAAAAGTGTTCATATTTTAATATTCAGAAATTGAAAAAATAATTTTAATAGACAAAATCCAATGAAACAAGCACATTAAAGAACTAACGTTTAATCATTATTGACATATTGGTAACAATAAAAAGTCCATTTTCTAATTATAATCACTACATACTTAGCACTTTAGCTTTTTCATAGTTAAACGTGACAATATCGAATGTTTTCGACCGCATTCCTTTCACAGCTTCAGTTATGTTTGCCAAACTACACTGGTGCTTTCAAAATCATCCACAGTCAGCTTAACAAGTTCGTCACGTCTACAGGCGCCAAAAATACCACACATTAATACAACCTTTTCAAGAAACCATGTATGATCATATGCCTCCAACAAAAACTTAGTTACTTCTTCTTCAGAAATTTTTTTTGCTTTCTTTGGTGTGTATCCATCAGACTTTCGTCTCAAGAACAAAAATAATTTTCCAAATCTGAAAATACCATTTATGTAGGTAATACTCTAATATGGTGTACGATCTAAAATAACTAACCTTGAAATGTCAATGTTGTCATAAAGTTTCAAAGCAAGTTTCAACATTGAAATCTTGGTCCACAGCGAGTTAGGGGAATAAACCTCTGATTTTCCTTTCGTTTAGGCGAATAATACATCTTCATTAACCACCTTTGCATTCTTGCTTTTACGCCACTTGTCAAAATTTTCATATTCTTTTTGATATCGCTCTTGAGTTATTTCCGGCAGTAAATCAACACTCGCTGCACATGATTCTCCCAATATTTCTAAAGAAATTTGATTTTTTTCCTCAATTTCTTCAATTTCATCCATGGTCGTTGTTAAAGCGAACTCGCGAACATAAAAAACTGACGTTGTTTGTAATATTGTTTTGATATTGTTAAGCTGACAAGATGTTGGGATTTTTCTGTAGAATGTAACGGTAAAAGTTGTACCTCACAGGGCACCAGCTCGAAGGGCTCCGGCTAGAGACTCCTCTCAAGGGTGATTCGACCCCAAGTTTATGTCACACAGGGATAACAGAAGGGTTGTAAAAATTGAGGGCGCCACTACCTTTTTAACGATGAAAACTACAAAAAACTAAAGCGGAAAAGGTAGAAACGCCTTGTAAAATTTAAATAAAAGTTAATAATTTAAAAAAGTCACTAAAAATTTCCCCGGGCGATATCTCCCTCAACTTTTATAGTTGAGGATTTTAATAAAAAAAAGAATTAAAAACAAATTTACAATTTATTCTGCCACAGGAAATGAACAACGGAATTTAATAAAGGAATTTGTACTTTTATAGGTACTTAGCTTAGATGAAGTGGTTTCCTGGAGAAGAAGTCAGGTCTTGATTCGAACTGATGAGTTCTGTTCTAGGGCGGTAGTTTGAGCTAGGGCTGTATCCTTGGCTATATTCTTGGGGTTATATTCTCCGGTTAAATTATTCGGCTATATCCTAGGCGTTATATTCTAGCCTAGGGTTATATTCTCGGCGTTAAATTCTTGGGTTATATTCTTGGCTTATATTCTCGCCTAGGGTTATATTCTTGGCTTATATTCTCGCCTAGGGTTATATTCTTGGCTTATATTCTCGCCTAGGGTTATATTCTTGGCTTATATTCTCGCCTAGGGGCTGTGCTTACCTAGAAGTACAAGTGGATCAGGGATATGTAGGAACTTGAATGTTATGGCACATTATGTTGGTCAGCTTTTCAGGTTAAAGAAAAGGAAGGCAGTTATTTGAAAGTCAAAAAAATTGATTTAATTTACTGAAAGCTTTTCAACATTATATGTCCCATGTTAAAACAGTAAAAATAGCAATTATCGACTGAATTAAAAAAATATACTAATGATCCGAAAGAAACTAATTAGCAATAAGTTATTTATTTGGTTATATGAAAAAATATCGTGCTTAGGAAATATATGAAACCGGCACTGGCGTTGCGAAAGAATATTTTATAGGTTACCGGTAATTCATAAAAATGTTATTTTATAATTAAGAGTTATTTCGCAACTGAAAAAGCTCGAAAATGTTTGTATAAAAGTAAAACAGTGAATTATAAAAAAATATTTGACTTAAAACTACCATATTAGTATAAAAGAATAGTTTATGACCACGTGTTGAATTTAATTTCGTCTATCTCTGTAAAAAAATAAAGAATGCATACGAAAATTATATCAGACAGTACTTTAGAAGAAGCTTATTAATTATAGATTATGATTTTGAACTTACCACAGCAAAATTCCTAAGATAGATACTTAAGATATGAAAGATAGCGAAAGACGATGTGCCTCTTTAGACAGACGATAACAAAAAGGGGTGTTTAACGTGGCGTTGTCCGTTGGCAGGCGTCAATTGTCTTACGTTCGGGGTAGAAGAGTTTGGGATCACAGAACTATAATTGAATGTGGCTAGTGACGACGAGCGCTAATTAAAAGGATTTATTCTGTAAAATCGAAACAGGTCGATAGACATGTTACAAGAATTACGAGGTACGTGGTTTGTTCTTTCCTCTGAATCAAAATGTAATCTTTCAGCGATATTACAAAAAGTCTTGAACGGCTGATACGCAAATGACGGATTCGGTTGTTATAATCCTCGGCTGCGCCTCGGATTACCATATTCAACCTCATCCGTTATTTGCTACATATCGTCCTTGTAACGTTAATAACTATATCACCCGCTGTTAACACAATCTCCATTTTATCTACCATGTTGCTGGCATTCCACTGGCAAGTGATTCCTAGATTAATTATTAAACTTTAAAACAATATCTAAACATTAACAAGATATTACTTCTTAACGTTCACTGACAGGTGCCTCCTAGATTAGTTATTATGCATTAAAGACCAAATTTAAACTTTCACTTGTAATCTCCCTAGTGATTGAATTAACTATTGCCTGAAATTTTTTGAGTACATGAGTTTTCTTTAAAAATTCATGTACGAGACAAATTAATTCAAGCACGTGCGGTATTTAGTAAGAAAATTTTATACCAGAATTATTTAAAAGGAAAATATTAGGCAAATCTCTATTTAGACGACATCCATAAATAAATAGAAGCGTGTGTGTAACAAAAGGAAAAAAATTTAAAAAAAGTTAATTGTGTATAAACAATATTGATTATTTGAAAATTATTTTCAATCCTTAACATCTTTTCTTAATACAAATTTTCGATATGGTCGAAAATGAATGTATTTTACTCTTGATCAAAGATAATTTTTTTTAAAAACCTCGTATAGACAGATATAATTTTGCATGCAGATTTTCTTATTAAGAATACATTATTTTGATAATAAAAAAGTTTCCCATATGTAGCCGACTTACGCACAAAATATATTAGCTCATTAAAAAATATGCTTTCCATATTCTAACTGTAACAATTTCGTTCCAGACAATACTCATCTATCAACTACAATGGCGTTCCAAAACAAAATAGCAGTGGCCAACTCCAAAATTAAAATGTCAGCGGCTAATGCTAATACAACTCAGGGAAATCAATTTCCATTTGGGACAAGTTCTGATTCAGAATCACCTACAGAACCAGTCAGCCAGCAAACGGTTGCCTTGCTCAGGGCAAGAGTAGTGCCAAGCAACATATAAGTTTTAGTGTTAAAATTTTAAATAGAATTTTTGTATGTAATATCCTGTGTCCTGACCTATCCCATTCTGTCCATTTAGTGAAATTTTATGTTAGATTTTTTAAATTTCAATAAATATTCATTTGATATTCGTAGATTTATCGTCAAATTTCAATATTCGAATGGAGAAACTTTAAAGGTATCATGATGTAAAACTATAAATAAATTTAATGTCTTTCACTAAAACGATTTATAAATAGTTGAAAATAAGGCATAAGGCAAATTTGACACATTTGACATTTGACACATGGGCGTACGCAGCATTCAATTTAGGGGGGGCAAATATAAAAAGTAAAAGTTAGTAATAAAATAGGTGTTTTTTTAAATAAACAAAAAAAAACGAACACCAGAAAGCAAACATTTATACATATTATTTTTCATCTTAACCCAGATATTATAGCAAAACGAAACGTCTGGGATCTTCAGCAAATCGGCTCAAAACCTCTTCTTCTATGTGTTTCTTTTTTTGTCGGTGTACACTCAACATACACAAACCCCTTAATCTATTGCCTGTCATTGCGGACCTTAACCTTTAACTCTGCAAAGAGTACTAAAAGAGCGTTCTACGGTACTTGTTGTACATGGCAATGCTAACAAAATATGTAGAGCAGTTTTTATTGATGGATAAAAAAAAGTCTGCTTCCTTCACCACTTCTGCTACTTCCAAACTTTTTAACTCCTCTATTAATTTTTTTATCTTTCCATAAGTTGCACAACAATTCGGCTTCGTCGTCAAGCCCGTTTAAATTATAGAATTCTGAAAATTGTTTAATGCGCATCTTAAATTCACTCAATGACAAGTTCAGCATAACGAACGGATGTTGTGATAATAGTTCGAAAGCTGGTAGGTTTTCATCGGAAAACTGTTGCTCCAGAGATACTTTCAGAGAGTCCAAATAAGGTATTAACAAAGATATCCAGTATTCTGGCAGGCTGTTAGCGGGAATGCTCGTACGATTATTCTGTCGCCCTACTATCCTTGGCACCTGTAACTCTATTCCAAGGTTTTCGGCCATGTGTGTTGGCTTCAGCTAAGATAGTGTTCACGACTTCTGCAGATTCGCGATGATGATTTGCAGTAAATCTCAACTTTTAGATTGCAAGATACTGGCGACAGGTTCCAAAAGCGCAGAATACTTTACTATCGGACAAAGAGGAATAATAAAGCACTATAAAGCTGAAATGCCCTTTCTAGTTGCAGAATTGCCGTCTTCTGATAGTTTTTGAAGGCCTTCAAGGATTCCCATAAAGTTGTCTTTAAATATAGCAATACTTGTATTTTTGATCATAAATAATAAAATATAGTTAGGAATCAGTGTATTGTATAATATTATGTGGGTAGGTATAAGTTTAAATTTTTAACTTGATTGATTGATTCTTTTATCGTTTGTTTAGTAATTAGGAAATTATTGAATTATTTTCAACATTTAGGGGTGGGCAAATGCCCCCCCTGCCCCTCTTTGCGTACGCCCATGCTTTGACATTATAAAATAGGTAGATAGTGGGTATTGTTACCTATTACTGCAACTAAAAATTTATTTATCACGGAATGTCAAATTTTCCATGATATTTGGTAGAGCATACATTCATTGTTATTTTTGAAGCAGGCACTTTGTATTTTATTGTTTACTACTAACTAGCCTTACAGCTACATTTTCTATCACGTTAAACTCTCATTAATTCCAAATTCAGGAAACAGTTTTTCAAACTGGTTAGCTTCTTTATGGAAAAAACTAATGTAGACATGAGCGTACCCAGTGGTGAATATATCTAACATTTTTTAGATTAGATTTTATGTCGTAGCTAATTGACACATTCCACTGCGATCTTTTCAGATCTATTGTGGTCTTCTGAATCTATATTACTTTCTCCAGCACAAATTTCATGTAGCCAATCAGCCTCGAAATTGAACTTTTCATGTTGTTTCATGCCGGTGGCTTCTCATCAACAAGTACCGCACATTCGCCAGGCAGTCGCACTGGCATAGGATGAGCTCTGCAATTTTCTCCTCTAGATGACAGAATTAGCACATGGTTTCGTATTTCAAGCCCATTAGATTTGCTTATCTATCAATTTTATAGGACCCCGATAGCAGACCAGTCTCTTTCCTGGTGAAATTTTCCACCATTCTATAGATTTCAGTACCTACTTTCTTGTGGCCATCTTTTTTATGGATTTTGCGTCTAATGAATCGCACAGATGAGCCTTGTTTGTCCATTTCATCCTCTCTTTCGCTGTCCTCATGACCCTCGTGCCCTGGTACTCAGGCTACCGTGACGTTGCAACGGTCTAATCTGATCTAATCTGATCATTTTTCACTGGAAATATCGTAACTGGTACGATCTGTTGATGTTTAGATTGCCTGCAGCAAAAGTTGATTCATTGTTTCTTTTTATGGGTATCACGTTTCTGTAAGGAAAACCAGCATCCTTTTTCTAACATATACAGTCCTCTAAATATATTTCATCAATTGTACAATGACAAGGCACTTCAACGTGGTCATACTAGATCCAGCATCTTCTAGAAGAGTTGCCGATGTTCGTCGCAGACGTTGTCTGTATATTTGCGTGACCCAGATATTTCACATTGGTATTTTTAAACTGATTATAGCACAGCTAACTCGAAAATAAGCTACAAAATCTTGTTTTATGAACCATCACGTTTCCATGAATAAATCAGCTTCAATCTATTTATTTTATTTTCGTCAACAATAAAAACGTGCATTTATCGGTTTCTGTCTCTGGTAGGTTCACCACGAATAAACTTTTTATATTTATTACGTCAGTAACTAACTTATTCACAAGCTTTTGTCGTCGAAATCCATCAAATACATTAAATATCGTATAGTATCTTTGTTCATTAAAAGCGTCGGTGCTTCATGAATAAATTTCAAAACATGTTCTCTAGACAGAATTTTAGACGATTTGGCTGGTATCCTTTTTATCTCTGCTTAGTAAATTTGCTTACTAAGCCACATATTTCCATTAACATATTCTACACAGTTTTCGGTCATCTGTTCTATTATCTATTGTAGACGTCTTTCGATATATTCGGTAGCTAATAACTATATGATTAAGTGAGAATTTTGTTAAAATCAAATTCAGTATTGGAATTTTTCAATATATTTACAATGTAGATGCAAAAACGAACTAGTATGTCATGAAAGTTTTTATTGGGCACATAAATAACGATTAGAGATACTTTATTGAGAAGGCCTTACAATATGTGAAGGTTTGGCTTACGGAATCTAGTAATAAGATCGGGTCTAGACAAGGAACTCTGGCACAAGAGATCACACACAATGGATCTGCAAAGGTCGTAGTGGAGAGGCTCTTGGAAGCACGTAATCCCCATATTAATTTTAATCTTATTGAAATGGGGCATTGAAGGTAAGCACCCACTGAACAGCGCCAAAGGTGTCGCACGCATCACGTGAAGAAAGCATCCTTTGCATTTGTTGAAATGGCGATGCACTTACTGCTTCAAATCGCATGATTAATACTGCCGTAAATGCGGCCAGAATTCGTGAATTCGTTCTGCGCGTGCGATATGTATTGTCTATGTACGACGTATTTCCGAGTTGCTATTGCATATAACTGGAAAATCTTGAAAAAATCAATTAATTTGACCAGGAAAACAGTGAATGTAAAAACTTCTCGAGAAAGACTTGAAATCTAAATGGAAAAATGCGATGATTCCAACATGAGCGGATAGTTCGGTGTGGATGAGTGTGAGCTTACTTTAAACTAGCTTTACCCTATCTCCAGTGCTTAGATTGTGTTTTGCCAATATTAAATCTCTACTTATTAACTTTTCTATGTAAATAGTGTTTTATTGTGAAACCTTTGAAGTTTCTACTTCAATTTTAACTGAAATATAGATAATTCTAAACTACTGGTGACTTAATTTTTAAATAGTTTTATTGAAAGTTGCGAATTCCAACTAATAATCCTACTCTGTGTTTAATACTTATTGACTATAATCAAAGATATGTATGTTCTTATGAAGTTAATGATTTATTAGTTAACAGTTGCTCCTTGTGGCCTAATAAACAAAACCTATCTTTTATTAATTATTCATTATTGATAACGTAGAATTTATTTAAATAAGGGATAATTCTTGGTAAGGTTTGATTTTATGTTCCTCGAACTAAATATACATTATATTTATTTGATCCACTCTCAATATTTTAAAATTCTGAATTATAAACAAAAATAAGGATTAACAATAATTACTTAATTAAAAAGGACACGGCGAACTCCATCCTTGGTGTCAATCTCAGATTACATAATAACATGGTGTAGAGAGCTGCAACATTTTGTTGTATGTGACGTATGGCAACAATGTTAAGTGGCGGTGTTGCAATTTCTTGTGACTAAAGATAACTTCAATGTTTTGTTATCATTTGACATTCAACTCTTTTCCTATTTCGTTCCACATTTGGTTGACAACAACCTGGTTATGATGTTCCACGACGTTGAAGTCATATAGATGGCCGTGCTTCGACAATTACAAAAAGCTGCTCTGCGTCAATATTTGCGGATATATTTCTATGTTAAAATAGGTACGCAATGGCATTTAGTTTGAAAAACATTAGGTTAATACTGAACGGCTGGTGCACGTTAGGAATGCTGCGAAGAAGCAGTTGCTTTGCTCTTCGACATTGCCTTTTGTTGCGATACATTGAGCAAAGCCGGTTCCATTTAGCCTTAAGAAAATGTAGAGCGTCGTTGTGCAACAAAATGCTGCAGACGGTGCTTTTACAGCTTACCTGACTGATAATGACTCTTAAGAACAGGCGCGTGCAATTTATCTCTGAACAGCGTCGGCTCAGTGTATCTACTGCTATCTACGATGAGCCGTGAGAGACTATTTTAAACCAAGCATGCAGATTAGTTTATTTGAGCCGTGTTACTATACTGCTTTGCTGTTTCATAATTTCCAGATAAAGATGGCAAGTCGGATCTTCTGGTAATGTAAGTGATTACTATTAGCTGCAGCAATTGCTTGGTGAAATTCTTCGAAATATGCAAAAACCTATACTGGTCAATTTTGCCAGAAGCTGGAACACAATAGATACTAATGGTTCTATGAAGTGTGCAAACCTCCCTCGCGATGGATACTGCCGTTTCGTTATAATGATGCTGGAATATTTAGTGGAGTCTTCGTATCAATAAAATTATTTTTACCAGTAGTTATTTGGTATTTCTGACCTATTTCTCCGATCGTATACACCTGCAACAAAGAGTTTTTGAACAATCTTTGAATCAATTGCCCTTTGTCTCTAGTAGTTCTTCCTCTACGAAAGCCAATTATCTCTATTCGGATTCTTAGGCAAAGGCATCTAAGCATTTGCAAACGTCTACTATAGACATGAAGATCTAACTAATTATATTGTGTGTAGAATAATTATGCATTCTCTTTGCAGATTTAAAGCAATTATAATTCTACTCACAAATAAAACACTCTAAAAAAAGTTTTATGGTGTAGCATGTGAATTCGTTTAACTCCATTTGCTGCTACACTCAGTATACTCACAGGTTTGGCGCAATGGTGAAAAATACTTCCTTTTACATGCTAAATACCATACTTAAATTTTAAAAATTATTGATCTAGATTACATTAAAGGTGTGCCTGGTCCTTTCAAAATTTTATCAAACTAAAATTAACTATTAAGAATTTGTAATGCATGTTTAGTTGAATTGAAACATGAACATGAAATCAACTACCAAGAAACAGTGTTAGATGTATGTAGTGTGTTTAATTAACCTTCGTAGAATTTAAGTATTTTATCTTGTTAAAACCTTTTAAGGAGTGTCAACGATATATTTTTGTAATTTTTGTATGTAGACTGGTTTAAGAATAATTGACCAAAAATTGTAGATGGACAGTTGCCCTTTCCTTTCTAGATTTCAGACTTATCGAATTCTAGACAGTAATAGCGTAAAGACTGAATGTTCTGACTAGTACCTAGATTAGCTTATAGAAACTCTCTAAGTGACATATCTTTTATTTTTAGTAAACTCATATTCATAACATTCCTTATAGGATATATATACATGTAATATGTGCATGATTTAATCAGTTCAATTGTGTATTTTAAGTAAATTAATATTGTAGCAATAATGGTGGTACAGAATTTATCTTGTTTTTAGATCTATCATAAATAGTTATTTATGCAACAAGTGCATAAAGTGGTGCTTTTTTTCACGAGTGGAAAAATTGACAATTGTCAATTCCATGAGTGTAAAAAAGACACTTTATCCATATCTTGCATTCACTATTTTTTCTACAAGCAAGCAAAAACCAAAAAATGTGTTATTTAGGTTGCTCTAAATGGACTAAAAATGGCGTGGATTTGAATGTTTATGTTTGTCATGATGACAAAACGCTAAGTAAAATGTCAGATGAGTGCAATCTGCAGAGCCATTAGCGGAAATATTTAAAACTAGCGCTAAAAAACTACTTTTTCTATGACCCTTTATAAAAGGAAAATTTTCGTCACTGTATGCAGTGACGAAAATTTGATTTTCGTAACGAATGATAAAAAATCCCATAACGTTAACTTTCGTCCATGAAGACGAAACTTATTTCACTAATGTCTAGTTACCTGCTGTCACTGTACCAGTGTCAGTATTGAATCACCTCAGTTTGTGTTTGTCGTGATTTCGCTATGTACCTATTCTGATTCAGAAAGTGACTTGGATGTTCCAAATATTAGAGATAAGAAATCAAGCGGAGCAAACCTCTGCGGACTTGTTACCCGAAAAATCAAAAAAGAAAGGTATACAGAAATTTATAATAAATTAATGGAATGGAGAGCTGATAATCAAGTACATTCGTTATCGGAAACTGTGATGCTTGCATATTTTGCAAAATTGTCGGAAACTTTGAAGGCATCGGTCTATATATTCGATGTTAAGATGATGATGATCAATAAATAAGAATTTATAGATTTGTGTTGTAAAATTCAATAAAGATTTTTTGCATTATTTAAATTTTGTTATGAGGTAATAGAAAAAGTATAGTGTTGAACTAGTCGAAAGCATTTTTTTGGACTCGAGAACATTATCAAACGAGGCGTAGCCTCGTTTGATAAACTGTTCTCTCGCATAAAAAATGTAACTTTCGTCACTCGTTGAACAATATACTATTATCTCACTCTAATGTCACTTTTTTAAACTGTTTAACAAATACATATTTTATGTACGAATACGATTAAAAAACGTCACTTTTATTAATGATTTCAGAAAAAATATATTTCGTCTAGAAAAATGTTATTATTTGTAGCTTTATTATCGTATAAGTCCAAGGTAGTGGAAAAATTCAATAAAAACTGATTTTTGAATTTGCAAAAATCATTGTTTTGAAAATTAGCATTGAAAAATGGAAACATGGGTATACAGGGTGTCCCAGACTAATTTATCCAGGCTATATCTCTTAAACGAATAGAGATTTTCGAATGAGACAAAAACTGATCTAATCCGTTTCTAATACACTTTAATATGGCGTAGAAAAAATCATCCCCTAAATATTCATCCCTTAGTTGCAACCCATAACTTTAAATTTTTTAATAGCACCCTGTACATTTTTTTATAATTTTGGATGTGGTCTTCCATCGCCTATTCAAGAAATTTTTCAAAAATAAAATGGGTTCGTAAGTAAGCAAGAAACAAGCAACAAGACGGAGCTCCTCCACATAATGCGAGAATCGTTAACGACCACCTACAAAACCGTTTCGATAACCACTGGATAGTAAACAACTCTCCAGAAATTATGTGGGCGGCACGTTCACCTGATTTGTCAACTCTTGACTCTTTATTTTGGGCAGGGGGTTTACGTTTCTAGGGGGGTATTGTGGTACTATCTATTGCTCAAATTTATTTGAATAATCCTTAATACAGACATTATTATTTCTGTCCACTGTTTACAAAGTGGAATTATTTGTTGGATGACATTGACAATTGGCCGTGACAGTCGTGTCTTGGATAAAAGCGATCGTTTGCCATGCCGTGGCTTACATAGAGGGAAGTGTAGCACTTTATGACTTGAACTGTGTGGAACACGCTCGGTACAGTGAGCAGTGTAGTTCGGATGTATGTTTCGGGTAGGTTTCTCTATGTTAGTATTCTGTACTGAAGTTGAGGAAGTGTCAGAAACTTTTTTCCGCTGTGTGCTTCCTTCTTGTTGGCTTGGTTTCCAAAAGTGCATCGAACGAGAATCTGAATTTTGTGAATGACTGGGAAGTCATCCCCTGCTGGGTTTTATAGGTTCTCGTTCTGAATTAGTTGTGGAATATACGGTATAGTATTTTGTTCTACAGGAGTTCGTATTGTTGGAGAATTCCGTCCTGTTCTGGAAGCCGTTTTCACAAACCCTTATAGGGGATATATTGCACTCAAACGATTGAAAGCGCCAACGTTGAAGTTTTGGCATTGGAGGTGTGCCACATGTTGTTGATGTTGGTTCATTATTTGTTGGTTGCCATCCAGTAAGAGGAAGATTTTGAGTACTGGATCCTTTTTGGAAAAGGGTTCACTTGGCCAGGGCCAGTGATAAAAGATATTGTTTATCAATGAAAACCGCAAAATGTAGACGAATTAAAAGAAAACATAAGACAAGCATGTCGCCAAATTACTCCTGCAATGATTCAAGCCATGTAATCTTTATTACATTTATTTTTATTGTTCCTTTAAGCTTTAAGGCTTTCTTGATTAATTTAACAAAAATAAAACCAGACAATTTCAGACTAATGCGACTGTCGGCAGACATAAGCCGATAGTTTTCTTTCCGCTGAAAGAAGCTGTAATTATTTAATATCTGTTTTCAATACTGTCAGAGTAGCTTTTACTCTTTATAACAATTTGTTCATCTGACAGATATGGGCCAAAAAAGAAAACCAATTAGGAACTGACCAATTTAGTCACGCCGTCTGGTGGTAAAAAATCAAGTAATTGCTTTCAATAGTATAATTTAATATGGAAGTTTATTCGTGAAAAATCAAAACAAAGTGTTTGTAGTTCAGCTAGATATTGCTAGAGCAGAGTGAATATAGATTTAAATCCTGGATTTTCATAGAACAATATTTGAGTAATGTGGAGAAATGTAAAGCGTGGAAAAAATTATTGAAAATTATTATTTATCAACTTGTCTTGCATATACTAATATCTTCAACTTGTTGAGGTTAAGAATTTTTAACTTACCATTAACAATAAACCCGGAACATACCGGATGCATTATTTTGTTGCGAAATATTTAGTTGCAATACAAAAAAATTAAACAGGAAACGCGCAGGCTGCAACAAAACAAAGTATATAAAACAAAGCGACAATTGGATAGAAAGTGCGGTGATTTTCACGACTTATTCCACACGTATTTGAATGTCCACCGTATGTTTTTCTAATATTGACTTTTTCAGTCCAAGATAATATTTCAATAATTGCATTTTATTTATTCACACTACTATCAAATGGGTTACAATTTCAAAAGCGAAAGCTATCTGGACAACTTATTCGATGCTAAAAGAACCGATAGGCACAGAATATAATGTGGGCATCAGTCATTATCGTCGGCTACAAGCAATGTTAAAAATAAAGGTTCGGAATTTCAGAATCGAAAGCAAATTTCGTACGATGAAATCGATTAAATAGTACGACTGTACTGAGATTTTTGCCCTATTAGTAAAAAAGTATCTAGTTCTGATTGGCTCCAGACATCAAAACTCGCAGTTTCAATACATTCTATACCTCGGAAAATGACAGGCCTCGCTTTGCTCGGGTTCGTTTGAAATGATCTTGCCAGACATTATACTATAATCTGAAATATATTTTTATTTCTGTGCCACTAAAACTAATCTTAATTTCACATAAAAAATTGCTATTCAGATTGATAAATGTTATAGCTAGTTATTGCTATATATCCTTATTTATACTGTTAATAACATTAATATTTCTATATATGTATTGGTATTCAATTCCAGTTATTGTATTTAGTACAAGAACATAACTTTGGACACATTCAAGCTTATGTCAAACCAACATTTTCTCTAAAAATGAAGAGTTTTCACTTTTTTTGTGGAAAATACAACACATTCCAGAAATTATCTTGTGGTGTTGAAAGCAAAAGAAGTTTTTTAATAGTTAGGTAATATAAAATTTTAAATTACATTTGTATACGGCAACCTCCATTTTATATTGATCACAAACGATATTTTATTTCCCATTCCACATATAGGTATTATAACAAGATCTTTATAAATGGTCGAGTATTTTTATTGCATCTAAATCTCGAGTGTTTTTTTAAAATCAAATCGTCCATACGTAGTTTTAGAATTAATAATATGAATAATATTCCATTAATAATGCCAAAATTATGTTGAGACATAAAAACAATAGCTAATTTATCAACGGTGACATCACAAGATCACATCACAAGATGTCGGAACTGCTCAAAACTAGATTCAGGACGAAAATGAAGACAAATTAATACATCGTCTCCATCCGCACCACCAGAGGATATCTGCAAGGAGGAGAAGCATCTCCTTTAATGTTGCCGGTGATATTATCATAACAATCAGAAAAATTTTTGAGAATATTCTTTGTAACATAGTATAAACGGAACTGAACTATACGAATAGCTGGTGTAGACAGGTGGAGCTCTCGATAGTTAACTCCTGTGGAGCAAACACGAAAACAAGATAACACAGAAAACAAATATGGCTCTAATAGTGTGCATTTACTTGGCAAGGAAAAATTAGGATTGTAGCCCAAGGACCCTGAGGTGAATGTCCGCCCTATGGCGGTTCTAAATTTCACTACATATGGTGTTGCAGAAAGAACAAGAGACAAACTAAGTAGAAAGGGAATAATAAAAATCCTAAATTCTAGGACATAGGACGATATGATGAAAAAGTATAACTTCTTGAAGAAATTCAATGCAGAATACAGTAACAAGAAGAAATGGGATCCCAACACCGTTACTAGACTTGGAAAGATGGTATATAGATGACTCTAAAGGTCTAAAGCAATAGAAGAGACTGGGAGATAGAAGTGTACGGACCAGGAAAAAAAACACTGAAATCTTGGGACAAACTACAATTATCTTTCAAGAAGAAATTCATGCTAGAGGAGCACGTGTGCCCGGTTCAATATATAGAATGCAAAATATTATCATTATAGTCAAGCAGCCATTAAAGCAGATATACTTGTGAAATCAGTTCTAAAATGGTATGGGAATGCCTAGAAAAACTCAATGAACTAGTCTAGAACAACATTGTCACCCTAATATGGATTCCAGGACACACTGGAATAGAAGGAAATTAAATAGCAGATGAACTAGCAAAGAGAGGGGCTAAAACCCCTTCTGGGGGTTTGGAACCCTTATGCGGTGTCAACTCCAATGTAATATTGGAAGAAATAGGTAACACAGAAGAGAGGAGAATATATGACAATTGGGAAGAACTCGTAGGGCTAAGGCAATCAAAGATACTTCTGGGCAATGCGGAATGCACAGCAATACAAAATCCTGGGCACAACACCTGGGAGACTTCTGAATAAAAGATGACACTTATCTGGAACCTACGGATATCCTAAAACTCCTCCATAAAATAGGACTGAAGAAATTACTTTCCAAGGAAATGAGTAGAAGAAAGGGGAAAGAAACCTTATCATTCGCGACCTTCGGAATTTCGCGAACATTTCATCTTATTAGAAAGAAAATCCTTTAGCTATAAAATAATTCAAAAGAAAAACGTGCCTGGATGAAGTACTTACTTTTGAAAAAAAATCGGTCCACTTTTTAAAAATCTCCGACATAAAAGTTATCTAATTTCACAAATACGTCTAGGTATTCACCCAAGGTTCTAGATTTTTCACTGAATCCAGAATTTCCAGACCAAAAACGATATGTTTTCACTACAGCTACGACCGATTTTTATATAAAATACAGTTTTTCAAAAAGGGGAAGGAAGTATACAGAGTGTTTTATTAAGAAAGGTCCGTTTAATAATTGGAGAAACAAAATATAAAGATTTTACCTTAAAAACTTCAGTATACCAGACTATTAAGCATGAAGGTAAATAATTTTTAGTTATTGTAATTGTTACTGCTCATACTTTTATCATAATTTTTTCAAGTAATACACATTATAATTGACGGCTTTGGAGACTGATTAGGCTTTTTAATGATTGGTGCTCCAGTTATTTTTTTTCCATGAATGAATAATATAAGATTTTGATGGTTACTCCCGTCATTATTTTTATTAATTTATAGAAGCATTTTAGATAGAGGAGCCGGTACAGGTTGAACGATTTACCACCCCCTCACCTTTTATCAAATATCGCCTCGCTTTGTGATACCCTGGTTAATTAGTATTTGCAATATAAAACTATATTGAGAGTTATTGTCAATCATTATTATTATTTTTAAGTACGTAAGTTTTTGAAAATCCAAATTTGAAAGGCGTGGAAATAATTTCTCTCAGACTGTGTATTGTGTCTCACATTAAACTTGTATGTGACCAAAGTTACATTAACATACTTACTGTATACATTCAAGTTTATTTTCAAAATTATATCTAGGGTAATATTTTATTTAATGTACCTACAATATAACTTTCGTAAAAAGTAATCTAGCCTGAGTAGTTATTTGATAATTATGTATTCGTCCCATGTAAACACATACATACATTATATATTAAAATTATGTATATAAGATTATCTCTAGAGAATGAAGTTTGGAAAATGGATTTCATTTTATTTTGGTATAGTTACACCATACACCTAGATGACTAACTGCTAGTCCAGTACTAAAGTCTAATTCCGTTTTTTACAAAATAATATCGCCTAACGGCGGTTGTCAGATCTCGTATACAGGGTGTCCAGGAACTTGGTACCAAAATTTCGGAAGCAAGTAGTTGAGCTCAAAATAATGGAAGTTCCGATAAATATCTGTAATACGAGCCTTCGTTACAAAGTTAAAGGTCTGTAAAGTTTCGAAAAAAAAAAACTTACGTTTATACAAAATTTTTAAATTATGCATTCAAACACTACAAAATCACTAATAGTCTCTGCCCTTAAGACACAATATACTATATAGCTCTGTTCTTCACTGCCAATACTATTCACTGTGTCACTGTTCAATATAACACTGACGTCTTCAAAAATGGTAGATAGTCATCTAGGTTATTGACTTAACATCTCTTTTTATTGCCCTTTGGTACGATGTTTGGTTAAAACGTTTTGATAAGAAAGATATGATTTTAAATATTTTTATAGAACTGTGTATATATATAACAGAGTAGGCATCTAGGAAACATGTAGTTTCTCTTCATTTTTTTTTTAATGTACAGTTTCAAGCACGCAAACGATAGATAGACTAAAACGTATTCTGACCAAGTGTAGAGAACTGCAGATTCTGTCATCTAGAGGAGGAAACTGCAGAGCACATCCTATGCGAATGTGCGGTTTCTTGTACTTGGCGATGAGAAGCCACTGGCAAAAAATTACACGAAAGGTTCAGCCTCGAGGGTGATGGCTTATTTATTTAAAAAAAAGACGGGCTGGAGAATGTTATTCTCTTCAGAGGACCTCAATAGATCTGAAAAGGTCCCAGTGAAATAGGCCGATTAGCCACCTCATCAAATCTAATTTAATCTAAGTGTAGAGAAATAAGTTAAGTTAGGTTAGGTAGAGTGTGGAAGCAAGTTACATCTCTAAGCATGTCACTTCTTTAAGTTTATCTATAATGTATTTTTCCAGAATTTTTGGAACGGACTTCCTTTAATGCCTGAGAGTGACATAGTAGGTTTTCAATAGTTTCCTCTTCTTCACATTCCTTGCAGTAGTTATCATTTTTCATTTTATGAAATTCGCACTTACTGAATAATTTATTCAGAGATGTAGCAGTTATTAAGTTTACTACAGGTTCCTTTTTTTCCAAGAGCTTTTTCTTTTTCTCTTTGTTCATCCTAAGCAATCGCTTTTCCTGTTTGTTCAAAAATATTTTATGGATGACTTAATCGGTGGTATGTTGTACTTACTGCCGCCGTGATGTTTATTTCTGTTCCTTGCTTTGTAAGTACATCCTTCCTTTATTGATCTAAAATTTTTAGAACATCGCATTCATTATCTACGACTTCTGATTCCTTAATTTTTCTGAGTAGCTTCCCGCTCCTGTACCAGACTTCGTGACGGAGCCATCTCTGAAGTCTGAGAATTTATCTTCATTCAATATTGAAACCTTATAAATAAATAATAAATAATGAAAATAATAAATAAGTAAGCTTTCGCCTACCTTTATACTATTTTGTAATTGTCTTGATTTCAATTTCTACCAAAAAAGACTAGACATTGTCCGTCGTTTTAGAATCAAAATTTTGTTGCGGTTACATTGAAATTCTATTTAAGTTATTTGTTTGATTATTTCTAGCGGCGGGTATTTTTATATTTTACAGGATCAGTCGAAAGGTCAGTACTTGGGAAAACATTATTCTCTCATAAGAAAAAATAAAAGCGACGTATCCTTGGAAGATAATCATAATAATAATAATAATAATAATATAAAGTTGCGCATCGTAAATTACAGAGTTTTAAATTATTTAAGAAGTAATGGTCTATTCATAGTTTGCGTTGTTTTTTGTGTTGTCATTTTTATTCTTGTAATTTTATATATCAATTACTATTGACACAAAATATTCCATAAGATAAAGCGGAGTCTGAAAATAAAATATTATTTGGCTAAATTTGACAAAATCCTATTATATGTTCTAGAAATTGACCTGTGGATTGAACTACTTGACGTATTTTCATGAATTTTTCATAATCATTAATATCCATAGAAAATCCTGAAACACTTTGATTCTAGATTTTGAATAGACATCCTGCATCGAAAATATTTCATCCTATTTATGATATATCTTGAGGAAGATCTTTCCAACCGATATTAGAAAATGTTATTGTTTTTGAATTTATTGCAAAATTTAACATAAAAAAATTATTTCTCGTTTAATTGTTGAAGCTGGATTTATAAATTATATACTATGAGGTTCGTTATTCGTTGTTCGTGATTCCCGCTGCTCGAAAATAAAACAATGATATCATATATATGTGTTTATAAACCGTTGTTTGTCGTTTCCACGTCTTTCCTCGTTGCTCTCAAATAACAAAATTTTATATCTTGTTATTCGTGATTCGCAGTTCCACCTATGAAAACTTCAGTTAGTGCCACGTGACTTGAGATCTACCAATCGTGTCAAACTCCACTTATTTTGATAATACATTTGTTATAAAAAGTCTCGGTAGAAATATGAAATATAACAATTGATACAAAAACTAGAAACAATAACAAAACATTAATAATCTGTCATCTCAATTTTTCTGTCGCATGACATGCGTCAACTTTGTGACCAATCAAATTTCAACATCGCCAACAACGAAAAACCGATATAAATTAGTCGATTCGGAAACAACTGAGAATAACGAATCGCTCGAAACGTGGAAATCACGTCGAGCTACGAACAACGTGAACAACAGAGTCTATAAATCCAGCTTGATACTGAGAAAGTAAGCAACAATCATATCAGTGTTCCTTTCAAATGGTATCAACAAGTAAAACCATAAAAAGTTACTCAAGATCAATGAATGGAGACATTTTTATTTAAGATTAGGGTGCGTTGGCAGCGACCATTTTGTACTCTGAGGTTTGACGAAATACAATAAATAGGTCAACTTCTACAGTATTTTGAAATTTGTCAAATTCAACCAAAGAACTTTTTATTTGAGTTAACCTTATTATACAGATTTTTATAATATAAACCGAAGTCACATTTTTTTCGATTTTAATTCAATGTCTCTTTATTCTCATAACATTTAATTGATGTTTATATAGTTAATGGTAAAAGAAAAAATTACAAGAATTTTTCATGAATTTACTACTATTCACTAAATTTAACCTATGAAACTAAAATAAATTATTTTTAAGTTTCAGATATATTGAATCAAAACTTGATATAAATCACTTTGATGGCAACTTTTGAAAAGCATATGTGTGAAAATAATTTATATATAGCTGAAAAAAATGTCATTCAATAGGTGGTTATTTTTTTCATAGGTTAAATTATAAAAGATATCAGTAATACAAGATTTTTTATCTAATTTTCAATTGATTCTAATAACTTGGAATGAGAGGCCTTGTATAACTTTACGTACGAATAGTATATAAATAAAGCATATCAATAATTTCGTTTTTTCATTCCACTTTCCTTTATATCCATTCGACTCGAAAGGATATTATGTAAATAAGCAGCGTTTTCGAAACGTATTGAATGTTTTTAAATCTGTAGAAGTTTTGAAAAAATCATGAAAAATTGACTTTTGTGAAATACTATTCTTCAAATGTGATAAACATTTTCAAGTTTAATATTTCGAGGTAAACCTGGTGGACGAGTAACTTCAGGAAACTCCGAAACAAGAGCAGAATGATTTGAAGAATTTTGGACAATTTTGACGCTGCCTAGCGAAAAAGATTAAGAATAACCGTAAGTTTGAAGTCCGGTGGAAACATCGATGATGGTACGGCAATAGGGTAAAAGATGATAATAACCGAAAAAATCTGACCCAATGATCGGTAAATCAACATCAGCAACGACAAATCTCCACAAAAAAGAGATGACTTGTCTCATAAGTGACATATGTCTTAAAATATTATATAATTTTATATGAAGGTGTCAAGATTTTTTATATTTTTTACATTATTCAAGAGCTAGCTTTTCATTTAAATCTCAAAAAAGAAGTGACTGAAGAGGGTAAAAAAATTTACCGAGAGCTTTCACTAAAACTTTAAAGAGTGTACATTTATAACTACTGGCTGCAATCCCCGATATTTAAAAATATTTAGTATATATATATATGTATATATATATATATATATATATATCAATTCTGTATATTAAGAGACAATGGAAGCATACACATTTAAATTGTCATTTAATATTTCCTATAGGAGCCCCAATACGAGGTAAAAGTTTCTACAGTTTATCTCATGACTAACCTCTCAAATAAGAACAATTTGTCATAGCTAGGATTATATACCGGCCGGCTTTTTAGTATTTTAAATATTTTGGTGTAAAAAAATAGTGAGAGAAAGCAAAGATTTGAAACCTACTAAAGCATTTATAAAAAAAGTTTGTCAATACAATGACCAAAAAGTATTTATCAAAAAATGTTCTAAGCAAATATGTAAAATATTTCGTTAATATATTAAAAATCAATTGTTTATTGTAATAAAATTGTTGGTATGTGATTTAAAATATTAAAAAAACATTAATGCTAATAACTACCAGTAAATAAAATGAAAACTTACCGTAAATGTATCAGATTGTAATCCAAGGAATCCACATAGGCACTATTCACTACACTGCGCGATGCACTAACACGTTTCCGAAAATAAACGCACGCACACCGGCATAGCGATATGTCCTATTCGAAAGTCAACTCGCTACTGAATATAAATCGACAAAATTTATTCGTTAGTCACCCCGTTAAACAAGTAAAGTTGTTTATCATATCTACGATTAATATTTAAATAAATACCGGCCGTCCTAGGAGTGAATATAAATATATGTATATTATTTTGAAAATCTTATTTTTGATTCTTTTTGAGTATTTCAATGAAAAAGTAAAAAGGTACAAAACGATATCAATAGAAATGTATTCCTGTTCTTAAGGAAGAACATTTTTATTGTTAATTCATTTTTCAGGATACTTTTTGCATTGTCTAAAAAAATAAATACATAGTCTGACAACCTAATGAGTAGAACAGAGACCCCAAAAAGAGAGATGCATATATACTGAGAGTTGGCAGTTTAAGTAAATTGCGGCGAAAGTTGGGACTTAAATATTTGCGAAACCGAGATACTTGAACGATACGTGGCACCATCATCAGCTTAAAATATTAAAATACATAACATAACAAAAAACTTCCCTGCTCATCAAGGTTATGTGTACTTATGTATGTAATATGTATATTGGGGTGACATTCACAGAGAGCTAAAAGATCTATTGTGCCCCCTCACATCTACTTAGTTCCTGAGGAAAGTCTCGGAGACTAGTAGCTCCTTTAGTCCTATTTCCCGGAGGAATTTCAGGATATCTGCAGGCTTTAACTTAGGTAAATGTCCCTTTTCTATCCAGTAATCTCCTAGGTGTTGTGCCCTAGGATTCTGAATTGCTGTGCAATTCGCAAATATGCGGATGGGGGTTTCTTCTTCCCTCCACTTTTTTGAGCTTTTTCAGGTGCCCATTCAGGCGACAATGTCCCGTTAGGATCCCTGTTAAAACTCTAAGTGCTTTTTTTCTTTGACTTATGCATTCATTTAATCTCAACAGGTTGTAGTCGCCCAGAAGAATCTTTGATTGTCTAAGTCCTACTAGATCTTTCCAATGGTCAGATCTTCTCGTTTTTTTGGCTTTGTCTATTTCTTCCAATATTACATTGGAGCTGATACCGCAAAAGGGTGTTTCAGTCCCCCTCTTTGCTAGTTCATCTGCTATTTCATTTCCTTCTATTCCAGTGTGTCCTGGAATCCACAGTAAGGTATATAGTATATAGTTCTCGCCTAGTTCATTGAGTTTGCCTAGGCATTCTCACACCATTTCGGAATATGTGTACGTACCTGAGATTTTTATTCTTTCACTCCTATCCTATATAGGGTGTTAAACTTGTAACGATTTTGACAGAAAATTGGTTATAACTTTTCAAATACCTTGTATAACAGATAAAGTAAAATATAGGGTGTTTAGTCCACCTTCCACAATACGCCATCTATACGTTTAGTCCAAAATTACGAAAAACTGTTGAATAAATTAGTCTGGTTGATAGACTTTATAGATTGATAGATTTCTTTTTCAGACAATGGTAATATATTATCTGTGATGTGCCCTCTCTAGTTTTATTAGCATAATGAGTGCTTTATAATTCGAATTTAATCCGATTATTAATTGATTGATTTTTCCGATAGTGGGCGCTGCAGTATATGTCAAAGCTGTCAGTGGAATGGGGAAAACAATAAACACATACATTTCTGTTTGTCTTTGTCCATTTGATTCACTTTCGAATTTTGATCGATGGTGCTGGTTAAAATTAGTTTGGTGGACAATTTTAATGACATAGGCGACAGAAATCGGCCGATGGTGGAAGGCGAACAGGTATTCGAAGCATTAAATAACACTGAACATCAAAATATTTTATTGAAATGAGTAAAATTACCTTTATAATCTGTTTCTAAGCAGTGCCTGCTACTCACTGTTTTGCCACACTTTGCATAATTTTGGATCTGTTGGGAAGCTATATATTGCATCTTTTTACTGATCACAGTACACACTAGCTGGTCATTATTAGAGTCTAAATAAGTTTTCTGATACAACAAACTTCGGCAAACTCATCTAGAAATCAAGAAAACGATACTTTGCTCACGATACACGTACTCTAATGGAGATTTGGTTTGTTTTCCCCATTCCAAGGTTATAAAATGTTGACGGTAGATGTCGCACCCTTTGCTCGTTTTCGCGAATATACTTTGACAGCTGACTACTGACACAGAACTATACAATAGACGATTTTTTCTTGGTATACCTAGTATGAGTACTTGGCGTTTTCGTCTTGTGAAACCCTACTAGAAGTATGGGACCAGAGTATACACTGCATCAAAGTCGAGTACACTTCGTTTAGTATCACTTCTTCTTCTCTGAACTCTGTAATTAATATTTATTTCTGTGGTTTTAAGCCTAACTACAGATACAACCCTCTGATAAACACAAAAAGATTTCGAACTTTTGTTTACTATACGGCTTCAAGATGGTGAAGGGTAAAGGTTCTATTTTCTACAAATGGAATCTAACTAAAATTTGTTTTAGTTGAATATTTGCAACAATACATGCGAAATTTGACAGTAGCTAATTCACTGGTAGAGTACGGTATCATGTGCTGGTGTATTCTGACGTACATACCCTATAACGATACCAAAGTATGCCAGGTACATGCAAGAAAGAATCGTCCAAAGTTTTGATCATTGACAGATGACACAGAACTATACAGCAGTCTTAGGAACGCTTTTTGTTAGACATTTTACATTTTAGATTTATATGGACAAGCAGTAGAAGCTACAATAATTGATGCATATGATTACGGTTCTCCAGATACAATTAATTCTAGTCTTTCAAATACAACTCTCTATAGGTAAGCCATGTTTTTTATTGCAAAAATGTCTAAAGCATTACAATGTATTACTCGGAGAAGAATGCTTCATTATTTGTGTTTAGCTCAGATTACACTTAAGCTTGTGAGTCCATACACTTTGTGTGTTATATGTTATAACATGTTATATGGTTTTAATTGTTTTAGCGATTTCAGATTTCATCATATACAAGACCTTTAGCTGAATTCAACGTTGCAATCGTATTTTCTAGTCGACCCCTACGAGATGGAGAGTTATTTGAAATTTGTTTGGATATCATTGTGGATAGATGGTCGGGAAGTATCGAATTAGGTATGTATAGTTTGGCAAACATAACTGAAGCTGTGAAAGGAATGCGGTCGAAATACTCGATATTGCCACGTTTAACTATGAAAAAGCTAAAGTGCTAAGTATGTAGTGATAATAATTAGAAAATGGACTTTTTATTATTAACAATATGTCAATAATGATTAAACGTTAGTTCTTTAATGTGCTTGTTTCATTGGATTTTGTCTATCAACATTATTTTTTCAATTTCTGAATATTAAAAGATGAACACTTTTCCAAATATGTTATGGGTTTCCTTCAAGCCGGCAACGTCGTGCGAAAATCATAATTACCACGCCCTCCTACTAACTCAATTGGTGAATATTTATCGAACCCCCGTCGCTAAGTAACCACCTAACTTTTTATTGGCAAGCGCGTGCTTGAGTTCTTCCCTCTCACTTCGACAATTGACTGAAATTGATTATCCAGTGGCGTTCAAATTGTCAGTATTTACCATCGTATTTTTAGTTTTACTTGGTATCTTATTATTTCGTATCCATATTGAATTCAAGTACGAATTTTAACAAATACGTACCGTGTTTTGAACAATACCTTACCTTTAAAGCAAAGCATAAATCAGTTTCTATATAGATATAATTATTGTACATATAATAATAATAATTATTTTTAATACTTTTATAAAATAGGAACCGTACGCCATTGGTACGTTTATGACAGATATCGGCCATGTTTCCTCGCCCCTTACCGATGCCGCGTAGCTTCAGATAGACTTGCCAAACTATACTTTAAAAATACAATCACAATAAAATTGTAGAATTTCTGGCTAGTCCAAAACCGGGCCTGCTTTTTGTACTTACCAGAAAATATTGAATGACTAGAAACTATCACTGTCGTTACACTAAAAATGACATCGAAGTAATAGAAATTACCGGTATTGGAATTATTTTCTCGTAATGAGATTTGGAAAAGAAATTTTACTTGATAAGAAATTTCTCTGTCACAATGACAAATATTTATCAAAACTTATGATTATTTTTTAAGGAATATGAATTCCGAACAACATGTAATATGACAACAGCTAAGATGAACAATTTAACATCTTTTCTTCTTTTCGGGTTAAATGCCTTAGCTGCCAGACCTATTTCGACAACTCGAATGCAATTGGCGCTTCAGGTGGATGGGTTTGAAACCTAATTTTTTTATTCAAGGTTATTCTATAAACTTTCACTTCTATAGGTTTGTCTGTTTTGTGGCTCAACCCAATATCCCCATGGTCTCCACCTTCAACTTCAAGTTATTTAAATTGTCTTCTTGTCACCTTTTTTAGCAGGCTCAAGGGGCTGGGAGGATACAAGGTTATGTTCCTTTTAACTAATGGGGGGGGGGGGGTTATTATAAATCCTGAGTATGATCACAATTATAAAAGAATTAAACAAACGCCATCTATCGGAATATCCCAAATAAACTTGCGATTAAAGCCGCTATAGCGGTGCACATCCCATGTCGTCACACGTGTTTCACATTTTTGGGGCGTTATTCTTAATTGAGATTGGTTTGCATATTTTATTGCCACAAGTATGGCAAAATATTCCGACTTTACAACTATAAGTACACTGCAAGCGCACCATCCGTAAGGCTTGGTAGAACATTGAAATAAGGTATAATCAATAATATTTATAATTTCGTTGATTATTATTGAATAATTTACTGGAAACTGTAACAAATGTTAACCTTACGACTATGTCAAAATTATAGACGCAAGGTTGACAAAAACAGACTTTGACATCACATTTCGTTCAACCAATGGTGTTGTACTTTTCATTTAACATTTTATGCAATAGAGGAGTTCAGTCTAAGGTCAGTGTGACCAACAAAAAGTGGTTTTTATGACAAGAATGACAGTTAATGTCTACCATTCAAAACATAAGATTTTTGCAGGTTTTTTATCATTACGAACATCTTTATTGCTTTATTAAAACAATGAATACACCCCCGAAGCGTAGATCTTAAAATTTAAAATGACGTTTTAGCTGAATTCTCAATGCATCGGTGGCCAGTAATTCTAGGAACTTTTCGCAAATCACCAATTTTCATCTGTCATTAGTCATGTTAGATGTCAGTGGAAAAAGCAATCAGAAGAATAAAGTGATACAACTAACTAGAACCACTACAAAAGTATGGAAAATAAACATAAATGATTAAACGAATATTAACAAAAACAAATAACACTGACATCTGACAACTAGTGACAAAATGATAGAAATGAAATGGTGACTTGTCAAAAGTTCCTAGAATTACTGGCCACCGATGCATTGAGAATTCAGCTAAAACGTCATTTTAAATTTCAAGATTTACGCTTCGGGGGTGTATTAATTGTTTTAATAAAGCAATATAGATGTTAGTAATGATAAAAAACCTGCAAAAATCTTATGTTTTGAATGGTAGACATTAACTGTCATTCTTGTCATAAAAACCACTTTTTTTTGGTCACACTGACCTTAAACTGAACTCCTCTAATAGAGGGAAAACGTAATATTTAGTCGATAAAGACTCGCTATCTAAATAAAAATTCAAATTTTATGGTCATTTCCTACGAGAGTGTAGCGCTGTCTCCTTTTAATTTTATTTTGACTTTCTGAGATGGTGCTTTCACTTTTTGGTTGAACTTCGGTGATAAAATGACATAAATGACAAATTTATATAATTGAAAATTTTTAATTTTTCCTACTAAATGGTCGCTGGTTTAAATGGAGTCTGACGAATTTTACGACTCATTAGAGGAAGAGGAATTAAAGTATGAGAATTTTGAAAACACAAAATCCAGAAAAGATATTCTTTATACAGATTCATTGGAAGATGAGTTGGATGACATGATACCTTTCTTTGATGGTAATTTAAGTTTAAGCAAAATCAATTTAAGTGGACAGTCATCAAAGTGTAGTGGGTTTTCAGGTACGTTATCAGTCACTGAGTTAATTATTCTTTTTAATATCTAGATATAATTTATAAGGGTACTGTGAAGTTCCGAGTTCCGCGCGTTTCAACTGAAAATCAATCAAATACCAATCTGTTTTTCTTCCTAACCAATCTTATGCAGCATAGAAAGTAAAAATTGACTTTTCAAACATCTCGACATTTCGCAGACTTCAACTTAATTTTGGTCTACACTTGAGTCTAAATTTTAACAGAAAAATCATATTTAGCGACGATTCGTATATATTTGGATGGACTCCGGTACAAAAGAGCGATGTACATAATGGCGAGACCCATAACAGCGACCCCATTTGAGCGATTTATAAAACAGCGACAATTTAAAAACGCGACATAATAAAATAGCGATATACAAATGAGCGACATGATAAAACAGCGACTGGACAAAAACACTTGTCATGTAACATACTGTTTATGAACAAACGGAAAGCATATTTTAAAAAATATAAATAAACTCATATATTTATTGTGAGAAAACAAAAAAACAATACCATTAAACAAATCTAAAGTACTAAAATTAAAGCAATTGCCTGAAGATATTCTTTAACATTTCCAAATGTGTATTCTTTAACAATATTCTTCAAACGGTCTTTTTGTATAGTATATTTTTTTCTTGCCTCAGCTTCTCTAATACCAGATCGATATCTCGTGACAAATACTTCTGTTTTCTTTTGCTCGCTTTGAATGTGATCTAACAGTTTATGCACCGTTGGGTGCTGACAATCTAGGGCATTTTGGAATGCGTTATGCCAAGCCTCAATAGAATTGTTTGTTTTTGGAAGATTCCCTAACACCCTCTCGTATACATTCCATATTGTAATTTGAAATTTTGGTTTGACCTGATGAAGCCTCCTTCCGACATAATTTTCTTCCCAGTATGCTACAATGGGGTCCAGCTCACGGGGAAAATCTTCTTGGATAATTTCCATAGCAAATTGCACATCTTTTGGGGGTACGAAACTTAGTGCTAAGAGCATTTTGCAAAAAATTCTTACATCTTCTCGTTCTTTGTAGAGAGCAGTCATACCTTTTTTTTGGATGTTCCTCCAGAGACTTTGAGAAAGATGAAAATGACATCCCACAAGGTCGACATTCGGGAAAACGGCTTTTAAAGAATTAATTGATGCCAACTCAAAATCTGTCACAATACTGTCAGGACTGACTGCTGATTCCAACTCTTTGATTTTACTAAAAACTTGGCTGTAACTGTCGAACTTCTTGTCTTCTAGTAATGCATACAACATTGGAAGCGCTTTATTATCTATGAGCGTGTGAATGGTGTATAATTGCAAAAAGCATTGTGGCGCAACTTTAAAGGTACCGTCAACCGCCCAATTTTTAAATTCTGCTAATAATTTTAGGTTGGAGTGTGTACCAAACAACAAAATTCTGGAATTTAAATCTTCTCCAGAGTCATACAAAAGAAATAGGTCTCCATTGCTCGTTATTTTGTGTTTCCCCAAAATACTAACCTCAGATGCAGATATAAAATTTGTTGATGTTCCTTCACCGTACGCCCTTTGTCTATTAATAATCTTTTTGGATGCATTATATGAAGGTAATAGCACCATTTCTTCTGCGCTTAAGTTGCTCAAACTAGAGTTGATGATGCTTCTCGGCCGAATCTCTAATGCTTCTTTCGCTTTTGTTCTTATTTTGCTTTTATATTGATCAATTTTGTATTGCGCCGGATTCGGAGCATGATTATGGGGTGTCGTTTTTCTTGTTTTTCCAGTTATAGTTTCACGTATCAACCTTCCTTTACAACCCGTTTTGGAGCATCTCCAATTAGTAGTTTCAATAAACGATTTATCTTTTCGGTAACGATAACCCTCGTGGAATAGAACAGGCTTATTTTTTTGCGACAGACTTTCCATATTTTCAATTTGACATTGACGATGACAATCGCTGTTTTTACTTCATATCGCTCTTTTTTATATCGCTATTGTGTACTATCGCTTTTTTGTAATGTCGCTATTTTGTCTATCGCTGTTTTTTAATATCGCGATTTTATAGTCGCTATATCGTACATCGCTCTTTTGTACCGGAGCCGAACGATTTGAGGGTATGGTTATCTCTCGCAGAGGTGAGGTGGATTGGCCACCGAAATCAAACGTATTGTCGCCGCTGAATTTTTCTCAATGGGTTTCCCGATGTCACGGGTCTATGCCAAAAAGCCTTAATCAACCAATGCCCTTGAACTAGACATAATGCTACTAAGTTGGGAATTTTGGAACGGTTGGCGATACTTGACACTGAACACTGTTTACACTACCCCTACACCAACACTTTACACTATCCTATGCGCGCTTTGACAACTAAATAACTGAAGGTAAACAGTAAACAGCGCGTAAGGTAGAGTAAAGTGATAGTGTTAGTGTTAGTGTAAACAGTGTTCAGTTTATGCGGTAGAGTCTTTGAAAATTGGACTACTAGATCCATGCCACCTTTGTATATTAATATAATATAAAATTGTTGTGTTTTTTATGTTTGTTCTAGCAAATAAAACAAAGCTAAAACGTCAACTTTCATCTACAAGAGCAAGAAAGAGTTATTTGAAATTATTTTACGAACGGACTGGCGAGAAATGTTCCAGAGAGGGAAATTCGGATCTTCAAAATATTTCAAAGTTCGACTGTTTCACTCCATCTCCTAAAAGTTTTACAACTTGTGAAGATAGCCAGATAATTGACGATGACGTTGTTTCAGTGTATTTGAGAAGTAATAATTCAGAATCAGAAATAAGTTGCAGGTAAATATCCTTTCTTATACAGGGTGATTTATTAGTGCGATAAAGTCCAATAACTTGTAAATCCTCTAAGATATTCGAACAAAGATTTGACCGGTTATAGCCAGCCCTAAGGACCATATTTTAAAATTAGCTTGTTCCAGAACGCCGTGCCAGATCAAAGTTACATTATTTTAAATGGGATACGCTGTATTTTACTTCAAATTTGAATTACACAGTGGATTTAAAAAGTTCTGACCACTTGTTCCTGAAAATCGTAATGAGTTCAAAACTCCGTATACTTTAAACTGCAAAATTTGAAATTAATCTGTTACAGCCATACGTCTGTGATGGTCTTCTAGTATCATAATTCACTAGACCTGCTTCCATATCTAAGAAACCTTATACAGGGCGAGTCCAAACTCGAATACATCGGTTTCACAATATCTTTAAATGGTATTCCCTATACCCAAATTGAATAAATTTTGTGATATTCCAATTTTATGATTAAAAAAATCCAACAATAGAGTTATAAAAGATACTTAAAGTGACTACCCTCTACATCGATGCAGGCTTGAAGATGGTCTTCATAAGATCGGCTTACATCTCTAAGCATTTGCGCATTATTGAAAAGCCTACCTTATTCTATTTTTCCTGTCGTCTGATGTACTTTGTTCCCCTGATCTTAAGCATAGGCTCTGAAAAAAAATCAACTTTATTCAACTCTGGTGATCTTGGTGCCCAGAAATCTGGTCTTGCTCGTCCAATCCACCTTTCAAGAAACACATCATCATTCAATTGATTGTGATTGAGCGCATTATGATGAGCAGGAGCTCCGTCACGTAGATACCACATTTGTTGACAAACGAATTAGGAAAATGTAAATGTTTGTTGATATTTCAGACACTACTTACTACCTTTCTACTTACTAAGAACGATAAAGATGTTGTGGTTATAATTTAACTATTTAGAAAAACTACATCAAGAAATCTGTCCCTTATACACGTATCGAGCTTTTAGAACATTTTTCTAACATAACATACTTCCCTAACACGTTAATTGTTGTGAAAAAAAGTTGTTTTTTTTTGTTGGGAATAAAATTTTTAATCATAAAAATCACAAAAACTATTCAGTTTGGGTATAGGGAATACTTGATCAAATTTCAAGTAGAGAAAAGTAACTTTCATTTACCGATATAAAATACAGGGTAATACATTTAAAAAAAATTGTGAAACCGATGTATTCGAGTTTGGACTCACCCTGAAGACGGTTTCTTAGATATGGAAGCAGGTCTAGTGAGTTATGATATACGGGGTGTTGAACTCATTACGATTTTCAGGAACAAGTGGTCAGAACTTTCGAAGTACACTCCTTTGCAATGCTCATTGTAATGGAGAAGTCAAGCAGAATTAAAATTTGAAGTAAAATAGTGGGTGTCCTATTTAAAAAAATGTAACTGTGATCTGACACGGCGCTCTGGAACTCGCTATACAATTGAGTCTAATTTCAAAATATGGGCTTTTGGGCTGGATGCAATCGGTAAAAATTTTATTCGAATATTTTCAAGGATTTACAAGATATTGGACTTTATAGCACTAATGAATCACCCTGCATACATTATGGTTCCTTCTTGTATATAATTTTAATAGCAACGTCCTCTATTTTGCCCATTGTATGATTCTTCATGACAAACTGACCAAATTTGGTTCAGAGATAGTGTTATTTTTTAGATATGAAACAACAAATTCCACAGTCGTTCCGGAATTGAACCTTGACTCTAACAGTGAATCAAAATATCACAGTCTATCAGACCTTAACATCGACAGCTACAAATACACTCAACTATCTGTTAACCCAAGAAATCGGTATATGTATAAGACAAGGAATGATGATTTTGGCACAGTTGGGCCGGTACCATTTAATGATAAAGTAATATTTTTCATATTTTTGTAATACTTATGGTGGTTTTATGATGATATTTTTAGATGGAATCTTGGAGAAGAAGACAACAATATGGCAAAAAAGTTAGTGAATCAAATCGAATAAAATTCAATGAAAGAAGAATTCTACGAAACTTGGAAAGAGAACTACAAAATTCTAAAATATACGTGTAGTGTGATTTTATAATGTAATGAACAGTTTCAAAAAATGTCATTTTTAATTTTAGTCAAATGTTGCTACAGTTTATATGAAAAATTATTTATTTTATGTAATTGAAATATTTTTTTACTAGTAAATTTTGCAATTTAGTGCCTTTATACAAAATTAAGTTTTTATACATACCTTCGGCAGATTTTTTCTTATACCATACCATACAACTATACTCACTGTCAAATTTCATTTACGCTTCGTCAAAACAATATCCCACTTAAAATCGGCTCTGGAGAGACGTTTTGCGTTTGTATTGGTGGATTCGTTGCATTCGACATCCGGACAATCCAAGTAATATTAAAATATTATCGTGAACAATAATTTTTTTTTAATTTCTTTGATTTCAGGTATCAGAATGAGTTTAGGGTCTTTTCTATTGTCCAGAGTTTAAAAATTAAGTTATAACGGTAGTCAGTTGCGTAAACTGAGAATGAAATAAATCTGAATTGTATAATATTAAAGTAATTGATTGTTTCTCTTTTGTCTTATTTTATGCAAACAACGGAATATGCCGATTTTTTATTTTAATATAGAAAATAAAAAGTTAAACTAATATTTAGCCACACATTCTTACTCATATTAAGTACGCTTATGGAATTTGGCCAATTGATTGATTTATTGCTCCGCCGGATTTATGAATAAATTATAGGACACGATCTCATTGCATCCGTGATTTCTAATCAGGAGAGTCGTTGCACTTTTTGAAACTCTGTTTTACGTTGTTTTGTTCCACCAAACCAGCGCAGTATAGGTAGGTAATAGTAATAACCAATAGATATGACCAGTAGATCATTTTTGGTTTCAGACCCCTCGTTTTCCCAAAAAGCCTGTGACACGTCCAGAGATCTCATGCTGCTTTGTATTCCAGGTATACATGCCATGTGAGTCTCCAAGGATGACTCCTAGGAACTTAACCCCTTCTGAAAAAGATTGGGTTATTCCATTTACGTTCGAAGACTGTATTTTCAATTTCCTTCTGTTAGTAAATAAAATAAGTGTCGTTTTTTTAGTATAAGTTGATATTCGTTCCTTCGAACACCAAGTGGTTATAGGGTTTAAGGCACGTTGTATGCGATCGGCAATAATACTGTCCTGTTTGCTTCTAACCACTATAACTAAATAGTCAGTATAACCCAGAGCTCGAAATCCTCCTCTTTTGAGCTTCGCTAAGAGGTCGTCAACTAATAGTTACCACAGTAGAGGTAATAAAACTCCTCCTTATAATCTACAAGATTTAATCAATCGAATTAAACGGTCATTGTTTTAAACAACAATTTTGTTAGGTGTTGAAAATAGTATTTGAAAAATTCGATTTGTAATTTTGTTGATTACATCTTATTAAATATTCAACAGCAAACAGTAATTGATGATTCATTGAGTGACACTGTTTATCCACTACACATAGTTTAATGTACGTATTTGGATTAACATGGGTTACTTTAGGGATAAAGTAAATCAAAATACATATTTTTTCATTATATTTTCATTTGGTCCACAAATAATTGCATCTTTTAATTTCTAATCTACACATTAATGTATATTCTAATAAATATATTATCATCTATTAATATCATAAGATATAAATCAGCTGTTGAGTTTAATATAAATTAGGATATACAGTGCGCGTATAAAGTATGGAGACATGAAGATATTTGTGCCACTCTGAAATAAACAGTATTAAAAATGGTGTAGACCCAGTACAGACCATTACCATTACCAGTTTTGTGAAATAATGTAGAATATGAAGCAGATATCCATTTATACGGCAAGGCCAATAAGCAGGTAATGACCTAAAAAAATTATATAATACGCAGAAAATGTTTCATCGTATGTTACGAGGTGTCAACGGTATCTTGATGTTTCCATATTTCACTCGCTCACTGTATAATAGACATCTGGTAAGAAAATATATATGCGCCACAATCCATAGAGGACAAATGATGAAATTTTCGAACATTTCAATTAAGGTTATTTTTACTTCTGTACCCTAATAGCACAAAATGTCCATTGGACATACACATTATGTCCGAGTTATGTCCAGAATGTCCCTGGACACAAGCTGGACATCCATACGACATCTAAAGTTATCTATCCACTGGCTATATAAAAACCGCTGTCCATCGGATGTCCACTGTTATCATTACGCATGTTGCGGATATCCATGCGGCATCTAAAGTTCTTTATCCCTTGGACATCTAAAAGCCGCTGTCCATCGAATGTCCTTTAGAAGCATTACGCTGATTACGCATATTACGGATATACATGTGGCATCTAAACTTCTCTATCCCATGGACATCTAAAGACAATTTCCAGCGGATGTCCATTGGAAGCCTAGCATTTATCTTAATTTACCAATGAAGCCTAACGAACGTCCATACTCAGCATACTCTGTATGTATGGTTTCAGTAAAACCAGTTAGGTTTTAAAGTAAAATAAAAATAAACTTTTAAAATCTAGAATATTTTAGCTTTGCCTTTGTATATGTACATGTTTTGCAACAGAATTATGGAAAACAATTTAATTAATTATTGAGTAGTGCCACATATAATTATAGTCTGTCCGCCGAATTTACAGCAATTTTTCAATGAGTTTATGTAAAAATGGACATAAATTCGCCTCACATATAAGATAAACACATTCATAACTTACAAAACAACCATGTTTTTTATAAGATCTTCTTAAAGATACACAAAAGCATACAACCTCTGACACGCACTAACAAAATTTACAAATTATTTTACCGCAAACAATACAGATCAGTGGCAATGCAACAAAGTGATGTAGTTAAATAGTTGTAGCAATTGTATATTTGTTTTTGTACACATGACAAAACTTAATGTATCTCAAAATGCCATTTTATAGAAATTTCCAAGACATAGAACATTTTATGAACTCTCCTCTCTGTTATGCTCTATTGTCATTTTAATTTTTATTTTTATTTTAGAGGGTGCAGAACAGGTAAGCATCGTCAACACAACAGAAAAAGAAATAGAGGAAGCGATTAGAAAATATTTACGAAGGGCTCAGGAACGAGAAGAACGAAAAATTTGTTTGCCCACAAATTAATAGAATACCTTTTATATTTATAGTGTAACAACGTTAATTTTAATAAAAGAACGACTTATCTATAGCATTTCATATTTTTTATACTGAACATCCATTGGATACCTCTAGGTCACCTATTTATGGACATACATTGGAGACCTCCTTATGGACATCCATTGGATACTTCTCTCCAGATATCCAATGGACATAGCTATATCTCCATTATGGAACGTATGGATATCCAATGGACATAGCTATATGCCCATCATGAAATGTATGGATATCCCGGGACAGCCAATGGATATCTCAAGACAGCCGTTGGATGTCTTGAAACGGCTAATGTATGGATGTCCATTTTTGCGGAAATTCATTGTCTTATGGATATCCATTGTACAAATGCAGAACATATTTCAGTTGTCCATTGGATATCGTCATGGATGGGAGGCTGTAATCCGATGGACGTCCAAAGGACATATTTGTGCTATTAGGGTAACTACAGGTGTATTACCTAGTAAGTCCTGTATATTTCACATTTCTGTTTGTATTTTGAGTCATCATAATTGTTGCTTTTAACGAAAATTTTCAAAATGTTGACAACTTTATGGAGCAAGGCGTAAGTGTATATAAAAAATATACAGAATACTGTGCTATAGAGTGCTCAAACTATACGACCTAGCTATACAATAATTTTAATAATCCGACAATTCAGCATTCGTTTGATATGAGTTACCAACTATTTTTAATAGTTATACCTTAAATTAATTAACTTAGCAACTAACTAACAATTCCTGTAAATCATAAACTATCAAGTTTTGTTAGCAGACAAAAGTATACCCTCAAAATTAACATCTCATGTTAAAATTATAAATTAAAAGACAAACGAGCTTCTAGCCCTTAGGCGAAATAAATCAAATCGATGGTACAAAATATAAGTTTAGTACCGTTACTATAATGTTATTTGGAACAACATTGTCAGTAAAAAATGGTACTACATAACTAGTTGCAAAATGAAAGTGTTTAATATATACAAATTTTTTGTAATTCAGTTAGGAAAAAAATTTTCATTGCGTAACATTTTTATTTTGAATTTATTTTACTCGGTTATTAATTAACGTCGGGCTATTTCTGCTAGATGATATTAAAGCCTTCCTTGATTGTTTCTATGGAGATAAACATTGCAACAATGATAAAAAGCTCATATATCAAGACATATTAGTGAAAATAATCACGTTTATTGATTTGTTCATTTTGTCGTTAAAAATTAGCGGATCAGAGTTTGATGTCCTACCTTCAGACGTTGAAAAAGTTGTAAAGGCTGTTATAGCAAATTTACTGCTAAGTAAACTGAAAACTGTATGAAACAGCTTATTCGAACTTCCAAAAGTGGTGAGGAGTGAAGAAGGTAAATACAGAAAAAACGATATCAGAAAAAGTTTTTCATACAAAGCAAAAATTCCAACCCTCGACGATGTGGAGTCACTATTATATGTTGCAAATAACAATCTATGTCAATAAAAATGTGGATATCAGTAAGTTTACACATTTGATTGCGAAAAGGAATGCGGAAGGATATCGGTCGAAAAAATTTCAGTAGATTTTCAATAGAAACTGATGATCATATTTATTTAGGTTAAAAGTAATTTTTATAGTTGTGATAATAGGAAGTTGCCGAAGAAATGAATTAGTAAATAGGCGTCCCAAGGATGTTAGTCACTGCGGATCTTTCATTAAAATAAGCATTCCAGATACAAAGACAAATATTGAAAGAATTTTTACAATAACCGAAGGTGATGTTGCTGTAATTAATCTGATTGCTCTAGTCCGACAATACATTTAGATGCGTCCAAATAATGTAAAATAACTCGATTTTCCCTTGAACATAGAAACGGAAAATGCTCCATTCAATCTGATGGGATCAACACTTTTTTTTTCATATCCAAAAAAAGCGACATTACTTGGCTTGCAAAATCCGGAATCCGGAATGTCAAACACTTGTGCTGATATACAAACATGTATGATACAAACTTTGAAACGGCTGTTGGGTGAAAGTAGTCAAACGCTGTTGCTGAAGATTATATTGAGAAATCTACCAAAAATAAAAGAAAAACAGCTGTGAAGATAATTCTCAATAAAAATGTATATTAGAAATTAAATCTAATTGTGTCACTGAGTAACAAAATGAACAACATTTTGTAACTAAAGTGAGTGTCAAAACTAAGACATTTCGTGACTGAATTACAAAAAATGTATTTTAAGTTGATTTTTTATTGAAGTAAATTTGGGATTAAAGTGATTTTATAAGGTTCAAAATTTGTATTTCCTTCAATAAATGGGTAATAAATAATAGCAAGAAGAGCTGGATTATTTTTGAAACTACTTCCAACAAGAAGGACATGGCTTCGGAACAAGAGAAATCCTTAGTTTCAGTATATTTTTCTGAAATTTTCCATACAATATATTACAGCTTAGTAGTATACGCGGGAAATGATTAAGTGTAACTATTTTTTTCTTTGGATGAAAATATCCTTTTATGAGTCTTAATCATAAATACAAATTCAAAGAATAGAAAAATATCTTTAAAATGAGGGGTCTAGATGCAAAAAGCGACATGCCCATTTAATAAAACGCTATTTCCATGCTACAAAATTTTCCGTTAAAATCTCCATCTGTGAATTCAATCTTAAGTCCAAAATACGACGTTGGCCTACTTGAATTGTATTGAAAAAATCATGGTGAGATGCAAAATGCGACGTCCGATAGTATTTTGAGTCTCAAAACGGGACATGTCCTTTTAAACTAATAATGAAGCTTATACGATGCCACGTGATAGCGGCCATGTATATTAGTTGAGTTAGATCTTGTTAATTAGAAAAAATGCGCAAAAGTTTTAAAACTGGGACATGACTTTTAGATTAGAAATCAGAAACACAAAAAATTTTGAAACTAATAAGTCCGGGATGGTTTTAGTGAGGGGTGAACCTGTGTATAGAAATGACTTGGGAGAGTCGAAAGGAATTTATAGAAAGGGGAAAAAATGCAATCAATGAAACTAAAAGAAATACCTATTGGAGTGAAAATTAAAGCAGACAAAATAAAAAGCATATCCAATTTATTATAAATCCATTATGGAGAAGAATGGGAGATAGATGAGAGTTTAAAGTAATGCAGGTTTTAAAGAAGGATTATGGAGATGAAGCAGTGGAGGACGATGTTGACGACGATGTTACTATTTAGATTCCTGTTTAATCTCTAGCCTTTTTCCAAAAAAAGTTTTTCTGTGAGAATATAAAATCCTATTTTGTACTTTTTGGTGTTTTTCTTTATATTGGATACTTGAAAATTCTTTCATCCATTAAAAGTTGAATATTAAATTGAAAAGGCGACATGTCCATCAGTCATTACAAAACGCGATAACTGCTTTCTATTTGTGTCAATAGTTTTGAGAATCTATCAAACCAAAATTATTGAAAAATGTCTCAAATAGTTTGTATTTGTTGTCCTAATGAACTATTCTATTGAAATTTACAAAGTATGTCAATTTTGCCGGTGAACGTTTACCCCGATTTTCACGAAAATGTTTAACCTGGACCTGTCGTGTTTTGCATCTACACCCCTCAAATGTAAATTATTACTGAATAAAAACGTTTTTCATAACGTTAAAAGTTGATATTTACTACTATATAACAATCATTGATCTCTTATAATTTGGTTATATAACACTTAGTTTTATAAATATTTATCCCAAAATACTGATATTAATTATAATAATAACTTTCCAAAACCAGGATTCCTTTGACCTGTTTACTGTGAAATCTTGTAGTTTCCCAAAAATTATTGATCATAAAATATTGTACATTTCTACTGAAACCTAGGATTCTTTTTACTTGGAGCCCATGTTCTTTTGTACTATTTAGACGGAAAAATAATGGAAACGTGTACACTTAACCAATTATGATTCTATAATTTTGATTTTTTTCGCTATGATTGAGCTAAACAAATATTGTATGTGAATTAACATAACCTAAAAACTTACTCGAAATATACGTATCCTACAAAAATATGCTATAAATCGGTAAATAAGTAATTAAATCAAAACATTTCTTATTACGAGCATGTATTTTTAAAGTTTGATTTTTTATTTGAAAAATAATCAAAAATTAAAAAATATTACGGTTTAGTGATATTTAGAGTTACTTAATACTACAACAGTGACGGATGGATTACAGCTAATCAAAAATTGGTGTTACAGTTGTACTACTAGTACTAGTTTATTATTTAATTGAGTTTTTATTTGCTATGGCCAATTGTTTGGAACTGAATTCTCAGTATATATTCTTACTCTTATAAATTGATACAATACTACAATCTACAAGTTTCAGATTCATTTTAATTGCAAATAAAATTCAGAAGGGATAGGGAGGTGTTATTACATTCAACAATTTCTTTCCACGTAGTTCTTTCCAGTTCGACTGTTTTCCGATATGTCAAGAGCTTATACATTTTAAACGAATAGTGACAAATACATGCGATTTTCATTGAAATTTATAGAATGTTTCGTTGAAAAAAGAAATTTTTTAATGAAATCCGTATTTTTCCGGGATACTCCTGGGAAACTATGTCCTACTGAAATTAAAAGAATGTATAATCCAGAATAGAATTGCGCTAAGAGTTTTGACAGGTGTCCTAAAAAGACACTGTCGCCTGAATGGGCACCTCAAAAAGCTCAAACTAGTGGATAAGGATGAATGTAGGTTCTGTGGAATGGAAACTACATAATTCCAGGGCACAACACTTGAGAGACTACTGGATAGAAGAGGAAGACATTGTCATCTTGTAGTGGGTTCCAGGACAAACTGGAATAGTGGAAATGGAATAGCAGATGAAATAGCCACCCTTTTGCGGTATCTGCTCAAATGTAATATCGGAAGAAATAGGCAACGTCGAAAAGAAGAGAAAATCTGACCAGGGAAACTACAACCAGGTGAGAACAAATGAATGCCTAGCCAGAGTAAGACTGTACTTAGAGTTTTGAAATATGTCCTGACAGGATACTGTCGCCTGAATGGGCACCTCAAAAAGCTCAAACTAATGGAGCAAGAAAAATGTAAATTCTGTGGAATGTAAGAAGCCTCCACACACTTGTGGATTGCATAGCAATACAGAATCCTATGGCACAATACCTAGGAGACTACTGGATAGAAGAGGGACACTTACTGAACGGATATCCTGAAATTCGTTCCGGAAACAGGTCTAAAGGAACTACTAGTCTCTGGAACTTTCCTCATGAACTAAGTAGAAGTAAGGGGACACAATACATCTTTTAGGTCTCAGTGAATGTCATCCCAACATACTTACATACATACAAACCGCATTTGTATTTATAAAACATGTTGAAAACTTCTGGGAAACAATCCCGTCATCATCCAGTATCTCCACTCAAGTCCAACGTGGATTTCAATCAAGTGAGTACATTTGCAAAAAATCGTAATTTTTTTTCAATATCAGTTTGGTTCTTAAATACAAACTAAAAAATGGCTTTCTAATTTTCCTATATTATATTTGTTACGTTGGCCTTTTTTAAATTGCTCAAACAGTTGTATAATTTTTTCTTAAATATTTAATAATTGATTTTGTTGCAAGATATGTGTTATTGGCAATTAATTACAATCTTTTACATTAATAAGTTCCAAAATTAGCCGAACAGCTTTGACTATGGTACATTCCCAATTTAAAATACCTCCAAGAGGTTTTAAAATATACACTGTATTCATTTTTGTTCAGTTCCACCACTCCCTATCGGAGATACCCCTTATATTTTGTCAAATGACTACAGGTATCAAGTGATACCTCATTTAAAAGGTGGGGTAAATCTCTATCCATCATATTTTTTGCTTTTGATACAAGCCTTCCATTTTTATTTAATCGTTGTTTAAAATAAAGTCTCTTCAGTCTTTTCAGAAGCTCCCATATTATGTTATTACAGAAAGGATGTTTAAAGGATATGATTTTTATTTTTGATGCTATAACTATGACTTTTTAAATTGTCATTATCAGTTTAAACACTAATGCAAGGAGATACGAAAACCTTTAAAAAAGGGAAGTATTACCAGAAATATCACACTATCCCAAGCTATGTGAAAAAAAACTCTAGAGGCGTTTTAGCAGGTAGAATCTGAGTTTATGACATAAGTATCAGAAAATACCCCTTTGAAATTAAAAAAAATTTTTTCAAGACATCTTGCTGTCATAAATATCAAAGGATGGCTGGTAACAAATGCATAAAAATATGATTGAATAGATATTTGTCAAGTTTTTCAAATGAGGTATCACTTGATACCCAAAGCCATTCGGAAAAAAGTAGAGAAGGGGTGAATCTGACGTTTATGACATTAGTCACAAAAAATGTGTTCTTGAAATTAAAAGTTGATATCGAAGGTGGATTTTTTTCATATGAACACTGGTGTATATTTGATAGTTGTTCATAAATTATTTTTTTGAATAAATTATAAATAATTATAATCTAGGCCACAGAAGTTTTTCACGACCTTCGTGGAAGCATCGTTACTACGAGCATCGTTACTACGAGCATGGTTGAGCAAGTAACTCAACTTTTACTGATTTGAAGAAATAAGGGAGGTGTCGAGAATGCTCATTTTTCTCAACTTATCATCCTTTTTTAATGACGTGGGTAACGTTAAAATTATCAAAATATATATTTTCTAATTTCAGAAATAAAATATGTATGCTAGATATATTTCATTCAGTTCCAACTATTTTTTATTGACTTGGATGATATTCTACATGGGAGTCGACCACATTTCGTTGTTAACGTACCTATAAATACTTTCATCTAGCTGTATTATTTGCTATGTTACTATTTTTATGGAATCGTCTTTGGACCAGGATCTTCGGGACTTGGACTATCGTTTCGTCTGGATCTAACCCTTACGACTTGCCTGTGAGTATTTTGTTCGCTTGGGGATGTCAGAGTATTAGCGCCATAATATAGATCGTGACCGGAAGTAGCCAATCTCACTTTTTCAGAATTTTCATCATCCTTAACCGTAAAGAGTAGACCTAAGTTCAGTTGCGGAATGTCGTAAAATACTGCTAGTGTTAACATCATTATTGTTATACCCAAAAATAGATAACCTGCAACAAGATTAAAGAAAGAATACTGTGAGAATTTTGTAGTGAAGTCATTTCGTAAAAATTGATTTTGTTGGATTTTACAGCTTATATGTTAATATTATAAGTGATGGTGGATGAAATTAATTTCGTTTCTTAAAAAAAATGATTGTATCACATTTTCGAAAAAAAAATTGAGCTTTTCCTGTTATTTCCTTTTAAAGGTTTACATATTGATGCAAATTTGTTTTGTTTTCGGTAAAATATTTTTTATAAAAACTTATACTTCACAATTTTTTTAAACTTACATGTAGTAGCTATTTTATACAGTGGACGGTAAGGCTGGTCAACTGAATCGCCAGGTATGTAATCCCCTAGACCAATGGTTGTCAAGGAAATGAAGCAATAATATATTGAATCCAAATAATCCCATTCAGGTTCAATTGTAGCAAACACAGCAGCAGGAAGCAACAGGAAGAAGCACACCAGGACGAGCACTAAAACATTATTATGTAAGATAATAGTTTTCACTTCTTTTCAATGAACGGTAGTTCTTCCAAGGTTAGTCGTCGAGGGCATAGAACTAAAGCCACATGTTCATTTGACCAATGAAAGTAGATTAATGATCGTCAGTTTTCTACCTATATCAAAATATGTACCAATCCATAATTATTGCATAAATATCCCAGTTAGCATAATTAATGAGGCAATCAATAACATAATATTTATACTCAACTTAATTAAACATAAACCGTAATTGTTAAATAAAATATACCTACATAATATTATAATACAATTAATTGGATGATTAAATACAACCAGGCAAGATCTAATTTAACATTATTATCACATTATTGATATTTTAGTTATAATATCATCTAAACGGCCACAAAATATGTGACTATGACTATACTTAGCTATTGAAAATTGACTTTTATTTTTACAGGAAAAAGGGGAATATAAAACTATCTAATCACTGAATTGGTAATGAATTTGAAAGTTTTATGAAAAAAATTGGGACCGTACATTTATAAGTACGGTAATGTTGGTCAATGTCTAAATATGTCCAATCAAATGTATCAATAAGTTAACATAAAAAAGAACTTGTTTTGAAACTAAACAGTTGAAATATTTCAATATAAACAAAGTTATTTCCATAACAGTATTTAGTTTTTTAATTTTCTGTAACTGTACAAAGTTGTTCTTAGTACTTACCCATAATTATGAGATGCATTATTCTTATGTTGAAAGGTTGATACAAATGACCAAGACGGGAGTTTAACCATTGTAGTAGTCCGATTGTTGGTACCAAAAGTCTTTCTACCAATGCAGAAAGGAGTACCAGTGTCAAAGGAATGCCCACCATAGCATACAACATGCAGAAAACCTTTCCGGTTCTACTGAGCGGAGTTACGTGACCATAACCTTCAATAAATAAAATATACATTTGTTAAAACTGGTAAAATAAATTTTCGGGGGTAATACCACGAGTGCTTAAAAATTACCGATAATTTCCATGAAAGCTTGTTGTTAATAATTCCACGAGTTCGAAGAACGAGTGGAATTAGACAACAAGCTTGAATGGAAATTATCCGATTAATTCTTAAGCACAAGCGGTATTTAGGAAGAATATTTCTCGAATAAAAATACAAATTACTCTATATCTCCACTATATTCAGATAGATAATGTAACGTCTCTAACTTAAAAATCTCAATAAAAACAAATTATTTATTTATTGAAACAGTAACGTAATACATTTTTGTCAATTTCCCGTTCTGTTATATCTCCGAATCGATTCATAACCTCTAAGAAACTCTTCTTTGACGTTTCACGTTTATTATTTTAACGTTGTTTGCAACGGTTGTCATGGCAACGTGGAATTTCCGCTGAATTTCCATTTAATAATTTAGCATTCGTTGCTTTGATACAATATGTGTGAGTGGAATATTCCTTATTATATCTAGTACTTATTGTAATAAAACAGATTATTCAAAACTACTTTTCTTTAATCGACTAACCACAAACACCTAGTTGTAAGAATCCAGCTCTTTATTTCATATCATTAAATAATTTGGATTAATTTTATTTCATCTATCAGTAGTGTCAAGTTGTTATTATTTCATTTTTTACATTTATTGCAAATCGCGTATAACCGAAACAATAGTATATTTCATTAGGAGTCTGGAAATAAGGAATTTTTCCGTGCGCGCGTGACAAATTCTCGTGTTCGGCTTCGCCTCACACGAGAAGTCATGTAAGCACGGAAAAATCCATTTCCGGACGTGTAATGAACGATACTTTTCATTATACTTATCTGAAAACAACGCAAAAAAGGATAAGAACTAAATTTAGTACATTTTATTTTCAAAGTAATCATAATACATCTTAATAGTACCAAACATGATTAACATTTCCATAGCAACAATATATTTATTATCGGCATTGTTTTATTTTCTGTCAGTGGAAGTCATAATTCATGTTAGTCTCAAAAAATGTAATCGGAAGAAAATCCAGATATTCATATTCATATTAGAGCTAGCGGCACAAGCCAGTGCTAATTTGTTACCAGCAAAATCCAGGTCGAGATATGAACACGAGTATCAACTTTTTATAGAATGGCGAGATCTCAAAAAAACTGTAAGTGATGATATTCTTCTAGTTTATTTTGTCGAAAAAGCCAAGAATATGAAATCTTCCACATTATGGAATCGGTTCTCAATGCTAAAGAGTTGTTTAGCTATAAAAGAAAACGCTGGCAACACAAAATATCCAAAAACTATTGCTTTTTTACTAACGGCAGAACAAGTAACCAGATTTTTATGCGAAGCTTCAGATGAACAGTATCTTCTGGCAAAAGTGATTTTAGTGTTTGTGATCTTTGGCGCATGTCGTAGAGATGATTTATTACGTTTGAGTTTAGACGATGTGGAAGATAATGGGCGCTTTATTGTTGTGTTTTTGCTGCCTGAAAATATGAACAGCAGAAGATTATTTGTTGCATACCGAAATCGTAGGTGTTACGCCCAACATGTTGGATGCCATACCATCAGCGCTGCCCCGAAACTTGTTGCAAAATGCCTGAAACTGAAAAATACCGAAGAATATACCGGAGTATACCGTTCTTCGACAACCATGTTGGTGGAAAGCGGCGCTGATTTGCTCACTCTGAAAAGACACGGAGGATGGCGTTCTTCCAACGTAGCAGAAGGATAAATAGAAGAATGCATACAAAGAAAAATAGAAGTATCACTAAAATTGTTTAACCCGTCTCACTTGCAAAATACAAGCTCTGCGACATTTCATCAGGAAAATCAACACATCTGCGAACCGTCTGCTTCAACATCTTTAGTTCTGAAGAATGAAATACCGAAGGGAATAAACTTCTACAATAATACAAATTGTACAATAAATGTTACTATCATTACCAACGATTCCTAAATATACTAATTATGTTGTTTTTGTTTTCAGAAAAGTGTTATAAATAAATAAGTAATTGTTTTCAAATAAGTATAATAAAAAAGTTAATACAGGTATTTTGACACATTATGGTCAAAAGATGATGAAGTAAGGAACTCAATTGCAATCGATGGAATCGAGAAGTTTATATCGGAAGCATAAGTATAGCAATATACATATAATATGGTCTACAGAAAACGCGACCTCGTAGATGAGAAATAAAGAGTAAGAGGTGTTAGGTTAGGTGTGTGGTGTGCGCCCCACTGCGAATCTCAATAGTCTATTTTAGTTCACACCCATTTGTATTTCACCAAAAAAATTCAGCTTCTAAACAAAGCCGATTAGTTTATTTGGTGAATTTATGAGGGCAAGAGACACTGTCAAACATCAGATACGTGATTAGGGCCGCGGTGGTGCAGGTACAAAGTATATGCTCTGCTGTTTCATCATTTTCTAGAGAAAGACGACACTTCCGACAGACCAAGTCTTACCATATGATGATTCAGATGACAGTGGCCTGTTAAAAGGCAACGTAGATCATGCCTGCTCTAGTCCAACACTAGTTTGGAAACATTCTTCGAAGGCAAAACTTAATGGGTAGCCAATTACATTTACTGGTCCAATAAAATCATCTGCAGCACCCTTTCATGAATGGGACTCTGCATTTCCTTGCCATCCATACTAGAATGGCCAGGGAGAGAAAAAAAAAAGAAAAAAAAGAAAAAGAAAATGAAAATATACTCGGAAATATATTATATTCTTCCAATTATAAAATAAAGTGTTTGAATAACTTTACTCACATGCAATTCAGTAACATTTAATGTTGAGACCATAAAAATATCTGTTATAATTTGACTCACCTATTGTTGTCACGACTGTACTCGCAAAAAATAGCGATTGTCCAAAACTCCAATTCGGTTCTCCGGTTGCATTTCTAACTGCAGACACTCCTCTATGGCTAGCCTGTATAATTTCAGAAATCAACTCTTCCAAATCGTTATCTGAAACAAAAGTAATCAAGAAGTGATTTGGCTAAAAATTAAATATGTATTGTTTAAGTCGAAGAAATTTATAATTGGTATAGTATTAAAAATAATTTAAAATGAAAATAGTTTTAAAAAGTAGATGAGGACCGTCATTTCAGGACATTGTGTATAGACTAGAGAGATGAAAGAGCAGTTATGTAAGGAACACTTGGTGCACCACTGAAATGTCTAATTAGTAGCTTCTGTTTGTTCCTTTTTGGGTAATTAAACCACAATGTTTGTTTTCCATTTTTATTTAGAACATGTGTTTTATTTGCTACAAGATATCCAGATCGACCCCGACCCAGTCGTCACACAGTGAAGAGAATATTAAATAATTTAACACAATTTGGTTGTTTTCAAGCAAAAGTTAAGAAAGTGGAGCCTGATGTAGATAATAGTGGTCGTGAAATCAATGTCTTGGACACTATGCTGTTTATCCTGAATCGTCATTACGTTGTGGTGCGAGAGATTTAGGTGTACCAATGGCATCCATTCAACGAATTTTAAAAAACATAAGTTTCATCCCTTCTCTTTTAACCTAGTTCAAAGTTTAAAGCAAACAGACTATAATAGAAGAATGTAATTTGCAGACTTTGTATTGGTAAAATGTCAAGAAGATAATTAATATTTGAAGAATTATGTATAGTGCGATGAATCAAAATTTACGAAAAAAGGAGTGTTAACTTAATAGGCACAATTCGCATTACTCGAGCGAAGACAATCAACACTTAACAAGAGTACGTGGTTTTCAAGAGCCATGGGAGTTTAATGTCTTTTGAGCGATCAGAGACAACCAGGTTGTAGCACTTCACTTTTATGATGAAAACTTAAATTGTGGTAACATATAAAAATATAACACTATGGGTATCAAATGAAAGGTAACGAATACAGTATTCGCCAGCTAACTTGATGTCCTAAATGCTTTCTAGGGAGCTATTGACGCCGCCCCTCCGATAACTGTAAACAGTGCAGTGCAAGTTCTGAGGATACGCTTTCTGTTACAAATTATCACAACTTGTACAATTAATAAAGTAAAGTCCGTCCGGAAATATATGATCCTAACTTAATAAATAATATTTAATTCTTTGTTATCATTATTGGAATATTGATTTTAATAGAAACGGATCTGCTTTATAGCTGAATTCTGAGTACATAAACAATAACTGTGTGACGCTACGCTACTGAAAATCTTAACACCTGATAAGGTTCGATGCAATTGCCGTTTGTCAAAATTTTACCACCAATAGCAGCCGAGTAGGCAGGGCACTATTACTCTGTCTCTCTTAGTTGGTAATTTCTGGGACATCAATTTAGCTGGCGAATACTGTAGTCAATTGTAAATATTCAACAACAAGAAAAAAACTCGCATTAAAATTTTTAATGAAAAGCGAAAAACAAGGACTTGCAGGCGGGGACTTCCTGATGCCTGAAAGCGTTAAGGCTTTCCCGGTACAATGCTTTGTTTTCGCTTATCAATAAAAAATGTTATTGTGGTCGGGTTTTTTGTGTTTTTATAAATAATTTAGTTTATTATAAAAGATAAATGAAATTGAAAAGGGTATTATATTCAAACAATATTACTTCCAAAATGTGTACCAAATGAAAAAATGTTATTTATTTTAAAAAAACGTAAACTTTTCGAGCTATTATCAATAGTCACCTGATTGATAAGTACAAAATCCTCCCAGAGCATTCCACCCAGTGATACACAAAAAATGCGTATAATCTTAGTGTCAAATGTTATCAAAGATAGTATTCCAAATGTCTATACACAGTTCATTATAATAAAAATGGGGTTACATCATATAAACGTTTTATCGTTTGCATGAAATTAAAATAAATAGGTTAGCAACAGACTTTGAGGCCTAGAACGTGGTAAAAAGTTTTGCTTGTTTTATAAATGTTCTCGAAATGTATCTAAATATTACGGAGATTAAATGATTTGTTTATTTATCAATAATATAATTAAATTCAACATCTTTCGTTTACGAAAATCGATTTCATTTCGTTCAAAATGAAAAAAAGTGTAATAAAAAGAAGTCTCTTACTTTGTTGTTGAGTTTCCTATTAATATTTTTGATTTAAAACTACTACGAGGACAGATGACAAGTCAGTCAGTAAAATTTCCTTTTTCCGTTTCTGTTAAAATCCAAGCTCTCAATGGCTGTCAAACACAAACTAAATGACTCAGCTTGCTTGGAATTTGACAGTTATTAATTAACAGATGACACTCGAAGGTTGCTTAGAATTTTACTGTAATTAATTAAAATATGTTACTGTGCGGGAAATTAAAAAAGTCACACTTATCAAACAGTCCTTGTATCAGTAAATATTGGATTGGTACTATACAGGGTGATTGATTAGTATAATAAATCTCAGTAGATCTGCTATCATGAAAGATACAAAATAAAGTTAATCATAAAAATTGTAGGCAGCTTTAAGCTTTATATATCTAAATTACAGGCTGTTCCATAACCCGGTGCCAGATCAAAGCTGTTTTTTTTTTAATGAAACAACCTACATTTTACTTTTAAACTGAAATTTGCTTCACTTCACAATATAAGGTAATCTTTTATACAGGGTATTTGCAAAGTTATAACCAATTTTCCGTCAAAATCGTATCAACTTCAACGCCCTGAATAATTAAATTGGAGTAAGTGAATAATAATCTATTGAAGCCAAAGCGTTTTAATGATTATACAAACACGAATGATTTTGCAAATATTTATTAAATCAAATACATGGTGAGTCAAAACTCAAAAACATTATTTTCTCAGTAATTTCAAATGGATCACCCTGTACTTTATATCATTGTCGAAGAGTACCATTACCATAATTCTATTTTTATAAATCATTTCCCATAATTTAGGCTATTAGTTTTTGAGACATTTCCATTTTTATATGCAGAGTATTATTCAGGTATAATCAATATTTTAAAATTAATATTCGTTATTTGTGACGAATAGTAGGATTTTTTCAAGAAGGGGGAGGTACAAAAATAATTTTATTCTCTCTAAGTGTATGGATATTATTCAAGAAAAGGAAGGATAAATGCAATAATTATTTTAACTTCCCCTTCGTAAATAATATCCAGTAGTATACGATACACATGAAGTTTTTTTGTCGGGATAAAATGCAAAATTTAAATTCGTATTTACGTCAGTCTTCCATCTTATCAATGAATTGAAATATTTAAAATAACGGAAATAAAAATGTATCCACTAGTTTATTATTTTCATGATATTTTTTATTTAAATAAACAAATTTATAACCTTATAAAAAAATGAACTTTCAAGAGTGGTATTTCAAATGATATTATAAGGAATTATGAATCTATTTTTCATATTTGAAGAGCAAATATCTTTTTGAATAGTTTCCCGTTCAGTGCGAGACATTAACTGTTTTTTGTAGAAAATTTTGGGCCAAAAAGTCATGGTTGAAATAGCGAAAATAATCTTTTTTTGGATTTTTCCCTGGATATTCACATTTGTCGACATATAATTCTAAAATATGTGAGTATTATCGATTTTTTGGAAAATCAGTCAAAAATTCGTGGTTTCGTATAGTTCACCCGACCCTAGCAGAAGTTTCGTGATATCCAGAGAAGTATAAAATGGAGAGTAGTTCAATTTATATGTACAAGGAATACACAAATCTACGTCCAGAGGTTTTTCATAAATTATGAGATGGGAACATGCACAAGGCAAGTCGTTGGAATAAATATGTTTGGCAAAATAATATCAGAAATTGCGACAATTTTCAGCCAATCCAGAACTATATACAGGACTCTATTTTCGCATAGTATCTACCACAGTTTTGGCCATCTCAGGTGCTAATATTACAACTATTAAAAGACATGCTAGGTGGAAGAGAATCAGTATCGCAGAAGGCTATATCGACGAATATCTATAACAACAAGGCATACATTTTCACTAGTAATACCACTAGAGGTCAAATTATTTCCGGAAATTTTTTCGAGCTCATGAATATTTTGAAAATTATCCCGTTTCGAAGACAAGGGATAATTTTCTAAGAATATTCATGAACGAGAAAGAACACTTACAGAAAGTTTCTTTTCCGCACTTTCCGCATTTTTAGGTAAATTATTTTCAACTAGTTGCAATCTTGTTGCCTTCTTTCGAAATAACTGTCAGCAAATAGTCAATGGTTTATTTATAATTATCAGTTATTTCGAAGGAATAAAAAACAGATGTTGGTTCATTTACTTTTCATAGAAACGGGCTTCACTTTTGTCTCATGGAATGAAATCGTGAGTGATGAAACTGATAATTATTGTTAATGTCAGTATCTTTATTGTTCTGATTTCAATATATCTATATGGATATATAATTATATTCGTGGAAATTTCTCAACCAAATTTGTTAATTCGATTTTCCCTTCCAAATTTCACCACCTATCTCTATAATCTGTGACCTAAGTATTTGTGGATGCAAAATCGAATCATTATAATATAAACTAACTGAACTAACCTGATACATTAGGATTTGTTGTCTGAAATTTCTGAATAGCCGTTCTTAGTCGTACCCTAGTAAGTCTATCTTCTGGATCTTCGATATACGTGAACATAGCTGCCCCACTACATACGAAGAAAATATAAAAAAACAAAAAAAATGAAAATAAATATGTAGATTTGCACACTCCCAAAATCTTTGGACCATAATATTCTTTTTTAAGCGATAATCTTCTAATCGGAATCAATTCTTCAATTTCTTCCGAAATAAAAGGAATAGTTATGGAACCGTAATGCATGTAATCCATTTTTTTTTTGTATTATTGTTCAATATTAAAGAAACACTCTATAAAACTGTTCACTTATGTTATATATATTCACTGGGATGTGAGAAAAGTTCATTTTTCAATGTGAAAACATAAATAAAAATTTGTATAGTCCGTTCCTTCATTTTCAAAATTGGGGAAAAATTCAAATCACAAAAAGTAATCACTAAATTATGGTAACATAAACACTGATTGGTATTAAGCAACTAACAAGATTTATGTTTCAGGCTGTATTATATATACTTGTAGAGTTCTTATCAGTGTGTAAATTGTCGATTGGACGACGTTTTTATTTGGTTTCTTTCGTCTGGTACTATTAACTACCTGAATACAACTAATTTAATTGAACTTTGTAAACAATAAACAAATTATTTGTTGAAATACAAATAACTGTGTGTTCCAAAGAAATTTTTGAAATTGAAAGACTTCATATTTATAAAATATAGGCATATTATATGTGTACAGGATGTCTCATGGTTACTCGATATATCACAAAAACTGTTTATCTTACTATTTTGAGGAGGAAGTATTGAAAAAATTACATGAAATCACACAAGACTAAGTAAAAGAAGTTTTACAAAAATGGATAAATCTACGCAGTAGCTTGAATGTTAAATCATGGCTCTACTTTGAAATTTTCAAAGGGGGTTAGTTTATTTGTTAAAATACCAATTCCCATGAAATTTTTGAAAGTGATTTATTTATTAGCAAACATTTTCATCTACCATAGGCGTAGGATAAAAATTTTTAAAGAGAAATTAATAAAATTTCCATCTATCATGAGCATACGATAAATTTTGTTTTTGGTTTATTATTTGTAACAATTTCCTCCTCTCATATGCGTACGGTGAAATTTTTATGAGGGATAAATTTATTTGTAATAATTTCTATATTTTCAAAGTGGTGAATTTGTAACAATTTCTATTCACCATAGGCATACGATAACATATTTAATAGCGGTTAATTTATTTCTGTTGGCAGTCCTTATGACTGCCTGCTCCTTTTTTTGAAAAACTAAACTTATTTTAAGAAAAAAAATGGTTGGATATATCAGTTTTTGCGTAACATTCAAATTTAATGAGAGTTTACTCACAATTTTGGAAATATTTTGAAAATTTATGCGCCTGAAAATGCACCTCTTTTATGATATAGACTTGTATAGGTTGAACACTGCACTCGGGTAGGTGAGTTCAGTGAGAGTCAGGGTTCAGTAAAAATTCAATTTTTTTTGTTTTTTTTTTCGTAATAGGTACAGTTGGTCCGGTGAATCTTTTCCCATGTATGAAATTATTCACATACTACTTTTTGTAGTACGTCTCTTTTCTACTCACAGAATCTAAACCCCCGAAATGAAACCGTTTGTTCCATTACAACATAATATAACAGACAGAGATAGCCATATGATGAATGTGGGTGATTAGATGTAACCCACACAACAGAAGTTCTGTGGTTTAACCGCGAATTTGTATATTGACAGACCAAAGACATTGTTTACATTTTTATTTTACATTTTTATCCATTTTTTGCCCCTTGCATATACATTTATTTCAAAAACAGTTGTTATAACGACTAACTTATACCTGAGTGTTCGAATTATTGTGGTAAGTAAATATTATTTATCTACTTTTTATTTATTTACTTCGCAATGAAAACTAACCTTAAATTGACATTTCATTATGATTCTGGATAGAACTCCATCAAACTGAATTATATGAAACATATTTTGCTTCCACCAATGTAGAAAATATTGACCTAATTTTCCGAAAGACCAGAACTATTTGTGAATGGTTTTTATTTTTAGAATATGCCTGGAAAAACGTTGAATTCGCAAGCACAGGAGCTGGTCCTTAATGTATTTTGAGTTAGAAAAAAGAAATGGAGGACCTTTGGAACCACTTTCATGCGTTCAAGAGGTAACATAAATATTTAAGTGCATGTTTGTTTAGCAATATATTCTTCCTATTATTAATCAATTTTTTTATGTTAGAGGGTAGCTGCTGTTTTGAAAATATCTCGACGGACAGTATATGCTATAAAAAAAAGAAAAGAAAATAATCCAATTCTTTCAAGCCCAGGCAAAAGCAGAACTCGTTCTAAAACTAAAACAACTGATCTACCCGAGGGAGCTAAGATGGCAGTACGGAACACATTATATGATATGTACCAACAGAGTAAATATCAATCTATTTAATCACAATTTTTTGGTAAAATGTAGGTGTAGGTATTTTGTAATGGGTATTCAAATCATGGTATATTCAAGAAAAATTTAGGAAGGTATTTATATAGATTTTAGTAGTTTTGTGACTACATTACAATTTAATTCAACTATTAAATTTACCTTATTTTTGAACAGTCAAGGTTAAAACATTAATGAAATGAACAAACATAATATCATTAAAAATATAGTATTTGTTCAAATTGAATCTGTACTATAATTTTTGTTTTTGTTTTAGAGAAGCATGTTACTTTGACTACCTTAAATTGTATATTTTGGGGGGAAGCGAAATTGTATCTATTGGCAAATGGAGAAATGAACAATGAAATATTTATGAAATGGATAAGTACTCAATTAATTCCCAACTTAGAAGAGCCATCTCTTATTGTTATGGATAATGCTCCATATCATAGTGTTCTTTTAGAAAAGCAACAACATTAAGTTTGATACAAAACTTACAAAACCTGAATTGCTACAAAATGCAAAAATGAATGAATGATGAGTTACTACAAGAACATGGTCATGAAGTGCTGAGACTACCGCCATATCATTGTGAATTCAACGCTATTGAATTAATTTGGGCAAATTGCAAGTCATATTATAATGAATATATTGGTAAAGATGGGTATTCAGATAGTTCTGTTATAAATATGTGAAAGGAGGCACTGTAATCAACAAATTTGGGAAAAATGTGTTAGGCATACCCATGAAATTATTCAAAAGTGGTATGCCCGAGAGCAGAATATAGTTGATATTAGTATTCAACCAATTACAATAGATATAAATACTGGTGATAGCTCTGATTCTGACTATGAGGAAAATTAAATAAAATCTATTGTGTATATATGAGTCTTAAATATACATATTTAAAATATTAATTATTTATTTTTACCACCCAAAAGAATTTTATTTTTCATTGTTGAACTGTATGGGTGGGACGGCCCAATAGTAATGGTTGCCAGCCATAACCCTAACAGGGCAATACTGATTTGCAAAGTTTCTACTGAGGAAGTTGTTATTAATAATAACTCTTATGCAAGTAAATTTGTTTAATAGCAAGTTTGCAGAATAGCTCCATAAAACTCCGGAATACTAACAGTTTTTTTAAACTAAAGGTTTAGGTAGCATAATGCTAAATGGCTGTAAAATATTTACAAATATCTATTACACCAGCTTCAATACAATAATAAATAACGTTCACCGTCATTTTAGCAACATCCTAATTAAATCCTCAATCTACGACCTACGTGTTACTTAATATATTGATTTATTGCGTTTGTATATGAATGATGACGCATGGGAAAAGATTCACCGGACCAACTTTATATACACAGTGAATCTACATAAATGGACGTCAAATTCCGATACAGCCAGCGCATACTTATTGTCGTCGTTATTATGGACTACTGACACCGTAGACAAGTCTTTGTTAATGTAGGGTGCTACTGTCAGTCGATTTCTCCGTGTGCTTCGATATTCGTCGTTTCAGTGGTCTCATTTCCACATTAATTCATAGTGAAATATGATTTACTTTCAAATTTTTCCCAATTAGATATTAAATTCCTCGATAGCTATACTATGGCTATGGCACCATGCAAGTTTTAATATGACATCAACATAAATGTACAAAATTCAATTAGGTCAGATTTTGTGGTAGAGATCAACTTTCAACGCCTTCGGAATTTCGGTGGTGAAGCTTAGCAATGTTTTGAGATTCTATTACAAGTCCAAACGTTGGCATCTATGTATAGCTAAGAGTCAGTGAGAATATGTTTCACATTTAAAGTACTTTGCAATCTTCTAATAATAGTTGCTTCTCTCCTGGTTAAGAAGTCCAGGGAGAGACAGCCAATATAGGGTTGGATTTTGCACAGAGCTGTTTTGCTGTTGAACCAAAAATGCTTCCAGAATTGCAGTATTCACAATGTGAGATTGAAGCCTGATAAGACACTGCTACATCACGAGCTGAGAGAGTTTGATAGATGACATGTATGTTTTGGACTATCGGATGATCAACAAAGATTGTTTTAAGCAGTGGCGGCTAGTCAGGGTGGGCAAGGTGGGCAGTGCCCACCCTGTGAGAATTCAAAAAGGAAAAAATTAAAAAGCTAAAATTACTCTTTATTTTTTTTTATGAAATTTCTCTTCTCCCAATGTGAGTATAAAACATAAAACATAAAACTTGTAATTGTCACATATGAAATTTCCCCAAGGTCCGCGAAGACTCGGACGGGTGTGAACCGCTTGTGCTTTGCTCACTGATGATTCGGGTGACCAAGAGGGCAAGCCCCTGTTGCGCTCGAAACGAAAATTCAGATTGCTAATATTCATGAAAAAGAAACAACAAACTAGCGAATGCCGATAAAATAAAAGCACCGCTAGTTCAGGAAAAGTGCCAAACAATTCCGAGAGTTTATTTTAAATTAAATATACTTTTGGACTATTGTTTTGTTCTTGTTTTCCTTGTCACTTTAGAAGGTTTGGAAATTGATGTAAGATGTAAGCTTTTTACTTATAGGTACATGTTTATTATCTATATTTACTAAATGTCCGTTTCCTATTAACGTTTACACCCAGTCCCAGATTCCTCCATCCTGGCAAAAGAACGCTCTAGACCTTCACGCTGGTTCTTGCTGAACAGTATATTTACAATTGTAATCATGCACCGTGAAAATGAGTTGCAAGTATGCTGACTAACATAGAGTGACAATAGTGACATCGTTTCAAATTGTAGGTATAAAAATAGGTAATAAGAAAATTTGTTATTTCTGGTCTTCAACTTTGGCTGCCCACCTACTGCTAAACTCCACGAGCCGCCTCTGGTTTTAAGTAAATGTGGATGGCAACCGATAGGAACCTTATAGTTCTTGGTTGGTTGTGACTGAGCAATCAACACCAAAAGTAGTTCCATCCAAATAGAGAATTACATCATATGGCGTTTTTTGTAATATTTCTAAGAATTCTTTCTTAATAAGTATATTAGGTGACTCATGCCATGTAGGCGAGAGAGTTATTAAATAGAGGAAGTTGTTTAGCCGCGTTTGCTATCTATTTGTGAACTTTCTTAAATCTTGATTACAGGGTGAAATTTTGTATATGAATGAAACGAATTCATTTTCAAACACCAGTCCTAACTTTTCTGAATCAGTGAATTATAGTCTATTTCAGAAAGGTATAGAGTAATAAAATGGGGAATACCGTCCAGTTCGGCTCAATTTCGGTGTCGGCCATAGGCGTAGGTCTTGAAATAGTATTGTTTGTAATATTGAAATTTCAAGTAATTGCGTAAGAGAATTGGGAAAAGTATGTTTTCTGGCCTGAAGTGTCAATATCGAAATATTGTGTAGGGATTACTTAGGTAGTAGATTATACAGTTACGTTTTGCGTTTAACAGGTCAAGAGGAGATGACAGTTTCTCAGATGACGAAGAATATTATGATTTTTTATAATTTAATTTCTATATAATGTATTTTTTGTATAATGTTCAATAAAAAATAAGTGTACCTAATACTATGTACATAATGGCTAATTTTTATTCTGTTAAAATAAAATTCTCTCCTTTTTACGAGTATCCTACCGGCACGCCTTTGGCACACTATTTTCAGTGTTTGTGAATGGATAACAATAGGCTAAACCCATATATTGACCCCAACCCGGGTGGTTCTTCCCTGCACTTGATAAAAAGAAATAATTTTACAATTAAATCAATGCCAAACTATGAAAGTGGCTTAAATATTCGTTGGGTCACTCTGTGCTCCCTTTGCATACCTAATGAGGTTTTATTACTCTATACCTTTCTGAAATAAACTATAGGTGGTAGTGGTGTAATATTTTATTAAAGTTACCAGTCAAAAGTTATGATAAAAAAAATTTCTGTCGGAATTCGCCTTTCGCTATGTGTATTAGTAAAAGATGCACTTTTAAACTGTCATTTGTTATTCCCCATATGAGTCTAAATGCGAGGTAGGAGTATTCACAGTTCTTAATGATTCACCCTGTATATAAAATGTAACACAATATTGGCTTTAGCTTGAATTTGACGTCATATATCGGTAAAAAGAATTTTTAAATTGATGGGAAAATAAATACCTACTCATTTTTCACCACAAATGGATTTAATGGCTTTTGCACGATTGCTCCAAAGCTGTTAAATAACTAATAAGGGTGAGTCGGAAAGCTATAAATAAACTGTAAAAGTGAAACTTCGGTGACGCTTTATGGATTTTGATAAACTTGGTATCGTTTGAAGCAGAATTCAATGCTCAATATTATATCGTTTTATTTCAGTTCTTTTTACAATATAACACCGAATTTATATAAACAAGTACTTATAATTTATTCAGTTTCTGGTATTAGATACGATGATATAGGTAATAGATATTCACTTTCTATTGATAAAAAAGAAAAAACTTTATCCTGTCCCTTTTTCAATCGTAGATATAAAAAACAAAACTATCAGAATAGCTGGGGAAGTTAGTTAGAAACAAATTAATATTTATTTTCTTTATATACAGGGTGATTCATAAGTGCGATAAATCCTCGAAAATATTGAAATAAAATTTTTGAACGATTGTAGCCAGCCTAAATGCTCATATTTTAAAGTTAGTCGCAATTATACAGCGTGTTCCAGAACGCTGTGCCAGATCAAAGGTACATTTTTCTAAATGGAACACCCTGTATTTTACTTGATTTTGAATTCTGCTTGACTTCGCTATTGCAATGATATGAGGTTGTAATAGGTTATACAGTATATTGGAAAAGTTCTGACCACTTATTCCTGAAAATCGTGATGAATTCAACGCCCTGTATACTTTAAACTGTGAATAAATATTTTACAACCATACGTCTGTGATGGTCGTCTAGTATCATAATTCACTAGACCTGCTTCCATATCTAAGAAACCGTATACAGAGCGAGCCCAAGCTCGAATACATCGGTTTCACAATTTTTTTAAATGGATCTGTAAATGAAAGTAACTTTACCATACTTCAAATTTGATTAAGTGTTCCCTATACCCAAACTGAATAGTTTTTGTGATATTTAAATTTTATGATAGATTTTTACCATAATTATTGATGTTGATGTGGTTCTAATCTAACTATTGAGAAAAAGTACATTAGAAATCGGACCCTCATACACTTGGGGCACTTTTAAGACTTTCTTCTAAAATAACACACTTTCCTAAGACGTCAATTGTTGTGAATCAATTTTATGTAAGTAGCTGCTTTTTATTAATTTTTTATTGGAAATAAATAAAATTGAAATATCACAAAAACTTTCCAGTTTGGGTATAGAGAGTACATGATAAAATGTAAAGAATAGTAAAGTAACTTTTATTTACCGACATAAAATACAGGGGCTCGTCCACAGTTCAAACCAAGCATGGGTTAAAAAAATTGTGAATCCGATGTATTTGGTTTGGCCTCGCCCTGTATACGGTTTCTTAGATATGGAGGTAGGCCTAATGAATTATCATACTATACGACCATCACAGACGTATGGCTGTGAAAAATTTATTTTTAATTGCGCAGTTTAAAGTATGATTGAACTCATTACGATTTTCAGGAACAAATGGTCAGAACTTTTCAAATACACTGTAGAATCTATTACAACCATATATAATTGCAATAGTGAAGTCAAGCAAAATTCAAATTCAAAGTGAAATACAGGGTGTTCTATTTAAAAAAATGTACCTTTGATATGGCACAGCATTCTGGAACACCCTGTCCAATTGCGACTCATTTTAAAATATGGGCCTTTGGGCTGGCTAGAGTCGATTTAAATATCATTGAGGATTTACAAGATATTGTTTCTTATCGCACTAATGAATCACCCTGTATGGTTTTGGGTATTTTTCCAATATTCCTGTCTACAACCTATAATTTGTTTAAATTTTAATATCTATCCAAGCAAATTACAGCAACATTTTTAAATCTCTACGAAGAATACGTGACACATTAATGTTCTGTAATGTTTTTGTTATTTATTTAAATAGTTTTTACTTGTGGGATAAAATTATACACACTACTATGGCTAATTACTATCCATTTATTTAAAGAAACACACACTGCATTAAACTTAATTTATATACACACTTGACTTAATGTCTACTAATTTATTTACGCTCGGTATAATAGTTCTAATTTATTTGTACCACTTGAATATTACACTATTTATCTTCACCATTTTATTCACTTCTGTGAACTAACTATTTACTGTCCATTTCACTAATTCTCTCGAACTAACTGTTTCAATAATAATTATTGTTAACGCTCTCAAAAACCCGCGTATATATATAGTCCTTATCGGTTCTGGAAAGTTCTAGTATTTTATGACGCTCCTCATATGCGTAAATACTGCAGTAACCAGAAAGTTCTTGAAAGCGCATCCACCAAAATTTATAATCGAGATACAGGACCGGCTTTGAGTTGGTGACCTCGCAGCAGTTCGGAAACAAGCTCAAGCTCTCGAAGAAAACTTGTAAAAATGTGCAAAGCGTCTCGAAGAAGAACTTCACGAGACATCGTTGCAAAGTGGAACAATCAAGCAGGGCTAAATATTTCGCAAGAAACTCGAAGAGGATTGATTCACAAGTCCTGTTTAGGAGTTTATAAAGTATTTAAGTTCTTTTTTACATCATTTGCGAAAATTGTCCAATCATAAATTATTTTAAGAACCGGTTAATATGGGCGAAACCGAAACGTTTGTGGAGTGTTGATGAGGATTACTGCAAGGTCTAAATTAGAAGCACTCTATGAAGATTCCATTAACTGTTAAATTCCCAAAAGGTATGATTTAGTGCCTTGGGAAAGTATCTGTTAGTAGATGGGACAATAAACCTGCTGTACAAACTGCTGCACTTGTTTGTAATTATGCTTCAGATCCTTAAATTGGTGTAGATTTTGAAGAAATTCTAATGAAGGTAGGTAATTTTGTGAAAAATACAAAAAAAGTCTTTCAATACATGTAATATCATTTTCAGAAGAAAGGCGAAAGCTCTCTTGCTAAACAAAAAAATGTGGACACCTCTTTTTTTAAGAGCACCAGAAAAAATTAAAAAATTCAAGAAAAGCAGAACCCTTGGAAAAATTTAACAAATCTTCATGCGCACACCGCGTAGCTTCAGATAGGTTTGCCAAACTATAAATTAGGTCTATTTTGTGCTACATTATTATTGTTAATGTATTCATGATTACATAATCAACTGGTAATTCCATTCGATTTTTAACAGCCAAATTTTGCAGGACACTACAACTATAAATAATATTTGCTGCACGAATTGGATCAAAATTGAGTGCCCTGTGACCCAATAGACATCTAAACCCTGCTTTTAGAAGTCCATTGGTGTGCTGAAGAAAGACTTTTGTGAATCTTGGCTTGTGAATTATCTGCAGGATCATCATGGTACCAATAACCAGGGTTCTAGAGGATATCCGCTATCGCCTAGCTGTTACCTTTATTCACATATTCTTATCGAATAAAGGACTTTACTTGGGAACTGAGCCAAATAGCGGCAGCGTGAGTTGAACCAGGTGATCTGGCATTCATATTAAGCATGTATTTGTTAGCATCACAAATAATATGTGTATTAGACGTCAAAAAATAATAGTTCAATACTATTGTAACGCTTTACAAAATTTTAAAAATAATTTTCAAAGAACAGACCGTTCACTAAGAAGCAACAACTACTTCTCGGGCTATATGCCCCGATAGACATTGAATGACACTTCTAAGTTAAACGGGGCTGGTATATCTGCAAGATAGAACCAACCATTCTGGTTTGTGATTAGAAGGTAGATGCTATTCGTCCAGAAGCCCTGAGAGCATAATCCTGGACTGGAAACTACGTTGATACCAAACCAATACATTAACCTCAGTAAAGGAAATGCTAAGAGTGCGATATCAGCGACATCTCCACATCTAATCACAAACCAAAATTCTATATCGACAAAAAACCATTTCTGGACAAATATCATCTACCTTGTACTGATGAGGCGCAAATACGCCGAAACCGGTCTACAAGTGATGATGTACTGTTGTTCGTAGAAGAACTAGAAATATCCAAAAAAGTCAAATATCTGGGAGTGACCCTTGATTCCAAACTGAATTGGAAGGCACACCTGGAAAAAGTTACTACCAGGACGACTAGGCTCGTCTGGCAATGCTGAAGAGTTATGGGCAAAGCCTGGGGAATACGACCTGAGGTGGTTCACTGGCTCTACACAACTGTGATAAGGCCAACGATCACCTATGGAACAATAGTCTGGTGGAGGAGGACGGAAGTGTCCTCTGCAGTTAATATATTAACTGCAATCCAAAGACAAGCCCTTCTTGGTAATACCTGGGCAATGAACAGCACGGGGACGACATCAATGGAAGCCCTTTTTGGACTTCCTCCTTTAGAGCTTTTTATAAGGGCGGAGGCAATGATGGCAATTCTTAGGATGAAATCGGGAGACTTATGGTCCCCGAACAATGTTCGATAAGGACACACTGATACAACTGGGACATTACTACACGAACCCATATTTCACATGAGTTTTGATAGCATAACACCAGAGAATATATTCACTGAGCGAGTGAATATCATCATCCCATCTAGGGAACAGGTGATACGCCCAGGTAATTCTGGAGAAATCATCTGGTTCACCGATGGCTCCAAAACAAAACATGGCACTGGGGCTGGTATAAAAGGACCTAGAAAGACAATGTTCTTTAGCCTTGGTCGATATAAGACTGTGTTTCAAGCAGAGACGATTGCCGCTATGGCCTGTAATGATGAAAACATCAGAAGATGATATACCGGACAAAAAATTGAAATATTCACTGACAGCCAAGCTCTGCTTAAGGCTATCAGTAATCCAACTACTAGGTCTAGACTGGTGAAAAACTGCAAAGAATCCCTCAACAGGCTGGCAAGAGACAACAAAGTGTCTCTAAAATGGCTGCCGGCACATGAGGGGATTGCAGGTATTGAAATGGTGGACCAGTTAGCTAAAGAAGGAGACTTTATAGGTCCGGAACCGTTTTGTGGAATCACAAAAGATTGCATAAGAGGGGAAATCGGGTACTGGCTAGATAGGGAACACCAATTCAAATGGAAGGTGACACAAGAGCACCTTCATACAAATAGTTTACTGAAGTATAGACAAGGAACTCTCAACCAGGCTACTGAAACTGGGTAAGAGAAATTTGAAGGCAGTTACCGCCCTGGTGACTGGACACTGCACCTTGAGGAAATATTTGTACAATATGGGTTAAGTTAGTGAACCTATGTGCAGAAAATGTGAACTTGATGATGAAAAACCTACTCACATACTCTGCTTCTGCGAGAACTTACACGAACTTAGACGGAAGCACTTTGGAGAGGAATTAATACAACCATCACAACTACTGAAAATCCCTCCAGTCAAACTAGTGGCCTTTATAGATGACTCGAAGCTTCAGGAATGGAAGTAGATAACAACAACCAAATATATGAATGAATGAATATATGTGGATGAAGCAAGATGGCTGTCCACTAGATTACTTTATAAATAAAGTAACGATTTCTGAAATCAGGGTTAAGGGAAAAGGTAGTACATTTCCGTGGCGCCAATATTCCAACCTTCTGTAATACAATTTGTCTGTCGAATCGTATTAAGGAATTATTTATAGAGACAAGACCTGTAAGTAGAATATATCTTATTCAACGAATACAAAACGTTACTGACAGTATTTTCAGGACTGAAATAGAAGCCGCTGTCTTTTCTACCTGACAAGTACTAAATGGGAGACATTTCGATTAGTATCGTAGGTAGATATGGGCTATTTTACGAATATACGACTGTTTCGGATTATAGGTGATAACAAAAATTTTGCTGGGCACACTTACAACCGCATTCAGAAAGAACGAAGTGAATTGCTCTAAAATTTTATTTCATAGTTCATAGAAATTCCAAATCCCTTCTTAATGATATGGTTTATTGTAAATAATGATTTATAGTTAATCCAAAGAAATTTCACCGAATGATTTCTAGAAAAGTAATTAAAGGGTATCATTGTAGTGACTAGGTATTATATTAATATCGTCTCGTACTACAGAGATTTGAAAGAGATTATGTTTAAACCGCTAAAATGTCGAGCTGCCCTTTAGATGTAGATACATTTATATTTAATGCACACGCTTATTTTACTGCTGAAAAAGACAATGGAGATCCGTTTTGATACCAGCTTCATCTGTATGTAAACGTATATGTATGTGCGATACTCGGTCAGTATTGAAAGGTTCGAAAAATGGAAATAAGGAAAAACATGTTTTAAGGCCTTTTTATTAATATTATTTTATGTTGGGTTGCCTATACCAAAATTGTTCATTAATAGAAAATCGTTCATTAATAGGGGTCATTAATGAATGATTTTGTGTATATTAACATAGCTCGAGAACGCACGAATCATTAATGAATGATTTTGTGTATATTAACATAGCTCGAGAACGCACGGAACAAGGAAATAATATATTATGCAACCAACTTAAAATGATGCAGCACATGCTCTCGGGTCGCGAGCAAATTTTCATACTTGTGCAAAATAGCCAAATTGTGCGAGTTTTATACTATACTTTTTCTACGACAACATATGGTTCACGTTTAATATCATTCAGAATTTCGAACAACGAGGCCCAGTCCTGTCCGACACAAAAATTGTCATCGTCCACCTAAGGTGTACAGAGAAATACTTAACAACATAATGGTTTGTGCCACTGAGCCTACACGTGCGTCGACCCAGCTCTGTAGTGGAACGCCTCTGATGCGATAATTACAGTCAAGCAGAGTCGAGTGAGGTTGGTACTTGGAAACACCGTCGTAGAGCCTGCAGCGAAACACCTTAGATTACTAGGGTCTGTAGCATATCACAGCTCGCAGGCATTATACCAATGAGCACGAGGTATAATGTAGATATGCCATCTTTCGGAGGAGACCAAGAAACGAGATACCGTGTCCATGGATGTTGGGCTCGATAAAGATACCTACCACTGGTTGGAACACTAGTGGATGCGGCAAAATTTCTGGTTAGGGGTAGAGTGCTCCCGGCATCAGTGATTAGCCTCAGTTGCAGAGATAGACCGACGTTAAATAACCGAATAAAAAAAAGGGACTACACTTTCTAATGAGCAAACTGCTGTTGGAGTGAATTCAAGTTCTATAACTATTAGAAGGGTTTTAAAGAAAAATGGAAAGCAGTCGTATAAAGTACAAAAAGCACATGAAGCTTTGAATTTTGAAATTGAATGTTTTGGCTGGTATAATAGTCGACAATTTGATCGGTCCATTCTTGAGAAAAGGAAAGTAACGGAGTAGAAGGGGAGCGGGGATCGCGGAGAGGTATACTACATAGATATACAAGCATGCTTGTGCGCCAGTCATTTTCATAGGCATTCTTGGGCGACTTCACACCATTTTAATACAAATCGAAAATAGACATTTTGTTGCTCTACATCTATACTTATCATAATCGTGTTAAAAATTTGGAATCGGAGTATCGGTACCGCATCTAGACACGTTGCAAATTATCAAATAATTGATATTGCAATTGCGATAATAGTAACCGTCGTCTGGCGTCTGATCTTCGCACATATAAAGTGCATATATAGAATTTCTTTTGTATAAAGTTTCAGCTCCGTAATTTGAAAAATGATTAATTTTCCTGTTTTTCCAAATTTCCTCGGTTTCTGATTATCCTCATTTTGTTCGTATTTTAATTATTTACGTTTTTTCTACACCCATTGAGATTCCTCCAGTAACGTTATAGGAAAAACACTTAAAAAAGTACGTTTTCATACCAAAAATATACTACGTAATGTCTTTTATATGATGTCACCATCCGTTTCTTACTAGTATTTTTGTCAAAAATTACTATACTTTCATGCTCTATTGCTTGGTCTATTATAGCAATTTGACTGTTCGCAGGTTTACACAAAATAAATTTTTCAAATTTCATAAATCTACTGATTCATATTTTGTTATGGCGGAAAACGTCTATTTCTTTCCAAAATCAACAAATTAATTCTAATGCTAGATTATGTGAAATCTTCGACTTATCTAGGTTTGTATAACTACTTATCTCAATAGACCTACTTTTTAATGTCTTTGTTTCTATGAAGATAGGTACAGATTTTTTTCATATTTAGGTTAGTAGTTTATCTTCAAACTAAATAATTTAAAATATACATAGAATTGAATTTGAAAAGGGTTTTCTTGAATAACCATTGCTAGAGATAGTTTAAAATAATACGATAATATAATACACAGTCTCTCAATTGTATCTGACCCATTTCAACTCCAAAGATCTGAGATTTTTTCTGAACAATTTTCATCCATCAACATCATATTTGGATTCAACAAGTTGGTTTGCCCTGTCCACAATTACGGTCCTGTCACCGAGTGTGTAAATGATCCTTTTCCAGGCTGTTTAATAGCTGGTAGAAGCTGCACGATCACCAGATTTCTTACCTTTGGATTTATTTTCGTAGAGGCATTGCAAACCCAGTGTTTATGGTTAGGTTAGGTTAAGTTATGACAACAGGACTACTAATTTGGAAAATTTGCTTTCTCGAATTTCACAAATTGTCCAAAATATTACAACTGAGATATTATCAAACACACAACAGGCTTTTTACAACCGATTAGGGTATCGCCTCTCGCAAAGAAGGGGAGTTTTCAATCATATGCTTTTTTTCATTTAGATTTTTTTAAATTCATTTTGTAATTTGGATTAAGATGAACTTTTTATATTATCTATGATTTCATTTTAGACTTTACCTGTTGTTAAGAAAAAAAATTCATTACATTTATTCTATAAAGAAATATTTAAAATGACCCAAAAGCATTAATAGTACCTTAATAGCCTTTATTCCGTCACGTATCAGTAGCGGCGCGCCAAACGTTTGTAAATACCGTGATGATATAAGTATTATCAATAAATTTTCATCCTTAAATTAAATAAGTGGTTACATTAATACAAATTATGAGTATCTACGACCATGATCGATTTTTTTTGCTGAAGTAATTTGCTGTAGATTGGTCAGTAGTGTAAGAACGATAATAATGGGATCCCAACACCATTACCAGTCTTGGAAAGAATGTCATTCAATGAATGGTATACAGACGACTCAAAGGCAATAGAAAAGACTGGGATAGGAGTGTACGGGCCAGGAAACAAAGACTCCGAACGCTTTTAAGAGAAAATTAACGCCATAAGAAAGTGTGCCCAGTTCAATATTGATAAGATATATAGGAGGCAAAGCATTATTATCATGTCGGATAGTCAAGCAATCATTAAAGCACTGAGTTTTTGCGTAATCAGTTCTAAAAATGAATGAAAATGCCAAGGGAAACTCAATGAACTAGGCAAGAACAACATTGTCACCTTACTGTGGATACCAGGACACACTGGAATAGAAGTGAATGGAATATCAGATGAACGAGCAAAGAGAGGGGAGTGGCTGAAAAACCCTTTTGGGGACTGGAACCCTTTTGCGGTATCACGTCTAATGTAGTATCGGCAGAAATAGGCAACGCCGAAAAGAGGAGAAAATCTGACCATTGGAAATATCTAGTGTGGCTTAACAAACATACTCCTGTAAGACTACAACCAGGTGAGAACAAATGAATATCTAAGTCAGAGTAAAACTGCACTAAAAGTTTTAACAGGTCTCCTTCCACAATGTAGATTCTGTGGAATGGAACAAGAAACCTCCATAGAAAAGGGACGCGCACCTAAACTAAAGCCTGGGGATAACCTAAAATTCCTTCGGGAAATAGGACTAAAGGAACTACGTAGAAGAAAGGGGCACAATAGATATTTTAGGTCTCAGTGAATGTCACTCCAATGTACATACATACACACAAGAACAATAGTAAACTGGATTCACTAAAATCACAGTTCCCGAATTCGCACTTGAGTGACGTAATTTGCTTAAAAAAGCTCCCCACGTTTTTTGTAATACAATAATAATTTGTTTTTCACGTTTTAGTTCGATTTACAATAAAAGCCTGTTTTTTAGTTTTTTAAGTTATCTATCATTTATTTGGTATTTATTTATTTGTTGTAGAAAAACCGTTTTTTAATGTATCTCTTATAAACTACGTTTCTTCACGGCAAATTATAAAACTAAAATATAATTTTCTGCATTTTCCTTTTGTTCAACTTTGTTATTTGAATTTTTTTTCTTTAAATTGTATGATAAATTAAAATTTTTAGACTCAGCAGCTAACCTCACTAAAACAGACACCCTGTACATGTTTACAAGCAATTGGTCAGTAAACGATAAACAAATGAATCAATAAATCGGTCATTACGATTTGTTATTATTTGTGTATTTATAATGGAAATGTGAGTACCTAATACGAAACATAGCAACGATGCTATTCGATTAGTCCATGTTGCCAATAGTATAAGATTAAAAAGTTCACCTTTGGACAGATAAAAATCAAAAATATCCCATTGATAAAAAAAATTACACTAAATCATATTGAGTATGTTCGTTGTGTAAACATTTTTCTACTTATTATGGTGATCAAGAATGGTCATTATGGTCAATTGGTTTTAATTATTAGTTGAGATTTCGAACTAGATATGTGCAGTTGTCAAATTTAAATAGTGGTAGGATTAACAACTTTAGTCGAGTTGGTTGGTAGCAGGAAAAATACACTGAAATGAAAGATTATAAATTATTTATAACAAAAATTGAATTATACTTTTCAGATAAAACAACAGAAACGAAGATACAGTAGCTGTTTATATAAATTAGTGGTAGCAAATCTTTTTCTTGTGTAAAATCTCAAGGTTAAATATTCAACGGATGTTGAAATAAATTAATGGTAAGAAAACATTTTCAAGAAACAAGGTTTTATTTAAATGTTCTAAATAAGAAAAACTTAATTTTAAATTGAATCAAACCCATCAATATATTACAATTTCCCAAATTTTATTTACATATTTTTTTAACGCTCAAACTAAAAAAAAATTTTTAATTAGTTTTTTCAAAAATGCTTGTTGAAAACTAAAATTCAACTTCCGTTTCGAATTATAAAAGGATGGGCCTTCAAAAATAACACATTTTGGAAAAAAAATGTTTTCAATAGGATCATTGGAAGCCGAGAAAAGGAAAGTCAAAGTTCGCTAGGCACTGACAGAAAAAAAAGGAATTTCAAGTTCGCCATTGTTTTGTAAGGTTAGGTATATTGAACCCCACCATGATGCCTTAGGCAGCGATTAGGCATCGGTCAATATGTTTCCGATTAGGAACATAATATTTCTTATTTGAAACATTTGATGTAAGGTAGATTTTTCAACCTTATAGTAGTGCTACCTCCCACCATATTTAATTTAGTGTAACGTACTTTATTCTTCGTATTCTTCTTAGCAAACCTTTTCATTTGATAGCCATATCATGATAAAAAAAATTTGGTTTTCCATCCTTTGGAGTCCGCCATATTGAATATTGATTGATTGATTAGTATGCTACCACCAGACAGAGGCCTCGAGTCCTTAGCACCTCAGCGTTTATGCTTTTTGTGCTCTTGGTTGTACCATTTATGTGAAGATACCAGTTGTCCTTATCAGGCTTACGCTCTAGTCCTAGAGGTTTATATGTACAATGGGTAGATGCTTCACATTCGAAGATCACTGTTTATGTCAATTGTATTCGTCTGTTTCCTTAGGGTGAAGTGACCGTTGAGTAACCCATCACTTTCCCCATTTGTTCTCTACTGAGGTTTAATGATTCGTTAGTCAGCGACTCCGAGGTTTTTATGACCAGGAATGTACATCCCCGTGCTGCATTTTTTGATATCCCGAATGCTGGTTCAGAAAAAAATTGAAAGTTCCGAGAATATTATGGTATCCTGCGAATGAGAAATAACATTTCATATTATTCATAAAATTTCAATGAAGTCAAAAGAATATAAAAATTTTTAAAAATCATTGTCACTCGACCTATTTCGACTTTTCCAGAATTTATATCGCAAATCCTCCTTTATTTAATTCCCGCTCGACGTGTCATCAGTCAATTCCAACTCCCCAACCCAGATAATCATTGATTGGATTGATTTTAAAACAACACGTTTCTGATATGAATTGAAATAACTAGGTTAACTCAGCCCCAAGGACTACACAAGGATACGCTAGGATAATGTAATATATTTTTTTTGAAGCCCAACCAGGGATCATATTTTCTGAAGTCTTCTAACGCTAAATTCATCACTAGCACACCTCCAGTAGTCCAACAGCTTTTTCAGTCCTCCCTCCGAGGAGGAAATAATTATAAGATAAGTACCCTAAAAAGTATAGACTTCATTCAACTTCAGAATTTATTCTGACAAAATAAAATTATTGTTTCAATTTAATTTCTTTATTACCCGGCTATAAGAGCTGTGTGTCTTTGTCTAAAATATTACAAGGTGTCTTTACTTTTAATTGTTGTCTGATGTCTAAAAGGTAGTAGCGCCCTAAAGATTCTCAAAGTTTGACAAACATCTGACATACCTAGTGCGGCACAAGCATGAAGTCGGACCACCTTTGAGGAAAGTCTCATCCCGGAAATACTCTTGTGAAGTGGCAGTATGTCTTTTCCAATTGTATTTTACATTAGATTTAATGAATATTTTCTATGAGACGTCTATGTATAATTAAAATAGTATTTTTTCTTCAAGAGTATAATAATAGCTATATTATTTTCGGCAACACAGATCGTAGAAATAACCTATTCTTTTACTAGTAAAATAATGAACGCTCATTATTGTACTAGTAACAAAATAATGAGAAACGATAGCAACGTTTTATTATGGGCGTTGTAACCAAGAAGGCAGGAACTATCATTTAATTTTTATTTAATTTGATGTTCGTCAGTTTTGAAAAGTGTATTGTAAAAATATCTCAAGAAGAAGAATTTCAATGTACACCTCCGGAATTAGTCGAAATAGCTAATTCCACTATAGAAACACTAATTCCGACGAAGTCACGAAAAGTGTATGATTTTGCTCATGAAAAATTTATAAAATGGTGCAAAGAGAATATTGTACGAAGATACACAGAAAATGTTATGCTTGCTTATTTTACGTATTTGTCAAGAACATTTAAAAGTTCGTTACCTGTTTTTTTCATATTTGTATTAATAAATAGTTGAGATATAAACAATGTATTCAATTTTTTTCTACTTAGAAATTGTATTATTTTTACGCTTGAAGAAAAAATAGTATATGTCACTCGGAGCAGAAGACCCATTATATGTTTCGCCCAGTTTGCTCAGCCTTCTACTCCTAGTAACATAATGTACTATTTATTTAAACTTCATTTCGAATGTTTTATGCGACCAAAATAGTCCATGAGCTGGCGACGAATTTTGGGAGGGTCCTTTTGGCAAGCTAAAATTGGGGAAAAATATGATTTCGTCAACTGGCGAATCTAGTATTGCCAGTCTGGTAGAGCGTTTGCGGTTATTTCGCGATTGCACAGCATATAACATTTGCAAAAAAATATCAATAAAAATATTTTTTTGGCAACTTGATTTTTTTTAATCTTTCAATTGAATAGATAGTATTTTTGCGTTGGAAAAAAAAGAAAAATTAAACAAAAAATCATTGTGTGGTTTTATAAAATTTCAGATTGCCAAAAGTATTTTTTTTTTGGGAATTTTAATAAAATATTAATGTCTGGTGATACTTCATAACCGACAAAAACGTCTGGGATTTTTTTTCGAATTCTATAAATACTAACTTAGAAGATTTAAAAAAATCAAGTTGCCAAAAAAATATTTTTTGGATTTTTTTTTGGCAAATGTTATATGCTGCGCAGTAGCCAAATAACCGCAAACGCTCTACCAGACTGTCAGGACTGGATTCGCCAATTGACGAAATTATATTTTTTTACACTTTCAGCTTGCCAAAAGGCCCTTCCCAAAATTCGTCGCCAACTCTCCGACTAAAAACTTTGGACTGCTGTTCGGCATTTGTATCAGTTCTCCGACACTGTGTATTTTTTATATCCATTTTTATGGTTCAGAAGGATTATATCCTAGCACTTTTTACCCTTACAATTTTTAGTTGATTTTTATACAGTATGTCGATAGGAATTGAAAATTATTACGTTGTAGACCGTAACATAAACAATAAAAAAGTTTCCCATATGTTGTTAACTTTTTCAGACATACTGTATATTACATACCAATCTGGCCAGATTTTAACGTTTAATAGCATAACAATAAAAAATGAAATATTTAATTTAATTTATCTGCATTTATTTTCCATAGTGCATAACAGATTTCTATCCTATCAATCAGCTGTCTTTTTTAGGATATCCATGACCTTTTATCCATCTCATTAACTGTTCATAATCACGTGGGTTACAGAAGCACCGTCAATACTATTTTAAGAAAATTATATGCCAATAATAATTGATATATTGCACTATTTTTAGAAACTTTAATGAAAACAGTACGGTTTTTTCAATTCATGGCAGCTTATGTTTATTATATAAAAATGTATAATTTAATGTATTACTCTGTTGGTTTTTTACATTCCTTCCAAAATAATAACCGACTATATTTGCCTCTTTGGCTCTTTTTTTATGGAGGGTTAATCCACATTGATTTCTTGCTTGCATTTACAGTTTGGCATGTCTCTTTTCTGTTTCTACAATTTTCCATCCATTTTTTCCTGTCCTGGGTCTTTTTCCTCCAGACTTTAAATTCCATTGTTTGTAGGTCTCTGTTATTTTCCCTACCTTTTTGCTTTTTTTCATCCTTTTGATATGTCCAAACCATCTTATTCTGGATACTCTTATTATTTTTCCTACATCCTTGGCTTCTAGTATTTCTTCTATTTCCAGATTCGTCAATATTTCATATTTTCCCTGATTTAATTTCTTTGGTCCATATATGTTAATATTATTAACCAATTTACATTTTTAATTTGTTTTGATGAAGGTTAGACATGTGTGCTTGGCGAAAAGTAACTCTTCCTCTCTATGGAGAAAAAGTGCCATTCAACACTAAAACTAGAAAAAAGTCAATTTTCAAAGGAGTTGTTTGAAAAAATCATTTTTTTTAATTATGCAACATATTTATTACCTAACCGAACCCAACCTTTTTTTAAGTGGGGGAATCTTCAATAAGACTTCTGGGAAGGAGACTTAGATTGTGCGGGGTTCTATACATGATCAGCATGATGGTAGGAAGTCGTTTCATTGACTGTCACCAGCACCCGAGCATGGTAGCGTCCCACTAAACCTACCACTTCTTTTCCGCTTATGGAATTGTAAATGAGATCGAAAGACTGTTTGCTTTCCAACATATGGTTTATTACGTTATCAACGTTTAATTTCTTCCCAAGTGCATCGTTTAGCAGTTTCCGGTTTATATCATACCATGCGCAGTTGAATACTGCTTGCTCTGAGCTATCTTGCTTATTGCAGTGCGGGCACATGTCTGTTTGGGATTTTCCGATCCGCTTCGTATAGCTGTTGAAGCTCCCATGTTCCGTCAGGAATTGAGTAAAAAAGTAACCAGTTCTTCTAAACTTGCACTCTATCCAGTTCCGTCAGGTATCAGACGCTTGGTCCACTGTGCGTTTTTATTTTCATCATGTCACTCTTTCTGACATTTCTCCATAATCACCCGTTCTTCTATTTTCGACTTTTTGGACAGATTTACTTGTTTGTGTATTTTGGCTCTTTCTTCCACCATAAGGTGAATGGGTATGGCCCCGGCTATGACCTGAAGCGCCATAGTGGTGACCGTTCTGTGGGCACAACAAACCCTCAACAACATTTTCAGTTGGACGCGTAGTAGCCTGTTTCTTTCAGATTTAAATCTGAGAACACCATACCATATAGGGGCTCCGTATAGGAGTTCACAACACCAGACAGGATGAGGCGTTTTGTTGTGGATGGGCCGCTAATGTTTGGCAGTAGTTTAGTGAGCGCTGTTGCACGTTTCTCTAACGTCTACTGTGAACCTTAGTCTCTCATCTAGATATACTCCTAGGTACTTTAATTTTTTTAAACGGCTCGATAACAGTATTGTCTATTTGGAACCTCACCAGCTTTCGGTCTCTCGGTCCCTTGATTATCCAGTTTTTAACTTTACTGATGGCGCTGTTTCCAACATCCATCAGTTTCTAGGCATCGTTTCCCTCGATTTGGAGCACCAGGTCATCTGCAAAAGCAATGCTTTTTACACCTGTTTTATGAACAATGTCCAAAATATCATTATAAAATAAGTTCCACAGAGTAGGTCCGAGAACCGACCCCTGTGGGACATGACTTGGTCCTTGGTAACGATTATTTCTCTATTTTTAAAAGTCTGCTACGATATCTCTTAGATATAGTGTCATGTCCATTTTTTTGAGTTTTTTTATAATTATTTGCCAAGAGGCAGAATTAACAGAGTTTCTTATATCTTTTGCGATCAAAGCTATCCACCTTTTTGTACTCTTTTCTGTCGAGTTTTTTATATTTTCTATAGCTTGTATAGTCGACTTTCCTTGTCTGAATCCGTACTGCCTATCAGATAGTAGTGATCTTCCTTCTAGTTCATTCTCTATTCGGTTTTTTAGTATTCTCTCTTTAGTTTACCGACGTGTTCAAGAGGCAGATTGGTCTATATGCATCTTTCCCTTTTTTCCAATTAGCACCAATTTAGCAATTTTTTGGTTAGTTGGAAATGTTTACAGAAATACTCTGTTTAGACCTCTAAACTGTTTTCTATTATTTACCTAATTTAATTATTTGTATACCCGCCTATGTGCAATTTTATTTTGACCACCCTGCGAGCAACTGTACACGCATGCTCGCTGGACGCGAGTTTGGTGCCCATTTTCCGCGGTACCGGCTCACCTTCTCACCCTCAGTTTTAATTGAGACTCCATGCAACAAGCATGCATACTATTTAGGCTACAATTGGTATTAACATCATAAAACCAATATTAATTTGTACTCTATTCATAAAGTCAAATTTCTGTTTCTTTTTTTTACCATTTAAATACTGTGTTGAATAAATATTCTATTTTTTTGTGACTGTGTGGAACATTATTTATCATCCAAAACACCAGCGATCTATCGAAGGAAAAGGCATTAAGTACAGGACAGTGAAAAGGCTCACATCCCGCACATACTCAATGGCACAAATGTTACCATTCGGCAACTTATATCCAATGTAGAGATTATTTTGATGTCACAGTTTGAAAGCAAGTAAATAGTAATTTATCATCACATAAAAATTACGGCGTCTTAAGATGTATGTATGTATGTAAATTGGGGTGATATTCACTGAGACCTAAAAGATCTATTGTGCCCCCATACTTCTACTTAGTTCCTAAGGAAAGTCTCAGAGACTAGTAGCTCCTTCAGTCCTATTTCCCGGAAGAATTTTAGGATATCTGCAGGCTTTAACTTAGGTAAATGTCCCTCTTCTATCCAGTAATCTCCAAGGTGTTGTGCCCTAGGATTCTGAATTGCTGTGCAGTTCGCAAGTATGTGGATGGAGGTTTCTTCTTCCATACCACAGAATCTACATTCTTCTTCCTCCACTATTTTGAGCTTTTTCAGGTGCCCATTCAGGCGACAATGCCCGTAAGGATGCCTCTAAAAACTCTTAGTGCAGTTTTACTTTGACTTATGCATTCATTTGATCTCAACAGGTTGTAGTCACCCAGAAGAATCTTTGATTGCCTAAGTCCTACTAGATCTTTCCAATGGTCAGATCTTCTCTTTTCTTAAGCTTTGCCTATTTCTTCCTATATTACATTGGAGCTGATACCGTAAAAGGGTTCCGGCCCCCAAAAGGGTGTTCCAGACCCCCTCTTTGCTAGTTCATCTGCTATTTCATTTCCTTCTATCCCTATGTGTCCTGGAATCCACAGTAAGGTGACTATATTGTTCTCGCCTAGTTCATTTAGTTTGCCTAGGTATTCCCACACCATTTTGGAACTGATAACACAAGAGCTCAGTGCTTTAATGGCTGCTTGACTATCCGACATTATGATAATCCTTTGCCTTCTATATCCTTTATCAATATTGAACTGGGCACACTTTCTTATGGCGTGAATTTCCGCTTGAAAGATACTCGGGGTTTTTCCCAAGCTTTCAGAGTGTTTGGTTCCTGGCCCGTACACTCCTATCCCAGTTCCTTCTATTGCTTTTGAGCCATCCGTGTACCATTGAATGGCATTGTTTCCAAGTCTGGTAATGGTATTTGGATCCCATTCCTTCTTGTTGCTTAATTCCGTAACGAATTTCTTTGAAAAGTTATACTTTTTCATCATACCATCTTGTGGCATGTCCCAGGTTTTTTGATTTCTAAGAAGTAATGAGGTGGTTTTTTTTTTAATGATTCCCCCTCTACTTAGTTGTATCTTGTCCTTTCTGCAACACTTTCCACCACCATATGTAGTGGTGTGAGGTTGAGCATAACTTCCAACTTCTTAAGATAATTCCAAGTCTATATTAATGAACAACTAATAAATTGAGTATCTGTAGCTCAGCGTGCTAAGTAATTTGTACTAATGGTAGGCAAGACAAATTTTGAATATTTTCAGAAGAATTTAGAACAATTACACCTGGGAATATTCACCTGTCAAACATTGAATATCTATTTAATGGATAAACACTTCCACTAACTTAACACAGATTATCCCTAATTAGTTGAAAATTAAAAGAGGATCACTTGCATGTCACCACTGTGAATTTTGTTACAGGCGGTATCCTATTCACGCTGCATTTTTGTTTCCAATCAAAAGAGGATTACATCACTTACCTACAGTCCGTTTTCATATCTCAACTACGCTGAAAAGGAGTTATGTAATCCCTGTTTAATAGCAAACCAAAAGGGATTGTCTGTTTCCATCACGTTTTTCCGGGTAAAATGTAATTCAATGTCTGGCTTAGTATAAAGTCCAAGATGTGGCAGCTTCTTCGGAAAAAGTTTTTTGTTTTCCTAACATGATAATTATGTAGAGTATTGGAATATTTTTTCTCGTTGTTAAATGAAACAATTCTTTCAGATTTGCAGCTTTGAACGTTTTATTTAATGAGGAGTGTTGTCAGAGCGATGCTGCTATTTTGTAAGACAAATATCGTTCCACGTTAACTTGTAAGGTAAAAAGATTGAACGAAGTGGGAAATTATTGTAGAAGAAGGCCAGAGCAACGGCGAAACCGATGCACTAGCAACTGAGATGAACGTTTTATTAGACAATAAGATTGAAAAAACAGTAGTGCGATCAGAAACGAACTCGAAGCTGTCCGCAATGTCACAATTTCTTCTAAAACAGTTTAAAGAGGGTTGAATGAAGCTAGATTAAATAATAGGAGATTAGCCACTGCACTCTTGGTAACTAGAGAGTACAGAGATGCCAGATTACGTAATACTTGATGATTGCTGTGGCTAATTGGGAAAAACTTCAATCATTCATTCATTGTTTATACAGGACAATGCTCGATCTCACGTGGCTGGGGAGGTACTCGATTTTATTAATCAAGCTGGTATACCAGTTATGCTGGGCCACCAAAGGGTCCGGATCTGAACAAACATTTATGGGATCACCTTGAGAAAAATAACGTCGAATACCTGCTCCTAGAAATCTGAGGGAATTTGAAAATGTACTTATCACAAGTTACTCAAAACTCCATCCAAAATTCAATTAGAAGCATACCAGACGTGAATCACATGAGGCAACACACGTTACTAGTGTATTATGGAAGTGATACTTCTAATGCGACTTCCAACAAGGTTGCGTTAGACGTTTAACGCTACCATGGAGGGGGTATGAAAGCACTGTTGCGTTAAACGTTCAACGCTCCTGGGGAGGGGGAATAGAAAGAGGCAGAGCAAGAGTGAATGCGTGGCACTGGAACGCATGCGCGTAGTTACCTGTTACAGGCCAGCGCGAGCGTTAGCAACGAGTAGCGTCCAATATTCCAACGCAAGAGGGAGAGAGATAGAGAGTGAGTCGGTAGATCCCAGGCACATGCGCGTGGTATTCTTGCTATGCAGCGAAGTAAACAGTGTGAGCGTCGTGAAATTAGCTGAAATACGTACTTGTTGTTCTATTTTAATTTATAATATTAATTATTTCATTTAGTTTGATTTGATATAAATATAATTTACTTTAGTTATCATAATCCCATTGTTAATGTTATATATTTGGATATTTCTCCACTCGAAAATGATAATTAAAAGATGCGATCAATTGTGAATTGTAAGCAATGTTAATAAAGTTTGTCTTAAAGAAACAATACGATTTCACTAAAAATCAATTTCTACCCCTTCCTATTTTCATTTCCACATTACGAAGTATCACTTCTTCAGCGCGGAGGGACTCCACGTACTATTTTTTATTTATTATTATTACACCATTAAATTCCCTACTATTGTTTATTTACGATAAAAAGACGATGACCTCATTTTCAGTTACTTTCCTGCTTATCAGAATAAATTTAAATTTACCAGCCGTAAATACAATTTACACTTAACGGCCAGGGCAATTTACAGCTCACGGGTTGGCAAAACTTCAAGACGTTGTCAGATCAATTCGAAAAATTCAGCAGTTTTGACACAATTGAGGTTAGGTTTAGCATGTCATTTATTGATTATTGGCATCGATCTTCGTGTTAGTATTTACAAGTTTTTCTGGTGCTCCTGAATACATTATTTCTTCAATATTGAAAAAATATAGTTATTTTCGTAACCAATTAATCAGGTAAATCCGCAGTGTGTAGTTATACGCATTAAAATGCCCAAGCAGTGGAATAGTAAATTTCAAGTGACATCTTTGATAAGTTATATTTAATAAGAATGCTGCTGTAAGAGTCGTGAGTAATACCATTTACCTACTTTAATTATTATTTATCAATACCAATAATTTATATTTAAATTTATGAAGTTGAATTAGATTATTGAAACTTATGATATTCTTTTATAAATTAAATTATGTTTTACAGAATTGCAGAAGCTTTAAAACCATCAATCGTTTGAATACCAACTTTTAATGAACCAGGAAGAACCTGTCACAGTAGTTATGTATAATGCAAGTTATCATAGAACGAAGGAAAATGAAGTGCCAACAACAACTGGTACTGAAAAATCTGATATACAGAGCTGGTTAATATGAACTTCATAAATGTTTGATTGAATACTTGTGAAGTAATAGCCAGCCGATTTACCCATTTTAAATAGAATGTGTATTCACAACATGTGATTCTTGTTAATATTATTAACATAGATAAGATAAGTCTTGAATATATTAACAAAAAGAGTTAGGACTATTTCTCTAATGAATTAAAAAATTTGACTTGATATATTATTATTCCAATTTGCATCAAGTGTAATGTAAAATAATCAAATATTAATTGAGATATAGAATGATTGGTTACTGTTTCTTTTATTTTATTAATATATACTCATATTAAATAAGTCTGAGACTGTTATAGAAGCCTTTTATTTGCAAACAAACACATTCGATTTATGCCTTACGAAGTACAGGCGAATAAAAAAGAAAAACTGTCACATTGAGTTTTCCAGTTTCCTTTGAATGAAGAAAAAATCTACATGCTGGCAACATCACAAAATTTTGTTTTGCAACGTCATCGTAAATAAACCATAGTGTCCTATCTACTCGTACATCATAGTTTATTTTTCTTAAACATTCCAAATTACTTATCCAGTCTGAAGGATGATTTTAATTCTAAGTTTAAGTTTATATCAGAATTCGTTTCTTCTAACTTCTATCCTAACCAGTGCACATCAAAAATTAATAAAATGAATTATATATAGCAATTTGTATGATTTACTAATAATGTATCGTTAATTTTGTCCAGGAGTATATTAATATTAGCAGTATCAACAGTAGTTATCCAGGTTATTATGTTTAAACTCTCTCTTTCAAAAACAGTATCTCTAAATAAAGATGAGATTATAATAGTCATGGTGTATATCGATCCTTAAATTTGTTATTATGCTGTACTTGTTTGTTTCCTAACTAAATAAAAATCGTTAGGAATTTGTCATGTTTACAAGTGTGTCATGTATGTACATCATTATTTGAATTGTACCGGGTGTAAGATCGTACATATTCCGGATTGGTCAGAAAAAAATTAAAAATAAATGTTTTATAGAATGACGATGTCAAAATGGTATATTATGCAACGAGCATTTGATGATGAGTCGCAGGCGAGAGTCGTAATGAATACTCGTGTTATACACTATTATTTATAATCTCATTCTCCAATATTACGACTAGGTAGGCACAAACCTTAAGAACTTACAAGTAAACTACAGATAACTGTTAAATTTAGTTAATTTAAGATCAGTCAGAGAGGTCCATGGAGGTCTCGATAATGAAGGGAAACCCACAGGGGGGAGGTATTATTACCTCTGCTGTGGGACCTCGTTATAGACAAACACCTGGAATAATTGAATAGAAAGGGTCTCTACACCCAGGGGTATAATTATTTCACTACATACCTCTTAGGGAAATCCTCCCAGGAGTTTATATCTCCAATGAGTCAGTACTTCGCATTCGAAGATAAGGTGTGAGGATCTTTCTTCCATGCACAACTGACAGATAGGTTGCTCCCTATATATGCCTATATGTGCTTTCTTAAAGTGCATTGGTGGTGGGTAATCATGTCACTCCCTTTATCTCACTTATGTTTAATATTTCGTTGGTTAGCGACTCCGAGGGTTTTTTGACCAGGAGTTAAACTTTCCATTTGCATCCATCGTACTGCATTTTTGGCTATATCGAATATTGGTCAATTCCGCTTGAAAGGGCATTTTTTGTCATTTAATTGCCTACAATACTCTTGTGCCCGGAGCCCACTTAAGCCTTATTGTGGTTGGCCATTAGGGTTGACGGTTTTTGTAGGCAATTCCAGATCAGTCTGGATTTTATCAGGGGGCGCTTATTTGAATGCTGGCCAAATATCAGAGAGTATAAATATCTTTAGCCCTTTATACCCCCACTCAATGTTCATTTGCAGGCACGTGTCGACAGCGTATATTTCCGCCTGGAATTCACTTGTTAAATTTCAACATTATCTATTTTGATTTCAGTTTAAATTTTCGGTTGGTTTATTCTGATGTCTTCTTCCTTCATTGTCTCTTTTCGTACATTAATGGCCGTATGCACCGTTTATAGTACTAAACCCGTTTAATTAAACTGGTTTAAATAGTTAAGCGCCCTTAATGTTGCCTTGGTATGCACCGAACGCAGTTTAGTTAAACCTGAATGAAGTTTGACAACGTCAAAAATTTAGGAACGGATGTGATGGTTGTTATTTGAATTCCGAATGTACTTCATTGATAAAACGTGCAACAGTTTAAATAATTAGAATCAACAACTTTTTCTTGACTGACTGTCATCAAATCTAACCATCCTTTCATGATTGACGTATGTTAACCAAGTGTCAAAAAGAACAGTTTAAAATGAGGTGTTAAACCGATATCCGGCTTTTGGTATTTTATTAAAGTATATTGGTACTACTGCAAAAATTAATTTAAAAATTTTTTAAACCGAGAAAACTAGGAACTAGGAATTCCTAAATGTTTGCTCACTATGGTTTATTTACGATCAAAAGACGATGACGTTGCAAGACAAAATTTTGTGATGCTGCCAGCATGTACATTTTTTCTTTATTCAAAGGAAGTAGAAGTAGAAGACAATGTGGCAGTTCTTCTTTTTTATTCGCCTATACTTCGCAGGACATAAATCGAATGTGTTTGTTTACAAATAAAAGGCTTGCATAATAGTCTCAGATTTATTTAATATGAGTATATACTTATGTGAAAAGTGTGAATAAAATACAAGAAACAGTAACCAATCATTCTATATCTCAATTAATATTTGATTATTGATGCCAATTGGAAAATTAAAATATCAAGTCAAATTTTTTTATTCATTCTAGTTTTCTACAACTCGAATGACCTGCCCGAAGAAATAGTCTTTACTCTTTTTGTTAAATATTCAAGACTGTTGGACCATTACGTTGAGTTACTACCTTCCTGATTTTATATTGTATTTTCAGATTTCCGTATTAATCACCCTGTATAAAACACACTAATAACATCAACGAGAAAATTCTTGAACATTGTTCACCATTGAATAGACAATAGAAACTGACCAGCTGTCCAAATTGTCTGCCTTTGACGGCCATATTGGGTCACGTGATTAGATTGCCTAATAAAAGCAATATAACATAAGCATAGCCTATACTTCATCACGTTTTTAAAAAAGAAGACGACATAATTGTGATCCTATGTCAACCCTTATGTAGCTAAATTCCCTTTTAGGCAATGTACGTCACAGCATAAATGGCGAACTATTTAAATCTTACAAAAGTTCAATTTTCAATAAAAATATTAAAAATAATTGGTTCCCCATAATGATTTTGTCCACCACTGAAGAAACATGTTTTTTAAACCTCCAATGTTGGGTGTTTAAGTTTAAACTGGATTAATTTCCATAGAATCGATGGTGCATACCAACTCAAAATTATAAACTAGTTTAATGCTTAAACGAGTTCAAGTGTAAACGGTGCATACGGCCTTATAACTTTTCTGTAGTTTTTTTTCAGCTCCTGCTATTATTACCACATGATCTGCAAAAACTAGATCTTGTATTTTTATATTGTTACTCCTTTTCCTTCCTTTATTTCTTCAACTTTAACTTTTACAACACAATACTATACACGTCTTACTTTTATATCACAGAACTCAAATTTCTTATAATTCAAAACTAACTCACTAACGCCAACTGACCCGCTTTTTATACTTTTCACATGTTCCAGACAGTCCTCTACCTTTCTATGATATTTCTAGATGATTCCAGATGTTTGTCTTCTTCTTTTTCTTTGTGGACCTTTACATATCTTCAGTGCAGGTCCGATGTAACAATATCCTACTTACATTTTTCAACTCTACTTTCGCGTTTCTCAATAATAGTGTTCCTATGATCCCTCCCAACAGTCATATTATTGTTAAGCCTTTTCTCAACTCCATACAATTGTATGAATTTCTTAAAACGATAGGAACTATTATTATCATTTTCAATTAAGGTAATCTGAAATTTCATTAAAGCATCACTCCACTAGACAAAATCTCAAATGCGTTAAAATTTGCTGCAAAGAATCGTGACTGCTCTAATTAGATAAGAACAGAACACAAACAATCTAATGAGAATCGACTTTAATGCCCCACAATATTAGTTCATATGAGGTGAAAAACTGGTCGCGAACTGAAGATGGTCCTAGAAATCAGTGCACAAATTTCAAAATTATAAAGATAAAAGCGAGACCTACAAAAGGTATTCATTTATTTAGTAAAGAAACAATATCTTTTAAGTTGATTTCATATAATAACTTTTTATCTAGTAGCAATGAAAATTGTATTGTAAATAAATAATAATACAATAGATAAGTACATTGTTGTGTGTCAAATTATCTTTATAAACATACTATTTATTCAAAATATCCTTACCCTATTATCAGTGGATTCTTCCATATTCGCATCATACTCGTAATATTGTCGCTCTAGTATATGTAGTACCAAAGCGTAGGCCTTTTTACACCCCGTTTCCGATTTTTCACTCTTGTTTATTTGTTTTACCGTGCCTATTGTAGCGTGTTATCAACACTTTTATAGTAGTAGTAGCGACGCAAATGTCTTATCTCGCAACAATAATATTTGAATAGTATTCGGATTCGATTTTCGACAAACAGGGATGACTAAATTCTTTAGGAAGATATGCAAGGCGTTTTTTATTTAAACTTAAATTTGATTTGACTTTTGTTGTACTCAAAGATTACGAGTTCTAAAAGGCTCTTTCTTCAGCTTTAAGGAGTGCCCACGGAGACGGTCGTCTAAATGAAGGGGAAAGCTGCTTGAAGGTCGCCGAAGTTGAATTTTAAAATTCTAAAGGAAAGAATAACGTCACCTCAGAGACGAATGTTGTAAGATTTGCCATGGTTAATCTCTCTTCGTACGTAGGTCAACACGGCCAAAAGACAATCTGGTTGCGCGTCTTTGCCCTTTTTCCAGCATTTCACGATCTCGAACTAAATCTGGATACCACGAAGGCCCGGCGTATTCAAGTATAGGTCGGACATAGTCCTTGTAAAGTTTGCAATATGTTTCGAAAGAAGCTTTAGAGAAAGTTTTTTGTATTAGGAACAGTTTAGAGTTCGCGCGTTTTACAAATATGAGAAATATGATCACTCCACGTAAGTTTCGAGTTTACTAATAAACCAAGGTCGGTATGTGATGAGACCATCCACCGATGGAATACGGATTTTGCAAGTTATTGTTTCCGACGTGTAACACGACACACTTATCAATGTTCAGAGTCATCAACCAATTGGAACACCATTCTTGTAGTGTATCGAGATCATTCTGCAAACTTAGATAACTGATGTTGGGATTTCCGTAATGTTTCATGACGCCAGCATAAGCCGAAATTGCGCTTGACAGACAGTATCGAAGAACACTGGAATATGCGATGAAAAGTAAGGGTCCAAAAACGGAACCTTGTGGAATACCGGATGTTACTCTGACTTTGAATAACCGGTTTGCTAGGAAGGCTGGAAACCATTTGTTAAGAGTACCTCTTATGCCAAGATGAACGAGCTTTAGTAGAAGTCTACGTTTTGTAACTCTGTCAAAGGCTTTAAAAAAGTCAAGGTAAATTATGTCTAAAGGATGTCTGTCATCGAGTTCTTTGGACCAATCGTTGGTACAGTGTAGTAAATTGGTTAAAGTTGATCCACCCTTCATGAAACCATGTTGGAAGTTTGGGATTACATACAAAAGTCGTCCATTTGGTGGGCAACAATGGGTTCCATTACTTTGGAGATCGTGGGTAAGAGGCTTATCGGACGGTAATTGTTAGGATCCAATTTATTGCATTTTTTAAATATTGGGGTGACTAATTTCCAGGTTGGCGGAATACACCCTTCAAAAAAAGAGGAGTTCATGATTTTGGACAGCGGATATGATAGTGTGTGAGCACATTTTTCAAGGAATAATACAGGCAATTCATCAAGACCTGGGAAGGAATCGGTCTCAAGATGTAACAGGCGATCTAGAATTTGGTTTTGAGGAAAGGTGATATTGTGAAATGATGCTTCGATACGAGGTCCTAACAAGGCTGGTAGTGCATCATCATGTGGTTCGTTTGTAAAAACGCTAGCGAAAGACAAAGAAAGAATTTCAGCTGTTTCGTAATTAGAGCATAGGTTTCCATCTTCTTGTTGTAAAGATGGGGTGGCAACTTTTGAGGAAAGTGATGTGCGAATGTATTTATAAAACTTTTTGCTGCTACCACTGATGACAATGTTTTTTCATAGCTTTGTCTAGAGCTAAACAGTTGCTGTTTCAGTCGGTTAGAGAATCTTCTATGTGTTAGGAAGTCAGAAAGATTAGAAGATAGTTTATATTTCTTCCACAAGTTACGCTTGTGTTTCAACATCTGTAGAAGTTCACAGTTAATCCATGGCTTTAGTTTGTTACGGTATGCTCTTCGCTCGGTAGTATTCTCCTCGAAACATTGAGTTGTGATAGAGTGAAAATTGTTCCATATTGATGTACAATTGTTTGAGTCACATAATACTTCATCCCACTCGATTTGAGACAGAAAATGATTGTCTTTGGCATAATCAGTTGACTTAAATATTGAATAGTTAAGTTATTTTCCGGGAAGGGGTATGTTCAGTTGAATTTTTGCAGTTAAGACAGCATAATTGGATTTTCCTACCGGAGAACATACTTCCAGAGATGATATTAACTGGTCATCTTTTGTAAATACGAGGTCGAGAGTCCATGGAACGTTATTGATTCGAAAGCGGGTGCGTTCGTGTATGAGTTGCGTTAAATTGCTGTTTAGAACAAAATTCATAAAAGCATTTCTCGAGTTTATACCTACAGGAACATTTACTACTGGCCAAACGATATCTGGAAAATTAAAATATCCAATAATTATGACGTTTTGCAGAATAGAAAGTTCTTCGAGATTTTCCAAAAAGATGAAATCATCGACAAGCTGCGTGTCGCCTGGACGGTAAACGCAAATAAAATGAAATGAGGTAGAGCGTTTGGAAATTTTTACAAGAAGAATATCAATATGCGACACTGCAGTTCGACTAGTTACTGAAAAATTGCGCGTTATATTTTGCGATAAATATATGCAAATACCACCGCCGGCACGGTTTTTCGTATCAGATCTGTAAATAGTATAGCCAGAAATATTGATAAGAGAGTGTGAAATTGAAGGTTTTAACCTATAAGGATTATATCAGGTTTTAGTAATTGGATTGAGCATATGAATTCGCTATATTTAGTCGTAAGCGAGCAAAGATTTGTGTAAAAAAGAGACCATTCGACAAAGGATGTGAACTAAGAGCTATTGGCGAAATGTAACGATTTTAGGAAGGCCGTTGACGTATTTGATTGTCATATTGTCTTTACCATTTTGCGTACGGGCATTCAGCTGTGTACGGAGATCCTTCAAGCATTGTTGCTGTACTGGTGTCTTGTCATCAATTATCGATAAGCCTCTAGTGCCTGTATATTCCAAAAGTTTCTTCTTGTTTTTTAATACGTACCTATCATCGGATTCATTGATCATTTGACTTTCCTATTCGATAAAAATCTGTTGGTTTTGCCTGTGAATTAACCGCATTTAGTACCTCATCAATTTTGATCCCTTCATGATCTTTTTTTGCCTGGATATCACCATTAAGCTCGGATACACTCAAAATAATGATATTTCTTGAACGCGTCATGCGCTCAACGGCCTCGTTTGCTATTTTGTCGGTATGTTCCACGGTGTTAAATGTCTCGACTTTCGCTAGCTTATTTCATGCTTAAGATCCCTGATATGCGTATCAAATTTATCTTACATTTCTGCTTTAAAGTTCAATAAGATTTTCTTAAGATCTAAGCTGTTGGTTAAAGTAGAGGAGTAGATATTGCATAAAATAGTTAAGCCGCGAACTTTCTGACTGGTAACGCGATCATTTGTAGACATTCCAGTGCATTCGATGTGTATAGGCTGCTTACCGCTAGGAATGGCTAACCTGTACTGAAACTGATCCATTGGATCAGATCCGGCGGGTTGGATTAATGGAACTGATCCGGACCGACAATTTATTCAGGTACGAGTATTAATCCAATCATTGTAGCGTGACACGGCCCGCGGCTGTTCTGTTGTGATTCAGGCACAGATCTTAAACGGACTAAGATGAACGTACCTCGCACTCGTACAACATTAACAATACGCTGAGTGCGAGCGGTTCAAGATGAATTCAAGTCTAGTATGTACTCGTTGATGGTTGTTTACCTACTGCTGTAAAAGCCTACCTACTTCTCGCAAAAAGGTCGGCTGGACTGGTAACTGGAACTGACCTTTGGACTAATTATCACTCTGGACTCGATCAGGTTAGAACTGATCCATAAAAATGTTTGGATCAGCCAACCCTACTTACAGCCATCATACTGAAGCGCGCTGTTTTTATCGGCCACCGGCTTCGAGCAACTCGAACAGTTAGCATTAGCAGGCATGTTCAACTTTTTGTAGAATTAGCTGATAAGAAACAGATACAATAATAAAAATATCAAGTACTCAGAATGTCTCCAAACTGCACTTTCCAGCAAATATTTACTATAGTTTTTTATCAAAAACTATTACTAATCTCTAACAAAACTGGTTGACGAAATTAGTTATTTTTTATTGTTTAGTAGGTACTACAGAAAGACTTAATAATTTCGGAGAACGAGAAAATAAATGTATGTATGTTCGACAGTTCTCACACTTATCTTATGTATCCTTTGTCCTGTAGGTAGGTGCATTGTTTTGGCCTTTAGGTTAGAGATGTACAAAGGGGTGATAGTGTTGTATTGTTTCAGAATCTGTGAAGATTTGTATAAGTATAGGGAAAATTGTAAGAACATAGCTACGAACTTTCCGACAAAAGAAGACTGTCAAAGGAGTGGGAATATACTCCGATATATTAAACATCCAGAGATCATTAGACTTATCAACGGATGCCATGTCGTACAAGCAAAACTGTTTGCAATAAAAAAAGCAGCAAAACAAATAAAGATTAGCAGATCCACATCTAAAGTTACCATAGCTCAGATAGTAAGATTGGATAAAAGTTTTGACAGCAATGAAGACACGATCAACATCGGTGTGGAACTGCCGTGAAGCGTTGTCAAAACTCTGTAACTGTAAAGTATTTATACTGAGTCTCAAGTCACATTATTAAGGAGGGAAACGATACTGCGGATGTACTCGCAAAACAGAGAAATAATTTTATTGTTGAAATATTCTTGAACAGTGCTATGTAGCAACCGAAACGAACCTTGTGACCAGGAATAGACAAAGGAACTTGGAGAAAAAGAAAACTGTAGTAACCTTAGTTACTGATGCAGAAATTTGTACAGTAGTGGTGAAGATTTCAGAGAGGGATTCGAAGTAGTGGCACAGCACGAGCTTTGCATTATACTGAAAGTGTCTCAAAACGAGGCGATGAAGAGATGTATTTAGGTTCAGAGAAGACTCAGGATATCACAATGGGCCTCAGGCTTCCAAGTGTACGGGTGCAGTTGCTTCCACTTCTTTATAACCTAACCTAATCCGTATGGAAAAGTGTTGGTGAAGTGTATGAAAAGATGTGAACATTTTGTATGGATATGTGTAAAGTGTAAAGAAGAAACGTGAATACTTTAAAGTGCAAATGACTTTGTGTGTGTTTTTGAGCGTCGAAGAGAAAGACGACAGGCTGCCTAATCTTGCTACGAAGCAATTATAGTAAATGGACGGAATTAAGTATTTTAAGCTCCGGTAACTGCAGATGTTTTCTTCGCTTTTGATGAAGTTTTTTACCACTGGGTATTTTATGTCGAAAACAGAAAGTTTGCAGCTGCAATTGGAGCAATTGAAAATTTGGACTAGATTGGGCTAGAAATGTTACGAGTATAGTACTTGGCTACTGATAAAAGTATGTACTCAAATTATCTACAGGGTGTGGCTGAGTTGGTTGAATCTTCAAAAAAAAATCCATTAGCAATACATTTGGTTACCCAGGTGAAATATCAACTTTCCTAGAATTGTACGCAACTGTTTTTCAGGCAGACATTTAAGCCATTGATTAATGTGTAATGTGTAATATCACACATAAAACGATAAACATTTTCTCTTCTTTCCTCAATACGAAGACTCAACAAAGTGTCTTTGCTCTGAATCCCCGTCCATTTTGGTATGGATGGCAACGAAAAGGCAGAACATAGACTTTGCGCCTACTCCGCCGCGGCTCGTATTAAGTACCTGAAGTTTGGCAGGGTCTCTCTGTCGCCCTCAGGCTAAATAAACCAATCGGTTTTGTTAAGAAGCTGAATTTATTTGATAAAATATGAATATACTCTTGCGACCCACCACAAACCTAACCTACCCAGTTGTATTTCTCTCAAAGAAAGATCAGGTGGAATTATACGATGAAAAAAGTACCTATTTTTATAAAATATTTGTTTTTAACAATTATTTGCTATATTGCTTAATGGTTTCAAGGTTACCAAACTCAGTTACCGTATTCGCCAGCTAACTTGATGTCCTAAATGCTTTCTAGGGAGCTATTGACGCCGCCCATCCGATAACTGTAAACAGTGCCGTGCAAGTTCTGAGGATACGCTCTCTGTTACAAATTAACACAACTTGTACAATTAATAAAGTAAAGTCCGTCCGGAAATATATGATCCTAACTTGATAAATAATATTTAATTCTTTGTTATAATTATTGGTATATTGATTTTAATAAAAACGGATCTGCTTTATACCTGAATTCTGAGTACATAAATAATATTTTAACAATAAGGTACCCCTTACAATAACATGTTATTTATCTAATTGAAGATTATAAAGTTAGGATCTTTTATTTCCGGACGGACTGTAATTAAAATTTGGTAGAAACTAAATAATGAGCATAAAAGAAACACAAGATAATGGGAAATTATTTAAGCTAGGTATATTTCTAAGAATAGGTATAAACAGTTTTTATCTTTACGAAGAATCTGACACACTGCCGCTACTGGAAACACTTTCATCTAGAGTAATCACAAGAGGGTTGACGTCATAAAACATATCTGTTTGAAGTTCTCTATCAAAATATGAGTCTTCTATTGTTATGGTATCTTCATCACTTTTTAATGTCTTAAAATAATTAAACACTCTATATATCACTTGACGAGTTTGTCCTTCAGTACATTTACGATTTTCTTCATTATCGGCTGACATTTTTACAAACACTTTATTGTACAAAGCAGAAACAATAACTGTGTGACGCTACTGAAAATCTTAACACCTGATAAGGTTCGATGCAATTGGCGTTTGTCAAAATTTTACCACCAATAGCAGCCGAGTAGGCAGGGCACTATTACTCTGTCTCCCTTAGTTGGTAATTTCTGGGACATCAAGTTAGTTGGCGAATACTGTATCGAGTTTCTTCAGTTCGTTGGCCCAATATGACAATGTCTGATAGGGTATCTGGCGAAACATTGAACTCTAAAAACTAAATAACTAAAGTATTAACTAAAATTAAAGTTTGTTTTAAATAATTTGTCCTAATTATCGATTATTCATACCTACTTAATTGGTATTAAGTATTCAGAAAATATTTATGAATCCAAATCTTTTGGTATAAAAAAAAAGTTAGGTTTTATCTATGTTTTCAATAATACGCATAAATATAGGAAATAAGCCAGCTGTAGTGAAATCTTGTTAATCATTTCTAAAAATAAGTTTATTTCAAAATCATAATATCTTGTATAAAAATGCGCAATCGCGATAGCTAATTGAAAATTATTTATTATTATTGTCAATGTTATATTATGGTTTTTTTTATTCAACGTATATTTGTACACTTCATGAGTATTTGCAATAGATCGCACGAGCTTTAAAAAAATGTACATAAATTATAAATATTGTTTAAATTTAGAACGTAATTTTCATTGACATCAGGACGTCAGATTAAATTGAAAGGATCAACTTTCGTTTAGCTGAAATCAGTTATGTAAGAAATATTCGTTTATTTACTATTTGGAACCTTTTCTAAACAGAAAGAGTCAACATTTTTTTGCGGAAATGCATAATTTTCATTTTTTCGACTTTAGAATAATAGCTGAAACCAGTTACAAGAAAATACATTTCTGTTTTACATTTTAGACAATTTTCTAAACATAAACACGCAAAAAACTTCTTGCGGAAATATACCATTTTCATTTATTGATTAAATATTGTAGAATTTAGAATGATTCGAAGGATTAACTTTTGTTTAGCTGAAATCAGTTATGTTAGAAATATTAGTTTATTTACTATTTGGAACCTTTTCCAAATAGAAAGACTCGATTTTTTCTGCGGAAATGCATAATTTTCATTTTTTCGACTTCAGAATAGCTGAAACCAGTTACAAGAAAATACGTTTCTTTTTTACATTTTAGACAATTTTCTAAACATAAACACGCAAAAAACTTCTTGCGGAAATATACCATTTTCATTTATTGATTAAATATTGTAGAATTTAGAATGATTCGAAGGATTAACTTTTGTTTAGCGGAAATCAGTTATGTTAGAAATATTCGTTTATTTACTATTTGGAACCTTTTCCAAATAGAAAGACTCGATTTTTTCTGCGGAAATGCATAATTTTCATTTTTTCGACTGCAGAATAGCTGAAACCAGTTACAAGAAAATACGTTTCTTTTTTACATTTTAGACAATTTTCTAAACATAAACACGCAAAAAACTTCTTGCGGAAATATACCATTTTCATTTATTGATAAAAACAGGCGTGTACAAAAACGTTTGTCTCTTGAGATTTTTGAAGCGATATTAAGCTGATAAGAATAGATATTATTCATTGATCTGTGTTAAAGGTCGGGAGGACGATTAAACCCAATTTTTACATAGTTTATATTATTTATAATAGTTTATTTATTAGTTTCAGATATTCTAAAGTCGGGAAAATGATGCATTTCCGCAGAAAGTTTTTTGTGATTTTGTATTTGGGGAGGCATCTATATACTGAAAAAACATGAAACAAATTTTTTTTTGAAAATGGTTTCAGCTAAAAAAAATTTCACCCAATTGAAACTTCGCACACTTATCAAGGAACGGTGACAATATCTAAATTTAATAGTTTGTTCCAATATCCTCGATAAGATCATCAGGATCAATGATTGGTAATATATTTAATGTATGTGGGTATAGTCTGTATGATCTCATTTGGACAAAAGGGCCGCTTATTGTCCGTCAAAAGGACCAACAAGCGATCGATTTAAATGTTCATTCGGTTTTATATGGGTTTGTAGGTATAACTGTGAAGTGGATTCTCTTAACGAGATTCTCATCGACTTCAAGACGACAAATTAAACTGCTGAATTTAAATTCACTCAAAGACTTAAAATGCAAAAATAAATAATAGTTTAAAGAACTAAAAAACGCGTTTTTATAGCCAATCGAAACAAAAAGTTGATACAAAAAATTGGACTCTGCTATGAAAGTGTGTTTTGAAACCTATTTATTTCAACATTAAGTCATTGTCTAACAACGACATTATTTATATAAAAATATTCATTAGTTCAATCTTCATTGCCACTTTTTTGTGTATGTTGTTTTATTTTTAACAAAGTTTTATGTTCCAACCAAGTTAATTGCTATTTGTATTATTTGTTCAGTTTGATGAACACAATCTATAGTCCATGCTTGGTTTTTCATTATTCAGATATGCCTTGATCCCTCATTGGACACGACAACTAGGAGCAGTACAATACCTATTTTTTAGGTAATTGTCAATTAGTTAAAAAATTCTGAACACGACCTTTTCGGAACACCAATCTAGTAACTTTTAGTGGTGTTATTGAGATTTCTTAAAATGCTCCTCCTAGTTTAAAAACAAGGTATAGTAGCTGTAAATACTTTTCAAACACACTATCTTCTCTTAAATTCCACACTGAACACAGTTTACACTTACTACACCAACACTAACACTTTACACTATCTTACTAAGTTTACCTTCATTCTCTGAAGAAGATATCTTCGTTATCGAATCGGGCGTAAGATAATGTAAAGTGTTAGTGCTGGTGTAGTGAGTGTAAACTTTGTTCAGTGTTCAGTGTTCGCACATGCGCATTGCAATCTGGAATTTACAGAAGGTCAACAAGTTTTGAAAGAAATGCAGCTGAATCCTTATCACTTACAAAAGGTGCAAGATCTTTCAGATACTGATTATTAACCTAGAATAGAATTCTGTGTATGTTTTTTTCGACAAATAAGAAGGGAAAGGAATTTTTCGTTTGAATGTATTATTTACCAACGAAACACAATGAGCACATTTGTTCTGACGAAAACCCGCGCGCTATCAAAGTTACACATCATCAGCAATATTTATAATTAACGTTTGGGCTGGAGTAATTGGGGACCAGTTTAATATGTCTTTTATTCTACCGGAATAGGTATTTAGATGGACTAGATACGTAAAATTTCTAAGGAATAATTTAATAGATCTTCTTGTTGATGTATGTTATCAACTTAACGCTAGTTAATGGCTAAATGAAAACTTTACGGGCAAATGGATAGACCGTGGGTTAGTTGCCAACTGGCCAGTACGATCTGCTGAATGTAATACAGTGGATTATGCCTTGTGGGGAATATGAAAACAAAAAATACATTCGACACCAGTCAATATGGTCGGGGAACTCAGAGAAAGAATAAAAACTATACTATATAACTAAATATTGAACAATTAATTAAATAACAGCGTTTATTAATGTCGTTATCTACTGCATACAAAATTGTTTCAATAATAAATTTATTCATGAGTTAATCTGCTTTTCGCTTACAATATTCTGTATTTATTTGACTGTATCAAATTGAATTAACAAATTCCAAATTACTCTTTTAAATTGTAGAACTATGAATTACAAACCTATAAAAAACGTTAGTGTTTAAATTATTTGGAAAACATCTGCAATTACCACAAAAAGTGTCTTATATCAATAAAAAGTTGAAAATCTTGAAAATGGAGTGTTGTAGCGAGTTCAACAAAGAGTACCTTTTTTGTAAAGAATTTAGTGAAGAACTGCAACCAACAGTCTTCAGCTCGAAATACAGGATGTTTCAAGAATTAGGGACAGTAAAAGTTTACCAGCTCCTGTTAACATGTCACTGGCTCATTAGAATTTGACAAAATTGATTGTTGGTATGGTCTGAAGAGATAATAACCTACAAAACATTTTAAATTTGTATTTCATCTGCACCCTTTATTAGCCTGTATCTCACAAATTAACAAAGTTAGAGAAAAATTGTTTCTAGGTATTTTAAATGTATCTTAACGATCTACCATTCCTCTATAAAATGTGACCAAACATAGTCCAGCAATAGTACAAAAACAAACCTATTTTCTTAATATATTACACCGAGCAAGAAGCGCAGTGATATTGCCTCGGGATTGCGATATAGAGGCTGTGGGATCAATTCCCCAGGTTGATTGATCGGCTATGAATATATTTTTTTTTCAGAGGTTTTCTCCTTCGTTCGTTAAACGTGTGTAAATAACACACGATTATGGCTGAATATTTTATTCTAAACCAACTTCTGAATCGATTATTTCATTCTATTATAAGAACAGCAATTACAGATTTTATACCTTGCTACAGGAACCAAAATAATATCGAAATGTTCAAATAATAATGGGAATATTTTCACATTTATTCATACCTAAGATAATAAGGATGTATTTTCAAGAGAAAAATAACATTATTTCGAAAAAAAACTTTCTCAACAAATTTCTTCAACAAAAACTTAATACCAATATTTTTTTAAAGAACGGAAATTAGATTCATAAAGTTTTAATCAGTTTTGTTTGAGTATCATCCTTCTGACTCAACTTATGTTGAATATTTTAATTTAGCTTTACGAGGGAATCTTTCGTCGAAATTTTTATTTTAAATCAATTCCTTTAGTCTCATCAAGTTATTTTTTAATCAATTAATATCGAGAATATGATTGATCGTACATTTAATACTCTCGATGGCAAATTTCTCATTATTTTATGTACAAAAAGACCACAATAGCTATTTGTGAATTAAGAGGAAAGTGCCACTTTGCCGTTTAAGATAAAAGTTATCGAAAGCGGTAAAGAGCTTTCCGCTCGAATCACTCACAAGATATTTTCTACGATAAAACAATCTACACGGATGGAACTCGATGGGTACATTTTAAATAGTATTAGAATATTACCATGCTCAATAAAAAATATTCTTCATCAGGTGCTTTGCAAATAAACTCTTCACGTTATCCCTGGATAATGTTAAGATTTTTTTGTTTTGTTTCCTACTGACTGTTGCATAGTGGCTAATATCAATATCACTTATGATTTTAAAAATGTGTTTCAACATTAAATATTTCAACCACATTATTGAAGATTCTAGGCGTTTCGAATTGTCTCCAAATTAACTTGAGAGTACTACAAATTTAATCTGACAGGCACCTCTAACTTGATCAGATCTGCGAAACAAGCATAGGGTGATTGCGCCAGTAGTCGGCCACTTAAGAGTACATCATAGGTTTGACATGGCTCCATGGGTGGATATTCACATATAAATAAATTTAAAAAATTAAGGAGAATAGAACAAGTCATTAGAATTATAAATTAGCATATTAGAGATTCATAAGTTTTCCACGTTTTAATGGAAAAAATAATATTAACAAAAATAACACTTTTGCCAGTTATCGGCCACAAGATCCGACTTCTCGACCTTCTAGAGCGCCGGTTCCCGGCCACCTTCCCAGTTGTCGTCCATTAACGCCTTTTCTCGGCCATTAATCTTATGTTCCCTATCAATAAGGTCGATATTAGTAATACTCCAATGAGCAGCCCAAATAACGCATTTATGAGTTTATTCAAAATTTTAATACAAAAAACAAAATATAAACAAAAACTCAAAAATAAAATATGAAAACGACAAAAAGAAATGTTTATCCTCAAACAAATTAAAAACTGTATAGTATCACAGGAAATAAGGAACTAGTTAGATAACTGAATAAGTCCGGAGCCCAGAAATTTGTGTTTGCGATCACTAACAATTTTCGCAGGTATAATCCTTTTCGGCAGCTTCAATATTGGTACACTTCAGGTGGTACCATCTTATGCAGTTGTCACAGCCTATATGTTTCTCTCCCTCGTCCTCTATATCGCTAATCAGTCCTTCTTCACATAACGAACATTTCTGTTTTCGCTTTTCAGGTTTTTGTTTTGATTTCATTTTTGCTTGTCTTTCAGCAAATTTATTTCGCCTGATTAGCTTATTTTCATGCAGTTTTGCTTCACTTTCTGCTTTCAAAGAAGTCCGCATCTTGCGTCTTCTTTCTATGTCCTTATGGAAATTTAAGAGTATCAGAACGTTTCTTATGAGTATCTGGTTTAGATTCAGGGAATTTAAGATGTTTATCGAATGAATGAATTAACTGAATGGGAACCAAAGGATGACGATTTGTTCGTTTGGAAAGGGAGCTAACTGAATTAGATTTCTCCGAAACGGCTGAGGATTGGTGAACAGGTGTGCTTTCCGAACTATGATTTATCTGTAATCAAGTATCTAAATCATATTGACGTACAGCGTTGAGTGTACTTTTATCACTTCGCAACTGGTCAGAATTATTCGAGACGTTTTCACAAATCGATATCAAATTGAAATTTGTTTGGTCTTGAATACTCTTTTTGCGAATTGCAATAGTTTTTTAACCCTCTTGGAGCCAATACTTTTCCAGTTTTTGGGCATAGAGAAAATCCTGTTTCACCTCCATTGAATATTCTATCTGGATCGTCTAACACGTCTCGAGATCCTTGTTCATCCAGGTATTGTTCCAAATCTGTAAACCAATTTCTCACCCGTTCTTATGTAACTACAGCTCTATTGATACTTTCACCTTCACGGATGCTTATTTCTGGGTGTCTCCTCAAAAAGCATCTGTACCACTTCTCTCCCGGTTTCCATTCTTTGAATGGTGTCGGTTTTCCACTGTCCTTGACAATTACCGCTACAGTCTCCAACAAATCTTTCTTATGAATCGGAAAACCACACTTCGCCATATTTATCACCCATTGTGAAATTTTCTCTTCCCCTTCTATTCCCAGTACGGGATTATGTCCAATTTTCCTTTTTTTCTCTATGATTCTTAAATGGATCCTATCTTGAATTGTTGATCTAGGAACACCATTCAGTCGACAGGCTTCACGAATACCCATACCGTGCTCCTTTATATCATCAAGGGCCTTTTTTAATGCATCTTCACCATAGATCTAAACTGAGTCCCATTTTTCGGAGTTTTCTTGAGAATTATTGAAAACACCTAGGTACCCAGGCCTTATTTTTTCCCATTCTGAATATTTGCAATTTAAAGATTGAAGACAGACTAATTGCTTGAATTCAATAAAAAAAAGTGAAATATGTATTATAATTTCTATCAGGTCCATCGATAGTACCTACTGGCCGAGAACAAGCGTTTTTGAAGCTAGTTCTCGACCGCCTGGATCCTATAGAAATATGAGCTGGCCGATAACTAGCTCATATTAAACCTATTCTCGGCCACATAAAAGGCAAGCAATCATAATTACTCAATATACAACATTTTGGTGGCCGGAAACTGGCTATAGTATTAACTTATGTAGCACCGTCAAAAAGGATAGAACGATAAGTGTCCACAGCGTTTGACATTGGAATTGAGGGAGGACGAATGGACAGCTTATTATTCAAGTTCTCGGCCGACAAATGGAAAATCGTTGTTTTAAGACTCCAGAGCACCGGTCACCGCTTAATAAAAAGAAGAAATATTTATTTTCAATGTTGTTGCATCAGAACTGCAGTTTAACATGTTCAGATACCTCCTACATCGAAAGTTTATAGTAGATCTAACAAAATTAAACAGAAACTTACCGTTGAGGGTATGAATAATTGTATTGGCAGCACAGGTAAATCTAAAGGAAAATGGCGGGAAAACTGTGGCCGAAAGTTTGGCGAAGTTTTCGAAGTTGAAGAGTTATTTTTCTTGTTATTCCATTAAAACGGCCGACAACTGGAAGTGGCCGACAAACTGGCGCAATCTAGCGAGATCATTATATACTTTTGGATTACTTTCAATATTTCAAGAATTATTTAAATATGAAACGACGGGAGTTATCCTGCTAGTTCTATTTGTATACTATGCTATATTCGACAATAATTTTTCTATCCAACTTAAGGCAATGACTAAAACGTAAACGCAGCATTTGACAAGAACGCAAGTGCAGTAAGTACTTCTTGAACGTATTTAAATACGTTCAACGTAAACTTGCGTGTTTCTACGTCTACCGTAAACGTAGGTTTTATTAAGCCGAGTTAGGCACTCGGAACACTCGAATATAAACGATTTTCTTCACGTGCCACTTCACTTGCATATTTTCATTATAAGTAGAGTGTAACATAACTTCTCTATTCTGGTAAGTATATTATTACAAATTTAATGGTATGTTAATAAAAACTCACAAAATAAAGAAAAAACCAAATAGAAATAACACAATAAAGTTGGGTTAGGTCAACTTTCAATGGACAAAAATGTAAACAAACGACAAACCTGGCATCAATTGCCTTAACTATTTTTAAGATGCAATGAAATACGTAAACGTATTGGGTATACGTCGTGTCAATACGTTTACGAGTATGTGCTGCCTTAAGTGTCTAATTGCTTTAATCGTAATCGTAAGAAGTAAATTTTGAGGTCAAGTGGCTTGGCCGAGGGACGATGACCATTTAACCAGTATCTATAGTATTAAGTCTATTCAATCCAATATTTGCTGGATAGGATGAGGGTAGCTATGCATTTTCACAAGCAGAGGTCTTTCAGAATGGCTAACTCACAGAAAAGGTAGATCACGGTAAGGAAATATTAACTTTGGGTTAAGTAACAGAGGAATCACATTTAGCTAATACTACAGTTTTAAATTAGACGCTTTGACAAATATCAGTATCAAGTTCTATACATCCAGCTTTTTTAATGGCAGCAGGTGCATTAGGATGAAAGGAAGCCAGAATATTGATTTTTATTAGTTCCTCATACAATTCTTCTCTATGCTGTGAATATTTTTTACAAGCCGAAAAATGTGATCCAAATCACATTTATACAATTGCAACTGTCGCACAAGTTCGAATCGACTATTTATTTTACTGAGATGGGCGGGATAGTAAGCATGACCAAATTTAAGTCTACTTATAGTGTCTATGAGGTTTAGTATCTGCTGATATAAATACGTCGGTGTAGTTCTGTAACAAATATTTACCTCAATGACGTATTAGTTAATACGTCATGGATTCACCTTTTTGAGATATTATGTTGGAGAGAGTCACTATAAAATCACTGATCTAGGTGTAATATTTCAGAGTTAGTTTAGATTCACAGAACATGTATCAATGATCTCAACAAATGCGAGCAAATTGTTGGGCTTCATTAAAAAAACAACTCATTAGTTTTGGAATATAGATACCATCAAGTCATTATATTCTCCACTTATTCGTGCAAACTTGATTGATTTATTGATGAGTTTCGCACCACCAGACAGAGCACCACCAGTCCTCGGCACCTCAGCCTTTATGTACTCTTGATTCTACCGGAGAGACCAGTAACCCTTAACAACAGTCCTTTCACCAGATTCTTCTTGGAGAAATCCTCCCTTGGGCGCTCTAGTCCTAGGAGTATATATCTCTAATGAGACAGTGCTTCACATTCGAAGATAATATGTGCGGCTGTTTCCCCCTCTTCCATGCACAACCGACAGATAGATTCCTTAGGGTATAGTGACCGGTGAGTAATCCCGTGACTTCTATAATCTGGCTCATGCTGAGGTTTGATATTTCGTTAGTTAGCGACTCCGAAGGTTTTTTTGACAAGGAGTTTGCTGTGTTCCTGCTTTTGCTCCAGTACGTCTGATGTTTTGTTCGAATCCACCGAGGTGTAAAACCACGTGCTGCAGTTTTTGATATTCTAAATGTTCAGGAGCAGTGAATGCAGTATCAGACCCTAGCTTCGCTAGGGTGTCTGCCGTTTCATTGCCTACAATACCCTTGTGCCTCTGGACCCTCTTAAGTGTCTGCTTGCTTCCAACCCATCCCAGTTTAGTTAGATATGGTATGATTGGTCGTTAATTGTGGCCAACATGTTATCACTTCTCATTTCAAGAAGCGAGTTTGTGATAACATCTGTGATTCTGGAATGACTGTTTTTATTAAGATTAATTAATGGAATTACAACTTCAGAATATCTTCGGAAGAAAATATAATTTTATACTTTTCTGCACAGTACAAGACCCAAAAAATACCATTCAAAAACCCTCGCTATAATTTATGCCTACTCTGTACAATATATACAGAAACATGTAAAAAGGCTCTCCCAGTTTTTTTTCTTAAAAAAATTAAAAAACGTTCCGCGACATAGTGTGGTAGAGAAACAAATAACAAAGGAATTTAATGTTGGCCCCAGGCAATTTGTAGCGTTACTCTTGTAATGAGTTCGTTGTTCAGAAGCTTTCTCGCAACAATCACTCCCTCCTGTCCTCTAATTCCGAAATCCGAATCATTTCGAATAATGTTGGTAAGTTTACGAAGGCCTATAGCGACTTGCTCCTCGTAAATAAGGAGGATGAAATACTATCCTTGCTTCTGTTCCTTAATATTGCCATAATTAATGATGTTGGAATTAACTTGACGTCTTCGAAGTTTAGTTTCTGTGCTATGCTGCCTTTTTATAATCGAAGTTACTGTTTTACAGGAAGTCACTTGTATCTATAAAATTTCCAAGTTTATACAAAAATAAATTTAATTTCACAAATAATTTAGTACCTTGCAGTATTCCGGTAAAATAATTATTAATAATGATAATGAACAACTTTATCAGTTCCGAACTAAATCTAAGACTAATATTTAAATACGACAATGTAAAAAATCACATTATAAGGCAAAGTTTAATTTATCCGATAAGGTTAATAATCTATAATTTACTCCTCCATTTAACCTTCCGATAACTAATAAAATATTTTATAAAAATGTCCAAGACAGATGATTCTTAATGAAGATGTGTTTAAATTGTAGAATAATAAAAAACACTCACCAAAAGTATAGAATAAGATAGAGAGGAAAAAACCACATCCTCGATATTTATAAATGAAAAATTCTGGGCCACAGGATGGTATGATGCTAAAGTATAACTTTCCAAAGAAATGCGATACGGAATTCAGTAACAAGAAGGAACAGGATCCCAACACCATTACCAGACTTGGAAAGAATGTCATTCAATCCAAAGTAATAGAAGGGATACGGCAAGGAATCAAACACTCTGAAAGCTTAGGAATAACCCCAAGTATATTTCAAGCAAAAATTCACGCCATAGGAAAGTGTGCCCAGTTCAATATTGATAAAGGATATAGATGGCAAAGGATTATCATCATGTCGTATAGTCAAGCAGCCATTAAAGCACTGAAATATTGTATAATCAGTTCTAAAATGGAGTGGGAATGCCTGGGAAAACTCAATGAACTAGGCGAGAATAATGTCGTTACCTTACTGAAGGTTCCAGCACACTGGAATAGAAGGAAATGAAATAGCAGTTGAACCAGCAAAGAAAGGGGCTGAAACACTCTTTTAGGGGTCGGAAGCTATTTGCAGTATCAGCTCCAATGTAATATAGAAATAGGCAACACCGAAAAGAAAAAGACCATTGAAAATATCTACTAGGGCTAAGATATTAGAAGATACTCCAGAGACCCAATTCTTGAACACCGAGGAGTAGAAGAACCGAGAGAAAGGAGGCGTGGTTCTATCGAGAATGAATAAATGATGTTCTTGAACGTCATTCTATCGAATGTCAATAGAAGGATGGCTCCCTCATGCTTCTACTGGGTAAATTGGAGAGATCAGCCAGGGAACACTGAATAATTTGAAAGTTTTATGAATTTATTTGAAGCTGAGGACCATTCACTCAACTGAAGCCTGCGAATTGCATAAAATTCTTTCAGGAAATATATCTAAATAAGGAACTACTAGTCACAGAGACTATCTGTTATATATTTTATGATGGTTAGATCAAATAATAATTAAAAGATTATTGTGTAGCACTTTATTAGTACTTTCATTAGCAGTAACTCTGTCGCATGTCAACATTAAACGTCAACTCTACGAAAAGGGAAGAAGATGGCCTTTTACTGAATGGCATAAGCCACTCACAACACTCTTCTCAGGAACTAAGTAGAAGAAAGGGGCACAATATATCTTTTAGGTCTCGGTGGATGTCACCCCAGTATACATACATGTACGTATGTATACTATTGTATACTGAGATGTTGGGAAAAACTTTGGTTAACTTAAATTCACCACTAGTGAAAATTTTGACAATTATTGAAAACATGTCAAACAAAATTTGACAACCAATATTAGAATTCCTTATACAACAAATTTTTACATATCCTGAAGTTTTATTCTAAATGTACTGAAAAAACTAATAGATAACTGTATTCGGTGTTTACCTTTTTTTAGAATCTGCCAATGACCTAATAAGTGGTATTACGTGAATAAATAACGGTTTGCATATTTTTCTAATTGATGTGTTAAAACATTTTTAAAAATTTCCGCAGTTTGCATTTTGACCCCACTGACTGTCCAATTAGGTTAGGTACAAACAAAACCAAATATCCAGTAGTGCATATCGCATAGTGGCAATTAACTGAACTATAAAAAATACATTATAGAACTCATTTCTATCCTTATCAGATACATGATTAATCCCAAACGAAATGAGATAGCAATACAGTTTATCAATAACATTTACCCTGACTTACCTTTCATTTGTTTAACGTTTTGTTTTGTTTTGTTGATTTGATTGTTTTGGATTTGTCTTTTTGTTTAAAGAAAACCAAATCGTTTGCTACTGATTTTTTCCTTGTATTTTATAACAGACCATTATAAATTAGGCCTTTGATGTAGCGAACTTAGAAAAGGGAAGAGGTTCGTTCAGCTAAAGCGGGATACTTTTAATTAGAATGCTCTATTATAAAGTATTAAGTATCAATTTAAAGAGAATAGAGCAGGGACGGTACTTCTATAATTACATTTCGCATTTGATAGATCGATAAGTCAAGTGCATTGTGATACTATTTATGAGATTATATTTCAATCTAATTTATTTTAGGCGTTTCAAGCCTACGATTGAAGATGGTTTATGGAGTTATCTTCATTTTTTTAGCTTGTGCGTTAAAAGTTATGTTTTGCATTGTTTGAAGTTTTAGACGTAAATTGCTCATGATCTAGAAGACACAATGTGATACCCTTGGTTACTTAATAGATACTGTAGAAAAAGATAAGAATTATGGTTCCTTGCTCCAAGTATGTATATATGTAAATAATAATATGTAATGTAAGTATTTACTAGTTATATTATTAATTTGTTGTGTATATGTGATAAGGTTCAAAGCAGGGTGAAACAAAATAGTAATGGCAACTGAGAAGTTCAAATGTTTGTTTGTTTCGTTTAATTTTTTGTTATGTTTTTCAATTTGGTATTTTTTTACTGTTTTTAAGTAGTGTTATTATTATTAAAAAAGTATGCCTATTTAGTTTTTGTCTATTTTTTATGTTATAATTTTTCATAATCATATGTACTGCAATCAAAGGACTAACTTTTCATTTGCTTATTATAACTGCATAGAGAAAAACAGTTAGAGTGCAGTAACATTTTATTATATAGATATTATCCCAGCTCAATCCTCACCTATGTTATGTTTTTGTTGTTATTTTCGCACAAAAACTGGATTTGTAATATGTACTTAATTATTAAATAACAAATTCCTCAACACAAAACACATACATTACTCGACCGGTTTCACAAATAAGATTTTCATCGTCAGGACTACATTATTCATTTTATTTAATAATAAATGAATAGTGACCGAAATCATAAAAACATTATACGGTGCAGAACATAAATTTCAGCCAATCAGACATGATATTTACAAATATCGATATAGCTGGTTTGAAAAGCTGAGGCGCAGTTAACGGATATTTATAAATAACGCAAACCTAAGCATGACAAATTCGTTCCGAATTTTCCTCCCTTCCCAGTGGTTCAAAATTTTCGAAATTTTTGGGTTGTCAACTTGGACCGAAGTCCCCCATTGATGTTAGAAGCGTCAATATCAAAAATCAGAAGAAAAAAATGTCTCCTGACGATGAATGAATGGTTTTGTCAACTTGACATGTTTTTGAAATATATGTCAATATGATATTTATTCCAAATTACAATGGTTAAAACTTTGCCAAAAATTATCTACCATAGTGCAAAAATATTTTTAAAGTCACTCAAAAAAAGCATAATCCAAGAAATAGCATCAAGTCAAGAAGCTGCTAGAATTCGATATAACTGTCAAACAACTGAAAAGTCTGAAACTATAGTTCATATGCCTGTAAACGAAGCTAAATTAATTCTTAACGTGAGTAATATATGCCCAGAGGATATTGAACAAAATTTTAAACATTTATACGAATGCAATAGTAAGAAAAACGGCGGGTCATTTTATTTACAATCCAAAATTGTGAGAGCCAAAGAAGTATTAAATTTGGAATTGAAAAGAAATAACAGTAAACTACATGATTAAATTACAGTTTCTAGTGAATTATATTTTATTTGAACAACCGAAAAACTACCAAGAAATCATTTCTCGAAATTTATTATGAATTTTTTTTTAATGATTTTATTTATTCAAACCAAGAGAAAAACCATCAAAACGAGTAAATAATTTCACTATTTTTAAGCTGTATTGTTTCTGCATAGAAGTCTACCAACTACTTTAAAAATCTCGTTTGTTTGCTCTACCTTCATGTTTCATTTAATCGTCGTCGTTATGCAGTTGATATTTGTATGCTTCTCTTGATATGATCATTATATCTACAAAATTATTTATTTAGCTTCATTTTCCTATAAAAATGAAACGGTTCTTGTTCATATCTGTAAAGTCCTTTTTTTATCATTTCGCCTATCCAGTAATTTTATAAATACGAGGTTTATTGGAAAAAGTTGACTTTATTTTTTTCAAAAAATATTTATTTATTCATCAATAACTTGTGTCTCTTCGAAGTAATCCCCATCAAATATAATACACTTGTGCCTGCCCTTTTTTCGAACATCCTAGTACCAACGCATTGTAATTGAAAAAACTGTGACCGGAACCAACATTTGACCAAGCTTGGCGTATTTTTTCGGTCTTGGTTCCTCTGGCAGCTTCAGTTGGGATTGCTGGTCTTTGGTTTCGCCGCCAGAACAATAAACCCATATTTCGTCAGCAGTAATAATCCTTTTGAGGAAATCTGGATCGTCGTTGACATACAGTTAAAGCAAACAGAAAACAATACAGGCCATCACTGAAAACGTCCGGCTCTTTGGCAACTGATCACATATTTAAGTATCAGAGGCAGCATATTTGAAAGAGCGGGATGTAATGCAACCAATATCTAAGAACATAAAAATTTCATAATTTCGATAACTGAAACGTTTAGAAACTTTACTTTTCTTGTGATATCCAATTCAGTTGGTCTGAGTTGTGGGGCAATATAAGACACCAAACGTACTCAAAACACTAAGATCTATTAGATCATTCACCGAATCTTTCGTAAGACGAAATTTTCAAATAAAAACCGCTTCATTAATTGTAGTGAACGGATTCAAAGGATTTTGTGGAACCCGGAAATTTTAATCTTGTATTTTCGTCAGCTTTAAATTTTTTGTTACCATTGAATTTACAAGCTCTTCCATCCTCGTTTTCTTGAAAACAATTAAATAACAATTTCAAGTTTTATAGCACAAATAGTATTAACCTGTAGGTACGCGCTGTCACTTATCACGTTCAAAAATGCGTCCGCTGCATAACGAACACTATAAAGGTTTGAGCAAGTCGCATGAAGGATATTTTTGATAGACTAGAGATTTCTTCGAATTTGCTTGAAGTGAAGCATGCTTAAAAACAATAGTTGACAAATGATAGTCAATTCATAAAGAATGAGAATATAAGATCATTGGATTATATACATAGCTCCGCGATTCCCAACTAGGTATTTATTTTTGACCGGCTCATTATATCCATTACTGTTCCAATGGCTCGATTTTAAAATTCTTAGCCATGGTGCAAAACAAAGCTGTTGAGAAGAATTCAACTCCCAAGTATATAAACTGCTTTAATATTTCCAAGCAGTTCCCACTGTAATGAAATTTTTTATTGTAGTTATGTTCATGGTCACTTTTTGCGAATACCATTACTTTCGTTTTTTATCGACCACAGACCAAATACAATGAAAAGACTGCCCACAGTAATTAAAAACTTGGTCTCGCCGAAAATGGTGCCATCTTTAGTTGTCATGATATGTTAACAGAGATAGTTGCGCAGAAATCTGATCATTTCAATGGCGGTGAATTTGAAACTACCATTTATTTCAAAATTAATAGTTTTGAAACATCTCAACCTGTAACCATTTATAGTGTACATAAAGTGTGTCTAATGTAGGCACACTTTGTTCTGCATATATTTTGTAAATTGTACGCATTCATCAACTCGATCTAATTTCCTAATTGATCCATAATCACGAATAGGCTTCCTTGAAGATTTTAGATTATTGACAATACATTTCACGGTCGACAGAGTTGTTTTAGTCAAAATAGCAGTTTCCTTTATGGCACTGCTTTTATCTATCCCTCCTTTTTCGGTGATTGTAGAAAAAACATTGTTAATAATTTGTTTTGCGTGTATAGAAAAATGAATGCTTTTTCATACAAGCAGTTTACATTATCCATTTACTTTGAAGCATCATATTTCTCACCAAATTGCCACTGTTTCAACCACTTCAGTTTCAATTAATTTTGGAGTACGATGTATACATTACCAACACTCCGAACGGGATTGGTTTAAATTGTAACGACGTTTACTATTAGCTGGGAATTATCTTTAATCCCAAGACCGGTGCAACTGGTTGCTGAAGACATAAGGAATCCTATATATTAAGCTCTCAACCGACAAATAAATAATTCTAAACTCCAATGCAAAAAAGTTAATGTTAGGAGGAATATGTATTTTCAGTAGTAATATCAGAAGAAAGCAGCAATAAAATTTTCGTTGCCGATAGGCAATTGGTTTGAGAAAAAATCTGAATAATTATTTTGTCTTTATTGTTATTCTTGTGTAATATTCGTGATTATTTTTTATAAAAATATAAAAATTCTAATAACCATAGGTAGCATAAAGTAGCCATTAAAGCACTGTGTTTTTGTGTAATCAGTTCCAAAATGGTATGGGAATGCATAGAGAACCTCAATGAACTAGGCGAAAAAAACATCGTCATCTTACTGTGGATTCCATGACACTCTGGAATAGAAAGAAATACAAAAGCCGATGACTAACAAAGAGATGGACTGAAACACCATTTTGGGAGCAGGAACCCTTTTGCGGTATCAGCGTCAATGAAATATTAGAAAAAATAGGCAACGCCGAAAAGAGGAGAAGATCTGACTATTGGATGATCTAGTGGGGCTTAGACAATCAAAGATACTCCTGGGAGACTGCAACCAGTTGAGAACAAATAGAGGCCTAAGCCAAAGTAAAACTGCACTAAGAGTTTTAACGGGACGCTGTCGCCTGAATGGACACCTTAAAAAGCTAAGAATAGTGGAGCAAGAAGAATGTAGTTTCCGTTGAAGAAGAAACCTCCATCCACATACTCATGGATTGCATAGCGATTCAGAATCCTAGGGTAGCACTGGATAGAAGAGCTAAGCTAAAGCCTGTAGATATCATAAAATTTCTCCGGGAAATAGGTCTAAAGGAACTACTAGTCTCTGAGACTTTCCTTGGGAACTAAGTAGAAGAAAGGGGGTACGATAGATCTTTTAAGTCTCAGTGAATATCACCCCGATATACATAAATACATACAACATGAAGTAGGCACAAAAATTAATGCGAACTAAAGTTTTGAACATGAAGAACACAAATATTAGAACTGCTTTTCCCTCGGTTAATGTTTGTGCAACATTGCATTGCATTAATAATATTTCCTTCTGAATTTCTTCTCAGACTACTTGTTAGTTTTGAAAGGTGTTCACGGTTCAACTGGAGATTAGATTTTGATGAAGTAGATTGTTTGTGACCCTTAATTTTGATAATTTACCTGTTTCTGCAAGATATGACACTGCAGTAGATCTTGCAGAGTGATCGATAATTTTAACTTTGTTGTATTTATACATTTCAGTAGATTCCTTGAACCATGTCGAAATAATCTTCACGCAAATTGGTATATTTTCCCAAACCTGATTTACTGTAAAGAGAAGCATTTGAGTTTTAATATCTTCGTTTTCCTTACTCAGTCAAATCTCAAGGTTATTCTTATTGGATATTAACCATTTACTGTTTGCACATCTTTCAGATCTGCCCTGTGCTGTTTCTGAGAATATCGGGTTATACTCCAGGCGACATTGATTGAGCCATCGTTATTTTTTTCCTCATTCAAATAATATACAAAAACATTGTGCGTCTTCACAACGTCACACCAAATCATATGACGCGATGATATAAAACTTTTTTTGCAATCCAGACGGTGTATTTTCATCGTAGTTGTTATTACCTTCAAGGTCTGCTTTCCTTGGCTACACACAATTGTAAGTTTGGCAGCACCGAATCAGGGTAGAAGTGGAGTTATTGCTGACAACCAAGAAAAAGATTAACCAGTCGAACCGCCATTGCCTCTTAAGCGACATGTTTATAGGTTACAATTATCATTATCGATCTAGAGAGTGAAGTGAATCTGTTAAAAGTTTTATTAGATATACAAAAGTAATATTTGATCATTTCCTTCTGTGGTTCAAAGATTCCGAACTGTGCTGCCTTTTTTCGGATTCTTTTTGCAGCAATTTGCCCGGGTTTTCCTGGAATCTCTCGCAGATTTAAATTAAATATCTTCAAATGCATCCGAAATAGAATTTTTGTAATAATTTGGCCGTTCTGATCCACATAATTTTAATCTCGGTTTCCATAATCATCACCATTCTGATTTTTATTATTAAATGAGTTGTCTTCCAAGATATCGGCCAAGCTTGTCACTGCTGTGTTTTCATTTGAAATCCCATTCCTCACAAAAAGAATTACATTTTTTACAAACGGATATATTGCTCACCATCGTTTTCTTGCATCCATTTTCCTTTATTTTCACACTAATTTCATCCACCGATAGGGAGCTAAAATAATTTTACTAATATTTTTAGAAACTACTAGTTAAATATTGATCTCGGTCCACTTAGGTCTGGCAGTTCATCGGAAGTTTAATTCGGGGAAAACTAATCAAGGATTACTTAATTCATTGTTTTTATACGTTGAAACACATTCACCAGCTTTCGTATTATATTCTGGTTAATTAGGACTGTTCCGCGCCGAGAGCTGAAATATAACCCCAACTTTTAATTTCTTGCAATAAACAATTCTGATTTTTTTTTAATTAGTCTGGTTATTGATATTGTTGGGTATTAAATGTACAATATTTAGGATCATTTCTTATGGCAGCAGAAACCTATCTAAAAATACTGTTTCTTTTAATTCTCGAAATGACTTCGACGTTATCTGAGTAGTGGCCTCTTTCTTCGAGAGGCAGTAATCATTTCCAAAATTGTCAGTATGTATTCCATAATTTATCTAGTAAGTGTGGGTTGTATGGAACTTAGTTAAACTAGGTTTAAGCTTGAACTTGGTTCTAGCTAAAAAAACAAGTTGTATAAACCAAGATTAGATTCGATGTAAGGTTTAACTAGCTGGATCAACTTACTCACCGAAATTGTTGGTTTAAACCTAATTAAGAAGCAGCGCAGCAGCAGAGCATAGTTTTCATTTAACATTGGTGGTATTGGCCTTGTTAGGTTATGTATTTGTGTGAAAACGTATATATTTTGACATTTTGTAATAATTATGGAAAATATAACAGATGATGAAGATTTTTTGGAATTAGTAAATCTGCTTTTCCAAGCAGAGCTCCACGAAATTTTCGTTATAGAGAAAATCACTTTCAGAAATGGAATGAAGATGAATTTAGAAAAAGATTTCGTTTATCAAAAGAAACCGTACGAATAATAGTGGATAGCTTAAGGGAAGACCTTCCTTGTTTGAGAAATTTGTAAGTTTTGCTTTATAATGATTTTTAATGTTTCCCTTTTTTTCTAGTAATACAGCTGTAACGCCAGAAGAAATGATATTAGCTACTCTCATATATTTAGCAACGGGAACAATCTTGCAAGTTATGGCAGATTTCTGTGGAATTGACAAATCTACAGCAAGTCGTCTAGTTGGGGATGGGGGTTATCCAATTAGGAACTATTTAATAACACCATTATTAAACCCCACCAATCAACAGGAGCACTTATTCAACACATCACACATTCGAACCCGTAACACCATATAACGTTGTTTTGGAGTACTTAAAAAAATATTTCCAGTTCTGGCTTTAGGTATTCGCTTACATATTTCTAAAGTTGAAGCAATAGTTGTCGCATGTGCTGTACTGCATAATATTGCAGTTCAAATGGGAGAGCCAGAACCAGAAATCAACGAAGAAATCGCAGAAGCTATTAGGATCACAATGAATGTTAATTTGGATATTCCTCCTAGAAATCCGCCACGGAACTTTAATGTAAATAACCTCAGAAGATATAACCTTATAAACAGTTATTTCTCTCATCTTATTCAGTAGTAATTATTTTATAATAGGTATGTGTATTTATCTTAAAACTTCTATGTTGTATGTTTTTTTATAAAAATACCTTTCTATCTTTGGGAAGAAAAATAAATGATAATTAAATATGATTAATTGAATTTTTATTTGCAAACGTTTAACAACTTATAACTAGTCATTTTTTCTGCAACTTGTGCAGACATACATTTTTTCTTTTAATCTTAATATTTGCTCATGCAGTTCTCGATTCAATTTAAGTTTTTGCTGGTGCTCTTCTTTATGCCGTATTCTTTGGTCATGTTCTGCCTGCAAATGTTTTAGTTTTTGTAAATGTCCATCCACTATGCATTTTTGGGACACTTGTTGGTTTTCCTGTTTTTCCTTTGCCCATAACCCTAATTTGCTTTTCAAATCTGTCATCCCTTTACGATTTGGTGTATATTTAGGTGAAAATACTTGTGGAGGTTCTCCAATTTCTGATAATTTTCGTCTTTTACTTTTATTTTCACCTTCTCTTTCATCTATTTCTACAGAAGTAATAGTCTGACTCTCATCTTCAACAACAAATTGGATCTCCATCAAATTCAGAAGTGAAACCAGTTATTCGTTGGCCTAGAATTTCTTCTATGTCATTATCATCTCTACTGTTATTAAGTGGTGGCTTATGCGGGCCACCCCCCGTGCTATACTGATATTGCTTTTGTTCCGAAAAACTTTTTTTTGTCCTTTTTTAATATTATTATATTTCATTTTCAGAGCTTCAACACTTCGAAACTCTTCTCCCACAACCTGGTTAAAATATTTGCAGATATTTACCCAGGCTAGGTTCTTATGTTTATTTGTGACTGTGTCTGTTTTCTTATTTTCTATAATATTAACATACTTATCTTTTATTATAGAGACCAATAACCCCTCTTCTTTGGAAGAAAAGTTTTTCTCTCTTTTGTTTATTTTGTCGGTAGCTATAAAAACAGAAACAATTAGGTATACTATATTTTATAATGGTTATATGTATTTTTCTTACCCATGGCACTTTAAAAATAAACCAATATTTTTCTCAATACTATTCTAACAAAACAAATTAAACAAGCAAAGCATCGAGAAATGTAAAATTTAATCACAACAGAGACAACCAAGAGACGGCCAAGTACAAGAGCATTATTGCTTGATTGACGAATAAAATAGTCCTGCTAGCTCTATCCTTGTTCAGCTGATAAGTATAGGACATATCACATCTTTGTCTTATATTCGCAAAGGAAGCGTAGATGGCAGCAAAAGTATGGCATTTTTGACATAACGGCAAACCTTAGAACGTGAAGTTTGTTTGATGTTCTAAGCGGTGAACGTCATGATCTGTGGTGAACGTGACACGAGACGTGCCAAAGTCTTCAGCCGCCATTATTGTTTTGATGTGTTTGCTTAACTTTGTTTTATTTATGGTGTTTTACTAAATCTAGTATAATTTTACCAAATTAACGTACTTATTTATAAACTGTGTAACAGCATTGTATTGGTAACAGTGGGTTGTTTTACAATTATTTTAGACTTTTGTTTGGGGATTAGTTTGTGTTTGTGTTTTCTATCGCTATCGATAGCTATTGAAGTTAAAGACGCGGTTACATTTTTATTTTTTAATTATTTTTATTCGGTACGACGTTGTATAGTTTGTGGAAGCAGTGCAGACATTGTAGAGAAACTGCATAATTCTCCTCTTTGATGAGAGGTAAGTTTTTAACATATTAGTCATTTTTATCTGGCTCCTACATATTGTACATATTGCAGATGAAGCAGATCTAGTTGATGACCCACCTATTCCTAGTTGCTCTAAGCAACAGAATCAAGAGCTTCCTGGACCTCAATAATGTTTATATAATAACTTTTTAGCAGTATGCTGTTTAGCTCATAACCACTTTTTGTATTTTTCAATAAACTATGTTTTTTTAGTTTTGTTTTTTTTTAATGAAAAAAATGAAAAAATAAAACAAAAATAAACGAAAGAGGGCTTGCGCGCGGATTTTTGAATATTCTGAGAATCGCGAGCGCCATCTCCACTCACTGTATAGACCAGTGGAACAATTCATTACTGTAGAACAAAAACTTCACGTATACTTGGCCGTCTCTGGGTTGTCTCTGATCACAATCACACACAAAACACAAACGTTTGACTGGTTTGACAGAGTCACGACAGAGTTTAGTTAGCTATCAGTAGTGCCAACTACTCTAAATCCAAGTTCACCTGATCACAGGAAAAATGTCTATCATACAACACATTTCTATTTAAACTTGGTTTATTTTTGATCCAAGGTTGAAGTGAACTGCTGGTTAATTGAGCTCGATGCAACTCACCTTAAGTAATATAAAAGTAATTTACAATGGATTTAATCATAGAAAGAGATTTAAAATTAATTGGAAATTTCTCCCACTTCTACATTCCGTTTGTTATTCGTTGTAATCGATTGGCATGACAGAAAGCAGTGGTTTGCTTTTTAATGCGCATGCCTCTAACCGTTTCTAATAGTTTTTGACTGTTCTACGAACAAAGCTAATACTCAGATATCATACAAACCGGTCAATTATCTCTTTAAACAACCGAACTACAGATATTACTTTGAACCACTGTTAAACTGGGTTTATCGCATCCATTAAAAAACTGAAACAGAATTGGTGAACTTGGTTCAATCGATATCGCTGGATTATCTCCGATAGAACGACCGGCACTGCGAGTATTGGCTTTTAGAAACGTCAAAAAATAATCAATTCAATATCTGAATTTTTTTTCAGCAAAATATAGATAAAATGAGTAACATTCACTTGAACGTCCATTTTTTGTTGAAAACTAACGTTTACATTATTCTAATTTTATTCATCCTGTGAAATAATTTCGTAGTTAAGTTTTTCCGAAATAACTTCTCTAGACCTAGAGCTATAAACCAAAAAACAAAATGTTTCATTTGAAAGAATTAAATAAACTTGTCATATAGACTAAATGCTTGCAAACATTCCATTATTAGTTTACTGGATTATTAAATATTGTTGATAACATTTTAATCAATATTATCCAATCAGATAATAAAAAAAAATCTTATTTACAGTCCAGTTGTTTATGGAAAAGTAATCCCGATAAATATAAAGAGAGTGCAATAAGTGTTGATCGCTACATTTTTAGTTTAAATTTCGCGCGCGTCCCAACCTCTTTCACGACGCTGCCATATGTTATTAACAACAGCATAAAAAGTTTATTTTAATCATTTGTTTATGACTCTCTTATCACATGCTCTGAAGTTCAATTTGTAACTTTCTAAAATGTTGAAAGAATATTTTTCTTCCCGTTGATACCACTTGCATTGTAACCTGAATGGAACTTTTAGTGGATCATTAAATTCTGAACATTAATTACTGAAAGAGTATTCCATAGAAGAACCTTCAACTTTCTACCATCAAGAGTACATTGCGAATAGAGTTAATGTAAATCAAAAAGTTAGGTGTCGACCCAAGATTTTAATTACAAGAGTTTTGAACGAAAATCACAAAGTTCTTAGTAAGTTAGTTAGTTTGTTAGTGAACTAATCTCAAGACCTATTGAGTTTTTTTAAATTTAATAGCATTGAAGTAATTAAGGACTAAAATGTTACGAGTAACAAAATGGCTTTCGTTAAATCCAGGTTTTCGCATTAATATTAGACGTTTGATAACCACAATATTAGGAAACGTAATGGTTGATCCACACTATAATCTCCACTTCAGTTTCAGCTTATGCTGATCTATTGTCGAAGCCACACGTTTGGAAGCTCTTAAAACACTGGTCTCAAAAATGTATAACAAATACTTGGTTCCAAAATTTATGGATTTTGTTGGCTCTACTGAAATTTTTTTAGGATTGGGGATCTTTTGTTTTTATTTCATTAAATTATAAATCAAACAACTAAATTTAATGAGTTATTAGAATAATAAATTACAAGTAACAGCTAAGGGTGTTCTGGAAAATAAATAAATTGCAAAATCGAATACTAACTTATAACATTTTTTTGATGTAAAAGGTGTTCAAAATGTTGCCCATTCACTTCTTGGCAGTAATGCAACCTATTTTTTAGCCAATCCACCTTGCTGGAAAACAGCATTTAGATACTTCCGCACTCTGATAGCATAAGAAGGCAAAGTCTTGCTGATAATCCTCCGGTTTGTTCCCACTACTTTTATTTTTAATATCACCAGTGACGGCTTTAGGGGGGACAACCCGGGCGCATATTTACAGGGCGCCGCGCGCGCCGGTATAACTCAATTTTAATATCTATCTCTATAGATGTAAAGAAAAATATAATTCGGTGTAGTAACTTTTGGTTTTTAATTGTAACTAGCGACAGCATAGTCAGACATAATTTACACAATAGGTTTGTTCTGGAATCGTATCGAGTACTGTATAGTGCGCCAATTCGAATTAGGGATGGACACATTAACTTTATCACCCCTTCCAGAAGATAGTTTTTGTACAGTCCCAAGAACGATACTATAATCAGTTGGAAATACAGCACTTGCGCGAACGATAACTAGAACGGTTCTATCGCCAGTTGGAACGAACCTAATCATTACAAATGACAGTCTATGTGTTTCATAAAAATCGGTTCAGTAGTTTTTGCGTGGGAGAGTAACAAACATCCATCCATACATCCCGATTAATCCTCACACTTTTATAAGTAAGATATAAAAGGGCTCCAAATGCATTACTCGCCCAGGGCGCGTAGATGTTAAAGGCCGGCCCTGAATATTACCTACGTTTTTAGCAAATATTCATTTTTTTTTATAAAACTACTATTTGCTTTATTTTGTTCATGATATTAACTGCCCTGGAATTAAAGCAATTGAGAATATTAGCCATTATTATTATTGCGAGGTCACCAACTCAAAGCCGGTCCTGTCCCTCGACTGTAAATTTTGGTGGCTGCGTCCCTTTCGAGAACATTCGCTTTGTTTGTGCATAGGACAAGCGCGGAAGGTACTGAAATTTTCTAGAGTTGAGAAGGACTATATATACGCGGGTTTTTGAGTGCGTGAACAATTAATTAGTGAAACGAAGACAAAGAGTTAGTTCATTGACATAGACCGAAGTTCTTAGTAATCGGGCAGTGCATTAAATACTGAAGATAAATAGTGTAATATTCAAGTGGTAAAAATAAATTAGAACTATTATACCGAGTGTAAATAAATTAGTAGACATTAAGTATAGTGTGTATATAAATTAAGTTTAATACAGTGTGTGTTTCTTTAAATAAATAGATAGTAATTAGACACAGTGTGTTTAACTTTATCCCACAAGTAAAAACTATTTAAATGAATAACAAAAACATTACATTATATAAAATAAGAGAGGGTAGCGAAAACACCGTCGTTGCAGTGAATAGCAAACAAACCGTCTAAACTGATCATTAATAACATTCACCAAATTTAATGATGATTATGAATAATTACCGATGTTTATGCAAAATTACCAGATTAATCACATTTACAGTAACATATACAAATATAGTTAGTTTACCATAATCCCTCGATTTATGAATATCAATCATTGATAATAACACTGTACAACGACTGTGTCAATTTTTAAAATTTAATTGATTTTCTGGAAATAACTGTTTTATACTGTGTATTGTATTATACAGGGTGTCCATTTAGTGCTCCGTTCCTCCCTCACGAATTTTTTTTGCAGAGATCGGCGGTAATGAAGCTATTCATACTTTTTGGTTCAACTCATCCATGTGAAGCATCAACTTTGGACTTTCTTGACTGATGACCACTTGAAAGCATCTATCCGATTGTGCATCAATGATTTCAATCCTAAACTAAATTAGATTTCAAAGGGGTCGATTAATCCGGTTAACCTTACCACAGTGCGACCTATAAGATCTTTTGTCTATACCCTACATCTATATTTTAGTCCAAAAGATCTAGGCTTCTGAGAAAGCCTATTATCTGTTTTGGAGCTGGGTCTATAGCCGCATTAAGTTTTAAGTAGACCTGTTATGAGTTCCGCTTTATAATCTGCATGTTCCACTGTCCATTTTTCCCATCTTACATAGCTGGTATGTAAGTGAGCAGTGACCAGTGAGGATTCCTGTGATTTCTCTGGCATCAGATTTCTGAAGCTCCAAGAGCAATTTAGCGCAGTGAGCAGAAGGTCGTAACCCTTTTGCCTGTCTTCCGCCTACAGTATTTCTCCAGTAGGCTGCTCTAAGTTCCTTTTCCCATTTTCGAACTTATTCCACGATGCGGCTTTTTAGGATACCACAAAATAGTTCGGGTCCGATAAAAGAAGTACATTCTTTTGTGAGACCATCATCAATCTCATTTTCGACAATTCCTTTGTGTCCTGGAACCCATAACAAAGTTACTTTGTTGGGTCTAGCCAATTGCTAAAGGGATTGTTTGCAGTTCCAGACTGTTTTAGACAAACCCAACTTTACTAGACTTGTTACTAAAATGGAATGTCACGCATCTACATAAATTAATAAAAAATATTTATCAATAAAGCTCATTACACAAAGTAGTAATTACAATTTATTTAATAAATAATTATCAATAAAGACCTTAATTTAATTTCCATTTGTTTTTAATTCAATTTAACAAATGCATTTCAGGAAACTGACTCCACTTAGAACATTTATTATTTATGATCTTGTAATTTTAATTTAATGATTTGTATTGTATGTTTCATATTTATTTTTTTATGTTAGCTAACTGACAAGTTCTCATTAAACCATTTGAAATAACGTGAATTTCTCCAAAAATAAATTTACAGTCGGTTATTCCAAGTCTACGTGATGTTATTATAAATAAGTGAATTTTTGCAAAAACTTTCAAAATTAAACCAAAGCATTTTGGTATTAAAAAAAGGTTAATGGAAAGATCAATCCATAGTTAAATTAATATACAGGATGTTCCATTTGAAAAAACCGTGATAACGCATTTCGAAGTTGTCTAAATATGACATTAATTTTTAGACCCCTGGGTATGTTAAAAATCTATTATAATGACACTGAGGGATTCATTGCTTTCAGTAGGAAACACTTTTCAAACAAATTTAAATTGAACAATAAACCGTTATGGTACGTTGATGTAATGGGACTTATGCAGAATCAAAAAATCACAGAAATGTACCTGTAACTAATGTTTCCCTTTTTTGACACAGATATAATATAATAATTTCAGTTTAAATCTTATTTGCTGCTATTTCCAGTTCCCAAGTTTTTCTAATGTCCGATCAAAAATAAACTCCCAAGGAGGAAAGGGAGTACTAAATAGAGCCCCAGTTTGCTTATTGCAATATAAAATAACGGGCTCTGTTAAAACATCTTCGTAGTAAATTAAAACATTTCTTTTTAGTTTCTCATACCGAAGTTATTTTGAATATTCTACAAAACACTAGCATAATTCGTGCAATAAACGTAATGACAAATTGCTTACCAGGTACACAGGGATGTTTTCTGAGAAAACTCCTTCGTAGTTTTCTGAGACTTTGTATTTTTTCTTCTTCTTCGGGTGCTTCTATTGCTGAAAAAACTGACGCTCCTAATACCAGAAAAAGAAGATATCCACTGAAGAAAACGAAGAAGCGAAAAAATCCACGACTGGTTACGGACATCTTTTCTATAAATAATAATAAAAATTTATTGTAGGTAAATGAAAAGTATATCTCAGTTTTTTGTCAATTTAGTAGAATTATTTGCCTCTAGATGAATCCACATTTCACATGAGGGACATATTCACAGAGCGAGTGAATATCATCATCCCATCTAGGGAACAGGTGATGCACCCAGGTAACGCAGGTTCACCGATGGTACGGAAAAACCATGACACTGGTAAAAACGCACCTAGAAAGAGAATTTTCTTTAGCCTTGGTCGATATACGTCTGTGTTTCAAGCCGCTGTAGCCTGTAATGCTGAAAACATCAGGACTGTAAGAACTTACAAGGACAGAAGCACTTTGGAGAGGAGATAATAAAACCGTCAGAACTACTGAAAATCCCCCCAAGTCAAACTAGTAGCATATTTAGAAGACACTAAGGTTCTGGAATGGAGATAGAAAATATGGGAAATAGTATAAAGACTTAGTTCAAGTGCTTGGGCTGTTGAGCACAACTCAAACGAATGAATGATTTCTTCTTCATTTAATCATTTGCATTTCTTTTTTATATATTAAAAGGTGAAGGAAATTCTTTACTACAGGTATTAAAAGCTGTTGGAGTTGCTTACCCATTCCATTACAAACAATTTGATTGCAATTTTCACAGCTTTAAAGATATTCAAAAGTGATATTTAGTAAAAGTGGTTGCATTGTGCACCCGAAATATCAAGGAAACCTCTTTGTAACCGTAAAGTGGGTATACTTTGCTCCACTTTTAGAAATATTTAAACAAAATGGATTGAAAAAAAGAAAATTTCAAAACTCCATACAAATTGAGCAGGTAGATCCTTACAAACAGTACCGAAGTAAGTACCTATTACTGGGTATTTGCAGCCTTTTTTAACTAAACCCTTTTTTTCGGGATCGTTTTGACAAGTGTCTTGACAGACCACTACCGCCTGAATGGGCACCTTAAAAGATCAAACTAGTGGAGCAAGAAGAATTTAGATCCTGTGGAATGGGAGAAGAAACCTCCAATCACAACACCAAGGAGACTACTGGATATAAGAGGGACACTTACATAAACTAAAGCCTGCGGATATCCTAAAATTCCCTCGGAAAATAGGTCTAAAGAAACTAATAGCCTCATTGAATGTCACCTCAGTATACATACATATATCAGTTACATTGCATTGATATACACCTAACTGAGATTTCATATGAAGGGTGTTTCCAGAGTAATCTGCGATCTGAAGGCAAAAAGTTGTGTGATAAGTTTTGTCGTTAATGATATATTTGATCATGGAGACTACAAGGAGATCGAACTCCATGTATTCCAATTTCTGGTCATGATAGAGGTCGCCACTCAAAATCTTGCACCAAAACATCTGACGGCATAACAATAACAGCCAATCAGAAAACTCGAGTTCATGATGTTTTATTGGTTGCTAGCTTCTTTGACTGTTCGCGGTTTGCGTGTGTGGTGAGTGAGGTTAGGTCATAGAAATGGAAAATATTGTGAATAGGAAATCCGTTTTTTGTCCTCGTTTTCAAAAATATCGAAAATTGTGATCGTTTTGTGGTAAAATAATTAGCTGAATGTATTTATATTTTTACTAAGGTATATAATTTTAGTCTATCACAATAAATATCTTCTTTGTCTTTGAATATCGTGGATTTTTTAAATTCAGCTCTCGTCTTCGTGTTATATCACCAGCACTACCACTAATGCAATTTTTAACAACGCACACCCAGCCCATTATAAACTTTTATTATAACAATTTCAATTTTCTAGTTTTTAAAGTAATGTTCACTATTTAACTACTGTCAAATGTGAAAAGTAAGGTTATTGTCGTGACAGTTTTAAAATGGTGCAAGATCTACTGCTTAGATATACGATTTTTGAGGACAGGTTTTGTTAATTTTCCCGTATGAGTTCAAACTCCTTGTCTAGTCTCCATGTATAGAATGATGACTTTTTTATAGTAAACGATCACTGAGTGTAAGTAAAATTCAATTTAACTGCGAGAACTCCGCAACTTGAAAATCAAGTTTTACGTTTGTCACAATGACATAATAAAAACATTTACTGGACTGTGTACTTTTTATTGTACATTTATTTTGTTTACTTCGTTACTTTGTAATTATTGGTAAATTTTATATTCTATTCGAGCTATATAGGTCTTTGACATCGGCTCGTTTAAACTTTTATAATAATAATAATAATAATAACACCCTGTGTAACTGGAAGATAAAGTTACAGTAACTACGATCAGCAGGATTTTAAGGTCGTTTTATGCCAGATGGCAAGCTTATTCATATAATACCCTGTCATTATTTTAAATAATTTTCGAAAAACAAACTTCTTACAATTTCCGCAAAACAAACCTTTCATTCACTCGATTTACCACCAATTGATGCATACCTTTGTAGCATTATGAAAGACAGTATTCAGAAAAGCAACCCAAGAAAATTGCAAAATAACCAGAAATTAAAAAAACATTTTTTCATTATACATTCTTTATAAATAAGTTTACACATTCACAAAATCACTATGTTTGTGAATTGTTTAGTTAACGAAAATAACATTTTTTACCCACAAAAAGGAGTATACAAAAAACCGATTTATCCTCAGAGTGTGACGTGAAATTCCATGACATCCTCATTCTCTCAGTTTCAAGAATAGAATCCCCAGAGGCAAAGATCAATAACAGCTTATATGATAAAGCAGCATCTTGGTTACAATTGTTGGGTGGATGCTGTAACGTTTCCGAGTATCAGAAGGGATTATTCCGTTTGTGGGAGTTATAGATTTTTGCAGATTTTTCTGCAAAAAAATTGTAAAAGTTTTGGAACGTTTTTCAAGTTACAACTTGTTACAATACAAAAACCTCAACTTAGTATGCGTGACTTGAATATGTTTTGTATGTAGTTTTTTCATGTATTATAATTTACCCAGCCAACCATCGTTATTATGGCTTGTTGATCAAAAAGTTTTGAACATTTATATGGTTATGACTAAATTATTCAAAATTGCTCAAAATTTCATGATGTACAATATGCCTGAAAAACTTTTATATTGTTAATATTACTAAAAAAAATTTTAATTTGTATACGAGTTATACATATAAAAAAATATGAATTATGTCTGTTAATAAAAATTACTGCAGCTTCCCTATAGGTTTTGTAGTTATCTCCGACAACTAATACAATTACAATTTTTTCTTCAAGACTCAATGTCAACGCCATTTTTGCTACTTTATGTATTACAATTATTACAAACTGACGTTTTGTAGCTTACTGACATTAGTTACATTTGATATGTTCCAATTTCAGTGCATATCAACATGTATCATTTAATTTTAATGGTGTAATATTTTGAGAATAATTTGTGAAAATAAAGAAACCTATTTCTCCTTTCCGAACAAATTTTCTTCATTAAAGTTTTCGATATTGTCACAAATGAATAAAGGCACTTTACTCTTGTACCAAATTCATATTTTTTCATATAACCCGTATACGAATGAAAAAATTTGACATCTGATATTCTCGCTTTACGTTCTAGACCATGCGGAACTATTTATAAAAAATACTTTATTTCGTAACAATAAAAGAGTTTCCCATATGTTGCCAACTTTTTCAGACATACTGTGTAAGAAAAGGTTAAATTATTTTATTTATATAAAATACCTCGAAATAACTAATTATTCCTTATTAAAAATATATATGTGGTATGTACCTAAAACAACTAATAGCAATTCCAAGGACGTCAAAGCTTTACATTCCGGACTGACGACAATCCTCCATTGGGTGGAAAAAATGAAAAAGCAAGACATAACATATCGATCGGATGCCATCTTCACAAACAGCAAATCTGCACTAACGGCACTTGATTACATGGTTATAAAGTATAAGCTTATATGGACCATCAGGACTCTTAGGCATAAAGGCAAAGAAAACGAGAATTAAATGGTCAGAATTCGTTGGACCAGAACCCTCTTACGATTTCTCAGAGTTGACAATGAACAGGGCCACAAGAAAGTGGGTGGCACAAAAATCTCTGGAATGGTGGAAAATTTCACCAGGACAGAGACATGAGAATCAGTTCATTATAGAACATTCGCTAAAATGGAGTGGGCCTGCTAACGGGGCCCTGCAAACTTGATGGCCACGCAAAGCTTGACAGAAGAAGGTCGCACCTAGTGAAGGAAAACGCAGAGCACATCCCTGGCCAGTGCCACTGCTGGGCGATTTCTTGTACTAGGCGAAGAGACACTAGAGTTGCACAAGTTTGACTTGAATGTTTGAGATTGACTTGAGTTTGACTTGAAATTAAGTCAAACTCAAGTCAATCTTTCTGACAAATAATTCAAGTCAAATCAAACTGGACAATGGTTACAGGTTTGAAAATTCAAACTTCATTGTCAAACAAGTTTGAAAGAGTTTGAAAAATAATTTATTTAGTAGATATACCTTAAATGGGTAACATATATATGTTAAATATACCTAGTAAGTAGGTACAACAAATACATTTATTTGAAACAAAAAGAAAAAACATTATTTTCAACAATTTTTTTAATCAACTCCAACTTGTCACCTCAAAATTCTTCGTGAAAAGTAAAGTTCGTACAAATGAAGTGAAAGCAACAATATATTACGATCCTTGTGTGATATTTGTTAAGGATTCTTGTTGAAGCCACGAATTTAAACACATTAATGTTCTAATAGACTGGTCATTCAATCGGTTTCGTTTTTAATTGTATGAAAACTTGCCAGATCATTTTCACAATTTTGGAACCAATGATTTATGTGTTTACTACCACAAATTAATACTACTTGTTCCAGAAGTTGTTGCTTCCTACGGAAATTCTTCTTCATACAATTTTTTGTGGCTCTTCATCAAATGTCCTTTTAAAGAACTAGTTCCACTATTTGGCATTTTATATCGTTGTTCTTTATTTTTACATAATTTGAACTTTGCAATTTTCTTTGTTTTGGAATCGCCTGCCGCAACATCAAAAAACTCTGTATATTTATTTTTCTTGTTGATTAATTTTGCCTCGTCTACAGATTTTTTTCTCATAATTTTTGCAGGGGGGGATCGGGGGATCTTCAAAATCAGACTCACTTTGTTCTGGTACGTATTCCGAGACGCTACATGAAAAAGGTTCAGGTTCAGACTTTTCGAGTTCAGACATTATCGCAGAACGCACACACTTCAAAACAAACGTAACAAGCCAAGCGTATCCTTCTTAATATGAACTATAACTAATTAGGGATGTTAAAAAATAATCGATTTTTATATAAATCGATTTTCTTATAATCGATTTTTAGTTATTGATTTTTATAGTAATATTAATCGATTTTTAGTAAATCGATTTTATAAATTACGTGTTTAAATCGATTTTCGTAAACGGCTCGTATTATTTATTGACTATTTTTCAAAATTTTGACAATTATTGACCATTTTTCAAAATTTTAACAATTATTCACCATTTTTGACAATTATTAACCATTTTGACTGTTTTTCACAATTAGTGACCATTTTTCCAAATTTTTGATAATTTTTGACCATTTTTAATAGTTTTTGACAATAATTGTCCATTTTTAACAGTTTTTAACAATAATTGACATATTTTAACCATTTTCGATTGTTTTTGACCATTTTTGACAATTTTTCAAAATTTTAGACCATTTTTCAAAATTTTAGACCATTTTTCAAAATTATTGACCATTTTTGATAATTATTGACAATTATGGACCATTTTTCAAAATTATTGACCATTTTTGATAGTTTTTTACAATTATCGACCATTTTTCAAAATTTTAACAATTTTGGAGAATTATTGACCAATTTTGACGATAATTGTCCATTTTTGACAGTTTTTGACAATTTTCGATAGTTTTTGATAATTATCGACCATTTTTCAAAATTTTAACAATTTTTGAGAATTATTGACCAATTTTGACGATAACTGTCCATTTTTGGCAGGTTTTGACCATTTTTAACAGTTTTTGACCATTTTTGGCAATTTTTGACCATTTTAGATAGTTTTTGACAATTATTGACCATTTTTCCAAATTTTTGACAATTGACCATTTTTCAAATTTTTTTTTTAAGTTTTTGACAATCATCGACTATTTTTGACAATAATTGACCATTTTTGACATTTATTGACCATTTTTGACCATATTTCAAAATTTTTGACAACTTTCATATAATTTTATTTTATTTTTAAGCTGATAAATTGTTAATGAATGAATCTCATAGATTTATTATTGGAATATGAAAAGCATGTTCTTTTTAAAATAATACCAAAAAAATCAATTTTTTCGCAGAGATCGATTTTTTTTAATAAAATCGATTTTTGGAAAATCGATTAATTTTGAATAAAGAAAAATCGATTTTTATTTAATCGAATCTTTTCCATTAATCTCACATCCCTATAACTAATTTGCGGAGTAGCAGAGTACAGGTTCAGACATGAAAACAAATGGCGGTAGGAGGCGGTACGCTCTCAATTATTAGAATTGGATATGAACACGTTGCACAATATGATATTCAAACTTCAAACTGTTTGAAGAAGTTTGATTTCAAGTCAAACCTAAAGATACAGAAATCAAGTCAAGTCAAAGTTTTTTACATAAAAAGTTTGATTTTCAAGTCAAGTCAAGTTTGTTGAGTAAAATCAAACTAGTTTGACTTGATGCATCTCTAAGAGACACCAACGACAAGAAACTACAAGAAAGGTTTATTCTCGAGTCTATTAGGCTGTCTAAAAAGAATCGGACTGGAGAATGTAATCTAGACTCAAAGGACCATAGTAGATTTGAAGAGGTTGCAGTGGAAAAGACCGATAGTCACATAATTAAATTTATTTATCCATATACAGGGTGTACCAATCTTACGTCAAGGTTCGGTATATGGGTTATTTTAGGAGATATCAAAAAAATGTTATAAATGTATATTGTATCATATTACGAAACTCTGTTGGGCAAAATAATTTTTTTTCTTCAACGCCCAGTAAGCTACAGAGCCCATGATTTACTTACGATTTTCATATAAAAGTGTCCACGCCTTTTAAAGGACTCAGTATAACGTAGCAAAACCTTATATCAAAAGCTTCAAAAAAATGTGACCAATCCGAATTCGGTATAGGTAATATACAGAGGTTCCCATTAAAAAAACAATATGTTTGGTTTGTAACACTCTGTATAGTTCGAGATAATTTCAAAATATGGACCTTAAAGACATCTACTATTTTTCCCAATAACATTTTCTGATATCTCTTAATTTAACCCATATACCGAACTTTGTCGTAAGGTTGGTACACCCTGTATATTTGTTGATATAATTTTCAAGAGTTTTATAAAACATTTAAACTGACCTGCGCGCAGAACTAATCTGGTTTATCCAGTGTTAGGGTACTAGACCATTTTTCTGTACCCAATTATCTTGGGAATTGCGATGAAAAATATAAAAACCACGAAAGCGATTAAAAATATTAGATAAGTTTTATTCAGATTATGAAGTTTATTGAAGTTAATATGTATAGTAACTTTATTATTGAGAAATAATACTCTCAAGGAAAAATGAAATTTTATTAAAACGTCATATATATTCATAGTGCATGTAAATTCAGTATTACGTTTTCCTAGCTGAGCTACGTAATTCGTTGTTTCCTTCATAGTACCGTTTGTTCCATCAAAATTGGACCATAAATAACGAAGTCTGATGATAACGCCTTTGTCAGCATGATTGTTCTATTCGTCGTTAATCTACGTCACGTATCATCTATAGTGCCTTTTGTTTCATTCAAATCAGATCATAAATAAAAAGCTATGCTCTTTTGGTATCTTCGTCCAGATTTATATTACTACAAAAGTGCGCCTGCCTATTCGAGTTAGCATTTCTAAGAGATCTATCGCAATAAAGTTGCAGTGGCGGAGGAATTTTGGTTGTCTCCCTCTGTGACCCTGGTTTATATATAAAAGATGAATCTTTAATTATTGGGAATTACATATATAAAATAAACTGTGTTGCTCTCTAAATAAAGATGTATTATAATATATATAAGCTTATTAACACTTATAGTTACAAATACTCTTAGCTGTGGAAAAAGAAACGACAATTAAAGTCTCAATTTACTAATTCCCTTTTACAGTTTAATCAATAATTTTTTATAATCGATATGTGCTGTAATCTATCACGCTAGGCGGCAACGACCGAGTGGCGCAAAATTCAAATTGAAGAAATATACTTTTTATACATATAAATATTTTTTAAGAAGAAATATTTGCCAACTATTTGTATAATAGGAATTCTTGTGGGGGTGTGGCAATAATACCAGAGTGTACTCTTTTAAGAATTTATTTCCGAGCTTTCGAATAACTTGAAAATGAATACATAGTTATTCGAAAGCTCGGAAATAAATTCTTAAAAGAGTACACTCTCATACATCCCCACAAAAATTCCTATTATATATATAGGGTAAACTGGTCCATAATGGGACGCGGTCCATAGTGGGAATTTCACTCTCCTGGCTATTTTATCGTTGTGGTAGAGCTACGTGTCAGTAAATTTTGGAAATTCAGGTAAGTGATCAGCTGAAAATTTTTATTTCCATGTTCAGATTTTTTCGAATAATCCGCCGAAATGTACCCTTTTCAACAAGAATTTTGTATGGATATCTAAGACATACATAACCTCAATATTGTCTTATTCTGTTTATACCTGTCAAATGACATTGGTGACTGCATCCAAAAAGCATGGTGTAAGCAAGAAAGCGGAAAGTGAAGAAGTTCAAATAAGCCAAAGAAGAATATACAAATGATTTTGAATTTGGGCGAAGTCATGGTTTCAAACCAATATTTACAAGTAGAGAGGAGCAGCTATTAAGCGAGTATCTAATTGAAGCTTGTGAAATGTGCTACGGCTTAACATTATTAAATACTCGTGAATTAGCTTACAAGTACGCCATTACTAATAATAAAACGGTGCCTCGAGCTTGGTGCGAGAAGAAACGAGCTGGAGTCGAATGGATGAATAATTTTAGGAAACGACACCCAATGTTATCGCTTCGAAAACCAGAAGCAACTAGCCTTGGTAGGGCGACCAGCTTCAACAAGCATAATGTGGATACATTTTTCAACAAATGTGAAATGTGATAACGGAACATAATATCCAGTCGAACCAAGTATACAATTGTGATAAGACTGGTGTTACTAATGTGCATAAACCCGGGAAGGTACTTGCTAACATTAAACAAAAACAAATTGGAAAAGTGACAAGTGCTGAACGAGACACATTAATAACAATGTGCACCGCAATATGCGATAACGGAACTTATGTGCCTCCATTCTTTGTATTCCCAAGGAAAATCCTATAGGATCAGGCGGTGCAGCTTATCCCTCTGGTTGGATAACAGGAGACAATTTTTTGAAGTATATAGAGCACTTTATCAAACACGTGAGAAGCAGTAAAGACATCCATGATATCCTTGACATCCATGAGAGCCGTTACGATGTTCGTGTGCTGAATAAGTGTAAAGATAATGGGATTATTTTATTGACATTGCCGCCCCACTGCAGCCATAAATTACAGCCGGTGGACGTGAGCTGCTTCTTCCCATTTAAAAGCTATTACAATAAAGGAGTTGATGACTGGATGCTAAATCTTCCTGCCGCACCTATGACCATTTATGATGTTTGTAGTGTTGCTACTCTAAAGCATTTACTTCTGTCAACATTCTCAACGGATTTAAAAAAACAAATTCCCAAATTTTTTCAGAGAGTGATTTTATGTCATCTTATGTCACTGATAGGCCCGAAGAAGATGAAAATGGAAATGGTGACGAAAATAAGGTTAACGACGGTGTTCAGGATATGGAAGATGTTCAGGATGTAGAAGATGTTCAGGGTGTAGAAAATAATCAGGATGTAGAAGAACCACAATATGTCAACCGAATTCCTGGCACGTACAATATAGTAACCCCTCAGCAAATCAGGCCACATGCTAAAGCTTCTCCTAGGAAAAACCTTAGGAAAAGCAGAAAGAAGCTACAGTCATAAAGCAAGATTGGCACTTTCAGAAAAGAAAAAGCAGAAGGCTGAAAAAGTTAAATGTCAAGTTTTTAATGACGACATAACTTCGCGCAGTGATGATAGTGAAGAGATTTGCAACGATTCTAGCGATTTAGAAAGCTTCACATCAGAATATCAAGATTTGTCTATTCAAGAGCAGGACTATGTTATGGTAAGATACTGTTAAAGATTTTGTTATTAAGATAAGTGAAGATGAATATAATATCTCCTTTATGAAGAAAATTGTGGCCGGCAAATTTATTTTCCCCGACAAACCCGATGAAGATACCGTAGTAGCAGAAGATATTTTACTAAAGCTGCCCCCTCCCTCCATTACTGGAAGTACGGCTAGGCCTGCTCGCCAGTTTAAGTTCCCTGTGAATTTTTTCCAATTTAAAATAGGCTAAGTGTTTTTTATTAAAAATCCCACTAGGGACCACTGTGATTCCCACAATGAACCATGTAGTGGTTCATAGTGGGACTAGTGGTCCATAGTGGGACTTGTTGAATAACATTTATTATAAATAAAGGATTACTTGAAATTATTATTAGTTTGCTTCCTCACATCCATACCCATGTATAGGTATGCTTATTTTAATTTACAAACGCTCAATAAAGGTGCTATACATTTTTGAAAAAAACCGTCCCACTATGAACCAGTTTACCCTACATATATCCCTAATACATTGTTTTCCTAATACTTGTAGTTCTCTATTGGGGAATCTACGTCGATTTAGTGGCCACCTTCGACATCATTTATATTGGTTTACTAATACAGGGTGTCCAGAAACTATCCTGCCAAACGCAAACTACAGATATACTAGATGTGATTTGCGTCATCAACAAAGGCTTCTAGCTCCCTTATGAGGAACTTTTGGATAAAGGTAAATTAGATTAGATGGACAGAAAATAACATCTAGTATCTGTGGTTTGCGTTTGACAAAAATTTTTTTACACTCTGTATAGTCTGGTTCATGTGAAGAGATTTATTAAATACCCATATGAACAAAACAATTTGTTTGAAAAAATAATGGTAACCGATATTGTCGATGTTAGTTGCGGAAAAACATATAACTGCCAATTTAATAAAGAAATTTGTACGAGGAACAATTGGATTTCCATTATTTTGTTCTCCTTATTTCCCTTTTGCTGTTGATAAAGCATGGGCGTAGGTAAAAGTGACAGAGCTAGTGTACTTTTTTGACAAACCAAAAAACACAATTTTAAAACGTATCTTGATAATACAATGGATTTAGCCTTATTAGATACAACTAATATAAACGCACTTTCAGATTCAGCTTAATATTTTTTCTTTAAAGCATCAAAGAGGATTAAAACAACTTTCAAAGAATGGGTCTCAGTGAAAATTTACAAAACATTCGCTTCATTTCATGCCGAGCCGACACTGTACAGTGAACACTTGGTTAAAATGAAATGTCGTAAAAGGAAGGAGCCAATTCCATTCTTCCTTGTTACGAGAATCTACAAACGCTTTCCTAGTCTTTTCAGTCACATCGGAAGGAATTAGGATTACGGGTTCACGCTGCTCGTTTGAAATACCGTTTAGACCCTCAAGCCACTTTTGTGAAAATGGGGAGCCTATTGAAATATCAAGAAACATCTTATAGTAATCATGCATAGTGACGGAAAGTTCATTTTTTATCGAGTTAACAGCAACAACAAACATATCAAATAAATAATGTCAAAAATTTTGTAGGTACTGCTGGAACAAATAGGAATTTTAAAGTTAGTCTCGGCGATCAATAAGGTATTATTTACAAACATTCAAAAAATATTGTCCTACCATAACAATAAATGTATTGTCATTTTTCACTTCTCATTTGTAGCCTATTAATTGAGTAAATGCGCTCGATTTTACCCGCGAAGGATTATAAAGCAGATTCAAATCTAAGCATTGAACAAGGTGCGAAACTGTAGGTACACTCTGAGTATAACAATGTTTAAAGCACTCATTTTTGTACTGGGTAGCCAGATACGACTGAAAAGATAAGAAGTCTGTATCTTGGAAACTATTCGTCGTAGAGACTTGCGATAAAAAAATATTATGACTAAACTGACCAAAAGAAAATCCTGGAAATTATTTCAGTTTCCAACTTGGCAGTCAGGAGACTTAACCATCTAAAACTTTTCAAGAGATTTCACTGAAATACACTTAAATTCCATATGAGAGAACGTGATAAATTATTGTTCCGTAATATGACATTTAGCAACAAAAAAAATTGTTAATTTGAAAGTGCGTTTTTATGTAATATAAAAATTTATTGAACAAACGATTTTTTCCTTAAAAATATTAACTTTTATCAAAGACTAAATAACCAATAAAAAAATCTAATAAACTATGTATTTATTCATGACAATGTTAAAAATATTACAAAATTATTGTTATAAGAGTATAGCTTCTAGTAATTTAAAAACGAAATAATAAGGATAATGCTTAAGAATCCTCATTGCTTTATTTATTTTTCAATGCCTTATATTATAAAAAAAAGTGAAAAAACAAAATTTCTTTGTTTTTCCTACAGGGATCACTTCTGCATCCTTTCGAGAATAGCTCTACGAAGTAAAAAAACTTAGGTTTTAGCTTACAAATGAGCAGGGTTTTTATGTTAACTTTTAACAGATAAAAATTAGATAACAGTTAAAATAAAATCGAAATAAAATAATGATAAGCAAACCAAGTCAAACTCTCAGAATGAAATCAAAATTTTATTACTGCTTGTTTATTATTGGGCATAACAAAACAATGGGAGCCAACTGACAATTACCTAAGTATGTCATATCTGGCTTTTTTTCCAAAAGGCCAGTTAGTAGCATAACCACCATTTTAAATATTTAATAAGTAAACAACGGTTCAAGCTGGAGGTATCATGTGGTGCATATTTGAATCTAGAAAAATATGTGCTTTACGAAGATGAAATAGAATACAGGGTGCTCCCTTGAAAAAATTATATTATTTTTTGTACCCCTTAGAAATGTTACACCAATGGGATAAAAACTATCCTATAATTGAATTGATGAGGCTTTTACTTGATGAAAATCCATACTAATGATGAAATAAAACAATTTAATTTGTTTAAATCTTCATTTTATTTTGAACTAACGTTCAAATTAAAATTAGTGACGCGTTTTGCTACCCAGTAGCTTTTTCAAACTAGTTTAAAAAAGCTACTGTGTAAGCAATAAGTTGGCAGAATTTTATCGCAATCGAATGAACAGTACGACATCACATAAACGAACAAACAAACATTAATTTTTATATAAAGGCTGATCATTTTAAATAGTACCAACATTGCAATTTTGGAAACTGTAAAAGTTATGAGAGTAAAGTTGCCTTTTTTGGGAACCAATCTAACGGAACCAAAACATGTCTGAAATGTGTTATTTTCGGAGTTACATGGGGAAAACAAAAAATGTCAACTTTTTATAATTGACTGTAGCATTTTTAGTCCGGAGAAGTTAACATCAAATGTTTTCTATAAGGAAACATATCGACCCATAATCAGTTTCATAAATTCTCGAATAAATTCCGCTGGAGCCTTGCAATGCAACTTGCAAGCAAAGATGAGAGAACTCGAGTCTTTCACGATATTTCTTTCAGGTTTGCTCGAACAAAAAAATGGTACACATCAAAATTGTAGGAAATCTTATGCCCTATAACATGATAAAAGTAAATTGATTAAGAACCTTTTTTTTCAACCCTTAATTTTTCAAAAATTATTAAACAATTCGAAATTTTGTTTATTTAAGCGGCAAGTATAATGAAAATGATAAAATCAAGGTGATAATGTAAGGAAATATAGAGGAAATATTTCGAAAAGGTCTGGCGTTTTCAAATTTTGAAAATTCAATATGACGGCCGCGCACACTGACGTTATATACCTATATATTTTTTCCAATCGCTGGTCATTTTATGAAGATTCACAATTTTGAGATGCAGTTTGTTGCAATTGACAGAGTACGAGTTTAATAAACCATATAAGCAAAATTCCAAAATTTCATTTACATATATTTTTGAACGCTTAAACTAAAAAATTTTTTTCTCATTTGTTTTTTCAAGTTTGATTGTTGTAAAATTAATTTCAACTTCCGTTTCGAATTATAAAAGGATAGGCATTGAAAAATCACACATTTTGAAAAAAACTGACAGAAAACTATAAGGAATTTCAAGCTCGTGATTGATTTGTTAGGTTATTATTAAACCCCACCATGACGCCTAATCGCAGCCGAGCTATAGTTTCGTTGCGCGCGCTGGAATAAGTGGCCCTTTTGTACACATACAGTGGTACAACGAAAATAAATTGGCTTGACATTGGCTAGCTTAGTAAGTAGCTTGCTTCTTTCTACAACGTATCGTGTCTTCAAGGATATCATCAAATTTTTTCTCAAATACCGACTTGTATTTTTTATCTAAAGCTGGTGTACTATTTCGAATGCCAAATACAACGATGTAACATAGTTGACCATTTATTTCTATCTTCAATAATAGTATATTACGTAACAAGTACGGAAAATGCTGTTTTTTTGGACGAGTAGACAAGATTCCAGGACGAGCCGTAGGCGAGTCCAAAAAAATCAGTTTCCGGGCTTGTTGCGTACATTTTTTTTTTCGGCAACCGTGTGGTAGGTATAACAAATCAATAAAACACGTTTCTTTGTAATATGTAAATGGACTAAAAATGGCGTCGATATGAATGTTTATGTTTGTCATGATGACAAAACGCTAAGAAAACTAATTTTTAGAACAAATTGAATTTACTGTTTGGACCCTTACTTTGTGGAATCTACACATATTACTAACATTCTAATTCTTGTTTTTATTAATATTTATATTGAAATTCGAACAATTTCTAATATTAAAGGGATTCAGTTTGTTTGAATGACAACAACCATGTAATTCTTCCCGGCCTAGTCCGGGAAATACGTACTTTCCGGACTAGGCCGGAAAAGTGCTACTTTCTCACAGAAAAGGCGTCCGGGAAGTAGTTACTTTCCGGACGGTTGCCGAAAAAAGTAATAAGTAACAAAATGCTCCTATTTCAATTCAGGTTTTTTTTTTAAATAAAGACTTACACTATTCCTCTGATATTTTTAAAGCATCTTAAAAGTCGAGTACAACGATGTAGCATAGGTAATTTTTCAAAAATAAACGTGTTGCCGCCCATAATATTGACATTTGTGTAAAACTGAAAAGAACACACATTTCAGACATGTTTTGGTACAATTACATTAGTCGCCTAAAAAGGCAACTTTACTCTTATTTAACCTCGTATCTTTTACGGTTTCCAAAATTACAATGTTGGTTGGTACCATTTAAAATGCCTGTATAAGATTAATATCTGGAAATCTCAAATAAAAGCAGTAGGATAATTTTAAAATTTTTCGAGAGATTAAATAATGTTATAATATACAGGGTGTTTTATTAAAAGTATAAAGTTGTTTCCATCATAATCGCGTGAGTAGTTTTCAGAGTACAGGCAGCTTAATCTTGTCGTGATACACCTTGTATTTATTTGGAGTGGAAATATCAATTATTTCACACATTTTACTATTATTTTATTATTATAGAGCTTAGACATATTATATTATCTATCAATTTATAATATTGTATCTATTTTTTTTAATCGAGAGTTTGTTTTGAAATAACCTTACAAAATGCCATCCGGTACACTACAAACAATTCGATACCTCTTTACTGCTATCAACATGCACACTTAAATTGCACGCACATTTAAATACAGACGAAAGACAAATTGAAGTATGAATAAAACAGTTACATACCTACACTACATCATTATATCGCGCTGAACAACCGAGTTACACAGTACGGAAAAAACTATGGCACTTGGTTTACGAAATACCAATCCCTTTCTACCCGAAAGGGATCCGAGTGTTTAAGTGAACATGTCAAATTAACCTGTTGGATCAAAAAGGGCAAAGAATGCAGCGCGTTTCAAGGCGCCGCGAAACGATCTGATTCGAAGCAAACACCTGATGAAAATGAAGTACGGTTTGGTGGATGAATGAGCGCGTGTCCCTTCGTTGACGTCATGTATTCTTCGTATACCGGGAGTCGGTTAGAAAATTCCAGAGAAATAATGACACAGTCTCATTGCTATGCAACATATAAGTGATGCTTCAAATTGAACTGGAATGATAGAGGTTCAACCGAATTGTTATAAACCCCTTTCTTCGCTTCGCTATTTTAATCCATTAAACTGAGCTAAAAATGTTTTTTACTACTTAGGGTGGAACATAATGAATTTCCTATTTATAAACAATGTTTATGTATGTTTATTATTCAGTTAACTTAATTTTTGAGTGATGACGTCAGCACCAGTTTTTTTCTAATAAAACAGCCAAAATGGTACAGGGTGGATACAAGTTAGTTAATTCAAAATTGTCATCTATCCACTTTCATAATTAATCCTAACAACTCGATTAAACAGAAAAAGTATTTCTTACCATTTGTTTTTAATAATTTGACGTTAGTCATGACTTGATTAAGCTTTCAAGGGGCCCGGGGCTATTAAAGTTTTAAGAGGCCCCTTATAAATAAAATTCAAAAAGCTATAAGTACTAAATTCTCTATATAACAAAATACACCGCTATGCATATTTTTGAAAAATACGTACCTAAGTCAAAATATATTTTTTTCGTAACTTAAGATTAACAAATTCATGTTTAACATCATCACATTCAAATTCATTCAGAGCGTTCCTTTCTATGCACATCAATGTCAATGAAGACAGGCGTTCCTCCTGCAGTATTGTTCTAAATTTATTTTTAATTTAAACCAGTTTTGAAAAAGAACGTTCTGACTCACAATATAAGAATTGACAAATAAATTCTTAAAATGGTATACACGTTCAGGAACGTGTCCATTAACAGATTCTTCAAAATGTACTTTAAAAAATCAAGCTAAATACATGACATGCCCTTTTGCACCGTTTACTTTGAGTCAGTCTTAAAATAAAGTAATCTTAAAAATACTAGTTTGCAATGCACCGCTCTCTAAGTTAAAGAGCACTTGATATTAAGTTCCCGATTGGGTCGACTTAAGTTCGACTTAGTTTAATATCGCGGTTGACAGATGATTTAACCTGAAAAACGTTTCTTTATGGATGACATTTTCGAAGTTATTTTGGTATCCTCGACTTCCCGAGAAACTTTCCACTCGATCTGGTCATTTCCACGACATAAAGGAATTTAAATTTTATCCAATATTTCGAGCAATGCTCTTTACGGGTTTTAGGATTGATAGAGAAGAAGCTCTGAAATTTCGAAATGATTTTAAGTAAAATATTACCTAATAAGGAAACCTACAAGACCAAATGATCAACTGTTATTACAGAAACAACAGCGTGTCTCTCATGAATCATTTGCTAGAAGCACTTCGGTTTTATGCCTGCGCTGGGCATTTAATAACGATTGCTGATTTCTTAATTTTGTTGTTTTCTTTGTATTTATAGGTTAACCGTTCACATTTGTCGCGGGCGAAAGCTAACTGTCACTCAATACAATGCCAAATCTGAAAAGTCACTAATGAGTTACTAGATTTTCTCAGTGTTGCTATGTCAAAATGCGTTAAATGGTTCTTTACTAAGTAATGCTCAAGCTGCAAAGGTGCAACAAGCGAGATAATTAAGGGCTTCTTAAAGTTAAGTACAACTTACGAAAGGCGTGCTTAAATTCCACGGGCAATAATCTTTAAATTTTTAAGAATTTCAGAAAAAAAAATAAGAATTCATCAGTTAAATTAACATTTAAATCATCTTTTTTAGACGTTTCTTCATTTTGTTGAAAACTCTTCAATTCCAGCTCAGTATCGTGTTATGTTACCTTATTAAAACGGTTGTTACTACTTTTAGTTTTTATTCAGTTTCTCTTTAAGAATACAACATGCCTACTCAGCGGGATACAAGATAATGGCGGCGGCTTCTTCAGTCGTCTGTCACTTGGCAATGACAAGTGACATCTGACAATTACAAGTTATGTTACATCTTCCCGTTTTTACATTTTACAAAAAATACTTAAATGCTAATTTCTATATCTAATAGGTTTTTGAACAAGTCGGCCTGATTTAGTTCTAGCATCATTTTTACAAACTATATTAGTCGGTATAGAGTTATTATCATCTTTTGAATGAACATTTGTTAATAAGGAGTTTCGTTCACATCAGGTTCACTAGATATCGTTTGTGATATGTCTGAATTTTCAATAAAGTGATCTTGCGAGGAACCTTCATTTACATTATGGAATAGGAGAATGTTTAATAAATGACGAATTTCGTCTATACTGTTTTCCACATTTGTCTCTTACAATGTATGAAAGTGGATGTTCAGTTTTATCTACTATTTGTGCTGGTACCCAATGAGTTTCTTTTTTTAGTATTATATTATCCCCTGTGGGTTTCGAAAGATTCAATAAAAGCAAGGAAACTCGTAGAGCAATTTTATTTCTCGAGTATGACAAATCAAAAATCAGACTGACATCTCATTTTTATATCTGACGTTTAACTACTCAATCATAAATATTGCTTATAGTGTGTCACCACATCCCCCTTTTGGAAGCTACTACGTTCCTTTGTCTATTTATCATAAAAAAACTTATTTATCTGTCTGTGGTTTCTAATTTTGTTAATGTTAATTTCTGGTTTTTGTAATAAGATTTTATTAGTCACTGGCAAAGTTGTACGTAGTAACCTGTTATATACTAATTCGGATGGGCATACATTTAATCCAGAAAGAGGTGTCGCCCTGTTGCTTATACAATTTTACAGATTGCCATGCTGGTTAATATCAAATACCAGAGTTTTGGGTGGTTTAAACGAAGTATCCATCTTAAGCGTGGTTATTTTAATTGTCCGAACCACTAACCTGACACCATGTATCGTTTTATATTACGTTATTAAAACGGTTGTTATTACTTTTAGTTTTTACTCAGTTTCTCTTCAAGAATACAACATGCCTACTCGGAGGAATACAAGATAACGACGGGGGCTTCTTCAGTCGTCTGTCACTTGGCAATGAGAAGTGACATCTGACAATTACAAGTTATGTTACATGCTCTCAGAATTACATTTTGATATTAATCCTAACTGCTTTACTGGATATGCATTACAACGTCGTTGTAATTCTATTATGACTTAAAATGTCTTTGTTCGGAATATATCTTTCTCATTTCATTTTTACCGTCGGAGTATCTCTTTTGGCGTTTAGATCTTTCCATAGAATATTCATATTTCTCCTGTGGCAGTAAATTTGTTGTTTCTTTTTCAAGGTAAGGGAAACAATTTATAATTGCTGTTTCAATATGTTTTCCCCAAATAAAAATCTAGACCTGGTTTTTGGAGTATATTAGAAGTTTCCTCAAAAAGCAGTTCAGTTTTTCTATGAAAATGAGCCCTTTTAGACCCCCCACTCAATACAGGCATGAAGTTGGTAACTGTCATAAATAATATCAGAGTTCAATTCGCTATTGTTACTCTAACTTATCATAACGGATTTAACAAAATGTTTTGTTGAAATGCCTTAAACTGAAAGTGAGAGACTTGAAATTTTAATGATGATTTGTGTTCTACGGTAAGCAGAATGACAATGAAATACAATTACATAGGCTATGGAGTTGTACCGAAGCAAGGTAGGTATTTAACAGGTCGCTGGATTGCTTAATTATGGTCGTTTTGACAACTTGCTGTGACATTTGTCAAACTTTTTAAAAAGTACTATAGACTCCGTTTCACGTAAGAAGAACCCACCTGAAGTTGCAGTCGTATGCGCGAACTTGTTGTCAAAACCAGTGCCATATTGTAAAATTGACATTCGACTTCAAATCAGTAGCGTAACGTTTTCACATTTCCAGTGTCGATAAAAGTTGCAACGTTTTTAAGAATCTGTCGCCTTTGACTGTAGATAATTTTTCCTCCGACACCAACAAGTTTTTTAGGAGGCACGGTTTTAGATCAAATAAAACACACAACACTCACAGATAAACTAGCTAAACATCTTAAAATATTCAAAAATCAAAAATATTCGACAGTAAATGATTGTGCTTCAAACACAACCTCAAATGTCAATAATAAAATGGCTGTCGGCATGAAAATCGTTAGTAACGCCAATGGTATGAAACGGTCGTTACGAGGCGACATAGATAAACAAGAGCGATTTTGGTTTCTGCGCAAGTCAGTTGGCAAACTTCAAGTGGCTTCTTCTTATGTGAAATGGAGTCTATCTTGTTTTGAGTTTGAACTAATTGACAATTACGTAAAATATGTATTGTACTGCTCGCAAATGTATGGTTACAATAAGTAATTTATGTAAAATTTGTCAATAATTTGAGGATAAATAAGTATGTAGAAAACGTAATTGTATGTAAGAGAAAACAAGCATGGACTATCGATTTTGTTTATCATACTGAATAAATAATAAAAATAGCAATTAACATACGTATAATACTTTGTTCAAAAAAATAAAATAATAAACAACAATTGCAAGAAGTGGTAATAAAGATTGTACTAATGATTATTTTATATAAATAAACACAAAACTGACAAATGTCGTTGTCAGTTGGAGCAAAAGAGCTGTGTGAAACGAGCGACAATCTGACCAATCACTAGCAGCAGAAATGCCAACTTAAATTCAAATCACTCATTTTAGTTTAAAAACAAGGTAATGAGAATCCGAGCTTTGATTATAGTAATAATTGAGCTACGGTTGAAAGCTTCTAATTATAAAACAAGTATGGTTCGGGATTGCGTAGTTTGTGGAAAAGTGCATCATTTATTCCCGAACTTAACTAACATAATGTGCGTTATTTGAAGCATACATTAGTAAAAACTTAGATATTTTTTAAGAATGGAGAAGGGAGATTAATCATTTCATTTTTCCATTCCCTTCTTGAAGTTCTTGGTGCTTGTATATTTGACAAGAAAGGGAAGGATGAATGAAAAAATTATTGTCCCTTCCTCTTTATGAAAAATATCCAATAATTACGTTTTTTTATTGTCGAGATAAAACACAAAATTTAAAATCGTATCACGTTAGTATTCCATAATTATATCAATCTATAAATTAAAATATTTAAAATAACGTAACTAAAAATGTGCCCACCTCTAGCTAATTCTTTTCCTGACTTTTTTTATTACATTTGCTATTATTTTTTGGAAGAGAAAAAATCTTTGTCATATCACTCGACCTTGCCAATTCAAAATATTCAAGATGGCGGCCGTACGCTGACGTCAAAAACATTTGACATTTACTCTAAAATATGCAGAATAAAGTCTCATTCATCGTCCTAGAATATCATAACTTTCCCTTTATCCGTTGCAAAGATAATCCCTTGGTGCGAGACTTTTCAGCAACGCTGTACCTACTTGTATAAATGGACACCATACACCCAAGCAGCATTAAGGACTATTTACACACATCAGTTCCGTATTGGTGCCGTGTCAGTTCAGTATCAGTGCTAACTGTGCTTCTTCAGTGGTGACAATTCACACACATCCGTCTGTAGTCCGTACCCGGTCAGTAGGTACCTTGCTTTTAGTGAAATATCAGAATTCAGAGATGGCCTTTTTTTACTGATAAAGAAATGGCTATTATTGCTATAGCTCTAGACGAGGAAGAGGAAGAAAATCAAATAAAGAAACGAAAATGGGTACATAAAGCTTGGATGAAACGAGGAAGTGAAACAAAATTTTTTGAATATTTCAGAATGTCTCAAAATTGTTTTAATATATTGCTTCACAAAATAGAAAGACATTTAATGAAACAGGATAGTCATTGGAGAAAAGCTATTACACCAAGGGAACGATTCGTAGTTTGTTTGAGGTAAGTAAAAATGAAACAATTTTCATTTATGAAACGCGAACTATTTTATCTAAATGTACTCGTACAATGTATGTATTTATTTGTCCTGAAAATTACCCAAAAACGATCGGAGTGTGTTTGGTTTCTCATGGGACAATCTCTCGGAAACAATGTCATCATTTACTGAACAATATGACATTGTAGGAGTGAAGTTTCTTGTAGAAGTAATTGAAAACGATGTTTGTGTATGTGATATTTTACCGGGAGATGTCAAATTTATATAGCGGCATTCTGGAGACATATTAGAAAATGATTCTTGTGTCATATCACTGCGAGATATTAAATGGCTTCCAAGATATGTTCCTGAAGATCCACTTTTATGTTCACTGGATAATGTCCCAGATGTCTGTGCCGAAGCCGTAATCATTCGCATTTCATATTTTTGAACATCAAATATTTCTTTTTTTGCTAAGATTTGCTATGATTTACTGCATAACCTATAATCTAAAACCTATAGTTTGTCAAGTCTATCTGAAGCTACGGGGCATCGGTAAGGGGGAAACATGGCCGATATCTGTCATAAACGTACCAATAACGTACGGTACCTATTTTATAAAAGTATTAAAATTATAATTATTATTATATAATAATTATATATAGAAACTGATTTATGATTTGCTTTAAAGGTAAGGTATTTTTCAAAAAACGGTACCTATTTGTTAAAAATCGTACTTGAATTCAATATGGATACGAAATAATGAGATACCAAGTAAAAATGAAAATACGAAGGAAAATATTGACATTATAAATGCCACTGGATAATCAATGTCAATCAATTGTTGAAGTGAGAGGGAAGAACACACGCACGCGCTTGCCAATAGGAAGTCAGGTGGTTACCTAGCAACGGCGGTTCGATAAATATTCACCAATTGAGTTAGTAGGAAGGCGTGGTAATTATGATTTTCGCACGACGTTGACGGCTTGAAGGAAACCCATAACATATTTGGAAAAGTGTACATCTTTTAATATTCAGAAATTGAAAAAATAATGTTAATAGACAAAATCCAATGAAACAAGCATATTAAAGAACTAACGTTTAATCATTATGGACATATTGTTAATAATAAAAAGTCCATTTTCTAATTATTATCATTACATACTTAGCACTTTAGGTTTTTCATAGTTAAACGTGGCAATATCGAATGTTTTCGACCGCATTCCCTTCACAGCTTCAGTTATGTTTGCCAAACTATACATACTAATTTTTAATATAAAAAGTACCAACTTACCTTCGAGTTTTAATTCTTTTCCAAATATTATTTTTAAAACCGGCATTCATATATTTTTTTGTGTGACAAGTCATACAATTGCGGATAATTCCGTACCAACTCGATTAATTTTTCATCCATATTCAAACGCAAATTCCAATCGGTTATTGTCAGTGAAATACACAAAATATCGTTCCAGTCTTTCATACAAATGACGGAACTGACACTGAAGCAGCACTGATGGTAAAAAACTTCACTGCGCCGGACTTGTCTGAACAAGTTTATTTGAAACTATGGCAATGATGTTTTATTTTTCACTGACACTGATACTGAACTGACACGGCACTAATACGGAACTGATGTGTGTAAATAGTCCTTTATTCGGACTTCCGACATTTTTGGTTTTGGTTTTGGGTATTACTTAGTTGTTTGCATTAACGTTCACCGACAACGTCAGATCATAACTTATTCTGACGTTGAAAGTTGATCGGGCCAATGACTACTCGACGTCAGCAAATCGAACGTTATTTTTAGTTAGACAGACAACGTTCGCTCAACGTTCATTTTTACTTTTTTCGTGTCTTTGGACTATTCTGGAACAAGACGACGTCCTAAGAACGTTTAGTTCCGCATGTTACAATTTTGGTCATAAAAACATGCCTGAATCTTTTTGTTCCTATTATTTGACCTACGGGCGGACGTTTAAAAGAAGTTCAAATATTCGCACAATCCATTGACATAAGATATAATCTTTATATGGCACAATCTCCAACCTATCCTCATTTTTTATTTATGTATTTGTAATATTTGCATATTTTCGTTAAGTACTTACTACATTGGAGAACTTTCCGCACTTGTTTTATATTTTCTTCTGTAGTAAGTAGGCTCACTGGTTCGGCTATCAGTGTTTCATTTTGAATGCCCTGCTGCTCAGTATCATTTGTGATATCCGAGGAGATATATGAGGACAGAGATTCATGATGAATCTCTGGGAAAACCACAATTTCCATTGGCTTGGTATTTTTCGTTCCAACAGAATTATTTCTGACGCTATAGCTAGGGCCCTCCAAGTAATCATCAACAAATTTGGAAGGTTTTTTATAGGGCGTTTTTTCTCATATTCTCTTGGATCTTCTTCAGAAGTAGTGTTTTCACACAACGTATTTGCAGTTTCGGAGGCATGCTCCCAAGTAGAGATTCCCTGGGCTTTAACGACGCACTTATAGTGCTTCCAGGTTTCCTTGTTCGGAATGCTGGTGGGTCTTGCTGGAGATGTAGCTCATTCAGTTTTAGAGGATACCACAATTGCCCCTTCTCCTTTCAACGATTCTCGAATAAAGACAACTTTAAAAAAGTGAACCATTTTATGTTAGAAGTGGTTATTATTGTTGTTGAGAGGTAAGGATTTTGAAAATGACAGGTCGTCTTTTCGTCGCATTAGCCACGATCCGCAAGGTTGGCCTTGCGGTAGTTGGACTACTTAGTCATTGGGCCGTCGAGCCAACCTTCAACAGACGTTGGACCCACATACCGTCATTTGAACTTTTACCAATTGTGTAACGAAAAGGAAAGTTGGGAAAGGTCGCAATTAGGTGTGGAAGAAAGGTATTCTTGTCCAAATAGGTAGTATTTGGGTATAGATTAGGTCGCTTAACAAAGTCCACCATGTTGGCATGTAACTGATTTGGCCGCTATTATTTGATTCACGAACTTATTTAAAAAAAAAACATATTCTAATGCACTCTTGAAAGTTTTGTGACCAGCATTTGTGTTGCTGGAGACTTTGTATACTATTTTTAAATATAAATGCAGCCATTAAGAAAAATAATAAATGGCATAATTTTTTTTTGCTTTTTACTAAAAATTATTGAGGCGCGTTTGTTTTTTGCCACAATATTGGCCGTGGTTTATCAGAAAACTGAGCTTCGTTGAAGATTTTTGTTTTGCTGGAAATAAAAATGTGTATATTTTACTGTACATAATTTGGATGACTCAAACTAAGACATCAGATTGTTAGTTAGAAATAATTTATCCATCTTTGGTCGAGTTTCAAAGACTTACACATTTCTTCCAAAATAAATTACTTAAGTTATACTATTAGTCGAGGTGCGCAAAGTCATAATTTCAATACTTAAAACGAAGTTGGTTTGCTCAACGTTAATCTACGTTCGATTTGGTCGAATACATAAGACATACAAAGTCAGTGCCGACGTCGTAACGACTCGAATTTCTATTCCCCATTTAGGTGCAAATTTGGGTCGACACGTGGTCACTACAACGTTGGGTTGTCTAGCTCAACGTTACATAACTATATCGCAACGTCCAAATGCTGCTTGGGTACTGCTAGTGTTTTGTTTACCAAAAAACAAATCAGAAGGAAACTTAAAGGCACCGTTTTGAAAAAATTAAGTTCGTTTGTTCTCTTAACTACTTAAGTTTCATTCCTGAGAAAGTAGTGGACGATTTTGAAATTGCCATTCAAAATAAAACTATCTGGAGGTACATCAATCGGCCTAATTGTAAGGTTATGTGTATATCATTGGAGAATCGGGTAGTTTTGTTGTAACAACATTAAAAAATTAAATAAACACAAACCCGAAGAAAAAATTGCATTATAAGTTCTTAGTGTTTCCTACAAAAGAAAAGCAGATGATGAACCTACAGAGGCCAACTAAAATATTCCATAGAGAATTAGCTTCAAATGGTCTTCCTGCAAATCTTCCTCCAGAAACATTGACTTTCCGGGACCTGAAATGCGTAAAAGAACATATCAATAAACTTCGCAAAATATTGCCAACTTTGCCTCGCTCTGCAAACGAAGTTAACCTTTATCTGCAAGAGCATTCGTACAAAACGTCAAGAGAGGAAAACTTTGTTCTGTGTAATGATTTCCAGAATGGAATTGTAATTTTTAGCTGCCAAACCAGTTTGAAATTTTTATGTAAGTCGAATGTTTACCATATCGCTAGTGTTAAGTTTACTTAAAAACAAATCAGAAGAAACCTATAGACTCTATTTTAAAAAAATTAACTTTCATTCCCGAGAAAGTAGTGTTTGATTTTGAACTTGCCATTCATAATGCAGTTCATAAAGTGAGGAATAACCTTAGTGGTGTAAAATACAAAAGTTGGGGTTAAGTGATGAATATAAAAACAAAAATTATGAAACTTGGAAGTGGCTTCGTTATTGTTTTGGTTTGGTTTGGTTTTGAGTTACTTGCGAAAAAACAAAGTGACGATAAGTTCACGGTTTTTGCTGATTATTTGGTTAATTATTTTATATCCGACGGAGCCACTTTTTCACCTAACATTTGGGCTGACGCTTCAACTCTAAATAAAACCACGAACGCACCGACTTCTTTCATTCTTATTCTTTATAATAGTCCACGGGACCACATATAAGGGATTTCAGTGATTAATAACAGGATGAAAGTTAATATACAGCTTCGTTTTGACGAGACACCCAACTTTTATCATTGGGCCAAATTCCGATAGTGGGGGGAAAAAGCGCGATAGGGAGCGAAACACGTCGATTTGATGAGTGTCCCAAATTAAATAATAACAATTTCTAAAAATCAATACTTCGAGAAAATACGATGGAAAACTGAGAAAAACTTGTGGCATACAAAGTGAGTAGTACCTTCCGAGTGACCCCCACCTCTAACATGTCAGAATGGTGACTTGAAAAAATTTATTAATAACAAGCTGATTTTTGGTTTGGGGCTTGCAAAATATATATTTTTCATAAAAAATGCATTGGCATACAAATTTGTTGGTAATTTTTTAGAGACCTACACTCGAAAGTTGCCAAGATTATGTTAATCTTTTTTTGATTAATAACCGTATGCCACGAAAAATTTATGATTATTTACTTAATTCTTTTCTAAATATAATAGTGACCTACAAAAAAAAGGTATTTTTTTAGTTAACCTACAAAAACAAAAAATCGAATCTACTCGTTCTGTTATATCTCCGAATCGATCATGACCTCTAAGAAACTCTTCTTTGATATTTCACGTTTATTGTTTTAACGTTGTCTGACAATGGTTCTCATGGCAACGTGGAATTTCCGGAAATTTTTGAATTTCCATTTAATAATTTAGCATTCGTTGCATTGATACAACATGTATGAGTGAAATATTCACTTATAATCTCCCTAGAGCACGAATTATTTCCGGAAATTTCCTCGAAGTGCGAATTTTCTTAAAAAATTCGCAACTGAGGAAAATTTCCGGAATATTAATTCATGCTCGCGGGAGATTCGGTAAGAAAATTTTATACCAAAACTTTTTTAAAATAGAAATTAAATTGGTGACATACTTAGGTGACATATTATTATAATTTATGACAGCTGTAGAGCCAGAGGGAAATTTCCACTTATTAATTTGCCTCTACGCAGGGATGTTTTCGAAGAAATTAGGTTATTGTCATAGCAACATGTCAAAATGCAGGCATCTGATTGGTTAAAATTAACTGATATAAAATTTTCAGTATAATACTGTTCAGATTCTGTAATAAAAGAAGTAAAATTATATAAATAAGAATCGTTACATTACAAATAAGAATTTTAAAAATTATAAATACAATACCTTCAGTTGAAGACAGTTGATCAAGCGATGGACTTTCTGGTCCGTCAAACCAATAATCATGATTATTTTTTTCATACGTCAAAATATGACGTTTTGGTGGTTTTAACCAATAACAATACATTATTCTAGCCAATCATTCGGAATTATACTGATAATTCTGCTTCCTCATCGATAATACCTTGTTTACATTGAAACGTCAAAATTTTACTTTGAATTTGTCATTATTGACAACTAAAAGTGCTTCGAAGTTTATTGAAAAATGAACACAAACCGATTCAGTGCCATCACCCAAGAGAATATTGAACATTTAATACAAAATTCCTTTTAAATTGTTGAAAAAAATAATCTTCCCAAATACAACTCGTTCTTCAAATTTTATCACATAATTTTTTATTTTCATCACTCAAACTTGTTTATTTGAGGCAAAAACATTCAAACAAACCGAATTTAGAATTTATCAATCGGTTTGTTTTCATATTTTTGCCAAATAAACAAGTTTTCGTGGAAAAGAAAAAATTATCGATAAAATTTGAAGCACTCGTGATATTACCTTTAATAATTATTATCAACTTTAATCCATCCATAATTCTCTGGCGTTTTGTCAGTAGGATTCCTCATATGTGCATTGCACCATATCCTGCTAATATACTTCTATTAAAAATTATAGATTTAAATTATAAAAAAATTACAAAACTGTAATTTATATTAATTCTCAAGTACCTACACCAGTTATAAATATGCATTTTTCGAACTTAGAACTAATTTTTTTGATAGGCGATAACGGATTTTACAATTTGTTTTACAAAAAAATGATTTTTTCCTTACTTGACTATCACTTAAAAATTATTGTTAATTGAATAATAAAATAAATAAGTAGTTCAATAACTCAATCACTCGTAAAGAAATTTCAACAAATTTTCGTGCAATTCTCTTGTTTTTATTGCTGTAATTGTATTATATAATTAAATAATTTAAAAAATAATATTCATTTTCATTAAATAAGCTGTAATATTGAATACGGATTTTCCATTCAAGCAATTTCAAACCAAAGGTGGCGAAAATTATGTACAGGACTTCAACATGTTATGTTTTCAAGATTTAATTTGTTTTAAAGTTTCGAAAACTTCATTTGTAATTAATTGCTTCCATTTTTTTTGTATGCCAATAGTATCATGGTGATATACATTTGATTCTTAACAGAAGAAATTAAAAAAGAAGTTGTTATTAATCAAAAAAAGATTAACATAATCTTGACAACTTTCGAGTGTAGGTCTCTAAAAAATTACCAACAAATTTGTATGCCAATGCATTTTTTATAAAAAATATATATTTTGCAAGCCACAAATCAAAAATCAGCTTGTTATTAATAAATTTTTTCAAGTCACCATTCTGACTTGTTATAGGTGGGGGTCACTCGGAAGGTACCACTCACTTTGTATGCCACACGTTTTTCTCAGTTTTCCATCGTATTTTCTCGAAGTATTGATTTTTAGAAATTGTTATTATTTAATTTGGGACACTCATCAAATCGACGTGTTTCGCTCCCTATCGCGCTTTTTCCTCCCACTATCGGAATTTTGCCCAATGATAAAAGTTGGGTGTCTCGTCAAAACGAAGCTGTATATTAACTTTCAGCCTGTTATTAATCACTGAAATCCCTTATATGTGGGCCCGTGGACTATAAGTCCTATCTCAATACCTTATCATTTTTAAGTTATCTCATTTCAAACAAATTAATTGGTTTTTCTTTAGTACCTAATAAAAATTATTTTTATAGTGCTTCATAATTCTAACTTATGTAATTTTGAGGAACGTCTAATGGCCGGTCGTTGCGAAAAGCCCTGTATACTACGAACCGGAGAACAAAAAGACACATTTTCATCTTCGAAAATTTGATCCCATTATACTTGATCGATATTTTCATAAACTTGTTAAATTTAACCTGATTTGATAGATTAAACAATTTAATTATAATGATTATCCAACTATTTCCTCCCTTACACAAGATTCACGTGTTTGAGATAATTTACGACCACTTCCATGGTTAGAGCCGTTAATGAATTGTGTCAAAATATTCATCGGCAACTATACGTTGCACACTTGATTCTTCACTACGAGATAATCGATGCTGCGTGTCTAGCGTCGCAACGCATGCCCGGTAGTAATGGATCAATAGAGATGCATTTTCATTTCCACCCCTTGAAGTCCTGGGGTAGCATCAACCTGTGTGTTGTTTGTTGTTAGTGAAATAAACAGGAAAAGCAAATACGGTACGTCTAATATTTGGTGTTGTGTTTTTAAAATATCAATGGAAATCGTAGATTTGGTTTTGGTAGTAATAGATCAAGTTGATTGCGTCCAAGTCAAATGTACATTTTATATGAAAAAATATCCCTTCAAATGAATTATTGCTTGTTAGAAGATAAGTTCAACAATTAATAAGTACCTTTAATTTTAAACTGATTAATATTGATTAAACACATTTTAAGATATTAAACTGTTATAGAAAGAACTCCGCACTTCCTATTTTCAAAATTAATTCTATTTTGTTTGAATTTTGAATATGATGTAGAATTTGATTTCCTGAACAAAAGTTCTTCTGGGCATATTTCAGTCCCATCACTAATTCTTGAGATACAGGGCTTTAAAGTTGGAAAGTAGCAATTTTACAAAAGTAACATATTTTGTTTAGGAAAACCTTACCATGAATATTTTGCACCACTGTTAATCCTCACCCATTTACACTGATTTTTGACCCAAAGTATTGAGGGCTACAGGGTGAGTCAAGAAATATTTAAAATTAAGTTCCTACTAGCTGGGGGGCATCCATTAATTACGTGAGCTCAGAATAGGGGGAGGGGTCCAATGAAATCTCAACAAGTCTCATTTAAACCGAGGGGGGATAATGGAAAATCTCACGTTAACTTCAAAAAATATTAAATATTACAGATATTACAAAAAAATTATTTTGAGTTTTCATTTTGCCCGCTAAAATAAATCTCATGGCTATTAATATCATTTAGTACCAGAATATTTATTTAATTTTAATAAAATAAGTATAGTATACCTGAAGAATTTATTATTTTCCCGAATAATGAAAATAAATTAAGTTTAAAATATTTTTAGCGTCAATCTCACGTAAAGGGGGGGGGTCCAGGCAAATCTCACTAAATCTCACCAAATGGGGGGGGGAGTCTAAACTGACTGAAAAAGAGCTCACGTAATTAATGGATGCCCCCCTGTTATTTTTTGCAGTGTTCTAAAATATTATGAATAGCAGCTAACGAGCTAAAATAGTAATAATCTGCTTATGTTAAAACTGCTTTTTTGTGTGATTATTTGAATATGAATTTTTAATATTTCAAGCTTTATGGATATTTCTCTATAATCTCATTCGTAACATATATATATATATGATCCGACGCTAATATACATTATGACACAAAAGATAGGGAATGGTAAATATTGCGAAAATAGCAGTTTTTTATAAACAATCCTACATTAAAAAATCTTGTGGGATAAATTATGTAATGTTAAAAGTTTGCTATGATCAGTCTTTGAAATGTACATTTATGAAATTGGGGTCAATAAGGATTTTATTAACGTCTTAAATTATACAAAGATATTTCTTTTCCTCTCATTTTCTTTATTATTTTTTTATGATGTTCTTCATCAAGTTGTAAGCACGGCTTAATTGAACCAGAAGCTCTTTAAGAAATAGTTTATTTTCTTCGTTTCTAAATTTAAGTCAGCAAATGCTGCTGCTTTCTGGGTCCAGGTAATAATGGTGTTCCGATCAATCGGAATATTTTTGTACCAGTTTTGTATGCAGCAAAATCACTGATAGAATTTGAAGTTGAAAAGAAACGGTAACTATTGACGTTTCTCCTTTTATCGATATACTTATGAAAGTCTTACTGAAAGTCAACGTCGGGTATTGGCTTCCAGGGTCGTGGATTTAAATTTTTTCGAAATTTCTCCAAAATATGCAAATAAAAGTCTCCGAAAATGAACTGATTTGTTAGTCTTTATGCCAGCCCATAAAACTTTTGTACGCAGCTTCGTATTTTTTTTGAGTAGTTAAATATTTATACACTTGGTCCATTTCTGTGATGTTTGGAAGAGTTCGGAAGGGTCCGGTGAACTATACGGAACCAAAAATTTTTGACTGATTTTGCAAAAATTCGATAGTACTTACTTAATTTGGAGATTATTCGTCGAAAAATTTGCGGTAAACTCAAAATTTTCAGAGAATAGTTTACAAAAAATTTTTTTTCGACATTCCAACCATCACTTTTATCTCGACAATAAAAATAATGTGTGTTATAAATTATTGGATATTTTTCAAAAAGGAGAAGGGAAACAAAATTTTTCATTCACCCTTCCCATTCTTGAAAAATATCCATACACTAAGTTCTTCAATTAGGGGAAAGGCTTTTCCAAAACGCTTAGAACACCCGTACATAACTTTCGCCACTATTTTCCAATTATTTTCTCAAAGTGTAGCAAATACTTCTTCCAATGCTACTTTCCATCAATACAACCTTTTTGCCAAACGCTGGATACAGATTTAATGAAATATTCGGACCGGTTTTAGACCATAACGAACATCTTGAAACAAAACAATTAGGCTTCTTCTACCCACGTTTACAAGGGATGTTTGCACGATGTACTAGAAAATAAATGAAATTAACACAAGAAAACATTAAAACCGAAAAACTAGGTTGAAACATGTTAAGCAACACAGGTAAACAGGAAGTGAATACCTTGGAGTAACATTACATTTGCTGCCGCTAGGGGTAGCACGTTTAGCAATTTGTTTAATCTTAGTTTAAATGAAACGTAATGTAATTAAGCTATACTTACATTAATTTTGTATTATATATAAGTAAGCCGAACATGAAAAACATTTTAATTATAAATTGTATTTTTCTTCCTTTCAGAATTCAGCTTAAACATGAATTGTTTAGGCGATTGTTTGGACTTAGGTCCACCGCCTGATTCAATTTTGTTTTTACCACCGCCACCTGTTCCTTCTTTTCTTCAGGAATCACTACCTGATCTTCTACTAAATACTACTCCCTGTTCTGCTGCTCAAATATGCGAACTAACATCAGCACCAAACAGACTACCTGAAAGTGGTGATTATATGGAGCTGCCTAGGAAGGGTAAGACTACATTTATAATTTTCACATTGAGTTTAACCAAACTTGGACCGTTATATCCAGGCTACTATGACCTTGCAATGATGTCCAAGTGCGTTTAAGGCACCTATGCAATTCCATATTAGCTTAGAGTTGACCTCCATGGAATCGAGTGCCTTCAGTGCAGCTTGGCTATCTGTGGAGATGGCAACTGAACAGTATGTTCTTTCCTGCCTTTTAATTTCTTCAACGCCGTGGTGAATCGCCGTAACTTCCGCTAGGAAAATTGTGACGTCCTTAGATAGGTTTATTGGAATAGCTATCCTTTGTTTTGGCTCGAAAATTCCGGCTCCTACACCTACCTCTGCTTTGGAACCATATGTATACCTGGTTACCTATGAATCGGATACAATAATACATCATCAAAACAGAGGTTATTAAACAATCTTAAAAAAAGATATAAGACCAATTTTTATTCATTTTTTCAAGATACACAAAATATCAGTATCCTTATTCCAATATTTATGAATAACTTGAATTTGGAGATACAGTAAAGAGCCTCAATGTACAGGTCTGATAAACTACCTATATTCCAAATTTTAATACAAAATGAGTATTATCGAAAAATAAAATCACACATAAAAGGGTAACAATATCTCTTCTTTTTTAGATGTAGAAAATTGGTCCACAATTGGTGATACTTGGTTGTTGGTTCTAGTGGCATCTTCTATAGGAGTTTTATTATTAGGAGCATTATTAGCTATGTTTCTTCTGAAATGTAGAGAGTGAGTATACAATAAATAGATGTAATATTATTGATTTATTTAGTGCCTTTTTGGAATAAACAAAATTCTCTTAATAACTAGTGCCAAAATCTTTTTGAAAAAAAAACCTAATAACAGTAAGGTTCAGCTAGATTAGGTAATGTATATTGATTCATTTTTACAAGAAAATTGGAAGTTGAAAATTGGATTGGTTTTGCTGTACCTTGTTTTTAAACTAAAGTAGAAAATAAAAATAGTACTCATTCGACAAATGGTTGTGTGTGAAATATAGATTTGTCTATAAATGAAATTTTTGTCGGTAGAATGAATATGTTCGGCGGCAACGATTGTTCCTTACATCGACAAATGAAAAACCACGAAACAAGGGAATGCTCAGGAATGCCCACTTTAAATAGTACAAAGATGGTACATCCTTCCGACACCGTACTATACCACGGTACTAATATTCAAGACAACCGTATGGTTTGGGCAACTTTAACTCCTAGAGGTACTCAACATTTTATTTCTGAAAATTATCCACCAGATTTAATTGATTATGGAGATGAAGATCACTATGAAACTATCGATAACATAGGAGCGGTAGTACCGCCTGTGCCCCCTTATCCGAAAGGTTGGTTATATTTTGTTATTTTTTAGCGCCTCTTACAAATACATTGCTGATTGGATTAGATTTTAAGGAGTTTGGTGTAAAATATTTTCCGCTTTGACTTATTGTATCTAAAATTTTATTTTATTGTATTTATAATCAAAAAGTTCGACAACTATGGCCACTTGTACTAGCGATTACAGAAACGATTATTATAATTAAAAAAATTATTAAAACATTATCATCTGATGTGGTAAGAATAAAAAAAAATTATTGCACACATATATTTAAGAATTTTAGTGATATCTTAATTTGGTTTGGGTTCCCTAGGATGTCATGTAGCTGTTTCATAGTTAGTGGGCACTGGCAGCTTTGACAGAAAGGTCATTGAGTAGCTGTGTGTCAGTTTCGTGTGAACTATCCGAAGTCTTCATAATATTTTTGTCTAGATAATACAGGGGGACCAGTAAACAGTGATGTGTTAAGAAATGTCTCGATAGATAGTAGGGAAGTATTGGTAGAGCTCCAGTGAGTTTGCAAATACATCTGACGATACTTTTTGCTTCTGCATTTATATCCTTGCAAATCTGGGAATGAGGAATTGTTTTGGTAGAAGTTGCAGCTGTCTTGCATGCTGATCAGCCAGTACATTACCAATATGTGAGGGTAATGGTACTTTGGTGTTGTAAGATTTCTACAATTGTTTCACAACCCATTTACACTGTTGCCCGAAATATAAAAGTACATTATTCAATTCAAAATAACTTTTTTATTTTTAGTGCGATTCATTTTCTTTTCACGAGAAAACAACCCAACTTGTCCACAATGAGACATAAATATAAGATAAGAATATATTTACAGTACCGGAATTATGTCTTTTTTTCTTTAACTTGCATTTCAGGTCTCTGCATATGAAACCTGTTTCAGCTAAATCTGAACTAATGTAGGTGAACTATCCAGAAAACAGAAAAACAGAATTTCTTGGATTCTTGGAATATGATTTTTGTTATTCAAATAATATCTGCTTTGCCAAGAAGTGAGAAAATGAAATCCAAAATATATTTCCTTACACATCTGTAACATCCGGGTGCCTACCAGTTTCAGTACTACTGTTCCGGTTTCTCTTAGGCTTTGGTGGAGAGATCGATTGAGATGTCGTTTGTTAGAAAATCGTTCCGCGTATCTTCGTTCGGCTGCACGAGAGTTATATTGCACCTCCCACGTTAAAAGCTTGTAACGGTAATAAAAAACGCGGGTGAGTAGTAAACAATTTATCATGACAGGGTTATACAATGATCAACTTTGAAATTTGTAGGTAGTGATTTTTTTGAAATATGCTTAAAAAACTGTCTGAACAGCCATCATCTTCAAAAGGCACCAGCTCCATTAGTAGGAACTTTTGGATAAAGGTGAATTAGGTTGGATGGACATAGAATTACAACTAGTATCTGCAGTCCGCATTTGACACGAGAGTTTCTGGACACCCTGTATTTTTCCCCCGATGCCATTATATTTATTCTATTTATTTCTGACCGTAGTGCTTTGGATCACCTCTATTTTTTATTTAACCAATAGCAATTATTTAGCCACTTTTTTAGCATAAGTATAGCTTAATCACAACCAAGGAAATCATTTCCTGTCCAAAAAATTTATATTCGATTTCTCGCAGAAATAGAAAACTGTATAGACCCACACAAAATATTCCTATGCTCTAATCCAATCAGTCAATATTAAAATCTTGCACTAAAGTGATCAAAAATTGAGATTACCTAGATGTATTTGGATTTATACTAATTTTTATACTGTGTACTTAAAAAAAATGGATCAAATTCCAACATGATGACTAGTGTTAGTTCATTGTATAAGCGAACGACGTTTAAGTTTTGTTCCGAAAAATGTTTCTATACTCAATTCGAACTCAAATAACAATGAACATTATCTTGTGTCTCAATAATGGTGATAGTTCTATGAGAAATTAATTTTTTTATAATAATATAGTTTTATTAACTACCTATGTGGATTTTCATACCAAAAAATATGAGCTATGGTTTATTTACGATAAAAAGACGATGACGTGGCAAAACAAAATTTTGTTATGTTGCCAGAATGTAGATTTTTCTTTATTCAAAGGAAACTAGAAAAGTCAATGTGACAGCTCTTCTTTTTTATTCGCCTGTACTTCGTACGGCATAAATCGAATGTGATTGTTTACAAATAAAAGGCTTGTATAATAGTCTCAGATTTAGATTCATTTATTCACGGAAATATCCAATTTTATTTAATATGAGTATATATTTATGTGAAAAGTGTGAATAAAATACAAGAAACAGTAAAAAAGTCATTCTATATCTCAATTAACATTTTATTATTTATTATTTTACATTACTAGAGTTTTCTACAGCTGCTTTTTATTAATATATTCAAAACTCTGTTAGACAATAATTACCTTCAGTTACTACCTACCTGATTTTATATTGTATTTTAAGATTTCCTTAGGAATTTATTACTTAAATCTTATCTATGTTAATAATTATAACAAGAATAACATGTTGCTACTTTACAAGTATTCAATCAAACATTTATGTGGTTAATATATACTGATAGTGGTTTATTCCTACAAAAATGAAAAAATGTTAAAGCATGCATCTGTTCAAATTTTATAAATTCTTTAGAATTCTTAAGAAAGTATTTTGAAAAGATGTGCCATGTTGTATTAACCAGCTCTGTATATCAGATTTTTCAGTAGTTGTTGTTGGCATTTCAATTACTATCGTACTATGATAACTTGCATTATACATAACTACTGTGGCAGGCTCTTCCAGGTTCATTGAAAGTTGGTTTTCAAACGATTGATGGCTGCAATGCTCAGGTGCAAATCTTCTGCAAGTCTGTAAAATATAATTTAATTTATAAAAGAATATCACAAGTCTTAATAATCTAACCTGTCATTAAAAACATTCAACTTGGTATTGATAAATAATAAGTAAATGGTATTACTACTCTTACAGTAGTAATCGGGTCCCATTGTAGCAGTCTCATCAAATATCTTGGCATTAACTACACACTGCGGATTTGCCTAATTAATTAGTTACGAAAATTACTATATTTTTATATATTGAAGAAACAATGAATTCGGGATCACCAGAGAAACTTGTAAATACTAAGACGATGATCGATGTCAATAAACCATAAATGACATGCTAAACCTAACCTCAATTGTGTCAAAACTGCTGAATTTTTCCAATTCTGATAACGTCTTGAATTTTGCCAACCCGTAAGCTGTAAATTGCCCTGGCCGTTAAGTAGAAATTGTATTTACGGCTGGTAAATTTATTTTATTGCGATAAGCGGGAAAGTAACTAAAAATGACGTCATCGACTTTTTATCGTAAATAAACCATGCAAGCTACGAGTTAATATTTGATCAAATGTGAAGCCTCCTAATTATTGTCCAATTTCTTAACAAACAGTGGACAAAATGACTATTTTCTGCAAACAATTCCATTATTTTGTTAAATGCTAGTGTTTTAGTCATTATTCAGAGTCTAAAAGTAGCCGCGCGGCTGATGTCCTGCCTAGAAAAATCTTTTTGAACCTTCCTGCTTCGCCAAAGTAACAGATTGAGTAGTAGCAAGCCTAGTGCGCGAACCTACTCACAATGCGTTCTAAAAAAGTGGTGGGGTGAAACAATATATTGCAAACTTGTCAAGGAGTTACTGTATTATCCTGCAAAAATATTCTTGACGTTGACCCGGCGGAACCTACGATTTGCAACAGGGGCTCTAACTCAACTCAACTAAACGAACATCTTCATAGAATGATGATACATCCTTATGTTAAGGCTGTGAATAGGAATATGAGACGGTAGAGCACATCCTCTTTGATTGCTCGGCTCTTTTATCCATTCGTAAATCCGTGTTCGGCGAGTTATGGGTAATACCAACCATGCTGAGAGAAGTATCTCTTGGGGAAGTTATCAGCTATGTTAAAACCATAGACAGGTTGGCTTCCAAGAGGATGCACAAAGAGCCTAATGAGGCTTAGGTGATGTGGGGTTGCCCTGTCCTCCCAACTTATCAGATCAGAGATTAAAATTAGTTTTCTGTGTGTGTGTCAAGTCGCCAGGTGGATTGGTTCCTTTGTAAAAATCAAATTAATTCGTAACCGATATTTCCCTTTGGGGAATAATATTTTTGAGGAGGTGGTTATGCTCGTTACCCACATATATTAAAACGGACTAAAAAGTGTATAGAGCAGAACCATAGACCTAACTTGAAATTCGAACCTGCTGGATAAAACAAAAAAAAAGATAATAGACCCAATGGCTGTCATTCGAGCGATAGGAAGCACATGGAGACTAAATACACGGATCGTACATTGGCTGTGGTGAGACCCATAGTAACCTATGGTGCCTTAGTCTGGTGACCACAAACAGATGAAATGAATGCGGAACTGAAGCTATTGAAATATTTTGGGAAATCAAACCACAAAAAATATAAAAAAGAGTTTGGTTTGATTTTCCAAAATAATTAACAAAAGGAATAATGAATACACCACAAGAAACATACAGAAGATAGCATCCTGACCTCGGCAATGGAAGCTGTACTCAGTCTTCCGCCTCTTACTCTGCACGTCAAGGGGAAGCGAGAATAGCTGCATATAGGCTGGAATGCATTGGGAACTGGGATCTAAGAAACCATCGCCCACAGTCACTCCAAACTAAGAAAAGTGACAATATGTTGACCAAACTTAATGACAACCAACAATGCAACATCCAGCTAAACTAGAATGCGTAGCAAAAATGCAATCAGGATGGAACGTTGGTGTGGTACATTGACGGATCTGAAACTGATGGAGGAACATGAGCTGGAGTCTATGAGGAATAAAGAAAGGTGCAAAATTTACTCATATTTGAGGAAGTTTGCATCCATATTCCAGGCGGAAATAAACGCTATCGATACGTGTTTGCAGATGAACATCGAAAGGGGGTATAGAGGCCCAAAGATCATTATACTCTTGAAGCTTCTGACTATGGGTACTGTATAATCAATCAATCAACTATATATAATGACTAAAATGCCAGTAATTATCAAAATAATGATCATGCAGTTACATTTTGCTGAAAAATGTAACCAAATTTAACTGAAAATTAATAATTCGAGACCAAAAGATTGTGTGAGATATAATAATTTGTTATGTGTATTGTACGTACTATTGATATTTTAAATCTTATTTAATTTAAAACTATCCCCGACAGTGTGTTAGGTGTGATTTGAATAATATCCCACTATATGTTTCTTTGACATCTCAGATCCAGCCGATTAACTTATTTGGTGAATGATCTTTCAGGTCCGCGGCCGAGATTGAAAACATCGAAAACCTGATTCAGGTCGCTGCAAGGCAGGCGCAGAGTATATGCTTTGCAGTGTCATCATCTTCTAGACAGAGAAGGCATGTCAGATCTTCCGAGAGCTTATTAAGTCCTGTTATATGATTATTCAGACAAATTGCCTCTAAATAGGCGTGTTGCAGTCCAACAACTGCTTGGTAACATTTTTCTATGGGTGTACCAGATATAAAGAAACCAGGTTGACCTTCTAATCTAATATTTTCATTTACTTCTTGGCTTCTTATACAATTCTTCTAATCACTTCCATCTTTTCACTTTTTCTTTTGAATTATATATTGTTAGTTCCTTGAAGTATTCTTCAACTCCATCCAGTCACCTTTTCCTTGGTCTAGATTCAGAGGACCACAATAGATCTGAAAAGGTCGCAGTGGAATAGGCCGAGTAGCCACCTCATCAAATCTAATCTAGTCTAATCCTTGGTCTGTCCGTTTTGAGTTCTCTGTAGATGCTCTACTCGAATTATTTTTAAATGTTAAACTGTAAAAATTGTTTGGCCGAATATAATCATAATTCAAGTGGAGATTAAATCGATCTTCTTTTTCTGGTGGTGATATTGTCCTTTGTAAAAATGTTTATCAGAACTTGTTATACCAGTGTATTGTCACATGTTCAACAACTACAGATTGTCTCATTATATTCTGACTGTTTTTAAAAGCTCATATCTTCCAAACGGTTGTAGATAATGAGATGCGGTTTTCACAGTTAAGTTTAAAATTATATATTTGTATAAATGGCCTACTTCCGGTTTACCCACTATAAAAGTGGCGTGGTTTCAGAAGACAATAGTTGTTATTTTTTAAATGTGACACCCTATGTATTAAGCAATATCTTTGAAGGTACATATTTTTAGTTTGTAATGGTATTTTGAAGTTGAAAATCGTTACGCGGAGATCGAGAACTGTAACTGGGATACTGTAATGATTCAGGTATAAAGTCGTAGTTGTCACAATTTTATTAGCTAGTAACTAAAAATAATGAGTAATAAAAACTTAAGAACATGTTTTATGACTCTCTAAATCAAATTTTCAATGTGTTTGCCTTTTTGGTCCATACATTTGTGGAATCGAACCATTAAGTTGTCCGATGCTGCTACCAACATTTCAGGAGGAACATTTTCCATTACCTGTGGTATTTTATTTTTCAATTCATCAATAGGTGCAAGCATCGGGTTGTATACTTTACATTTCACATATCCCCATATAAAAATACCTGAAACAGTCACCGTGACCGTTCTATTGGTCCACGTCTACCAAACCAATTGTTTCCAAACTGTTGGTTAACAGATTATTTTGCTATGTTGGAATAATGGGGAGGAGCACCGTCATTTTGTTTTAAAATACCATCTTGTTTCAACTGCTTATTGCAACGAACCATACCTACAATTTTTTATGCGATACCGCACACCAAACATTAACATTAGGAGAATATCTGTCATGTTGAAAAAATTCTCTTGGATTTTCTAATACCCAAATCTTACAGTTATGTTTATTAACTCGTCTATTTGTATAAAATACAGCCTCATCAGACATGGTAATCCTAACATTTGGATGTTCTGTACAAATCTGCTAAATCTGAAACCATGTCACTTTTATAGTAGGTAAATCGGAAGTAGGCCATATATAAATATATCACAACAAAACAGTAATAAAAACCTAACTGTGGAAACCGCATCTCATTATCTAAAACCGTTTGGAAGATATAAGCTTTCAAAAACAGTCAGAATATAATGAGACCCTGTACATAAGGCTACTAGTAGTTGATTTATCTTCAGAGAATTAATTTTTAAAGATATTTTTCTCACTATTGTCCATTTATGTCTTTCGTGAAAATAACAAAATTGATAAAATTAATAGCCCATATTTTATATGACTAAAAGATCTATAGGCTACCAAAGATACACTTTAATTGACATTTTAGTGTCGGGAATAAACACTTGAGTCTAGCCTCACCGTTTAATTTTGTAGCCCGCATGCGCATTTCATGATCAGTTTGCTTCGTCTTGTCCTTTTGAATTTTTAGGTTAGAATAATTAGGAACTAATACTTGTTTTTGTTTCTAATAAGTTTCATAATTTTTTTGGTTAAAACAGATATTCGAAGAAGGGGAAGAAAAAATAACCACCATGTCCCTTCTGTATAGCTTTTTCAATGATTTTGCTTGCCCTTCTCGATAAATTAGGTGGCAAACTGATCATGAAATGCGGGCTACAAAATTAAACGGTGAGGCTAGACGCAAGTGGAACACAACCTACTCACGAGAGCTTATTTCCCCGACCGGCAACCCCACTATTTAAAATATCTGTCTTGGTCGAGGAAAATGATTGAAGAAGCCATTTTTTCAACACTGTATAGCTTCTTCAATCACTTTTCTTGTCCTTCTCGATAAATTAACCAATGGATTTGTTTTAACCAAGAAAAAATAAGGTTATGACTTGAAGAAATGACAGAAATTCTAAATGTGTGCCGGTAGGGGAAATAAGCTGTCGTAACCTACTCACAATATAATATTCAATGTTCCTAGGCACATACAAAATAATAATATTCAATGTGAAGCTGCTGACAATTATCTGTCGATGTCAAATATTATATATCTGGTGAATTATATGAATTCAAGCAATGGGTACCTCCTTATCGGTGTACTTAACTATTCTTTCAATTTTTAGTAATGGTACAATTTCGAACATCCATCTTAATATCAATTAAACAAAAACTAATCAGATAAAATAAAAATAAAAAAGTTTATAGTTAAATTAAAATGTAAAGCTACTTTCTTAATTTTAAATAAAAATCCTGATCTAATACAGATTTTATGAAAATGTTATAAAATTTTAGGAGAAATTTCTGGCAAAATTTTCGTGGAAAATTTCAGAGGAATTTCCGCTGTAATTTTTGAATTTCCAGTTAATAATTTAGCATTCGTTGCATTGATACAACATGTATGAGTGAAATATTCTACATAATTCTTTGCTGTGTAATACGGCCCTAAGAGATAAAAATACAGTGGACGGATAAGTTATCTCAAACATTATCGCGCTCGCTTTGCTCGCGCATTAAAATATGTCGATTGTTAATAGCCCTTATTAATACACTAGTTGGTTAAATAACCATTTCCGTCACTGCTCATTTTCGACTTAACCCTACAATTGAATCGACATTTAATGTAGGCAACTAAACATACCCACAAAATGTAAATAGTGAATGTAAAAGATTGATAAGACTTCACTTATACCTCTCCGGAAACGACAAAAGTAGTGTAGTTTACTACTTCAATACGAGGTTTCGAGATCGGTGCTCCGTTTCATTAAAAATACTGTCGACGAGAAAGTTAGATAAAATGGTGAAAAGCTTTAAAATATCAATATTGTTGATCGCCCTTAGTAATACACTTGTTTGTTAAATAACTATTAATTAATGAGAATGGTGAAAATTTTAAAAATTTGTTGACGCTCAATTTTATTACTTTAGTGCGATATAGTACAAAAATGAGTAGCATTTAGTTGTAGTTAGCCAGTAGAGGACCATTTTTTTTCAGTCTTAGAAAAATCAAGTTTTGACAATTCTGGCTTCCTAGATTACGAATACGAAGACCCAACGCCACTGATTGAGAGCTATCAACTTAACAGCGAAGACACAGATTCGTCCCATTATCAAATTATTGGTAATACCGATATGCGTTGCTCAAGTCTTAACACTCTACGACGTATACCAATTTCAAGACCAAGAGTATCATCACCAACGAGAATAGAACACCCTAATTTACCACCTCTGAATCTCTATCCTCACAAGGGATCTCTTAAGAAAAATGGAACTTTGAGCTACAAAGCTGTCGAAAATAGTACTCTGCCAAAATATGGCTTGTAAGTTTGTGAAGCTTTAAATGTCCCACCTCGTTCTCGATGTGATATGTTCCAGAAAAACTATCTCCAAATAAGTTAGATAAATTTAAATATTATTTGCTTCTGCAATGAATTATATCACACAGGTTTGTTCATTGATTAAATTTGGTTTGTTTTGGGGGACTGTATTTTACAGCGAAACAATGCTAACCTATTAATGAGGTGTTCTTCAATTGTAATAACCAAATACCCTTAGGGCCGGCTGTACAATCAAAGCTTCAGTGCAGGTTTAGATAAACCACCCTTGACTCACCTTAATAAACGTTGGTAGATGTACATGACGGATTTTAGAAGGGTTCAACTAAACTCTGCTTAGGTTGCTAGTCGTACTCATGCGTATTACCTGGCAATTGAGCAAACTGAGCATTCTGATGATGTGATTTAAGATCACCAATTATACTACCTATTTTTAGATTATAAGTCACGAAGACATTGATTTTAATTTATAAATCTTGCAAAATAATAGAACCGTTGTTCTTCTTAAAAGAAGTCATTTTTTCTTAAATTGGTTGTAGAGGCCCGTAATGGTTCTTGTAACTTCCCATACTATCCGGTTTGTAATACCTTTATCTATACCCATAAAATTACTCACCACCTGAGGAAAACTACCTGTTATGTGAAATTTTAATGTCAGGAGCACAGTGGGAGATGTTACTTGATTTCTAATCAGATTTATTATAAATCTTCTCCTATAATTTTGTGGGCGACGTAAACCACCTAATAAAATTCCAATGATTTCTACAAACTGTACGTTGTCACTTAAATTTTCCGTTTTCACTCCAAGAATTTTACAAAATATTAAAAAGTAATGTTTTTTGAGGTTAAGTAATCCTAAACTTGCTTTTTGCTTTAAGCCACCAAATTCGGCTGCTTGAATACAATCGTCAAAAATGTCAAGTTAAGGCTAAACTTTATTTTGTACAATATATTATTATAGCCTTTAGCTAGGTTCAAATTTGAACTTGGCTCAAATTCAGATTGTACAGCCGGGTCTTAATAATCAAGCTTCAATATAATTACCTATACAACTCTTCTTAATACTGAAACAAAAATTTGATATCAAATATTTATATAATAGAGAAACTTAGTAATAAAACAATCAGTTTTTTTATAAAGAATTTAAAACATAAGTACCTATGCTACCTATAGCGTTGCTAGTAGACAAAAATCATAAAATTCAAATTATTCCCAAATACTACAGCACAATTTATATAAACCACTCAGCAATTACACTGCAATTATTATTTTAAGCATAGCAAATGGAGGGAGTTTTTCATGGAAAAAATAATAATCACCATTTATAAAATAATCTGGATGTACTTTTTATATTAACATTTATATTTATATTGTTTTTTGGTGTCTATACATGTGTTAGTTTTGTTGGCTATTTATTAATATATTCTCATTATATCGTAATAAATAATAATAAATTATTTGTTATAAACTTTGCTTATAATTTATTGGCTACCCATCTTTTCATTTTTAACAGGCTGAGGAGTATCGCGACCGTATCCGAGGACTCTTCTCAAACGTTGCATCACCATGACCGATTTTAACAGTAAGGTGTACCGAAAAACCAGAACTTGGGATATAAAAAACAGCAGCACGTGTACATCTCGGTGAATTCAAAAACATCAGACGTATTGGCGGCTCATACCAAAGCAGAAACACAGCAAACTCCTGGTCAAAAAACCCTCGGAGTAGCTGACTACCGAAATATTAAACCTCTTTAGGGACCAGATAAGGAAAGTGGCGGTATTACTCAACGGTCACTGGCCTCTAAGGAAACTCATGCATTCAATTGGCATATATAGGGATGAACCTTTCTGTCGTTTGTGCATGGAAAAGGAGGAAATAACCTCACACATTATTTTCGAATAATGTGAAGCACTGTCTCATTGGAGATATAGACTCCTAGGACTAAAACGCCCAAGGGAGGATTTCTCCAAGAAGGACCTAGTGAAAAGACTGTTGAGCCTGATAAGGATTACTGGTCTTTTCACATAAACGGTACAACCAAGAGCACAAATAACCTAAAGCAAGGTGCCGAGGACTCCAAGCCTCTGATTGGTGGTGCCGAACTTATCAATCAATCTATCTATAGGCTAACTTATCATTAAACGCTGCTACTAATTCCTATGAAATAATTTTTTTTTGACTGAAACTTGACTATCGGATAATTTTGGAGATGCTGAAGTTGTATTAGATAATTATAATATTTATCGGCGAGATAGATCTGCACTCACTAATCCTGCAACTAGAGGTAGTGGAGCTCTTATAGCAGTGGCTAGACATATAACTAGTAGCCTGCTGCAGTCATCAGGAGAAATTGAACATGTTTTTGTTCTAGTTGGAGACACTAGGAACAAATGTATAATTGGAGCCGTCTACTTTCCCCTATTGAAGATTATTTATCGTTTACTGAGAACCTAGACGCCCTTTCTGAAAAGTATCCTGATGCTCAGATCTGCATTCTGGGTGATTTCAACATACCTAAAGCAGTATATTTGTTCAGAAGCTATTTCACCCCCTGATGGTACCAGAGCTGATGAAGTGAATGCTACTTATACCTACCGTTTCTAATATGAGTAATATGTGTGCATACCATAATTTATTTTAAATTAACTCTGTTCATAATGAACGATTTTGGATTTAGTTTTTAGTCATGATCGTTTAACTACATGTATTACAGCAACCGATCCTCTGATTGATGAAGATGTTTACCACCCTTTTGTAACTGAATTAAACTTGAGCTTGGACCATTGTAATTATTCTCCTGTTCCTGATGAATTCTATTATCACTACAAATCAGCTGATTTTCACTCTATTGAATATCATCTGGGACTTATTCGGTGGAATCCTTTGTTATTGAATAGATCATTAGATGATATGTTAAATATTTTCTATGAAATTTTGTATACCGTGATTCACCTGTTAAGAAAGTTTCATCCAGAAAATTCCCCAGATGGTTCTCATCAGAACTGAAACATCTCATATATTTAAAGAAGCAAGCTCAATTGAAATTCAAAAACTAATAGGATCTCCTATTGATTATTTGGAATTCTCTCAGCTGCGTTCTCGGTGTAAGCTCAGGTCTAAAACTGACTATAACGATTATATTAGGTTTACTGAATGTTCTGTTGGTGATAATTTAAAATCGTTTTGGAACTTTGTAAACTCCAGAAGAAGATGTAATACACTTCCTGATGAAATGTACCTCAACAATTTCAAATGTCCTGTGGGAATCGATTTAGCTAACCTGTTTCAAGATTATTTTAGCTCTGTTTATTCTGATAAGACCTGTCCTAGCTATGGTTATATATCTTCTACTCCTTTGAATGCTTCTGAGTATTGTGTGTCTATCTCTGAGATATATAAACATATTTGTGGTTTGAATGTAAGGGAGGTCGGGGTATTAGCGCAGTCTGGGAAATAGTGCAGATTCAATTTACCAGAAATCTATGACTTTTGACAACACTGCTTCATTGCCCAAGGAGGGGTTTAGAGAAACACCGATCAGTGCATTACCAATTGACGATGCGAACACGTGCGTTTAAAATAAAAAATACTTTTTGTAAAATTACATGAAAACAGTTTTTTCCGTGTGATATTGCTTCTGTAAAACTTGGTGGTAAGTAGCCTTATAGAGTTAGTGCAATGCTAATTACAATTAAATTATGTTCTTTTGCTTTAAACCAACCTTGTTTCTTGTCATAATGTTGTACCTAATTGTAGTTACTGGCCCTAAAAAAAATGGCGTCATCGGGGAAATAGCGCAGATATCGTGTCGGGGCTTTAGCGCATTTGCGCTATTACCCTGACATTATCCGCTATTACCTCCATTTTTTTAATTTGAAAAGAACTTTGTTTTGCCACTTAACTTAGATAATATCTCTCTTATCACGAAACGGATATCAAAATGATTTTACCAGATCCCATATTACACGGTAAAACAAAACGGCGACAGTCGTTTTTATCCTTCGGTGTGTTCTTTGGCAATTTGGCCGTGAATTAATAATTGATTACTATTTTTCCTTTTTTTCTAAAAACTTATGGTTTGTTGACTGATTTTTTGAAAATAAAGTATTTCAGTTTAAAAATGTTGTGTTTTATTTATAAAATTCCTATTTTTTTATTACTTTGCCATATGGGGCATTAGCGAAACTGTGCTGCGCTATTACCCCGATAAGTAGGGGTAATAGCGCAAATGATGTTTTTTTATTTTTTATTGATAAACAAAAAAAATCTCATTTTAGTGAAGTAAAGTCAGTAACAGATTGCAAAAAAATACAAATTTCTATCATCAAAATCCTTTAATTTAAGAACCATCAAAATTTTACCTGTGCTAATACACCTCCTATAAAGGTCCTGGGCCGGATGGCATCCCTCCTTCTATTTTAAAATATTGTAGTTTTATATTGTCTCGCCACTTGCATATAATTTTCAACTACTCCCTTAAACTTGGCATCTTTCCAGATTTCTGGAAATCTAGTTTCGTCGTTCCTATTTACAAAACAGGTGAAAAATCGAACATATCCAATTATAGGCCGATATGCATTCAGAGCGTAATTCCGAAATTATTAGATAATATTGTTACTAAAATCCTTGCGAAACTTTTTGATCCTTATATCATTAACCAGCAATTTGGCTTCCGTTCGGAGAAGTCAACTGAGCTTAATCTCCTTACATATATGTGGACTATCTTTCAAGTGCCTTGGACTCTAGTTATCAAGTTCACTCTTTGTACACAGACTTATCCAAGGCATTTGATAAAGTTAATCATGGCCTTCTGATTCAAAGGATTAATAATATGGGTGTTAATGGTAGTCTCCTAAACTGGGTTCAAAGTTACCTTACTGGCCGTATTCAAATAGTCCGTCTGTGTTGCTTCTTATCATCGGGCTTTGTAGTTCCTTCAGGTGTTCTCCAAGGATCACACATAGGACCACTTTTGTTTAACATTCTCGTCAACGACATCCAGAACTGTTTTATAAACTCTCAATTCTTATGTTTTGCTGATGATCTAAAATTGTATATTACTGTACGTTCATTAATGGATTGTCAGAATCTTCAAGCAGATTTGGACAATTTATCTCGGTGGTGTACTGCCAATGGCATGGAACTGAATCCATCAGCAAAATTTCAGTGTATTAACTTTAGTAGAAAGCGTCACCCTATTGTTTTTATCTACAACATAAACCAAACACCTCTTATTAATGTGTCAGAAGTTAAAGTTCTTGGTGTTGTGATTGACTCTACCATATCTTTTCGGCCCCATATATATGCTTCAATTAATAAGGCATTAAGGATGCTTGGTTTTATCAGAAGGATAACTTGTGACTTTCAAAACATGCAATGTCTTAGAATACTTTACTCCTCCCTTGTTAGACCTCTTATTGAATATGCATCTTCTGTTTGGAATCCCTTCTATACCAACCATATTCACAACATTGAACAAATACAAAGAAAATTTCTAAAACTCATTGCCTATAATTCTGGAATTCATCCTGTTAACACCTACCACTTAAATTACCAGTTTCTGTTGGAGCCTTTTCGTTACATAAGGAATTGCAAAGATCTTTTCATTCTATTCAACATAGTCAATTCTACTCTCGATTGTCCTACTCTTTTGTTCAGTATTGGTAGATCTACTGGAAATAGTGTTACTTTTTCACAACCACACTACTATACTAATTATCGGGGGTAATACCACGAGTGCTTAAAAATTACCGATAATTTTCATGAAAGCTTGTTGTTAATAATTCCACGAGTTCGAAGAACGAGTGGAATTAGACTACAAGCTTGAATGGAAATTATCACTTATAATCTCCCTAGAGCACGAATTATTTCCGGAAATTTTCTCGAAGTGAGCAACTGAGGAAAATTTCCGGAATATTAATTCATGCTCGCGGTAAGAAAATTTTATACCAAAACTTTTTTTAAATAGAAATTAAATTGGTGACATACTTAGGTTACATATTATTATTATTTATGACAGCTGTCAAGCCAGAGGGAAATTTCCACTTATTAATTACCCTCTACGCAGGGAAATTTCCGAAGAAATTATGCTGCTAAAAATGTTTTGAAAATTAAATAACAAGTAAAAACGTATAACAAAAATATTTATTAACATTACATAATGAAACAAAACTAAGGGATCTACTCATAACAGAAATTTACAAAACACCTACTACCTACCTAATTATTTTAAATACTCAAAATTCTTGCACAATTCCAGACTTTCTATAGTGGAATTAACACTGGTCTCAATTTCAGCAAGGGCAATACTTCGAACTGCTTCCCGAATCCTATCTTCCTCATGTGTGGCCAGCAAGGTCTCCAGACATTACGGTTTTAGATTTTCACTTATGTAATCAAAGATTTAGTTTTTAAATAGAAAACGTCCAACTACAGAAAGACTGGATTTGTGCATAGCAAATGATGGCAAGCATTTTGAGTATTTACAATAATTAGGTAATAAGGTAAGTACATAAATCAGACACCGACCCGAAATTCGACATATTTACAAAATAAGAAACCCGTCTCTGTAAGATTAATGGAATCTAAAGATATTATTGGTCTAAACCTTTGGCGGGCATATTTAAAAATCCCATACATGTTTGTGGCAGATAGTAATTAGACTCAAGAACCGAAAAAATCGTGAGTGCTGCTCTAATAGTGAGTGCGACTATAGTGCAACGTTTGCTCTAAGGTAAGAGACGATCAACCATATTTTAAACTTGCAAATAACATGCTTGCGTACAGTCAAATAAATGTTCCAGTTGTTGTATAGTACAAATGTAATATTGAATTAACTATTTTATTATATTTTTTCGATATTTGATTTCTCTAAATAGAAAAAAAGCTTAATGTCGAATTTAGGGACAACCGAATCTCCTATGGTTTTAATTTCGACATGTTCTGTCGAAAATAGGTACATATAATAGTTCGTTTTATTTATTTTATGCCAACTCCCTCCATTCATTGTTATTTTCAAAAGGAATCAATTTACTTTCTTTTTTATTTTTATGCTCATGTGCCAACCTAAATTCGACAGTGAAGTCGAAAATAGGTACCTAATGTACATATTTTCGTTTTATGGAAAAATAATGTCAAATAATAATTACTTACTTAAGTGTTTCTTACTTTCTTAAGTAAGCAATACTTAAGTATTTATATAGATAATATTCTTATAACTATTTTTTTTAGATGACACCAAAAAAATATGGTAAATACAGCAAAGAAAATTTGAAAGCTGCTTTAAATGCCATCAAGAGTGGGACACCAACCGCAACTGCGGCTTCAACTTTTGGTGTTCCAAGAACCACCCTTATTGGAACAATTAGTGAAAATTTTTCAACAGATTGGATAATAAACATGGCTAAGATGATATTCCCTGTAACTAAAGACCAGTTATTAGACAGCGTATCCCTATTGGTTAAGTCGTTAAATAAGAAGCATACCATTACCAATGGTAGACCTGGCCGACATTGGTATGAAGGGTTTTTGAAAAAGAACACCGTATTGTCTAAATGGCCCAAAATTTAACAGAAACACGGGCACTGGTTACAGAAAATAGTATAAGAGGCTGGTTTAATGAAATCGAGGAATACCTGTTAACGTTCCAACACCTTTTAAAAAAGCGTTGTTTTGGCCTGACAAGAATTCAGTTAGCAAAGTGAGTAAGAAAAAAAAAGAAAAAATACCAGCAGTGACCACTTCTGTACAATGGAAGACGTATTATACAAAAAAGGAAGAAGAAAAAAACAACAACAAGAAGAACTAAAAGAAAGTCCCAAAAACAAAGAGAAATAAAATTAAACGAGAAAGCGAACACCTGCAGAAAAAGCGCAAAAAGGAGACTATATACCTAGAAGAAAAACAAGAGAATAAAGACAAAAAAAAGAAGTGAATAAAGAAGCGATACAAGCATTGCAAGTAGGCGATTATGTAATAGTTAATTTTGAGGGAACATATTTTCCAGATGTTGTAAAGAAAATTAAAAAAGGCTTTTATAAGTACAATGACGTCAAGCGGTATCAATAAATGGAAATGGCCCCAAGAGGTTGATGAACTTTGGTACGATTATGATGAAATTGTTAGAAAATTGAGGTGCCCTTGTCAACAACAGAGGTATTTTTAAAGTTCCGGAAATGTAATGTAATTTTATTATAATTTTATTTCTATCAAAAAATAAAATTTTGGTTTTTATTTTGCTTATTTTAAGTAGGTACCTACTTGTTTTTCTGAAATTTAAATTGTCGAAAATAGGTACCTGACTCTGTCGAATTTATGTCAGAACATGGGAATTATATGGCAAATTTAGGTTCAGATGCAATCATAGATAAGTACTCCACTTTTTTTATTTTATCTTCAAACTTGGGAAATGTGAAATAAATAGGTACATAATTTTTGAAAGACCATTGAGCGTGTAAATGTTATTTAATTGAACAAAGCGTTCAACACAAATATAATACGATCCAATACTTCAGCAGTACTGCTAATACTGTCTGATTTAGGTACATTCACCTTAGGTTGTCTTTGGTAATAGGTGCATTTTGTAAATTTCTGTTATGAGCAGCTCCCTTAGTTTTGTTTTATTATGTAATGTTAATAAGTATATTTGTGATGCGTTTTTACTTGTTATTTTATTTTCAAAACAATTTTAGCAGCATAATTTCTCTTACAACTTACTAGGTGAGCCAATAATCACCAAAAAATGCCAATATCTTTGGAATGACAAGAGATGTCAGTTTGCTGTTTTGACAGGTTAATAAGTCGTCTTTTTGTAAGCTGGTTAGAGTTATAGCATTTCATTTGAAATTTCTCAGAAAAATTCATAAATAGAGCAAAGTGTTACATAATGCCCTTTAGTTGCCGATTGAAAAATTGAAAGTGTTGTTGTTATTTGTTTCTGGAATCTATGCAAGGAGTCTACAGTTTTGAAAATCGGCTCAGGCATATGGAAGTTACTTCCCCCACCACTTCAGAATAGGTGATACGGAAAAATGACTTTAACAAAAGTTGTAAAATAAGGGCAGTGTTTCTAAAGTTGATATTTTTTACCAATTTAAATTGAGGAATATTTTGTAAAAAATCAAATTGTATAATGTAAGTGATAGATTGCGCCACCTAGCGAAAAACCATGGACTCGTAAACATTCTTTATCATTTTTTTAGGGCCGATTTTCTTCCCCAACTCTAGGACTTACGGTTTCCGAGATACGGCCGGTCGCCACCCTTAATGATGTTTATTTTCACGATTTTCTACAAAAGCTTTATACAGTGAACGGCTAAATTATGGAATATTATCATTATTTCGAGAACCATCGAGTTTTAAAAGGCAAATCCCGAAACAGGTCGATTTTTGTTGTAAAATACCCATGTTATAACGTACATATGGAGGAGGGATGACGTCACCGGTGTAGGTGTAGGTGTAGTGACGTAATAGTTAATTTTTTTAAATAGAAATCGGTATAATAAGACACCTCATTTGAACGAGAATTTAATTCTCTATTTAACGACATTACATTTTTAACTAAAATATTTTTTAAGGGTAGGTACGAAAACTATTTTTTTTTCACTTATAATTACACGAGAGCTTTTTTTTGTCGAAGTAAACTTGACATGTATCAATAAGAATTTTGTTGCCTGGCAATTTAACGAAAAAAACTGCCTTTGAAAAAATTACGAGTCCGTAGGACGAGTAATTTTTTCTGGCAGTTTTTTGAGTTGATTTACCTAATGGCAACAAAATTCGAATTATAAATGTCAAGTTTACTTCGACTCAAAAAAAAGCTAGAGTGTAATTCGGTAAGACAATTTAATGAATATGTAAATCAATAAATTAAAAAATGAGATGTAAATCAGTTTATTTAATTTAACGGAAAAGTACAATTGTTAAAAACACAATTATTAAAAATAGCTTGATTTTCAGAACTTTCCACAAATGAAAACTTTTCTGACAACGTAAGTTTGAGAAAAATTGACATAACGTCATCAAAAATTTGTTTACAATGCTGGTTGTCATGCTTTCAAAAGTTAGGTTCCGTTATTGTCGCTGGAAAAGTTGGGGCAAACTTTTTTCGCTGTCATAATGACAAAATCACGCGGCTTGTGGGATTTTTTATACATGAATTAAATTGTCAATTTAAATTCAACCAAATTACAATTAATGCTTGAATCCATGACTTTCTGAAGTAAATACTTAAAAAAGCAAAAATAAGTAAAAATAATAATGGACACAAATAGTTCTCTCATAAACACTGAAACTTTTTGTCAAATGTTAATTCAAGCAAGTGATAGTGGCATAGTTACTGTAATATTTATTGTCGTAAATGTTTTGATTTTGTGAATTGTCATCAGTTGTCAATTGTAATTTTTACTTTTGAATAGTAAATTATGGCTCACCTAAATGAAGCACAGCTTATAGAAATATTAATCATTAGCGGATGCGGAGATAAAAAAAGAACACAGAACGAGGTATGCAATTTATTCAACGCAAAATATCCCGACAGACCCATCAGCCAATCAACAGTAAGTAAAATAGTCCAAACATTTGGAGGAACTGGGCACGTTAAACATATTCCAAACGCTGGGCGTCCTAAAATTGAAGACAATGAGAAACATTTTTTCTTTGAAGAAAATCTAACAGGAGAACGTTAAATCAACTTATACCTGTCCTTGCTAACATGTATCCCAATGCCAATAATCCTAATTTACCTAGTGAAAATATCTGGTTTCAACAAGATGGATCCCCTCCTCATTACGCACGTGAAGTACGTCAATTTTTAAATAATTGCTTTCCCGGGAGGTGGATCGGAAGACGAGGTTTTATAGAGTGGCCAGCAAGGTCGCCAGATCTAACACCTCTAGACTTTTTCCTGTGGGGTTACATAAAATCATAAGTTTATGTCAATAGACCCCAAAACTTACAGGACTTGAAAGATAGAATTAGGCATGAAGTGAGTCTAATTACTCCAGAAGTCATCCGCAATGTACTTGATGAATGTGTCCGCCGTAGATTCGCATATTGTCAAGAAACCGATGGATGGCAATTCGAACATTTGATTTAAAATAATTGTTATGCATAATTTGGTTACTTTAAAGTACATTATTAATTAAATCATTAGTAGTTGTAATTTGGTTGAATTTAAATTAAAAAAATTGTTTTCGTACCTACCCTTAAAAAATATTTTAGTTAAATATGTAATGTCGTTAAATACAGAATTAAATTATCGTTCAAATGAGGTGTCACATTATACCGATTTCTATTTAAAAAAATTAACGATTACGTCACTACACCTACACCGGTGACGTCATCCCTACTCCATGTACGTTATAACATGGGTATTTTACAACAAAAATCGACCTGTTTCGGGATTTCCCTTAAAACTCGACGGTTCTCGAAATAATGATAGGTAATATTCCATAATTTAGCCGTTCACTGTATGTACTTTAATGCAATAGAAATGATATCCTTTCTATGTTAAATTGGACAATGCGGCAACGTAGATTGTAACAAATCAATTTATGACCACATTGATGTAGAAAAGTGTAATCTAATATTCCCCTTCCTTTTTCCTATGAAATAGAATTTGCCATGTGGTTTCGGTTTTGTATACCGAATCGAAAGTGTGCATTTTAATGCATTTATGTACACTGCACAGTTCGTGAAACACGTGGTGCCCTGTCGACCAAAACCGTGGTAATGCGCAAAGATTAAGTTAGGTTAAGAAATGATTGAAGACGTCGAAACTAGTTTAGTGTCAACAAAAATTCGAGTTGTCAGTGAAAAACAACAAAATGGAACGAAAAATCATGAGATTAGTCACAAACCCCCAGCGGACGGGGGATCACGAGCATGGGTGATTATGTTAGCTTCATTTTTTTGCAATGGAATCTTATTTGGAGTCATCAATTCTTATGGAGTCCTTTACTCGAAATTTTATGACAAGTTGCAAAGTAGGAATGTCACTAATGCTTCTGGAAAGGCAGGTAAGTTGAATTGAACATTATTTGTTTAAAATGAGAAACAGTACTTAATAATTTTGCTTTTGGATGTACGGGTGAGAAGCTAGCTCCTAGCTCCAAAAGCAAATCTGCGACAATTGACTGAGCCGGCAACAGCGCACCAAGACGTCCGTTTATCACGGTCGCCTCATGGCTCGACCAATCTAATATACCGGGGGATGTTGAAATCTAGTATAAAAATTTGGATTAGAAAGAACTGAGTTATATATAATAATATAATAGTTTTTATTATTTCATATCCAAAATTCGCTGACAAACGGTACGAGGGTAGGAAAAATTGAAAATAAAGAATTTTTAAAAAAAATTTACAACTTTCTTTTTAGTACTGTAATGCTATATATTGTTGTGCCTCAATTAAATTTGGCACAGAGGTTGATAACATAATTATCTTTCATATTCCATATTCAAAATTCGCTGACAAACGGTACGAGGGTAGGAAAAATTGAAAACAAAGAGTTTTTTTAAAAAATTTACAACTTTCTTTTTATTACTGTAACGCTATATATTGTTGTGCCTCAATTAAATTTGGCACAGAGGTTGATAACATAATTATCTTTCATATTCCATATTCAAAATTTGCTGACAAACGGTACGAGGATAGGAAAAATTAAAAATAAAGATTTTTTTTAAAAATTTACAATTTTCTTTTTATTACTGTAACGCTATATATTGTTGTGCCTCAATTAAATTTGGCACAGAGGTTGATAACATAATATCCTCGTTTCCACATCACCCAGGAGGTAGAGGATACGATGCGTTTTTTTTAACGTGGTTTCCCCCTATTAGGCCTAATCCACGAAAAATAAAATCATGAATATCTATTCGCAAATAACAAAAAAATAATGATAAACTATACTAGTGAATGAATTGGGTTTGTAATAAAATAAGGGCTTGGATAACCAGAAGTCTTGTTCACACAACGAAAAATCATCAAAATAGTTAAGTAGCTCTGAGCTCTCAGACACTGGCGCATTTATCTTGGACCGCAAGGTGGTCAAGACTTTTGGAGTTTTTTCTCCGGAAGTGTCTGGCGAATTCCCGTTTATCAAAATATCAAATATAAAAATATCATACGAAGACACTGGCACATTTGTCTCAAACTACAAGGTGGTCAAGACTTATGGAGTCTTTTCTCCGGAAGTGTCTGGCGAATACCCGTTTATCAAAATATCAAATTAAAAAATATCGTACGAAGACACTGGCGCATTTATCTTAAACCACAAGGTGGTCAAGACTTTTGGAGTTTTTTCTCCGGAAGTGTCTGGCGATTACCCCTTTATCCACATATCAAATATAAAAATATCATACGAAGACGCTGGCATTTTTGTCTCAAACCACAAGGTGGTCAAGACTTATGGAGTCTTTTCTCCGGAAGTGTCTGGCGATTACCCCTTTATCCACATATCAAATATAAAAATATCATACGAAGACACTGGCACATTTGTAGTATAGTAGTGCGCCCCAAACAGAAGAATATTTTGTATTACTGTGGATTAGGCCTATTGGGGGGAAACCACCTTAAAAAAAACGCATCGAATCCTCTACCTCCTGGGTGATGTGGAAATGAGGATACTTTGGAACTGTTTAATACTGGTTTTCAATTTTTCCTACCCTCGTACCGTTTGTCAGCGAATTTTGAATATGGAATATGAAAGATAATTATGTTATCAACCTCTGTGCCAAATTTAATTGAGGCACAACAATATATAGCATTACAGTAATAAAAATAAAGTTGTAAATTTTTTTTTAAATTCTTAGTTTTCAATTTTTCCTACCCTCGTACCGTTTGTCAGCGAATTTTGAATATGGAATATGAAAGATAATTATGTTATCAACCTCTGTGCCAAATTTAACTGAGGCACAACAATATATAGCATTACAGTAATAAAAAGAAAGTTGTAAATTTTTTTAAAAAATTCTTTATTTTTAATTTTTCCTACCCTCGTACCGTTTGTCAGCGAATTTTGAATATGGAATATGAAAGATAATTATGTTATCAACCTCTGTGCCAAATTTAATTGAGGCACAACAATATATAGCGTTACAGTAATAAAAAGAAAGTTGTAAATTTTTTAAAAAAACTCTTTGTTTTCAATTTTTCCTACCCTCGTACCGTTTGTCAGCGAATTTTGAATATGGAATATGAAAGATTATTATGTTATCAACCTCTGTGCCAAATTTAATTGAGGCACAACAATATATAGCATTACAGTAATAAAAAGAAAGTTGTAAATTTTTTTTTAAAATTGTTTATTTTCAATTTTTCCTACCCTCGTACCGTTTGTCAGCGAATTTTGAATATGGAATATGAAAGATTATTATGTTAACAACCTCTGTGTCAAATTTAATTGAGGCACAATAATGTATAGCATTACAGTAATAAAAAGAAAGTTGTTAATTTTCAAGGAGCGATATCGATACGATTATGATTATATAGCATTACTGTAGCAAAATAAAGATAATTTTTTTTAATTAATTTTTTTTCTATATTTTCTTTTCCTGATAGTTTGATCTGCCTAATAAAAAATTGTACTCTTTTATTAAATATCATACTTAAATTGCTTCAATTGCATATTCCCCCCGTAACTGTCGAATCCGATAACCGACGATCGTCGGCTGAGCGGTGTTGCCATATCAATTACGCTCGCTTGGAGCCAGGAGCTAGCTTCTCGCTGATTTTGGATGTTTGGATTTAGCCGGTAAAATTCCAAGTAAAATAATATCTATGAGCATTATTATTCATATTAAATAGATACATAATACTAAGACCCAGGGTTTTTTATTACTACTATAAGAAACATAATAAGTTGTTTTGTATGAACGTCAATCAAACAATTTGTTTATTCAAGCTCTTTAATTTTCAGTGAATGAACCATTTTTGTACAAGGTGAAGTAAATAATGTAAAAGAAGGAATATTTAATTTTATTTTGTTGTTTATTGGTTGAAGAGATAAATCAATGAATTTTTATTGGTGATTATATTATATTTCTTAAAATAATTAGTAAAAGTTGTAGAAAGGGATAAAATTCATAACCGATGAGAAGTTAACTTCTAGCGAGTGTAATGAATCTGACAACACCGTCCAGTCCCTGATAGTTTGTTGGTTTCTCCTGAGATAAAAAACTTCTCCAGAGTTTTCGAAAAATTTATTTAAAAAAAATTGATTGAAATTAAAATACAAATGATTTGCTGATGCAGATGGTGTTTTTTCCTACTCATTTTATCTAGCTTGATTATGCAGTTTCTTGATGGTGTATACTTTACTAAAACATATTTGTCAAACAAGTTATAACCAGTTATGACAAAAAAAAAACAATATTACTATTATTGTTCAATCTCGTTAACATGTAGGTAAGTATACTTTGATTATAATCTTAAACTCAGCAATACAATTAAGTACAAACGACTGAAACAAAAATATTCAAAATTTTATGTCATGTCTTTGTCACTCCCATCATACAAGTACCAATATATTTTTGTGGCTTTAAGTACAAACAATAATACTTTTTGCGGTACAAATAAGAACAAAGGAATCATATAATGAGTTTTGAAAAATCTAAGTGAGAGTGCAGTCATGTCATTGGCACCCCTATTTTGAAAGACCTATAAATTTTTAGAGTTACAAGTACAAACAATTTTTTTAATGGTACAGATCAGTACAAACCTATTACAAACATTATCAATAATAATGGGCCAAAATACTTTTCAATGCCTAATTTGAAATTTATATCAAGATTTTCTCATTATAATATTGATACAGAATTGTGATAGTTTAATCTGTAATATATTCACATTTGCAGCAATATTTTGATTGATATCTCAATATTTATGGCAGTTTATACACAAAGTGGTTAAAAAATTAAACAACATCATTACTTTACTACAAATTATTTATAAAATCATACAATTGAGCTCACTAATATGGCAATTTCAAACTATAGTACTAATATTAATATCCTATAAATTTGAATCACAGAAATATTCTTAATAGTTGAGATACCAGAGACTTAATTAAAAATTTCAACTTTCCGAACAATGACAAAAAAAATAAAAACTAATACATTAAGATAGAAGCTTCAACATAGAATGAACAACCGGAATGTATGGAGTTAAGACATTTTTAACAAATCAGAAACCTAAATATTATTTAAATGCCATCGAAAACTGGGGACAAAAAGTAAGGCTGTGGTAGTCTTAGTAACACAACTTAAAGTACCTACTTTCTTCTTTCATAAAGTAGATTAGAAAACTAAATAACAAACTGTAAAATATAATATAACTCAAATACCTTCAAATTAACAAGTCTATTAGGTATATGTTAATCGAGATATTAATTAAATAAAAAAGAGTTTCATGTCTCTTGAATCAGTTCCACATAGAAACAAATTGAAAAAAGTATATCAATATCTTAAAAACTCTAATTGTTTATTATATCAGTCTTATTTTTTTTAAATGTTCAATGATTTATCGAAATGAAAGTATACCCCCGGTTACCTTCCAGTATCATTTTGGAATTAGGAACAATTTCCAAGATGTTAGTCCAAGGTTCCTAAGAAATATCAGTCTCTACAGATGAGTATCATTTATATGTCGCCAACTGTAGGCAGCTTTACATTAAATAAATGACTGGTGTCTTGTGAAATATGAAGATATCTTTCAACAGCTATTTTTTTAGTGAAAAAAAACGGCAGAGGTTTTTAATTGTGTCCAGTGGATATCGCTTTTGCAGCTTACTCTTATTAAAAGTTACAGCTTCTCATTTTCCAACTGTAGCTCCAGAAACAACATAGTGATTCAAAACAGTTTTTGATTTTCTCAATCAGAATGTTTTTCCTTCTGACAGTTTGCTTTTGTTCTACCTGATCAATGCCCAAAGTATCACGCACAATAGCAGTCTCCATTTTTGACTTTGATATGCCTTCTCCTTGGAAAACTCGGAATTTTTGCTTGAATCTTAAGCTCTTTGGTATCTTTTTTTGTACTTATTATTTCCACAAAACATTATTAGTACTGTCATTAGACAGTCAGTCAGAGGCGCGACAAACGTATATGTATTATAATGAATTTAATTTATTCAATATTTTTTTAGTTTTAGTATTTTATGTGCCCTAGCTACTAACTCCTTTCAGGTTGTGGTTCAAAAATGTCTCTTTATTTTTTTAATAAAATAGTCCAGAAAGATTTTTTTAAGGAATGTTATTGATAAATATATTACATTACATGGTCTTTATATTTATATATAAAATATCTACTCTACTATTTTTCAAATGTCCAAAATATTATTAATTTCTGTGAATTTGTTCCAGAATCAAATAATTTTAAGATTAATTTAAATTTCAATTAATTAAAATTTACTTCCCTCGTTCTTCTTCCTTTCTCCACAATTTTAAATCTTCATACCATGAAGCTCCTTGTTAATTGGTCTTATTTTTTTTATTCTGATGAAAATATTTAAAAATTGAATTGTGTTTCTACCGTTTTATATTCTCCATATTGCTAATTCCATATTTCTATTTATAATTTTGATTTATTTCCTTTATATTTTTGTTAGAAAAATTTTCTTAGTTCTTTCAAAATATTTCAAAATCAACATCCTTAATATTCTTTGCCGATAAAGACAGCGCATTTGGTATAAAACCAATTTCGGTTCCTGTGCATTAGTTTGGCACAAATCAGATGAGTCAGTCTACCCACATTTAAACACATCCTTGCCAAGGGTTCTAAATCAACCTTAAGAGATTTTTTATTATCAAATAAATTTAAATACAAAATTATCAACAAAAGCCAGAAATAATGGAGAGCCTAATATTAATAAAATGCCAAACTATTTCAGGAGATATTTTAAACCGGGCCTGGGAATCTTTTAAGGGACACATACTTTTATTGCATATTTATATTTCGAACAATAGGTAATAATGAGGGTCATGGGCTAAGAGTGATTTACCTTAGATTTCTGGTCCTACGTCACAATAATAAACTAGACTTACTAAAATCATAGTCCCCCTGTTCGGTTGAGTAGTGTTAGACATGAAATCTATAAAACTATTTTTATTTCCCTTGTGATTAGTATTTTTTCCGGTACTCATGTCTTTTTCTCTTACTCTGACAATGTGTGTAAAAAATTGTATAATGATCGTTTGAGTAGTTAAGGCGTGAAGGGGTAATAGACAAGCAAACAAACTAACATTCGCAATTATAATAATAGTCACTCAACTGTCAACGTGAAGTATTAATAATTTTGTTGCAAATTGACTGCAACATATTTAAACTTGATTCCATTTAAATGATATAATTTATGAGAATACTTGGTATTATTGATTTTTAGGTAAATGCAGACAAAACTTGTCTTTAAAAGTTAATAATATTCAGGGTGTTACATTTAAAGTAACAAAGTTGTTGTTCACTTTCGGTATAACCGGAGGTGATATGTATGTCAAAATATTTTCCATAAATTCGTCATAACTTGTTCTCTATCTAGGCCAATTTTTATAGAAATTGTTTGAGTAGTCTCCAATATATGTATAGATATTGTAAGCTCGTCGTGAAACAGCCTGTATATTATCTTATACTGAAATTTGATACAGCTTATACGTATCGAATGTACGAATGTAGGTTCTACGAAATCTTACAAAAACCTATTTACTACCTATAGAAAAAATTAGCAGGCAATAATGTTTATTAGTTGTAGCAAAGAATACATGGTGTATTCTTTGGTTGTAGTGATCGTCAAATTCCATAAATTTAAGGTTAAAAAATGAATTATTTTTACTCTATAGGTATTAGAGTGTCCGCTTTCAAAATAAGTTTTATTTATTCTCTAAAAAGGGTCCTCCATATCCGAAATTCACTTATTTACGTTAGACGTCTGCGTTTGGTTTGGATCTCATAGATTGGTATGTGTACCAAATTTTAACTTAATTGGTTCAGTATATTTGGTACAATTTGGTTGTGAACTCTCAAAATAAGTTTTTCACGAAACTATACTTAGGAAGCATCTCGTTCAATGACATTCCCATTATTTCCAACTCTTTGTATAGCTCGTTATACATCTTACCTTGCCCTTTGGTGACTGATCTGTCTTCGCCTTGTGTGTCGAGGTAGGTTCAGCAAGACTTCTAAGTCGGCTGTTGGGGCTCTCCTCATAGTTCCCATGGCTGCCAGGCAAACTTGCCTTTGGAGGCCACTTAGATGTTGTGTTTTTGGCCACCATTACCACCGAACCATATGATCATTTTTGGTTGTAGCCTCCAACAGAAAATAAACGACCTTCCTTATACCGTCCTAGGAACTACTAAGAGCAGAAGCTATTGGTGTATAATAATTTTTTCATATTTTTAATAGAATTTTAAGTAATTACATGTCTCCAATCTCGCTTTTTTTAAGCATTTCTTTATCGTTGTAAATCAAATATCTTGTGAACTATTGAAGATACGTCGAAACACAATGTTTTTTGGTCTCTATTAAAAATGGAATGAATAAAGCTTTGGTTTGATTTACAACTTTAAAGAAATGTCTTCTGTACTTTCCTTGTGGTACGTACATTATTCCTTTTTCTTGGAAAATAAAACCACAATCTTTTTTATATATTTAATTCAACGTTTCGGTAGCGTTCCAGCTACCGTTATCAAGAATAATTACGTTTCTTCAAAATGTTTGTTCCTACTTGACTAGTAGACAATCAATAATATTTTGAAGTTTAAGACTGCAATAAATTTGTAATTACCAAAAACAGAATTTCACATCAGCCTACTAAAACTTGAACAAACATTAAGTATACAGGAATGAATTGCCAAGGGACAGTTTACTATTTCCATGTAATTGAAACACGGTATCACAGAGGATATTGAATTTTTTTCTTCGAATATATTGGCTCTAGGAAAAAACTGCAAGGTTTAAAAATGTTTTTCAAGAAATCAATTATTTAAAAAAAATAATATTCATATTTCACAAGACTTATTCTCGAAAAAAAGATTTGATATTAAATGAAGTAAGGGTTGATAATTTCACCCCTTTATAGTGTAACAGGAATGTTGAAAAAATACCAGTGATTAATCATTGCGAGTGTATATATATATATATATATAATATATATAATACCAAAATATCCACCTTTACTTAAATTTGAAACAAAAAATGAAAACTCAATTCTACTCACTACTTTTTAGGGGTTATACTTCGGAAGGGGTGGGCTGCGGAAATTTTGTCATAGAAAAGATCCATCATAATTTTATACGAGCATCACTTCCTGAATTTTTTCGCATGAATTTATAAACACCCTGTATGTTTAAGGAAATATGCCTAAACGTGACGCCTTCTTTACAATCATCGAAGTTTCACTTCAAAAACCACTTTCAACCCCCTAAACAACATTTTCATTCCACAATTTAATTTTATCTTGTGCTTAATGTTAATTGTTTCCGTTTAATTATAACCTCCATTTTATAATCCTTAAATTATAAAGAAATTAGATAATTTTTGTTATTGTCCCTTATATTATAAACTTGTTCTAACATTTCTTGTATATGATCGCAAATTAGAAAATATGAACGTAGGAAGTTCGTTCTTCAATCTCATTAAGAAATTAATAATACAATGAGGTCAATTTGAATTGAACTGGCTAGTATCCAAATCAATAGATATCAATTTATTCAACTGAAAAATATTCGAAACAATTAACTAGGTGTATGATGAAATTTCCTATGTGTAGGACGCAATAACTGTTGGTATTGAATTGCTCTTTAGATTAAATCATTTTCAATGATGGTGAGTTAAGATGTATTTGATGTTTGATGGGTAGTTATAAAGTAAACACTATTTCACGAATATACGAATTAAGTACAATGACATCGACTATTTGTACGACTGTACACTCGTATTTACTGATATTGAACGGGAAATTCAACTAAAATTAATATTAATTTTCAATTTTAAACGGACTTTTGCTTGTGTTAATCATTCGTTGTTCTGGTCCAAATTTTTTGCTTTATGTATCATCTCTAAAATAGTACTCCTACTGAAATCTTTTTATTCCAATGCTACTTTTCGGATTAAATCTGACGAACAGTATAAGAAGTCCTTTAACATTTGTGAAGGTGTGTTACAAGGAGAAGGACTCAGCCCCTTTCTATTCGCCTTATTTCTAGCGGGCATCAAAGATTTTTACAAAATTAAATTCATATTCAAACAACACCACATTGAGGTAACTTACACCTACAATTGACTTGGAGTCGCTTTTACCTCCTTATCTCTATTACTTGAAATGGCAGATGTCAGTAGCGCGAAAGCTAAACAAGCAACTAGAGCTCAGTGCTCTTATACCTGTTTAAAATTGACTGCATCCAAACAAGGCTACAACTTTTTGACACACTAGTTACAAGCACAATGTCCAACAGTCTTTCTGTTTGGGCGTTCCGTTATGCTGATATTCTGGAGCAAGTTCAAGTTCAATTTTTAATACGTATCCTTATGCTTCCAATATCCAATAAAATTGTAGAAAAATTTTAAGGAAATAAAGTATCTATCTATCTAGTGTCACGAATTTCAAATAACAAAAAAAGTTAATAAATTATAAAAATTATAGGCAGCTTCAAGCTTCATATTTCAAAATTAGTTACAATGTTACAGGGTTTGTTTTTTCAAATGGAACACCCATATTTTACTTTAAAACTGAAATCTGCTTCACTTCCCATTACAAAAATATAAAATTTACTGAGAAAAATGTACTTGAATTTTGACTCACCATGTATATGATTTAATGAATTTTTGCAAAATCATCATTTGTTTGTAGGGACGGAAAGGTTTCGTAAATCCGATCCGGAAGCTATTGTAACGAAATATAATAGTTACAGCATTCACTAAGTTAATTACCTAATGGTAATGGGAATTTCAATACTCGACACTTTACCCAAAATGACAAATCTATTTTGTCCTGCGGGGTATTGTATGCAACATTAAAGTGCGACGTCATATTTTATCAATAACTTATGGTATAAATAATAACTATAAGTTCAGATGGCAGCGTTAGAGGGATATCGCATTGCTTTCTTTGTGCAAGAATAACTATCATAGCGATGTTGCCAAAGTCTAATCGTTCGTTATGGTCCGACTGCTATGAAAGAGTAGTATTATACCGGTAGCCCATGACACGTGTAGGCTTCATTATTTCGAATGGAAGCCGTTTTCACCATCTAGTTTCATGTGAAAAACAAGTAGAATAAGGCTATTCCCCAAGAACCAAACTGGATAATCGACGCTACAGTTGACATTGAAAATCTTAGAATTTTCACGAAATTAGAACAATTAACTTATGGGTGCCGTGTACTTGAATGCATTCCTTGGGTACTACTAAGGGTTGATAAGCAAGGGTTAAAAATTGATAAAAAGGTGGAAAAAAACAATTAACTTATGTATGCCGAAGAGAGTTTAGATTTTGTTATCTTAGTAGAACATCCATACATCATTTGTTAATAATTTTCCAAATATGATGTAATAGTGATAATTACGAACAATTAACTTATGGTTGCCGTTTGATATATAAGTAAACATTATCGAATACTCTTCAAATATTCAATGGCGGATTTTTTTTTTGGTATAAATTAGTGGCTTCCTCGGTTGAAAGGTTGAAATTTATCAATTTTTAGAACAATAAACTAATGGATGCCATTGATTTTTATCTAAAATGAATTGATGGCAAAATAATGAATTTGTTCCATAATTTAGCAGCGCTCTGTATACAAGCGCTATTAGACGAATAATAACCTCTGAATCTGTGGCTTGGCTGTAGCAGGAGCAAGACGCAATAAGGCTGTTAAGTAACACGCAAAGACTAGCATCCCTGTGTATTAGAGGGGCCATAAGAACCACTCCTACAGCGGCGATGGAGGCTCTATCACTCACCACCACTACACATTTTTATACAAGGCGAATCCAGATCTGTTATGCATAGATTACTAAATAGTCAGTCACACATAAGCCAAATGCATAGTACTGATCATCGGAGGCTAATCGAGGAGCTAAAAGCGGATATAATCATGGGGCAGCGACAACGATATATAGCTTTGAAAAGAAATGAAAAATATCTACCGGGAAGATAATACTGGAAGGAAAGTGTACCCACAAGCGAAATCATCCTGGTATACGGACAGTTCAAAAACGTCGTAGGGCGTAGGAACCGGGGTGGTAGGGATAAAGAAAAGAATAGCTTTCCCAGTTATCCTATTGAAGGAGATCACAATTTTCCTAGCGGAAATGACGGTAATCCTCCACTGCTCAGTAGAAATTGATAGGAAGGAAAGAACATACTGTTCAATTGCCATTCTCATATATAGCCAGGCAGCGCTAAAGGCACTCAATTCCATAGAGGTCAATTCTAAGCCAGTATGGGGTTGTGAGCGTACCCTGGATGTACTGAGAGATTACGGTAGATTTGCTTCCAGGGCACAAGGGCCATAAAGGCCAGACTAGGCCGGTAACCCAGAGCCCTTCTGCGGCATTGGAAAAACGATTACACAAAAGTGGGTATACCAAAAATTGATGGAATGGTGGACAGAGACAAGTGAAAAAGTTCGTAATAGAACATTCACCAAAGTTTACGGCATACTTCATGAATAAAAAAATTAATAGTTAGGAAGCTGTGATCCGCTAACTGGGCATTGCAAGCTCAATTAGCGGAAGAAACACATTATAAACCAGCGCGATAGCCTGGCAAATGTGCGGTTGTTTGCACTAGGTGAAGAAAAACCACTGGCTAAGAAGTATACGGGATCTTGGTAACTGCGCATACAGTAAAGGAAGGGGGCACACCGAGATGATTCATTTTTTCAATTGATCATAACTTATGAACCACCTTTTACATTTTTGTAATATTTGGTACGTATGTTCTTTGTCCACAGTGGTGTCGATTAACATAAGAGATAAAAATCTCATTTTAAAATTTTAATTATATACCTATTTGGAAAGAACATAAAAGAATAAATAAGACTAAATGTATTTGGTGTTTCCGCATAAAACTTCTATCTCATCTAATGTCCAACAGAAAACCTACTTACCGTACTATTTTTTTCTACTGTACAAATATGGTAAAATCATTCACTCTGCATTTTTATATCTCCTGAATAATAATGAGCATTACAATAGTTTTGGTATACTAAAATATTTTTTATCTTAAACCGAATAAAGAAATGAAAAATCAATTACACTTTTCAATTTTGTTTTAGCGTTAATTGGTTCCTTTTCCATGGGAACGGTATTCTTCGTATCTCCCGTTTCTGGTGTTTTGACTGACAATATAGGCCTACGACAAACAACGTTTCTGGGTGGTGCAATAGCTTCGGGAGGGATGCTGTTATCTTCATTCTTTATTGACGATATAGTAATTCTGTGTGTTACTTATGGAATCATGTACGGTTTAGGAGGAGCTTTAGCATATACACCGTCTTTGGCCATTTTAGGGCATTATTTTAAGAGGTATTTGGGAAAAGTGAATGGATTTGCTGCCGCTGGCAGTTCCGTATTTACAATAGTAATGCCCTACTTAATCGATGCTTTTTTGAAGAGATTTGGGGTAAGTAGGTATGTGCTTTTTATTTCGAATATTTTTGATTCGTAACAGAAAAAATAGAAATAAAAACGGCATTATTAATATTGACGTAATATCATCCATTATTTTTATCAAAAATATAAAAAGTTGCCATTTCTTTGTTTGTGCCACAACGTTTACTATGGCAATTCACTTGGATTAGATTTGATGAAGTGTACAGCTTTGAAAAAAAATTCTATAACCAAAGTGGCCTCGAGAAAAACCTGGAAGTTATTATAGACTTGAACGTCCACCGCTAGAGGCCTAGTTGAATTTAAAAAATTTCAAAAGCCCAATTTTACAAAATGTATCCAATTAAAAAGCAAACCAAACCAAATAATCATAGTGTTCTCCAAAAAATTCTGCGTATATTTGATATTACAAGTTTTAGTTTATCTATTCAAATTAGAGGCGGGGGAGAGTGGGTACTTTGTTATGGAAAAACGCCTGAAGTCCGGTTCTGCTTGATCGATCTTTGCAGACTTGTTCTTGTTGAAAACAGATCTTTTCCACCAATGTAAAGGTTATCCAATCCTACTTTATAAGTAACATGCACGTAAGAGGGCGCTATTTAATTTTATCAGAAAGCTATAAAGCAAATTAGCATCAGACTGGCGGAAACCGAATGTCGATATCATTAATCTATCTCGATATACCTTAAGAAACGTATAAATTTTAAGAATTTTCTTTTGAAGATCAACAATGTTGGACTCCTTAAAATGGTCCTTCCTTATCCTATTGATAATGATTTCAATATTACTCATACTGTCACCTTTAAACGGCGTAAGAGATTTTTAGGATGACACAAACCCTATTTTTTTTTATCAGGCAGTTCACCAGACTGTCATAGATTCCTACTTCTGGGTGCGAATTGAAGACCTTAATATTGCAACTGGGCCATTACTCGATTACGAGAGAATACGAAATGTCATTCAGAGTACTTCAAAAGCCGAAATAAAGACTATTGCTAAATCTACCCTTCAAAACGTTGAAAATTATGGACGATAAGATTTAGGTTGTCACTAGTTGTTACTAGTGTTACTAGTTTCTTTAATTCTTAATATTTGTTTCAATTTATTATATTGTCTCGAAGTCACCAAGTCAAAGCCGGCCCTAAACTGTAAATTTTGGCGTATGCGAAGCGTCTGTTCTCGAACTGATGTCCTCTAGAGTCTTCTGGTACAGCAGTGTTTACGCATACGAGGGGCATGGTAAATTCAAGAACCTTCGAGAATTAAGAAAGACTATATATACGCGAGTTTTTGAGTTAGTCAGAAAGTTAGTAGAGTTAGTTCACAGAAAGTTTTTAGTAATCAGACAGTGAATGAAATAGTGAATTATTTGAGATAAATAGTGTAATATTCAAGTAGTAAAAATGAATTAGAACTATTATACCGAGAGTAAATAAATTAATAGACATTAAGTAAAGTGTATATATAAATTAAGATTAATACATTTTGTAAGTGTTTCTATAAATAAATTAACAGTAATTAGTCATAGTAGAGTGTATATTTTTAACCCGCCCGTATAAACTACCTATTTAAATAAATAAGAATATATATATATATCAACATTTGACACGTGTTTATTATTGTCCATGATTTACTACTTGTTTTCATGCTTTTCACCATTTTAACTTCCTTAACGCCGTTTACCACTGACAGTAAGAGTAATATTGAAATCATTATCAATAGAATAAGGAAAGTCAATTTTAGGGAGTCCAAAATTGTTGAATTCTGTTCGGTAGAACCAGAGTAATCTAATCTTTCTTCAATGGAAAATTTTTAACATATACATAAATCGGGATAGAAGAATGATATTGACATGTGACTTCCACCAATATGCTGCTAATTTTGTTTACTTTCATGATCAATGATTAAAACTGCATACTTCTATTAAATATTTTCCGAAGAAAACTAGATCTTTCAACAACACCAAGTCTGCAAAGATCGATCAAGCAGAACAGACTTTCAAGGCGTTTTTCCATATCAAGATTCCCACTCTCCCCCACCTTTCATTTGAGTAGATTGACTAAAACTTGTAATATCAAATATACGCAGAATTTTTTCAAGAATACGATGTCTGTTTTTGTTTTGCTGGTGAAATGGATCGCTTTTTTAAATTTTCAGTTACGCCCCCTAGCGGTGGGCCTGCAAGTCTGTAAATAATTTCGGCGTTTTTCTCGAGGCCGGTTTTGTTATAGAATTTTTTTCCAAAACTGTACTTCAATTCGATCCTAAATTATTTGCTGAGCACAAATCAAATCACTCACCTTCGTTTCGTTCTGTAAATTTGAGGCGCGTGTGATAACACTTATAATATAAATAGCTATTAAATATCCAATCAATAAAAGATAACATATTCGAACAATAGAATGCATACTGTAAAGAGACGGAAACTGTTTAAAATATTGCACCAAAATATTCGCAATTACTTTAATTTCAGTCAGTTAGATGTCCAATTGGAAAAGTTAAAAAGATATTTTACAATTTCCCGATTTTAATTTAATTCAAATCTTCCTCTCATTAAACTCATCTGAGTAAGGGGATTTTGATCAAGAATGTTGAGAGGAGATTGAAAAATAATTAAATTGATTAATTTTAACAGTTTGTCAGTTGAGTGAATGGCAAGTATAAGCGTAGAGGAAAAGTAAACAATAAACAATATCTAATTACCATAATCTTAATCGAACATAAACAATTTCATAACCAAACTTACAATATTTATCGGTTAGAATTAAACTAATATTAATTTTTAGTTATCGATTTGTTAAAAGTAAAATGCAACGCAAAGTATATACAGTGAGGTCGTGAAGTCTGGAAATACCTGTCCAGATAATATTGATGAATAAATATATTTAATTTTGTAGAATGTGTAATAATCTGTGGTCGTCGGGAAAATTATGGACAATACTAGTCTGTGAAAAGCTATAGTGAGACCAATCATCACTCATGGAGCCATTGCATGGAGAAGTAGGACTTGCCTGTTTGTGTATTACAGGAGCAATGAAAACATGCCAACGGGTGTCATGGAAGTGGTTCTTAACTTCTCGCCACTACATATGGTGGTGGAAATTGTTGCAGAAAGGACAAGATACAAACTAAGTAGAGAGGGAATGATTTTAAAAAACACCTCTTCGCTTTCAAGAAATCGGAAATCCTGGGACATGCTTCTTGATAGTATGATGGAAAAGTCTAACTTATAAAAGAAATTCGATACAGAATTCAGTAAATCCCAACAGACCGGCCATTCAATGGTATACAGACGGCAATAAAAGGGTCTGGGATGGGACTGTACTGGCCAGGAACCAAACTCACTAAAAGCTTGAAAAAAAATGGGTCAGACCTACTAACTTAAATAAAGTCCTTCACTGACAGTGTCTTCAGATTCAACTTAAGCTGAATATAGTTCACAGTATTTCCCATGTCGTGTATTCAAAGAATAAACTACCCAAAGTGTTTCTAAGTAAAAATTTTCATTTTATCCGTTGTTTCTTATTTTTAGTTATCTTTTTTTCCTAAATACCTCGTTTTTGTTTCAGATAGAGTGGACTTTTCGAATTTTGGCTCTCCAATCAAGTTTTATCATGATCTTCGCATTCCTCTTTAAGCCAATTAAACACACTTCACAAACAAAATACAAGAAAACCTCAATTGGTGATATTTTCAACATTGCTCTATTTAAAAATTTCCAATACGTAGTGTGGGTGAGTTTTATAGCAGTTTCTTTGTTCGGTTATTTCGTACCGTACGTATACATGCTCAAATTCGTGGAGATGAATTTTGAAAAAGGATCTGATACAAAGTTGCCTATAATGTGTATAGGAGTAGCATCTGGTAAGTAATGAATTAGTAAACATACTGCGTAAGGTTTTAAATTATATTCAGTATAATTAACTTGGGTTTTATCTTTTTGTTTTTAACTTGCTTTGTAAATGAAAGTTGTGGCAAGTCATGTAAAAAAATGTTTGTCGCAATTCAATTCTGCGAAAATCTACTAAGGGGATTTTATAAAATAATAAACTTAAATACACATCCAAATAGGACATTTAACTTACATACTTCAAGGATTATGATTTCTGTTGAACGCAAAACGAAAAAACCTAATATCCACGAGAATCATAACGTAGGATTTAAAGAGTATTCATTATTAGGGATTTAGAGAGCTTTTACACCTCTGGCATCAATACAAGCCGACATACTTCACCAAACTCATAATCTGTTCTAGTGAAAAATTATGCCATTCTTTTCATCTCCTGAAGAGTTCTAGAAGGATTATTTCGGGCATGAACTGCCCTGAGAAGCTTATCACATACATTATTTGGGATTAATGTCTGAGGACATAGCAGGCCCAGTATAAACGATTGATTCCCTGTTTCAATATAGTCATTTACGGCTCTTCTACGATGAGCCCCTCTCCAGATTTTAAGGTTTTGGAATATCTCTGATACCTATCACCAGTCATTTAGTCGTTCATTTAAATTAACTGTGGTGCTTCCTCTTGCAAAGGGAGGCACATAATGAACATAATGATTTCGGCGACTATCACTGACTAGACAATACAAAAAAATAACAAAATTCTTCTTCTTCAGCCAACTGTAGTCAACGACCCCGTGCTCATGTTTTAGCTGGAGAACTCAAATCATATTCAAAAATTCATCTCCTGAATGTAGACAGAGATACTTAAACTCTGGCTGGCTGGTTGGATGCCTCACATCCCTTCGAAGTTCTGGAACTGACATTTCAGAAATTGTGTCACGATTCATGTTCATTCCATGAACTGTAAAATTCGACTAACATAAACCACCCTAAGGCTCTGGTCGCAGACCAAGGACAGAAATATCAAGTCCCTAGTTCAGGTGGAAATTTACCATTTAATTATGTGTGAAGAGATTGGAGGAAACCGATCTCAGACATTGAGCGATAAAAATTCTCTCGGACAGCCATGCGGCTTTAAAAGCACTTAGCTCTTTCCTTGCAACGTCGAAATAGGTATTAAACTGCCAAAAAAGGATCTCCTTAAAAAGAAGACTCAACAAAGTGTCTCTTGTCTCAGACTCCCTTATAAGGAAGGGTGATTTTATCGGACCAGAACCTGCTATTGGCATCTCATCAAGTTTTGCCAAACAAACACTAAATAACTGGACAGCAATAAGAGTTTTATACTTATGGCAAAATTTACCGGGATTGGTTCAATCAAAGGCTCCTATATATCCTTCAAAGTATGTCCAAACTAGAGTTGGACTATGATCTACGTTGTATACCTGGCCGCTGTCATCTGAATCATCACATATGGTAATGCATGGACTGTCGGAAGATCTGACGTGTCACCTTTTTTTTGGAAGTTGATGAAACAGCAAAGCATATACTTTGTGCCTGCCCAGACACGGTATATAATGTTTCACAGGGTCTCTCTCGCCCTCAGATCTAAAATCATTCACCAAATAAACTAATCGGATTTTTTAAGAAGCTGAATTTGTTTGGTGAAATATACTTGCTAGTCGCCTAATAGACCCACTCACCACAAACCTAATCTAACTATAACATAAAAAATCAAATAAAACAGTATAAACTATTAATCCTAAAAAAAACATACAAAAATTTGATATTAAATTGGTATTATTTTAAATGAAAAAGATACATAAACGATGATACAAAACTCTTTTGTTATTGGATTATTTTAAAACGTTCAATCTAGGCGTCGAAAATCTTTTGAATCAATGTGTATGTTTAGTTGTTTGTAATTTTTCTTATCAAGTAATGATAATTCTGCTATTTTGGTCAGCATAATTTAAAAAAATATATATTAAAGGTAGAGTAAAATATAATCGTATTCCTTTTTTTCAGGCATTGGAAGGCTGATATTTGGTTATATAGCCGATTTGCCTAAAGTAAATAGGATATACATGCAACAATTGAGTTTTTTTAGTATAGGATTAATGACAATGCTGTTACCTTTTACTGTTGGATATTACGCATGGTTAGTAGTCATTACTTTGGCTATGGGTATTTTTGATGGTTGTTTTATAGCTCTCTTAGGTACGTAACCGCTTTAGTCGTTCATTCATTGTATATATAGAACGTTACGATATCACTTTAAATTTTAACCGCAGAAACCACTACTGGAAATTATGTTGATAGTGATTTATATTTAGTAATGGTGTATTAGATACAATTTGGACGTTTCTGCAGTTATTGTGGTTAACTATTGCGTATTTTATTTTGTTCATTCAAGTTTTCGATTTTATCTGTGTGTTATTGAAAAACTGATATTTTAAGAGCAAATATATCGAAAAAAATTAACCAACCGCTGCAAAGAACTTGTGACATTATTAATCGATTATTTTGAACAAGAACGTAATAACAATGGCCACCTTTACTACCTTTGAATACTGTAAGAGGATTTAGCTACCAATGACAATATATTAAATCATACAACCATTTGCATAAGATAAGGAGAAATCTAACCTTTATTACAAAATTTGATACAAAATATTAATGATGAAATAAAACAATTTAATTTGTTTAAATCTTCATTTTTTATTTTGAACTAACGTTCAAATTAAAATTAGTGAGGCGTTTCGCTACACAGTAGCTTTTTCAAACTATTCAATTTTAAAAAAATATTAATTTTGTATTCTTAGGTATTAACTCAAGAACAAACAAATATATAAATTATACAAATAAATTATCAAGATTTGAACACATTCGTAACAAAAAGATAACGCTCAGTATTAGAACGTACCCATTACGCTAGGTCCGTTTTTTGCCGCGAAACTTCTTTGGTGATGCGGGCAAGTGACTCTTAGGGAATCCCAGCTTTCTATTTTTCAAGTAAGAAGGGCTTCATTATAAAATCTACAAATAAAAATATTTCTAAAAAAATGTGGATAAGGTTATGATGAAGCAAATGTCATTGCAAAATTCTACAGACTATAGACGCAGCCTCTAAAGCACTTAAGCTCATGTTCATCTTTCAATTGGCTCAAAGCGTTTGCAAGTCTGTCTTGAAGAGCTTTAAAAGTATGGATACAAATTTGAAGATTTAAAGAAGCATGCAAAATAGAATAGCGTAGCAAAAAAATGGTCCATCAACCCTGAATTTATTAAAGCTCGTCAATGGAAGTAGAAACGTCATTTTGATGAAATTGGCGAGGATAAGATTCCGAAAGCTTGTTTAAAGTGAACGTATTCTATCGAATATTTCACTCATACATGTTGTATCAATGCAACGAATGCTAAATTATTAAATGGAAATTCAGCGGAAATTACACGATGCCATGACAACCCAGCGGAAATTTCACGTTGCCGTGACAACCGTTGTCAAACAACTACACATAAACTAATTTGAATAAAAGTGTGTCTGCTACCCACTATGCCGCCGAGATGCCTTTGACCATTACCGACATTTGACCGGCGGCACTGCCCAGTAAAGTCCCAGGTTAAAGAATCATTCTATATCTTGTAGCTTTCCTGAAGTGTGTACTGCATTTATGTTATTTCTAACAATTCCTTTGACTACAGCTAGTGCCCAGCGATTATTTTCAATATTTAATTTAATCTAAACTTATCTAAGAAATTCTATGGGACAAGGCAGGCTAACAACTTAGCTATTTTATCCATCAAAATTACTATTACCCGTTATTTGAACTTTGATGTTTCCATTGACACTTTCGCTGATTAGGAAGCCCGAAAAAAGGCATTTGAATAATAGTATTTTGCTAAAAATATTTTTTTCTCAATATAGGTACTACCTACTTTCTTCAAATTCCAATTTAATAGGTAGATCACCAAAAATGCACACAATAATTATAATAGTGTTGGTAAGTATACATATCTACTTTACTTCGTGATTTATAAAAACTACAATGTGAAGCTCCGTTAAGGGAGGGCCCCATCTGATAAATTTGCCATGGGCTTCAGATGATATAGTTACGCCTTTGCATGCGATGGCACTTATGTTGAATATTTCTATTGTTAATACATCTGCTATTTACAACCGAATAAAAAATTTGAAGCTTTATTATATTCTCATACTATTTCAATTGCTTTGCAACATAGTCCAGTTATGATGAACATATTCGGCTAAGACGTGCATTGGGTGTAGATTGGGAAATGTGAAATTTTTGGTTGGCCAATGGAACTATTTTATTTGCTTTATTATTATTATTATTATTTTTTATTTGTTTTTAGGTCCTATTGCCTTTGATATCTGCGGTCGAGAAGGAGCTACACAAGCGATAGGTTTTCTTTTAGGAGTATGTTCCATACCATTGACGTTGGGTCCGTACATCGCTGGTCTTATTCTCGACACATACAATAGCTACACCTTACCATTTATTTTGGCTGGTGTACCACCTGTGATAGGATCCATAGGATTATTTGCCATAAAATGTTCCCCGAAGACAAAAAGTATCACAACGCAAACGCAGGATAGTAAAGCAGAACCTACTGAAAAAGGTAAGACATTTTCGATTTTGCCTAAAATGTGTGGGTTGAGGTAGTCGTTAAATAATGTGGAACTGAACAAACATCTTAATAAAGTGATGGTTTGTCGAGTTCATGATGTGTTTATTTACAGAGAAAGTTGAAAAAGTAAATATAAAGTACAAATTGTAATTTTAAAATTTTCATTTAGTGTAACAAAATTTTTTTCCGAATTTACAAATAAATGTTTAAGTTAACTTCAGTTATATGATACATGAAACACTTTGTATTATTATATGTACAGTTTAGATTTTGTATAGTGCATTAATACTTGTTAAAAAAGCAATAACACTTGATGGATTCGACGCACTTCCAATGGCTTCGCTAATATTCCCTGGAATTTTATGGGTTCTACGTTGTAGATCATACATAGGGCAATCGATTAGAAGATGGTGTACGCTGATAACCTCATCGCATACATGACAAAGGAGTTTATAATTGTTTATCAATAACTCTCTCCTGCATCTTGCAATGAATGCACTATTGAGGTTATGTTTTTTCTGTATGTTCCTTGTGTTATATTCATTATTATTTTTGGGAAATTAAACCACAACTGGAACGCTACCGAAACGTTGAAGTAAAAATATAAAAAAGGATTGTGGTTTATTCCCCCCCCCCTCCTTATGTTTGTTTTAAAAACAAAATTCTATTATTCTTTGGGGTTCAAGATCTTAGTTCCGATTGATGTTTGTTTCCTACAGCTTCACTGTTCTTTAAGAGCACATCTCAATTCAAATGCATCGATTATTGTCCCGTTCAAGTCCTCAAGCTCATTTTCCAGATCAAGATGGTGTCTAGATCTTTCTCTCCTCTGGATATGTGCTAGGTTTTTTTTCAGATAGGTGGTATAGTTGTCCCAATCTGTTTTCCTCAGTTTTCTACTGAGACTAACCTCGAATTTGCCTAATTCTAATTTAAATGTAATAATACCATGATCGGAGAGAGATGGTAATAAACAGTGCTAGAGGTAAGAGTTGACGTACAAACCAAAAAGTTTAGTCAACTATTTAGTTTGGATTAAAGTTGTTTACAATCATGTTGTGTTATATTTTGTTATACTTTCTTGTTCTGCCCTGTATTTCTCCGTAAAATCCCATGTTAGAATTTGCAAAAATTTCATTATTCTGGCCATGAATTTAAAAAACAAACATTGGATTAAGTGCTAATTTTACTTTAACAAAGGATAAAGAGGTCAATCAACGATTTATTTTTTAATTGCCGTTTATGTATACTCTCATTTGGCGATGATTATGGCTATTAAGAACTATTAAAAGATTAATAATATGAATGGTTTGTAATGGATTGATTGATGTATAAAAAGCTTACACAAATTTTAATGATATTACCGTGGAAGAAACTTGGTTAAAACTGTCAATAACAATTGAAAGGGTAAGAATATAAAGGGTACAAGTTACATAAACGTTGTTTGAAGATATAAAAGTTTGAAGTAACTATAAAAAACTCCATAATTTTTTATGTAATATCATTTTATTTTGATTAAGGACAAAAATAGTACAATTCAACTAAAAAAGTTGTGATTGGGATAATATTCCATTTTTGAGGAAAAATGCACTTATACCATGTTTATTCCGAACATTTTGAAGAATTAAATAAGTACATCTTCAAAATGCAAACTTTATTCACTACTGTCAGAATCGGAGTTCAGTATTTACATCGCGGAGACGACGTCACAACTTTCCAAGTGACGGCGATTCACCACTGCGTTGAAGAAATTAAAAGGCAAAAAAGAACATACCGTTCAGTTGCCATCTTCACAGACACCCAAGCTGCACTCGATTCCATAAAGGTAAATTCTAAGCTAGTACTGGATGGGTGCCTTAAACGCACTCTGAGGCCATTGCAAGGTCACGGTAGCCTGGGTACCAGGACACGAGGATCATAAGGGCAACAAACAGGCAGATAAACGGCCAGATAAGGCTCATCAATGCCATTCATTGTACCGAAAACCTACTACGGCGACGCAAAATCGACCATAAACATGGCCACAAGGAAGTGGGTGGCACAGAAATCTGGGTAATCTCACCAGAACAAAGACAGGCGAAATAATTCATTAGAGGGCATTCGCCAAAATTTACGATAATCCTAATAAGCAAAAATAGGAAAACTGCCAAAACCATAATAGGCATGTTAACAGGGCACTGTAAGCTTAACTGACACGCAAAGCTAATGGGGTTGCCAGAGGAGGAAACTGCAAAGCCATCCTATGCCAGCCTGGCGAATGTGCGGTTGCTTTTATTAGGCGATAAGAAGTCACCGGCAAGAAACTACATGAAAGGTTCAGTGTCGAGGCTGATTGGCTACATAAAAAGAGTCGGGATGGAGAATGTAATCTAGATTCAGAGAACCACAATAGATCTGAATAGGCCGTTTATCCGTAGTAGCTGTGATCTAAATAAAAGTTGTGATATCTGGGTGGTATAAATTCTAGTAGAGTCTGGGAGTTTCTCCATTTTTCTAATGAAATATTGATAGGTTTTTCATTCAATATGGTGCAAAATATTTTCTGGGGAGCGACCATTGCCCAAAAATAGGCACTGGCATGTTAAAAAAAGGAAATTCTCATTAACAGTAAGCTCCGAACTCTTAGTACATTTGAAGTAAGAAATCTGACTAAAGTTGAATATTTTTGGTCTTCATCCCATTGAGGATTGCCTATTGTGGCATTGAGTTGAGCAAATGAAGTTTGGAAGCTGATTTTATTATGTTACTCGAAAGGTACAAATACATTTCTCTATTAGGTCAAACGATCCTTCACACTCCATGTATGTGTGTCCAGGCTTCAAAAATTTATTTATGGTGAATTTCTTTGAGTTGAGTAGCTTCGACCAAAAACATGAAAGGTTTGGTAATATTTTTGTTTTTGTAGACGATTATTCTTTGTATATTTGGAAGAGAATTGACAAATTGTATTTAAAATGAATATTTCCTGGACCCCCTTGAAGCTACATCCTCAGGCTAAACATACATATGAGCTTTGTTATTTATCAAATCATAAATGCAGAAATTATATGTCTTAAGTAGAACATGTTGTTTTGAGTATCGTTCTTGAGCAATCAAAAACTGTTTATAGGTTGAGTGCTTTTGAAGCTTCTTCGGTGGATTTTATTTTACAAGTAAAAGTTAGAGAAAAGATAAGTAATGCAGGTAGAAATATTTGTTCACTCTGGAAGTGCTTTAGAGGAATAAAATTGGTAAAGTATGACTGTATTGTGATTGCTATTAAAAGGGCAGAATATGTATAAAGCAAACATTGAAATTTTGTTTTTAATTATACAACTAATGATTGTTTTAATTTTTGCAGAATCATTGGCAAAGCAAGAGGAGGACATAACTATATAACCATAAAAAATTTGCAAGCACTGCCTCTAGGAAATTTTTCAATTATTTTGTTCGCTTCCATATATTCTGCTCAATGCACGTTATTATTGGAAACCTTGTAATTTCGTTGTTTGCATTTTTTGACAAGTATTTTTACCTTATTTATTTTATATATATATATATAATTTTTTTAATTAACTTGAGTATTATAGTATCACTTTAGAAGGGACAGTAGATTTATAAAAATACGATAGGCTGTATGCATATTATAATTGCTTAAAAGGGTAATGTATGCTTCATAATCATTTATAATTATTTAAACTCGCAAGTTTTGTAATGGCATCCTAAGTTTCTCACCTAAGCACAGGAGTAATTTGTTCCATTGATATTATTTATCAATTTTAGTAACACTATTTAAATCTAAAATCGTTGGGAATTAGTTGCAATATCAAATTTATTTTAAAACGGTAAATTAAAAATTATTCATAATTTGTGATATACTAATATCTTGCATTTGCAAACAATATGCCAAATAAAACTAATGATTTACTTCAGGGCTGTTCAACTACAAGCTTGTATTATTAATTTATTACAACAAATTTGTGGAAGTTGGTTTTTGCTTACTAATGCAACTGAAATATTTGTTTTTGACAAACGAAAGAACCGAGCAAGAGACTTGTCAAAGAAGAATCGTCTATATTTTGACTTTATAAATTTCATGTTGGAAAAGCTGTTTTCACAAGTTGGGGTATCGTTGTTCTGGTAGCAACTTGAAAAAATCCAATCCTGTTTTAGTTTTTCCCTTGGTAGAAAGGATCTGATTACAAATCTCACAAGTTGAAGGTATGTTCTGCTTACATTCTCAACTTAATTTGTAAAGTGACTGAGTAAAAACTGAAATCTCTCGATAAATAGATTTTCGAATTCTTCTGCAATTGTATTTTATATGAGGTAAACTTGAAACTTCCTCAAAATTCTTTATTTCTTCAAAATGCTCTTTACAACTTGGAAAAATGAAATATCATTTTTTTTAATGAAGACTAATGAGATGTTTGAGGGGTGTTCCAACAATGTGTCTATGGATAGTTACCGAATGGGTTACGAATTATTTATGCGCAGACGTTAGCAATCCCTAGTTCGGGACTGGTTCTGTGTTCCAACTCTAACCGTTTGAGAAGTGTCTTCGCATGCGTTTCGCAGTCCTGACTTTGGTACTTAACACGGAATTATATTCACCGTTCTTGATCTAGTTCTGGTATAGTTCGTTTATTTGCTGGAACGCTACTTTCAATCTAGGCAAACTCCGTCCAATACCGAACTAGTGGGATCAAACTTTAGGTCATCTGTTAGAAAAATATTAATCTCCTTGTGTAAAGCGAAGAATCGTTGCAGACAGTCTCCGGCGCTTAACCAACAAATATCGGTGTGAAGCATGGACACCTCAAACAAGCGAGAGACGCGGAACTATACGGAACCAAAGAATCGTTCATAGAACAGCGACCGCATAGAAGCGCTATTCTTGATCGTTCGGTTTGTCAAGGTCGTGCACATCTCATAAGTTTGCGAATGTCATTTGCATTTGGTATTCTTCACCATTCGGAAGACCTGCGATCATGCTTGTTTTACAGCGAGTGGTATTTGTTGTTTGCAAACGACTTGTGTATCCGTTTTACAAAAATGTATAGGTTATATTTTGGTATCTAATCAAAATAACTATCAAAAAAAATTTTTATTTGTAATATATTGCAAATTTAGAAAATCTTGAAGATGAACCATTTAATCAACCAACCTACTTTTGGATGTTTTTTCATAAATTCCAATAATATCTGCTTTTGTTCCATGGTCGCATTAGTAGTTTTTTTTTTATTTTTTATGAAGGGATTCATCATACAAAAATAATAGAAACAGAAAGTTAACCTAACTAACCATGATCTGATATCACAGACAGTTTTTTGGATACATTGATTAATATAGTCCACCCATCTGGCAAATGTTTGGACAACACTGAGACTGTTGCAAATTTGTCGCCAATTTTTTGTTTCATATTTGTCATTTTTATTGTACAGTTTTCATCACTAAGAGGTTTCTTCACTTTAACAATTACCAACGCGCTACTTCATAAGTAGCGGTAATACTGCACTTGTTATCAGGGTCAGATTCAATGTTAAATGTTTGATTTAGTTTTTTATAATTCGTAATGATAGCCTTTCTAGACTCCCCTGTATATTTCTGAAACGTTTTCTCATGTAACGTAGTGTAATGTCGTTTGATATTATATTCTTTGGGAAGATACATACAAACAGTGCACTGAAGTTGTTTCTTTAAAATGAAATAGTCTGATACCCAACGGTCATTATAAACTCGATGTTCCAACCGAAGATATAACATGTATTTCACTCGCCTCATGTTGGACAGCCCTGATTTACTTAATATTTTACATACTAATATACACCCTGCGTTTTATCATAGTTTTAACCATCCTTTTAACTGTTGAACTAATGAAACATAGTTGAGGTATGCAGTTGATTCATAATCAGAAATTAAAATATTTAAAGGATAGTAAGGGAATTTCAACAATTATTTCAATTACAAATGGCAAGATGTGTTAATTAAAAAATGAAAGTTACTATGAAATATCCAGAACTAATCTTTCATAGTGTCTTTATATTTACATCTATTAACAGCCGTTCTTCGATATCATCAAACCAACCCCCCCCCCCCCCTCGAACATTTTAGAGCCATCCCCAGAGGTACTTTGAGAAATATTGCAGCTGACAAACATTTATCGACTTCGACAGACACACTCACCCCCCATCTGAAGCTTTAAGACTAAATCTAGTCAGGATCCTTGGGTTACAGCCCCAATTTTTCCCTGCTACGTTCCTGCACACCCTTAGAGCCATTACCTACGGTCAGACCTAAGATACTTGACTTCTAGTCTCCATTAAATCTCGCATCCATCAAGTTTATCGATTTTGAGTTTTCTTTTCTTATTGAAGGCTATTAAGATGGTTTCTGTGGGGTAGATGTTTAGTCCCACCTGTCTACACCAGCTATTCGTATCGTTCAGTCCCCTTTTGTACGATATCACAAAATGAATTCTCAAAATTTCCTCTGGCAGTTATGACAATGTCATCGGCATATCCTTGGCAGGATATTCCGAGGTCAGTCAAACCACACGGAGTTCCACATTAACGGGAATACGCCTACTCAAGGACATCCTCTGGTTATGCAGATGGTGACAAAAATGAGAAAAATATGAGTGGTACGTTAATTTTGTCCAGGAGTTTATTTGGATGTGAGTCACAATAATAAATGATGAACTTCCAAATAGCAATTTTAACTGTTACAAAACTAAACTGTGAGTCATTGATAAAAGTTTACAGTCATCGTATTCAAGCTCTAGAGAAATTCAATCTAAACAAGATTGTGGTTTGGTTATAAAAGTTCTCTTTTAATTTTATTGTAAAGAGTATGTATACCGTTATCACACACATATTACATGTATTTTATCTTTGGTACCAGTAAAGTAACGATCTCATGTTTGAAGAAACACTGACAAGTAATTATATAGTAAAATCACTGTCCCTACTTGTTTATTAATGTGAATACTAGTTTTAATATAGGTACTGACATTACTTAATTTTATATTGACGAAAAAATAGTATTACAATTAACAGGTTCGGTAAATATTTATCTTCCATATGTAGAATCTCATATAGGAGCAACAGTGAGCACTATAAATTAAATTATATATGTCCCCTCTACGAAACGTCCACTTCTCAAGACAGAATGGCTTTATGGAACATAATTGTTTGCCGAATCTGTATAATAGAATTCACGACATTTGAGACATTGGATTCTTTATATATGAAGGTAGTATTATTATAAAATACAACCGAATTCACGATATTTAAGATCTACCGCACGACTGCAGATGCCGGTTTCGAGTGTAGAGGAAGCCCGTGTATAGGGAGTACACTAATGATGGACCGCAATTTCCCTACGACCATATTTTTGTGGTAGCTTCGACTGAAAAATATGGCTCGTGTACGGCCAACCTAAGACACTAGATATTTTTGTGTATAATGTTAAAAAATATTTCCATTATTATCTGTGTAGCTAACCAAGAGAGTAAAATGTGTTTTTTTATAATAGTAAACATTCTATTTTGCTGTTTTCAAAAATTTTAATAGAAATTAATAATGGTGTAAAGATAATATCAATGGATTTTAACGATTAGACACATTCATAGCTGTAAGAGGTTGGAGGACATATTAAATTTTTTTTATCGAATTTACTATGTGATATTAAAAATCAAAAAGTTTAATAAAATTAACAAAATCGAATATTTTATAGTATTGTTAGACATTATAATGTTGGCATTTATTGTTACGTTTTATCACGGTTACTGCCTTATACATTTAGATCTTCATTATACTATAATTTCAGAGGATGTTTCGATAGTTGTTAATAAAGATTTATTGAATTTAGATATTTTTTTTATTAATACGCATCGACCACGAGAGCAACATTATGGTTGTTTACAAAACAATGAAAACATATTAATGGTATTGGCAAAGACTCGGGACATCAATGGATTTGAGAAACGCATTCAAATTATGCACATTACATGAAGCTCCCAACAGTACTGATAGTTCACAATAAGGAAGCTTCGCCGCTAATTGCGGACATTGAATGAGTAAGTATTTATTACAAGTTTTTATATCATTACTTAATATTTCTTATTCTATTTAGTTCTTTTAGTGTTCCAACGTTATTTAGCGGAACTTTGTTGTTTTTTAAGCATCTGTACCTGTATGTGCTGAAAATAAAATAAATGAAGAAAATAAAACAATTGTACTCAATAAGTACCTACCCAAAAGAAGTAATATTTTATATATTTTGAATTATATTAGGTACATCAGTGTATAAGGAACTGTTCATAAAAACTACTCTAAAAAATATAACACAGTGCGCAATGACATTAAATACTAGATACCTAAAAATATAACAATAGGAAATAAAATCTTGCACACATTTGACATTATTCCTACAATGTATTCATAGTAAATGTTTTTCATTTGTAACATCACCAAAAAAACGAAAGCTTCTAGGTGATCTTAAAATATACCAGGTGTTTCATCAAATAGGGATACAAACGTTAACTGTGAATATGGACTAGTGAGATTATTATAAAATAATATTAGTAAGTGTCGGAGAGGGATCAAGGATTTTAATACATTCAATTATTCTTTTTACTTAATTACAGTTAACTGTAAATAATTATCATATTAGTAAAGCGTGATATATAGACGTCAAAAGTTGCTTCTTAGTGGACGGTCTGCTCTTTGGAAATTAATTTTTCTAATTTTGTAAAGCGTTTAATAGTATTGAACTATTATTTTTTGACGTCAATTATTCTTGATAACGGTTTAAATAAAAATATGAAAAACGATTGTGGTCCAATTTCCCAAAAATAAAGAATAATTAATATACTACAAGGAACACACAGAAAATATTGATTAACGTAAAAACGATGTATTTTTATATTTAAAAAATGCCTACAGCTTTGTAATACAATAGTGTATCATTAAAATCATCCTGCTGTCATTGCATGAAATCTACAGAATAAATAATTGATTTCCTCGATTCTATCTATTGACCAATCTGTATAGTGTTTAGACACTCATATATACTATATTGACAAATATAGTAAGGTATCAAAAAGTGGAACAACAAAGGTTCGACATATTCTGTTTTAGTAATTAAGGTTCTTTAAGAAATTGAGGATGTACTTTAGGATAGGCGAAGTCTGGCCTACATTTTCAATTATACCGAACTGTAAGTTTAGAATTCACCTCAGTGACTGTTACCTACAGTAAACGTATGTATATTTTCCAATGAAACACTTGGTATGTCAAATGAAACATATGAAATGATTTATAAATAGCGTACCAATCAGTTACAAACAATATTAAATGTATAACCTAATCTGATCAGGAAGTATATATACAAATTAACCATCGAGCTCTTTCAATGTTTGAACTAACACATTGCTTATTATAATTGTGGCTATCACTACTTTATTAACAATCGCTCTAAAAAAACTCTTAACTATACTGAAACTAATCTACTCTTTCCTATCAAATTTATCCAGAACTCCAGATAATCCATAAATTTCCGAGTTCGTCTCTCACAAGCCTTTTACATTCATATCGAAAATATGTTTGAAAGCGAAGACATTTTAATAACTTCAACCTACTTTTTAAATTTGAGCATTTTCCTAAGCATAATCACAGAATCCAGAAGAAACCACTTAATTGTTAAATATATAGCAAGAATCCCATCGTGTTTGGCACCAAGACTTATTCTACAAATTTGTTATTTCACCCAATTATCATCACCTAGTGCTAAAATCCTAACAAAGTGATCATTAATTTTAAAGCTTAAACTTAACCTGATCCATCCATCACCATCCAATAAAATCGAGCTAGTCTCGGAAGAAAATATATTTAATATCTACACCAAATATTACAACGATGAACAATAATAACAGGCAATACGATCGTTGTTGAACACTTGTTTTCAAACCTAGTAGAACAGCTCCTGATCTATTTAATTTAGTTCAATTGACTCTATTTACTAGTCCTGATACAGTTAAGAAATACATTAAGCAGTATTTGCATTGTTGACATCAATAGTGAATTTAACATGTATAACATTTACAGAAGTTTAATCTATTAAAATAATGACCACAAATTTGCATTAAATAGGAGTTACTATACATGCAATGGAAAATGAAATTGACTTTCTTTTGAAAAAATTACAAAAGTTACTAACCATTGGGATGTTGACTGTATTCTATGAAATTTTCCTCATTTTTTAAGAATTTAATAAATAAAACCTATTTAGATCAGCTTCAAATGACGTGACATTGAACGATAACGTCATCAGTTCCTAAAACACTATTATGCGCTTTCAAAAGGCTTCGTTGTCCGATTGATATTTACAGCGAGTTTCTTCGAAATTCACTTCTGTTTTGTATTTGAAAACTATTAAAACTGAGAATTCAAAAAATGTAACGTTTGACAGTGTTTGGGTACGAAGTTTTGTAATATGTCTGTACCCACCTTAATATGACGTCTCAGCGGTCATGTGACAAATCGTTCTTAAGAAGGTTGGGAGTTAAATTGAGCAGCGCGCATCTTATTTTACGGTCTTGTAAATAAAGTGTGACATAAAATCTTTTTGTTATTTATTTTGAATTCCCAAAATAAATAACAAAAAGAATAATGAATATACCACAAGGAAAAAACAGAAGATACACAAAATCTTATTTAGATTTAGTAAACAATCAGTTAGTATTAGTGAATAATACATTCAAAAATAATTTGGAAAAAACGGATAAAATGGTGCCATATTTTGCAAGGTGAAGGACGTTGATTAATACTTCATGCAATGTGTTTGTAAATTTAAAAAAACATTTAAACCATGTGTTAACAATTTTTAATGAACACAATATTAGAGATGGCGTTATTGACTTTTACTTTTTGGGACGAAACCTCTGAAACCGGCGAAAGTGCTTAGGCGAATAATAAATTCTCAATTCGAGCATTTTTTGAATAGGTAGTGCATGTTTATTAATTGGGATAATGGAGACTGGATGCTCCACTTCATAAAAAAACATTGAAAACTGAATTTGGCCCTTTTGTCATAAACAGGTTGTATGAAGACACTCAGATCACTGTTGACATCAACAAGGTACGTATTAGTTTTTATTTATTTTACTATTCAAATCTAAAACTCATGGTAAAAATGCGCATATAACTAGCAGCTGCTTATTTTATAATTATCACAGAAATATAAGTAGATTATAATACTAAAAAAAAATACATGATTTAATAAAATGGTTCCAAAAATAAATACTACACAATAAAACGATTTGAGATTTCCAGCAATCATCAAAAAGAATGTATAAAATTGATAAATAATTTAAAATTGTCTGCAGAGACGAGTTTTTGGAACATTGAGAATACGAATATTTTCTACATCTCTCCACTCTCCATGACAATGTTTAATACAAATTTAATTTGTAAATAAGTATTTAATATAAGTTACCAGTGACATTTAGAATGACTGGACGTAATTAAAAGTAGTATGAATCATGTTATTTTTTTTATAGAAATTTGTCAAATGTATGAAAGATTTCTGTAGTTTTTTATAAAATATCTATAATTCTTGTTTATTTTCTTCTTGACCCGCTTGTAAAATTGACACTAATTTACTAGAATAAGTCGATTGAATTGAACTTTGAAGCTCGTTAAGGGATTCCTCAGCCTGAAATGTAGCCAAAACATAATAAAAAAAATTATAATCGACATTTTAATAAGTATACCACTTTTACATTAAAAAGACTAGTGAAATTCGCATTCAGATGGCAGCGTAATGTTTTTTATATGCAAAAATAACTAGCAATGTTGTCAAAGTCTTTAATCGTATGTTATGGTCAGACTCCTATGAAATAGTAATATTTTGGGAAATTCTTGTAAAATGTTAAATAGAAAAATATTGCATTTTTGTGTGAATGTAGTAGGAGGCTCAACGCTGTTATCCTATACCTGTGTACTGCCATCTGAATGTGAATTCCACTATATAACGTAAATTTTAGTTTTTTTATAATTAGCAGAGTAATCATACATGTACAAAGCGTAAAAACGATTTATACTCAACGGGCAGGGCAATTTAAATTTTAAATGTTGCAAGGCCTTGTCAGATGATTTTGAAATATTCCTGAAGGCGGGTACCTACATACGTAGCTGCAAGCTTGACAAGCATAAATGATCAAGCAATTTCAACAATCAATCGTAAAATTTCTTCCCTAACGGCATATTATCCCACAAGCCCACGAAACCCGTGCTTGATTAACAAAATAGTTAAAAAAATTTGTAATATCGCAGGCTTTTTAAATAAACAGTATTATACAGGATGTTATCTATTTATCGTTTTAGCATTTTTTTTGCAGTACCCATTTAAAAACATGGGTAAAAAAATAAAACTTAGATGGACTTGACTTTAAATCTAGATGTATTTTTTAATGCCGAACATTTCCCGAAATTTGAAATTTTTAATAATAGGACTTTACTCGTCTTAAAATCAAATTTTTGAAGGCTCCTCGTGTATTATGTATGTTTTACGAAATATTGTGGGTATATGTTAAGTTTTAGGGGGTGCACAAACTTTTACCAGGAATAACTTTTTGTCAAAAAACCCTTAATAAATAAGTTTCCCATATGGTGCATACTTTGGGGATGACAGTGTACATACGATATACATTCTTTCCCCCTCAATAATTGCAATCCAATGAAGCATACCTACTGTGAGTCTGCTTGTATTGATACTATACCTAAGATTCCTGAGAACAAAAAACTCAAAACTGAAAGGGCACCAAATATCGAGAGCTTCAAGCGTCTGCATGTTTAATACGCCCCTGCCTTCGCCACCACACGGTACAAGCATACTTGTAAAAAATGTTAATTCTCGATTATCGTTGCTTGCTGAAACTCAGCTTGTACAGTCCAAATGCCTGTGCAAACTTACCATACACACGCTCAAATATGCTTGTCAAGAATGCAGTTACGTCTGTAGCCACCTTTTGTTTAGACTGATTGATATTGACATTCAATCAATATTTCGTTCATCATTTTAGTAATTACAAGATTTTCTAGAGCTTCGGAAATAATTGTTTCTTTAACATTAAAAAAACACCATTAAAATTTTAACTCGACTGACCGTCTTTAACTCAATATAAACGTAATTAAAGTTCGTTTCATTAAATGGCGAGAAAAAAAATAACAGAAATTTTCCAAAAACTATCTGTTGATTGATTAATTGAAAAAAAATATTGACCGTCTAATTCATCAGATATAACAACGGAAAGTTTAAAATATCAAGAACAATATACATGCCGGGAAATCAAACAGAAAAATCCTGCAGAACTGGATCCGAGTATAGTAGTAAAATTCGGGCGGTAAATTCAAATAGAGGGAAAGCACGAGCGACGTTGCCGGATTGCAGCTTGTATTTGATAGTATTTCCGTAAATGTGCATGTCTGAATGATATGAGAAGAATATCTATGGGTAAAGTCTTTTCGACGATTATATTACAACTTCCTTAACTAGAAAAATCTGCAGTGTGCAGTTAAACGCATTAAAACGTGCAAGCAGTTGAACATTAAATCGCAAGAAATGGTAACATCTTTGATAAATTATTTTGAACAAGAATACGAAAATGGGGGCCCGTTTATTGCTGAAAGATACCTAGTAATATTATTTACATTGATTATTATTAATACAAATGTTATATATTTAAAATTGAAATAAGCATTCAGAAGATATTTAGATACAAGGTCACTGTTCCAAAATAATTAATATACCACAAGGAGCATAGAGAAGATATTTTTAATTTTAGGTTGGGTTAATGAAACTTGAGATATATTTTTTAATGGATTATTTATATTTTAGAGAGTTGCAGAAGCGGCCATTGTTTGATTGTAGGTCTAATCTAGATTTGATAGACAACTAAAAAAATACTTACTTGTCGTAACAGTTGGATTGAGTTCCTCAACAATTTTTGCCACTTTTGCGCTTCCACTGAGTGCAGAGCTTCCTGCTGTTGTAATAATGTTATCCACTCCTCGTGCGATTGAGGAGGATGCCTAAAATTGTTATAGACAATCTTATTTATGGTGAAAAAAAAATACAAATAACGGTAGACGCCCTAAGCATAAAAAAGCACAACACTAAAGAATTGCTACCCAAAAACAAAACAATGTTTATGACCCTTAGAAGGAAAAATATTATAAGATTTTAGAAAAAAATATAATATTTTAGAAATGTACATAATATAATGTTAGTATGAAAGTTCCAAAATATACATTTGTATGCTGGAAACAAACGCAAATATTCGTGTTATTCAATAATGGAATTTGCCAAATTTTATTTAAAAATTTCTCTTAAATATTACATCGTTTCTCATGAAGTATGTATATTGTTAATTACAGGGTAATACAACTTTCTGTAATTGGTGGATAATCGCTCAGCCATTGAAGCACATAAAATATTTTTGAGTATACAGGGTGTTTCGTTCTGCACAGGCAGAAATATATTAATGAATTGTTCTTCCAGTGGGGCTAAGATTGAATCATTGTCCATCAATATAATTCCATCTTTACGTGGATTTTTGTTAAACTTCAATAATATTTTGGGCTACTGTAACAACAATTTTTACAATAATATTTTTTTATTTTGGACTCTATGTGAACATAAACTTGATCTAAAATGAAACCAGGAATCAAAATACGTAATATATTCTGATTCAAATAAAAAAGTTTAGTTAGATTCAGGCAGAACAAAACACTGTATACTTGAAAATATGTAATGGAAAACTTGATGACGAGCAACTTTTATAAAAACGATTTTTCTCCATTTCCAATAGCTGGGCCATTATATAATAATCTTTCCAGTGCTAGCTACAAAATAGTAGGTAACAACTACATAGCCGACAATGATACACCCACTTGAAAGTGGGTGGTACAGAAATCTCTAGAAAGGTGGGTAATCTCACCAGGACATAGACAGGAGAAACAGTTCATTCGCTAAAATTTTACGGCAGTAGATATGCTAAAAGGGCACTGTGAGCTCAGCAGGCACTCAAAGCTTATGGGGTTGACAGACGAAACTATGTGCAGATTATGTCACCTATGCCAGTGCGACTGATTGACGAATGTGCGGATTATTGTATTAGGCGATAATAAGCCACCGACAAGAAACTACATGAAGGGTTCAGTCTCGATGCTGATTGGCTACATAAAAAGAGCCAGGCTGGAGAATGTAATCTAGATTCACAATAGATCTGGAAAGGTCGCAGTTTAAAGGACCAATTAGCCACCTTATCAAATCTAATCTAATATCATAGTTTTACGTTTAATTTGTTGAATTCTATCAACACAGATCATATTCAGTAATTACTAGATCTTGTCATAAAACCTCGTTTTCATGATGAACTATTACAAAAAAATATCACTTTACAGACAACTGGATAGTCGCTATCGCACTGTTTTGACTGCGCATCCATACTATCGCATCTACTGCCGCCGTGCGTACAAGACTGACAACATGATAGTTCACTTTTCCATCGAACGACTATCGAGGTGACTATCAGGAGAATACTACACTATTTTTTCGGACAGCCAAACAGCTTTAAAAGCACTTAGATCTTGCCGAGGCACGTTGAAATTGGTATCAAACTGCAAAAAAAAGAATCTCCTCACGAGGAAGACTCAACAGTGTCTCTGGTCTAGATCCCTGGCCACTCTGGTGTGGATTGCAATAAAAAGATAATCTCTCTTGCAGGAAGGTTGCCGCAGGTGATTTTATCGGACCAGAACCTGCAATTGGCATCTCACCAAGTTTTGCCAAACAAACACTAAAAGACATTAATACATCCTTTCAAGTATGTCTCCAACATGTGTTGGACTATAGTAGGGATAGTACATTCTAGCAGAACCTTTAACAGGCCCCTGTCGCCTGAGTCGTCATACGATAAGACTTGGATTGTCGGAAGATCCGAAATGCCGTCTTTTTCAGGAAGATGATGAAACAGACTTGAAATATCATTCCACAAATAAACAGACTTGAAATATCATTCCACAAATAAACCAATCGATTTTGTTAAGAAGCTGAATTTGTTTGGTGAAATATGAATAGGTATGAGCCACAATAGACTTACAAATCGCAGAGGCCTAATAGACCCAGTCACCACATACTTAACCTAACGTGAAAACGAAGCTTAAAGTAGAGGATACCAATTATACCAGACGTAACAGAGATCAGAAGTCGAAAAAATTATAAGAGACATTCTATGAGGATCAGGGATGATAAAAAACAAAACATGCTGTTTTTTTTTTGTTTAAAACCGTTTAAAACACCTTGCAAAAAAACATGTTTAAAACAGTTTTAAACAACTGTTTTAAATATAAAAGAAAGCGCGAAGGCAGATACCTCAAAACATTTTAATACCCAGACTCCGATTGATATGTATGAAGTATGTTTTGATTTTGAGTAGTTTTCTTGTTTGTATATGGCATAATATATCTATATTATTTTGTTATTTTTATATTATTTTTGAAAGAATATTTTTATTTTTGTTAAGCACTTATACTTATATCAGGTAGGTGTCAGTTACAGTTACAAATATGTATTAATAAAAAGCTGAGTTGTATTGAAAAGTTTTTTCAAGGTAATAAAAAAATAAATTTAAGATTAACAAATGTTTAAGACATGTTTTAAATAGTTTAAAACAGCCTTGTTTAAAACATGTTTTTTTCGGGTGTTTTAACGCATGTTTTAAACATCACAACCCTGATGAGGAATCATCCTGCATAACCATTGAAGAAATTAAAACAAATATAAACATTTATTACATCGTTACTTACTTAAGTAAATGCAAATCCAATAAATTATAGGACGGTGCATCTTCTAAAGACCATAATTTGTAGTATAACATTACATTTAAAAACAGTAACAGTATTAATACAAAAAATACTATCATGGTACATACTTCACTGCTAAAAATACCTTCTGTATTTTTCTTTTTTGCAGGAGTATCTGGAAGAGAAATTTCAAGTTTAGTAAAATTCATGAGGGCTCAGAATTATTTTCAACTTCCCCCTATGAAAATCAATAATTTTAGAAAATCGGAGAGTTATTGATTTCATCCCGAATTTTTGAAAAGTTATTTTTACAACTTTGTAAAGGAAACTGTTGTGTTTACAATTATTAATAACTCTTAAAAATAAAAAAGTTATTGTATTTAATTTTTCACAAGCCCCGAATTTTGCCATCACCCTTACTGTAAATCCAGTTACGCTTACACATGATATCAGTAACGATTTGTTTTGTAATAGAGAGGGAAGTTAAAATTTGACAAAGGACAAATCTGATTTTGAAACTCTAATTGGAAATAGTCACACTTATGGTTACATTTTGTGTACGTTGTGAATTTTTCGAGATTACATTCAAAACTGGAAGCACACCGGCTTATAACAGATTCTGTAAATCTTCAAAACTGACAAAAAAAATTAATGAATTTTTTGGATAATTTCATATTGTTGCGATAATTTTGTCCACAATAAACAAGTGGTTTTGGATAAAATATTTTTTGTGGTAATTGTAGAAAAAATAAGTTTTGGCGATGTCATCAAAAATTTATAACTTCAACTGTATGTTTTTTATTTGGCTACAGGAATAAAAATGAACCCTTTTCTAGGTAATTTACTTACTTTCTTCAATAGCACCTCTTGCACTACTGTTAATTCGCCTTTTTCGTTTAGATTTTCTTTTAATTTCTGGAATACTATCATCACCTTCTGCATGTAGCGCTCTTGTTAAATGCGCACCATAGTCTTCTATGCCAGTGTAAGCATTTCTTTCAATCATACCTAAAAACAATATCATCATTTGATAAAAGTAATTGTTTTCTACTGTTTCCCCAAGTAAGGGGCTAGTTTTACAAGACAATGACTTTTTGAATTTCCAGCGCAGTAAATTTAGATGCAGTACTTATCCCATTAACTTTCATCTATTAATATAAAACTGTGTTTGACAGACAATAAAACCAGATAACCTCTTGAATTTTAACGAAATTGGGAATAGATCGACCAGAACAGCTAGAGTGTTGAGAATTGTATGCGCGTAAGCAAACTTCTTGTTACGCTGACGGAGCTCAGTTGGTAAAAGTTTGTCAGGCAACGCACTACGACAAATTTGCAGTGGCATAGTTACATTTTAGTATTCTTTTTAGTTAATTAATTTATTAGTATTTACAACTTCAAGATTCGGTTTAGTTAGGTATTAGTTTTAAATTTTTAATATTCTGTTCAATTAATTATTAGGTTTAGTGTTTGAACAGTATTTCCAATGACATTTAAGTGTTGTATTAGATAATGCATCTTATCGCAATAAATTGGTGGAGGAGGTGCCAAATAAGGATATGTAAGATTGGTTGAAAAAAAGAATAATTGCATTCAATAATGATTTTTGTAAGCCAGAATTATATGCAATAATCGAAGATCATAAACCAAAATATTAACTATATGCCATCGATGACATTCTAATTTCCAATGGTTTTGAGGTTGTAAGATTACCTCCTTATCATACCGAACTGAATCCAATAGAATTAGTTTGGGGTGCAGTGAAAAAATATGTTGCTGACAGGAATGTAACTTTTAAATTTGACAAGGTTGCAGAATTTTGTGATGAATTCTTCCAAAACTTTTCTGTAGAGGATTGGAGGTCCAGATGCAAGCACGCTTTGTCGTTTAAAAATGTATATGCCAAAAGAGTCTAAGATTGATCAGATCGTCGAAAAATATATAATAAATTTATTAGATGATTCCAGCGAAGGAAAAGATCATTCGGAGGAGGAATATGACAATCAGCATTACAAACCACCAAGAGAATTTTAAATTTTGAAGAAATTGAGGGTGTTTCAGACAACCTGATAAATATTGAAGAAATACGCACCGGTCCTTCATCAGAAATAAACTACACAGATTTCTAAATATATAAAATTATACATAAAACTTTTAGTGTTACCTATTATTTCCTTTTATAATGAATATAGTGTAACCCCTATTGTACGTTGCAAACAATTTGCAACCGTCGGAAGGTAACGGAAAGCCGGCCGAAGAGAAGAGACCGGGAACGGGACAGCATTTACATGCCTGCAGGAAATCGCCGTAGGAAATTGGCTGGACGTCGATAATAAACTCTTTGCTGGATCTCAGGGTGTGAATCTTCGCCTACATTAGGATGTGTTGGACATTCATCATGGAAAAAGGGTCCGGTAAAGTAATAAAAGATAGTCTGGACGCCAACTTGATTTTTTTATTCTCTTAAAACAAGTAAAAAGAGGTGTTTACATCTTTCAGTTTACATGTGAATTCACTGATCACCTATAAAACCTTTTCAACATACTCATAACTCACATTATCAAACTACACTTTTTTATTAACATATTTCTTTACAATCTGTCGAACAGCTTGGAGGCTATCCGCTCTCGGAGGCTACCAATTAACTTCTCTTTTAAAAAATCAGCACGAAAAAACGTTAGGGATATGTTGCCGGTAGAATGACTGATGGTCATTCGTTGGTTTTGAAAATAGAGGCGGGGCGAAATGTTGTAACGATAAATTTTGTTCTAGAAAACTCAAAGTAGTGTCGTGTGCAAAACTGTTTGTTTTGAACACCTGCGAGAAGGGTAGAATTGTTTTTAATTTCTTTTTTTTATGGACGCAAAGTGTAGAAAGGGCTTTACAAAATATTATGTTTATCGACAAGGGCGTCGATGAAGGGTTAAAAAAGAAATAATTTGGAGCTCAGTAATGAAAAATAATACGAAACATAACGATAGATATTCTATCGTTACAATAGATATTCTATGGTTACAATAGAATAAATATTTCACATTTAAATAAATTATTGATTGTATTTAGATATAGTAGCATTATCAGTATTATCCGATTTTAGGAAACATTTCTTTCTATTTAAATACAAATATTTATCTCGTTATAGGTTCTTATAGCACATTAAACATGTTTATCGTATTGTATGATTTATTACCGGATTAGGTACTTTCTAAAAATGATCATTCTAGGAAGGAGATTAACTATTAGGCCATGGAAAAGATGAACATTTGCATTTATAAATATTTTTCAGAATTAGTAAAACTTATTTTATTAATTTAAATTTCAATATCAACTCCAGTTCTTGCGATGAGATATATTCTCTGTATAAAAAGAATAATAGATTAATTTTGAATTAGAAATACATATTATTATTAGGTATAATAGGCGGTTTCTGAAATATTACAATATAAAGGGAATATGTACCTACTATTTGTATTTGATTATTTTGTTAGTACGCTACTGTTGCAGCGAGCAAACATTTCTGAATCTTTCACTCTCTTTCTTCTCGCACATCCAACACACTAGCTGTTTTGGTCGTATTATAAATGTCACTCGAATGGGGTTGAAGGTAGGGATCGCATTTTCACGTTGTGTTGTGTGACGTGTTTCACGGTTTTCTATAAATATCTGCAATATCCGAAATAATGATTTTATTCCATTTCCACACTGTATACTTAAATTTGTGATATATTTCAAAAATACGCATAAGTTTTACTAATAAATGTATTCAAATGTTACGCGGAAATTAAAATCACAGATCGTACGTCTGTACTGACAAGTAACATAATGTAAGAACATATCAAAGACATACCGTACCTTTCACTAGACCCCATACAGACTTCTTATATTTAACTTGTGCAAACATTAACAGGGAACTATGTGTCTCCGACACTTTCTGAAGGCAATAATGGGCGACGACGTAAAAACTATCTGCATAAGGAACACCAGCGTTTAGAGATTCTACGTCTATTGAATATAAGTGGCCAGCTCTACTGCAAGGATTCATTGTCTGAAAAATGTGAAATAAACAATATTTATAAATTATTAAACAAGATAATTGTGCAAAAAATACCTTAAGATACCTACTTTTTTTTCAAAACAAATAGATTTTTTCAACTACAAAAACTTAATATGTTGGCTATAGGTTGGACGTATCAATATGACTAAATTTTGAAGTATCTTCCAATATCTCTTTCTCGACAAAAGTTCAGATTATTCAACAGAACATGCATGTCACAAACGAACATTGCAGACTCTGTAGCATAGAGAGTGTCTTGGCGCAATTCACATAGAACGGACGTCGGGCGAGCTCGTGGCACTGACGTATGTCTTTCTATGTAATTAAATGGTTCATCAATGTACACAGAGGCGACTTGTTGCGGACGTCCGCCATTCCGTCCTTGCCTAAAGGAGCAATTTACATAGAACGGACGTAGGGCGAGGTCGTGGCACTAACGTATGTCTATCTCGCATATTTTCTGTTATTTAAATAGTCCAATTTACACATCGTGGCGCGAACGATTGCCATTCGGTTTTTGCCATGTCTCTTTGAAGTTTCTAGAGACGTACTGAAAGAGACAAGTCCGTTGCATGTCGCTTGTTGTGTAGTCAAAATGCGAGACGATATTGAATTAAATGTTTTTTATAGAAACCTAAATAATTTTCATGCTTATATGGTTCTCGTCGTTCATATTACTGTAATAGTAGTGCCCAGGACCAGGTCCGGCGGAAAATTGTTAAAAAACTTGGTGTACAGTTGTGTTAAAAAAGGGTACATGTATAGGAGACGTTAATATTTGAAATGAGGAATTGTAGACAAAGTTTTCAAGTTAACTTGTGTATTTTATATGATAGGGATTAAATACGTACCTGCTGCTCAGTCACTTGTGCCGATTTAGGTCCCATAGTAGCTAAGAGTGCTACTGTTAAACTAACCACTCTACTTTTACTATTATCTATTGGATTATGGGTCCAAGGGGTTTGAGTTAGGTCTGTCGTTTTTCTAGCTGCATGAAAATCCAAATAGAACTTTGAACTAGTAAAAAGTAAGGTGAAGAGTTGATCCACATGGATAGAAAACACTTCGTTAATAATTTGTTTTCCTTCGTGAGGGCATGTACAGTTAACTTTAACGTCACATCTGCAAAAAATATACCAACGTATCAATTGAGTTCTTTTTGATGGACTGTTAGTTGTATTCACTGTTTAAAAAAAAATAATTACACTCTTTGATTGTTTAAAAGAAGATCGTTAAAATAAACTTGATTATTTAAAAGTTAGAATTTGCTTCTGGTAAGAAATTTTTTTTTCTGTCCTCCGGCCGGAAAGCATCAACTTTCGGGCCACTGCGCTAAACGAAGTTGCCGCTTTCCGGCTCCGTCGAACAGAAAAATAGAGACATTTCTTACTTTACTGGCCTAGGTCTGTAATATACTATTATTTCATACTATGCTGTAAAAAGCTATTTCCCGGACTCATTTAAGTCCGGGAAATAACTCATTACAGTCCGGCAAATTTTTACTTCCTGGACTGCTTTAAAAAACACAATATTCACATTTTTAAAAGATTTTATCTTTAAAACTACAAAATCAAGCCTATAAAAACTAATTATAATTAATATTAACAGTAACTGTGCAATGTGAATTTCCTTTCAGGCTGAATGCAGGAATAGCTTTAGAGACAGAATCTTCACTAGTCACGGTAGTGGCGGTAGATATAGTTTGTTGCTTGGTCTGAAGAACCTGAATAAAATTTTCTCCATTTTGAATCATCCTTGCTACACAGTATGAAATAAAACATTGTACAATACACGACCGTGAACTGTCATTAAAGTACTCGTCTAGAAATTCCAGACTCGTCTCCTTCGTCGTCTCGTCCGTAAACATCTAGGTTTGTACTTTAATGAGCCATTTCCCGGACTTGTAACGTAAATTACTATTTCAAGCGTTTAATAACTATATTACTTCCAGCAACACAGACCGTATACATATCCTATTATTTTACTAGTACAACCAATTTTTATTACCGGGTGATTGATTAAGGGTGGCGACCTAGAGGGCGTCATGTCACTCCTAGCTCTATTTATGATTTTTTCTGAGAAATAAGATGACATATTAACCTGTCAAAACCGCGAACTGATATGACTTGATATGTCTTGTCATTCCAAAGATATTGGCATTTTTTGGTGAGTGTTGATGATTGTTGTAAGAGAAATTATGCTGCTAAAATTCTTTTGAAAATAAAATAAGAAGTAAATACATAATGAAACAAAACTAAGGGAGCTACTAATAACAGAAATTTTTGGAGAATATTTTGTACAAAATACAATTATATTTTGTGATATATTGCACCAGCTAGCGAAAAACTATGGACTCAAAAACATTTTTAATTATTTCGGTTTCCGAGATACGGCCGGTCGACATCCTTAATGAATCACAATGTAAATAATTTAAAAAAACGACAGCAACGCCTTATTACGGGCGTTGTAATCGTATAGGTAGGAACTGTCATCTCAATACTTATTTAATTTGACAATTGTTTGTCTCCTTAATTAGTCAAATTATCTTTATGCTTGAAACAAAAAATAACAGGGTGTTTCACTGAAAATTGGAAATATTTTAACTGTTGAAGATTTAACTTAAACACTTAGATAAAATGTGACTCCTTATTTAAAAATGTATCTAGTACTTTAAAACTATTTGACTTATCCTCGTAATACTTGGCGGAAATTATAGATACTATACGCCCTACTAAATTATGTTGTATAAGCGTTTCTGGCTACTAAAAGTGACTAGTTGACCCAAATTCTACGCCACTGCCGGAATTGCCATTTTAGTACAATTTTTCGATTCTCCAATACATTCTATGTAGGTACCCTACGCTTTCTGTGTAACTATACAATCACTATATTTCGATATATTCAAAGTTAAACATAGAGCTGTACAAATATTTTGATAAGTCAAATGGTTTTAAAGTACTAGGTACAAATAGTTTTAAAAATTTAAATAAAACATCCTGTAACTAAGTAAGGAGTCACATTTTATTAAAATGAGTTAGGTTAAATCTTAATATTTTGAGCTCAAGATTCAACATTCAAAATATTTCCAATTATCAATGAAACACCCTGTATATTACTAGAATAAGAAGGCTTCATTATTTGTGTTTCGCACAGACTGCATAAACTTCAGAGCATAATAAGCGCCTTCTACTTCTAGTAATATAATATACTATTGACAATCCTTCAGTTCATATGTGTCCAATAAAAATATGATAAATGTTAATTAATGTAGGAGGTAGTCAATGTCAACTGCTAGAAAACATAAAAATATAATGAAACAAGAAGCACACATTTAATCTAACTTCAAAAAAAAATGCATCCATCGTACATCCATAGGATTAAGCTATAAAGCAGAGACGTACGCACAGCAACACATAATGACAATTATTTGGTAATGTTTATATCCAATGTTTTGTCATCAGTACTCTGTTATAACTTTTGTTCCGCTTTATGGATATTGACAAACTTAGTATCATTTGAAAGAGAATTTAATGCCTAATAAAATATATTATCGTTTTATTCCAGTGGTTTTAACGGTCACTAGGTGGCGGTGATTGAACAATTGTTTTGTTTTCAACTTTTTTGTTAATCTTCGAATGGGATACTATATTTTTTAATCATTTACTTGAAAAGGGATGGAATTTTAAAAAAATGGTAAAAACCGCATCTCAATATCTATTTTTTAGACAAACTCAGTATCGTTGTAACAATAACCAACAATTAATTACGTAACAAAAACAGCAAAAATAAACTACATTGACTTAGTGAACTAACCTAAAGGTACAGCTCGAAATGCTTTCCATCTTTTTCGATGCAGATATTTAATCTCTGCGTGGTAGAAGACAGCAGCTTCTATTTCAGCCCTGGGAATACTGACAATTGCGTTTTGTATTCGTTGAATAAGATCTGCTCTATTTGCAGGTCTTTTCTGAAATTCTAAATCTTTAATTCGACCCCATTGATAAAAATCTAACACAGTAAGGTCGGGAGATCTTGGCGGCCACGGGAATATGCTACCTCTTCCTATTGTTCGTTTAAAAATGCATCACTTTATTTGTAAAGTGGACTGGGCAGCCATCTTGTTGTATCAACATATTTTACCTTACTGCTAAAGAAACATCTTCTAATAATATAGGCAATACATATTTCAAGAATCTGAAACGCTCGCCATTTAAATGTTCATCAAAAACAAGAGGGCCTATAATTTTACCATCTAGAATCCCACTCCATACTCAACTGACCAGCAACCCTGGTTAAAATCTTGTTGCATCCAGTGGGGATTATGATCAGACCAATAGTGTGTATTATGTCTATTTACAGATCCATTACTGGGAAATGTAGCTTCATCGGACCACATTACATTTGATAAAAAAATTGGATTTTCATTCAGCATATCCTTAAGCCAATTACAATGATGCAGTCTTTTATCGTAATCTGTAGATTTTAATCCTTGATGAAGAGATATTTTTAAAATAGAGTAAACACAATACCTAGAAATTCTTAACTCGGAAGCTAGTTTTCTTACACGAACTTGTGGATCTGCAGCAATGAATCCTAAAACATTTATTTCATCTATTTCTGTATTATTTATTCGCCGTTGTGTAGAATTTCTTTTAGGTTGAACAGTTTAAACGTTTAGCCAACTTTTTAAATGCTCTTCTGCAAAAATGTTGTCGCAAGGGAAATCTTAATGCATATTCTCTTGCTGCAATCGGAGCATTCTCAAAACATTCAAAACACCCTTTTAAAACATCATTAGCTTCGCTATTTGTGTAAGGCATTACGTATTTTTAAATTACTGACCGGTAGGTACAGATTCATAAATTACATTTACATTCATTTTATATTAAGTTGTCAACAATTTATGACATCTGGACGCCTACCACATTATGTAAAATTTTCAATTTACTTAAGTGTAAAACTCGATCCCCTTGTATACCTATTTTTTCTCGTATCTTCGTTTAGAAAATAGATATTGAGATGCGGTTTCTACCATTTTTTTTAAATTCCATCCTTCAAGTAAATGATTAAAAAATATCGCATTCGAAGATTCCCAAAAAAAGTTTAAAACAAAACAATTGTTCAATCACTGCCACCTAGCGACCGTTAAAACCACTGGAATAAAACTATGATAAAATATTTTATTAGGCATTGAATTCCAAGTTTGTCAAAATCCATAAAGCGGAACAAAAGTTATCACAGTTTTATTGAGTCAGCTTTCCCACTCACCCCTACCAGTTATATTACAAGATAGAGGAAAAAGTACTGGAGCAAACTTACATTAAATAATCTAATGATTACGATTCTAACGGTACAATTATTATAGAAAAATGATGTTTTTGTGATATTATTGTGAACTACGCCCCTTAGCGGTTTCTCGTATGCGAGTTTGTAATACAGATTTTTTCTCTAAGCTGTGCGATAGTTTCTGAGATACAGCGGTTTACCTCTCTGATCAGACACCCGGTACATACGTTTAATTAATTCGAAGGTATTCCGGATAGTTTAAACAAAAATGTGGTTCTTGTATAGTGTTGGATGCGTTCTGGTCCATTGTTGACTTTGTAGTTCATAATGTTATTATCAGGCATTTGTCCCAAAAGATCTGGCCTATTTTAATGGGGGTTTGGGTCCAACATTTTTTCGAGAGGCCACCGCAAAGATCATGCCAATTAAAATGTCGTATTGTTTAGATATTTTATTACAATTGAGCCAAAGCTGTAACTCGTATCAGAAATATCTGACAATTTGTTTTATCACCCCTAATATCGTTATATATCAAAACAGTCTGTATTTATTAAGCCCTAAAAATATAATTAAAAGGTGAAATTTCTCTATATATCTCGGTATCTTTGGTATCCCATGAGTTACAGTTTCAGTCTAGAAACAAAAAAGAAGTATACAAAAATTGATTTTTCAATTTTTTTCATTCATTTTAGCTTGAAAGTGATTTGAGCCTACAATGGGCCAACTCTTTGGTATTTTATTATTAATGTTATGTCAAAAGCAATAGAGACCATGTACAATATTTAAAAGTGTATACATAGCAATTAATTGTTAGAGAAGCACGCATTCCAACCATAACTCACTTGAAATTATCCAAATTTGGATGTGGGCCATCAGAATCGGGAGATGGTGGTGTATGAGGAGGTATTTCTTTCGTGAAAGCTTCCTTCAAGAAAGAAAACGAAAAGTTTTTTCTGAAAAATCAAATGAAATGATATGACAATAAGGCTTCCGCCACCACAATTGAAACACGTAACAAAAAAGAAACCCAAATAAAACTTACGAATACTTAATTTAGGCAATATTAATCTTAAAACAAAAACCAAAAGATTTAGGATATAAAAATAATGCATAACATCTTTCTGGGCAATTTAGAAAATAATTCAAAATTTGATTCATGTTTGCACAGGTACAGGTTTTTAAATTTTCTTGAAAGATGAACTAGTTTAACATCAACTCAAATCATTTGTATGAGTATAACAAATTCAGTTCAATAATTAGACTCTATATCTTGTAGACGACTCACCTAAATAGCTATTTGTATTACTAGGGAGGCAAGTGCTACTTTTCCTCCCACAGGATGTAGTTTATTGCCCAACGCAAAGCGGATGGCAGTTATAATCCAAGGGAGAAAGAGGCACTTTACTCCTGTGTAATACATATAATTTTTCCTCCTATCCACTTATTAAACCTCTTTCTGAATAATTATTTATTTTGTTGTCTTCACCCCATTGCTTATATTGTATGTCGGCGCCATCCCATCACCGACGAAAACTTCGATATGGTCGTCCTTGATTTGTGAAGTGGGCTATCAAGAGTGATTTGTCTTAGATATAGTTGTTAAGATTATGTTTTACGGTATTTCGACCCTTTTTATGATTATATATGGAAATTGTTGTCAGGCTAGACTAATTTTAGAAGGAGAAAAGTTTGATGTTGCCTTTTCTTCGGAAACGATTTGTATTTAAATAATAGAAATAAACATTTAATTGAAAAGTCTGGAGTATTCTTACATTTATACAGTGTGGAACAGCCAAATGGAATAAACTCGGTAACGAATAAATAAGGTCGTGTTGGGAAAAACGCTTTGGACACGTCGATTTGTATTTTTCAATGCGAATCCAAAAAAATAAATAATATACGGGAGTTGCGTTTAAAATAAGAAAGTTGGTATTAATGATGAAATAAAACAATTTAATTTGTTTTATTTCATCATTAGTATGGATCTTCATCAAGTAAAAGCCTGATCTATTCAAAGTTGGTATTGGCCACCGTCACATGACACACCCTATATAATTTTTTTGCGCGCATTTAAAAATACAAATCGACGTGTCCAAGCGTTTTTCCCAACACGCCCTCATTTATTCATTATCGAATTCATTCCATTTGGCTGTTACACACTGTATATTGTTTTTCATACCTCTTTTCAGATTTTTGTGGTAATAAGGTTAATGAGGCTATGTTGGCTTGTTCCCTAATATTAGGTGGCGTATTTGTAAATCCAAAATCACTTGAAACGCTCTCAATTTCTCAAAAAGTGAATAAAGTTTAATAAACGTAACACTCTAAAAGTCAATCGCAATGTTTACTGTCAGTAGGTAAGCAACAGCATGCTATGTTAGTTTTATTCGTAAGTCAGAAAACGTATCTAACAATCCTGAAGTTGAAATTTTTATTTAAAAACCTAACGTTGAAGTAACATTCATGATTAATTTTTAACAGAATACAGGATATACAAGAAATTACAGGAACAATTTGAATATAATAGATTTACAAGTTTCATCATTTACAACATAGTTAAAATAAGAGGGAGGAAAGTTACACAGGTAGTAAATATTAACAAATTTACAATGCGCTTTATATAGGATATACATTGTATGAATGTTTTGTATCCCAAAGATATTATTTATATTTAAGTGCCACATTATTTAAGATTAAAGAATAACACACTACTGGTCCTAAATATTTCACTAACCACAATAGTCGAATTTGACTAAATCTTTTGGTTTTTAGGTGATTTACAAAATATGTACATACATAGGATATGTTCAAAATATGTAATATCACAAAAATAATTGTTAAGCAAATTCCTGAAAAAAATCTTCATTTTTACACAACAACATTCACAACAATCGCACCTGAATTATCTTCTAGGTAAAAAGATTTAATAAAGGAGAATGATTGTTATCTATTTGGTCGTTACGAATATTACCTGATTTTTTTTATATAGATATATATTTAGGTACACATTATAATACAGATCTTACTACATTAGTTTCATGTTTGTGTGTTATTTGAAATGTTGAGTAAATAAATAATAGTGTGACTTCGAAATTGTTATCAAAAAAATACTCTCCTCAATAGGAAGACTCAATAAAGTGTCTCTGGCCCTTCTGGTATGAATGGCGACGAACGGGATACTCAACACAAACCTAAATTAACATAGTATCAGAAACGGTAACAATTTTGAACATTTATTGTTATTTTCTTTTTTGATTATGTATTTTTCACAAAATAATAATTTTGTATATTTAACAACTACTTGTCACTATTCCACTATCAAAAGTGTCAGAATATTGAATATAATATTATCTATTCATTTGGTATGTAATTTAAATTTGCATCATTGAGAGATCACTCATTTTCTATGCATTGCAACCTAGTAGTGGGAAATACAGTACAGTATTTACAGGAAATGATTAACTATATTTCACACCAAATATAATTTGGCATAAAAGAGTTCCCAATTATCTATTTTCTTTCAATAAGTTCTAATCACAATCAAATTAATTTTGAACAAATCTTACATATTTTTAAAATTATTTAACAATTACTCACTTGATTGGTTTTTCAGTTTCAGATTCCGAATTATCAGTGGCGTCTGTAGGATTCCTTGAATCGGATCCGCTTCTTTTATGTCCCACAATATTCGGTATTTTAATGTCTTCTCCATCTAATTTTTCATAATTAGTAGTGGATGTATACTCCATTGTCCCGTCCATAATTTGTCCTTGATACTCCTGCTATAAAAAAATTTTCACATTTAAATAGTGTTTAATATTTTAATGGATAAGAATCCAATAAATAAATGACATTAAAATAATAATTTTCACGGTTTTATCTTTATAATTTATAATTATTATTACCATAGTATTCCTTGACCCCTAATTAAAAACAATTAAAGAAAACACTATTTATACACAACTGTTTGTAAAATTATCATCGTTTGCATATAGCCACCGTTTCGATCACCGATAGTGGTATACTAATCTTTTATTATTATTGTAGTAATAAATAAAAAATAAATTACCTAGTAATAAACGTTTACACATGTGTTTGTTTTATCAGCATTCTAAGGAAGTTAATAATTTATACAGCTTAGTTGTTTAGAATATTCGATAAGTAAAGTGGTTATTTGAATTAAATAGTTATATAGTGTTTTTATAATGGACACAAAAGTTAGAAGAAGGCCGGAAATTGGAAGTGATCATTTTCTGGTAATTCAAAGTAACATAATTATATCATATAAATTAAGAGGTAAAGACACTGCAAAAAATACGAACAAGAAATGAACAAAATAATGGGAATTCAAAATAAAGAAACAACGGGAGCATAGAATACGACTGGCGTATATATAGTATATATATTATATATATAATTATCGCTTGATTTTTATTTCTTGGGACCCTTAATACCTATGACCCGAGAGACGTTTGAACTCTATTTTATGTTATTTGTACTTTCTTTTAAATATATCATTCTAATTATATTTTGGTTTCAATATACGAAGCATAAATACACTAGATTGATATATTAGCCTTATGTGACATTTACTTTTGTTGGTATAATCTAATTTCCAAATCTCTTATGAACTGGTTACTCAGGTATTTTTATTTCTTTATCAGATGTGTCATCTCGAGAGAGCACTTTTCCTGTCAAACGCCCCACCTTTGTTTTTCTTTAGTTAATTTACTATTTTCAGATTTTACTAAATCTTGTTTATTTTAGTAAATTTTTTATTAGATTTTGCTCGGTCTAATTATTATTGTATACCTCACAATTGTTTCACCTTTTTTACTCAATAACAATATCTGTTAAACTTCAAAGCAAATAGACATAATGTCAATTCTTAATTTGTCAATTCCAACTAGGTACTGTAAAGAGAGTTTATTAACCAAAATATAAAAAATGTTAATTAATTTTTCTCGAAAACGGTGCATAATAGCGAATTAAAACAAAAGCAAATTTATTTTGGAAAAATCTTATAGTTTGTGAATTTAACGTAAAATTTGTCAAAAAACTGATGCACAAGAACCAAATTTACCAGTTGCCCCTCCACGTTGAACGCTTGAGATGACATTAAAAAACGCAGGTTACAGTAAACAATTTAGCACAGCAGTGAAGTTTGTATTGTGGGTTGCGGTTTTTTGAGATATGCTTAAAAAATTGACTTCAAAGCGTCATCGTCATCTTCAAAGGGCGCTAGCTCCATTGGGAGGAACTTTTTGATAAAGGAAAATTAGGTTAGATGGACATAATACCACATCAAGTATCTGCAGTTTGCGTTTGGCAAGGTGACACCCTGTATAAAAAATTTCTGTTAAATTCTGAATATCTATTCATTAAACTAAAGAATAAATCGTATGCTTTATACAAGGCTCGTGATTATAATTCCGCTTCTAATTTACATATATCGTTTTCAAAAATCGTTATTTTTTAAAACCCTACGCAGCCTATAACTCCCTGGAGAACGACCGTAATTTTGGCAAAAAAATTATATTTAGCGATGAGGCGCATTTTTTAATTAATGGCTACGTTAACAAGCAAAATTGCCGCATATAGCCAAGCCAGTCTAAACGAAGTTCCCCATGTGGCAAGTAGTTCAGAAAGTATTCCGAAGTTAATGCTTTGGATTTTGGCAAGTCAATTGTGGGTAGAAGAATCTGAGTTTTCGACTTTTATGACCCTATGCTGAGTAGAAGAGATCCGACAACCCACAAAATGTTCAGACTTTTCTAGCTTTTCGCTGTTTATAAAGTTAAAGAACATTATATTTTCTTTAAATTTCGCTAGTCAAAAGTATTTTTTAATCCAAATGTTGGTGAAGTGATTTTTCAAATTATCAAAAATTTCAGGTTTTTGCCCAATAACTTGAGCTCTATGTTAGATGCCCCCAAATTTCAACACGTACAATAGTTAAAAGATATACCTATTTACACTCCTTCTTCCAAGTCTGAAAACATGTAAAAACTAGTCATAATTTTCATTTCAAGTAGTACATTTCTAGCGAATTATTTTAAGGATGCGCTGGGCATTCATATTTCTGTTCTAGTGTTCTCAGTTCCATGAAACCATTCCAACCGGGTACTGATAATGGGCGCGTGTTCTTTTCAATCCTCCAGAGGGGTGGTCGGTGAAACTACTTAACTCCAACAATGCCAGATTTGCCAATTAGGTCGGCTGTTAAAGTGATTTTCAAGCAAACTTAATTTGTCTCACTGGTCACAGTATTTTGTTGGATGGTATTTTCAAACAAATTGTATTATCAGTGGGACTAAACATCAACCCCTCCAAAACCATCTTAATAGTCTTCACTAAGAAAAGAAAACTCAATTCCAAAACCGTTAAACTTAATGGAAGCGAAGATGGATGGAGACCAGAAGTCAACAATCTTAGTCTGATCCTAGATGGTAAACTGCTATGGAACAAACACGAAAAGAAGATTACATCCAAAGCAAAAATGGCTCTGCAGGAACCTGGCAGGGAAATATTGGCGTTATAGCCCAAGCTCGATGTACACAGCCATAGTGAGACCAATCATTATTTATGGACGAGAGACAACTTCTCCAGAATTCAAAGACTATCAGTATATGCATTACAGGAGCAATGAAAACATATCCCACGGCAGCCATAGAAGTGGTTCTTTACCTTCAAGGCCACTACATATGGCGATGGAAATACAAGATAAAGACTAAGTAGAGAGGGGAAAATAAAAAAAAACCACCTCCTCGCTACGTATAAATCAGAAATCTTGGGACATGCCACAGGGCACCATTACTAAACTTGGAAAGGATGCCATTCAATGGTATACAGATGGCTCTAACTAAAGCAATAGAAATGACTGGGATTTAAGTACATGGGTCAGGAAACAAACACTGTGAAAGCTTGGAAAAATCTCCCAAGTATCCTTCAAACGGAAATTCATGCCATATGAAAGAGTACCCAGTTCAATTTTGATCTTGTGCGATCAGTTCTAAAATGATATGGGAATGTCTAGGAAAACTCAATGAAATAGGGGAGAACATCGTTACCTTACTGTGGGTTCCAAGACACACTGGAATGGAAGGAAATGAAGTAGCAGATGAACTAGCAAAGAAAGAGACTGAAATACCGTTTTGGAAGCCGGAATCCTTTTGCTGCATCAGCTCCAGTGTAATATTGGAAGAAATAGTACAAATACTCCTGGGAAACTAAAATCAGGTGAGAACAAATGAATGCCTAAGCCAGAGTAAGACTGCACTAAAAATTTTGACAGGTGACCTGAATGGGCTCCTCAAAAAGCTCAAACTAATGGAGTAAGAACAATGTAGATTATGTAGAATGGAAGAAGAAACCTTCATTGACATACAATACAGAATCCTGGATAGAAGAGAGACATTTACCTAAACTGAAACCTGCGGATATCCTAAAATTCTTCCAGGAATTAGGTCTTAAGGAACTACTAGTCTCTGAGACTTTCTTCAGGAAATAAGTGAAAGAAGGGGGGCACAATAGATCTTTTAGGTCTCGGAAATTCTTACCCCAGTACACATACATACATCCACAACCGAGAAAATATAAACTTCAGAATACTTTCCAGGTACTTCCTTTTATTTATTACCTGCCGGTTGGACGCATCTACAAAAAGTTATTGTTTGGTGACTATTTAAATTATACTTACTTCTGAGAAAGATTCAACTGAAAGTCGAACAGATAATTTATCTTCCTCGTTAGAAAGAGGAGGTACGTAATCTTCGTCGTCACTCGTTAAACCTAATTCACTTCCATAGCTTTGGTGAACCTGTAAACAAAAAAATAATTCAAATACTTAAGTTGAATACAAACTAGTAGATCATAGATTTTTACAAATTAATGTAAAAAAAAATGTTGAGTATCAATATTAGAATCTGGGCGTCGACCCAGCTCTGTAGTGGAACGCCTCTTATGCGATAATTACAGCCAAGCAGAGTCGAGCTAGATTAGTACTTGGATGGGTGACCACTGGGGAAACACCGTCGTAGAGCCCGTACAGCCTGCAGCGAAACACCTTAGATTTCTATAGGGTCAGTAGCGTATCACAGGCATTATACTAATGAGCACGAGGTATAATGTAGATATGTCGTCTTTCGGATGAGACGTAAAACCGAGGTCCCGAGTCCATGGATGTTGGGCTCGATAAAGATCCCTACCACTGGTTGGAACACTAGTGGATTCGGCAAAATATCCGGTTAGGGGTAGAGTGCTCCCGGCGTCGGTGATTAGCCTCAGTTGCAGAAATAGACCGAAGTTAAATAACCAAATAAAAAAAAATATTAGAATCTATGGTCAATAGTTTTTAAAAGCCATGTAAAGAGAGTAACAAATATATGAAAACAAAAATGATATGAACAAGGGAAACCAACGAAAGGAGATGTTTGAGGCTCTTTATACTTTCACTCAAATATAGACTTTTTTGTAACTGCTGCTCATATTTTTTCATTTGCGACTAGGACTGGGCAATATTGAAAGTCCAGTATAGAACTAGCAAAAATACAACGATATAGTCATTTACATCAACATAGCGATACGACGGAGTGTCAAAATCTAAACTCGAAATTTTCGGAAATTTTTATGCGAATTTTATGCATGGAGTATGGATTTTGGAATTTTCAAATTTACGAAAATTGAAGTTAAGTGAAACCACATAAAAGACTAAAGGCCGCTGCACAATTACCCGGGAACGTGAACTGGAACGAGAACGGAAATAAAGTTAAGATACACATATTTTATTGTACCAATGCACAACCAATTTCCGGTAACGAGAACTGGAAAGTTGGCCAAGTTTTAACATTCTCGTTACCGTTGCATTTCCGGAGCCAATCACAGCACAGGAAATATAATGCTAATAGTTGAGCCAATAGGAAATCAGCAACCTGTCTGATGCAAACATAACCATACATAACCTCGTTGCAGGAGAATCTCTCAGACTAATGTAAAAGTGGCCCCAAAAAGAAGCAATTAATGTGCTGGGCAATTTTCTTAAGAAGAAGAGGCCAATAATAACATCCATTATATCAAAAATGATTGATATGATATTCGGAAGTTTGTTATTGAGTCACAAGTTGACAGTGTTTTAGAAAATAAATATCCCCAAAAAATATCCATTTACAAAATATCAACCGAATTTTGTTTTTTTCTTCCTTAATAATTGCACTTTTCTTTTCTAGTCAGTCTTCTAATTAATTATAATAATTATTCTTCTGTGATTACCCGGTATGTTCAGCAGACATGGGTAGACAAAATTGATACAGCGAAACATTAATCAAACCATATAACGACATCCCGATTTTTGACCTACTCTCACTGGTAACACACAATCTAATAATGTAATTGAAGCTTCCGGACGTAAAGAATTTGCTACAAGTGTATCCCAGTCGTTTTTGGGTAATTTATTTAAAAAATACTTGGAACATATTCAGACGTGCAAAGTGGTATTGTAAAAAAATACTTTATCTGATATTAAACTAGTTGCTCCATTAACTTTAACAATTAAAAATAATAATAAATTTGCTTTGCTGGGCATTTTCAATAAACTTTGTTTGTTTAGGTTTTGTCTTAATTGTTTGAAACCATAAAAGGTACTGGTAGCTTTACAAATATGTTGGTCGCTAATAATGACAAATATGTTCACTTCGCCTTTTTTTACTTTTAGCATTTTTATACTTGTCGTAACGTCTAAACGAAAGGTTCGATTCAAACAATTTAAAGGAATTTAAATGTACATAATCGACATTGATTAGGAAACTATTTAGTTGTATAAAGATTAATATTCTGGTGTTTTGATAGACTTATTTGAACAAAAAACGGTTATTGTGACAGAGTTTTATAGACATATAGCTTCGCTGATTTTTTTGTGGGTCATGATGACTACATTATTTTATGTGTCATCAATAGTTTTCGCAGCTCACGCCAAATAGTGACTTCTGTAAACATATTTTTATAATTATTGTAACTTTCGTAGGGATCACAAATTTTTTTCAAAATAAAATATAGCCTGTGTTACCCGCTAATAATGTAGCTTTTTATAGGTTAAAGAATGTTCAAAATCGGTTAAGTAGTTTTTGAGTTTATCTATTACAAACAAACACATATACTCTATTTTCTCTTCATAATATTAGTATAGATATTTGTAATAATTTAAAATATCAGATAATAAACTGGATGTACCTTACTATTTTTGAAACTAACATAAACATAGCTAGCTGGATATTTAAATACGGTAAAATCAGAATCCATATTTTGTTCAAATTTCATTAACGCCGCATCAAAACAATATCCTCACCTGACAACTGGCAACAGCTTCACTGGCAGATATTTTGAGTTCATATTGGTAGATATAAATAGTGGAGTGTCAAGTGCAACGAATCCACCAATACGAACACTAGAGCTGTTGTCAGGTGGGGATATTTTTTTGACGAGACGTAAATGAAATTTGAACACAGTATAGTAACATCTGGTTTATAATAATGTTCCCCCAACACAATACAATTTACATTAAAAAAATTGGAAAATATTCAATAATATAAAATACCAATTAGATAACGATTTGGATAAGTTGAACAAAGGAACATTTAAATCATAAATTGATTCTTGTTCAAATTTCTAATTATATAGCAATAGTCACAGATGTTTAATAAATGTACAGATGTCGTCGATCAAAAGTGAACAACAGCTGCAAAAGGCCTGCCAAAATATAGCTCCATTCTTTATGAACATTTTGGTTATTTATTCACATTATTATCTCGATTATTGAAGAAAATAGGTTGTTTTTAAGCAAACGGTATAAGAATAACATAGAAACGTACATTAATGCCCGATTTCACCAACCCTTTCCTAAAGTTAGGTATTATCCAAATCGGATTTAGGAATTCCTAAATGCAATTTACATTTCACCACGCGATAATAAATTATACCTAAGAGTGAGTTATTACTTAGCGTGAAACGTAAATTGCATTATTTAGGAATTCCTAAATCCGATTTAGGTATTAGCTAACTTTAGGAAATGGTTGGTGAAATCGGGCATTAATCTCTTAAAAATCTGATAAAAGCATTAAAATTTTAGAAAAGAAACAAATGTAATATCGAGTGTGATCTCGTCTTGCCTAAATGACCTAATTCGATCGGCATGGCATGGTTAGTAAAAAAAATATAAGGAATTGCATTTTGAAGAATTTCCTTTAAATTCGTGTAACGTCTTTAATATCTGGGATAATAACGTGAATAAAAAACCAAAATGCTCATAAATCATGATGCTATATTTTGGCAACAGTTGACACCTTCTATTGTAGTTGCTGCATCCTATGGGGTGTTTCAAATAGCTAAGAAAACAAAACTGAATCTTAAAACCGATAAAGTTGATGGAAGCGAGGTTGAATGGAGACAAGAAGTCAAGTATCTAGGTCTGACCCTAGATAGTAAACTCCTGTGGAACAAACATGAAAAGCAGATTACATACAAAGCAAAAATGGCTCTAATGGTGTACAGGGGTGGGATCACGACAAATAGAATTCTATTTTAGTGACGTCAGCCAAAAACAGACGATAATCTTGAAATTTGGTATCACGTCACATCTCTTGCGATTATAGAAAACGATTCGGACCTAACCTCAAAAGCCAAACAAATAAAAATGACGTAAAAACATGTGTCGTCTTTATCGGGAGCATAAAGAAAAACGAGATAAAGCATTCTTTCTATCACTCAAGACTTGTCGAATGAAGTCGATTCTACGCGGGTGGGTGGGGAAAGGGGAGACCCTTTAGAACCCGTGTCATGATACCAATTTATCGCTTGCAAACGATGTGAAACGGTTGCAAGGTAACGTGACGTCACTAAAATAGAATTCTATTTGTCGTGATCCCACCCCAGGAACCTGGCAGGGAAAAATTGGGGTTGTAACCCAAGGATCCTAAATTGGATGTACATAGCCATAGTGAGACCAATCATTACTGATGGCCACAACATATAGTGGTGGAAAGTCTTACAGAAAGAACAAGATACGGACTAAGTAGAGAGGGAATCATTGAAAAAAACCACCTCCTCGCTTTTTAGATTTCATGAATCCTGGAAAATGGTACAGGACGGTATGATGAAAGGTTTCAAAGAAATTTGATAGGAGTGTGCGGGGCAGAAAACACTCTGAAAGCTTGGGAAAACCCCAAGTATTAAAGCGGAAATTCAAGCAATAGGATTTCAACTAGGGTCCGTTTTAACAAGAGGATAGACAGTAGACAGTAGGTAGTGGATAGACAAAGATATATTTCGCAAAATATATTGTTTTAATATTTCACTAATTGATAGTTGGTCAATACTTAGGAATGCGCGAATTACGTAGTTGAATGAACTACAAGAATTCAGTACACGTCCCTATTGTTGCTAGGTACCTGTTTGTTGTATTGTAGTGTAAGCACTTTTGTTGGGTTATAGATTTGTAGATCTTGTAGATCACTTTTGATGATTATTCAATAAAGATATATGAAACGAATAAGTTGTCTAGTCTAGTTATTCTAAGAATGAATGATAGTAATAAAAGTTAGAATAAAAAGAACCTGAAGATGTACTTTAAATATAAGTAAAGTATATCACAAGCCACTATATAGGTGATGAAATAAAACAAATTAATTTGTTTAAATCTTCATTCATAAAAAAAAGAAGATTTAAACAAATTAAATTGTTTTATTTCATCATTAGTATGGATCTTCATCAAGTAAAAGCCTCATCTATTAACTATATAGGTCGTCTTTAGACGCAGTTGGTCAGCTAAAGATATGCTTCTTGTAGAGGCAGCACAAAAGACAGAAGTCCGCTGAAGATAAAACCACCGAGGTAACGAAAGCGAAAAGGAAGTCGCTTGGAACCGGCCAACTGTCACGTAAAACGCGAACGACGACGATGACGCCCATTCGGTTGAGATGGGGGATGAAGAAAGGTTCTTCTCAGGATGCATCGCTCTTAGAGGGATGCATACTGGAAGAGTTGTGTGTTTTTTACAAGGTTTGAGAATCTCTCAAAAACTGGTTTGTCCAGTTCAATATTGACAAAAGATATAGAATGCAAAGAATTATCATAATGACGGATAATCATAGATGTGTAATCAGTTCTAAAAAACGGTATGCGATTGCCTAGGAAAACTCAAAGAACGAGGCGAGAACAACAACGTCATCTTACTGTGGGTTCCATTATACACTGGAATGGAAGAAAATGAACTAGCAAAAAGAGGGGCTGAAACACCCTTTTGGGGCCGTAATCATTTTGCAGTATGAACTCCAATGTGATATTGGAATAAATCTGTATCGACGAAAAGAAGAGGAGATCCGACCATTGGAAAAATCTAGTTGGGCTAAGACAATCAAAGGTAGTCCAGGTGAGAACAAATTAATGCCTGGGCCAGAATAAGACTGCACTAAGAGTTCTAGCAGGTGTCCTAAAAGGACACTGTCGCCTGAATGGGCACCTCAAAAAGCTGAAACTAGTGGAGCAAGGAGATTGTAGATTAATTGTAATGGAAGAACTCGCATACTTTCAGAATGCATAACAATACAGAATCCTATGGCACAACAGCAGTTTGTCAAATTTACTATTCAATTATTTTAACCGATATCGGCACCTATTTGTTTATATTATCTTCATTTTAGTCACGTACTGTTTTGGATATTTTTGCTTTTTGTAACTAATTGAATTAGAATCACTAGCACTTTCAAACTGTAAAGACCTAGAATAAAAACCAGTTTTCTGAATTATTACGAGTTCCTAATTTTTTTCTACGAACATCAAACATCAACTTAGCAAAAACTTCACTTACATACACGGGGTGTTTCAAATCTCGGGTAAAAAACATCTTTACATTCATGCACCCAGTATATTTTCAAATTTAACTCTTCATAAAAATTTCAAGCGCTATATTGCTACAGAAGAATTGACCTACAGTTCACAAAAAAAATCATCAAAATAAAACGACTGGTTCCAGAGATAATCACATTTGAAAATCTATATCTATAAACCTATATTGTTTATTCTGAAAAAAAACCGCATGCGGCGAGTTGTTGACCCGCAAAAAAAGAATATCCCTTACAACATATGTCTACTAGAAGCAAATAGGAGCATTTTTATTTTGGTAGATTTACATACCCATTGCCACATTTCTTGGGTAGTCATAGGTTGATCCATAAGAGCGTTTTGCCATACCCGAAACAACATTAAATAAGTCTTGTCTCTCGAAACAAAACTGGAGAAGAAATACTTGTCTCCTTTGGTACTGATTAAAATCGCATTTGGTATAACGATTGCCGTTTTCTCTTTTGTTATTGAAGCGACGTCTTTCCATTTTAGGGTCAAGTTAGTTTCCCAGCCGAAAATATTTGCGTAAAAGCATAGGTAATTTTGAGTTACGTATAGTCGACCTTGATGCAAAATCTCTTTTTGTAAAGCACAAGAATAATCTGAAAAAAAGTAAAAGGAAAAATTATCACCTGATTTTTTTTAATGAACAATATCTCCACAATTCTACACAACTGATGGGAATCTATGGAATGACGAGATTTAAACTATCTGATAACATTATCAAAATAAGACTGTGAGTAGATAAGTAAAAAGTGGTTACAAGTTTATTAAAATCCGATTAAAAACAATGTACAAATTAAATAAACATTAAAAATCTGGTTCCAGAGATTGTTTATTTGGTGGCAGATGGATAAAAGTGACTAGAGTGATTTTTGGTTACTTTCAGGTATTTAACAAACTTTTCTAATATACAATTTATATACTATAGGGAATTCACGTTCAGTAAGCAGGGTTATAGAGATATCCCAATGCTTCCTATATTGTAGAATAACCACCAATGCTGCCAAATTCTTTAATCGTACTTTAATGGTCCGACTCCTATGAAATGGTAATATAATGGGAAATATTTGTAAAATTTTGAAAAGAAAAATAACGCACCTTTATGTCAATGTTTTTTAATTACCTATACAATTTTTGTGTTGGTATCTTAGAAATTGAAAGTTACTAAAAAAACAAAATTCCCTTCATTTCTCTGAATTTTCGATTTTATACCAAAAAATTAACCTCAATACCCATAAGAATCCAATTTATCCCCTAATTAGATTTTCCAAAAAAATTAACCTCAATACCCATAAGAATCCAATTTATCCCCTAATTAGATTTTCCAAAAAAATTAACCTCAATACCAATAAGAATCTAAATAGTTTCCCCAGATTTGTGAATTATATTGCTTATTTTGGGTTTAAGGTACTTGCTTAGTTGGATTTGCGTTATTGAAATGTTGCTGGAGGTAGCAGTTATTCTAACGTGAGAAGGAAGTCAAAGCAGCGATCCTGTACATCATTATTAAATATTGGTGTATATCATGAATGTTTTGGGAGGGAACAAAATGCATACTTCTAATTTCCTGACTTCTAGTCCCATGTGGGTGTGTTAGAAGCGTCAGTATAGAGGACTATATCAAATGACTCTTTTTGTAATATGCCTGTAAATAATACATGTAAAAGTTAGCTCAAAGTCTGGTAAGTGGTGTGATGACTGTGTGAAGCCGTTTGGTCCAAGGTGAAGGAAATGGCATCGTGAGGGAGAGGTCAACAGGAACAATATTTGAGAGGCTGGTTTTATTGTCGGTTGGGGGGGATTACAATTTAAACAAATTATCAACTTACTAAAAAATTGATTGTTATAAAGCTCATTTTCTTAGTTAACCCGATTTTTGAGTATGTTTTCAAATTGAGACTAATATTGTTTTTTATTTCAGGGAAAGGATACGTCAAAACGCGAAAAATGTTGTTCAAACTTTACAATTAATTTTATTAATAAACAAAATTTTTATAGCATTGTTAGGTAACTATTAAGATTTGTGAATAAAGTTCTTTCTCTGTACTTGTATCTTGGTTTTTATTATTATATTCGTAGATAAAATATAGTATTCAATTTACGGTAATGGTCATAATCGCTCGTTAAATAATATACTATTTTGGTTTCTTCAGCCACTTTGGAAGGAATTATGATTTGGAGCCCAGGAAAAGAAAGCGGGAAGAGTGGAGTTAGGTATCTGAGAGGTACGTACTGAAACAGTTGTTTATTGCTATGAGAAAAGGTTGAAGTCAAGGCCTGAATCCTACATTATGATTGTGTTAGTTGGAAGCAAAACTCATCTCTTTTTGTCTTTTGCCTAAATTCTCAACAAGTATAACATGTTGTTTATAATGGACTTTGATTTGTTCAATTAGTTGACTTGCCTAAAAATTGGCATCAGTCAATGTTATCTGCTATCTTGCAGATTAAGTAAGGTTTGTGAATATTTATAAAATATTTACCAAATATTTTGAATAAAAAAAAAGTGAATAGATATTTGACTTTGATTTGTTATTCAATTTTTCGAGATTGGGTGACTTGGATTTGCAGGTGGCAATAATTTTAAATAGATTGTGTTGATGATTCAGCTTTCTGTAATATTATTGAAGTGTCATTGAATGTCTGTTGGGGCACATAATCTCATAAGTATTTCTTTCTGATTTGTATATTTACTTACTTTTTATCGACAAAACTCAACAAAATATTTCTTTTACAAACAAAATCCACTTTTTTATTTAAATTGTGATAATATCTATACTTTTTTAGTGCAGCTTGTTAATCGCCTTGTTACATTTTTTATAAAGATACCATTTCAATGATTGCCTTGCCAAATAAAGAAATTAATATATTCTCATGGACAAAATTAACACTTAAAATTTTGCTATTTTTTATTTAGAAGAAATCTTTCAATTTTCAACCGATTAAAATGATTTTTCCGCCTACCTCTATCCAAAGTATACATTTCCTGGCCTCATTGTAGGGAGCAAAGTCGTTCTTTTCCTCCCTAGGGTGGAAAAGTAAAAGTGAGGTTATGGTACGTCATCAATGAAATAACTTATACGGCATTGACGACCTAAACTATATTCTTTTATATAAGTATAAATTTTACCGTTTAATTAAAGAACACCCTGTATTTTGCAAAATGGTAGAAATCAGTAAATTGTTATTTTAATTTAACGATTTTTACATTAATAATTTGACTTCAGCAATACGTTATGTTCATAATTCCGCAAAATTTTCCTACGAGTCTCGGTAGCGGAACGTGTTGGAGCACAGCTCACTGTTCGTGATAGGCCTGTAGGTGTTGAATCGAATTCCGGCGAGGACATTTTTTTTCAACTCTTTCATAAATACATTATTTAAAAATGTCTTGTTATTTGAGGAAGGCGGAAAAATCATATGTATAACATGGGAGTAAAGAACCTTTTCCTCCCTTGAATGAGTAAACTTCATCCTCGGAAGGAAAAGTAGCACTTACCTCCCTTGTTATACAAATAGCTATTTTCGGCACTTTGTAGGAAATTAATTGAAATTATCACATAGCATTTTGAATTTTTGTAAAAATAAATTTGATAATTTATTATACCGGGTTGAATGAAACAATATTTATATACTGTAAATTCTAAACACCCTGTGGGGTAAACTGAACGCTACATATTTTTTCTTTGCAAATGATTAGAAACTTATTAATTCTCGTTATTTTGTTTTTTGATTCATTACAAAAATTACAAATTTTTGAAGAAGACTTTACAATTTTTGCGACGTAAGTTAATAACAGATTATCCATAAATTTAATATAATAGCAAGCTTACCTTGACGAATCCGTGCTGTTATAAAAGCACGAGGAGGAATTACGCGTTATTAATTATTGTTTATGTTTAACTTTAATTTCATAATTGATGCTGTTGTTATTTAGAATAAATATTTTTTTAGTTTTTTTCTTGGAATATCAACTTACGTCGCAAAAATTGTAGAGTTTTCTTTAAAAATTTGTATCTTTTGTAAGAAGAAAAATTTTGGAATAAATAAAAAATCGAGAATTAATTAGTCTTTCTAATCATTTGCAAAGAAAAAAATTGTATCCTTCAGTTTACCCTACAGAATGTTTAGAATTTACGGTATATAAATATTGCTTCATTCCACCCGGTATAATATTAAATTAATTTTTACGAAAATTCAAAATGCTTGTGATAATTTTAATGAATCTCCTACAATGTGCCAAAAAAAATAATTTTAATAGGTTGAAAGAGTTATTCTAAATCAAAAATAAGCAAAATTTTAAGTGTTGTGTTAATTTTGTCCATGAGTTTATTTATTCCCCTTCTCTCGATTTCTAGTGCTAGTAGCAATTAGTTTATAAAAGTACTTTTCATCTTCAACTGCTCTAGAAACCATACTTTATTTTGTGGTACATATTTACTTCCTTAGCTGTCCTTCGTCCACTACCTATTAGGCACAGTCACTAGCTACAATCATTACTTGGCAGTTACAACCACTTTTCTGGGGGCTTAATCCTTTATCTGAAATACACCAGACCAGGATGTTGCTGAGAGCTGCTAAATTCCAGCTTCCACTTAGGTTAACATATTTGCGAACTCTACTCCCTAAGGAGTTACTGGCCAGGGTAGTATGGGAAGATTCTTAACTGAGATTTTTCACAATATCTTGTACAAATTAAAAGAGATCATTATTTTTTCATTCATATCTATTTTGTTAAAAAATATTGCGTGTAAAAATATGCAGTTTAAAGAGTTTCATTAAGAAATAAATTGGTTGTAATTTCAGTCATAATTAGGATCATTATTTAAAAAGTACTCTTTTTTCTGTTATTAAAATGTGGTTCTACTACATATTCCCTTCTAAACAATTCATTGACCTTAGTGGTTACGTGTAGATATGTGATAAGAATTGGTGGTTGAATAGTAATGAAATTATTTTTTATTAACACACAAATTTCTTTATGTAGCTTTGATACCAAATAATAAGAAATCATTTTTTTTATTTGTCAATGAATTTTGTCTTGGGCCCAGTGACAGATGACAGATGAGACTCTGATAACCCTCGAATATTGAGTCTACCGAGAATTTTATACGGAAAACTTTTAATATGGATCAACAATTTTCTTTAATATCTCGAATATTCATTTTGGTGAATTCGCTAAAAATACAGTTGTTTTTTATCTTCAACATGGTTTGATCGTACCCAATATAAATAACCGTCAAAAAAATACGGCCACTAAAAATCTTACACATTTTCAGAAGGGATTATCTCTTGAACCACTGATTTGATTGTGATGATTTTTTTGTTAACTTTAGGTCAATTCTTCTGTAGTTATTCTGTGCTTGAAATTTTGATGTGGATTCCAATTTGAAAATGTACGGGGTGCATAAATGTGAAGATGCTTTTACTCGAAATTTGATTCACCCTGTAGGATGCAGGAACTACAACAGGGAGTATCAACTGGTATCAAAATGTTGTACCATGCTTTATGAACATTTTGGTTTTTTATTGACGTTATTATCACTGTTATTAAATAAGTTACATGCTATGGACTTCTGAAAATGTGTAAAATTTTTGGTCAGTGATTTGCATACCCAAGTCTTATTAATGTTAATGTTCGTTGTACAATAAAATCGCAACAAATATAAACAGAAATCATCAGCTCAATATAATTTTGTATAAAAAATTCAATTTAATGATTTATACCGTACCTACAACTAGCCTTTCATCGTCCGGTACGTCTTTGAACAATTTCTTGTAAACTTCAGATTTAGATTTGTAAGTAGTGGGGTACAATGAATTGAACCAAGATGATTTTTTCTTTCCTCTACCTTCTCGTCTGTCTTTACTGGAATTTGTTGAATCTGTTTTTATATCTTGCGGTGGGGTTATATCAATACTATTTGTGTTATTTATTCGCTGACTTGAACTACTGTCTTGACTCTAAAATAAAGAATAACACTTTAAAACACATTTTTATATTTTAGGCAAACCAAACAAAATAGCTCGTTTATTGAGAAGTAATTGCAGAAGGGAATGGAAAGGATGGAGAGATTGAAATATCTTTACTTTTCGTAAACACTATTTAATATTTGAAAATAAAATATTGATATAACAATTGTGCAAAGTAGAGTACAGATAACAGGATCTGCTGACAAGGTACTTATCAACAGAAGACAAAAATAAAAATATACACAGTAGAATGAGCATCATGGTAGAGGCTAAAAACAATAAATGGGGGAATTTTGATTCACAAAATAGAGACAATAAAAAATGAGACTATGAAAAAGAAAAATACACCAAAGCAGATTTTTAAAAAGGAAAATTCAAAACTAGACAGAGAAAGTTAAAAAGAGGGAGAGAAAGAAATATTGAGAAGTAGTGACGGATAGACGGGGAGTGAGAGTGGGAGGGAGAATGAAAAAGAGAGAGAGGCTTTCTGACATTGAAAAATAACACTGCTATTTCAGTTAAAATATTATATATGGAAACCAAAAGTCTAACGTGCATTACAGAATTCTGCCATATTTGAAATCTGTTAATTTAATTTCAGTCAAAATAAAACTAAAAACAAAATATTTTCAACGAGAAGCGGTTTAACTCATGAATAAATTTATTATTGAAACTATTTCATATGTAGTAGTTATCTACATTATCAAACGTTGCTATTTCATTAATTGTTCAAAATGACGTCTTTCAGCTTCAATAAATCTTTTCATTTGATTGATAATGATCCTCAGCAAAAATTTATTAAGAGACAACCCTCTAGAAGCAGTTTCTATTCTATATCTGAGTTCCCCACCAGGCAATAATCCATTGGATTACACTCAGGAGCCGGATTCTTGACTGAAGTAGTAGAACTTCCCGAGAGAACAAATATTTTATCTTTCTTGTTTACTTCTTTACTGCTATGACAATATCTGTTCTCTCGGGAAGCTCTACTCCATCAGACAAGAATCCAGTCCCAGGAGACTGTGTTGGTCACTTGACCGGTGCCTCTACTCCACGGCCTATCCATTTTCCCGTAAAGTTTTCATTTAGCCATTCCTTAATTGCATCAATCACATTGACTGCCTACGTTGATAAGGTACATCATCAAGAAGATCTATTAAATTATTTCTAAGAAAAGACAAATCTAGATCCATTTAAATAATTCGGCGGAATAAAAGACCCGATAAACCGGTCGTCAATTATTCCATCCCAAACCCAATTTCAAACCTGTGCCAAAGGTGCTAATTGTTGCTCCGTCAGTAAATAATACATTAAAACAAAAATTGCTATCTCTTCTTATTTGTCGAAGTATTCTACTCTAGGTTCATAATCAGTATCTAAGAGAACTTGCACCTTTTGCAAGTGGTAAGGGTGCAGCTGCAGCTAATTTCTTTGATAAGGTATGTGCAGTAACATTAAATGCAACTTTTTTTCCGTCAATTATGTCATTACTCCTGCTAAATTTTTATCAAGCTATGACATTGTGTTTTTCAGCCATTAAAAGCAGACAACCTTGTGAATTTTACGAAAATAGAAAAAGTTAAATTTGTTTGCTGATTAAGTATTATTTTTTGCGTAAAAACAATGAAAGGCTTGATAAATACTATAACTATGGGAACATTGTACCATAAATTAAAATGGTTAAGTCTTGACGGAATTGGACCGATCGGAGAATAAAAGTGGTGAGGTGGCTGAGGCTGTAGGTATCCTGTAGGCATCTCAACTGAGTGGTATCATTCACATCGATTACTTTGAAAAGGGTAAAACGATCATCGGCGATTATTCAGAGCTTTCGGACAGATTCAATATTGATTTGAAAAAACGTACTTCCCGTTTCCAAAGCCGAAGAAATGGCTGGACGGTACGAATTTTAATTCAAAATTCAATTTTTCCCCGTTTTCGTTAAAATTAACAGTTAATGGGAGCAATGCTGCATTCAAAGTAACTGCGCGGGAAATTAAAATTGCCACTGACTTATTAAGCAACTCTCTCAGTAACATAAGAGACAAATCTAGAAAAATATACCTTAAATGCATCCAAGATATTTCCCTTGCATACGGATGTTAGTACGATAGTTGTTTATCAGTCAAATATATCAAAATAAATAAATATTCAAATTACCAAATTGGTGTTCATCATATATTTTACAATTGTATTCAATCAAAGATTACAAAATATTTTTTTTGTAATCTTTGATTCAATTAATAATACTTGCCGTTGACTCATTGACCCCTTTAGTATCGATATTATTTATTAAAACAGAACTCATTTCAATTACCCCGCAATTTTGGTTGTTACTAAAATTGTTGTTATCGTTGAAATGTGTTGTATAAACAGGTGGAACTATTAGCTAGGCGATTCATTTCGTGATAAGATAAAAAGAGATAAAAACTAACTAACCGATTTTATTTATACTATACACTTGCTCAATAATCAGCAATTTTTGAAACTCAAGTAGCAATACAATATATAGAATTCCTAGTATTACCAGGTATTAAATAAACTCAAAAGACTGGCGACATGTATTTTTACAATACAAAGTGTTGGCACATTTTCAAACTAAATTTATAAAATATCTAAGTCTACTGAAAGTTTTCATTTGTCATAAACTAAATTTTTATTTTCTCTTATTTTATACCTCAATGAAATTAGAATCTATGTTGACAGTACAACCTTGTAGTGCCCCTCGTATAATTTAGTAGGACATTCACGAAATAGCTTAATTAATACTTTTATAATACTGGATAGATATGTTTATCAACAATGATATAAAAGTATTAGTAAGCATAAATATATATATATATAGTTTTGATTAGGTTGTCATATTACATTACACATAGACTTCACTGAGGCAAAGATTACAATCTTTGGTGGGGTGACTGGAGTTTAAATGAATACATTTGATGTAAACTAAGAGAAAAGTATAATAACCACAAGGGACTCAGTCGGGAGTTTTTTTCATTTAACGAGAAATTTCAATACCACAAAACTGATTAAGCAAATCCTTAAAAAACCGTTCTTGGAACGTGCACTTTACAGATCCTATTCCTAGTAAACTATAATGCTTTAAAATAGTAATTATAAAAAACGTTTCTTTATTCACATCATTTACATAAAAAATATAATCTACCTTAAAATAATTCTCAACATTTTTTTGAAGTCTTAAAATTCAAAATATGATAATTGACTAGTTGTCGAATTATTTGTGAGAACGGTAGCTGGAACTCTGGAACTTTGAAATAAAAGTATAGAAAAAGGTTGTCGTTTCATTTCCCAAAAAATAACAAAAATAATGCACGAAATTTACTGTAACATTCATTTAAGATCCAGATTTTTAATCAAGATACCAGTTTACATTCAATAGTAATGCAACATCCCAATATCTATCTGATCTTAAATGAATGAAATTTTACAGTTCTCTGAAGTTTATTTTTTGCGGTGTATCTAATGATAAAATTGAAATATGTGAGTAGAAAAAAATAGTATAGGTAACTCGCATTTAATGGCTATCAACACACCCGTACTCATTACGATACTTGTGTCTTAATAGTTATAGTTAAATGCTGATTGCATAATATAGTATCATACCATTCAATTAAATTGTATAAACTACAATTTAAAACCTATGGTATGGACCAAGTTTTCTTATCCATGGTTACCAAAGCCCTGAGGCTTCAGCCATATCTCCCTAACCTAATTCAAACTGATTCGGCTTGGTAATTATTGAAACAATATGTAGTAGACCCGTTAGTAGCATGTATTCACATTTCATAATAAATATTAACGAAACTAGATAATTTCAGTAGGATACAAATTACCTAGCCCTCTCCCTCTTCCCTGTTTTTTAATATTCTATTTCTAATGTATTGTTCCATCAGAGACAGATTTATCAAAATACACATTTTTTATCTAAGTTGATGGCCTTGTTAATACATATATATTGTATTTTTCCTGTTCATTGTTAAAATTATTTGTAACATAATATATTTTGTTTTATCATAATACCTCCGATTTAAAAATGATTTTTATTAAGTAGTTTAAAAAAATAATGAGTTGGTTGCGAATTTTCCAAACTTTGAGGTTTGAGAGTTATAAACGAAAAAAAAATTATTTATATTTTGTTGAATATTGTGGGAATAATAGTAAGTAAATTCAACTCTGCATCCATACTTTACAATAGTAGGAAACCGCCGTTTCAGTTGCCCAAATGTATGTTCTATCACAACTCGCTCTGTTGTACACAGCCTGTTGAAGACTCTCTGATAATCTTCGACGGGGTTGGGATAGGGTGTCATGAGACAGGGCATTATACCATACAAACTGTCCCCTTTTAGAATAGTGTTTTTACTGATCCAGGCCAACTGGCATCTATACTAGTTATAACACAATTATGGTTACACGTTAATGCTAAAACCTTTTCGATTGACATATTCTTCTCCAAATTGGGCTGGCTTTTCAAAACGAATGTGCACGCAGTCAACAGCCCCAATACCTGTTGGGAAATGGAATCTGGTCAACCACAGTACCGGATCCATCCATTGGCCTGTTGTACAAACTGCTCAATTACCTCATGAAATATTCTGGACACTGTGATCCCCCCTAAAGACGTACGCTACTGACACAAATCCAATATTAATAAAGGCAACCACTCAACTCATTGTCTTTTAGTGACCACCAAAATTTGGTGTTCATAAAACGTCAATTAGCGTGTATACAGGGAAGTTCAGAAATCAAAAAAACAATTTTTGACGACGTACACCTGAAGTTACATTACTCAAAATTTACCTTTAGGTGTTTCAAGGGATACTCTTTACAGTGTTGTAACCATAAGTCTAATAAAAAAAATCACTAATATTTTTTTTAAATCGACGTTTTGAAGCCTCCTAAAAATATACGCTACTGACATATTATATCAAATGTTAATGAGTAAAAGTAGTCCATTTGCCGACCTTTTTAAACCACCAAGTTCATTAAATGTCAATTAAAAGCCATAACTAGGTGTTGCCTTCTTTAGTGGGTCACACTGTATGTAAATGTTGAACTTACCTATGTATATATCCATATTACTTAATATAATACAAATGGTTGACTGCCCAATTATGTACATAAATTACATGCTTCATGAATCAGTCCATGGTTTTCATAAAGAAATTACTTTACAGCAAAACAATGAAAAGCAAGTGACCTATGACGAAGTATAAGAATTAAAAAAAATAACCATAGCTGACTGAGAAAAGTTCCTTATTTATATCATCTACTGTTTTTCTTTTTACATAAAAAATATATATTCTCAAAATAGTAACAACAAAATATTGGAATTCGTTATTAGTAAGTTAATACTTTAATGAAAGTGAGACTACATATTTTTGCTAGATGAAAAAAAAAGTGCCATGCCGAAAAAAATATTTCTCAAGCAAAAAACAAATAATACTGCTAATTTCACATAATTCTATTCTTCACTCGATTACTGAATCGACTCCGGGAGAAATAAGCCACCTGTTCGTTGCACGCCCGGTTAAATTAATTCTCGCTTTAAAGCACATGTTAGAAACAGATGGAAAATGTTGTTGACTTCGCTTTGCGCCACTATATCTCTTGTTGGTACTATACTTAGTCTATTTACACAACTCTTCTGGGTTTGTTCTGTAATTTTCAGAAGCGTGTGATAAAATATTTCATATGGTACTTATAACATAAAAATCTATTAGGTATCTGTCTTTTGTACTGGATCAGTTCTATTTTTTATAATAATATTCTCCCATTTCACTTTTTTTCTTCTTTTCAATACCAAGTATTTTTAAAAAATTAAAAAATGCTCAACACATGTTTTTACGTTCTTTCAAAATAATAGTTATTTATGTACCAAGGACGAAAAACTGTCTATTATAGTCGAGTCTGTAAATTGATAGTCGAGGCGTAGCCGAGACTAGCAAACGGGCGAGACAATAGACAGTTATTCGCCGAGGTGCGTATTACATTTTTTCGTCGATTTTTGCAAAAAATTACTAACTTCGAAATGAATATTCACACCACGGTCTTTTTGACACGTAAAATCTAGCGGATTTCGTAAGTAATTAATTTAACAACAGCAAATGACAGTGGTCGCCACATTACAAATTTCATATAAATAGAATGTAGCTCTCGAAAATATGCAGCTCTTAATTACAAAAATCACTATCCAAATTATGGATAACAATTTTTTCCTATGAAAACAATTTAGGTAGCTACTTTCAAAGAACTCAGAACATATTTGTTTTCAATAAATGTAAGTACAGGAGTTCAAAATTTTCTTTTAAAATAAATGTAAATCTTTTTTATTCAAATGAAACTCACTGTAAATTTTTGTCTTCAAATTCTTCAACAAATATTATGCCAACCATGTTTTTCGAAGTTAATTGGTTTTTAAATCATGCTTCTTTGACATACATTGATAAGAAGCTACTATTTAGAAAGATCAATTATGGAAAAATTTTCTTCCACAAAATTTAATGACAAATCTGTTTCTTTTAAATGTTTGTTTAATATGTCATAAATAATAATAAATAGTTATGCAGAAAATACATATTTCTCTCAGCTTTATGCAGTGATGCAATGGGAAAAGCACTAAAAAATGCAATGGTCATCTCTTATTTGTGGTTATTGTGAGAAAAGCTCCATTTTAAATAGTTTTATACCAAATGCGTTGTCTTTATCAGCAAATAGTATTAAGGACTCAGTTGATTATCATGATGATACTTCAGCCCAATTATTTGAAGAATGGTTCCAAGCTAAACTCATTCCAAATATTCCACCCAACAGTTTTATGGTCATGCATGGTCATAGTCAAAGACTAGATAAAGCACCATGTTCAAATGACACTATACAATAATATAAATGTTGTTGCTGTTTTTGCAATTCATTGGATGAAAGCATATCATGCTCAGACTTCCTCCTTATCACTTTATGTTTAACCCAATTTAACATATAAGGCATCAGCTTAAGTCAGAAGTTTGAAGAAATAATACTTCTCCAAGCTTAAGTTCAACATTCCTGATAGCAGCTGGGACAAGTGTATTTCCCATATTAAATGGGTGTAAAAGTCATATATGGATATAGAAAAATTCCCAAAGAAAAGTTTATTATGAATGTGGATGACAACAGTGAAAGTGGAACTGATCTTCGTAAGTAATTTTGTTTATAAATACCTTATACATATACTTATATGCAAAAAACAGCAACTTCACAAGTGTGTGGATATTAAATTTAATTTTAAACAACTTAAATATTATAAATTTCCTGAACTATAATAGCATTCATTATCGCAATGTTTATAAATATTTTTGTGTTATATATCATATATTATATAAACATGAACAATTCTCAATTATATTCAAGCGATTTTTCTTAATAATTATCTTAACCCAATATCACATTATACCTACCTATAAAACAAAATTTGATGGCTAGGGCAGGTACAACTCTGCATAGAATTAACCGCCTGCTGATAACTTCTTAGATTTATGGTGGTTATTAACAAAGAAATTTTTATTGATAAAAACATCAGTTGCCAAAAAATACTCTGACTACTTTGGAACACAGTAAAATTACACTTATGTAATCAAATATTAACACTGCTACTAGCAATTTCTTCCGTATCTACTTTAGAAAATCCAAAATACCTCTTTTGAAAGCATCTGATAAAGTGTTTAATGAATTAATTAATTAATTAGCAGATAAGCCTGAAAAACTGAACATCAATTTTGTAAAGCGTTTAATAGTATTAAAATAAATTCTTATACCTAGCAAATACAATGTAGAAATCTGAAATGTTAATCGTAGTAAGTAGAAATTAAATAAATTTATTATAACAATTGATTTCTGTAATAGGAAATTGTATAATTAATTCACAAAACGATATGTAATCAACTTTAAATTAATCAAATCATATCCTGAATTGGTTTTGGATAATTGTCTACATTTCAACATTTCGTATGTCTAACCAGATTAATTTACAATTTGAACAAATACATCACAATTTTATTATAGTGCTGAATGTTGAAAAATTACAAATAAATACTTACAGAAGGGGATCCATCATGTTTGACAGGCTGTTCTTTATATGAAACACTTAGGTAAGTGTCCGACTTGGAGTGATCTCTTTTTGTTTGAGGCCTAGGAGAAGGCCTGGGGCTACTTCTAGGACTTGAAGATGGACTAACAGTTCTAAAATAGTAATTATTAAAAATTTATTGATTAAGAAATAAACTCTCCTTACTTGTTTTCACTGCTAATTGACTGTTTATCATATGCTACAATATTTGACGAAGACAAATTCGTTTTCATTTTGTTTTTATGGTTTTCGACATGCTTGGTCCCCTTTCTTCCTCAATTTTCAAACCGCAAAGAGTTCAGTTTTTTATTAAACTATGGCTACACTTCACATTAACAAAAGCGGGTAAAACATAGTAGCAAATTATGAAACTACTGCTACATAATACATAATAAAAAAAGTACGTACGAATCGTTCTTTTTCTAAATGAAGTTAGAAGAGAATAATTACTATAATAAGTAATTTGCTACACACACCACATAGTATTTTATTACAATAATTATAACATTTTGCAGATTAACAGAAGATAACTGTCATCATCCTGACATCTGACATGTCAAAATCACATGACTTTATATAGTGCCAAAACAAAAACAAAAGAAAAATATCTGCAATTATTTCTAGGCATATTTTTGACAAAGCGAATATCTTAGGCTACATTCGTAATCAATTCGCTGGCCAAGTGGCACTTTGGCACGCAAGTCGGCACGAAATTTGCCATTCACAATAACTTCAAAGTCGACTTTAACGCAAGCGCGTTCGTACCTAAATAATTGTCAGGATTCCTTCAACATATGGTCGAAGCATGATTCTGTCTGTATTTACTTCAGTCTGAGGTTATAATATATAATTTGGATTTGGATTTATTTTTTATAGCAGTATATACTGGAGTTTAGTAGTGATGGACTATCAGACAGATGTCAGATATATCAAAAAACAAATAACAAAAATTAATGCGCATGTCCCATAGCCGGCACGAAGTGCAAGTCGAAGTGAAAGTTTGCAGCTTGCAAGAAATTTCGACGACTTCAACTTCAACTCTGACGCCAAATTGCGTTGTGAACGATCACACTGAAATAGATTTGCTTAGCTTTCGTGCCAAAGTGCCACTTGGCCAGCGAATTGATTACGAATGTAGCCTTAGTGGTGATGATGTTTGATGTATATAGAAATAGACAATACATTATACATCAATATTGATATAGGTATTGTTGAAATGACTTTTTTGGGAAATTATAACATCGATGAGAGTGTGTCGAAATTAACATTTTTGGTATTTTAAACGTAATAAATGCCTGACACAGAAGAAAACGAAATTTCTGGTTTGTATGGATATAGAGCACGATCTTATTCCGAAAAATCCATAATAAGGCGTATAGAAAACATAATTATTGTGTAAATGCAGGTGACGTGACTATGCATTTAATAATATTCGTCCGAGGATTTGCTGAGCATGAGATCGGATAAATGCTTGTTGAAACCGTTATTGTACATGCGCAGCTGCAGATTTTGTTTCATGAGTAACTTTACACACACGTTTAGTGAGTATTAATTTAGTCTGACAAAGACTCCGATAACATTGCAGCCAGAGTGGCTTATTGGTGGAGGGTTCTGGTTTTTCCTTCCCTATCATCGAAAACCTTCTAGTCAGGCGATCATACTATGTACCACAGTGTGTATAATGAGGTTTCTTGTCAAAACCTGCCTATGGTTGTTCATATGTTTGTTGAGTCTACAATGCCTTATTGTCAGGGACCCAACCAGGATTCTGCTATTTCTTTTAGCTGCGCTTTCACCATACCACACAGGAAGGAACACTGGACCAATGGGAGCACGTCGTGCTGCTTCCCTGACTAGTGTATCTGCCTCTCCATTGCCCTTGTGATCTGAGTGGCCTAGTACTGACGCTAAGGACAGTCTATTAATTTGACTTGATTTTCATTTTCCAAATGAGTATGGAATTTTGTCTGCTCGCGCGGAGCTGATTACTTTTATAGCCGCTTGGTTGTCGGGGTAGGTACATAGCAATGTTTTTTTCTTTAAGCTCTTGCCCTAATAACTCTCCTGTACAGTGCTGCAGCTTCTGCCTGGAATATCGTATCGTGAGAATCTTGGGGCATTTTCCACTTTGGTCAATTTATTGTTGACTAATCTGGCTTCGCCTTTTATGTAGACATGAAGTACCTATCTATGTAGATTAGCAAGATGACAACTAATGATGCTGTTGGAGTTGTCTTCATAGCCCACGTGGCTGTCAGGAAAACTTGCCTTTGAATGCTCCCTATTTCTTGGATCGCTCAAGCCTACCGAGTCTTTGGTCATCATAATACCCAATCATATCATTGGTCTGATGACCCTTTGTATATATACACCCCACAAAAATTATCGCATCACTGGTATTTTAGGATATTTTTAATACATAATTTTAGTTTTTTGGGACAATCGGTATATGTATCAACTTAATAGATATTTCTGGTTTCTTATCATGGGCAAAAAATAATCACAATTTCTTACAAATTTTTTTGGAAGCAAAAATGCTCGAGTAAATCATTTCTGTCTTGGAGAATGCATTGAGATCGAGAACTTTCTAAGCAAATTGTGTTATTGTATAGTGAAAATTTAAATTTATTTTGTTAATAATGGATGTGCCTCAACGTTTAACAAGACATGTGACGAATGAAGAAGCCGCTAGAATCATCGCGCTCATACAAAATGGCCGCAGTCAAAGATACGTCGCCGGGGTAATTGGAGTTCAACAAAGCACCATATCCAGAGTTGTTATTCGCTACCAAGAAACAGGGCAGCTAACCAGAAGACCCAGACAAGGCCGCGGAAGGGTAACTTCGGTAGTAGATGATCGTTATTTGAGGTTAACGGCGTTAAGAATTAGGCATACCACCGCTCGAAGGCTGCAAACAGATCTGTTGGCTGCTCGTAATGTTCGAATAAGCCTACAAACAGTTCGAAATAGGCTGAGAGAAGCAGGTATACGAGCCAGAGTGCCAGCTAGAGGTCCACGTCTTACCAGAGAACATCGAGTAGAAAGATTGGAATTTGCTCGAGAACACGCAAATTGGAATATTCAAGATTGGTCCAATATTTTATTCACGGATGAATCAAGATTTTGTCTGTATTCATCAGATAGGCGTGTACCAGTATATAGGCGACGTGATGAACGGCACGATCAGGTTAATTTTTGTCAAACTGAAAGCTTTGGTGGTGGCTCTATCATGGTTTGGGGAGGAATTTCTTTCGAGGGTCGCACGGAGTTAGTACCAGAGTGCATTCCGATTTACGCATAAAGCACGTTGACTGCATAGAAAATTGTTCCGATTTGATCAATGCGCGCATTGATAGCGCTGAGACTTCTGCAATGTTGTACTAACCGTACTGAATTTTTACCCTCCTTCCAGCGCATTGACTGCTTCTACTACCGACATGAGGCAGTTAATGCGTTTGATGCGGTGATGCAATCTATGCGTCTCATGCGTAATTCGGAACACATTTTCAGCTTGACTTGACTTTAAGTGAACACAGTAATGGATACCGGCTTGACTATGGAAACAAAATTGTATGAGTTTCCAGTTTTAATAGAAGAAACGAATGAGATAATAACCTTATTTTTAAGTGAAAACGATGTGGAAAGAGCAAACCATGGTATTATTAATATATTATTTTACTTTCATTTATTTGATGCTTAGGTTAAGTGTTGGTCGTGTTGCTTACATTAGTGATATGCAAATATCACCCTGTATATATTTTAGTTTAGTAGGTTAAGTTATTGATTGTATCTAGTTATAAAATATTGTTATTCAATTCAGCATGTTTATTTTATATTTATATTTGCAACTAACAACATTTTTGTTACTTGCCAATATTGGGGTTTTAGAAGTAGAATAATAAAATTACATCTTAAGCTGAAAGGTTGTTTTTTAGTTTATTATAATATCTAACAACCAGCCCTTTTCCCATTTAATAGAAGAATACCACAACGCAGTATTTTTGCAAAACCTTGTTGCAAGAGAACAAGCTGCACCTGCACATGATAATAGTGGTGAATCAGTAGCTAACAACCCTTAGGTTATCTATGAACCCTATGACAGAATGCGCATACAACCGTTCCGAATAACTATAGCACTTCATGCACATTAATAAAACGGAACGATTTCGAAGCGCCGAGCAACAGTAATGCAGCCTATGCGTTACATGCGTAATTCGGAACGCACTCCCAGTGAATGATGGAAGACTAAATGCTGACAGGTACATAACCAATATCCTAGAACCCCATTAGTGCCCTATATGCCTCATATCGGTGACAACTCTGTGCTAATGCACGATAATGCTCGTCCACACGCTGCTAGAGTGGTTCGGCAGTACTTAGAAGAGGTCGAGATACCCACCCTGAATTGGCCTGCACGTAGCCCGGACCTTAACCCAATAGAGCATGTCTGGGACCATCTAGGATGGCAAATTCAGCAACATCCGGCACCAATAAGAACACTAGATGATCTTCAAAATGTTCTTTTTAACTTCTGGGAAAACATGCCGGAAGGATACGTCCAGAACCTGTTTAGAAGCCTTCCAAGACGAATGGAAGCTGTAATTGGAGCGAGGGGCGGCAACACACGCCATTAGAAATTCATTGGCTGGTTTTAGTTTAAGCACCGTTCATTTTTTTGTATAGATGTTTTCGATGTTTTGGTAAATCAAACTTTTTATGCTCTGTAGATTAAACTGATATAAAATAAATGTTGCAAAAGGCGTATCTATTGGTGTTTTAATTCGTAATAATAATAAAATTCGAAAAACAGGCAACACATTTAAAATATTTAAAAAATAATGAGTGATGCGATAATGTTTGTGGGGTGTATAATATAGTCATATTATCATTTTTAATTGTAGCCCCCAGTTTATACGACACATTCGTATTTATCCACAGGTTGAGGGGGGCTATCGTACTTTTTTGGACTATTTTCTGTAGGTGTTGTGGTCAAATATGACTCCCAATCGGTTTGCCTCTTAAGCAATTGGAATTTACACCCTGTTAAGAAATGGTGACTTCAATCCTCTTAGCACTTTCTTCTTTTGTTAAAAACACCGCTTTTTGACTATGTTTACAGCAATTTATGTCTACTCCGAGACTGTTTGCGAATTTGACTTTTGCAATAATCGCAAGATCGTCAGCGTACCCTAAGCAATGTATGCCTTTGAATGTTAGTCTCTTCAGAATAATACCCCTCCTTGCGAAAAACCTCTACCTGCTCTAGCTGTGACTGTAGTCTCGCCAATAAATAATATAATTGCCCTTTTATCTAAGCTGGTGTTTATCCACTGATACATTATAGAGTTTTGGTCATTGACCTTGTATAGATGCTTTATTAAATGCACCATCAATGTTGTCTCTCTGTCCTCTAAGAATTTTGTTAGTAGCCTGTTGAGATCATCCAGTGCTGCTGACTTGCCTCACTGGTAAGCGTATTGTTGATAAAACCTCATCTCTAATGTATCTGTCTATTAGTCTTTCCAGGAAGGACAGTAGGCTGATTGGATGGTATGACTTGGGCGTCATGTCATTTAGTATATCCACCTTGGGTTTACTCTTTTGCTACTCCGTAGAGGTATGTATTGCATAGCTTGAATATTCTACATAGATGTGGAATTAGTAGTTCCTGTCCCTTTTGACGCAGGATGGGGTACATTCGATCCTCTCCTGAGGATTTGTATGGTTGAAAGTTGCACTTTGACCCCAATTTGGCTTTATCTCTGTAGCCAGTCTCCAGTTTTAGGCATTTGGCATTTTTGGCTTACTTTGACTGTCCACCGCTACTGGATCATTTAGAATGGTTGTGCCGTGATACTTTCCTCAGAGGTTGTTGGGTAGGAGTTATCGTCCTTGTTTAGGAACCCTAATTGATTTACAGTACCTTCTTTCGCCAGCACATGTGGGCCATGGTTCTAGCACATGTGGGGGTATCTATTACCTCTTCACAGAACTTCTTCCATGATTGTCTTTTTGTTTTTCTAATCTCTTTGTCGCGCTTCGTAAGTATAGTCTCATATTCAGTCTTGGTTGGTTTTTCCTTTATTAAATAGGCTAAGCACTTCCCTTGTGAGGGTTTTTAAGTGTTTATTCATTCCACCAGACTGTTGTTATTACGTTGTCTTATTTTTTCATGGCAACTCACCTCGTAGGCTGCAAGTATTGCCTTGCTTACTTCTAGTAGTTACACTTACTTGCCCTAAATATTGTGATTCTGTAGATCACCACTACCCAGAAAGAAAAGTTCTGATATTCAATATTCAATTCAATAATTTATTGCTTCTAAAAAATATACATTTTCATAGCAAGAGTGAACAAATAAAATATAATACATTCAGTAAAAAATAAAAAGAAAAAAAAAAATATACCTATACATACATACAATCACATACATAATATACCCATATAAACTGTGTAAGAGTAAGGAAATATTTCAAGATTATTCATTCAAGACAAATGCTCGGAGTTTTAAAACATTTTGAATGTGAAATGCTATAGCTTTTGCAGAGCTAATAGATAAATTATCCAATGCAAGGAGTAAGGAATTTGGACTTTGCAAGAGTGTCAAGTCAGGGGGCTTCATAGAGCTACATATTGGGCAATCTAATAGAAGATGATAGATGGTTTCGGGAAGCCTTTGATTACAAATTGTACAGATTTCGTCCGGATTAATAAGATATACCGCTCCCCTACAAGAAAATTTTATCATGTAATTGTTAGAAAGACGCAATTGAGCTATTGTTCTGGTGATATGGAATGGAAGTCTCAAATGGAGGTAGTTTTGTGCAGAAGTTGATATAGAAAATTTTTTAAATATTGTTAAGAAAGAAGAGTTATCTAGAAGGTTACAATATTTGGTAAAAAGTTTATTTCGGAGACGAACTAGAAGATTTTTCTTGTTGTTTCTAATATTGCAATATGTAATGTTGTCCCAAAAATTCAAAGCATCAATTTGACAAAAGATTTGTTTAATTTGAAGGGCCCAGTTATACCTTTTATCGCACTCTTCCAACTGTGATTGTCTTTTGAAACAAATTTTTGGTAGTCTTGTGTTATCCATTAATAAAATCTTTAAAAGCCAGTTTAATGCTAATTTAAAAATGTTGTATAACAATTTTACCCGGCCGGTTTCAAGCCTCAGTGCGAAGTCAGGGGTGTTAGCAGGTAGAAGGAGAACCCTTTTTAGGAATGTGGTTTGAATTTTTTCCAGGGCATCAGTATAGCGTAAACCCCAAATTGGAATGCCATTGCTTATGGTACTTAAAACTAGCGAATCAAATAGATGCATGCGTGTAGTCCATGAATCAATTTTAGTTTTAGCCATTACTGGGATTACAGCGCCTATGGCTTGTGTTGCTTTTGTTATAGCGGATTCAGACATTATTCGGAACAAAGAAGAAGACGAAAAGGTGACACCTAGATATGTGTATGATGAGGTTAGATCTAACCGATTAGAGTTAAATGTGAAGTAATGATTATCTCGCATATGATAAGTACCTCTCGCGAAACACATGATTTTGGTTTTTTCAGTATTGACTGATAAGATATTGTTAGATGTGTATACTTCTAACATTTTAAGTTTGTTGCTTACATCAACTTCAGAGTCTGCCAAGATCACTAAATCATCCGCATATAATAGCATAAGAAGGTCATTGCTGTTGTCGATGTTAATGCCGACAGCCCCACTTTCCCTGAAAAAATCTTCAATATCTGCTAAAAACAATGCAAAAAGAAGAGGGCTAAGAACTTCCCCTTGAAGAACACCAGTGGTTATGTTGTGCGAACTTGTGTATTGTCCATTGCATTTGACACGCATATTTGCATTAATGTAAAAATTTCTACAAATATTGATCAGTTTGGAACTTATACCAAGTATAAATAACTTATTCCATAAAAGGGAGTGATTTACACTATCAAATGCGCGTTTAAAGTCCACGAAAATAGCAAAAACCTTACGTCTACGAAGGCGAAGATGCAATTGTATAGCAGAACTTAGGACAAATATATTATCGTTACAGCCACGCTCACGGCGAAAACCCGATTGACATTCTGGGAGAATGTGACATTCTTCAGCCCATGTTGATAACCTGTCAAGTATTATATGCATGAAAATTTTGGCAATACAGTTAACCAGTGCAATGCCCCTGTAATTAAAAGGATCCTCTGTCGGGCCCTTTTTGTGGAGCATAATCATAACCACGTCACTCCAGTTTTTAGGTATTACGAGAGTATCTAAGATGGAGTTAAATAAGGAGCATAAATAGAGAACCCAATTATTAGGTAAGGATTTAAGTAACTCATAGGGAATACCATCTAGTCCGCTAGATTTGTTGTTTTTGCACGAGTTGAATACAGAATAAATTTCAGAAGATGTGACCGGGTAATCGAGAAACGGGTTCCTAGCATCAAAAAATTCAGTATTGTCAATAGCAGAGACAGGATAAAAGTTTCTGTAAAATAATTCCCAGGTTTCAACTCGTAGGTTAGAAGATCGAGAAAAGATACAACGATAGTCTTTAATAGTTTTCCAGAAAATTTTAGAGTCTCTGCAATTAGATAGTGTTTGTATAATATTTTGGTCATACTGTTTTTTCTTATTAGCGATCAACTTTTTGTATTCTTTTTTGGAAGTTAAATACACATCTTTTAAGTGATTTTCATTAAATGAGTTTTGTTTACAACATTTTAAATTATGAAGGACTTTTTTCTTTAGTGATATACATTCTTTATCAAACCAAGGGTTCTTAATATGTGCCTGCGATCCTTGTGAAACAAACTGCACAATACCCAAAACAGTAGCGGCATCATTAATTGCAAGTATGAGATTCTCATGAGATTTTTCTACGTCTGAGATAGGTATTACACGAGGAGAGTTCTGTAGAAGTAATTTATATGGTAATATTAAGTGATCTGGTAATTTAAACAATTTGGTAAGGACTTCTTGGCTATTTATGTTAGGAGGAGAATGTAAAAAGTCGAGGTTTAGAGAACAACAAACTGGAAAATGGTCTGATGAATTAAACAAATTATTTACATAAAAATCCCTTATCATGGAGAGATGCGGGTTATTAACCCAGACGAAATCTATAGTACTTTTGCCCAGAACATTCACTAAAGTAAATTTACCAGGGCGGTCCGAAATACTTCTACCGTTTAATAAAGAAAATCCGTTAGTATTCATGAAATCTATTAGTTGCCGTCCCCTTGAATTTATAGTTTGATCTAATGATATTCTAGTGTCAAACAGATTAGTGTTTTCAAAAATTTCAAGAGGAGCATAATCTACGTTAGATATGCGCGAGTTAAAATCTCCTCCAATGATTATTAGAGTGTCATTATATAATTCTTGTACACTAGATAAAGAATCTTGAAACATTTCCAGGAGGTATAACAGGTCCAAGTTTGGTTTGAAGTAAACATTACATACAATAAAATTAAAGTTACGATTAGAAACTAAACAAAATAACCACCAGGGAGAATTTTCAATTATAGTGCACGAAAACTTTTTCACACAGAAAGTCGAAATACCGCCACTAGCTCTTCCTGTAGACTTCTCCTTTATAGCAACAGAGCTAATTACATTATACATGGACAAGTAGGAGGGGGATACTTTCATATCAATTGTTAACCACGTTTCCGAGAGACATAAAACATCTGGCATGTTGGTATCGTTAACATAATCTAAAATGTTTCGGAATCCCTGACAGTTCCAAAAAACAATATTAACTGGATGCTATATTTGATTTTGTGTTTTAGAGCTCTTTAATCCGTTATCACGAACTGGTGACATTTCTTCTTCCCTAGTTCTGATATTAATACTAAGAATTTGAATTTTCGAAAAAATCGAGTTATAATGTAATTGAACCTAGTGAGAGACAAGGTTATGTTCAAAAAATCAGAAAAAAAATCACCACCACCCTAAAAAATAAGTTTTGTGAGGTAACGTTATTTGAATTTTCGAATTTAGTGTGTTTGTAAGCAGGATTTGAATAAATAATATTTACTTAATAATTTTTTGGAATGTTTTATTTATACATTTTTATATTAATATCAATAAATCTCAAATATAAGATAACCACTGTTTTAAATCCACAATGCTTAAAAATTAAATGTAGAAATAAATATATCTAATATTTTAAAAATTATATTTAACAAAATAAAATACATAAAAAACGTTCACTTTTACATATTTGGCCTCGAAAAGTTTCTGTATTTAGTATGAAAAATTGACTTGAGTATTTTTATGCACTTAATTAAAATATACACTTTATATTAAAAAATTATGTACACGCAGCCCATATAGATAGTAAATATATTAATTAATTAATTTATGTAAATCTCTTAACATTAGTATTTTGTTATTAGATTAAAATTATCTTCGGCATTATTTTTCAAAAATTATGAAAAATATCCGAAAAATTTCAATCAAAATTCTATAAGATATTTGCAGTAACAGATTGGCGAGTGAATCATCTTAAATATTTTCATTTCAGATCAACTACAAGCAATAATGCATTCAATAAAAATTACTGCGAATAGAAAGTATTTTCTGTACAGTATTTCAGTATTAAATTCACAATACTTTCAACTTGTTTGGTAAGATCTGTGGTAAAATGATACGGTTTTTTGTACATTTCACCTACTTTCGTGTTTTTCTCAAATTACTTCAAAATAATTCTTTTTATCAATAAAATTTTAGAGAAAATCGTAAAATTGAAAAATGAAAATTAAGAGAGTGATCCTTTTTCCAAACTCAAATTATCCGCCTAAAAAGTGAACCATCCAGACATTTTTCATAATTTTATTTAAAAGAAAAACACCAGAAAATAATTTTATTCCATAATAGGTATTAACACTGTATATTATCCATAAGAAAATTCCCAATTCCGCTTTATACGTTTTTATGAATGATGTTCTAAACATTGAGCATTTTAACAATAAAATGATACACGTGATCTCAAATAGTTCTGACTCTGAAGAAACTGCGGTATTATTTTGTGATATTTCAAGACAGACTATTTGAAATCGGACTTGCGTCGTCTACAGTTTTTTTATTTTGCAGAAACCATTATAAAAAGATATTACGTTATTTGCGACAAAAACTTTATAACAAGTACAAGTATATTTACTAAACTAAAGTATATGGCCACAGTTTTACTATGATTTCCAAATACCCACGTGAAAATAATTATGAATGTTCGTTAGAAATCTCGCATGTTTTGTTCATATTTTTAAAGATATCAACTTAATAATCTAGTTATGAATGTCTTAATTTGGTTTCATAAAAACAAGAGTTTCTTGAAAAAACAATACACAAATGAAGGTGGAATTAACAGTTTATCTACTGCTTCAACAGTTTAGCATTTAATAAAATCATGGTGGCGTAAAAAGATCGACAAGATAGCACTTGGAACTATTTGACAGTTGATATATATATATTATATTCTATAAAAGGATTTTCTTGAAAAATATAACATTATTCTCAAATTTTAAGGCGGAATCCTAATGTTGGGGAAAAATAAAATCGATCCTAAAAAATGCTTTAAAATGTTTTTGTGCCGCAATCTATCACTTACAGACTATAATTGCCTTTTTACAATATATCCCATAGTTTAGGTTGATGAAAAATAACTTTAGAAACTACTGTCCTTATGCTACAGCTTTTGTTGAAGTAAGTCATTTTTCTGTATAACCTATTATGAAGTGTCATAAAAACGACTGTAACTTCCTGAACCGATTTTCACATATGTAGACTCCTATGTAGACTCGCAAAGATCTTTGAAATCACGAGACATATCAATTCGCGGTTTTTACAGGTCAATAAGTCATCACATTTGCTTTTTTGTAAGCTGGTTAGAGTTATACCATAGTATTTCTCAGAAAAATCATAAATACTGGGTGTATGACATAACGCTCTCTAGTTGCCGTTTGAAATATTAAAAGTGTTCTTAATTGTTTCTTTACATGGAGTTTACATTTGTAAAAATCGGAGCAAGCATATGGAAATTAAAGTATTTTTTACATCAACTCAAGGAAATGTCCTCGATCACTTCAGAATAAGTGATATATAAAAATGACTTGAATAAAAGTTGTAGCTTAAGCATATTAGTTTCTAAATTTTTTACCACTCTAAGTTAGAAAATATTTTGTAAAAAACACAATTATATTTTCTACCTGGGGAAAAATTATGTACTCAAAAACGTTTTTCCCCAAATTCTAGGTCATACGGTTTTCGAGATTCGGCCGGTCTCCACCCTTAATTAATTTCTGTATAACATGTAAAATTATATTATCGATATCTACACTTCCCTTGTCACCATCAGTATTAATAGAAGATTTCACCACAATATTTTTCGACTACCAATATATTAAACGATGTTTCTAAAACTTTAACGAAAGAATCTCACCTGTATAAAGAAAAGATACTGCTAAAAATATTAACCAAACACACAGAGAAAAGCACACAAAACGAGCACGAATTAATAAGCTGCTTAGAGCACAACGAATTATATCAGACTACTGTAATAATTTCCGTTTCGATATTGGTTGACGTATTGAATTCAAGAGGAAATACCTACACCGAACAAACTTACAAAATATCACTTTCAAATCTAGATAATTCTTGGTGTTGATAATTTTTAATATGCTCAAAAGTTGACTACTAATAAATATACAGAAACTCAAGATTAATACACAAATAAAAGTGGCAAACAGGAAATGTCTACAGCTATTTCGGTTCTAAATGGGTGAGATAAACGGAAGGATAATTATAATTACACTACGTCGTATCGCGGAAGTTTACGGTAATCACATAAGTTTTTGATATATTTTAAATGGAAATATCTCACAAATCAGGAAGGTGCGGTTTTTAATCCACAATTTCTTTATATACAGTTTTTTTTGTTTAGTTTTACATTGTGTTCAATAAAGGGTGTGATTTTATCGGTGACCAAACGAATGCGGTTTTGATTATAAAATAAATAGATTTGTTTTTAGAATCATAGATCTGTCACCAACCTATTAACACCAAATTATTTCAAAACGATTATCTATAAATTTATGTACAATCACCCGACAACGTAAAAACTTTTGAAATAATTAGATAAGAACAAGGAAAATGAGTGAAGAAGGTATACAGTGTTGAAAAAATGGCCGCGTAAATTGAAAAACTGTAACTTTAAAAATTACATGTTGAATTTTATACCTGAAAAGGTTTCTTGGCGAAATTACCTATAATAAAATGAGATTATGACCTTCTTTGGCGAAATTACCAACACCCCAAGTTATATGTGGCATCAGCATGAATGTTTTTCACATCGCGAGTTAATAGCAACGTAAATTTTATAGACAACGCAAATCTAAATTGGTGACAGATCTATAATTTTGAGAACACAGTTATTATTCCGAACATAATACAGATACTTTGGACATAGGTTATAAAGATTATTCGTTTATTTTGGAAAAAACTGTTACACATTTGGATACATATGTTTGGAGACAAATATATAAATGTGAGGGAAAAAAATAATTTCTAGGATTAAAACCAATAATCAGAGGATTTTGTTTGATGACAAATATTTTTGGTGATGAATAAATTTGTTCTCTTTAATAAATCGCATATATTTGGTTCTGATGTGAAAGCTCAACTTTTACTGTTCGAAAATGTATGATTTGTTACAATATTATTGATTATCGAATTATTTGCTTTTAGGGTTAGACTTTTATTTTGAGACGTTCATATTAATTGATGCATTGGAATTTTTGTAATGGCAGTTAGATGACGCAACAAAATGTCAAAATAATTTATTGATTCAAATGAATACTTTTCAAAAGGCTATAGTTTTCAATAAAGATCCGAGTCAAAATATCTAAAAAATCAAAAGCCATATTGTTTGCTCAAACGTTAATAGGCATAGATTTCAGAAAATATTTATAAAAAAACGAATTTCTCAGATCAAAATTAATTTACATTTAAAAACTAAATTACCAATTTTGAAAATCAAACTTGAACAAATTATACTTTTTCGAAAAGGATCCGAGTAAAACTTTCACATAGGAATAAATTTGTAAATAAAATTTTTATTTGCATTTGAAAAATACCATTTTTATTCGCTTCTACAATCGGAGATATTTGTAGTTAAAATGTGTCAGATATTTTTGGAACTTCCTGCATAAAAAAACTTAGGTTGTGGATTCGCTGTTTATTTTTTTCCTTTCACATTTTATCATCTTTGCAATGGCCTGTTCTTTGCCTTATAAACCATTCCCTAAAGGCTGTGTCTCACTAGGATACTTTTATGGAGGCCACAAGTTTCTCCGACATGTCCCGGCGTGATTTAATAGTTGCCGCTTCCAGTCAATTATGCCAATGAGAAATTTTGTTTACTTATTGAAGCAGCAAGTATCTGTTACTGGTATATTTGGTTAAAGTATATACTTTAATTATTGCAGACAGGACTTCCGGTATAAATGTGTATTGTATTCGTCAAAACCATGTACGCAGTGACACTATGTTATCTCCACTAGCAAGATATCGCAAAATAATCTCTAGTTTTGTTCTTGTGGGAATGGGGATCCTAACACAGTTTAACGTTTCTGTATCATAGGTTCCACCAATCTTAGCAGCTCTTCAAATTTTGCAACTGACATTCTCAGATGATTTGTATACGAGGCAACTTCCTCTTTGGCTAACTCTTTCAAAAGGGTTGCTGACGCACCCAGTTTACATTTTCTACTTGAGCATTCTCTAACCCAAATGGAGACATATATAAAGACATGTCACACTTGTCTATAAACACAAACAAATACATACAAGAAATGATACGCAGGAAAAATGAGAACCTCGGGAAAAATAGTGCACACGGCGAACCAAATTTTAATCGTAGCCTTTTCAACTTGCGGTTTACGAACTGTCACGTTGGAATAGGTACGTACATATCCCGGAGTAAAAATGCAGCCCGTATCCATCCTGTTCCCGCATTGGTTTGAGGAGACCTGGATTTTGTCATATTTCGCCACTTGTTTTAATCCCGCAGTACCGCGTTGGTGTGTTGGATCCCTTAAGGACAAACCGAATTATGTAGTTCAGAATTGAAAATTATCTTGATTATCTGTTTTGTTCAACAAACAAGTCGACCAGTTCATTATCTATTATAATAAAGTTATGAGAGTGATATGATGGTAGATGTGCTAAAAATTCATTGCCATAGAAAATTATCAAGTTTTTTGAAAAATATTAAGTTTTTTTGCAAGTTTGAACCTCTGATATACGCAAAATTGTCAAATTAGTTTCTGCAAAATAAAATTATAATATACAAATTTTCCTAAAAACGCAATAATATACTTCAACTCATATTCAAAGAATTATTTTCATTGAACTATAATGTGTTTACATTCTATTACGACAATCTTTAATATAATACCAAAGTGCAATCTACTATAAATTTACTAAAATGACTCCAATGAACTTTTTAAATTTATACATATACATAATTGAGTAGTAAACTTAATATTAACGTCGTTCACCGGAATCAAATTTAAGATTATTAAAAATAATACGATACATAATGCTGCATTAAATAAAAAACTATAGTTTTTGGTCCTTCTTGACAGTATGCAACAAAATAATTATTTATAAATTCCTTAACAATAATTTCTGGTATTAAATTAAAGAAAGAGGTAATAACTTTTATTAAATTTAAATAAAATGTATGCTTAAACAAAAACGACACTCTGTACAGTTGAATTATCTAAAAACAAATTGCCATCTAGATGAGGAATCGTGGCACAGTTAGAGAATACCGTTTGTAAAGTATTGAAAGCCATCATACAATTTGGTAGACAGCGAATGAATACTACCCTCTACCATGCGATTGACTTCAAGACGAAGTTGTTCTTCTGTCATGTTCATGTGAAAACGGTTCTTTAGGTTTTGCAGTGTTGATGCTCCCGATTTGAAACATGGTAGTTGCGAACCTGTTATTAAGAAAATCAGATTATAAAATACATATCATAAACACTTTGTTTCAATGTTAAAAATATACCGTTGGCTTTTGACTGCAATAAAATATCTAAAATTTACCATATTTGAAGACAGGGTCTCTGATAATCCTTTTTAATATACAGAAATTTTATAACTGTTAGGTAGGTATAACTTTCGTAACGTTAGTTTTAGTTTTATATAGTCTTCCAAAGAGTTAACTTATGTTACATTAGTGTTTGGTTTATCGTAGTGATTTTTTTGTTGGCGTCCATTGGCTTGTGCTGATAATGAGAAATCTTGTAGTGATTCCTTCACAAGGAAACATTTATCTGATGCTAAAGAAATATTAAAAAATGTTAACGAATCTGGCACGAAATTTTAATTCTAGCGATGCTTTAGCTGAGACATCTGCTTTGACAAAGATGCCTGTATCTTCAGTTAAGGATATAATACAAAAGCCTATTGTCCACAGAAAAAGGCAAAGTGATTCTGGTACATTTACAGCTGTTGATGAAACTGACTTGGATTTATTAAGAAGAAAAATATACAGTACCTACCCTGGTTTCTCTTAAAAAAACTGACCGATGACGAAACACATTTCTTGTAACATTTCAAGTCCAAGAAAAATATTAGTTACATCAGGGATTCCCAAGGGTCGACATAACTGATTTTGGGGGCCGACGAGGTCTAAAAACCTCCCCCTATTAATTAACACAAATTCTTATTTGAAACTTTCAAGATACTGAGTGCTACGTGTACCAACTTGTTATAAGAATTGGACGCATTATACAAGGATTTTACTAAGAGGTCTGAGGATCTCTTCACAAATTCCTCAATGGATAAATAAATCCATACAATATCACAGCCATGGAAGAAGCCAATGTGATAATACAAGAAGAGTTGATCATCATCAGCACAGACGAGGAGCTTAAGCAGAAGTTTAACCAAGGCTATCAGAAATTCTGGTTGCAGCGCTACATTGTAACAAATTTTGAGGCAATGTATTCAAAGTTTCACTTTAATAAAAATATTGTTATTTATGGCAGCACAAGCCAACAATATATTTTGAACCATACAGGCTTTAGGCGTCAAAGTTAATAGTTAATAGTAGCGTTATATTAAAACGCTTTACAAAATTTTAAAAATATTTTTCAAAGAATAGACCGTTCACTAAGAAGCAACAACTACTTCTCGGGCTATATGCTATATAGGCTTTGATATGATATAACATGATTTGATGAACATTTAAAAAAAATACATATTTTCATAACTTCGGATTTCCGTTAAAGAGTTAATATGAATATTTTACAAATAAAACTTAACGAACTAGAGGATTTTTTTTCATATTTACCTGATCTCATAATTTCCACTAAGGTAACAATCATTGCATGATGTTTTCTTGCCGCGATCAATCCTTGAAGAATTAAAATTTTGAAATATTCGAACATATCGGAATTTTCACCTCCCATTATTTCAACGAATTCTGGGGTTAATTTGAAAGGAGACTTTTCGAAGCCAAGATTTTTCGGTGATGTGGATAAAATAAAACCGAAATCTATATGGATTAAGTGTCCATCACTTTTTAAGAGTATGTTGCCATTGTGCCTGAAAAAAATTAGAAGATATTTTAATATAATAAAAAAAACTTGTGATTTTTGTTTCTAACAATTTCTTTTGGCCTTTTTAGTAAATGCTTGAATCTCAAGATAAATGTGATTATTGAAAGTTTACTGATAATTTTTCATCTCGTGCAACTTTGTTTCGAATATAAATTTCAAAGAGTTCAATAAAAAGAATAAACATATATTATGGTAATTTGAACACTCGGTTGACATTGCGAAGAGTGAAGTCAACTAGCCTGGTATAATGTTGGCAGCACATGCCAGAATTTAATCAAAGGGGACGTTAGCTGACAGTTTTGTTTTTGTTGTTAGATTGATTTACTTTACGAATTTTGTTTTGCTTTTGCTTTATTTGATAACATTATTGGAAAAAAATGGAGCCAAGATTTTAAAAAGAGAAACAAAAAGGGATAATCCAAATAACAGCAATATCAAAGGCGATTCCAATTGTCAGAATCAGTTTAAAGGTTAGCTGCCAAAAACAAGGGAAGTAACTTTGGTAACTCTTACTATAAAAAACCAGTATGTGATTTTTAGGGGTCGTAAGCTACAAGACGTGTCTAAAAAAGGCTCGCTCTTAGAGTCAACGCAGATAGAGAACAGTACAGGCAATTCATTAATCTATGCGCTAGTTTCCAACCGATTCTCGTTCCAGTGTCGCACCCCATTCAAACTACCCACTACCTACTATTTAAATGCTTAAAATATCCACATAAAAGTCAAAGTCGAACTATAACTGTCTTATCACAAAATTATAAAAATACATAAAATCTCTTCATTCGCATAGGAACAATCCGTCACTCGACAGGAAACGAAACAAGATTAAGCTTTCGTCTTTTCATTTTAATTCATTATTTTTTTAAAGAATAATTTTTCATACAGGAATAACCTCGAGTGATGATATCAGTGCCAGGTTTTTCAAATGAAACACCCTCAACTCATGGATGAGACGTACTTTATAAGAATGGTTTTTTGCCGTTTTAAAAATATGTGATACTGAAGACTTTCCAATATCCAAATCCCTAGATAATTCTCGAGCTGTACAGTGTGGATCATCTACTGCCGACAAAAGTACATCTTTTACTTGTATCTGCATTATTATCTAAGGCCTCGCCTTTTTATTATTATGAAACCTTTTCAACATCTCAAGCATTGAGTCCTTTTATTTCCATGAAAGTTCACGTTCTCAGTGTATTATTTAACATGGACGTATAATTATACGTCCATGTTATTTAATTTGGTCAAAAATAAAGGTACAATTAAGTAGCCAAAGTTGATTGATGCATATTCAACATTATATTATGCTTTCACAAACAGCACGTCACTGTTGCTGGTGCTATCCATACAAAATGTATGCCCAGAATTGTTCGTTGTCTAATTTGTTTAATGATCGAATTTTGGTCTTACATTCAAGTTGATATCAAAATTATTGGATACTATAATACTGTATTTTCAGAAAATAATAACAAATTACCGTTACCTGTCTTTCACTTGAATTAGATAACAAATAAGGCAGTAAGCAGCGCAGCTTTGTACAAAATTCTTCTGAGCAGTAAGGAATTCTTCTGAAGTTATAGGTCCAAATTCATTGATGAAATATTGAAGTAGCGATAACTGACAATGTTTTTTCACTTGGTGAAGAGAAACTGTGTTTAATATCGGCTCGATCAGGCCACTGTCGTCTGATAAACACAATATTCTGTGAACAAAGAATAACATAATGTAAAAATACCCAAATATGTCATTAACATATAATAATTTTACCTGTACGGATGTAACCAAAGTGGAACGTGCTCCATTTCCCAGACTTTCTGAAAAGTCTCTAGAATTTGAGAAGCCATTAGTTCTTGTCTTAGATCGTCGCCACATTTTACAATGACTGACAATAATTTCCATGATGACAGATATCCATATGGAGAGCTTTCACGAATTCTTTGTTCTTTATCCTGAAAAATATCAATATTATAAACTCATATAAAATTCCTAATTACCCTGCGATAATGTCACTGAATGACAAGATAATGATAAAAATAAATTATTTACTATAATTTAGTCAATAAAATATATTCTCTTGCTTGGTAGGGCCTTGGTAATATGTAAGTTCAAAAAGAAATTAATTCCCAGATTAATTTATTCATGATTCACTTCAGACATTGAGAAATAAAAAAAGGTTAAAGAGAACAAAACCTCACGAGTTAGTGTGGCGTAGTCTAAATTGAAAAAGCCTAGTGTGGTTTAAACAGTGTGCAAAAATAACGTGCCCTGTGTAAAATAGTAGACATCACAGGGTGGCTTTTAGATTTAGTTTTATATTATAATAGGACTTAAAAAAAGTTACTCATTGGTCTTAGACTTGATTCTAGTGAGAAAAAAAACACTTTGAGAAAAAATTAAATAACAGCGAATGAGCCAATATTGAGAAGAATTGGAAGAGAAAAATGGATGGAGTTTATTAACTAAAATGATGAGATGATATTAGTTACAAGAATTTAAAAAAAGCGGTAATGGAAAGGTTGGCTGAAGGTGAAAATCAGATTGAAAATGGTAGTTGTGGCAGTCACACGCTATAGATTCACCTAGGAATTGCATCTAACCAGTCATGCAAATATTGATTACTAAAAAAATGATGAGAGATGAGAGTTTAGGATTTAATGGACAGAGATTTATTTATTTAATTCAATTCAATCACGGGAAAACCGAATTCACAGAAAAAATACATTATTAAAATACTCTAAAAACAAATAAAAAATATGTAAAACAAGAAAAAATGAATAATTTGCATGGGTACTAAATTTTTGTATAAAATAGTAAAAGCAAAAACCGAAAATACATAAAGATAACAAAGTAAAAAAGAGTAAGAAGGGTGATAACATTACAAACTCCAGCAGGTGTTTTTTGAACATAAAATTTGGCGCATTGAAAATTAAAATGTCATTCACAGAGTTTGCTAATATAAGTGCCCTAGGGATAAAACTTTTCATTGCATTACTTTTTTTAAATGAAACTAAGTGTTTCTAATTAATTCCACTATTTAATGAAACAATTATGAAAACTCTAAGATATTGATAATTATTTCGATATTGACATATCATAATTATCAGTTAAATAGTGGAATTAATTAGAAACACTTAGTTTCATTTTAAAAAAGTAATATGAGTAGATTCCACAAAGTAAGGGTCCAAACTGTAAATTCAATTTTTATTGCAAAGTGTTGTACTTATGAAATGCAACATGAAAAGTTTAACAGGTAGGTAACTCTAAAATATTTGAGGTCGTCAGAAAATAACCAAGCTTTGCTATCTTGAAAGCATTACATTATTATCATTAATAAATGAGTTAAATAATAATGGTCCCTGATGAGACCCTTGGGGGGAAAGCCAGAGATAATCTAAAGAGAATTATTCGAGCTAGTAGATTGTAGACCATGTTGTTTTTATGGTCTAAAGGTCTAAGTCAATTGTAAAAGCTAAAGCACGTGTTCGACTCCCTTGTCGACTTTTTTCTCTGATCTGCATATGCCAGCAGATGCCTAATTAAAAGAAAAAGTCGGCAAGGGAGACGAACACGTGTTTTAGCTTCAGCAATTGATTTTGGATAAACTTAACAAATTGTGTTTATATCTAAATGAAAATATAAAGTTATAAGTTAAGAACGGCTGGACCGATTTTAATGAACTTTTATTTGTTGGATTTGTCTCCGCCACGAACATCAGAATACGACCGTTTTCTCACCAACAGTCGGGTTCACTCATTTCGATCAAATTTTGCATAAGGAAGTTTTTTTGTACGGCTATTTCAAAAAATGAGTCGAATTCACACAAAAATTTATTTTGCATAAAAAACATCTATTAAAGTAAATAAACGTTATAAATGTTTTTTTTGCTAATGACCTGCATAAAACTACATTAGCTATTACCAAATGAATTATCTACACATATTTTAAATTGGTCAAAGAATGCGACGTTGTTAAACTTTTATTTCCCAATATAAGGGTATTTAGTCTGGTATACAATTTTTTTAAACACAAGCAAACAGGCAAATTACACTATGCCAAATGCATAAAAACGAGACACTCACTACCATAGTACCCCTACATATTTATGACAAAAAACAATACATTATTTTTTTAGAAAACCTTGAAATTAATAACATTTTAATGATATTAAATATGCATAAATAAAGATATCTAAGAAGTTCTCCATTATTAATCTGTCCTTTGATTTCAAATTGTAAAGTTTTCTTCATAAAACTTTTATAATTTGTTACCAAAGCATTTAAAAAGAATAAAGTTTACCGATTAAATAGTAATTCAGGTTGAATTGAACATATTAGGTTTGTTCAAGTAACGATATCACTGATAGTTTGAAGCATGTATGTACCCTTATAACTTCTTCACATGTCTAATCCAAATAATGGTTTTATGTATTTCTGAATTGTTTCTTCTTTGAACGGTTCATTATTCAAATTCAGTAAAAAACTTATAACATTTGAATTCAGCATTCCTTTTTTAAAAGAAGAAACTAATATACTCACTTTATTTCCTCACTTAACGTTTTTAATGATTACCAACCAAATCAAATTGTCCTATAAAAATTCGTAAAAGACAGCAAAAACAAATAAAACAATAAACAGTGGGCCTTTTCGGAAACTCGCTTCAGTAAGCTCCAGTAAAAGATATGGCAACAGCCCGATGTTTTGAGGTGACAAATCAGTCTGTAAAAGTATATTGGCGGTAAAGTGGAATTTTTCAGGTCGAAAGAAGATATGGACTTCTTGAGGCCTGAAAAAAACACTATACTGCCGTTGTTTACACATAATTTTTTATCCTACACAATAATTGTTGGTAATATTTTTTCTATAAAAATTTTATTTTATAATATGAAATTCATTACTGTTTTTATCCTACACAATAATTGTTGGTAATATTTTATATAAAAATTTTATTTATAATATGAAATTCATTACTGTGAGTCATTATTTTAGTGATATTAAAAATCGGATTATGTATAGTACAGTTAACAAAAGAGATTCCTTGCAAATATATTTCATCAGGAGCTAAACGGATAAATTTCTCAATTTCTTGCTATTCAAATATTCTTGATTTTTTGGGAATGTGCCCGACTGACTGCTTTTTTAAAAAAGCTATCACTGTATACTTTCCAATATTAACATTATCTTTCACTAGTAATGTAAATTTTAGCATAGAATTTATTGACCACAGTGTTGGCGATTTGTATTTTTTTGATAATTCGGCAAATACGTTAAAATTACATGTTCGCTATATTTTTTTTACTTGCTTGGAGGTACTAGTCCATAAATAGCTTGTATTAGAGGTTGTATCTCGCTTTCGATTTTTCCGGTAATAAGTCAAGCGTGACCTGGTTAGCCTTATCTGTTATTTCAGGCGGAGTGATATACATTATTTCATCTGATTCAGGCTCCATCCATCCAAGTTAACTTCAAACAAACATCAAAATACAACAACTTATGATTGAATTTGCAGACATTGACAACTGCTAACAATTTATTTTTATACTGACGTTTAATGGTGTTGTTTATTTGTCAAATGGGGCGCCAGTTAGCGTGGAAACGTAAAATTTATATTCTCGGCTAGCCGTAGAAAAGGTAACTTTCTCGTCTCGGTAAAGCTGGTAAAATTCAACTTTCTCATAGTATAGGATAAAAGTAATTTTATTCGCATTTTTTATGTTAACTCACTTCCTCTTTCTTTTGATTTCTTTCTGTTTGTTTCCACTTAATAATAATAATAATAATAATAATAATTTTATTTATTTACCAGAAATTTTAAATATAGAATATACAATAACTACAGCAATGGTGAATAAATAAAAGAAGAAGACCCACAGAAGTAAAACTTGTTAAATTAGCCCATAAAAAATTCCAAAAGTTATAAACAATTAAACACCTTCATGTTTATAACTTTTGGAATTTAATTATTTGGCACAATGATCTAGTCATTATTCCGCATCGAATGAGCTAAACCACATAATTTTAATAAAAGTATGTAGAATTAACACCATTTTAAGCTTATAGACTAGACTAAAATTTGTATAGACAATTTTCGATTTGATTATTTAAATGAAAATTATTTACACTTTGAACATAATACCAAAAAATAAAAAGTTCGGTAGGTACCTTCATCCATTTTAGATTTACTCTTAAACACAAGGTAAATTCGGTTTTTAATCTTTTCCAAAAATTTCGTCGAAAGTTTTAGAAATTATTTCAACAATAAACAATATTAATAATAATAGTGTAAACAAAATTCTTATCAACGCCAACTTGAAGCAAAAACAATTCTCATATTTTCTGCTACTGAATTGATATCAAAGCGCGCATCACCCCCAAAGCAGTACTTTTCAAAGTGCTCGATTATGCGAAGCTTTGCTGTAGTTGTAACATTCACCGTTGAGCACTATACCGCATAATGCGCTTTAGTGCTGTAATTGGAAAACTACCACCATGTCTTAACCATTTGTCATCTCAAAACAACGCGCTGTTGCCATATCTTTTACTGGAGCGAGTTTACAAAAAGGCCCAGTATTAAATTATTGGATATGGGTTAAGTTGAAGCTTACAACGCGCAAGACAGAGTCTTAATTGGAAATCCCGTAAAAACTACGTGGACTGTTTTGAATATCAACAAACCGTCCACAAACAAATTTCATTTTTTGTTTGAACACGCAATTTGAAATACATAACAATTAATTCGCAATTACACTGCATGAACGGTAAAAAGCGAACGCGCACGCGTCTGTATAGTTTGCAACCAAATCTGATATTTTAAGCTTGATCAAACCTATTATGGGAATTAGTAGGTACTTTACAACAGCAATATTTTCAAAAATATATAACAAAGTGAAGTTAAATAATTACCTGCCAAGGTTCTTTCAGTACTGCAGCAGATGGATCCTCTGGATCATGGGTGAATTGTTTACTTTTCTCCTCATGACAAAAGTCGGATAATCGTCTACGTATTTCACTAGCAGGTATGGACATTGGCGGTTCCCTGGAATCACTAGATTCTTGACTCATTTGCGAAATGGTGTCTCTATCTACCAATTTTCTTATATGAGTGTACTGAAAACAAATAATTAACATCAATCATTGATAAAAATAAAAATATGCTTAACATCAGATTATTGTGCTGGCTAATCTATGGATCCTCGCCTTCCTATCCACACAGAAACAATCGCATAGATTCATGTCGTGTCTGTACTGTTCTCTATCTGCGTTAACTCTACTTCTTGGTGTTGAAACTTTCGATACATTTATTAAAATATGTTTCAGGAAGTGATTCATTAGGATATCATCACTTGAATGCTTCTATGGATAAATAAAGCAGAACAGTTGACACAGAATGTTTCAAATTTCGGGTAAATAACATCTTCACATTCATGCACTCCGTATATTTTCAAATTTATCTCTACATAAAAATGTCAACCACAGAATTGCTGCAAAAGGATTGACCTACAGTTCACAAAAAAAAACATCACAATCAAATCACTTTTGAAAATGAGTCAAATTTTCGGTAGCCGGATTTTTTTGATTGTCAGTGTATTATATCAATTCAAATAGGTGGTGAACTGTGGAAGAGCAATTAGTGAGAGACAAAATCCTCCGAGCTGGCCAGTACCGCAGGAAAGAAGACAGTGCTACTGGTAAGTCTCATTTTTCCAAAGTTTTTGGTTGCTACGCTATATTTAAGTCTCATAAATATTGTTTTTGAACAATTATGGATATTTTCTAAAGCTATTACTTGAGTGGTCCTTCGATTTTTTAAATAAACTATTGCCTCTTATAACCATAAACTTAATAACAAAATCCTTACCTGTTGTGAAATTTCATCATCTTCTTGACTCCAATCAGGATCCAACTCCTCATAACAACCTCCACACATGCTAAAAGCTGACAGGGAAATAGTTTCATGTTTTAGGTTTTCTTCTGATTTTGTATGCCTCAAGGTTGGCATAATTTTCTGTGGCACAGGTGAACTTTCTAAATCATCCACTTCGACTACTTCGACGTAAATAATGTAAGGGGCCTGGAACAAGAAACGGACAATAATTTTAAAAAAGTGCATGATTAATTAAATGTTGTTGTTTTATACATTAAATATATTTGTAACATACTTCTTAGTTTTTATCAAACATAATTAATTAATTGTAGTTTTCTTTTTTGAAGGCAAATAAAGTAATTAGGCTAATCAATTCTGTGTAAGCTACATGAAGATTGAATTTTAGTTTAATGCGAATCTTCATATGGAAAATATGGACAAGGATGTGAAAATATCAGTAGAAAATGTTATATCCAGTAGTCCAGCAACACCCTGAGTAATATTATAAATGCGAATGTGTTTGATACGCTTTCACACCTTAACTACTCAACCGATCATCATTAAATTTTGTACAAACATTGTCTGGTGTACATAAATGAAGATAGGGTACATTCTATAACGATTATAGGAATTGGTATAAATAAACAAGTAACTAAAATATATAATTTTACCCTTCTCCTTTTTATATTATTTATTCAAATTAAACATTTTAAATTTGTAATATTCACAAAAAATAAACAATATGAATGAAAAATTCTATTATTATTTGAAAATTTTAATGTTCTTTTGTTTTTTCAATAATATATTCATTCAACAAGTCAATTAAGAGCATCCACAAACAGCATGTCTCTGCTACTGATGGTATCTACTCTTACTACCTTTGTTTTGGAATAAAATAATCGATTCAGATCAAGGTTTCAATTTCAAACAAAGTTTATGGCAAAAATTGTTTGTTATTGATTTAGTAAGTTTCGCCAAATCTCTATTGTATTAAAATATATTTTTTTATTAACACTCTAGTACTAGTTGATAAATTTGTACTGAGAACAATAAGTCCTTAGAGATGATGAAACAAAGAACGACATGGAGAGACTAAAGACAATTACAGTTACCAACACAATTATTCAACGATTCAGGAGATCTCGAAATGCCATTATTCAGTTGTATAGTGCACTGATAGCGATGTAAAGCTAAAAGTTACGTTATTAACAACGCAGACGCAATTCATTGTTCCAGTATTCGACATTTCAGAACTTGCTCTTTTCTCTGAACAAGGCGCTTTAATTAAATCTAGTTCAAGCTTTGACGCCTTTGCATCAATTATTTCCAAAGTGCGTCTCGACGCCCGTTCCTAACAATCATCGAAGTCTCATGTATCTGCTTGTTTCTACAATGATGCTCAACTTAAGTGTCGTATTCATTTAGACGCCGGTAGCGGTATTTAATCACGTACCTAATAGAAATATGAAGAAAAGTGAGCATAAGCAAGGAGTTTATGTAACTAAAAGCCGGCCGGTTGCTGTATATGCATAATAATTGAGGGTAGCTTTTTTTGTGGTATTTTGCTAAATATCAAAATTAATATGCAAAACCCAAAATTGGTGTGTTTTGCAGGGTATCTGGTAAACTAGAAGAGATAGAAGAAAAGCAGTTAAGATGTTATGCCTTCTTTTTTTGTTAAAGTAACGATAGCCTAATTAAATATTTAGTAACTCCCTGCAGTTGGAAGATACAGGGCGATTATTGAAAACTGTCGAAAACTACAAGATACTATAACTTCTTAATTAAGAAAAATATAAAAAAACGTTATAAAAACTTTTGATAGATATGATATTAAAGAGTTCAGTGGCGCACAGAATTTTTTTGTTAGGGGGCTCACTAAGGAAATATAAATAATGCAAACTTATGTTGTTTTAAATGGAACACCCTGTATATTTTGACGTTTTTCGTTTCCTTTTTTAATTCTCATTCACCTGATATGACATATTATATATCCATTTTCATTGGTTGGAGCTACAGTGCAAATACACCATTTATGGATGTTATCAGGTGAAACATCCTTAAAAAATTGAACACTCAGTAACGAAATTTAACATTTTATTATAAGGATTCTGATGTGTGACAATTTTATTTATCAAAATTATAATTAATAAAAAATAAAACCAGACTGAAAAAATAAAAACAATAAACTGAAATGAAAAAACAAAAAACATTGTAACAACTAATCTACCTATAGCTAATTTTATTAGAATGTAAAAATTACATTAAATGTTCAAAATGTCCTCCGTTTTGTTGTAATAATAATTGACACCTTTTTCTTACTGATCTTACACAATTGAGAATGTGCACTGGCTTTATTTTTCTAAATGCGGCATGAATATTTTGTAATAAATCTTCCCTACTCTCGAAGTTAGTCTTGTAAATATTGTAACGTTTATTCTAATTTATATTTACAGATTTATATGTAATTCAGTCCTTATTTAATAATTTATGTTATACACTAAACACACTAATTATAATTTATATGAGAGTCAGTTAATAAACACTTTATCGATGCGCGCTTACTTTCCTTCGGTATCAACACTGACTGATTGACTAATTGCCTGCGGCGATGCTTGTGGCCTATTTATACTCACGCGCCGTAATTCTAGAAATCTTTCGGCGTTCTGGCGGGTTCACTGGATATTCTCGATGTTTCGTATTCTGGATGCTTCTCGAAAATTGGGCGGAGGAGCCATAGTCGTCTCATACGGGGATTTCACTGGGGGCACTAAGTAAGAATATTATTGCAGTAGCTCGCGTAACAATATTATTTTTTTTAAATCCCCAAATAAAAAAATCAGGAGGATTAACTTCCGGAGAACGAGGGGGCCACTTAACCGGTCCATAAGTACCAATCCACCGATTAGGAAATTTTTCGTTTGAATAATCTCCAATGAATAGAGCATTATGGGCAGATGCTCCATCTTGTTGGAACCAAAATGTGTCCCTATCAGCCAACACTTCTTCCTCCAAAAGTTGGTGTACGTTTATTTCCAAGATATCTATATATCCAGCAGCAGTTAGTTTATCATCAAATATATGATAAACTAATTTATTATGTTTGACAAAATAACTAACGTTAAAGCCGAATCTGCCTTGTCTCCTGATCCCCTGAACTAAGTGTGGATTTGAGTCATTCCAAAATTTGGCTGTTCATTACATTTTCCTATATACCACTGTGCAAATTGTGTTCTTCTCAAAAAATCGTTTGGGTATGTATAATTTTTTGACGGACGGATGTCCGATAAGGCCCAAATTTATATTTCTTTAAAATCCTTCCTGCAGTAGTTCCTATTTCATTTTCAATTTGACGCAGAGAAGATTTATGATGTGCTTGGATATATCCCAACGTATTTACCTCTCTTTCTTCATGATTCTTTTTGTACTTACGCCGTGGTTTCACAAAACATCCATACTCGATTAAATTTGAACCGAGTTTTTTAAAAATTCTCTTGTCGGGTTGCCTTCTTTCTGGATATCGTTGAAAATATAATTCAGACGCATCACTAACATTCTTTTGACATTCAATATATACCACATGCATATCATATTTTTCATAATTTTCAAAATTCATGTTGTTGACAAGACTGCACGTCGTAAAATTAATTCTGACAGGTAACACAGGTTTTGTTTTATTTTCCATGGTAAGAGGACCAAAACCTCCTTGATGAAATGAACATTCTTATAAGATATAACAATCATGTCAATTGAGGTAAACAAACTAAAATATACAACATATCGGGATAAACATAATTAAAAATAAAAGTGAAATCGGTAAGAAAATACAGACGTCTTATTTCGTGATGTTATTTACCAAAAAATGGATTCAATAATTTCAAAATAATAATAATATAGGTACTTAAAACCAATAATCAGCTATATTTACCTTCTTTGTTTTTAGTTCACTGATTTTATTTTTGGTAGTGCTGAATTGGTTGGAGATTATTTAAACGAAAAACGTTTTAATCGATGAAAACGGAGAGCATTTTGAACATTTAATGTAATTTTTACATTCTAATAAAATTAGTTATAGGTAGATTAGTTGTTACAATGTTTTTTGTTGTTTCATAAGTTTATTGTTTTAATTTTTTAATCAGGTTTTATTTTTTATTAATTATAATTTTGATAAATAAAATTGTCACACATCAGAATCCTTATAATAAAATGTTGAATTTCGTTATTGAGTGTTCAATTTTTTAAGGGTGTTTCACCTGATAACATCCATAAATGGTGTATTTGCACTGTAGCTCCAACCAATGAAAATGGATATATAATATGTCATATCAGGTGAATGAGAATTAAAAAAGGAAACGAAAAACGTCAAAATATACAGGGTGTCCAATTTAAAACAACATAAGTATGCATTATTTATATTTCCTTAGTGAGCCCCCTAACAAAAAAATTCTGTGCGCCACTGAACTCTTTAATATTATATCTATCAAAAGTTTTTATAACGTTTTTTTATATTTTTCTTAATTAAGAAGTTATAGTACCTTGTAGTTTTCGACAGTTTTCAAAAATCGCCCTGTATCTTCCAACTGCAGGGAGTTACTAAATATTTAATTAGGCTATAGTTACTTTAACAAAAAAAGAAGTCATAACATCTTAACTGCTTTTCTTCTCTCTTCTAGTTTACGAGATACCCTGCAAAACACACCAATTTGGAACACCCTGTACAGAACAAATGAAATAAAATCGAACTTAATAAAGTAAAACTCATTAATATGTTTCTAATACAAAAGAATATATATATATATATAGTTATACTGCCGCAGATATTCTAAATTTATTAAAAGTTTTATTAATCAAAATTATTTTCTATGGATAATTTGGAGACTACTAACACCGTACAGTAACTAACGACAAGTAAATTCACTTCGTCGATTCAGTGGTTACCGAAAATTTCCTTACCCCGCCTAACGTCTGGTGAGTTCTGCTGAGTTTAAATCGAGAAAGTGAGAAGTACAGGGGTTGCGCGGCGATAACGGGGAGTACGGCGCCAGAGAAACGATGTACCATAAATTTCAAACGTTCCGACGCAAGTGAATTTACTTGTCGTTAGTTAGTGTACGGTGCTCCTATTATTAAATCTCATTTTGCAAAGGATATTTTATTTTGGTACAAATATGTTGATGATATTCTAGCATGTTTTCTAGGTACTTCTTGAACATTAGACATATTTTCCCAATTTTTCAATAGCTTACATCCAAACATTAAATTCACATTAGAAATAGAGGAAAATAAATCAATACACTTAAATATAGACTTAACAATCGGGCGACGACTCAGCATTGTAGTGGAACGCCTCTGATGCGATAATTACGGTGAAGCAGTGTCGAACGGGGTTAGTGGATGGATGGGGAAACAGCTAGGGATGTTAAAAAATAATCGATTTTTATATAAATCGATTATTATTTTCTTATAATCTATTTTTAGGTATCGATTTTTATAGTAATATTAATCGATTTTTAGTAAATCGATTTTATAAATTACGTGTCTAAATCGACTTTCGGAAACGGCTCATATTATTTATTGACCATTTTTCAAAATTTTAACAATTATTTACCATTTTTGACAATTATTGACCATTTTGACTGTTTTTCAAAATTAGTGACCGTTTTTCCAAATTTTAGATAATTTTTAACCATTTTTCAAAATGATGACAATTTTTAACCATTTTGACAGGTTTTGAAAATAATTGTCCATTTTCAACAGTTTTTAACAATAATTGACAATTTTTAACCATTTCTGATAGTTTTTGACCATTTTTGAGAATTTTTCAAAATTATCGACCATTTTTGATAATTATTGACGATTGTTGACAATTGTGGACCATTTTTCCAAATTTTGGACCATTTTTGACAATTATTGACCATATTTCAAAATTTTTGACAACTTTTCAAAAACTGTAACAATTTTTGACAATTATCAACTATTTTACAAAATTTTGACAATTTTTAACAATAATTGTCCATTTTTGACAATTTTGGACCGTATTTTATCGTTTTTGACCATTCTTGACAATTTTTCAAATTTTTTTACCATTTTTGATATTTTTTGACAATTATTTACCATTTTTGACAATTTTTGACCATTTTTGACCATTTTTCAAAAAAATTTCAAAGTTTTTGACAATTATCGACCATTTTTGACAGTTATTGACCATTTTTGACAATTTTTGACAGTTTTTGATAAAAATTGTACATGTTTAACAGTTTTTGACAAAAATGACAATTTTTGACATATGGTCAAATATTTCAAAATTTTTGACAAATTTCATATAATTTTATTTTATTTTTAATCTGATAAATTGTTAATGAATGAATCTCTTAGGTTTATTATCGGAATATGAAAAGCATGTACAAAACAATACAATTCACAGAAATCGATTTATTTTTTATTAAAATCGATTAATTTTGAATAAAAAAAATCGATTTTTATTTAATCGATTCTTTTCCATTAATCTCACATCCCTAGAAACAGCGTCGTAGAGCCCGTTCAGCCGGCAGCGAAACACTTTAGACAACTAGGGTGCACCGTAGACTATTGGGCAGAGGTCGAGAACTATCGATAGCGCTATCGATGTTTATGACTATCGAACACAATCGATAGTTTTGAAAAGTTATCGATAGTATTCGATAGTGGTATATGCGCGGACACACACCATATCGAAACATGTTTTGATATGAACAAATGAAAAAAGAAGACGAAGTATCTGTTTTCGTGTTTTATCCCAGAGCATCTCCACCGGATATGAGTAGTTAACTCGCCTAATTGTAAATGTGGGCAAGTAGGTAGTATCAGACATATTCTTCTGGAGTGCCCTATTAACAAAAACTATTGTGACAATTTATATAGTTTAATGCTTAAAAATTGTATGAAGTGCGAAACAGCTTTATGTGTAGAGGACATACTTAGAGAACCTTCAGCTTGTAGTGCTACGCTTCTGTGTAAATTTTTCAAAAATTGTAATAGAGTCATATAATATTATTTTAGATACAAGAATAAGTGGTGTCCAAGAGGCAGATTCATGAAAGTGCAGCTTCTTTCTATTTAAATTGAAGAGATAAATGGTACTAGGTAGATAACTTGACAGAGTTAAGCCCAATAAAGGAAAAGATAAGAAGAAGAAGATCTCTCTGACTTTGTCGTTTTGTGGCATATTTTGTGTTCTAACATTTTAACCTCTCACTAACCGTCACCTGTCTGTCATGTCACATGTCACCTCACTTGTTTTTTAATGAAGTGAACTTTACTTTTACTGTTACTTTTCCTGCTTTTTTTGAAATAAAAATGTTTCATTATTTTAAATTTTTTTAAATAAAGTTATCATAACATTACATATAACCTGTAGGTACTCGTAAATTATTTAAAATTACCAGTCTTGCAGACTATCGAAAACTATCGATGGTTTAGAAAAAACTATCGATAACCATCGATGGTACTGCTATCGATAGTTCTCGACCTCTGCTACTAGGATGAATAGCAAATCACAGCTCGCAGGCATTATACCAATGGGCACGAGGTATAATGTAGATATGCCGTCTTTCAGATGAGACGTAAAACCGTGGTCCCGGTCCATGGATGTTGGGCTCGACTGGTTGGAACAAGAGTGGGTTCGGCAAAATTTCCGGTTAGGGGTAGTGTGCTCCCGGCGTCGGTAATTAGCCTCAGTTGCAGAAATAGACCAATGTTAAATAAACGAATAAAAAAAAAATCTAATATCCTAAAATTCATATTTTGGGAGTTTTTTATCCGTAACGGCAATAAAAAATAAATCGGTTTTGACGGTTTCACTTGCGTTGTGTTATTTAAAACAGTCCTATTGAAACAAGATCTTCTGAAAGATGACATGCAGAAAGGCGTCGAACTTCCGAGATTATTTCATTCAGTTGCAAATCTTTGCAGCCAGTCAGGTTACAAGCAAAAAAATGGGCGTGTGATATGGTTACCTATAATCCCGGTCTATACATATAACTTTTGCGGAAACTAAGTACGCTTTGCAACAATAAGATGTTTATTTTCCTGATTGTGTTTTTTATGTAAAGAAAATGAAAACTTATCAAAATTTCACAAAACTCCATTCACCTAAAGTTATCTTCGGGAGAAAGTCTCTAACAGTTCGATCGTTGACATTAACTTCCGCAGAAATTTTTCTCCTGGAGCAAGGTTCACTAGTCCCAATGAAAGAGCAAATATCAATATCTCTATTTTGACGATGCTCATTGAATGGTCCCATTCGTTGTTCAGCGACACTTTTTACACCGTGCACCACCACACCGAAGTTTCTAAATAAATATATTGTTTCGCTTACCGAATTACTTAGTTAAAGCACCTGTTCGTCTCCCTTTCCGACTTTTCTTTTGATAATTGATTTTGGATAAACTTTACAAGTTGTACTTTCTCCGCTACTGTGTACACCGTAGTTTGCATTTTTGTTATTTTATAATTGTGTCCTATGGTCGGTAAAAAAGTAATCATATCTGTATAGGATTTACGTGTTACCCAGTAAGTTATTTCTCTTATATTGTTGGGTTCAAAATATCCGAGTGATTTCGAATATCAGCTAATTGTTATAAAGTTCAATGGTCTGCCTTATGAATTTTCTATTTTATCGACATTTATGTGGCTGGTTTTATTACCGCGATGGATTGCTTCTGCTATAATTAATTAAGGGATGTCAAAATCAAGTGAGCTTAGTTTCCCTGAAAAAATTAAAATATTTTACAGTTCAACGCTTTGGATATACTGTAAATCGAGTGAAGATGATGCATTTAGTAAAAGATGTAAAGAGCGTTTCACAATATTTCGTTGACTCGGCAACTGGCCTTAGGGATTTAATAATAAAAGTTTATAAATCCCTCATTGTACAGTAAACAGTAACAGATCCGTAATCGGTAAAATTTAGATACAACATTTTTCAAAAACAAATTTAACTTTTATTTATCAATTGGAATTGAACAAATTAAATTGTTCAAACATACTGTATACGCTTTGGTTTATTTCATCTAATATCAAATAAAAAAAGATGTAGTTTAATAATGGCAACATTTTAAAAACATTTGGTACTATACAGGGTATCTGCAAAACAGTGGAAGGTATCAAAGTTACATTTTTTAAATAATAACTGATATGAAATTGAAATAAAAACGAAAAGGAGCAAAGTGTACATTAACTCTTAACTAAAAGCTGGCAGTAAATAGAAAAAAAATTCCCGTTTCCTCTTTAATTAACCACTTTTTTATACAATCTTGGTATCTGTAGTGGTTGGTATATATCGTTCTTTGGATTATATCCTTTTGCATCTGGTCAACACATTTGGTTTTATTAGCGTCACTTCGTTTTTTTTCGTTTATGTATTGGCTTATTGATAATGTCTTTTAGTGAGGATATTGAGGTTTTGGTCAACTTACATGTTTCTTTTGCTGCATCGGTTATACTATAACCTCGATGTTTCAATGATTCAACCATTCTCTTAGGATCCGGCGATTAATGCACCTTTTTTGCCCTAGGGCGCCACATACTTAGTTTTAAACACAAGATTACTGTCGGAGTGAAATATTTATTACAAACTAAAATTCTGAGACAATATTAAAAATGATTGTCCCGAAATCACCACTTTCTATTTTATCTATAAATATTGTAATCCCTTTAAGTATATGTAAATATAAAAAAGCATTGGAAATAAAGTAGGTAGGTGCATCAGTACAGGTCAGACAAAGAAAAACAAGCAATGAGCTCTTTTTATATTTACACAATCAGACTAAAATATTTATAGATAAGGTGGTCAACCGGTTGACCGTCTTTGACAATTATTGACAATTTTTGACAATTATTCAAAAATTTTAACATATTTAGCAATTATTGACCATTTTTTCAAAATTTTGACAATTTTTGACCATTTTTCAAAAATTTCAACATATTTAGCAATTATTGACCATTTTTTCAAAATTTTGACAATTTTTTAAAATTTTCAATAATTATTGACCATTTTTGACAATTATTGACCAATTTAGACAGTCTTGACAATTATTATTCATTTTGGACAATTATTGACCAATTTTGACAGTTTTGACAATTATTGATCATTTTTGACAATTTTTCAAAAATTTTGACCATTTTTCAAAAAATTTGAGAATTATTGACCATTTTTGACAATTATTGACCAATTATTGACCAATTTTGACAGTTTTGACAATTACTGATCATTTTTGACAATTTTTCAAAAATTTTGACCATTTTAGACCATTTTTCCAAATTTTAACAATTATTGAGCATTTTTGACAAGTTTTCAAAAATTTTGACCATTTTTCAAAAAATTTGACAATTTTTAATAATTATTGACCATTTTTGACAATTTTTCGAAAAATTTGATCATTTTTCAAAAATTTTGACAATCTTTGACAATTATTGACCATTTTTCCAAATTTTTGACAATTTTTCTTAAATATTTGGCAATTATTAACCATTTTTCAAAATTTTAACAATTATTGATCCTTTTGGACCGTTTTTGGAAATTTTTGACGAATTTTGATTGGTTTTGACAATTTTGAACATTTTTCAAAATTTTTGACAATTATTGACCATTTTTGACAGTTTTTGACAGTTTTTGACAATTTTTGAAAATATTTGGCAATTATTAACCATTTTTCCAGAATTTTTAGAGTTTTTGATCATTTTTACAAATTTTTGACAATTTTTGACCATATTTAAAAAGTTTTGACAATTTTTCAAAAATTTTAACAAATTTGGCAATTATTAACCATTTTTTCAAAATTTTGACAATTTTTGACAATTTTTCACACCTATAGGTGTGCGAGCTCAGTGCGGCAAGAGAGATTGCGCACAGTCGCTTGAATGAGTTATCGCGTGACGAACGCTTTTTCGTAACATCACACGTTTCACGAGTTCACTAGCCTTCCCAAAAGTCCTGTCGTGCAATAAGAAGCAAGCTTCAAAAAATTATACTATCAGGCATTTTCGTTTCGCTTTTCGAAGAAACGAATACGATACTGTGCTATTGTTATCGGATTAACGACTACCTGCTGTGGGTTTAGGTCTTAAATCAATCATGTGGCATAAGTCAAAACGAAATATCTTGGAACGAAGTATACATTCTGCGACCAAAATGGCGCATTATGCTACAAACCCGTCTCCTGTTATCATGGATATTAACCAAAACTTTCGACTATATTGTACAACTACCTAAAATTTTTGAGCTATGTAATCGATATTTTCCCCCAAAAAAAAACTGAGTGTCTGACGTGATAAAGTTCATTTTTCCTCATCATTACTGACATAGGTGTTATTGTTATAGTAGATATTGTCATCAAGGTAATGGTTAATTGAGTGGAGATGTCAATCAATCTTAGAAGTTATCGTATCATTTTTAACGAATAATACAAAAACAACTTTTTTGGTTAATAAACAGTGTGAAAATCTTCAGCATTATCCATTTTTCAGAATCAAATCATGAATATTTCTATTAAAATAATCAACAAAAATGTTTTGAACACTTCTACACAAATTTTTATTGGCAAAGTAGACAATTGTTCACTACCAACAAAAAAAAATAACACATGTTTGCGGAAAAGTGGCATTACTATACGCAAAGTACTTTGGTTTGGTTCCTGTGACTGGTCTTTTTTAGAAAAGTGCACTGCGACAATGCTCTAGTGTCTCAAACCAAATTAGATTAGACCCCTTCAAGTTTAATATTACGAAGTTAATGATCTGTGAGGGGGTGAGACTGTCTACATCCATGCATGAAAGCAACTCCTAGAGTCTGACTCGTTCCGTACAGTAGCACATAATGTGTTCCGCCGATTCCTCTTCTTTTAGGCAGAGACGACATTCGGTGTTTTCCACCAGCCCTATCTCCCCAGATAATAGTTGGGCCTACAGTGTCCATTTACTGACCTGATCTCCTCCCTATCTATGTTTAGCAATCCTTCTACTTTGATAATTTGAGATGTGAAGGTCCTTTGACAAAGTCGTTGGCTGGTATCTCATTCCAGTAGGCCCTTGCTTTGTGTTCTATCTTTGCCAGATTTAAATGGATTCTCAGTCGATGCTCGGTGCCTATGAACTGGGACTGATCTCCTTTCTTGGCCAGTTGGTCCACTACTTGGATACCTTGGAGTGACCCGGAATCCATATTGTTTGCCCACTTGGTTTGGGTCTAGTATCCCAATTTCCAAACCAGTTTTTAATTGCAGCTATTAAAGCGCAGTGCCGTTATTGCAGCGGGGCTACTTACGTTGCGCAAACTTTTGTCGACATTATACAAAAGTAGAGTACGACCAGAAATTTAAGAAGGTCAAAAAATCACCAAGCACTTGAGTTTACAATCGCCGATTATCGTAATGAGTTTTCCTTTATTAGACGGTTTGGCACAAGTCAGTTGAATCTACCCAACTGTTTGGAATATCGTGTGTATCGAACCAAGTTTCATCCAAATACACTACTGTTCTACCATATTCTCTAAATTCGTTTATTGTCAATAAATATTCAAATCTCCACTTCTCAAGGCGCATAGATTCCATTATGATTTTTGTGCTACTAGTGAGTTTTTGAAATTTAAATCCGTATTGTAAAAGAGACTTCCTTAAAGTCTCTTTGCAACACTGGATACCAGTTTCATTCTTTTTAAGCCGTTGCATTAAAATATCTAATGTAGGCACAATTTGCTCTTCGAACAAGGCATTTATATTGTTATTCGAATTATATCTACAACACAGCCATCTAGTTTCCTTGAACCATCAGAGTCTTTTCGTTTCTTTATTTTTAAAATAGGGTTACTTACTATTTCAAACACTTTCTTAAAGAAGCACTTTCTTGCGCTGCTTGATCCTTGGATATTCCACATTCCAGAAGGGAAGTATAAACATTTAATACAATTTATTTCCCATGAGGGTGTAAAACTCAGGGTGTCAGACCCCCCCCCCCCCCCCAAATTATTTTCTGGCTACGCCACTGATGCCACGGGATGAACAGTGCGAGCATCACCTTTATAGATCGTGTTATTCTAATTGAATTATAAATGACTATGGCATTAAAAAATAGAAAGGGAAACTACGGCCAAGAGAGATCAAAAGAATGCATAAGCCAAAGTGCGACTGCACTAAGAGTTTTGACAGTGTAGGCACCTCAAAAAGTTCAAAAATCTAGTGAAGGAAAAAATATAAATTATGTGGAATGGACGAAGAAACCTTCATTCAAATACTTGCGGAACTTAATAAATAGAACAATTTCTGGATGTTACATGAAAAAAGCATGTTTGTTTGAATTTTACGACGACCATAAACATATTTCCCGAATAAAAACTGAATAGTATTCGATTAACTGGAACACAAACGTAAACATAATTTTGTTGTTTCCGTGAAATATTTTCATTTGAAATAACATTCTTAATTGTTAGAGAGTTTTTACGACTAGTATTAACGTTCATTATTTCGAATTGTATAAACAATAATTGTATTATTATTTGTAAGAGTAGGTAATAACTAGGTATCAAATCAGTTATCGAACAATTTTAATTGTTACAATTCTTCATTGAAAATTCATAAACATGGGTTAATTTGAATGCATTTTTATTCGCTTTTAAGAACATATCGATAATTTTTAGAGACCAGTCACAATAATTCCTTAATATTAATAAACAATGCCACAGCGATTCATCAAAAATATCTCGGCTTATATTAGACGCCAATACTTTTGAAAAATTCGTTAATAAATGGTAGTGTTAACGCTGCGCGTTAACATTTAGTTCAATTAATTTTATAATTCATTCCTTAATATTATACAATCATTACATGTTTTCTTTTTTCTCTTTATTATTCTCACATATTTTATTTTGATACGCCAATGTTCGACAGCTGGTCATTTAATTTAATTCATTTACTTGTATATTTCTTTCTACCGCGTTTTTACCATCAAAGTTGGAGTGTCCGAAGCCACAGCCAATTTTTGATGGAACTAGTATTAGTAGCTAGCGAATAGAGTAGTGAACAGTTCCTCGCTTTCGAAAGCCGTAAGAAATACCACCCAAAAATACAGTCCACAACCCGAAGGGAAGACAAGGAACAAGGAACCCTTCTTTGGATGGTCGATCTTGTCTTTTTTTTATTCTTTAATTTTGTAATTGTTTATGATTCAGGTAGTTATCCAATGTTTTTGTCACTATAATTATGCCCAATGCTACAGACGGAGGCGGACTCTATGATTTATTTTAAATAAGCACTACAAAATAAGTATAAACACACTAAGAGAAACCCCAGTGGCAGCTACACTGATGGCCCAAAAACTAAACAAGGCTCTACACGGGTAATTCTGTTCTAACTGATACTTTTTTTATTAATAATTTTTGGATTTTAAACTTTTTTTTCATTTGTGTATGCATATTAGTTCTCTATTTTATTGTAAAAATGATAGTCTGAAAGGATTATGCTACAACTTTAAAGCATCGAGAATGAGAATCAAATTTAAAATTGTCCGTCCCATGGTTCTGTCTCACATATCCACGATACTAACATAAAATAAAGGTAAAAGTCTAGTTTAGTGAACCAACGCGGATTTTGATGAAATATTTTTTTTTCAATTAATTCGAGGTCGCTGAACACGAAAATGAAAAAATAAATCGGCGCTCTCTTACCAAAAACCAGTTATGAATTTCTGAAGATGAGTTCAGATCAGCACTGCACTGGTTTTATTGTCATATTATAACTGCTTTAAAATGGTACATTTTAACTTCTACACAATGTTAAATACACTATAATTGCTTTTTACGATTTCCTCCGCGCGCGCGAATTGCGAAACGTCGATCCGGCGCGACTTTTTCACAGAATGTAGATGGCTGTTCATATAATTTTTCCATAACCGATTTCAGTTAAACGAAAGTTGAGCCAAATACAGCGCCAGCTATCGGAAAAATAGGTGTATGTTCATGATGTTCATCTTGTTTATATCTTCTATGTCACGATCATGAAATCGAAAATATTCAGCAACTAATTCAAGTGGCTAAATATCTAATGGCTGAATATGCTATTAGGTACAAGTTGTACGACTAAGAGGAAACAGACCAAAACTTATATGTCAGTCATGTTACATGAAAATGTCAAAAGATATAATAATTGTGCAATTAAAAAAAGAATTTACAAGAAATGAATATCAATATCAGTGTTTTTTAAATATGTGTGTGAGAGGAATATCGTAAGAAGTAATTATAGTGTATTTAACATTGTGTAGAAGTTATAATGCATCATTTTAAAACAGTTATAATATGACAATAAAACCAGTGCAGTGCTGATCTGAACTCATTTTCAAAAATTCATAACTCGTTTTTGGTAAGAGAGCGCCGATTTCTCTTTTCATTTTCGTGTTCAGCGACCCTAGAATTAATTTAAAAAAAAATATTTCATCAAAATCCGCGTTGGTTCACTAAACTAGATTCCTTGAATTTATTGTTTTATAACACATTTATATAGGTACATTATAAGTTATGAGATGACACGGTACTGACATTTAAGTGATCTTCTGTAAGTTTTCTCTGAATTGCAAGTTATACGGGATGTGCCATAATATTCATTACTGAATTGCGCGCCACTGTTATGCGCATGTCTGCTTTTTGACGTATGATATTAGAAGCGTTATGTGTTTTTAGTAGTGCAAAAATCGATGTTGTGTGATATTATAGTTGAGAATGGGTCTCACGACTGAGGAAAAAGTGTTTGTCCTCAACTATTTGATAATGTTTACATTTTACGTGTGCTTCTTCAAGTATAATGACGTACATTATTCACCAGGGTGTGGATAAAAAGGAACTATATTGAAGGTTATTTATATACAAATATCACAATATAATAAATAAAAATTATCACCGCGACCAGGATTCGAACCCTATGCCTACATTACTTCATTTCACGAGTCAGACCTCTAAACCATTGCGCTACGGAGACATATAATCACTTATCAAGCTGTTGTATAGTGAATCCAATGTCAGTGTAACGACAATAAAATAAAGCAATGTTGTCAGATATATTTTCTAGAATTGTTAGGCTCACTATACAAATGTTCTCCTTACTTCAGTAAACTGTTAGTTCGTGATGTTCTTAGAAAGCTACTTTGGAAATATTTAAAAAAATATACATAATATAAATTTATTAGTAAGCAATAAAATAAGTCGCTTAAAATTGCTGGAAAAAGAATAATTAATTAAAAACAACTTTATGAATGTTACTATATTTAAGAATAGCTGGCAACGTAGTAGCATCCAGTCCAGTATTTGGCATAATATAACGAAGTAACCGGACAGTTTTAACTCGGCCAACTGGAAAATGCAACGTCCAGGGGTGTGCGTGAATAATTGTGTTGTAGAGAAATATTATCAAATATACTTGAGTGAGTTTAGATCTTAGTTGTAGAAAAGTGTAGTTAATATAAAGTAGAAAAGTATTAATAATATAATATAATATATATTTGTTGGTTTAGTAAGGTTAGTTGATTAAGTGGCGTGAGTGAATTGTTATTAATATAATATTTATTTGTTCGTAGACGTTAGTTAATCACTAGAATGGCATTTTGGAGACCATTTGAAACGACAGTTCAAGATGATATATCGCGGGAATCTATGTTTGAATTTGTAGTTATTTTAAAGAGCGCAGCTTTTAATAATCATTTTTTTTAACGAATTAAATGTTTAAAGTAATTGAAAAACAAAACGAATATCTTTTATTACTATAACACCACTGTTCTAGTTGTGAAATAACTAATTATGATTACCTGTTGCAACCTACATCGTTTTAAAAAGTTTGTTTTGTGTAGGCAAAATTTATTATATTTCTACATTTTTACTTTCCTCAGTTCACGAAAAAGTCATGTATATAGTTAATATTGTAGCTAGTAGTGTTTTAAGATTATAATATATGGAATGTCAAAAAGAGATCTGTAATGTCGTTGTAAATAAATGTTGAAAGGAAATTTTGTATGAATATTTTGAGTTAGAGAAATACAACGTGTTAAGAATCCAATTAAACTACAAGTCGGGAAGATATAAAGAGATATGTAATGTCATTGTGAATAAATGTTGAAAGGAAATTTTTTATGAATATTTTGGGTTTTTTCGACCAGGGAAATACAACTTGCTAAGTATCTAATTAAACGGGAAGATATTAAGGTTTTTCATTCCCGCACAATACCAATTTCCACATTTTATTGGAACGAAAATATAAAATTCCACGTGCTCAAAATAAACAATAATAGCTTTGATATATTTTTAGTTCTCTATTTATAACAACACTGAAGTAAAAGTATGAAATGTGGTTTTATGTTAATCTCACAATTCTATATTCACACTATAAATTTTTGATCGTTTTTACATTAAAAAGTGCAATAGTCAACTGATAAGAAAGTTAATTATGTTAGGAAACAAAATAAATTAATTAAATAAAAATAATACAGAGTGTCCCTTACGCAAACTAAAGATGCAAGGCCGCTCTTAGTTTACCACTTTCGAATTAGAAGCTTATTGCGATAAGGTGTTCTGTTCATCGGAAATTTCAGCAGTACTCAAACGTTATTTTTAATAATTAAGAAGATAGACGTAATTGCCATACTAGCGGAAAAACTAGCTGAAATTTCCGACGAACAGAACACCTTATCGCTATAAGGTTCTAATCCGAAAGTGGTAAACTAAGAGCGGCCGCGCTTATACTATTATGTTATGTCCATGTAACCTAATTTACCTTTTTCAAAAGTTCCTCCTAAGGGAGCTAGCGCCATTTGAAGATGACGATTTTAAGTCAATTTTTTAGGCATATCTCAAAAAACCGCTACGTACAACACGTACACTTTTTTCCCAATGAAAACCTAACTTAACTAATCAAAATGACAATCAGTCACATCTGTCAAATTTGTCAAAGTGCATTATCCACAATGCTAGCCCATTTAAAATAGAGTATAGTTGGTCTCTTAGACGACTGACTCAAGAGTTTAATAGAAGCAAAACCACGATTCAAAACATTTAAAAAAGGTGAGATAACGATCAAACTGTTATCAGAAAAAGAGGAACTGGAAGACCAGTTATACAGCGGAGCAACACGAAGCAATAACTGATTACGTAAGGGGAAATCCCTTTAATACGGCAAGACATGCAAAAGTTGCAGTCAACTTTAATGCTTCAATAACAACCGCATTAAGAAGAATTAGAGAAACTGCCGACTCAAAATACAAATGTACATAAACAAGGTAAGTTAATGTTTGCCTTGAATCATGTTTTAAGCGACACATTAAACTTTTGGGGCAGATAAATTTTTTCCGATGAGAAAGTATTCCAATCACATCAAGACGGCCATAGGCGGTTTATAGACCCCCTCGAAGTAGGTTTAATGAAAAGTATATTTGTTAGAATGATAAGTCTGGACGATTCTCTGTAGGAATGTTTGAGCTTGGATGTATAGAGAAGATTTAGGAATGTGTTGGAAAATTGAAGGAAGATTAAATGCGAGAAGCGATATAAATATTTTAGATGCCACCGGTTAGAGAGATCTTCCCCAACGATAATTTTCCAGCACGACAATTGCCCAGTGCACACTACTCGCGGTAGTGTTGAAAAATAACATTGAAACGCTTCCATGGGTCGCTAAACGTCCAAATCTTAATCCAATAGAGAATGTTTTGGGGCGTATAGTAAAAAAATTTAAATGTAATTCCACAAAACAAATAATACTTATGTACCCTAATAGAAGAAACCTGGGAAAGCTTGACAGAAGATGAAAATTTAACATTAAATTTAATTCACTCAATACCTACAAGATTACAAGAAGTTATTAATAATAATGGTGCTATGACACGTTATTAATTATTGAATGTAAACTTTTATGGACGGAATTTGTTTTGTTTGTTTTTATTTGACGTCCGTCTGTTTCTGCTACCATGGTCTATAATCTATTTGTTAGTTTATTTGTTTGAACTGCTTTAATTTTGAATTACGTGGATCTCGTGTCAAATTTTTTTATAATTGTAAACTTTTTTCTTTTTTATTGAAATGTTGTTGCTATTTTTGAAATTTTATGGATACACATGCACGATTCTTTAAATCAGGTTTTTCAATTCTTCTTTACGCTGTGGCCACTGAAGCATTTAAGTTTACTGCAACTTTTGCATGTCTTGCCGTATTAAAGGGATTTTCCTTTAAATAATCAGTTAAAGCTTTGTCTAGCTCTATCCTAGTTAAACTGGTCTTCCTTTCCTATTTTTCTAACAACAGTTTGATCCTTGTCCCACGATTTTTCAAGTCAGTCATCTAATAAACCAAACATCTTCTATTTTAAAAAATATTCGAACCAGTAACAATGTAATATTTATGTATTTATTAAAATATCAGACTATTTCTAAATTTAAGCTAGTTACTCTTTTTGTATAAATGTTACAATAAATTTTTATTTTTTCCACCTCATTTTATTGCTTTACAAAATTTAATATTATCATTACATCTACTAACATTTTTGTTGAGCTGGCATCACTGCCCTAGAAATTGAACCATAACAACTAGTTTAACATTGACACATTATAAAAGATCCATTTACACAGCTAGAAAATAGTATATTATTCAACAAGCATATAATGATGGCTATTACTCACGAAGGTGCGTTTATGTCGCGAGCCGCAGGCGAGTGACATAAACACCTAAGTGAATATTAGCCATTATATGCGAGTAGATTACTATATTTTGTCCACCTCTATTAATTACCTGTTTATAAATGAACTTCCCTCCAAGTAAGGAAAGGATTATAGGCTTTAATATAATTTTTTCGACTTTTCTGGCAATAAATTTAAGGATACGATTTATTCTGCTTCTCTAATTTTTGGCGGGGTAACATTCATTTCAGTGTCTGATTATATTTTCTAGTAATTTCAATTTAAATGCAGTATAATAAATTAAAACTCTTGCAATCAGCTATAAATTATTTAAAACGTCAGTTTCCTAGTTTTGACGTTGACATCTATAGGCTCTATATATACAATAGCTTGATAAATTATTATAAATGTCTCCGTAGCAGGATTGTTTAGATGTCTGAGTTCGTGAAATGAAGAATTGTACACTTAAGGTTCCCATCCGGGCCGCGACAAAAATTTTTATACAGGGTTGGGATAAAGTATGGAACCATGTACCTAAATATCTTTTAAACGAAAAGAAAGATATTTAAGAAAATTTGCAGGTAAGTGCAATGGAACAAAATGCATCTGATGTACATTTTTTTGTTAATAATATACTTCCGGTTTAACCGGAAATGCCATCAACTTCTTTAATTTAAATGGGACACCCTATATATTTTTACAGATTTTGAAAGAGCTTGTTATTTTGAATTCATACATACTGAGTTTAGTGTAAAAAAATTTGTAAAAACGAGGAATAACTCACTGTTAGTTGTACAATAGGTATACATTTCATTATTTTAGAATAATGAGTAACAAAATTACTTCAAATGTTCAAAATGCTCGCCGTTTACTTGCTGAAAATATGCCATCCTATTAACAAATTCTTGAGTCACTCTTTCCAAGACTTCTCCACGTATTAGTTCACATTCATCAATAATTCTTTGTCTCAATTCCTGTAAGTTTGTTGGTCGTCTAACATAAACACGTGATTTTAGGTAACCCCAAAGAAAAAAATCTAACGGGCTAAGATCCGGAGAACGAGCAGGCCACTCTATGAATCCTCTACGTCCAATCCATCGATTTGGAAAATTCGCATCCAGAAAATCACTAACCCGTCTATCATAGTGGGGAGGTGCTCCATCTTGTTGAAACCAAACATTTTGTGGTAATTGCCCATTCTGTTGAAGTGCAGGAATAATTTCGTTAAATAGTAGATCCAAATAGTTGTCACCATTCAAGTTTCCGTCGATAAAAAATGGGCCTATATGCCTATTTTTGACAATTCCCATTCAAACATTTAACTTCTGTGGATGCTGTGTATGTGCTTCATGAATCCAATGAGGATTCTCATTTGACCAATACCTTGAGTTATGGCGATTAACTGTTCCATTTAAACAAAAAGTTGCCTCATCGGAAAAAACTATGTTAGAAACAAAAGTATCGTCGACATTACAGATGTCCATTAGCCGTTCGCAAAATTCTAGCCGTCGGTCAAAATCATCGTCTGACAATTCTTGAACCAACTGTACCTTATACCGGATGATACTTTTCACTTTTTAATATCTTTCCTAGAGAACGTCGACTGATACCATGGTTTAGTGCCAAATTTGTGGTGGAAGTTTGAGGTGATTCTTCTAAATCGATTGCAATATTTTGTTTTAACAGTTTCGTTCGTTGCAGTCCGCGGTCTTTCAGGTTTTAGCAAATTTTTTACCATCCCAGTTGTATTAAAACGTTGTAATGTTTTAGTTACTGTTGAGCGTGATATAGGATTTCTCTCCGGATGCAAATTATTAAAAATATGACACACTTCTTCATGAGTTCTATTACGGATTTGACACTTGGAGAACAAAAGAGGTACTAAACAGTACTCGTTTATTTATTACTATGCATACAAACAACATCAATTAGTTTATCTAAATAGTTTTTTGCTCTAATGCAAAAAACTCAAAGGAGGTTGATTAAAGTGCTATATTCCTCGTTTTTACAAATTTTTTTACACTAAACTCAGTATGTATGAATTCAAAATAACAAGCTCTTTCAAAATCTGTAAAAATATATAGGGTGTCCCATTTAAATTGAAGAAGTTGATGGCATTTCCGGTTAAACCGGAAGTATATTATTAACAAAAAAATGTACATCAGATGCATTTTGTTCCATTGCACTTACCTGCAAATTTTCATAAATATCGTTCTTTTCGTTTAAAAGATATTTACATGGTTCCATACTTTATCCCAACCCATATTATATTGTAACATTTGTATATAAATAACCCTCAATATAGGTCCTATTTATCAGAGTCATGTGACCTATTCATTATCCACGCCTATTATTCACTGGTGAATGAGGTACGTCATTATACTTGAAGAAAAACACGTAAAATGTAAACATTATCAAACAGTCGTGGACAAACCATCTTTTCGATTATTACAGTTGTACCAGTTTTATGTAACGCACACTGTACATCGTATAACCCTGCAGTGGTAATCAGGTAAATTATTTTGCAAAAAGTAAAGGTATTCCAGTTAAACGCTACTGGTCCAAGTAGTTGATTGCCGATTACCCCTATCCAGACATTTATGCTAAATCTTTGCTGGTGCTTCGTCATTTTGATGTGCATTATGTAAATTAAAAATTACATTTCATCGCAAAATAAAATTGGAATCTTATTTCTTTTGTCCAGTAACCAGTTTGCAAAAAGTACTCGAGTAGGGAAAACTCCATCGAGCATCGCATGAACTTTTTGAAAGTGTAACGGATAGGTTTTCTTTATGAATAAAATTCCATATTAAGGATTTAGAAATTGCGGGATACATAGCAGCGAGTCTTCTAGTTCTAAACACCGGATTTTTTAACATCCAGGTGCTTACCAGTTTTAGTACTTTTAAGTACTAATGAACCGGTTTCTCTCTCAAATAAAGATATTGAATGCCAAAAACACAAAAAATTGATTTTTTTTGCGAAAACGGTGCATAATAGCAAATTCAAACAGGAGCACTTTTTTGGGGAAATACCTTAAGCCCGGTTCTGACGGTGCAATTCATCATGGCAATTTAGTTGTAGCAACTTTTCGCCACAACACGTCTCCTTTCAAAGTTACATGAGCGTTCACACCATGTTCATACTATTGTAGCAATTTCTTAGGGAAATACCATATTGAATAGATGAGGCTTTTACTTGATGAATATCCATACTAATGATGAAATAAAACAATTTAATTTGTTTAAATCTTCATTTCTAAAAATGAAGATTTAAACAAATTAAATTGTTTTATTTCAAATACCAAAAATTGTCAAAATTTTGAAAAAATGGTCAATAATTGCCAAATATGTTAAAAATTTTTGAAAAATTGTCAAAAATTCTTAAATATGGTCAAAAATTGTCAAAAATTTGGAAAAATGATCAAAAATTGTCAAAATCTGTCAAAAATGGTCAATAATTGTCAAAATTTTTGAAAAATGTTTAAAATTTTTGAAAAATTGTCAAAAATGGTCAATAATTGTCAAAGACGGTCAATAATTGTCAAAATCAATCAAAATTCGTCAAAAATTGTCAAAAATGGTCCAAAAGGATCAATAATTGTTAAAATTTTGAAAAATGGTCAAAAATTGTCAAAATTTTGAAAAAATGGTCAATAATTGCCAAATATGTTAAAAATTTTTGAAAAATTGTCAAAAATTCTTAAATATGGTCAAAAATTGTCAAAAATTTGGAAAAATGATCAAAAATTGTCAAAATCTGTCAAAAATGGTCAATAATTGTCAAAATTTTTGAAAAATGTTTAAAATTTTTGAAAAATTGTCAAAAATGGTCAATAATTGTCAAAGACGGTCAATAATTGTCAAAATCAATCAAAATTCGTCAAAAATTGTCAAAAATGGTCCAAAAGGATCAATAATTGTTAAAATTTTGAAAAATGGTCAAAAATTGTCAAAATTTTGAAAAAATGGTCAATAATTGCCAAATATATTAAAATTTTGGAAAAATTGTCAAAAATGGTAAAGAATTATCAAAAACGGTCAATAATTGTCAAAAACTGTCAAAATTGGTCAATAATTGTTAAAATTTTTGAAAAATTTTCAAAAAATTTTAAATATGGTCAAAAATTGTCAAGAATTTGGAAAAATCGTCAAAAATTGTCAAAAACTGTCCAAAATTTGAAAAAATGGTTAATAATTTCCAAATATTTTGAAAAATTGTCAAAAATTTGGAAAAATGGACAATTGTTAAAAATTGTCAATAATGGTCAAAAATTGTCAAAATTTTGAAAAAATGGTCAATAATTATAAAACCGTCAAAAATGGTCAATAATTATTAAAAATTGTCAAAATTTTTGAAAAATGGTCAAAATTTTTGAAAAATGGTCAAAATTTTTGAAAAATTATCAAAAATGGTCAATAATTGTCAGAACCTGTCAAAAATGCTCAAAAATTGTCGATAATTGTTAAAATGTTAAAATTTGGAAAAATGGTCGAAAATGGTCAAAATTTTTGAAAAATTGTCAAAAATTGTCAAAATTTTGAAAAAATGGTCAATAATTGCCAAATATGTTAAAATTTTTGAAAAATTGTCAAAAATGATCAATAATTGTCAAAATTCGTAAAAAAACTGACAAAAATGGTTAACATTTTTGAAAAATGGTGAAAAATTCACGAAAAATGGTCATTCTATTGTGCATAAGAAGCAAGCTTTTGTCGGCGGTCCGACGACCGCTCACCTTTTTTTTGTAATACTTTCTGTCATGTGCGTACGATGATATTTTTCAAGCGATCAATTTATTTGTAAAAATTTCTATATCATGAGCGAACGATACAATTTTGAAAGGATGCTATTCGAAATAATTTTAATTTACCATAGGCGTTCGACAAAATTTTCAAAAGAGGTATATTTATTTGTTTTTTCACTTCTGCCGGCAGTCACAACGACTGTCCATTCTTTTTTTTGTGTAAGACTTTTAAGTTAATGTAATCAATTATTAATTGATATTGTATTTTTAATGGTCGTCATCCCGTGAATGAATAAATAAAGAAGTAACCTACCTTATCTTTTGAGTTCAGTACAGCTGCCACTTGTGGTGGTATCCTAACAATAAAATGGGGATTTTGACTATTCAGTGGCAACCATACTCTGGATGGCAGATTCAGATTTAACGTTGTCAATTCAGCTACAAGTCTTGTGGTCTTCGCTTCCTTCGTAGGTATGGAACTAAGTAATTTGCCGATCATTATAAGTGCTTGCATAAATTCCAGTTCGGGTCTTAATCTAGGTGCCTGAAACAACAAAAATAAATTTCTGAAAAATCTAAAGTACCTATGTTGTAATTTCTTCAATTATTTATCTCTAGGGATTCATTTATTTGTCATCATTATTGAAATTACTTTTTCTTGTGACACATTTCTCAATTTATGAAACTACAAAGTGAAATATCTTACCTACTGTCACCCCTACCTAAAGGTACGCTATACCTGTAATTGCAAGCGACCTGAAGATGGGATTTCTATTATATACCGGCGATGTACAGGGTTGGATAGGCAAATAAAAGAATAAATGTGTGAATTATAATGTAAATCGTTTTAAAATTCTGGAGTTTTAGTGGCCCGCCCGGTAAGGGTATTGCATGTTAAATTAGGTTTTATTACGCTCTGTCTATTTCAAACAGACTGTAGTTCGTTTACTTTGTATATTTTTTAAATGAAAAAAATGTTATTAGCATTTTATTTTATTTGTCTTAAATATCAGAAAATATCTGGTTTCATCCAACGAGTTTTCCACATAAACCTTATCCGGTTTGTGATTTCCGCATTTCGCAAAATCACCCAAAAGCAAATGTCTACGGTCGACAGTGGAGCCGTTTTATACGCAGATTTTACAGATAGATTAGTTTTTATAAAATCGGAGGTTGTTAACATTAAACTGGTGTAGCTTTTATCATTTCGGGAAATCTGAATTTTGTGTGTAAAATTCCGACTTTTTCCCACTAATAATACATATCGAGAAAACAGTTTTATTTCATTTCCGTAAATAGATTACAATGACCCTAAAAATCTGGAGCATTCCCATAATTTAATTCGTTATGCATGTCAGGATGAAGATTACTCAATTTGTTAAATTAACCGAATAAAGAATTATGTTACGAAATGGTACTGAAACAAAAACGTATCGAATGATTATAGATTTTCAATTCATTTATTATAATCAGTAAGAGTATAAACTTTCTTTACCGAAATCAAAATCGGCAAATTACCAAGATTTTAAATTTAAATAGCGTTTGAAAGGAAAATAAGAAAAGTAAAGTAGAAAAAGGAAGGGAAAGAAGTCAGAAAAGAGAAAGTAAGAACTGAATGGGGAACGAGAAGTGAAAAAAAAACAAGGGACAAAATTAGATAGAAGGGAAGAGAGAGAAGAAAGTGGCAAGGGGGAAGTGGATAAAGGGAAGGAAGATAAATAAAAGAGGAAGAGAAACCAAGAAACAATTGAAAAAGAAAAGAATTAAGTGAAAAATTGGTAGTAGGAGGAAAAAGTAGCAGAAAAGGAATAGAAAAAAGAAAAACTCAAGAGATAAAATGAGAAAATAACAAAAAATTAAAAAGTGAGTGGAAAAGGGAAGTGAAATAAGAAAAAAGCAGCAAAAGTTACAGGAAGTAAAGTGAGATAAAAATTCAATAAAAAGAGAAAGGCAACGGAAAAATCTAAAAGGAGAAAGGGAGAGAATAGAAAAAAAGGAAGGGAAAAATCGAAAGAAGGGAAAAATGAAAAGGAAGGAGAAAGGGAAAGGATTAAAATTACGACTGAAAGGAAGGCGAGGAAGGAAAAAGGAAAGGGATGAACAGTTAAAGAAGAAAGGAAATTAAGGTAATGCAGATAAGGAATGGAAGGAAGGGGCGAAGGAATGAAAAGAGCAAAAGTAAAGGTAAGAAATAAAAGGATATGTAAGAGAAAGGAAGGAAAAGGTAAAGCAATTCTCTGAAAAATCGGTAATACAATAAAGTCGTAGGTTTTAATTGAAAAGTTTGGTCTGAAATACTTACCTAACAGATGCATTCAGTCTTTTCTCCCCTACCAAGAAACAATTGAAAAAGGAAAGAATTAAGTGAAAAATTAGTAGTAGGAGGAAAAAGTAGCAGAAAAGAAATAGAAAAAAGAAAAACTCAAGGGGTAAAATGAGAAAATAACAAAAAATTAAAAAGTGAGTGGAAAAGGGAAGTGAAATAAGAAAAAAGGAGCAAAAGTTACAGGAGGTAAAAATTCAATAAAAAGAGAAAGGAGACGGAAAAATCTAAAAAGAGAAAGGGAGAGAATAGAAAAAAAGGAAGGGAAAAAACGAAAGGAGGGAAAAATGAAAAGGAAGGAGAAAGGGAAAGGATTAAAATTAGGACTGAAAGGAAGGCGAGGAAGGAAAAAGGAAAGGGATGAACAGTGAAAGAAGGAAATTAAGGGAATGCAGATAAGGAATGGAAGGAAGGGGCGAAGGAATGAAAAGAGCAAAAGTAAAGGTAAGAAATAAAAAGATATGTAAGAGAAAGGAAGAAAAAGGTAAGGAAATTCTCTGAAAAATCGGTAATACAATAAAGTCGTAGGTGTTAATCGAAAAGTTTGGTCTGAAATACTTACCGAACAGATGCATTCAGTCTTTTCTCCCCTAAGATCGTTGACTACGTTTTGACAACTGTCAAAGCATACACAGCCGTTATCGAACGCCCTGCCTGAGCTCAAATCTCCCAAACTGAGTTTTGCCGTATTCGGTGCTCCCTTCTTCAGGCCAGGGAACAATGCTGATGCGTCACTGTGTGACCTCTGGTGGGTTTTTTTGATGTGTTGTGGGACGGTCAATTTATCTCCGACTGCAGAATTTAAAGAAGTGGTCATTACTTTTTGGTCCTTTGGTCTGAGTTCGTCGGAGAGTATGAGGTTGCGCAATTTGACGCCGTGAGGTTTCTTTTTGGTTGGTAGAGACGCATCTGAACTGAACGCGTCTAACAACCAGGCACACTTCAGTGAAAAGTCTATAGATTTTCTACATCTGAAACAAAACAAAATATATTAATCACAAGATGTTAAATTACAAGCAGTTATTTGTTTATTCTGGTTATATATTTTTAAACTGATGTGATGTGGTGAAAATATCTGTAGTTGAATCAAGCTAATTTCACACAAATTAAATCAAACGATAAAGTCGGTAAAACTTCCACTAGTTTCGGTAAATTTGAATGATTGAAAGAGAAATTAAATTACTTCAAGCTGAAAGCCGATTCTAAGTGATGTTTAACGACATCTACAAAGTAACAAATGAAACTATCTCTTGAATAGAAAAACTTATATACCGAATATTTTGAAGCAAGCCGTGTTTAGAATGGTAGAAGTATCTAATTTCCTTTTTGAAAAAAAGTTAACCAATTTTATCAAGCATAATTTAAACCTACCACACTCCTAAAGCTTGTGAAAAACCTTAAGAATCTTTCAAGCGGAAATTCACGCAATAGAAAAGTGTGTACAGTTCAATATTGATAAAAGATATAGAAGGAAAAGGATTATCATCATGTCGGATAGGGATAGTCAAGCAACCATTAGAGGACTGAGTTCTTGTGTAATCAGTTCCAAAATGGTATGGGAATATCTAGGGAAACTCAATGAACAGAACCTGAACCAAATGTTGACATAAGAAACCGTCTAGGCGATAAAAATTGAATAATATTTGAACTTTAGGCCAATCCCCTTCTAATTTACACAATAACTATCAAAATTATAAGTTTATTATCAAAAATTTCCATTTAAAAAATATTATACATTAATTAAAAATAAAAACGATCATAAAATAGAAAAGTTTTGGTTAAAAGTCAAGGATTTTATTTCAGAAATACGTCGGCACTGGTTTATATTATGCTGTTGTTTAAAAGACATTAGTGGTTCAATAAACACGAACCGTTTTAATATTACATAATTTAAAAAAAAAAGAAAAAAAATGTCAACCATATAACAGATTTCGATAAGAGAAATAATATCCGGGGTTGCAGAAAATGCTCTTGCAGACAGATTACTCTCTTCTACGATGATAAATATCAATCTCAAACGAAAATGAATTCAGCTAGTTTTAGAGAAACGTCGAGACAGCCGAAAGGCAACTGCTATATAGCGGAAAATTGAAAAAATGTCATCTGAATAACATTTATTCAAAATAAAAATAAAACAGTATAGCGAGGATTATTTCCTTCCTATTAATTTTGACCAATCGCTATCAAGAATTGGTATGTCAAATATAAATTTTAAGTGGAAAAATTACTTAACAACTGTCAACTTAGCTGTCAGCAGTTTTTCCGGAATAAAAATCGAAAAAAATTTCATGCAAGTTTGACAAGTTGACAGGTTTGACAATTAATAAAAATGTTGTATTAAAATAAAATGTTTATTTAACTCAGGAAATAATCTTACCAAATATCCCTCGAGCATTTAATTTTTCCTGTGGAAAAATTGGAACACTCGTTTCTAAGTAATCTGTTTTAACAAATAGCATTCGCGAAATTGGAAAAATCCTCGTCTTCGACTCGGATTTTTAAAACCACTCTCGCTCATGCTATTTGTTAAAACAAATTACTTAGAAACTCGTTTTTCCGGAAAAATTAAATGCACTAGGGATATTACCCCCGAGAAAACCATACTGTTGGGATTATATAAAAATATTCAGTTATAAAGGAAAGCGTCCACTAGGCGGATCGGGCCGGGCAGCATTGAAAAATTAAACAATTGCCTTTATTAGCAAAAGTTTGAGAAGGACGGATGTGAGAGGATTTGTTATCCATCGCAGTATTCGAAGTTTGTTCTTTTTTGAGGGTTTTGGATTTGATTAATTAATAATTGAAGAAATTCGACACGAAATACATGATGTGGATGTGGATAGTTTATACCACTAAAGAAAGTTATTAAGTAAAATCAATAAATAACTAATTCCACAACAAGATTACTTATATTAATCGACCGGTTTCACAAATAACATTTGCATCTATAATTTACTCGGGATTATTCTTAGTCGTTTTCGTACTTTCGCTACTTTCCAACTTTAACGTCTTGTATCTCAAAAAATAGTCATAGTACCGAAATGTGCCAAAGGACGCTTTTGTTTAAAAAATCAAACTCTAAAACATATCCAAGACCAGCAAATTCAATTGTACATAACGGAGTGCGGGGTACTTTGCCAATAGTCGTAGAAAAAATATTGCATGAAACTCATGTGTAAAGCGCCATTTTAAACTCAATATTTTGCTATCTATAAATAATTATTTTTTCTCTTTCGTCAACAGAGGATGTAGAAATAACCTATAATATTACTAGTACAATAATGAGTTCTATTATTGAACAGAAGTACAATAATAATAAGAAACAATTACAACGCCTTATTATGGGCAGGTATGAACTGTCATTTCAATACTTATTTAATTTGACGTCTGTCAGTTTTGAAATTTTCTTGTATTTTACGATATGTTTTACAAAAACAAAAATTTCGGTTTTTGAAAAATTCATCGCTTTGTCCTAATAGACCACCGTCGTCTAGTCTTGTAACTTTAAGAATATGTATATCCATCTGGCGGCTAGAGGTTAAAGCCACGTTTGGAGGTTGGTAAATAGAACTAAGCTATTGTAGATGGCAGAGTGTGTTACGGGAAACCCCAGAATGCTCAGACATCAGAATTTTAGGATGATGAAGTTTAGTATACCAAAAAATCTGGCACGCTTCAAACGATTTTTGATTTTTGCACTCAGTGTCAGTTTTTTTGTGTTGTACAAGTGATTTTACAATTGATTATTGTACTGTGGTAGGTGGTTTTTATATTGTAAAACGTACATACCTCTTATAAGTATTTTGTTTAGATATGGACCCCTATGAAAGGGAAATACGGCGTCTTCTTGCTCTAAATGATGAAGTTCCAAGTGACGAAGACATTTATGATTCCGATGACTCTATTTCTGATGTAGGGGCAGAGGAATTCAGTGATCACCAATCGGATTCTGAGCAAGATATGACAGAAGCAGAACTACATGTCGAGGAAAACGAGAATTCCATAGAAGATAGGCGATTATATATTACTATGGCAAAGATGGGACAAAATGGCTAAAACATACACCTCCTAGAAATGTACGTACTAGACAAGAAAATATTGTTCTACATTTGCCAGGCACTTGTAACATGTCTATCGACCTGTTTCGATTTTACGGAATAAATCCTTTTAATTAGCGCTCGTCGTCACTAGCCACATCCAATTATAGTTCTCTACCCTGACCGTAAGACAATTGACGTCTGCCAACGGACGCTTCCATTTTTTGCACAACCCCTTTCTGTTATCGACCGCCTAAGGGGACAGATCATCTTTCGCTATCTTTCATATCTTAAGTACCTATCTTATGAATTTTGCTGTGGTAAGTTCAAAATCATAATTTATAATTAATAAGCTTCTTCTAAAGTACTGTCTGATATAATTTTCGTATGCATTCTTTATTTTTTTACAGAGATAGACGAAATTAAATTCAACACGTGGTCATAAACTGTTCTTTTATACTAATATGGTAGTTTTAAGCCAAATATTCTTTTATAATTCACTGTTTTACTTTTATACAAACATTTTCAAGCTTTTTCAGTTGCGAAATAACTCTTTTAATTATAAAATAACATTTTTATAAATTACTATTAACCTATAAAATATTCTTTCGTAACGCCAGTGCCGGTTCCATATATTTCCTAAGCGCGATATTTTTTCATATAACTAAATCAATAACTTTTTGCTACTATTAGTTTCTTTCGGATCATTAGTACATTTTTTTTAATTTAGTCGATAATTGCTATTTTTACTGTTTTAACACGGGACATATAATGTTGGAAAGCTTTCTGTAAATTAAATCATTTTTTTTACTTTCAAATAACTGCCTTCCTTTTCTTTAACCTGAAAAGCTGACCAACATAATGTGCCATTACATTCAAGTTCCTACATATCCCTGATCCACCTGTACTTCTAGGTAAGAACAGCCCCTAGGCTAGAATATAACGCCGAGAATATAAACCCAAGAATATAACCGTAGGCTAGGATATAACCCAAGAATATAGCCTAGGATACAACTCGAGGATATAAAGCCAAGGATAGAACCCCAAAATACCGCCCTAGAACAGAACACATCAGTTCAGATCAAGACCTGACTTCTTCTCCAGGAAACCACTTTATCTAAGCTAAGTACCTATAAAAGTACAAATTCCTCTATTAAATTCCGTTATTCATTTCCTGTGGCAGAATAAATTAAAAATTTGTTTTTAATTCTTTTTTTATTAAAATCCTCAACTATAAAAGTTGGGGGAGATCCGCCCGGGGTCAATTTAATTATTAACTTATTTAAATTTTACAAGGCGTTTCTACCTTTTCCGCCTTAGTTTTTTGTAGTTTTCATCGTTAAAAAGGTAGTGGCGCCCTCAATTTTCACAACCCTTCTGTTATCCTTGTGTGACATAAACTTGGGGTCGAATCACCCTTGAGAGGAGTCTCTAGCCGGAGCCCTTCGAGCTGGTGCCCTGTGAGGTACAAACATTTACCGTTACAAATTGGCGCCCAACTAAAAGCAGACATTTACCGTTACACACTATTGGTATTGCAAAAAATGCAACAACTCCGATTGAATCGTGGAACCTTCTGTTTAGTAATGTCGTTGTCACTGTGGTCCACTATACGAATCTTTATATTAGAAACAAGAGATGTAAAAGAAACATCAGTTGTGGAAATGCGAGCTTTTATTGGTTTGCTATATTTGGCACGCCTAGATCATGGATTTCGAAAAAATCTAAAAGAATTTTGGGCTCGAGATGGGCTAGGTAGCGAAATATTTACTGCGACTATATCAGAAAGGCGATTTAGATTTCTTCTAAGAGTAATACGTTTTGACGACAAAAATACTAGAGCGGAAAGACAGCAAACAGATAAATTGGCCCCTATAAGAAATATTTTCGAAACATTTGTTCAGAATTGTAAAAGTTATTATTCTGTAGGTGAGTATGTCACTCTGGATGAAATGCTATTTGCTTTTCGGGGCAAATGCAGTTTTAGAATGTACATACACAACAAACCAAAAAAGTAAGGTATAAAAGTGTTTGCCACTGTTGACGCTAGAGTCTTTTATACAAATCATATGGAAATATATGCAGGACAGCAGCCACCTGGACCCTACAAACTAGATAATTCCTCTAGCGCGGTTACACTGAGAATGTGTCATTCTTTGACCTGTTCAGGAAGGAATTAAACGATGGATCGTTGGTTTGTTTCTTGCCCAGTTGTCGAGCAACTTAAAATAGACCACAGATTGACAATTGTAGGTACTATTAAAACCAATAAGCCACAATTACCAGATTTTATCACCAATGTAAAAAATCGTCCCGTACAGTCTTCTATATTTGCTTTTGGAAAACACATGATGGCTTCGTCCTATGTCCCTCGAAGAAATAAAAATGTCTTGTTGGTGTCTTCCTTTCATCGTGATGACACAGTGGATCCAGTAAGTGGTATGCCAGAGACAATTCTATTTTATAATTCTACAAAATGTGGTGTAGACATTGTTGACAAAATGTCTTCTACCTATAACGTTACAAGAAACACGAAACGGTGGCCATTAGTAATTTTTTATGGGATGCTGAACGTTTGCAATGGCAATGCTTTTGTCATAACTAGATTCAATAAATAACCCAGACGAAGATTATAGTAAAAATAGGAGGCTATTTGTAAGAAATCTTGGGCTTGAATTGATAAAGGAACACATGTGTTCCAGAACCTCTACATCTGGGTTACACACATATATCCAGACTTCAATTGCCAAGTTTACTAAACCTCAAGCTCTACTAGATCCTCCCCCCAATAAAAGAGGACACTGTAAATATTGAAAAAAGAGGAAAACAATATATTTTTGTAAGTTGTGCAAAAAATGGTTATGTATGGACCAAATTTTTGCGTGTTGCAGAGACTGTGTGGATAAGATGAAAGAAAATCATAACGTGAATTAGACCTCCAATATTTTCTGCATATGTTTGAATTTTTGTTATATTTTACGTTCCTTAATTTCATAAAACATAGTTCTATTAGTCTTAAACGAAAAAATGTTAATTTTTTGTTCCTTTGTATTTTTTTAGTATTTTTTAAATAAAAGTGTCAAAATAGTAAGATTTTCGTAATACTTTTTTATTATATGGTAAGATTGGACATTTAAATTTTTTTTTACAACTGTTAACTGAAAAACCATTATACTAAATAGATTACAGTGAAATTTTCCATATAATACCATATTAGACAAAAATAGTACGTCATCATTATTGGTCCTGTCAATAAAAAAATAAATAAAATAAAATTTATATCTAAATTTTATTTTTATTTTAAATTATTGGTTACAAAAAATGGAAAAAATCTAGTTTAGTGAACCAACGCGGATTTTGATGAAATATTTTTTTTTTAATTAATTCGAAGTCGCTGAACACGAAAATGAAAAAAGAAATCGGCGCTCTCTTACCAAAAACGAGTTATGAATTTTTGAAGATGAGTTCAGATCAGCACTGCACTGGTTTTATTGTCATATAATAACTGATTTAAATGATGCATTATAAAGTCTACACAATGTTAATTACACTATAATTACTTTTTACGATATTCCTCTCACACACACATTTAAAAAACACTGATATTGATATTCATTTCTTGTAAATTCTTTTTTTAATTCCTCAATTATTATATATTTTGACATTTTCATGTAACATGACTGACATATAAGTTTTGGTCTGTTTCTTCTTAGTCGTACAACTTGTACCTAATAGCATATTCAGCCATAAAAGATATTTAGCCACTTGAATTAGTTGCTGAGTATATTCGTTTTCATGATCGTGACCATATCGTGACATAGAAGATATAAACAAGATGAACATCATGAACATACACCTATTTTTCCGATAGCTAGCGCCGTATTACAGCTGAAACATTTTTTTTCAAATTTTGAGAGATGTTGATTTTAGGAAGATGGTTAGTTTTGAGATAAGTTTGGTTGATATTTATCATTTATTTGAAGGATAATGAACCATTCAATTTGATCATTGAGGATGCTGAACAATTTTTTTTCTCTGAATTGCACTCATCAATTAATTCTTTAAAAAAATCACCTCCTCAGTTGTTCGGCCTCTATAAACACTGCTGACAACGAAAATAGTTGCTGCAGGTGTAATTCCAAATCAAATTTTTAACATACTGCTAATATTATAAGACTTTGGTTATCAGAAGCTGTTTCCCCTTTTTAGAAAATTTGAAAATTCTACTAATATCGCTTCCCGACCAACTAACACCGATCAAAGTGAAATCGCAATCGCTTCTTATCATCTTGATACATTTATTAGATTGGATTTCCGTTTGAAATTCGCGCGCGAATTGCGAAACGTCGATCCGGCGCGCCTTTCTCACAGTATGTAGATGGCTGTTCATATAATTTTTCCATAACCGATTTCAGTTAAACGAAAGTTGAGCCAAATACAGCGCCAGCTATCGGAAAAATAGGTGTATGTTCATGATGTTCATCTTGTTTATATCTTCTATGTCACGATCATGAAATCGAAAATATTCAGCAACTAATTCAAGTGGCTAAATATCTAATGGCTGGATTTGCTATTAGGTACAAGTTGTGCGACTGAGCGGAAACAGACCAAAACTTATATGTCAGTCATGTTACATGAAAATGTCAAAAGATATAATAATTGTGGAATTAAAAAACGAATTTGCAAGAAATGAATATCAATATCAGTGTTTTTTAAATGTGTGTGTGAGAGGAATATCGTAAAAAGTAATTATAGTGTAATTAACATTGTGTAGACTTTATAATGCATCATTTAAATCAGTTGTTATATGACAATAAAACCAGTGCAGTGCTGATCTGAACTCATCTTCAAAAATTCATAACTCGTTTTTGGTAAGAGAGCGCCGATTTCTTTTTTCATTTTCGTGTTCAGCGACCTCGAATTAATTTAAAAAAAAATATTTCGTCAAAATCCGCGTTGGTTCACTAAACTAGACTTTTACCCAAAAAATATTGTACCTAACTTTTTGGGGAGGAATTTTTCGCATTCGCACTAAATGCAGCACTCCCTTCTATCGTGCTGCAAACAAAGTGCTTATGCGAAAAATTCTATTTCCCAAACAAGTTAGGTGAATAAGTAATTTTGTGTTGCTACGCCATATAATAAACACAAGTGTAATGGTAGTTTTATTTATTTAATCATTAAAAGAGATAGATAGAAAGATAAGTTCAGATTGCTCTAGCTACTGAGAATTTGCATTGGAAATCAGTGTCCCAACTTTCTTGAAACTCGATACTTCTAACTTAAAACTTAAATTTTCTGCTAAAAACAGCTGCATAAATTTACCACTTTATTTAAACTGCATTCGCCGCAGTGTTGGCGGAACACGTAATTCGATTATGTCGAACTAATTTAAATGAAACAGAGTTCGAGTTTTAAACGCATAGAGACACCAACGTTGATAATAAAATTAACTTGTCTAATAACATTTAAATCCACGGACGGTTATTTAGTTTATGACTATGATAAAAATTTAAAAAATTCTATTTTTGTACACATGATAATTTTGATAACATACATTCCGGGATTAAAAGGTTTAAAACAAAGCCATGAAACACAAGATGTAATGTAGTAGTAGTACAAAATTTAAAACAGTCAATCAGCACTATTCTGTAACTGAAGTAGAGATGAAGGCATCTAATCGAAATCATGACATATCGAAATGTTAGATGGTTTCAAGGCTTTTTGGGCAATCGGTAAAAAAGTTATCGTTACAAATACCAACATTCCAATTCTTCCTGAATTTCATCTCCACACAAAATACCCAAATCTGTTTCATCTGAACATCACGACGGTAGAAATCTTGCAGGGCTACGTAATGCACTGATTCCGATTTGACTACTTACTCGACTTAGATCTGACTCATTTCTATTGGAGTTACAGAATAGGGCTGATTATTATAAGAACTTATAAAACAGGTTTGTAGATACTTTTGTGCAGTCGAATGGAAAGCTAATATGTATAATTCTAAAAATATCTATTCCTCAGTTTAATCTAGAATACGAAAAATATCTGATTGCAGAACAATAACAGCCAATTATAAGCCTTGCATACACTTTGAGTTCATGGTGTTTTATTGGTTGCTAGATTATTTAACAATATGTGAGTAAGAAATCCGGTTTTGTCCTCTTCTTCAAAAATATCGAAAATTGTCATCGTTTGGTGGTTAAATATGATATGTCCTGCCAAAACATTTCTCTTCGGCATGGAATTTTAGAATTATATTTTTCTTCGAATATTTTTAATCACCTTTGTTAACTGAAAATACTCTGGTTTTCTTAAATTCAATTCTTCGTTTTAAATCAGCTACACTAACAACCACTATTGCAATAATAGGGAACTTTCCAATTTTTTTTATTGAATAATATCATTAAGAGGCGTCTAAAAGTCCTAATCTTCGAGGCATTTTTTTTAATCAATATTAACGTGGAAAACTTAGTTTAAAGTTCCGTGATATTTAAAACAATTTGAAACGACCTCCACAGTCCATAGCGAGTGACGTAAAACAGTAGTATGGCCAGCTGTGTAACCATCACCGGCCACAACAGATATTCCAATTCAAGGGATTTTCGGGGTTTCTTAGGGACAATTTTTGGAATTATTTTTTAAACTGCATTATAAAATTATAGGCATTTTTATCTATCACCAATTATTTCATGTGTTTTATTCGGAATAATTTACATAAAAATGAAAAAACATGTCTTAATTATCCTGAGCCAAAAAATTTATTGAAACTGCACACATATTTTCAAAGTATATTTATGAGAAGTTTTTTAAATATTCAATTACTTTTTTACTACAGCGTAATATACCTATATATCATGCGAGATATTATGAAGCTGTAACATTATTCGAAACTGGAGGCAACTGGCAACACTGCACGAAGAGATCGTATTCGTAATATATTTCGTATCATTTTCGTTCTGCATTGTTTTTATTTTTCGGCTGTTAGTTCATTTGTGACATTTAGAGATAATGATAATATAATAATTGACTAAACCTGTAAATTGTTTTCAGTTTTCTTATAATTTCAAATTATAACAATATCAAAGCTAGCAACATAATTTTGTTGTTTATTATAAGAACATTTAAATTAAAATCTATTTTTGAAAAACCAAAGTACATAACACCTTCTGTATTTACCTATTTGCTTTAACACCAAGAACTTCTCCAAGAGAAAATTTTTCACTGTTTTTGATAAAATTCGCCATCATAATCATATCAACACATGGCAGATTGTCGGATTGGCCCTAGTAATATCCTTCTTTAGTCATATTAAAAATATTATGAACACAAACAAAATTTCACAAAGTCTAATAAATCAAAATCAAATGGAAATACTAAAAAAACGTGGAAACACTCGAGTAAACAAGACAGTTCAATACACGTTCGTACTTTGTCGCATTGACGCGCGCGCAGTACGAACTATACTGTTCTAACGTCACAACCAATAGCAATGCGTTTACAAAATAAATTGAATTTTTCGGCATTTTAAATTCGTGATTTTTTCATGCCAGTCATTTGTCATTTTCATGCAATGTATTCTTATGATTTATAGCACACTTTTACTATAGTTTATTTCAGAAAGGTATAGAGTAATAAAACCTCATTAGGTATGCAAAGGGAGCACAGAGTGACCCAACGAATATTTAAGCCACTTTCATAGTTTGGCATTGATTTCATTGTAAAATTCTTTCTTTTATCAAGTGCAGGTGGTACCATCCGGGTTGGGGTCAATATATAGGTTTAGCCTGTTGTTATCCATTCACAAACACTGAAAATAGTGTGCCAAGGGCGTGCCGGTAGGATACTCGTAAAAAGGAAAGAATTTTATTTTAACAGAATAAAAATTAGGCATTATGTCCATAGTATTAGGTACACTTATTTTTTATTGAACATTATACAAAAAATACATTATATAGAAATTAAATTATAAAAAATCATAATATTCTTCGTCATCTGAGGAACTGTCATCTCCTCTTGACGTTATAATTAACGGGTCGACGGTCCGATCGATCAAGTAGTCAAGATCCCACATTTTCTCCTCTTCTTTAATGACATGCTGGACTGCTTTTCGCCAGTTCTCTGGTGTCACCTCCTTAATGGTTTGATCAAACAGTAGCTTAACGTCTTTCATTTTGAATGTCGTGTTGTGTCTTGCTACAAATCCTTTCACTTGCGCCCATACAAGTTCTATAGGATTTAGTTCGCAATGATATGGCGGTGTGCGCAGCACAGTTACACTATGTTTTTCTGCTATATCTTCCACGGCGTATTGCATAAAACGATGTTTGTGTAAATTTGCTATAGCTAATAGTTCTTTTTTTATCAAATTATCTTCAAATTCAATACTTTTGGTGGTTAACCAGTCAATAATTTCTTGTTTTCTCCAAGATGAAGTTGGAATCTTCTCTATGAGTCGAGAATAATAACTCGCGTTATCCATAACTACTACTGAATCAGCCGGAAGATATTTTATCATTTCACCAAAATAGTCTTCAAAAACCATGTCCTCGTGGTAATCTCCCGTATGGCACGACTGAAAGGTTAGCAAACCTTCTTTTAAAAATTCCTCTTCGCTTCCAATATGGACGATTATTAGTCTTTTCCCTTTACCTGAAGGCACCTTAATACCCGTTGACAGGCCTTCCATGAAAGCTTGGCGAGCACTGGTTATATTTTTATCTTGCCACATTTTTGGTACTGTATAACCTTTATTGATCCACGTCTCATCAAGATAAAAGATTTTCTTCTGCTCTGTTCTGTACTGCTTTATACTTCTTAAGTATGTTCGTCGCCAGCAAACAATTTCATCGCTTTCCAGTAAAAGTGCTTTACGGTTATGCTTTTCCCAGGCAAAATCCATATTTCTCAAAGTGGTCCATAAAAGTTTTTTAGTTATCAATGCAATACTGTCATCCTGGCCAAGCTCCATTAAAATGCTATCTAGGGTTGGTATATATTTTTTAAAATAAAAAGAGTGAACTTTTCTTCGAATTACACTTTTGGTGTCTTCATCAAGGACTTTTACTGGTCTGCCTGGACTTTTCTTGAGAGGCTCCACTTGGCCTGCTATTGTGTAGGGATTACCTAAGTAATCCCTACACAAGATTTCGATGTTGACACTTCAGGCCAAAAAACATACTTTTCCTAATTCTCTTACGCAATTACTTGAAATTTTAATATTACAAACAATACTATTTCAAGACCTACGCCTATGGCCGACACCGAAATTGAGCCGAACTGGACGGAATTCCCCATTTTATTACGCTATACCTTTCTGAAATAGACTATAATTAAAATTTTAGTCAAGTTCCCTATCAATAACAACGCATTCAATGTTCATTTTACCACGTTTTTATTAACTCGCTTTCTTGTCCGGGTGGAACTTTGTACATGATTTTAAACTTATTTCCCGATGGGTTGGAGACTCGAAATTTTCAACATAATTCAGAATTGGATGACAATAAAAGAAAATATAGAAATAATTTAAAAAAATTGAGAATTATTGATAAAACGTCCCTTTTTAGGTTTGACATACATCATATATGGTCTATAGACATCAAAAAAATAATAGTTTAATACTATTAAAACGCTTTACAAAATTTGAAAAATAATTTTCAAAGAACAGACCGTTTACTACGAAGCAACAACTACTTCTCGGGCTATATGCCATACATTGAATTACACTCCTAAAGTAAACAGGGTTGGTATATCTTTAAGATAGAACCAACCATTCTGGTTTTATAAAGCGTTATAATAGTATTAAACTATTATTTTAAGACGTCTATTGATCACGCTTTACTAAAATGACAATTTTTTACAGGTAACTGTAAATAAGTAAATCATATTATGGTCTATATATAAAATACAATATTAGCTTTGTTCCAACTGGCGTTACAACCGTTTTTGGTCTCGTTTGCGCAAGTGCTGTATTTCTTTCACGTTCCAACTGATTTTATGTATCGTTCTAGGGACTGCTTGGGACGGTATACAAACTGTACCTTCTGGAAGGGATGATAAAGTTGATGTGTCCATCCCAAATTCGAGTTTGCGCACTATACAGTACTCGAAACGATTCCAGTACGGTTCGTAAATGCCAGTTGGAACAAACCTAATATGACTTTATAGCCGAACGGTATAAACCTTTGCATGCCGAAAATTATCGAATCCTGGACACGGTGAAAATGTTTTTATTATTATCTAGTGACATTTGTATATGAATAACCTTCAATGTAGTTCCTATATTAATCCGTAAACACAACTTATAATAAATCGAAGTAAAAAGTAAATGAAATAAAAAAATTATTTTAATATACCACGTTTTTAAAACGAACTAAAAAGCTAAAAAGTAAAAAATATTTTTTTTAGCAACTAAAAACGTGGGGCGCAAGCGACAGTTCTATAAAAATGTAGAAAGTAGCTATCGATAAAAAATATATATTAATCCATTTACATAATAAGTAATAAAATAAAACAAAAAATGCGCCACAATTTTTTACTTTTTAGTTTGTTTTAAAAACGTGGTACATTAAAACATTTTTTTAATTTTAAACAATTTAAATTTTTGTAGTTCTTACTTAGTGTTTTTATTATTCATTTTATCATAAGTAATGTTTACAATTTGACTACTGTCATTTATAAAAACTAAGGTTAGAAGGTATTGGATTTGCAGTGGCGACGACGTGGTGAGAAAACAAACTTCTTATATAGACGATTTGAGGACAGGTTTTGTCAATTTCTCCGTATGAGTTCGATCTCCTTATCTAGCGTCCATGGTGGTGATGATGATGTGATTTCTCGACTGGTCAAGTATTATTCACATATTAAGTTAGGTTTTGTCTCTAACCTGATTCGAGGAGAGGACCAGGTCGACAAGAGAGATTGTTCGACCATATGGTGGTATACAAGTTATGATGTGGGCTGGAATAATTATCCAATAATTATAATTTTCCATCCCGTTTTTGTGGAAGGCACTTTGGTTTAATATCAATATATTGACCTTATCTGCAGATTTGCGTTAGGCGTCCATTAATTACGTGAAGCAATTTTGAGGATTTTTAGAACCCCTCTCCCCCCCTTAGTGAGATGTAGTAAGATTTTTCTCGAACCCCCCTTTCCTAATATTACGTGAGATTTTTCAAAATGTGTGTTTTGGATGTAAAAACGTTGGATTTATTTTAAAAAGAAGAATCGAAGGGCTACTGTGCTGCTCTGCGGCGTTCGGACGAATACGATAAACATGATTGAGTCAGATTTAATTCACGTTTTTTATTTTAATTTAACTCAACTTTGGCGCAATTTTACATCGTTTTTTGCTAGAAAAAATTACGTGATATTCGCCAAAACCCCATCCCCCCACTTGAGATTTAGTTAAATTCGACTCGAGCCCCTACCTCCCCCCCTTTAAATCGATTGTTGTGTTAAGAATTTCAATAAAATTAGTGCACTTGTTAACTTTTGTTATTTCTTCAAAGAGAAATCTTATTACTCTGACATTGGGATGAACGCATTGCTGACTAATAAATAATCATAAAACAGTTTGTCACTTTGTATATGCGGGGAGGTGCTCCTATTGTTTTGGTTCCTTAAATTTCACTCTAGAATAAAATGCGAACGGAAGACCCAACGAATAGGATAAACGAGGGTTGTTTTTTATATTTTGCATATACAGCTAGAAAAAAAAACAGTAGATAACTTATTGTAAGACATTTTTTTTTCTCACCCTGTTATTCTTAAAATAGTTTTCGTTTCAAGTAAAATAAATTAAATCATGGGTACACCCTAATATTTCAGAAATGCATTTCTCGACAGTTATCTGAAATAGATAAGTAAAACAACATATTGTCACGTAGTCGAGGTCACGAAAGGGGAAAGAAAGGTTTTAAGAACGATTTGGGTTTTAGTTGCTAGAAGATAACTAAAGTGTTCACTTGAGTCGGATAAATTTAAATATATAAAATATAGTGTGTATTGTGGTGCATGTCAGAAATTAAATAGGTGAGTCTACCTCACAGAGTAATTCATGTTTGCCTGTTATTTGATATTTGAATTTAAAAGATATTTTATCACATAGGGTATGTATATTTGCTAATTATTTTTAATAATAACTTTGTTTAAAGTTCTTTAATATTCAACGTTATCAAGAACATTAATTTATTGTTGCATTTCCTATTCATCCAATCCTACTGTACTGTGGAGAGTTTGTGCCACTTGCAGTTTAACTCACATACCTATACTGTATTGTGGAGAGTTTGCGCCACTTGCGGTTTGTCCATTCCTGATACAGGGTGACTTCTCACGTCACCTTTATCTCCTTCCACCCCCCCCCCTGTATTGTGGAGAGCTTGAGCCACTTGCAGTGTAACCTTATTTAGCTGTACTGTGGAGAGTTTGTGCCACTTGCAGTCTAACTCATATACCTATACTGTACTGTGGAGAGTTTGCGCCACTTGCGGTTTGTCCATTCCTGATACAGGGTGACTTCTCACGTCACCCATATCTCCTTCCACCCCCCTGTATTGTGGAGAGCTTGAGCCACTTGCAGTGTAACCTTATTTAGCTGTACTGTGGAGAGTTTGTGCCACTTGCAGTCTAACTCATATACCTATACTGTACTGTGGAGAGTTTGCGCCACTTGCGGTTTGTCCATTCCTGATACAGGGTGACTTCTCACGTCACCCATATCTCCTTCCACCACCCTGTATTGTGGAGAGCTTGAGCCACTTGCAGTGTAACCTTATTTAGCTGTACTGTGGAGAGTTTGTGCCACTTGCAGTGTATTATTATTTTGCTGTACTGTGGAGAGTTTGTGCCACTTGCAGTGTTTTATTATTTTGCTGTACTGTGGAGAGTTTGTGCCACTCGCAGTGTATTATTATTTTGCTGTACTGTGGAGAGTTTGTGCCACTTGCAGTAGTTATAATATTGTTTGTGGAGAGTTTGTGCCACATATTCCTTACATGCACTGGGGAGAGTTTGCGCCCCTTGCACCTTTCCTAATAACCCTAAATACTTACTATTAGGCATTTATTTTTGATCAAGTGAAGTTTTAACTTTACTTTAGTACTGATATACATAATCACAGTTCAAACACATAAGATGCACCTTGTATATTATTAATACTTTCATTAATTTTGGGGATTTCAACTATACTAATCGTTAGTTAAATAATTAATCATTATTTATGGCAAATTGAATACTCAGAGTGTTTTTCTATCTAATTCCAGGTACGTCATCTCGGTTGTTCAACCTACTTGGACCATGTCTACATGGACTGTTCAATTAAATCCAGGCATCACGTCCAGTGTCTTGTAAATAGTTATTTTCAACATTTAGATTTGTTTTATTATCTATATTATAAACAATTGAATGTAAGTACACAGTAAGTAATTAAAAGTTAAATTCTAATTAAATATATCAATCTTTACAAATTACTCATTCTCCTCAAGTCAAGTTTTTTATTCATTACATTATAAACACTATCATTTTTCAAAGTATTCTACACGAAGAGAAATGCATTTTTGCATCTTTTGGAACCAATTCTGGAAGCAGTTGGTTGATTGGTACATTCAAAATAGAGTTTTTGAATGCGTTAACTGCATCTTCTGGGAACTGGAACTTTTGACCACGAAGTTCATTCTTAATTTTTGGAAAAGTAAAAAAGTCTTTAGAACTTAGGTCGGGACTGTATGTAGGATGGTCCAACAATTCGATGTTTTCTTGCTCAATTGTTTTTCGAACTGTGTGGGAACTTGCATTGTCTTCTGGAAAACAAATCGATATGTACCAATCAGCAGTAACAGTTCTTTGATCTTGTTGCTACATGAGCCGCTTTTGAGACAAATGTCGCCTCCATCTTTTTGGAAACACTTCGAGAACGGATAACTTTCGTCGTTTTTGGTTCATCTTGGAACAACCAAACAGCCGACTGACGTTTATTTTCGGGTTCATAAGAGTAACTCCAGGATTCATCACAACCGACGATACTGTATACATTTTTTGAGTTTCCTGCGTTAAACCTGTTTAAGAGTTTTTTTTGACACCAATTGATTCTAATTTTTTTACAGATAATTCTTCATGTTAAATTTTTTGAATTGTGGTCTTTGGAATGTCCAATGATGCTCCAATTTCACGATATGTAACATGACGATATTAGTGGATCAGCTTACGTACAGCATCGACGTTTTCCTGGGTGACTGCCGTTGTTGGTGGATTTGTTCTTGGATCGTCGATAAGATTAATCCGTCCACGTTTAAATTCTCCATACCAACGAGAAATTGTCGACTGATGTGGTGCTTCATTGCCGAAAACAGAAACTAACTCAGTAAGGCATTCTTGTTGAGACAACAGTCTTCGAAAATTGTAAAAAATTATTGCGAAACTATGTACTTAGAGACCACTTACTGACCTCCATTGTTCATATTTTCTTTTTACAATAAAACAACCTATAGAATAGTATTTTTACGTGACTTTTATACTATGTGTACGCCTTCCTGTCATAGAAACTACTGTTATCAAATGTGCTTCTGTAACAGCTCCTAATTAAAATCCAATCATTTCAAGAAAAGACGTAGTTCTAGCCTAGATTAATTAATATATTTATTGAGATTTTTTGCTTCATAGACTTGTTCTACTTTTGCAAAAGCAAAATATGAACGTATGTGTTGTTTAATGAAACAGTTTTCACTTAAATAATGAAAAAATATAATTATTAAAAAATCTTCTACTACAGTAGTAATAAAAACGAGAAAGTTGTTTTTTTTGCGATTAATATTAATTCCCACTTAGTTCCAATTTAAATGCAAATAGAAAGTAAATAGGAAGAGAAATTAGTACTAATGCAGTGGTTTTTTTTATAAAGCCATAACGCATCAGATAATTTGATTATTGTTATCTAATATTATAAAAATTATATTGTGTCAAATAATGTTACGGCTAGAAAATAATTATTGATAAAATTACGTTTCGGTGACTAATTATATTTTTAAACTGTTTTATTGTTGTGGGATCTGATTATATCTCATCCAATTTATCAAATGAAGCATATACTTAATCGGTTTTATTCTTGTTAACATAACGCTGTGCTGGAACTCGAAAAGTGGTCAATCCAAGATATTTGGTACAAAATAATGCTGAGAATAGTATACTAAAATGTTTTTGTTATTTATTTAAATAGTTTTTACTTGTGAGATAAAATTATACACACTACTATGGCTAATTACTATTTATTTATTCAAAGAAACACACACTGTATTAAACTTAATTTATTTACACACTTTACTTAATGTCTACTAATTTATTTACACTCAGTATAATAGTTCTAATTTATTCTTACCACTTGAATATTACACTATTTATCTTCACTATTTCATTCACTATCCGATTACTAAGAACTTGTGTAAACTGTCTGTGAACTAACTCTTTACTGTCCATTTCACTAATTGTCAACTCACTCGAAAACCCGCGTCTATATAGTCTTTATCAATTCTGGAAAAATTTTGAACTTCCACGCCCGTCCTATGAGTAAACAAAGCGTCTTTTCGAGAACATTCTCGAAGAGCGCAGTCGTAAAAATTTATAGTCGAGAGACAAGCCACATTATATTGGAGCATGGATCCAGCATTCGGGATTCCCTTGATTCGTCAAACAATGTCGCGGAACATTTTCACGAAATTGAAAGCGAACTTTCATATCGCCGACAACGACCATTTGAATATTTCTGATTTCTGATAAGTTCGCGAAGACTCGACCATTGTTTGACATGCTCAACAAACGTTACGCACAGTTTGGTATTTTTGAGGAACATTTGTCGATTGACGAGACGATGGTTCCCTACTTCGGCCGTCATTCAGCGAAAATGTTCATACGAGGAAAACTGATTCGTTTCGGGTATAAATTGTGAGCTATCTGTTCGCACACTGGTTAAGTGATTCAGTTCATCCCATATGCCGGTGCATCCAGCATTTACAAAAAGAGTTTGGTACTCGGTGCATCTGTAGTAATGGAAAACTTGAGTCATTGTGAGCATCCAGTGCAACACATCCATTACTTGATGTACTTGCTTGTAACATGTCTATCGACCTGTTTCGATTTTACAGAGTAAATCCTTTTAATTAGCACTCGTCGTCACTAGCCACATCCAATTATAGTTCTGTGATCCCAAACTCTTCAACCCTGACCGTAAGACAATTGACGTCTGCCAACGAACGCTTCCATTTTTTTGCACAACGCCACGTGAAACACCCCTTTCTGTTATCGACCGCCTAAGGGGACAGATCATCTTTCGCTATCTTTCATATCTTAAGTACCTATCTTATGAATTTTGCTGTAGTAAGCACAGCCCCTAGGCTAGGATATAACCCAAGAATATAACCCCTAGGCTAGGATATAACCCAAGAATATAACCCTAGGCTAGGATACAACCCGAGGATATAACCCCGAGAATATAGCCAAGGATAGAACCCCAGGATACAGCTCAAAATACCGTCCTAGAACAGAACACATCAGTTCAGATCAAGACCTGACTTCTTCTCCAGGAAACCACTTCATCTAAGCTAAGTACCTATAAAAGTACAAATTCCTCTATTATATCCCGTTGTTCATTTCCTGTGGCAGAATAAATTTGTGTTAATCCAATTTTTATTTTTTCTAAATCCTCAACTATAAAAGTTGAGGGAGATACCGCCCGGGGTAATTTTTAGTAACTTTTTTATTTTTAACTTATATTCAAATTTTACAAGGCGTTTCTACCTTTTCCGCCTTAGTTTTTAGTACTTTTTATCGTTAAAAAGGTAGTGGCGCCCTCAACTTTTACAACCCTTCTGTTATCCTTGTGTGACATAAACTTGGGGTCGAATCACCCTTGAGAGGAGTCTCTAGCCGGAGCCCTTCCAGCTGGTGCCCTGTGAGGTACAGACATTTACCGTTACATGCTGAAAGAGATGGGCTACTGCGCAACCGGCACTTTATACTTCTCGGGCTGTATGCCCCGACAGACATTGAATTACACTTATAAGTTAAACGGGGTTGGTATATCTGCAAGATATAACCATTCTGGACGGATGACATCTACCTTGTACTGATGAGGCGCAAATACTCCGAAACCGGTCTACAAGTGATGTTGTCCCTTCTAATTACAAATCAGAATGGTTGGTTATAGGTCTGTTCCAATCACAATCACAAATGATCAGAGAATAGTCGACCATTGCAATCAGTGATAGGAATTACGCGAAAGTAAACTCGTTGTTTGCTATGACCAGTTATTCTCTGATCGTTTCTGATTGCGCTTGGAACAGACCTTATATTTTGCAGATAAACCAACACTTACAAGGTACAAGTTTAGTTTTACGGAATGCACAAACTATTAGCAAAATTAAGTTTTTGTCGAAAAACCCTTAATATATAAGTCTCCCATATGGTGCATTCTTTGTGAATGACACTGTGTAAAACTAAATTTGAATATATTCCTCATTGTTCAATTTAATTAAATTAACAGCAAATATCTTCAACATCTTAACTTAGAAAAAGGTCCCAAAAGGGGGGTAATATGTCAGTTGGGCCAAAAAATCAGGTAGTTCCTAATCCTACCGTTCCGTTGGGCCTAGAATATGAAATCAAGAGATTAACTACCTGCACCCTTAATAATCTTTTAATACAATGTTGCGTAGTATAGGTACGTGTTTCAACAAATTGATAACAATAAATATTTCTAGTTTAAGAGTCAGTTTTCATTAATTCAGTCTTTGATTAAGATGGAATCATTCCCAGTGTATTTAATGTATAATGAGAAAGGTTATTGTATTGGTTATGGATAAATTTAAATTTTCTAAAGCAAATACATTAAAGTGCGGTAAGATACGTTGGAGAGGTGTGAACCGCAAATGGGTTTAGGTTAGGTTAGGTATACCAAAAAAAGGCAAGATTTTATTAATGATACAATTATAAAATTTAAGAGTAACTGTTTTTCTCGTTTTAATTTTATTAAATGTTTATGGAACAAATTTTTACCTACTTCTTTGGAATAAATTACTATTTAGTGGATCTGTATTATTTTTTACCTGTTCAGAAATTGGCCCAACAGACCTATAGGATTATATTGACCCATCTTCAGCAACGGATTATAGCGGGTATTTTGGCCCAACTAAACGGTCCCCAAAAGGGGAGCTGTCTAAATTTACTGAATACTTAATATTAGGAATACTTTTAGAATTTTACTTCTTCCAGTTCACCTCAAAATGATATCCGATCTATATGGACAGTATTAAATTCCAAAGAAATGAATCAAGTTCATAAAATCCTAATTATGGACAAAAACATAAATATTATTCATCGGTTTCCTACAAATAGCGGTTATCACATAAATAAACCAATTATGATAGGGAACTTTGATAACAGAGTGACTAATTTTCAAAATGTATTTGGGTGCCAAGTAATAATCAAGGCATTGTAATCACATTCTTAAAATTATTTAATCATTATGGATTTAATGAGTTATATGTTCTTGAAGTAAAAATCCGTTTACTCATAAAATAATAAATAAATTAAACGATTATTCATTGATTGAAACTATAAATACTTGAATGGCCAAACATTTCAAAAAAGACATATTTCTGAACAGGAAGAATCGAATGTTTTTTGCGGAAAATGCTTAATTTTGTTTTTCCCGACTTAAAAACAACTGAAACTAGTTACATGAAAACTTTTTAATGCTTTATATTTTAAACACTTTTTTAAACATAAACACGCAAAAAAACTCCTGCGGAAATATGTGATTTTCATTTTTTGACAAAAAATATAAACAATGTAAAAGTTGTCAAAAATTGTTAGTTTTTGAAAAATTGTAAAAAAATTTGAAATATGGTCAAAAATGGTCAATAATTGTCAATAATGGTAAAAAATTTGGAAAAATGGTCCATAATTGTCAACAATTGTCAATAATTATCAAAAATTGTCAATTATTGTTAAAAACTGTCAAAAATAGACAGTTATTGTCAAAATTGGTAAATCATTGTCAAAAATTGATAAAATTTTGAAAAATGGTCGATAATTGTCAAAAACTAGCAAAAATGTCAATAATTTTGAAAATGGTCAAAAATTTTGAAAAATTGTTAAAATTTTTTAAAAATTGTCAAAAATAGCCAATAATTGTCAAAAACTATCAAAAATGGACAATTATTTTTAAAAATTGTCAAAATTTTGAAAAATAGTTGATAATTGTCAAAAAAGTTTTTGAAAAATTGTGAAAAATTTTGAAATATGGTCAAAAATGGTCAATAATGGTTAAAGATTTGGAAAAAAGGTCCATAATTATCAACAATTGTCAATAATTATCAAAAATGGCCAATAATTTTGAAAAATGGTCTAAGATTTTGAAAAATTGTCAAAAATGGTCAAAAACTATCAAAATTGGTTAAAAATTATCAATTATTGTTAAAAACTGTCAAAAATGGACAATTATTGTCAAAATTGGTCAATTATTGTCAAAAATTGTAAAAATTTTGAAAAATGGTCGATTATTGTCAAAAACTATCAAAAATGGCCAATAATTTTGAAAAATTGTTAAAATTTTTGAAAAATTGTCAAAAATGGACAATATTGTTAAAAATTATCAAAATTTTGAAAAATAGTTAATAATTGTCAGAAATTGTTAGTTTTTGAAAAATTGTCAAAAATTTTAAAATATGGTCAATAATTGTCAAAAATGGTCAAAAATTTGGAAAAATGGTCCGTAACTGTCAGCAAATGTTAATAGTTATCAAAAATGGTCAATAATTTTGAAAAATGGTCTAAAATTTAGAAAAATTGTCAAAAATGGTCAAAAACTATCAAAAATCGTTAAAAATTGTCAATTATTGTTGAAAACTGATAAAAATGGACAATTATTGTCAAAAACTGTCAAAAATTTGGAAAAATTGTCGCTAACTTTGAAAAACAGTCAAAATGGTCAATAATTGTCGAAAAAGGTCAATAATTGTTAAAAATGGTCAATAATTGTCAAAATTTTGGGAAATGGTCAATAATCGTCAAAAGTTGTCAAAATTTTGAAAAATAGTCAATAAATAATACGAGCCACTTCCGAAAATCGATTTAAACACGTAATTTATAAAATCTATTTACTAAAAATCGATTAATATTACTATAAAAATCGATAACTAAATATCGATTATAGGAAAATAATAATCGATTTATATAAAAATCGATTATTTTTTAACATCCCTAGTCGGTAGATCTTTTTAAGGTTAATCATGATGAATAGCGCTAGTACTTCTATTATAACCTAAGATAATATAAAAAACTGTTTGAATTATTAAAAGGGCGACTGTAGAAAAAATTATGTTTGTTTTTCGAGCGTAAAGTAAAATTGCCGCTTTCGAAAGATCGCCGCGCTCCGCGTCGCGCCGCAAGATTCTTTCTCAAGCGGCAATCTGTTACTTTACGCTCTAAATACACAAATAACTATTAAACTGGTTTCAGCAAAAAAAATTTCACCCCCGAATCGTAATAGAAAAATAAAGATAGTAAAACAGTGAAAATGTTAAAAACATTTCTTTACGCCATCTAGTTATAATAGCAGCAATAGGTATAATGACAAAATGCCGAGAAAATTTTCCGTCCGGTATTATCATTGTTTAATAATATAATTAAACAATGGTATTATGTCTATTAAAAGCAACAAATAAATTAATGAGTTTTTTCAAATTTCGGTATTTTGATTTTTTTTCCAAATCTCTTGCTATATAAAATATAAATATAAAAGGGAATTGAGTTTTAGAGATACGGCTTAAAATATTTTTTTAGCAACCGTCCGGAAAGTACCTACTTCCCGGACGCTTTTTTTGTGAGAAAGTAGCACTTTTCCGGCCTAGTCCGGAAAGTACCTTTTTCCCGGAGTAGGCCGGGAAGATTACATCGTTGCTGTCATTCAAACAAACTGAATCCCTTTAATATTAGCAATTGTTCGAATTTCAATATAAATATTAATAAAATCAAGAATTAGAATGTTAGTAATATGAGTAGATTCCACAAAGTAAGGGTCCAAACAGAAAATTCAATTAGATTGTTCTAAAAATTATTTTTTTTAGCGTAGTGTCATCATGACAAACATAAACATTCAAATCGACGCCATTTTTAGTCCATTTAGACAATACAAAGAAACGTGTTTTATTGATTTGTTATACCTACCACACGGTTGCGCAAAAAAAATGTACGCAACACGCCCGGAAACTGTTTTTTCGGACTCGCAGACTTCCAGGACTCGCCTACGGCTCGTCCTAGAATCTTGTCTATTCGTCCAAAAAAACAGTATTTTCCGGACTTGTTACGTAATATACCTGATTACCCTTCCATATAAATAAAGGTAAAAAGTGATAGGTACTACTTTTATATATGAAACTACAAAAAAAATAAAGAGCCGAAAAAATTTCAAAATAGAGTTAATCATACCTTCTATCATTAAACAGGATATACTCTGTTCAAATTTCATTTCCGCCTCGCCAAAACAACACGCCAACTGCCCACCTGGCAACCGCCTTAGCGAGAGACATTTTGCGTTTCTATTGATGGATTCGTTGCACACACACACACCTCTATCAAACCCGTCCCTTCCAGGATGCACTCCTCTAGGAGCAATGCATCCTTGGAAGAACATTCCTCCACCCCTCATCTCTTCCGATGAGGCCACAGTCCGATCTGCTGGGCTAGTCCATCTTCTTTTCTTGGTGTAGGGAAAAGTTCTGGCGGTCTTCTTTTTCTTCGAGGTAGTGATGTTCACTTTTCTCTCGTAGATCTTCTTAGTTTTTCGTCGCTCGCGGAGTGTGTGTATGTCGCTGCCTCTAGAAAGTGCAAATCCTTAGCCGGCTTGCTACGACTAAGGACGACCTTAGAGAGTGGATCCACTTACTACAGCTGGCCTTACTAGCTTTCCTGCCGGTCGTTTTTATGGACACGCGGGAACTCTAGGTAAGTGATCTCGTTCTACTTACATGCTGTTGTTGTTGTTTTTCCTGTCTTCTAAGGTACAAAGATTCAGTTCAAGTGCCTGGGCTGATGAGCACAACCCAAATATATGAATGAATGAAAAATTCCTGTCTTCATTGCTGGCCATATTCCAGCTATTCTCGGTCGTGCGTGTCTGTTGTAGTACGTGAGTTGTCTCAGTTGAGTGTTTGGATGTATCCTCAGTTCTTCGAATCTTCTTCTGGCTCTAGCTTCCATGACTTCTTCTGGTCTAATTCCCGATAGAGCTAATCGTTCCGATTCGCTGCACTCGACACTACAATATTTTTATCCATCAAAACGTTTGCCGGTGGAGATGTTGTCCTATTGTTTTGACGGTGCGTAAATGAAATATGAACCTAGTATTTTAGATGAATAACCCAGAATACTGACGACGCAAGGCAAGGAATACTTTTGAATATTCTTTGTTTTGTCGAGCGCATAGGATTACTGATAAGATGTTAAAATAACAAACAACTTTTAAGTTTTTGTACACCCAGTACCAACTTGAAACAATTTGTGAAACATTACTGGAATTAACTCAGCAGAGGAAATTCGCAAAATAAAACAAGTGGGGTGTTTCATTTAAAACCACTCGTGATGATGTCATCACTCAAAGGTTAAATTAAAATCAAAAAGGACTATGCTTCCATCTTATGGAAAATAAAAGACCACTCAAATGCGGATATTTTGATACCAAGTTATTCGTCTTGAAAAATAGATCATTTGACAACATTGCGCCAATGTTGTGACTTTTATAATTAACTCACAATTAATGATATTATTTTTAAAATCGCTTACGGAGATTGTATGAGTAAGACAGAGATAAAATAAGTAAATAGACATGTATTACAGATTCCACGAAGTAAGGATATCAGCGGTGATAAGAAATGATTAAATAAAACCAGACAGGGTTGAACTGACCTACTTTTATCAGTTAATTTTTATATTTTGTTTTTTCTTTGTAGAATTTTGTAGTGTATTTGTTGGCATCGGTAACTCTTTAAAAAAAATAGGATAGGGATGCGGAAAAGATTTTTTTATATGCAAGATGTTAAATGTCTATTAACTGTTAATACAAAGATGCTTGTGAAATGTTTGTAGGTAATGAACCCGACGTAAAGGGTGATACTAAAAAATAATGATTAATTCTTAGAGTATCCCCTTTTACGCTCTCCACCTTCCCCCCACAGGCAGTGCCTGAGTACCTCATTACCTTCTATCCGCGAAGTGTAGCTGAAAAAATTTTTTATTGGCCTAAGCCGGTTTTTATATTTTTTTGGTAGCTAAAGTCGCTTTTTGCTTTATTACATTTTTTTTGATGGCCGAAGCCGGGTTTTGTTTAATTTTTGTATTTTTTTGATAGCCGAAGCCGGTTTTTGTGTTATATATATTTTGATGGCGATGAGTGTTTTCCCTTGCGTGACATAAAAAGTACTGTTAACTGAAATCTAATTTTCAGCATTATATTTCTTCATGATTAGGTATAGTTCGATCAGCAGCGTCAACTACAGTCAACCAGTCTACCTGTTCCATAATTAGGATACGTTAAGCCGTCACTCGAGTTCCCGTCAGGGTGAAAACTGACCTGTCTAAAAGGTGTTTATGGTAATTACGGTAAATTCTCTGAATCATCTGATATTTAGCTATGTATTTATTGCAAATTGTAATAAGTGAACAGTAAAAGTTTTAAGGGAGGTCCGTTTTCAGATGTATGAAATAAGAAATAGTTATAAATGTCTTATGTTTGGCACTATTACACGATATTATTTTATATGATATCATTATTGGAATAAAATATGGAATTTTAATTCTACAATTTTATTGCGTACTACTACTGAACTGAGTCATAAATACTTACATGTAAAGAAGCTAACCTAACCAGAAAGGGTTTACCCTTTTCACTTAGTATTACTTCAAGCATTTTGAGTATCACTATAGCGTACGACAACAAACGTTCGGAAATATGTATATTAATAAACTGCCGTTTCGAAAATGACAACTTAATGTAATAGAAAATATAATAGAAAAATATATTCATAGCAATTAGTACTGACAGACCCCCTAGCCACCCCAATAGGTTATTCAACTTTTTTTATTAGAATTCAGGATTACGAATATTACGATTTACTGGAATTTTCAAAACTATTTAGTTTACCTGTAAGCGGATCAAATAAACTGGACGGCAATTCGAGTGCGCGATTAAGATACCTGCAAGTGTCGGACGGGAACTCATGTGTATTTTATAGTCATTTAAGAATCCTGACGGGAATTCGTTTGCACCGGAATTGTTTACGAAATACGTGTCGGTCAGTTATTAAATGTACCTATTATAATTTTACTATTATAATATAGAAAACGTTATAATAAACTGCTATTACAAAATAACAAACTTATGTAAAGATGTTAGATTGTCAATTGAGAGATGTACCTTTTTTACATAATTTGATTGCAATCTATCATATCTTTATACAACTGAAAAATATAATCCTATTATTTTGTTTCAACGAAACTGGTATTCATCGTATGTACAACTATATTCACAAGTCCGACTCTGTTTCACCGCAGCAGGTGGAGTCCTATTGAATGGTTAGATTTTGTAATCGAATCGACAAATAAACTGATTTTGTGGGTTTATTAATTAAATTACAACATTGGCGCAATGTTATCAAATGTTCTATTTTTCAAGACGAATAAGTTGGTATCAAAATATCCGCATTTGAGTGGTCTTTTATTTTCCATAAGATGGAAGCATAGTCCTTTATGCGTTAAAAAAATTAAAGTAATTGAAGAGGTATTAGTAGTTAAATATGCTTACCTATGAATGAGATACCTATGAATAACTTCGGCAACATCATGCATCTGTATATACATACACACCAATTGAGGCAAATAAAAGTCAACTTCATGATGATCGAAACTAAACATTTTGTTAACGATATAACACAAAACTCCCGGTTCTTTACTGTTGAACAAATAGTGCATAGCCATCGAAACGTCGAACACTTTGCTCTCGAGCAGTCGCAACATTCCGGAACTTTTGGGAGCGTCTCCGCTCGAATTCGTATTAAATTTAGTCCGTTCATCATCTTGTGCGTAATCGGTATCTTTTGATTCGACTTTGCTCTCGGTCACGATATTATCGATGTACTCGACACTGGATTCTCGGGTGGCGTTCGAATCGGACGAAGAACCGGCGTCTGAACCACACAAGATTCCAGAATCGTCCGAACCGAGACTGGCGAGTTCATCGTTTCGTTGTTTGGAAGACGAATTCGGTAGGGGTTCGGTGGTGTTAGAAGGATTGGAACATAATATGGCGTTGACGGTTTCGCATTCTGGACTAGGGGTAACGTCTACTTCGGGAATGCGTTGAAGGGCGGAATCGAGGCTGCGGTTTCGGTGATGGTGGGTTAGATGGTTGGTCGTAGAGGTGGTGACTTGTGTGACCGGAGGTAAAAGAATTCCCATAGACCTGTAACAAACAAAAAAATATTATTTTTCTACTCCCATAAATTAATTTCATCACTAGATATGCAGGAACAATAGAAATACAATATTCGTTCAATATCCGATAAGATTAAAACATATTAAATGACATAATAATATATTGAATTCATTAAATTTGACCGTTCTTTGAAGATTAATCGTAAGTTCTTGAAAATTGTGCTTTTTCGCAAATATATTATGACCGAGGAACAGGAGCTGGAGTCCATGGTGAAAAGTGTATCTGTATTTCAGGCGGAAATCCAAGCTATCGACACGTAATGAACAATGAAAAAAGATATAGAGGCTAAAAGATCGTTATACTCTCAGACAGTCAGGCAGCCATCAGATCAGATTCAGACTGGTCTGAGACTGCCTACAAAAACTCTTACCTACCTACCGACCTATTCTTATCATCTGCGATCCGGCACGGGTACTAGAAGGAAAATAAGGCCAGAGAGGATCGCTTTGTCAGGATTGCAGCATTGTAAAACCGAACGCAAACCGCTAGAATGCTCATGGATCAGCAATTAGCACTTCTACTGTTCGATGAAGGTTGGGGGTCAGTGGTTTGATACCTTGTGGACCAGCCAAATGGTACTCACTAACTGCTGCTTACAAAAGACATAGACTTGCTTTTGCTCGTGAACACATCAATTAGACAAATGACGATTGGGATAATGTATTGAATGTGTATTTATGGCATAGATAACAGAAATAAGGTCTACAAAAGAGCTGGAGAACGTTCAGTAATGTTCTGGGTACAAATTTCTATTTTCTCCTACTTTACCGGAAAACCAATCATATGAACACCAAAAATAGAGCAGAATATTTATTTTCCTACGATCACTACTCAAAGTAGGCTTTTGCACACTCAAATCTAACCGCAAAGTTGATGTTTTCCGCGAGCTGTCATAATTTGACATTATTGGCGCTCTTAAGCAGAAAGTAACTTTGGCGCACGCCTAATTTTATTTATAGATAAAAGAGAGCTAGTAGTTATTTTAATATAAACTGTAGAATAAATAAATATTTTAGTTGATTTTATAATATATTAAAGCATCCAACAGTATTTTCCGTAATAATATAATGAGAAATAGGGAAATCTAAAAAATATCTGACATTAATGTAATAAGTGTTGCCTACGTACATAGGTACACGAAACTGCTAAGTACAAACAATGGCAATAGGTAGGCAACACAACATACTTGCAATCACCAGAAAGATTTGACATTTTCTAACCTTTCAGAGACATCTATCTCAGGCATAAACATAAAAAATTGCCAAAATTGTATCTTTAATTTTAATTTAGTTAATAAGTAATAGGTATGTTTGTTTATTATCGTTCTGTATTCCGTTCAAATAAAATTTTAAAAAGTTGTAATTTATTTAATGAACTATAATATTCATACAACCATAAAATCATAAATCTTTAAATCATAAAGTCTATTCTCATAAGTAGGCAACACAACATACACAAATAATCTTTTGTCTTCGAATAGTAGGCTTAATATGTCAAATAAACTTCCAATATTGTGATGAAAGTAACACGTTTTTAATAAAAAATTAATTTTATTTTGGTGTGATCGTAGAAAAAATCTTGTGTGTATTTCGAGCAGAAAGTCCTTTGGTAGTCTCGACAGATTGCCGCGCTCCGCTGACGCGTCGCGCGGCAACTTTCTGTCTCGACTGCCAAAGTACTACTTTCTGCTCTTGATACACAAATAGCTATTTTCTACGAGCGTATACTTTTCCGCACGCTTCTACTTTACCGCACGCCAGAAGGTAACTAATAAACTTGTTAGTTTGTATCTAGGTATTCTACAGGGTGTCCAGAAACTCTCCTGCCAAACAGTTACTAGAGGTGATTTTAAGTCGATTTAGCTCAAATTACCTTAATCCGAAAATGCTTCCTAAGGGAGCTACAGCCCTTTGAAGAAGACGTCCTCATATGAGTTTTCTTCAAATTATTCAAAAATACCGTTACTTAAAATATTCAAACTTGGTATAATCAATAAACAGTTACAAACCAGTCGTTAGCTGTAAATGCATTTTTTTCAGATCCATCACAAGCGTGTCAGTCGGGGGGACCAACAGGTATTTTTATTAAAAAAAATTTATTTTCAAGTTTTTTATGTATCCGACACCGAATTTGGAAAATTCAAGATAATTTTCATAAAAAATGTTCTCTTCTTTCAAATCGATATCATGAACCGTTTTCGAGAAAAATAAATTTAAACTTTTTGTGTTTCTTACATAAAATCATGTTGGATTATAAAATTGTATCTGTAATATCAAGTTGGCTTTGAAAAATCAACAAATTGTACAGATACTGGTAACAAAAGTCGTAAGTATTAAGTTGCTTACATTGTTTTGGAAATTTTAAATTAATTTTATTTCGTGAGGGTATAAAACAACAATCAAGATTAAAAAAAACAAAGTTAGAGATAATTACCAACAGAAATAAGAGAATTAATTTTACTACAGATTCTCTACATGACGACCGTTTGTCTCAATACACAAATTTATTCTCTTCTCTAAAGATCGTCTAATGTTTGCAAAAATTCCTGCATTATTTCTAATTTCATTACAAGCGTTTTGAATTCTTTGCCACAGCTGATTACGGGCTTCTATTGGAACAGCATAGACTAATGATTTTAAATAACCCCAAATACAAAAATCACAGGGGTTTAAATATGGAGATCTTGGGGGCCAATTAAATGGACCACCTTTTCCAATCCATTTATCGTGATAGTTATTGTCGAGATATTGACGAACCTCTCTACTGAAATGAGCTGGGCAGTCGTCGTGCATGAACCATAAATTATTTCGAATCATCAGGGGAACCTCATCTATTAGATCAGGTGAAACATTTTGTAGGAAATTTAGATATTCTTGTCCTGTTAAACTGCTAGGAAGCTCTACGGGTCCCAGAAGCTGATTACCGATTACACCTATCCATACATTTATACTAAATCTTTGCTGGTGCTTTTTCTCTACTGTTGCATGAGGATTATCACCAATGTAGGCATAATGATGTGCATTATGTAAATTAAAAATTCCGTCTCTGGTAAACGTAGATTCATCGCAAAATAAAATATTGGAAAAGAAATTAGGATCCTGATTTTTTTTGTTCCGCAACCAGTTTGGAAAATCTATGCTGGCAGGGAAATCACCATCTACCATGGCATGAACTTTTTGAAAATGGAAAGGATGAAGGTTTTCTTTATGAATAATATTCCATATGGAAGACTTAGAAATACCAAGATACATAGCAGCGAGTCTTCTGGTGCTAACCTCAGGATTATTTTCGATTTCAATCAAAATATCGTCTTCGTATTCTACCACTTTCAGTATTTTTAGGTACTACTGAGCCACTTTCTCTTAATCTTTGGTGTACGGCTACAAATGTTGCGCGAGCAGGATGCCTTCTGTTTGGAAATTTTTTCGCACATCTTCGCTCTGCTGCACGAGCGTTACATTGTACTTCCCCATAAACTAGATGCATATCAGCATATTCTTCATTCGAAAAATAAACCATTTTGATCAAATTAACTATTATTTTTTACCTTTCACACACAATAACAATAACTGTTTAGAATCAAAATAATTTGACACATTGTCAGATTTTGTTGATTTTTCAAAGCCAACTTGATATTACAGATACAATTTTATAATCCAACATGATTTTATGTAAGAAACACAAAAAGTTTAAATTTATTTTTCTCGAAAACGGTTCGTGATATCGATTTGAAAGAAGAGAATATTTTTTATGAAAATTATCTTGAATTTTCCAAATTCGGTGTCGGATACATAAAAAACTTGAAAATAAAATTTTTTTAATAAAAATACCTGTTGGTCCCCCCGACTGACACGCGTGTGATGGATCTGAAAAAAAATTATTTACAGCGAACTGTTTATTGATTATACCAAGTTTGAATATTTTAAGTAACGGTATTTTTGAATAATTTGAAGAAAACTCATATGAGGACGTCTTCTTCAAACGGCTGTAGGTCCCTTAGGAAGCATTTTCGGATTAAGGTAATTTGAGCTAAATCGACTTAAGTCCTTAAGTCCTCTAGTAACTGTAGTTTCCTTTTGGCAGGAGAGTTTCTGGACACCTTATATATCTAATTGAATTTTTTTTCTCCGCTCGCTCGTAGAAAAAATGTTGTTCCTAACACATGCGTAAAGTGTATTTACCGCACTTGAACGCATCTCCGCGTTCCGCACTAGTTAGGAAATAGTATTTTATGCAACGATCATGTAATGATAGCCATTAAGACACGAGCATGTTGTAGGATACGAAACGAGCCGCAGGCAAGTTTCGTATATAATATGCGAGTGTATTAATGGCCATTACATGAAAGTTGCATACAATATTTTTTCTACTCCGATTAATAAGAATTATTTAATTAATAATTATCATATATAGTTACTTTTGAAAATCAAAATTATTTGACAGCTGTCAAATTAAGTGTCACCTAATATAATTAATTTCAGAAATGTCAACCAGGTATCCATGGCTATATTAAATATTGTGTGAATGAAAATTTGTATCATAATGAATATCATTATGATACAGATTTTAGTCTTTTAATAAGTATATTATAAAACAGGAGTAGAAAAATATAATTACAGAATTTAAATATAAAGCAGAGCATTTACCTAATCTAGGAAATTAATTTGCTTCTTCAGAATGCCTAGAACACACGTGCATATAATTTCGTCGCAAAAACCAGAGAAACATCTCATGAATACAAAAGAAACAAAATAATTGGTATTGTTCGACCAGGATGAGTATGAGAAAAATCACAGATGAGATCGAAAAAAGCATTGAAATGGGCGCGAGAAGAAAACCAGGAAAATTCTTGTATAAATCTACAGTGTGTACATAAAGTAACGTAACTTGCTAATATTTCGATTTCCGTTAGGTTTACAAAAAAATCTTTAATAAAAGTTTTTTCAAATAATCCAGACCATCTGCATAAGTCGATTAGAAGTATACAGGGTGCACCGTTGCTCCAAAATAACTTATTAACATATTACACCATGTATATATTTTCAGTTTTTCATAATCTATTAAATTACAAATACAACTGTCATGACCGCATAATTCTACTTTTAATAATTCCAAAGTTACATTGGTTTGAATCTAAAATTATTAAAAAACTGTTTATGTCAAAAAAGTAGTAGGTTTTTCTGTCATGAATTATTTCTCATTGTCATTAGTGAAAGGTGTTTATTGTAATTAGTTGCTTTTAAAATTTAAGTATGTTTACCGAACAGGAAAGAATAATGATTCTTATGATGAGAGGTTACGGTGATCGTAAAAGAATGATGAGGTAGCTCACTTATTTAATGATACGTATCCAAATCGCAACCAAATTACCAAAACTGCAGTTTGGGGGATTGTGAAACTTTTTGAAGAAGTGGGTTCAACTAAAAATCGCCCTAAAACTGACCGACCAAAGACCGTAACTAATGATGAAAAATCCTTGGACGCTATGCAAATTTTTGCAGAAAATCCTTTTACATCCATTCGGAAAACTGCATTAGAACATGATGTTAGTGTGGGATCCGTTTGTAACATTATTAAGAAGAAAAAGTTTCATCCTTATAAAGTAACTCTATTACAAGAATTATCTGAAGATGATTATGATCGCAGAATAGAATTTTGTGAAACTATAATGCAAAAGGTAGATGCAGTCCCTCATTTTACAAGTAAGATAGTATTTTCCACGTTTATGTTAAATGGTACAGTTAATCTCCACAATTGTAGATATTGGATGGATAATACTAATCCTAGGTGGATGCGGGAACATAGAACACAAAGACCTTCAAAAGTTAATGTTTGGGCAGGTATTATCGGCACCACTGTTATCGGACCATTCTTTGTTGCAGACAATTTGAACGGACCAAAGTATTTAGATTTATTAGGAAATCAAATAGTTCCTACAATAAGAAATGCAATTGGTAACAATTTTAATGACTCTTGGTTTCAGCAGGATGGTGCATTACCACACTTTAGTGTTACTTAAATGAAGTTTTCCAAGACAGGTGGATTGGAAGAAGGAGCACAATTGAGTGGCCAGCCAGATCTCCCGATTTATCGCCTTTAGACTATTTCTTCTGGGGATATCTGAAAAACATTGTGTACAAGACAAAACCTGATAATCTGGATGAACTGAGAAATAGAATACTGAACATCTAATTAAATAAGATCAGTTATTTGTTCCTGTTAATTATTTTGGTAATAAAAACGTTCCCGTAAATTATTTTTCTCAATAATTGTAGAACAAATCAGATTAGAATTATGCGGCCTTGACGGTTGTGTTTGTAATTTAATAGATTACGAAAATCTGAAAATATATTCATGGTGTACTATTTAAATAAGTTATTTTGGAGCAACAGTGCACCCTGTATACTTCTAATCGACTTATGGAGATGGTCTGGATTATTTGAAAAAACTTTTTTTTGTAAACCTAACGGAAATCGAAATATTAGTTAAGTGAAGTTACGTTTTTATGCACACTGTATAAACAATGCGATGACCACAATAAATAGAATAAATAAAACGTTTATACTTTATCAATATTATTTTATATTGTGAGTGATTGTTATATTACACGAGCTAAGATTATAAAGAGTATCATTTGATAACAAAAAATATATCCCTTGTTCTCATTTTTTGTAATAAAATTTTATTGGCAGTATAACATTATTATTGTTATCTTTTTAAGAATTAACCGATATAATGTACATTTAATGCACTTGATAGGTATGGTTATTAAAGAAGATTTCGATGATAATAATAAAAAGATAATATTTTTAGTTACTAGAAATTTTCAGCTGAAAACAAAATAACGACGAAGAAAGTTCAGTATCTTCTATATCCTTGAATTTACAAAGAAATTGGCAGATTGAACTACAAGTACAGTATGTTCCATAATTCCGTGCTAGATCAAAGTTACTATTTTTAAATGATACTTTTACTTCTTGAATTCTACGTCACTTCTCCATTGAACAATATTAATCGACGAACTGAAGTAACTATTGCAATAGTAAATACAGTCACTATTATAACAGTTACTAATATCGTCTGATGCAGTGGCGTATAGTACATAAGCGCTGCAGTGCTCCCAAAAAATCTTCCAATTAACTAAAATATTTCCTTTCATCAAATATAAAATTTATAATATATTTTGTAAGGCATTCGCATTGTCATAATGATAAAAAAAAACAAGCCACTGAAGCCACATCTGAAATAACAAACAAGCGTAAATGAAGTCCACCAGTGGAATAACGAACCTATTTCGCGCGATCGTTGATATTTTATATAGCTGGGCCATACCAACGTGCTCTGAGAGCACTTTAAAACACCCGTGCTGCACACTACTCCCCCTGGACTGTCTAAAACTAAGCCGTGATCATGCGTGATTTTCCATCTTAAAATCGCTGCATTTAGTCCAGCGCAGCGAGGAATACGGTACGGTTCGATTCAAGTTTAACAGCTCTTTCCATGCTATATATTGAAAAAAAAATTATCTCCGAAATAGGCAATTTTAATGACAAAGTGATTACAACAATTGCGAACCGAAAAGAACGTAGAATAGACTTAATTTATAAGAAATAATTTGTTAGACAACTAGTGCCTAGAGCCTCTTATTTTTTGCGAACCGAAAATAACGTCGAATAGACTTAACTTATAAGAAATAATTTTTTGTTAGCGAAGTAGTACTTAGTGCGCGACTCTTATTTTTCTTGTGTGGCAATTGACAATCGTTCCAGAAATCCAATATTTCAACACGGAAGGCGGAGAAAGGACGATAAAATCGATGGGAGACAACCCCCTTACAAGGTAAACTTTTTTTCAAAAATTGCAGAACACCTTAAAATTTTTACCACGAGCCGCCACTGGTCTAATGCCGCCTTGAATAGCGAGCCTGATAGATCAAAACTGTTCTAGTTAAAACTTTTGTTTAAAAGAGTTAGATGTAGATGTAGATGTTTCAATACAAAGTAAATGGACCACCGTAAATGTCTAAAATCACATTTTTAGGCGGATTCTCACTAGATCGCACCGACCAGGATGGATTCAATTACAGTCGGTCCCACATGATCGAGGGATCAGGTCCATCAGATTCCTTCGGCAAAATTATGGTCAGTGGATAGTGTAGTCTCCTTCAAGAAGTCGTCAAGTGAAAGCAAAGTTGTTGTACTTCCCCTTATAAAACTGAGTTTACCTTCAGTCTCTGAAGAAGATAACTTGGTTATCGAAACACGCGTAAGATAGTGTAAAGAGTTAGTATTAGTGTAGTGGTAGTGTAAACTGTGTTCAGTGTCTAGTATCGCCAACGGTTCCAAAATACCCAGCTCGGAAAGGAAGAGAGCTCAATTGAAAATAATAAAATAGGTGTGGGACAACTTATCAAAAAAGCTAGATTATACACCAGAAACATGGAGAAGGACACTCCACCAAAACCATCTCAATAGCTTTCATTAAGAAAATAAAAATCAACCTCAAACCCGTTAAACTTGATGGAAGCGGGGTTGAATGGAGACAAGAAGTCTTACCCTAGATTATAGCACACAAAGCAAAAATTCCTCTAATGCTGTTCAGGGATCAGACATGGAATCATTTGTGCTGTAACCCAAAGATCCTGATATAGATATACTCAGTCATAGTGAGACCAATCAAATATTCATTACAGGAACAATGGAAACATGCCCAACCGCGACCATGGAAGTTGTTCTCAACTCCAGGCCACTACAGATGGTGGTGGAAAGTGTTGCAGAAAGAACAAGGTACAGAATAAGTAGAGGGAATCATTAAAAACAACCACTTTCTTACCTTCTAGATATCAGAAAGTCTTGAATAAACAACAGGATGGTATAATGAAAAAAGCAATTCGATAAATAATACAGTAGGGGAACCTTACACTATTACCAGACTTGGAAAGAATGTCATTACAGATGTTTCTAAAGCAATAGAAGGGGCTAGGATAGGAGTGTGCGGGCCAGGAGCCAAACACTCCAAAGGCTTGGGAAAAACCCCAAGTATTTTTCAAGCGGAAATTCACGCCTTAGGAAAGTGTGCCCAGTTCAATACTGATAAATAATATAAAAGGCAAATGATTGTCATCATGTCGGATACTTAAGCAGCCATTAAAACACTGATTTCTTGTGTAATCAGTTCCAAAATAGTATGAGAATGTCTAGAACAGCTCAATGAACTAGGCGAGAACAGCATCATCACCTTACTGTGGGTTCCAGGACACACTAGAGTAAAAGGAAATTAAATAGCGGATAAACTAGCAAAGAGAGGGGCTGAAACACCTTTTGGGGACCGGAACCACTTGGCACCAATGTTATATTGGAAGAAATTGGAAACGTCGAAAAAAAAGAGATCTGACCGTTGGAAAAATCTACATTGTAGGGAAGACAATCAAAGATAAGGGACTCCTGGGAAACTTCAACCAGGTAAGAACAAATGAATGCATATAAGTCAAAATAAAACTACACCAAAAGTTTTAAGAGGTGTCCTAACAGGACACTGCCGCCTGAATGGACTGATCAAAAAGCAAAAGTGGAGCAAGGAGAATGTCAATTATTTGGAATGGAAGACACTTCCATTCACATACTTTCGGAATGTATAGCAAGACAGAATCCTAGGACACTACACCTAGGAAATTACTGGATAGAAGAGAGATATACGAATGTCCTACAAATCTTCCAGGAAATAGGACCAAAGGAACTACTAATCTGAGACTTTCTTCGGGAACTAAGTAGAAGTAAGGTTAAATGCATAATTTGAAGGTCTCAGTGAAATTCACCCCAATATACATACATAATCAAAAAAGCTCTGTCCGAATGGGCCCATGTGCGAAAATAATAATAATAATAACGTAAGTATTAACTAGTATGACATAAAATAATGCAGAATTTGTACTTTACTTTTCCGTTATTTTTATCGAGAATTACTAATTATGGTAATTTAAGTAAATAAATACGTCGTTCAAATCTGGGGACATCACTAAGGTTAACAAAGGAAAAATTCAAGGTTGAAAATCTACGTAATACTAAATAAACCACTGGTTTCTAGGTAGGATTCGTTTAAGTAGGTTTAGAATTTTACCTATAACTGTACATATGCAAACTCAACGTGCCTTCTCGTCTAACTGGTTAAGTATTTTCATTTTTATGCATTTCAAATAAAATTTTATTACCACGTATTTAAAATGCGGGGCAGATAGCATATAGCGATCATGACTTTGTCCTTTTGGCTCATTTTTATTAGTAATATTTATGTACGTCAAGTAGGTATAGGTAAAGTGTATCTCAAAGAATATCGTCTTGGTTTTTACCTCATTAAACAATTTATTATCTCACCTTCATTGTTATTAGAAAACACGTGTTAAATGCGTACCTATCTGTGATAAGAAACCGGACTTCTAGGTATTTTATGATAGAGCACCAGAGGCGGTAAAAATAATAATATAGGTATATACTAGCAATTTCTTTTCGAAGCATCTGTTTTATTGTAAATAAAATTCCAATACATTTATCTCAAAGTGTATGGTCTTGGTTTTACCTAATTAAACGATTTGAATAAAATATACAAATCAATGATATTATTCTGTGTTGTTATTCTAAGTCTAATTCTGTTTCACTGTCAGAGTTCTCATTTAAACGCCGAACAGAGCAAGTACTAAAACCGAAATTCAGGAATATTTGTTAGAAAATGATATTTATTTTGGATTTAATTACAAGAAAGAACAACTACTGGAAGTTTTAAATACATTTAGTATTAAAAAGCAATATGTTTGTGATAACTTAGCAAAATAAACGGGACATACTGTGTTACGACTTCCTCCGTACCATTGTGTATTCAACCCCATTGAGCATAAAAGCAAACGTAGGAGCGGAAAATGTTTCTCCTACCCTGAATGCGAGTGTCATACAGTTGATTAAAACTGTTATAAATAATATATCGGTTGAAAGCTGGAAAAATTCAGAACATCATATTGTAAACGTTGAACACTCCTATTTGTCTATGCAAAGTTTTAATATTCAGCCCATTGTGATTAATTTAAATGAGGACTCTGGAAGTGAAACAGAATTAGACTTAGTGTAACAACACTGAATAATATCATATATCATGTATATTTTATTTACATCGTTTAATTAGGTAAAACCAAGACCATATACTGTGAGATAAATGTATTGGAATTTTATTTACAATAAAACGGATGCTTCGAAAAGAAATTGCTAGTAAATAGTTACATTATTATTTTTACCTGGAGTCCGCCTCTGGTGCTCTGTCATAAAATACCTAGAAGTCAGTTATCACAGTTAGAAACGCATTTAACACGTGTTTTCTAATAACAATGAAGGTGAGATAATAAATCGTTTAATGAGGTAAAAACCAAGACGATATACTTTGAGATACACTTTACATAAATATTTATATTTGATAATGTTTACATTTTACGTGTGCTTCTTCAAGTATAATGACGTACATTATTCACCAGTGAATAATAGGTGTGGATAATGAACAGGTCACATGACAGGGATAAATAGGACCTACATTGAAGGTTATTTATATTCAAATGTCACAATATAATGAATAAAAATTATCACCGCGACCAGGATTTGAACCCTATGCCTACAATTCTTCATTTCACGCAATCAGACCTCTAAACCATTCCGCAACGAAGACACAAATAACAATTTATCAAGCTGTTGTATATAGAGCGTATGATGGTGTCAAAACTAAGAAAGTGACGTTTTAAATAATTTATAGCCACAAATAAGAGAAGCAGAATCAATAGTATCCTTAAATTTATTGCTAGAAAAGTTGAAAAAATTGTAAATAAAAGTCTATAATCCCTTCCTAAATTGAAGAAAAGAGAAAAAAAAATGTGAGCGGTCGTCGGACCGCCGACAGAAGCTTGCTTCTTATGCACAATAGAATGACAATTTTTGACTATTTTTTAAAATTTTAACAATTATTGACCATTTTTGACAATTATCGACCATTTTTTCAAAATTTTAGACAATTTTTGACAATTATTGACAATTTTTCAAAAATTTTGACCATTTTAGACAATTTTTCCAAATTTTAACAATTATTGACCATTTTTGACAGTTTTTGACAATTATTGAGCATTTTTGACAATTTTTCAAAAACTTTGACCATTTTTAAAAATTCTTATAATTTTTAACAATTATTGACCATTTTGACAGTTTTTTATAATTATTGACCATTTTTTCAAAATTTTGACAATTTTTGACCATTTTTCAAAATTTTAACAATTATTGACCATTTTTAACAGTTTCTGACAATTATTGAGCATTTTTGACAGATTTTCAAAAATTATTGAGCATTTTTAACAATTTTTCAAAAATTATTGACCATTTTTGACATTTTTTTATAATTATTGACAATTTTTTCAATATTTTAACAATTTTTGACCATTTTAACAATTATTGACTATATTTGACAACTTTCAAAAGTTTTGACAATTATTGTAAATTTTTCAAAATATTTAACAAATTTTGTTCATTTTTCAAAATTTCAACAATTATTGACTATTTTTGACCATTTTTTAAAATAATTAACAATTTTTGACAGATTCTGACAATTATTGACAATTTTTCAAAAATTTTGACCATTTTTCAAAAAATTTGACCATTTTATCAAAAAATTTGACAATTTTCAACAATTATTGACCATTTTCAACAGTCTTTTATAATTATTGACCATTTTTCCAAATTTTGACCATATTTTGTGAAAATTTTTCAAAAATTTTGACATATTTGGCAATTAGAGACTCTCTCTCTGTCTCTCTTCCGACCGTTTGGGAATCCCTCGTGCCGGCGTGTATGAGAGAGAGGCGTGTCGCTGTGTAGCCTACGAAAGAGAGAAGAAGAAGGTGGCTGAAGAAGAGAGGAAGCGCAGCGGGCGGCCGAGAAAGAGACGAAGGATGAGTCATCCCGTGACGAACGCTTTTTCGTAACATTACACGTTTCACGAGTTCACTACCTTCCCAAAAGTCCTGTCGTGCAATAAGAAGCAAGCTTCAATAAATTCATTTATAATCAGGTAATTAATAGTGGTGGAGAAAATATAGTATTCTATTCACATATAATGGCTTATATTCTCTTAGGTGTTTATGTGAGTGCAATCTTAAATAGCAACCAACCATTCAACACCTCCCAAATTTTTTTAAATTAATTTCAATAATTTTTGATATTACAGCTGTTGTCAGAGCGAAAAGTCAAATCACTTTTTGATGAAATTTGATTAAATGACTGTGATTGTGGATAAAACGTTGGATTGCATTCGTGTTTTAGTTACGTTTTATCCACTTTCTTGCGTGGATAAAACACTAATAAACAACACAATAAATAACTAATATTAAATAGAGAAACTGTAAGAAATGTGAGAACGTTATGTGCGTTATTTTATTGCGGGTAGACATGGAAAAATTGATGAAATAACTATTTGCTAGCAGATGAAAATACTAAACAATAAAAAAGCCAAAAAACAGTAAGTATTTTACGATAATGTATCGGGTGGGCAAAAAGGAATGGCCGTCGTCCATATCTTAGGTTCGGATTGTAGTATAGCACATATAAAGTGCATATGAAGAACTTCTTTTGTACAAAGTTTCAGCTCTTAAATTTGAAAAATGACCGAGATATGAATTTTCAAAAAAATTATTATTTCCTGTTTTTCCCTATTTCCTCGGTTCCTTATTATCCGATTGAGTCGCTCGACCCCTCAATGTGTTCGTTTTTGAATTACCTACGTTTCTTCTATACATGCCATTGAGATTTCTCCAGTACTTTTTACGTTATATGAAAAAAACTGAAAAAAATACGTTTTTTTCGTTTTAAAAACTGATAACTGAAAAACATATAAAAATTATTCTACGTAATGTCTTTTATATGATGACATTCTACTAGGATTTTCGGCAAAATCATTTACCTTTTGCTTGGCCTAAGTATGAATATATGTTATGATAAGAGCTACGACTCAAAAAAAAAGTTTCTTTAGAGTTCCGAAAGATCATGAAAGGTGTGTATTTATGTTTATGTAATGAATTGTCAATAAATAAATTATTACAGTAGTCGCCAATTACTTATATATACAAAGATGATCCTAGGGAGATGTCTCCACCTGACCGACAACCATTCGTCAGACCAATAAATTATGATAGGCAGTGGCGTCGGTTCAAGTCGGTCATTAATTATTATACTAACAAAATAAATGTACAAAATAAGATTTCTTTTGCTAACGCACTGAGATCCATCTACAAAATTTACAATTTTAGTATTGCCAAGAAACCATTGTTTTCTAATATTTTCGATAACAAACGAATATAATTGCATTGTAATTAACTATAATTACATTTATAGTTTCAATACGTACTCTGTGAAATTGTTCCATTTTAATTTAGTAATAAGATATAATAAATAGCAAATTATATTTTAAAATATTTCAATATCTAGTAGAATTTTTTAAGAGTACCTAGTTTGCTATTGTTTATACCTTGTTACTAATGTAAAATGTAACTGCATGTCTAGGAAAAACGGGTAAAGTTTTTCTTCTACCCATTTCCTGTAATTTTGAGAATTCATCTTATGGATAACTTGCTTCCTGATTTAAATAATAATAGGATATCCTCAATAAACCCCATTTCACCTCCAGTATGAACTATTATTAGCCGATTATCTTTGTAGTCGTGATTAAAAATATATGCATGTTAGGAGAAATCATTAAATAGAAGTTTTGACGAAAGTTAACAATAAAATTTAAACGTCAACAGCTTGCACGCTACTGAGTGTTTTACACTGGTTGGGCGTTTGGTCGAATATGCTTAACCAATAGCAATTACTGTCTAGTACATCTAAGTAATTGGCGACTACTATAAAATTTGTTGTTGTAACGTTAATTTCGTTCACTTTACTTTCCTTCAGTTAATTAATAATAAATTATCGTATGGGCGGCGAATAGCCAGTCCTTTTTCATACCCAACACCGAGAAATGTTTCAAGGCTGAATATATTCACTGTCGCCGTTTCTATACGGGCCGATCGAGTGCCGTCTGTCGTGAAAATAGCCACTGCTATTTTGATATTCCCACTTCGACCTCGTTCGTATCTCTTCTTCTACCACTTATTAATTAAATATGAATTAATAATTGACTATTGAAATGTAAATTCCTTTCCTGGTCAAAGCGTCTGAGCTTGACATGAACATGAGACGTAAGTCTGTTATCTTTCATATGATTTCCTGTATTTAAAGAATGGCGAAGAGGGTTCATTCTTCTTTCCTGTGAACATGTGCTATTGAAGCAAACATATCGTATCTTGAAAAAGTGCATTTATGTGAATGCACTTTACCTGGGACAGAAACTTGACCTGGGAACTTTACCTGGACCCGAAATTTTACCTGGGACAAGCCAGGACTGACTCCATCTGTAACCAGGACTGACTCCATCTGAAACCAAGATATCACTATACCTATATCTGGAATATTACCAGGACTGGAACCATGGGAAGTAACACCTAGATATTTTAACGATCGCTTCTTCAACCAAGAACAACCTCTATGAACTAGTCATTTAATTTTTTTTTGTTTTAAATTGTTTCCAAAGTCAATATACAACTTGTAAATTTAATAACGTTGTTCATAAAGTTTATTTTCCCTTCCAATCTTACAGGATTTGTCGTTATAATGCTGATGTGAATAACAAATAAGCTAGTATTATTCAGGGTGGCGCCCACTTACCTTTCTTGACATTCATAATTTTTTCCTTTTATTAATTTCAGTAACTTGATTAATAATTAACTTCCTTCAGTACCTTAATTAAAATAAATTTCAAGTAGGATTACCCGAGAACTCTCTGAATTTTTACTAGTTTGGTCTCAGAATCTACACCTGAGGTGCTCTCTAAATTGAGTAGCCGTTACATTGTTTACTAGATCCATTATTTCATACCTACATTTAAAATTCTGGGATTAAATAGTTATATGCTTTCATCGATGTTTGTATCTCAGGAATTGTTTTTACTTCCTACCTTGAGTCAACGTTTCAATGAAGAGTAAAACGATGAAATTTTAATTATACTTAAGTGGGAATGGAATGCACCATTCTAATACCAGCGATTAAGGTCACGACCGGAATATTAAACACACCATACGTTATACGATTCTTTATATAAAAATAATTTAAGAAATTCCTAATTATTTTGACATTGTTATAACGCGTATATTAAACAAACTATCAACTCGTGATATTCTTATATTTCCATTTAAAAATACGAGAATATCAAACATTTATAGGCTAGTTTAATATTCAAAGTTTGTCTAATAGTATTTTATGCAACGATCATGTAATGATAGCCATTAAGACACGAGCATGTTGTAGGATACGAAACGAGCCGCAGGCGAGTTTCGTATATAATATGCGAGTGTGTTAATGGCCATTACATGAAAGTTGCATACATTATTTTTTCTACTCCGATTAATAAGAATTATTTAATTAATAATTATCATATATAGTTACTTTTGAAAATCAAAATTATTTGACAGCTGTCAAATTAAGTGTCACCTAATATAATTAATTTCAGAAATGTTAACCAGGTATCCATGGCTATATTAAATATTGTGCGAATGTCGCATTCCTATTGGCTTAAAAATCTGTAACATAATGAAAATTTGTATCAAAATGAATATCATTATGATACAGATTTTAGTCTTTTAATAAATATATTATAAAACAGGAGTAGAAAAAATATTTTATAATACGTAACATTTACAGAGCTACATATTTCAAGGTTTTCAACAATTCGTCTTGGTCTGGTTTCGAATGTATGACGAATTGGAATACATAACACAGATCTGCGACAGATAAACTGTATGAGATTAAATAACTAACTTTTACAGTATTTATAGCGCTGATAACTGGAAAAATATTGAAAAAATTCCATCTCAAATACTAAAGGACCCCGCACTTTTCTTATGCAAAATGTATCTGTTAATTATTCTGAATTTTGGATATGTTGTGGAGCTTGAACTCCTGAACAAAAAGTGTCCATGAGATCATATCAGTCTCCGAAAAATCAATATAGAAGAGTAAACAGACGTATTATCTGATGCCAACATAAACAATGTCAAAGTTTATTTATTTTGCTGGAATCCACAGATGTTGCCATGTCGTATTATTTAAAAGTAATAAATCATCCAATGACTTAAATTTTTTTGTAGTTCCTCAATATTATGTCCTTTAATACTACGATTTATTTAATCTTTGAAGCTAGACTATGTTCTAGCTATTCCATTTCAAGTGATATAATTGTTTGACCAGGTGAGAAAAAAAATGTTTCAGAGCAGGAGCAGAGCATCCAATCTGGTCAACGGAAACTAAAATTTATTACTCGAGTAATAAATAAATTCAAGATATAAGTATATCTATTATTTCTCGAAAATTTTAATATCAGTCAATTTAATCCCTTCCTCACACAGCACGGCACTGTTGTTGGAATCAGCGACCTTTGCTGTGTGTATAGCTATCCTTGTTTTGGAATGAGAGAATCAATAAATATGTTGGTTTCAAACAAAGTGTATTGTCAGTATAGTGGGTTATTCATCTAGCAGATGAACTAGCAAAAAGGGGGACTGGAACACCCTTTTGGGGGCCGGAACCCTTTTGCGGTATCAGCTCCAATGTAATATTGGAAGAAATAGGCAAAGCAGAAGAAAAGAGAAGATCTGACCATTGGAAAGAACTAGTAGGACTTAGGCAATCAAAGATTCTTCTGGGTGATTTCCACATGTTGAGATCAAATGAATGCATAAGTCAAAGTAAAACTGCACTAAGAGTTTTAACAGGCATCCTTACGGGACATTGTCGCCTGAATGGGCACCTGAAAAAGCTCAAAATAGTGGAAGAAGAAGAATGTAGATTCTGTGGCATGGAAGAAGGAACCTCCATCCACATACTTGCGAACTGCACAGCAATTCAGAATCCTAGAACTGGATAGAAGAGGGACATTTACTAAGTTAAAGCTTGCAGATATCGTAAAATTCCTCCGGAAAATAGGACTACTAGTCTCTGAGACTTTCCTCAGGAACTAAGTAGAAGTAAGGGGGCACACTAGATCTTTTAGGTCTCAGTGAATGTCACCCCAATTTACATACATACATCTAGCATGTTTAGTGATCGAATATTTCAGTCTTGATGACCGGTTTTTGAGTTAAAATTGGAAAGTATCGATTTTTCAAAAGTAAATTTTCCTTCAGACAAATATTTTTATGATCAATATTTTACACGCCTGTTAATACTTACCCATGAGGTATTAGTTTTAGAGTGAATTTTGACCCAAAATGTTGGTTATAGTGATGGTTAAAGGGTGGATCCAGAAATATTTAAAATTGCTCTAAATTTTTACTGTATTCTAATATATTTAAAAAAATTTAAAAAAGCTCCTAACGTGCTAAAATAGAAATCATCTGCTTATGTCAAAATTATTTTATTCAGTACAATTCAAAAAGTTGTATTTTTTGTTGCTATAATGTATATTTCCTACAACACGCTTTTCTACACAAATTTTTATACGCAAAGCAGTACACGCTATGGCACTTTTCCGCACTGAAATGTCAAACACAGCTACCTATGACCTGTCAACTTTTTTTGACAATTCAACATACTTAATATATTGAATTTCTGGGTGTAAAAATTTTAAATTTAAACCAAAAGTAAGTAAACTATTTATTTGATTTTTTTTATTTATTAATTTATAAAAAAAATAACCTATGAAGTTTAAATAAAATACCTACATAAATTATTGTTTTTCTTTCATTAATAAATGTGGTTGTAGAAAAAATATTGTGTACAAATTGTACGCAAAGCGCTTTTCCCACGAGCGCAGAAGCTTGTTGCACGAGCGCAGAAGCTTGTTGCACGAGCCTTTGCGCACTTGATTTACAAACTATTTGATATTTCAAGCTTTATGGATACTCCACTATGATCAATTCAAAACATATACGACCCGACGCTCATAAACAAAATATATAATAGAGGATGGTAAATAATGCGAAAATGCCAGTTTTTTATAAATCACTCTATATTCAAAAATTTCGTAGGTTAAATTCTGTAATTTTTTGTTATTAGTTTTTGTTTTAGTACTTAGTACTAATCAGGAGTTTATGAAAGTCATAAATTATTCTGTAATTCAACACGGAAAGTATATTTCAAATACAGTGAATAAATATAAGGAAAGAGGCATTTACACAGAGTGTTCTCAAATATACCGACCAGGAAAGTAACTAACGGGTAATTTCAAAATAATTGGCTAAATACATAAAGTTACGATTTTAACCATCAATCCTTGAATGTTTAATGTTTTTGTTTTTGACACTGAAGCTAATGACTACTGATTTATTTTACAGTTGATTAGATTTACAAAGGATATAATTAAAAAAAACGCTTAATGGAAGAAATAATCAATTTGAACCATTGAATATAATTTATTCAGTATAAAAAAATAAAAATGCATAATATTTAGAAAATACCAATCGAGTGCTCACCTCGTCGGTATATTTGAGGACACTCTGTATAAATATCTGTCCTTTTATATTTATTTATATACAATTGTATAATAAACAAATATTCAATAACTGTATCTGAAATATATTTTTTCTACAGTCGCGCGTAAAATGACTAATAATTACTATATTCAAATTATATCTAAAGTCGACAAATGCCGAGGATTCCTACTTTACGCTCTAGAGCAAAAAAAGAATCTTTTTCGCTCGCTTATTTAATCAAACCACACCCTCCGAATTAACTCAATTGGTGAATATTTAACAATTTATCAGACTAAAAATCAAATAAAATTATATGAAAATTGTCGAAAATTTTGAAATATGGTCAAAAATTGTTAAAAATTGTCAAAAACTGTCAAAAATGGTCAATAATTGTCAAAAACTGTCAATAATTGTTAAAATTTTGAAAAATGGTCGAAAATTGTAAAAATGAAAAAAAAAATTGAGAAATGGTCAAAAATTTTCAAAAATGGTCAATAATTGTCAAAAACTATCAAAAATTGTCAAAAACTGTCAAAAATGGACAATTATTGTTGAAAATTGTCAAAATTTTGAAAAATAGTTTATAATTGTCAGAAATTGTTAAAGTTTTTGGAAAATTGTCAAAATTTTTGAAATATGGTCAAAAATGGTCAATAATTTTCAAAAATGGTCAAACATTTTCAAAAATTGTCAAAAATGGTCAATTGTCAAATTTTTTTTAAAAATTTTGAAAAGTAGTCAAAAACTATCAAAAATGGTAAAAAATTATCAAAAACTGTCAAAAGTGAACAATTATTATCAAAATTGGTCAATAATTGTCAAAAATTGTTAAAATTTTGAAAAAATGGTCGATAATTGTCAAAAACTATCAAAAATGGTAAATAATTTTGAAAAATGGTCCATAAATTTGAAAAATGGCCAATAATTTTGAAAAATGGTCAAAATTTTTGAAAAATTGTTAAAAAATTGTCAAAAATGGCCAATAATTGTCAAAAACTGTCAAAAATGGACAATTATTGTTGAAAATTGTCAAAATTTTGAAAAATAGTTGATAATTGTCAAAAATTGTTAAAGTTTTTGAAAAATTGTAAAAATTTTTGAAATATGGTCAAAAATGGACAAAAATTTGGAAAAATGGTCCATATAATTGTCAACAATTGTCAATAATTATCAAAAATGGTCAATAATTTTGAAAAATGGTCTAAAATATTGAAAAATTGTCAAAAATGGTCAAAAACTATCAAAAATGGTTAAAAATTGTCAATTATTGTTAAAAACTGTCAAAAATGGACAATTATTGTCCAAATTGGTCAATAATTGTCAAAAATTGTTAAAATTTCGAAAAATAGTTGATAATTGTCAAAAATTGTTAAAGTTTTTGAAAAATTGTAAAAATTTTTGAAATATGGTCAAAAATGGTCAATAATTTTCAAAAATGGACAAAAATTTGGAAAAATGGTCCATATAATTGTCAACAATTGTCAATAATTATCAAAAATGGTCAATAATTTTGAAAAATGGTCTAAAATATTGAAAAATTGTCAAAAATGGTCAAAAACTATCAAAAATGGTTAAAAATTGTCAATTATTGTTAAAAACTGTCAAAAATGGACAATTATTGTCCAAATTGGTCAATAATTGTCAAAAATTGTTAAAATTTCGAAAAATAGTTGATAATTGTCAAAAATTGTTAAAGTTTTTGAAAAATTGTCAAAAATTTTGAAATATGGTCAAAAATGGTCAATAATTTTCAAAAATGGACACAAATTTGGAAAAATGGTCCATATAATTGTCAACAATTGTCAATAATTATCAAAAATGGTCAATAATTTTGAAAAATGGTCTAAAATATTGAAAAATTGTCAAAAATGGTCAAAAACTATCAAAAATGGTTAAAAATTGTCAATTATTGTTAAAAACTGTCAAAAATGGACAATTATTGTCAAAATTGGTCAATAATTGTCAAAAGTTGTTAAAAATTCGAAAAATGGTCGATAATTGTCAAAAACTATCAAAAATGGTCAATAATTTCGAAAAATGGTCAAAATTTTCGAAAAATTGTCAAAAATGGCCAATAATTGTCAAAAACTATCAAAAATTGTCAAAAATGGACAATTATTGTTAAAAATTGTCAAAATTTTGAATAATAGTGGTTAATTTTCAAAAATTTTGAAATATGGTCAAAAATTTGGAAAAATGTAGTAGTTATAGATAACGCGAGTTATCATTCTCAACGCATAGAGAAGACTCCAACTTCATCTTGGAGAAAACAAGAAATTATTGACTGGTTAACCACCAAAAGTATTGAATTTGAAGATAATTTGATAAAAAAAGAACTATTAGCTATAGCAAATTTACACAAATATCGTTTTATGGAATACGCCGTGGAAGATATAGCAGAAAAACATAGTGTAACTGTGCTGCGCACACCGCCATATCATTGCGAACTAAATCCTATAGAACTTATACGGGCGCAAGTGAAAGGATTTGTAGCAAGACACAACACGACATTCAAAATGAAAGATGTTAAGCTACTGTTTGATCAAGCCATTAAGGAGGTGACCACCAGAGAACTGGCGAAAAGCAGTCCAGCATGTCATTAAAGAAGAAGAGAAAATGTGGGATCTTGACTACTTGATCGATCGGACCGTCGACCCGTTAATTATAACGTCAAGAGGAGATGACAGTTCCTCAGATGACGAAGAATATTATGATTTTTTATAATTTAATTTCAGTATAATGTATTTTTTGTATAATGTTCAATAAAAAATAAGTGTACCTAATACTATGTACATAATGCCTAATTTTTATTTTGTTAAAATAAAATTCTTTCATTTTTACGAGTATCCTACCGGCACGCCTTTGGCACACTATTTTCAGTGTTTGTGAATGGATAACAATAGGCTAAACCCATATATTGACCCCAAATCGGGTGGTACTACCTGCACTTGATAAAAAGAAAGAATTTTACAATGAAATCAATAACCAAACTATGAAAGTGGCTTAAATATTCGTTGGGTCACTCTGTGCTCCCTTTGCATACCTAATTAGGTTTTATTACTCTATACCTTTCTGAAAAAAACTATAGAAACCCCACCATACCAATTTACATTATCAAGTTGCGGAGATCTTTTTCATCAACGGTTCATCTACCACACCTTGTATACATTATAAACTTTTCAATACAGGATATTAAACTCAGTAAGTAAGTTATAACGTGCCTTCAAGATAGTTTCTCAATTGACTTCCGGTTGTGTATGTACTCTTACAAAGTTAACCAGACGCCTACCTACGGTAAAAACTTGCCTCTGGTTTATATACGACGGTTTTTGATCTTTCCTGACAAGTTTCTTCATTGCACGTTACCTCAACAAAATATCTATTCTGGTATTTCGGTAGTAAATAGCATTCATTAGATGCATTTCACTTCAAGCTGTATCGTAATTTAATCAAAACTTATTGTTGGACTGACAGTACAGAGTTTGCATTCAATTTATTAATCGGTTTGGACTTCAAAGAGGCGATGAGGATAATTATAGAGCTTAGTTCACTGCGACACATAATTACAGGATGATGATCAAGGTAGGATTTTTAACTATCCGGTGTTGCGGTGTGCGGCACTACGACTTGTCGGAGAGTTGTGTGTCACGTTAAAAAACCGAGCCGTTTTTTAACCAAATTGTTTTCTCCAGCTATGCCCAAATAAAACATAATGCCTAAAACTTGTAATTGTAACCTTTGAAACTTACCCAAGGAGTGTAAAGGCCGAAACTCACTTAACAGCATCGTCACAGCACCGTCGAGTGGTCAACTTGACGGTTGTGAATGGGTTCATTTAACGCATCGACACGGGATCAGCACCGCCGCGATACCCGACTATATAGGCTTCACTTTATATTGTCAGAGATATTTTATTGTACTGTACTAACCGAAATGTGCTGATAATGATAAGTGAGTGTACGACGTCGGCAAAGGATCAGCACACCACAAGCACGCCGTCCGCAAAATAATCTCTCTGATAAATGTGTTTTGGTTGAGGCGTTGACGTGCATTGTCGGTGCTGTGCTGATGTTGTTAGGTAGGCGCGCTTACATTTAAATACACATAGGAAATAAAATCTGCGGGTGATGATCAGTCGCTGTTCCTATGAGGTGCTTATAAGTGAGTTTCGACCTTAACCCTTCAGTTATTTTACATTTCAAGCGTGCCAGCTAGCATATGTTAGTTCTCCTATGCAGACCGACAATAAAAAGACATGCGCAACTGATATATCTAATGAGAAAGAAAAATAGTGAAGCATTGGAAATTGAAAAACTATGAAAGGTGTAGCATTTGAACTATTACAAATTTTATTTAGTTCATTTTAGTCCACGAGCCACCTTTTGAAGTTGACAGCAATGACTTAGGAATTGCTAAATGAAATTTACGTTTCACCACACGCTAAGACTGATAGGAAATTCCCAATATTATCACTCTTAGGAGTTACTTAGTGCGTGGTGAAACGTAAATTGCATTCAGCAATTCCAGAATCCGTTTCAGATATAACCTAACTTTAGGTACATTTTGATATAATTGACTATTGGAGTTTAATGAAAAACTTAATCCAGAAAAAGGTTTCAATGAAGAGAGATGTCTAGATTTATTGAGTACTTGGTTTTTTGTTGTAATTTTACTTCTTTGAGTTCACCTCCGGACTGCATTGAATTTCAAAGAAATAAAATAATAAGTCCATAAAATCCTCATTATCGACAAAAACAAATATTATTCATCGGTTTCCTTCAAATAGCCGTTATCGCGTAAATAACACAATGATGATAGTGAACTTTGATAGCAGAATGACTAATTTTCAAAACATATTTGGGTACCAACAAATAGTCAAGGTATTTCAATTATTTAATTATGATTAATTCGGTGAGTTGTTGAAATCCAAATATCTGATAAAATAAATGAATGAAATGCTATATATAAAAAATCTAAACCATATCTCTCTATTTCACGATTATGCTCCTATTTCGGATCAAGTACGATATCAACGAATTCGACTGTACCGAGTACTAGTTATGTAGGGTCGCTGTTAATGATTTTTTTCTACTCCTGTTTTATAATATACTTATTAAAAGATTAAAATCTGTATCATAATGATATTCATTATGATACAAATTTTCATTATGATACAGATTTTTAAGCCAATAGGAATGCGACATTCGCACAATATTTAATATAGCCATGGATACCTGGTTGACATTTCTGAAATTAATTATATTAGGTGACACTTAATTTGACAGCTGTCAAATAAATCTATTTGTTGAAGTTCCTCTCATTGTTCTTGTTTTTTATAATAAATGATAATTATTAATTAAATAATTCTTATTAATCGGAGTAGAAAAAATATTGTATGCAACTTTCATGTAATGGCCATTAATACACTCGCATATTATATACGAAACTCGCCTGCGGCTCGTTTCGTATCCTACAACATGCTCGTGTCTTAATGGCTATCATTACATGATTGTTGCATAAAATACTATTAATATCTATAAATTTTATACCGTTAAGTAGCTATAACTTTCGTGACGTTAGTTTTAGTTTCCCAAAGTAGTCTAGTCTATAAGCTTAAAATGGTGTTAATTCTACTTACTTTTATTAAAATTATATGGTTTAGCTAATTCGATCCGGAATAATGTTTAGATCATTGTGCCAAATAATTAAATTAGCCCATAAAAAATTCCAAAAGTTATAAACAATTAAACACCTTCAAAAAATAGTGTTTGGTTTGTAGCTTATTGATCGTAAATTATAAATATTTTCGAAATTTGAAAAAAAGATCCTTAAAGAGGAGGATACTTCCAATAAAAAAGTCCGAACTCCGAGAACTCTATCTCCATTATTTATCATTTTAATTTAACGCTGAAAATAGCCCTCCGTGCGCCATTGTTAGGTTGCGCGCACGGCCTCGAAAGCGAGTACGTTACTTAAAAAAATTTTTTTACGTACTTAAAGTTGATTGAAAAATCTAAATAAATTATAGTATAATCTAAACATTTTAAAGAATTGCTTCCCGTTGGAATTTTTCATAAAAACAAATTTTTCAATATGCTAGACGATTGTTAATTAACAAAATTTTTTCAAACTTCCTTCGTCGTTCAAAACTACAAAAAATGTTTAAATAATTGCCGTAAAATTATTCCGCTTCGTGGAGCTCTTCTTATATACATACAAAACAAGATTGCGTCATCAAAGTTTTAAAAATGTTAATACTTTGTTTATAATTATATTTTCAAGTTAACAATAAATGACTGATTTACCATTTTTTGCTAACTTACATTACTTATTTATTATTTAATTTTATCGGTGTGATTTTAGATTACGGTAATATTCCCAAATACTAGCCTTTGCTAGTCTTAAATAAAAGTAATTAAGCAAATTGTTTTTTTTTTAAATCCAATGCACAAGTTTTCTGAAAAAATCTCACGTAAGATTAGGGGTGGGATCGAGAAGAAAATTCTACTATCTCACACCAAGGGTGAGGGGGGTCAAAAAAATCCTCAAAAATGCCTCACGTATTTAATGGACGCCCCCTAACGATCTTTCTCTGACTCACGGTACTTATTTACGGGACAAATGATTGAAAATTAATAAGTAACAGCATGAACAAAAAAGAATTGTTAATTAACGGAAAGTAGGTATGCATGTTTCAAACTCATTTACCGCGATCAGTACGGTAAAGCTAATATGAGGTGTGGGAAGTCAAAAACAAGGAAATCATAAAATGTTTCTGATATAGGTCTCTACTTTTATACTTCATAAGCTACGTAATTATAAAGTTTTATATAGAAACAACATAGTTATAGCTAATGTGAAATTCCAATAAAATGATAAATGTACGAAAGAAAAACCAGGTCGGGCAGATACTCAAGTTTCTCAAACAGATAAATTGTCGCAAATTATTGGAGAATATAGAAAATAGGATGAGCCCATTACTAGTGAAAATGAACATCGAAAATGAAGAAGAAAAAATGAATAACAGAAAATGCCATAAATTGCCTTGTACGAGCCGAAGATACATTGCAAACATTATAGTTGTGGGACGAACATTGCAACAGAAATTAAAAACAAACAAAAAAGGAAAACATACTGAAAAAAAAAATAGATAGGCAGTCATGGGAGCTGATGACAAGTGAGAACATAAATACATGAACCCTTTTAAAATATTTATCCTACGCCCATGATAAATGGAAATTTTTACAAATAGATTAAAACCCTTTAGGAATGTTATCTTATTCCCATGATTTAGAAAATTTTACAAATCATTTGAGCCCTTTAATCGTACGCCCACGGCAAAAGGAAATTTTTGCAGCTAAATTAATCCCTTTTAAAATATTTATCATAACCCTTATGGTCAATGCAAATTTTTTCAAATAAATTAACCACCTATAAAAATTCAATAGTACAGTCACGCGGTGACGTCAGCAACCAATAAGTTTTGCTCAAACCAAGAATCACACAGCGCGGCTAAAGAAGTTTTCAATCCAATAAATCGCAATTTTAAAAAATCAAGACACCCATCTTAAACATATTTGTGTTATTAATAAAAATTAAAAAATTGTGTGAGGTTAATTTTTTTTATGTGCTTTAATCTCTTTAGTATTTGAAAAAATGAAACAAAAGCGTCACAGATATCTTCAATTTTATGGGCGATAAAATCGATCAAAACACACACAAACATGCGTAATATTTTTTCAAATAACCTTCGTCAAGTACAGAAAACAACTGAGTTATTCAGAGGTCCCTTGTAGGGCTCGCTTCTTGGAAATTTATTTATGGTTATCTTAATGATGTTAATGTAAATATAGACTATGTGACTATTTTGTTTTGGCGATTTTATAAATATCACAAATAATATATTTAAGACGTGTTTATTTCGGGTTTTCACAGGAACAATGAAATATCTAGTTCATAATTGAATCATAGCAACATTGACATTATTAAGCGAGTGAAATGTAGGTGGCGGCACACAAATTACAGTTTCTGGTTACCTACTTTTTTACCTCGTACCTATTTTCGACACGCGCCGCTAGATCGCACCACAATACGATCCACCGCAAGATGGAGGTTTGTATGTAAATCCATCAATTGCAGCTGCAATTAAAGCTGGTGCGCCAATCCCAAAACGTCGAGCAAAAAGGTTTTGGGCTCGTCTAAGCCTTCAAAGTCAAGTATATATAGTTTGGCAAACATAACTGAAGCTGTGAAAGGAATGCGGTCGAAAACATTCGATATTGCCACGTTTAACTATAAAAAAGCTAAAGTACTAAGTAAGTAGTGATAATAATTAGAAAATGGACTTTTTATTATCAAACAATATGTCAATAATGATTAAACGTTAGTTCTTTAATGTGCTTGTTTCATTGGATTTTGTCTATTAACATTATTTTTTCAATTTCTGAATATTAAAAAATGAACACTTTTCCAATTATGTTATGGGTTTCATCAAGCCGGCAACGTCGTGCGAATATCATAATGACCTTAGCAAGCAGGGAAATCAGGTGAAGCTGCCCTGCATAATTTGGTCTCAGGTCTCGAAAGGAGCCTGAATCATAAGGAAGTAGCCCTTGCAGCATTTCTAGACATCGAAGGTGCTTTTGACAACACATCGATGTCATCAATTAACAGATCCCTTAAAAACAGAGGGATTAACAGTACCACATGCAAATGGATGGGATCCATGCTTGAGCATAGGAGAATAACAGCACATATGCATGATAAAACATACACCGTTAGGACAACTAAAGGATGTCCTCAAGGTGGAGTACTTTCACCACTTTTCTGGAACCTGGTTGTGGATGACTAGATCTGTAGGTTGAACGATCAAGGCATATGGACGCAGGGTTTTGCGGACGACATAGTGATTGTCACCAATGGGAAATTCCCGGAGCTGGTTATGAATGTCCTACAGGAAGCACTGCGAATTATGGAGGAATGGTGTCTTACAGAGGACCTTTCAGTTAATCCAAAAAAAACCAAACTAGTTGCTTTCACGAATAGAAGAGTTCTCCCGCAGGGTAGAGTACTGTTGTACTAGAAATATCCAAAGAAGTCAAATATCTGGGAGTGACCCTTGATTCCAAACTGAATTGGAAGGCACACCTGGAAAAAATTACTACCAGGGCGACTAGGCTTTTCTGGCAATGCAGAAGAGTTATGGGCAAGACCTGGGGAATACGACCTGAGGTGGTTCACTGGCTCTACACAACTGTGATAAGGCCAACGATCACCTATGGAACAATAGTCTGGTGGAGAAGGACAGAAGTGACCTCTGCAGTTAATATGTTAACTGCAATCCAAAGACAAGCTCTTCTTGGTATTACCGGGGCAATGAACAGCACGGGGACGGCATCAATGGAAGCCCTTATTGGACTTCCTCCTCTAGAACTTTTTATAAGGGCGGAGGCAATGATGGCAATTCTTAGGCTGAAATCGGGAGACTTATGGTCCCCGAACAATGTTCGAGAAGGACACACTGATACAACTGGGACATTATTAGACGAACCCATATTTCACATGAGTTTTGATAGCATGACACCAGAGAATATATTCACTGAGCGAGTGAATATCATCATCCCATCTAGGGAACAGGTGATGCACCCAGGTAATTTTGGAGAAATCATCTGGTTCACCGATGGCTCCAAAACAAACCATGGCACTGGGGCTGGTATAAAAGGACCTAGAAAGAGAATGTTCTTTAGCCTTGGTCGATATACGACTGTGTTTCAAGCAGAGACGATTGCCGCTATAGCCTGTATTGATGAAAACATCAGAAGAGGATATACCGGACAAAAAATTGAAATACTCACTGACAGCCAGACTCTGCTTAAGGCTATCAGTAATCCAACAACTAAGTCTAGACTGGTGAAAAACTGCAAAGAATCCCTCAACAGGCTGGCAAGAGACAACAAAGTGTCTCTAATATGGGTGCCGGCACATGAGGGGATTGCAGGTAATGAAATGGCGGACCAGTTAGCTAAAGAAGGCTCTAAAGGAGACTTCATAGGTCCGGAACCGTTTTGTGGAATCACAAAAGATTGCATAAGAGGGGAAATCGGGAACTGGCTAGATAGGGAACACCAATTCAAATGGAGGGTGACACAAGGGCACCTTCATACCAAGAGTTTACTGAACAAGGTAGACAAGGAACTCTCAACCAGGCTACTGAAACTAGGTAAGAGACATTTGAAGACAGTTACCGACCTGGTGACTGGATATTGCACCTTGAGGAAACATCTGTACAATATGGGCAAAGTTAGTGAACCTATGTGCAGAAAATGTGAACTTGATGATGAAACACCTACTCACATACTCTGCTTCTGCGAGAACTTACAAGAACTGAGACGGAAGAACTTTGGAGAGGAAGTTATACATCCATCACAACTACTGAAAATCCCTCCAGTCAAACTAGTGGCCTTTATAGAAGACACGAAGCTTCTGGAATGGAAGTAGATAACATGGGAAATGGTACAAAGATTCAGTTCAAGTGCCTGGGCTGATGAGCACAACCCAAATATATGAATGAATGAATGAACACTTTTCCAAATATGTTATGGGTTTCCTTCAAGCCGGCAACGTCGTGCGAAAATCATAATTACCACGCCCTCCGGACTAACTCAATTGGTGAATATTTATCGAACCCCCGTTGCTAAGTAACCACGTGACTTCCTATTGGCAAGCGCGTGCGTGTGTTTTTTTTTGCATTAAATTTTTTATTATCTCGTATTTGTCTACTTTTATATTTAATGTAAACATACATGTATGTATTCCCTTTAGAGGGATTGTAAAATCTGTTGGGCACTAAATGTTATTATTATTAAAATGCCGATCGGTTTCCTTTGACCAAGATCGCCAAGAATCGGATACAAATGGCGATTTCGAATGGCTTTTTTGGTTGGTTAATGGTTAACCTGTCTGTTCATAAACGATGACGTCCGACCCTCGGTTGGTTCCGACCCATTCGAATTCTTCGTAAACGAAACGGTTGGTTAAACGGCTGTCAGGTAAAAATTGACGTACGTCATTTCACAACAATTTGTTCACAAGTCTAATACAGTTAGTTTTTGTATAAAGTGGAAGCCAAATTTTCATGAAATGCTAAAACGCAAAGCAGTTGCAGCCCGCCCTCTTATTTGTAGATTACTTTGGTGATTTATAGAATATTAAATAATGTCAAAGTTGCTTCATCACCTATAAAATGAATAATTAATTTCTTAGGGGTTCCGTCATAATTTGCAAAAAACGCGAACCCACTTCTGTGTACAAAACTTTAACCTCAAAACAAATGTAAACAAAAAAGTAATGCTGGGAGAATTGGAGTATGGAGGGTAGAAGGAAGGAGAACCGTCTTGTATGGGGGACAAGTTGAAAAAGTGTACATCTGTAAACAGCAAATTATAATTCGAAGATTCACCGAAATGGCGCTCGTGTAGCTAATGGAAATGATGTGAATTTATATAATATATATATATATATATATATATATATATATAATTATATTTCATATGTATGTTTGTCTATGATATAATAATTTAAAAATACGCGCTGTAATAAACCGGAAGTATTTCTTTCCTTTTTTAATTTTGTATCTTACTCTAATAATTCATGGCGCTGTTTTTAAAATGTTTCCACTTGCTATTATGGCGCCACCTTAATTTGCTCCCTTTCGATGGACACTTTTTTATACATTCAGATGGTTCTCCTTCCTTCTACCCTCCAAAAATCGGAGAATAGAAAGAGAGTTCAAGTTTCGGTTAACCAACCGATTTGTGACGTCATCAATTTGTCATTAGAATGCGGTTGGTCCAAATATGACGGACCAATCTGTTTACTTGTAATGTAAAGCCGTTTGGCATAGTGCGGATGCGCCTTAATAATATGTCTGTTTAATTATGTAATTCTTTATTTTTACCACAATTGCCAATTTAGACATGGAAAAATTACAAATCCGTAGATAAACTTTGCTATTAACATAAAATGAGATACTTGAATAAATATTTGACTTTTTAAATACTTATTACCAAAATACAGATAGGGAATACAGAATATTCAGACACAATTAGTAAATTTTATTGACACTGCTTTACAAATTTATTTTTAGAAGAAATATTATTGTGTCTAACTATTAATTATAGATAATACTTTATCAAAAATAAGTTTACTCGTCCAAGGTCTTTGTCGTGGTAACTTATCTTATTTTCGCCCGCCGCCGATTACGATAATTATCAAACATTTTAATCAACCTCAGATCATTCCTTTCTAAAGTTAAAAATAACATACTTACTAATGTTTAAGCCGAAGTTAATGATTGAATAGAAATTTCAAGGTTTCCCAACTTCTAATCCACAAGACCGTTTACTAAACAATGAAAGGACGCACATGTTTTCGTATATTGTTTCGAGATTAGATCCGCGTAATGCAGCTTGATCTGTAATTAGTTATGCTTATTTAGTCACTTAAATTCTAGTTTCTTAACGAAAGTTAATCCTAGAAATAATTATACAGGGTGTACCAATCTTACGACAAAGTTCGGTATATGGGTTATTTTAAGAGATATCAAGAAAGATGTCTTCGAGGTCCATATTTTGAAATTATCTCGAACTATACAGAGTGTTGAATAATTCCGTTACAAACCAAACATATGATTTTTTAAATGGGAACCCCTGTATATTACACTGAATTCGGATTGCTCACAGTTCTTCGAAGCTTTTGATATAAGGTTTTGCTACGTTATATAGAGTCCTTTAAAAGGTATGGATACTTTTATGTGAAAATCGTAGGTAAATCAACTTTCTGTACGTTGAAGAAAAAAACAGAGTTTCGTAATGTGTTGCAAAATATCAATATAATAACAATTTTAGATAGTAATATTGTAAATAAATATTTTATAGAAATATGTCAAGAAAATGTCAAAGTAAAAATTTAAGTACTTACCCGAAATATTAAATAATATTGGTTGGTAAGATGTGTTGAAAAGAAAGTGGAAATTAAAAAAAAGAATAAGGACGTTGTTAAGGGGAAACTAGGGAGTTGTTGTGTACCGTGGACGCGAGAGGTGCGTCAGATAATTTTTCTTCCGTGTAATTTTTCTGGTAGAAAAATCCAGAAAGAGTTGTTGACTGGGAAGGCAGGAAGCGTCAGATAATTCCGGTTTGGATGTAAATTTCTTTCCTGGTAGAAAAAACCAGAAGGAAAGAATTGTGTATCAAGTGCCATAACGAGGTCTACGAGCGAGTTGTGGTATATCTGTTCACATTAGGACAACCTATTCATGCATATGGTGAGATAACCAATTTATTAATATATTGAATTTGCGATCCAGGAAATTTTGTTCGAGCTATATATCATAATTGATTAATTAATAAATATTTGGAGGAGTTGAATGCTGTGGCGAGGAGCTGAAAGAAAATAAAAACTGTTACGCTTATTATTTACAACAATTTATTTGCTTCACGAATTTAAGGTTATTATAAAAATACTAACGCATTGAAAGTGATTAAGAGTGTATAAATAAGGCATTTAATTATAGGTTGTATTCATTATGATTAATAGTTGCATACTTACGTTAAATTTGATATCAAATGATACTGAAGTAAGTGGTATTCATATTTGATTTAGGTTACGTTTGATCAAATTGATCAGCCGTTTATACGGAGCGAACATTTTACGTTCCATAATTCGAAGTGGTGCGAATATTAGTGGTAAGAGTATTTCACAGTTTTATTATTGTCAACATGACAAATTGTTATGTTATACTGTTGCTTGTAATAATTCATTTCATTGTTTAATTCCATATTAATTTTTTTTAAATTGTTTATTAAATCAGAATCAGAGTATATCACTATTTAATTTCTTACGTACAAGTAAACATAAATTAAATAATTAGATTGGAACGCCATCTACGAACCGACATCTATAGTATCCTTGAGGTAAGTAGTCGAATCTCTTTTTGAGAAGCTGTGGCAAAAGTATAGAATTCTATTGGGCAAATAAAACGAACCCAACACGTACACAACTATCATAACAAAATATTTGACATAACTCAAACAACTTAAACAAATAATACAAATTATCAAACGCAACAATTATTATTCCATAATAATACGTATACACAGAATATTTTATAGGTCGCAGTGTGGCAGGCCAACTGACCCACTTGTAATTTAAAATCTACATAAAGTTTACTTTTATAAATGTACCTAGATGTATGCAGTGCGACATAAAACTGTCCATATCTTTTAATCTGTGAATTTTATATTTAATTTTATCGTTAACGAAGGGAGTAAGGGACAAATTTTATAATAAAGTACCTACTATCATTATTTTTAGCATCTCCATCATCTTTTTTTGGTATGAACTCCTGGGACACCCAGTATACACACACTATTTTAATTAAGCAAATTTGACATAATGTATATTTTCCTTCGAAAGCATGGTCAATAACCCTGGCGTTAATACATAGTTGTTCGTAAAACAATGAGAAATGATTTAAAGACATGTCACAAACAAAATACCCAAAACATTCAGTACATTAACTTTCTGTGAAACAAAACGATGTCAGATTAAATAAACGATGCCGCAACGATCATTAAGTTGTCGTAGAAAGAAAAAAAAATTTGTTCAAAGTTATTAAATGTTTCAAGAACTTAATTGATTCTACTATAAATTTGACAAAAAATAGCTATTTGTATAACAAGGGAGGAAAGTGCTACTTTTCCTCCCGAGGAGGAAGTTTACTGTAATCATTCAAGGGAGGAAAAGGCACTTTACTCCCATGTTATACATATGATTTTTCCGCCTCCCTCAAATAATTTTTAAATAGGTAATTTATTTATGAAAGAATTAAAAAAAAAAGAAAAAAAATTGTCCTCGCCGGAATTCGATCCAACACCTACAGGTCTATCACGAACAGTGGGCTGTGCTCCAACGCGTTGCGCTACCGAGACTTGTAGGCAAGTTTTCCATGAACATGACGTATTGCTGAAGTCAAATTATTAATGTAAAGATCGTTAAATTAAAATAACAATTTACTGATTTCTACCATTTTGCAAAATACAGGGTGTTCTTCAATTAAACGGTAAAATTTATACTTATATAATAGAATATAGTTTAGGTCGTCAATGCCGTAAGTTATTTCATTGATGACGTACCATAACCTCACTTTTACTTTTCCTCCCTAGAGAGGAAAAGTACGACTTTGCTCCCTACAATGAGGTCAGGAAATGTATACTTTGGATAGAGGTAGGCGGAAAAACATTTTTTCGGCAACCGTCCGGAAAGTACGGTATCCGCCAAAATAAACAGTACCGAAACAGAGAGTGCTGTGGAGTTGTTTATGTAATATGGATTTGTCATATTTGACTTAATTGTCATTAGTTGATATATTAATAGTACGCTGCAGTTAAATTTGATTTAAAAATGGTTCTAACAACGGAGGAAAAAGTGTTTTTGGTAGAGCATTATTTTCGTTCATACGGAAAATAGAATAATTTCTCGGGGAACAGACTTCGAATATCCTTCTCATTCACAAAATATTTCACTCGGAAAATCCGCCGGCGAATATTGCCGAACTACGGGAAAGAATACAAAATATTTTTCGGCAGTTACATCAACCACTTTTTATAAATATGTTTATTGACTTACAAAATCGATATGAAGCTTGTTTGCGTCGAAATGGTGAACATTTTGAACACTTACATTACAGAAATTAAAAATTAATTTTTATTTTTATTTTCGGTACTGTTTATTTTGGCGGATACTGTACCTACTTCCCGGACGCTTTTTCTGTGAGAAAGTAGCACTTTTCCGGCCTAGTCCGGAAAGTACGTATTTCCCGGACTAGGCCGGGAAGAATTACATCGTTGCTGTCATTCAAACAAACTGAATCCCTTCAATATTAGCAATTGTTCGAATTTCAATATAAATATTAATAAAAACAAGAATTAGAATGTTAGTAATATGAGTAGATTCCACAAAGTAAGGGTCCAAACAGTAAATTCAATTAGAATGTTCCTAATTTTGTTCTAAAAATTATTTTATTTTGTGTTTTGTCATCATGACACACATAAACATTCAAATCGTCGCCATTTTTAGTCCATTTAGATATTACTAAGGAATGTGTTTTATTGATTTGTTATACCTACCACACGGTTGCCGAAAAAAAAAAATGTACGCAACACGCCCGGAAACTGTTTTTTCGGACTCGCAGACTTCCAGGACTCGCCACTATTTTCCGGACTTGTTACATAATAAAACAAACAATTAAAAATAAAGATATTTTAAAAAATATACAGATTTTCACCTGCAAACGTCTCAATCTATAATAGCAAAATTGAGAGATTAAAAAAGAATTTGCTGTCGGTAAATAGTTTTTTCTCCTCCCTATATTGTAAACAACCCATTTTGACACTGTTTTGAAGGTCGTACGTAACAATTACCAAAAAGGTATCGATTGCCCTTGACGACGGGTTGTAAGTCAACTTACCACCCTTGGGTGGTAATAATTTATGCCATATAAAACATGTATCTTATTTATTTATATGAATATTAATAATACAATTATTTACAAAATTTGGATAAATGTTTTCTCGTTTTTTCACAATTTGTATATGTTCTGACTCCATAAATTCTCCATCTCTAAGCAAGTTTTCTGTTATTCTTGAGGTACTGCAGAAGACTTCTGGCTTTGTTATATTGTTTAAAATTTCACCTCTTCCTTGATTTTTCTGGTAGTAGCAACAGAGAAGCGATATTTGCTGTTTCTTTTATATCCATTTGGCTGTTATACAAATCAATAATTTCAATTTTTCTCAATTTTTGATAATAAACTGTCAGCTTGACGTTGTTGATAAAATAACATTGCTAGAAACAGGTCAAATCTGTCCATAATTTCATGCGAAAAGTATTGAATTAAATTAATAAAAATTCTAAGGAGAGGAGAAAAAACCTTATATACTTCACGGGATGTAAGTCTATTTTTTAATAGAACACCCTGTATTTTAAGAAATTATCAAAGGTAATATCACGAGTGCTTCAAATTTTATCGATAATTTTTTCTTTTCCACGAAAACTTGTTTATTTGGCAAAAATACGAAAACAAACCGATTGGTTTGTTTGAATGTTTTTGCCTCAAATAAACAAGTTTGAGTGATGAAAATAAAAAATTATGTGATAAAATTTGAAGAACGAGTTGTATTTGGGAAGATTATTTTTTTCAACAATTTAAAAGGATTTTGTATTAAATGTTCAATATTCTCTTGGTTGATGGCACTGAATCGGTTTGTGTTCATTTTTCAATAAACTTCGAAGCACTTTTAGTTGTCAATAATGACAAATTCAAAGTAAAATTTTGACGTTTCAATGTAAACAAGGTATTATCGATGAGGAAGCAGAATTATCATATATAATACCACGAGAGTGAAAATTTTGTCGGCAAAATTTTTCGATTGTCATGAAAGTTTGTTGCTTGGCAATTTTGCGAATGACATTTTTAACAAAACCACGAGCCGTCAGGCGAGTGGTTTTGGATTAAATGTCATGAGCAAAATTACCTAAAAGCAACAAACTTGAATACGACAAGAGAAAAATTTTACCTTACAAAATTTTTAATTGAGTGGTATTCGACATGACTATTTCACGAGAGAAAAACTAAAAAATCATATGTTTAAACGTTTTATTTATTGCAAACTTCAATTATACAAAGCCAAAAAAATAATAATATTATGAAAAAAAAAATTACTCATTTATGTAAAAAGTACAATTATTATAATTGTACGTTGTAGCATTATTTTGGGGATTGTTTTGCATCATAATCTTCAAGAATTTTTGCTATAACTTGTTCAGAAGTATCCTTTTCTAACGTATAATTACGTGCGTCCAGAAACATTCTAAACTGTTCCCACGCAGACTTTTTTGTCTTCATTGTATTTCGCGGTATACTTTGCTTAATTGTACTCTCTATTTCATTTATTGAATTATTTCCAAATCTTGTATTATTCATGTTAATAATACTTATTTAAATTTTTGAAAGTTTTAATAATTTTTAGACAGTTAAATAAATAAATAAACAACTTAGTTTCCTTAGAAACCACTAACAAAGATTTTATATTGAATTTTATCACAGAGTGATAGAATTTTATACACATAGATTTGATATATTAAACGTCAAAAAATTGCCGCGACAAGACAAAAAATTGCCAGTTCAAAACCTTCAAATTTTGTCAGTTATCAATTTACTCTAGTGAAATAGTCAGTATAATACCGAATGATTGGCTAGAATAATGTATTGCTATTGGTTAAAACCACCAAAATGTCAGATTTTGACAAGTGAAAAAAATAATCGTCAAAAAATATCAATATTAAATAGAGTTTCCTATACTCAACATCTAGTGTACAACACCCTACATATTTTGACAGAAACAAGGTTATTTCAAATTGTTTAAAACCATAATAGTGCTTCTTAAAAAATCCCAGTTTAGCAATTATGTTGTCTCTCAAATACATCAACCGAATTCAGCAGCAACCAGGAGATCAAATACAAATATCGCCGAATTTTATTTTTCAAAGGACCACCTTCCATATTTTGAACCCATATAAAAACTAATTTTTCCTACGATCACTACTGAAAGTAGGCTTTTGCACACTCAAATCTAACCGCAAAGTTGATGTTTTCCGCGAGCTGTCATAATTTGACATTATTGGCGCTCTTAAGCAGAAAGTAACTTTGGCGCACGCCTAATTTTATTTATAGATAAAAGAGAGCTAGTAGATATTTTAATATAAACTGTAGAATAAATAAATATTTTAGTTGATTTTCTAATATGTTAAAGCATCCAACAGTATTTTCCGTAATAATATAATGAGAAATAGGGAAATCTAAAAGATATCTGACATTAAAGTAATAAATATCTGACATTAATGTGATAAGTGTTGCCTACGTACATAGGTACACGAAACTGCTAAGAACAAACAATGGCAATAGGTAGGCAACACAACATACTTGCAATCACCAGAAAGATTTGACATTTTCTAACCTTTCAGAGACATCTACCTCAGGCATAAACATAAAAAATTGCCAAAATTGTATCTTTAATTTTAATTTAGTTAATAAGTAAAAGGTATGTTTGTTTATTATCGTTCTGTATTCCGTTCAAATAAAATTTAAAAAAGTTGTAATTTATTTAATGAACTATAATATTCATACAACCATAAAATCATAAATCTTTAAATCATAAAGTCTATTGTCATAAGTAGGCAACACAACATACACAATTAATCTTTTGTCTTCGAATAGTAGGCTTAATATGTCAAATAAACTTCCAATATTGTGATGAAAGTAACACGTTTTTAATAAAAAATTAATTTTATTTTGGTGTGATCGTAGAAAAAATCTTGTGTGTATTTCGAGCAGAAAGTCCTTTGGTAGTCTCGACAGATTGCCGCGCTCCGCTGACGCGTCGCGCGGCAACTTTCTGTCTCGACTGCCAAAGTACTACTTTCTGCTCTTGATACACAAATAGCTATTCTGTTCTCCGGAAATATATAATTCCTTACGAGCGTGATAATCAGTTTTTAAAAATAGGCTTTTATGTAGGTGTTTACTTTACGATGTTAGAAATATGAATTGGATTAGTATGTCAGTGAACTGACAACAAAAAGTCAAGTAAAAGTAATTACTGTTGTTAGAATTGTTTTCAATAATGATCCAATTTACTTTACCTGAAAAATAAAAAATGTTTCATTGTATGTATGAATCGATACTTAGGTAAAAAATGCCTGGGACTATCTGAAAAGATTAATAAGAGTAGGGGATCTAAACCACATAATCACGAAGCGCTATTGCAAGAATCTATATTGAAATGTTACTTATTATTTGGTGTACCAGTACCAAACTTTGAGCAGTGTATTATTCTTGAAGGAGAAGGGATAATACTGAAATCAATTTAAGATTATATATTTCGTCTGTCTTTCTCTTTAAGTAAAAAATTCAATCCATTCACCAGTCAAAAACACATTTTAATTTCGCCATTAACTAATTGTGTATGTGTTTCGCAAATGTGGTTTTTGTATCTTTACTACATTCGTTCCAAATGCGAAAATCATGAATTTGAATTCTTTAATGAAAGACAGACAAACTGTTTTTGGCCTAAAACACAAACATTTATATAGGGGGCCAATTGAAGAACTTACAATCGGCTATATCTCATAAACAATTACTGATACAATTATCACTATTGCATTTTCTTAAAGCTTTCCAATTTCGGAGGGGTTGCTATTTAAATTTGTGACTATTTGTACTGGACGAATAAATTATATTTATTCGTACATGTATTAATTATTTTTTTTAATTGAGAATGAATCGGATGGAATGAGTATATTCATACGGATATTATTATTTTTTTATGATTAAATTTATTACTAAGAATTTTTTTTAATAAATAGGTATACGTGATAAATAAACGTGAGTATGATTGTTGTGTGTTCTTAGTGGAACGCACCCTATGGAATTATGATGTGATTGGTGAAATGTATATTGTGTATATTATATCTAATTTAAATACTCAATATTTATTTTAATAATGTTAAAATGAATCAATGAAATAAATTTCAATGGAAAAGGTAAGCTATTAATTATTTATAATTAAAAATAATTATTTTTCTAAAAAAGTTTCATTTGTTTATATTTCTGTCATTCTGTCATAAAGTATTCATAATAAAATAATTCAATTTGTATTTATTTATCTAGTATAAAATATCTTACAAAATGGGTAATTATTCAATTAATTAAAAATATATAGCTCGTTCCGCTTGGACGATGGATCTTTGAAGGGGGGTGGCGCGGTAGGGGGGCGAATTTTTTTTGGCAGCCGAAATACTTTTATGCGATCCATTTTGGGGTCTCAAATTTTTATGTCTGACCGTTTCGGAGAAAGCTATGTGGTCCGAGAGTGTACGTTGGGGGGCGTAAACATCGATGTCCGGTTTTTTTGTTCAAAAAATTTTCCCTACACGCCCATATATATATATATATATATATATATATATGATTTGTCCAATGTTCAATTCGAGGGGTGCTCAAGTTCCCCGTTGACGGGAGAGACTAGAGGAGTGACTTTTTTTTTGGAATGCGTAGTGAGGATGAAATTATAGGAGAGAGAATGTATTGTTTTTTTTTATTTTGTGATGTAGGGGAAAATAGTATGAAATGACGAAAAATATAGTTAGTTTTCGCCCGACTACTCTACGAATAATAATAAATTTTTTGTCCAGTACCCGTATTAATAATTATAAATTGTTCGTACAGTACCCGTATTGATAGACTCGGCATTAAATTTTTTTAGTTGGGATATATGGGTCGTTCCCCCTTCCTACCATAGAAACGGTATTGAGAATTTCATTCATTTATATATAATATATATACTTATATATTATATATAATTTTAATTTAGTAAATTTTTGTAGTTTTAATATGCCCCTGCCAAAAACTCCTCTCAGGTCGTGGTTGAGAATGTTCCTGTTATTTTAATAAAATTGTCCAGAACTGAATAATATTATTACATTTTAGAAGTTACATTAGATATGGCCTTTAAGTAAAAAAATATCTATTTAAATTTTGATATGAAGAATTAGTAGGCATTGTTTTATAATTATAATAATTATTATATTGTATTATGTTACACCCTCCCCAATCGTTTTATTTTAAATTTAACATAAAATGTTTTTTAAATGTCCTGAATATTATTAAATTTATTTTCTTTTAATGTATAACTCCGTACTATTGTTATTAAATTTTTATTTCGGATTTAAATAGCTTTAAAATTTTTCCTGATTTTAATAAATGAAATTTAGTTCCTTCGATAACTACTTCCTATCGCTACAATTTTAATTCTTCATACCAGGAAGCTCTTTATCAATTATTTTTAATTTTCCTCTCATTCTGTTAAAGATTTATAAATCCAACTGTGATTCTAACATTTTCAATTTTAGTTTATTTTATTTTTACTTTTATATTAAACTTTTCTGACTTTTCTAATAATTTTTAAAAATTCATTCCATTTTATTTATTTTGCAACGCCCTTCAATTTTTCTTTTGAGCATCCGTTTCGCACATTTAAAATAGTATATTGTATAATTAGTGGGAAAAGCATAACTCCTGTGTTACCAGACTCGTCGCTACGCTCCTCATCTGGTAATTATCACAGTCGTTTGGGAATATGCTTTTCCCTCGAATTATACATACTATTTTTTCTTCGATCGTTGATTTACATTTAAAAAATTAATTAAAAAGTAAATAAACCAAACAATTAGCCATGCAGCTTCAACGTCTATAAATTCTCGTTGCCCTCCAGTACAATTTACAAATTGTACAAACTGTACAATAAATATAAATATTAACAACAATTAATTTGTGTCCAAGAATATCGTTATAAATTAGATGTTTCTTTTATTTCTTTCATAACAACTTTATCAATACAAAAATTAAACCATACTTTGTTTCATATTATTGTAATAATCCATTTGTAGCATTACCGCACGCTACAGCAAGTGCGGTAATTATATTCTAATTGCTTAGCAACTGCCCACTATTCTGGAATGTTGAGCTTTGCGCATAGAAAACAGGTCACTTTTCCCACGATCGCAGAAAATAGCTATTTGTGTATCAAGAGCAGAAAGTAGTACTTTGGCAGTCGAGACAGAAAGTTGCCGCGCGACGCGTCAGCGGAGCGCGGCAATCTGTCGAGACTACCAAAGGACTTTCTGCTCGAAATACACACAAGATTTTTTCTACGATCACACCAAAATAAAATTAATTTTTTATTAAAAACGTGTTACTTTCATCACAATATTGGAAGTTTATTTGACATATTAAGCCTACTATTCGAAGACAAAAGATTAATTGTGTATGTTGTGTTGCCTACTTATGACAATAGACTTTATGATTTAAAGATTTATGATTTTATGGTTGTATGAATATTATAGTTCATTAAATAAATTACAACTTTTTTAAATTTTATTTGAACGGAATACAGAACGATAATAAACAAACATACCTTTTACTTATTAACTAAATTAAAATTAAAGATACAATTTTGGCAATTTTTTATGTTTATGCCTGAGGTAGATGTCTCTGAAAGGTTAGAAAATGTCAAATCTTTCTGGTGATTGCAAGTATGTTGTGTTGCCTACCTATTGCCATTGTTTGTTCTTAGCAGTTTCGTGTACCTATGTACGTAGGCAACACTTATCACATTAATGTCAGATATTTATTACTTTAATGTCAGATATCTTTTAGATTTCCCTATTTCTCATTATATTATTACGGAAAATACTGTTGGATGCTTTAACATATTAGAAAATCAACTAAAATATTTATTTATTCTACAGTTTATATTAAAATATCTACTAGCTCTCTTTTATCTATAAATAAAATTAGGCGTGCGCCAAAGTTACTTTCTGCTTAAGAGCGCCAATAATGTCAAATTATGACAGCTCGCGGAAAACATCAACTTTGCGGTTAGATTTGAGTGTGCAAAAGCCTACTTTGAGTAGTGATCGTAGGAAAAAATTTTTATTGGTGGTTTATTCTAAATTTTGACATGCGTTAACATTTAGATTTGACTTCTTTTTTACATAATTGGCAAAAAACTTCATTATCTGTCTAATCTAATAGATCAATTGCATACAAATATTTATTTTATTACAAGTGGTGACACATTTATATATGAAAAATACTTTTTTCTACAACTGCTATGAAAAGTGACGTATTTCTCATACCTTACTTAATTTCAAAACCAAATATTGCTCATACTGTGAGAAATAATATTTCTCACGGCACTTTGCCCACACCACATACTTATATGGAGAATCAAATAAAATCGACAAAAACTCAGTAGGCTACTGTCATCTTTAAATGCCTACTTAGTTGTCACAAAACTGTCAGATTATATTAGAAAATATGTTAAAAATTTTAAAAAATTGTAAAAATTTTGAAATATGATCAAAAATTGTCAAAAATTTGGAAAAATGGTAAATAATTGTCAAAACCTTTCAAAGTTTTGAAAAAATGGTTATTAATTGCCAAATATTTTCAAAAATTTGGAAAAATGGTCAATAATTGTCAAAAACTGTCAAAGTTTTGGAAAAATGGTTAATAATGGTCAAAAACTGTCAAAATTTTGAAAAAATGGTTAATAATTATAAAAAACTGTCAAAAATAGTCAATGATTGTTAAAAATTGTCAAAGATTTGGAATAATTATCAAAAATGGTCAATAACTGTCAGAATCTGTCAAAAATTGTCAAATATTTTAAAAAATGGTCAAAAATAGTCAATGATTGTTAAAATTTTGAAAAACGATCAAAAACTGTCAAAATTTTTGAAAGTTGTCAAAAATGGTCAATAACTGTCAGAAACTGTAAAAAAGGGTCAATAATTGTTAAAATTTTGAAAAATGGTCGAAAATTGTTAAAATTTTGAAAAAATTGTCAATAATTATAAAAAAATGTCAAAAATGGTCAATAATTGTAAATTGTCAAAATTTTCAAAAAATAGACAATAATTATAAAAAACTGTCAAAATGGTCAATAATTGTTAAAAATTGTCAAAAATGGTCAATAATTGTCAGAACCTATCAAAAATGCTCAAAAATTGTCTAAAATGGTCAAATTTTTTGAAAAATTGTCAAAAATGATCAATAATTGTCAAAATTGGTCTATAACTGTCAAAAATGGTCAATAATTGTCAAAAATTTACGAAAAATGGTCATTCTATTGTGCATAAGAAGCAAGCTTCTATCGGCGGTCCAACGACCGCTCATTTTTTTTTTTGTTTTACTAACCATAAAAATAAATATTAAGTTACTTTACTTGTATTCTTTAAATTTGTGCAGTTGTAGAAAAAGTATAGTGTGCAACATGTGGGGAAAGTACTTTTGTCACTCGTGTATTTGCGGAACTCGCCCTTCGGGCTCGTGCCACAAACTTCCACAGAGTGAGAAAAGTTGAACTTTCCCCACTTGTTGCACAATATACTATTATTCTAAAAACTGTGTTTGTAAGTTTTTAAATTGATATACTGTAGATAGATTTAACCGATTTACTAGAAACTCCCTATATACTAGATAATTGCTTACTTTAAAGAAGAGAGTAACTGATTGATGGAAAATGGAATTCCCCCACAATTTGTAGAAGGTTACGCATATGGTGAATTACTCAATCTAACAATTTCATACTTCCTCTTTTACATTAGATAAATTTATCACATACACCTACGTATATCTACTTTGGCTTCCATTTATAAATGCAATATGTGGAAACTGATTTTGCATTGTTTTAAAATACGTTTTAAAATAAACATTCCCATGGCTTTTTGTGCAATTATAACATTTGTTTTATATTTCATTTATATAAATCCGTGGGTGTGAGAGAATTTCTATTTTATTTAAAATTGCTTTTATGTTTACAAACAAATTTTTGATGTAATACGAAAACAGCCTTTTAAGATTTACGTAATAAATTGAGACAGAATGTTTCCAAATTCATGCGAAATAATTCAGTAGGTGATTGCCCTTATAAAATTTTGATGGGTCTTTCATTTGACAAAATTTACTCTGCCCACCTCCTTCCAAAATATCACCCCTAAAAAGGTGCTGAGTAGAATTGAGTTTTCATTTTTTTTTCTCAAATTTGAGTAAAGCTGGAAACTTTAAGTTTTGTTACTTTTTTAAATGAAACTAAGTGTTTCTAATTAATTCCACTATTTAATGAAAAAATTATGAAAACTTAAGATATTGATATTTTTTCATTAAATATTATTAAATAATATGAGTAGATTCCACAAAGTAAGGGTCCAAACAGTAAATTCAATTAAAGTTTTGTAATTTCCATTTATTCGCAATGACTAACCACCGGTGTTTTTCCAACATTCCTGTTACATTATAAGGGGGTGAAATTATCAACGCTTACTTTATTTAATATCAAATATTTTTTTCTAAATTTTCTTGAAGAGTTGAGTGTTAAAAATCACAATTTTTTTTGACGAAACTACTAAATATTTGGCAAAGTAAGAAGTTACGTACCCCAACTTAACTTTTCTTCTCCTGTTTAATCGTAAAAGGAAAAAATTAATACAGGGTGGTCAAAAAATTTGGAATTTATTTTAATTTTTTGGTTTAACAATTATATTGTGCGTATATTCATTTGAAATTGCAATTTGTTAAATTATTTTAATTTCTCTTTCAAAATTTTCTGAGCATATTGGAATTAGAATGATCTATGCTCCATAAAGATGCTGTTAGTTTGTGTGATTTGAGTCAAACGTGTTGTAGCGTCTGACTGTATTGGTTTTCTATAAATTCAATATTCTAGTTTTTTTTAATCATATCTAGTGATCGTCAAATCTAAAAAACTTATTGATTTATTTTGATGAAATAAAACAATTTAATTTGTTTAAATCTCCATTTTATTTTAAATTGAACTTCAGTTCAAAATAAAATGGAGATTTAAACAAATTAAATTGTTTTATTTCATCATTTAGTATGGATCTTCATGAAGTAAAAGCCTCATCTATTCAATTTTTGATTTATTTTATTATATTTTTTCTAATCTAAATTTAATATTTGAGTTATTAATATACTGGAAAAGAACCTACAAACCATGATATAATATCATCAACATAATATCTTGTATCAAAATAAAATATTCTTTGCTAAATAAAAATAATAGTTTATAAATTATTTATAAAAATGTCCGTCAAATTGGTGATATAGCCGACGTGGATCTTCCCATGGCAATCCCTCATTTTGTAAATAAAATTATTTGTTATAAAATAAATAATTTTTTCGTTGACCTTTTATTAATTTCGATATTAATGAATTATTTTATTTAAAAAAACTTTTTTTGTGATTTTGACATTTTCATGACATTTTGATGTAGTTGCTTGAAGTCATTTTGATGATATTTTAATATAAACAACCAGCTATAGTCATGAAAATAAAAATAAAAAACAATCACAGACTAACATCATACACTTTAATTAACAATTTTAATACATAATTATTTATAAAAATATTCTTTATATTACAATTGTTCAAATTTAAGAACGGAACAGATACATTGTTTGTGTTATGAACGTCATGGTTTTTATTCAGGTTTAAATCATTTTCCATATTTTCAGCAGGCTTTTCTAACTCCATAACTGCACAATTACGAATTTACAATAACTTTTTCACAGTGACAACTTTTTTGACAATTCGCATTTTATATTTTTCAATGATAACTGATATTTTTAGCCAACGTGATTTTTACGTGAAATTGAAAATGTATGGAGTCAATGACATTCTACGTCATTGGTATGGAGTTGATATTATTATCTCCTGATAGTCTTTGTGGAAAAGTGAATTTTGTCACAAAAAAATATTGTAATCAACTCATTGGCCGATTAATAAACTCAAATATTAAAGGCACTCACTCGCTATCGCTCTTTCGTGCTTTAAACAGTTTTGTTTATTAATCGCTTTCATTAACAAACTAGTTTATTAAATAACTATTAATGAATGCAAACTTCAAATATCTGTTGCAATATCATTATTGTTATAAAATAATCTTCAACATATACATGGAAACGAACAAAAAACGTGTTGCAATTAAATTATTTAATTTGAAAATTATCTAAATATTGCAAGGTCAAACACTCGACCACTTTATTTATGAACATTCAAACAAGGAAGCAAACCGCGTACAACAAACAACAATTATTATCATGTCTAACCACATGAGGGAGAAACTATGACTAACCATAGCATTTATTCTGTAAACTTTGACCATAGGTTAATTTAAAAATTTCTATTCTACCTAAACTTGTAATGATATTAACTAACTTCCTGACATATGTTATAAACTTGTAAATATGTACTTAGAAAAGTGGTACTTTCAATTATATTGTAAGGAATAAGTATATTACACTACAAGGGCAGAAAGTTGAGGTTCCTGCACTGCGCAGGCTTCGCCTAGGGCATCATGGCGCGAAGTGCAGGAATCCCAACTTTATGCCCATGTAGTGTATACTATTTTTCTTACTATCTCGGTCAAAAGTACGAAAACAATTAACCAACATTAGCATTAGATATTTGTAAACCAATTTTGAGGTTATATAAGTAACAGTATAGCAGAGCTTGACATCCCTTATCGTTGTACTTATTGGTGCGATGGGTAAGCGCGTGCCTTCCACAGTTAGGATCGTCGGTTCAAATCCTACCTACATTACATTAATTTTATTTTAATGATTTATCACCAATTATCATAGTTTTGCAGAATAATATAATTAAAGCGATATGTAAGTCAAACGCCCGAAGGTAGGAACTATATTGAAGGTTCTTCGTGACCGGACAGTGAATGAAATAGTGAAGATAAATAGTGTAATATTCAAGGTGTAAAAATAAATTAGAACTATTATACCGAGTGTAAATAAATTAGTAGACATTAAGTAAAGTGTGCATAATTTTATCCCACAAGTAAAAACTATTTAAATAAATAACAAAAACATTACAGTACCTGTATTTTGATAGTAGATAGTAGGTTTCTAAAGGTTTATTAAAGATTCATTTTATTAATTATTAAATATATTAAACTTTCAATTTTCAATATTATCGCAGAGAAAATGTTGAAAATAATGATTTTTGATCAAGAGTAAAGACCTTTATTTTTGTCCATAATGGAAAATTTTTATCGGGGGTAATATCCCTAGTGCATTTAATTTTTCCGGAAAAATTCGGAAAAACGAGTTTCTAAGTAATTTGTTTTAACAAATAGCATGAGCGAGAGTGGTTTTAAAAATCCGAGTCGAAGACGAGGATTTTTCCACTTTCGCGAATGCTATTTTTTAAAACAGATTACTTTGAAACGAGTGTTCCAATTTTTCCACAGGAAAAATTAGATGCACGAGGGATATTTGGTAAGATTATTTCCTGAGTTAAGTAAACATTTTATTTTAATACAACATTTTTTTTAATTAAAATAATAAGAACAATAATTAATTACAACTTGTCAAACTTGCATGAAATTTTTTCGATTTTTTTTCCGGAAAAACTGCTGACAGCTAAGTTGACAGTTGTTAAGTAATTTTTCCACTTAAAATTTATATTTGACATACCAATTCTTGATAGCGATTGGTCAAAATTAATAGGAAGGAAATAATCAAGAAAAAATGTTAAAAAATGAAAATAATTTTCAAAATTTCAATATTGTTTATTTACAATAACATTATTTTCAACATTTTATCTGCGATAATATTGAAAATGGAAAGTTTAATATATTTAATAATTCATAAATTTAATAAAATGAATCTTTAATAAACCTTTAGAAACCTACTATCTACTATCAAAATGAAGGTACTGTAATGTTTTTGTTATTTATTTAAATAGTTTTTACTTGTGGGATAAAATTATACACACTATGGCTAATTACTGGCTAATTTTTATTGTAAATAAACAATATTGAAAATTTGAAAATTATTTTCATTTCTTAACATTTTTTGTTGATACAAATTTTCCATTATGGACAAAAATACTTTACTTTACTTTTGATCAAAAATCATTATTTTCAACATCTTCTCTGCGATAATATTGAAAATTGAAAGTTTAATACATTTAACAATTCATAAATTTGATAAAATGAATCTTTAATAAACCTTTAGAAACCTACTACCTACTATCAATTAAAGGTACTTTACTCTTGATCAAAAATCATGTTTTTCAACAAACCTCGTATAAGACACAATTTAATATTCGATAGTTGAATTTTGGGTTTTAGAACATGCAGAACTTTTTATAAAGAATACATTTTTTTATAACTAACTAACAATAAAAAAGTTTTCCATATGTAGCAAACTTACGTATATTTTTGAATACTTTTCCATACAGTGCGATACATTGAAACTTTTTTTTGTATAAAATATCGGACCAAGAAGTGATGGTTGGAATGTTGAAAAAAAAAATCTTTTTGTTTGGAAATTCTGAGTTACCGTACATTTTCCGACGGATAATCCTCAAAATAGGTGAGTACTATAGATTTTTCGCAAAATCAGTCAAAAACTCGTGGTTCCGTCACTATTCATTTTTGTTAAGTAGAAACTAGAGCACTAAAATAAAAAAACCACTTCCTGTGACTCTTGGACATTTCCAAAATATTATCAAAATCAGTTCGAAAATTAGGTCAATATATTGATAGGAAAATTGGCACAGGATATTTATTTTTGTCCAAAAAAATGTATGTTTAGTATTTTTTTGTTTTTTAATTATTTTTGAGTCCTTGATAAAGAAACACAGCCGTGTAAAAGTAGATAGTAAAAAGCGTTCGAAACGAGTCTAGTATGATAAATCAGTGACTTTATGAATTTGACGCGCAAGCTGCGTCATTTAGTTTGAGGATGAAATCTATTGAAAGCAGAGACCCTGGAGAATTTGAACAAAAATGGGAAAAAATAGAGATGAGCAAATTCAAGACCAAGACCGGGTTAGTTATTGGTCTTGATCTAATAAGTGTTCTTAAGCTAGCAAGGTCCTGTTTGTTTTCTTTTGTTGATCTTTTCACCATCTACACCTAAATATCTTGGGCTTTTCCAGGTTTAGCTTCACAACACACATTCCGTTCCTCCCTGTACCAACCGGTACAGGTTCTTTGCTGGTTGATTCTTCTGATTTAATTACTACTTATTCTTAGTAGTTCTTCAGCTGTGCTCTGCCGGTTCTTCAATAATTGGTGCACGAAAGGGGCTTCATTCCACCTCACTCTTTGTTTTCGTTTGACCCAGTCCTGCCTTGGACTTGCTCCAATACAAGGTTAGTGACTTTTTTCCATTTTCATTAAAATTATTTGTTGGCACTCTAGCTAAAATGACTGGTATTTTAGTTAAAACACTAGTTATTGCAGAAGTAGGCGACCAGTAAATTGAAAATTTTTGGAAAGTGAACATTCACCGGGGAATGTCGACATTTGCCGGATATTGTATTTTTACGATCACATAGATATAGTAAAATTGATAGAAATATATTTTATATTAATTGCGTTTATTGCAATTAAACTACATTACACAGCATCATTACCTTATAATGAATTGTAGGATTTATTCACTTTCTTTCATACAGAGTAGCCCTAGTTTTAATTCTCATCCCATAAATTTCCTAAACCGTAGAAGACGGGCATTATTGACCGCGTTGGAGTTGGAGTGGGGGAGGGTTTAGTTAACCTGGTGAAGGACTACCTGACGGGACGTGTGATAGTAGACACTAGAGGGAGGAGGTATGAGACGGAGGCTGGAGTGCCCCAGGGCTCGATTCTTGGACCGACGCTATGGAAGTGTGTGTTTGATGAGGTATGTGAGGAGGGATGTGAGATCACGGTGTATGCGGACGATGTGTATCTGGTATGTACGGCAAAGGGAGAGGCGGAGTTAGAAAGAAAGGCGGAGAGAATGTGTAGGAAGATTGTGGAGAAGATAGAGCGGTGCGGACTAGAAGTGGCGGAAGATAAGACGGTGGGGTTGCTAGTGAAGAGACGGAGCAAGACGATAGGAGAAAGAGAATTCGTATGGAGGAGTCTGTGAAATGCCTAGGGGTGAGGTTGAATAGTCAATTATCTTTCAGAAGACACATGTTAATGTCAGCAGAGAAGGGGAAAGTGAGGCAGCATGGCTGGGGAGATTGATGTGTAATGTGAAGGGGCCGGGAGAGTGGAAGAGGAGGATAATTGGTAGGACGGTAGAGCAGAGTATGCTGAACGGTGCGGAGGTGTGGGGTGAAAGAGCGGGAGTGAATGCGAGGGTTAGGCCACTCCTGCGGGTGCAGAGAGGGATATTGCGGAGGGTGGTGCAGGGGTACAGGACAGTGGGTGGACTGGCAGCAGCGGTGCTGGCAAGGACCTACCCATTGGACGTGATGGCTAGAGCCAGAAATAAACGCTGGAGGGGTGCGACGAGAGAGGAAGTACAGGAATGGATGGAGGAGGAAGGTGGGAGGAGTATGAGGGCGCGCTAAACGAAGAAGTGCTGAAGAAGTTGGAGAGGAAACTAGGGGAGGCGGTGTATTGGGAGAACATGGTGGATATATTGTTGAGGGGGGAGAAGGAATGGATGGAGGTAAGTGTCGTAGTACAGAGCATGGTTAGGGGAAGAGAAAGATTCGATATGGCTTGAGAGGTAGGAGGGAAACTAGGGAAAAGGCGACGGTGTGAGCGGAGAGAGTGCCCGTCTCGAAGTATGCTAGGGTAGTGATTCCGAGGCGGGGGTAACGGCAAGTTTGAGGTGGGTTTGATTGGTAGGCATCCCCTTAGGGATGAGTCCAACACTGTTTGGGCCCTGGACCTATTCGAACATGAGTTTCCCATCTCGACCCGAAAAAAAAAACCGTAGAAGATACATGCAGTCGGTAAAATAAGACAAAAGTTGCGCGATTTTAGGAGCAATACAATGATGCCAAGAAGTCCGAGATATTCCGATTGGCTACGGATATACCCGACAAAAATCAAAATTTCCCATATTCAAATTTTGATTGCGACGTTTCGTCCTTCCAAGGAAATCCTTGCCGCAAGCTTTTTGGAAAAACGTGGGGTCTGAAACTAAAAATGATCTACTATTTATATCTAACGGTTGTCAAACCAATTATTACCTATGCAGGTTTGATGGAACAAAAGAACGCAACAAAGTGAAAAAGCAGAGTTGCAAAAGGTGCAACGACAGCCTTAGAGGTAGATCTTCCTCCACTACAACTAGATGAATGGAGAATCGCTCTGGAAAATACCTATGGACCAATTCAGTCTAAATCTTTGAAACTCGGTCTAACGGGACATCTTGAGATACTAAGGGTTGGAGCAACCCAACCCACGGATTATATGTCAGCGAAACAGGATTTCGATCTCACGTTGTTAACACCAAACGAAATATTCTTGACTAAAATATATTAAGGGTGGGTTTTTTTGTATGTCACGATGAAATAAAAAAATTTAATTTGTTTAAATCTTCATTATATGTTCAACTTAAACTTGTGACGCGTTTCGCTAACACAGTGGCTTTATCATACATATAGGTTCAAATATAATGAAGATTTAAACAAATTAAATTGTTTTATTTAATCGTGTCAGTATTGATTTTCATCAAGTAAAAGCCTTATCTATTCAATTCTTTTGTATGTATTCATTTTAGACAATAAATCCTATTTATCTATCCAACACCCATAAATTCGGAAATAAGGAAATAAAATTTAATTATAACAAACAACAGGCAAAATTAACAATATTACAAAAAATTCGAACATATTCGATAAAATAGCTTAGTTTATTTCAATGTTTCCGGCATACAAATGTATAATATCACCACTGCTAATGATAAATAAATAAACAAATAGGTCGACATTAACAAAAGTAGAACTTATTTATGTAAACAATGTTGACAAGCAAAATGTCATTGGAAAGTTTATAATTAAAAGTAGGCATGCCACAAAATAATATAGTATTTCATTCACTTGTTAATTAAGAAAAATTAATTTTTTTCATTTGTACTGTTTAAGGGTGGAAAATTCTTAATGCCACGATTTTTGACGTTTTTTGCCATCTGTCACTTGAGTACTTTGACGTTCCACGTTCATTTTTTAACTAAACGTCAATGTATGTCAAAGTTTTTAGTTATATTTTCTTATTTTCAGGTTTATTCGGTATGCGAAAAACAGTTGTGTGTCACACATGCAGGAAACTTTAGTCGCCCTTAACTATCAGCTGCTCTCGCTTCGCTACGCTCGCTCGTGCGAGTCTCGAGTTGCTAAAGCTCATTTTCTGCCTTTGTGACATAATATATTATTTCGTACGCCAATTAAACATTATTTGTAGCCTTTTGCAAAAAACGCGACTTTTCAGGCAGATCAAAGAACTTTCCGTACCGTTTGAATATTTCTAAACTAACAATTTTCGAGCGTAGGACTGATAAATCATACCGTTAAATTTTGACAATAATGTGGCTATTCAAATACAAAATATTTAACAAGCACACCAGAAAAATATGTTTTCTAAGCTAGAAAATGAAAAAGCGAAACCAGCCCGGAAACTGAGCCAAATGGTCACGATTCCTAGCCTGAAAGGTATCTAGAGTACTGGACCTGACGTTTGTAGGTACTCATCACAATCGGTCTTGAGCTTGACAATTTGTCTACATATGCCTATATCGCTCTCTTGGCGCCCTCAAGCCCATTCCACTTTCACAGCACATTATGGCGTCATGTGGACAATTCGTGAGTTGAATCCCAAAAATTAAAAAAGCGAAACTAAGGAGTTTAATTAAAATATTCAAAATTACTATTTTGACTTTATTATTTGTAAGGGGATGTAGAAAAAATATTGTATGCTACATATGCATAAAGTGTCTTTTTTCACTCATGGAATTGCATAAATTCCACGCCCTAAGCGTATGATCGACGTCTATAAAGTTAGTGCTTTTTTTGTGCTAATTATTTGCGCAATTTTTAATTTTTGTGCTCTTACCATTTCGTTAAAATTGATGGCTGTGTCAGCTGCAAAAGAAGCTAGCACATCCATATATGATAAAAATTATTTATTTTGATTTTTTCTGGCACATCGATTTAGTGCTAATTATGTGCTTTCAGAATATGCCATAGAAAAAAATTTCGGATCACGATTGGTCAAAAAACCACCCCAGCCCGACGAGGCGCAAGAATAAAGTCCTCGAAATTCTCAGCACAATCAAACTTGAATAGTCGATTTTAAATGCATTAATAATGGACTTTCAAAATACTTATGTAGAGTTTTATTGCTCGGGGTGGTTTTTTGCCATAAAGGGTTGAGCAACAAAAACCCTACATAGGTATTTTGAAAGCCCATTATTAATGCGTCAGAAATCGATTATTCAAGTTCGATTGTGCTGAGAATTTCGAGGACTTTAGAAATTTTTTTCTATGGCATATTCTGAAAGCACATAATTAGCACTAAATCGATTTGCCAGAAAAAATCAAAAATAATAATTTTTCATATATGGCTGTGCTAGCTTCTTTTCAAGCTGACACAGCCATCGATTTTAGCGAAATGGTAAGAGCACAAAAATTAAAAATTGCGCAAATAATTAGCACAAAAAAAGCACTAAATCGTTGTGCTAATTAAAATCGATTGTGCTCATTTGGCTGTGCTAACTTTATAGACGTGTATGATCGCTTACAACTATTAGAATTTATTGTTTTGTTAAGGTAGGTGGTATACGACCGTGGCTGTCCTCTGAACATCACCATAAATATGTATTAAATACATTTAAATATATTACGTAAGTTGTTTATTTAACTTACGATAATATTGAATATTTTCTACATAACAATTTCAAATTCTTGTTTCAATATTTTTATATTTTACATATTTATGCAGTCGGAACAAAGCCGTGAGCAACCGTTAACAATATATGTACATACATATACTTTCACATTATTGAAATGTGCTAATTAAGTTTTCATTTGATACCCAGCACGCCATTATTGAAAACGATATTTTTTATGGTTCATGTTTTTATGTTTTCTAGAGGGCGCCATATTCAATTCAATATAACTGGCGAACGATAAGACGTTTCCAACGATACATCATTTATTAAATCATAAGTAGTTTAGAAGTTATTAGGATATGAGGGAACAGATGAACATACTTAGGAACATACCAGCGTTGCTAGACGTCCGGATTTTGGCGGGACGTCCCGATTTTTAAATCAAAATTAAATATCGCGCGCGGGACATGCTCAGTCCCGCATTTCGGGGATAACTCGACCACCGTACACTAACAAAGATTAGTAGTTCAACTCTTCGGCACGCCCCTAAACGTTCCCTCCTTGCCCCCTCGCCGAATTCGGGCTGGCCGGGCCCACAGCTAACCTTCCTCTGGGTTTCGTGTATACCAGTTGTCCACACATTTCGCTGAGTACGTATTATACCGGTTGTAGTTCCGTGTTGCGTTGTGTAATATTGTGAGAACACAGGCAGTAAAAGTGTTACTTCTATGATCGATAAATGTCGCTTAAACTGACGTTTAATGACAATAGGAGAAAAAAGTTTTACCTTTGACTATCGAAATCTACTAGCCCAGAAGGTAATGCAATAGTTTGTAACGGTTGAATTTGTCACTACGTCTATTGTATTTATCAAGTATTTGTATATAGTAATTACCTGACCGATATTGTCTCTATGTTTCTAACATCATTTGTTCACTACGAAAGTACTTCAGTAGTTAAATAATTTCTGTCAGCCCAGAGTTTTAGGGACTACTCTGCCATCATCCTTCCGGTGAAGTGGTGCAGGCTGTAACCACACCTGTCTTCACATAATGACAACAATTTTATATTTTGTCGCTAGGTAATGTAAATAATAAAACTAGCGCCTATCCTGGTAAATGTCCGTATAGATAGATTCATGTTAGTTATTTCTTTTTGTTTCTTATAATTCATAATTAAGGGTAGTAAGGGATTTTCTCTTGTGGATTTTACTTTAGTTTTTAGTTACCGTGGGACTACTGATTTCGTTTCTGGCTTTGATTATATCACCTTTGGGGTGTAGCCACAGTAGTCCAAATACTTTGTCCGCTTCAGCTTGATAAACGCTAAAGTTTATTAGGGTTCAGTTGTAAATTACTGACTCCTTGACTTTCTAAAACATTTAAAATAGTAATTAGGTTGGATAAAACTTATTGTTCTATGTAGACATACTTTACTTTTGAGTTAAAGGTATATTTTCTTCATTTATCTACCACATTTTGGCTTAAGCAAATACATACTAGCTAGAAATCTTCTATGTAAGATGACATTCGAATATTTTCTGAACATCTACTTATAATATATTAGCTGTTATCGCCATGTGGGTTGTATGTTAAATCCGAGTGTTTGATCTTGCTTTATTTGCTTTGGCAGGAGGGTATTGTGTTACTACGATTGTTCAAATTTATTTGAATAATTTTTAATACACTGACTTTATCATTTCTGTCCGATGTTTACAAGTGTTTATTTGTTGGATGACATTGACAATTGGCCGTGACAGTCGTGTCTTGGATAAAAGCGTTCGTTCGTCATGCCGCTGAGTGTAGTCTTAATTGATGCTAGGCTATGCTCTGTGACTTGAAGAGTCCACAGACAACTTAGTTTGTCGCACTGATTTCGGCAGAGATAGAGCGTTTGCTCTGTGACTTTACGAGTCCAAAGACAAATGTTGTCGCTCCGTTTTAGGGAATTGTTAGAGCGTTTGATCGATGCTACTCAGGAGTGTAGGCTGTTTTACTCGCGAATGTGTATTGACCTACATAGAGGGAAGTGTAGCACTTTATCACTTGATCTGTGCGTAACACGCTCGGTGTAGTGAGCAGTGTAGTTCGGATGTATATTTCGGGTGGGTTTCTCTATGGTAGTATTCTATATTGACGTTGAGGAAGTGTCAGTTACCCTTCTTTCCGGTGTGTGCTCCTACTTGATAGTTTGTTTCCAAAAGTGCATCGAACGAGAATCTGAATTTTGTTAATGACTGGGTAGTCATCCCCTGCTGGGATTTGTAGGTTCTCGTTCTGAATGAGTTGTGGAATATACGGCTAGTATTTTGGTTCTACGGGAGTTCGTTTTGCTGGAGAATTCCGTCCTGTTCTGGAAGCCGTTTTCACAAACCTTTATAGGGGATTTATTGCACTAAAACGATTGTAAGTATTTTCTCTACTTACTGATTTCGCATCACTATGTATTTACCACTATTTAAAGGAAATCGCCAACGTTGAAGTTTTGGAATTGGAGGTGTGCCACATATTGTTGTTGGTTCGTTATTTGTTGGTAGCCGTGCAGTAAGAGGAAAATTTTGAGTATTGGACCCTTTTTGGAAAAGGTATGTCTCATAGATTTGTAGTTAAAACAGTTGTTGGTAAAATACTACATGTTGATTGTAAATTTTTGATTAGGACAGTCTATTCTGTTACCCTGTGTATATTTTGTTTTCTTTGCCCGCTTTAGTCTAACGAATACTATAATTCGTGGGTGGTTCTTCAAACCTACCCTGGCTATGACCAAAAACAGTTTATTTTAGATGCTTATCGCATTCTTATTATTTGATTTAAATTCAGTGTAGTATACTGTTGCTGACACTGTTGATTGTAAGTAGGCCTTATGACTACTTTGTGGGTTTGATTAAGTTAATTTGGGGTTGATTTTGATTTGTACGTTACTTGTAAATTCTTATAAATTAGCTTCTGGCATAGGCCGAGACAAGCTTAACTTGTCGAGGTGTTGGATTTGTTCCTGTATAGGCTCAGTTTTTAGCTGACACCTGTTTTAATTTTTAAGGGTTTTCCTGTGGGGCCAGATACACACTTCACCTGTGGGGCCAGCGTATACTTACTCCAGATACACACTTCGGGACATTTAGAGTCTACCTGGTGGATAGATAATGATGTCTTCTGCAGTTTGCTGCTACTTTTCAACAACTTCTTGAAGAAGATCACATTGAGGGTAACCCGGTATCGGGGGTTTTTCTGAGTTATTTACTTATTTTTATTTTAGGCTTTACGCCAACATGTATATACATTAGCTAAGTAGTTCCTTACTGATTTATTTTATTATGCAATTGTAATGGTGGAAATTAATATTTTGCGGTAACTTTTCACAATCTAATTTTCATAATTTTATCCAGTTGCGCATGCGTCTCTGCCTTAGTACCAACGCCTTGACTACGGTGTCGCCTTGTATGGAATTTATTTTATAAACTGTACGCTACTTTCCAGGTTCGTTTATAGAACATATAATTAATACGTTCTTATTTAATCACTATTGGTTCACTTGAACAGCCATATTAATTTCCCACTACGTAGGTCAATTAACTGGTATAGGTTGGAATTTAATTGTTTATCATTTGATTTTGATTTTTTTTTATGTGTAACAGATGTTCACGCTATTTTTTTTAAGTGGAGGGGCTTTTACTTGGGTTTTCAGGTAGGTTATAATTGTAAAACGCCCTTTAAGGGTATTAAATGTTTTTCATTTAGCTAATATCAGGAACATAAGCCGAGGTTTGCCTTTTATTTTCATCCCTTGTTTTACTGGGTTATCGGGGGAAATTAGTCGTGCTAGGCCAAAGTGGAAAACTCAGTTGGCGCCCACACAAGTTGTCTACTATTTTGTCCGGAAGATCAATAAGAGGGATCCACCCCTACCTCCGTTCTGAGCGACGTCGAAGGCTTAACGTTGTCACCGGAGCAACTGAAACTTATGTGACCGAGTAGACAAATTAATTTATAATTTTGCACTTGTTTTTTTAATTCTTATTTGGGTTTGAGATCAATTTTTAAGGTTACAAGTTTATGTTAGTGGGTATATTTTGAAAAAATGTTTGTTGCAACATTCTTGTCCAATTTATGAAGAATTTAACCAACAAAACTTATTGGATAGAGGAGCCACGATTATCACTAAATTGAAAGCCTATGTCCAGAAAGAAAATTTGCCTTTTGGAGGTTTGACAGTATCCCCTATCAATATTGTGATATATATGGTACAACTTGAAAATATATTTATGGCTAATTTTAATAAAATGGCTGACAGAGGTGGCATTGGACAAAAAACCGCTAGAGATGTTTAAAAATGTACCTTTTAACCACCCCTGTACAAATTTTCCCAAAAGTTATATGTTATCGCTTTATACTGGCTTACGTATTTATTTTACAATAAAATTTATAAATCGCTACCTTAAAAGCAACAAATCAAATAAGCCTGATATAAAGTTGTCAATATTGAAAAATTTGTAAAAATTGTCTGTGTTTATTAAATGCTTATTCCTTCTACTTCTTGTTTTATTTCAGTCAAATATTTTGTTAACAATTCAGTACTAGTTAAATTTCTAGTAAAGTAGTTAATATTCGATGGCTACTTACCAAAAGAAAACATGTAAGTATTTGAAAAAATAGTTTTCTAACAAGGTACGTTTTTACCGGCCCTCGTAACAAACACTCAATCTATAAATCAACAACCCATGAATGTACGACCCTCGTAAATAGGAGCCACGTGCCAATCTCACTGGTGATAGCGGCTTTACTTTATAACACGACATCAAAGACCCAAAGGGTGAGTTGGACTACTATTCTTTGTTAGTGGACGGTGACTCGACACCAAAGACATTCTTTCATATTACAACATCAAACTGCCTTCCTGAAACGCGTTTTTCCCAGATGAATTTAAAATGGTCGGATGCCAGTAATAAATGATAAATATTTAAAAACTTCTGATTATATACGTTTTTTTACTATGTCCCGCTTTCGACGAAATAATCCCGCTTTTTCACTCAAAAAGTTCCAAAATTCCGTCTTGGCAAAAAAAAATCTGGCAACGCTGGTACATACATACCAAGGTACAAACCGGTCAAAATCATGACCCTCCTTTTTGTTTCACCGAAAAAAAGAATAACAATAGCAAACATTTTCCACAAAATTATCGTTATCTATAACAATTATCTTGAAGATTCCCGCATATCTGAAAATAAATAAAACAAATCTTCCAAGTCGGTGTATTATTAGAACTAATCGTTGATTGCTCAATACATAAAACTGACATCTCATTAGATAACATATAAAACGATGCGCATTAAATATTAAAAAAAAACCATTACGACTCGGAATTTTAACACGTTGAAATTCTTGCTTAAATAATTTGAATTATTTTCCTGGAGAACTGCAATCAAAGATTACAAAATAAATATAAGATAGTTCACTTGAACACGGTCTGATTCTTCTTAGTGTTTTAAACGATCGCCGCACTCATAAATCATATTTACGGCTCCCTTTTGTTGTAAATAACGACACCGCTAGGTACCAGGGCAATTAGAAAAGTATATTTTATTCCAAGCTATACAGGGGTAACTTGAGAAATATATATTCAAATAGGATGATTTATTAAAGGTTTTTTTTATATAATGTTCGAAAAATGTTCAGGATATGAATTTGAAAAGGAAAGTTTAGGTATAAGTAAAAAATACATTAAAATTTTTAAAATGAATCAATTGACAGATTTTATTCAACATTTTAATAATTTTGTGATGCTTATTGATGATCTAGCGTTTATTTATACAGAATATCACAAATTAAATTATACATACTTATTGGCCACCAAATAGGACCACTAAAACAATTTTGATCTTTAAATTAGACACCCCGTATTTTTTGGATTCACAAGGTTAAAAAATATTATGCAGCTGCAGGATATATTTATTAATAAATTAGATATGTGAATTTTCAAATTTCTATGAATACCCAGTATCTATAAGTACTAAATAACTAACTAATTTATTATTATCAAATATCTTTGTTACAATAGTTTAAAAAAGTTGAATTCCGTATTTGATAATAACTAATTTAATACCCACCTCTCAACGTCTTTGGGACAACGATAAAAGGATATTTCTGGTTTTCCCACCTTGCTGGAACAACCCATCACAGCACAACACACAGGCATTTTAAAACCACAATTATAATATTATTAATGTCACTTTTGGAAGACAGGAGTTAAAATAATGCGAACAAGAAATTTTACTTCCGGAACGTTTCCCGAAAAACTAAATGAAATACTTCTACAAAGTTTCTAGAGATTGTAGGCACATTTCTGGCCCTTAATTGCTTCTCTATATTTTTATGATTGTTTACATTATAAGTACTTAAAATCAAGACTGCATTCAGAATTCGTGGGAAAGTGATAAACTACCATTTATTATGTATAGAACTAAGACTATTAACAAATATCACAAAATATTTATTTTATAAGTTTTGCTATTGAAGAGGAAAATATGAATATTATTTTTTCCTTATTGCAATAATTGATTAATAAATTTAAAATATCTATAAAACATAAACACGAACAACGAATTCTAAAATACCAGCGCTCGATAGGCGATAACCCGTATAATATGCAAAATTAAATGCAAGTAAGGATTTAGCGACATACTGTAGCATGGCGCCAACCGATAAGTCACCAGACAGTAACCAGCGGTATGAATCCTTTGATCGATAGAATTCGTACGAGTAAACAATCTTATATTTATTTTGTAATCTTTGCTGCAATGCTGTTCTGAATGACTGACTGACGGATCGACGCACAGCCTAAACCGCTGATTGTAGAGACCTGAAACTTGGAGGGTGTGTTCTTTGTATGACATAGGCATCCGATAAGAAAGATTTTCCGAAATTCTACAAAAACGGGGGCAAAGTTTGTATGGGACAACGTGATTCCTTGGTCCAATCTACTCAAAATTTTGCATAAACATGCTTTAACAGAATTGATGGAAGACGTGTTTCGTATTTTATTGAAACTCATCGCCTAAGGGGGTTAAAAAGAGGTAGTTATTTTGGGGGTTATATGCATCGAATACTTCTTGATATACTACTTGATATGCATCAATACTTCTTAATGCTTTTGATTTAAATTACATTTTATTTTAACTCCAAGAGTTCATCCATATCTCAAATGTGGTCAGAATCCAAATCAAAGGGTTCAATAAAACTCAAAGTCCAAACCACAATTAATTTTATTTGCCCACCAAACAGGACAATCAATTTGCTACTAGTTTCGGTAAGATATTACCATCATCAGGATATAATAGAAATGGTATAGTTAATATAAAGATATGAAAATTCTGTTATGAATTCAAAAATTATTATCAATTTTTTTCTAAAAAAGAACAAAAAATTAATTAACTAATTACTGCAAACATGTGATAACAAAATAAATGCTATAAAACAGGGATACAAATCAAATTATCAAGTAATAACTAATATTGATTAAAAAAATTTTGATAATAATTTTGGACTTTGAGTTTTATTGAACCTTAAAATTTTAACATAATATATTGTTATGTGTGTGATGGGGTAATGGGGTTTATTTTTTTATTTATTAAATTGAGTATTGAATTGTGATTTTATTGTATTGTATAGTTGGGCGCCAATATTTATTTTAAAATAAAATAAATATGAAGTATTGAATACAGTTAATGATCTTTTTATTTCTTAATATAATTCCACCTATTAAAATTTTATTAAATTTACCTGACCTTTCTTTCTCAGTACAACCCTGTAACTTACTCTGATAAAGCACGAAACTACCTATCTCAGTCGGATTCGTTAGTTGTGTTTGGAGTCGACGCTCTACGCACTCTTAATAATTATCTCCAAAATGGCTGTTCAATAATAGACAAGTTGTTGAATTAAACGAAGAAATATATTTTTTTATTGAGAAACAAAATCTAACACAGTGGCAAATTATGTATGATGTATTTATTACCATCCCTTCCACACTTGAAGAATAGTAAAATAATTGCTAAATTCAAGAAATCTGTTTGCAAGTGAGAAGTGTTTACATATAAGTACAAAATAAATGATGAAAATTGCTTATCGACCAACAAGGAGAGTGGGAATTAATTTTAGTAAAGTATTTATTTATAAATGAAAACTAGAAACTTGTTTAGTCTATAAGCAAAAGGTAAAAATAGATAGACTAACTATATATATATATATAACTAACTCCCTTAATCCTTTGGCAATATCGACTCAAAATTCACTAAAATATGTAAAATTGTCCCCTCTATCGATTGGTGAAGACTAGAACGTTCTATCTTTCCTATTTGTCGAGATATGAGTATTTTTTGTTTTGAAAAGTGGATTTTCGAAAATTTCATGACTCTATTTGAAGGCGAAATAATGATTTTATCACAAAACTGATTGTGCCAGTCGATTTTTTGGCCAAAAAAACCCCTCTTTACGAATTTTTAGCATTTTTTATAATTTTTTTGTCGAAAATTTAGAACAAAGGGGAAATATTTTGCGATACAAATTGATTTCTTCTAACTCCCATAATCCTTGGAAATATGGACTCAAAATTCACTAAAATAGGTAAAATTGTCCCCTCTATCGATTGGTGAAGACTAGAACGTTCTATCTTTCCTATTTGTCGAGATATGAGTATTTTTTGTTTTGAAAAGTGGATTTTCGAAAATTTCATGACTCTATTTGAAGGCGAAATAATGATTTTATCACAAAACTGATTGTGCCAGTCGATTTTTTGGCCAAAAAACCCCTCTTTACGAATTTTAAGCATTTTTTATTTTTTTTTGTCGAAAATTTAGAACAAAGGGGTAGGTATGGAAATATTTTGCGAATCAAATTGCTTTTTTCTAACTCCCTTAATCCTTGTCAATATCGACTCAAAATTCGCTAAAACATGTAAAATTGTCCCCTCTATCGATTGGTGAAGACTAGAACGTTCTATCTTTCCTATTTGTCGAGTTATGAGTATTTTTTGTTTTGAAAAGTGGATTTTCGAAAATTTCATGACTCTACTTGAAGGCGAAATAATGATTTTATCACAAAACTGATTGTGCCAGTCGATTTTTTGGCCAAAAAAACCCCTCTTTACGAATTTTTAGCATTTTTTATAATTTTTTTGTCGAAAATTTAGAACAAAGGGGTAGGTATGGAAATATTTTGGGAATCAAATTGCTTTTTTCTAACTCCCTTAATCCTTGGCAATATCGACTCAAAATTCACTAAAATATGTAAAATTGTCCCCTCTATCGATTGCTGAAGACTAGAACGTTCTATCTTTCCTATTAGTCGAGTTATGAGTATTTTTTGTTTTGAAAAGTGGATTTTTGAAAATTTCATGACTCTATTTGAAGGCGAAATAATGATTTTATCAAAAAACTGATTGTGCCAGTCGATTTTTTGGCCAAAAAAACCCCTCTTTACGAATTTTTAGCATTTTTTATAATTTTTTGTCGAAAATTTAGAACAAAGGGGGTAGCTATGGAAATATTTTGAGAAACAAATTGCTTTTTTCTAACTCCCTTAATCCCTGGCAATATGGACTCAAAATTCACTCAAATATGTAAAATTGTCCCCTCTATCGATTGGTGAAGACTAGAACGTTCTATCTTTCCTATTTGTCGAGTTATGAGTATTTTTTGTTTTGAAAAGTGGATTTTCGAAAATTTCATGATTCTATTTGAAGGCGAAATAATGATTTTATCAAAAAACTGATTATGCAAGTCGATTTTCCGGCGCAAAAAACCCCTCTTTACGAATTTTAAGCATTTTTTATTTTTTTTGTCGAAAATTTAGAACAAAGGGGTAGGTATGGAAATATTTTGCGAATCAAATTGCTTTTTTCTAACTCCCTTAATCCTTGGCAATATCGACTCAAAATTAGGGCTGGGCGATTATCAAAAAACATAATCGATTATCGATTATATAAAATAATCGATTATTTTCGATAAATCGATTATTCGATAAATCGAAAAAAATCGATTAATCGAAAAAAATCGATTAATCGAAAAAAATCGATTAATAGAAAATAATGGATTAATCGAAAATAATCGATTAATCGAAAAAAAATTGATTAATCGAAAAAAATCGATTAATCGAAAAAAACGATCAATCGAAAATAATCGATTAATCGAAAAAAATCGATTAATCGAAAAAAAATCGATTAATCGAAAATAATCGATTAATCGAAAATAATTGATTATTCGAAAATAATCGATTAATCGAAAAAAATCGATTAATAAAAAAAAATCGATTAATCGAAAATAATCGATTAATCTAAAATAATCGATTAATCGAAAAAAATCGATTATTTTTTATAATCAAATTTCGATGATTCGAAAATTTATTATTTTTCATTATTCTTGATAACGGCAGCTGGACCGCTACCGAAACTTTAAAAATAGAGTTTCAACAAACATCGTGATCAAGAACTATTATATTTATCTATAGACTTTAAATGAATGTGTTCACATTGCAAAAGAACACCGCTCGAGCTTTGATGTTGTTCGTTTTTTTTTTAGCGGCATCGCTTTGTGGTGTTTATATTTTTATTTAGTATGGAGTCGAACGCAGAACAATCTATATAGCCCGTTCAGTACAAAAACCGTTGCACGTCATCAAAGTGTCGAAAAAGAGACGTTCGTTTATATCATGTCATTCGATTGCTGCTGTCAATCCTCTTTCAATCACTATGTTAAGCCTCTCTAAACTCAATAAATGTTGAAATTTGTAGGTCTCATTGTATTAAAGAATATAAATATATGTTTAAAGAGAGGTTTCGTAATTAATTTCATATCAAATACAGCTCGTAGGTTAATTAAATATTAAACTCAAACTAACGTCAGTCTTAATAAAAACTTTTTAAGTTGGCAAAAATGTGCGCTGTTGCCGCGATTAAAATGCTTTATTTCAGGTTCAGTTGACGTCTTGACATTTTTGGGGTTATGTTGTGACAAAAACTGCAAAGAACTGTGAGTAATTTTTCACAAGTAGTGATGAGTTATTAAAGTTAAAGTCACATCCAAAAAAACGTATAAATGAAACTTAATAATACTGCAATAGTTGATGCATTTACTCCTGATACTATTTACAGCGTTTATGAAGCAAGTAAGTATAAGTTTAATATTATACCCAATCAACTGTATTTATTATATTCTGTTACATTATTCTTAATACTTGGCAATTACTTATACATGGACATTTTTTTACAGATAATCATGTCACTTTACTGCAGTAATTGAAGGAAGAACAACAATAATTATTCAATGTAAAATGTTTCTGAGTAGTTTACTAAAATATGATACACATCCACAAAGAGGACTTATGGAACCTTCAACAAAAATAAACCATGGTATAAATTTGTTTTTATTAATGAATCCTGAATTTTCCAAAATGGTGCTGTAGGCTGTTCATGTCAAAAGGTATGTTACAATGATTACGTTTTAGTTTTGCACGAGACGTATTTCGCGAAACACCACTCGAGCTGCGCTCTCGTGATGTTTCGCCAAATACGTCTCGTGACTCGGTGAATAATCGAAAAATATTGTCTATGCTCGAGTTGGTATTCGTTACGATTATATAACGAATAATATTCTAATTTTTTTTATTGATTAATATTAATATTTAAGGTACAATTATTATAATACATATTTGATGTAGGTATTGTTGTTTTCGGAATTTGTAGTAGAATTAACTGAAATTTCATTGAGCTTACCCGTTACTATGGAAATGATCACAATATGGCAGGAGGCGAAACACCAAAACGATTATATCACGTCGTCAAGGGGTATATTCACTTATCAATACGTCGTAACTAAGGGAAATTCAAGGATTGTATTGGTTCATTAGAACATGAGTTATATAATCAAAAATATTTTTATGAGCATAACAATATTCATTATACAAGTACAGATGGTATTTCTTCAATAAATTCGCAGGTTGCTTCTTCTGTTGTTGTTTCTTTCACGTCTGGCAATGCGTTTTCTTCTTCCTGGCCGGGTTGCGCTGGCTCAAGAGTTTCATTAGAAAGAGTAGTTACATAAAAACGGAGTTCTTCCATTGATCTCCAAGTAGCCCCAAAATGTTTTGTAAGAAGTTTGTCAACATCTTTAAGCTTCAACATATTCACTTGTTGTAGACCACTTTTTATGATGACAGGGTTAATCATGTGAAGGCTCTTTCCCTTTCTTAGGACACTTTTGAAGATTTGCAAATCATTCTGGTAATACAACTCACCTCTAATCAAAACATTTCCAGTTTTACATTTCTGTAATAAGAATCGTTTTGTATTCTTGAAAGAAAAATGCCATGTTCCTGTGGGCCTCACCACATTTGAGATGGTTTCTTTCTAATCAAAAACGTTGCAGTTTTCTCCCAAATGGACAGCCGTCCCATTTTTTGATAATAGCTCTATATAGGTTTCTGGCTGCGTTATAACCTCCAACTTTCTGGTCTCCTTCTCAATATTACCGAAAACCCTATCAGCAGGAAGAAATGAATGGCCTACTTCAGTATTCTGAATACGTTCTGGCGCTCTCTCCGATAGCCATTTGCAGCACATTCCAATGAGAGTCGTATTCTGGTTTTGTCCACTGCAACCATCTGCAATTAGCCTGACTACTGTTACGGTGGGACCAAATTCAATTTTATTGAGGCTGTCAAACACAGCGGATGAAATTTCATTGGAACCTTTTCCAAATTCGTTTTAGGTCCAATAATAGGAAAAAACATTTTCTTGGTAAGTTTAGATCGAGACGACCCCTGAACAATGGTAAAATTGTACAGGTACAGTTGCCTTGAGTAGTAAGCAGTTTGATCTGGGACCTTGGGGAGTACAAGATTCTTCTGGCAATCGAAAGATAATGTTATCAAATTATCCTTAGTTTCTTTATATCATTCGAAAGTATGACGGCTTCACTCTTTCTTAGGGGAGAACACTGATTGTTGTACATTTTTGACATTTTTGCTATAGACAAATCCGAAGATAAATAATTTCTTCGGGAAGAAGAACGACATTAATGAGATTCGATGCTTTTGAACGAATTAATAAATCTTTGGACAGCAATTTGTTTCCCTTCGAACTTTGCTGTTTTTCTATCGCCTCCTCTTTTTTCTGAAGGTGCTTCTTAGGAACGGTTTCATGACATAAGTTAAACGATGTTTTGTAATATGTAATACTGTCAAAAAAGTCTGCTGGCATACAGGAACATGCTCCTTTGAAACATTTTTTCTAATAAAGCATCTCATAGAAGTTTATTTTGCTGTATGTTGGTAATTTGATGGACGGCGACGTTTAGGTGGGTGAACATTGCAAAATGCATCCTGACTCATTTTATTAGGTATGGCGTAAAATGCGTCATGAAAACTTTTAATGTCTCCCTTTGTAAAAGTACTACATTGATAAGCCTTTGTTTTATGCCCACAAGTAGGATATTCTGGCAACTCATGTGGAGAATATCTGAAAAAAACCATATGTCATTCTAAGAAAAATAGTTTCCACGAAGTTTCAAAACTCAAAGAATTTACAGCAAATTCCAAAACTTTTATAATTTACAGACTTTATACACAGTAATATTGCTATACTACAAAAAACGCTACAAAGTAAACAAACAAAAAAAAATTGACATTTTAATCTAACATACCTTTTCTTTTTACGTATATTTTGCTTCCAAGTAGAGGGCTTTCGAAGCCTTTTACGAGCTTCATTATTTTCAACAGGCGTTGTAACACTTTCCATTCCAATAATTATTATTGAATTGAAAAAAACTCAACAACTTCATCAAACATCTGGCTTCTGATTGGCCAGAACGGAGATTGCCGGCTTTGATTCTGAACGGGCCTTGGAGATTGCCGGGTTTGATTCTCAGGCGACGTTTCAAAGCAGTGTTGTAATGGGTTATAGCCGTTTTTGATACTCGCAAACCACATATTCAGAAAGAGCGCGAAAAATTCTAAAATATCTTGTATTTAACTCAATTTCGTCCAAAAGTGGAGATTGCCGCCTTTGATACTAGGGCCCTCAAGTAAGGCACATGGTTAGGTCAACTTGGGATAAGTATTGATAGTTTTTCGATTTTCATGACGTTTCATTGCATTTAATAACATTATTAAATAATAAAAAGTGCCAAACAATTCAAGCACACTGCGACTTATAAGATCTTTTGTGTATACCCTAGGGTGAGCCAAAAAAACTAACCTATCGAATTTATGGCTTAGAACGGACCTATATAGGAAAAAATTCTCCCCTCGGAAAATTTTTTTAGCTCAATTTGAAATTTCCCATTTAAATAACACGTGGAAAAATACTTTTTATCGGTTTGAGATAAGCGTATATTTAGAAGCCATGAATGTCTAAAAAAAGCGAAAATATGCAGTTTTAAGGCTTTGGTCTTTCAAAACTTTCAAAAATTATTTCATATTTTTTTGAAGCTATTACATCAACATTTTTTTTATTTTTCGGTCCAGAGTGGAAAAGCCAAATGGAATAAATTCATTATTTCGGTTACTGTACAAATTTATGGAAAATCCCAAAACACGTCAAATTCAAATTAAAAATTGACATTTTTTAACGTAAAAATGTGATCCCTACCTTCAGTCCCCTTCGATAGACAGTTATAACCCCCCAATTGTTATTATAAAATTGGAAAAATTTTAATTTTAAATACTTGAATCAAGTAAAAGTCAAAAAAGTTAATGGAAACGAATTAATTGTAAACTATCAAAAAATTAAGAGAAGATATTTGAGGGTGGAACGAAAACTATAGGGTGATGCTTCTAGTGTTAAAAAACAGAATTCAGTAAAGTTACTTCTCGAGTTAACAATTTCTGTCAAAAAAAGGGAACAGCTACGTTTAAGTGAACAAATAGGTTATCATATTTCTTTATTTATTTATCTCAATAATTTATATAATAAACAGATTAGTCATAATAATTATTATCGATATAAATATATATTATAATGAATCGCCTTCAGATTTATTTTTGAATTACAGCAAATTTAGATGATAACAAATTGATCTCGGAAATTTAAATAGCACAACTTTGCGAATATTATGACAAATCAGCTTGTTTTTTATTCATTAAAAACATACATTATCTTGCAGTTTTAATTATCTTCGGCACGTTTAGAACACGTGATCTGTTCAAATATTAAATACCCGTTAACCTTTTATTCAACCTTTCAGTTTATTTAAATGATATTTAAAAAAATATAATATATATATAAAACTACCGTTAACAAATTTATTGCATGTCTGCAGAAAATTAATTTATAGTCTATTTCAAAAAGCACAGAGAATTGAAGTCTTCGGACAATTTATAAAAAAAGTTCCCATATTTTTTAATTTTTGTTTGAGCAGCATTTCTATCCAAAAAAAATTATGAAAAGTGTGGAAAACAAGCGCGCACTTAACTCACCCCTTCCTAGTAAAGTCAAGTAAACTACGATTTTTTGGCCTCCGCCGTAAGAGCATTTGGCCAGCACAGACTTGTTCGCTTTAATGCAATGACAAATGCTGTCAACTTAATATCAGGTCACTTGCTGTTCAAATTACCATAATATTTGTTAACTTTTTTATTAAACTCTGTGACATTATGTTCGAAACAAAGCTGCACAAGGTGAAAAAAAAATCAGTAAACTTTCCAATAAACATATTTGTATGAGATTTAAGCATCTACTGAAAAGGCCCGATTGAAATAGATCCTACTGTATCAACCCGTCTCTACAATGTCAGGACTATCACATGAGTCGACACGAAAAGTTTTAATGTTTCATAATTTCCCCCCCTTCAAAATGTAAATGCTTCATGAAATACGGCGCGCGAGTATAAATAGTCCACGAGCATCGCTGCAGGAAATTAGTCAATCAGTCAGTGTTGATACCGAAGGAAAGTAATCGCGCCTCGATAAAGTGTTTATTAAGTGACTCTCATATAAATTATAATTAGTGTGTTTAGTGTATTACATAAATTATTAAATAAGGACTGAATTACATATAAATCTGTAAATATAAGTTAATTGTAAATATAAATTAAAATAAACGTTTTATATGTAAATAATAGAGAAAGAAAAAAGTACTTAGGGTATTTTTCCGACTATATATACATATACAGAGTGCCCAAAAGTCTGAAAACGGCCAATTATCTCGTAAATTGCTAGACCTAATTGTACAAAATTTGGGGAAGGTACACCTATTTTGGAATACGGAGATTCCAGATTTGATATTTACAATGTTGCCAGATTTGCCGTTTCTCTTATATTATTAGTCATCATTAGAATAGTAATTCGTTATTTTTCGTTAAGAGCCATTTTAGAGAAGCAATTTACCTTGCAGAACTTTTCAAAACACATCAAACCAATGTAAGTTTTAGTTAATCATGTAAATGGTGAACAAATGTCAAAATCACAGCAATCTACATTTAAACATAAAATTTCTTCAAATCTACATATTTGGCACCGTATTATGTATTTAAGACCTTCCAGACTACATAAAATCATAAGTGTTACATGGTTGAACTCGTATTGAATAGGAGATTCCAATAATGACTGATTATACAGGGTGATGAATTTGGAAAAACCAAAGTTACTAATAATATAAGAGAAACTGGCAACATTGCAAATATCAAATCTGGAATCTCCGTATCCCAAAATAGGTATACTCCCAATTTTGTACAAATAGGTCGAGCAATTGGCCGTTTCCAGATTTTTGAGCCACTCTGTATATAAATTGGGGTACACTGAGACTTAAAAGATACATTTTAGGTACATTTCGAAAAAAAATTTCTTCAATTAATAAAAAACCATGTAATCTTTACTTACGCTTATGTTCAAATTGCAGCTAATATAGTATAAACATACCTGAAATAAAAAAAATCAAATTTAGAATTTAATAAAATTATCACATTTGTACCCAAAATCAATATTGAAATGGACATTTTCATAAAAATTTTAGCACTTCCAACCATTACAAATTTTTATTCAGGCGTTAACCGAAGAAAATTAAATTTGCTCAAGATATTATTAGTTTTTATATTTTTAAAAGTAAGTATATCTAAGCAAATATGCTTTTGCAAATGACCTATAATAGAATTCACAAGTTATTACAAAAAGCATAATTCCATTTTTTGTTTCTGGGAATTTTCGGTTTTATATTTTCTATTTAATATTATTTACACTTCGTGGAAATGGAATACCTTTTTGTATAATCCTTATTTTAATGCCACCAAACTCTATTTACAATAATTATTCAAAACATTAAAGAATAATTTAGAATTAAGAATAGTATATTCTGTAACAAGGCTAGAATGAAAATTCGATACGAGTGGAAAGTTCCGAGCACGAGCCGAAGGCGAGCGTGAGGAACCACGAGCATCACGAATTTTCATTCAAACCGAGTAGCAGACTATACTTTCTCCACGATCGAAGATTTTAAATAGAAATGAACAAGAGATAATTTATATTACTGAACTCACTCACAATTATTATATTAGGTAAACACTCAATAATTCAAGAAACATTCTACTTTGTACTAATTGTTATTTTTGTACAGTTCTCGAAATGAAAAACTGGTGCATTATTGAAGGAATTTTCAACAATTGTGAGGTTAGGTTAGGTTAAGTGACAACAATAATTTTGACACTACGATGACAATCAACTGCGTCAAGGGTAATGCTATTATTGCTAACCAGTGTGAGAATATTCTATCACTAGAGAGAGAATGTAAATACATTTAAATTGCATGGGGGCAGATGTGTTGCAGAATATTTCTTCAATCTCAAGAGAGAGAATTTCAGCATTCTGTAATCAAATTTGATTTCAGAATTGGCAAATTCTCTGATGATCGTGGAGAAAATATCATTCTATCATCAGTTGATCGCAGGTGTTTGTGTCATATCGATGGCAGCAAATGTGGCGACCGGCGAGTTGCATCCCAAAAAGTAAAATTTTACCTGAACGAAAAAAGGCAACCGTCGAATTGCATCCGTAATCCAAAAAGGTCCATTTTCTCTATTATTTTCAGTCCTTCTCCATTTGAAACCTATTTTCATTAAAATTCTACGAAGAGATGTTCCGAAAGCCACAATTCCCAAAACGTCATTAATTTTCTGTTGTAACTTTTTTACCGTAATACGACACCCTTCCGTCTTATGGAAGTTGTAAATAATCCGTCTAATATTGGAATACTCATACTCGAGAATATCAGTTATTGGTGCTCTTCTAGGCCGCTTCTTTCTTGGGGTGGAAAATTTTACTTGCACGCTATTTGCAGAAATTAATTGCTCCCCTTCTTTAACCACTCTTTCAATGGTTCTTATCGAAATACCTCATACAAAATAAAGATTTGTGTTGAAATAATTATTTTTGAAATTTATTATTATTATTTTTATTCCTGTAACGAGAGATGTTTTATTTTTCACATTTGATAACGTATCCGACTTACATTTGACACTTTGAAAATAATTGAACACTTTAAAAATTATTTCACGTGCCTGACTCTTGATAACTGGTTTTTTGTTAGGCGATGACATTTTTTCAGAAACAAAACAAAAATTATTCAGACAATGCCAAACGCCAACAGAATTGGAGGACAACTAATGATACGCCTCTGTACAGAGCATTTATATGTCTTGCAAGAGCTGTACTGGGAGGTAACATTGAAAATGAGTTTGTACGCATGGGGGCGGGCTCGCCATCACGTTTGGCGCTTGCTGTATGTTCAAAGGCTGGTCAAATTTTACAGCAATGTTGCCGATACCTAACCTAACCTACATAATTGAATAATGTTTAAATTAAAGTAATATATTATTCACTATATTGTTATAAAACTGTATTAGACGCAGTTTCGGAAATAAAATTTGGTATCAATTACGATATCAGAATAAACATGACAACAATACCCGCTTTTATTTAATTATCTACCAGTTTTAGACACAATATTACACTTTGGCAAATACAGGAATGAATGTGAAATAGCCACGCCCGTCAATTCGCGTTACTAGATGATGGTAGTAGGGTCCCTCAAGCAGGTATACCTGACTACTTTTGTCAGTTCTATTGTGTCTATATATTTTATTCTGGGGTACAGAATTTAGTACTTTGATTATTTACCGTACTAATTCACCAAGCGCATATTTCTCATTTTAACTTCGCGCCTCTCGTACGTTTCTCGACATTCACTCCTGTATTTGCCAAACTGTAAATTTGTTGACGGGATGCAACTCAGCGGTTGGACGGATGCAAGTCAGCGGTCAAAAGTTTGGCCTGCTCAAATGGGATGAAACTCACCGGTCCCGGCAAATGTAGTAAAATTCACGGTAAAATGTTAAAAATGTTTTTAACTATTTGTCCAACATTAACAATGGCAAAAGAGTAACTGTAATTAACTAACACATTATCTCTGTTATAAAAACATTTTAGAAATTATCACTCTACATTTCATTCACGAATATTCTTTTCACTTTTCACGTGAACATATCCTGATTTAACCAAAATCATATTTCGGTGTTCTTCCTAAAAGACAGCATTGCTTCTTTTACAAAATTAGCAAAACTTACTATATCAGTAGGATTGGCAATGCTATATCCTATACCCGAGTACTGCCACCTAAATGTGCTCTTGGTTGTACCGATTATGTGGAGAGACCAGTTGTCTTCATCAGGCTCAACACTCTGTACACAAGAGACTTTTTGGAGAAATCCTCCCTTTGACGATCTAGTCCCAAGAGTTTATATCTCCAATGTGCTTAGTATTCGTGTGAGACTGTTTCTTTCTCGACATAGATTTAGTGTTTTGTTGGTAAGAACTCCAAGAGTTTTTTGACTAGGAGTTTGCCGAGTTTCTTATTAGGCACATGGCTCCTGTACATCTGATGTCTTGTTTGTATCCACCGAGATATACAACCCCCTAACTGCAGTTTTTGATAAAACCTTAGTGGATTCATCAGAGGACATTATAAGCTCATTAAATACCTAAGCAACATGGAGTTTAAGGCATGGAATGAACGTCGCTTTTGCCAGGAAAAAGGGAAAACTGCCCTGCACTTACTCACAAAATGCGACCTCCTGTCATTGGACCAACTCCAAGCGGCGAGAAAGGATGGAATTTTATCGATAAAACTTAACTATATCAGTACGCAGTGGGGCAGATCTGGATAGAGACTGTCGGGGGAGAGTGGGGATAGATCGATCTAGCTGAAGCTTGGAGGTATGAAGCCTATTGGTCAATTTTGAAATGTAGCACTGAAAGGATTGTTGTAGGTCTTATTTTTAGTGCTAAATAATTCCCTACTTGAGACTGGGTTGAGATGTTAAACGTAGTAACTATTTTTTTATGATGTTGCCTAAGTTTGTAGGGCGAAGCGGTGTATTTATGAAAAATCTGATTGGGATTTTTGTTAAACACAGGAATAGAGTTGTCGTGAGCAAATACTAAATGAGTAAAGAAATTGAGGTTGTTGTTTGAATTAATTGTTGCAATGAATGAGTACTTCGTCAAGGTTAAAGTACTTATGTTTGAAGAATAATATTCGTTAGAGTCGCATGATGAATACATGAAGCTAGTTGCGAAACGCGCGTAAGATAGTGTAAAGTGTTAGTGTTGGTGTAGTGGTAGTGTAAACAGTGTTCAGTGTCAAGTATCGCCAACGGTTCCAGAATTCCCAACTTAGTAGTGTGTAAGGCTTGTTGATATTATAATAATTAATAATTATAATATTTTAGATATATTTATGATAATACAAACACAACTAACCCTAGGAAATTAAAATTAATAACAACAACATAACCTCTTTACTTTTTTCATCGAACAGAGATAAAAATCTTACACATTGAGTAGAATAAGACAGAACGATATGTCTCTTAAATAGAAAGACCCTTGAAGTTGTCGCCGTCATTCATTTCGCTATCGCATCTTCCGTCATGTTCAGCTAGGCTCGGAAACGACCGAAATCAGTTACAGAGTGATGAGATATCCACTGATTTAACCATAGTTGTTTTTTTAGTGATATTTCGGTAAAATCATCGTTAGTTATAATTTTACTATAGATTATTATCGATTATTTTCGAAAGTTTTAAAATCGGTAACATCTTTGTAGGATTTTTGTCAAAAATTTTGAAAAAATGGTCAATATTGTCGAAAACTATCAAAAATAATCAAAAAACGTTCAAAAATGGTCGATAATTGTCAAAATTCTGAAAAATGGTCAAAAATTGTCAAAAACTATCAAAAATGGTCAAAAATTGTCAAAATTTTGAAAAAGGGTTAATAATTGCCAGATATGTTAAAATTTTTGAAAAATTGTCAAAATTTTGAAAAAATGGTCGAAATCTTGAAAAAATGGTTAATAATTTTCAAAATTTGGGAAAAACTGTCAAAGATGGTCAATGAATGTAAAAGTTTTGAAAAAATGGTCGATAATTGTCAAAATTTTTGAAAAATGGTTAAAAATTTTGAAAAATTGTCAAAAATGGTCAATAATTGTCAAAGACGGTCAATAATTGTCAAAACCTATCAAAAATGGTCAAAAATTGTTAAAATTTTGAAATATGATCAAAAAATGTTAAATAATTTTAAAAATTTTAATTGTCAAAATTTTTGAAAAATTGTCAAAAATGGTCAATAATTGTCAAAACCTGTCAAAAATGGTCAATAATTGTTAAAATTTTGAAAAATGGTCAAAAATAGTCAAATTTTTTGAAAAATGGTCAATAATTGTCAGAACCTGTCAAAAATGGTGAAAAACTTTCAAAAACTGTCAAAAATGGTCAACAATTGTCAAAAATTGTTAAATATTTTAAAAAATGGATAAAAATAGTCAATAATTGTTAAAATTCTGAAAAATGGTCAAAAATTGTTAAATATTCTGAAAAATGTACAATAATTGTCAAAATTTTTGAAAAATTGTCAAAAATGTTCAATAATTAATTATAAAAAACTGTCAAAAATGGTCTAATAAGAAAATATTCCAAGGGTCGCGAACCTTACCGAATCCGTCTTAGATTCTGACAATTTAAAATAATGATTGTAATCACACGCAATACACTTTCTTTCTATCTCTCTCTCTCTCTCCCATCTTTCTCTCCCATTTCCCTCTTTCTTCCATATCTCACTTTTTCTCCCTTTTCCCATCTCTCTCTCTATTTCATATCTCTCTCTTTCCCATCTCTCTATCTCTCTCTATTCCAAATCTGTCTCTCCCTCTCTCTCTCTAATATCTCTTTCACTCTCTCCCATCTCTCTCTTCCATATCTCTGTCTCTCTTTCCTATCTCTCTCCCATCTTTCTCTCTCTCTCATCTCTTTGTGCCATTTTTTGATCGCATTTTTACTCCATATCAGCTTTCAAAATATACATTTTTCACTTATAATAATTACACGAGAGCTTTTTTTTTGTCGAAGTAAACTTGACATGTATCAATAAGAATTTTGTTGCCTGGCAATTTAACGAAAAAAACTGCCTCTGAAAAAATTACGAGTCCGTAGGACGAGTAATTTTCGGACTCGTAATTTTTTCTGGCAGTTTTTTGAGTTGATTTACCTAATGGTAACAAAAATTCGAATTATAAAAGTCAAGTTTACTTCGACTCAAAAAAAAGCTAGAGTGTAATTCGGTAAGACAATTTAATGAATATGTAAATCAATAAATTAAAAAATGAGATGTAAATCAGTTTATTTAATTTAACGGAAAAGTACAATTGTTAAAAACACAATTATTAAAAATAGCTCGAGAAAAATTGACGTAACGTCATCAAAAATTTGTTTACAATGCTGGTTGACATGCTTTCAAAAGTTAGGTTCCGTTATTGTCGCTGGAAAAGTTAGGGCAAACTTTTTTCGCTGTCATAATGACAAAATCACGCGGCTCATGGGATTTTTTATACATGAATTAAATTGTCACCTAAAAACATCTCAACTATATCGATATAGTACCGAAAACTATCGATTTTTTTCGATAGTCAAAAATATCGATAAACCATCGATAGTTCTCCATTCCTAATTCTGTGTTGTTCGACGTCCTTGTGTGTACTGATTGCTACTGATTTCTACTGATTCTTTGGTGGTGTAGCATCACTGAATACTACATATAGTGAATACCAGATTTATACTCAAATTATAGAACCGGCCCTTAACATCAAATTTCCGACTCATCAACATTGAACAAAAAAGTTTTTCAATAATAAAATCTGTTAACGTTAACATTTCAAAGTAGCCGATTTTTTTTTCACCGGAGTGTAGATTTTTTTCAATCGATAATCCTTGTAATACAAAAAAGGACTGCATAGTGCATAAACATGTAAAATACAATGAAATTTTCGTCACGCATAATAGCACAAGCATTTCAGAAATGCTATTCATTCAATCTTTTTTTGTCTATGTTCACGTTTGTTTGATTTATAGACACGTAGGTATAGTAACGTGACATAGTTGAGAAGGCGGATAATGCAACATTAGTTTTTAAACCATTTATTATCGAACGTATTCGTTTCTATTACTGCAATCAGGTTTCATTAAATAATAGCGTTGTACCTAAACAAGTTGGCTACCGGGTATACTATGCAGTTGTACTGTTTTCTCTATCGGAATTTAATTAAGTATTTATGTATGCAGATTACGGCATAAAAATGCATTTTATTTGTATAAGTTTTGCCATAAATTATTAATGAAATATTTATTATAATCCTCTGCAGATATGGACACAAAAAAGTCTATTTAGAATTCCATCGATATTTAAATACAGACAAAGCCAGTGTAGTACTAACGAGAAAGTTAAAAACAGGGGGCAATTGATAATTCCGTTCCCCACTACTACTAAATTAACTTCAAAGTACATAGACAAGCAAAAAGCGACACTTTTGTTTCGTTTTAATTAGCACTTAGAAACAATAAAATTTAAAATGATCTGTTTATTATCATGTACAATTTAGAAGGAAAATAATAAATAATATAAAAGTATTACATGAATACCTAATACAGTAAAGGAAACTTCTGCATTATTTTCTCCAACATTTGATGATAGGCCTACCCTACATTATAAACTACATTCAAAATAGAGTTTTTGAAAGCGTTGACTGCATCTTCTGAGGACTGGACCTTTGACCACGCAGTTCAAGTAAAAAAAGTTTTGCGTTAGTTTTAGATTTTCACTTCCAGCAATGCTCAAAAGAGCTCTGATCGTACCAGATTTTGCCACGGGACTGAAGGTTTGATTATAATCTTCTCCTTTCTTCTGTGAAAATCCTCGAACTACGGGCCTGGCTTTAAATTTATCAATTGAACCATCTCTATTTTTTTGTACTTTGTAGACCCATTTGCACGGAATTGCTTTCTTTCCTTTTGGCAGATCTTCTAGTGACCAATTTTTGTTTTCTTTCAGAGACTTTATTTCACTCTTCATAGCTTCTAACCAGTCTTGCTTATATTCACTGTTCATTGCTTCTTGAAAACTCTGTGGTTCTTGAAAATCTTCTATACTTGTGGCTTCACTCATTACGTAGTCGTTTTGGTTTGTTGATATTAGTTCTGTTTCTTAAAAGTCTTGATCCTACTTCTTCATCGCTAACATCATCATTTTCTTCAGTATCGATACCTTCTCTAACATTCTCAATAACAACTTCTTCGCCTTGCTCTTCACCCTCAGAATTCTGTTCATCTTCTTCAAATTTGGTAACACGATTGTCTGTTAGTGCTAATTGAGATTGATCTGGTTGATTTTGAGGCAATAATACTAGTTCGTTTGAAACTCGTGGTCTTTCTTGAAAAATAACATAACGGGAACGTTTGAGTCTTCTGCTTTCTCGTGACCAGATACGATATCCCTCGTCATTTTCATAACCGACTAAAAAACCTCTTGTCGCTTTTCTGTCCATTTTCTTCCTGTTTGGTTTGGGTATATGGGCGTAACATATAGATCCTACGATCCTCAAGAGCTTTAAGCCTGGCTTCTTGTTCAGGCAAACCTCGTACGGACTCTTGTCTGCATCACTTGAATTTTCCGATCTATTTAATATGTATACTGAGGTATTAATCATTTCAGTCCATAAAATTTGAGGAAGAGTTTCGACTGATGAATGAAACATGGTCCTTGCTGTTTCAACGATTGTCCGATTGTCACGTTCCGCACAGCCATTTTGTTCCGGAGTATATGGCATGGTAAGCCTTTGGCGTACTCCAAATTCTGCCAGTATATCTTTGATCTGCTGATTGTGAAACTCGCCACCGTTGTCGCTTAGGAATGCCTTTACAACATTACCAATAGTTCTTGTTTCTGTTAATGCAATCTTTAACTTTTCAGGTACCTCCGATTTTTCTTTTAATAAATAAACAAAACGATATTTGCTGTAATCGTCTTTGAACAGGACAAAATACTTGAAACCTGATTCTGATTTCTCGAATGGTCCACAAACGTCAGCATGCTATAGTTCCCATGGTTGACTAGCTCTCTCTCTTGTACCGAATTTTAACTTTACCAAAGACGCATCCTTCACACATCTCACTGTTCAAAGGAACGTTGATATCAAATTCTCTGGATAAAAGGTCTTTTACATGCCTTTTATTTTGATGTCCGCATCTTTCGTTAGGGTATTTTCATTCGCCGTGTTAATATTGACTTCTTTGCCGTTGGTTGGGTTTACATTCTTCACACAAAGCTTGAACAAACCCCCAAAGCGTTGTCTATAACCTGTGATGAGAACTCGTCCATTAATTTTGAACTGACATTATCCAGACGTAGATGTGAATTCACTCTCTGGATTCTTATCTTGCACTGACAGTACGGAAAACAAATTTTTCTTGATATCTGGGACGTACCAAACATCTGTGAGTGTTACTTCTTCCGTTTTTCTTCCAACAATAGCAGTGCCCTTTCCTACAGCTTTGATCGAATCACCATTGGCAGTGGTTACAGTGTGTTTCGCCGAAAAATTTTCTCGGACAGATCGCTTTTGTTGGTAATGTGGTTTGTTGCGCCATTATCAACAAACCAGCTTTCTTTATCACATTCAGCTAAAAGAACTGAGCTGTTTTCGACTGATACCGTCTGCTTTTGCACATCCTTTGAAAATTTTGGTTGTGGTTTTGGTGGTCTACCATCTGACTTCCATTTATCACACTGCTTAACTCGATGTCCATATGATTTGCAATAATTACAAAACGGTGCCTTTTTCTGGTTCTGGTAGGCTTTCTTGAATCCATGATGTGATTTTTCTGCTGCAAGAACTTCATGACTCTTCGTTTTTGTTTTGTAGAGCTTTTTCGTATACACATAGCTGATTCGTCAAGTTTTCAACAGTCCTTTCAGCTATTGGCATAAGCATCTAGCTCGATTTAAACGAAAAATATACTTCTGGTAAGGTATTTAAAATCTTACATACCAGTAGTAGGTTCGGAAGATCACACTTGCAGGAATTTCCTCCAGCTAGCTTGTCCTTGGATATTTCCATCTGCAGCTGATTCCAAATGTTCTTGAGTTTTGGCATATGTGTAGCTACATCATTTCCATCTTCTCTTTTAAATGAGAAAAACTGAGTACATAAATCACTTTGGTCAAGGTTTCTTCGGTAATATTTGTGGTAAGTATGATTAATACGTTTTTATTTACTTTATTGTATTCAACCACGCTATCCTCATGCCGTTTCTTTTCTTCTGCACTAGCAATTTTCCTTCCAACAGCTCTATCGCTCCTTGGCAAAATCATTATGCGGTATTTCCAAGTAATCCAGTTTGATTTGCCTTCTAAAAGTCCGATTTGTACTCGAAATGCATCAAAACTTGCCATATTTCAGGGATCTTGTCTTGGTGTCTTCACTCGAAGTCTTCGGAAATTTTCAACAGCTTCCAAACTCCAAATTAGCAGGAAATAATCTTGAATATTTATTCAAGTGACAGGTCCATAACCTATTAAAATAATACGGCGATTCTATCAATATTACTACTTTATGATAATAAAATTGTTGACAGCCTTTTCTTATTAATATATTTTTTTTTATCTGACATACATGTCACAAAATACAACTTTTGGCAAACTATATAATGAATATTGACACTAGATTCAACAGTTAGGACTTAGGTCGGGACTGTATGGAGGATGGTTCAACAATTCGATGTATACTTGCTTTGAAAACTCAATTGTTTTTAGAGCTGGGTAAAAGTCTAGTTTAGTGAACCAACGCGGATTTTGACGAAATATTTTTTTTTAAATTAATTCGAGGTCGCTGAACACGAAAATGAAAAAAGAAATCGGCGCTCTCTTACCAAAAACGAGTTATGAATTTTTGAAGATGAGTTCAGATCAGCACTGCACTGGTTTTATTGTCATATAACAACTGATTTAAATGATGCATTATAAAGTCTACACAATGTTAATTACACTATAATTACTTTTTACGATATTCCTCTCACACACACATTTAAAAAACACTGATATTGATATTCATTTCTTGCAAATTCGTTTTTTAATTCCACAATTATTATATCTTTTGACATTTTCATGTAACATGACTGACATATAAGTTTTGGTCTGTTTCCGCTCAGTCGCACAACTTGTACCTAATAGCAAATCCAGCCATTAGATATTTAGCCACTTGAATTAGTTGCTGAATATTTTCGATTTCATGATCGTGACATAGAAGATATAAACAAGATGAACATCATGAACATACACCTATTTTTCCGATAGCTGGCGCTGTATTTGGCTCAACTTTCGTTTAACTGAAATCGGTTATGGAAAAATTATATGAACAGCCATCTACATACTGTGAGAAAGGCGCGCCGGATCGACGTTTCGCAATTCGCGCGCGCGTATTGCGAAACGTCGATCCGGCGCGCTCGCTTCGCTCGCGATAATCAATCTACTTCATTATTTCAAACGGAAATCCAATCTAATAAATGTATCAAGATGATAAGAAGCGATTGCGATTTCACTTTGATCGGTGTTAGTTGGTCGGGAAGCGATATTAGTAGAATTTTCAAATTTTCTAAAAAGGGGAAACAGCTTCTGATAACCAAAGTCTTATAATATTAGCAGTATGTTAAAAATTTGATTTGGAATTACACCTGCAGCAACTATTTTCGTTGTCAGCAGTGTTTATAGAGGCCGAACAACTGAGGAGGTGATTTTTTTAAAGAATTAATTGATGAGTGCAATTCAGAGAAAAAAAATTGTTCAGCATCCTCAATGATCAAATTGAATGGTTCATTATCCTTCAAATAAATGATAAATATCAACCAAACTTATCTCAAAACTAACCATCTTCCTAAAATCAACATCTCTCAAAATTTGAAAAAAAAATGTTTCAGCTGTAATACGGCGCTAGCTATCGGAAAAATAGGTGTATGTTCATGATGTTCATCTTGTTTATATCTTCTATGTCACGATATGGTCACGATCATGAAAACGAATATACTCAGCAACTAATTCAAGTGGCTAAATATCTTTTATGGCTGAATATGCTATTAGGTACAAGTTGTACGACTAAGAAGAAACAGACCAAAACTTATATGTCAGTCATGTTACATGAAAATGTCAAAATATATAATAATTGAGGAATTAAAAAAAGAATTTACAAGAAATGAATATCAATATCAGTGTTTTTTAAATGTGTGTGTGAGAGGAATATCGTAAAAAGTAATTATAGTGTAATTAACATTGTGTAGACTTTATAATGCATCATTTAAATCAGTTATTATATGACAATAAAACCAGTGCAGTGCTGATCTGAACTCATCTTCAAAAATTCATAACTCGTTTTTGGTAAGAGAGCGCCGATTTCTTTTTCCATTTTCGTGTTCAGCGACCTCGAATTAATTAAAAAAAAATATTTCATCAAAATCCGCGTTGGTTCACTAAACTAGATTTTTTCCTAGAGCTGTTTGGGAGCTTGCATTGTCTTGGTGGAGGATCATTCGTCGTTGGGGTTGGTTTTTCGAAAATCAGCAATTACTTCTGGCAAACAAATCGATATGTACCAATCAGCAGTAAACAGTTCTTTGATCTTGCAAAGGAATTGTTGCTATATGACCTGCTTTTGAGACAAATGTCGCCACCATATTTTTGGTTCATCTTGGAACCACCAAACAATCCACTGACATGGTCTTTGAAATGCCCTCAAATTTCACGATATGTGACATGTCGATCCTCTTGGATCAGCTTACGTACAGCATCGACATCTCCTGGGTGACTGCCGTTATTGGTGGACCTGTTCTTGGATCGTCGCTAAGATGAATCAGTCCACGTTTCCATACCAACGAAAAATTGTCGACTGATGTGGTGCTTCATTGCCGAAAATGTAAACTAACTGGGCAAGGCATTCTTGTTGAGACAACTATCTTCAGAAATTGTAAAAAATTATTGCGCGAAAATTTTCTCGGCTCAATTCCATTATTCGACTGACTCATCAACTACAGCTTTAAACGAAGCGGTCTGAAACTTTTGCGTTCACTTAACTAAATATAACAGTTAATTTTGACATTTGATATTTGTTGACAAGAGCCAACGATGTTTGTTATATGCAACTTAAAAGACAACCCTCGTACAATTAAGAGTCAATGCAAATTATTGGGTTGGTAACTTGGACTAAGTTTCCCATTGGTGAAGTATGAATACAATGTACCTCTACAGGTTTCGTATTCACTTTTATCCGAACCTAACCTAACTTAGTATTAACATTCAAGTAGTTTCTCAATATTTATTTGTATAATCGAATTCTTCAATTAGTATGTTTACAACAACAACTCTTTAAATTGTTTTACTAATTAACATTGGTAATTGGACTACATTTTTATTAGCCTGATAGTTACTTAACAACCGAAGAATGTGATGTTTGTGTTATATTTTAAGATTAGCAAACCTAATTTACTCGACTGGTAGATAAAATAAACAGTTTAAATTAGAAATTTCATAAAAAAAATTGCTGGTTATGTATAAATAGTTTGTATTCCGATAGAGTGTGGTAAAATATAATGATGTAAATTATAATTATTATTATTAGTCTTTTTTACCGGAGAAAACCAAAATATTAAGCGCCATCTCAGATGTGTTTAATAATTGTCAAATATTTGGCACCGAAGTGCAGAACTGGATTTTGAGAAAGCGATCGGACCAAAACAGCGTTTTTTAACGAAAATAGCGTTTTTGCCGCCATCTTCTACTCTGAATTTTTAAATTCGTAAAAATAGATGTTTTGTATATTTTAGAACCTGAGGAGGATAAGAAAAACAACGACAGCGATGAGGAATATGAAGAACAGCTACGCACCAAGTTGACAGAAGCACGCACCCAGTGGTCAGACGCAGTCACCAAAAACAGGAGGCTGATCGAACAGAAGAAAGAAATCTTGAAATTGGCCAAGCATGCCAAAGAAGAAGTCGATAAAGCCAAAGAAGGGGACGATAAAGCCAAAGAAAACGCCGATAAAGCCAAAGCAGAAGAACTAAAAACAACAATGAAGAAAATGGAAGACGAAATGACAGCACTGGGAAAGGCAATGGAAAACATGGCAAAGACAATGGAGATAATTCAAGAGGTGACTAGAAGCAGAAGCAGGTCAGATAGCGTCCGAAGGAAGGCACAGATGAAAAAATCCCCCGAAATGACGACAACGAGAAGATAATATGCACTGTGTTCATTTGCAAAGGACCCACCCTTAATATTTCAAAAATGGGTTATATTAGAAGGAAATGCCGAAACACGCCAACTTTTAACTTGAGGGTGACACTTTTTGGAGCTAATACCGTAAACGTCAGATTCACCCCTCCCTACTGGAGTTAACCCTTACATTTTTTCAAATGGGATTAGGAATCAAGTCACACCTCATTTAAAAGGTCTGGTAAATCTCTATTCAATCATTTTGTTTTGCCTTTGATACCAGCCTTCCATTGTTATTTAATCGTTGTTTAAAATTGGCACTTTTTCAACTTTTATCGCCTGAATGTTAACGGTGGTCACTTTGAACGCATGATTAAATAGCAGTTTTTTCGTGTTAACAGTTGTCTTTTTACTATTTGTAAATTTTTTATTTTTTAAAAATTCTTTCTATCATAACACGATCCGGGGGCATACGAAAAATTGAAAGAGAGCCAATTTTAAACAACGAATAAATAACAATGGAAGGCAGGTATCAAAGGCAAAACAAAATGATTGAATAGAGATTTACCAGACCTTTTAAATGAGGTGTGACTTGATAACTAATGCCATTTGAAAAAATGTAAGGGGTGTCTCCAGTAGGGAGGGGGTGAATCTGACGTTTATGGCATTAGCGCCAAAAAGTGTCCCCCTCAAGTTAAAAGTTGACGTTTTTCGGCATTTCTTTCCAATATGTCCCATTTTTGAAATATTGAGGGTGGGTCCTTTTCAAATGAACACAATGTATAATACTTCACGGAAGTGGTGTCCATAAAGAAAACCCAGAGAAAGCAAAGGAAAGCAGCAGCCCAAAGGATCGCCAACGATGAAAAAATCATGGATGAAGCCATCAGGAAAAACAAGAAGAAGACAACACCCAAACAACCACCCGTCATCCATTGGAACTCGGTAAGGAAGGACATGCACCGGCTGGGGAGGCAGACGAGGTTTATTACCATCCGAGACATGCTCGGAGTGAAATATTCCATGCGAAGGACCCGAAGATTACAGGAACCTAACCAAATACAACGAAGAGAAGAAGGAAGTGGAATGGTACACGTACCCGCCACGAGAAGAAATAAAGGAATAATTGTCATCTGGGAACTGACAAACAGCGAGGATATCAACGAGCTACAAGAGGAGATCGAGAAGTAAGAAGCCCGAATCGGCAAAATAGCCGGACGGCTACTACGGGCTAATCTGTGACAATGAGGAGTCCTTCATTATAACGAGGGACTATTTGTCACAAAAAACCAACTGGAAGCTCATCAAGAGTGATGAACTTCCAAAGCAGCAACGAGTCCTCGCCCTACTTCCCGAGACTAAAAAAGAGGATCTGAAAGTGGGTTTGAGGAGGCTCGAGAAACAGAATCCAGGGCTGAAGGTTGATCGCTGGATGATCCTTGGCTCCAAGTCATCCGACAGGGGACTGCATGTGAGTCTCCGGATTGACGAGGAGTCCATGAAAGGACTGGTGCGGGCTCAATGGAGACCGTACTATCTATTCCAGCGGGCCAGTTTTAAAACCCTGGAAAACTCGACCGAGGAGGAAACAGGGACTGATCGAGAACCTGTACCATCAACCTCTAAGGACCTTCAAGGTGCTACAAATTAACTTGCAGCACAAAAAGACAGCCACCGCTGTTCTACAACAAAGAGTGGTGGCTGAAAACATAGACATCGTTCTAATTCAAGAACCTTGGATAAACAAAGGTAAGATACTGGGGCTTAATATTAGGGGAATGGGACTGATAATGGGAACTGATCGTACTAAAATAAGAACTTGTATTTGCTATAGATCCGAATACAACTTGATGCCGATTATGGAACTATGCACGGGTGACATGGTGGCAGCAAAGATTACACTCGAAAAAGATGGGGTAGTACTAGAGACAATAATAGTGTCTCTGTATCTTCCCATCGATTCAGAAGAACCACTACCGGGGACTAACATGGAGAACCTGATGGAATACTCAAAGAGACATAATCTGGATGTCATTGTAGGGGCTGATACCAACGCACACCATAGCAGTTGGGGCAGCAAAGACAACAACACCAGAGGTAAGAAACTATTTGACTATCTATGTACTACTGAACTTGATATTGCGAATGTGGGTAATACGCCTACATTTAGAACATCGAGGGGGGAATCATTGATAGATGTAACTCTTTGCACTTTACGTGTCAGGGAGATGATTCGCAAGTGGCATGTATCGGATGAACCATCTTTATCTGATCATGCCCAAATATACTATGAAATTAACGTAGAAAAATCGGTTATTAGAACATACAGGGATCCTAAGAGCACTGACTGGGTATCTTATAAAGAGGACCTGCTTTCTAAAATCCGTTCACACTCAGGCAGACCAAAAACTGCTGAGGATTTAGAGGGAGCAGCCGTATGGCTGCAACAGTGTACACTGACCTCTTATCATAACAACTGTCCGATAAAGGAGAGTCGCTCTTCTAGACAAGCCGTCTGGTGGAATAAAGAGCTGACATCGCTAAGGAAAGAAACAAGACGCTTTTTCAACAAAGCGAAAAAAACGGGTAACTGGGAAGCGTATAAGGCTAAACTAGGTACATACAATAAAAAAATAAAAGAATCCAAGGAGAAGTCCTGGAGAGAATTCTGTGAGGACATGCAAGGTGTCCCTGACAGCGTCAGAATCAACAGGATTCTCAAAAGGGATACTTCTAACAAACTTGGCTCTATTCAGTTGCCGAGCGGAAAGTTTTCAAAAACTGAGGCAGAGGCTCTAGAGCATCTCCTCAGTGTGCACTTTCCAGGTTCGGTAAAGATAGAGTCAAGCTCTGACAACAGGCCTGTTACCAAAACAAAGGCAACCAAAGAGGACTGGGAACTCACGAATAAGATATTCAGACCCCATCTTATCAGATGGGCCGTGAACTCATTTGACCCCTACAAAACTCCAGGACCAGATGGCATATTCCCCAAGCTTCTGCAAGAGGGACTAGACATCATAATGGGTCCTTTAGTTCTGATACTTCGAAGCAGCCATGCTCTAGGGTATATACCAATTGCATGGAGAGAGTCAAAGGTGGTGTTTATTCCTAAACCAGGAAAAGAAACGTACACACAGGCTAAATCCTACCGACCAATCAGTCTGACATCATTCATGGTGAAAACCATGGAAAAAGTCTTACAAATGTATTTACAAGAAGGAGCGCTTAAGAGCATCCCTTTACATAGACTACAATGGGCTTATCAAGCAGGGAAATCAGGTGAAGCTGCCCTGCATAATTTGGTCTCAGGTCTCGAAAGGAGCCTGAATCATAAGGAAGTAGCCCTTGCAGCATTTCTAGACATCGAAGGTGCTTTTGACAACACATCGATGTCATCAATTAACAGATCCCTTAAAAACAGAGGGATCAACAGTACCACATGCAAATGGATAGGATCCATGCTTGAGCATAGGAGAATAACAGCACATATGCATGATAAAACATACACTGTTAGGACAACTAAAGGATGTCCTCAAGGTGGAGTACTTTCACCACTTTTGTGGAACCTAGTTGTGGATGACTTGATCTGTAGGTTGAATGATCAAGGCATATGGACGCAGGGCTTTGCGGACGACATAGTGATTGTCACCAATGGGAAATTCCCGGAGGTGGTTATGAATGTCCTACAGGAAGCACTGCGAATTGTGGAGGAATGGTGCCTTACAGAGGACCTTTCAGTTAATCCAAAAAAAACCAAACTAGTTGCTTTTACGAATAGAAGAGTTCTCCCGCAGGGTAGAGTACTGTTGTTTGGAGAAGAACTAGAGATATCCAAAGAAGTCAAATATCTGGGAGTGACCCTTGATTCCAAACTGAATTGGAAGGCACACCTGGAAAAAATTACTACCAGGGCGACTAGGCTTTTCTGGCAATGCAGAAGAGTTATGGGCAAAACCTGGGGAATACGACCTGAGGTGGTTCACTGGCTCTACACAACTGTGATAAGGCCAACGATCACCTATGGAACAATAGTCTGGTGGAGGAGGACAGAAGTGTCCTCTGCAGTTAATATGTTAACTGCAATCCAAAGACAAGCGCTTCTTGGTATTACCGGGGCAATGAACAGCACGGGGACGGCATCAATGGAAGCCCTTATTGGACTTCCTCCTCTAGAACTTTTTATAAGGGCGGAGGCAATGATGGCAATTCTTAGGCTGAAATCGGGAAACTTATGGTCCCCGAACAATGTTCGAGAAGGACACACTGATACAACTGGGACATTACTAGACGAACCCATATTTCACATGAGTTTTGATAGCATGACACCAGAGAATATATTCACTGAGCGAGTGAATATCATCATCCCATCTAGGGAACAGGTGATGCACCCAGGTAATTCTGGAGAAATCATCTGGTTCACCGATGGCTCCAAAACAAACCATGGCACTGGGGCTGGTATAAAGGGACCTAGAAAGAGAATGTTCTTTAGCCTTGGTCGATATACGACTGTGTTTCAAGCAGAGACGATTGCCGCTATAGCCTGTATTGATGAAAACATCAGAAGAGGATATACCGGACAAAAAATTGAAATATTCACTGACAGCCAGGCTCTGCTTAAGGCTATCAGTAATCCTACAACTAGGTCTAGACTGGTGAAAAACTGCAAAGAATCCCTCAACAGGCTGGCAAGAGACAACAAAGTGTCTCTAATATGGGTGCCGGCACATGAGGGTATTGCAGGTAATGAAATGGCGGACCAGTTAGCTAAAGAAGGCTCTAAAGGAGACTTCATAGGTCCGGAACCGTTTTGTGGAATCACAAAAGATTGCATAAGAGGGGAAATCGGGAACTGGCTAGATAGGGAACACCAATTCAAATGGAGGGTGACACGAGGGCACCTTCATACAAAGAGTTTACTGAACAAGGTAGACAAGGAACTCTCAACCAGGCTACTGAAACTGGGTAAGAGACATTTGAAGACAGTTACCGACCTGGTGACTGGACACTGCACCTTGAGGAAACATCTGTACAATATGGGCAAAGTTAGTGAACCTATGTGCAGAAAATGTGAACTTGATGATGAAACACCTACTCACATACTCTGCTTCTGCGAGGACTTACAAGAACTTAGACGGAAGCACTTTGGAGAGGAAGTTATACAACCATCACAACTACTGAAAATCCCTCCAGTCAAACTAGTGACCTTTATAGAAGACACGAAGCTACTGGAATGGAAGTAGATAACATGGGATATGGTACAAAGATTCAAATCAAGTGCCTGGGCTGATGAGCACAACCCAATTTATGAATGAATGAATGAATGAGCCAAATCTATTCTAGGTACGGCGAAAGAAAGCCACTGCATCTACATGGTGGATGAATTAAGCAACAAGAAGAAATGGGATCCAAATACCATTACCAAACTTGGAAAGAATGCTATTCAATGGTACACAGACGGTTCAAAAGCAATAGAAGGAACTGAGATAGGAGTGTACGGGCCAGGAACCACTCTGAAAGCTTGGGGAAAATCCCGAGTATCTTTCAAGCGGAAACTCACGCCATTAGAAAGTGTGCCCAGTTCAATATTGATAAAGGATAGAAGGCAAAGGATTATTATAATGTCGGATAGTCAAGCAGCCATTAAAGCACGGAGCTCTTGTGTTATCAGTTCCAAAATGGTGTGGGAATGCCTAGGCAAACTAAATAAACTAGGCGAGAACAATATAGTCACCTTACTGTGGATTCCAGGACACACTGGGATAGAAGGAAATGAAATAGCAGATGAACTAGCAAATAGGAGGACTGGAACACCCTTTTGGGGGCCGGAACCCTTTGGAGGTATCAGCTCCAATGTAATATTAGAAGAAATAGGCAAAGCCGAAAAAAAGAGAAGATCAGACCATTGGAAAGATTTAGTATGACTCAAGACAATCAAAGATTCTTCTGGGTGACAACCTGTTGAGATCAAATGAATGCATAAGTCAGAGTAAAATTGCACTAAGAGTTTTAACAGGGATCCTAACGGGACATTGTCGCCTGAATGGGCACCATAAAATAACTCAAAATAGTGGAACAAGAAGAATGTAGATTCTGTGGCATGGAAGAAGAAGCCTCCATCCACATACTTGCGAATTGTACAGCAATTCAGAATCCTAGGGCACAACACCTTGGAGATTACTGGGAAGAGGGACATTTACCCAAGTTAAAGCCTGCAGATATCCTAAACTTCCTCCGGGAAATAGGACTAAAGGAGCTACTAGTCTAAGTCTTTCCTCAGGAAGTAAGTAGAAGTAAGGGGGCACAATAGATCTTTTAGGACTCGGTGAATGTCACCCCAATTTACATACATACATGGTGGAGCTGGGAGTAGAAGAAAAATAAAAGATCAGGAGGATCCAACATATACAACCCGTGAAGATAAGAGGTGAAGAGCAAAAAAGAGGAAATGGACCGAAACAGAGATTCCACCACGGACAGGGAGAACATCCAGCTAATTACAATTTTGAAAGGTATCCTCATTCTCCGACATTTTTGAGTATGGAAATATCTGACATAAAAATTTTATTAATTCACCACTAATTTTATTTTCAAGTTCTTTATACATATTCTCGAACAGTCATTTTTTTTGTTGGCACGTCATTCTAACTGCTTTGTTTTTAAACACCTTATTAGTTAAAAGTGAATGTAAATATAGTTCCCACCTACTATATAAAAAGTTGTTTTTAACGTGAACCACCTTAAAAAACAAGATATCTTGAAGTAGGTTTCATAATCACTTTGTTTCAACTATGTAAATTAGTCTAGTCAAGAGAGAAGTTTGGATTGTTATTTACAAATCACCACAAATTCGTATTGTCAATAATAATATTGGTAAATCAAGTCAAACCATAGGTACTGTTAAGCTTGTCTAATATGAAATGCAAATTTTCAAATTCTAGTTCGTATTATTAATTTTCCATAATTGGAAAATCACTAACCTACCGGTTCGTTAATTATCGTCTAGTCACTGTATGAATGTCGCGGCCGGCTTTACAACGAACAAAGAAAATATTTTTGACTCATAAACCACTTTCCACAACAGCTACTAAATTAATGGAAATTGCCCTTGTTGACTATGATTAACATTCTGTAATAATGAATATACCAAAGGGAACGTACAGAAGAATATTACATCTTTTACGATTTGTGGAGTGAGAATCTAATCTCTTGAGACAATTCATTGGAAATATGGATTCCGTGGAAGTCCGGAGGTTCTAATTTAATCAATATTTCCATCCATTGACCCTTTCTGTACACTTTTCCAAGTTTTCGGCTTTCCAGAATTACAACACATAACTTAATGAAAATGATTCATAAATGTTTAGAAGTAGATGGTGCTAATTTTGAACACTTATTATAAAACATTATTTGTTTAATTACATTTAATTATTTTTGTTTGTAAGCTATCTAATTAAATTAATGCAAAATACCTAGTCAACGTTTTTTATGATATCCACAATTAATAATTCTTTCATGCTATTGGTTACTTTTCAGAATTAATAACTTATGAAAAAATAATAAAATATCACCTTAAATAATGGAAATCTTGGACTACCCTTTTTTAATTTTGAAATGATTAAGTGTTGTTATGTTTTAACTAAGATAATGAAATATCTCAAAAGCGGTTGGATTTAGGTATAGGGAATTCCGATACCAAACGAATTGGCTTAAATAAATACAGCGAAAAATGTAATAAAATAAAGGGTTTCTATTTAATGTAAGTAACTTATAAATGATTCAAATTGTACATATTGGCGGCTAAGTTTAAAACACCCTGTATGAAATATCGATGAGTTGGGCATAATAATAGAGAGTTAACGGGCAAGCGCTTGTTGTTTATTGGTTAAAATTTCTCGTCACAAGCTTCGTTATTAATGGAGATATCGTTATTCAAAGTGGACTAGGATTTTTTCAAAATTTTGAAAAAAATCGAAATATCTAGAAAATTCTTCATTTTTGGTATATTGTGTACATTGCGCACAAATTTTATACGAAATTCCACGTAGAATTCGAAAATAAAATAAAAAATATTAGGTTCTATTTAAAATAACGAAGTTGACGTCTACTTCCGGTATAACCGGAAGTGCCACATTCAGAACAACATTATATTTGAACTCGGCGTCATCCAAAACCTACAGCTTTGTAATTTCAGATTTTTTACTGTATCCGCCATTACTTTTAATCAAAACTTTTCGCGCTACACCCTGTGTAATCTCTTGATAATTGAAAATGATGAAAACTATATAGTAGTTATATTCTATTTCACTTATTTTTGCATCTCAGTAGGCTAAATTTTGTCTTGCATACAGGTTGTTTCATCACTAATGCCCGATTTCACCAACTAATTCCTAAATCCGATTTAGGTATTACCTAACTTTAGGAACTGGTTGGTGAAATCGGGCATAAGAGAGTATGATATTCGCGTAAAAAGTTTTGAAAAATTGTGCTAAAATTACGATTCCGCCAATTACGTAGAATTCGGGAAGAATCAACCAATCACAGTAGCCTGACACGTTTATTCAACATAATTTAGTAGGGTGTACACTTCCTGCCAAGTATAACAATAATATGTCAAATAGTTTTAAAGTACCGGACACAAATTTTTTTGAAAATTTTCAAATGAACCGCCTGGTAAAACTTACATAGGAGGCACATTTTATGTAGGTAGTCTGGATCAAACCTCCATGTTTTGAGCTCAGAATTCCACAGTTAAAATATTTCCAATTAGTTATGAAACACCCTGTATACTTGTCATTGCATGAAAAAATTTGAGGTCAAGTATTTTGAAATTTTCAAGCATGCTGTGTTGTCACTACTACCAAAAGATAAAACAATTTAAGGAATTCTTATAAATGCACTAAATTTCAAAATTTATCCCAAGACACCGAACTACTGTTTCTATAATATTATAGTCTAGTCTATAAGCTTAAAATGGTGTTAATTCTACATACTTTTATTAAAATTATGTGGTTTAGCTCATTCGATCCGGAATAATGTCTAGATCTTTGTGCCAAATAAATAAATTAGCCCATAAAAAATTCCAAAAGTTCTAAACTTAAACACCTTCAACAAATAGTGTTTGGTTTGTAGCTTATTGTTCGTAAATTATAAATATTTTCGAAATTTGAAGAAAAGATCCTTAAAGAGAAGGAAATTTAGTAAAAAAAAGTTCCAACTCCCGGAACTGTACCTCCATTATTTATAATTTTAATTCAACGCTGAAAATAGCCCTCCGCGCGCCATTGATAGGTTGCGCGCACGGCCTCGAAAGCGAGTACGTCACTTAAAAGTACTTAAAGTTAATTGAAAAATCTAAAAAAATTATAGTATAATCTAAACACTTTAAAGAATTGCTTCCCGTTGGAATTTTTCATAAAAACAAATTTTTCAATATGCTAGAAGATTGTTGATTAACAAAATTTTTTCAAACCTCCTTAATCGTTCTAAACTGAAAAAAATGTTTAAATAATTGCCGTAAAATTATTTCGCTTCGTGGAGCTCTTCTTATATACATACAAAACAAGATTGCGTCATCAAAGTTTTAAAAATGTTTGTTTATAAAAAGTAATGTAAGTTAGCAAAAAATGGCAAATCAGTCATTTATTGTTAACTTGAAAAAATTATTATAAACAAAGTATTAACATTTTTAAAACTTTGATGACGCAATCATGTTTTGTATGTATATAAGAAGAGCTCCACGAAGCGAATAATTTTACGGCAATTATTTAAACATTTTTTTTAGTTTTGAACGACGAAGGAAGTTTGAAAAAATTTTGTTAATTAACAATCGTCTAGCATATTGAAAAATTTGTTTTTATGAAAAATTCCAACGGGAATCAATTCTTTAAAGTGTTTAGATTATACTATAATTTTTTTAGATTTTTCAATTAACTTTAAGTACTTAAAAAAAATTTTTTTAAGTGACGTACTCGCTTTCGAGGCCGTGCGCGCAACCTAACAATGGCGCGCGGAGGGCTATTTTCAGCGTTAAATTAAAATTATAAATAATGGAGGTACAGTTCCGGGAGTTGGAACTTGTTTTACTAAATTTCCTCCTCTTTAAGGATCCTTTTTTCAAATTTCGAAAATATTTATAATTTACGAACAATAAGCTACAAACCAAACACTATTTTTTGAAAGTGTAATTGTTTATAACTTTTGGAAGCGAATCATTATAGATTGCAAGTAAGCTTCTTTTGGTGCTAGCGCTTATTACATAGGGCATGTAGAACAGTTATAGTAATTTTTATTTTATTTATTTGACACAAATCATCCCAAAAAGAAGCGGAAGGAGTTCAATTTCAAAATAGTTGAATTTAAATGTACCAGGTTACATTATCTCTTGATGTATCTGTGGATTTTAATTTCATTTCAAACTATAATTAGAATATGTACTATGGAATTTTTTTCCGTACAGTATTAATTTATTCAACAATGTATTATAAAAAAATGACAATACATATGTGGAGTAGTTTTTTAATAGATAATTGTGAGCATTTGACATGTTGGTATGACGTCTTTCCTGGTCTTTTTCGACTGCTAACCAACCTTTCGATTACGTGTGCTATAAATAGAAAACTTGATAATATAACTGGAATTTTACATTTCAATTCTACAGAGGCGGACGAACATAATTTTATGCCTAAAAGTGCTGACAAAAAATATAACTTTTTGAATGTTTAACTTGTGTTTGTTCACCACACAACTCACAACGTGCAATTAATTTTTTTACTTTTTCATATTTTCTTCAGCACTATTATCATTAAAGTCAATAATAAAAAAATGTATTTTCTCCATTAATGTGAAAGTGTCCAATCTTCCTGTAGTATTTTGTATAGTTTATTCATAAATCCGGCCGAGCAATAAATCAGTCAATTGGCCAAATTCCATAAGCGTACTTAACGTGTTTAAGAATGAATCGTTCAGATTTAAAATGAATACATTTCAAATTTATTCAAAACGTTCAAAACATTTATTTTATTCTCAGCCCACGTAAAAAAAATAAATTTTGAATCTCTTGATAATAGAAAAGACCCTAAACTCGTCCTGATACGGGGTGAAGCTACCTGCCCGACACAGAAATAGAAAAAATTAATGTTCACGATATTTTAATATTACTTGGATGGTTCATCCTGTAAGTATTGGTTTTGCAATGGTCACGAAGATTTATTACTCTGACACTTACCTTAAGACAATTTGTCAACTGCCAATGGACTTTTTAATTTCGCCACTCTAACGCTCCCCTTTTTTAGCTACCGACTGTCTTACAGTCCATACCAATTATCGAATAATAACTAAATTTCCAGAAAATTTGTTATGTGTTGTAGGGCGTATCTGTTTATATTTATTACATTTTAGTATTGAAATATTCCATTTGCCAATAAATAAAAATATTGTTTTCAAATAATATTTACTTTGGACCCTTTTTAATCCGACCCTGTAACCATTTATTGCTTTTTAAAGATTATCCGGCCTACACAATGAGTCTTAAGTGGATAGGTTATTTATGGCAGTAGAAGCCAACGATATATTTTGAACTAAACTCTACCAAAATGTATTTCATCTACTTAAGTATATCACAATAAATTTCTAAAAATATCCAGACGATTTTGTACGTTTATGACTGATATTGACATAAAAGTTATCTTATGCCCGTGGGAGGTTCCGGTACGATACAGAATTGTAAGACTTCATTCATATCTGGCAGATAAAAAGCATTCTTTAACGAATTCCGCTCGACGTAAACATAAAAGGAAATATTTCAGTTTAAGTGGGCTAATTGATTCTATTTAAGAAAATTACTTTTGAAGTATCAATTCATGGACAAAGAATGCAAAATATTATCAATGCTCCTCTCACATAACTTATATTAAAGGACTATTTATAACCGGACGTGACCTCAATGGTGTTTTAAAAATATCCCTTTTAATGGTCCTATAAAGAGGTTATAAATTGTAAACTTTGCGAGTAAAATAATATTAATAATCAGGGACTGCTTCTTAGGAATTCAACATAATGAAGTTTGGTAAGAGAGAGAAGAGAGAGATATAGAGAGAGAAGAGAGAGATATAGAGAGAGAAGAGAGAGATATAGAGAGAGAGGGATAGAGAGATGGGAAAGAGAGAGATAAAGGAAAGAGAGAGATAGAGAGATAGGAAATAGAGAGAGATGGGAAAAAGAGAGAAAGATGAGAGAAAAAGTGAGATATGGAAGAGAGAGGGAAATGGGAGAGAAAGATGAGAGAGAGAGAGAGAGAAAGAAAGTGTATTGCGTGTGATTACAATCATTATTTTAAATTGTCAGAATCTAAGACGGATTCGGTAAGGTTCGCGACCCTCGGAATATTGTAAGACTTTTTTTCTTATTAGACCATTTTTGACAGTTTTTTATAATTAATTATTGACCATTTTTGACAATTATTGACCATTTTTGACAGTTTTTAACAATTATTGACAATTTTTCAAAAATTTTGACAATTATTGACCATTTTTTTAAATTTTCAACAATTTTTGACCATTTTTCAAAATTTTAACAATTATTGACTATTTTTGACCATTTTTCAAAATAGGTATTTAACAATTTTTGACCATTTTTGACCATATATCAAAATTTTTAACAATTTTTGATAATTATTGACCATTTTTGACAATTTTTCAAAAATTTTGACAGTTTTTGACCATTTATCAAAATTTTTGACAATTATTGACCATTTTTGACAATATTTCAAAAATTTTGACAATTCTTGATAATTATTGACCATGTACTTTTAAATAATACAAAAAAATCAATTTTTGACCATTTTTGACAATTTTTCAAAATTTTGACAATCGTTAACCATTTTTGACAATTATTGACCATTTTTCAAAAATTTTGACAATTATTGACCATTTTTTCAAAATTTTTACATTTATTGACCATTTTTTCAAAATTTTTACATTTATTGACAATTTTTTCAAATTTTAATAATCATTGACCATTTTTGACAATATTATTGACCAATTTTGACAATTATTGATCATTTTTAACAATTTTTCAAAAATTTTGACCATTTTTCAAAAATTCTGAAAAATTTTAATAATTATTGATCATTTTTGACAGTTTTTTTATAATTATTGACCATTTTTCCAAATTTTTGACAATTTTTGAAAATATTCTGCACTTATTAACAATTTTTTCAAAATTTTGACAATTTTTGACAATTTTTAACGATTTTTCCAGAATCTTGACAATTTTTGACCATATTTAAAAATTTTTGATCCTTCTGGACCATTTTTGACAATTTTAGACGAATTTTGATTGGTTTTGACAATTACTCTTTGACGATTATTGACCATTTTTGATAACTTTTCAAAAACTTTAAACATTTTTCAAAATGTTTGACAATTATTGACCATTTATAACCGTTTTAGAAAATTTTTGAAAATATTTGGCAATTATTAACCATTTTTTCAAAATTTTGACAGTTTTTCACAATTTTTGATCATTTTTCCAAATTTTTGATCATATTTAAAATTTTTTGACAATTTTTAACATATTTGGAAATTATTAACTATTTTTGATAGTTTTTGACAATTTTTGACCATTTTTCAGAATTTTGACAATTATTGACCATTTTTCAAAATTTTAACAATTATTGATCATTTTTGACGACTATCGATAGTTATTTTACCGAAATATCGCTAAAAAAACAACTATGGTTAAATCAGTAGATTGCATGTATAAATCAGTAGATCTACTGATAAATCAGTGAATATCTCATCACTGCCTGGCGAGCCTGACGCCTGCACGCCCATTCCAGTCACCCCCTCTCACTATCACATCACATTATGGCGCCATGTGGACATTTTGTAGATCAAATCACACTTCTGATATATAAGCTAAATATGCTGAACATTGAAAAAGCGAAACCATCGGGACTCGAACCCGCGATCCCTCGATTAGAAAGCACTTACGTAACCCTTTGCGCTACGGCCGGTTCCTACCTATCAATGTTCTGTTCGGTATTATAAGCTACCATTAACCGCAACTTACATCCTCTATTAACATTTTTGATTGAAAATAAAAAACATGATATTTGTAAGCGAGAATTTCCTAATGTCTGAAGAGAGCATTAAAACTTTACCTGCGTTTTTCGCTTTCCAATAAAAAATGTTAATGCAGTGAGTATTTTGTTTTTTTATTTGATATTTTGTATGACATGTTTCCAAAGCATGTAACATATTTTTATATGATTTAGGTAATTTGTTTTGTTTATTTTTAGAAATATGAATCAATGTTGATTCTTTCTTAGCAACAATTATGCCATGTCAATGTATATTAATGTAAGCAATTTCCAGAAAAAAAATATGCAGATAATCTTTAAAGAAAAAAACATATCGTTTCAAGTTGTTTGCGTATGCACAATAATCTGACTAAGATATGCTAAAATTTACAAAAATAACTTATGCAGTCATTATAATAACTTTTTATAAATAACAAAATATTAGCACTGGTGACTTGGTTAAAAATGTCTGGTGAAAACGAATATAACGAGACTGGAGATGTGGCGGCGACCCATGGATTTCCCATATTTAGACTAAGTAAAATGCACAAAAATATGCTGTCAGTTATTAGTTTTGTTAAGGTGCGATTCCACCAAAAAAATTATTGCGAACAAACGTTTGCAAATGTTTGCAATCCATTCGTCTCCACCACCCAAATATTTGCAAACAACTGTGCGTTTGCAAACATTTGTCATCGATCCAGAAAAATAGGTATAATATATTTTTATCATATTGATAGCACGATTTCAGGTAAAAGACCCTAAAACCGCAATAAACCATAGGCGGACATTGGAATTTAGGCAGGATAAAATAAATCAATTGTATCTCAATTCTCCAAAAGCGAATAAATATGGACAATAAGTAGGATATTTAAACGTGGGAACCTAAAACCCAAATATCGGAAATGAAAACGGTTTTATCCATGGTGGATTATTAAGTTTTGTGTCCAAATCAACTAAAGATTTTTGCAGATGTTGGAGTTAATTCCAGAACATTCTGTAGGTAATTGTTCTAGATAATGCTAGCTATCATTCAAGACTTGTTGAAAAATTGCCAACAACTGCTTGGAAGAAAGATGAGATGGACGTTTTGTTGGATAACCACATCATATACGAGGAGCATTCCGTAAAACAAGAATTATTACGAATAATTGTAAGACTGCACAAATCGAAATTCAAAAAATATGTAATTGACAAAATGGCGTTAGAACGTAGAATAACTGTACTACGATTACCACCATACCACTGCGAACCCAATGCTATTGAACTGTTAATAAGAAAAAACTGCTATTTAATCATGTGACAAAGTGTCCACCGTTAACATTCAGGCAATAAAAGTTGAAAGAGAGCCAACAACGATTAAATAACAATGGAAGGCTGATATCAAAGACAAAACAAAATGATTGAATAGAGATTTATCGGACCTTTTAAATGAGGTATAACTTGATACCTAATGCCATTTGAAAAAATGTAAGGGGTATCTCCAGTAGGGAGAGGGTTAATCTGACGTTTATGACATTAGCGCCAAAAACTCTCGGCATTTCTCTCTAATATGTTCCATTTTTGAAATATTAAGGGTGGTTCCTTTTCAAATGAACAAAATGTATATTTTTACATCTTTGACGAATTACAAATATTTTATTTAATATAATGTAGTAAAAGCTATTTCAATCAATGATTCTTATAATTTGATGTTCCCAATTAAATTCTAGAAGGTATCGTACATAGCAACAGAACATCGTTTTTTGAAATAGTTTTCTAACAACGTACATTTTTATCAGCCCCCGTACCAAACACTCCATCTATAAATCAACAAGCTATGAAGGTAGTAAACGCGCGACCCCTGTATATTCTATACACGTGTGCTTTAACGACCGTTTTCCAGCAAGTCTTTATCAGCGCTACATGAAAGTGCCGTCGACGCGTGAACCTACTATTCTTTGTCTATGTACGGTGGCCTTGCGCCTTTCACTTTACCCCTACTACGCGGCCAGTTGTAACGCTGTAACGCGACATGCGATAGATGGACAAAAAAGTTTCAGGCGATGTAATAAAAGTTTCACTTTAATAAATACAATTCTTATTGGATTAGTAAAAAATTACCTATAGGGAATGTTTTTAACCAACATGATTATACTATATTTCTTTTTCCGTAGGAGCAAAGTGCCTCATATTTATTCAAAATTACTATAAATATAGGGTGAGTCTTTCTTTTTTTTATATGGAATAAAATGATAAAACAGGTCGGTTTTGCCAAAATTAAATCAACACGTCCTGTATCGCCTCAAATACAATAGGGCCGTAAAATTTGGCACAATGGTTAAGGATTAATTGATATAATAAGCCGGTGGCCAGTGTCGTGCAGTCAGATTAAGGGTTTTGCCGAGTAGGGTCTTACAGTTTTTTTATGATGTTAAATAATTTTGTATTACGATATATATTTATATTTGGATTTTTTTCTATTAGATGGTATAAAAGTATAGACTGAAGTAAGGTTGGTAGGTATTTAATAAATTACAAAAAATTAAAAGCAGGAAATAATATGATACTTGCCTAGATTTTGCACTATTAAATAAACCCGACAAATGAAACCATTCAGGTCTTTACCGAAAAATGTAACGCCAATGGTTTATTGCCGCTTTATGTCTATCGACCCATTCTTGTCATCTTATGCAATAGGAAATCTAGTATAGTAATTCGTCCTAGGAAGCTACAAATGTCAAAAATCCTAACCGTATAAATACAACAATAAATAACAAACCGGAAACGTTATCAAAATCACCTTAAAAAATATTCAAATCACGACAAGGTTAATGTCACTTGATTGGAGGTTAAACAAAAAGCTTGGTGAAGGTAAACAAACAAGTTTAAAATTTTGGTCAAAAACCAGGAAGATTCTTAAAAAAAACTAAATAGAAAATGTGAATGGCAACGTTATTCAGGAGCGCTATAGGAAAGAGGTCAGCGACAGGTAAGGTAATGTAGACCGTACACGCTACGGTCAACGAAAAGGTCTTCCAGCACAGATAGGTATGCCTGTGCAGGTCCACCGGACGTCGGACGTGTCTCCGGTGTACCGGAGCGGTCTTCAGTTTTGAATGAGGACGCACTGGGTTTGTTAGGCATCACGTTAACTTGGAAGAAAACAGAAACAAAAACAGTGAAAAGGAAGCGTAAAAAGTGGTGTAAACATTGGTTATTGAAAAGGGAAACGTATATTCATGTCAACTTATTGAATGAATTAAAATACGAACCTGAAGATGAACAAACAACTGACGCGACCGGAGTACATGCACACACGCACAGGTACATCGTAAGATGTCACTCGAATGAATTGATTTTCGATCTTTCACCGGACGCCTGTACAGGATAAAAAAACTGCACAGGTCTACTCACACACACAGGCTCCGGCCTACCTGCACAGGCATACCCGCGCTGGTAGACCGTAACGTGTATGGCCGGCATGAGGTTCTGACAATATTTTTAATAAATTTGTAGGTCACTCACTCCCTGTTATGTATTCTTGTAGCTTAATAGAGATATTTTTATGTTTGAAATTGTTAATTGTCCTTTTAATACACGTGTACGTCGACTGTACAAGCTGTATTTATTCTCTTTTCTCAATATTTAGAAAATATTTTTTTCTACAGTCGCGCCTACTATATTGAAATGAAATCGTAAAGTCGACAAATGCCGAGGATTGTTACTTTACGCTCTAGCGCAAAAAAAGAATCTTTTTCGCTCGCTTATTTAATCAAACCACGCCTTCCGAATTATCTAAATTGGTGAGTAATTGACAAATTATCAGATTAAAAATTAAATCAAATTATCTGAAAATTGTCAAAAAATTTGAAATATGGTCAAAAATGGTCAATAATTGCTAAAAATTGTCAAAAACTGTTAAAAATGGACAATTTTTGTCGAAAACTGTCAAAATGGTCAATAATTGTCAAATATGGTCGATAATTATCAATTGTCAAAAATTGTTAAAAATGGTCAATAATTGTCAAAAATGGTCGATAATTGTCAAAAACTATCAAAAATGGACAATTATTATCAATAATTGTCAAAAATTGTCAAAATTTTGAAAAATGGTCGATAATTGTCAAAAACTATCAAAAATAGTCAATTATTTTGAAAAATGGTCTAGTCAAAAACTATCAAAAATGGTCGAAAACTGTCAAAAATGGACAATTATTGTCAATATTTGTCAAAAATTGTTAAAAATGGCTAATAATTGTCCAAAACTATCAAAAATGGTCAAAAATTGACAATTATTGTTAAAAATTGTCAAAATTTTGAAAAATAGTCCATAATTGTCAATAATTATCAATATGGTCAATAATTTTGAAAAATGGTCTAAAATTTTGGAAAATTGTCAAAAGTGGTCAAAAACTATCAAAAATGGTTAAAATTTGTCAATAATTTTTAAAAACTGTTAAAAATTATTGCCAAAAATGGTCAATAATGTCAAAAATTGTTGAAATTTTGAAAAATGGTCGATAATTGTCAAAAACTATCAAAAATGTTCAATAATTTTGAAGAATGGTCAAAAATTTTGAATTTTTTTTGAAAAATTGTCAAAAATGGCCAATAATTGTCAAAAACCATAAAAATTTGTCAAAGTTTTTCAAAAATTTTGAAATATGGTCAAAAATGGTCCATAATTGTCAACAATTGTCAATAATTATCAAAAATGGTCAAAAACTATCAAAAATGGTTAAAAATTGTCAATAATTAATTAAAAACTGTTAAAAATGGTCAAAAATTATCAAAAATTTGGAAAAATGGTCACTAATTTGAAAAACAGTCAAATTGGTCAATAATTGTTAAAATTTTGAAAAATGGTCAATAATTGTTAAAATTTTGAAAAATGGTCAACAGTCGTCAAAAGTTGTCCAAATTTTAAAAAATAGTCAATAAATCGATTTAAACCATAATTTATAAAATCGATTTACTAAAAATCGATTAACATTACTATAAAAATCGATTATAAGAAAATAATAATCGATTTATGTAAAAATCGATTATTTTTCAACATCCCTAGTCAGTAGATCTCTTTAAGGTTTAATCATGATGAATAGCGAAAATGACGATTATTCTAGCACTCCTATTATAACCTAAGATAATGTTCAGATAGTCTGGTTTTTAGGATCAAAACACTATAAGGTTCACAAACTTGTCGCGAGTTACTCGAAACTCTAGACTTATTAACCATTTTCGAGAATATACATATCATTACGGGAATCACATGAATAAAACTAGGACCTAATTTCTAAAAAACTGCAACTGACATTATAATTAATAAATCTTACAATATTTTTCTTGACAGTGACACGAGAATGATGATCTGATTTTTTTACAAGTTGAGGTAACGCACTTAAACTTAGTCACAGGTTTTTCCTACATCTAAACTAAACTACTGAACATCTTTGACACATTGCATAAAATGTCAAATGATCATTCCAAAAGTGGTTGCGAATTGTATTGTCTTTCAACATTTTGAGAAAATATACTTTAATTTAAAGCCTCGGCTATGAAACACCAGCTGCGGCATAAATCTTGTGCTTTTCTGCCTAGTAAAACAAATAACTACAGCGTGGGCAACAGAAAAAAACAGTCCACCTCGATATCTGTCTCGCATGATTGAACCAATTTAAAACTACAGGAACGCGAAAAAAAGTATGCAACACTGTCATTAAAATTCAATAACTTTGTATATTCACCGTACAAATTATGAATCTGTAAACAACCTGAGCTTATGACAGAACGACGAGTGTCTCGAATAAAAGTTTTTTTAACGAGGTGCATCTCGACCTACATCCTCTTTAGGCCAAACAAAAATCCTAGTAGAAAACGGACTGTGTCATCCTGTAAAAGACATTACGTAGTATGAACCTGATATATTTTCGACTCGCAAATGTTTACAAATTTAAATTTTTTGTTAATAACATGAAAGCTTATCAAGTAATCGTAATGGTGTTAAAAGATGAATTTTATTGTAGATAATAAAAATAGGAATTCAAGAATACAACGCATTTTCCAGCGAAAAATTCATATCTTCGTCGTTTTTCAAGTTATAGCGTTGAAACTTCGTAGAAAAGAAGTCCTTTGAATGCACTTTATGTGCGCGAAGAAACTTCGCTGAAATATGCGTTACGATTACTTAATAAGCTTTCGTGTTATTAACAAAAAACTAAAAAATAAGACGTTTTTTTCGTTTTAAATGCTTATGACAATTTCGTGAGCAGCATTTGCGTGTCGAAAATATATGAGATTCATACTACGTAATGTATTTTACATGACGGCACAGTCCGTTTTCTACTAGGATTTTTGTCAAAAACTCTCTATTTTGAAGCTCTATTGCTTGGCCTACTATTTCACTTAAAAATGGCATGTAAAATTAGAGCATTCCAGTGAAAAACGCTTACTTGTACTTGTTATGTAAATCTTATAATATGTACGCTACTGTTTTTTTTTCCTATGTGTGCTTTTAAATTTTTAAACCAAGTGTTTCTTTTTCTTCAAAAAATGGGTAAACATGAATCGACGTAAGAGCTCTACATATGAAAATATGACTTTGTTTATATTACTTTGTAATATAATATGTAAAATATGTGAACAGCTTCCAATATTTTGTATGTATCGAAAGCTATTTTACGAGAGAAATAATTTTTTCGGTTCAACTCCGAAAAAGTTGTTTTTACTTTTATTTTTACCGGCCAATCATCATCACTATGTATGTCGATGGTTGTTTCTTTAACCCTCGGTTGTCGGAGGAAGGACAAATATACCCCACATACCGTTTTTTCTGCTTATTTTTGGAATTTTAGAACTGTTACTTTTCTTGATTATTTTTTTTCCAAAATTGAATATTCGTTTTCCATTTTTAGGTACTAATAAAAATAAAAATAAGGAACATTTTAAGCTTTGCAAACTGGAAAAAAGGTGGGTATCTTCGCAGATACATATTTATAATTATCAAACGAGTTATTGAAAATGAATAAAAATTTAAACGATTATTAACGCCATAAATGCACATTTGCTGCAGATCTGCACTACCCTTGTGAACTCAGAGACGGACTAAATTCAATGTTAATAATGCAATTGTTTTTCATATTCGACTTTTTTCACTTCTTAATGCCACACCTAAATTCCTCAAATATTTTTAAAGAAAAAGCGTTTTTTTGTGACGCATATCGTGTAGACAGACAACAAATTTATTTTTGAAAGTACTTACCTATGAAACAAATATACAGCGTGGGCCACAGAAAACAGTCCACCCCGACATTTGGCAGTATTCCTTAGATTTTAAGGAAATTAGGAAACACGTCGATATTTGTTCCAAGGGGGACACATTTTTATGATACAGGCATCTGTCATTTGTCAACCCCCTCCTTTCCACTTATTTTTAAATAGGGAATATACCATGAGCGGCACATCATTAAAAATGGAGTATTCAGACATAGGTAATGATCGTCCACGATTTTTTTCGATATTTATACCATCTTTGCAAAAAAAAGTCTTAAGTACGACACCTCTGGAAAATGAAACGCAACGCCTATGGTTTGCTAATGTGTAATTTTTTCTGTCACATCAAAAGTAAATTAAAACAAATATTGCAAAAAATTAGTAATTTGATACTAAGACAGTTTGTTTAACTAGTATTACAATTAATTATCATATTATCAAAAAAATACTGAGCCATTGGTTAGTAATGACTTAAAAAAGACATGAGCAAAGTATGTCGTTAAAGTATTTCCTTTTCCCAATAAAACACTCTGTATATTATAATATACTAAAATTCTGGTAAGTTAAATAATATACAGGGTGCACAGAATAACTATTCCTAATATTCAGAAATGACAGAGGTAACTTAAATAAACATTTTTTATTAATAAACTAGTGTCCGGAAATTCTTCAGTTATTTCGAAGAATTCGGCAGTCGATTACACATCTTTATAACTTGTGTATCGAAAATGGTGGTCGTAACTTCGAACAATTTTTATAAAGTTTGATGCAGTATTATTTCTATCATAATGTTTCTTAACTTAATTGCTTCAATTTAGTAAGTAACTACTCTTTCCTGATGTAATTGTTTTTAAATATTTCTAGTTTAGCTTGACAACGAGAAAGGACTATGCTTCCATCTTATGGAAAATAAAAGACCACTCAAATGCGGATATTTTGATACCAACTTATTCGTCTTGAAAAATAGAACATTTGATAAGATTGCGCCAATGTTGTAATTTAATTAATAAACCCACAAAATCAGTTCATTTGTCTGAAATTTTCGATTCGATTACAAAATCTAACCATTCAATAGGACTCCACCTGCTGCGGTGAAACAGAGTCGGACTTGTGAATATAGTTGTACATACGATGAATACCAGTTTCGTTGAAACAAAATAATAGGATTATATTTTTCATTTGTATAAAGATATGATAGATTGCAATCAAATTATGTAAAAAAGGTACATCTCTCAATTGACAATCTAACATCTTTACATAAGTTTGTTATTTTGTAATAGCAGTTTATTATAACGTTTTCTATATTATAATAGTAAAATTATAATAGGTACATTTAATAGCTGACCGACACGTATTTCGTAAACAATTCCGGTACAAACGAATTCCCGTCAGTATTCTTAATGACTATAAAATACACATGAGTTCCCGTCCGACACTTGCAGGTATCTTAATCCCGCACTCGAATTGCCGTCCAGTTTATTTAATCCGCTTACAGGTAAACTAAATAGTTTTGAAAATTCCAGTAAATCGTAATACCTATTCGTAATCCTGAATTCTAATGAAAAAGTTGAATAACCTATTGGGGTGGCTAGGGGGTCTGTCAGTACTAATTGCTATGAATATATGTTTCTATTATATTTTCTATTATATTAAGTTGTCATTTTCGAAACGGCAGTTTATTAATATACATATTTCCGAACGTTTGTTGTCGTACGCTATAGTGATACACAAAATGCTTGAAGTAATACTAAGTGAAAAGGGTAAACCCTTTCTGGTTAGGTTAGGTTAGGTTAGGTTAGCTTCTTTACATGTATGTATTTATGACTCAGTTCAGTAGTAGTACGCAATAAAATTGTAGAATTAAAATTCCGTATTTTATTCCAATAATGATATCATATAAAATAATATCGTTTAATAGTGCCAAACATAAGACATTTATAACTATTTCTTATTTCATACATCTGAAAACGGACCTCCCTTAAAACTTTTACTGTTCACTTATTACAATTTGCAATAAATACATAGCTAGATATCAGATGATTCAGAGAATTTACCGTAATTACCATAAACACCTTTTAGACAGGTCAGTTTTCACCCTGACGGGAACTCGAGTGACGGCTTAACGTATCCTAATTATGGAACAGGTAGACTGGTTGACTGTAGTTGACGCTGCTGATCGAACTATACCTAATCATGAAGAAATATCATGATGAAAATTAGATTTCAGTTAACAGTGCTTTTTATGTCACGCAAGGGAAACACTCATCGCCATCAAAATATATATAACACAAAAACCGGCTTCGGCTATCAAAAAAATACAAAAATTAAACAAAACCCGGCTTCGGCTATTAAAAAAATACAAAAATTAAACAAAACCCGGCTTCGGCCATCAAAAAAATTTAATAAAGCAAAAAGGCGACTTTAGCTACCAAAAAAATATAAAAACCGGCTTAGGCCAATAAATTTTTTTTTTCAGCTACACTTCGCGGATAGAAGGTAATGAGGTCCTCAGGCACTGCCTGTGGGGGGAAGGTGGAGCGCGTAAAAGGGGATACTCTAAGAATTATACATTATCTTTTAGTATCACCCTTTACGTCGGGTTCATTACCTACACACATTTCACAAGCATTTTTGTATTAACAGTTAATAGACATTTAACATCTTCCATATAAAAAAAATTTTTCCGCATCCCTATCCTATTTTTTTTTAAAGAGTTACCGATGCCAACAAATACACTACAAAGAAAAAACCAAATATAAAAAGTAACTGATAAAATTAGGTCAGTTCAACCCTGTCTGGTTTTATTTATTCATTTCTTATCACCGCTGATATCCTTACTTCGTGGAATCTGTAATACATGTCTATTTACGTATTTTCTCTCTGTCTTACTCATACAATCTCCGTAAGCGATTTTAAAAATAATATCATTAATTGTGAGTTAATTATAAAAGTCACAACATTGGCGCAATGTTATCAAATATTCTATTTTTCAAGACGAATAAGTTGGTATCAAAATATCCGCATTTGAGTGGTCTTTTATTTTCCATAAGCTGGAAGCATAGTCCTTTCCGGACACTAGTTTATTAATAAAAAAATGTTTATTTAAGTGCCTTTTGTCATTTCTGGAAATTAGGAATACTTATTCTGTGACACTCTGTACATCACTAAGACCAGCAGTGCTCAATGTCAACTGTTAGTTCGCCAAACACGGTACAAGATAAACACACCTGTGTTTAAACAACACAGGAACCCTTTTAAGACTTAACATTGGTATTCATATTTTAACGGTTTATGCATAAGTAACAAATAACTTTTTTTTATTCAACTTAAAATCACAACAGGAAATGAAAACCTGCCGTTAATGAATAAATAATCATTGCATTGTGAAGCAATGCTGCATTTTTAGTGATTTTTAATAAATCATTATTAAACTACACTCATTGAAACACGTTTCTAGATAAGGATTTTTAATAGTATATTACACTACAAGGGCAGAAAGTTGAGGCATCATGGCGCGCAGTGCACGAATCTCAACTTTATGCCCATGTAGTGCATACTATTTTTCTTACTACCTCGGTCAAAAGTACGAAAACAATTAATTTTTTTCAATGATTTAACACCAATTATCATAGTTTTGCAGAATAATATAAGTAAAGCGTTACGTAAGTCAAATTCCAGAGAGTACGAACTATATTGAAGGTTATTCATATACAAATGTCACAATATAGCAAAAAACATTTTTTTTATTTATCACCGTTTCCAGGATTCGAACCTTAGGCCTACAATTCATAATTCTAGGCATCCATACCCTATACCGTTCGGCTATGAAGAAATAATAATTTGTCAAACCGAGATGTTGTTAGACCATTAGGATGTATGTCAAAATTAAAAAAGTGACGTTTTATCACATAATTAAAGGAATTCAAAATTATTTTTTATTTAATCAAAATTATTGTATTGTCATCAGTCCTTGACAGTGTGCAAAATTTCGAATTATTCTCGACATACATAATCTTGAAGTGAAAGGAGCGCAAAGTAAGTTGCTCAAAGGAACGTAACGCGGAGCGCGCATATAGCTTGATCAATGCATAAAAGTTACACTTTCTGCCGTATAATCGGAGCCGAAACGACGTACTTTCGACGTAGGTAGTAAGAAAACATGTTAACATACCTAATTGAGATTTTTGCAAACAGAAAATGGGAAAAAGTCAACGGCATTAACACATTTTTTATTAAAAAGCGAAAAACAAGGACTGCCCAAAGAAGTCGTCAAGGCTTTCTCCGAGCAATACTTTGTTTTACACTTTTCAACCAAAAATAACGTTATGCTGTAGGGTCTTTTTTTAATTTTGATTTATTGCATTTTAAGAGCTTGAGTTTCTTCGGAAATATTAAAATGACTATGAGAAATCGTATTTTGGTTTTAAAGGGATTACGACAACCTTTCTTCTGATGTCAAAATATACAGGGTGAAATAACACAGTTAGAGTCTAAAGTTAATAAGGATGAACATCGAAAATAACCTGAACATTAGGATAAAATTATTGAGGATTCGTGTCCAGAAAAACCCTTAATCTGTTGTTAAATAGTTATTTGTGTATTTAGAGCGTAAAGTAACAGATTGCCGCTTGAGAAAGAATGTTGCCGCGCGACGCGGAGCGGAGCGCGGCGATCTTTTGAAAGCGGCAATTTTACTTTATGCTCGAAAAACTCACATAATTTTTTCTACGGTGCACTTTTAATAATTAAAACAGTCTTTTATATTATCTTAGGTTAAAATAGGAGTGCTAGAATAATCTAGGGATGTTAGAAAATAATCAATTTTTATTTAAATCGATTATTATTTTCTTATAATCGATTTTTATAGTAATATTAATCGATTTTTAGTAAATCGATTATATAAATTACGTGTTTAAATCGATTTTCAGAAACGGCTCGTATAATTTACTTTTGACAATTAATGACCATTTTTGATCATATTTTGAAAACTTTTTACAATACTTATTGATAATTTTTTACCATTTTTGACAATTTTTCAAAAATGTTGATAATTTTTTAAAATTTTGTCAATCATTGACCATTTTTGACAATTATTGACTATTTTTCAGAATCTTGACAACTTTTGACAATTATTGACCATTTTTGACCATATTTCAAAATTTTCAACATTTTTCTATCATTATTGACAATTTTTCAAAAATTCTGACAATTTTTGACCCTTTTTGGCAATTATTGACCATTTTTGACAATATTTCAAAAATTTTGACAATTCTTGATAATTATTGACCATGTACTTTAAAATAATACAAAAAATTCAATTTTTGACAATTTTTCAAAATTTTGACAATCATTAACCATTTTTGACAATTATTGACTATTTTCCAAAAATTTTGGCATTTGTAGACAATTATTGACCATTTTTGACCATATATAAAAATTTTTGACAATTATTGACCCTTTTTGGCAATTATTGACCATTTTTGACAATATTTCAAAAATTTTGACAATTCTTGATAATTATTGACCATGTACTTTTAAATAATACAAAAAAATCAATTTTTGACAATTTTTCAAAATTGTTGACCAATTTTCTAAATTTTGACAATCATTAACCATTTTTGACAATTATTGACTATTTTTCATAATCTTGACAACTTTTGACAATTATTGACCATTTTTCAAAAATTTTGACATTTTTAGACAATTATTGACCATTTTTAACAATTTTTGACAGTTTTTGACAATTATTGACCATTTTTGACCCTTTTTGACCATTATTGACGATTTTTGACAATACTTCAAAAAATTCTTGATAATTATTGACCATGTACTTTTAAATAATACAAAAAAATCAATTTTTGACCGTTTTTGACAATTTTTCAAAATTTTGACAATCATTAACCATTTTTGACAATTATTGACTATTTTTCAAAAATTTTACAATTATTGACCATTTTTCAAAAATTTTGACAATTTTAGACAATTATTGACCATTTTTGACCATATTTCAAAATTTTTACCATTTCTGACAATTTTTCATTAATTTTGACAATTTTTGAACATTTTTCATCAATTTTGACAATTTTTGAACATTTTTAACAATTTTTCAAAATTTTTGACAGTTTTTGACTATTATTTACCATTTTTGACAATATTTCAAAAATTTTGATAATTCTTGACCATTGGCAGAAATCGATTTATTTTTATTATAAGTAATCGATTTTTAACAAATCGATTAATTTCGAATAACTAAAAATCGATTTTTATTTAATCGATTCTTTTCCATTAATCTCACATCCCTAAAATAATCGTCATTTTCGCTATTCATCATGTTTAACCTTAAAAAGATCTACTGACTTATTCAGACTTGTCAGAATTCGAATCAGAATATCAGTCAATAGTCGAAGCTAGAGCAACAATCCTCGGCATTTGTCGACTTTACGATTTCATTTGAATATAGATTAGTCATTTTACGCGCGACTGTAGAAAAAAATATTTTTGCCAATACTTCCATTGAAATTTGTATTTTTAGAACCTTCTACAATTTTAATAAGCATACAATGTCATCCCCAGAGTATGCACCATATGGTGCATACTTATTTATTAAGGGTTTTTCTACAAAAAATTAATCTTGGTAAAAATTTGTACATCCCCTAAACTAAACATGTACCAACAAAATATAGTGAAATTTTTGGTGCAGTCATTTTTATTTTTTAAATTATTGTAACAAGAACTTAATATTCAATAAAATGTCAACATCTAAATAACATAAGTATTTCGAGTGAAACTAATTGATTTTCTGGAGATTTCCTTGTCCAAAATAATTCTTAAATTCCCTTTGAAAAAAAACATATCCCCAATCTAAAACAATTCGTAAAAAATAATACTTCACAAGATGACTTAAAGTCTAGATGTATTTTTTAATGCTGAACAACTTTTCTAAATAGCATTTTACGAAATTAAAAAAAATAAGGGTACTCTTGTCTCAAAATCAAAGTTTTTAAGACTCCTCGTATATTAAGTACGTGTGTTTTACAATATTTTGTTGGTGCATTTTTAGTTTCAGATTTTTAGGGGAATTTTAGCAAGAATAACTTTTTGTCGAAAAACCCTTAAATAAGTTTCCCATATGGTGCATATTTTGGGGATGACACAGTATTTAGCAAACGAAAAAATTTAAGTTATAGCAGCTACTAAATAATTTTGATCTTTTTTCAACGACCAATTTAAAAATGTATAAAAATACAGAGGTTTGATATCTAACAGCTTGTCGATACATCCTGTATGTTTTAAAATATTTTTTTAAATACATCTCTAGTAGAGAGAAAGTTTTTTATTTCAGAAATTTCACAGTTTAACGAGGGATGGAACACCCAGTATACCCTAGCGATATTTTTACTGATTTCACTCTTCATTCTCAATGTTATTATTTTTAAATTTATTTCAAACCTTCACAATATAAATATAAATAAACACCTGAATCTTAATATAGATGGATGTTTAAAATGTTCGTCACGAACGACTTGGTTTTAGGTTCTGATTCATTAAAAACAATTTCGGTTAATTCAGACAACAAACCTATCGAATAATTTGGTTTAAATTAGTGTTTAAACCGAGGTCTAAGCGAAATTAAGTGAAAGCATTTAGTATTTTTAAAATATAAAGCATCTACAAGTGTAGGTTGATCCACATTTAACTTTCAGTATTATTCACATCCTACGTGATGCTAATAGAATATTGTTAAGTCTGGAATCTTTTGGTGCAAAGTAGACTATAAAACGAAATTTTGGTATTGATACAAATATTTAATTTTGTTAAATAATAACGATTTGGTAAAATTGGTGGTACGAATCTAAAACAAAGTTACGCCAAGTGAAGCCCGATGTAAAACATTGGAAGACAATACCAAGCAGGCGCTCTAAACAAGTACTAAGTTTAAGGATAGGTCACACTAAACTGACTCATCAGAATTTATTCATTAAGAACGGAATAATTGAGTGTGCTGCATGTTCCAAACAAATGACAGTCAAGCACATTGTTATAGAATGCTCCAATTATAATGGAGCGCGAATAAAATATAATATACCAGACACATTAAAATCGGCATATTGTCAAAATTGATACTGAAAAATTCATCTTTGTCGCTGATAACCAACATGGTTGATGCGACAGTAAAAACGAAATTTAAAATAAAATAAAAATATCGATGTGAATCTATTTTTAAAAGCTACTATTTTCTTTTAGAAACAAAACTGTATCGTATCATCCAGAGAATGTAAAAGTATTGGCACCATTGGCATGGTGGAGTTGTATGAAAAATATAAATACGAAAGCATTGGAACTTGCTCAACAGCTATTGCATCGTCAGCTAACATAGAAAGACTCTTCTCATCATACGGTTTAGTCCATTAAAAACTACGTAATCGAATAGGCAAGCAGCTAAGTTGGTTTCAATTTTTAAAGAGCTTAATTCCATCAGTGAAGACGTGACTAGTAACTGATCAGATCAGATTGATGACTATGAGACTTGAAGAGTGTGAGAAATTTGTTAACGCTTGTATGCAAAATGTTTCAAGTTTTTCAATTTTTGTTATGCTCCTAATTCCTATTAATAATAAATAAATAAATAATATGAATCATATTACTTTTTTAAATGAAACTAAGTGTTTCTAATTAATTCCACTATTTAATGTAAAAATTATGAAAATTTAAAATACTTATTGATAATTATTTCAATATCGAAATAAGTATTTTAAATTTTCATAATTTTTTCAATATCGAAATAATTATCAATATCCTTTCATAATTTTTTCATTAAATAGAGTAATTAATTAGAAACATTTATTTTAGTAATATGAGTAAATTCCACAAAGTAAGGGTCCAAACAGTAAATTCAAATAATATGAATGTTAAAGTTAATAAGTTTGTATAATGTATTTGAGAATTTTTCCTATTTTTATTCATTATATTAATAAAGAAAATGAAAAAAAACCGCTTGTTTAATTTAAGTGTTTTAAACTGTTTTAAACCTAAGCAAACGTTTAAAACATGTTTAAAACAGTTGATTGTAACAAAATGTTTAAAACGAAACAACCCTGCTCAAAAGCGTCTCAAATGACTTTGAAAAATTAGTTGCTTATTAGTAGCTCCTAGGGCTTCACACGAGAGCGAGATTTTTCTCATCTCGTCTCGTTCTCGTCTCGAAAAAGCGAGACGAGACGAAACATTTTTGAAAATATTATGGGCGATACCGAGACCACATACAGCGCAGTCCGAGAGTCTCCTTAAATTTTTTTATGAAGTTTTAATTAGAAAAATTATAAACGGTCTACATAGAGAGCAATACATTTTACAATATCTAAAATCTGGTGACCATCTATAAAATATTTTATTGTAAATTTAAAGTGGTGAGTCTTTATTTTTTCCATGTGGAATAAAATGATAAAACAGGTCGGTTTTACCAAAATTAAATCAACACGTCCTGTATCGCCTCAATAGGGTCGTAAAATTCAGCACAATGGTTAAGGTTTCATTAATATGATAAGCCTTTAAATTAAATCTTTTAGAAGCTCTTGAGATAAATAAAAAAAAATCTGGTAATCTTCTTAACGACCAAATAGATATCAACCATTCTCCCTTATTAAACTTATTTACCTAAAAGATAGGTCAGGAGTAATTGTTGTGAATGAATTTCCAGGTACACTTGTTCAATAATTTTGTTAATATTCGTTGAATTCCGTATTTAGGCATTTTTTGTAGGTACTTTATTTACATGTAAACATTTTGTAATACTTTGTCAATATTCTTAAAATTCCGTATTTATGCACTGTGTTCAATTTCGTTTCACAGATAGTCATTTTTAAATCAAGTAAGTTAAAAATGTCAAAAAGGAACTGTCACTGTCTCAGTCCTTTTAATTATAAAAAGTGTCAATTCTCCCTTTTAGCACGGAAAACTAATGCTAAAAGTTTCTTTCAAAATATTATTTAATAAAAAATCCAGTGCAAAAGTGATGTTTTCTATTCTATGAATTTGTAAGTTTAAAATTCCAATTATTTGTAAAATTTCTCAGTGAATGACAAAACTTCAAATGCATTTTCAATTATAGATATTTCCGGTATTTGAAGCCGGTGGTCCTTCGTTTTATATATTTGTATTATAGTTGTTCTGATTTTATTGTTATAATAAAAATTATAATATTGTGTTGATTGATGTCTACGATTCCAACAATCCGTTATTGAACCAGCTTAAATAGTCCATTCGAAGGTGGGAAGTGTGATCAGTGGCTTGACCCGATGTTGAGATTGACATGAGTGACACGAATTTCATCACACTGTATAAATTAAACATTTTTCATTATACCTTCACTCGTTTGCTTGGATTTTTGAACTACAGTTACATTAAAATGTCAACGAGTCTGATTATTATAAATAGTTTTAAAAAATTATTTATGGATTTTATTATGAATATTTAAAATTAAGCGAGACGAGACAACCGGTAAAAAGACGAGACCGAGACTTGAACGAGACGAGACCGAGACATGAACGAATCTCAATTTCTTCGGAATTGACGAGATCGAGACGAAATTTTTGTTACTCTCGCCCACTCTCGTCTCGTGTGAAGCCCTAGTAGCTCCATGGACTAAGATCAGATCAATCAAATTATAGCAGAAAAGTGACTTATAGTTATTTAATAAACTAGTTTGTTAATAAAGGCGATTAATAAACGAAACTGTTTAAAGCACGAACGAGCGATGGGCAGATGTAAATTGCAGCGCTTGGTAATCCTTAATCCGTATACCTGATAAGAGTTGATAATAGAATCTGTAAATTGCAGCGATGGTCAAATTTGATATTTTAATCCGACTTGTAAATTGCAGCGATTAAATTCTTTTAAGAAAAAATAGGGGCAAATCTTAAAACATAGGAACAAGCCTTGAAACATAGGGGTGTTTTTACAACTTTTTACAACTTTTTCAACTAAACCTAACAAAACCTAACCCCAACCCTCTCTAAGCTCAGGAAAATAGGGGCAAACACCTTAAAACATAGGGGCAAACCTCGAAAAAATGGGAGCAAAACTTGAAAAACGGGTGTTTTTACAACTTTTTCAAATCTAACTAGGGATGTTGGCCGTGCGCTGCAATTTACATAGTTACTACGAACCCATACATAACCTTTCGCTGCAATTTACATGTAAGGATTATAGAAACTCTGACCGCCGCTGCAATTAACAATCGCCGCGAGCGATAGCGAGTGAGTGCCTTTAATAGGTGAGTTTATTAATCGACCATTAACAAATGAGTTCATTACAATATTTTTTCGTTGACCGTAAACTCTTTCTTTGTGACAAAATGTGACTTTGAAAAATTAGTTGCTCCATGGAGAATGATCAATTGAAAAATACATATTTTCAAAGATAAACATAGTGTTATAGTCTGTTTCTTATTGCCTGACAGCACGCGAAAAGGTCACAGATGCTAGTCAGGTAGTAAACCATAAGCGTCACCGTTCATCTACGGAATTTATTTGACATAATTCTAAGAATGGTGAAGGAGGACGAGAATTTGCCTGACATAGGGCGAAAAACTTTGTGGAAAATATTACACAAATTAAATTTTACTTGGGAGAAGCAAAGTTGCAAATCAGTGCTAATCGACAACGAAGAAATAATATGTTGGAGACGCCAGTATTTACGAGATATCCGAAAATACAGACAGGAGGGAAGACAAATCTATTATCTAGATGAGACAGGGTCAATGAAGGACATTCAGTAAAGAAAATATAGCAGGACAAAAGTATTCAAACCAGTCGTCAAGGTTTCATAGAGGGTTTATCTACTGGACTGAAAACTCCTATCGGTAAAGGTCGCCGACTAATAATAACGCATATTGGATGCAATCAAGGGTTCGTTGAAGGTGGTTTACTGGAGTTCCAGTCAACATCAACCAAAGACTATCATGAAGAAATGACTGCAGATGTTTTTGAGGAGTATTTTACACAAATGGTCGAATTAATTCCAAATAATGCTGTAATCGTTATGGACAATGCCACTTATCATTCGCGATTAACAGAAAATCTTCCATCTACCTCTTGGAGAAAAGCTGATATTAGAAACTGGTTAATCGTAAAAGATATACCATTTGAAGATGATATGTTGAAAAAAGAACTTTTAAAGGTTGCATCAGATCACAAGCTACAATTTAAAAAGTTTGTTATTGATGAAATAGCCAATAATCGTGGGATAACAGTGCTTCGTTTGCCGCCATACCATTGTGAATTAAATGCGATAGAGTTAATATGGGCCCAAATGAAAGGTTATGTAGCTAGACATAATAAAACATTTAAAATGAAAGATGTTCGTGAACTCATGAAGTACTCATTGACAACAATAACTGAAGAGAACTGGAGAGATGCTGTGAATCATGTAATTAAAGAGGAAGAGAAAATGTGGGTTTTAGATAACCTCTTAGAACAAACTATAGAAACGATAGTGATCTCTCTCGACGAGTCTTCGGATGATTTTTATATGGCCAGCGAAGAGGATGATACTATAGATTGAATTTTATATTTCCTATAAATGGTATGTTTACTTTACTTAATATACATTAATTCATTGTCAATAAATTTGAATTATGAAAATTAAACTATATTTTCTTTAATTAATTTAATTTAATAAAAATGAAAATGTAACTTGTTAATAGGCCTAAACGAATGAATTTTATTTCAACTGCAATGTTGAATGATTAAATAAGCAAAATGAACTAATATCGTAATCTCCGCCACTGCCGCAATGTTTATCGTTTAGGGCATTGTTCAGTTTTATTACCATATTGTATTTTGAGCTGAAACAGGGATGTACAGATAACCAATACAGACACCTACTTGTTTTGCATTAGAATTTTAGTATTTTCCTGTAAAATTCTTAGGATCACTCTGTAAGAGATAATTTTCTATTTGAATAAAGAAATAAACTATAGAGCTTTTCACGCTCTTACCTCACTTATTGGAGGAGCAACTAATTATTTGGAGCCACTCGAGACACTTGTGACCAAACACAGAGAAATTAGTGATACAGGTTACGGATTTTTTTAAAATGATCACTTTTTAGAGCTTCTTACGTTCATATATCACTTGTTGGAGGAGCTACTATTTAGCAACTAATTTTTCAAGGCCATTTCAGACGCTTTTGAGGATATGCAGAAAAATAAGTTATTTAAAAGTTACTTGTATGCTATAATTTGATTGCTATGATCATTGTCTATCTAAGGAGCAACTAATTTTTGGTGTATTTTTGTATGATTTTACCTAACTTTTAAAAAGAGTTAGCATTGTCATCATTTTCTCGGTTGCTATATGACCAACAAATTCATGATTAGGGCAACTAATTAGCACATAAAAAGCACCAAATTCTTCTGTATTTTAGACCTTATTAGGCTGGGTTGTCAAGGCTATTTTTATGGAAGTTATGATATCCGTAGGCCTAAGTTTAGGCAAGACTTTCCAATATCTCCAAAACTCTAATCTCACTCTGGCTTATGCAATTTTTTTATCTCACTTAGTGATAGTTTCCCAGGAGTACATTTGATTGTCTGAAGCCCTAATAATCTTTCCAATGGTGAGACTTTCTCGTTTTTTCAATTTTACCTATTTCTTACTCTTACTTCTTCCAATAATGTATGGACGATGTTGTATATTACCTGGTTCATCAAGTTTTTCTAGGTATTCCCTTATTATTTTAGAACTCAGTACTTTGTTTGCCGATTGACCATGCGACAAGATAATAATCCTTTGCAATCTATATATTTTATCAACACTGAACTGGGCACACTTTCCTATGACGTAAATTTCTGTTTGAAGGATGTTTGGGGATCTTCCCAAACTATCAGTAGGTTTATAAATCAAGAATATAATTATAAAAAAGATACTGAACACTGAAGAAGGTTTCTTGGTTATCGAAACGTCTCGGATAGTGTAAAGTTGATTATGCTATAGTGTAACTTGCTTATGGTAATATTATCTATACAATAGCGACTTATTTCTATCGCTTTTTATTATTATTTTTTCAAATATATTTTCTAATATAGTTGTTACTACTTATTTCATTTTATTTATTTATAAAAAGTGGGTCACGAGGAACATCATTCACATTATTCAATTGCCTTATAAATAGTAGAATCAAGCTGCTGTAACTTGTAATTGAGAAATCGGTAGTCATTATTCCACTCAGTTGATTTAGATTAATTGTTCTGATTGTTTACCTAGGTTAGGTTCCAAATAAATAGAAAGTTGACATTTCGGTATTGTTTTCACGAGTTAACTTACCATCTTTATACATATTTTTATTCTAACCGTGTGCTGCGTGATAGGAAATTACGCAGAAATATTCCTTTCTAACAATATGAGTATTTTTAAAGAGGGGTTGCAAGTTGATTAACACGTATTTGCGAAGTGAAAACTTCATTAGCCGCGTTGGGCGATTTTTGGTAGAGGCTAAATTTTTGGGTTGGTCACCGCGTAACCGTCACCTCGTTACCGATATGTTAATATGAAGTATCGACTGTATCATGTGCGTGCTGGACTCTTGGATAGGTACCGATAAAATATTTCCATTTTTCATGGACTACACGATTCAAATTTCATTTGCAAATATTTTTATCTGCCATGGGCGTACCATAAAATTTTAATATTGAGTTAATTTATTTATAATGTATCCTTCTATCCTACACACGATAAAAATTTTATAAGGAATTACATTATTTGTAAAATTTCCCTTGGAACACCGGCTCACGATAAAATTTTTATAAAGAATTACCCATGTAATTTGTTTGTAAAAATTTCCATATCATGGGCATACGACAAAAAATTTAAAGGGGTAAATATTTCCATTTACTATGGGTTTATGTTACAAAAAAAAGGGGGTTCATCCATTAGAATAAATTTTCATTCATCATGGGCGAACGATAAAATTTCAAAAGGGGCTCAATTTATTTGTGGAAATTTCCATTTACCATGGGCTTACGATTAAATTTTTAAAAGAAGTACATAACGTCTGGTAAACTATTACATACCTAAATTATACTTTGCATGGAAAAATGAAAATATTTCAAAAACTGACTTCAGGTATAGGAAATGCTTGATAAAAATAAAAGTATGGTAATAGTACTCTCCGACAATGATATAAAATACAGGTTGATCCATTTAAAATTACTGAGAAAATAATGTACTTGAGTTTTGACTCACCATGTATTTGATTTATGGAATATTTGCGAAATCATTCTTGTTTGTAAATTTTGATAATCATTTAAAATCTCTGGCTTCCAGAGATTATTATTCTTTTACTCCTATCCAATTATACAGGGCGTTGAACTTCTTACGATATTGACGGAAAATTGGTTATAACTTTTTAAATATCCTGTATAACAAATTACGGGTCCGGTAAGGTTTGCGACCCTCGGAATTTTGCAACGATTTTTTTCTTATTAGGAAGCCCTATTTCTATAGAACATTTTAAAAGAAAAAAATTCTTGGATCATGTACTTTTGAAAGAGAAAATCGCAATTGAAAGTACTAACAATCCGCCATTTTTTTTTTAAATTTTGACAATTTTTGACAATTATGTCTAGATATCAGATGGTGGATTGAACAATGTTGCCAGTTCTCATTTCCGTAACTCGTTACGGCTTGGAAATGCTTTACACAAGGTTTTTTACTAAAAAATTTGTGGAAGATTCAGAATTTATAGAGAAAAATCCAAAAAACAATATTTTTTCACCAGGACCACTATTTGGACAAATATTTTATTTCAAAAATAGTTAAATACTTTATATTCAACATGAATTTTTTCAATATGTATGTACCTATATAGATTAAGCTTTTGATTATGGCTAATGTAATCTTAACGATAGTAGAAAGTATGACGTGTTGAGATATAATCTAACCAAACCTAACCAAACAAAACCTAACCAAACCTAACCTAACCTAACCTAACCTACATAATTGAATAATGTATAAATTAATTTAATATATTATTCACTATATTGCTATAAAACTGTATTAGGTACAGCAGTGAGTTTGTTATAAACTCTTACATTTAATGTAAGAAATAAAGCAAATCTAAGATAAACACTCGGATAAACATTATATTCTAAGGATGCTTAATATTTCAATTTTTATGAATATAAATGCAAATCATTTTATATTTTTATATATTCCTGTAATCTATTACAATGCAAAATTAATTCAACTAAAAGAAAATAAACACCATTTGACAACGCCGCTTAGCTATCACCTGATCACAGGACAATCATGATTTGTGATCGTGAGGTATCTTAGACATAAGATTTGAGTGTGTTGGTTTATAACCTAAAAGTGTCTAGTGAAAATAATATACTTCAAAATATTTCTGAAAATTGGCAAAATTAAAGTATTTTCTTCCGGTTTTTTTTTGTGAAACAGACTTAAATTTAGTTAAAGATAATAACCTTTACAGTTTAAAGTGAAAATATTCATCGTAAATAGCATTAAATAGTGTTGAAAAAGTATCATTTTTTAATGTGATTTTTAAAGTAATTTCTGAATGATCCAACGAAATTTTTGTTCTAATCTACTTTATTTAAGGGTAGCTATCAAACAAATTTAAAATTAACATAAAATTCCGAGGGTCGCGAAGTCTACCAGAACCCAAATTACAACCTCATATTGTTGTAATGGGGAAGTAAAGCGGATTTCAGTTTTATAGTAAAATATAGTGTGTTCCATTTAAAAAACCATAACTTTGATCTGGCACCGAGTAATGGAACACCCTGTAACATTGTATCTTCTTTTTAAATATGAAGATTAAAGCTATCTATAATTTTCATAAATAACATTTGGAAAAAATCTAGTTTAGTGAACCAACGCGGATTTTGATGAAATATTTTTTTTTAATTAATTCGAGGTCGCTGAACACGAAAATGAAAAAAGAAATCGGCGCTCTCTTACCAAAAACGAGTTATGAATTTTTGAAGATGAGGTCAGATCAGCACTGCACTGGTTTTAATGTCATATTATAACTGCTTTAGAATGATGCATTATAACTTGTACACAATATTAAATACACTATAATTACTTTTTAAGATATTCCTCTCACACACACATTTAAAAAACACTGATATTGATATTCATTTCTTGTAAATTCTTTTTTTAATTCCACAATTATTATATATTTTGACATTTTCATGTAACATAACTGACATATAAGTTTTGGTCTGTTTCTTCTTAGTCGTACAACTTGTACCTAATAGCATATTCAGCCATTAGAGATATTTAGCCACTTGAATTAGTTGCTGAATATTTTCGATTTCATGATCGTGACCATATCGTGACATAGAAGATATAAACAAGATGAACATCATGAACATACACCTATTTTTCCGATAGCTAGCGCCGTATTACAGCTGAAACATTTTTTTTTTCAAATTTTGAGAGACGTTGATTTTAGGAAGATGGTTAGTTTTGAGATAAGTTTGGTTGATATTTATCATTTATTTGAAGGATAATGAACCATTCAATTTGATCATTGAGGATGCTGAACAATTTTTTTTCTCTGAATTGCACTCATCAATTAATTCTTTAAAAAAATCACCTCCTCAGTTGTTCGGCCTCTATAAACACTACTGACAACGAAAATAGTTACTGCAGGTGTAATTCCAAATCAAATTTTGAACATACTGCTAATATTATAAGACTTTGGTTATCAAAAGCTGTTTCCCCTTTTTATAAAATTTGAAAATTCTACTAATATCGCTTCCCGACCAACAACACAGATCAAAGTGGAATCGCAATCGCTTCTTATCATCTTGATACATTTATTAGATTGGATTTCCGTTTGAAATAATGAAGTAGATTGATTATCGCGAGCGAAGCGAGCGCGCCGGATCGACGTTTCGCAATTCGCGCGCGCGAATTGCGAAACGTCGATCCGGCGCGCCTTTCTCACAGTATGTTGATGGCTGTTCATTCAATTTTTCCATAACTGATTTCGGAAAAATAGGTGTATGTTCATGATGTTCATCTTGTTTATATCTTCTATGTCACGATCATGAAATCGAAAATATTCAGCAACTAATGCAAGTGGCAAAATATCTAATGGCTGAATATGCTATTAGGTACAAGTTGTGCGACTAAGCGGAAACAGACCAAAACTTATATGTCAGTCATGTTACATGAAAATGTCAAAAGATATAATAATTGTGGAATTAAAAAACGAATTTGCGAGGAATGAATATCAATATCAGTGTTTTTTAAATGTGTGTGTGAGAGGAATATCGTAAAAAGTAATTATAGTGTAATTAACATTGTGTAGACGTTATAATGCATAATTTAAATCAGTTATTATTTGACAATAAAACCAGTGCAGTGCTGATCTGAACTCATCTTCAAATATTCATAACTCGTTTTTGGTAAGAGCGCCGATTTCTTTTTTCATTTTCGTGTTCAGCGACCTCGAATTAATTTTAAAAAAAATTTTCATCAAAATCCGCGTTGGTTCACTAAACTAGACTTTTACCTAACATTTTTTTCTATCTTTAATAATAACAAACCTACCGAGCTTTATCACACTAACCAATCAACCTGTATATTGTTGTAAAGTAAAGTATTATTTTTGTCTTCTGAACATGTAATTACAATTTGGACCATTACCTACTTATGAATCACTTAAAGTCAACTTAAAAAAAACGGAACTAACCTGAAATCGAGGCTCAAATTTCTTTGATGATTGCTCAGTCTGGTTTTGATACTGAGCGACGTGGTGGGTCTTCCATGGACAGAGGGCACACTATCACGGCAGCTCGTCAGTTTCTGACGTTTCAATTGAGTCGTGGCATTGGATTGCTGCTGTTGCATCAACCCGCCAGCAGGTACTCCACTCATTATTATTCTCCACTTTTCTATCTCCCCATTTTCACCGCCGACCTCATAACCGCACGTCGAGATATTATTGAGAATGAGGAAATTTAATTCGGCTGCAATAAAGCATAAAAGTTACTTTTAATTTTGAAATAAAAACCGATATTTGGTAAAAATAATGAATCGCGAACACTTTTATGAAAAAAGATTAAAGTTGCAAAAAAAATGACAAAACTTTTGGCGTAGATGACAACTGTCAATTTGCATCGATCGTATTTTTTGCTAAATGTTGATTTTGTAAGTCCACAAAGTGTCATTTTACTTAAATGTCACGTTGTTGCAATAATTAATGTAGGCTTCCCATAAATTTGTTGATGATAGTTATTTTGTCATGTATATTAATTATGTGATTAACTAAACGAAGTAGATATAGTACGAGATATTTATATATTAATTAAAATGTAATGCATTACTTCCAGGTTACCTTTGGACAAATAGTCGCAATTACCTTTATTTTTAATAGAAGTCCCACAGACGTTGTGTAGTGCCAAACCTTGTCTTGCCAATAACATATGCAAATTTGATCTATTTTTGTTTTGATTAAGAAATATCAGCTTTGTACGTTTTTTGTGTCGAAAAATCCGATAATCGTGATTTGTTTATAGAAGTATCCTGAAAATTTTATTTTTCACTTTTCGGGCAGGCAAATTTTTTTTTAGAACTTGGCCCATTTTTTTGAATAGCCGTACCAAAAAACCTCCCTATGCAAAATTTCATGAAAATCGTTCTAGCTGTTTAGCCGTTTAGGAGGAATTCAGTGTGAACGCGATTGCAGCGCCACGCGACTGTTGGGGGAGAAAACTGTTGTTTTCGGCTGGCTGATTAGTTTGTCAGAGTAGCTTTTGTTTATTTCAAACTTCTATAAATGTCATTCTGACAATAGATAAGCTTATATTACAATGGGGTCGATTGGTCAGATTTTAAGACATAGGCTTCTGAGAAAACCTTTTATCCCTTTTGGATCTAGGTCTGCAACCTGATCACGCCCTAAGTAGACCTGTTCCAGGTATTTAAGGCAGTGACGGACAATTAACCTACAATTGCAGATATTGTATCAGAATCTATATGTTTTACTGTCCACTTTGCCTATCTTACAGAGAAGGTATCTGAGTGAGCAGTGACCAGTAATAATTCCTGTGATTATTCTGAGATTAGATTTCTAAAGCGCTGAAGCATAGTGTGCTGAAGAGGAACGTTTTTTTTACATCATTGACTTACCATTGGTTGACTGACGTCAGTCTCCGCTGCACCGACATGTTATAGTCACTAGTGGCACATAAAAAAACGCAGTTGTTGTTGTTTACATCATTCATCATTATGTCTGACAACTGACAATTGATACTTGAAACTTCTTCAATTTCTAATGCTGTTAATAGTGCAGTTAATACTTCATTATCACATTCTAAATTGATTTCTATTTATTTGTCCATTTCTTTAATAATTCGCTATAACCGCTTCAAGTCTTTACTTTTTTGAGGTTAAGCTGTCATTTTGTAAACCACCAAATTTATCCACTACCTCGAAACAGCGATGGAATGGTTTGCAATTTTGGTTGATGCAACAGTAATAAATGAACGCGTCATTTCTTCAGTCTGAAATCCACCAATGCAGTTGGTGAATTGGTGGATATACCGGTGCCTAGGGTCGTAATAACCTTTTTTCCTGTCTTTGGCCTGGAGTATTTCTCCAGTAGACTACACAAGTTCATTTTCCCATTTTCGGACTTCTTCCAGGATGCGGTTTTTTGAGATACCACAAAATGATTTAGATACAATAAAAGGAGAACAAGTGCCTTCTTTTGCGAGACCATCAGCAATCTCATTTACGACAATTTCTTTATTCCCTGGTACCCACAACAAATTTACCTTCTTGTGTCTAGTCAATTGCTTAAGGGATTGTTTGCAGTTCCAGACTGTTTTAGACTTCAGAGCCTTTAAATCAGCCTAACTATGAGATGCAATAAGTATTCCAACTGAGTTGAGGCACCCTTGAGCACAAAACCCCTATTCCTACTCCTTCATTTGTTTTTGACCCATCAGTATAGTAAGTGATGGCCCCTCCCATGATTAGAGCAATTTCGTTTTGAGTTAACTCACGCTTGTTGATAACAATTTTAATTAACTATATGTCACTTGCAAAAAAATAATTGAAAGGGAACAGCAACTTTGTTAATATAGACACCCCAGTATGTATCAACTTTTTGGATTCTACCTTAAATTTAAATGTCACTTTGGGTCGAGCTTTGGGTAGAATACCCTATATCTAAAAAATATCTTTTTCAAGATATTTTTTTTATGAAAAATTGACAGATGCAGAATGTGGATATTTAGGTATGTTAAAAATACTTGTTCAAAGGAAACCCGGAAGTAATGCACTAATTATTTATTCATTTGCATTAGGTTTTATCAAAAAAACAGATACCTGCAAAATCTTAGACAGACTAATAAATTTAGGCTAAAGGGCTCATGACTTGACTTACATTTGAATATTAGCCATAATAAAACAACTGTTTGAAAAAAAATGACATTTGCTCTACTAGTTACTATTGAAATTCCTAAATAAATTTAGTGGTCCAAGTTTGGTTGAAAAGTTTATGTTTTAATAAATAAGGTCAATGTTCAACTGCAAATATCTTTGTGTCTTCTTAAAAATATGATTTCGACATTATTGAGGGCATTTTTTTTTAAATAAAGTACTATCTAATTTTGTCAGCACCTGGGCACCTTAGAAGTGGTTTAAATTCACTTTAAACTGTCTTCTTCTTAAACTTTTGTTTTACAAACTCTAACCACCTGTGGTCTTTAAGGATTCCCAGACTACCACATAGTGATTTATTTATGGAATAAAAAGTATTAAGTAATCTAGCTTATGCAGTGTATTTTTCTAGAATTTGACACCAGATAGGATTATTATCCACATGACTATCCTTGACTGACTGCAGATATAATAAATACAAATTTTCCTTTTTTATGGAGTATTTGAAACAGCAAAAAAAAATAAACAAGTTTTGTGTTATTTTCAAATGAAACTTTTTTTATCCCAATTTCAATAATGTGATATTGTTAAATTTCATCTTTCTATGACTGTTAACAAATTATCCTTACTCTCAGTTAATGGTATTTTTATTGGTTTATCGAATGGTTTATCCAATTTAATAATGTCATTAAAATAAGTTTTGTTATTTATGAAACAATCAATAGGTACTTAGTACAACCAGTGGAAAAGGATGTTATAAAAATCCTATTACTATTTCTGTGATACATTTATTATAGTTATCAAAACAAATAACAATTTTGACTAATGCACTAATTTGATAATCTTGTTTAAATGTACCTGCATTACCGAGTACATTACTTATTTGATGAAATTTTAGAAAATTAATTGCTTTGACATATTGTAGATTTTCCACAATATAAATTTTGATTCTTTTAAATCACCTTTAACAACTCTAAAACCTCAATTTTTCATGCTTTTATTTCCCACACAAATCTAAATTTTCTATCTAAACAAAATTTACTACCAATTTTTGATTTAAAAGCTCTTTTTCAAGCTACATTCGTATAAACTTTTAATTTTATTGTTTCGTCTCAAATTTGATCAAAAATATTTCAAATGATCAATTTTCTTCTATATTTAATGACAATAGAAAACTAAAGGCTTTCATCGAGGCTTTCATGATCGTATTATGATCATGGTCTGTAAACCCAACATACATTATTAGTTTTAATGACAATATCTTTCTTTTGAGCAAACTTTTCCCTTCAAACATAAATCTCTTCACATTTATTAAGCAAACTGTTTGTCTCCTAAAACTTCTAACTATGAATCCTATTTATCACCTTTTACTTTCTTATTATGTGCACAAATTGGTTCATAACATAATTCTTAGATTATAAATTTATCTCTATTCAATATAGCCTGACTTTTTCAATTTTCTCTAGTATTTTCCAGCTATCTAAATTTGAGTCCTTAACACCTTACCTGCCACGTGGTACAAACTCTGGTACACTACCTTACCCCGACATGATTGATACAGTAAAGCAATGTCCCTGGGAAAACTTAAACTTATTACATAGAAAAAAAATTAAATTAATGAGATTTCAAAGTATTGAACTAGAATGTTTATCAAAAAACACTTTACGCAGAAATCTGCCCAAAGCTTTTGTAATCTTGTCTGTTCTTTCTGGAAGCTCATAATTCTTTTAGATTATCCTCACAACCTCCCGTTTTGACTACTGACACAACCAGCACAAAACTGAGTAAATATGCGTAGCGGGATGCGAAATGATTCAACAAGTACAGTGGTACACGTTGAGTACCATGTGGCCAGAAGGTGAAATTATTGCATTCAGAGTCAGTGGTACGGATGTTGTACCATTGGCTTACAAAAAATGAATATTTTTTTAATATTTGAATACTTATATAGAAAATCGATATGAAGCGTTTAAAATATTATATGAGAAAATTGAAAATGGGCCTCAGGGGACTGATTTATTTTTTACCATTGGGCAGTTAACGTATTACTATAATACATAGGTTTGTTCCCACATAAAATCAGTGATTTGTTTCTGATAGTTAGCAAACCAGAAGTTGCAAGTAAGATCATAATTCTTGTTGAAACATCTGACAAATATTATTTATGGTTGCATACATTTCAGGTTTCTATTTTTATATCATGGCTAGAAACAGTAGAGTCACAAACATTATTTCATTAATAATATAATTGTAGGCTGGGCAATAGGAAAACCAAACCAAGAAGCAATGACGATGTGGATCACAGAATATATTGAAAAATTAGAATTAAATAAAAATGACAGCTTCAAATATAAATATGCATATTCAGATAATTTTATATTCTGACAATGCCCAAACTACTCTGATAATCAGCAAACTATCAACAATATCATTTGTTGGAACAGTATACCTACCGTTCATTTGCAAACTATAAGAAATCTTTGTGGGAACGTGAATTACATACTGTACAACATAATTGACTGGATGCTGAACACTGTGGGAACAAACCTTAAATAAACAGAGTCTTTCAAGTCTACAAGTTCATTAAATAAACTAAATTATATTAAAACACCCCAACTGCATTAACAAGTTTTAACCCCCTTTTCAGTAGCAGAATTGGTAAAAAATGTACTTAGTGACTAAAATTTCTGTCGACAATTGGAGAAACTCTATTCAACATGTCATTAATATGGAAAATTCTAATATTTATATGAGAACGAATGTTGAGCCCTTTATAATAAATTTAAATGAAGTGGTGATAGGTAGAAAATAATTAAGTTCTGTTTATATTTATATTTATTATATTTTAGTATTAGCTTATGTTGTACAATTACAACAAATCCAATAATAAATAAAAATGTTGTTTTTCAATATTACTTATATATTTTGAACCCTTTTCAGTCCGACCCTGTTAATTTTATTGCTTTTTATACTACACAATGATGCTTAAGTGATAGGTTATTTTTTATGGCAGTAGAAGCCAAGGGTATGTTCAACTAAACTATACTTTATTATTTAGGTAGGTAACTCAAAACACAAAGCAAGTATATTAAATTATGTACCTTAGAGTATTATTGTTATCTATATTGTATATCAACTAAATAAGTCATTAATTTTACTCAAAACCATGTAATTACTTATAAAATTTACTAATAAGTCCACAAATATTACTATAAAAATATTTGGGCAGCATATTAAAACAAACAACACAACTTTCTGAATATATCGAATTGCCAAAATAAATTTTGTTATTTGGTTATTACCTAGTACTTATGTGTTTTGTTGTAAGAAATATTTGAAGCCATGAATATGTATCTACGTAATAGGGTATCTAGTATCTCACAATTTAATCTTAGATCTAGCAGATTTAAACTAAAAAATAAGATACACAAATTTATCCATATTTACGATAATTTCAATTGAACATAGATTTAAACAGTTAAGAAAGCAATTATTTCAATATATAAACCATTTACAAAAATATCTAAGCATTCGTTTGGTATGTCAACAATATGAAATAGCATTGTTTATGTTCGTATTTACATTTTTTTAAAGGGTGTGCCTTTCCAATCTTCGAGAAAAATTACGAGTAAATAAAAATAAAATTAGAAATCGTAAAAGATTTAGAAACTTTATAGAATTTAGGTTTGCTCGTTATTCACGTTTTACACATATGCACTTACTTTCTACTACTGTGACTACAAGTTGTATTATAAAGCTGTCAAATCCACATAATATCCTTGATAAACGCACACCTAATAAATAATAATTTACGAAAATGTAATCCACATAATCACTGATTATCACAAATTTTTGTTTTGAGCACAAACACTACAATTTCGGTTTATTTATTTTTGTTTTCACTTTTTATCACTCAAACCTCAAACGAACGACAAACACAAACTGCCATGTTCGCCACGACTGCGGCGCCACCGCCATTGCTGCATACTTTAAAGAGGGGGGATAGACATTTATAGATAATTTAATTTGAAATTCAGCGTTGCCTAGTGTAATACTTTTTCTATTGATACACGTAAAATTGAAACTTATAATTCTATATTATAATCAGATGAAAATATAAGCGATAGCAAAAATTGAGCCAATACTTATTGAGAATTTACATAGATAGTATATTAGTATTTTCATATATATGACCTGTTTTTCCAATATTCTGAAAACAGTTTCTAAGATTTTCGACTTAAAAATTGGCAAAAGTATTTTGTGGTGAAAAGGTTTTGGTACCAATAGTGTAAGAAAGTTAATCGATGTCCTAGGATAAAATTTAAAGATTTTCGGTTTTTTCACTGTCAGAAAAACATGTAGGGGTGACTAGGGAGGTTTGAGGTTTGATACGTTGGGATGCTTGATACACGTTCAAATTTCCCGCCTCGGTTCCTTAAGGAAGGGGTAACCACATGCAGTGCCGACCGTTAGTATTGAAACTTGAAACAGTGTCTGATAAAGTCCAGTAACGATCGTGTGTAGTTTGAAAGTTTTCGAGGTTAAACTGTGTTTTGTAGGTACCAATTCTTCGATGTAAGTTTTCGTTTAACAAACGTAAGCCTTTATCTATTTAATATCAACAATTAACAAAATTGATTACATTATGCTTCAAGCCCATTTTCTTTAGATGATAGAGGCTAGTAGTATAGATCTTTAAGCGAATGTCATGATACTTTAATCTCAAATATTTCATAGATTTGTCGTCCTGGGAGGTTTGATACAGTTTACGTCGGGAGGGTTGATACGCTATATGAAATGAATGTATATTCAATTTTCCTATTTTATAATTTATAATAATTTATGAAATTTTCACGGCAATTATTAAGGTTAATTGGGTACTTTGTTATAGATGGAAATCCAAAGGTCGGACGAAGTATTCCCCAGATGATTTAAAAAGATCAGTACTTGAAGTAGTGAGTGAAAATAAAGCACTAAGAGCTACAGCCAGAGAGTACAATGTTGACAAAATGACATTGAAGAGGTATGTTCCAAATTACCAGGAAGATAGAGGTATCACCTTTCAACCAAACTTTGTCACTTCACAATTTTTTTCGACTGACGAAGAATCGCTTTTAATGGAATACTTGCTCACTTCTGCAAACCTTTTCTATGGTCTTACGCATAAGCAAACAAGGAAATTTGCGTATCAGTTTGGACAAGAAAACAATAAAAAACTACCAGAAAACTGGAAGAAGAACGAGTGTGCTTCCTACGACTGGCTAAACGGTTTTATGTCACGTCATCCCCAACTGTCATTGAGAAGTCCTGAGTCACGAGCTTGGGCAGAGCGACAGCGTTCAGTCGACACAATGCAATAATTTTACAAAAATTTGCGCAATATAATGGAACGGGAACCTTTTGGCCCAGAATCCATATATAACTTATAGACGAAACTGGAGTGACTACTGCCCTCAAACCTCAAAAGATCATTGCTCGTAAAGGGCAAAAGCAAATTTCGAAAACAACTTATGCAGAACGTGGGACACTGGTAACAGTTTGTTGTTCTATAAATGCATTGGGAAATTCAGTGCCGCAGGATTACATGATCCAAGGTGCTCCTCCAGGTTCCATGGCTGTGACGCATGAAAGCGGATGGATGGCCGCTGATAATTTCGTGAAATACCTAGAACACTTCATAAAACACGCAAAATGTTCGCAAGAAAACAAATGCATCTTGGTCCTTGATAATCACGATAGCCACATTTCACCCAAAGCCTTAAAAATGTGTAAGTTTAACGTCATCCATTTGTTAACCTTACCACCTCACACGAGCCACCGATAACAACCACTAGACGTATCGGTTTTTGGACCATTTAAGAGATATTATAATGAACAAGCAGACGCATGGATGGTGGGTCATCCAGCACAAACAATTTCATTAAAAATTTTACCAGAATTAGCTGGATTAGCTTATGTCAGAGCGTTCTCACCTTCAAATATAACCAAAGGATTTTTCACCAATGGAATTTATCCCTTCAGCCCACATTTATTTGAAGATCTCGATTTAGCTGGAGCAGAAGTTACAAACAGACCTTATCAGGAAGTGGGCCAAAACTCTGAAAATATCACCACATAAAATTAGATACTAGATTAGGTTACGTTACATGTATAGTAAATTTTATACCCATTTAGAATAAGACCATCCTTATTTATTATTAATAAATCGGTTGAAACAAAAAATTACCAACAAAAATGAACGTCGTAACTAATTTATTAGATGTCACGTTTTTGAAGTTACGTCAAATTTTGATTTCATGTTAATGTCAGATGGTTCAAGAAGCCGCATACGTTAAGTTACTAAAACGGCTGGTACCTCTAAATAGGTATTAATTTTACTATATCAGTTCGCCTGTGAGTACTCGCTACTGTGATATCTGCATTATTTATTATGATAATTTTTTATGGGGTTTTATGGCTTTTATGGCTTTTATTTGTTCTAAAACAGTTAGTTACTATTAAATTTTCAATAATATTGTATAATCTAGAATGGTGGGTAATCTCACCAGGACAGACAGGCGAAACAGTTCATTAGAAGACATTCTCCAACATTTACGGCAGACCTAATATGGAAAACGGTCAAAGCCGTAGAAGGTATGTTAACAGGGCACTGTAATCTTAACAGGCATGCCAAGCTAAAAGGGTTGACAGACGAAGCCATGTGCAGATTATGTCACCTAGACGAGCAAACTGCAGAGCACATCCTATGTCATTGCGACTACCTGATGGCGAATGTGCCGTTTCTTGTACTAGGCGATGATAAGCAACCGGCAAGAAATTGCATGAAAGATTAAGTCTCGAGGCTGATTAGCTATTTAAAAAGAGTCGGAATGGAGAATGTGATCTAGATTCAGAGGACCACAATAGATCTGAAAAGGTCGCAGTGGAATAGGCCGATTAGCCACCTAATTAAATCTAATGTTATATTGTGCTAGATTTTTGCTTGATAAACCAATTAATAATAATAAACACGTTCTTTGAACATAAAAATATACATAAATACACCAGAGAGGTAAAAAGTAGAGGAGAAAAATCAATAATAGACTACATACTAGTAGAAAAGAACAATAGAAAAGTAGTAGAAGATACAAAAGTGAAAAAAGGACCAGAAATAGGCAGTGATCATTATGTAGTACTGAGCACAATAAAAGAGTATGTACTGGAAAACAAAGAAAAAAGAGAAACTCAGTCCAAAAAAGAAGAGTGGGAAACAATAAAAACGTTTAAATTAAGAAACAATACAGGACAATAATGATGAAGAAATATCCATAGATGAATTCACGGAAATAATTAAAAAGTTAAAAAATGGGAAAGCACCAGGAAGCGACAAAATAACTGGAGAAATGATAAAGATATGGGTACAAAATATAGGTATCTACCTACACTTTTTCATAATTTTTTGCAATACCTTAGCAATGTAGTAATTTAGTCTAAAATTAAGTTTTGATCTATTTAATGGTTCATTATATCCGTGTTATAATTAAAATCTAATATATTTGAATTCGCATTCAGAGTATGAAGGAGTACCTACAACTGACTGTAGAGAAATACTTAAGGAGCAAAGTGGCAACGTTGCACAGCTCGATTCTACTGATAAATACATAAGTTATGAGTATCTATACCATTTTTATAGTTTAATAATCTTGATTTATTTTTAAAAAATAGGTATCCTGGATGTGAAAACATATTTTAAAAATAAATTTGGTCATTATTATAACTATGTAAATGGTTAGGACGAGTTAGTCTGAAAGTAAAGGCCATTCAAAAAATATTTTTAAAACAGACTGGTTTTAGTACAAGTGCACTTTGAAGTTGTATTTAGATGTGACCTTGAATATCTAATAAAATGTGATACAGTTTATGATGTGACAGTATTTTAAATACAAAATTAATGAATTAAATTCAACTATACCTAGTTCAAAGTACTTTTATGAATATTAAATATAATAGAAATTTGGCTGAAATTACTTACCATTATGTAATGGCAGCTTAAAAAATATGTTGTAATTAATTAATTTTATACATTTGTAGGTATTTAATTCAATAACCTGTAACGGTAAAAGTTGAACCTCACAGGGCACCAGCTAGAGACTCCTCTCAAGGGTGATTCGACCCCAAGTTTATGTCACACAGGGATAACAGAAGGGTTGTAAAAATTGAGGGCGCCACTACCTTTTTAACGATGAAAACTACAAAAAACTAAGGCGGAAAAGGTAGAAACGCCTTGTAAAATTTAAATAAAAGTTAATAATTAAAAAAAGTCACTAAAATTACCCCGGGCGATATCTCCCTCAACTTTTATAGTTGAGGATTTTAATAAAAAAAGAATTAAAAACAAATTTACAATTTATTCTGCCACAGGAAATGAACAACGGAATTTAATAAAGGAATTTGTACTTTTATAGGTACTTAGCTTAGATGAAGTGGTTTCCTGGAGAAGAAGTCAGGTCTTGATCCGAACTGATGAGTTCTGTTCTAGGGCGGTAGTTTGAGCTAGGGCTGTATCCTTGGTTATATTCTTGGGGTTATATTCTCCGGTTAAATTATTCGGCTATATCCTAGGCGTTATATTCTAGCCTAGGGTTATATTCTCGGGTTATATTCTTGGCTTATATTCTCGCCTAGGGTTATATTCTTGGCTTATATTCTCGCCTAGGGTTATATTCTTGGCTTATATTCTCGCCTAGGGTTATATTCTTGGCTTATATTCTCGCCTAGGGGCTGTGCTTACCACAGCAAAATTCCTAAGATAGATACTTAAGATATGAAAGATAGCGAAAGACGATGTGCCTCTTTAGACAGACGATAACAAAAAGGGGTGTTTAACGTGGCGTTGTCCGTTGGCAGGCGTCAATTGTCTTACGTTCGGGGTAGAAGAGTTTGGGATCACAGAACTATAATTGAATGTGGCTAGTGACGACGAGCGCTAATTAAAAGGATTTATTCTGTAAAATCGAAACAGGTCGATAGACATGTTACAAACCTCAAAAAGGCAATTTATAATATTTAATGTGTCACGTTTTTTTCTACAATTGCCTTGTGATCATCTCCTACGTTGTGTCACATTTATTTATTTAGATTAATTAAGTTTATATAGCATGAAACCACTTGAATCAGATTCTTTGGTATAGTGTAGGTTCCAATTGAATAAATGCAAATCATAACGAAGTTGTGAAGTAATTTGAATTAACTTCTTTTAAATAAGTGTCAGTACAATTCTTAAAAGTAGGTATAAAGTAATAATTTACAATTTATTTATACTATTTCTCTTCCCTTTACCAGTTCCTAGTTTGTTCTATAAATGAGTACTTTATGTTAAAAGCACCATTCAAAATATTTACCAATACCTAGTGTAAGTATACAGTGTGAACAAATATAAAATACGATATTTAAAGTCACGTAAAGTCTCATGTTTCTATGGTGTATTTTAACATTTTTAAGGTAAATTTATTTAGAACATTTGTTGTATTGTGGACTGTTTTTAAAAAAAACATCCTTGACCAAAAAATTTAATTAGATGTTGAACATTTTCGAACGATAATATTTCACAGCTATTTCGGTGCTGTCCAAAATAGGCAGGTCTCATATTTTTTCTTACTACCTCGGCCGAAAGTACGTGGTTTGGGCTCCGATTATACGGTAGAAAGTCTAACTTTCATGCATTGACCAAGCTATATGCGAGCTCCGCTTTTCTTTCTATATATCTATCTATATATCAGTGACTTACCTCCTGGCTTGTGACTTACATATCGCTTTAATTATATTATTCTGCAAAACTATGATAATTGGTAATCACTAAAAAAATTGAATAAAACGTACAATAATGTCGGTGGGACTTGAACAGACGACCGTCACTGTGGAAGGTACGCGCTTACCCATCGCACCAAGAAGTACAATGATAAGGGATGTCAAGATCTGCTATACTCTCGCTCATATAACCTCAAAATTTCTGATTTGGGGGCATACTGAAGATTTCAGTACTGCCTATCCATAAGTCACTTCGTTACTGATTTATTGACAGCACAAACATCTAGACCAATTTTTGTACCTAGTTTTACTTCATAAAAGAGACGGTAGGTACATACAATAAACGACCTAAGGATGGGTGTGGACAATTCGGTTGTGGAATTTGTTGTGTTTTGTCACCTTTTGTATACGTAATAATTTATATGTATTGTATTTATTTATATCCTAATAGCTACCTATTAAATTTTCAACCACAAATACTATAAACGAGATATACAGTGTGTAAAAGCCAAATGGAATAAATTCATTATTTCGGTTACTGTACATATTTATAAAAAATCCCGAAACACGTCAAATTTAAATTTTAAATTGACATTCTTCAAATGCGATCCCTATCTTCAACTCCCTTCGAATGACAGGTACAACATTTTTTAAATAGGAAGTATAGGCTTGTGATCAGGATTTACACATTTGCCGCCAGTAGGCTACTTAAATTTTGCCGCCCCTACCGACCTCTACAATTCGATACCATAGTTGGCAATCATATTAATAACAAATTTTTTTGATAATGAAATTGTAACTTCATGGTTTGAGTACTATCGTCCTAATTTCAACACTTTTTTCCAGTAATTAGCAGTGGCGGCTCGTGGTTAATTTGATAGGGGACCACTGACTGACCACTGACTGACGTCACTGACTAGCCCCCCGGAGGCCTATCCTCCTTCTCGAAAAAAACACTCCCAGAAGTAGTTAAAATCTTTAAAAAAGCAAAATTTGTGCAGTTCCTTTCCAAAACCCCAGAGGCGAAAAATTTTTTTGGGCCACGCTTGTTTTATATAAAAATAATTCTCTCTTAAAAAACAACCATATTTTATTCATTTCTATACATGTTAAATATGACAAACTTAAATTAAATGATAATTAGTCTAAATATTTTTAAAATTTAAGTGAAGCCTTCGATCTTTTGTATTTGCAACAACTTATTACGCCAAAACACAGCTCATTATTCTCATTATTCCGCTTCAAATGCTCTCCTTTAAATCAAAATATAGCACGGCCTGCCATCCCCGCTACACATCTTTTTTCTAAGAGTGTAATAATCAGCCGACGTAAGTCGATTCATTGTCGATATTAAACCGGGCTTTTGACCCATCACATGTAAACTTCGGGCGTGTTTCTCTCACGCCGCGAAGATCGTCAGCGCTCGGCAAATTCCGTTCCCATATAACACCTTGAGGTCAACGGTGGACCCCAGCCCGCTTTCCAATTTTGGTTTTCGCCGAGTACTTGATGCTTGATGCGGAATAACGTTTACACGGGGGTCTTGAAACGTTTTAGGTAAATTTTATTTAAGAGGAATGTTATAGTATATGTATAGTAGGTATATTTTATTTTATTAAATGCTCATTAAATTATTTTTTAATGGGTGGTCATTGACCCAATGACCTAATGGAGGAGCCGCCACTGGTAATTAGTATAATGGGGACCGATGTGTCAGTTCCTAGGTTATTTTCAAATCCCAATAATTTAGTTAAAACTGTACAATAAATGGGTTGGGTTCTGAGCTAATTCTCACTCATGTTGTAGGGGAGAGGCGTACAAAATGACATACTAGTTATAAAATCAGTCATCAAATCTTTATTTATTGATAGTATTGAACATTTTAAGTAACTATGTATTCTTTGGTTCATTATTATAGAGATCAATCAACTCAAAACATAAACAATAGAATTATTAGAATTACTAAACACTTTTTAAAACTTGAACAAAAACTGTTTTGTCCACCCTAGGCGGGTAAAATGACTCACGTGGTGTGGATAAAATGGCATACGAAATTTTTCATGAAAATAAGTCGATTACATGCAGAGTTCACACGTAAAACGCTTTGTTTTTTTCAGAACATCTGCACATGATGCATGAGCCCATTTTTTACAGCTCAAGCACCTTAGCCAGACCTCTTTTCTCTTTTGGCTTGGACCTGGACTAGGGTCATTGCAATAAATACAAGGACAATCTTCATCATCATCTCCGGCTTCAGTGTAAGCTTGTAAGGAAGATACATCATTTTCACTGTCGGAACTAAAGCTTTTGTAACCCTTCTCGTGGATGAGCTGATGTTGCTTTTGCTTCTTCTGCATTTGGCGTTGAACTTAACAACAATACTGATGGTTTCTTGCGTGGTTTTCTTTTACCTTGTCCAGCCACATATGTTCCTTTCGGCACTGGAGATAGCACGCTGACTGGAACATTGATATTCATGTCTTGGAGTATCAATTTAGACGATATGGGTATCGTAGAAATTGCAGTAGCTGTATCTCCAGATTGGGCTGCTGAGATTAGACGTGGGTTGTCTGCGGCTGATGTGCTTGCAATTATCAGCCTGCTTCTACCTGAGATGGACCTGCTGAGGGTATGCATAGGTTTCCTGCTGCCGTTGAATCTTCTTCGGGCTCTACCCGATCTTGTGGCATGGGGATGTAGGTCATCTCAGCAGGCTCAAACAAATAATCTGGAAATATGTTTGGATCAATAGGCAAGAGATCTGTTTTTTGAAACCCATTTACGGCAGTTTGAATGGTTGCTGCTTTGCCATAAGCTTTGTTGAGTATTGCACCTATTTGAAAGTGAGTAACAACTCTGCCTGGATGGCTCTTTAACCAAGTGCTCACTTCTTGGTTAAAATAAGTCTTCAGTGGACCATAGAAGGATACGTCTAATGGTTGCATGCGGTACGTGCAGTGAGGTGGCAAGCACACCATGATGATTCCATGCTCTTTTGCGAATGTTAAGCTTTCAATACCTTTATGACTGATATTTCCATCAACTAACAAAAGCACTTTGGTATCAAGACTCGCTTTTACATGCAACTGAAAGTGCACCAACCATTTATAGAATACAGCTGTTGTCTTCCAACCTGATTCCTGCTCAATACCCATAGTACAGGTTGGCTTCGTCTATCAACTCCTGTTTCAACAAAATGCGAAAGTTTAAAAAATACTAAGTAGATACCTTTTGCAGTTGGAGCTAAGACTTTATTTTGCTTAAGTGCATGTCTTCTAAGACTCGATTGTGGGACGTTAAACACTTTAGAAGCCAATAGCCAGCCTATTTCATTATTCTTCACAGCTTCACTAGCCTTTTCCATGGAGGTTTTTATCCCAATCCTGTCGGTCTGTTTTTCTAGAATAGTTGCGAGGCATGATGTTCAAATTATTTGTAAAAAAGAAAAAAGGTGGGACAAATGACATAGTGTGCTATTTTACCCAATTTGTCCACTTCATCACTTTCAACATTAAAAAACAATAACTAAAAATGTAACTAGAATTTTGAGATTTCAAAACATTCTTGAAGTTATTTAGTAAAATTACAATAAATTAACGCTAAATAAAATACCAAATTAACGTAAAAAATACTTACTTTTACAAAAAACAAAATCCCCGGAGTAAAACTTGTGACTGCAAAAATCAAACAAACACTTTCCGCACCACACGGCCCAATGGGCGCAACAGGCGCTGCCACAGGTTGCGACCTGATACTAAGCGGTACTTTACAGGCCGTTGTGACAACTAGTATGTCTGTGGTTTTGGAGAAAATTAGGTATGCCATTTTACCCGCCTATGTCATTTTGTACGCCTATCCCCTACTACTAATAAGGTACTAATTAGGCTCACTTAAAGTTTAGAAGAAATATATTTGATTATCTAGTAAGAATCCGGCTGATAATGGCGATCACTTTCAATCACAGCAGGTATGAAAGTTTCACAATACCATTTTGTACATTTTTTGTACAACAAAGCTAAGGCGTTTTGGTTTTCTTGGCTTAAGATAGATCTTAGACAATTTCTCACTCATTTCCAGCAAATGACGCTTTTGTCAACTGCTGTTGCTGGTGATCATAGAGCTATGCGAACTGGTAACTATAAGTTAGCATAAACGTTTTGCAAATTCTGTTTCCGCAAGAACGAAGATATTTTCAATGATCCAGATTCTGGTTTATCAAAATTGGTTGTAACGGTAAATGTCTGTACCTCACAGGGCACCAGCTCGAAGGGCTCCGGCTAGAGACTCCTCTCAAGGGTGATTCGACCCCAAGTTTATGTCACACAAGGATAACAGAAGGGTTGTAAAAATTGAGGGCGCCACTACCTTTTTAACGATAAAAAGTACAAAAAACTAAGGCGGAAAAGGTAGAAACGAAATGAAAGTTAAAAAATAAAAAAGTTACTAAAAATCACCCCGGGCGATATCTCCCGCAACTTTTATAGTTGAGGATTTAAAAAAAATGAAAGATAGAGTTAAAACAAACTTTTTAATTGATTCTGCCACAGGAAACGAATAGAGGAATTTGTACTTTTATCGGTACTTAGCTTAGATGAAGTGGTTTCCTGAAGTAGGTAGCAGGTCTTGATCTGAACTGATGTGTTCTGTTCTAGGGCGGTATTTTGATCTAGGGCTGTATCCTGGGGTTCTATCCTTGGCTATATTCTCGGGGTTATATCCTCGGGTTGTATCCTAGCCTAGGGTTATATCCTCGGGTTATATCCTAGCCTAGGGTTATATTCTCGGGTTATATTCTTGGGTTATATCCTAGCCTAGGGTTATATTCTTGGGTTATATCCTAGCCTAGGGGCTGTGTTTACCTAGAAGTACAGGTGGATCAGGGATATGTAGGAACTTGAATGTAATGGCACATTATGTTGGTCAGCTTTTCAGGTTAAAGAAAAGGAAGGCAGTTATTTGAAAGTCAAAAAATTGATTTAATTTACTGAAAGCTTTCCAACATTATATGTTCCATGTTAGAACAGTAAAAATTATCGCAATTATCGACTAAATAAAAAAATATACTAATGATCCGAAAGAAACTAATGATAGCAAAAAGTTATTTATTTAGTTATATGAAAAAATATCGTGCTTAGGAAATATATGGAACCGGCACTGGCGTTACGAAAGAATATTTTATAGGTTAACAGTAATTTATAAAAATGTTATTTTATAATTAAAAGGGTTATTTCGCAACTGAAAAAGCTTGAAAATGTTTGTATAAAAGTAAAACAGTGAATTATAAAAGAATATTTGGTTTAAAACTACCATATTAGTATAAAAGAACAGTTTATGACCACGTGTTGAATTTAATTTCGTCTATCTCTGTAAAAAATAAAGAATGCATACGAAAATTATATCAGATAGTACTTTAGAAGAAGCTTATTAATTATGAATTATGATTTTGAACTTACCACAGCAAAATTCATAAGATAGGTACTTAAGATATGAAAGATAGCGAAAGATGATCTGCCTCTTTAGACAGACGATAACAAAAAGGGGTGTTTAACGTGGCGTTGTCCGTTGGCAGGCGTCAATTGTCTTACGTTCGGGGTAGAAGAGTTTGGGATCACAGAACTATAATTGAATGTGGCTAGTGACGACGAGCGCTAATTAAAAGGATTTATTCTGTAAAATCGAAACAGGTCGATAGACATGTTACATGGTGAATGTCGTAATGGATACGAGTACAGTTCCTGCATTTATAATGATGAAATTAAAGCATGGGAGTAGCAAAGACATATTTATGAAGTTATCCGTGCCCCACGCTTCCCTACATATTGGATTGTTTGTGTGGACCTAATAACATTTAGGTATATAAATATGATTTTTATTTATTTTTGTGAGACATAAAAAAATTGTTGGTTCCAAATTTGCCGCCCTACGCTCCGCAGCTTACTCAGCCTAGTGGTAAATCCGCCACTGCTTGTGATATATCGTTTTAAAGGTCTTTTCATTCTCTATTCAAAAATGTTTTCAAGTTTATTGCAGCAATTAAGATAAAATAAAATCAAATCATGTGGTTACCAAAATTCGCTACAATACAATCAAAAAATAAAATGTTATGCAACACGTAGGTAATAAAATGTAAAACACTGGGTACTGAGGGACACAAAATCATTTCATTTTCATTTCAACGTCCACACTTGGTAAATTTTGTTTATCTGCTTTTTGAATCCCGGCTTCATTTTTTCCGTTTTAAACAACACATAAACTAATACAAATGGTGTTCCGCGGGGCGTAGCCCATCTCGACCGATTTAATAAGGTACCTGACAGATCAATTTTTAATGAAGAAATACCCATCTCGGCCAGAACCACTTTCAGGTAGAAACCCACGACAAATTTCAACCCCTAATCTAGGCAATCAATTTCTTTGAATTCTTATCAATGGTGGCAGAGTAATGAATACTACTGGTCAGTTGTAATACATTTATCCTAAATTGTCGAAAATAGTTATTAGTTTTATTTTGATTCTTGACCAGTGCGTGTGAAAACAATTTAAATTTAACTTCAGAAAATGCCAACATTTGTTCATCCAGAATTTAAAGAAATAACGAGTCAACGAGGAAAACCACTCTTAGTGATAAATAAATTTAAATTTAAACAACAAAACCGGAAATTAGTTTCAGGGGAGACAAAATGGAACCTAACCTAACCTAAAAACAAATTTTTGTTGGTAACAAAATTGAAGAGTATAAAAATAAAACTAAAACCTAACCTAACATAACCTAACCTAACAACAAATTTTTGTTGCTAAACAAATTGAAGAGTACAAAAATAAAAAGATTTCAAAGTTGTCTTATGTTAAAATATTATCATATTATCATTCATGTATATAACTTAATGTAAATATGTATAAATTGTTGTAATATAGTTAGCTATTATATTTATATGTAGACATTAATAAAATCTAATCAATCTGATTGAAGTGTATTATTGTAATAAAGGTTGGCCGAGATGGGCCATTCTAAAACAGGTCAATTTTAGACTCTGGCCGAATTGGGCGATTTTTATTCAGTATACCTGCCTGATTAGCAGAGCGAGTGATGCTATATGGTGCGGGTAGCAGTAATGAAGCCAATGAGGTAACGTTTTGTGCTGGGCTTTGAATATTTATTTGAACTTCTAATGGCTATTTTGTGCACATATTTTTACTATTCTGAGGTATGCAATAATAATATAATTTTTTTGAGACCTCTCCTTTTTTCCCGGTTGACTAAAATCGTTCTTTTTTGTTAAAAAACATGAATGATGTGTTGTGCTGGTTTTGCAATAAATCCCAAATTTGACATTCATTCTCTGGGTAACATAAATTATAACATCTTTTAAATTAATCGAAATTCATGTGAGTACTTTTAATTACTTTAATATTAATGAAAGTACCTAACGAAAGTGAAATGTATACTTTAAATATAAAAAGAGAAAGATGTTGATTACTCCAATTTTTTATTCAAAATCTAAATAGTGAATATACAATGGTGTGACTGAAATATTCAAAAGAAAAAGTTTGAATAGGTATTTATTTCAATTTAATTACATGCTTAGACAAAACTTTTATTTCCGAGATAACGAATAGGTGACTTTTGTTTTAATTATTTTTTCTACGTTCATGCAAAAAACAAAACTTTATTTAGTGGAAAAACTAGTTCTTTATTGCTCTAGTGCAATTAAAATTTTGTTGCACTCATCTGTCATTTTACATAGCGTTATTTAATCATAACAAACATAAACATTCAAATCGACGCCATTTTTAGTTCTATTAGAGCAACCTAAATAAGACATTTTTTGGTTTTTGCATGCACGTAGAAAAGATATTGTATGCAGCTCGTGCAAAAAGTGTTGCTGCCTAATTTCACGACGCGTGCAATAAACACTTACTTTTTGCACTTGTTAAATAAATAACTATTGCTGTTAAACGATCAACACCAGAAAAAAATAGTTTCCCTCAAGTTTTTTTTCTTAAGGAGCGTATCCACTGAAAAAACGAGCATGGGCGAACATTTATTTTGTTCATGTTTGTGTATGTTTGCTCGCATTCGTTCAAGATGTTAACCTTTCGTCCAGACCAAGGCGAATAAATTCAGGTTCGCTGTTGATCCATTTATTTTCGGCGAGTGAGTTAAATATGGCTGATCAGGACAAATTTTTGTTAGATAGTGCTGCTTTCATTGTATTGGTTATTGAAAAAGAAAAAACGAGGAAGTAGGTACTCTATTCTGAATATGGGTCAATATGTGCCATTAGGTGTAGGCTATTTGTGGTTTACTTTGTGAAAAAAGGAATATAGTTTTATTTAAAAAAAAGCTGCGCTGATTTGGTGGAACAAAATAAAGGAACCAAGGGCAAAAACGGAGTTATAAAAAGTGCAACTATTCACCTGTATTGGTATCACGGGTGCAATGAGATCATGCCCCAGCGCAGCCTTAGATATAATGCTAGATCTTCCTCCACTACATCTACTTGTACGGAGGATCTCCTACAGGCTAACTCAGGTTTAATCGTTGAAACCCGGTGATCCAACGGGACATCTTGAGATAATAAGGGTTGGCGCAGCCCAATCTGCGAAACAGGATTTCCAGCTCATGCTAGACAAAACAAAATCGATCTAATTGAGGAAGGGGTCTCACTTACTATACTGACAGGTCAAAAACGAATGAAGGAGTAGGAATAGGGGTTACAGATCCTAATACTAGGATATTAACTGCCCTGGGAAACACTCCAATAATATCCCAAGTGGAACTATAAGTGATAGACTTTTGTGCTCAATAATTCCTCAAAAAACGCCTTAGCACAGCCAGAAGATTTATTGCGTCCGATAGCCAGGCTGCTTCAAAGGCTCTGAAGACTACAGCTTATGAGCCTAAAACAGTCTGGAACTGCAAGCAACTGGTCTAATCGCAAATCATAACTTCATTTAAAAAATCTGGATCGTAACAATTTCCCATAATTATATCGGCAAACTCTCCACTTCGATCAACTTTTGAACCAACCTTACAATGTATGGAAAGAATTTATCATCAAGTAAAACTTTCATTACCGTTTTTTGTGAAATATGAAGTTCCCTAGATATTTGTCTAGTACTCCAGTGGCATAGCGTGGAGGGGGCAGCAGGGGTCATGGCCCCAGGCGGGATACGAAGGGGGGCGGCCGCAAGCGCCACGATTTTTTCAATTGGAAATAAAAAAATATATCCAAATCGCTCCCGCAATGTTATTTGCCAAGCGAAAGAGAGGAGACGAGATGAAGTCGTGCTGCCGAAGTGCTAGTGACTAGTGCCAACTTCCTGTGTGTTCCTTACGCCATTGCTTTCCATAGATGTATGTTCCTTCCAACTTCCAAAGTAGTGGTTGACTTTCAATAACTTGTACGATGTACATTAGGTCCGCTGAATAAAATATTTAATATTTAAACTAATAATTAAAATAAGGGGGGGGGGCGGCGAATATCCGGTCTGCCCCGGGCGACGAAAACCCTCGCTACGCTACTGTAGTACTCAACTGTGCATCGTCTTCAAGCATCTAAAGATTGTCTTCAGTCGATGCAGTTTTTCTGTCCTGTTAATAGTATATTACGTAACAAGTCCGGAAAATACTATTTTTTAGGACGAGTAGACAAGATTCCAGGACGAGCCGTAGGCGAGTCCTGGAAGTCTGCGAGTTCTGGAAGTCTGCGAGTCCTGGAAGTCTGCGAGCTCTGGAAGTCTGCGAGCTCTGGAAGTCTGCGAGCTCTGGAAGTCTGCGAGTCCTGGAAGTCTGCGAGTCCTGGAAATCTGCGAGTCCTGGAAGTCTGCGAGTCCTGGAAGTCTGCGAGACCGAAAAAACAGTTTCCGGGCGTGTTGCGTACATTTTTTTTTCGGCAACCGTGTGGTAGGTAAGTATAACATATCAATAAATCACGTTTCTTAGTAATATCTAAATGGACTAAAAATGGCGTCGATTTGAATGTTTATGTTTGTCATGATGATAAAACGCTAAAAAAACTAACTTTTAGAACAAAATTAGGAACATTCTAATTGAATTTACTGTTTGGACCCTTACTTTGTGGAATCTACTCACATTACCAACATTCTAATTATTGTTTTTTATTAATATTTTGTTTGAATGACAGCAACCGGCCTAGTCCGGGAAATACGTACTTTCCGGACTAGGCCGGAAAAGTGCTACTTTCTCACAGAAAAAGCGTCCGGGAAGAAGGTACTTTCCGGACGGCTGCCGAAAAATTCTTTTACCAACTTAGGGTAGATCTTGTTATAGGATTTCGGCTAGGCTTATAAATTATTTTAACCCCAAAATTATGGCAATTAGGTATAGGGAATAATGTTAAAAGAAAAATATTCAGTATTTTTCGAGAACTTCAAAAATAAAAAAATATACAGGATGATCCATTTGAAATAACAGAATATTTCCAGAAAAACTGACAATCTGACAACAATGTAAATACTACCAAAAGATCGGCCGTATTCCAAAACAGCCATAAATTGTCAGAACCGTTTCCGAGATAATTTAGGCATTCCATACTTAAAACTCACTCTAAGAATATTCTAATGCGGAAAACTTGTTAAAAGTTCAACTGAGATGTTCATAAACGAATTTTTATTTATTGAGAACTATCAAAAAAATCGCTGTTGTAATCCTTGTTTTAGAATAAAATAATCGATTTAGATGTTGGCTTGAAGCAAAGTGAAGTGATCATTGAAAGTTAGATTCGATATTTTTGAGAAGCAATGCCAAAAACATTAGTTATGATATACGTAAAGCAGACGCCAGAATTTTATGGGGAAGAAATAAAATTCTGCCAAGCTGGTGCGACAGAATTGTCAACTCTCAATGTACGTGGGCAAAGATTACAAAAAAAATATAAGATTGTTCACTCGTACGAATTCTATCGATCAAAGGATTCATACCGCTGGTTACTGTCTGGTGACTTATCGGTTGGCGCCATGCTACAGTATGTCGCTAAATCCTTACTTGCATTTAATTTTGCATATTATACGGGTCGTCGCCTATAGAGCGCTGGTATTTTAGAATTCGTTGTTCGTGTTTATGTTTTATAGATATTTTAAATTTAATAATTAATTATTGCAATAAGGAAAAAATAATATTAATATTTTTCTCTTCAATAGCAAAACTTATAAAATAAATATTTTGTGATATTTGTTAATAATCTTAGTTGTATACATAATAAATCGTAGAGTTTATCACTTTCCCACGAATTCTGAATGCAGTCTTGATATTAAGTACTTATAATGTAAACAAAGATAAAAATATAGAGAAGCAATTAAGGGCCAGAAATGTGCCTACAATCGATAGGAACTTTGTATAAGTATTTCATTTAGTCTTTCAGGAAACGTTCCGGAAGTAAAATTTTTTGTTCGCATTATTTTAACTCCTGTCTTCCAAAAGTAACAATAATAATATTATAATTGTGGTTTTAAAATGCCTGTGTGTTGTGCTGTGATGGGTTGTTCCAGCAACGTGGGAAAACCAGAAATATCCTTTTATCGTTGTCCCAAAGACGTTGAGAGGTGGGTATTAAATTAGTTATTATCAAATACGGAATTCAACTTTTTCCAAAATATTGTAACAAAGATATTTGATAATAAGAAATTAGTTAGTTACTTAGTACTTATAGGTACTGGGTATTCATAGAAATTTGAAAATTAACATATCTAATTTATTAATAAATATATCCTGCAGCTGCATAATATGTTTTAACCTTGTGAATCCAAAAAATACGGGGTGTCTAATTTAAAGATCACAATTGTTTTAGTGGTCCTATTATTCTAGTGGCCAGTGAGTATATATAATTGAATTTGTGATATTCTGTATAAATAACCGCTAGATCATCAATAAGTATCACAAAATTACTAAAATGTTGAATAAAATCTGTCAATTGATTCATTTTAAAAATTTTGATGTATTTTTTACTTATACCTGAACTTTCCTTTTCAAATTCATATCCTGAACATTTTTCGAAATAATTAACATTTAAAAACATTATATAAAAAAACCTTTAATATATCATCCTATTACTTTGAATATATATTTCTCAAGTTACCCCTGTATAGCTTGGAATAAAATATACTTTTCTAATGCCCTGGTACCTAGCGGTGTCGTTATTTACAACAAAAGCGAGCCGCAAATATGATTTATGAGTGCGGCGATCGTTTAAAACACGGAGAAGAATCAAACCGCCTTCAAGTGAACTATCTTATATTTTTTTTGTAATCTTTGACGTGGGTATCAATGGTATCATTTACAGGGGTGTCAATTTTAAAACTTACAATGGGCTGTACCTCGTGAACGAAAAGAGATTTCAAAAAAATATCAAAACCCTTTTCTAGGGTAGAGAGGGGGAACTAAAATGACATTAGAGAGAACGCACCCCCATCAACCCCCTATGCCCCACCTACCCCACCTACCCCACCTACAACCTCCTACTTGTGATACGTCTTTAGAAAGCCCGTAGAAAATGCTTTCCAACGGTCTAGGTCATAATTATACAGGGTGTAACAATAAAACAGATACATTTATTTGACAACAAGAATAACAATTGATTGTATTATTTGTACGTTTGGTCCAAAAATATTTTGGTAAAGCCTGTTCATAGTTATAAGAAAGTAAATTAAGCGGATTATTGAAGGGTAGCTATTAACTAACAATGACATGAAATTTATTACCCGATTTTCGTAGTTTTAGAGCAGGTAGGCTATGGTCCGTACCCATTTAAAATCTTTATCCTATACTTTTCAAGGGGTACTTCCTAATATGAACAGGCTTTACGTTTTGTACGTGAATTTAACTACAATAATCACGATGGTTTACAGTATACCTGAACGTGTGGAGATAATTTAAATATTTGGCTCCCAAGACGAAAGTTATTTGCAGACAGCTAACATGTTTAATGAAAGACATCCTGAAAAACATGTAAGTCACGTGTATATCCGTGATTTAGTCGCAAAATTTAGAGAGACGGGTTCAGTGGCAAATAGAAGAAGGAATGCCGCAAGAGTACTAGATGAAGCAACTCAAAATGAAGTCCTTGGACAATTTGGAATAAATCCTATTCAGTTTTGTGAAATTATGAATGAAAGAATTAAGAATGAACCTAGACTTTTAAAAAATATTTGTTTTAGTGATGAGTGCACATTTTATCTAAATGGTAATGTAAATAAACAAAACTGTCGTTATTGGAAAGATGAAAATCCACATCTGTTTAGAGAAAACCACACTCAGTATCCTGAGAAACTAAATGTTTGTGAAGGGGTATTAGGAGATTCTGTGATTGGTCCCTTGTTTATACCGAGAAATTTAAACGGTGAAATGTACCTCGATATGCTGGAGAACACTATTGAGCCCTAAATTGTTCATTAATTAGAGAACCAACAGGACGGCGATGGCAATCCAGATCTAGATGAAAATTTGTTACACTTCCAACAAGACGGAGCACCTCCCCATTACGCAGTAGCATTTTAGGACTGGTTGGACAATAATTATCCAAATAGATGGATTGGAAGGAGAGGTCCAATTGAGTGGCCACCTAGGTCACCAGACTTACCGCCACCTGATTTTTTTCTGTGGGGTCACCTTAAGTCGGTTGTTTATAAAACTAAACCAACCTCTATCAACGATTTACGACGAAGAATTAGTCAAGCATGTTTTGATATTACCAAAGCAACATTTGCCAACGTTCGTATGGAGTTTGAGAATAGGATGTACTATTGTTTACAAAACAATGGAAACCATTCTGAACATTTACTAAATTAATTAACCTTTTTGTAGTTCGACATTTACCACTTTTTCATTTTGTTGTCAAATAAATGTTTCTGCTTTATTGTTACACCCTCTATAATTATGACTTAGACCGTTGGAAAGCATTTTCTACGGGCTTTCTAACGACGAATCACAAGTAGGGGGTTGCCATTAAAATTTTTTTAGGTGGGGTAGGTGAGTTAGCACAATAAAGGTTGTTCTAGAGAAAAATACGTATCAATAACTATTGATTACTTAACATTTAAACTTCTTCGGGGCAGATAAAAGGATTTAATAAAAAATTATAATAATTATATTTTTAGCTGTGAGAGGGACTTGATCCAAAATTTTTAAAATATTTGGCAATTTGTAAAATGTGAACGGAAATATTCTTGCTCTATCAATTCCATTTCCCATAATAAAGAACAGGTTGCCGATGGACGAGTTATTTGTGACATTTTTTTGGAATACATTTCGTCTTCGTTGATACAAAACAATAATGTGAAAAAGTTGGAATTTGATGAAAACAAATTTTTCTCCCACACTTACATATCTAAATAGAAAATTGAAGTAGGAAGAATTGAAGAAAAAATTAAAACTCTTCCCAAGAAACCAGTTTCGACTCTATTCCCACTTGTTTAATACAACACTCTAAATACGAAGCAAAAATGGCTCTAATAGTGTGCAGAAACCTGACTGGGAAAAATTGGGGTTGTAACCCAAGGATCCTGAGATGGATGTACACTGTCATAGTCAGACCAATCATCACTTATGGGGCCATTGTGTGGAGTAGTACGACTAGTCTATTGACGAAGAGAGACTTCTCCAGGATTCAAAGACTAGCTACTACAGAAGCAATAAAAACAAGCCAAACGGTGGCCATGGAAGTGATTCTCACTTCACGCCACTACATTTAGTGGTGGAAAGTGTTGCAGAAATATAGAGACAAAGAAGAGAGAGAATCATTAAAAACAAAACCACCTCCTCGCATTTTAGAAATCAGAAATCCTGGGACATTCCACAGGATGGTATGATGAAAAAGTATAACTATTCAAAGAAATTCGATACGGAATTCAGTAACAAGAAGGTATGGGATCCCAACACCATTACCAGACATGGAAAGAATGCCATTTAATGGTATACAGACGGCTCAAAAGCTATAAAAGGGACTGGCATAAGAGTGTATGGGCCAGGTACCAAACACTCCGAAAGCTTGGGAAAAACCCCAGGTATATTGCAAGCGCAAATTCACGCCATAGGAAAGTTCAATGTTGATCAAAGATATAGAAGCTAACGGATTATCATCATGTTGGATAGTCAAGCAGCCAACCCTTTCGAGACGAGTTTTTGTTTTGAGGGTTATGGGTTAGATTTTCAGTGGTTTGATGTCAGTATGGCGATCAAATAAAACCTCTGCATGATTTTATTTATAAGAAGTGGCGGGGGGATAGTACATATATGTACCACCAGCCTTTGAGGGTCGTTGAGGGTGGTATATGTATCAGGCATCTTACAAGAAATATTTTTATAAATTTTACATAAACGTAAAAATTGTTAAGTGTGGTATGCAGCAAAACAATTCTTGCATAATGGTAATCTACATTGACTGCACACTGTCTTGGTCTTCTTCTGAATCTTAGTTTCAGCACAGCGAGCACATCACCTACGAGTTTTACCTTCAGTAGGAGGTGAAAGTGGAACACATTTCCTAGGAACAAAATCTGGTGTTACACCTAACCATATAATTCTACGATTTCTTTAATCGCCAGAGCTCCATGAGCAGTTTCTCCATCCAATGATTCACTTCCATAAGCTTTCGACCTGCTGAGAATCCACATCATTATTGCTGCACAATGATTCATTATCTTGGCCCGAATTTTATGCAGATGATGGCTCCCATAAATCGCTACTGCCCGACAAAAAGTCGGATAAACTTGAAACTTCTGACAAATGGTCAGCGATGTGGTCCATCCATACATAATTTATTTTTTCTGGACATCGTCTGAAACAAAAAAAAACAAATTCAATACAGAAGACTATCGGTACATGCATGTACCAACATCTAGTGCAGTTACGGACTGCTGGTACATATGTGTACCATTGTAGAAAACAGCTGTTTTTTTTGTTATTTCCAGCAGTGTTCCGCAACATATTTTGTCGTAATATTTTAAAACTTACCTTTAAATAAATCCACACACAAAATTTGAGCAATTTATGACACTTTTTTCCGTAAAAATTGAGTAAAAACGGAGCGTTGAACGTGGCCCGGCACAATTAAACAAATGCTACATAACCTCAAATAAAATTCCGCGCATCACAGTTACATAGGGAGGTAGGAGATGCACCGGTACGTAGAGAAACCATATAAAATATATGAATATTCTTGTAGTCTTTGCGTGACTCATGCTGGTACATATGTGTACCGACAGACTCGAAAGGGTTAAAGCACTGAGTTCTAAAATGGTATGGAAATGCCAAGAGAAACTCAATGAACTTGGCGAGAACAATATAGTCACCTTACTGTAGATTCCAGGACACATAGAAGGAAATGAAATAGCAAAGAGAGGGACTGAAGCAGCCTTTTGGGGGCCGGGACCCTTTTGCGGTATCAGTTCCAATGTAATATCGGAAGCAATAGGCAATGCCGAAAAGATGAGAAAATCTGACCATTGGAAAGATCTAGTAGTGCTTAGACCATCAAAGATACTCCTGGGAGACTACAACCAGGGGAGAACAAATGAATGCTTAAGCCAGAGTAAAACTGCACTAAGAGTTTTGACAGGTGCCCTGGCGGGATACTGTGATCTGAATGGGCACTCTAAACATCTCAAAATAGAAGAATGTAGATTCTGTGGAATGAAAGAAGAAACCTCCATCCACATACTTGCAGGTTGCATAGCAATTCAGAATCTTATGGCACAACACATAGGAGACTACTGGATAGAAGAGGGATACTAACCTAGACTAAAACCTGTGGACATCCTGAAATTCCTTCGATAAATAGGTCTAAAGAAACTACTAGTCTCCGAGTGATTCCTCAGAAACTAAGTAGAAGAAAGGGGACAAAATAGATATTTCAGGTCTCAGTGAATGTCACCCCAATATACATACATAAAAAGGGATTTCTTATCCGTTGTTTTTAATATTTAATAAATCATTATCCGGAGGATGTATTGCTTTTACTACTAGATACCGGATAACAGACAACTCTTAATTGGACACCATACCTTTTAAAATTTAAATCCTAATCTTGACTATGTATAGATTAAAACATTTCTAATAGCGGAAACTTGGTCAAATATAAAGACGTGTCGTTACTTCTTATAGAATTGACTCTATAGGTGGCTTATAAACTCTCTTACATAAATGGTACATAAACAAATTCTTTGGTCGAGCTCCTTTTTACCCGGCATTTCTTATTTCCATTCTTATCTCCTGGTCTAATTTTTCTTTTTTGGTATACTGCTGTCTATATAGGTATTTAAAGTTTTACTTTTGTTTGCATTATGAGATTGAGTAATCTTTAAAATCTGCACCGATTTTATTTTCTTGATTAAGGATGCACCTGCAAACAGGTGTAACTCGTTCTACTTTAAAATTGACCACTGCGATCAGCTTGCATAACAGGTGCAGTGAAATCTGATATCGGATAAATATCTTAAATCAAGTTTTTTTAATTAAATGTAAATGCATATTTTTTTGTTGTAATTGAAGTCGATAATAATTAATAATTTGATTGCCTATTATGATAACATTTTATATCTTTCGAAACCATATTTATTAGTAACAGTGGCGTAAAGAGCACTGCAGAGCTGGGAGATTAGTAGTTTTAGGGGGTCGAATTGACCAACCATTTCTATCAATGACCACAAATAATAACAATTAATATTTAATTATGACAGCTACATTCACTGCCTACTAGAATAGAACAATAAATAACATGGTTTACTTGTAGTAAGCAACAATAATAAAATTTTTAAATATAGTTCTTTTCGGCAATTTAGATCCGTCACTGAAATTACCTATATAAAAATTTTTTTCACCATATCTTTCTCAGTTACATTCGTATATGAGACTTCAATCAAATATTTTGTAATCTTAGCATATATTAAAAAGAGTTTGTTATTATTAAGTCAATATACGTATACTCTTTCTAAAGTCAATGTCAAGAGAAAGATTTTGAATCCCATTGATGGCGAACGCTGTCCAACGGCGTGCATATACCTTTTATAAATTATTAGATTCCCGAGATATATCATCTCGAACTGTCGTTTCAAATGGTCTCCAAAATGCCAAACAAATTAATTGCTAATAAATTATATTTATAAAACTTACTGGTCGTTCGGCAAATAGTTATAACAAAAACACACCTAGTTGAAATAAAATACTGCACTACATCTACTTTAGTTCTTCTTTTGTTTTAGCTGCCTTGTTGGCATGTTGCCGGCTCTTCAAAATTCACTTAAGTAAAGTAATACATAAAGTTGTTTTAATTAATTATTTTTTCCAACAATTTTTAAACATTGAATAGATGAGGCTTTTACTTGATGAAGATCCATACTAATGATGAAATAAAACAATTTAATTTGTTTAAATCTTCATTTTTATTTTGAACCAACGTTCAAATTAAAATTAGTGTCGCGTTTCTCTACACAGTAGCTTTTTCAAACTAGTGAAGATACAATGAAAAACTTTTAATTTATATAGTGCCTTAATACGGAATTCTAAGATATTGACAAAAGTATTATAATATATTTAAATAGGGATAAGTACAAAAGTGTCTAAATACGGAATTCTAAGAATGTTACAAAGGTATTGAAAAAAAATTTAATTTGTTGTTGTCATAGATGCGTTTGTGTTCTGAAATTCTAGTTTTAAAGTTCCTAAAAGTTCTACCGATATAAATTTTGTCACAGTTGTCGTTACCACATTTTAATTTATAAACACCTGATTTGTTTAATTTTGAGGATTTAGATTTGTTATTTTTAATGAATTTAGATAGATTATGGTCGGTTTTAAGGCAAATATTCATATTTAAAGATTCTAAAAATGATTTGATTTTTAAGGATGGTGTTCCAAAGTATGTTAAGCTTTTAAATTGATTATTTTTATTTTTATCTGAAGGATACCTATACTTGTTCTAAAGTGCGTTTCTTTATCTTTTTATTTATGGTATTGTCAATTAAGTTTGGATCGTAATTATTATTAACTGCTATTTGTTTAATGATATTTAGTTCTTTGTTGAAATTATTAGTGTTTAATGGGACTGTTAAAAGTCTGTGTATCATACTATGATAATTACGATCCAAACTTAATTGACAATATCATAAATAAAAAGATAAAGAAACGCACTTTAGAACAAGTATATCCTTCAGATAAAAATAAAAATAATCAATTTAAAAGCTTAACATACTTTGGAACACCATCCTTAAAAATCAAATCATTTTTAGAATCTTTAAATATGAATATTTGCTTTAAAACCGACTACAATCTATCTAAATTCATTAGAAATAACGAATCTAAATCCTTAAAAAATTACACAAATCGGGTGTTTATAAATTAAAATGTGGTAACGACAACTGTGACAAAATTTATATCGGTAGAACTTTTAGGAACTTCAAAACTAGAATTTCAGAACACAAACGCAGCTATGACAACAACAAATTAGATTCCAACTATTCAAATCATCTATTAACAAACCAACACACTTTCGACTCAAATTTTGAAATTTTGCATGTAGAACCCAAATCCTTTAAATTAAATCTTTTAGAAGCCCTCGAGATTAACAAAAACAAATATTCAGGTAATCTGCTTAACGACCAAATAGATATTAATCATTCCCCCTTATTAAACCTTTTCACCTAGAAGATGTGATGGTTGTGGATAAATTTTCCAGGTACTGTTTTTCAATACCTTTGTAACATTCTTAGAATTCCGTATTTAGACACTTTTGTACTTATCCCTATTTAAATATATTAATAATACTTTTGTCAATATCTTAGAATTCCACATTTAGGCACTTTTTGTACTTATCCCCATTTAAATATTATAATACTTTAGTCAATATCTTAGAATTCCGTATTAAGGCACTATATAAATTAAAAGTTTTTCATTGTATCTTCACTAGTTTGAAAAAGCTACTGTGTAGCGAAACGCGTCACTAATTTTAATTTGAACGTTGGTTCTAAATAAAAATTAAGATTTAAACAAATTAAATTGTTTTATTTCATCATTAATTTTTAAACACCTTAGGTTCGTTCCAACTGGCGATAGAACCGTTCTAGGTATCGTTCACGCAAGTGCTGTATTTCTTTCGCTTTCCAACTGATTATAGTATCGTTCTTGGGACGGTACAAAAACTACCTTCTGGAAGGGGTGATAAAGTTGATGTCACCATCCCCAATTCGAGTATGCACACTATACAGTACTAGAAACGATTCCTAAATGTCAGTTGGAACAAACAGCTTATTTCAGTGCTAACTAATAAATTCATATCTATGTATTTTTTTAAAACTTTTCCAAGCTAGCTTTCTAAGAACGTCACGAACTAACAGTTTACTTAAGTAAGGAGAACATTTTTATAGTGACCCTAGTAATTTTGGAAAATATATCTGGCAGCCTTGTTTTTTTCTCGTCTTTAGAAAGAATATGAATATACTGAGGAGGATTAGGCAAGACAAGCGCCCGAATTGGCGGATTAAGCTTCTACAATTGATTTTGGATAAACTTTATATCATATCGCTTGACTTAGAAGAAGACGAGATTTTTCAATTCCAAAGTAGCAGAAATGTGATTTCCAATTCCATCTTCATACTGCTATAATCTTCGCTGGTTTGGTCGTAGAGAACTGGACATTTTCTGACTTCTTCAATTAACCTCTCAACGTTAACCAAACTCATGGGCGTACGCAGCATTAAATTTAGGGGGGGGGAGGCAAATGTGAAAAGTAAAAGTTAGAAATAAAATAGGTGTTTTTTGAAATTAACAAAAATAAACGACAACGAGAAAACAAACATTTATACATATTGTTTTTTATCTTAATCTAGATATTATAGAAAACGAAACGTCTGGGATCCTCAGCAAATCTGCTCAAAACCTCTTCTTCTATCTTCTATGTGTTTCTTTTTTTGTGAAACTAATTTCCAAAATACACAAACCGCTCAATCTATTGCCCGCATTGTAGACCTTAACCTTTAACTCTGCATAGAGTACTAAAAGAGTGTTCTACGGTACTTGTACATGGCAATGCTAATAAAATATGTAGAGCAGTTTTTGTTGATGGAAACAAAATTCTGCTTCCTTTACCACTTCTGCTACTTCCAAACTTTTTAACTCCTCTTTCTTAATTTTATTGTATTTCCATAAGTTGTACCAAAAGCGCAGAATACTTTGCTATCAGACACAGAGAAATAATAAATACCGGCACTATAAAGCTGAAATGCCATCTTTCTAGTTGCAGAATTGCCGTCTTCTGATAGTTTTTGAAGACCTTCAAGGATTCCCATAAAGTTGTCTTTAAATATAGCAATACTTTTGTATTTTTGATAATAAATAGTAAAATATAGTTAGGAATAAGTGTATTGTATAATTGTATTAGTTTAAATTTTTAACTTGATTGATTGATTCTTTTATGTTTTGTTTAGTAATTAGGAAATTATTGAAATATTTTTAAAATTTAGGGGGTGGCAAATGCCCCCTCCTGTCCCTCTTTGCGTACGCCCATGAACATAGTTACTTTTGTGTTGGTGATTTAGACGCAAAGTTTAGAGAAACGGGTAATATGGAAAATAAAAAAATTCTCCACGAGTACTCGACGCAGCAACCCAATTTTAAGTCCTTGGAAAATTTGAAAAAAATCCTAGTATCAACTCGTTAAGTCTCTGCAATGACCGGACTATCACATAAGATGGTACAGAAAGTTTTGAAGCTTCCTAAGCTTCCGATCTAGACCGACGAATTCAGTTTTGTGAAATTATGACTGAAATAATTGATAATGAACCTTGACTCTCACAAATATTTGTTTTAGTTATGGTCGTTGAATTTACTATTTGGACCATTACTTTGTGAAATCTACTCATATTAATGTTATAAATGGAACTAGCTATTTCTAATTAATTCCACTATTTAGTTAACGACATTTAGATATATTTTTCAAAGCACCTTGTATAGAGGGACAAAATAATATAAAAAAACAACTACTAATTCGAAGCCGACAAACACATGGAAACACAATAATACTACAATACATCATTGTGTTGAAAAACAAACAAACCTTAGACAACTCAAAAGCTATTTTCAGATAAGAAAACCAATGCCTTCTAGCATGTTTGATATATCCGACTTTAGAGATATTACTTGATATAATACGGATTGTGATTTATCTACAGAGGCTTTTAAATTTATATCTTATTTGCAGAAAACTAGGAATCTTCGATGGATGGTGGAGAATTTTGTTCTCACTATGTTTCTGGGTGAAGTATTTTATAACCAAATTCAATATTTAACTTTGGCCGGTATTAGACTAAAAAATGTATTTGTCAAAGATCATTTCATAAGCTGTTATGTTTGATAAAAGATTTTACAGTACCGAAACAATATGCATGGCGTTTCGTCATAAACATTATTCATTTGTGAATACTAACGATATTAAATGTTATACAACTATCAGCATCCCAATTATAAAAACATGAATAAATAACTGGACATAAATAAAATAATTGTCGAAGGAGTTAGGTTAGGTTCTATGTGAGTGGGGCCTTCTCGCCACCTCCACTGCGACCCCCGTTGGGTCTATTGTGGCTCACCCCTAGGGATTACAATTCACCCCACCAGCCTGTGCTTCTGACGAAGTCCATGGTTGTATTTGGTGATACTTTTTTGAAGTCGCTCGGCTCTAAGGTTCTAAAACCGAATATGTTATACCTCACCCTGCCCAAAGCTGGGCATGAGCATAGTATGTGCTCAGCAGTTTCGTCCTCCAAATTACAGAACCGACAATCCGAGGTCTGAACCAGGCTCATCTTCTTTAGGTTGTAATTTAGTCGACAGTGTCCTGTAAGCAGTCCCGACAGAATGCGTAGGTTTGTTCTACTTCATTCCAGCATCTGCTTATTTTTTGTACTCGGAGGGTTGTATATGTCTGCCCAGTAAGTGAAGGTTTTCCTCTCCGCCCAGGGGTTGTCTCTGGCCCAGGTAGCTATGGCTGATCTAGCAGTGCTTTCCGCAATGCCAAAAAATGGTTCAGGTCCGATAAATAAAGACTCTGATCCCTTTTTGCCAGAGTGTCGACCTTCTCGTTGCCCTCCTCTCCTCGATGCCTCGGCACCCAGGTCGAAGTGACTCTGTTTTCCGTGCCTAGTATATCAAGGGATTGTAGACAGTTATGTACTAGCTTAGATTTTATCCTGTTCGAGCTTAGTGCTTTAAGAGCAGCTATCTGACAGGATGTGAATGTTCTTTTTTACAAAAGGTTGATTCATCAGCTCTTTTGCAGCCAGTTCAATGGCGAATACTTCAGCCTGAAAGACGGTAGCGTACCTACCCAGTTTGGCTGTGATTTCAACTCTGGGTTTCCTGCTGAAGACCGACGTTCCAGCCCCGTTTCCGGTTTTGGATCCGTCAGTGTGAATCACGTAGTCCGTTTCTAGGAAGGCGATTTCTTCGCTATCCCATTGGTCTCTCGTGGGAACGAGGACCTTAAAGGGCTTGTCCACGTGAAGTTTTGTGACAGAGAGATCCGTGAGCATCCCAAGAATGTGGTGATTTTGTATTTCCCTCAGCATTCCCGAGTGATCCATCAAAGTCTCTCCATTTATTTGCCTCTCCACTGATAGCATTCTATGAGATGCTCTCCTGGCTTCCTTCTCCAAATGAATGTGGAGAGGAGTTAGTTGCAGGAGGGCTTCCATAGTCGAAGGAATAATATAAGGACTGTGAAAAAAAAAGCTACTAGGATTGTCACGTATTATATGTCCTTGTAAGAGTATACTGAGTCATACGACTGCTGCACTGTAAACTAGCATAACTCTCTCCTGTTGCTAGTAATCGAAGGTTAACTATAAGGCGTTCATCAACAATAAACTTAAATGTTTCCTTGTCCATTCTTAAATAGTTTTTCATATCTTCAGATCGTAACTCTTGAAGTAGATTTAGATGTATTCTTCTAAATCACGTTTTGCGACCCAATGCCTTACCCAAAGTCGGCCGGATCTTGCTTTTTTCTTTTTTAGTAACACACAGATTGTAACCACAGCAGCACTTACTGCACCTGCACAAGCTAATAATCTATTATCACTTATTTTGTTATAATAATAACTCTCCACTTCCTAAATATTAACACAACACATTTACACAATTCGTATGACAAAGTATCATACCCCTTTAACTTTTGTTAAAAAAATATCATCAAAGAAATTGTTTCAATTATTTTATAAAAGATCTTTGACAAAGCACATCCCAGAAAGGTCTTTACTATAAAACTATTCAACCAACTATACAACACGAACCTTGGTTCAAGAGAACAAATTTCCATAAAAAAGCTATATCAACAATTTGCAGAATTCGATTTAATCATTGTTTAACACCTGTTTATAAATAAAAAATGAAACTGTCAGATAGTTCCCTATGTGAATGTGGGGAAGAAGGATCTCAGGAACACATAATATGGAGCTGTAACCTAAATGAGGATAAAAATCCCAAATTCTTAGATAATTTGTATAATTATATTTACTCTTCAAGAATTAAATTGGTAAGACCATTTAACTTACAACAATTATTACAATCATCGGATATATCTATGTATAATTTATTGTATAAACACGTTGTGAATTGTAACATATTGTTACGCGAGCTACTGCATTAATATGCTCACTTAGTGCCCCCAGTGAAATCCCCATATGAGACGACTATGGCTCCTCCGCCCAAACTTCGAGAAACATCCAGAGCACCCGGGTGCGTCCGCCAGAATATCGAGAATATCCAATACGCCGCGAGAACGCCGAGATACTTCTAGAATTACGGCGCACGAGTATAAATAGGCCACAAGCATCGCTGCAGTCAATTAGTCAATCAGTCAGTGTTGATACCGAAGGAAAGTAATCGCGCATCGATAAAGTGTTTATTAAGTGACTCTCATATAAATTATAATTAGTGTGTTTAGTGTATAACATAAATTATTAAATAAGGACTGAATTACATATGAATCTGTAAATATAAATTAATTGTAAATATAAATTAGAATAAACGTTACATTGGTGTCAGGTGTGGGGTTAAAAAAATAAATAAATAAATAAATATACAGGAAGATGGCGAAGAAACTTTGTGAATTAAAAGTTTCAGAGCTTCGAAGAGAGTTGGAGGATTACGAACTGGACACAAGTGGGGTCAAGTCAGTGTTAGTGGAACGACTAAAAAAAGCTATGATTAACAATGGATTGGACCCGGAAACGTTCGAATTCACCGACGAAGCGTCCGCCTCTATAATTTCATCCATGGAAAACAAAATGTCGGATATAAAAAACGAAATTTCATCCATGGAAAATAAAATTTCGACGGATATAAAAAACGAAATTTCAGCCATGGAAAGTAAACTCTCGGCGGACATGGAAAACAAATTGTCGGACGTGGAAAATAAAATTTCATCCATGGAAAGTAAACTTTCGGCGGACATAGAAAATAAAATGACGGACATGAAAAATGAAATGACATCCATGAAGACTGATATTTCTGCCGTGGAAGAAAAGATTAAAAGTATGGAGCAAGAAATGAAACAAAAAATCAAAGAAATCGAAAGGAAGACTAGTAATAAACCGGATATTACAACTAGGCAAGCCCCGAATAACGACGAACTGGCAGAGAAAGTAGAGTTGAAACCGAAAATGGAAAACGATATTAACAGCCGAGTGAAACTACCAACATTCGATGGTAAAACGTCATGGCCGAACTATCTTAAGCAATTCGAGGCGGCATCAAAGGCAAACAACTGGAGTGAGAAGGAAAAAGCGTTAAATTTAACTCTTGCCCTTAGAGGAGACGCTATGGATATCCTCCAGACCATTCCAGTGGAAGAGGCCGAAGATTTTGAACAACTCAAAAAGCGATTGAACATGAGATATGGCCTGGAACACCTGGAGCATCTGTACCAATCGCAGCTGAAAAACCGCAAACAAAAACGCGACGAAACTCTGCAAGAATTCGAAGCAGACATTGCGAGGTTGGTGCGGTTTGCCTATCCATCGGCACCGGAGAATGTCATGGAATGTTTAGGGGTACAGACATTCATCGACGGAGTTCGTGACCATGAAATGCAGAGAACTCTACGCTTGGCTCGGCATAAGACACTGATCGACGTACTCTCTGCAGCCTTGGAGTACGAAGCAGCTACACAGGCTTCCGGACTATACGGCAAGGTGAGGGCGGTAGCAGACGAAGAAGTTGAGAGCAAGCTCAACCAGATTGTCAACATGATGAAAAGCATCTCAAATGGAAAAGTGAAAGCTGTGAGATGCTGGAATTGTGGAGAAATGGGACATGTACGCAGTTCGTGCAAGCGACCGAGAACTGCTACAAACAAAGATGCCCAGCAGGAAAAACTAGGAAGGGTCGACCTTCAGAGGGCAGCTTCGACCCGAAGACCTTCCAAAGACTCCCTCTCTAGAAGACCATGCCCTGCAGAGCGCTCTCACTGCAGCAAAACAGAAGCTAAGGAAGCTGCGATTCGAAGAACCACGGTGACCACCGACGAATGGACACCAGAAAAGTTGGAAGAGGAACAAGAGAACGATCCCGACTTGAAGAAAATCCGACATTGGAAAAAGGAGAACTGTCGACCTACTTGGCAGGAGATTTCAAGGTACTCGCCAACGATGAAATCGTATTGGGCCCAGTGGGACTCGCTGGTTTTGGAAAACGGTTTGCTACTGCGAGTAATCGAGAACGATGAGGGTTCCGAAAGTAGAAGACAGTTGGTGATTCCAAGAACAAGGATAGCAGCAGTACTGCGGAAATTACACGACAGTCCGTCAGGAGGACATCTAGGTGTGAAGAAGACCCTTCAGAAAGTGCGAGAACGGTTTTATTGGATGCACAGTTCCGAAGATGTGAAGGACTGGTGTAAGAAGTGCACTACCTGTGCTACGACCAATGGACCGCACGGGAGAAGAAAGGCTCCTATGAAGCAGTACAATGTCGGAAGCCCTTTTGAACGCATTGCCCTGGACATTGCCGGACCGTTTCCACCGACAGCAAATGGCAGCAGGTACATTTTGGTGGTGATGGACTACTTCACAAAATGGGTAGAAGCGTATGCCATTCCAAACCAAGAAGCCGCAACGGTTGCCAACGTGCTTGTGAATGAGTTCATTTGCCGATATGGAAAGCCCCTGGAAATACACAGCGACCAGGGCAGAAACTTCGAAAGCCAGCTGTTCCAGGAAGTTTGTGAAAAGCTCGGCATGAAGAAAACGAGAACTACGGCTTTGCACCCACAGTCGGACGGGATGGTAGAGCGAATGAACAGAACTCTTGGCAAATACCTGTCTAAAGTGGTATCTAACCATCAGCGAGATTGGGACCAATATCTCTCGCTATTCGCGATGGCCTACAGATCCGCCATCAATGAGTCCACCGGCCAAACACCAGCAAGAGTTCTGTTCGGACGCGAAATGAGATTACTCTGCGACCTCGAATTTGGATGCCGACCCGGAGAAGACATAGCTGGTGAAGATTACGTGACCCAGCTGAGAAAAAGAATGGACGACGTACACGAGCTGGTTCGATCGAATCTTCAGATCGCTAGCGATAGGATGAAGAAAAGGTACGATACGCAAGCTACGGAAGGAGGTTTCCACGAAGGAGACAAAGTCTGGCTGCATAACCCAAGAAGACAAAAGGGTTTTTCTCCAAAGTTGCAGAAAGCTTGGGACGGTCCGTACCTCGTAAAGAAAAGAATCAACGATGTCATCTATCGTATCAGCAAGATCCCAAATGGAAAGCCAAAGGTGGTACACCGTAACCGATTAGCGCCATTCGAGGGTGACCACGATGAGGAAGTAAACCAGCTTCAGGAAGTAGCCGATCCTGCTTTTGTAGAGTTCATGGGTGCTTATGGTGGTACCGGAAAAGCAAGATTCGGCGTCACCACTGAGAGACGACAAGACCTGCTTACCGTTCCGGAGGAATACTCACTGGCAATAAACATCCCTGCCAGCGTAACCGATGCGCGCGGACTGGCATCTCTGTTTATAAAGAAGAGTGGCGCACGACCTTTGGTAAACCAGTTACCAGTACCAGGTAAAGCTCTGAAGCTGCAAAATGGCTCCCGCTACAATTTCCACCTAGTGACGAGGAACACCTTCGACGAAAGACCAACGTACGAGGATGTCTGGGAAGCATTACGAAGCCTGAGGGAGCATGTGCTTGAATTGAACGTGTATAGGCTAGCCATGCCCAAGATTGAATGTAGGCATTTAGATTGGCGAATAATCCGTAACATGGCAGAAGTAATCTTCCGAGACACCGAAGTGCAGGTACTGGTTTGCGGCCATGCTCGGGAGACACCGCCAACAGAGAAGACGGTCGCATGTTACTTCCATACAACTGGAAAATGCAACAAGGGGACCAGTTGCCGATACAGTCATCTCGTTCCAGTTTCCTAGTTAGTTCCAGGAGGAACTGTCTCTTAAGGAGGGGGCAATGTTACGCGAGCTACTGCATTAATATGCTCACTTACTGCCCCCAGTGAAATCCCCATATGAGACGACTATGGCTCCTCCGCCCAAACTTCGAGAAACATCCAGAACACCCGGGTGCGTCCGCCAGAATATCGAGAATATCCAATGCGCCGCGAGAACGCCGAGATACTTCTAGAATTACGGCGCACGAGTATAAATAGGCCACAAGCATCGCTGCAGTCAATTAGTCAATCAGTCAGTGTTGATACCGAAGGAAAGTAATCGCGCATCGATAGAGTGTTTATTAAGTGACTCTCATATAAATTATAATTAGTGTGTTTAGTATATAACATAAATTATTAAATAAGGACTGAATTACATATGAATCTGTAAATATAAATTAATTGTAAATATAAATTAGAATAAACGTTACAATATCATTGTAAGTAATCCTATGTTCTATCCCAACTGTAACCCTTTCAATCCGAGGCCTTTCAGTGATGTATTAAGAACGCTTTGATAGGCCCCTAAGCGTGACATGTGTCCCTGTCAAATCCTAAATCATTAGGGGAAAAAAAATAAAATAAAAATAAAAACAGGAGAGAAAAAAAAAAACGAAAAAAAACCGAAAAAATAAAAAATATGGGAAAAGATAAAATACATGAATGCGGAAAAAAAATATGGGATAAGACAAAATACATAAACGGGAAAGAAAAAAGAATTGTATGTGGCATTATTATATATGTATTATATATTTTATTATTATATCATGTACGGACCAAAATTTTGGTTGGAATTCCTACTTACTCGTCCCTATTAAAAAATAAATTAATTATTAAAACATATTCGGCTAATGGACTTTGTCCCTGGTCATAAACAGGAAGAAAAAAAATCTTTGACAAAGAAATTTTATAGTGTAATACCGGCCTTTGACACACACATAGGACGAGATGGATTGTGTGGACGTGCAGTTTTAGAGCTAAAATATCTCCACCAGCGTTTACTAATAAATAGCATTGTTTAATATTATTAAACAATGCTAATACAGTTGCTGAAGTTCTTCTGAAACTGTGGCCTTTGTAATGTTTGGCATTTGGAAGCAATTCCACAATTTTTTGTGGTACTTTGGATATAGTATTCTTGCCAACCATTTGATTGATACATTTGCCTGCTTTGAAGCGTACGAACAATCGTTTATGTTCAGTTTTAGGATGTATACAGATATATTTTTTCACGATTTCAAAAAAATTTGGGCCTTTGTCAGTTGTAGAATTTACTATGAATGTTGTTGAAGTGGGAATATTTATTATTAAAATATTGTCTTTGTCTGCAATATCATCGGTAGGTACTCATTTTACTAAGCTCCATAAATTCCAATCACAAGGAGTACCTACGAATATTCTGTCAAAAATTAAATTATTTGTTTGATATTTTATACCTTCATAAATAAAAAAAGCATCATCGGTGCCTTCCATTAAGAAAGTATTTGTTTCTTCTCTTGTAAAGGGCGTCGACCCAGCTCTTTAGTGGAACGCCTCTGATGCGATAATTACAGTCAAGCAGAGTCGAGCGCGGTTAGTACTTGCATGGGTGATCACTGGGGAAACACCGTCGTAGAGACCGTACAGCCTGCAGCGAAACACCTTAGATTACTAGGGTCAGTAGCAAATCACAGCTCGCAGGCATTATACCAATGAGCACGAGGTATTTATAATGTAAATATGCCGTCTTTAGGATGAGGTGTAAAACCGAGGTCCCGAGTCCATGGATGTTGGGTTCGATAAAGATCCCTTCCACTGGCTGGAACTCTAGTGGATTCGGCAAAATTTCCGGTTAGGGGTAGAGTGCTCCTGGCGTCGGTGATTAGCCTCAGTTGCAGAAATAGACCGACGTTTTAAATAACCGAATTCTCTTGTAAAAGTTTTAGCTTTATATAGTTTGTATCCGGAATTTTGACGTTTTAAAAATGCAATCTATTTTGGATTCTTAATATCGACATTTTCTTTTATTTGTATCATTTTGCGTAGCATTGAATATTTGGGTCCAAGTGTTGAAGCTTTAAATGATTTTCCTTGGAGTAAAAAATATGCCAGTAAAACATTTTCTGAATAATTATTTATTTTGTTGTCTGAAAAAGTTGGCAACATATGAGAAACTTTTTTATTTGTAATGTTACGAAAAAAAGTTATTCTTTATAAAAAGTTCTGCATGTCCCATAAAGTAAAACGCAAATGTCAGATGTCAATTTTTTAAATCGTATACGAGGTTTGTCAAAAAATATTAATTTGATACAATAGTAAAGTACCTTTATTTTTTACAATATCGAAAACTTTAATTATGAAAAGTTGTTCGAAATAGAAAACTATGTTTTAATATGCAATAAGATCATACTAATTAAAAAAATTACCGTTTCTTTCTAAGCATTTAATTGTTCTTTTAGAAAATTCTTTTAATACATTTCTAATAACAGCCGGAGTAATATTGTCACAAGCTTCCGGAATTCTTCTTTTCAAATGATCAATATTGTCGAATAGTCTTTTAAGGTACACTTTTTGCTTTAGGTATCCCCACAAAAAAAGTCTAGTGGGTTCAGGTCTGGAGATCTTGCAGGCCAAGCAAATTCCTCAAATCTTCCTAATACTCGTCCATTAAAAGTTTGCAGTGGATATTCTCGAACATTTTTAATTAGTAACATAAACAATAATAACTCCTCGTCACTAGCAGGTGCCATATTTGACTAGCGGCCCAGCAGTACTTGAGTAATGCAAAACCCGAACAAAAATAGCAGTCATTTTTGAGTGACCGACACAGTGACCGGTGCGGTGACCGTGGATAAAACAACATGGGTCACAGCCTGGGTCACTTCCTGGTCACAGTGACCTATTGTGAAGGCGGCCTTAAATGTAACTTAACATTGTCTGTTAGTTGCCCTATTTACATTTATTCGACAATTTTTTAAATACATATACATTTTTTCAAAAAATTATAGAATTTTATCGTAGTTTCTATTATTTTTGAATATGTCTACAAATAAACAGCATCACATACGATCCATAATTCCGATTGTTCCATTAATCGGATGTATGTTTCGATAACATTTCCTTCCTTTTAGGGGGATCATTCGGTTGACTGAAACAGCTAATAAATCCTTGTCTCTGTGTCATCACATCCCAGCTGAATCACTTCATATCTATCATTTAGACCGTAAAGATTAGAATAAAGTCTGAGAGGGTTTTGGGCCAGATGTTAACTTTTAATTTTAGACACGAGCAAACAGTCAAGAAAGGTGTTCAATGTTAAAATTCTCTCAAACAACATAATTGTCCTTTTTGGTGCGTTTTGTTTCTTATTGCTTTATTATAGAATATCCTTTTAAATAAGGGTAACCTTGCAGCTGCTTGTATATTTATTTTTTATTGGTGTTGAATTTGAGGATGTTTTTGTCCTAGGTTCATCTATTACCTACCTTTTGGACTAAAAATATTAAGTAATATATTGCGAAAATATAACTAATTTCGCAGTTAACTATATTGATGATATTCTTATATTCGCAAAATCTTTCTCTGAACATATTAATCATCTAAATAAATTACTTCAAGCTATACAAAAAGAGGGTTTTAGGTTAAAATTCACAAAATGCAGTGCAATGAGTAAATTATCTTGGTTATATATAATACAATATAATGCAATCAGACCACTAAAAGATGATCTAATATCAATAAAGAACTTTCCTGTACGAAAAAATCAAAAAAATATAAGATAATTTTTGGAAAAATTCAACTTTTATCACGAGTACATACCGAAATGTGCAATAATTCTGAATCCATTGCATAATTTACTCAGAAAAAATCAGAAATTCATCTGGTCTAAAGATTGTCAAATAGGTATCCTTTAACAAGATAAAAGATTTGCTGGGTTCACAACCAATACTGGAAATTTTTTATACAAATTTACCAATAAATATTCATTCAGATGCATCATTAGAAGGTATTGAGGCAATTTTAAAGCAAACACAAACAAATGGCAAAGAGAAACCAGTTGCTTACTTTTCAAATAAACTCAATGAATCTCAAAAGAAAAAAAAGTAATATACTTGGCTATCAAAGAAGCAGTAAGGTATTGGTAATATTGGCTAATAGGAAAATCTGTCTATTCATAAACCCCTTGAAAACATGAATCTTAAATCGAGAACTGATGAAGAATTGGGTGAATTAACGTATTACTTATCACAATATGACTTTAAAATAAAATACACTCCTGGAAGGGATAATGTGGAAGGGATTGTCTCAGAAGAAACCCAGTGCTGGAAGCAGAAGAGAATAAAGATGAATTGTGAATATTATAAAATTGAAGGACATTCTATTGGAACAAGAATGGTATATTCTGTAACAAGGTTAGAATGAAAATTCGATGTGAGTGGAAAGTTCCGAGCGCGAGCCGAAGGCGAGCGTGAGGAACCTCGAGCATCACGAATTTTCATTCCAACCGAGTAGCAGACTATACTTTCTCCACGATTAAAGATTTTAAATATATATTTTTAAGTGGAAATGAACAAAAGTTAATTTATATTACAGAACTGAATCACAATTATTATATTAGGTAAACACTCAATAATCCAAGAAACATTCTACTTTGTATTAATTGTTATATTTGTACAGTTCTCGAAATAAAAAACTGGTGCATTATTGGGGGCATTTTCAACAATTGTGTGGTTATGTTAGGTTATGGTTACGTGACAGCAATAATTTTGACACTACAATAACAATCAACTGCGTCAAGGCTAATGTTATTATTGCTAACCAGTGTGAGAATATTATTCTATCACTAGAGAGAGAATGTATAGTAAATTTTATACCCATTTAGAATAAGACCATCCTTATTTATTATTAATAAATCGGTTGAAACAAAAAATTACCAACAAAAATGAACGTCGTAACTAATTTATTAGATGTCACGTTTTTGAAGTTACGTCAAATTTTGATTTCATGTTAATGTCAGATGGTTCAAGAAGCCACATACGTTAAGTTACTAAAACGGCTGGTACCTCTAAATAGGTATTAATTTTACTATAAATACATTTAAATTGCATGGGGGCAGATGTGTTGCAGAATATGTCTTTAATCTCAAGAGAGAGAATTCCAGCATTCTGTAATCAAATTTGATTTCAGAATTGTCAAATTCTGTGATGATCGTGGAGAAAATAATTAATATGTTCCAAATAAAAAAGTTAAATTGTTTAAAAAACAAAAGATATATTTCAAAAAAGTGAATAAAAAAGAAAAAATAATTTTATCAGAAGAATTCAGTATTGAGCTTTACCGGCTTTGTTGAATGGACTGTATAATTCTAGCACTGTTTCAGTTTAGAAAAGCCGGGAAGAAAAACTGTGCTTCTACCTTTAAAAAACTATAACCATAAAAACTTCATAATAAATGTGTGGTACCTAAGTGACAAGTTTGAAATCGAAAACCTCATATATGGATATGAAGTGAAAGTTTTTGTCTAGTAGAACAAATTCAAGATGGCCGCCACAAAGAAATGACGGATTGCATACTAGTTTCAATACCCTTAATTTGGGTTCGGATCGACTTTGGAACAGACAGCGTACATCTGATTCACACATATAGTTTCCAGGAAAGATCATTTGTGGGATGGTTGAAAGAAGGAGTTGCTCTTAGTTTTTACATACTACAAAATCAACCTAATATTAGCGCTATGTTCAATCGGGACTATTTAAAATCGTAGATTGCTCTTGTGATTATGTTCCGTGCCCTGGTTATTCTATTTATTAAAGAATTCCCAATGTTCTATAATATTGTTATGGCCATTATAAAACGTTGTTAGTTATCTAATTAGGTATAGATCTCACAACTTTTTCTCCAATTCCAAGAGTTCATCCATATCTCAAATCTGGTTAGAATCCAATCAGAGGGTTCAATAAAACACCAAGTCAAACAACAATATTACTATATTTATCCTAAATAGGACCAATTCAATAGATAAAAGTATCAGGACCACTTCAATCGCTACTAGTTTTGGTAAGTTATTACCAACATCAGGCTATAAAAAATAGATAAAATGGTATACATAATCCGAAGATCTAATGATTATATGTCAACTGTATTTCCAAGTTTTGTACAATGGAAATAATTTTAAGAAATTCTGATAAATAAATATAAAGAAAATAAAAAGAAATGAGTCTAATATTAAAGTTTACAAGTAAAACTTATTTTTTTAAGTATATAAAATGCAAATAGTAATAAATTTCTGATGAGAAATTATTAATTTTAAATGGTACCAACCAATGACGTATTAAAGATAGACCATCCTTCACACATTATTGCCTAAACAATGTTTTGGTCGCAACATAAATCAAGGCGAGTACAATGCACGGTAGCGTATCATTTAGGAAGGGTTCCTTTGGAGTATTTTATGAAAAACATTTTTATAGACTAAATGATGTACGTTATTAATTTTTCGTTTGAATAAGTGTAAATTATATCAAAAATCGTAACTCTTAGATAGGTGAATTTTTTAAACTACATACGAAGGATTTTAAAGTTAAAAAAAGTTTTGCAATACAGATTATAAGCAGTTTAATAAAATATTGAGGGGGTTTTTATTTTGTACTTACAAAACTAAGGAATAAATGAAAGTTCATTAAATTGATACACAATAAAATAGAAGAATTAAAACAAGAATCATAATATCTACCTAAATATTTATTGTTCTCGACAATTATTTACAAACATACAACAAGGATTAAAACATTAAGTAACTAACATCCAAAATCGAACAGTTTGACAGTTTAATAAATCACTTTATCAGCAGTTTTTAATTTATTGAATTCGTATTTCGTAGTGAAGTCGAATGTCTATATATTTCTCCAAAATATCGAATCTCTCGTCTTATACCTATACTACGCTTATGTTAATATAACCTTACTTATGAAATGACCGATTATCTTTCTTATTCCATGTATTTTTACAAACCACATTTTCTCACAATCATAAATATCTTCTAAACACTTAAATAAACAAATTACAATAAAAAACCAAATAAAAGCACAATTATAATTAAAATCTTATTGACAGATCTCAAAAAATAGTTCGAGGCTGCCAAGCTAAAAATATAGAAACTATTTCACTATTTGATATTAATAGAAAATGAAAAATCCTAACCGAAAAAAACGACTGGTCTGTAGGCTAGTCATACCTATTTTAAATGATTTTCACTTTTTTCTTACCTTTTAAACGTAAAATACTGCAAAAATCTTAAATATAATCATAATTACGATTATTTTTATACGAGTTTTGGCATCATGTAAAGCGAGTATCGTCTGTATGTAAATAATGTAATGTAAACAAAAAGCTTGTCTATCTTTAATACGTCATTGGTACTAACATTGCAATTTTGAAAACGTGTTACAGACATTAATAAAAAATTGACATTTTTTGTTTCCCTCGTATAACTCTGGAAATAAAACAGATTTTAGATATTTACTTAATTACAGTTACCTGTAAAAAATTGTCATATTTTAGTAAAGCGTCATCAATAGACGTCAAAAAATAATAGTTTAATACTATTGTTGCGAGGTCACCAGCTCAAAGCCGGCCCTGTTCCATGAGTGTAAATTTTGGTGGCTGCGCTTCCCTTGCGTTAAAATGTACTCGAGCATTCTGGAACGGTTTCGTTCGCGCGAAGCCCGAGCGCCGAAGGCACTAGAGTATTCCAGAACCGATAAGGACTATATATACGCGGGTTTTCGAGTGCGTAGCGGTTAGTTAGCTAGTGCGAAACAATTAGTGAAACGAGTACAGTTAGTTAGTTAGTTGGTTCGGAAGAATTAGTGAATTAAATAGTGCAGATAAATAGGGTAATATCCAAGTGGTGAAAATAAATTAGAGCTAATATACCGAGTGTAAATAAATTAGTAGACATTGAGTATAGTGCGTATATAAATTAAGTTTAATATAGTGTATGTGTTTCTTTAAATAAATAGATATCAATTAGCCATAGTGTGTATAATTTATCCCACAACAACTAAAAACTGTTTAAATAAATAACAAAAACATTACACTATTATAACGCTTTACACAATTTGAAAAATTATTTTCAAAGAACCAAGAAACAACAACTACTTCTCGGGCTATATGCCCCGACAGACATTGAATTACACTTCTAAGTTAAACGGGGTTGGTATATCTGCAAGATAGAACCAACCATTCTGGTTTGTGATTAGAAGGAATAACATCTCTTTTAGACCGGTTTCGGCGTATTTGCTCCTCATCAGTACAAGGTAGATGCTATTCGTCCAGTAGCCCTGAGAGCATACTCCTGGACTGGAGACTGATATCGCACTCTTAGCATTTCCTTTATTGAGGTTAATGTATTGGTGTGGTATCAATGTAGTCTCCAGTCCCGGATTATGCTCTCAGGGCTTCTGGACGAATAGCATCTACCTTGTACTGATGAGGAGCAAATACGCCGAAACCGGTCTACTGTCTGTCGGGGCCTGTAGCCCGAGAAGTAGTTGTTGCTTCTTGGTGAGCGGTCTGTTCTTTGAAAATAATTTATAAAATTTTGTAAAAAGCGTTATAATAGTATTAAACTATTATTTTTTTACGTAGATTTTAGATATGTTTTGGTACCATCACATTGGTCCCCTAAAAAGGCAACTTTACTTTCATTTAACCTATCTCGTAACTTCTGTTTCCATAATTGCAATGCTGGTATCATTTAAAATGGTCAACCTGTATGAATCACAATTTTTTTACATGTTATGTTTTTGATGGGATAATACATTTCTTTAAAAATTACAAGTTGTTATTTATTGTAGCTTACTAATTTATGAAAAATAAATCATGCACTATAATACTTCTAACTCCTAACAGTATTTTTGAAAGTTTTATAGATACATGTTTATGAACGTTTCCGAGTTTAATTTCCAGCAAAACAATCTCTTTCTCATAGTCTTCTATTTTTAATATTGTTTGTACATTCGCGTTTTTATAAAACGTAGCTGTGATTTCTTTTGTCTTGTTGACGAAATTGCGAGACACTCATTTATCAAAGTCAAAAGCAGATATATCTTTATCCCGACCACATTGTCAGTTTCACATAAACAATCTTTTAAATATGTTATTATGCTATTTTTAAGCAGCAGGAAATGCAATTTTAAATTATGTAGATATGGGAAATTTCAAATCGGTTAACGTGGATTTAAGTAAACTACAAAAATGACGTTTTGAAATGAAGTGTTCGGTTCATTCAACCACGAAGTGCGGTTAAATTTGATTTCGTAACTAACCATTTGCATACAGCTGTTTCACCATATCGATGATGTAGATTTAAGAAAAGATTTTTTATTTTAACAGTTTGACGTATAAAAAATATAGAAGCTTCTGCACGAATGAGTGAATAATAAAAATATGTTTGTGCAAATAATCTATTTTAATAAAAAAAACGCTTACATTATATTTTAATATAATGTATACACCAATAGGCATGATGACTGATTTTGAAAAACTGCTCCACGATGTTTGCACGCATAAGCTTTATCCAAAAAAAATTTTGTTTTTTGAAAAAATAAAGGTTTTAAAGGAGAAATTCACGTTTTTAAAATACAATTCAAATTTCGCGCCAAAACGTTAGAATAGTAATGGCGTCTCTATGACATCACACATCTGTAAATACTTCAAAAATATTTCACAGTTTGCAAATTAAAAATGTATTTGATTACTAATTTTAACTATTTTGTGTGATAATCATGAATTATATAACGAGTAAATATCATTTAAACGATGCAAAACCAGAAAATACGATAAAAGTTTGAACGATACACAAAAGGTTGACGTCACACGTTTGTGATTGGTGTTTTAGCTAAGATGGCGGATTGTCATATTTTGTATTTATATTTTTACTAAAATAAATATAATCAGAATTGTAATGTAAAAATAAGTGATTGCTATAGAATTTTTGTAATCTATACAATGATTTCAAATCATTATTTCAGTTATTCTTAGTGACTGTCATCATCCCTATTGCTGCTTTATTTTTAGTTTTTTGCATTTTTTTTTAAATACCCATATTTCAAGACAAGTTTAATACGTCAGTGATTTTCTCGTGCAGTTACTGTAAATGTATGGAGGGTAGAAGGAAGGGGCACCATCTTGTAGGGGGGACAAGTTGAAAAAGTGTCCACCTGTAAACAGCAAATTATAATTCGAAGATTCACCGAAATGGCGCTCGTGTAGCTAATGGAAAAGATGTGAATTTAGGATTATAAACAGAGTGAAGTCTGCTGGGTTGAAAAATTTAGTATTTTTCGTGACTTGAGTAGTTGAGAAATATGCAGTATTTAAAATCTCAATTATTTACGTAGTATTTCCTTTTTTAATTTTGTATCCTACTCCAATAATTCATGGCGCTGTTTTTAAAATCTTTCCATTTGCTACTATGGCGCCACCTTAATTTGCTTCCTTCCAATGGACACTTTTTAATACATTCAGATGGTGCTCCTTCCTTCTACCCTCCATATGTAGATGGAACACTCCTTCTTTCAACTGTCATGTATTAATAAACTACTATCAAATTTTGAGCTAGCTGCATCATTTTGTTTGTGTTTGATAGCCATTGAAAACGTACTTCGTGAATTTTAACGAAAATGGAAGAAAGTTAATTTCGTGTGATGATTAAGCATTATTTTATTTATTTGATTTTAAGAAGTGGTTCACTGAGTTTATTGTTGTCGTATAGTTATGTCGCCATCCAAACAAGTTTTTGCGCCGCTTCATTACCGTGGACGAAACATAGATTCATCACAAGACACCAGAGACCAAGGAACAATTAAGACAGTGGGTTTCTCTGTGCGAACGTACACCAAAGAACACCTAGGTGGGTCAACAAGGTCATGACTACAGTTTTTTGGGATGTACGCGGTGTATTGGGTTGAAACAAAAACGACCGCATCTAGCGATGAAAAAAGTGCTGGTCCTTCCAGTTAATGTACGATTTTCTGTTACCAAACCATTTTTTTTTTTTTTTTTTCGGGCCGAGATGGGAAACTCATGTTCGAATGGGTCCAGGACCCAAACAGTGTTGGACTCATCCCCAAGGAGATGCCTACCAACCAAACCCACCTCAAACTCGCCGTTACCCCCGCCTCGGAATCACTACCCTAGCATACTTCGAGACAGGCGGCGGTCCCTCGCACACTCTCCGCTCACACCGTCATCTTCACCCTCCTATCACTCCTGCCTCTCATGCCATATCGAGTCCTTCTCTCCCCTTTACCATGCTCTCTACTACTCCGCTCACCTCCATCCATTCCTCCTTCCCCCTCAACATTATCTCCACCATGTTTTCCCAGTACACCGCCTCCCCTAGTTTCCTCTCCAACTTCTTCAGCACTTCCTCGTTCCTGCAGCATCTAAACACGTGCCCCACATCATCCTCCACTTCACACCTCTCGCACACACCAGTCTCTCGTTTCCCAATATTGTGGAGGTACCCTACTCTCGACCCATGTCCAGTGAGCACTTGTGTCAAGAAGTAGTTCACCTCCCCGAATTTCCGGTCCATCCAATCTCTCCCATTCCCAATCGCTCCTTTTAGCGCGCCCTCATACTCCTCCCACCTTCTCTCCATTTCCTCCTCCATCCATTCCCGTACCTCTTCTTTGGTCGCACCCCTCCAGCGTTTGCTCCTAGCTCTAGCCAACACGTCCAATGGGTAGGACCTTGCCAGCACCGCTGCTGCCAGTCCACCCATTGTCCTGTACCCCTGCACCACCCTCAGCAGTATCCCTCTCTGCACTCGCAGAAGTGGCCTAACCCTCGCATTCACCCCCGCTCTTTCACCCCACATCTCCGCACCGTACAGCATTCTCTCCACCACCGTCCTACCAATTACCCTCCTCTTCCACTCTCCCGGCCCTTTCACATTACACATCAATCTCCCCAGCCATGCTGCCCTCACTTTACCCTTCTCTGCCGCCTTTACCATATGGGTTTTGAAGGATAATTGGCTATCCAACCACACCCCTAGGTATTTCACAGACTCCTCCATGCGAATTCTCCTTCCCTTAACCATCACCCCCACTTCCCTTGCCCTGCTCCGCCCCTTCACTAGCAACCCCACCGTCTTATCTTCCGCCACTTCCAGTCCGCACCGCTCTATCTTCTCCACAATCTTCCTGCACATTCTCTCCGCCTTTCTTTCTATCTCCGCCTCTCCCTTTGCCGTACATACCAGACACACATCATCCGCATACACCGTAATCTCACATCCCTCTTCATATTCTATCCCACAAACCTCATCAAACACACACTTCCAGAGCGTCGGTCCAAGAACCGAACCCTGAGGCACTCCAGCCTCCATCTCATATCTCCTCTCTCTGGAGTCTACAATCACACGCCCCGTCAGGTAGTCCTCCACCAGGTTAACCAACCCCTGCTCCACTCCAAGACTCAGCAACGCGCTCAACACTGCCCGTTTGCTGACACTGTTGAACGCGTTCCCGACGTCGAAGAACACGAGTAGGGCCAATTTCTTCTTCCTCCAGCTGCCCTCCCTAGCTCTTTCCAACAAACCCATCACCTTGCTCAGTGCCCAGATGCAAGATTTCCCCTTCGTGAACCCGTGCTGGTTTACCCTAAAACCCCCATTCCTACCAACTTCCTCCCCAATCCTATCCCTTATTATCCCCTCCATCAATTTACCCATACCACACAGCAGGCTAATAGGCCTATAGTCCCCCGCCCGCTTCCCCTCTCTACCCGCCTTCTTAATTAGTATCACCCTGGCTACCTTCCATCCTTCCGGGAACTCCTCCTCCCTCAGCACTCTGTTGAATAGTTCCCAGAAGTACTCCCTATTGTCATTCAACAGCCTCTTCACCATATCACCCCTCAGGCCATCTATCCCTGGGGCTTTTCTCACTTTAATGTTTCTCCCCCAATCCTTCTCTACCGGCCTTATCCTCCTCATTTTCACTACTGTTACCAAACCTGAAAAAAATAACTGAGCAGTAAGAGATTTGGACAAAATTCATTTTTTCCATTTTCGTTAAAATGTACTAGAAAAGATATGCAATGACTGTCAAACACACACCAAATGACGCTGTTAGCAGATAAAAGGATGGCAGTTGACGGGAACATTGTGCCATTTAATGTTACTGTGTGGTAAATTCAAAAATTCACTGACATATTAAACTTCCTTCGTACATTTCATTTTGTAAAATATACTGTTAAAAAGTAAAAAACATATTTGGCATTCTTGTATTGGTTACTGTATGTTTGCATAAATTTGTTATTTTGTTTAAAAAAGGATGATAACATGTTTGTATAGTTATAATAACACTGTTGTGTCACCTTTCTTACCTTTTGAATGTTAATTATAAATAAATGTTGGTTGATTTGTGTTAAAAGAGTATTTGTGAAAACCCATGCCATAAAAATCAGAATATATTTCATTGGAATGGAAAAATTGCAAGTTAATAAAGTTAAGAAAGTTGATCAAACAACAAAAACTGTTATATAACTAAACATAAAATAAAAATAGATACAACAATAGTGATTAATTATATCGTATAATCTTGTATAATACCAAATTTCATTCTGCTAATGTGGAAGCCAAAAGTCTAAAACTGCATCCACACTGAGTCGATTAAGTTGATGGATTCGTTCGATAGGTGGCCATGGTTGATCGATCTGCGCCCAATTGGATCGACAGGGTCTACGCAATGTGGATGCAGCTTAAGATTCATTAATTATTAATTAATAATACATTTCGACGTTCTCGCGAATAGTCGAACGTTCAAAGATTCGACTCCTGGGGCCGGATTATTGACTGAGGGAGTGGAGCTTCCCGAGAAAACAGATATTGTGTCTTCGTCACTGCAGTGACGGAGTAAACAAAAAAGAAATAATATAAAATATGTGTTATCTCGGGAAGCTCTTCTCCCTCGGTCAATAATCCCAGTGGCGCTCCCTACCACCACAGCATGTATTAAAGTTTCACAATACCATTCTGTACAACAAAGCCAAGACGTTCTGGTTTTCTTGGCTTAAGGTAGATCTTAGACAGTTTCCAGCAGCAAAGAAAGCTTTTCTCAACTGCTGTTGCTGGTGAACATAGAGCTATATGCGAACAGCTAAATATAAGTTAGCATAAACGTTTAGAAAATTATGTTTCCGCAGGAACGAAGATCTTTTCAATGGTACAGATTCCGGTTTATCAAAATTGGTGAATGTCGTTATGGATACGAGTACAGTTCCTGCATTTATAATGATAGCATTAAAGCATGGGAGTTTAGCAAAGACATAGTTATGAAGTCATCCGTGCCTAGTGATGAGCAAAGCAAGAACCAAGACCAATACCAAGACAGTCTTCGTAACGGTCTCGATCTTGCTTGTCCGGTCTTGGTCTTGATCTTGCTAAAATACTTGTAGTCTTGGTCTTGCATATTCAGTCTTGGTCTCGGTCTTGGACTTGCTCAAATAGTTTGTTACCTACTACTTACGTTCGAGTCTTTTGATAGGTATAAATTATAAAGATCAACAATTCATATCTAGAAATCTTAAACACACAAAATGTTTTGTTTCTACGCAAACATATATTCAAGTTGAGAAAAATATTCTCATATATCCTATTTAAAACGAAATTTGTAATTTTTTGTTCAGTCTTGCACTTTGGTCTTGGTTTTGGTCTTGTTCTTGTTCATTCGGTCTTGGTCTTGCTAGTGTATGTATGATCTTGGTCTTGGTATTGCAAAATGGCAAGACCAAGACGGATTTTGCTCATCACTAGTCCGTGCCCCACGCTTCCCTACATATTGAATTGTTTGTGTGGACCTAACAACATTTAGGTATATAAATATGATTTTTCATTAATTTTTGTGAGACATAAAAATGTTGGTTCCAAATTTGCCGCCCTAGGCTCCGGCCTACTCAGCCTGGTGGTAAATCCGCCAGTGAATAATCCGGTCCCTGAAGAAACCACTTTGTCAATATTTTGAACTTTTATATATTTTTATGGATTTTACTTAAAACAGTAGATAATTGTTCATTGTTTTGGCATTGTAAAGGCGGTGACACAATTGAAAAAAAATTTATAGAATAGTATATAAGATTTAAGACTTAAAGAATAAGAAATAAGAGTAACAAATCAGAATAAAAGTTTGGAATAAAAAATTCCACCAATCATATTACTGTGAAGGTGTGGATGAAACGTTCCGTGGTTTTGGCAGTTTTTCTAATCTAACTTCTTCTACTTACAATATTACAATTTACACTTCCAAAATAGGCACCAAGAATACCAAGATTATTTATTTTGATATAAAAGATTTTCAATTTATGTAAAATGAACAATGAAATGAATAACTGAATAAGAAATTCATCTGTATTACTTACATCCTCACTTCCAGTAGCATCGCAATCAGTCAGTGATGGTGAATCCACAACAGAGTGGGGTTCTGCTGTGGGTGAATCGTAGTCACCTTCCAATTGACATATGTATGGAAATTTTCCATTTTTGAATTATTATAACAAACAAATAACAAAGTTGCTTGAAAACACCACGAGTGGTGTTTTCTTTAAGCAACTCAGTTGAGTTGTGAAATAAAAGACAGAATTATAAGATAAATTCAGTCACGAATGGTATTTTATTAGACTATTTCACAAACATATTTTTCTTGCAATAATTTAGCACTCGTATTCCAGATCGTCTTTACGACACATTCCTTGTAATCAGAATCACCAATTTTTCTCATGTTGAAGCCCCAGACCTTTAATATAACAGCTAGTCTCTCGACAGGCGTTGCTTCTTCTAATACATATTTTCGTTCATCGCAAAATCTAGTAAATTGATTCCCAACGTATTCCCTCGATTTCTTCGTATTTTTCGGTACATTATAATAAAACACTTCAGTTTAACGTTTGTTTCGTTTTCGTTCTGTCTTGGCGTTTTCATTCAATGTGTCAAGACAAAGATCTGGCTAGAAAACTGGATACAGAGATAAAGGCACCACGTACTGCTTCTCGCAAGACTCATCAAGGCAAGGCGCCGAAGGGGAATATTTTCGGAGGACTATTTATATTCCACTTCTAGACAGCATAACGACTGACCTGAAAGACCGCCTATCTCCAGATACCTTGAACCTTTTTGGCTTGGGAATTTTTATGCCAAAATGCGAATATACGGAAGAAGACCTTCTTAATGTGAAGAAGGCAGCAGAATTATATACTCATTATCTGGGGGTTTCTGCTTCCACAGTCGTTGCAGAGTATCAGCTATGGGTTTCGAAGTGGAGAAAATAGTTTGAAAGTGCCCAGTTCTGTGACTTCTACAACCGAAGTTTGTGATAATGACCTCTATCCAAATATTAATATTTTACTTAAAATTTTGGCAGCCCTCCCCATAAGCGCCGCGACTTCAGAAAAGTCATTTTCCACTTTAAGGCGCCTAAAAACTTGGTTAAGAGTAAATATGTCAGAAGATAGTCTGACGGGCTTAGCCCTCTTAAATATAATTCCCGAGATAACCCCTGATGTCTCGAAAATAATCACCCGATTTTTTAAAACGAATAGAAGACTACCTTTTAGTTTGTAATTGAACTTTGTGTTCTTTTTTTATTTTATTAAAAAATATTCCTATATATTTTAGTTGTTTCACTGGTAAAGTTGCTTCTAGAACGGTATCTGAGCCAAGTTGACCCCCCCCCCCAAATCATGGCCTGGTAGTCTTCCCCATTAGCTTTACGCATGTTCCATGCCCAGTCCTTGAGGATTAAATTTAGCTCGCCTGTAGTTGTTGTCTGGAGTAATTCCAAAATTCCATAAATTGCTTCCAGATCGATGTGTGAGTTTTCTGAGTATTTAGTGGAACACTATTTTCCACAGCCGCATTAATTTTACTTTCGGAAACATTTCCAAACCGATTCATTTTGAGTTTCAGTTGAAAAATTAATAAATTCGTAAGCGTTGTTTGTGATCTTTGTTGTTGGTAACGGTACATAGCAACACAGCATAGAAACCATCAAGTTTGTTTTTACAAGGCAACTTGTCAAACATGCATGAAATTTTTTCGATTCTTTTTCCGGAAAAACTGCTGACAGCTAAGTTGACAGTTGTTAAGTAATTTTTCCATTTAAAATTTATATTTGACATACCAATTCTTGATAGCGATTGGTCAAAATTAATAGGAAGGAAATAATCAGTAGTAATACCACAAGTGATTGAATTTTCGCGATAAGTCTGTCGATTTATATTATAAGGAAACTGAGTTGCTTGAAAACACCACGAGTCCGCAGGAATTATAAGATAAATTCAGTCACGACTGGAATTTTATTAGACTATTTCACAAACAAAGTGAAAGGTAAAAAATTTGAAATTCGGCAGAAAATCTAGTAAATTGCTTCCAAACGTACTCCCTAGATTTCTTCGTATTTTTCGCTACATTTTCATCATTTTTTTCATTGATTAATTCTATGGAATTTATCCCAAATCTGCTCATTTTTAAATGCGTGCACGGCGGGATTATTGATATTTGACGTTTAACTGTCACATACACAAAACTGAAAACACCGAACTTGACAGGCCAATCAGGATCAAGAGTCAAGTTTGGTGTTATCGATAATCCGAACATGACTAGAGCTCCTGATTGGTTCATTTGACAAGTGCGTGAAATAGTCTCTTAAATTATAAATCTTATTCCTTAAATCCTAAGTTTTTAATTGTGTTTCTGCCTTTACAGCTACTTTTTTGGTTGGAGGTGAAAATTGTTAAACATTAGAAACGAAATTTCTTGTTAGATGCCTATGAATTGGTTTTTCAGTTAAATCTTGAGTATGTTTGCGAACTAAACAGATTGATTAAAAACGAAAAAAGAGCAGGAAAACTTGGAATTTTGAATTTTTTATTGTCCTCAGTATACCAGTAAGTATAGCCAGAGAGGATTCATCAAATCCGCACTAAGGGCTACTAAATCTAACATCCGAGAATACATATGCAGCTGGGTCAAACGAAAACAAAGAGAGAGGTGGAATTAAGTCCTCTCATAACACAAAACTGAAGAACTACTAAAAATGAGCAGAAATCAAATCAGGACAATAACAGTCCAATGAGAGGAAAGCTGCATAAAATATGCAGACAATTGGTGAAGGGACAGAAACGGTCAAAAATATACTGTCAGATTGTCAACAGTCAACCGGTGAAGAGCCTGTTCATTCTGTACAAACTAGTACAGGTGACTAGAGATTCGGAGTGGGTCTTGTGAAACTAAGCCCGGAGCACACAAAAAGTCCAAGATGTTGAGGTGTAGCTGGCGATAGGTACAGCATCCGAGCAAAAAAATACCAATAGGGATAACGAGGAAAATGGCAACTTTTTTAACGAACTTAAAAAAATTATTTTTATGATGAGTGGAATAAAATGTATGTTTTCATAGTCCCAGCAAGATCATTTGATTTTTTATTCTTATATACAGTTGCAATTTCACAAAAATGTCATTGAAAATGTAAAATTGATACGAGGTATTATGTGAAAATAAAAAAGGCGGAATTGGACAAAGTAATGCAAACATTAAAATATGGAGTGTAGAAACAAGGAGAACAGATTTGTATAGGAGTCATGTTGAGCCGGGCTCAACGGTTGGAACTAAGCACAAAACATGTTGAGTATGGTATGCTGAGTCTGAATGTATTGCTGCAGTTTAGCGGTGGATCATAACCTAACTTTCCAATAATATTCTGCCAGTTTCATTGGATTGGATAATCTTCTGAGTTTATTTCCATTATTATTGTTTATTACCAAAAAACACAACGTTACTCAACCCAACAGTTTGACAGCGCCAGCAACCCAACCGTTGAGCTCGTCTGAACGCGCCCAATGCTTCCAGCGATAACAGTGCAAAAACCCACCAGAATAGTGCTAATGTAAGAAATGTAAATGAAATGAATTTAGCAACAGTAGACAGAGTGCGCCTAGTTAAGCTTACGTAACCTTGTAACATGTCTATCGACCTGTTTCGATTTTACAGAATAAATCCTTTTAATTAGCGCTCGTCGTCACTAGCCACTTCCAATTATAGTTCTGTGATCCCAAACTCTTCAACCCTGGCCGTTAGACAATTGACGTCTGCCAACGGACGCTTCCATTTTTTGCACAACGCCACGTGAAACACCCCTTTCTGTTATCGACCGCCTAAGGGGACAGATCATCTTTCGCTATCTTTCATATCTTAAGTACCTATCTTATGAATTTTGCTGTGGTAAGTTCAAAATCATAATTTATAATTAATAAGCTTCTTCTAAAGTACTGTCTGATATAATTTTCGTATGCATTCTTTATTTTTTCACAGAGATAGACGAAATTAAATTCAACACGTGGTCATAAACTGTTCTTTTATACTAATATGGTAATTTTAAGCCAAATATTCTTTTATAATTCACTGTTTTACTTTTATACACACATTTTCAAGCTTTTTCAGTTGCGAAATAACTCTTTTAATTATAAAATAACATTTTTATAAATTACTGTTAACCTATAAAATATTCTTTCGTAACGCCAGTGCCGGTTCCATATATTTCCTAAGCACGATATTTTTTCATATAACTAAATAAATAACTTTTTGCTATGATTAGTTTCTTTCGGATCATTAGTATATTTTTTTAATTTAGCCGATAATTGCTATTTTTACTGTTTTAACTTGGAACATATAATGTTGGAAAGCTTTCAGTAAATTAAATAAATTTTTTGACTTCCAAATAACTGCCTTCCTTTTCTTTAACCTGAAAAGCTGACCAACATAATGTGCCATTACATTCAAGTTCCTACATATCCCTGATCCACCTGTACTTCTAGGTAAGCACAGCCCCTAGGCTAGGATACAACCCGAGGATATAACCCTAGGCTAGGATATAACCCAAGAATTTAACCCGAGAATATAACCCTAGGCTAGGATATAACCCAAGAATATAGCCAAGGATACAACCCGAGGATATAAAGCCAAGGATAGAACCCCAAAATACCGCTCTAGAACAGAACACATCAGTTCAGATCAAGACCTGACTTCTTCTCCAGGAAACCCCTTCATCTAAGCTAAGTACCTATAAAAGTACAAATTTCTCTATTAAATTCCGTTGTTCATTTCCTGTGGCAGAATAAATTGTAAATTTGTGTTAACTCTATCTTTCATTTTTCTAAATCCCCAACTATAAAAGTTGAGGGAGATACCGCCCGGGGTCACTTTTCTTTATTAACTTTTATCTAAATTCCATAAGGCGTTTCTACCTTTTCCGCCTTAGTTTTTTCATTAGTATTTTTATCGTCAAAAAGGTAGTGGCGCCCTCAACTTTTACAACCCTTCTGTTATCCTTGTGCAGCATAAACTTGGGGTCGAATCACCCTTGAGAGGAGTCTCTAGCCGGAGCCCTTCGAGCTGGTGCCCTTTGTGGGGTACAGACATTTACCGTTACAAATTGGCGCCCAACTAAAAGCAACATTTACCGTTACAACCTCTACCGTCCAAACTTTTTAAAACAATTGAAAAATTATGGGGAAAATGTGTATTGTGAAAAGATGTCCAAGTGGGTATAAAATGATAAAAAATGTTACACCACATTATCTGCCTTTTTCCCAGCAAACAGTATGGAAATATTTATTCAAGTATCTATTTTTTACTTTCATAATTTTCTCAATAAATCAACACATTCATTTGTTGAATTTTTCTTGTCTTGTCTACTTATCTATTCTACTCAGATAGTTCCTTTAAAATCTACCTTCTGCTACAGTAGCGCCCCTAATTTAACGCATTTCGACGGGCAGTTTTTATATACAGTGTTGGTGATCTCTAAGTCCACTCTTTATAATTCAAATTTCCCGTCACTCTTCAATCTTCAATGTCACTTTTAGTTCAAGAACATCTTGAGCGATGGCCTGTCATTTTTAAATCTCTAAAATTACAGTTTCCTATACTTTCTTTTACCTATGGACAGCATTATCTAGATACTTTCAGGTAACTTCTACTGAGTTACTTTGTGTAAATTAGCACTGTTGACTAATTTTGCATCATTTGACCCTCGTAGCTGTTATTCCAAAATAGAACCCGTTCAAAATTTCACCAACATAACTTTTAATAAGAAAATATAAATATGCATGATATCAGACTTACACCTACGGCGCTAATAGTGGTACCTGCATGATGTTTTTACCGAAACGGTACTGTCGGTACCATTCGCAAAACAGATACCTCCTACTGTATTTTTTATGAAGAAATTTAAAGGCATTACGTTGACGTAGTTGATTCTAATGGGAACGTTCAATGTTATGAAATACATAATTCTTTATAAAAATACTGTTATTAATTTAGTGTTCACAGACGTGAATATAAATTTTATATTATTATATTTAATAATAATATATTGCATTTTATTTTCTAATTATTTGTTAATTGAAATAGGAAATATTAAAATATTCTTTTACTGTAACATATTAATTACCTTGTTTGTAAATAATTTATTTCTGTTATTTTTTTATAACTTCGTTATAATTTTTCTGATTATTATCAAACTACCTGTACCGTAATTGTTTCCCTAAACAAACATTGTTCTTGTCGATGTCAACATGAGAATCCATAAGTCTGATGTAGCCAAATCCGTACTATATGATATAGGTGGTGTAAAAGATTCGCAGTCAACTTATGCTGTGTTTTAGGTCCGTATATTTTTATAAGATACACAAGAATGAGTGGTACATATTATTTATGAATTATTGCAAGTATCCATTATTTTATTATGAAATATTAGTAGAAATAGATTGATGACTGAATGTGGAGTAGATTCATACAAAAGTAAAGTAGTACTTGATGTTTAGAGATCACATTCAGTAAACTAGCGTTTAGATCTGTGGTTCTAACAAAAAAAACATAATTTATATGACACACGACAACAATTTTCACCAACAAAAGTTAAAGGTAGGCAACATTAATTGCAGCATATGCTTGAACGTAAAGTACGACCAGAAATCTAAGATGGTAAATCAATATAAGCCGACGACCCTCATTATTACCTATTCTTCGAAATATAGTTAAGCAATAAAAGTGTGTGTCCTTTAAAAGATTCCCAGGTCCGGATTAAAATATCTCATGAAATAGTTTGGCATTTTAATAATAGTAGGCTCTCCTCTTTTTGGCAACGGCATAAAAAGAATGAAACTGGTATCCAGTGTTACAAAAAGACTTTAAGGAAGTCTCTTTTACAAAACTCACTAGTAGCAGAAAAATCATAATGGAATCTATGCGCCTTAAGAAGTGGAGATTTGAATATTTATTGGCAATAAACGAATTTAGAGAATATGGTAGAACGGTAGTGTATTTGGATACACTCGATATTCCAAACAAAAGTTGGGTAGATTCATCTGACTTGTGCCAAACTAATGCGCCGTCTAATAAAGGAAAACGCATTACGATACTGAAAGCATGGGACATGCAGTGCTCAGACTTCCTCCTTATCACTGTATGTTTAACCCAATTGAACATACATGGCATCAGCTTAAATCAGCAGTTCGAAGAAATAATAGTTCAACTGTGGTAGCTCTTATTCAAACAGAAACTGCAAACATTCCTGATAGCAGCTGGGCCAAGTGTGTTTCCCATATTAAAAGGGTGCAAAAGTCATATATGGATATAGAACAAATTCCCAAAGAAAAGTTTATTATCAATTTGGATGACGACAGTGAAAGTGAAACTGATCTTCGAGAGTTATTTTGTTTATAAATACCTTTAACTTATATACATATACTTATTTGCAAAAAACAGCAGCTTCACAAGTGTGTGTTTATTAAATTGAATTCTAAACAACTTGAATTTTATAAACTTGCTGAACTATAGTCGCTTTTATTATCGTAATGTTTATAAATGCTTTTGTATTGTATATCATATATTATATGTATATACTGATATGGTTTGAATAATAATAATAATATGTCTATAATAATTCCATATCTTTTTATAAATTAAAATTTTATTTATGTATTATTTTTAGTTTTAATACTTATCTTTGTTTATCAAACTAGCTCAGTCGGAAATTATCAAAATATTTATTTTATTATTTATTTATATATTTTTTTATTATGATTGTTATGAGACTCTATTATATTATTTGAATATTATTTTGTAAATTTATTAAAATTATCCCAGGGAAATTATATTTTGTTTGTGAGTTCAAATTTTAGTGAAGCCAACTCTGTCCTTTGACCTTCAAAAGGTTCCAACGCCGATAACCAGTGTCGATTGTAAAAAATTTATCATGGATATAAAAGAAAACAAACACATTCAATTTTAATAAATGTTCAACAAATGAAACGTTCGATTTATTATTTAAATCTGTTTAACGGCTTAATCAACTTCAAAAATGGTTAACACTCATTATTTCTTATCTAAAATTCATTCACTCTCTCATTCACAACAAAATTAAGATTATACTTATCAGAGTCTATGGTTTTATATTTCTATGGTTTAAAAAACTACAAAGAAGAAAATTAATTTTTATATGAAGAAGTGATATTTGACAAATTCTATAATAAAATCTATGGTCAATATCTCTTTGATTCTTTTGAAAATTTTTATCAGTAAGTATAATCTTATGTACCTAATACTTTTTAATTTTGAATAATTTAAAATTTTTACATCAACAAATTCAACATTTAATTATATGGATAAATGATACCTGACTGTCTTTGTATTGTAATTAAGTATTCATTACTTTTCTTTTCTTGAAGGTCAAACTGAAGTTCAATTCTCAGCAGTCCTGGATCATAATTCTGGATCACTTGGAAAGTTTTTTTTCTGTGCTGGATAAACGATTTCAATATTTTTCTGCTTTCCACTTTTAATTAAAAAAAATATGCCTTGGTCATAGGAATGTATTAAGTTTTACTTTTCACTTACTTATTTGTTATTACAATCACTTTGTATTAGTTGAGTTTACTTTATATTATTTTTTGAATATTTCTGCATAATTTTAGTTTTTTTAAATTTTTACCTTTAACAAACCCTCTTTCCTTCTCAAAATATCAACTTGTTGTTGATTTTTTCCTTTGTTTTTTCAACAAACGCTCTTAGATTTTATTTTGAAATTATTTCTACCGATGACTGTCTTTGAAAGATTTAGTTACTAAATTATTATTGCTATTTTTAATTATATTGATAGTTTATTTATGTTAAGTTATATGATTTATTTTATTTTATCTATAGTTCAATTTTAAGTTATAATTTCCTTGGTGGTGTTTATTTTATTTATATTTCAATTTTACAATCATCACTTTTTAAATTGGTACTCTGTTAATCTTTTATTTTAAAGTTTGTGTTCCTATTTTACTGTTTGTCATTGTATGACCTTAATTATTCAGTATACGGGGTGTACAAAACTAATTTTACATATTATTCTTTTTTCTTCTAAATGTTTCTAACTCATACGTTTATTTTAGGTTTGTGATGGTCTTACTCAATATGTTTTATATTCTTCCACTATGGAAAATAACTGATTCTGAATATCAAGTGATAGAGTTGGTTGTACAAGCATCAATTAAATTATATGATTATTAAATATTTAAATTTATTATTGAGTAACTATTCACACCATAACAATACATAAACAATTCTCAATTATATTCAAGCGATTTTTCTTAATAATTACCCAATATCATCTACCTATAAAACAAAATTTAATGGCTAGGGCAGGTACAACTCTGCGTAGACTCGACCGCCTGCTGATAACTGGGTGATTTATGACCTTCTTAGATTTATGGTCGTACTTTACCTTTAAGTTTTTGTTCAATTTAAACAAGAACACAGTACATTCGCATCAACTTGATGTTCAGATTCAGAATAAACTTGCTTTGGTTGCTACCAAACATCATTGTATTCGGCTCGTGCTGCAAACTTTCATACTCGTGCGAAATATGCATCATTTTGAGCTTGTTGCATAATATACTTAACTAACCTCAACTAAACTCAAGTCACACACACACACGCTTTTTGTAATAAATTAAAAATGACTCGTGACTTTCTTAGTTCGATCTGCTATAAAACCGTGTTTTTAGTTTTTTAAACTATTATTTATTTTTGTTTATTTTAATCTTTAACCGAATTAAGATTCAGTAGTACTTATTAATATTTTAAGTAGGTAAATCATATCGTTCGGAAGAGGGAACTGAACCCAGCTTCCCCCTGTACAAGTCCTAATCTTGATCACCTTCGTCAATTGCTCAGTATGTTATATTCTTTTTAAAATAGCATTTTTAGCCTTTAAGCAAATTTAAATTTGGTAGTATACTTTTTAAATAATAAAAAATGTATTTTGGCTGGAGATCAAACCCGATCCTGTTTAGTCCAACGCCTCATCTCTGCAAATTTCCCCGTAATTTAAATTAGAATTGAGTGTGAATACATTAATCAATTATCCTGGTCACGATATTATAAGAATATTATTAAATTATTGTATTGTCATCAATTCTTGACAAAGGCGAATCCAGGATTTTTTTCTGGGAGGTACCCAAGAGCAGACGAGCATGAAAATACAAGAAAAACTGTTATTTACAAACTTGTAGTATTTATATAAAGGTTTATTAGTATGAAAACAATACAAAACTTACTTATCTTCTGTAAGTTCTTTTTGTTATTTTTGGGTAATCAAATCATAATATATAATTTTATCCCACACTATGAGAAAGTTGAATTTTACCAGCTTTACGGAGACGAGAAAGTTACCTTTTCTACGGCTAGCCGAGAAAATAAATTTTACGTTTCCACGCTAGCTAGCGCCCCAATTGACAAATAAACAACATCATTAAACGTCAGTATAAAAATAAATTGTTAGCAGTTATCAATGTCTGCAAATTCAATCATAAGTTGTCGTATTTTGATGTTTGTTTGAAGTTAACTTGTCAGTTATGGATCCTGAATCAGATGAAATAATGTATCTCACTCCGCCTGAAATAACAGATAAAGCTAACCAGGTCACGCTTGACTTATTACCGGAAAAATCGAAAGCGAAATACAACCTCCAATACAAGCTATTTATGGACTGGTGTGCCTCCAAGCAAGTTAAAAAATATAGCGAAAATGTAATATTAACGTATTTGTCCGAATTATCAAAAAAATACAAATCGCCAACAATTATTGTGTAGGATAAAAACAGTAATGAATTTCATATTATAAAATAAAATTTTTATAGAAAAAATAGTACCAACAATTATTGTGTGGGATAAAAAATTATGTGTAAACCACGGCAGTAAAGTGCTTTTTTCAGGCCTCAAGAAGTATCTTCTTTCGGCCTGCAAAATGCCACTTTACCGCCTAGGTATACAATATACTATTTTTTCAACGGTTCGGTAGCATTTCAGCAACCGTTATCAAGAAATTTAATTACGCACAGATAGGAGTATTATAACTTTTACTGTGTGACCTAGTTATAGACGAACTCCTGGAAGAATTGAACAGTGAGAGGCTCTACACCCAGGGATATGTATCTGACAATACTTGTAATGTGGAAAAACCCTAATGTAATATCGGAGATAAAGCTCTGAAAACGGTAGACAATGGTGTCGGAAGGAATGCCTAATGGTAAGTCCTGCAAAAACTGCGCTCATTCTCTTCACTAGAAAAAGGGAGCTAGAGCGACTAAAACTGCCAAGTCTCTTCAACGTGCAGCTATGGTTAAGCCAGGAGATCAAGTATCTGGGAATAATTCTATAATTCTGAACGCAAAACTAACTTGGATCTCAAACCTGCTGGAAAAAACAAATAAGAGGAAAATTGCTGCCAAACGGGTGATGGGGAACACATGGCGACGAAACCAATGGATCGAACACTGGCTGTACACAACTGTGGTGAGACCCATGGTTACTAAGTCTGGTGGCCCAAAACAGATAAATAAACGCTGAACTGGAACTATCAAAACTTCATAGGTTTCCCTGTCTGTGCATAACGGCAGCAATAGGGGCCATTCTCAATCTTCCGCCTCTTGCTCTGTACGTCAAGGTGGGAGCGAGAATTCCTGCACACAGGCTGGAATGCATTGGGAATTGGCACGAAGGAACTAACAGCCACAGCCATTTCAGAATAACAGATGTTATCACAAACTCGCTTTTTGAAATAATTATTATTAATACTTAACGACAACCAACCTTACAATATCCAGCTAAACTGGAATGGTTTGCAGTCGGGAAGGAACGTTGGTGTAGTTCACTGACGGATTTAAAATTGATAGAGAAGTAGAAACCGTAGTCTACGGTGCTAAGCCCAAGTGCAATATCTACGCATCCTTGGAGAAGTTTATATCCGTCGCTGACTAACGAAGTATTAAATCTCAGTAGTGGCCAATTAAGGAGAGTGATGGGATTACTCACCGGTTACTGTACCCTAAGGAAGCACATGCATACAACTGGCATATACAGGGATGTCTGTCGATTGAGCACGGAAGAGGAGGAAACAGCCCCACACATTATCTTCGAATGTAAAGCACTGACCCATTGAGGAAATAATCTCCTAGGACTACAAGTCCAGTGGAGAATTTCTCCAATAAGGACCTAGTCTCTACACGTAAACGGTACAACCAAGAGCACAAAAATCCTTAAGGCTAAGGTGCCAAGGACTCGAAATCTCTGACTAGTGGTACCGTACTAAGCAATCAATCAATCAAGTAGAAGTTCAAAATGCTCGCCACGAACGTCTTGGCAACATCCTAATCTTACTTTCTTATTATCAAGACCTAAACGGCGAATAAGCTTTGATTGTGTTGTAGCGAATTTCGGCAACCAGATGATTTATCTTATTTTCCTGTGAATTTTTGCAATACATTTAAAAACTATAACATTTTTGAATATAGAATGAAAGACCCCTTAAAAGATATTATCACTAGCTCCTACATCTTGTAACTGTCACAGGTCAAATATATGAATGACATTTTTTCGTGGTAGGATGTCAATTCATAATCTTAAAATAATGTTTCTTTAAATATGTAAGTATAATAAAGGAAATAATGAATTTATTTCATTTGCTTTTCCACTCTATATTTGTCAGTACCTACCGAATTTATTTTCCGTTAAAAATTTACTTTGTCGATAGAATAGAGGAGAGGATAAACTGCTCATTGCAATTTTGGTTTTGGTAATTTGGACATCATGTGCACCATGGACTCATTGTACCATAAAACGCTAATATTTGATTCATGATTGCGCTAATTCTTGCCAGTTTTATGCTAATTTCAATTGAAATAAACAGTTTTAAAACGCCCAAAACCTGACCCTGATTATAATACGAAATCCAATGAGCAAAGCTTGAAAAAAACTTTTGTTACCTTGAACAGTTTCAATGTAAAATACTGTGATGTAACTAAACTAGATCCTAGTAATTTTTTTGATGTGATCTGTAAAACTGAAATACTTCTAACAACCATTGTTATATTCTCTTTGCTTGCTATCAAATTTTTTTCAAGGTAGGTACCTGTGTAACTTTAATAATTGAGAAAATTTCCACTATATTGATAGGATATCAACTGACTAGTGACAATGACAAATGCCTGAAGGATACATCAGATTTCCCTTCATGACCTTTTAAATAATTAAAATCGCCAGATTTATGCCCGGTTTCAAGAACGCCTATTAAAAATAATTAATGATTAACGACTAATCAATGGCTCATCAATGAAATAATAACTCGTTAATTGTTCATTAATAAACCATCATTTACTCATCAAAATGAACGAACAATAATTAATTATCTGTTTTCTATGTCCATTATAACAAGCCATTAATCATTCATCATTGTAATGGAAGATGCATTGGCAATTATTCAATAATCAATTTGACAGTTAGAAGTTAATACATATAATAATAGCCTATTTGAATTACTTTCTCCAAAATAAACACTCTTGTATATGTACCAAAAGACCAATATCATATTTTTCTTGGCCCTGGGACGCCATATTACATTTTATTTGACAGGTCGATGGATCGCCACAAGGACTGTGTCCTTTGGTCGATTCAGACTAGAAATTCGTTAAAGTCGATAATCGAAATTTACAGCTTCCTACCGACAAAAATATTCTACCGAGGGTGAAAAAGGGGAAAAATAAGACCTATCCCAAAAACCGTTCCAGGGGAACAGACGACGAAAGTTAGAAACTTACGTCTAAAAAACGAGTTTTCGAGGTAGGGGTAGTTTTGGGGTGGGTGGTGAAAATTCCCAAAAATGCTTCCTGGGTCGCCAGATACCCGAAACAAACACTTTTAAGAGTTTTTGAGGGGGGGGGGTGGTGGAATTTAGGGGTGATTTTTTAGGATTTTCGTCCCAGGACGAACAACTATTTTAGAAGGAATTACATTTTTCCTTCTGGAATAATCAGAATGGTCAGATTCCCAGCTTTTTCGAAAAGTTTTCGACTTAGGGACTTTTTGGGGCACAAGCTGAAACTATAAACTCGGCCTTCTCTGGTAGAAGTAGTCTTAACTGACCGAAAAAACAACATATTATATAACTTTAAAAAATTTTTTAAATAAGAATGTACTATTTCATAATCATTGGGAATAAGGTGTATTATAGTAGTATTATACTATAATGAAAATATACACACTTTTCAACCAAGGAAAGCAGTAATTGCTTCTCGATTTCTGTGAAGTTTTTGCGCTTTGGTATTTTCTCCAATGGCTAAAAATTCACTCATCAGTCCGAATATTAATAAATTATTCTCGGAACGGTTAGTATTTAATAAAACGAAAATTGCAAACTTACCGTACACATATCTGTAGAATCCAAAAAAAAACCACAAAGTCAAAATAGTTTAATATAAAAATATAACTTATAACAATTATGACAGCAAACGGTGAAATTTTACAATGACATCTTCCGACAATTAATGATCAATCACATGATGAATGATTAATAAGAGTTAAATTTTTTCCGTGCAATCGGATTCCGGTTCATCATTTTTTAATTAACCATCACAAGATCAGAGACTTAATTAGCGTTCTTGCAACTGGACATTTGAATGTTACGTCTAAATTATCTGGAAAAATATTTCTGAAATAGGAATTTCCGAAGGAAGTCAGCCTATAGAATTTAAATTTAATAATTAACCACACCTAAATTTCTCTGTAATATTATGTCGTACAGTATATTCAGGCCTGCATATTTCAACCATTAGGTACCCAATTATTAACCAAGGGAGTGAAATTATAAGGAGCATCGTGTAAGCTAAACATGCTGTTCCAGATAACGTGTCTAAAATAAATGTCGTATTAATCAAATAAGGGTAGAGTCAAAAACCGCCACTCCTAAACTCAAATGTTCGGGCGTCGTCCTATCGTTTTCTCGCTCCTCGTGTTTTCCTTTGCTTCGTTCAACCCCATAATCCAGGGGTCACCAGGTTATCTGATCCTCGACTATTATATAGGACATGCAGACATGAGGAAATCTCTCTGTTCTTCCATTGACGTAGGATTTTAAAGATTTTCTTTTCTATTTATTTATTTACATCTGTAATCTTTGTGTGAAAATTTTATTTATTCTAAATTAATATTTTATAACTATCCCATATATCAGATATTATTACCTTGCTATTTTGACATAATTAGGCTCTAGATTAGCGTGAAGGTATTAAAATATTAATAAGTTATAACAAAAAAAATATATTCTAACAAAAAGAAAATGTTATTTTTTTAAGTCTGCCATGCAAGGGTCACACATTTTTTTGGCGTGTGCCAAGCAGATGGGTTTTTGACACTCACAACACATATAGAATGTTTTTCTTTTTATTTTGTCTGGAAATTGGTAATATGTCTTTTCTGTCATCATTGTGTAACGGTAAATGCCTGTACCCCACAGGGCACCAGCTCGAAGGGCTCCGGCTAGAGATTCCTCTCAAGGGTGATTCGACCCCAAGTTTATGTCACACAAGGATAACAGAAGGGTTGTAAAAATTGAGGGCGCCACTACCTTTTTAACGATAAAAAGTACTAAAAACTAAGGCGGAAAAGGTAGAAACGCCTTGTAAAATTTAAATGAAAGTTAATAATTAAAGTGACCACGGGCGGATCTCCCTCAACTTTTATAGTTGAGGATTTTAATAAAAAAAAAAAGAATTAAAAACAAATTTTTAATTTATTCTGCCACAGGAAATGAATAACGGAATTTAATAGAGGAATTTGTACTTTTATAGGTACTTAGCTTAGATGAAGTGGTTTCCTGGAGAAGAAGTCAGTTCTTGATCTGAACTGATGAGTTCTGTTCTAGGGCGGTATTTTGAGCTAGGGCTGTATCCTTGGCTATATTCTTGGGGTTATATTCTCGGGGTTATATTCTCCGGTTAAATTCTTCGGTTATATCCTAGCCTAGGGTTATATCCTCGGGTTGTATCCTAGCCTAGGGGCTGTGCTTACCTAGAAGTATAGGTGGATCAGGGATATGTAGGAACTTGAATGTAATGGCACATTATGTTGGTCAGCTTTTCAGGTTAAAGAAAAGGAAGGCAGTTATTTGAAAGTCAAAAAATTTATTTAATTTACTGAAAGCTTTCCATCATTATATGTTCCATGTTAAAACAGTAAAAATAGCAATTATCGGCTAAATTAAAAAAATATACTAATGATCTGAAAGAAACTAATCATAGCAAAAAGTTATTTATTTAGTTATATGAAAAAATATCGTGCTTAGGAAATATATTTTATAGGTTAACAGTAATTTATAAAAATGTTATTTTATAATAAATGTTTGTATAAAAGTAAAACAGTGAATTATAAAAGAATATTTGGTTTAAAACTACCATATTAGTATAAAAGAACAGTTTATGACCACGTGTTGAATTTAATTTCGTCTATCTCTGTAAAAAAATAAAGAATGCATACGAAAATTATATCAGACAGTACTTTAGAAGAAGCTTATTAATTATAAATTATGATTTTGAACCACAGCAAAATTCATAAGATAGGTACTTAAGATATGAAAGATAGCGAAAGATGATCTGTCCCCTTAGGCGGTCGATAACAGAAAGGGGTGTTTCTCGTGGCGTTGTGCAAAAAATGGAAGCGTCCGTTGGCAGACGTCAATTGTCTAACGGTCGGGGTTGAAGAGTATAGGATCACAGAACTATAATTGGATGTGGCTAGTGACGACGAGCGCTAATTAAAAGGATTTATTCTGTAAAATCGAAACAGGTCGATATACATGTTACAATTGCCAATTTGCTGCTGGTTTACTGCTACGTCCAAGTACCAGGCAACTACTAATATTACTGAGTTGCAGAAGCAACAGTTTCTGAGAGGTGTAAAAGGGCCTAGGTGTGAAGGGAAGGCCGAGTTGGTATACCGAACGACCATATTAAGCGTTCCAGCTGCCAACCCAAAAATTCTAGAATATTCTACCACTGGGAAAGGGAAATTTCAAAAAAAATTTGTCATGTTTAGGTTCGCGTTGTTTATAAATATATATGTAAACTGGGCCTCGGCTCTTCAAAAGAGGTAATTGCGTCCAAATATCGATATTCAGTTATAATATCCCAAGAGCATAGACAATATTCGATTATTCACCGAGTCACGAGACGTATTTGGCGAAACATCACGAGAGCGCAGCTCGAGTGGTGTTTCGCGAAATACGTCGAGTGAAGAGGTAAATAATCGAAAAATATTGTCTATGCTTGAGTTACGATTATATAACGAATAATATTCTAATTTTTTTTATTGATTAATATTAATATTGAAGGTACAATTATTATAATACATATTTGATGTAGGTATTGTTGTTTTCGGAATTTGTAGTAGAATTAACTGACATTTCATTGAACTTGCCCGTTACTATGGAAATGATCACAATATGGCAGGAGGCGAAACACCAAAACGATTATATCACGTCGTCAAGGGGTATATTCACTTATCAATACCTCGTAACTAAGGGAAATTCAAGGATTGTATTGGTTCATTAGAACATGAGTTATATAATCGTAAAGATCATGTCCGATTGGCTGAAATTTATGTAGGACCTCCTGATTTTACCTCAATAATATAATATTTATCAATCAATGTCATCATTGGATCAGAGATATATCGCGAATGAAATTATTGACATGCAATCAGGTGCTCCAACACAACTTTCAGCAAATCAGACATGACCTCTACAAATATCGATATTTTGCATCAAATTACCCAATTTGAAGAGCCGAGGCTCCGTTTATGGATATTTATAAATAATACGAACCTTCACATGTCAAATTCGTTATGAAATTTCCCTTCCCCAGCGGTAGAAAAATATGACATTTTTTGGGTTGGCAGCTTGGACCGAAGTCCCCCATTAAGGAACGATGGTTCACTATAAAAATCGCTACCTGGCGGTCTATTCTCAAACCTGATCTCAAACCGATCCTGATCAATTTTGTTGGGATAAACGCGACCATAGTCTACTAAGAATGGGATCCAATGAAGTGCTCCAGGAACAGTTTTATTAAGAATAGCACTTTTTTGCTGATTTCGGAAATTATGGTAATAAAACGCGTTTGGTGTTACTTTTTTTGTGATATGATTATTTTTGTTTTAAAATATGTATGTAATAATTCCAATGATAAATCATAAGAAAACCTGGAAATTGGAAATTTCTCTTCCTAACATCGGTAACCAAATTTTACTACATTCGGCTGAAATACTATACCTACTGTATCCATCAAACAAACAGAGCGACCCAAACAACGATAGATGCGTGATCACCATGCGCCTTTGCATCTATTGGCTAAAATAAATATGCCTCCATGCGCTGGCCAATCGGATTTAACTGCAATGGGCCGGCGGAATTATTTGTCCATACAAAGTTGGAGAGATCACGTGCACTATGCATGATACTGTTTTGGAACACTCCGTTGCTTGGATGGACAGAGTATAGCTACACATTTATCCGCAGTTGTATTAAAGCACTACCTGCAAATACCTGAGTTAAAGAACTCCCTATCTTTAATATACTTTTTGTGTTCATTTATTCTCGAATCATACAACAGCATCTTTTGGTGTTTCGGTTTCGATTGAAGCAGTACGTCGAAGATTGCAAGAGGTTAAACTTACGTTCACGACGACTTTGAGAAGAATTCCATTAACACAAATTCATATGCATGCTGGATTGGCATGGGTTAATGAACATGTGAATTAAAATGCTTAATGGAGGTCCGCATTGTTCACAGATGAGTCGAGATATGGACGGATACCGGATGCATGTATATCCAGTTTTATAATCGGGATCAATCAATGTTTGAAGACACGTTATTTTTATTTTTTCGTTTACAAAAGCCTACGTGTAATTAATTTATTTATTAAAGTCCTAGCAGGTCTTACAACCTAATTATAAGGACAGTAGCTCATTTAACAAATTAACTCTATTACATACCTATAATATTTTTAGTTTTATGTAATCATACAAAACATAATGTACCAAATACAAATATAAAATATACAAATATACAAATATACAAATATACAAATATACAAATATACAAATATACAAATATACAAATATACAAATATACAAATATACAAATATACAAATATACAAATATACAAATATACAAATATACAAATATACAAATATACAAATATACAAATATACAAATATACAAATATACAAATATACAAATATACAAATATACAAATATACAAATATACAAATATACAAATATACAAATATACAAATATACAAATATACAAAACTGATAGAATCAAATAATGTCTTATACTTCGGCGCTTTTTAAATATTTATACATTTCTTGCCTAAATTGTGACAACGGAATAATAAAATTGATTTCCGTCAATTGATCTACATTGTTAGCTCACCGTAGCAAGGAATTTAGAGGTTACGAGGAGATAGAAGATGCTAGAATTCCAAATGGAATCATACAACTTGTTACCCTTTGGGGTATTGAAAGGTATTAAAGGCAGTAGAGCGCTGGAATTTGTAATATTGTTTACCAACTTATACAAGAAAATCATTGCTAATAGCTGTCGTCTAGACTGTAAAGATATTATGTTAAATTCTATACGTAATCCTGTTGTTTTAACCGTTGTATAGTCCGGCCATTTTCTGTATTTCTTAAAATAAAGATATCTCAAGAATCTGTTTTGCACTCTCTCAACAGCTTCTAAGTGTACTTTTGCTTGTTCACCCCAAATGAGAGATGCAAAGTCTAACTTAGGTCTATCCAACGCGTTATACAAAATAGATATTCTGTGGTATGAATAAAAACGAAGTACATGCTAATACTACAAATTTAAGGATCTACTTCAAAGTATCTGCTCCATCATGAAGCATCTGGTCAGTTCCGGTAGAATCTGCTTAAGGGCTAGCGCATACATACAACTTTTAGTTGAACAACTGTTTTGTTGTGTATCATATGTTCAAAAGGATATATTAAAGCGCACATACTGTCAACTCGATAGTTGCTCGACAAAAAAGTCAAAAAGCTTTATCGATTTGCTTTTGATTTGAAAGTTGGACAACTATCGATCAAGCGCTCAATGACTGCGACTGCCAGTCTCGTATAAGCATTTGAAGAGGTGCTACGATTTGAGGAGATAAAAAAATCGATTGTATGCGCACATCCGCAACTAAATTGTTTAGATGAGTAGAAATCACGAACATATTCTGATACACAACAAAACAGTTGTTCAACTAAAAGTTGTATGTATGCGCTAGCCCTAACGATGAAGTATTTACTACACTGCTTGTACTACAAGCCTTGTAGTATCTGCTTTTAGCCCGTAGTATATGCTTCGACATGTGCAGCATCTCCCATTCCTTCTGCTCGGGGAGCAGGTCATGACAAGTTTATTAGATTTTCTGTTCCATCGTTGTTGTTACACAAAATTGTCGAGACTACCCTCGAGACTACCCGAAATATTATTTGCTATTTTTCTTGGTTGTCAATTTAATTATTAAAAGTAATAAAGTGTGTTCATGATTGTGTAAAATGTCTTCAGATGAAGAAATGCCCCAGCAAGAAGAGTCCCAAAATGAAGATATACAATTAGCATTTGTTGTAATGCTAGAAGATTTCAAGATACTGCTGGATAAAAAAATGACACCTGCCATCAAGTATGCAAAAGATACAGCCCTTAAAGAGTTAACCAATATTTATAATAAAAATACAAAACAAAATTTAGATACTAAACAAGAATTAAAAAAAATTAATAATATGAAAAGCAAAATAAAGAAAATTACGGATATGACAGCAACAGGAAATAAGAAAATTAAATTAAATGAGTGGCAACAAAAATTTTATGACATATGGAAGGGAAATGAGAATCGTCATTAAAAGAGTGCCAGGTAAACTAGTAGCTTTTTTGTGTAAAGACATGGTATATGTGTGTAGTATGTTTCTAGTGTAGTCTAGTTTGTACATACGTATGTTGCAATGTAATTATTTAATACGTTTTTTAGGGGGAGTGAGTGCAGGTACCAGTGGAGATGAAAATGCAGATCGATTTACTGATGAGGAGGATAGGACACCTTTTAGTGATGACAACGAATCAATTGAAAAATTGCAGAAAACATTACTTATTAAACAAATAAAGGCTGCTATAGCTCAAGAAAAGGCCGCTATAGCTCAGGAAAAAGCTGCCAAAGCTGTAAGAAAAGCCGCAGGGGCTGTAGAGCAGTTTGTAGAAGATTACTTTGCACGACAATGCGAGCATTGAAAATAAGTGAAAAATAGGACTATTAGTGTCTTTTAACTACATACTTAGTTACTTTTGTTAAGAGAGATTTAAAGTTTACGTTTTATTATTCTGTACTTAATTTTATTAAGTTTCATTATTATTATAAAATAAATATTTATCTAAATAAAAAATACAGGATACCAAATTTTTTTTATTGATTTACTGTTTTAACGTTGTCGGTACATCAATTCTGCAATTTAATTACGAAACTGTATACCTCGGCGTCTAATTGCAGCATTATTTGGTTCAGCATATATGCAGGCATAACTGGTTCTTCTTCTACATCAATTTCTTGAAAATGTTCATATGCATCGTTCAAAAACTTGGCACAATAATGTAAAATAAATCCATACATGATATATCGACATATTCTATCAGTTTTAAGTCGAACTGTATACTTTAACATTGGAAATCTCCTTTTCAACTGCTCAAAGCATCTTTCTTTAATAACACGTTCTCTTGCATGTACTTTATTAAAATATCTTTCAATATTTGTTGCCAGATTTTGGAATGGTGTAAGCATCCAAGGAGTTACAGCATATCCGGAATCACCCAAAAGACATACTCTTTCTTGATTGTTGTATATAATAGGATAGGTAGAAGAATTATACCATATTCTAGAATCGTGGACAGATCCAGGCCATGTTGTATCCACGCTGGTAAACATCTCTCTACTGTCACACGTGGCCTGTACATTTATTGAGGCAACTCCTTTTCTATTAATATATTCGTCACCATGTACAAAAGGTTTTAAAATTTGGACATGAGTGCAGTCAATTGCACCAATAACGTTGGGTACTGCATGATGTACTGCCCACTCATTTTTAGCTATGTTAAACATATCGTCTGTAGTAGGGAACTTAATCCAATACTTTTTCTTGCTGCAGATTGCACGTGAGACTTTATCGATAATTTTTGACACCGTTGTTTGATGAATTCCAACATCAACACTAACACCTTGCTGAAATCCTTATTATATATTTGGTGTACTTTCTTTTATTTTTCCTATTTTTCTATTTAAACATACCTAAGCTTCTTAAAAACACTTCCATTTGCTGAATGTGTGTAAGCGCACAGCCTCTAGTCTCGTTTACTTCTGTCAGAAATGTATTAACTAGGTAAAATACGTTTTCCCTATTGAACCTAAAAGAAAAACAGAAATAGAAAACAATTGACAAGTTATACCTTATTTTCTGTTATCGGAACATTTTATGATACAAAATATCATCATTAACGTGTCGTCTTGCACTGTATATTTTTCTTCTGCGTATTCCATCCATTTTCAAACAAAACTAACCGTAGAATTCTCAAGAAGCTGCTATTATACCAACTTCGCTAACGTTAAGCAAATACTAGAATTTCTTCTTGAAATCTAAGTATCTGCTGTAAGAAGTCGCTACTTCAAATTGCAGTAAATACTTTAGTCATTTTCACGAGAGTGCTACTTAGAATAGTAACTTCCGGAAAAATTAAAAATATCTACTTTGAAATGTAGTTTCTTCTTAGTTTTGAAGTACCTACTTTATAGAAAATGCTAATACTTCTAGTAATAGCATGTTCTTCGTTTTTATTCATACCAGTCTTGTGACAGATCATTCACAAACAAAACAAACAATAATGGTCCTAAGTTAGATCCCTGCGGAACTCCCGAATTAGCGTGATAATTTCCAGAAGTATTCCCTAGATGTTTCACAATAAAGTACCTATCCTGTACATAACTTTTAAGTAATCTTAGTATATCGTAAGTTTTTTTTCTTCAAGCGTATAATAATATCTATATTATTTTCGGCAACACAGATCGTAGAAATAATCTATAAAACTAGCAAAATAATGAACGCTCATTATTGTACTAGTAACAAAATAATGAGAAACGATAGCAACGTCTTATTATGGGCGTTGTAACCAAGTAGACAGGAACTGTCATTTAATTTGTATTTAATTTGATGTTTGTCAGTTTTGAAAAGTGTATTGTAAAAATGTCTCAAGAAAAAGAATTTTAATGTACACCTCCGGAATTAGTCGAAATAGCCACTATTGAAACACTAATTCCGACGAAGTCACGAAAAGTGTAGGATTTTGCTTATGAAAAATTTATAAAATGGCGCAAAGAAAATATCTGTTGCCGAAAATAATATAGATATTATTATACGCTTGGAGAAAACATAGTATATGTCACTCGTAGCAGAAGACCCAGTTTGCACAGCCTCGGCTAACGCCTCGGCAGTGCAAGAATCTGGGCTCAACAATAATGATAGCCTTCTACTCCTAGTAACATAATGCACTATTAACAATATGTCGTGGTTTACTTTATCAAACGCTTTCTGGAAGTCCATTCCATTACTGGAAGTAATGTACAAAATGTATACCTGTTGAAAGTTGTATTGCATTGCCCTGTCTCTCGACTATAACTTTTGGCGGGTGCACTCCTTTCTAGAACATTCTAGTAAATCGTTTTGTTTACGCATAGGACGGACTTGGAAGTTCAAGAATTTTCCAGAATTGATAAAGATTATATATACGCGGGTTTTTGAGTGCGTTGACAATTAGTGAATCGGACAGTAAAGAGTTAGTTCACAGAAGTTCTTAGTAATCGGACAGTGAATGAAATAGTGAAGATAAATAGTGTAATATTCAAGTGGTAAAAATAAATTAGAACTATTATAAATAAATAAATAAATAAATTAGTAGACATTAAGTAGAGTCTGTATATAAATTAAGTTTAATATGGTTAGCTTAGGTTTTTTGATGAGTGGGTCTATAAGGCCCTCCATTGCGACTCGCAAGAGTCTATTGTGGCTCACACCTATTCAGATTTCACCAAACAAATTCAGCTTCTTAACAAAGCCGATTAGTTTATTTGGTGAATGATATTTCAGGTCCGAGGGCGACAGAGAATCCCTGCCAAACATCAGATGTCTGATTCGAGCCGTGGCGGGGCAGGCACAAATTATATGCTCTGCTGATTCATCATCTTCCAGACAAAGACGGCAGGTCGGATCTTCCAACAGTCCAAGTTTTAGCATATGATGATTCAGATGACAGTGGCCTGTTAAAAAACCTGTTAGACAACGTAGGACATGCCTGCTATAGTCTAACATTTGAATGGAGACATTCTTCGAAGGATGTATGAAAGCCTTTGAATGAACCAATCCTGGTAAATTATGCCATAAGTCTAAAGCTCTTCTTGCCGTCCGGGTATTCAGTGTTTGTTTGGCAAAACTTATTGCGATGCCAATTATTGGTTCTGGTCCGATAGAAACACGTACGGCACCCTCCCTTGCAAGAGAGTCTGCCTTCTCGTTTCCTTCCTTGCCAGAATGGCCAGGGATCCAGACCAGCAATACTTTATTGAGTTCTCCTATTGAGGAGAGTCTTCTTTGGCAGTCTAAAACCAATTTCGACGTTACACGGTGAGAGCTAAGTGCTTTCAAAGCCGCTTGGCTGTCCGAGAAAATTTTTATTGTTCTATGTATGAGATTGGCTTGCTCCAATCTCTCCACACATGAAACAATGGCGTAAATTTCCGCCTGCAATACGGTTGCATAGGATCCTAGAGAGGTTGAGATTTCTGTCCTAGGTCTGCGCCCGTATACACCTGCAACAGAGCCTGAGGGTGTTTTTGAACCGTTTGTGTACCAACAGCTGTCTGCTCTTAATAGTTCATCCTTACGGAGGACCCATTCATCTCTATTTGGAATTAGGACGGTATAAGGAAGGCCGTAGTTTACTGTTGGAGGCATTATGTCAGAGGTCATTCCCAGAATACTGTGACTTTCAGTGTCCACTAGCATTCTGCTTCGTTCTGTATAAGCCTGATTTGTGCATTTAGAAATATGCACAATTCTGTATGTTGTCCATCTAGCATCTCTTTCCAAAAATATATGGAGAGGAGGTAGGTCCAGAAGGATTTCCATGGCTGCTGACGGTGTGGAGCTGATAGCACCAGTAATTGCCAGGCAAGCCTGTCTCTGTAAACCAGAGAGCTTTGCTTGGGCCGTTCGCTGTAAAGCTTTTGGCCACCAGGCAATAGCTCCATATGTGATCATTGGTCTAACGATCATCACATATATCCAATAGATTTGTTTGGGTCCCAAGCCCCAAGATTTTCCACAGATCCTACGACATGTCCACAAGGATAGTCTGGCCTTATGAATAACTTTTTCCAAGTGAGCGTTCCAAGTAAGTTTCATATCTAGGATAATCCCCAAATATTTTACTTCCGCTCCAAATGGAATAACCTCACCATTGTAGGAAAGTGGTGGAATATCCTCCAACTTTCTTTTCCTAGTGAAGGGAACTATTACAGTTTTACCAGGGTTAACAGACATCTGTTCCCTCTGACACCAACTGTGGACATCGTCCAACGTCTTTTGGAGGATATTATATGCTACCCTTCCTGACTTGGTCCTTGCCAAGATGACAAGGTTGTCTGCATACGCTTGCAGTTCTACCCCTCTCCTTCCGAGAGCGCTAAGCAAGTTATCTATCAAGAGTGACCATAGTAGGGGAGATAGTACTCCGCCTTGTGGGCAGCCCCTGGAAACCTTAATGCTAATGGTCTCGTCCTGAAGAGATGTAGTGGCTGTCCTATTAGTGAGCATGGCATATATCCAACCGGTAATGGTTGGTTTGATGCCCTTTTCAGTCAAAGCTGAACCAATGGAGGTCGGTAGTGCATTGTCAAATGCTCCTTCAATGTCAAGAAATATGGCTACCGCAATCTCCTTGTAGTTAAGGGATTGTGCAATTTTCTCAACAAGGTTGTGTAACGCTAAATCTGTTGATTTGCCAGTTTGATAAGCATATTGGTGGATGCTCAGGGGGGAATTATATAAAGCTACCCGCCTGATGTAGCAATCCAGTGCTTTTTCAAGTCCTTTAAGCAGGAAAGATGTTAGGCTAATTGGTCTGTGCGGCACACTTTTGGTATGTAAACCACCCTAGGCGTCAACCAACTGGGTGGTATGTAGTTCCACGCCAGACTAGCTCTATACAGTTTAATGATGATGGGTAAAAGTAATTCCAGTCCGTTTTGCAGCAGAGCTGGAAATATTCCATCCTCACCGGGAGATTTGAAAGGCTGAACAGATTTGATTGCCCATTCAACTGCCGGTGCTGTGATAACTTCCTTGGCGGCCTCCCAATCGATCTTTTTTGGCCGCCTTGCGCCCTCAAAGAGCGGAGGTCTATTTTTATCCAGAGTCAAACTTCCAGGAAAGTGATTTTTAATCAAAAGCTCTAACGTTTCTTTTCTAGAGGTCGTGAAAGTGCCATCAGGTCGCTTCATCGACCCAATCTCGGCAATCGACTCTTTAGAGAGAATCTTGTTGATTCTAGTACTACGAGGTATATCAGAAATACTCTCACAGAACTTTTTCCAAGACTCCCGCTTTGCCTTTCTGATTTCTTTATTGTAACTTGTTAGAGTAGTTTAATATAGTGTGTGTGTTTCTATAAATAAATAAATAGTAATTGGCCATAGTAGTAGTGTGTATAATTTTATCCCACAAGTACAAACTATTTAAATAAATAACAAAAACATTACAGTATAAAGGAAAGAGAAAGGACCTATACTTCACATGGCTGGGGAACGGTCGGGATTTTACGTTACGCTACTGGTACTATCGTAAGTTTTAAATACCCCATTGTTTAATATTTTATTATTAAACAATAGTCTTTATATAAATAATTTCCCGAGTGCTCTAACTGCAAATACCTGAACGATTTGGCGTCTGTATATTCCACAACGCAAAAATAACTAAGAAATCTTGTCTGGCTTGTCTGAAACGTTCGCAATATCCGTTTTCGTACTATTTTTCACGTTACAGGTTTAAACTCTCGCTAAATATAACTTACGAGCAAAAAACACATGCAAGGAATTAAAACATTCATAATTCTTATGTTTTATGTTTTTGGTCTTGTTATTTCCGTTATTTAGCTGGCAAAAGTTATAATTCTCCTAACTAAAAATGTCTAGACGTATAATGTTCGTGTTTGCAATGCTTACTTTTGTTGCAATGGATAATTTTTGAAGTAAATTGGTTTAGTCACGGAAATATTCAATAACGTGCAAAACGGATTTAGAGTATTGGTTGCAGTATTGCTACTATAACGTACGTATACCGGAAGGTATCGGAATCGAAGAAAAATTTCTTATAGTTACTGAGCTAACTTTAAATTCTGTTTTTTAATAAATTATCAAAGTTTTAGATAGCAGAGATTCAGGAATAGTCCAGAGTTCAGGATGTTTATTGCTGTTAAGGAAAATAAATATTATACAGAATGGGAAATTTAACTGGAACAAATTCTGTAACTTGGTTTATCGCAAAATTCCTGAAACACATCAATTTTTATTAACAATTTGGCATATTACAAAGAGATTTGTTCATCTTTTTAATTGTCTGGGGGGTTGCAGACACCCTCAACTTTTTTTTTAAATGGAAGGTAGGTTGATTAATTTTTTATTTGAAAGCTTTTTCAATTGCAAATACAATTCCATTTTTTTTGTTACTTTTTATTTATTATTGTCAAACTGTCGAGCTGAAGACGCCATCTTAGCCGCATTATACTTATTATTGTTTTAACAGTTTTCCTTTATTTTTCGTGCATTATAATTTTAAGTGAAAAATCCCATGCAAGGAAAGTTAAAATTAAAATATATTTCCTAAAACGTGAATTTGTTGCCTACTGTAATTTTTAATAAATCTTCAAATATGATCTTTAGTAATTTATTTCTGAACTAAAAACTTTTCCGCACGCGTGAAGAAAACACGTGAAAATTCCATTTTTGGTGCGCTGAATAGGCATGTAGAGATGGTGTTTTCAGTGAGGTATAATGAAAAATAAATGATAAATCACACTAAAATAATCTGTATTAATCAGATTTCAATACGAATTTTTTTATACAGACAACGGCAGTCTAGTATACGAACTAAAAAACTAAAAAATAGGGGAAATTGATAATGCTCCCGTTCACCACTAGTACTAAATCAGTATTACCGTTCATAGACAAGCAAGAAGCGACAGTTTCATTTCAGTTCGGCTTCAGTTGTGCATAATATAATTCAGAATTTTGTATAACCAGGTTGTTTAAGTTCTGTCCGTCACAGAAATTGTCGTCGTCCACTTAAGGTGGACAGAAAATTTTTGGAGATAATGGTTTGTCCTCCCTTTCTAGGGAGTAAATTACTGTTGCAATGCATTCAAGTACTACAACTGCTAGAAGAATTCTAAACAGAAATGAACATCGGTCGTACTATGTACCAAAAATGAAATTATGACTTAGCACCTTTGATTGATTTTTTAGGAAAACATGAATAAAGGAAAAAATCAATTAGTGTTTACCGTAAACCAACACCCTAAAAATAGGTATTTAAATTTTGAGTTCAGTCGCGTAAAGCGTAAAAAGAGAGATAGTAAAATCAATAAAATCAAAAATCAAAATCATTTGTACTATACACTGTTTTTAAACTAGGAGGAGCAATTTGAGAAACCTCAATCACACCACTAAAAATTAGTAGATTGAGAGTGTGTTCCGAAAGGGTCGAGTTCAGCATTTTTGAACTAATTGACAACTACGTGACATACGAATTGTATTGCTCGCAATTGTCATGTCTAGAATTCGAATCATCATTGGCGAAAGTAGTAACCAAATGTCACATTATTGTGAACAAAATGTTTGGTTAAAATAAGTAATTTATGTCAAGTTTGATGATAAATAAGTTAGAAAATGCAACTCTATATTTAAATTATTCTCTATTCACATTTCAGCACAAACTAAAAGTCAACAGAAGTTTTGATATCGAAAAATACCATAAAATTGTACTATAATGTAAGTAAAACTTGATGTAATAGTTATTTACGTAACAAGTCCCGAAAGTGATATTTTACGGGATGAGTAGGCAGTTTCCGTAGGCGAGTCCTGGAAGCCTGCGAGTACAGTACATTTGCCGTTTTTGTAAAATACAAATAATCTACGATGTGGTGTGTTGGATTGACTTAATGACAAATATCTTCTGTATAAAGAAATATCAATAAATTTATTTTGACAAACGATGTTCCGTAAATGTCATTGCTAAGACCGCCTACATAGATATTGAAAATTATTCCGAAAGTAAAAAAATCGTCCCGAAAGTCAAATAAAACATTACGGAAATAGCTACTTTCGGTACGATTTGTGTAAAGTTTCACTTTCGATTTAATAAATCATACCGAAAGTTCTATTTTCGGGACGGCTGCAGAAAAAAATATTTACAAAAATAAATATATTATTAACAAGAAAAAATAATCATGGGTTCTGTTTATCAAACTGAATGAATAATAAAAATAGCACTTAACTTGGTTGGAATATAATACTCAGTTAAAAATGTAACCACAAACGCAAAAAAGGTGTACCTAATAAAGTTTGAAGTAATGAATATTTTCATATAAACACAAAACTGACAAATGTCGTTCTCAGTTGTATCAAAAGAGCTGTGTGAAACATGGAACAATCACTAGGCTGCAGAAATGCCAACTTGAATTCAAATCGCTCCTCTTAAAAATAAATAATAATAATAATAACTCAACTGACATAATTTTTAAAAACTTAACAATGCGGTGTTAAGGATTTACCGAAACTAGCTTTAAATATACCAATGCTATAAGATCTTTAAAATAATTGAGAACAATATTCAAAAAAGTTCATATCACATATCCTGTGAACGCGACAAATTTTGTTTGGGTGAAACTTCTCGACCTTTAAAAACCAGAATAAATTAACACAAAATGTACTTTAAAGATAGGGTTTTCTATAAGTCAGATATTTGCGAATATGATTGGGAAGAGGTGAATCAGGTTCAATGGGATTTAGCGAACATAATGGTATAAAAATAATCGTTAAAAATGGAAGAATAGTTCACTTCTCATTATTTAAAAGTTTTGGAAGCAAAAAACTTTCCTAATTAATTTTTTTGTCTATAAGATAATTTTAGTTTACAGTATCTTTATTCTTTAAAACATTAAAAATAATATCAATATAATAATAATCAATCACTCTTAATACCATCTCTATTTTCTAAACACCAAAGTCACACATTGGTGTACCTGTCAATGAACTGGCATATCAGCATGCCAAGACAGATTCAAGTTCTGCCACAATTACTTCTCATATCCATATTTGCAAGGACATTAATGCAGAAGCAAAAAGAATCGTTAGATATATAGCCCGTTCAGTATTAAAACCGTTGCACGTCACATCTGTCATAACTGTACTATGTTGCCAAGCCATTGAAATAATATGAGAATCTAGTATATGTCAAATGAAGTTTATCAAATATTCTAGGTTAGGTTTAGTTATTGATGGTTATTGCGTGCAAAGAAACTTTGACTTATTTCAGTTACATACAGAGATGTTACATATAAAATTTTAATTTGTATGTTAACCGTACAGCACTAAGGAATTCTTATTTTAAAAACTATGGAATTATTTTTAGCACTAAAAAGGTATGTATGGAATAGTTAACACTTTTATTTGTATGTTTATACCACACACTTAATTAGTGAGAAGTTATGGAACTATTCTAGTATTTAAAATGCATGTATGTATAAATAGTATCAAGGAAAAAATATTATCTAATATAATTTTTAGGTTACAATTACCTAAGTAGATGTTGGCTTCTAAAATGTTGTCACTACAATATGAAAGATTGATGTAAGGTTTACAGACAAATTATAAATAAAAAAGTTCTGATAACCTGGATCTACCTCCTTTTTAAAGGTAGGCAATTTTATTTTATATTTTGTTGAAATAAATCTTAATTTTTTTTTTAGAAAAGCCGGGATGTGAAGCTTTAGTGTGTAGGTCATTCTCAACAAGGAAAATCATCCTGAGATATATGATCATTGATCATAGCAAAAGAAAATTGTGCAGCAAGCACCACCACAGCTCAAAAAAGGAGAGCAAATCCATTCTTTTCTTCGAATGAAGGTATATGCGAATGATTGACTAAATCGTAGCACTGAAATCAATACATATTATAATTATCAGTATATTGCTGAGTTATTTATCACTCCATCATCTTCTAATCAATCCAAATTTATATTTACCATTTTGTTTTAGCTCTCCAGCATCTACCGCAACTGAAAGTATTGCTAATAAATGATTGATCGAATGAGACCTTTCAATTCAATAAAAACTATTAAATTAATTCTTTGTAGTTTTTATAAAACTTTGTGATATACACATGTACCTTTAGAAAATGCTGCCTGAATTACTTATTTTGAATAACATGATTAAAATAAAATAATAAATAATGCCACCACAATTTTTATGGAATTGTTTTATTAAAAAGAAACATTGCAAATTTATAAATTAGTTACTACACCGAAAAGTTTGTAATACTATTTTTTTAAATAAGGTAGAACCATAATTGTCAAATAGAAATCTTTCAAATTTGAGAGGTTCACGGACAAACCAATTTCAACCCGCAACTTCTGGAATGCATCTATCGGCTTGCTTGGCAGTAGCCAGTATTAACTCAATAGGATTTTTAAAAAGATGGTAGGTAATACTTTGTGACTATACTGTTCTATCATATCCACAATGTATTTTGTTGGGGGGTTTGTTTCTGAAAAAAACATTTATTGAAAGGGCAGTATTCAAATAACCAATTCTTTTCTTTTCAAATATACCTATATTATTATTTTTGTAAAAATAAAAGTAAAACAGCATTTATTGTCTATTAGGTATAATTTGAAGTAAGACTTTTGAATGTATTAAACTAGTTGTGTAGTCTTCTGAATTCTAACATATAATTTGCTATATCACTGTTCAAATACAGTTTGTATCTACTTACTATAGGCTGTAATATAAATAAGCTCAGCTTCAACATTTTTTGTTGATTGAATTCTATATTGTGTCATTAACGTAATATTATCGAAAAGCATTGTCCATAATAAGAAAGATTCAATAGTAAGTAATTGGTTTTCAAACCATTTAAAAACATGTTCTTCATTAATTTTCCCATGATAATAACTCATCTGAGATTCATATAAAAATATACTTTCTGCTCCATCAATATAACCATTTTCATTCTTAGCATGTAATACAAAATATCTAGAATAAAAACAATTTTGCATTCTAAAATTTTACATTATCATTGTAACATACCTTTTGACATGAATGCAGCTTACAGAACGGGTAATTGTATTAGATGTAGTCAAAAAAAAATTGTAATAATAATAAAAAAAAATTTAAAAAAAAACCTAGTCAGTGATAAGAATATTTTAGAAATTCCCTTCACCTTATATCTGTATATTTTTAATTGTGGTGTCCGAAAATAATATTTATGTAGTTATATTTCCTTAATAACATTTTATTGTACTTACATACAGGTAATTTTAACTAGTAAATTATTCCTTTATTCACTAGGTACATCGATGTATCATTTTCTAATTGTATTTTATTTTATATGGTGAATAAAAATTATTATTATTATTATTATATTTTGGAAAATTCAGGATTCATTAATAAAAACAAATGTATACAGTGGTTTATTTTTGTTGAAAGTTCCATAAGTCCTCTTTGTGGATGTATCATATTTTAGTAAACTACTCAGGAACATTCTACATTTAATAATTATTGTTCTTCCTTCAATTACTGCAGTAACATTCCTAAAGTGACATGATTATCTATAAAAAAATGTCCATGTATTATTGCCAAGTATTAAGAATAATGTAACAGAATATAATAAATACAGTTGATTGGGTATAATATTGAACTTATACATACTTGCTTCATAAACGCTGTAAATAGTATCAGGAGTAAATGCATCAACTATTGCAGTATTATTAAGTTTCATTTATACGTTTTTTTGGATTTGACTTTAACTTTGATAACTCATTACTGCTTGTGAAAAATTACTCACAGTTCTAACCTTCCTTATCTCTGCACAGTTCTTTGCAGTTTTTGTCACATCATAACCCCAAAAATGTCAAGACGTCAACTGAACCTGAAATAAACCATTTTAATCGCGGCAACAGCGCGCATTTTTGCCAACATAAAAAGTTTTTATTAAGACTGACGTTAGTTTGAGTTTAATATTTAATTAACCTACGAGCTGTATTTGATATGAAATTAATTACGAAACCTTTCTTTAAACATATATTTATATTCTTTAATACAATGCGACCTACAAATTTCAATATTTATTGAGTTTCGAGAGGCTTAACATAGTGATTGACAGATGATTGACAGCAGCAATCGAATGACATGATATAAACGAACGTCTCTTTTTCGACACTTTGATGACGTGCAACGGTTTTTGTACTGAACGGGCTATATGTGGCAACTCACTGGAGCTCTACCAATACTCTCCTACTATCTATCCGGCCAATTCTCAACACACCACTGTTTACTCGCCCCACTGGACTCTCTAGATAAGAAGTATCAATGTTACGAAGACTTCGAATAGGTCACACCAAAATTACACACAGCTACTACTTAACGACCTCAAGCAACAGACCTTCCTGTCAAAGCTGAAAGTGCTCACTTACTGTGAAACACATTCTGGTTGATTCACATCCTAGGGGACCCAAACCAAATTGAGACAACACTAAAATTCTTAAAGAAAATATCAGTTTATCATAAACTTTAATCTATCTTTTTTTCATCTTTATCACTATATGAATGTTTTATACATCTGTAATAAGTTTTTTCTGTAATCGCCCCTGTGCAAGTGGCCATAGTTGCCGAGCACGTTAATTGAATAAAAAAAAATATATATCTTTTTTATTTACTAGTTTTATTCTAGAATCCCCCGTACTATAAATTGAGAAACATTTTTTTTCTTCATTTCTTTCCTTATTTCCACGTTGTTAATGGATTGATCGATAAAGTGATGGCACGAACGATAATTTTCAGTCTCCTAGCAGATGTTGTGTTACGTACTGTTTATTTCCACATCTAGTTCCAGACATGATTCACTTTCCCTTAATTAACTATTTTAATTCGTAGTGGTTGCAGACGGAGGAGGGGTTAACTTAAATCAAATTGGGGTTTTAGAGAATGCTTTTAGAACAGTTTTTAAGGATGAGGGTCGTATTCAGTCGTAACATTTTGTCTGCTATTTTTATTTAAAAAAAATATTGGTTCACAAAATGTTTTTTATTATATTATTATATTTATAAAATATTATTTTCACAAAAAAACTTTTTTCGTCGACTTTTACAAAAAATCATATTTTACGTACTAACTTCCGAATGAAAAATCTACTATTTTTGAAGGCAAGTATTTTTCGTCCGCTAAAACGTTAACATATCCAAACTTCTGCAACATTTTTGAAAAAACAAAGCGTTGGGTACAAAGTGAAAAAATCTAGAGTATTTAGTCGAGATAAAATAAACAGTTATAACTATACTTACTATAAATAGTCTGGAACTGGAAACAATCCCTTGATAACTGGCTGGACACAACAAAGTAACTTTGCTGGAGGTGCCAGGGCATAAAGGAAATGAGATTGCAGATGGTATCGGAAAAGAAAGAGCTTGTACTCCTTTTATCGGACCCGAACCATTTTGTGGTATCCCAAAAAGCCGCATCGTGGAAGAAGTTCGAAAATGGGAAAAGGAACTTAGTGCAGCCTGCTGCAAAGACAGACAAAAAGGTTAATATACAACCTTCTGCTTACTACGCCAAATTGCTCTTGGAGCTTCAGAGAAATCTGATCTCAGAGTAATTACAAGAATTCTCACTGGACACTGCTCACTCAGATACCATCTCAGAAGCCTAGATCTCAATGAGTAAAATATAGATGTAGGGTATACACAAGATCTTAGGTCGTAGTGTGGTAAGACCAACCTGGCCAATCGACTCCCTTGTAACCTAATCTAATGATTGTGATCTTCATTTTGAAAAAGTGCACGTCAAATTTTTATAATATACTACCTTACTATGCAATTATGAGAGAAAATTCACAAAAATATTAAAAATGTAATTTTAATTAAATTTTTATTTTACAAAAGATATAACGTTAGAGTCCATTCCAAGATATTTCGTTTAAACTTTACACCAATATGATTGGGTGTATTCCTGTTTCGCCTGTTCCCGTTTCGCCTGACATTTAAATTAGGTACATTTTGGTTGCGTTTTGCCTGACGACAAGATTGAGGGAAATTTATAGTTGCGATTCGCCTGACCTGGATTTTCTAGATATAACAGGTAATAAATATGTATAATTGTTGTAAGTACCTACCCCGACCGTTTCTTAACAGGTTATGTTAGCTACTTAAATGTTTAGAAAAAATAGCCTACACTGTTAAGCTTAAGAAAAAATAAATTTTGTTAGTTCAAAATCATGTAAATATGTATATATTATTGTATTTTTTCCCAAATTGACGGAACATAAAGCGAATAAACTTTTAACCACACCAGTAATTTTTTATCAACTATTAAAAATTACTGCCAGTCCTGAGTCTGGATAAAGTGGGAAGGGAAGTTGCTTATTTTAATACCTACTATAACGAAAAATGTATGGTCAGGCGAAACGGTACCACCATTTAAGCTGTCAGGCGAAACGGTACCACCATTTAAGCTGTCAGGCGAATCGAGAAATTTTAATTGGTCAGTCGAAATGGGAACAGGCGAATCGGGCATAAATCCATGATTGATTCAAAAGAAAAACCCACAGCAGGTAGGCGTTAATCCGATAACATGATAACAATAGCACAACACACAACAACAGCGAAAAGATAATGCCTAATAGTATAATTATTTTACAACTGAAATGTGATACTGAACCAGATTTAGATTAATTAGTTAGTTTTAAATAATATAGAATTAGTTCATTAGTTATAAGTAGGTAATGTATTGACGTAAATGATTACAAAATAAATTTAATTTATGTTTTAGTATCTAAAATTTAGCGACTACGGATCTGTTAGTGTTTACTGTACAATGAGGGATTTATAAACTTTTAATATTAAATCCTACCGTATCAACGAAATATTGTGAAATACTTTACTTCGTTACAATAAATACTCAAATTGTTGGCCATTTGTTTGTTGATAACGATACAATCTCGCTTCAAAACAACGAATGGAATTGTTGATCATATCTGGAGTAAAAGCGGTCTTTCAGATAGTATCAGAGAAAAAAATTGAGAGGTGTCAAGTTGGATGATCTTGGCGGCTATTCATTACACCTCTTCGACCATAATTTGTTTGGTTTACTGGACACCGCCCAAAATTATAAAACGATTAATGTTCAACAATAAACCATAATACTATATATATAATAATAATAATTATAATAATTCTTTATTTTCTTTTTGACAAACAACAAAGTTTGTGTAGAATTAGTCACAATGAAATCTTAATCCTAATCTAAAATTGACATGCAAATTATAACTAAACAATATCTGATAAAATTTCAAATCATAATGCAAACAAACAAATGAATAATTATTTATACATTCACAAGTTTAAAAATTCTTCTATGGAGTAAAAACAACGTTCAATTAAAAATGGTTTTAAAACTTTTTTGAATTCTATTAGTGTAGTACAGTTTCTGATGGTTAAAGGTAATTTATTATAAAACCGTTGCCCTTATATAGCCGGAGATTTAAAATGAATATTTCGCTTAGATAAAGGTATATGTAGAACATTACAATGTCTTGTATAATCTATGTATAATCTATGGACTTGTTCATTGGTCTTAAGATATTTTATTTTAGTATAAACAAACACACACAACTCAAAAATATACAAACACGACAATGTTAAAATTTCTAGCTTTTTAAAATAAACATGGCAGCTAGTGCGCCGAGAAATACCAGCAATACAACGAATGCTCTTCTTTTGAGCTATGAAGACATCATTAAAGCTAGTACTAATTCCCCAAAAACATATAAACCATAATGTAGGCGAGATTCCGCCTGAGCATAGTACAACATTCGAGCTGTTTAATTGTTAGAACCGACCGAAGGTTTCTAAACTGATAATTAACTGAGTTTAGTTTTGAGATCACTGTATCGCAGTGTTTTTTCCAATTTAGGAATTCATCAATAAATAAACCTAAGAATTTCACTGAAGAAGCGTGTTCTATTTGTTCATGATCAAGTTTTATATTAAATTTTTGTCTTTGCTTTTGCCTATAGTGAAAATGAACCATTTGAGTTTTTTCTGCATTGAGGTGAAGTGAATTTTTACAAAACCAACTGTATAAGCTGGAAAAAAGATCATTACATTTACTTTCTAAAAGGACTTAAGAACATTAAACGAAACAACAAATAAGTGTTACATTGTTATATAAAACATTTTTGTATCTTGTTCTTTAGTTAACCGTGTTTGTTGAATTCGTTTTTTTTGTAATAGCTCTTTATATTACCTGTACCCTAGTGGCATTACCTCGAGAATGTAAATTCAGCTTTAATTTTCTTTTATATAATGTTACGTTTCCTACAAATCCCCAGGGATCGAAATATTTTATAAATCTGTTTGAACATCTCGTTATACTGCTTAGACATGCATTTTACCTCAAATTATTATATAAGTCAGTAAGCGATGAATCACATTTTTCCGAATCCGCAATCAATCCGAATTGAGTTTCTTTTAGGGAGCTGTTCCCCGGTTTGGCTTTAATTTCCTGTCTGTTTGGGTTGCCACCAATATAAAGGGACAAATTTCTCCCTATTCTGTGGAAATGCAGAAAAAGAAGAGCATAATCGATAGACATAATGTAAACAGCAAAAAATGTCGATACTTACTATTAGAATAATAAATCGTAGTTTTCAGCATTGAAAAGTTTATTTTAGACCGAAATAGTAGTATTTTTCACGTCTCTATTTAGTCATATGTCATTAGGAAATGAAATTTATCATTCAACATTCAGCTGTTTATAACAAAAACATCCATTGAATTTCTATGTTATTTTTTCAAGCTTAATAATTTTGGATATAGACAGAGGTAGACCAAAATAATCCTGGGATAACAACATAGCCAAAATATTAGAGGAAAGAGGGAAAACAATGATAGAAGCAAAACAATGAGAAAATAGAAAATAATGGAAAACTTTTCTTGAAGAAACTTCAAATTTGATATAATCAAATTCCCTTCAACCTTTCGGTGTAGAGAGTTTTCTTAAAATTTGAAGTTTCTTCAAGAAAAGTTTTCCATTATCTTCTATTTGTTGCTAATTGTTTTGCTTCTATCATTGTTTTCCCTCTTTCCTTTAATATTTTGGCTATGTTGTTATCCCAGGATTTTTTTGGTCTACCTCTGTCTCTTTTAACATTCCCATACATTTTTAACTAGTCTAGTATCCTCCATTCTCTGTAGATGTCCCAACCAGCTCAGTTGTCTTTCTTCTATATAGCCTAGCATGGATTTTATTTCTAGCTCCTCTCTTATGTCTACATTATTTATTCTGTCTCGTTTTGTTATTTCTTCCACATATCTCAGGTATTTCATTTCTATAGCTTGTATTCTGCTCTTCATTTTTTGGTCCAGTACCCACGTTTCGCTGCCAAGTATCGGTCTAAAAACTGTTTGGAATACTGTCATTTTGGTTATTTTTGAGATTTCCTTCTTATTAATAAATCCAGGTTTCAGCATGTGGTAAGTTTTTATGGCCTTTTCTGTTCTTTCCATAATATCCCTTTCCTGGTTACCAGTGCTATCAATTGTTGTTCCTACGTATTTAAAGTAGGTAACTTGTTCGATTATACTTTCGTTAATTCGTATATTCAACCTTTCTTGATTTTTTGCTATCATCATTATTTTTGTTTTATTTGCATTTATTTTCATTCCGTTCAATTTTAGAGTCCTATTCCATATGTTTCTATTTTTTTTGAAGACCTTTCTATGTACTGGCCATTATTACTAGATCGTCTGCAAATGCACATTCACGTACCTACAGAAAGCCCCTGTGTATCTGTTTTGGTTCGCTTTATTATGTGGTCCATGAAAATATTAAATAAAGTTGGACTTAGAGCTCCACCTTGCCTTAATCCCTGTTTTGTCTCAAATGTTTCAGATGCTCGGTTATTTTTGATTATATAGTTTATGTTTTTTCTGTAAATACTTTTCATCATTCCTATAAGTTTTCTATAAATTTTCCTTATTTCTAGTATGTCCCATATTTTCTTTCTACACACTATGTCAAAAGCTTTCTCCAAGTCTATAAGTGCGAAGTATTCTTTGTTTTGCTATATTGTTTTTTTTCTATGGTTTGCTTAACTGTAAATATGTGGTCGTGTACACTTCTTCCAACCCAGAACCCACTTTGTGCTGGTTCTATATGCATTTTTAATTTATTATCAATAATTTTTTCGTACACCTTCAGGGCTGAACTTAACAACATTATCCCCCTGTAATAGCTGCACTCTCTAACATCTCCTGTTTTATGTATTGGTAAAAGTATTCCTGTCTGCCAATCTTCTGGTATTTTTTCTTCAGACCATGATTTATTACAAACATCTAAAAGCAATTCTGTTCCTTTTTCTACCAAATTTTTCATCATTTCTGAAGTTATTTTATCGTGACCTGCAGCTTTTCCGCTTTTTAATGTCTGTGTTGCTTCTATAATGTCATTCAACGTAATAGCATCGCTCATTTCTTGGTCCTTATTCACAGACTCCGTTTTTTCTAATGATTCTTCGTCAGAAGTAGTAACTAATAGTTTTTGAAAATATTCCTTCCATCTGCCCATTATTTCAATATCATTTGTTAATATTTCTCCTTTTTGGTCTACAATTGTCGATGCTCTTACTATTTTATTACCTCTCATTTTCTTTATGGTTCGGTAGAACATTTTTTGGTTGTCCTTACTGTTTTCTTCCAATTTCCTACCAAAAATTTCCCAATTTTTCTGATTTCTTCTTTGACTACATTTTTGACTATTTTCCTTTGTTTTTTATATTCCTGGTAATTATGTTCCGTTCTGTTATCTATATATGTATTCCATTTTTGTTTTTTAAATTTAATTTCCTGACTAATTTATTGATTCCACCATGACGTTTGCCTTTAGTTTTTATTGGACCTCAATATTCCACAAATTTCTTTTGCCGATTCTAAAATGTTGCTTTTAAAGTATTTCCATGTTTCTTCAACACTTTTGTTTATTTAATTTTCATATGTAATTTTTCTTTCTGTGAGTTATATGTATTTTATATAGCTACCTCATCTTCTCTTAACTTGTATGATTTTATTGTTTCGTATATTTTTTTTATATTCCTTATTACTTCTGTTAAGTTTGTTTTTCCTTTTAACTTTTGCTACCACCATGTAATGATCAGTATTTATTTCCGGTCCTCGCATTACTCTTACGTCATCTTATACTAAATTCCTATTATCCTTTTCTACAAGAACGTAATCGATTATAGATTTTTCTGTGTTGTTTTTCCCTTGTCTTGTATACTTGTGGATGTTTTTATGTTGGAAGATTGTATTAGCGACTATAGGATTATTTATTTTACAATATTCTATTATTCTTGATCCAATATTATTTATTGTGGATTCTCCATGTTTTCCAGTTTCTCCATCATTTATTTGATTTTTTGCCTACTCGTCCATTTAAGTCCCCTACCACATATATAGTTCCTTTGGCTGTCTCGATTACTTCATTCACCATTTTCCAAAATTTATCTTTTAAATTTATATTATTTATAAAAATTAACAATATAACTAAGAATGCATGTTTAAAATGGAAAGACACCAAATATACTTCAATAACATCATTTTTAGAGATATGAACGAATATTATCCAAAATTTTCAATATTATCTTATTTCCAATACCTCAGATGCCAATAAATCAAATTAATTTTAGGTTTGTGGTGAGTGGGTCAATTTGGCCCTCCACTGCAGCTCGCAACTCTATTTTGGCTCATACCTGTTCAGATTTCACCAAACAAATCCAGCTTCTTAACAAAGCCGATTAGTTTGTTTGGTGAATGATATTTTAGGTCCGAGGGCGAGAAAGAAAGAGCCTGCCAGACATCAGATATCTGATTTGGGCCGCGGCGGAGCAGGCACAAAGTACCCATATGCTCTGCTGTATCATCATCTTCCAGACAAACATGCCTTTAAATGAACTAATCCTAGTAAATTATGAAGGACAGTATAAGGTAGGTCATAATTTACTGTTGGAGGCATTATGTCAGAGATCATACCCAGAATACTTTGACTTTCAGTTTCCAACAGCAGTCTGCTACATTCCATATAAGCCAGTTTTGTGTATTTGGAAATATGCGGAGTTCTTTATGTTGTCCATCCTTTATCTCTTTTCTGAGAAAGGAAGTAGTTCCAAAAGGAATTCCATGGATGCTGACGGTATGGTGCTAATGGTACCAGTCATTGCCAGTCAAGCCTGTCTCTGTTTGGGCCGTTTGTTGCAGGTGATATCATCTATTCATCCAGTCTGCTTAATGATTGAAGATTGATACAGATCATCTCTGGAAACTTATATTTAATCCAAGATTTTATTTTTAATAAAATTGTTATTTAATATTTGATTATTATAAATTAATTTTAAAATATATCCAGATAGGATGAGGACAAAATATATCAAACAATGATAAGACCATGAGAAACATAGTATACATGTGAAACATGGAGTATGAACAAAAAGGAAGTGAAAAATATTTGGGGAAGTTAAAGCAGAGGAGTTTTGTCCAGTAAACAGTTTGCAAAAAGTACTCGAGCAGGGAAATCACCATCTAGCATCACATGAACTTTTTGAAGGTGAAACGGATAGAGGTTTTCTTTTCTTTATGAATAATATTTCAAATTGAGGATTTAGAAACTGTAGGAAACATAGGCACGATTCTTCTAGTACTAAACTACGGATTCTGTTCTATTCCGCCCAAAATATTTTCTACACCTCTGTAACATCCTGGTGCCTACCAGTTTCAGTACATTTAGGAACTACTGAGCCAATTTCTCTTAGGCGTTGATGGAGAGCCGTAAATGTTGATCGACTGGGATGTCGTCTGTTAGGAGGCTGTACGAGCATATTCTTCATCGGAATAATTAGCCATTTTGATAAAAAATAAGAATTATTATACCTTTTTAATCCACAGACAACAACAATAACTCTAACTTCAAAGCTATTTGACGTAATGTCAATTCTTGTTAATTTGTCAACGACAACTAGATACTGTGAAGATCGTTTAGTAATCAAATAACGATATCGAATGCCAAAAATACAAAAAATTAAAATTGATCACATTCTTTTTGGAAAATACGTTACAGGTTTTGAATTTATTGTAAAATTTGTCAAAAAACTGATACACAAAAAATGTATCCAAATTTACTCGTTGCCCTTCCCATGTTGAACGCTTGTGATGTCAATAAAAAACGCGGGTTTGTACTTAGTAAACAATTTATCACTGCATGGTTATACAATGTACCAAGTGGTTTTTTTTATATATGCTTAAAAAATTGACTCAACAGCTTCATCTTCAAAAGACGCTACCTTTTGGATAAAGGTAATAATAATAATAATAATAATATTTTATTTACCATGTAAGATACAATGCATGTACATATGGCTAGTCACAGAATAATATAAAAGTACAATGTCAATAGAATAGAATTAATTACAGAGAAGAATCATTAAAACAGACTACAAAACTACACAACTAACTATTGTCATTAAAATATGGCCAAAAGAAAAGAAAAAGGTACAATTAACATAAATATGACAAACAAACACACAAATAAAATATTTGGCTAAAATCAAAATTAAGTTGCATTAAAAGATCACTGAATATCCCCAAATTATACAAAGGTGTCATTAAGATACTCATCTACAGAATAGTAAGCTTTGCTAAGAAGTAGTGTTTTTACCTTTCTTTTAAAAACCTGTAATGCAAGTTTTTTTACTTCCTCAGGGAATTTATTAAAAAGTATTATACCCATATATCTTGGACTATCCCTCGTTCTTGAAAGTCTGTGTATAGGGACCTCCAATACCCACGAATTTCTCGTTTGGTATCTGCCGGTGTTTATACTTCGAAAGCACTGAATATTTGTCTTTATATACATTACTAATTGTAGGATGTAAACTCCAGGTAGAGTCAAGATATTGAATTTGGTAAATATATTTTTACAACTGGTCCCACGTGACGCTCCTTCTATGGTTCTTAGGGCTCTTTTTTGCAAAATGAAAACCCTGTCTGCATCTGATGATATACCCCAGGCAGCAATACCATAAGACATAATGGAATGTAGTTGTGCATGATAGTACATTAAGACAGTACTTTTATTAAGTACCTTATTTAGTTGATATATGCAGTAACAAACTGAAGAGACTCTTTTGCATAAGTCATCAATGTGATTTTTCCATCTACAATTTTCTGAAATCTGCAAACCTAAAAATTTTGTACAGGAAATTTGTTGTAAGGTTCCTGATGTTTGTTTAACAAGAAGAGAGGCATTCATGTTGTACTTGTTTGCGAAATTAAATCTAATAAAAGCTGATTTCTTTGCATTACAAAGCAGTTTGTTACTAGTGAACCAATTCTGTGCATTTATTACTGATCCACTTGCTCCATTGATTGCTGCATGCATATTTTTATCACCTATGACTATAGCAGAGTCATCTGCACACAAAATTGAATTAATTACCATGAAGTCATTCACATAGATAATGTAAAGAAGTGGCCCTAAAATGGAGCCCTGAGGTACTCCGGTGTTGCATGTCACTTGTTTTGACTTCATCTTTTGCACAGTAACGTAATGCAATCTTTCTTGTAAATAAGTTTTAAACCAAGTTAGTACACTTCCTCTGAAACCATATCTATACAACTTTTCTAACAAGATTTCATGATTAACCAAATCAAAAGCCTTAGTTAGATCGAGGAAGATGCCAAGAGTTCTATTGCCTGTATCAAGATAGTCGTAAACCATATTTAATAGATTAATAATCGCATCTGTTGTGGAGAGATCTTTTTTAAATCCAAACTGGTTGTTATTGAACAGTTTATATTTGTCAAAGAATTTTGTAACACATGTCGAAACATATTTCTCAAAAACCTTAGAAAATGGACTAATTAGAGATATTGGCCTATAATTCTCAATATTCTCCCTGCTACCAGCCTTATGTATTGGTTGAATTTTTGAGATCTTCAAGATTTGAGGGTAAGTACCTTCTTCCATCGAGCAATTTAATAAAAATGATAAGGGTTGGGCTATTAAAGAATTAACACCTTTTAAAAAATTAGTAGATATTTCATCGACCCCTACAGAAAAGGAACGTTTTAGATTATTGATAATGTCTTCTATATCATAAATACAGGCAATTGTAGGCATGTTGGACCTGAAAGATTATCTGATAGAAGACCTGAAAGTTGATTGAAGTAGTCTATAAAGTGATCAGCCATCAATTTGGGATCGTCAACTTCCTTATTTTCAACATTAATGGATTTTATAATATTATTAACATTAGCTTTTCCTTGTATGATACCCCAAGCTGTCCTAACTTTATTACTGGAGTTTGCTATTAGCAAACTGTTATGTCTTTTTTTCGCTACACTGAGTAGATGTCTGTACAATTTTTTATACTTTCTAAAGTACTCTTTTGTGAACTCATCACCATGTTTACTTAAGTGATATAGATCTTTTAAATGCTTTCCAGAAACTAGAAGACCTCTAGTTAACCAGGGCTTCCGTTTCTTGTTACACCCAGCTACTTTTTTTCTTTTTACAGGGAAAGATAGATCAAAGTAATATCTAAATTAGGTTAGATGTACATAAAATCACATCTAGTATCTGTAGTTTGAATTTGGCTGGAGAGTTTCTGTACACCATGATAAATACTCAATACTATTAATTGTGGAAATAATGTACAATGTTTAAAAAATAAACTGAAATGCGTTCAAATAAAAAAAAAACGTAGAGTACAGTTATGGGACTGCAGACAGAAGTAAAAACACCAACAATCAATCCCTTTTAAAAATTTTATCGTAAGCCTATCGTAAATGGATTTTTTTACAAATAAATTCAAATAAATTAACCCTCTTTAAAAATTCTATCGTACGCCCATGGTAGATGTTAGTTTTACAAATAAATTAATTCCTTTTAAAAAAAATTGTACGCCCATGGTAGGTGTAAAAAATTTACAAATATATCATTAACCCCTTATAAAAAAAGTACACATATATACACAGTATACATTATAGCTCATGGAAAGCGTGACGATGATTTATGCAACACTATATACGCTTCATTGTTAATTGTGTTGCATAACCAAAAGTATTGTGTGTTGCATAAAAGCGTGACGAATGACCAATGTATTGTGTGTTGCATAAAAACGTGAAGATGACGAAACATCCATGTTTTTTCTTCACCCGAAAAAAGTGCTCAACGCGCATAAAGAAGTTTTCTCTTCAAAAATAAGAAGTGTCGCATTCGCAGGAAAACTAGTGGATATATGCTCACATAATTATTAATAATATTTGGGTTATTCCCCTTGTGATAATTAACTAAGTTTGCATGTTTAGTTGTATGTTAATTCTGGACAAATAATACCAGGTTAACCTAAATTCATTCAACTTTTATTTAAATGAAGTAGGTACTGGGTAATTAAATTGACTTTTTATTTTTTGGTCTCTAATACGTTTATAGGTCAACTTTTAGATACATTGAATAAATGAGTTGCTATCATTTGCCGAACAATGCCGAACGATCAGTGGCGTAGTTAATACCTACTTAGAAAATATTGAAGTAGCTAAAAACAACAACACAAGAAACTTTAGGATTTACAAAATATTCAGCCTTAAGAAAAATCATTTAGATATGATCAAAGGGGAAGTTTCAGTCATTTATTTTGGATACATGCAATTTTCACAGAGAGAAAAATTATGGCGCAATTTGAAATTTATAGTTAAATATACTAATGAGGAAATAAAAATTCCAGTCGAAAGCAAGGGTTATACATTATTTTGGGAATATGTCATAATGGGGGCGAAGAAAATTACTGAGCAACTTAAAATTTATAAACAAGTTTCCTTTTAATGAATGAAATACTCAACGCAACTAGGAGGAAAATGACTTAGCTAAGCTCCAAGGGGTATTTACTTAATTACAGTTTCCTGTAAAATTGTCATATTTTAGTCAAGCGTAGTACCAATAGATCGAAGATAATAGAATTAATACTATTATAACGCCTTACAAAGTTTTTGAAAAATACTTTTCAAAGAACAGACCATTCACTAAGAAGCAACAACTACTTTCTCGGGCTATAAGCCCCGACAGACATATTACCTTTAACATCTCCAAGGGGTAGTTTTATTGTTATTTATTTTGGAAATATGACTATATACCCCAAGAGGGGGTTTAGTCGCCGGGGCGGCTTTTTAGATCCAGATTTTTTGGGGGGGATCGGGCCCCATTTCCAAGTTTTTAAATCAATTTAATTATGTTCCTCCACTGTTTCCTGTCGGTTGTTTTCGCCTTCCAGTTTCGGATACCTAGACAGTTTATGTCATCTATAACATCCTGTAACCACGTTGATTTTGGCCTCCCTCTTTTTCTTTTGCCACTTGGCTTCCACTCAGTCATCGCATAAATTGTGCTGTTTGGGCCTGCTCTCCACTCATGTCCCAACCATTTTAACCTTTGCTCTTTTATTACACTTATGATGTCCCTCTGGATGTCTTTTTTCAGTTCTTCATTTGTTCTTTTCCTATATTCATTTTGAGTTATTTTCTTGGGCCCTAATATGACTCTTAGTATTTTTCGTTCAAAAATGTTTAGGTTTTCTTGTTGTTTCTTGGTCATTGGTCATTACATTACATATATATAAGGTGAAAAAAATGACGGGGCAGCTTAAAATTTATAAACAAGTATCCTAATGATAAATCAAATACTCAACTAATAGGAAAATGATTTAGCTAATCTCCAAGGGGTAGTTATAGTTATTTATTTTGGATGAATCTACCCCTTTGACCATATCTAAATGATTTTTCTTCCTGCTGAATATTTTGTGAATCCTCAAGATACTTGTGTTGTTGTTTTTAGCTACTTCAATATTTTCTACGTAGTCAAAATGATATTAACTACGCCATTGACGTTCGGCATTGTTCGGCAAATGAGCTACCAGCTTTGGGTTACCAACTTCAAACCGGTAGACTACAAGAGGTATTTGTGCATTTGGATTTTTTGAAATTGTACACCGTAAGCTTAACATTGAAATACTAAAATATATAAAATATAAAGAGAAACACATACAAAACATTTCTGTGAACCTTTGGTTTTTGTATTAAAGTAAATGTACCAATGCCTGACACTGTCCCAAAAGCTGACAGTCTTCCTGGGATCTTACAAATAATTTCCAAAAAATAAGAATATGGTTACGTTGAGGTCTACTGTTGATACTGTAGAGCACCTTTGATATTTTGGGGTATTTCATATACACATTGTTTTATAAAACAGAAAACTGTATTTTTGACAGTTGATTAAAACCGCGCCATTTGGGTTTAGTATCAACAGCTTGTCCATTCTTAGGTGTTTGGTCAAGAAACTGGTGTTCATTATAAAGGCGAAAATTTCCATCTAAACTTATCTAAAAGGTAAATATTTCTTTCTAACTTAAACATTGGAATATTTTTGATATAACTATTGTATTTTTTCCGATATTTTTGATATTTTAAGGATATATTTAATAACTGTCAGGTACTGGGTCCCTTAAAATTGATATTTCTAAAAGCTGATAAATTGTCAGGCGCTGGTACAATAATTTACTATTACGATGTTCCAGAAGCTGACAATATTGGTTTTAAAACTTTGGAGTTCATTTTAGAAAAATGGACGAAACATACTTAAATATTCCGAAGAAGCTATGGAAAATGCTCTTCGGGCAGTAAAAAACGGCATGAATATATTGGAGGCCAGTAAGCTATGTAAAATTCCCCGTACCACCTTGTATTACAAACACATAAAAAAATATCCTGAAAAAAGTAAAAAGGGGTCCCCCCACGTACCTTGCAACTCAAGAAGAGAATGGCATTGTCCGTTGGCTTTTGCACATGGCAAAAAATGGTGTATTTATTGGATAGTTTACAGCTTATAGTGCAGCACTCAAGAAAAGAAACCCCATTTACCGATAATAGGCCTGGTCGACAATTGTATACACCCTGAGATAAGTGAGAGAATATCTCAAAACTTAAGAGTTATTTAAGTTAATTTTTATGCAATACTAGTTTCTTTCAATAAAATACCATGTTAATATTTTATTAAACAGCCTTTAGTAAGATTATTTTCATTTTTTTAGCTGTCAGCTATAGGGACTTTACCTGTCAGCTATTGGTGAAATTACAATTTTCTCATGTCAGCTACTAGTACAAATGCAAATGAGCAAATAATATGTTAAACAAATATTTTAATTGGTATTATAAACAAAATAAAAATATTTTCCCTTTAATAGAACGCATATTCAGCATGCACGAACACAAGTGGGACCTTATTTTTCGATTTTCTATTAATAACCTAATTATTACGGTGACCATTCCCTTATAGTGTCAGGCATTGGTACATTTACCTTATATCCTTTACTAATGACAAAAAAGTTGACGTTTTCCTTGAGTTTCACGAAAATCCCCACACCAGCTCGAGACAAGTTGCGCTGGATAATAATTTACACCATTCTACTGTTGATAGAGTGCTGAAAAAGGAGAAGTGGCATGCGTATAAGGTACATTTGGTCCAAGAGCTGTTAGAAGATGACTTTGATAGGAGAATCGAATTCTGTGAAACAATTATGGAACGATGTAACAGAGATTTCATACAAAATATACTTTTTTCAGATGAAGCAATGGCCATGTAAACCGCCAGACGTATCGATACTGGGCAAGTGAAAATCCCCATTGGATGCAGGAATATAGGACACAATATCCTGAAAAGGTGAATGATTGGGCCGGCATTATAAACAATCAAATAATAGGGCCATATTTTTTTGAAGGAAGCTTGACCGGTCCTCGATATCTTCAATTTCTTCAGGATTATCTATTACCACAACTAAATCAACTATTTCCAAATAGATGTGATTTGTGGTTTCAGCAGGATGGGGCACCCCCACATTACGCCTTTGATGTACGAACCTACTTAAATGCTGTTTTTCCAGATAGGTGGATAGGAAGAAGAGGAACGATCGAATGGCCACCAAGGTCGCCAGATTTGACACCTTTAGATTTTTTTTATGGGGATACTTGAAGAGCAAAGTTTATCAAAGTCGCCCAAATGATATAGAAGAGTTGAAGGATCGCATCAGAACGGAGATTGCACAAATAACGCCTGAAGTTCTCGTAAACGTTAGAGACGAATTTATTGCTCGGCTGTCTCATTGCATTATTGCTGAAGGTCATCAGTTTAAACATTTAATAATTTAATTGTTTTTTACTAAACAGTTCTCGGTATTTTAGTAAATAAACAGATTTGGTCGAATAAATATTCAAATAATTACATCGTTGTAAAGACGATTAGAAGACCTTTCAAATGAGGTGTCTTGAGACACATGGCTGCATTTAAAAAATTGCCGATTACGTCACCACGTTAATACTGGTAACGCAATGTTCGTTACATCTACATCATGTGATATCGATTCAAAAATTAAAATTGGCCTGTTTTTGGATTTTTTCCAAAAGTCGTTTATTTTGGAAATAATGAATTTGTTCCATACATTAGCGACATACTGTATAAATTAACAAGGGTTAACAGCGACCCTCTCTTAAAATATGGCATATTTGGGATCTTTTATGGCCTAAGTGATATTTGGGGCTTTATCAAAGATTACAAAATAAATATAAGATTGTTCACTCGTACGAATTCTATCGATCAAAGGATTCATACCGCTGGTTACTGTCTGGTGACTTATCGGTTGGCGCCATGCTACAGTATGTCGCTAAATCCTTACTTGCATTTAATTTTGCATATTATACGGGTTGTCGCCTATCGAGCGCTGGTATTTTAGAAATCGTTGTTCGTGTTTATGTTTTATAGATATTTTAAATTTATTAATCAATTATTGCAATAAGGAAAAAATAATATTAATATTTTCCTCTTCAATAGCAAAACTTATAAAATAAATATTTTGTGATATTTGTTAATAGTCTTAGTTGTATACATAATAAATCGTATAGTTTATCACTTTCCCACGAATTCTGAATGCAGTCTTGATTTTAAGTACTTATAATGTAAACAATGATAAAAATATAGAGAAGCAATTAAGGGCCAGAAATGTGCCTACAATCTCTAGAAACTTTGTAGAAGTATTTCATTTAGTTTTTCGGGAAACGTTCCGGAAGTAAAATTTCTTGTTCGCATTATTTTAACTCCTGTCTTCCAAGAGTGACATTAATAATATTATAATTGTGGTTTTAAAATGCCTGTGTGTTGTGCTGTGATGGGTTGTTCCAGCAAGGTGGGAAAAGCAGAAATATCCTTTTATCGTTGTCCCAAAGACGTTGAGAGGTGGGTATTAAATTAGATATTATCAAATACGGAATTCAACTTTTTTAAACTATTGTAACAAAGATATTTGATAATAATAAATTAGTTAGTTATTTAGTACTCATAGATACTGGGTATTCATAGAAATTTGAAAATTCACATATCTAATTTATTAATAAATATATCCTGCAGCTGCATAATATGTTTTTACTGTTTTAACCTTGTGAATCTTAAAATACGGAGTGTCTAATTTAAAGATCAAAATTGTTTTAGTGGTCCTATTATTCTGGTGGCCAATAAGTATCTATAATTTAATTTGTGATATTCTGTATAAATAACCGCTAGATCATCAATAAGCATCACAAAATTACTAAAATGTTGAATAAAATCTGTCAATTGATTCATTTTAAAAATTTTAATGTATTTTTTACTTATACCTAAACTTTCCTTTTCAAATTCATATCCTGAACATTTTTCGAAATAATTAACATTTAAAAACATTATATAAAAAAAACCTTTAATAAATCATCCTATTTGAATATATATTTCTCAAGTTACCCCTGTATAGCTTGGAATAAAATATACTCTTCTAATTCCCTGGTATCTAGCGGTGTCGTTATTTACAACAAAAGGGAGCCGTAAATATGATTTATGAGTGCGGCGATCGTTTAAAACACTAAGAAGAATCAGACCGCCTTCAAGTGAACTATCTTATATTTATTTTGTAATCTTTGGCTTTATTGTTGTATATTTGAAACTTGAAACTATAACTATATCAAGGATTTTTTATCAACTCATCAAAAGACAACGAATAAGTTTTATAATAATAAATTTGGTGAAATAAAAAATGTATTCAATGCTACTTATTAATTTTTAATGATGTTAAATAATCACTTGAGTAGCGCCTCTTAATATTAATTCTCTAATTTGAAATCTGACATAATAATTGTGAGAACTCCTAAGGGGTAAGTCAAACAATCTACAATGTACTTCATGTGGGTATTAAATTATAGACAAGTGTTTTCTCACACATAGACACCATTTATAATAATATGTATATATTATGCATGGAAGTGTAGTACATGTTAGACAGGATACGTAACGCTTCAAATGACTGGCCACGACGAGACGGGAAAAGGGAGAAGAAACGCTCAATTTCAATGCAGCGGAAATTCTTAAAAAGGTTTTCTAGCTACGCTACGGGTCAACTGCAATCAAAACTAAATTAAGTCGATTATGGTCGTATTCAGAAGTTGTGCCCTTCGTCTTTTTGGTTTTGTATAAAAATATATTCACTTTCTTCATCTTTATATTTGTGAATTTAAATAAATCGTTATGAAAAAGAGATGGACTGAGACCTCTTAATAAATTGAGGATTTATAATATTCTAAACAATATATTTTATTTTGAAGCTTATCAGTTATTGAGTAAATATTGTAAAACCGAGTTGGTTAATTTATTCAGTACCTACAGGGTGTCCCACGACGATTAAGACAAGTAATATATCAGAATTGGGCAGTAGTAGATAATTATAATTTTGGGGGTGTAAATTAGAGCAAATGTTGCATCTTTTCTTGTTATCGTGTTACCCAATGAGGTATTTGTTTTTGGTCACGTGACGTCGCATTCAAAATTATTAATGGGACAACCTGTATATTTGTGCCTTTCTGTGTTCCTCCCGATAAAACAATTCCAACTAACTAGCACACTTGAGGTCTAAAGTGATTAATTCAAGAGCTACAGGTACTTAAAGGATTGTAAGTTAAAAAATTCATAATTGAATCCCCTGTAATTTTCGGCAATCTTACATTCGTACGTAATGATTAAGACAAACCAATATTATAATTTTTAATAATACTTGAAAGTTAATATTGAAACGACCTGTATATCATGGAGTAAAATTACATAGAATTGTGTTTTTTCCACAAAAACTTGTTTACCTATTAAATATCGATTAAAAAGTAGCATAGCAAATCTTATAAAAAAGACTGCCTATTGTCAAGTTTGCCATGATAATGACAGAAGTGCCAATACTGTCAGAATAGTTATTTTTAAGTTGTAAAACGGTAAGTCAACATGCCTTTTCTTTAAACGGCTAGTGAATATGTTGATAGGCTTCTTATTTATGGTGAATGTGAAAGAAATTGTAGAAGAGCTAGATATTTCTACAGAGCTCGTTATCCGAATCGCCGAATACCTGGTAAAGATACATTTAGATATGTGAAACAAGAATTACGCAATGGTTCTTTTCCCAGTGGGAAAGCCAAAGTAGAAACATCTAGGACAAAGTCTGTACAAACTGATGACAATGTAATTAATACTTTAGCATATTTACAAGCATATCCTCATACATCCATTCGACATTTGAAATCTGAATTTGGTATCAGCAAATCAACTATCCACAGGATATTAAAAAATCATAAGTATCACCCCTTTAAGATACATTTGGTGCAAGGTCTGAATCCTCAAGATTAATTGCAGATATGCATGTACGGTTAGACGATGAGTTATCTTTTTTGGATAAAATTCTGTGGTGCGACGAATCGAGATTTCATAATAACGGAATCGTCAATCGACATAATTGCCATTACTGGTCTGCAGAAAATCCAAAATGGATGATGGAAACCCGTTTTCAGAGAATTTGGGGGGTAAACGTTTGGTGTGGCCTATTCAATGGGCGTTTGATTGGCCCGTACTTTTATGATGGTATACTAACGGGAGAGAGATACCTTAATTTTTTACAAAATATACGTCCAGACCTACTTGAAGACATTCCATTGAATGAAAGAAATACAATGTGGTGGCAGCAAGATGGTGCACCTCCACATTTTGATCGTAGAGTGAGAAATTATCTGGACATGATATTTCCAGAACGCTGGATTGGACGAAACGGTACTATTTACTGGCCTCCAAGATCGCCAGACCTGACACCGCTAGATTTCTTCCTTTGGGGATATCTTAAAGGTATCGTTTATGCAACTCAGTCTACACCGGAAATGATTAGGGCAGCATCTATTATCAAGATTTGAGAAAAATGCATTTACGAAGATGGGCATCAATTTGAACATCTCCTTTAAGATTGTAAGTTTTTTTGTGACAGTTAATTTGAATTATTATTAAAAATTATAATATTGGTTTGTCTTAATCATTACGCACGAATGTAAGATTGCCGAAAATTACAGGGGATTCAATTATGAATTTTTTAACTTACAATCCTTTAAGTACCTGTAGCTCTTGATTTAATCACTTTAGACTCCAAGTGTGCCAGTTAGTTGGAATTGTTTTATCGGGAGGAACACAGAAAGGCACAAATATACAGGTTGTCCCATTAATAATTTTGAATGCGACGTCACGTGACCAAAAACAAATACCTCATTGGGTAACACAATAACAAGAAAAGATGCAACATTTGCTCTGATTTACACCCTCAAAATTATAATGATCTACTACTGCCCAATTCTGATATATTACTTGTCTTAATCGTCGTGGGAGCATCTAACGACTAGGGAAACTCAATGAACTAGGCGAGAACAACGGTCACCTTAATGAGGGTTCCAGGACACACTGGAATAGAAGGAAATGAAATAGCAGATGAACTAGCCAAGAGAGGAGCTGAAACACCAGGCAACGCCGAAAAGAGGAGAATATCTGACCATTGGAAATATCTAGTAGGGCTTAGACAATCAAAGATACTCCTGGGAGACTACAACCAGATGAGAACCTAAGCCAGAGTAAAACTGGGATTTAAGAGGTGTTCTGACGGGACACTGTCGCCTGAATGGGCACCTTAAAAAACTCAAAATAGTGGGAGAAGAAGAATGCAGATTTTGTGGAATGGAAAAAGAAACCTCCATCCACATACTTGCAGATTGCATAGTAATTTAGATTCCCAGGGCAGAACACATAGAAGACAGAATAGAAAACCTAAGTTAAAACCTGCAAATATCCTAAAATTCCCCGGGAAATAGGACTGAAGGAGCTACTAGTCTCTGAGGCTTTCCTCAAAAACTAAGTAGAAGAAAGGGGACACAATAGATCTTTTGGGACTCAGTGAATATCACTCCAATATACATACATACTTACATGGGTGCATCTATCCAAAAACTTTATAAAAAATTGTTACCTTATCAGTTAACTAACAACATTTTATAGTAACCATATCAATATAGGACATTCTTATAAGTGAATAATAGTAGATTATTCAACAAGCATATAATGATGAGTATTATTCACGATGGTAAATAATAGCCATGATATACGAGTAGAATACTATATTTTGTCCACGACTATTAATTATCTGTTTATAAATGAATTAATTTTTTTCTCTTTTCTCCAATTTATGAAGCAATAAATTTAAGGAGACTATTTGTGCTGCTTTTCTTGTTTGGCGGGGAAACATTCATTTCAGAGTCTGATTCTCTTTACATATTAAATTTTGACAGTAGATAATTTCAATTTAAATTCAGTATAATAATTACAATTCTTGCAATCAGTTATAAATTATTCAAAACGTCACTTATTTAGTTTTGACATACATCATACGCTCTATATACACACAGCTTGTTTGATAAATTATTATGTCTTCGTAGCAGAGTGGTATAGAGGTTTGGCTGCGAAAATAAAAAATTGTAGTCGTAAGATTCGAATCCGGGTCGCGGTGATAATTTGTATTTGTTATATTGTGTCATTTGTATATAAATAAACTTCAATATAGGTCCTATTTATCCGTGTCATGTGACCTCATTATCCACACCTATAATTCACTAGTGAATAATGAACGTCATTTTACTTGAAGAAGCACACGTAGAATGTAAGTAAACATTTATCAAATAGTCGTGGACAAATTAAATTTATAAGAATGTGGTCGTACTACCTGATGTTTTGTCAGTTTGTCACATTGTTATTGCCCACGGCCTGATTGTAATAATAGAAAATTTTCAAAAATATTAAATTGTGAATATCTCAAAAATAGTAATTTTATTTTTGAATAGTTCAAATAGGGGATAAGTTAGGTTAGGTTAATTAGCATATGGTACTTTTCTTTTAGATTAATGTGATTAGAGATTAAATTAGGTCAAGTTAAGCGATACATATGGTACTTTTAAAATAGTGTGATTAGGGTTATAGGACTATGGAAACACTTTATAAAAAGGAAAGAAAATTTTCAGTTTTCAAAATAAAATATAGGAAGACCCATTAAAAAAAATTGAGAAAATCATGTGCTCGATTTTTGGGTCGTCCTATATTCAATTCTTGCAATATTAAAGAAATAGCATTTTTACGTGCCAATATCAAAAAGTTATGCCTGTAGAAAATTATAGTTGCCTATCATTTTTGTTAAACACTTTTTTTCATAAACAGATACATTCAAATAAAAACGGAACATAGGGATTTAGTGTATTCGCCGATCTAAATAGTCCACCAGCAAAACATTTCTATAAGTTCACTTCAATGAATATCAAGTATTGATCTGGACAGCTGGATTCAGAATCACTGTAAAAAGGCCCGCCCCTTCTCCTTCCAAAATTTGTTAGTTATGTGCGAGGTGTGTGCGAAATGCGAACTGCGATTTAGTATTGAATAATTATTTGATGGGGGTAGTAAACGTCGCTACATATTGAAACAATATGCTTACGTGTTATGTTGTTAAAATCGAAAATTAATTGTTAAATTCTCTTTAACAATTAATGTTTCGAGTTAAGATAATATGTTTTGATTTCTTTTGGCAATAACGGCTTTCAAAATAAAAATAAATTCGTGAATAAAACAAAATAAGATTCTTTAAATTGTACTCTACCTACCGACTGCTAATTAAGGACCACTCACAGTTGAGAATACGGAGTGATGGGAATTGTACGATATGTTATAGGTATCCAAATAAACGATTGTAATAATCGTGTTTTTAATCTATTGAAGCTGGATGTTGGTCGACTAGTTCAAAAGCAGTTCTGATACAATGCTTAAAATCCCTATGTTCCGTTTGTGTTTGAATGTATCTGTAGATATGTCATACGCCGTAAGAAAAATTTGAAATTCACTACTTATGAATGAAAGTGTATTAGCAGAAAAACCCGAAAGGGGTGCTCTTTCTATTGTTATTAACATAGAGACTGTATTACATCAGTGTGTCTCCGTTCAAGATTAATATAAATCAACGTCTTTTATTGGTTGTTTAAAATGCCTTTCAGGTCCTGATCGAATTATATGTATATAAATCAGCGCAAAAGAGCAAAGTCCAAAAGGTTGTCGACTGAACTTTTACTGTATACATACTATTCAAAGAAATTTAAAATAAATGCAAAGTTCAGTTTTATCCCATTTATCAAATATTGAATCAATAAAGGAATAAAGAATAAAGAATTAGGTACATTTTTCTACAGTTGTCGGACAGAAACAGGGAGAATGGGGGGTTATGGAGAGGGCGTTAAGTGGTATGAAGGGGTCGGAGAAGGAAAAGGAAAAGGAAAAGGAAAAGGAAAAGGAAAAGGAAAAGGAAAAGGAAAAGGAAAAGGAAAAGGAAAAGGAAAAGGAAAAGGAAAAGGAAAAGGAAAAGGAAAAGGAAAAGGAAAAGGAAAAGGAAAAGGAAAAGGAAAAGGAAAAGGAAAAGGAAAAGGAAAAGGAAAAGGAAAAGGAAAAGGAAAAGGAAAAGGAAAAGGAAAAGGAAAAGGAAAAGGAAAAGGAAAAGGAAAAGGAAAAGGAAAAGGAAAAGGAAAAGGAAAAGGAAAAGGAAAAGGAAAAGGAAAAGGAAAAGGAAAAGGAAAAGGAAAAGGAAAAGGAAAAAAAAGGAAAATAAGGAAAAGGAAAATGAGGAAAAGGAAAATAAGGAAAAGGAAAATAAGGAAAATAAGGAAAAAAGGAAATAAGGAAAAGGAGAAGGAGAATGAGAAAAAGACTGTCATAGTCTACTTAATAATAATCAGTAATATTACAATTTCAATTTAATGGTGAGTTTATAAACAATCCTCAGTCCTAACACTTGGTCTTTTTCTTAACTTAGCTGTAGTAGTCTTGTACCTAACTTGGTCCTAGAATTTTCGCAGTGGATTATAAAACTGTGATATTTCCTTAATTTTATCAGATGTCCGTCGTCAAACTGATCAGTCTATACATCGTCTATTTCAGTCTTTAACACAGTACGAAATAATATAAACCTGTAGATGTAGCCTGGTTGAATGACAACTGACAACATATTCCATCAATCTGATGACGTTTGCGTATTACTTTGATCTTAGTCCTAGAAATTAAAAAGTCAGGTCTTTGGACTAAGTTACGACTTTGCATAACGTAACCTATATCATTTAACTTATTAGGACTAAGATTAGTGCTATATTAGGACTAAGTTTGGACTAAGGATTTTTTAATAAAAGTTTATATCAAATGCTATTATTTAGTAATATAAAAATGAAAACATATTTAACACTGTATTAGTGCCAGTCCAAAAATAATACGAACGCAACTTTTCTTTAAAATGAACATTTTTTCAAACTAAATACGATCTAATTTTCAAATCTTATGCGAGAAAAGAAATTCACATTATTAGAAAACAAGACAAGAGCTTCTACATAGTGAGGAAGTTCATTGATAATAATTTTTTAATTTGAACATCACCAAGCTTCAACCTCATACCTATATACCTACATTAAAATATGACTAATTCGTGAATTAAAAGTTTCACCCCTATGTTATTAATATGAGGAATAGCTGCAGATAATTAGCGGTACAATAATAACGGCTTATTAGGGTGTTGACATATTATTTTTAGGGTGATTTTCCTGAAGGGCCTTTATTAAACATACCAGATGACGCTCTTATTCGCTTTATGATACCGCAGATAAGAACATTTCGATTTAATACGAATACACGAAGAACTTACTTTTTACTTATTATTAAAAAAGAAAGGCTAATAAAACTTTATTGTTAACGATTCCGGCATAAGTAGGTACCATTTCATTTTCATCAAAAATGGTTTAAGAATTAAGAAAATCTCCAATGTTCCAACAGATTCCATTATAAAGAAAAATGGCTTAATGAGGTGTTAAACCGATAAACGGCTTTTGGTATTTTATTAAAGTATATTAGTACTAAGTATACTTTGCAAAAATTAATTTGGAAAAGTTTGAAACCGAATATTTTAGGAGAAAACTGGAAATTAAGAATTCCTAAATGTTTGCAACTTTCACTACAAATACGTCATATAACTAAAGATGAAGTTAGCATCTTTCTGATTAGTTGTTTTATGAAACCATTCAAAACATAAGATTTTTGAAGGTTTTTTATCATTACGAACATCTATATTGCTTTATTAAAACAATGAAGCGTAAATCTTAAAATTTAAAATGACATCTTAGCTGAATTCTCAACGCATCGGTGGCCAATAATTCTAGGAACTTTTGACAAGTCGCCATTCCATTTCTATCATTCTGTCACTAGTTATGTCAGATGTCAGTGTTATTTTGTTTTTGTTGATATTCGTTTAAAGGTACGTTTACATTCACTTCCAATTTAAATTGGAAGTGAAAATTTGGAGCTTGACAAATGACAAACTCTATTGTCGTTTATTTTGAAATTTATTTTCAAGGTCACGTTCACTTTCAAATCAAATTGGTGCAAGCAGCTTGACATGGTCAAGAAAAAATTCGTAAAATTCATAAATTTGACATTTAAAGGTTAGTTTTCTGTTTTGTTGTAGTGTAAATTGAAAGTAAATCATCAAAAGATGAAATACTCATCCTAGTAAAATTAAAAAATAGTTCAGGATCACTTCTTCGAATTTCAGCTACTAAATTATGAAAAAATTCAAACTGGTGTCGTTTTAAATAAATGTCTTTTACCCAAACTCGTCTATTGCGGATGAAATTTTTTGAATTTTTTTTTTTTAATCTAATTCGCATAACACCAATTACAGCACTAAGAGCCCCTAATATACAAACTTTAAAAGTATCTCTAGTATCCATTTTTACAAAACTTTAAAAATAATTATATTTTTATTTTGTTTACATTTTCATTGATAGGTAACCTAAAAAACAATTCAATTTTCAATGTAAATGGTCAATCATTTAGCTGTAAAAAATTTCCAATTGCAATTCAAATTGGAAGTGAATGTAAACGTACCTTAATCGTTTATGTTTATTTTTCATACTTTTGTAGTAGTTCTAGTTAGTTCTAGTTGTATCACTTGATTCTTCTGATTGCTTTTTCCACTGACATCTGACATAACTAGTGACATAATGACAGAAGAGAATTGGTGATTTGCCGAAATTTCCTAGAATTACTGCTGGCCACCGATGCATTGAGAATTCAGCTAAAACGTCATTTTAAATATTAAGATTTACGCTCCGGGGATGTATTCATTGTTTTAATAAAGCCATATAGATGTTCGTAATGATAAAAAACCTGCAAAAATCTTATGTTTTGAATGGTAGACATTAACTGTCGTTCTTGTCATAAAAACCACTTTTTGTTGGCTACACTGACCTTAGACTGAACTAGGCTACGTTCATAAACTTACTCAGAGTAAGGATAGTTTACTCTGAAGCGTTCATAAATTTACTCTACCAGTATAGAGTATGCTTTTATAAACGTTCAGAAACCTACCCGGAATAAACTCTGCATACTCTGCTTTTTAATGGAGTATTATATACTCTGACAGTTATGACAGTTTGGCTTATACAGTAGTTCAGTTCAGATTACTGCCAGGTTATTTTTATTGATAAATTGATATTATTTGATTATTAATATTCAACTCATCCATGGTTAATTAATTTCTAATTTCGAAATGAACAATATAACCCCAAATTCATACACAACACAATGACATTTGATTTGCCTTCGGCCGGTGAAGCCTCTGAACGGTTACTCCGAGTAACCATCAAACATACTTTTCTAATCATGTGATCATACTCTTCTCTACTCACTGGAGTAAGTTTATGAACGCAGCCTAGGCAATCGAACGATACTCGAACAGCTGTCATTCAGCAAGATCAGATTCTTCTGATTTGACCTGATTACTATTTCTGATTACTGATTATTCTAGTAGCTCGCTATGAAAGTGTAAGTGCTTTAAAAAAAGACGCATTTTTTAAGTTTCCAAAAGTATTTCAGGACAATTGAACGAAGTTTTACGAAAATAATAACTAATCAGTGTGTGACATGAAAAGTAGACTTTATTTTCGCCATATATTATATTATTTTTTCGTTCCTGACCTGGGCCAAGTTGTTGTCCATGTTTGTTTTCAACAAAAATAATACGACAAATTTACGTTAAACATTTGAAGGAAAACTAACTACGATATGATTTTGTTGATTACAACTATTTTTGACTACTTTTTACCTTTTTGGGTCCTATTGAATTTTCAGAAGAGTAAGTAAATATTTAAAGGTCACTACCAGAATAAAATTATTTCTAAAATTCAAGATTAATCATTAATTTTGATTACAAAACAGATTACAGTTACTAGATTATTTTTTAGATAATAATTGCAGTACGCTTTATGTTTTGATATTTAATCATAGTAATAAATTTAGTTACAATAATTGAGATATTGAAAAGTATTTTACCTAAGTTAGTACAAGTATTTCCAGTATAATATAAGAATACATAATATTTGTACCTAGCTACAAATCTGTTGACAAATTACATTTTGCTTTGACAAACCATGAGTTTTGAATACTTATCACTAACAGGTTAACTGTATTTTAAATTATCTATAGTTTAATTTTTTTGTGCAATTTGAATATTATCACCTGAATAATACTTGGTGAAAATTAAAGACTGAGATTCTGCTAAAAGAGTTATTCAATGCATGTTGGGTTATTTATTAAAAACAAGCCCCTTCTGAATTGAAACTTATCCCTAAAAAGTATATATGTAATTGACTTTTGTTGTTACCCTTTGGTAGGTTGGCATCATTCCCTATGTTCAGTAAAACAGTAGCAGGATATTTATTTATAAATAATTCCAAAATGTCTTTTAATTAAGTATATTGTTTTATTTTTTAAGGTACTTCCCTAGTTGGTGCTGCAGTACTGCAAAATGAATCATCGGATATGCAATGTGAATATTACAATAGTACTTGCAAGGAAAAAAGTGGATGTGTAGATGTGGAAGTATGCAAGAATAAAGAACAAAAACATAATTGTTATGTACTTTGGTCCATTGGAGAAAATGGAACACTCAATGTTTCACTGAAGGTATTTTCACTCTTCCACTATAAATTATAAAGAAATTATTGTTTCTTAAAATAATATTATGGTTGCATGAAAGAAGGCTTGAAATTTCTGTTGAAAATTAAAGCATGGTCTAAAAAAACTTGTTTAACTTAATAGAAAAAATTATCTTCATAAATAGAGGTATATTTTTATTTGCCATAATATACAATTTTTACAAATATTTGATGCAAGTCATCAGGTACTAGGTTCAAGGTAATAAGCCAACTGATCCTGAAAACACTGCAAGTTATTTCTTATAAACTGTGGGTGTATTTCGTTACATATTACATGGAGTTCAAATTCGATCTTTCAGTTCATCTAGGTGTATTTCATTACATGCAGTTCGAATTCAAACAGCATTAGTTGAATGTACTAGGAGCCCATTCGTTTGGAAATAAGGTTTAATAATCTTCAGTCTCAATTGCTGATAGAATATGATCTCGCAAAAGCTCTAGATATTTTGCTGAATTACAGTTTTCCTCAATAGAATAATCATAATAGTAATAATGTTTGTTTGGAAGTGGTACCAAAATAATGAAGTTACATAAAATGCAAAATAAGAGTGGATTAATAGGTCTATCACTAACACTATAGTATAGTTTTGTCAAAAAACTACCTAAAACTGAAAAATTTTTAACACCCTGTAACTCTGTAAATATTCACGTAAGTATCTATGTAGTATTTCTGAAATCAACTCTTCAAGAAAATCTAGAAAATAGAAAAATGTATAGGGTGTTCCAGCATTTTCATAAAATTCATAGAATACTGCCAAATATTGGGGTGGAATGTTTGCTGTGGCCCTCTACATGTATAACTTTGATGCCAAGGAGCTTGGCAAGTAAAGAAAATGAAATTTCTATAGTACACCTCACTATAAACTAATTGATATGTTTGAATTTTCTATAGCTTTTAATAATATCTACGTAAGATTATAGAAACACTTATGATTTACACAGATTTGTAATACTAAATAAGTAAAATTAGTTTTTGGTTTGTTTATATTGAGTTGTTTACATGTGTTAATAAAAAGTGAACCAGGAAAAGAAAAATGTAGTTTTTGAAAAGTACAGTGGAAAATGAAAGTATTTTTAATAAAAGAATAGTAAATTATTTTTCTTTCCTCCGGCCGGAAAGCATCAACTTTCGGGCCTCCGCGATAAACGAAGCTGTCGCTTTCCGGCTACGTCGAACCGAAGAAACAGTAAGACAATTACATGTTATCTGAGACATTTCTTACTTTACTGGCCTTGGTCCATAATATACTATAAAGTACTTTATTTCCAATTTTTCATAATTTTTTATATTCGGTACATTTGTCCCTTTGTCCCTTTTTGTCATATTCAGATTATACACTTCAAATACAACACAAACATAAAGTACACTTTATAATGTTCAATTTTATACTCAAAATTTATTTTTTCATTTTTTTACCGCATCTATTCTTCCCTTTAACTATTTTGTATTTTCCTAATAATTTAACAAATTATTCATATAAAGTAATTAATATTTCCCGATATATTTCCAGTCTATGATAATCATATAACTAAAGCGGAATCTGTTCAGAGAATGTTTTTAAAGGGAGTGTATCTCATCCATCGAGAGGAGTTGATTATCAATCTCTCTTTGACAATTTCAATTTTGAGAGTCCAGTTTTACATAGAGTATTGTCATCCTTATCTCTTTTATATAAGCTAGTCATGGTTCTAAGTAAGATAAATCTTAAAGTGCCTAATTATAATACTAGACATTATTTACCTTTGCATTGTGAGGGATCCAGAACTAACATGTTATTTAACTCACCTTATTTGTTTATAGTCTTATCATTTGCTCTGTAAAGGGATTTATATTTGTTGAAAGATTATTATTATTATTAATTTGTCTATATATTTTTTCACAGGGCTGCTTTTTGGCTGGATCAGAATGTGTAAACCAAACAAGATGTGTAGAAACTACCCCAGTGCCAAAAAACAATTTACTTTATTGCTGCTGTGAAGGGAATATGTGTAATAGGGAGTTTTCATGGGAACCCAGACCTACTGAACCCACTCCTCCAAGTAGTAAGTTTATTTATATCAACATATTCAAGATACAGTGCTTCATTTACTTAACTTTAAGAAAAGCAGATCATTATGTTGACATATCAAGGAGAAAGTTTAAAAAATGATGCTGATTTCCAAACTTTATCATTAGTTTATCTATTTTGCAATTTTAGCATCAATTCCAATCCGTGAAGCAACTGGCTATAGCTTTTACTACAGCATTTGGATTGGTCTTGCTGTTGGAATTTTAGCTCTAACATTAGGAGCTGTCTATTATTGGACAAGAAGAAATAAACATTATTTCCATGGGGTACGTTAACTTATTTTCACTTTATTATAAAACTCTTATTGAGATTGTATCAAATATTGTAAATTAGACTGTTTCAAAAAAATCGATTTTATTGAAACAGTCTATTGTATATTAATTATTTAATATGTCGGGATTAGCATATTTCACACACATGAGATTTCTTCATTAAATGGGTGATTCTATTACCCTCCAGTGTTGTCACTACAAAATTTTACAATTGAATCTTTATAGGTACTTTTGGTAAGAATACAAGTCAAGACAGACCCAATTTTTAATTTTTGAGATTCTTAAATGTTCCTGAATATATAAATTAGAATATTATTGCTAATATAAAATAGAACACAATATTTTGTTGTACTAGCAAACTTGTCATTTCATTCTCATAAGTAATGTATTTATCACAGACCTAATATAGATAAAGTCAGAAGTGTCCCAGCAATGAAAAGATAATCAAACAGGGAATGAGAAAAATATGGGAACCAGCAAAAGTAGAGCATTAAGAATAATATCTCCTCTCACTTTTTAATGTCTGGACATTTCCACTACACAGTCACAACTAGAGCAGGTAGGGGTTGTCCACAAGGAGGAGTTTTATCACCTCTGAGCCTGAGCTATCTGATACCTCATTTAAAAACTACGAGGAATAATTTGAATTTAAGTTGGCAATTCTGAAGACCTCTGATTGGTCATATTGCTCCCTGTTTCAAACAGCATTGACATTTCCTGATATTTGAATCATTTGACAGTTCTGACATAATATTTATTTCTATCATCGCCTTCGTTCCCTTGTTATTTTATTATTTTTACTTAGTTTTCCATTCTATTTCGTTTTAACAGTTCTTTTTAGAACTCCCAGTATGTATGTAAGTAATTGAATGATTAACTTCAATCTCAGGAATATCAAATATGATACCTAAAAGAAAAGCTTAAGTTTAACATGTTATAGAATACCAGCATGTTTATTGTTTACCTCTCAATCTGACATCTTGAGAATCATTTTCAGTATATAAAGATTAACTATTTCAGGTCAAGTGAATCGCAGCATATTTAATAGCTTTTGAACACGATCTTTAATAACTAATCTAGTAACTTTTAGTGGTGTGAGTAAGGCTTTTGAAATTATTTCTGCTGGTTTTTAAATGGCCTTTAGTAGACAAATGAGATTGTAACATCTAAAAACATGCATTGCTTAGGGTACGTCTACCCTAACCAAATTTATGTTTCTCCTGAGTTTAAAAAGGATTAAAAAAATTTGTTTTGGTAAATTTTAATGGGTCTCTAAAATCGTCTATTGTTGTAAAGTTGAAGTAGAGTTATGTGGTTTAACTAGAGAAGATCCTTGATATTTAATTTATTATTTTTATCTGTTCAATTTTAAACTACAAAACGAAATTTTTTTAAATTGAATTGTATAATAAAACAAATGCAAGTTTCGGTAACCTATCTAAGTTCTCCATTTACATATTCTCAGGGTTGTAAATGCAGTCTCAGCACATTTTCTGTTGAAATATAATTCAATGTCAGGAAGAACATGTAACCCCAGAATTTTTTTGTTGAAAACGTTCATCACTTCATTTTATTATATAAGTAGTTTGCTTTTTATTTAAATATCTAATTTTAAATATATTAACACATTTTCTTGTTTCATGCTTATTTCGCCTAGTGGGGTGTAAGTGGCTATTATCTATTTAAGGTAGATGTTAGTTTTAAGAAGTAAAAGAAAATATGATCATGTACAGATCCAAAGGTACATCCATGCTAACTTTCTTTTGATATGATGATTTATTCAAACGTTTATCTTGGATATCTTTTCCTGTATATTTATGATCATATTTAGCTTTTTATTATTACTCCTAACACTTTTATACTTACCCTTTTTTTGGAGCAGCATCCTGAAAACGTAATAGTGTTTCAATGAGTAAGTTCATCTCAGTTCAACTTCAATATGGCAAACAATTTGCATTCACCATTTCCACATATAATGGTTTGAAAAAGCCCTTAAATGATTGGTTTTACACTTATTGCAACTACCAGTTTTAAAAAACTTTTCTACTTATGAAAAATACAGTATGCGCCAAAACAAAGTAACAAAATTTTAATATATTTTTAATTCATATAATATGTTCAAAATGTGTACCATTGCGACATAATGAAGCCTCATAGCGATTTTCTATATTAGCAAACATATTCAGAAAGAGTGGTTGCTTCATTTGCTGAAAATGGGTTACTATCTTTTGAAGTAGCATTTGCTGATGGATTGATTCAATTAAATATTGAATCTTTTAGTATGCAGTATGCATCCGGTAGCGTCAAATCAGGCGCGTTTGCCCGCAGCGCTCAGTCGCTGCCCAATTTGAATACGGTAAGGATAACCATTATAGATTTAAAAACCCTATGTGTGGATGATGCACTAATATTCAGTTTGTAGGTAGTTCGACGGTGCTTCTTTTTGGAGATTGTAAAAACTGGTCAAGAACATGTCCTGCATTATCATTGGTGACTACTGTTCGTCGGCGACCTGAAGAGCTGTTGTACTGACCAACACATATAATATAATTAACCATCAAATGACAAATACAAAAAATTTGACATGTGGTTTGAGTAAGCGTTTATTTTGGCGCATACCGTACTTTGTTGGTGAATCTTGTTGGATAGATGTTCAGACAACTCCAGATAATTTTTTGTTAGTTCAGGTGCTGTTTCAGTAGTTCTTACTTACCCAATTAACCTATAAGAATGACTGACCCTATTTTTTAAAAAATGAAAACCTAATTTCCTGATAAATGAGTCATACATAGAATATACTCTATTCAGATTTCAGTTACGCCCGATATAAACAAAAGCACATGGACAGTTGAATTGAGCACAATTTTTTTTTCGGTATTGCAAATAAATAAAGTATTACAAGTAACAAAAGTCGTGCAGTAGATAAACTAACAAAATAAACAAAGAAATTAAAATAGTAATATTAAAAATCATTGCGTGGATTTATGAAACTACGATGCAAGTGCAACTTTTTTTCGGATTGTAGGCAATGAACTGAACATTTTCGGAAAACTATTCTATTTAGGGTATTAAAATCGCGTTTTTAATCTTAATTTAATAATTGGACAGTTCTATAAAAATGTAGAAAGTAGCTGTATGGCATGCGCCCCAAGTTTATTATTATTATTATTTACTTTATAGTTCGAAGACATAATATTTTTAAGTTGTATGTAGACCATATGATGTATGTCGAAACTAAAAAAGTGACGTTTTTATCAATAATTCTCCATACAAGAAAGCCCGGACATAAAAGAAAGCGAGTTAAATAAAACGTGGTAAAAATAACTTAACTCACCAAAAGCCTGTTCCCTGTAAACACGGCAGTCTGTTTCTTACGGCGTAAAATTAATTAATTAATTCACAAATACCTCGGAGCACTTGCACGAATGAGTGAGAATATAAATATTTCATTTATTTACTTTTTAGTTTGATTTACTATAAAGGTGTGTTTACGGATTAATAGGAACTATGTTAGAGGTTATTCATATACAAATGTCACAATATAACAAATAAAACTTTTTTCCCTGTGTCTAGGATTTGAACCCTATGCCTACAATTCATAATTTTCGGCATCCAAACCTCTATACCACTCGGCTACGAAGACATAGTATTTTTATGTTGTATATAGACCATATGATATATGTCCAACGCGACATGCGATAGATGGACGAAAAATTTTGAGGCGATGTAAATAAAGTTTCACTTTAAAATAAAACTTTATAAGATAAACTAAAAATCTTGAAATAATCTAGAAAAATAAGACACAACAATCATAGAAATTAAATTTTTTTTCAAGAAATAAAAAAAATTAGAATATAAATTAATATATAACTGGAAACGTAAATAGTTCGATTCTTCAAACACTTGCTCATAGTGGTGTTTCTGACTTTTCATCGGATTGGGCTAATTTTTTGCGCTTGAATTGAAAAGATATTTACGGAAATTACATAAAAAAGTTGATAAGTATAGAATTATTACTGAATGATCTTATTACAGTGAGACTGGTGAAAAGCAAATTCGACCCTGATAAAAGTAGTTCCGTACCGAGAGCAACGTTTGCCGCTATAACTAGTGTGATTTTCACCACCAGACGGATTTACTGAATTAGTCAGCTCCTAATAGTAATGTACATCAAAAAAGTCTACTGGCTGACATTTACTAGGTGTGACTATATAACTACAAAGCAGATTTTGCAAGAAGTTAGTGCAAATTCCAACTTTTTGTGCGTTAACTGCTTTAAAACAGACAGTAAATGCTCCTTATATATTCTCTGACCCAAAAGGCAAATACTCCGAAGATATAATTGAAGATATATCTATCTAAGACAGATAAGTAACACTATTTGGAAGTATACTGCAAATCAGAGTTTACTCTAACGGATAGTCAGACCGAAAATGGTAGTTAAAAAATGAAAATGGTAGTTACAGATTTCAGTTTAGGTACTAGGAAATAACTCGAGATGTCATCACAGATTATTCTCAAATCATAAAATTTATTTTTAAAAATATATAAACATTTGTAACAATAAAAAAAATTTTTAAAGCATTTTTTATCATCTTTTCTAACTAGCGAATCACTACTTTCACTTGTTTCTCCTTGCAATTAGCAGCGCGCGGAATCCTTGATAGCTGCGCCATATATAGTATATTCGCATAACACCGCTTAACCCACCTTTTTTTTTTGTTTGGGGTAGTTACGAAAAATTCTTAGAATAAACTCTGCCGCAAATATGCCTTCTTTGAGGTACAAACGCGCTCAAGGGTTTTCCCATATTTCAATCAAATGAAAAAGTAAATAAGACAAGCAGATCCAAATGTTGTTAAAAGGGGATCTGAAATGTATTTTCACCACTCTCTCCAAACGCATAAACGAAATATGTCTCAGAACTTCGAATTATCTACAACAAGAGAAATAAATAAAATTCAATAATGTATGTAAAATCATAAAATTTTCTCCGGTTGCATACCATACCACAATTGCGTATCTAGTTCCAATTACACCTTCCAATATTTTTAGGAACAACATAAATAATCGAATAATTTATAATTATTACAGTTACCGACATCTGAACCACATCCGATACCACCTTCAACGCCCATTTTGGATAATAGACCTATAAAACTAATCGAAATTAAAGCCAGAGGACGCTTTGGCGCTGTATGGAAAGCTCATTTCAAAGGCGAAGATATAGCTGTTAAGATATTCCCCATTCAAGTAAGTGACTTGCTATTTGTTTTTGAGATTAACCAATAAAGAACCAAAAACCCTCACCGGCTTCATACGGACAAAACTTGAAAATAAAACAGATATCTAAGCAACCACCTAATTAAAAAAAACTAACGCAAACATCAACGCTTTGAAAGTATGTTTACCAATAACGTCCAGTCCCGCGTCCCGACAATGCTTCGCTTGGTGTCGCCCACTTCGCATTTTTCTTTCTTTCTTTTAGCTTTTTTATACCCGTCGTAATTTCTAAGCGAAAAGTACGATTCAAATAATTTACATGTACCCAAGCCACCTTGATGATGAAACTATTTAGTTGGATAAGGATTAATATCATGATCCGAATGTCATCATCTTTCGATTCTACCCGTGCTTTGATCGACTAATTTGAACAAAAAACAGTTATTGTGACTTGATTATAATAATTAGACACATAGCCACACGGACTTTTTGTGGGTAATAATGAGTATTACAAACAATATTTAATATCATCAATAGTTTTCGCAGCGCAGTGACCCGGAGTGTCGTACTTTATTGAAATATAAAAATATTCTTCCTTATATTAATTTGGATCACTCTACATAATGAAATTTGTTGTACAAGGCAGAACCTTGGAAATAAAAATCGACGTGTTTCCGCTTTTTTTAAAAAGTGAGCATATTTCTTTCTCTATAAAGTATTCGCAATTTTCAGGATAAGCAATCGTGGTTGACTGAACAGGATATTTTCAAACTACCTCATATGGATCATCCTAATATTCTTCAATACATTGGTGTAGAAAAACACGGCGATAATTTGCAAACGGAGTTTTGGTTAATTACTGCTTATCACGAACGGGGTTCACTATGCGATTTCCTAAAAGCTCATACACTTACTTGGAGTGAACTGTGCCGAGTTGCTGAAACAATGTCCAAAGGTAAAGTATTTATTTATTTTCAAAACAAATATCTAAGAGCTAATACGAACCCATTGAGTTTGGTCCCATCACATAAACTTTGCAATTATGCAATTTATGGCGAATTGATAATAAAACTATGAATTAGGTTCTTTGTTTTCATTTCTATTATTACTTATTAAATAATTTCTATCAGAGCAAATGATTTTTGTTGCATAGAAGACAAAAATTTAGATTGTTCCTTAGGTATTTTAACTAAATTTCATAATTAAGTTAACCATGCTCAATTAAAACAATTAAATTATGTTGAACGTTGTTAAATGTGTAGTAGCATCTGTCAAAACTATTCTTTTGAAAAAAGAGAGAGGCAGCACCATATGCAAATGGATAGAATCCATGCTTGAGCATAGAAGAATAACAGCACATATGCATGATATGACTTACACCGTTAGGATGTGGATGACTTGATCTGCATGCTGAATGATCAAGGCATATGGACGCAGGGCTTTGCGGACGACATAGTGATTGTTACCAATGGGAAATTCCCAGAGGTAGTCATGAATGTCGTACAAGAAGCACTAGGAATTGTGGAGGAATGGAGGACCTTTCAGTTAATAAAAAAAACCAAACTAGTTGCTTTTACGGATAGAATAGTTCTCCCGCGAGGTAGAGTACTGCTGTTCGGAGAAGAACTGACAGAAACTGAATTGGAAGACACACCTGGAAAAAATTACTACCAGTGCGACTAGGCTTTTCAGGCAATGCAGAAGAGTTATGGGCAAGACCGCTCGCGCTCATTGGTCAAATTGCAGGGAGCCGAGCGGAAAGATGTTACACATCAAAAAAAGCGAGCTAGCCTTACAGTAGTCGCATATGAAGTGTAACATCAGACATCTCACCTTGGTAATAAGCAACATTAAAATGAAATCTTGAAAAAAATGATTGAGGTATTATTTGAAATAATTTTTGGTAACAAAGAATCATTTTTTTTTTATTGAAAATTGTATTTTTTTTTCAATTAAAACTAGGTGTAATCAAATTTTTTATTTTTGTTCATTTTGGGGAGAGAGCGGAGACAATAGACTTATGATAACTAAAATATGAGACGTAGGTATACTTGTGATTTCAAAGTATTTAAAAAACGTTGAAAAACTCCGTCAATAACAGTACCACTGTTAGTTGTTGTATCATTTCGATCCGCGTTCATTTCGAGTTCATCATTTAAAAAAATACGGAATATTCTATAAACAGTGACAGAAATTCTGCAATGATCTGCACTATTTTCAAACACTTATTAACAACAATAAATGAAATTATTTAAATAGTTTACGCATATAAATTATTAGTTCATATTACAACAAATTTCACACACAACACTGTAGTTTAAGTGCATAGCTGATGCATACACTTTGCTGACAATACCGACCTCTCGGTAAATTCGTTGCTACCATCTGATGGCGAAATTTACCACCGCTAACGCTCATTGGTCATATCAAATATGCGCGCTTCATTGGCTTTCTGTTACACACTTCCGTCCTATTTCACAAAATCACCGCCACAAATTGTAAGGAACCGAGCAAAAAGATGTAGACATCAAAAATTGAATATTTCATTACAAACATAATAAAAATGAAGGAATAAGAAGAGAAAATACACAGATAACAATTTGGATAGGAGCGTAGCAGGAGTATGTTTTCTTTTATTGATGTACCATCGCACCGATGTTTCCGATTAAAGGCTGGAACTTGAAACCAAGTTCCAAAACGTCATTTTTGGATATACTAGAATCCCACACTTGCCAAAGAACAGTAGAACCAGGTAACTGGGTAGACATGAGCTTTTTTCCCGAAAAAAGGTGACTCGAGTGGGTTCGAAGTACCCGATCTAGAGTGTGACAAAAAAGTTACAAAAACTGATGTAAAACCAACACAATTTATTTAAAAATTACAGTAAGTAAGTACATAAAAATGACATCAACTTTATTTCTGTTTTGTTGCATGTGATAATTCATCTTTTAGATTATTTATCTTGTTTGGATTACCCACGTAGAGTTCAATCAGAAAAATTACTAATGCTACAAGCCATAATATACAAATCAACAGAATAGGAGGTAAAAAGTCTTTCATAGATATTGTATAGACATTATCAACAGTGTTTGATCTATCCTGAAATTCATGCTCCCATTTTGTAATAAGCCCTGCACTTATAATCATGTTTAATATGTCATTGAATCTGTCAAACATCGGAAATCCTTTTCTCATTATCAAACTAACAGGATAATGAATTTGATTATTCTGCAGACAGTAAATATATGTCAAGGTGCCATTATTTAAAAGATAGTATTTAAAAAATTTGGTTAAACATATAGCAGAATCTTGGTCGACATTTACATAATGGAGACACAAATTAATATCATTGCAGTCCCTCCATTTTTTCTGCAAATTATTAAATGTTTCATCATCGATGAAATTCCGGAAAAAGAGTTTTTCTGTGGTAAAAATATATAGGCTCAGATTGTAACGATCGATATCGGCAATTGTGGAATATCGTTCTTTGAAATTTATACGCGAACAAAAACTTACGAAATAACTATTCAAAGTTGCAATATAAAGGAAAGCGAATAATAGATATATCAATATAAAATATCTAACTTGTCGGGTCTTCGCTAAAGCTGGCATGTTGCCGCCAGTTAATAGACCAAAACAGTAAATGTTTATATCAGTAAGTCTCTTGTAATTATAATGTTCACGACTATTGTTACGACTTAAATAATACATAATGCTGCACAAAATTAGGTGAAATAAAAATGTAACTATGATGCACTTAGCTTCTAAAAAAGTAAACATATTATCAAAATTGTCCAGTGACGGAACATGTGGGGCACACACAATTATGGAATTTTGTGTGTAAGAATGACTAACATCAAATAGTGTACTCCATATATATTCTTTGGGAAACCCTCCTATCACAATATCAACAGTTTTATCTTCTAATTCTTTGAATATGCCATTATCGACCGTAATTATTTTCGACTCTTCTAAGATGTCTTCTTGGTATACAAACTTTAAGTTGAGTTTACTTTCAATAACTGTTAAAATATTCTTTTCAATACCTTTGAGCACATTGTTTTCTTTATAAATGTATGGTGGAGAGTTAATGTATTTTACTTTTATCAAACAACTTCCGAGTTCTTTAGGAATCTTGTTTCCGAACCAATTAAATTTTTTTTTGGATATTCCAAATTCACATGTATCAAAAGGGTGTACATCCGCCTTCAATGTGTGGTCACAATGTCCATGTTTGAAAGGATTCCAAGTGAAAACCATTAAATGCGTTACGTTTTGTGGATTCACTAACAAAATTACAGAGTCCACAACATTTTCCTTCCACAAATATACAGATATGTTCGAAGCTAATTGGTGAGGATTATCAAAGATCCTAGTAGAAATTAAAAGAAATTTAGCGTGTGGATTAAACAATCTTCTTTTCTTCATTACCGCCAGTTGATTGTTCAAATCTTCTTGACTTCTAAAGTGCACTATAAATTTTCTTGATTTTTTTCTACTGCTTCTTGCATCATTAACTGTTTTTGAGTTAAAGTTTTTTATTAAAATTCCTGATGCTTGAAAATGGTTTAAACTTTGAAGCAAAAAGAATTCTAAGGTGAGCGGAGAAACAGATTTATCCTCTAGAGGCAAGGAATAAGTGACGGATTTGTAGTCGTATTCGTTTAAAAAGCTATTTTGTGCCCAAACTACGCATTGAGAAAGTGATAACCGCATGTTTACGTCTCTTGTAGACAACGGCATTAGTTTACTTTCAATTTTTATAATAAAAAACAAAACTGCGATGTGTGATTTCCACATGGTGACTAATTTTATTATGGGATGTATTTTTTAAATTAAATATCGACCTAGCATGACTAGCATAAATTATAATTAATCATATAATTACTTCCAATTATAAATCATTATACCTTTTTACGAGGTGGACATTTTTTTTGCTACTTTGTGAACTTTTGATTAGACCTAGATAAATGTATTGATCGTTTTAATTATTTATTATGTTTGTTTTACTATACTCACTGTATTTTATCATTGCAGCTTATTTTATGAAGGTATACTATTGCCTAAACAGGATGTCAGAAACGCATGTGCTTTGAACTTATAGCTAAGACATCTTGCCGGTATTTCTATTTAAAAACCAATACCAAACCATTTTTGTTCTACCAATCACCTTTATTTGTGAGTAATCCTCAACAGTTTATATTTAGACCTATAATTAAAATAACACATATCTTAATATGTATATGTATATTTTAAGAATTTTCCATTGAAAAGTAAATTAATCTGGTTCTACGTTTTACTGCGCCAAATTTAACACTCTTCTGGACTCTTCTGTATGTTCCTTGTGGTCTATTCATCATTCTTTTTGTTAATTATTTTAGGAAATTCAACATGCTACTGTTATCAAAAACAATTAAGTTTTTAAATTCTGGTCCCTATCTGACACGAAAAAATTCGACAACTAGATAATCAATAATATTTTGAAGTTTAAGACTGCAAAAAATTTGTTGTCAAATTTTTAAGGTCCATTCACAGTAGACCACTCATCCCGGATAAAATGTGAAACAAAATATTTTTTGTATGACATTCTAACAATATTATAGTCCACTAGGAATGGGATCCAGGGAAGTGCACGCTCCAGGAACGGTTTTATTTAGGATAGCGCTTTTTGTTTTTTTCGAAAATGTTGTTAATAAAACTCGTTTGGTGTTACTTACTATTCTATAACGAGTAAATATCATTTAAACGATGTAAAACCAGAAAATACGATAAAAGTTCGAACGATATACAAAAGGTTGACGTCACACGTTCGTGATCGCTGTTTTAGCTAAGATGGCGAATTGTCATATTTTGTATTTATGTTTTTACTAAAATAAATCTAATCACAATTGTAATGTAAAAATAAGTGATTGCTTTAGAATCTTTGTGATCTATATATATATATATATATTATTTTATTTTCTTTAACCATTATTATAATAATCGCTTGATTTTTATTTATTGGGTATGGTTAATGTGAATATAATGAAAAATTAAACGATCTTTGACGTTTCGCTTTCGTTTGAAAGCTTTTTCAAAATGTTTATTTTATATGTCACAATGAAGTAAAAAATATACAAATTGTTATTTTAGAATTTAGTTATGATACAAGTACTTACTTCAGAACTAAATCTACGATATATGAACAATAGGTGAAAAGTGTAGTTATTGGTAATTAATTTGTTATTTTATTAAATTATGATAAATTTGACTCAAATTTTTGATATCTTGTTTATCGTTCACAGAATTTTTTTCTTTTTTTATATGTATCATTTCTTTAATTGTAAGTTTCTGATAATTAGAGTCTTGTGTTAGTATTTTTGTTTTTTTGAAATCAAATTCATGTTTTTCTGTTGTTTCGTGTTTATATATATACACTGTGTCCGTAAAGTATGGAACAAATTTATTTTTAGCTAAACAGACCATTTTAAGAAATAATCCTGAAACACGTCGATTTTTGATTTCAATTTAGCGTATTTTAAAATAATAATCTAATATACAGGGTGAATTACTTTCGAGTAATGACGTCACCGTCATTTTTTTTTAAATGGAACACCCCCATTTTGTCTCAATTTTCGGATTACTCTAGCTGAGCTGATTCCAAAAATGTATCACATGTTGATATCAATTGGTTCAGGGTGGACAAAAATACTGCTCATAAAGTAACGCGTAACATTCTTTAATAGTTAAATTAACAATATTATCAAAAATACTTATTGTCTAGCGGACAGAATATGATGAAATACATGACTTTATAAATGTTCGAACTGCAGCCCTTGCTGTATTTGACAGTAACCCAAACGGTGTACAAATTCTTGTTTAACCTTGTTTATTGTGTCTTGAGAAATATTGTTTATTGCTGTCCGAATTCTCTCTTTTAATTCTTGAATATTTGCTGGTTTCGTTTGATACACAACATTCTTCAGATGGCCCCACATGAAATAATCCAAAGGATTGAAATCTGGTGACCTCGCTGGCCATTCAATAGGTCCACGTCTACCAATCCACCTGCAGAGGTACGACCTGATTTGCGTACATTTTCAACCGTACCAGTTTCTCGAAATTTCTTTTCAATCTTACCGACTGTTGAATGCGTTATAGGTCTTTCTGGATATTTACCATTAAACAAATTGCACACTTCCATCTGAGTTCGCGATCTGTCTCCATACCCAATCATCATAAGTATTTCAATTTTTTGTCCTACACTTAACTCCATTTCTACTTCAAATTAAATCTAAGCAATAATTAAAACATTCATGAATACCAAAAATATTGTAGTACTAAACTGTCACTGAACATCAATAAATTACTAAACAAATAATGACATTTCACAAAAAACTAGACGACTATGTTTTTTTTAAATTGATAAGAAATAATTTCTTTCATATTCTGTCTGCTAGACCACAAGTACCAAACATGTTTGGAAACAGCTCATTTTTATTAATCTAAAAATGTAACAAACTACAGGGTGTTACATTTAAACCAATTGCCGCTAGACAATAAGTCTTTTTGATAATATTGTTAATTTAACTAATAAAGAATGTTATGCGTTACTTTATGAGCACACACAAAACTATTGTATTTTTGTCCACCCTGTACCAATTGGGATCAAGATGTGATACATTTTTGTAATCAGCTCAGCTAGAGTAATCCGAAAATTGAAACAAAATGGGGGTGTTCCATTTAAAAAAAATGACGGTGACGTCATTACTCGAAAGTAATTCACCCTGTATATTAGATTATTATTTTAAAATACGGTAAATTAAAATCAAAAATCGACGTGTTTCAGGATCATTTCTTAAAATGGTCTGTTTAGCTAAAAATGAATTTGTTCCATACTTTACGGACACAGTGTATATATATATTTTTTTTTCAAATAATTATTTCAGTTATTCTTAGTGACTGTCATCATGCCTATTCAGGCGGCAGTGTCCTGTTAAAACTGTTATTGTAGTGTTACTCTGGCTCAGGTATTCATTTGCTCTCACCTGGTTGTAATTTCCCATGAGTATCTTTGATTGTCTGAGCCCTACTAGATCTTTGCAATGGTCAGATCTCTACTTTTCGGCGTTGCCTATTTCTTCCAATATAATATTGGAGTTGATTCCGCAATGTGGGTTCAGGCCCCGAAATGTGATTTCCTTTTATTCCACTGTATCCTGGAATCCACAGTCAGGTGACGATGCTGTTCTCGCCATCGTTCATTGAGTTTTCGTAGGCATTCCCATACTATTTTATAATGTTTGGTTTATAGTCCGTACACTCCTATCCCAGTACATTTTATTGCTTTTGAGACGACTGTATACCACTGAATGGCATTATTTCCAAGTCTAGTAATTGTGTTGGGATCCCATTAATTCTGGTTACTGAGTTCCGTATTTTCCATTCATCCATCCTGTGACATGTAATTTCTAAAAAGCGGGAGATGTTTTTTCCCTCTTACATAGTATCTTGTCCTTTCTGCAACACTTTCCACCACCATATGTAGTGGTGAGAAGTTGAGAACCACTTCCTTGGCACGTTTTCATTTCTCCTGTAATGCATACACTGGCTAGTCTTTGAATTCTGGAGAGGTCTCCCGTCGTCAATAGGCAAGTTCTACTAGACTCAATGGCTCCATAAGTGATTATTGGTCTTGATGGTTTTGGTGGGATTGATGTTCAGTCCCACCTGCCTACACCAGCTATTGGTATAGTCAATCTCCTTTGTATGATGTCACAAAGGGTATTCACGAATTTTCCCCTGGCTGTTATGACAATGGCATCGGCATATCAACAGTCTGTTCGTCAGCCGTCTGACTCCACATTAACGGGGATGATACTCCTCCTTGTGGACATCCCCTGGTTGTGTAGATGGAGATGATGTCGTTAATTGTCCTCGACTCTGATACTCTAGTGGTGAGCATTTCCGACATCCATTTGGATGTTGTTGTATTTAATGCCCTTTTGACAACCCACATATTACAGTTTCTTGGTTATCTAAGGCACCTCTGATATCCTCCAGTCAGTTGAACCAGTGCAATCTCCGAAGATCTGCCTGTCCAATAAACATGCTGATATGCGTGGAGAGGTAGTCTCTCTAGAATTTCCGTTCTAATATAATTATTAATAGCTTTATCCATAATTTTAAGCACAAATGATGTAAAACTAATTGGTCTGAAAGATGTTGGGTTTGTTGTGTCTTTTTTCCAGCTATAGGAATGAAGGTGACTATTGCCCTGCTTCTGGTATATAACCCAGTACTAAGCTACTATTTAAATTACTTAAATTTCAGGTTTGATGCGACTGCATGAAGCTATCCCTGGAAGAATTCCAGGAGAAATATCCAAACCAGCGATTGCCCATAGAGATTTTAAAAGTAAAAACGTTCTATTGAAAAGCGATCTTACAGCATGTATTGCTGATTTTGGTTTGGCGATTACTTTCGAATCTGGAAAGTCTTGTGGAGATACACATGGACAAGTTGGTACTAGAAGGTGGGTTAATTGTTAGCTCAACGTATCTTAGTTAAATATAGTATAAACAGAATAGATCAATTTAATTGTAAGCATGCGATCTTGAACTCGGATATATAAAGCGCAAGAGAGAAGGTTATGAGAGAATAAGAGGATTAACAATCAATTAGTTATTATGTTGAGTCTAACAGTGATATTATTCTAAGTAATTTAGTTGTGAAGTTTTATGTTAAAGTGTGTAAATATGTAGGTATACAATTCAATCTAAACCCCAGGGAACTCATGAAATGGTTTTCCTTGCAAGTAGTCAAATGATTGTAAGTGATTAACCAGTTTTTAATGTCTAGGCATTAAAAATCATTTTTACTGTCTAGACAGTAAAGGTGTTACTTCTATGATCGATAAATGTCACTAAAACTGACGTTTAAGTCAATCGGAGAAAAAATATTTTTATGGTTCAGGGGCTTGGATCACTAATAAAAGCTGTTGGATACAATGTTAAAAATATTGCAGGGTGTTTTTAATAGTTTATTAAAGTAGTTGTATAACAATACGTAATTTCATTTAATGTGTTTATTCTTCATTTATTATTTTGTAAGTAACTTGAAATTTTTGCATTTTTGCCCACCCTGTACCAATTTGAAGTAACATGTTATACATTTTAGTAATCAGCTCGGCAAGGGAAATCCGGAAAGAACCCCGCACAAACCTTATGGAAAAGTGGTCCCGGTTAAATTGGCCCAAACTTTGGGAATGAACAGATCTTGATGAGTAGAAAAAAAGTCTCCACGGCACCAAATTCCGGGGATGCCGCGTTTTCGAGATATCCGCGTCTGAAAAGTGAAAATTGAGCTCCGAGATATAGGTTATCTCTGTAGGTTATTACAGTAAACCTTAGTATGGCGACCCGGTAACGTTAAAGTTCGGTGTAGAATATTGGTGGAAATGTCTACGAAAGCACGGAAGACAATATAAGACAAACTCTCGCCCAGGTGCGCCCAAATTGATGGGAAATAGGGTGGAATTCACATCGCCCACTAAGGAAAAAAGGTCTGTTTGCATCAATGGAACGAATGAACTCCTGATTTTATCATTTTCCATGCATGCAAGGTGCTCTCTGAAACATTTAGATTTACACGATTTTTTAAGGTTGCCAAAAAATGGGTGCCGGGCCCCAGTAAATGAGACCTACACCAACTCTGTTTTATGTGCGCACTTAGTGCGCTTCTACTGAAAACTTGAGTATTGTTAGCCAGATGAGGTTGATTTTTGTACAAAATATGCGCGAAAAATTCCACCAGACTGCGAAGACAATATAAACAAAGTCTCCCTCCAAGGGCGTCCACATTCACTTGGTTCTCCCAATATCTGGAAACAAAGCGATAACAGGCCCTCTGTGTTCGTCCTTTGCAATCAAATCTTTGTTTACATCAGACAGAATCGCTTTGTTTATATTAGGAAGATTTTTGCAAGTTCAAGTTCAATTTCCTGTGACGCATTGTGACACCTTGTCAATTTATCAACTTTGTGATTGATCTGTTCCTTACTCATTATAGATAATTGACGTTCGATCCCCTGAAGTAAGTATTTTTCGCATCCAATATTGAAGTCCAAGTCTTAAATAACCTTCTTATTGGGTCGTTCATGAATCCTAGGAAGTATGGCAGCTCGCAACAGACTAAATTGCTATGTGTGTAACGCCCGTTTCCAGCCACGTGTGATGGTACTTATCTATGGAGAAGCCCACGCTCAAAAACGTGAAATTGCGGTTACCCGGCGCAATGATCTCAATCATCCTGGCCTCGAAATAGATGCAAATGCTCGTATTTGTTTTAACTGCAACCAAAGCATAAATAGGGAACTTCGAGATCTAGAAGCGGACCCCACCTGCATAAGATTGAATGTGTTGAAGCAGACGCGGAACCAATATTGCCTGTTTTGCGGAGAGCAAAGGAATACAAGTCGTTTATCACGCAACTGTCGAGTCAAAATATTCATTCTGCAGAATATCTATGCTCCTCCGTCTGTTCGATCATGTCCTCATCATTTGGATCAAAACGGGTTCGTTCAAAGATTACTTCTTGACGGTATGGAATTTGTGAATAGACCATACCGTTTGCCTGGCCCAGAACTGAACAACCTGTTGCAAGTAATGCGCCGTGAGGCAAGACCAGATGAGCCAAACTTCAACGACGAGAATTCCTTCACAGATGATGAATTTCGATGTGCAACCTCCATAAGTAAAGCTCAATTTGATGATATGTACAGATATTGTGAAGGTAATAACGAAAATGAGAATCACGGTCGACGGATACATAGAAAAGACTTATTGACGTCCTTGTGCAAGCTTCGACAGGGTCTGTCCGATGAATTCCTGAAACTGATTTTTAAATACTCGAGTCGACAAGCTGTTTCTCTAGCGATTTCCACAGTTCGAAGATGCTTGATGGTCCAATTTGTGCCAGAAAACATAGGCCTAAATGCTATTAATAGACAGCAATACATTGAACAGCACGTGACGGAATTCGCGAATCGATTGTACAATCAAAACCCAGAATTGCCAGTTGCCATTGCATATCTCGATGCAACATATTCATATATCCCCAAAAGTAGTAATTTTCGTGCTCTGAGACAGTCTTACTCTCTCCATAAAGGAAGACATTTAGTGAAACCCGCTCTTATAGTGGCGCCAGATGGGTATATCTTAGATATACAGGGTCCCTACTTTTCTGATTCCGCGAACAACGACGCAGCGATTTTACAAAATGAGTATGAAAACAATATTAATGGTATCCGAGAGTGGTTTGAAAACGGTGATATTTTCATTTTCGATCGTGGCTATAGAGACGTCCTCCCGTACCTCGAGAATTTGGGCATTCGTTGTAAAATGCCTGCACTCCTTCCACGGGGACAACGGCAACTAGACACAGAAGAAGCTAATGACTGCCGACTTATTACTAAGACAAGATGGCTAGTGGAGGTCCGCAATGGGCATATTAAGTCCATGTTCAAGTTTTTCAACGACATCATTCCGATGGATCACGCATCCCATTTAGGAGATTTTTACCGGATTGCGGGCGCCATCATTAACAGATATAAGGACCGAATACAAATGCAGGAGGCAGATGGGGAGTTGGCTGAAACAATGCTACGCAGAGCGCGAGAGCCAAACGTTGTTCAAACTAGGGTCGAAAATGATCATTTGGAGCGCCGCAATGGAGGATGGGTTCGCTTGAATGAAAATCATGCGCCCAATTTTCCTAGATTAGATATTGATTACCTTAAAGAGATTACCATGGGGATCTACCAAATCAATTTATCTCCATCTTATATTCAGGACAAGCTACAGAGAGAAGGGACTGAAACTTTCGAATTTGATGAACGCTTTGATGAACCTGGACTGATGCGAGTTCGTCTTTACTCTCGTTTTCGGAATGCAGCAAAATACCAGTTGTTTATTGCATTTAGGGCAGACGATGATCCAGATGAAAGGGCAGCGGAGCATGAACCGCTCATTTTTGGATATTATTGTACCTGTAAAAGTGGAGCGAGAACATTGGGGAGCTGTGCGCATGTTGCGAGTGTGTTATGGTTTCTGGGACATGTACGGCACCAACCTCATACCAGATACCCGACTACGGCTTTACTTGATAATGTTGTTGATGCAGCACACAGACCACGACAAAGACACGTGCAAGAAATCCAGCGGTTAGAAGAAGAGTAGGGTCTTTGAGAATGTTAATCAATTTATTTTTAATTTAATTGTCATAATAAATACTTTGTTGATGGATTCAAGTTTCTTCCTTTAGACCTGCAATAATCACGCCTTCTTTTGGTTCACTTGCACGTTATAGAGTGTTTGCCCCAGTCCTTCCGTTCAAAAACTTCAAGGCAGAGAGAAAGTCGCACATGCGCCCCAGAAACCCCTTCTTTGCACACTCCTCATGGACTCCAAAGATGCGCTCGGTCAACGCAATCAAATCTGTGCCTCAGAAAATCCATGACAATTGGTAATGTCCACATAAACTAGAGTTAGTGTAGGCCTTATTTGCTGGGGCCCACGCCCATTTTTTGGCACCCCTGTCAAGTCGCGTGATTCCAAATATTTCGGAGATCACCTTGCACGCATGGAAAGTCATCAGATCAGTAGTTCATTCATTCTATGGATGCGAACAGACCTTTTTTCCTTAGTGGGCGATGTGAATTCCACCCTATTTCCCATCAATTTGGGCGCACCTGGGCGAGAGTTTGTCTTATATTGTCTTCCGTGCTTTCGTAGACATTTCCACCAATATTCTACACCAAACTTCAACGTTACCGGGTCGCCATACCAAGGTTTACTGTAATAACCTACAGAGATAACCTATATCTCGGAGCTCAATTTTCACTTTTCAGACGCGGATATCTCGAAAACGCGGCATCCCCGTAATTTGGTGCCGTGGAGACTTTTTTTCTACTCATCAAGATCTGTTCATTCCCAAAGTTTGGGCCAATTTAACCGGGACCACTTTTCCATAAGGTTTGTGCGGGGTTCTTTAAAAAAAATGGTGATGACGTCATCACACGAAGGTTGTTCTCCCTATATATTAGATTATAATTTAAAAATATAGTAAATTAAAATCAACAATCGACCTGTTTCGGGAATTTCTAATTTTATTGTTTATTTAGCTAATAATGAATGTATGCGTTACTTTATGGACGCACTGTATATTTCATTACCTTGCAATCTTCAATATATTACACTAGTGATACGCGATTTCTGAAACGTTATTTTTGCCTACCATGACTATTATAGTGTGTCCAAGATAAATATTCTCACTATGGGCACAGAATAACCCACTCGCACAGAAGTGACACATTCATTGTTAGATACTGTCATTTCATTGTTTATGGATGCCACGTGAAGAGTAGACATCCTATGCCACTTTTCACACGTATAATTATTGCATAAGTGAATGTGAATTGAATTTGCCATTTTGGAGATACTATTCAAGTGTTCCTACGTGTTTTTCATTCTACTCTTTCCTTTTATTTTTGTTTATTTGCAATAGGTTGGTTATTCAAACCGCTCAACCGTTTTTCGCAGTGTAAGTTATTTCGATAGTTTTTCAGTGCCTGATAGGTGCTGATACTGTCATCAATGTCAAATCAAAATCGCTTACCCTAGCAACACTACATTTCTTATGAAAATGCAGAAAGGTGTTCCTTGTGTGAGTAAGAAACAGAAAATGTCTGCAATAACCCAATTATGGGAGTTTTTTATTTAAGATTTCGGATTACCGTAGCATCGCAAAGAGGCATGTGAGTTGGTAGTAATGTCAAAGCATGGAATATATTGAACCAGTCATGGAAATATTCTGATCAAATAAGTTTTCTATTACTTTCTAATGTTTTTTTAGGTATATGGCCCCTGAAGTACTTGAAGGTGCAATAAATTTCACTCAAGACGCTTTTCTAAGGATTGACATGTATGCATGTGGTCTTGTATTGTGGGAACTAGTATCTCGATGCACCGCTCAAGATGGGCCTATTCCAGAATACAGGTTACCATTTGAGGAGGAAGTTGGCCAACATCCTTCATTGGAAGATATGCAAGAATCTGTTGTTCAACAAAAAGTTAGACCTTTAATACAGGAACATTGGAAACACCATCCGGTAATTTTGTTATTTTCAAACCACCATTCAATTTCTAGTTAATACCGGGTGTTTGATTAAGAGAAGTATTACTCTTTATGTCAGAAACTATTGATTGTTATAAAAAAATACATCAACAAGTCTCACAAAATGAAGTGCTACAAATTATTATAATTATTTAACTCACTATAGTACAGGGTAGCCACAGAACTGGAACATTTGGAATAATCAGATTGGAAATATCAGGAAACTTTGATGAGTATCATGATTTTTAATTTCCAGAAACTTGTTTGACTAGTTTTGTTTTGCACTCTTACCTTTTATACCCATCACTTCTCTTTTAGGGTCGATCCGATTGATGCAATATATAGGTTTATAGCATGTTTTTGCTATATAAAATGTTTGTCAAGCTCCCTATTATGGTTGTAAATAACATAGTAGGGGAACTGGGGGATACTTGATCACAGTTTTATTCATCCCTATTTCTTGTGTTTTTTTTTTAATAAACTCTTCAAATTAAAACATGTGACTGAACCAACTATTATGTAACTGATTTTATAAACTTAGAAATTTGTTGAAATTGTAAAAATAGACGATTTGGGATACTTGATCGCTTGATCAAATATCCCCTATAGTGATCAACTATCCCATGATCAAGTATCCCTATAAGTACATTAATAACTTCAATATATACACTAAAAACACAATTAATCACTGCTTGGTTTAAAGTATAAATACTGCAAAAAAGTACAATAAAAAACCAAAAAGTTAATCAAAACTTATAAACTCAATTATTTACTTTCACTCCTAGATATGAACTAAATAACTGTCACATATTTAAAATGGACGGGATATTTACAGAACATCGTACCAAGGTTGCCACATAGTGGCTTTTTGCCCTGAAGTACAAATGTTCCGGAAAATGTATCAGTTCTTAAAAAATAGTCAAAGTGATCAAATATCCCTAGTGATTAAGTATCCCCCAGTTCCCTTATACACTTTAACAGCGCTCTCCACAGAAAAGAAAGTTTTGCCAGGATATCCGAACTTTTAATTACTGAAACATTCGATGGCAATTATCTCATATTCTTAATAAGTATCAGAAAATAATTTTTTTTGCACAACTACCCTAATTAATGAAAATTTAAATTCACCCAATTAAGAATGGAGCAAAAACATTTCTCAAGATTTCTAGTGATTTTTAAAACGCTATTATTTCCCGATCAAAGCTAGAAACTTGAAATTCCTAGTTAATTATTTTCTTTAAAAAAAATATTGTTTAAAAACTGCCTAAGTTTGGGGTGAACACTGAGATCTAAAATATCTATTGTGTCTCTTCTTCTATTCAATTCCTAATGAAAGTCTCAGAGACTAGTATTTCCTTTAGTTCTATTCCTTGAAGGTATTTAAGGATTTCCGTAGGTAGTTTCTTCTTCCATTCCACAGAAACTACATTCTGACTCCTCCGCTAGTTGGGGTTTTTTTTAAGGTGCCCATTTAGGCGGCATTGTTCTGTTGGGACACCTGTCAAGGTTCTTAGTGCAGTCTTACTCTGGCAGAGTACCTTTGATTGTCTTAGACCTACCAAATTTTCCCTCAATCGCCCGATCTTCTCGTTTTGTCGGTTTTTCCTAATTTTTTTAATATTATATTGACACCGATACCGCAAAAGGGTTCCTTTTACAAAAGGGTGTTTCAGCCCCTCTCTTTGATTGATTGATTTGTGCGGTATTACCAATCAGAGGCTTCAAGACCTCGCCATCTCCGCTAGTTTATTTGCTATTTCGTTTCTTTCTATTACAGTATGTCCTGAAAACTTCACAATGTATACGCAACTCTTTTTCTTTTCTTTTTGCAAAATATGGTTTCTTTTCTTTTTTTTTTTGCAAAATATGGTTTCTTTTAAATTTTAAATGTATCCAGGGATTGGCGGTAATTTGCGATACGATGGAAGAATGTTGGGATCACGATGCCGAAGCTAGATTATCAGCATCATGTGTAATGGAAAGAATCATCTCGCAAGCTAAATACCAACAACAAACGATCGGATGGAGAATTGAAAATGAGGCTCCTTTGAATATTTTAAAGGAAAACAGTATGTAGGGAGAAAAGTAAGTTAACTTATAATTATATTTATAGAGACGTATGAGCCATAAAATTATTCTTAGTATTTTGTTAATTACCATGTGATTTACTTAGGTTACATTACGCACCACGATTTGATTTTTTCGTCTGATGAGTTAGATTAATGAGGAGAATTGATGGGTTTACATTCCTCCATCTTGCGGTGGATCCTATTGTGGCGAGATCTACCGGCGTGTGTCGAAATTAGGTATGAGGTAATCAGAAATTGTAATTTGTGTGCCGCCATCTAGATTTCACTCACTTAATAATGTCAATAATGCCATATTTCAAAATAATAAACTAGACATTTCATTGTTCCTGCGAAAAAACAAGACACACACACCTTAAATATATTTGTGATATTAACAAAATCACCAAAACAAAATAGTCAGACAGTCTATGTTCACATTAACATCATTAAGATAACCATAAATAAATTTCCAAGAAGCGAGCCCTGCAAAGGACCACTGAATAGAGAGAGAAATAAGCTTTATTGTCATGAAAAATTTAACAAATTTTATGGACAAAGCGACATAATTTAAAAATGGATAAAATATCAAATTCAGAACAAAATATTAAAAATACTAACTATACTATACTAATAATACAAACTATAATATAATATACAAATTTAATATATTATAATATCCTACACCATCTTAAATATTGAATTATGCCAATGTAACTCAAATGTCTGGGGTAGATTGTAGAATTCTGCCGCTAAATAATAAGGTCTTTCAAGCAGAAATGCCTTTGTCAATTTTCGAAACTTATTAAATGTATTTGCCAGTTTTAATTCTAAAGATGATAGAATAATTTTTTACCACATCATTGTTAAATATCGAAAAATTTGTGTTTTCGAACCAAACACACGGATTCCAAAATTAATAGAGCGGGAAGAGTTGAAATTTTGTATTTTTTAAATTAGAATTCGTAATGCGTCCTACTACACTATAAATGTAACGAATAGCTCTTTTTTGTAAGTTGAAGATAGATTCGAATTGGTGCAAACTACAAGACCCCCAGAAAAGCAAACCATAGCGAAGGTGCGATTCGAACAAAGAGTAGTAAGTTGTTAACGCAGTAGAACAATCAAGCTGTTTAGACACAGATTTAATGGCAAAACAAGCGGAGGATAATTTTTTCGCTAAAGTGTCTACATGTACAGACCATTTTATGGTACCGTCAATATGGAGACCAAGAGACTTGATCGAATTTGAAGATCTTATTAAGTCATTGTTAAGTTTGAGAGGTTGCAAAACTCCTTTGTAAGATAAAACTAAAGTTCTCTTAGTGGTAAAACAAAGCCCGTTAGAGTTAGAGTTAATAGTAATGAGATCTTTGCCTATGGTGTAAAGTTCGTATATCTGAACTACTCCAGGCTACACTAGTGTCATCAGCAAATAAAGTGAATTTACCATTAATTCGTAAGTCTGTGACGTTAATGAATACCAAAGAAAGAATTGGACCTAAAACTGAACCTTGGGGTACACCACTGCTAACTGATAAATTTTTCCAAACTGTACCATTTGCTTGTACCAGTTGTTTTCTACACTCAAAGTAAGATTCAATCCATTTTAAAGGAATACCACGGATGCCATAATATTCTAGTTTATTTATCAAAATTTCATGATCAACACAATCGAATGCCTTCGCGAAATCACAAAAAACCGAAGCCGTAAAAAGTTTATTATCAAGTGAGGTATATATTTCATTAAGGACAGAGAAAATTGCATCATTACTACATTTATTAGGTAGGAAACCAAATTGTTGAAATTTCAAGATTTTATTCTTGAAAAGAGAGGGTAATAGACGGTCTTTCGATTATCTTCGGTAAGATTGGTAATAAGGTAATAGGACGATAGTTACTAGTATTATTTTTTTCGCCACCCTTGTGGGGGGGGGGGAACAATCTGTTTTTATACAGTTAGGGAAGAGACCATTTTCAAAGGATTTATTGATTAGAGAACATAAAACGTTAATCACCACAATCAGGCTTACAATACTTTGTTTAGGGGTAGCACTGCTACTTACATATTTATGTTATTAGTTTTTACATAGTGATATAATATGTTATAAATACTATTGTCCTCCAATGTCAGCAGATTTTCTATATTTATGGGCAACTTGATATTTTGACATAATCAAGTTTGGTATAATTTGTCTATTTCTAGTTTTTTTCAGAATACACCCTAGTAGAGAGTGTTGTAAATCGGCAATTTCATCACAAACACATTTATTACTATTTATTAAACCAATTTTGTTTTTATATACAGGATACATGGCATGATTACTTCGCATTCGACAAATCGTTCTTATAAAGGATCTGTTATGTTCTTGATGAAACCGCTTTCTCCTAGAATATATTTTTGTTGCCATGCTTTTTCCATTTGTTTTTCAAAAGTATTATTGTAGTCTGTCATTGGAATTTTGTTATTTATATTATTCCCACATCTTGCAGCTTTCTTTGCCAGTTCATCCACTATCTCGTTGTCTGGAATGCCAGTGTGGGCTTTCACCCAAGCTATATAGAATTCTTTACCTTTGTCAATAGCTTCATTATATAAATTCAAGATATCTAAAACTATGTGGTTTAAATTAGGATCTATATGTAATGTTCCAAGTTTTTCTACCGAGCTTCTGGAATCACTAAAAATAACACCACATTTGGAATATTTAAAAATAACTTGTCTGATAACCCATCAATGCCACAGGAAGTGGGTATGGTTTGCACTAGCTCAAATGTATCTACAGGTCTAAGGAAGAAATTATCAGTGATTCTTTAAGTCAGTTGTTTTCTACATTAATTTGATGGTTAGGTTATTTGAAAATAATATTACGCATGATTGGGTGTTGTTTTGGTCGATTTTATCCTGTTGAAAATCTTCCATAAAATAAAGAGATTAAATACAGATTAAAGCACATAAAAAAATTGCGCCCACACAATTTTTTCACTAATAAAACGCTATACAAAAAAATATCCTAGGTATACATTTTTTTCGTAAACTTGATTGTAGCGTCGAAAAATTGAAAAAATGTCAAAATGTATTACTAATTTAACTTTAACCTTCAATAACTTTGAAAGGAGACCTTTTTTGTAGTGTGTCAAATTTCCTACAAGAATATATCTTAGTCATTCCGAAGTATTGCTCCCTATGTGAGATATAAAATTTCAAAGCACAAGACAATTTTGTTTCCATGTTATTTAAATGGAAAATAGAAATTATCAGGGCGACACCTCTTAATATAAATATTGAGAGTTCAAACTTTCACAGTTCTTTATTTTCCTCATATCCAACAATATTTTCAGTATATTTAAGGAAAAAAAATAATCGATTTTCTTGAAACAGTCTACACAATATATAAATATCTTCTGTATGTTCCTTGTTGTTTTTGTTAATTATTTTGGGAAATGAAACCATAATCTTTTTTATATTTTTTAATTCAACGTTTCGGTAGGGTTCCAGCTACCGTTATAAAAAAAAAATTAAGTTTTTTAAATTCTGGCCCCTATCTGACACTAACGAAAAAATTCGACAACTAGACAATAAATTATATTTTGAAGTTTAAATCATGTCATCGGTAATATTTTTAATGGAATATACTGTATATTCGGATTTTACAATCCTTAAGTAATTGTACAAAAAACTACAGTAGATTCTCCACTTCAAAATACTACGATTTGAGCTAATTTGCTTTAACAAAATATTCATAATGAAAAATATACAGGGTGTAGAAGGTGAAATTTTCAATTTTGTTTTTCAAAATAACATTAACGTGTAACATTTATTCATAAAAATTTAGAACTGGGTGTTTTTGAATTGGATAAATTATCTATTCCGATGTATGTCTTAGACATAGTCACATTGTGGCACAAATGTGCGCTAAACTCTTTAGCTTAGCTTAGTTAGTGCTAATCTTGTGAAAGAATATGAAAGCCACATAGTTTAACATGAAAGTCTGGTCGATTTCATTAGCGGCTCGTGGAATTTGGCAATAGGTGGGCAGATAAAATTGAAGACCAGAAACTGCCAATTTCCTAAAGAAATATTTTTTTTATTTTTATAGCTACATACTTGTGAACAATGTGAAACTATGTCGCTCTTTATTAGTTGGTATTACAGAATATACAATGGTAACTGTACCGGTTTTTACTCTGTTAAAATTTGACTCGGCAAAACAGCTTGTGATGTGACTCTGATTGGAAGCATGCATTCGGTTTTTCAACGAATCTACTCTATGGGCTCGTCTGCGACCCTAGCTTTTGCAATACAAATAACAGCGTTAGATTTAAAGTAATATTCCAAGAATAAGTAAGATACTGCTCAAATTTAGTTCAGGCGGATATGTTTTTTGATAAACTACATAATAAATAATTCAATAGATTCGTTATTTGTGCAAAATTATTGTTTAATAATGTTTCATTTATTTATTAACGGATCCTCCATTTATATAAAAAAGTACAAACACAATGATTGTTGTCAATTACATCAATAATAAAAAACATATACAACATATATAAAACGCATAAAACATATAAAACAATATGTGCAGTATGAGTATGAAGTATGTAAAAAAAAGTAAGTGAACTAGCAAAAAGACCAAAGCCGGTCTACGCAACATTAATGATAGTACTGATTATTTGTTTCTTAAAAACGTTCAGTGATGTAGCAAAAAGATCAATTTCTGAGCTCATGTTATTTAATTTCTAGGTATAGGACTGTAGTAAGCGTAATTTGTATTATGGAAAGAAACATAAAAAAGTTTTCTCCATGATCATCACAGAATTTGACAATTCTGAAATCAAATTTGATTACAGAATGCTGGAATTCTCTCTCTTGAGATTGAAGAAATATTCTGCAACACCTCTGCCCCCATGCAATTTAAATGTGTTTACATTCTCTATCTTGTGATAGAATGACATTCTCACACTGGTTAGCAATAATAACATCAGCCTTAACGCAGTTGATTGTCATCGTAGTGTCAAAATTATTGCTGTCACGTAACCGTAACCTAACCTAACCACGCAATTGTTGAAAGTACCTCCAATAATGCACCAGTTTTTTATTTCGAGAACTGTACAAATATAAGAATTAATACAAAGTAGAATGTTTCTTGGACTATTGAGTGTTTACCTAACATAATAATTGTGATTGAGTTCTGTAATATAAATTATCTTTTGTTCATTTCCATTTAAAAATATATATTTAAAATCTTTGATCGTGGAGAAAGTATAGTGTGCTACTCGGTTAGAATAAAAATTCGTGATGCTCGTGGTTCCTCGCGCTCGCCTTCGGTTCGCGCTCGGAACTTTCCACTCGCATCAAATTTTCATTCTAACCTTGTTACAGAATATACTATTCTATTTCTAGTGTTGTATATGCTAGACTCAGATGCCGAATTCGCCAATTCGCCGAAATTAATACTAGGTCCGCGATATGATCAAAGTGAAATGATCAGATGCCGATAACAGATTCTATTTCGGAATTTGTTTACTCTAATTTATACATTTCGCGAACTGAGCAATTCAGACTTGCTCAAATGCCGATTATGAATTTATTTTGGCAGATGATGATTTTTAGTTTTATATTTTGTCAATTGTACTATTAAGAAATAAGCAGTTCTCGATATGTTGCATTTTCTAAAAAGAAAGAGTCGAATTTTTTTTGCGAAAATGCATAATTTTCATTTTTTCGAACTATACCTACTCGGCAATTGGACTCCATAAACAGGCGTCTACAAAAACGTTTGACTCTTGAGATTTTTGAAGCGATATTAAGCTGATAAGAATAGATATTATTCATTGATCTGTGTTAAAGGTCGGGAAGAGGATTAAACCAAAATAAATTCATAATCGGCATTTGAGCAAGTCTGAATTGCTCAGTTCGCGAAATGTATAAATTAGAGTAAACAAATGCCGAAATAGAATCTGTTGTCGGCATCTGATCATTTCACTTTGACCATATCGCGGACTGAGTATTAATTTCGGCAAATGGGCGAGTACGGCATCTGAGTCTAACATATACATTACTGTTGAAATAAATCATGGCAAGTAACTTTGGGCAGTCGACTGCATTATGTAATAACTTATAGGTAATAGTACAATTTGTTATTTGACGCCTTACATTTAATCTATACATATTAAGAGTGTACAAAGTATCTTCATAATTAAACTGTTTATATGTCAAAGACCACACCCAAATCTTTTATTTCGGTTACCCTTTTCAACAGCGTATTTTATTTTATTTTAAGTGACGTATTTAAAAAGCTCGCATCAATCTTCAAACCTTTTGAAGCTGCTAGAACAAAACAGTAGTTAAAAAGTATAATTATATATAAATATATGAGCTTTATAGAACTGCGGTTTCAGCTCATAATTTATTGTAATAATAATAATGATGATAATGTGTCACGTTACATGCGCTGAGTTTCCTGCCTCTACTGCGCAGTACAGTGAGAATTTTATCGTGCATGCCAAATGAGGAAACTGTTACCAAGCATTTATTCTTTTTTATTATGCAAAACTAATTGAGTATTGTTACCGGGCATACGTATTACTTTATATGCAAGTACAATACTTCACTTTACATAAGTGTTTTAAATATCGAGCGCTGCATTTGTCCGTTGTAGCTAATAAAAGAATAATATTTTGTGGCTCACGTTATTTTTTGTATTCGTACGCAGTATTTCTTTATAAAACAGTTTCTTATTTCCAGTAGGATTCGGAATTTTGGACGAACCGTACCTGCATAACTAAGTACCTGCGCCTGCAGCCTGTTACCACACTTGCCTACATTTACATAGCCTAATTTAAATAGCATACTACAGTATTGTCCAAAAAGAAACATAGTCAATAATATCCAGCGAAGATTTTATACGTTTTTAATAGTCTTTTCCTTCTGCACCTTGACTAAGTTTCTTTTTTATCTATTTATAGGTAATTCAAGATAAGGGTCGTTCCGCGTTTTGGGTAGAATTTATAAAGATATTTTGTCGGGATGTGCGTTGATTAAGAAATAATCGCTGACAGTGCACATTTTGAACACTTCATTTTTTTTTGTTATTAATTTGTATTCTACAAAAAAATGTTCAATTATACAAATTGTTTTACAAACAACTAGACAAATAAAAAGCCCAAAATTATTAAGAAAAAATCTGGAAATCGGTTGACCCTAAAGGCCATCCCTGCAACTTTTCAAACGCATGCGATTTTGTCGCTAGTTGCGATGTTTTTGAGCTCTCCGAGCTCAAAGATAAAGCTATTCGATGCTTTTGAGCTCTTCGAGGTCAAAAGTCTTATCAAAGTTCGAGGAAACACGATTTTTTTAATTTTCAAACTGCTATAACTTTTGAATGAATTAATCGATTTTCACGAGGTAGGCGGCGATCGATGTAGTTTTTTGAGCCGAATTGGATCCAACTTACAGGAAATCTAAGTTTGGCGAAGCCCTTTCGAATGACACTGGTAGTTTTCCAATTACAGCGCATAATGCGACTCAGTGGCGCACAATGCTGAGATGTGTTAATGCTTAATTGGAACGTCCATTAGTTTGCAAGTGCACCGGCAGAGTGCACAAGGTTCAGTGTTGTGAGCAAAAAACATTCATAGACTTAGCCAACCATTGCAGTGCTGACAAAAGTAAAATAAATTTGTATTGACAATTTTCTATTTGATTATTCAAATGAAAATTATTTACGCTTTAAACATAATACCAAAAAACAAGAAGATGTGTACCTTCACCCATATTTAGATTTACTCTTTAACACAATCTAAATTCGGTTTTTAATATTTTACAAAAATTACGTCGAAAGTTTTAGAAATTATTTCAACAATAAACAATATTATTAATATTAGTGTAAGCAAAATTCTTATCAACGCCAACTTAAAGAAAAACAATTCTCATATTTTCTGCTCCTGAGTTGGTATCAATGCGTGCATTACCCCAAAGCAGTACTTTTCAAAGTGCTCGATTGTACGAAGCGATGCTGTAGTTGGAACATTCGCCATTGAGCACTATGCCGCATAATGCGCTTTAATGCTGTAATTGGAAAACTACCACTAACTGCGATCAAATCGGTCAAGCCGTTCAGAAGTTATAAGAGGTTTACATACACACACACACACACACACACACACATGCATGCATACATACATACAGACATCATCGTAAAAATAGTCAGGAAAGCTTCTTAGGGCTTCAAAACGTCGAGATTTGTTGAAACCTCGATTTTTGTAAAACGGGGTAAAAACAATAACTTCCCGATTTTTCGGAAATCATTGGGAATAATCATTGATTTTCTTAGCAGGAAGTTAAAAATACTCAAAATATACAGTGTCAGTTGATTATCGTATTATCTTTGTGTCTGCAATATTTGCGGTTAGTGTATACATAATTCAACATGGAAACGACTAATTTTGAATTGCCGATCTCATGTGCCAATAGAAGAAAAAAATGGACTTTTATTTTGTTTATATACAGATTTTTATACAGAAATTATTATACCAGAAGATTTTTCTTTATAACATGTGTGGTGACATTGAGAATATTAAATTATGGTGTAAAAGACTTTTATATTATGTGTAAACCTTATTGGTCCTTAAATGTTATTGTGTATTTTTATCTTCCGATTAATTTGGTTTTTATTTACATGGAGGTTTTATATGAGCTTAATGTGATTTTTTGGTGACCAACCAAATGTTTATATTCTCGGAATTTATTTAGATTGTTTTTTGCCACAAGTTTTGTGACAAAACATGAACTAACTCAAACTAAACGAAAAACAATTGTGGATAAAATTAATAAAATTTCCGGGACTAGCTAGACAAAGAACACCAATTCAAATGGAGGTTGACAAAAGGTCACCTTTATACAAAGAGTTTACTGAACAAGGTAGACAAGGAACTCTCAATCAGGATATTGAAACTGAGTAAGCGTCATTTGAAGACTGTTACCAACCTGTACACTATACCCTAAGGAAACATCTATTCAAAATGGGAAAAGTTAGAACCTATGTACAGAAAATGTGAACTGAGGGATGAAAAACCTATTCACATACTTTGTTTCTGTGGGTACCTACAAGAACTCGGGCAGAAGCACCTTGGAGAGGAAGTAATACAACTATTAGAACTACTCAAAATCCCCCCAGATAAACTAGTGGCATGTATAGAAGACACGAAGCTTTCGGAATGGAAGTAAAAAAATTGGAAATGGTACAAATGAATGAATAAAACTTTGAACTATTAGAAGCATTATTTTTTTTCAAAACAAATTCCATAACATGTAGGATGTATTTGATGAGAAAAACAGATGAGAATTTGTCAGTTTATTGCCAAAAGGTTTTAAAAGTGCTTAAAAAATAATGAACAAACCAAGTGAAACTCCCATTAAAATGAAATTAAAATTATTTTATGCAAAAAATTAACTATGTCCTCTGGAACACGTCCGACGTGGAATAAATTGTAACACCAAGGAAACCAAACACTTATGGAACTTGAAATCATTAAATTTGCAATAATAATTATTTTGAATCACTTATCGGAATAAAAACTATCCTATAACCTACGCGCAAGAGCAAGTAATAAGTGGGCAACGTTTTATCGCAATCGGATGAACGTTACGGCAGCGCGTTAAATACGAACGAACAAAAATTCAATTTTATATAAAAGAAGATGAAAAATAATACAAATATTAATTTAGAGAAATATAATAGATACATTGCAATGGTAACAAAAATCTCTAAAACATTTTGATGTCTTCTAAAAAAATTGTCGGGTAAGTAAGGGGTTGTATGACTTGCTTTTTCAACTTTGTTTATCATCAAAGGGGAGTTTTTTTATTCTGTTATTTAACTTCGGTATATTTTTGCAACTGATGCTAATCACCGACGACGGGAGCACTCTACCCCTAACAGGAGATTTTGCCGAATCCACTAGTGTTCCAAACAGTGGTAGGGATCTTTATGGAGCCCAACATTTTGACAACATTTTACCTCGTACTCATTGGTATAGGGCCTGCAAGCTGTAATATGCTACTCATAAGGTGTTTCGCTGCAGGCTGTACGGGCCCTACGACGTTGTTTCCCCGGTGGTCACCCATGCAAGTACTAACCGCTCTCGACATTGCTTCACCGTAATTATCGCATCAGAGGCGTTCCACTACAGAGCTGGGTCGACACCCATCAAAAGAGAGTAAAATGTTAATTTTAAAAGCAAGAATTTAAATTTAAACATTAGAAACGCTAAATCTTACTTAGTTATGACTAATATCTTTTATTTATTGATAATTATAGAAATGACTATAATTTCATTAAAATATAAATGAATTATTTTTTGGCGTTTGTTATGGGATACTTTCAGAAATATTACAGATTGAACACTTGGGAATATTTACCATTAAAGGTGGATCCATGTAAGCAAAAATTTAAACTGAAATTAATTTAAAACTAAAACTAAGAACATAAAACCATGTTATGTAATGTGGATGTTCTTGCAAGAAATTAAGATTTAATCGAAAACTAAAAATCCAACTTTCAACTAAGAACTTAATTTATTCCATGAATCAACATAACGCATGCGTTAAGCCCTGACCACAGATCACCTACTGGTTTTGGACTTGTCGAACAGCCACCATTCGTGTTGAGTTGGTGATTGAAAATTTTTATAATTTACAACTTTATTTTCATAAACAAGTTGGTTTACATTTAATATTTATCTCCAGTTATCTGACCGCTCTATTACTATTGGAAATTTTGACAAATGATTGAAAAAAGGGCGCGTGTCCGGTTGGCTTATTAATTTCTTAATTTATGTTGCATGAACAGCTGAATATTCTTAGGTTAAATTTAATCTTAAATTAGTTTTAGTTTGGTTGATGTTGCATGAATCCACATTAACTATTAGCTAAATATGTATTGTATGTTTCAGTCTTACATCACTCTTTATACATCATTAACGATATTGAAATATCGAAATTTTAAAAGTTCATAAAAGGTTTAAATTTAAAATTGAATAAACCGGCCAATAGAGCTCTTAAAAGAACTAATTTTAACATTGACATACACTTCAATCTAAAAAAAACTGATAAAATTCAAATAAACTTCAAGTAACAATCAACTATTTACATGTCATTTATATTGTTATTAGTTATGTGATGGTAAAGGCTCAGCACTTCTTATGTTGTTGATGGTGAATTATGTAAACCAACTGATTGATTTGCAAATAGTTATTACAGTTTCAAGTAAAGTAAATCGAACCCATCTTGAAAATAAATTACCTGTGACATTTCATTGGGTTACTTTACCCACCTTCCAAAGCATGTTTTTAACATTAACACCCGAACAGGGTAACATAAAAGTATATCCTTGAAAACAAGCTTTTGTCTTTTCTACATATAACAGTTTTATGGTATAGATACGATGGCACAACTCATAGACCTTTTTTAACATTTTTATTGTAAATTATAGCCTTAAACCATTAAATACTTTCCTTAACATTCCACACAAAAGCAAGGAATAAAGGGGGGGGGGGAGTAATTTCTAGATCTAATTTATGGTAGAAAATTACTCCATGAGTTTAAAATGCAGATTTCGGTGTTCTTTCTTCTGATTTTCGAGTTTTTTTTGCGGTTTCACTGAAAAATCACATTGACAACAATTTCAGTTTTTCTGATTTAATTCATTCATTTTAAAAATGTTATTATTTAAAAAATGGTATAATGGAAGCAGAAAAATGTAATGAGTATGAAAAAAAATGTGACGTAGAATATTAGAAAATGTGCGGGTCTGTAAACAAGCCAATAGCACTATTAATTTTAGACTTTTTTTCTTCCAAATCCTCTATTGGAATTCTTTCAGGAAGGTGTACATAGATGGGTTAAAGGCAGTGATATTTAGAGCTCGCTAATCTTGAATTGATATTTCCCATTTAAATAACGGGCAAAAATTATTTCAAATATTCATGAGCGATGCATATTTCTATAGGTTAACTATAAAGTTAAACGCTCTATAAAAAAATACTCTCATCATTTATTAATGAATCAACTTCTTCAAAAGTTATTAAATGTCGTATAGTTACTTTTGAAGTAAATTCAACTTTTTTTAACCGAAAAAATGTTCAAACTTTTTACGTTGTATTTTGAATATTTATTGGATATTCCATAATTTGTGACTTTCTGTGGAAAAAAAATCAACTAAGAGATATCAAAAGAATCCGCAGAATCCTAATAGGAATGTATGCATGTAGGTATACTGGGGTGACATTCACTGAGACCTACCTAAAATTTTTCTATCAAGGAAGGAGTTTCCTAGGTGTAGTGCCCTAGGATTTTGTATTGCAATGCATTCCGCAAGTATGTGAATTGAGTTTTTTCCTCTATTCCATAGAATCTACATTCTTCTTGATGCTTCACCAATTTTTGAAGCGGTATCGTCCTGTTAGGATACCTGTCGAAACTCTTAGTAGATCTTTCAATGGTCAAATATCTTTTTTCTGGCGTTGCCTATTTCTTCCAATATAACATTGGAGCTGATACCACAAAAAGATTCTGGTCCCCAAAAGTGTGTTTGAGCCCCTCTCTGTGCTAGTTCATCTGCTATATCATTTCATTCTATTCCAGTGTGTCCTGGAACCCACTGTGAGCATATACAGGCTAGTCTTTGATTGGTCTCATTGTGGCTGTGTACATCCAGCCCAGGATCCTTGGGTTACAATTCCAATTTTTCCCTGCCCGGTTCCTTTATACCATTAGAGCTACTTTTACTTTGTATGTTATCCTAAAGGGAAATTACTTTCGGCTAATTCTTTTAAAATTTGATTTAAAAAAAATATAGTATATTTCTTACCCCGTAGTAATGATACACCACTGGGATTAAAACTATCCTGTAATATTCCAGCAAGTGCACACAATAATGTGACAAAGAATAGTAGTTACACTTTATGATTCGAAAATTGTTCTTATTCATAGAAAGTCATAAATTTTCATCATTTTGCCACCAACTAGAAAGTTGAATTCACTATAAATGTAACTTTTATATTGAATAACCTTTGAAGGTGAAAATTTATCAAAAAATTAGGAGCCCTTTTTTATAGACCGTTTAATTTCCTATATGTATCGCGGTAAGTTGATTTTGAAATAATTGTCTAAATATTAATTTCCTTTACTTAACAAACATCTCTTTACACCTTCCTGGAAGAATTCAAAATAGGATTTCAGAAAACCAGTATGTGTTCAAATTCTTTGTTGATAAAACATAAGTTTCGGCAGCTATTCTCCCCATTATCATGACCACCAAAAATAAGTTGAACTTTCTACTTTAATTCAAATTTCTTGTTAGTTATTGACAAATATAAATAAATAAATTTTGATTAAATGTTTGTAACTCTTCAAATAAATTCTGAAAAGGTAATTTCATGTTGTTTCAATTTGAAATTATACAAATTTTGATACCTTTTTTTTAATAATAAAATAAATACACTGTCCATGACTTGGTCCATTTTCTAAAGTTGAGATTTAAGTGCTATTGGCCTGAATTGTTGTAATATGTTCTATTACATACGTAAATGTAAAAGTCACGTAATAATATACTGTGCAAAGTGGAATCTAAAAGAATATTTGGAAATTATAGCAGTAAAAGTTTAAAAAACAATTAATAAAGTAAGTAAAAGTTGTTTTATACAAAAAAAATATTTTACTCAACAAGGTATATTATTGTAACTGTTTCAACATTTTTGTAGTAAATTCCCTAGGGAATACGTGTGCCATAGAAAATCTATTTTGTGCACGTTTAATGAATTTTTCTCTTTGAGATTATATTTGTGCAATTAAGTGTTAAGTTTGGTGGAAAAGAAGAAGAAAAAATTATATATTTTTAATAACTGTATCTGTTTAAGAAAGAAAATTGTACAGTTTTTCTTTTTGTAAAATTAATCTGGTGATATTTTTTATTTGTGGAAAGTTTTCTCCAAAAACAATATTCTACTATAAAGGTACTACTTTTTTCACCTAGACTGCCCGACATAAAAATCAATTCCAACTCTTCAATATTCTGATGAACACAACAGAAAAAAATTAAAACAAAAATTTACTGAAATTGTGCTTACTTATTTTGGTTATTTTTGGGTAGTATTCCATAATTGAATTTTTTTGAAAATTTTGTCCCTGTATTAAAAATAATTCGACAACTAGACAATCAATAATATTTTGAAGCTTAAGACTGCAAAAAATGGTTATAAAATGTTCAAGGTTCTTTCAAAGTAGATTACATTTTTGATAAAAGTGATTGTGAATAAAGAAATATTATTCAACGACATTCTGACAGTATTATAATCTACTAGGAATGAGATTTAGTGAAGTTCACTTTCCAGGAACAGTTTTTTTAAGGAAATGCGTTTTTGGTTACTTTTTCGTGAGATACGAATATTTTTGTTTAAAAATATGTAATGGTTAACAACAATTCCAACAATAAATCATAAGAAAATCTTGATAAAAACTTGTTGATGCCATTGTTTAATAATATAGAGATAGTTAGTCAAGCTTACGGGAAATAAATTTGAAGGAAACGGAGTACATCGATAGACCACCATGTGTGATCGTCTCCATATTTTATCCAATTTTATTTTAATCATATCAACGCGAGTAAATGCTCTGTTGCCAAAGTTACAATTTTCAAATTACACAATTTATCTACAAAATGGTCCATTTTGAAATTCATGGTCAGAGTTTGCAACAATTCGTTATCTCTTATAAGTAGGTGATTATTGAATAATTACTAGGTAAATACGAAATGAACTTTACAGATTTAAAACTTTGTGTGAACACGATATGGCAATAACAAATAGCACTCGAATGTTGTTTTATTTAAAACAGTAGCAAACTTCGTGTTTCATTGGACTTGCCTTATTATTTTTTGAATTGTTTAATTATTATTGTTTTGAATGTATTTGCTACACAGAATTCTTCTAGTTAGATAGGGTTGAAGTATATAGATCCAGATTAGGTAAAAAAAATATCACACTTTATTTAAATATTGGACAACCTCCAAAGCATCTAACAATAGAAATCCCAAAAAACAATCAAAATTGTCAATTCTTCAAAACCAGTCATTTCTAATATGCTGTTATTCATATTGTTTATTGGAAACAATACTTTCACCACAAAAAAATCTTTTTTATTTAGAACATTTATTTTAGGTGAACATGCTGTTGCCGTTTTCAAGTTAAGGTAATAATCTGTATAAATTATGGATCTGATATTTCGCACTCCATATCCAACAAAATTTTAAGTCTCATCAATCTACATTTCTGAAATTAACTTGTTTTTAATCAATTCTAATTACCCTCGTAATGTAACTTGTCTGTTTATTTTTCTCCCACCACCGTATTTCGAGTCATGATAGCAAATTTGAAGATCTGCGAACTTCGTTTAGTTTCCGCTAGACACCACCACTTCCTTAAACACATTACTGTTAGTGGTGAAAGGAGGGATGTCAAATGAGATTTCTACGTCGTTTGACCAACTACATACAGAAGGTAGTTAAATTTTATTTCCACATTTCATCTCATTCCCCAGTTCCAAACTGCAACTAGTTGGTTACTAGTAAAAAGCCCACAGCGAATATGTACTGGTTGACAATCGTTGGAGACAAGTTGGATAACTACTGTAGGAACAAACTTGAAATCATTCCTCTTTATATGATTATAATAAACAAGTTCGTGGTGAGTTGTGTTAATTTTATTTTTAAAAGGAACATATTCGTCATAAAAACCTATTTGGAATTGATTTTTTTGGTTGTGTGGTCTAGTTTTGCAATTTCAAATTATTGAAACGAAACATACGTAAAATTAATTAGGAAGAAAAGAAAAATATGAAATTAAAATATATTTAAGACTGAAATTTGGACATATAGGGCAAAACAGCCCGGTAAATTGAAAGAGTAATTGGCTTTAAAATTTAGGTATAGAATACATTATCAATTTTAAATATCTGACAGTACTTCCAAATTACAGTTTCAAAGTGTTTAGATTGAAGAAACATATTTTGTATTTATATTTTAATTAGTTTAAGGCAGCTAAATAGGCAACGGACTCGATTTTTTCAAAACGTTTGAAATTATCAATAAAGATATTTTGGAAAATATTTTAGGGCGTTCAATAAGCATGCTTTAAACAGGGTCCGGCAAACTGCTGTCGTAGTTCTATAACCCTTATTGTGTATAACTTGCATATTTATTTGAAAGGAATATGTTAAGGGTAATTGAAATCAAACATTTTAAAATTATGTTCATGTATACTGGTCCATTAGTAAATTAGGCAAATGACATATTTTCAAATGAAATGCCATACTTTTTTTGCATTTTTAGAACCGAAATTGTTAGTACTATACACTCCCAAATTATTTTTGTAAAACTCCCAGCCAACTCGGAGAAAACCACCTTTTTTCCAAAAAATTTGATTAGATCTTTACCAAAAATGTGTTTTTTTTAAATAACTTTTAAACGACGAAAAATAGGTACGAAGAGATGGTACAAAGATTCAGTTCAAGTGCCTGGGCTGATGAGCACAACCCAAATATATGAATGAATTAATGAATAGGTACGAAGAGTAAATAGCAAAGTTAAAGGGGATAAAATTCAGTACCCATTGATGAATACTTATATAGGGTGCAACGATAAACGCCCCTGGCTAGAGCACTCTCCTCAGGGAGTGGAATTCGGCACCAATTAAATTATTTTATATGCTATCACTGGGATGGGGTGTACAATTAATATTAAATTGGACGCCACCAGCTTTTTATCGAAACAAAAACAAAGCAAAAGGTGGAAAGCTGGAAACACCTTATAAAAATTAACGTTAATTTGACAAAAAATAAAATCAACTTATTTATTCCTGAACCCGTTTATCCAATTTAATAATAATTGAATAATCAATACAAAGAATGAAACAATAATTATTTATTGAAATTTAAAAATTCAACACAAATTGGATACTGAAAAAACCAAACGAGGAGTACAAGTTATAATAACACGCCAAATTCAAATCTTATAAACGTTAAAGATAAGACGAAGGAACTTATCTTAAAGGGCTGGGTTGTTTGCATCTCTTAGCGATGGCGGTGATGACTCCAACGGCACAGGAACAGAAACGAAACTTGACTTGAGGGTGAAACTTGTGCTAATCTTGAGTGATAACTTGAGTGCCGAACTTGAGGGTTGCAGAGCTGCGGAAAAAAACAAAAACAGGGATAAGGAACTAGAAAAAACATTAGGGAAGGAACGAATAGATAGAACAGATCAGGTAAAAAGGAGCTTATGCTATAGCGCATACAAAACCCGAACTCCACGTGTTAAAATGCAACTTAACAGTGATCTGTTTTATTCTATTCGTTTTGTTCCTTAAATATACAAAAAATACAAATTGTCAAATAAGCAATAAACATAAATAAGCAGTAAGCACTACACCAGAAAATAACCTGAGGGAAAATACAAGAATTAACTTACCAACCAGACGATAAATTGTTCACCAACAAAAATTAAAATATAAATTTAGACTGTTGCCTTTATAGTGGCAGTTAGAGCAAAGAAAGAGTTCCAATCGACAATTTAAAATTTCAAATATCGAAAGACAAAAATGGAAGGGGAATTTGATAAAAATGAATGTTTTAGTTTGGAGTGGCTAATGCGACAAGGAAACGGCATGTTTAGAAATATATTAGAAATTTGGGAGGAAGTGACTAATGAGCCACAAAAATTAACCAAATAAAATAGTTTGAAAATAAAAAACCTAACAAGCTGAACAGCATGTTACAAGGGTGTCCTATTTGAAAAAACTGAAAAAATTTCCACGGAAGTTTTTGGAATGTAAAATTTGGAATCAAAATAAACTGCGTCTAAAAAAATCTTCAGTCCTTTGTCTTTGTACATTGGTAAAAGGTGGAGAAAAGGTGTTTTTTTCCGAGTTGGCTGGGAGTTTTACAAAAAAAAAATTGGAAGTGTATAGTACTAACTATTTCGGTTCTAAAAATGTAAAAAAAAGTATGGCATTTCATTTTAAAATGTTTGATTTTAATTACCCTTAACAATATTCCTTTCAAATAAATATATAAGTTATACACAATAAGAGTTATAGAACCACGACAGAGGTTTGCCGGACCCTGAAGATCAACATTCATTTATGACTTCAAAATTTTATAAAAAAATAAATGAATAATTTTTTTGAATATGTAGGCTGAATACAATAAACAAATTGTTTAATTCTTATAAAATCATAAACAGGGTGAGGCACCGTTGACAAGATGGCTATACGATAAAATTGTTATTATTTTATTCTATTCAGCGATATGTGTGTTAATGGGGGGTATATTTTGAAATATACAGGGTGTACCAAAGAAGTACATCAAAGTTATGTTTTTTTAATGGTACATAAAAAATAAAATGAACTTTTATGGGGTTTCTTGTATCTACATACAGTGGTTTCTGTTTTCTTTCAATTCTTCTAAAATTGTTAGGTTTCAGTAAAAATTTGTTAACTCTAGAATAAATTTATTTACAAAAAATCTCTTAGACTATTAGGCCTCAGTAATCAAGAAAATTGTTATCAAATTCATTTCAGGGAAGTGAGAAAATACAGTTTTATTATTAGTAATTTGAAAATATAATATCGTTCTTATTTGAAATAAATATTTTATCTTGCGGAATTGGAAGTAATTTAAATATTCTTGAAATTCAAACTATACTTTTTGATAAACAATAAAATATTGACACAAAATGTTTATAATATCGATGACGAGTATGAAGGACAATTTTTACATAATTATATATGCATAGAAAAATATGTTAGATTCAGATTTGTGCAAAATAGTTTATAAAATGTATGTAAATACCGAATGCAAATACTTTTGGCATGTTTTATCTAAAATTCAAAATACAAATACAATACTTTTTGAACTTCTTTTATAGTCCGATCGAAGAGTTTGATGTTTTTAAAAGGTTAACAGGTACATAAGGAACAAAAACTTGTAAAATGCCCCCGATGATAAGCTACTTCTGAGAAATGGGGTAATAAAAAGGTGTGAAAAATGTTTTTATTTTATTTTACGGCTTACTGTGTCGTCTTATCGAAAAATGCCCTTGCCAAAAGTTCTAGGTCTAACAAAAATCTACAACTTTTGAGAACACTTACCTCAAAATTTTCGAGATATTTGCGAAAAACCCGTTTTTAAATTTTTCCTTCCATTAAACTTGAGGAAGAAATACATAATAACCAAAATTTTTTCGAAACTGAAATATTGTGCCGTTTTCGAGAAATTTATGTTATTTATTTTGGGAAATCAAACCACAATCTTTTTTATGGTTTTCTATTGTCGTTAGTGGCGGATAAGGACCAGCATTTTATAAAAACTTAATTATTGTTGATAACGGTAGCTGGAACGCTACCGAAACGTTGAAATAAAAAAATATAAAAAAGATTGTGGTTTGATTTCCCAAAATAAATAACAAGAATAATGAATACAGAAGGAATTATGTTATATCAAAATTACCCGGTTAATATCGAGATATTTGCATAAGAAGTATTTTTGGTAAGAAATGTCCAGTGAATTTAAGAACAGGTTTCATGAGAACTTCAGCAAACTTATTTCCTCAAAGAGGAATGACAACTGTGCCTATTTATCACAAGAAAAGTATAATTTAATTTGTGGAAAACGAATTGAAGCTTATTGTACCTTTACAAGCTATTACCATCTGCCAAAATAGGTGATTCTGTTTTAAGCGTTGAAGTCTCTTCGTGAAATTGCAACGGCCTCATCCTCACCTCTATGTGGGAGACAAGAATGTAAAATATGCTTTAGCTAAACCAAATGTGGTTCACAAAAATTCCACTGTCGGGCAGCTAACATTCTACGTAACTCTAATTGTCGCCGAAGCTTATCATGTTTGAATTATTAATAATTATTAACCTAGAATTGACAACGTTGAATCATTTTCTAATATTCTATTCATCATTAACTGGGGGAAGATCGTTAGTCTCGACATTACCCAGGTAAAATTAATTATCTTGTTTTCCTAGAACCTTGATATGTCTTACATTTCTGTTCAAGTCTAGAATACCTACCCGGGTAATGTCGATATTAGCTAATCCCCCATTAATACACATATCGCTGAATAAACAGGAATGTTGAAATTTTCACCGTTCAGCCATAATGGACCGTTGCGTCAACGGTCACTCACCCAATATATAGTTGATTTATCTTCAAAATAAAGTGTGACTGGTTTGTTCCAATTTTAAAGTGAAATAAATACAATTTAAATGTATTGAATTGAAAATAGTGCAAAAGTTACTCCAGATTAACAATTTTTTTTTAATTTCCAAATTTATACCTTTATAAATAGTAGGCTATTTTTGTTGTATGTAAATGTCCAGAATATTTTAGCTAACAATTTGGTGAAAAATTATGTTGAATCAAAATTAGCAACAACAAAAATAGCAGATTGATAATCAAGATCCTGTTATATTTAAATATATTATTTCCCACGTGCATATAATTATTTCAATAAATCGCAGATAGGTAAATTATTCAAAATTTTATTAACTTAATACAAAACAGGAACACAACCAAAACTATAAGAAATTATATCTGACAGAAGCATCTGACGTTTTGTTTATTTAAGGTTTCAAAATAAAAAAGGACTATTTCTCTAGTGAAATAGTCGCTGATATTTGATTATAAATAGGTCTGAATTTAAAAATTTATGACTTTCCATTGGTTAATATGAATCAAAGGAAATAATCGGTTATTATTTGCATAATTTAAAAAGAAGGATTATCGAGTAACTATTTGTTGTGTATTAATAAGTTGTCATAAATGGAACACGATCCAAAATGTATAGAAATTAATGTTACTACTGGCAAGGAAAAATGAGTGTGCAGCAAAAAACAACAGTAACATTCTTAGCTTCCGACATCTACATTGTCATTTCAAGAAACTACGATAAAGTTATATTGGTATACTCGATACTCTCTCAGTACATCAAAATTAAGTAAAATATTTGTGAAAAAAATTCCTTACATTTTTTTTACCTATGAGCTAATTTCTATCCTAGCTATTGCACATTTTAGCAAATCTAGCAAGAAAATTTTTAAAAACAACTGTTGGTTTTTGCTGGACTTATATTTTAAGCATTGCTCTGTTGTGTCAGAAAATATTACAAAAAAACGATGTTCCAGAAATCGAGAAACAATTTTTTTGCTCAGAAATTTGTGTAAAAGATGGTAATCGGAGTTTGTTGTACGCTTGAAACGGAATATTCGTAAACAGGGTTCAAAATAAAATCAGATTTATTTTTACAGGGTGTTTTCTTTTTAACAACAAATTCCTATTACTACCTTTGTAGTTTGAGTGGTGTATTTTGCACTAAGTTTTAATCTATATTTTTTACATACACCAGATAAAAATAGACTTCCCTCAGGTTATCAAACAATACCGGATTGTGTATATCTTGCCAATTTTTTTAAAACCCGTTTTTTGTAGTTAGTTGTTTTTATCCTACCGTGTACTACCTCTGTATTTTATATTATTTAATGTAATTTGGTGCTTCTTAACATATTGACACAAAATATGCAGAGTGTATACAAAACCAGGAATCATGTAAGTTTAATTTAAAATTTAGTGACTGAAATGTCGAACCGAATTTGTTAGAAAATAGACCGTTTTAACGAAAGACATCTTGTGGTAGCGGCGATCGTTGTCCACCTGTAGATTTATATAGTAATTAATAGAATCTAACTGAAATTCTAAAAGGAGACTGTAATTTAGATCTTGGACAGATGTATCTAAGATTACGGGAACGATATATTTCTTCTCTTTTTTTAGGGACTCGTCGAGAGAACGAGGACACATATAGGTCTCGTCTAGTGAACGAGTAAACAGTGACACTTTTAACGTAATCTTATTAATCTACCAGTTCTGTGGGTACAAGATGTCTTTCGTTAAAACGGTCTATTGTATTTTTAGCCACCCCTTTACCTAATTTCACAGACTGACCTATATTTTCAACCAGACTATGGAACAAGGAGTCCGGTGTCTGGTTTTGCAAAAAATCGATAGTACTCACCTATTTTGAAGATTATCCGTCGAAAAATTTGCGGATAATTCAGAATTTCCAGAGAAAAATACAAAAAAAATTTTCTTTTCAACATTTCAATGGCAACTATTTCGTCCGATATTTTCAATAAAACACATTTTAAATTTGTCACACTCTACAGGAAACTATTCAAAATCATATTTTCTTTTTGTTCAAGAAAAAATTCCTTTATTTTCTCTAATATTGATCTAAATATATATAGTTATATATTTTTTATTAATAAGTGACATGAAATGATGTATGATGTCAAATGTCAAATAGTTGTAAAACGAACGAACGTATCCTGGAAGCTTGGAGAGACCTGCTGTACAGTAATTTTCGGTCGCGTGACGTACAATATTTTTTTTAAGACCTACCCTTCAAATTTGCGAACTCACAAAACAAATTTGACATAAACAACAACATTAAAAATCAACAAACTGTCACTTGACAATAAATCGTAACCTTTTTATCATAGTAACAAAATCAAAACAGGCTGTATTATCAAACGGCGATTGGAAAGAGTAAAAACAGGAACCGGAAATAGTAGAATACATACAGTTCTTCTTCCGTGAAGAGCGAAGATAACAGCGCGTGGCGCCGGGCACACGGCAAACATTCGTCAGTTGACCACTTGACATTGTAAAACAAAAATAGTAAATTCATAAATTAAAATGTATAGTTTATCAGATGATTCGGATGATAAAAATATGAGTGCTGTAGATACTGTGGGTTCACGATATTAATCTGAGAATAAAAATTTACGGGGAATTTTATCATCTATTTCCTGATCAATCAATCAATCCACTGATGTGACACTAATGCCCGATTTCACCAACCATTTCCTAAAGAAAGGTAATACCTAAATCGGATTTAGGAATTCCTAAATACAATATACGTTTCACCACGCGCTAATGGGGATGGGTCTTATCAAGCGAAATAAACAACTGACAATTGACATTGTTAGGGCGAAAGTACGAAGTTACCATGTGATAAAAGTAAAAGTCAACAATTGTATATTTTCCAACTTCGAAACCGGTCAAAAATGACATATTTACATAATATATGGTCGTAAAAAAAGCTTTTGCTGCGCACTATTTTGAAACAATATTTTCTGAACGAAAAATTGTCAAGACAGTGTATATTTTCTGGTCGGTCTTAATGAGAATATTTGCTGTAGAAACGTAAAATAAAAACCACTTATTGAATATATTAAGGGTGTTTATTTATTCATTTACCAAACAATTAAATCCTGAATAATACCAAATATTTGTGGCTGTAATAAGGAATGTTACATACATTTTTATCATTCATGAAACTTCTAGTAACGAATTTCATTACTTATCGATTTTGACGTTCCTTGAAAATGTCTGGTTGAAATTGAAACATGATTCACCATTTTTCTAGTAACTGTTACTGATGAAACCCTAAAGGCCAAAGCAAATGTCACTAAAATTCAAATAAAAATCCAGTTACCCCTAACTGAACTTTAAAATTTGATTTTATATGAAAAGTCAGTCTAATTATATGGTGGTAATTCAGAAAATATGTATTCTTTAAAAATTAGATAAAAACTGATAAAACTACTATAATTCCTGTTATATAAAAAAATGCATATATCAAAGTTTTATATACACTCTTCTATTTATATATTTTGTTTGTAAGTATTATGTAACTAGGTAATAATCCTATTTTTAATTAATATAAACATATCACTCACGATTATCTTTTTTATTTATTCATGGAATTTTAGTTTGTCCAAAATGAGAATTTATTTTCAACAACTCATTTCGGAATGGAACTGAATAACGTCGTGCTGACCTGGGTACCAGATCACTTGTCTATCGAGGGAAATAAAAAAGCTGACGAACTTGCAAAAAGAGGGTCAGATGATACACAGCCTTGGTATACCAATAACCGTAGTACAGGGGTCTGTAAAGACCTTGATCAGAGAGCAACATCACAAATGAAAGGAAAAAATATGCCTGAAACGTTCAGCAGAACTGCTCACACTGTGTCAGCGCCGTAGCAACATCTCCACGGTCCCTGGTTCGAAGCCATAGCCGCTAACCCACACGCCTCACATTTGCTGTTTCAATATAATCGTTACCTACAATTAAATTGGAACTTAAATTGAAAAGTATGTCATGCTAAACAACAATTTGAAATGTTTGCATTATGGTAAGTTGATGCCATAAAGACAAAACCTGATGTAACTTAAACTTTTGGCAAACTGTTTCATTTTAAAAATCTCCTAATGTGTAAATTGGAGTAAGGTAGGTACATGTACTTAACAATTATTAGTCATGTAAACTGAATCTAGGATAATGTGGATAGTGTAACAAGTCTCTAAGGTAATAAACTATTTAAAATATTTAACGAAGTTAAACTGCTGATCTATTTCAGTCCAAATCTAATGCAGAGGAAATAGTGTTGGTTAACCTTAAGCCAATGTATTTAGTCCTAAACCAAACCAACTCATTAAACTCCACGTTTTTCCTCTTAATAAACAATATGGGGTATAATAAAGTGGTTTATAATGCTTAGATTAGATTTGATAAGGTGGCTAATCGGCCTATTAAACTGCGAACTTTTCAGATCTATTGTTGTCCTCTGAATCTAGATTACATTCTCCAGCTCGACTGTTTTTAAGAAACCGCACATTCGCCAGGCAGTCGCAATGGCATAATATGATGTGCTAGTTTCCTCTTCTAGTTGACAGAATCTACACATGGCTTCGTCTGTCAACCCCATTAGCTTTGCGTGCCTGTTAAACTTCAGTGCCTTGTTAACATAGGTAACTATTACGGCTTTGACAGTTTTCCTATCTTTGCTTATTAGGTCTGCGTAAACGTTGGCGAATGTCCTCTAATGAACTGTTTCTCCTGTCTCTTTCCTGGACTGGGATTCCGTGTATTATGGATTTCCATAGCGACACGTCGCTTTCAATATTCAGTGTACCGTTCTCTACAGTGCAGCTTGGCTGTCGGCGAAAATGGCAACTGAACGGTGTATGTCCTTTACTGCCTTTTAATTTCTTCAACGCAGTGGTGAAACGCTTGGAAAGTTGTGACGTCCTTAGATAGGCTTATTGGAATAGCTATCCTTTGTTTTAGCATTACAATTCCGGCTCCTACCCCTACTTCTGTCTTGGAGCCGACCGTATACCAGGTTGTCCCAGTCTGAATGGGTACCTACACCTTTTTTCCAGCCTTCCCTATACCTGGTATAAGTAGTTATTTGTAACTTATTATTAAAGCAAATACATTTCGTGGCCGTTGCGTCAATGGGTTGCCCCATTAAGACAACTGCTTTTAGCTCCTCGATAAGCTTTCGATAGTCAGCACCGTGCGTTTGACTTATGTGTTGTTGACTTATTTGCAGTAGTCTGTGCGTTACAGATATGGCTTCGCCTTGTATAAAAATGTGTAGTGGAGGCATATTCAGCAAAACTTCCTTCGCACTTGTGGGAGTGATTTTTTATAATGCTTTTTCAATATGTATGCATTTTGAGGTGACATACAATGAGACCTAAAAAATCCATTGTGCCCCCTTTCCTCCTAGTTCCTGAAGCAGTCTCTCAAGTGGTGTGCCCTAGGTTCCTATATAGTGCTATGCATTTCACTTGAGGCTTTCCGATGCTTTCAGAGTGTTTGGTTCCTGGCCCGTATGCTCCTTGTCCCAGTCTCTTCTATTGCTTTAGACTTTAGAGCCATCTTTATAACATTGATAGGCATTATCTCCAAGACTGTTTTTTTTTAAATTTTAGTTCTTCATTATACCATCCTTCTATTCCCTCTCTACTGCCTGTGTATTGTTCTTTCTGCAATCCTTTCCACCACCAAAGGTTGTGGCATGAAGTTTTGAACCACTTCTATGACCGCCGCTGGGCTTGTCTGGTTTTTGAATTCTGGAGAGGTTGCATCTTGTCAATAGGCTAGTCCTACTACTCTATGGCTCCATAAATGTGCTGATTGGTCTCACTACGGCTGTGTACTCTCAGAATCCTTAGGTTATAACCCCAACTTATCCCTGCTACGTTCCTGCACACTGTTAGAGCCATTCTTGGTTTTGGCGTTTGTTCCACAGGAGTTTACTATCTAGCATCAGACCTACATAGTCGACTTCTTGTTTCCATTCAACCTCGTTTCTATCAAGTTTAACGGTTTTGAGGTTCAGTTTTTTTTTCTTAGTGAGGTTAATACGATGGTTTTGGTGGGGTTGAGGTTTAATTACATCTGCCTACACGACCAGTTATTCGTATAGTTCAGTCCCCTTTGGTCGATGTCACAAAGCATATTATCAAATTTTCCCATGGCCGCTATGACAATGTCATAACCACACAGACTCCACATTAACGAGGACATTGTGGACATCCTCTGGATGTGCAGATGGAGACGATGTCTTTACCCGTCCTCGTATCTGCTACTCTAGTGGTGAGCAGTTCCGACATCCAATTGGATGTTGTGCTTGTTCAGTAACTGTCATATACCTAACACCGTTCCCATACCCTGAACCTCCTTAATTCGTTCCAGTGCGACTGAATGGGATACTTTTTTCATGTACATATCTAGAAATCCAAATTATTTTATTACACCTACTACTAGAAGTAAGACTTAGGTTTTATTTCATATGATTATGCTTTTGGGCTAAGACTCCTCAGAGATTAATGAGTTTCATGCAAGTAAGTATCGCCTCCTTCCAAGGTTGATAGCATGGAGGCTATACAAGGAGATCGAACTCCATGTATTCCAATTTCTGGTCATTATAGAGGGCACCACATAAGTTGCGATACCAAAAAATTTGACGGCAGCCAATCATAAAACTCGAGTTTATGATGTTTTATTGGTTGCTAGCTTCTTTGACAGTTCCTTGTTCATGTGTGAGGTAAGTGAGGTTAGGTCACAGAAATGGAAAATATTGTGAATAAGAAATCCGTATTTTGTTCTCGTTTTCAAAAATATCGAAAATTGTAATCGTTTGGTGGTAAAATAATCAGTTCCACTCTGTGCTGCTGAATTTATTTATGTTTTTACGTGATAAAAAATATGAATATCTACTATCATGTCTTCTCTTCAGAATGGAATTTTAGAATACTCTTAAAGGTCCAGCACAGTTAGAATGAGTATGTCTTTAAAAGAGAAATTTGAAGAATAAAGAAAACACTCTAGGTGCAAGTAAGTATATACAGTGTGGAAACCACTTATGGAATAAAATTCTTTATGTCATTATTTTAGAAAATTATAAAAAATGCCGAGACACGTCAACTTTTGATTTGAGGGGGACACTTTTTGGCGCTAATGTCATAAACGTCATTTAAAAGGTCTGGTAAATCTCTATTCAATCATTTTGTTTTGCCTTTAATACGAGCCTTCCATTGTTATTTAATCGTTGTTTAAAATTGGCTCTTTTTCAACTTTTATTGCCTGAATGTTAACGGTGGTCACTTTGACGGCATGATTAAATAGCAGTTTTTCCTTGTTAACAGTTGTCTTTTTACTATTTGTGAATTTTTCATTCTTTAAAGAGTCTTTCTATCATAACAAAATGTGGGAGCATACGAAAAGTTGAAAAAGAGCAAATGTATTTTTGCTCAAGTAGGTACATTTATTTTGGACAATTTCAAAAATTATAAAGAAAAGATGTTTAGAATTAAAAATAACTTCCAAATATTTAACACATTGTTTTACATCAAAAATTTTTTTATTTCACAGAAAATGTCGAAAACATTATTTTTTTGATCTAAACAAACAATATTGAATACCTATTTGAGAGTTATTTTTAATTCTAAACATCTTTTCGTTTTTAAAAGATTACTTATTTTAAAATATGTTTATACAAAAAGGAACTGAATTTGACCGAGCTTTTCGCTAAAACATTTTATAAACTTCAGTTTTTTTACCCATTCTACGAACCTACCCTCATTCCAAAAATAATTGAAACCACATAACTAGTACCTACTGATAAGATAAGAAAACAGATTGAAGGGAAAAATAAATAAAGCTCAAATATTTCAACCACAGATCACCTACCAAGTCTATGACGAAGAAGCGCTATTGCCATTTCTAGAGTAGGTAGACGAAATTAATTTTTTAGTCTTCCTTTGTTTTACAATATTTTTCAAATCAACAACTAACACTATTACTAAGACATCCTTTAATAATAATTATTTGGGTTCTTATTTTCTTTCATTGTTTTAAATGCTTATATAATCAATTAAATTGTAAGGTAATTTCGACTAGGTAGGTATATTGACAAGACAAAGTTACCTACAAAAAACATTTATGCTTCGAAATTTTTTAAAATGTAATGTTACCAACCTCATTCATTAATTTTATTCAACAATTATTATTACCTATGGCAAGCTAAAAACTAGATAACCATCCTCATCTCTTTTTATCGTCATAATGGAGGATTATTAAATTGTAAGGATTTCTAGGGATAATTTTTACATTTGGCATCGAAGCTTTAGAATCCAAAAGAGCCAAGTAAAATCGTAAAATACAGAATGCTACATTCACAACCGATGTTGCCATGTTATACGAAAATCCTCAAACAAGGAGAAAATTTTTGTATTAGTGTATTAGTCATAAGGCAAATTGTGATTAATTTTTGGGTTTCCAAAATAGAAATTTATCAGGTAAGTAAGTATATTTTATATGTGCTTATATTTTGTTATTGTTTCATTTCAGATAATTGTAGGTTTTTCATTATTATTTTCTCGTTACAATAACTAGGTAAGTAAATTCAACATTATTTTTATAGTTGTGGCAACTATGTAAATTCTAAACATTTACGTTTTCATGTGCAAAAAACGAACAAATTCGACTGGGTAGGGGTAGCGTGTGTTTTTAGCCAGGGGCAATCGGGCAATTAAATATAACCAGAATATAACCAAAGAATACACCAAAATAACTAATAGTCACCACACAACGGGATTGTGTTGTGCTAATAGTAGCAGATGTTACTTTGTTGTGTATGTCTGCGATAATATAGATCTATATATACAGGAAATTGAGATAGATAGAAAAATATGGGCCGAAAAAATGAGTCTGAAACTGAAGCAATTCTATACAGAATGTATAGCTCCTGAAATAATCAGAAATCAAATAGGAAAAGGACAGAAATGCATTGACCCCCCTTATATCAATCAAGCAATATCAGAATATGAGAAAAAGAAGTCTGGCAAGACAGAATCCAGAAAATTAGGGCAAATATATGGATGCCGCTGATACTAATGCGTAAGTAAAAACACTAATAAGACTTGTTTACAAAAATCTAATTTCTTTTCATTTTCAGAACTGACAAGTGACAGGTCCAAATAATTTTCATATAGCAGTGTTCGCTATAACTATTCAGTGAGTTAAAAAATGTGAAAACCTATTTAGAAGAAACATCTAATCTTTATATTTCATTTACAGTTCTGATTATGTAATTAAAACGAAGCCTGATGTAACTGCCCGCACAGGTCCAAATAATATTCCATATAGCAGTGTTCGCTATAACTATTCAGTAAGTAAAAAAATGTCAACACCTACTTAGAAGAAACATCTAATCTTTATATTTCATTTACAGTTCTGATTATGTAATTAAAACGAAGCCTGATGTAACTGCCCGCACAGGTCCAAATAATATTCCATCTAGCAGTGTTCGCTATAACTATTCGGTAAGTAAAAAAATGTCAACACCTACTTAGAAGAAACATCTAATCTTTATATTTCATTTACAGTTCTGATTATGTAATTAAAACGAAGCCTGATGTAACTTCCCGCACAGGTCCAAATAATAATCCATATAGCAGTGTTCACTATAACTATTCAGTAAGTAAAAAAATGTCAACACCTATTTAGAAGAAACATCTAATTTTTTTTATTTCATTTACAGTTCTGATAAAATGGACTGTTTAAAACTTTTGCTGAAATGAGTTTGAAATAATTTTGTTAGTAAAAATATTTATTTAGAGTATTTAGAATTAAATTGTTTTTTTTTTCAGTCTTTATAACTATATGTCTCTGCTATATGGATCAAGACTTCAGTATGTCGATGGGTGTCACCACCCCTTTGTGAGTGTAGAATCGTAAAAAATGGATAATTTTATAAACTTTTTATTTTCTTTTTGTTCTGAGGACTAAGGAGAAATGGTAGAGAAAAATGGAAGATGAACTTCAGTTGCTATGTACTAATAAATATGAAGACAAATACATTAAACATAATGTAATAATAATTTTATTTATTTTTATAGAATATTTTTGATTTGTTTCTTTTCAATAAAAACATACATACACCTATTTTTGCTGTGATTTTGTTTGAATAATTAATAAGGATCATTGAAAAAGCATACATGTATGTTTATTGCTATAATTTTGGTACAAAATATTTACGATAGATGTCGCTAGTAGTACCGAATCGGCTTTTATTTATGCAACTTATTTTCTCTCTCTCTTTTTGTCTTTCCACTCTTGACCGTATAGGTATAAAGTACAATATTGTATTTATTGTATCTAAGCCCTTCACGATTTAAACAAACTTTTCTCCGGATCAGCTGTTTCGATATTTTGGTTTCAAACAAACACAATTTCTGCCAGCAAATATTTTTATTTTCAATCGCAATAGGTAAATTATGATTTCATTTATTTGCTATTTTTACTCAACAGCTAGTATGTTTATTTTACCTATAGGTATTCTCGTTACTTCTTTAATTTTTTTCTGTACTTTTATAGGTTAATTCTGAAATTAAAATAATATTCCAATCATTATCGTCGTTTCTCTATATTTTCAAGTTTTATATATCGAGATTTATAATTTCCATTTATTGAGAAGTAGGTAAGTACCTAATGATAAAATACAAAGCAAACCAAGCCGACCTAACAAAAATCCATTGGAATTATCTGAATGAAAAAACACTGCAAAAAGCTAATCTTGTGAATATTTTCACGTGATAGGTTACCTATAGATATAATATATACAACATAACTTACAACCCATTATTAATTATTACGGGCCATTTTTCATTTTTTTAAAATAATTTATTGAATACGAAATAAACTAGGTATAATATATACATTAGATATCAAAATTTAAATTAGATGTGAATTTTGCTCAAGAGTCTCAAGTAGGTAGGTAGGTACATTTATTTTGGACAATTTCAAAAATTATAAAGAAAAGATGTTTAGAATTAAAAATATCGAAAAAATTATTTTTTTGATCTAAATAAACAATATTGAATACCTATATTTGAAAGTTATTTTTAATTCTAAACATCTTTTCGTTTTTAAAAGATTACTTATTTTAAAATATATTTATACAAAAAGGAAATGAATTTGACCGAGGGTTTCGCTAAAACATTTTAGAAACTTCCGTTTTTTACCCATTTTACGGACCTACCCTCATTTCAAAAATATTTGAAGCCACATAACTTTGTACCTACCTACTGATAAGATAAGAAAACATATTGAAGGGAAACATAAATAAAGCTCAGATATTTCAACTCTACCAAGTCGAAGAAGCGCTATTGCCATTTCTAGAGTAGGTAGACGAAATTAATTTTTTAGTCTTCCTTTGTTTTACAATATTTTTCAAATCAACAACTAACACTATTACTACGTCATCCTTTAATAATTATTATTTGGGTTCTTATTTTCTTTCATTGTTTTAAATGCTTATGTAATCAATTAATTTGCAAGGTAATTTCGACTAGGTATATTGACAAGACAAAGTTACCTACAAAACATTTATGCTTCGAAATTTTTTAAAATGTAATGTTACCTACCTCATTCATTAATTTTATTCAACAATTATTATTACCTATGGCAAGCTAAAAACTAGATAACCATCCTCATCTCTTTGTATCGTCGTAATGGAGAGGATTATTAAATTGTATCTAAGGATTTCTAGGGATAATTTTTACATTTGGCATCGAAGCTTTGAAATCCAAAAGTGCCAAGTAAAATCGTAAAATACAGAATGCTGCTTTCACAACCGATGTTGCCATGTTATACGAAAATCCTCAAACAAGGAGAAATTTTTTTTTAACAAGAAAATCTATGCACGTCATAAAAGATATTAGGTATATTTTTAGGAACTTGCAATATCTATATAGTGACCATTTGACCTGTATGTTAGGTTTCTTATGTTTTCAAAATTCGATATTCGACTTCGTACCTAGTGTGTATTAGTCATAAGGCAAGTTGTGATTAATATTTGGGTTTCCAAAATAGAAATATCAGGTAAGTATGTGCTTATATTTGGTTATTGTTTCATTTCAGATAATTGTAGGTTTTTCATTATTATTTTCTCGTTACAATATCTAGGTAAGTAAATTCAACATTATTTTTATAGTTGTGGCAACTATGTAAATTCTAAACATTCACGTTTTATTGTGCAAAAAACGAACAAATTCGACTGGGTAGGGATAGCGTGTGTTTTTAGATCCAGGGGCAATCGGCGGGCAATTGAATATAACCAAAGAATACACCAAAATAACTAATAGTCACAACACAACGGGGTTGTGTTGTGCTAATAGTAGCAGATGTTACTTTGTTGTGTATCTGCGATAATATAGATCTATATATACAGGAATTTGAGATAGATAGAAAAATATGGGCCGAAAAAATGCGTCTGAAACTGAAGCAATTCTATACAGAATGTATAGCTCCTGAAATAATCAGAAATCAGATAGGAAAAGGACAGAAATACATTGACCTCCCTTATATCAAGCAAGCAATATCAGAATATGAGAAAAAGAAGTCTGGCAAGACAGCATCCAGATAATTAGGGCAAAGATATGGATGCCGATACTAATGCGTAAGTAAAAACACTAACACAAGACATTTTAAAATGAAGCCTGATGTAACTGCCAGCACAGGTCCAAATAATATTCCATATAGCAGTGTTTGCTATAACTATTCAGTAAGGAAAAAAATGTCAACACCTATTTAGAAGAAACATCTAATCTTTATATATCATTTACAGTTCTGATTATGTAATTAAAACAAAGCCTGATGTAACTGCCCGCACAGGTCCAAATAATATTCCATATAGCAGTGTTCGCTATAACTATTCAGTAAGTAAAAAAATGTCAACACCTACTTAGAAGAAGCATCTAATCTTTATATTTCATTTACAGTTCTGATTATGTAATTAAAACAAAGCCTGATGTAACTGCCCGCACAGGTCCAAATAATATTCCATATAGCAGTGTTCGCTATAACTATTCAGAAAGTAAAAAAATGTCAACACCTATTTAGAAGAAACATCTAATCTTTATATTTCATTTACAGTTCTGATTATGTAATTAAAACGAAGCCTGATGTAACTGCCCGCACAGGTCCAAATAATATTCCATATCGCTATAACTATTCGCTATAACTATTCAGTAAGAAAAAAAAATGTCAACACCTATTTAGAAGAAACATCTAATCTTTATATTTCATTTACAGTTCTGATTATTTAATTAAAACGAAGCAGACATGTCTGTTTATTGCTATAATAAACATTTTTATAGTTTACCTAATTAATTAGCATTTCTTTCTGTATTATAATTAATATAAAAACTGCCTACTTACTCTATACTTCAAAGTAATACTACAATTAAACAAAAAGATTGCCTAAATAATTTGTTTTTGTTTTCAATAAAAAAAGACATTTTTGGTATAATTTACTTGAATAATTAGGATTAAGAAGAGTCAATGGAAAAACAGGCATGTCCGTTCATTACAACATTTCGATACATCACCTGGAAAAATTGAAGATCAAAAATATATAACATTTTTATTCCTGTGTTTCGAAAATAAAAGATTACAACAGTATAGAATAGAATACGAAATGTCTATTTTGGTCAATTAGTAGAATGCATTTATTACTATCACCAATGTAGTTTTTCTCACTAACTCGGGTGGCCAATGTATGTATGCTGATGAAGTCTATGGTTGTGTACAGGTCCCCGGAGGAACCAAAAGGCCCCGATATGGGGATCAATAAATATAGGGCACTTTTTTGTGGGATCACTAGCAGTAGCTAAAAATATTTGTGGTTTATTTCACACCTATAGGCACTAAACACGTTACTTGTGATGGAGCACATGTGGAGTAAATATGAAGAGCATTTACGAAGCACAAATTTACTTTTTCAGCATGAAGATTACTTTATTATAACCACTTACAAATACTGACAAGCTATGCTATAAACAATAATAAATAATTTGAAATATTTTTATGGACACAAAACCGTCATCATCTGTCATTGAAGTTCCAGCGCCATCCGTCAAGACGGTGGAACGTCTGAACTAATGTTCGTTTCCAAAATTTTGTATGCAACAAATCTCAAAAAATACAATGGTTTGAGATTTCATATTTTCAGAATCGAATTCTCTAGGCTTTCTTTTGGGGATCAGATCTTGGCGTTCAAATTGGTGACCACAAATTGTCAAAACTGTCAAAAACATACCATCACATAATGGCTAATATCTTTTTTAAAACAATATAAAACTTAACCAAAATACCTGATCCCCAAGACAAAGGTCCAAGTTATATTGTGTTAAAATTTCAACACTTAATTTCACTGCGTTCTTTAGATTTGTTGTTTACAAAATGACCTAAATTTTGTTGCAAGTCAGGGGTGCCAACTGTTTTGAGCTGTCTAATTTAGGAGCGCGCTCTTAAAAATTTAAACCAAGATGCAACCACATGGGAATGCCAGCAACTCTTCTTCTTCTTCTTCCTTCTTGAGATATTGGGCTTAACCGCTAGATTATCCACCCAGATTTTTTTGTTTTTGTCCTAATGTTTTTCCAGACCAGTGTTGCGTGCTTGTCGCGTCTGACTTGTTGTCATCACTCTTTCTGAATTCACTGCTTTTTTTGTTTACTGTAAGTTAATCGGTTTAAGATATGCATAAATTAGAGAAACACTACTAGCTGTTGGGTCACTAAGCATGCATTCTAAGCTTAAAGAGGAACTACTAATTTTTGTTACACATTTGGGCATATTGAAGCGTTTTTAATTGCACTACAAACAAACAAACAAAATAGCTTATTCCTTTCCCCTTCTCGAAAATATATCAAAGAATTTGTATTCCACATGAAGTTTTTCCAAAAGAAGGAAGGAAATAAGCTATTTTGTCATCCGCTGTTTTTGTGCGGCGCTATTTTGACTGACGCTATTTTAACCTAGAGCTATTTTGTCCAGCGCAGTATATATGCATCTCTCCTTTTGGGGTTTCTGTTCTTCTCATTAGGATGACAGGCTATTTATTTTTTTAGACAATGCAAAAAGTACCCCGAAAAATGATTTAACAATAAAATTTTCTTGAAAATTCTTCGAACATCCTTAAAAACAGAAATACAGTTTTATTTATATTCTTGTGTACCTTTTTCCTTTTACTTTTTCATTAAAATACTCAAAAAGACTAATAAATAAGGTTTTCAAAATAATATACTTTTATATTCACTTCTAGGCCGTCCGGTATATATAAATATTAATCGTAGATATGATAAACAACTTTACTTGTTTAACGGGGTGACTAATGGGGGTGACGAATAAATTTTGTCGATTTATATTCAGTAGCGTGTTGACTTTCGAATAGGAAATATCGGAAATATCGTTCGAAATTAACGTGTATCGTGAAGTGTAGTGAATAGTGCCTATATGGATTACTTGGATTACAATCTGATACATTTAAGGTAAGATTTCATTTTATTTACTGGTAGTTATTGGTTATTGTTTTTTAAAATATTTTAAATCACATACGAACAATTTTATTACTATGAACAATTGATTTTTAATATATAAACGAAGTATTTTACAATTGTTAATTAGATTTTAAATTTGCTATAATCCATTTTTGCTCTCTCTTACTATTTCTTTATACCAAAATATTTAAAATACTGAAAAGGGGGCCTTTTATATATTCCTAGCTATGACAAATGGTTCGTATATAAGTGGTTAGTCATGATAAACTGTAGATATTTCTACCTCGTATTGGGGCTCCTATAGGAAATATTAAATGACAATTTAAATGTGTATGCTTCCATTGTTTCTTAATATACAGAATTGATATATATTGTTTATTTATAATCCATTTTTGCATCTTTTTAATGTTTCCTTATACCAAAATACTCAAAATTCTAAAAAGTCGGCCGGTAATATTCCTAGCTATGACAAATTGTTCTTATAAACTGTCCATATACTTCTACCTCGTATTGGGGCTCCTATGGGAAATATTAAAAGACAATTAAACTGTGTCCTGTTCCATTTTGTTTATTAACATACAGGGTCTTTAAAAATTAGTTAATTTTATTCATATAAAAGTTTAGCAGAATAGATTCAGAAAAATATATTAATTTTTGTACAAATGTTCAATTTTTAATAACTAATAACATTGTTTAATTAAACAATGCTAATAATCTTAATTCGTGTTATATTTTTAATAATACAACTGGTTTACCTACTTAATTTTTAAAACCGATTTTCAAAGTGAAAAATGCTGTTTTGAATAATAAAACATCACCCTGTATAATATGTATTCAGTAATTCATAGGTATTTGCATTTTATCGAATTCTCTGACTTTTCTTATACTCTTACACAAAATTAAAACCTACAGTAGGTTCTACACATACTTTTTTCAAAAAACAGCTAATCTATACTCTTGTGTGTTCTCATATTTAAATATCTGGTTCTTTTTTAATGAAAATAAAATATTTTCTTCAATTTAAAAAAGATCAAACTGTATTTTTTTGTCGAAACAATATTCTGAGAATTCGATAAATTGACAATACTATGCAATTTGGAACATATAAACTTTTAATGTTATAAATGAAACTAACTGTTTCTAATTAATTCCACTATTTAATTGAAAGATTTATGAAAATTATTAAAGGATATTGATAATTATTTCGATATTGACATATCATCGTCAGAATGACAGAAGTTACATTTTATGTGATACCTACTTGATGTTTAATATTTTGGCTAGACCAAATAGTAAGTGACCTATCTTGTGATTGACTTAATATATATGAATAGAGAAAAGAAGAAGATATGATTTTACAAATATTAAAGCTTAGGTATTATTAGCCCTATGGGGATATCTTGGATATCTTTTTCCCATTTAAGATCAGTATAACTGTGCAATGATATAGAAAACCAAGGAAAACTATATCTGCTGATCTTTACAATAGTTACTTAAGAAGACAATTTATTAGTGGAGAGCTCCCTAGATTAATCTGTTCATTGACAACTTCATATTGTGGGTCTCTTAAGTGTCTTCTTATTTCTAGTTCTTCAAGGAAATCTAGTTCTTGTTTCTTATCACAAATATGCAGTACTTCTAGTTCTGTGTTAGGTGTTAATGAATGTTTTGTGTCAAGAAGGTGTTTTGCGTAATGTGATTTATCTGGCTGTTTTAATCTGTATGCTCGTGAGTGTTCATTGTATCTAATTTCAAAATTTCGAATTGTTTGACCAATATATACTTGATTTTTCAATTTACAGAAAACCATCACATACTGATGTGACTATACCATATAGTTCCAATCATCCCATGTCACATAAATTAGCAGCATATAATTCAATGATACATAGAGCATTTTCAGTTCCTATGAACAAATATAATTTTGATAGAGAAATTAATATAATTAAGCAAATAGCCACATCCAACGGTTATCCATTACATATAATAAATAAATTAATTAATAAAAAAGAGGAAAAAGTGGCATTACAATTAATATTTCCTGAAAATACTAGGGAAATACAAAATTACAAAACCATCACATATGCTGGTAATATTTCTAATAATATTTCAAAGATAATATCTTGTTCAACAAATACAGCAATTTCTTTTAAAACAGAAAACAATGTAAGTAAAAAATTGTTAAATGTAAAAACAAAAATACCCCCATTAAAAAAGTCTGGAGTATATAAACTTAAATGTCCAGAATGTAATGCTGTCTATATTGGTCAAACAATTCGAAATTTTGAAATTAGATACAATGAACACTCACGAGCATACAGATTAAAACAGCCAGATAAATCACATTACGCAAAACACCTTCTTGACACAAAACATTCATTAACACCTAACACAGAACTAGAAGTACTGCATATTTGTGATAAGAAACAAGAACTAGATTTCCTTGAAGAACTAGAAATAAGAAGACACTTAAGAGACCCACAATATGAAGTTGTCAATGAACAGATTAATCTAGGGAGCTCTCCACTAATAAATTGTCTTCTTAAGTAACTATTGTAAAGATCAGCAGATATAGTTTTCCTTGGTTTTCTATATCATTGCACAGTTATACTGATCTTAAATGGGAAAAAGATATCCAAGATATCCCCATAGGGCTAATAATACCTAAGCTTTAATATTTGTAAAATCATATCTTCTTCTTTTCTCTATTCATATATATTAAGTCAATCACAAGATAGGTCACTTACTATTTGGTCTAGCCAAAATATTAAACATCAAGTAGGTATCACATAAAATGTAACTTCTGTCATTCTGACGATGATATGTCAATATCGAAATAATTATCAATATCCTTTAATAATTTTCATAAATCTTTCAATTAAATAGTGGAATTAATTAGAAACAGTTAGTTTCATTTATAACATTAATATGAGTAGATTCCACAAAGTAAGGGTCCAAACAGTAAATTCAATATAAACTTTTGGAATTGTACGCTTATTTAGTACCACCCGTCCAACCTTCATATCTAAAGGAAAACTTATTATTTATTATCTATTTGTATACTTTCTTAAATCTGGATAAAGGTTTTCAAAAACCAAATACAAGTTGGAATTTTATATTTGACATACCCCGTAGGAGAATCAGTACGAGGTAGGAATATGTAGAGTTCCCCATGACTCATCTTAAATAACAGAATTTTCTTTAATATTTTATACTACATACAGGGTGTTTCTGAATTTATGCGAAAAAATTCAGGTGGTGATTGCTCGTATAAAATTATAATAGGTCTTTCATATGAAAAAATTTCCTCACTCCACTCCCTTCCAAGATATCACCCCTAAAAAGAGGATGAATGAAATTGAGTTTTTATTTCTTTTTTCTCAAATTTAAGTAAAGATGAAACTTTAAATTTAGTAAATTTCGTGCACTCGCAATTATTAACCACCGGTATTTTCTCAACATTCCTGTTACATTATAATGGAGTGAAATTATCAACCCTTACTTTATTTAATATCAAATATCAGATTTTAAATAATAATTTTATTTCACAAAACTCAATCTCGAAAAAAAATTTGATATTAAATAAAGTAAGAGTTGATAATTTCACTCCCTTATAATTTAACAGGAATGTTGAGAAAATACCGATGGTTAGTAATTGCGGGTGCACGAAATTTACAAAATTTAAAGTTTCCATCTTTACTTAAATTTTAGAAAAAAAAATAAAATCTCAATTTTATTCAGGGCGATATGGGGTGGGATTAGGATATTTTGTCATAGGAAAGACTTATCATAATTTTATACGGGAAATCACCTTCTGAATTTTTGCGCCTAAATTTAGAAACACACTGTATACATAAATAATTTTTTAATGCTGATTTTAAACATACGAATTTATAATAATTTTACAATCTGCGTATTTTAATTTAATGCCCAAGATTCCTTTAGCTGAAATAACAAGCAAAAAAATTATTATACAGGGTGATTCTTTATAAAATGACCCTAAATGCCTTTGTTTTTTTAATCGTAAATGTTTTTGTTTTTTAGAAAACATGATTTTTAAAAATTATTAGTTTAGTTAAATTATTTAGAATCGTTCTTTAATAATATAATTCCTTTATTATTTGTTTTAGGTTTCGTAAAATATTGGTCTACTCCAAAGGAGTGTGAGTATACAGTAATTCTCAATTTCTATCAAATGACATCATATCTCAGTATCATCCTGCCTTTCTTTTACAAATTGGTAATTTTTTCAAAAGACATAGGTAAGCTATGTAAATCCGAACATTTTCTAATTACTATGCCTTTCGTTAATAAGTTGGTACTTTTCAAAAGTCATAGGTAAGCTATGTCAATCCGAACATTTTCTAAATACTATGCCTTTCGTTAATAAGTTGGTACTTTTCAAAAGCCATAGGTAGGTAAGCTATGTAAATCCTAACATTTCCTAAATACTATGCCTTTCGTTAATAAGTTGGTACTTTTCAAAAGACATAGGTAAGCTATGTCAATCCGAACATTTTCTAAATACTATGCCTTTCGTTAATAAGTTGGTACTTTTCAAAAGACATAGGTAAGCTATGTCAATCCGAACATTTTCTAAATACTATTCCTTTCGTTAATAAGTTGGTACTTTTCAAAAGACATAGGTAAGCTATGTCAATCCGAACATTATCTAAATACTATTCCTTTCGTTAATAAGTTGATACTTTTCAAAAGACATAGGTAAGCTATGTCATTCCTCATATTTCCTAAATACTATGCCTTTCGTTAATAAGTTGGTACTTTTCAAAAGACATAGGTAAGCTATGTCAATCCGAAAATTTTCTAAATACTATGCCTTTCGTTAATAAGTTGGTACTTTTCAAAAGACATAGGTAAGCTATGTCAATCCGAAAATTTTCTAAATACTATGCCTTTCGTTAATAAGTTGGTACTTTTCAAAAGACATAGGTAAGCTATGTCAATCCGAACATTTTCTAAATACTATTCCTTTCGTTAATAAGTTGGTACTTTTCAAAAGACATAGGTAAGCTATGTCAATCCGAACATTTTCTAAATACTATGCCTTTCGTTAATAAGTTGGTACTTTTCAAAAGACATAGGTAAGCTATGTCAATCCGAAAATTTTCTAAATACTATGCCTTTCGTTAATAAGTTGGTACTTTTCAAAAGACATAGGTAAGCTATGTCAATCCGAAAATTTTCTAAATACTATTCCTTTCGTTAATAAGTTGGTACTTTTCAAAAGACATAGGTAAGCTATGTCAATCCGAACATTTTTAAATACTATGCCTTTCGTTAATAAGTTGGTACTTTTCAAAAAACATAGGTAAGCTATGTCATTCCTCATATTTCCTAAATACTATGCCTTTCGTTAATAAGTTGGTACTTTTCAAAAGACATAGGTAAGCTATGTCATTCCTCATATTTCCTAAATACTATGCCTTTCGTTAATAAGTTGGTACTTTTCAAAAGACATAGGTAAGCTATGTCAATCCGAACATTTTCTAAATACTATTCCTTTCGTTAATAAGTTGGTACTTTTCAAAAGACATAGGTAAGCTATGGCAATCCGAATATTTCCTAAATACTATGCCTTTCGTTAATAAGTTGGTACTTTTCAAAAGACATAGGTAAGCTATGTCAATCCGAACATTTTCTAAATACTATGCCTTTCGTTAATAAGTTGGTACTTTTCAAAAGACATAGGTAAGCTATGTCAATCCGAAAATTTTCTAAATACTATGCCTTTCGTTAATAAGTTGGTACTTTTCAAAAGACATAGGTAAGCTATGTCAATCCGAACATTTTCTAAATACTATGCCTTTCGTTAATAAGTTGGTACTTTTCAAAAGACATAGGTAAGCTATGTTAATCCGAAAATTTTCTAAATACTATGCCTTTCGTTAATAAGTTGGTACTTTTCAAAAGACATAGGTAAGCTATGTCAATCCGAACATTTTCTAAATACTATTCCTTTCGTTAATAAGTTGGTACTTTTCAAAAGACATAGGTAAGCTATGTCAATCCGAACATTTTCTAAATACTATGCCTTTCGTTAATAAGTTGGTACTTTTCAAAAGACATAGGTAAGCTATGTCAATCCGAAAATTTTCTAAATACTATGCCTTTCGTTAATAAGTTGGTACTTTTCAAAAGACATAGGTAAGCTATGTCAATCCGAAAATTTTCTAAATACTATGCCTTTCGTTAATAAGTTGGTACTTTTCAAAAGACATAGGTAAGCTATGTCAATCCGAAAATTTTCTAAATACTATTCCTTTCGTTAATAAGTTGGTACTTTTCAAAAGACATAGGTAAGCTATGTCAATCCGAACATTTTTAAATACTATGCCTTTCGTTAATAAGTTGGTACTTTTCAAAAGACATAGGTAAGCTATGTCATTCCTCATATTTCCTAAATACTATGCCTTTCGTTAATAAGTTGGTACTTTTCAAAAGACATAGGTAAGCTATGTCAATCCGAACATTTTCTAAATACTATGCCTTTCGTTAATAAGTTGGTACTTTTCAAAAGACATAGGTAAGCTATGTCATTCCTCATATTTCCTAAATACTATGCCTTTCGTTAATAAGTTGGTACTTTTCAAAAGACATAGGTAAGCTATGTCAATCCGAACATTTTCTAAATACTATTCCTTTCGTTAATAAGTTGGTACTTTTCAAAAGACATAGGTAAGCTATGTCAATCCGAACATTTTCTAAATACTATGCCTTTCGTTAATAAGTTGGTACTTTTCAAAAGACATAGGTAAGCTATGTCAATCCGAATATTTCCTAAATACTATGCCTTTCGTTAATAAGTTGGTACTTTTCAAAAGACATAGGTAAGCTATGTCATTCCTCATATTTCCTAAATACTATGCCTTTCGTTAATAAGTTGGTACTTTTCAAAAGACATAGGTAAGCTATGTCAATCCGAACATTTTCTAAATACTATTCCTTTCGTTAATAAGTTGGTACTTTTCAAAAGACATAGGTAAGCTATGTTAATCCGAACATTTTCTAAATACTGCAGTCTTTCGTTAACAAGTTGGTACCTTTCAAAAGACATAGGTAAGCTATGTCGTTCCTCGTATTTTCTGTTCTGTTTTTTTTCTGCCCTTTCTCCCCTGTTGGTGTCATTCGGTTTGAAATTGTGAATTATTTTTTTATTGCAATTGTTAAGTAAGCCACATGTACCGACTTTTTTGTTTACGATTGACTTTTTCCCGCACGGATACATGCAGTATCACACTGTGAGAAAGTACTCGTTACCTAGGGTGTCGGTAAGCCTCGCTTGCAAAACGAGCAGTCATTCAGATGGGCGAGTACGCTTAAGTGTTTTCCGTTTGTCGAATGGGTATGGGTTGACAAGTAGGGGGAATAGTTGCCCAGTATGGGCTATCAAAATATCGTAGATTTCTAAGTTGGTATATGCAAAACGGCTATACTTGGCAATTTATTACTAACAATTTTTTTTCAGCGCTTCCTTTTCAGCACACTAACACTCTCTTACAGGCTTCAGAGATGTCATCAAATTTTTTGTATATTTTTAAATTTTGTTTGATTTTCTGTTCCAGGAATTTTTTTAGGGATGGATTTATTTGGAATATATGCATATATTTAAACTTGCTGATAGGCCTATCTTATAATTTTACTTATTTTTATGTCCTAGGGTTTACATTAAAATTTTTCTTATTAATTTTATTTTTTGTTTTAGAATTCTTATTAGGAAAGGATTTTTTAGGTTACAAAAGTGACTTTGCAGTTTAGAACTTCAGAATTTTCATTAAAATTTGGTAAAGTTTTTTTTTGCATGATTGTTTCTTAGCTGCATGGGTTTAAAAGGTGCATGCATGTTGTAGGGGGTGGTAAAGTAGTGGTTATTTAGGGGGTTTAGTATTTTAATTATAAAATTTTGTATGTAAAAATATTTTTATGTTGTAATTCGTGTTTAAATTTTTCGGCTCTTATAAAAAAATGTAAATGTTAATATTTTATTGATATTCAACATATCTTTTTTATAATTGCTAAGTTTGCATTCATTTTATCCTGTTTGTAAATGTATATCTATCTGCACTTTGCTAGAGTAAAGATAAACTCTGGCTTAGTGCAGCCGGTAGAGAACATCCAGCTTTCAGGGGGGCGCATTTTCTAGTTTTGTCTGCGATTTCCTCCGCCGGCGGGGAATATTTTCCATCGGTTGTGAATATTTTAACCGGTTGATTATATTTTCTACCGATAAAGGGAACAACTTCCAGTCGAGAGGGACAACTTCCAGCCGTGATGGGAAATGATTGCTTATATTTTTTTATAGATGGGTATTTAATTTCAGTTTTGTCAAAGTAATCTTTGGTTTTGTATCGCTTTGGTTATATATATTAGGTAACAAAACAAATATGATATTTTGTGTTATTGTTAGATATTGAACTCCACTTTTACTTTAGCTGATATAAATGTTGTGTTTCCATTTGTCTTTTTTACAGTACTGTTCTACAATCTGAATTAAACTGTTACTTGAGAGATAACAGAACAGAGATATTATAGACAAATCTAATAATAATTATTAAGATGTTATATAATGTTATATATACCAGAGAAAATGAAAATGCTCGTCTGTATGGAAAGAAAAATGGATAGAAATGGTGACCAGTGTTGCAAAAAAATTGATGAGTATCTGAAGAAAGTAAATTGGAAACCAGTGAAATTGTAAAGAGTTCGAAAGACTGGTGTTTACCACATTTTGCAGTATGGAATATCAATAATCCAAACTTCAGTCTCTGAAGAAGATAACTTGGTTATCGAAACGCGCGTAAGATAGTGTAAAGTGTTAGTGTTGGTGTAGTGGTAGTGTAAACAGTGCTCAGAGTCAAGTAGCTCCAACTGTTCCAGAATTCCCAACTTATATGTGTATATAGATGTAAAACTCTGTCCAAACCCTCTATTAATGGAGCGTTTGTACATTTCACTATGAAATCTTGATCTTGATACAGGCTCAATAGACAACTAACTACCGAACTATTAGCTATAGCTAAATGTTTAATTATAAATTTCTCAGCAAGCCATATCATTTTCCATTTCAGAGGTATTTCACTAACCCAAACTTCTTCTTTTCTTCTTCAATTTCGGTAACTAACCTCTCTTATGATTATTTTGTTCCATGTCAATATATGTGACTAACTTCAACTTATACTAGTGACGTCAAAATCTAAAAGGCAGATTTTAAGAAATTTTTAAAATAGAATTTTCTAAATGGAGATAAAAACAAAACAACTCTATTGAATTTGACTACGTAATCTATTTTTAGTTGAACACCCTACAGCTAGGATTTAAAGATTCTAATTTATGGTGAAGTCGCCTTAGATAGACGCGATCGCCAAAAAATAAAATCTTCGGCTTAAGGCGGCCTTACACTGAGGCAACCGTAGGCAATCCAGTTGTCTGCCGCATGCGATGATTTTAAAGTGCGCTAATCTATTCGCCGCAATATCAAGACTCTACAATTTCCCCTTTTATCCCTGAAGTCTGCCGAGCAACAATTCTAGTGCTAAAGGAATGCATTAAGGTAAGGATGCAAAATTCAATTAAGAGGGCCCTCCGCGCAGGTGTATAAACCTTAAAACTTACACAAAACTTGTTACTTATCTAGTAATTTTTTGGTTCAAAATATTTACGATAGATGTCGCTAGTAGTACCGAATCGGCTTTTATTTATGCAATTTATTTTCTCTCTCTCTTTTTGTCTTTCCACTCTTGACCGTATAGATATAAAGTATTGTATTTATCTAAGCTCTTCACGATTCAAACAAACTTCTCTCCGGATCAGCTGTTTCGATATTTTGGTTTCAAACAAACACAATTTCTGCCAGCAAATATTTTTATTTTCAATCGCAATAGGTAAATTATGATTTCATTTATTTGCTATTTTTACTCAACAGCTAGTATGTTTATTTTACCTATAGGTATTCATCGTTACTTCTTTAATTTTTTTCTGTACTTTTATAGGTTAATTTTGTAATTAAAATAATATTCCAATCATTATCGTCGTTTCTCTATATTTTCAAGTTTTATAGGTATATCGAGATTTATAATTTCCATTTATTGAGAAGTAGGTAAGTAGGTACCTAATGATAAAATACAAAGCAAACCAAGCCGACCTAACAAAAATCCATTGGAATTATCTGAATGAAAAAAAAACTGCAAAAAGCTAATCTTGTGAATATTTTCACGTGATAGGTTACCTATAGATATAATATAAACAACATAACTTACAACCCATTATTAATTATTACGGACCATTTTTCATTTATTTAAAATAATTTATTGAATACGAAATAAACTAGGTAGGTATAATATATACATTAGATATCAAAATTTAAATTAGATGTGATTTTTGCTCAAGAGTCTCAAGTAGGTAGGTAGGTACATTTATTTTGGACAATTTCAAAAATTATAAAGAAAAGATGTTTAGAATTAAAAATAACTTCCAAATATTTAACACATTGTTTTACATCAAAAATGTTTTTATTTCACAGAAAATATCGAAAAAATTATTTTTTTGATCTAAATAAACAATATTGAATACCTTTATTTGAAAGTTATTTTTAATTCTAAACATCTTTTCGTTTTTAAGAGATTACTTATTTTAAAATATATTTATACAAAAAGGAACTGAATTTGACCGAGCTTTTCGCTAAAACATTTTAGAAACTTCAGTTTTTTTACACATTCTACGGACCTACCCTCATTCCAAAAATAATTGAAGCCACATAACTTTGTACCTACTGATGAGATAAGAAAACAGATTGAAGGGAAACATAAATAAAGCTCAGATATTTCAACTCTACCAAGTCGAAGAAGCGCTATTGCCATTTCTAGAGTAGGTAGACGAAATTTATTTTTTAGTCTTCCTTTGTTTTACAATATTTTTCTAATCAACAACTAACACTATTACTACGTCATCCTTTAATAATTATTATTTGGGTTCTTATTTTCTTTCATTGTTTTAAATGCTTATATAATCAATTAATTTGCAAGGTAATTTCGACTAGGTATATTGACAAGACAAAGTTACCTACAAAACATTTATGCTTCGAAATTTTTTAAAATGTAATGTTACCTACCTCATTCATTAATTTTATTCAACAATTATTATTACCTATGGCAAGCTAAAAACTAGATAACCATCCTCATCTCTTTTTATCGTCGTAATGGAGAGGATTATTAAATTGTATCTAAGGATTTCTAGGGATAATTTTTACATTTGGCATCGAAGCTTTAAAATCCAAAAGAGCCAAGTAAAATCGTGAAATACAGAATGCTGCATTCACAACCGATGTTGCCATGTTATACGAAAATCCTCAAACAAGGAGACATTTTTTTTTAACAAGAAAATCTATGCACGTCATAAAATATATTAGGTATATTTTTAGGAACTTGCAATATTTATATAGTGACCATTTGACATGTATGTTAGGTTTCTTATGTTTTCAAAATTCGATATTCGACTTCGTACCTAGTGTGTATTAGTCATAAGGCAAGTTGTGATTAATATTTGGGTTTCCAAAATAGAAATATATCAGGTAAGTATGTGCTTATATTTTGTTATTGTTTCATTTCAGATAATTGTAGGTTTTTCATTATTATTTTCTCGTTACAATATCTAGGTAAGTAAACTCAACATTATTTTTATAGTTGTGGCAACTATGTAAATTCTAAACATTTACGTTTTATTGTGCAAAAAACGAACAAATTCGACTGGGTAGGGGTAGCGTGTGTTTTTAGATCCAGGGGCAATCGGCGGGCAATTGAATATAACCAGAATATAACCAAAGAATACACCAAAATAACTAATAGTCACAACACAACGGGGTTGTGTTGTGCTAATAGTAGCAGATGTTACTTTGTTGTGTATATCTGCGATAATATAGATCTATATATACAGGAAATTGAGATAGATAGAAAAATATGGGCCGAAAAAATGCGTCTGAAACTGAAGCAATTCTATACAGAATGTATAGCTCCTGAAATAATCAGAAATCAAATAGGAAAAGGACAGAAATGCATTGACCTCCCTTATATCAAGCAAGCAATATCAGAATATGAGAAAAAGAAGTCTGGCAAGACAGAATCCAGATAATTAGGGCAAAGATATGGATGCCGATACTAATGCGTAAGTAAAAACACTAACAAGACATTTTAAAATGAAGCCTGATGTAACTGCCAGCACAGGTCCAAATAATATTCCATATAGCAGTGTTCGCTATAACTATTCAGTAAGTAAAAAAATGTCAACACCTATTTAGAAGAAACATCTAATCTTTATATTTCATTTACAGTTCTGATTATGTAATTAAAATGAAGCCTGATGTAACTGCCCGCACAGGTCCAAATAATATTCCATATAGCAGTGTTCGCTATAACTATTCAGTAAGTAAAAAAATGTCAACACCTATTTAGAAGAAACATCTAATCTTTATATTTCATTTAAAGTTCTGATTATTTAATTAAAACGAAGCCTGATGTAACTGCCCGCACAGGTCCAAATAATATTCCATATAGCAGTGTTCGATATAACTATTCAGTAAGTAAAAAAATGTCAACACCTACTTAGAAGAAGCATCTAATCTTTATATTTCATTTACAGTTCTGATTATGTAATTAAAATGAAGCCTGATGTAAATGCCTGCACAGGTCCAAATAATATTCCATATAGCAGTGTTCGCTATAACTATTCAGTAAGTAAAAAAATGTCAACACCTATTTAGAAGAAACATCTAATCTTTATATTTCATTTACAGTTCTGATTATGTAATTAAAATGAAGCCTGATGTAACTGCCCGCACAGGTCCAAATAATATTCCATATAGCAGTGTTCGCTATAACTATTCAGTAAGTAAAAAAATGTCAACACCTACTTAGAAGAAACATCTAATCTTTATATTTCATTTACAGTTCTGATTATTTAATTAAAACGAAGCCTGATGTAACTGCCCGCACAGGTCCAAATAATATTCCATATAGCAGTGTTCGATATAACTATTCAGTAAGTAAAAAAATGTCAACACCTACTTAGAAGAAGCATCTAATCTTTATATTTCATTTTCAGTTCTGATTATGTAATTAAAATGAAGCCTGATGTAACTGCCCGCACAGGTCCAAATAATATTCCATATAGCAGTGTTCGCTATAACTATTCAGTAAGTAAAAAAATGTCAACACCTATTTAGAAGAAACATCTAATCTTTATATTTCATTTACAGTTCTGATTATTTAATTAAAACGAAGCCTGATGTAACTGCCCGCACAGGTCCAAATAATATTCCATATAGCAGTGTTCGCTATAACTATTCAGTAAGTAAAAAAATGTCAACACCTACTTAGAAGAAGCATCTAATCTTTATATTTCATTTACAGTTCTGATTATGTAATTAAAATGAAGCCTGATGTAACTGCCCGCACAGGTCCAAATAATATTCCATATAGCAGCCCAACAAACAATGCAATGATGGGTCACTGGAGGCCCATTCAAGCACCCCATAGTTTGACTACATTGGCCTAATGCCTACCCCCCGGTCCGGGCCATTACATTTTTGCACACTCTGGCCGGCAGCCGGCCTAATGACGTTTATGCTAGCGTTGCCTGTAGAGGCCCGTCAATAGGCCGTGAATTGTTTTTAGGGCGGGCCGTTGCCAGCCTAACGAAATTCAATTTACATTAATTTTAATTAAAAAAAACGGTATATTGTAAAATTGGTGAAATAAAACTTTTATTAAAAAACGTACAAAACAAAACTAATTGTGTACATAGTACCTATCAATAACAAAAAACAAACAAAACAAAACTAATTCTGTACATAGTACATATCAATATAAAAAAAAACTTGAAATCAATTTTTCCTTCTCCTTTCTCTGCCGCCCTGGCGGTCAGGTGCTGACCTCAGCCATTTTTGAATGCTGGCCTCTATTTCTAGTGATGTAATGACATCTCCCACTAATCGATTTTTTCTTGTTACATCTAAAATATATTTCATGAAAAGTAAAAAGTATATTAGATGATACCTACAACTATTATCAATTGGATTAAAATAATTCGAGTACAATAACTGTATAGCTAATATACTGTTTGACAAATGTAACCTTTAGTTGTTACTCTACTACCTACGTAATATAATGTCAATAATATGAATAATTTGAAAGTTTTCTATTAATGCAAATCAATTACCAATTATCAGATCAATAACTTTTTTGTAGTCTTTAAATGCTGGCCTGTTGTTTCTTCCTGACCAGTTCATAGTAAGGGCCAAGTCATGGCTTATTATCTTCTGCAAAAGCCTTCTTACGGTTTCAGGGCCATCCATACCACCGATAAGTGTCATAAAATTGCTCTAAAATAATAATAGTTAGCATCGATAATAATATGGCAGTTTGCTTTTGTGCAAGCTTTTTTATACAGCTCAGGTTGCAAACAAAAGCATTGTATCGAGAATAAAAATATGAAAACACAAAACTGATATAATATTCTTTTAATGTTTTTTGAAGTAGGATCCATATTATAAATTACATATTTGTATATGTACCTATGTAAAAGTTTTCATTATAAATTTTTTGTTAAATATATTTTCAACAAGCAATGGTAAATTTGAAATGTAGATAAATTTAGGTATGTATTTTAAACTTACAAATTCAGAAAATGTTGTTTTATCTTCAATTTTACTATTAAACATTATCAATTCTTCAATATTATTGAGAGGTAATTGTGTTTCCCAATCATTTTGAACTTTTTGGACTTCTGGTTGTGCTGAATTTTGTGTTAGTTCTGTTATGAATTTTATGTCTCTTTTCAAAATTTCTATTTTGGTACAATTTCTTTTGACCAATCCTAAAATAAATAAAAACACAAAAATGTATATGTATACAAGAACATACATTTTGGAAATAATAATGCTTAAATAAAAATTGTGTGATTACAGATAATAATTACTATTAAAAATTATTATTCTAAAAAAAGTGTCCTGATACATTAACCCGATGACAATTTTTTATATTATATATGTCAAATAGATTTTTAATTCAATATTCTTACCTTCAATCCTTGTTACACATTCAAACAATTTTTGAAAAGTGTATATAGGTTCACTACATATAGTATTTTCCAAATCCAAAGTTGCTTCAACAGGTTCATCCAAAGCTATTGGCACTATATTTCTATAGTTACTGTGTTTCACCTTTAAGGTGGGAACTGTCGGGGCTTCATTGAAATCATCACTGTACCTACGACGACTTTTCCTTTTTTCTGGTCTAGCATCATCCGATGCTGAGGCTGACAAACTGCTGTCATCTTCCAGGATCTTTAATTTTGCCAAAGCTTTGTCAGAATTATCTGGGAAATAATCATAAAAATAAAACAAAAAATTAGTTTTTACTTCAAGATAGTTTTTTTAAGTTTAATATATTTTGCAGATAGATATTTAAAAAAGATAAAATTCAACGTTTGCATTATAAGTAAATTTTGAAAAGTTTTATTAAATATATAACTAGGTATGTTGAATAACTTGTAATGAATACATACTTGTTTTGTACTTAATATTTATTCTACAATATTTCGAATTCCTTGTATCACATTCAATTTTTTCATTCACAGCTTTCCAAATTTCTTTATCAGTTTTTAAATTAGTTGGCCATAAGCATGATGTTTTATTATTTACATCAACAATTAACCATGTAAATGGCACAACAGCCATAGGCACAATACCAGTTTTAGCCTCATCGGGAAATTCCACCACATAGAAATCTCTAAAAAACAGTACCAATTATGCATTTTTGTACACCTTGTTAATGCCAAAAACCCAAGTGGTTGACAGTTAAAAAAGAAGGGTTTGAGTAACATAAACATGCTTAAGCAATAAACAAATAAAATACCTGTCTAGTCATAATAAATGTAATAGAGGAGAAAATATTAGCTGGTTATTTCTAGGTAATACTAATCCCTTATAACACACATCATTAGCAGTAAATTCTAAGTAAATATCTTCATTGGATTCAATCACAAACATAGATAACATTGTAGAATCAGTGGGATATTGGGAAAAAGGCTCAACAATTATATATTTTCTTCCTATTATGTGTAGTTGATCCTTTTTTTTTATGAAATATAAGCATTCAGCTATTTGTTGGGATTTTAACATAACCATATTATCAGCTTTGTTTTGGCTCAGCATGATTTTTTTTTCAGGAAAATATATTTTTTTATAAAAGGGGTAATTTTTATATTTCCTAAGAAGCTCATGTTCATAATCAGTATCTTTAATGGTAATTTCTTTTCCTATTACGGAAACTTTTGTATCTTTTGGCGAAAGTGTTATTTCATTTTCCATTTCCTTAATTCTCCTAATTATTTGTTGTAAGGGTTGGTTTGGTTTTCTCAATGCCTTCTTCAACTTTTGAAGGTGGTTTTCGAATGGAAAACAACTCACAGATTCTAGATTTGTAAAAGTTTTTGCCTCATCTGCAAGGTGAATTAAAGCATGTGTATTGTAAGTACATATTTCTTTTCCATAATAACGATTTGCATATCTAACAAAAATTATCAGTAAAGATTTAGCATAGTCATTGAAATGTGCATTAAGATTTCCAACCAGAAGAATATTAATTGCATATTTTAAAAGTAAAAAATGTGAGTAAATATGGTACGGCATAAGATCTTTCAATAAAACTGGACCAATATATAGAAGAAAATTTCTAAATTCTGTGGCTTTCCATCTCTCAATCTCAGTTATAGTTCTGGGTTTTCTGTTAAATTCAGTGGGCCAATAAATTTTAATATGTGCAATGCCTCTATCAAAATGTTCTTTATCAAGCCGATATAATCTACTTCCATTTCTCCACAGAAACAGAAGCTTTCTTACTACACCCAGGCATACACAGTGCATATAATCTATAGGAAACATTGTTATCATATCAATTGGTAAATTTTCCAAAGGAGATGATGTATCCTGATGATGCTGTTTATCTATTTTCAATTTAAAACTTTCATTTGTTCTATTTTTTGCATATAAGTCAAGATAGAGCATCCTTCGATTCTCATACTTTCCCAGAACCTCGCACTTATCACAACCACGGTAACTGTTATGGCCCTTAATGCTTTTCACATATGAACGAGCTGGAGTATCACAACAAAATGAACGAGGAATTACTGTGTATTCATTTAAATTTATTGTGATTTTATTTTGAATTAGTCCAGAAAGCTCTTGAACAAAATCATTTAAAAAATCTTTCAAAGGGGGCTTGCCTTTGCCACAATAAATCGCAACAGTAAAAACTATAGCCTCTGGAACATTTATTTTACACAATATGGGCCAAAATGACACATTACTGCTTTTATATAGAGGCAATCCATCAATTCCGAAATCTAGATGAAAACTAGTACCAGAAAAATTGTTTCCATACATTTTCAGGTTATGTTCCAACCCAAAATAAAAAAACTCTCCATCTCCCATTTTTATTACATTAACTTGAACTGGGGTTCCTAATAAGGTTCTTGAATCAAGAGGTAATCCTGTTAGATCTGGATTTGTAGCAAGAAATGCTAACAGTTCATTCAGTGACTTATGAGTTGTATTGTTTTGAATAGCCCAAGTTTTTAAGAACATCTTGGCATCCTTGGTACAATTTATTATATTGGTTACATCATCCTTAAAATTTAATTCTTCCCACCCACCATTTGATGATGAACTGCTGATATCTGTTACATTAATTTCTGATATCCAATCATCACTTTCAAAGTTTTCAACTTTATATTCAGAAGCAGAACTATTAGATACATAATTATTTGAGTTTGAAGAAGTTATTTCCATACCAAAAATTTCATTTGAAGCTTCGTTGATATTTAAAATAGTTTTCTCAGAATTTACTGCAACATCTCTTCTTAAATAATCATTATTTATTTTTGTATCTAAATCAGTTTGTGTAAGGAACTGTTTAATTTGTTTTCTAATTTTTCTGTAAGCTGCACTACAATTATATTTTTTTATTCTTCTATTCATCCTTCCAAGTCTTTTACAGATTTTACCGTATATTCAGAAACTGGAAGGTGGGGTGAGTTAGTTATTATAAATCGTGCAAAAAATGATAATTGTCGGCTTTTGTAACGGAAATAACTATGTTATTGGTTTTTCCCGCGATAACCAACAAATATCAAAATGATGTAATTGTCACAAAAAAGAACAAATTTAACAATTTAATAGCCGAAAAATTTTCAACCTGGGTTTGATATAAACAATTATTTACGATATTCTATTCAGCTATGAAATAAGCTAAACACTGAAATAGTTTAGGTTAAAACATTCACTGCAAGGTAAACTAAGAGCTCAAATTCAAGAATCTGCTACATCTACGAAACAAAGTAATTTCACATTTTACTTACTTGTTATTAATGAAGTCACTCTCCTCCATCACTGTTTAAAATTTGTATAACATTGGCACTTCACATTATAACTTTTATTGCCTCCACGATACACATACACTCCAAAACTGAAATAACCTATAAATAAATGGATTCTTCTTTTTCTATATCTTCTGTGTGGTTATGTCTTAAGTTTTTAAGCCGTTCATCCATGAAAATATATTTATTTTGGACGTCACAGGAATTTTTATAAATTCAAAGCAAAAATATATAGGTCGACACTGTTCCGTGTTTATAGACGACTCTGGGTTTGCAGAATTTTGTTCAATACACGTTGGTAAGGATGAACACCGGATCGGCTTCACTGGTCCATCAGTGGATTGGTAATTATCGGCCCATTTGCAACAGTCCGGCAATAGGCCATAACTAAATATTGGTTGGAATGGAATAGTAACGGCTGAACGTTACTGGCCCATTACAGAGTATGTTGGTACCGGCCCATGTGTAATAGGCCTTCTAGAGCCTTTCGATGGTCTGCCATGCCATGCATTTTCCCGGTAATCCCGTCATTGGCCCGGACTTTTGCCGTCAACGCAATGTTTGTTGGGAGTGTTCGCTATAACTATTCAGTAAGTAAAAAAATGTCAACACCTACTTAGAAGAAGCATCTAATCTTTATATTTCATTTTCAGTTCTGATTATGTAATTAAAATGAAGCCTGATGTAACTGCCCGCACAGGTCCAAATAATATTCCATATAGCAGTGTTCGCTATAACTATTCAGTAAGTAAAAAAATGTCAACACCTATTTAGAAGAAACATCTAATCTTTATATTTCATTTAAAGTTCTGATTATTTAATTAAAACGAAGCCTGATGTAACTGCCCGCACAGGTCCAAATAATATTCCATATAGCAGTGTTCGATATAACTATTCAGTAAGTAAAAAAATGTCAACACCTACTTAGAAGAAGCATCTAATCTTTATATTTCATTTACAGTTCTGATTATGTAATTAAAATGAAGCCTGATGTAAATGCCTGCACAGGTCCAAATAATATTCCATATAGCAGTGTTCGCTATAACTATTCAGTAAGTAAAAAAATGTCAACACCTATTTAGAAGAAACATCTAATCTTTATATTTCATTTACAGTTCTGATTATGTAATTAAAATGAAGCCTGATGTAACTGCCCGCACAGGTCCAAATAATATTCCATATAGCAGTGTTCGCTATAACTATTCAGTAAGTAAAAAAATGTCAACACCTACTTAGAAGAAACATCTAATCTTTATATTTCATTTACAGTTCTGATTATTTAATTAAAACGAAGCCTGATGTAACTGCCCGCACAGGTCCAAATAATATTCCATATAGCAGTGTTCGATATAACTATTCAGTAAGTAAAAAAATGTCAACACCTACTTAGAAGAAGCATCTAATCTTTATATTTCATTTTCAGTTCTGATTATGTAATTAAAATGAAGCCTGATGTAACTGCCCGCACAGGTCCAAATAATATTCCATATAGCAGTGTTCGCTATAACTATTCAGTAAGTAAAAAAATGTCAACACCTATTTAGAAGAAACATCTAATCTTTATATTTCATTTACAGTTCTGATTATTTAATTAAAACGAAGCCTGATGTAACTGCCCGCACAGGTCCAAATAATATTCCATATAGCAGTGTTCGCTATAACTATTCAGTAAGTAAAAAAATGTCAACACCTACTTAGAAGAAGCATCTAATCTTTATATTTCATTTACAGTTCTGATTATGTAATTAAAATGAAGCCTGATGTAACTGCCCGCACAGGTCCAAATAATATTCCATATAGCAGTGTTCGCTATAACTATTCAGTAAGTAAAAAAATGTCAACACCTACTTAGAAGAAGCATCTAATCTTTATATTTCATTTTCAGTTCTGATTATGTAATTAAAATGAAGCCTGATGTAACTGCCCGCACAGGTCCAAATAATATTCCATATAGCAGTGTTCGCTATAACTATTCAGTAAGTAAAAAAATGTCAACACCTATTTAGAAGAAACATCTAATCTTTATATTTCATTTAAAGTTCTGATTATTTAATTAAAACGAAGCCTGATGTAACTGCCCGCACAGGTCCAAATAATATTCCATATAGCAGTGTTCGATATAACTATTCAGTAAGTAAAAAAATGTCAACACCTACTTAGAAGAAGCATCTAATCTTTATATTTCATTTACAGTTCTGATTATGTAATTAAAATGAAGCCTGATGTAAATGCCTGCACAGGTCCAAATAATATTCCATATAGCAGTGTTCGCTATAACTATTCAGTAAGTAAAAAAATGTCAACACCTATTTAGAAGAAACATCTAATCTTTATATTTCATTTACAGTTCTGATTATGTAATTAAAATGAAGCCTGATGTAACTGCCCGCACAGGTCCAAATAATATTCCATATAGCAGTGTTCGCTATAACTATTCAGTAAGTAAAAAAATGTCAACACCTACTTAGAAGAAGCATCTAATCTTTATATTTCATTTACAGTTCTGATTATGTAATTAAAATGAAGCCTGATGTAACTGCCCGCACAGGTCCAAATAATATTCCATATAGCAGTGTTCGCTATAACTATTCAGTAAGTAAAAAAATGTCAACACCTACTTAGAAGAAGCATCTAATCTTTATATTTCATTTTCAGTTCTGATTATGTAATTAAAATGAAGCCTGATGTAACTGCCCGCACAGGTCCAAATAATATTCCATATAGCAGTGTTCGCTATAACTATTCAGTAAGTAAAAAAATGTCAACACCTATTTAGAAGAAACATCTAATCTTTATATTTCATTTAAAGTTCTGATTATTTAATTAAAACGAAGCCTGATGTAACTGCCCGCACAGGTCCAAATAATATTCCATATAGCAGTGTTCGATATAACTATTCAGTAAGTAAAAAAATGTCAACACCTACTTAGAAGAAGCATCTAATCTTTATATTTCATTTACAGTTCTGATTATGTAATTAAAATGAAGCCTGATGTAAATGCCTGCACAGGTCCAAATAATATTCCATATAGCAGTGTTCGCTATAACTATTCAGTAAGTAAAAAAATGTCAACACCTATTTAGAAGAAACATCTAATCTTTATATTTCATTTAAAGTTCTGATTATTTAATTAAAACGAAGCCTGATGTAACTGCCCGCACAGGTCCAAATAATATTCCATATAGCAGTGTTCGATATAACTATTCAGTAAGTAAAAAAATGTCAACACCTACTTAGAAGAAGCATCTAATCTTTATATTTCATTTACAGTTCTGATTATGTAATTAAAATGAAGCCTGATGTAACTGCCCGCACAGGTCCAAATAATATTCCATATAGCAGTGTTCGCTATAACTATTCAGTAAGTAAAAAAATGTCAACACCTACTTAGAAGAAGCATCTAATCTTTATATTTCATTTTCAGTTCTGATTATGTAATTAAAATGAAGCCTGATGTAACTGCCCGCACAGGTCCAAATAATATTCCATATAGCAGTGTTCGCTATAACTATTCAGTAAGTAAAAAAATGTCAACACCTACTTAGAAGAAGCATCTAATCTTTATATTTCATTTTCAGTTCTGATTATGTAATTAAAATGAAGCCTGATGTAACTGCCCGCACAGGTCCAAATAATATTCCATATAGCAGTGTTCGCTATAACTATTCAGTAAGTAAAAAAATGTCAACACCTATTTAGAAGAAACATCTAATCTTTATATTTCATTTAAAGTTCTGATTATTTAATTAAAACGAAGCCTGATGTAACTGCCCGCACAGGTCCAAATAATATTCCATATAGCAGTGTTCGATATAACTATTCAGTAAGTAAAAAAATGTCAACACCTACTTAGAAGAAGCATCTAATCTTTATATTTCATTTACAGTTCTGATTATGTAATTAAAATGAAGCCTGATGTAAATGCCTGCACAGGTCCAAATAATATTCCATATACCTAGCAGTGTTCGCTATAACCATTCAGTAAGTAAAAAAATGTCAACACCTATTTAGAAGAAACATCTAATTTTTTATTTCATTTACAGTTCTGATAAAATGGATTGTTTAAAACTTTTGCTGAAATGAATTTGAAATAATTTTGTTAGTAAAAATATTTATTTAGAGTATTTAGAATTAAATTGTTTTTTTTTCAGTCTTTATAACTATATGGATCAAGACTTCAGTATGTCGATGGGTGTCACCACCCCTTTGTGAGTGTAGAATCGTAAAAAATGGATAATTTTATAAACTTTTAATTTTCTTTTTGTTCTGAGGAGAAATGGTAGAGAAAAATGGAAGATGAACTTCAGTTGCTATGTACTAATAAATATGAAGACAAATACATTAAACATAATGTAATAATAATTTTATTTATTTTTATAGAATATTTTTGATTTGTTTCTTTTCAACAAAAACATACATACACCTATTTTTGCTGTGATTTTTTTTGAATAATTAATAAGGATCATTGAAAAAGCAGACATGTCTGTTTATTGCTATAATAAACATTTTTATAGTTTACCTAATTAATTAGCATTTCTTTCTGTATTATAATTAATATAAAAACTGCCTACTTACTCTGTACTTCAAATTTGTAATACTACAATTAAACAAAAAGATTACCTAAATAATTTGTTTTTGTTTTCAATAAAAGAAGACATTTTTGGTATAATTTACTTGAATAATTAGGATTAAGAAGAGTCAATGGAAAAACAGGCATGTCGGTTCATTACAAACTGGAGGAAAACTGCAAAAAGTATTTATAATAACATTTCGATACATCACCTGGAAAAATTGAAGATCAAAAATATATAACATTTTTATTCCTTTGTTTCGAAAATAAAAGATTACAACAGTATAGAATAGAATACGAAATGTCTATTTTGGTCAATTAGTAGAATGCATTTATTACTATCACCAATGTAGTTTTTCTCACTAACTCGGGTGGCCAATGTATGTATGCTGATGAAGTCTATGGTTGTGTACAGGTCCCCGGAGGAACCAAAAGGCCCCGATATGGGGATCAATAAATATAGGGCACTTTTTTGTGGGATCACTAGCAGTAGCTAAAAATATTTGTGGTTTATTTCACACCTATAGGCACTAAACACGTTACTTGTGATGGAGCACATGTGGAGTAAATATGAAGAGCATTTACGAAGCACAAATTTACTTTTTCAGCATGAAGATTACTTTATTATAACCACTTACAAATACTTACAAGCTATGCTATAAACAATAATAAATAATTTGAAATATTTTTATGGACACAAAACCGTCATCATCTGTCATTGAAGTTCCATACAGCGCCATCCATCAAGACGGTGGAACGTCTGAACTAATGTTCGTTTCCAAAATTTTGTATGCAACAAATCTCAAAAAATACAATGGTTTGAGATTTCATATTTTCAGAATCGAATTCTCTAGGCTTTCTTTTGGGGATCAGATCTTGGCGTTCAAATTGGTGACCACAAATTGTCAAAACTGTCAAAAACATACCATCACATAATGGCTAATATCTTTTTTAAAACAATATAAAACTTAACCAAAATACCTGATCCCCAAGACAAAGGTCCAAGTTATATTGTGTTAAAATTTCAACACTTAATTTTACTGCGTTCTTTAGATTTGTTGTTTACAAAATGACCTAAATTTTGTTGCAAGTCAGGGGTGCCAACTGTTTTGAGCTGTCTAATTTAGGAGCGCGCTCTTAACTTAAAAAAATCAGTGCAGTTTTTCAGTTATAGTAAATTTTATACCCATTTAGAATAAGACCATCCTTATTTATTATTAATAAATCGGTTGAAACAAAAAATTACCAACAAAAATGAACGTCGTAACTAATTTATTAGATGTCACGTTTTTGAAGTTACGTCAAATTTTGATTTCATGTTAATGTGAGATGGTTCAAGAAGCCGCATACGTTAAGTTACTAAAACGGCTGGTACCTCTAAATAGGTATTAATTTTACTATACGTAACATTATTTGTCACCTTAGTTGGCATTGGCAACACTGCATAAAAGTCATGTGCTCATGTGATCAATGTGATCCAGATTTAAATGATTGATAATCTTAATCAGTCTGATTCATCTGTCATTTTTTAATATAAATAATTCATTGGGGTTAAGGAGTACGTGTATTATTTTTATTGTGCAAAGGATTTAATCCAGACTCAGACCAAGGAATGCAATTCCTTTTAAACATTGAAAATAAGGGTGACTTGAAGAAGTTCCAAGTATCAGAAACAACGGAAAATACATAAATTAACAGGTGATTTGAAACGAAATGACCATTATTGAAGGTATAGGCGACGAAGTTACTCATTTTTTTATTGCATTGTTTGTTATTGTAATTGGTAAGTTAGCAATTAATACGTAAGATAAATTTAAAGATCCCCAATTGAATAATTTCAACTTACTACGTTTCAAACAATATAAATAAATACACAATTATTTTGACATTTGGCAGACAGTATCAATATTATATTATAATAAATAGTATTAATAATTATGATATGCAAATATATTTCAGCTATTGACTTGAATAAAATTACTTTTGTACAGTTAGAAATTGCAAAAATTTAGTCATGAGGGAGAAATGAACATTGTGTGCAAATTATAATGATATACCTACTTTTTCTATAGTTGTTTTAAATATAAGATTCAACTTCATAAATAAATAATTGTTTTCTACAATGGCAAGCATCAAAATTTAAATATGTTGAGGGTTAACATACTTATCAGAAAAATAATAAACTATCCATAAAGTGATAATAAATTCAAAATCAATCATTAAAATAAAGATAAACCTTTTGTTAATGTATTATTATATTAGGTAAGTATCCAATTGTCTACCAACAATATTATCCAGTACAAATGAAATGAACTATTAATTATATTTTGCATCTATACTTGATTAAAACTATAAATTCAAACAATTTATATGATTAATGTTTTCTTCTCAAATACAAAAGACATTTTGAAAAATATAATACTAATCAACTTATGGTTAAAGAAAAATGGTTTTGGCTTTAAAATCTGCAAATGTTCAAGCCAATTTATCAAGAAAAGAGATGTCTTCATAAATGATTTTATGTAAAGTACTACTAGAGATCTAAGAAGGTCATAAATCAATATAAGCCAACAACCTTCATTATTACCTGTTGTTTGAAATGTAGATAAGCATTGTGTGTCCCTTAAAAGATTCCCTTGGGTCATGCTGTGCTCAGACTTCCTTCTGTATCACTGTATGTTTAACCCAATTGATTATATATGACATGAGCTTAAGTCAGCAGTTTGAAGAAATAATACTTCTCCAACCTTAAGTTCAACTGTGGTAGCTCTTATTCAAACAGAAACTTTAATCATTGCTGATAGCAGCTGGGCCAAGTGTGTTTCCCATATTGAAGTAGTGGAAAACATATATAGATATAGAAAAAATTCCCAAAGAAAAGTTTATTATCAATTTGGATGACGATAGTGAAAGTGAAACTGATCTTCGATAGTGAAAGTGAAACTGATCTTCGTGAGTAATTTTGTTTATAAATACCTTTAACTTATATACATACATATACTTATAAGCAAAAAACAGCAACTTCACGAGAGTGTCTATATTAATAATCACCTTCATTATCATGATGTTTTTAAATGTTTTTGTTTATATATCATAATATATAATATACATAAACAATTCTCAACTATAATCAAGCGATTTTTATTAATAATTATCTTAACCCAATATCATCATCATAAAACAAAATTTAATGGCTAGGACAGGTACAACTCTGCGTAGAATTGACTGCCTGGTGATATCTCAAGTAGTTGGTGATTTATGACCTTCTTGTATTTCTGGTCATACTTCCTCAAATGGATGTTGAAAAATAACAATTAGGATGTATCATTTACCAAGTCAATCCTAAATATTTGCAGCAAAAATTGATAAATGATAATACATAAATATATTGTTTGTAAGGCATTTTGAATAATTTCATTAACTTGAGCAATCTACCTTTGTTCCTAATGATGATACACTTAGCATTATTGTGATTTGAAGCTCAAATCAATGAAAAAAAGGCAAACATATACAAAGTAAATCCTATATTACGTACAGGATTTAGCTTGCCAGAGAATCTCTTCTTTTTGAGGTGCTTTGTAGTCCCCCTCCACTCTTGTCTATCAATTGTTATACATTATGTGTGCTTGTCTGAAGTTTTCACTTCTACAGCAAGTGAACTGCCCACATGTTTTAATTTATTTTTTATTATAATTGGAACACAATGATTTAATTGTTATCTGACCTAAATTTAATTCTAGACTTACATATAATGAGACTTGATAATATTATCAAATAGGTATATTTTGAAGATTTAATTTTGATTGTACCTACCCTTGGAATGTCATTAATTAATTAAGCAGATAACAACTGTATTTTAATTGTTTAAATTTTATTTTTTCCTCATAAAAGTATTTAACCTTAGACAGCAGTATTGAAACCAAAATATAAAATAATTATTGTGTGTTACATGTTAGTGTAGTAGTCTGCTAGCCCATGACACATGTAGGCTTTATTATTTTGAATGGCAGCCACTTTCCTTTCACCATCAAGTTTCATGAGAAAAACAAGTAAAATAAGGCTATTCCCCAAGGCACAAACTGGACAATCGATGCTACAGTGGACATTGAAAATCTTAGAATTTTCACAAAACTAGAACAATTAACTTATGTATGCTGTGTACTTGGATCCATTCCTTGGGTAAACTACTTTATCATCAAAAACAACATGGCATACAAATCCAAGTGATACTAAGGGTTGATAAGGGAGGGTTAATTGACAAAAAGGTGATAAAAAAAACATTTAACTTATGTATGGGAAGAGAGTTTAGATTTTGTTATCTTATAGTAGATGTTAAAAACATTAGTGGCATACATTTTAGGGTGATACATCATTATTTGTTATTTTTTTTCCAAATATGATGTAAAAGTTATAATTAAGAACAATTTACTTATGGATACCGTTTGGATATATAAGTAAACATTATCAAATACTCTTCAAATATTCAATGGCTGATGTTTTTTTGGATATAAATTAGTGGCTGCCACGTTTAAAAGGATGAAGTTTATTAATTTTTGGAACAATAAACTAATGGATGCCATTGATTTTTTAATTAATTTTATAGTAAGAAAAAACTGAAAAACAATTGTCATACATTTTCGATTAACAATTAAATAATACAGTTTGCCTTTCTATACAGAGTACATTATTAAAACTACATAGATATACTTATACACGTGTTCAGAGTTTGTAACGTCATATACATTTTAGCTTTATGGTCTGAGAAATTTGCTAATTCAACTTATACATGTTAAACAAATTCCATGACAACCTATGTAATCATAGCTTACAGGTATAGTGACTGCTACATTACGCGGCTATTGCAACTCAACGCTCACACTTATATATTTTTTGAAAATTGATTTCATTTATTATTAGCGCATTAAATTGTATGCCACGATGAAAAAATACATGGAAATAATCGGTTGATTATTAATACTTAATGGCATACATAAGTTAATTGTTCGACAATGCTCAATATTTTTATTCATTAACAGTAGTTTATAACAATTAGTAGCATTAGGAATTGGATGCCAAGGATTTGTTTGCCATGTTGTTTTTGATGATAAAGTAGTACCCAAGGAATGCATCCAAGTACACGGCATCCATCAGTTAATTGTTCTAGTTTTGTGAAAATTCTAAGATTTTCAATGTCCACTGTAGCGTCGATAATCCAGTTTGGACCTTGGGGAATAGCCATATTCTACTTGTTTTTCACATGAAAATCGATGGTGAAAATGACTTCCATTCGAAATAATGAAGCCTACATGTGTCATGGGCTACTGGTCTATAAGTAGTATTAAGTTGCATTTGTGATTATTCACATCAAAATATAAGTAAGAAATTCATGAAATTTTTAAGAATTAGCTTTTAAAAAAATGATTGAATGATGATCTGAAATTTATGCATAAGTAACTACATGTGAATGAACTATTTAAAATTATTAGCTGATTTTATACCTTTATATTCTCCCTTGTATTGTTTTTTTTTAATATTTATAAACTAAAATGAATTGAATAAATATACAAATATATGTGTTGATCTGTTGTAGGGACTGCTGCTTGGTGGACAACTAACATATCTGAACAAAGACCTGTCAGAGCTGTTGTTTGGTTCGAAAGAAGACATAGAGCTCATAGAAGATTGACAAATCATACTGAATCAGTTACTATTACTGAAGGTAGATAATATGAGTATTTAATTTTTAAATTACACCATATGTTTTTTACAAAATAAAGGAGTTATTGATTAAGATATTTTTTATATTTATGGTCAAATATGAACATTTGAATTTTAAAAACCATTGCTTAAACTCCTTAGATCTGCTTTAACATCAACTTAAATTCGAATCCCTTGTGAAACAAACTATTAAAGTCATAAATAATGATCCTTCAAGATAGGGCGATTGGGCTCTTGTTGATGTCCCTAAGTGTTAAAGACAGTTGAAAAGATAGGAGCTCACTACAAAAGATAAATAATGTCGGGAGGCTGAGTTGATATGCTGGACAATTATATAAAACTATTATTTCTATCTCTAGGGATCAGAATTTTTTCTGTACTTATAAAAGGTACCTTATGTTCATTTCTGTCCCCTGACAATATGAGTACAAAATATCATTGTTAAGCATTTAAAGTGTGAAAGTTATAAAACTAATTTTTATATCCCTTGGGTTGGGATCAGTATTTGTCTCTGGATACAGATATCCTAAGTCTTTTTTTGTAAGCCTGACAATGTGTGTACAAAATTTCATGATAATTGGTTGAGTAGTTAAGGTGTGGAAGCTGTAAAATTAATTTTTCTATTCATCTGGATCAGTGTTTTATTTTCTGGATAAAAGGTATCCTATATCCTTTTCTGTAACCCTGTACAGAATATCATGTTTATTATGTAACAGGTTCATTGACATGACACATTCCTAGAATTTTTAGCACAAACCCCTTTCTAACCTCCGGACTCCGCCATATAAATAACTTCCAGTAAAATGCCCCAACTTTCTCTTACTGCCACGAGCAAAGCGTCCTTTTTCTTACGGACTATCTCTTAGAGAAGACCTCTATTTTGTATGCATTTTTATTGTGAGGTAAATCAAAAATTTTATTCTATAATTAATTAGATTCATTTGAAATAGCCCTTGAAATGATATTTATTGCATATTAAGCACATCCCCTAGGATATTGTTAGATTTCTCCAACCCTAGGACTGCCCAAGGACACCTGTAGACCAATTGTTAGAACCTCTAGTAGCTCAACTCTAAAAATTTTTATTTATTCATCTAACTGGTGTAAAAAAACATTATATTATGCAATAAAACTCCTCTCTACAGTTACTTCATATGAATCTAGTTAATTATATATTATAATTTTGGACTTACCACAGCAATTAATTAAAAATTATGAGCATAAAAATAAAGGTCTTCTCTCAGAGACTGTCGCTTTGCTTGTGGCGATAAGAGGGAGGTGGACAATTCACAATGGACTGGAAGTAAATAATATGTCGGCGACCGGTGGTTAGAACTGGACTGCACTAAAGATTATGGGAGAAGTCCAACATGGACATATTACAATAGAGGAGCTCAGTCTAAGGTCAGTGTGACCAATAAAAAGTGGTTTTTATGACAATAATGACAGTTAATGACTACCATTCAAAACATAAGATTTTTGCAGGTTTTTTATCATTGCGAACATCTATATTGCTTTATTAAAATTATGAATACACCTCCGTAAATCTTAAAATTTAAAATAACGTTTTAGCTAAATTCTCAACACTTCGGAGGCAAGTCACCGTTCCACTTCTGTTATTATGTCACTATTCTTTTTGTTAATTATTTTGGGAAATTGAACCACTATCTTTTTTATACTTTTTAATTCAACGATTCGGTAGATAAAAAAGATTGTGGTTTAATTTCCCAAAATAATTAACAAAAAGAATAATGAAAAAACCACACGGAACATACAAAAGATATTATGTCACTAATTATGTATGATGTCAGTGGAATAAGCAATCAGAAGAATAAAGAGATTCAACTAACTAGAACTACTACAAAAGTCTAATGGGAAATAAACATAAACTATTAAACGAATATCAACATAAACAAATAAAACTGAAATCTGACATAACTAGTGACAGAATTACAGAAATCAAATGGTGACTTGCCAAAAGTTCCTAGAATTATTGGCAACCGATGCGTTGAGTATTCAGCGAAAACGTCATTTTAAATTTTAAGATTTACGCTCAGGGGGTGTATTCATTGTTTTAATAAAGCAATGTAGATGTTCGCAATGATAAAAAACCTGCAAAAATCTTATGTTTTGAATGGTCATTCTTGTCATAAAAACCACTTTTTGTTGGCCTCACTGATCTTTAACTGAACTCCTCTATTGGTTGAGTATTAGTGAGCAAATAAGCTCATTTCAGTTTGATTTTGACATTACATTTTAATTTAAACATGGAAAATAGGATAAAACTACAATAAATGTTCAAATGTACTCATACACTGAGAAAATCTCCAATTACTAACAAATAAACACTTAAGTTTGTCAAAGATTGATCAGAAAAATTTATTTTGAGTTTGACCACTGGGTATCAGTTTGAAGACAATTACTATTTGATTATCTTGCAGGTTCAAATAATTCTGAATCTGTAGATGAAGAACGGTCACAGATAGACGTTGCTACTGAATCTCAAACCAATTTAGGCCAGGCATCAAATGCCAATAAACCACCCGAGTCTAATCCCGAAAACAATTTAATTCCGTCACAAAATACTGCATTAGAAGAACCTCAAGGCGAAGAACAAAACATTATTGATACAATGGATGCAGATGCTAATATCGTAAGGCAAAGAAGATTAGCTTTTTATGGTGGATTTACAAATGATAACCAAGGTAAACAACAGTATCTTATATGCCAAGAGACTAAAGCACATACAAACAATTTTTTAGGTGCAACAAGTTCTCAGTCAACTTTATCCAATGAAAATACCACTTCCCGACAAACTTCATCTGGTACATCACCAGAAGAACTAAGACCAACTGCTCCCCCTATAGAAGAAAGTGCTCCATCTGTTGAATATGTTGACGGTACTGGAATTACGATAAAATTGAAGTATATAAATGACGATTTAAAACTAGTGGAAGGCAATTTGAATGAATCACTTGGGGAATTCAAAAAGTGAGCATATATATATATATATATTTATATTTTTAATAACTTTTAACTATTTTTCTTATGTAAAAACAATTTCTAGTTAAAACGGATCACCAGTGTCGGCATGTGCGTGGTGAACTATGATATTTTATCTAATACGGCTTTCACCAATACCATCGGTCTAGGTAATTGAATATAAATTTAGAATTTACAGAAACTTGAGTTAAAGTAAGAAATAGTTCGAGGTGCCAATAATTGAGGCAGTGCCAACTTATGGTGTCTTTACCCTGTCTCATATGTATCCTGTATTTGAAGGTCTTTGCTTCCAGAGCTATTCAGCCTGAAGTATATGACACAAAAATTGCTGTCCCAGGCAAATTTTTTATTCTCCATTTTTTGAACAGTCTCCTGTTACAAATTGAACGCAATCCATGTGAACTGTTGGATGTAGAGCTAATTGGAGCTATGATATTTTGTGCCATTCTAGTTTTAATTTTTACATATAACTACGTAAAGAGTAACTAAGAAGTTGATTTTGATAAGTTTAAGAGTTCTATAAAACGAAAATGAGTTTTTCCTTTCATATAAACATTTCCCTGGATTATAATAACAGTCCCCTGTGGTAATTTTTCATAAAATTGAAGATAGAAGGGGTTAAGATTTACGAAGATAAGATTAATACCCTTGGCGATCAATGTCCTTCGTATGCGTCCGTGAAAAATTGGATTGAAAGCTTCAAAAGAGGTCAATTTTTTATTGAAGATGAAGACCGGGGAGCGTAAAGGCGAACCCCTGTATAGTACAGAGCGCACGGCCCACAAGATGCTCTATATCACTCGGGACCAAGTTTTTGATTATACTGCGTCTCGAAGCAATCTTGAATTTCTTGAAAATGCTCGAATCGTATTGATTAATTCGCGAAGTAATAGTAGTCAACAGAAAATAATTGATGAGGTGGCTAAGGTGCGACCTTTTCAGATCTATTATAGTCCTCTCTTAATCTAGATTATATTCTCCAGCCAATCAGCCTCGAGACTGAACCTTTCCTTTCATGTAGTTTTTTGTTGGTGGCTTCTCATCGCCTAGTCCTAGTACAAGAAACCACATATTCATCAGGCAGTTGCATTGCCATAGGATGTGTTCCTCAGTTTCTTCCTCTAGGTGACAAAATCTGCAAATGGCTTCGTCTGTCAACCCCATTAGGTTTGCGTGATCTGATTGTCTATCTTTGCTTATTAGGTTTACCTTAATTTTTGGCGAATATCCTCTAAGGAATTGTTTCGCTTGTGTCTGTTCTGGTAAGATTTTCCACCATTCTAGAAATTTCTATGCCACCCACTTTCTTGTGTCCGTGTTTATTGTCGATTTTGCGACGCTGCAGAAGGGTTCCTGCCGAATTAATGCAATTGGTGAGCCTTGTCTGACTGTTTCATCGGCCTTTTCGTTGTCGTTACAGCCCTGGTACCCAGTCTATAATGGTCAATAAGAACAGTGCAGTATTTTAATGCAGTTTAAGCACTTTCAGTGGATGAAAGTTGTGACAATTGGATAACTTTTCATACCTGATCACTGAACTGGATAACTTCAAACAGGTATTCAGATGCAACTTGGTATGAATTTAGAAAGTTATGTGTGCCAACACTCTTCTGTGAATAAAGTGGTTGTACAAAAATAACAGTCTTGCGAAATTAGAAACAAAAATTGGAATGATCAAAATTAATCGGAATACAATAAACGGTATTCCAAAACTCTGAGATACTGCTATATACATTTCAACTTTGATAAGCTTTATGGAGATGGCTTTGGCAAACCGGCCATAACTTTAAAAAGGAGAACAGTAGAACGGTCATAAAAATGTTAAGGAATTCAAGCTGGCAGGCCGTCTAAAGAACGAAAAATAAAAACGCAAGCACAGCCTTGGCAGCAACATGTCGCTAAATTTTCCAAACGCAATATTGCATTAAATCATATTCTGTATTTGTTTAAATAGTGACATTGTAATAGTATTACTATACTTTAAAAATACCTATCATTATCAGTAACTAGCAAAATGTGAACAATTGTCAGATATTTATACCTAGTCGAATTTTTCGATGTGTGCAGTGACAACATTTTCTGTTATCTCTATTTTATCCATCGTTTTAAACAAGAAGCAATGACCCAAGCAGCATTTGGACATTGCGAGATAGTTGGGCTAGACAACGCAACGTTGTAATGACCACGTCACGACCAAATTTGCACCTAAATGGGGAAAATAAATTCGAGTCGTTACTACGTCGGCACTGATTTTGTATGTCTTATGTACTCGACCAAATCCAACGTATATCAACGTTGACCAAACCAACTTCGTTGTAATTATTGAAATTGTGAATTTGGCCTCAACTAATAGTATAACTGAGTAATTTATTTTGGAAGAAATGTGGAAGTCTTTGAAACTCGACCAAAGATGGATAAAGTATTTCTAACTAACAATCTGATATCTTAGTTTAAGTCATGCAAATTATCAGTAGTAATACTATAAGTACTTCAAAATAATCAGGTTATGCATTGGTAACTTGTGTCAGTTTGACAGAATTTAGACTGTCAAACTGACACTCTTTGTAATTATGCAGGAAGTTTGAGATGTATAACCATATTTATTTTGAAGTAAATATTGTATTTGATCCGATTATTTATTGAGTAAATTAAGTAAATATAAACAATTTATTAATTTGAATACAAATTGGTATTTTGTATTTCGTATACTTTCGTTTATTGAATTTAATGATAAATCTCCTAATCGACTCATTTTTGAACAGTTATTGATAAACGTCAAAATTTGACGGTCCTGTTAGTTTGTGTATTGTTGTATATTGATGTCGATGTGGTTACTATGAAAATTAAATTATTGTAATATTTTCGATTGGTAGGGCTACTCTATATATAATCAGGTATTATCGAAATTATACAAGGTAACTTAACTAAATTGATCGTTCTAATTGGTTGAAATTATAGGAAGAAAATTATCAGTATAATATAATAAACATTTTTATTACAAGCAAAACAAAAATCTTCAACGAAGTTCAGTTTTCTGATAAACCACAGCCAATATTGTGGCAAAAAACAAAAATTTTTAGAAAAAAGCGAAAAAAGAATACATTATGCCATTTATTATTTTTTAAATGGCTGAATATATATTGAAAAATAGTATACAAAGTCTCCAACAACTTAAATGTTGGTCACAAAACTTTTAAAAGTGATTTAATTTTTTTTTAAATAAATTCGTGAATCAAACAATGGCGGCCAAATCAGTTACATGCCAAAATGGCGGAGTTTGTTAAACGACCTAATCTTTACTTGAATACTACCTATTTGGACAAGAACACCTTTTTTCCACACCTAATTGCGACTTTTCCTAACTAAACTACTAAACGTTCAAATGACGGTATGCGAATTCAACGTCTGTTGAAAGTTGGACAGATGGTCCATTGTCTATATAGTCCAACTATGTCAATGGATAGTGCATATTTGAACTACTTTTAAACGTCCGCCCGTAGATCAAATAATAGGAACAAAAAGTTTTAGGCGTGTTTTTATGACCAAAACTGTAGCATGCGGTTCTAAACGTTCTTAGAACGTTGTCTTGTTCCAGATTAGTCCAAAGACATCAAAAAGGTAAAAATGAACGTTGAGCGAACGTTATCTCTAACTAAAAATAACGTTAGATTTTCTGACGTCTAGTAGTCATTGGCCCGATCGACTCCGAAGTTCCAACGTCAGATTAAGTTATGAACTGACGTTGTCGATGAATGTTAAAGTAAACGTCTAAATAATACCAAAAACCAACGTTGATTTAAGTAAACATTATGTCGGAAGTCGGAATTATGCTGCTTGGGGAATTTACCTTAAAAAGTTAGATCGTTTATTGTTTTAACTTGTATTTGTCGTATTATTATTAAAATTTGAAAGTATGGTAATTGTTGATTGGAAAGAAATACGTTTTGGGAACGTCAATGCAGTTACCGAAAAATCCGACTTCAAAGGCGTAAAGGCAAACCAAGCTTGCATGCTCTGTAACACACTGGGATTAGTGCAACGCGACGCAGTGTAATCATGTACTATACAGGGGTGGTCAGTTTCTGTGCCCACCTCCGTAAATATCGATGCAGTTCATGACATTATCTTATCAGACCGTCGAATTGGGCGATTATGAATATCTGAGGCACTGAATGTTTCATATGATCGCGTCGATTTGGTCACGAGAAAAATTTCTGCTAAATGGATTCCCAGATTAACAAGAAGCGTGCAAGTGTAGAAGCATCGCGTTCGATGTGTGCTTGTTTTGAAAAATATTCGGTCTTTTCAAGCCATGCTGTTACTATGGATGAAACTTTGGTACAAAAATCTGCTGGAAAAGTACTTCCTTCAGTTTTTCGGGATTGCCAAGGAGTATTCGTGATTTATTTTCTGGATAAGGCTTTTTGCACGGCAATGCCCCTGCAAATTATTGATTTAGGGTTTGAATTACTCGACTGATAGAAAGTTTGAAAGATCGTAAATTTTCTTCCAACGAAGAGGTAATAGAAAGCGTAGAATTCTTATTTGCAGGCGTCACAATTTCGTTGCAATGAGAGTATGTTGAATGATAAAATAATTTGACTTTCAATTTTTGCTTGCTTCTAAGCTAAGGCTAAGAATTTTTCAATATGATGTAGTACTATAGACTTTAATTTATTTGCAGAAGACACTTCCTGCCAGAATTGTCAGCCAATAAAATTATACGATTAATTTTCAATGGACAAGTTCTTCAACCTGACACCCAGACTTTGAAGAACTGCGGACTATTTGATAACTGTGTAGTACACTGTTTGATACATCAAAAAAGGAATCCACCCACAGATTCTAATGTAACAGAAAGTCGAAGAGAAGGATACTCTTTCCCAAATCCTAGCGGCTTGTCAAATAACAACAATAATCAAACTAGAGATTGGGATTTAGGAAACTTTTTATTTGCTTTTATTAGCTTCATTTTATTGGCAGCCTGGTATTTTAGGTAAGTATTTTTCATTCATACTAATTTGTTTTTTCAAATCAATTTAAATTAAATATACAAGAACTTGCCAACATAGAACTTAAAACAATAATTTTACACAGTTAAATAAAGATAACGTGACATTAGTCTATAAATAGATAACAGTTGACGGAAGCAGTGTTCATTTAAAGTTACTGCGCGGGAAATTCGAAGTGATTTTCAAACTGCCCCTGTTCACTTCTTACTTAAACTATAAAAAAACGAAACCTATGTTCTAATATATTTTTAATTTTTTAGGTACGTGTACGCTCATTTATATACAGTAACCGCTACAGTAGGATTGATATTAATAACTGGTATTTTTACGATAGTTTTGGTAGGTATGTACTTTCCTGACAGTGAACAATCTCCAACTATAACGTTTCACCTACGAGAGAGAGCAGCACAACAAACAGAGTAAGAAAAAACGTGCCCTACGACTTAATATATTCATTTTCAAGTGGTCTTTTTTTCACTTTTATTTAATTTGAAGACACATGTTAAGTTTATTTGTATAAAATATAAAATTTCAACTAAAAAATATTTTTTAGTTATATAATAGTAAATTATTTATTCATTAAATTGTTTTATTTCACTTCTGGACTTTTTTGTGGCGATTTCAATTGTCATCACAGAGTATGGGATCCTCCTTTAATGAAAACAATTGTATTAATTGATGGAACTCCTACCCGAATAAATAAGCCAAATGAAAATCCATCCGCAGTGGATCTTTCCATAGACTATTCCATAAACACCTGACTATAACACCTACCTCTATTGAAACTTTCTCCGTTTTCTTCTCTCAAATCTCTCATATCTTGAAGCTGCAGACTCATCTGGTTTCCCTCTGGTGGTGTAGCCCATATTTTGGGTAGGAATCCAGTAAGGATGCATGTTTTCCTCTAAAGCATTAACTAACCTTCGATAAAATGTCGAGAACTCTCACGCCAAGTTTTAAGTTGTGATTCACTGAGGGAGCCCAGTTTTACAGCACTAATCCAAGCATCGCGCCGTTGCACAGGGAGATCAATTAAATAGTTACCTGGCTTCGTTAAAAATGCCGGTAATTGAAAAAAAAAGATACTTTATCTCTTGCTCCCCGCACTGCACACTTTTAAACACTACAAATCGATGGCATTTTAGATAATTTTAAGAACTTTTTACTAATTAAAGTCTAACTATCATCCGTTGTTTACCTGTAAACAATGAAAACTAAATAGAATATGACATGAGTCCTCCAGGGCAATATGGCCGACCTGCCAGTGACGTCATTCTGGAATGGTCTATTGTTGATCCTAATCTGATTGGTAAATTTAAATGGTCAGTCCATTCAGATAATAATATTGGAACAACTTAAAGATATTATCATCGCTTTAAATCAAAAACCACAAAAAGACCCCAGTCTCCCCTCTTTATATCGACCCATATCACTAATGTCTTGCCTAACAAAAACTTACCAACGAATGATAAATATGAGGTTAGACTTGTACCTATCTTGAATACTATTCAAAATTGCCACCTACTCAGTATGGATTTAAGAAAGGTAGAGGTACGAGTGATGCCGACTCTCATTTGGTGAGTGATATTCAGCACTCATTTACAAATAACTCCTATTTAGCTTGTTTATTTATTGATATAAAAGGAGCGTATGACTCAATAATTTGAACATTTTAGCAACAAAAATGTTGAACTTAAACATCGGGACGAAAACATCCATAGGCATAGTAAACCTACATCGGAGACAAAAATAACAAATTACACGGACCTAGAACGCAAAGTGTCCACAAGGTGCAGTTCTTAGCCCAATTCTTTTAAATATATATACTCATGATATTCACAACATTTCACATCATTCAGTTAAATGTATACAGTATGCAGATGATTTTTGCTTCTATACGGAACAGGACCCTTATTCTCGATAAAAGAGCTTAAATATACCGTTTATTGCCTAAAAGAATGGTTTAGTGAACACAACCTAGTTGTTTCTCCAGAAAAGTCGGCAATGGTAATTTTTTCACGACACAGATTTAAATATGATACCAGTGTTACCTATACTCTTTGATGTGGACTCAATATTCCAATTACGAAACAGTATAAATATTTAGGTATTGTGTTAGATAATAAGCTGTCATGGAATAAACACATAGAGCACATTAAAATGAAGTGTGAAAAAGCAATTAACACGATAAAATGTGTTTCTAAAACTAAATGGGGTGCTGATTCTCATATCGCACTCCAGTTCTACAAGGCATACATTCGCTCGATACTAGATTATGGGAGCTTCCTGTATGGTTCAGCAACTAATTATTACCTGCTTACTTAAGACAAAATACCGTATAAATCAATTCGAATTTGTCTTGGTGTTACGAAAACATCTCCTATCCAAGCTTTACTAGTAGAAGCTCATGAAACCGCCCTTCACACAAGACGTTTCTAGCTTCTAAATACATAATTAAGCTAAAAAGTTTTGCCAAAAATAGCGAACTACTTCGAAATATAGCTCAATTTTCCATAGCTAACCTCACAACTTATTACTGGAAAAACAAAAAAGATCTCTTATTAACCAATGCCTTCATAAATGAAAACATAATTCCTGCCATAGTACTTGAAAAATTTCCTATAGGTACGATATGATTTTTGATGCTATTGTGTTCAAACCAACTGTAATTTTTCCAAATTACAATTATGAAATTCCATTAGTTAATAAAAATATATCTTACAGTCCATTCACACAAAAAAGAACAAAACACACAACTTTATTAACTAGGTATTTACACATTTATAGTGATGCGTCCAAATCTATTCAAGAAACTGGTTTCGCTTTTTATGTTTCTGACACCAACTATATATCTAATCAAGAAAAATTCCAAAATCTTGAGCGGTGGTATTAGCTATTGAATATGCTTTAAAATGGGTTTTTGAGAGTTAAAATTGTACAAGTCTGTTATAATAATGTCAGACTCTAAATCTACTTTATAAATCTTAAATAATCAAAATTTTTATAAAATATATTATTCATTTAACATATGTAATATAAAAAAACACCTTTATGCTTTGTCGCAATTAGAAATAAAGGTAACATTTCTCTGGGTAAAAGGTCAGGCTATTGTGGAAATGAAACGGCAGACAATTTAGCGAAACAATCAATCTTTTCAGATAATTACAATAATCTCTTGGAATATAATGACGTATAACCAATATAGCCAAAAAACAAATTCGTATCTATTGGGAGGAACAATGGAAAAACTTTAAGGCAGAATCCAGCAATCAATTTTGTTCTTTTTTCCTCTACCCTCCATACCTACTTGTCTATTAATGGGAAGGGTTGGTAGAAATAAAACAAAAGTGAAAAAATATAAAATGAGAAATTTTTCAAGATTAAATATTCAAATATATTTATTTATATGCGATTGTTTAAATAGACAATAACCTATTTTTTCGTTATTACATCCAAATTAAATCTATTACGCTAACATATCATCATTAAGAATTCCTAGTAACTATATTTAAAATTTCATCTAACTCATATTACAAAATCATCCCTGTATAACTGATAATTATTATTTACTTTATTTATTATAAAATTGTAACATTTTCCAGCAAAAGTATTAGGATAATATTCTTGGTTTCTTCTTGTTCATAAATATCTATATAAAAAAATTGAGCAAAATTGGCAGGGTTTTTCAAGTTTATTTATCCTACCATTTTGCCTTATTGTTCAATCGCCTTTTAGAAGGATTTATTTTTCATAATGCTAACAAATAAAATAATTCAAACAAAGTCTAGTGTTTATTAAAATTCAATTTAAAATATCCTGGAAAAATATCACTTCAGGAAGATTAAAAAGTCTTTACTTTCTTATTGAACATTTAGAATTTTAATGGTGCTTTTTCTCTATCTCGTTTTGAATTCCATTGTGTGATTGTATTGTGTATTGTTGGCAATAATTGCTATTCCCTTGGCCACAACCAAAGTCCATTCCATAGAAAACTTGGTTGCCCTGTAACAAAAAAAGGTAATGGTTAAGACATAATATAGAAGAACAGAAAATTGCAAAAACAATATGTTCGTCAAACAAAACTGAGCAGCGTACAATTGTTAAGAAATCTATCAGAACACTTTTGAACTTTGAGAAAAAATCAATATTACTGACAATTTGAAGATCTTGCGTTTCAGAAAACTCCGGGATAACAACAAATATTGCGGTGCAGGCTAGGTACTACTGTTTACTGAGTGAACCTTCGAACCTAAATAAGAATTCGTTGTTTTCTCACCCCAAACGTTTCGTTTACCGCTCTAGGGATATTGGTTGTTGACAAAAGCTAGGAAAGGTGAAAAGGGATATTTCACTCATGCAGTGCGACATCCAAAGCGCTATAATGTGCTTCACTGAATTATTCGAGGAAGAAGAGGACATGGTCGCAGAAGAACATATTAGCTTCCAAATATTCGTGAACGATTATAGGTCAAGTACAGTATTGTTTAGAGCTGCTGTTAATAAAGTTTCAATAGCCAACGTTCGGTCAAGAACACGGTACCCAAATTAGAAAAAGGAAATGTTAGGAAGTATAGCATTCAGCTCGGTTTCATGGACCCTAGTTGTAATGTACTCATTAGTTAGTCTTCCGAAAAGTAGTTACAACGTATGATGAAGCCTGATCTACAAGCAGTTGGTAACTTTGGCTTGATTGAGGCACGACTTCCAGTTTACTAGTGAAAATAAAGAAGATATAATAATATGTTTTCTTACCTTTTCCAAGTACGCCTTAACGTAGAAATTACCAAAAAGTACGATGAATGATATCATGTAGCCGATAAGTGTGTAGTGCATCCAAAGAGGGAATTCACAACCCATTCTTATTCCATTTGCACCCATGATCAAGGCACAGGTAAATTGAATCTAAAACAGACATAAAGTTTACAAAAAAATAACAAAATAAAATAACAAAAATGTTATATTAGATATTCCAATAAAGACTATTTCACTGTAAAGCAGTATATTTTTAACTCAAGTCGCTTCCACACGTCAGGTATTAACTATTGCAATTTATGAGTATTTTTTCCATTTTATTCAATATCGTGTTTATAACTTCTAATGATTACATCAATAACCTGAAGATATCGAATAAACATAATCGTTTGCATCTGTTTATTTTGTATCTAATTAAATGATAAACTTTATTTCCCATTGATTCGTAAAAAAATTTTGTTCCTAACGCGCGTGGAAAGTGCATTTTCCGCTTCGCATTGTTCGGACAACTTCGGTATAATTTGAATATAGTTTCATGTTTAATTTTATTGTAATAATAATTTACCAGTTGCACTATCGTTAGGTACTTCTTCCACCAAAGGTACTGAGAAACTCTTGGACCAAATACTGAAAGTCCATAATAGGAGTACATCAAAACATGTATTCCGGAATTGACCATAGCGGGTAAAAATGCTGAAAATTAAAATATTAGGTTAAAACAATAGTCATATGAAATTCTGTATAGTCTGTCTTTTTGGCATTGATAGCCCAAATCCTCAACTGTCAAATTATTGTTTTAAAAGTGCCAATAAAACGTGAGGAATTTCGTTTCAAATAATTTTAATATGTTTACTAAAATAAAAGTGAGGACATCGTTTCCATCTGCACAACCAGGGGATGTCCACTGACCTCGGAATATCCTGCCAAGAAACTACCGATGACATTGTCATCATAACAGCCTGGGGAAAATTCGAGAATACTCTTGGTGACATCACAAAGGGGATTGAACTATACAAATAGCTGGTGTAAGCAGGTGGGACTATAAACATCAACCCCACCAAAACCTTATAATAGCCTTCACTAAGGAAAGAAAACGTAACCTCAAAACCGTTAAACTTGATGGAAGTGAGGTTGTATTTAAACAAGCCAAATATCTAGGTCTGACTCGATATAGTAAACTCTTGTGGAACAAACACGACGAGGAGATTACAAACAAAGCAAAAATGGCTCTAATGGTGTGAAGGAACCTGTCAGGGTTGTAAACCAAGGATCCGGAGCTGGATGTACACAGCCATATAGTGAGACCAATCATCACTTATGGAGCCAATGCATGGAGTAGTAGGACTAGTCTATTGACGACGAGAGACAACCTCTCCAGAATTCAAAGACTAGCGTGTATATGCATTACAGGAGCAATGGAAGTGGTTCTTAACTTCACGCCACTACGTATGGTCGTGGAAAGTGTTGCAAAAAGGGCAAGATACAGACTAAGTAGAGAGAGAATCATTAAAAAAAAACACTTTCTTTCTTTTTAAAAATCAGAAAGCCTGGGACATGACACAGCATGGTACGGAATTCAGTAATGTAATGTCTGGGAGTTTTCTAATAAAACAGATATAATTGTTAGGTGGCTTTATTCATTATAGTGGAAGAGATACAGTTAGTTAAGTTATGACCTGATTGGCTATTTGCAGACTGACACCGGCAGGGCCGTCGTGTCTGGATACCATCAAATTTAGTTCTGCGCATGTGCGTCAGTTAAATGACTTAAAAGCTGGGTCCAGCTTGCTTAACAAACTTTTTACATCCATACCATTTATTACCTACTTCAATTTTATTTAAAAATATAAATATTAATAAGTTCATACTTACTAGAACCACTTGGTACCCATTTGATTCCTATCCACCAAAAAGCGAACATGGTAGAATGATGGTAGACGTGCAAGAACGAAAGTTGATTATCTTTTTTCCTTAATATAAAGAAAAGAGTATCACAGAATTCTAGTAGTTTAGAAAAGTAATACCACCAAACTGCATCAGCGATCTAAAAAATTATAATTATTTTATGTCGATTAGGGTGCTTCATTGTAACAGAGTTATACCTAAAGGTGTTAAAAGAGTTCTCCTCTTTTCATTTTGAGGTCACAATTAACGAACCATTCTGTATTATTTTATTAATTCAATATTGATAAAAGATACAGAACGCAAAGGATATCATAATATCGGATAGTCAAGTACCCATTAAAGCACTGAGTTATTGTGTAATGATTTCTAAAATAGCATGGGAATGCGAGAACAATATAGTCACCTTACTGTGGATTCCAGGACACACTGGAATAGAATAAAATGAAATAGCTGATGAACTTTCGAAGAGAGGGGCTGAAACGCCCTTTTGGGGGCTGGAACCCTTTTGTGATATCAGCTCCAATGTAATATAGGAATAAATAGGCAACGGCCAAAACAATAGAGCATTTGATCATTGGAAATATCTAGTAGGGCTAAGGCAATCAAATGCGTAGTCCTGGGTAACTACATCCAGAAGAGGACAAATTAATGCCTAAGTCAGAGAAAGACTGCACTAAGAGTTTAGACAGGTGTTCTAACAGGACACTGCCGCTTGAATAGGCACCTCAAAAATCTCAAATTAGTGGAGAAAGAATAATGTGGATTCAGTTGAATGTTCACATACTTGCGGCACAACACCTAGGAGACTAGTGGATAGAACAGGGACACTTGCCTAAACTGAAGCCTGCGCTGCGGATATCCTCAAATTCCTTCAGGAAATAGGTCTAAAGGAACTACTAAGTGAATGTTACCCTAGTGTACCGGGTGTCTGATTAAGAGAGGTAACCCGCTGTATCTCAGAAACTATTTATCGTACAGCTTAGAGAAAAAATCTGTATCACAAACTCGCATACTAGAAACTGCACTCTAGCGGTGGAGTAGAAAACTTGAAAATAATTTCCAGCAGTTTTTCGTATGCGAGTTTGTGATACAGATTTTTTCTCTAAGATGTACGATAAATAGTTTCTGAGGTACAGCGGGCTACCTCTCTTAATCAGACACCCGGTACATACTTGACTATTTGGTGAACTCTGAACGAATCACTACTTATAAGAAAGATCCAAACTAACAAAAAAAAATTAGAACGTCTAAATCGGGAATTTTGGAACCGTTGGCGATACACTGAACACCGCCAGTCTCTGAAGAAGATAACTTGGTTATCGAAACGCTCGTATGATAGTGTAAAGTGTTAGTGTAGTGAGTGTAAACTGGGTTGGTTCAGTTTATTAGAACGTGATGATATCTGAGAAAAAACAACATGTATACCAAATTTTCGTTAAAAACACATTTCAAAGTCAGATTAAAACCTCAGATAAAATAAATTTAAAAAGAAAAATTCACATGGCCAATAATCAGTCATTTATGCGGTATACAGGTAATAAAATTTATAAACCGAATAAAACCAATTTTCTATTTTGGTTATGACTTATTTTATATCATCGCCTTTATTAATGCACGAGTTAGTTAGAAAACTTTTCCGTCGACTGTACAGGGTGTCCTAGTGAAAAGTGGCTTATTTCAACAGCTTATTACTTTTATACGTCTAATCATACAAACATGCAGTTTTAGTGAATGTTTGGTTGTATATAACAAAATCATTTATTAATAGAAAATAATTAATGATTTTGTGTATATTAATATTGTCGGTCGACGGAAAAATATATTATAATAGTAAAAAAAATTACCTGCAGTTCATCGGGAGAATATTTTTCTCGACAAGGTTCACAGAAGTAATTATATCTTAACCGAAATGAAGCTGTCAATAACTGAAAAAAACAAATAGTAATATAATAATTCCACATACCAATTTGTTGTCTCTTTTACCAATTAAATTTGTATACGAAACTTAATTAATATACACTGTGTTCATTTGAAAAGGACCCACCCTTAATATTTCAAAAATGGGACATATTAGAAAGAAATGCCGAAACACGTCAACTTTTAACTTGAGGAGGACACTTTTTGGCGCTAATGTCATAAACGTCAGATTCACCCTCTCCCTACTGGAGACACCCCTAACATTTTTTCAAATGGCATTAGGTATCAAGTCATACCTCATTTAAAAGGTCTGGTAAATCTCTATTCAATCATTTTGTTTTGCGTTTGATACCAGCCTTCAATTGTTATTTAATCATTGTTTAAAATTGGCTCTTTTTCAACTTTTCGTCTACCCCGTATTGTGTTATGATAAAAAGACTCTTTAAAGAATACTCCCCAAAAACTTAACAAACTTACTTTTCCGCACTAAGTGACTAGTGCGGAAAAGTGACTCTTTCAACACTAAAATGAGTGCGGAAACGTGGACTTTTCCGCACGCTAGTAGAAAAAATATATATTATTTATATAACTAGTTACAAAATGAACGTGTTTTTTGCTCTATGTGTGAAGTTTGGATCACGGGCATAGCGAGCGACCTCTACAAATAATCGCATGGATTCACTTTTCACGATACTGCTGGTTTTGTCAGCCAAGCTATTATTCAAAACCTCCGGGTGGTAAACAATGTTCACAGTACCGGTTTACTTTCGAGCAGGCACGTGGCATAATTAACGTTCATTAGCTGCGTTCGTAGTTTGCGTCCGATCAATCTTTTTAGACTGAATCGTACGTTTATTACATCTATTTCTCGTCGGTCAAAATATTCCGAGCAAACAGATTTAGATCGGACTGATCTGAGCGGAATTACCGAACAGTTCAGATTTACCTCCCCTACCTCTAGATGTAATAAACGAACGATTCAGTCTAAAAAGATTGATCGGATGCAAATAACGAATGCAGCTAATGACCGTTAATTATGCCACATGCCTGCTCGAAAGTAGGTAGGGGAGGTAAATCTGAACTGTTCGGTAATTCCGCTCAGATCAGTCCGATGTAAATCTGTTTGCTCGGAATATTTTGACCGACAAGTGTATCTGTGATGTTGTGAGGTTATGTTGTAGTCACTAGATAAATCTCGTAGTGTTTTTCATACAAACATTTAATTTTTATTTGTCCATTCTCCATGTCTTTGGCAAAATTGACCGCTATTGAGTTAGAAGTTCGTTTATATCTATGGTTGGTTAACAGTTCGTTAACAGTAATTTGCTCAGATTAATCTGTGATCACGTAACCAAAAATCCGTCGCCTTCTTAGCGATGCAAATACCAAACGTAGCTGGTTCACACCGTTATACTTGCCGCGTTCCGAGAAATAGGCCAGGCCTTGAACAACGACACAAAAATTCTATGAAAATACAGCACCTAGGGTCGGTTTATTTCCAGAAATCGCTCTAAAAATTACATTCACAGGTGCCACACATTGCAACGCAATCCAGGGTAAGAAAAACTCCCTTCCTTTCCTAACCATGACACGTACCAGGGAAAATACCAAGAAAAAGTCGATGACACTGATGACGAATTTCCTGAACTACTTCCAACTAAATTTTCCAAATATTTTGTTCAAAAAACCCCCGAGACACTCTCCGGCAGTTCAACAAAATCCAAACCCCGTCCGTTGATGGAAACTCCTGTTCCACCTCCTTCTCTTGCCGAATTCATAAAATCGCTCCAATTTCTTCAAATATTTGGCACTCATACCTCTCATAACGATCTCTCCCCTAGGAAAACCGATAAACTTTTCCATTCAATGAAAGCAAGCGTATTTAATGAACTCACAAAGGACCCCAAATACACGAGTAAACACTCCTACGCCAAGGCTGCCAAATATCCGCATTCTTCAAATTTTAGCCAAATCGACGAAGCAGCTTCAGTTCGGACTTCTTCGTCCAAATCTTCATCCAACACCTCATTGCCATCAACAACTCCGCTTCAAACCCTCAACCTACGAAAACTCCCACCCAAATTCTGCTCTCAGAAGGAACTTTTCATCCTTCTGAACAGAAATGAAATCTTAAGAGGCCATATCTCTTACCTGAAACCCAAACTGTACTGCCCTCATCAAAGTTCCGAGGAAGATTTGCCCAAAATTCTTCAGTTGAAAATGCCATAGGAAATAACAAAGTAGTATGCTTACCTCTCCACTCTCAAACTACTGCATCCAGGAAGCATCCTCCAGCTAAAAACAACCCCCCAAACTTCTCTTTTGTGATCTCCTACGTCTACAAAAACATCTCTAATGAAGAAATATTTGATTTTCTTAAAGATATTCAAATTAACTTCCTAAACTGCTGGAGGATCGTCTCCAAAGCCACAAATTCTCCAACCTCCCTAATCAGAGACATCACAAACTCTGAATCTCAACTCCACCCGGCACTTTCCAAAGGAATCTTCTTTTGCGGCCTTAAGCACAGATGTGAAATTTCAGATGCCAACCCACTTCCACCCGTCCAAAAATATTGTATTCGATGTACAAAATTAGGCCACTTCGCCACCGATTGTAAAGCCAAGCTTTACACCTGTCCAAACTGTGGTATAGTCACGAACACAGATCCGACAAATGCAATAAGGCCAAAAAACCTTCTTGTAGGAGCTGTGGTGACCCAAAATGCCCGAAAAGGCAACTCCCACCCTCAAAACCCGAGGAAACTGTTCCCATAATTCTACAAAAACCTCCCATGCCATTCGTCTTCCCTATACGGAAGTCCAAAAAATTCTGATGAATGTACTCCTTTCCTCCCGTAGGACGGTAATCGAGACTCTTCGGTAATACCGTCAACTCACTTGCCTTTTTTATTCAGTCAAACCCTGAAGAAGACTAACTCTCCTATAACAGGGTAGAATTCAGTATTTGCATATCCAATGAAGGATAATTTAAAATTCAATTGTAAAATCTTTCTCGAACAAAAATAAACAATGTTCACTACTAACACACTTCTCAAGTTTGTAAAGTGAAAAAAACAAGTTTGTACGTCGCCCGAAGAAGAATTAAATATATCTCGAGCTACACGCCAGATACGTATTAAAGTCACTTCAACGGAAAACGTGATGAATACTTTTAACAAGACGACACACTATATAGGACATTAATTATTTTCCATGACCGCAACCAGAGAGAGACATTTTGCCCCATGCTCCCAAATTCTGAGGACCCCCAAGCATAAAAAAAATTAAATTGTTTTGAAACTGGCCATTGTGAACTCGTTTAAAAATACCAAACTTGACAATGATACCCCATTAAATGTAGGGGGACCTCGACTAGGTGTCTGGTGGCGTGACTGTTATTTTCATACAGAATTACAGCATTCGATTTAAAATGATTCATTCTTGTCCTACGACTATTTGATTTATTATTCTGTCTAAAATAAGGATTCTTAATAGAGGGATAACTTGAGAATTATAAGGTATACATTTTTTTAATGTTTATTTTTTGACGTTTCTAAAAAACTATAAACATTTACAATAATGTGTATTCGTTTTAGCTAATCAACACATTTTACTAGGAATATTCACAGGTGTGTGTCTATTACCGCGAAATAATTCCATGTTCATCTTTTATTTATTGACAAACACAACTTTCAGTGTCTAAAAATAAAGGAAAATGGATGCAAGATTATGAGCAATATATCCATATGGAAACAATTTAATTCATTTTGTGGGGAACGGAGCTACAGGCTTTATGGAAACACAACAGCAGTTACAAAATTGGCCGATCTCTTGAAATTACATTTAGTATTAAAAAACAAGATGTGACGATTATAAGGAAACCGCAATCGAAGCTATGTGGAACAAATTGACCAAATTATCACAAGAAATGTATTTTGAGACCTTTAATAGAAAGATTGACCCTTTTAAAGACATTGAATTTAAATTTGGAGGAGATGCCAGGAATATCGAGCGCAAATTGCTGCAAAAAGAACTAGAGAGAGAAAAGGAAGCACAATTAGAAAACTTTAAACAAACTCCTGAAAATACACCGTCTGAATTACAAAAAAAGTTTTATCCCATCGTCATATGAATTTGTATGGTGAGGTTGAGAAGGTGCACAATGTTTGGTATATTATTTTAAAGAAGAAAATATTACGCTGGTTCGTTAACTGGTAGCATCTATAACCCGATATTCGTCAAATTGTTAATACCTGTGTGCCTAATAATAAATACAGTTCGACTTAAGGTCGAAACACACCTATCAGCACCTCATAGGAACAGCGACTGATCATCACCGTCGAGTTGGCAACTCAACGGTTGTGTATGGGCTCACTTAACGCATCGACACGGTATCAGCACCGCCGCGATACCCGACTATAATAGGCTTCATTTTATATTGTCAGAGATATTGTATTGGCACGCCGTCCGCAAAATATTCTCTCTGAGAAATGCGTTGTGGTTGAGGCGTTGACGTGCCTTGTCGGTGCTGATGCTGTTAGGTATGCGCACTTACATTTATATACACATAAGAAATAAAATCTGCTGGTGATGAACAATCGCTGTTCCTATGAGGTGCTGATAGGTGTGTTTCGACCTTTAATAATCAATCTGACGACACTTTTCTACTTTTTGCGATAAGAAATGATATAAATTTGAGACAATCGAATATTGGATGTACTATTAGGCATATGCAAAAAAGTAAAGGAAAAGACTACAAAGCAGCGGTAGTTAAAACAATTTGGAACACTATCGCTAAAATGCTACAAATAAAGTATGAAAAATTCAATATTGTATTTAACCTTTTCATCGACGTACAGTTTTATTCATCACGATCTTTTAGGGTGTGTTCGAGGAGCACGCTATTGCTTGCTATGCAACGCAAATACTATTCGGACTGTTCGGGGAGGTTTTAGTACCATGCTAGAGCGCTGGCGCTACCGAGTTCCGTCAACAGCAATGGGGGACTTCGGTCCAAGCTGCCAACCCAAAAATTTTGGAATTTTCTACCACTGGAGTATGGAGGGTAGAAGGAAGGAGCACCATCTTGTATGGGTGACAAGTTGAAAAAGTGTCCACCTGTAAACAGCAAATTATAATTCGAAGATTCACCGAAATGGCGCTCGTGTAGCTAATGGAAATGATGTGAATTTAGGGTTATAAACCGAGTGAAGTGTGCTGGGTTGAAAAATTTAGTATTTTTCGTGACTTGTGTAATTGAGAAATATACAGTATTTAAAATCTCAATTATTTACGTAGTATTTCCTTTTTTAATTTTGTATCTTACTCTAATAATGCATGGCGCAGTTTTTAAAATCTTTCCAGTTGCTACTATGGCGCCACCTTAATTTGCTTGCTTTCGATGGACACTTTTTAATACATTCAGATGGTGCTCCTTCCTTCTACCCTCCATACACTGGAGAAGGGAAATTTGAGAACGAATTTGTCAGGTTTAGGTTAGCGCTGTTTATAAATATCCTTAAACTGAGCCTCGGCTCTTCAAACCAGGTAATTGAATCCTAATATTGATATTTGTTAGGAATTGCTCCGCGAACAGATGGCACAAAAAGTGTGCTCCCGAACACACTGTTAATAGTTTGCTAGGCCATTAAGCAACCCAAATTTACCTGGTAAATCACAAGCTTCTTGTGCAAATTTGAGCAAGAAAACTCACACATTTAAAAAAATTTATATTCAATTTTTTCGTGATATTTTAATAGTAGTGCGAAAATAATGACACTTAATAGCAGCCTTTTCCAAGCTATAAAAAGGCGTCAATTTCCAAATTCGAAATTTCGTATTCTTAAAGTCACCATCAATTCTTTTTTTAATACGGTTCTTACTTTTTTCATAACAGATTTTTAAGAGACATTTCAGATTTAGCAGTCTATCACATTTAATTATAGGATTGCGATTTGTACCTTCTAAGGAGCATCATCTAGAAATTTTTGGAATTAAATAACGTTGGTCCTCTAATGATAATAATTAAAAAAAAATTTCCCTTACCATCCCCGAGATTCCCATAATGAGTACACTTATTTTGGACACTGTGTATAGGAAAATATATAGATGTACTTACCCTAGCTGCTATATAAAAATTTAATCCTGCCATATAAAAATTATAAGGTACAAGTAGCCAAGAAAGTTTAAACGGTTTTCTGTTTGCCATTAATTTAGGTCCTAGCCAGACTATGAAAAAATATAAACCTATGAATAACAAAGTCGGAACGGGGGAATCTACTAAAGGCCATCCTCTCGTTCGTGTATCTAAAACAAAACAAAATATTGTAATCCTATTTTTTTCAAATTACTTTCCATATAAGAAAAATGACTAAATTAACAAGTAATTCATCCGAACAATCAGCCTACTAGAAGAGTAACTGGTGGCTTGGAGCCACCACTAAAATCCAGATTGATTTGTTTTCCACTACAAAGATTTCAATGTTTTATGGTTCCTTATGCTTTTTATATGATTTGAGATTTAGGTAAATGTACCGGGTGTCTGATTAAGAGAGGTAACCCGGTGTGTCTTGGAAACTATTTATCGTACAGCTTAGAGAAAAAAATCTTTAATAAAAACTCAAGTTTCCTACTCCACCGCTAGAGGGCGTAGATCACAATAATATCACAAAAACATTTTTCAATAATAAATGTACCACAAAATTTAAATATTCGTAATCATTAGATCATTTTACGTAAGTTTGCTACAGTACTTTTTCCTCTTCCTTGTAAAATAACTAGTAGGGGTGAGTGTGAATGCTGACTCAATAAAACTGTTATAACTTTTGTTCCGCTTTATGGATTTTAAAGGCAATTCAACCAACTATACAATACACAGAACGGGTTGGAGCAAGCAGTCAGGATGGAACGCTGGTGTGATACACTGACAGATATAAAACTGATAGAGGATCAGTGCTAATCACAGGTGCAGTGTCGACGCATCTTTAGGGGAGTTTACATCCATATTCCAGGCAGAAATCTACGCAGAGGCCAAATAAGGAAAATCACGGGATTACTCAACGGTCACTGTACCATAAGGAAACACAGGGATATAATTGGCATTTACAGGGATGAACCTATCTGTCGATTGTGCATGGGAGAGGAGGAAACAGCCTCACACACCTGCACTGACTCATTGGAGATATAGACTCCTAAGACTAGAGTATCCAACGAAGGATTTCTTATAAGGACAACTAGTCTCTTCACATAAACGATCTAACCAAAAGCACAAAAAGCATAAATTGTGAAGTGCTGAGGACAGCCGCTAGCTGGTGGTAGACTCCGTTTCACGTAAGAAGAAGCCACTTGAAGTTGCAGTCGTATGCGCGAACTTGTTGTCAAAACCAGCGCCATATTGTAAAATTGACATTCGACTTCAAATCAGCAGCGTAACGTTTTCACATTTTGTAGGTTAACGCAAAATTAGAATAATGTGGATAATTTTTCCTTTAACACCAACCAAGTTTTTTAGGAGGCATGGTTTTAGATCAAATGAAACACACAACACTCACATATAAACTAGCTAAACGTCTTAAAATATTCAAAAATCAAAAATATTCGACAGTAAATGACTGCTTCAAACACAACCTCAAATGTCAATGGTAAAATGGCTGTCGGCATGAAAATCGTTTGTAACGCCAATGGCATAAAACGGTCGTTACGAGGCGACATAGATAAACAAGACCGATTTTGGTTTCTGTGCAAGTCAGTTGGCAAACTTCAAGTGGCTTCTTCTTATGTGAAACGGAGTCTACCATACCAATCAATTAATCACTCCCATGTAAACTTTGATATGTGATTGTGGGTGGCGGACTAGGATGATCATTACCTTGGATTTGTAGGACAAATAGTTTTTCGTGTTCTATACATAATTATCTTGCAATTTAACTTTAAAACAATTTGTTTCTAGTAAACTTTGGGTAACTCGCCAAATCGACGTTTCACGTTTTCATTCATCATATTTTTCATCAAAAAAATTATTATCTTACCTGACAACGATAATGTCCATGCATAATAGTCGTAGGCTTGGCTAACTAGGGTTTGTGTTGAGTTAATTACATATGCCATTCTGTTCTAAATTCTACTTAAATGCCTGAAACAAAAAAAAACGAATAAAAATACATTTTTCAATATTTTTCCTAATAGTGAAATTTTTATTTTTTGTTAAAACCAACAGGTGAAAACGAAAAATATAATTGGTAGTTTTTAAATGCATATATAATCGAACACCCTATATTATACTGGGTATAAATGAGTCATGGTTCACCCCTCTGTAGCTTTTAAATGGGTTGATAGACTTTGTTCAAATTTTGGTGGGTTGAATTCGTATTGAAGCCAATTTTGTATTTTTTGTTTCCAAAATAAATATGGACGTCTTTCGGCGTATCCGGAAATAGTCTAAAAATTTGAAACTTCAACGGAACACCCTGTATATTTTTACATATTTTGATTGACGGCTTTAACTTGGTGCGTTCTTTTTGACTGAGATTTCAACTGACTTCAGTTAATGTGATCTGAGATAAAGTGATGTGAGTAAGCACCAAAAAGAGCGAGACACTCAATCAAAACCCAATTTAAAAAAATATATAAAATATAAGACAGATTCGTATCAGCATCTAATGAAGTTATTTTTTCCATAATCCCATAGATAACATTCTTTCAAAACCAAAGAAAATTAGATTAAGTTGGTTAAAACCCGAACAAATCAAATATTTCTTCATCCCTTCCACTTTATTACCACTCATTGTAATTTCTATACCATGTCCCATTGTTTGTTATTTCGCTTTCTTCACGAAGCCTCGATTTTATTTGAAGCAGGTAGAGTCATCAAAATATACAGAGAGAGTAGTGTTTACTTTAATAATAAATTTTAATATTTATATATCTTATACAGTAACATACTTTATAAGAAATATCCACTCCTTGAGTTGAAATAAAATGAGGAGGTTGAGTGAAAGTGACCCAAGGAAGTAGTACTGTTGTATAAAGATGCCGATAATGGTACATGCTAAAGCTTTAATATTAAGTATTGACTATAACTAAATTGAATTAATCAGTTTTCTAAATTTCACTTTCGTTATTGATCATTTCCAAGAATAATAAATGTTTGTTATATAATTTTAACTGTCAGACAAGAGTAATTTATAACAACTATTAATTCATAAAATTTCACTTTTATATGTTTAGGAATAAATCTATTTCAAAATTACAGATTAGGTGAGATTTGTTTATGCGCAGATATAAACAAAAGAACTAGAAACTGTAGGAAGAATAGCTATTTTTTTGTTGTAATTTTTAGTTAATTTTTTGTTCAATTGTTTTCAGAGCATTGATATCCTCAGTCTTCATGTGTTCTTTTAGTTGAGTGTAGACTTTTTCAGTCTTGTACTACTTATTTCAAAAATGCCCAGATGTGCACTGTATATTAACTATTTTTTTAAGATTAGATACTTTTTGGTTCAATATTGTTAGTGTTGGCATATGCTTATCAAAGGAAAAAGTCGGCTAGAGCGACGAACACGTGTATTAACTTTTGCTATTGATTTTGGGAAACCATACTTTTTTATTTAAAATAATGTTGCCCCTTCTTGACACAGTTTTAATGAATGTCATTTTCGGTTCCCAAATTGTTTCATTTACCAATAAATAATAAACTTTAAGCTGGATTTATAAACTCTGTTGTTCCCGTTGTTTGTTGCTCGCAGTGTTTTCCACGTTGCTGGCGATTCGTTATTCACAGTTGTTCCCGAGTCGACTACTTTATATTAGTTTTTCGTTGTTGGCGATGTTGAAATTTGATTGGTCACAAAGGTGACGCATGTCGTACGACAGAAAAATTGAGGTTAAAGATTATTTAGGTTTTGTTTTTGTTTTTCCTATTTGTATCAATATATCAAGATCAGCTCTTTAACAGCAAAAAAATTATCGAAATATGAGAAGTTTGTCACGTTTGGCAGATATCAAGTCACGCGGCACTAACTTCAGTTTTCATTGGTTGAACTGCGAATCACGAATAACAAGATATAAAATTTGGTTATTTGAGAGCAGTGACGAACAACGTGGAAACGACGAACAACTCGACAACAACGGCTTATGAACGCATGTATGTGATATCAATGTTTTATTTTCGAGCAGTGGGAATCACGAACAACAGAGTTTATAAATCCAGATTTAACATAGAAAACAATAGTTAACTGAAAACAATTGAAATTTATATTTATTTTCAAACTTCTTAGGCGCTGTCACCAAAAATTACAAAAAATTTTTGTAATCTTTGGTTGTCACGTTTATGAACTTTTCGTTACATGAGAGAGAAGAAAGATAGGATGTACAGGAAGATAGAGCTATATATTCTGCTGGCCTTATTTGCTATCGTATCACACAAACTTACATAGCATTTGTAGGTGTGTTGGATCGAATCCAACCAAAGTAAAAAATAATGGAGCAAAAATGAGCAACGTATATTCTGTTTGGTAAATTTATTATCTTAGAAATATGTTCTTATCGAGGTAAACTTTATTTAAATACCAAATATATTATGTTTTATAATATAACAGATGGATAATATTTAATTTAAGTGAATTTAAGAATTTCATTTTTATCACGTGTACGGTATGAACGCACAATTTTTTAAAACTGCTCATTACCATTATAATATGTAACTTGCTACACCTCTGAATACTACGTACAACTCTTTCGATACATTTCTTTTACTGAATTAAAAAGAGAAAGTATACTAACGGTCAAGTGCAATATGATAATTAAACATCGATTCTGAATAGACATGTGAAATAAAGCTATGTGAGAGTGATGTTGTTTTATAGTGTGATGAGGTAATTTATTATAAAATTATGTATCTAATGATGTAGAAAGTGGAACAATTATATTATGAATTTAAAAGTATATTATGCTTTTTTTTATAATTTAATATGTTGATTGTATAACGTGTGGTTTTAAGGTAGTACTGTCGGTTTTAGAACTACTGTTTAGAATTTAATTAAACTTGATATATTGTTACATCGTAGATAAAAATAGAATGAACCCGTTGAATTAAAAGTACTGTACAATAAAAGTGGTATCAACGAAAATAAAAAAAATTCTTTGAACATTTTAGTTACAAATTAAACTTTCGAGCATGTCATAAGAGTCATTAGGAAAAAAGTTACTTTTTATCTCGTTAATTACAAGTGGCAACACTGTAAAAAAGGTGGGGACACGCGCGAAATTTAATCATGTATAGAATGCCGTACGTGAATTATAATATCCAAGAATAAAAATTGCTTTTACGGCGTGTTGCCAAATATAAATATGTATATTTTGCAAATATAATATCAATTGCAAAATGTTAAATTCTAGCTAACATACAGGGCTCGATTATTAATCATTCATAACTGGAAGATCACAATCCTACCGTTTCGTTAATTATGGTCTAGTTCCTGCCGCCGGACTTATGGCGAACAAAAGAAATTTTTATGACCCATAAATCACTTTCCACGGCAAAATTCCATGTTGTCCACTATGATTGACAACTATCTTAATGCAGATTCTATACATATGAACCAATTAGGAAAAATAATTGTCCGGTTATAACGGATTGGATTGGTTATAAGTGTAACTAGTCTTAATTAGGATACACTATATTTTTATAACGTTGGCATTTTTTTTAAAAGTCTTTAAGCGTTTTATAGTTTTAGAAATAATAAATTTATATTGTATAACTCCACCTATGCTGATCAAAGCAAAAATCCGACAAGGGCGAGAAACAAGTGGTTTAGCTTTTTCAATAGATTTTAGACATACTATACTCTGTCCATCCAAGCAACGGAGTGTTCCAAAACAATATCATGCATAGTGCACGTGATCTCACCAACTCTGTATGGACAATGAATTCCGCCGGCCGATTGCAGTTAAATCCGATTGGCCAGCGCATGGAAGCATATTTATTTTAGCCAATAGATGCAAAGGCGCATGGTGATTATACTTCGATCACGCATCTATCGCTGTTTGGGTCGCTCTGTTTGTTCGATGGATATAGTATAGTTATACTGTGATAGTCAAATGATTCAGAGTTGTGGTATCGACAGTAACAACTTAATGGTGTCAACTAATTTTAACAGGAAGAGGAAGAGGAAGAGGAAGAGGAAGAGGAAGAGGAAGAGGAAGAGGAAGAGGAAGAGGAAGAGGAAGAGGAAGAGGAAGAGGAAGAGGAAGAGGAAGAGGAAGAGGAAGAGGAAGAGGAAGAGGAAGAGGAAGAGGAAGAGGAAGAGGAAGAGGAAGAGGAAGAGGAAGAGGAAGAGGAAGAGGAAGAGGAAGAGGAAGAGGAAGAGGAAGAGGAAGAGGAAGAGGAAGAGGAAGAGGAAGAGGAAGAGGAAGAGGAAGAGGAAGAGGAAGAGGAAGAGGAAGAGGAAGAGGAAGAGGAAGAGGAAGAGGAAGAGGAAGAGGAAGAGGAAGAGGAAGAGGAAGAGGAAGAGGAAGAGGAAGAGGAAGAGGAAGAGGAAGAGGAAGAGGAAGAGGAAGAGGAAGAGGAAGAGGAAGAGGAAGAGGAAGAGGAAGGGGAAGGGGAAGAGGAAGAGGAAGAGGAAGAGGAAGAGGAAGAGGAAGAGGAAGAGGAAGAGGAAGAGGAAGAGGAAGAGGAAGAGGAAGAGGAAGAGGAAGAGGAAGAGGAAGAGGAAGAGGAAGAGGAAAAATTCCAACGAAAGTGGCAATAATTTGCTCAGAACGGTCGAACGAGTTTTATTAAAATTATCATATACACACGTCATTTTTTGTAATTACAAATTTATTATTTCAATTAAAAATAATTCTAAAATGATTGTAAATGAGAACATTGTTAAGAATTCAACTAACTTGGTCTCGCTAAAGAGACTTTCTTCTTATCTTTCAGATTAATGACAAATTAAAATGTTTTTGTCGATGTATAGATTTCGTATGAAGTAATTGGTAAGTATAGTAAGAAGAGATTTTAAAAAATGGTCCAGAATTGATTATAAATTATTTTTAACATATTTTTTTCTCTTTTCTTAATTGATGTAGGTATGACATTACAGCCCAAGGACAACACCTGGGAGACTGCTAGATAGGGGAGAACTGCCTTAACTGGATCTGCTGGTCTCTGAGACTTTCCTCAGAATTCTTTTAGGTCTCAGTGAATGTTCACATACATACAACAAACATTTAATTAAATGCAAGCTGTGTGTGTGTAGTGAGAGGAAAAAAATAGTGAAAACCGCAAGATGATAACACTCTTAAACTTATTTTTATGATATTTTTCCTAATAATAATAGTGTAGTAAGGAGTCGATACGCTTTCGTTCGTTGATTATATCTTAGTTTTGAGAAATATATCTGGTTTTCACCATTTTTCTTCTCGTATGCTCTACTTTCTCACTAGAATTATAAAAAAATAAATAGTTGTATTCGAAATTTTTGATAAAAAAAATGATAAATACCCTTACGTGAGCCACAAAATCTAATACCATTAAAGCACGTCCAAATCCAAATATTTAACTTTCAAAAACATAATAAACCATAAAATACATAATATAATAGTTCACCTTTCTACATAATTAATTACATAATATTATAATAAATTACTTCACGTTATAAAAGAACGTCACATCTCTACTCAGTTTGCACGTCTTGCCATCACATTAAACTTGACCTTTCGTATAATTTCTCTTTTTAATTGAAAGAAATGCATCGGAAGAAAAGTATGTGATACTCAGAGATGCAACAGGAAAAATTAAGACAGAAGTAATTTTATATTCCACTAAATAATGGCGGCCAGCTTTTTTGTGTTTGAGATGGAGCAATATTTTAAGTTTTTTCAATTTTTTAATGAAAAACATGCTTACTTAATACTTTATTATTGATATAAATATCAAATAAAATCTCTAGGTTACAACAAAAAAATATAAAATCCAACATTTTCACCAATTTTAGTACAGATGAGCTTAAAGTGGGAAGTGTGTTATCTCTTCTAACTTCAGATTTAACCTGGAGCCATGTTTGCTCAATGGGATTAAATATGCAATAATAGGGGGAAAGACGCAGCACTGCATATGATTTAATTGCAAGCGTATCACACATATATTCTTTATTAATTTTTAAAGCCTTTAACACTTCTAAAAGATCCTGCTTTTTGTATGTTTCCTCAAAATATATATGAGTAGTTATCATAAAATCATTAATTTCTGCTTTTGTACTACTGTAACAAGGAAAATGATTTACCTGATGAATATGATAACTTGCATTGTCCATTGTAATCACACTATTTTGTGGTATATTTTTTAAAAGTCGATGCTCAAACCAAATAGTTGGGCGTCAGTGTCCTGGTGATAATATAAAGAAGTGTTTTTAGCTGAAAGCAGCAGACAGTTCGGAACAAAGCCATTTTCTGCATGTAGCATTGTTATCATTTTCTCTTTATTTGAAATCTACCATTTGGCAAACGTTGAGATTCCTGCTCGCTGGCAGGCTTGCACACAGAAAGAAAGCGGGTAATCGGAAGAATTAAAAGAATACCCAGATCGCTTTTATCGTTATGTGCGAATTAATCATTTTTCCACTATATTTCTGTTACTGTGGTCTTTATCACGTTTGTCCCATACAGGAATTTGTTTAAAAACAGCAGAAATTAATGCATCCGTATCTATCACCGGCTCGCTTATAATTAAATACTCATTCCGGTAAACTGCCAGCGGCTTGCTACACGCGCCGACAAGATTCAGCCTGCTTTGTCTCTATGCGCTTAGGTTTATCAACCATAGTAAATTTAGGCGCCGATCGGCGCCGGTAACCAGCGAGCAGGTAACCCGCTTTCTTTCTGTCCATACCCTAAGTGATAATTCGTGCAATTTTCAAAAATCTGCAGCAGGTAGACATTTCAAAAACTCAATCTTGGTTGCTAGCCGCTGGTAAAATAATTTCTTTGTATTTGCCTTCTAAGATTGCAAATCAATTATCTCTGTTCTAATACCAGCCGGATATTATTTGATTTCCTGGAAATAAAAACCTCAATATGTTTTAATTTGTTTGGAAGTCACTATATCTATTATCAAATGAATTGCACAAGAAGATTATGAAATTTTTAAATTACTGATATTTTGGCGTTTTAATAAATTTCTCCAAAATGAACTGTGTGAAAATAATCTCGGAAAAATTCAGTTTTTGCATCGAAGTCGTAAATTTAAATTATTTATCGTCTTATAATGTTTGCCAGAAGATCTCACTATTAATCTTCGTTTTCCGACAATGTTGTCCCATAAGAACTTCAAAACATTGTCTTCAAGATTCCAAAACCTATCCTTTAGAAATATTGAATTTGTTCCATAATTTAGCTGCTCCCTGTATATTATCGTCCAGATTTTCTTTAAATTATTTACGCAGTACGGAATTTTGGTTTAATAATTTTCCAGTGACAGTGACGCTTCTTGAAGCACAAATTATTCCGTTTCCGTAGACAAGCTCACATTTCTTAATGATGTAACGATAATTGCGTTTAGACTTATTGTATTGCACCGTAAGCACAACTATTAACTAATGTCTTTTTAATCGGATGAGAAAGCACATTCCACAATATAAATAATTAACTATTACTGTATAAAATACTGGTTCAATAACACTTATTTTTCTGGTATTCCCTTAATGAACAAACCAATAACAACATAATTACGTTTTAAAGCGAGATACTTATCCACTTTCACTTTCTCCAGTCTGATCATATTTGCACTTGATTGTTATAAGACCAACGTCGTTTTGTTGATTTTTTTTCAAAATAACTAGCATGTGGATATCTGAAGTAGGTACCTGTCGAGTAATAATTATGCAAATTAACGAAAAATGTCAATTAGGTAAATCACTACCGAGTGTTCAATTAATAAGGGACGTCGAAATACTTGAAATAAATAAATAAAACAAGTTTATGATGAAAGTAGCCTTTCTCTTGGCTAAAATATTTTCCAGTTCGTATAGTAACCGCCGGAGGGAGTAATCGCATTGGTTAATTTGGAAAACAGGTTCTTATTGAAGTCAAAAATACTTTGTTGTAACCTCCAATTTATTCTGAATCATTTCGGCTAAAAAAATATCCACAACTGACAACAGCACTGGCGGCAGACGTTTTACGTTTCCATCGGTGGTTGTTCCATTTTTTATAGGGTCGAGCTTGGTTTTCGCCAGTCTTCACTGTAATTGCATTGTTGGCAACAAATTACGTATTTTTTATTCTTATCGTTAATTTGGATATATTTTTAGTTTACATTTATTTGACTATTTCACCATTTTTTGTGCTGCATGACTTTTGTTAATTGTGACTGTTTGTGTTACCTGCCGATATTATGTCCTCCATGTATGAAGTACAGAGCAATATTCTACTTCCTAAAAACCCAAAAAACAAAAAAATACCCACAACTGCTGCAAGGAAAAATGAAATTAACAAGAAAAAAATTGATTTTGACTACAATATGCTCAGTCTATTTCATGTGTCTTGTTAAGCAGCATAAAAAGCTATATGATGAGTATGTTATAGATAAAATGGTTAAACAATTGAATAAAATAATACATTGCCTCCCATCATACTATTGTGCAACGAATTAAATCGAGTTCATCTGAGCCGATGTTAAACAATAAGTAGTCGATAAAAATTCAACAATTAAATTATTTTTGGAGAAGGAATAGCACTAATTTCTCCAGAAAAGGTAAAAAGTGTGTTGAACATGTCTGCCAAAAAGTTGAACGAAAAATGTGGGAGTTGGATAAGATCAGGTTTGTTCGTAGAACAGTCAAAATCAGAAACGGTCATAGGCATGCGCATTAAAAAAAGCGTTCGTAGAAACAGTTTGGCAGTTGGCGATTTAAAAATACTTAATTAGAAGAAAGAAATCTGCAGTTTCGGATCAGTTGACAACGATCAGAATAATTCGTTATTCGGAGGTAAATTTTTAGTCAGGAGCTTGCGCGTTGTGATGTTGTTGAAAGTGACAGATTTTTGGTTAGGTATTTGGATTTGAATTTTTTTTTTCATTATGAAATATATTACGAAATTACAAACCACTTCCTTCTAAAAAAGAAGCTGAGTCTATTATTCATTCTATTTCTTGTTTCAGTCTAACGTCTGTCATGATGTCTACTGTCAAGAAAATTTTCAGCTCGTTCGTAGAACGGAAATTATCAATCGATTTACAACAAATCACAAACGGAATGTAGGAGTGGGAAAAATTTCCAATAGTTCTGGAATTCATTTTCACGAACAAACTTATTCATTGAAGAGACTAATAAAACAGAGCTGGTTGTGATAACAACACATGATACAGGACTATCCGATTAATCGGAGTTGCTATATCATTGGATTTTCAGATTTTACGATAAATACTAAAAACATTTCATGTGAGAGATACGAGTACTAAGCGTACCTTCAAAATTGTTGATAAATATGTCAAAATTGACATTTTTGGGAGTCTGCGAAACCCAAACGGTTTTCACTTTCCTATATTTCAAAAAAATGTTATCTTCAACTGTCATACGTTCATCTCCCTCCCTCCATCGCTGACACCGATACCATTAAAATAGGGAAAGTACATTCACCTTTCTAACTAAATTTGTTTAAATGTTAAACGCCCTTTATTTCCTTGGTATGCTCCGAACGAAGTTCAGTTAAACCTGGAAGAAGTTTGACAACGTCGACAAATTTATGAACATTTTTGTGAGAAAAACGTTCGTTGTGACAATGCTTGACGTTATTTGAGTTATGAGTACTCTCATTTACAGTTACGGACGTGTCGGTGGTTATTTGAATTCCGAATTACATGTAGTTTGGACGTATTTCTTTGATAAAACGTGCAACAGTTTATATCATTAGAGTCAACAACTTTTTCTTGACAGTCACCTCATCAAATCTGATTAACCTTTCATGAGACATTGACATAAGTGTACCAAAGAAAAGGACATACATACATTCACTCACCTTCTGGCAAAAACTCCGAGTGCGCAACAGCGAAAAAAACTTCCAACTTCACCCTCACTTTTGATCGACTTGACGTGCTTTTTTCGGTTTTTGGCTCAATTGGAAACGGTACTTTCTTGACAGAAGAATGCTCGATGAGGAATTTATTCCTACTTAATCCAATTGTTTATCAACTCACACACCCACTATGGCTTCTCTGACCTCCGACACCCTAGCTAAACAAACCTTCCCTGTCGAATACCTTTTCTACGACGAACTTTGCAGTCCCCTGAATCCCAACGAAATTCTTCGTGATAAAATTAAATAGGTACCTAGTACTGCTTGCTCAAGATTATACATATTGTGTTTTTGATTTAATGAAAAAACAATTAAGCTGTATTTCACTATTATTCCAAATTAAATATGTATTATCTAAATAATAAAACCAATAAGAGGATTTTTCACCAGCTTAAATAATGACATATTAATTTTCTTTTCAAAATATAAATTAGGTTAATAAATTGGTGGATCTATACTGGAGGTTTTTATTAGTAAACAATAAACCTTTATTGATTTTCGTGTGAAATATTAAAATTAGATTAAAAACAAAATATTGGTTAGATGTAAACAATGATTTAAAAATATCGATTTGCAAGAAAAATTCAATATTTGAAAATAAAAATGAATTAAAACGATGAAATTCACGTAGGTGTTCAACTATGGGTAGGTATCTACATAAAAACGGAAAGATTATTTTATTATTTATGAAGAATTTAAATATTTGGAAACTGAAATATAATAAATAAAAATTATTATTGAGATGTTATCCAACACACACACAGAAAGTCATGTGAGTCGAATAAATTTAAATAATTCCCAGAGAATTTAAAATATTAGTAAAGCGATAAACACAAAAAATGTTTATACAAAAAACGTGAAGTGCTTGATGTGAATTGTTATAAATATTTAATTAGTGGCTATTTCTAAAACTTAAATTAGTATAAAAATACACATCTTCACCAAATAAGCACGCTGCTTTATGTACAGACTCATTAGCCTTAATCCAGACTATCCAAATTATATTTACCGACATCCAATCGCCCAAAATTTTCAAGATTCTCACTTCCCAAAAGAAAACAATTACCATAACTATTAACTACTGATATACCAAGTAATAAACTTACGTATCATTACCTACGCTAAAATTGCCTCAACAGCCACAAATATTACTGACTATATTACTCATGTTTTAAATCATGCCAATGTCATAGTCATGGAGACTAGTCTCCTTGATCATAAAATTAAAATTTTATTTAAATTTCCTGAAAACGTAATAACGAATTTTTTATGAATTTTTTTAAATGAGAGATCCGAAAACATCTGGAAAAGCAACTCGGAAAATACAAAAAGGTCCAAAGCATACATCTGGGGAAAATTTACTGCCTTTTGTAAGGAGTGAAAGTACAATTTAGAGAGTGAAGCTACAGATGAATATCTAGTTTAGCAAATATACTTAAAGATTGGGCGTAGAATATGCGGAAAATGGATACCCTAGGAGATGCAAATTTCATAAAACTACTTAAAACCCCTAAAACACCACCTCCATTTCACTTTATCTCGTGTTTAAAGTTTTTATTTATTTGGTTGGACTTAATTTTCCACCTGGTCTTTGCCTACTATTGATTTTTTTCAGCATCAAAATTCATTCGACACTAGACTACTATTGAAAATAAACTTTTGTACATATAAACGTGGATTAAGTATAGGATGAGTATTATTAGCGATCGATTTAACATGTACCTTCGAGATAACGATTTTCTTGGCAAAGTATATTATCATCAACTACTTCCATTCTTTGTGACCCATTTTCTTTGTACGCTAAACAAATTCGCATTCCACAGCGAGGTAGAGAATTAATTACTAATTCATGGCCCAAACCATTATACAATCCAAAGTACCGGGCGTCCCAGTAAATTCTGATTCATTTTGGATGTAAATATCACCGAACTATTTTAGTAGTAGTCATTTGGTAGTTTCACCTGGAAAGTTATCCAGTTTTTAAAATTGGTGGTTTTATGTACTTTTACGTGCTGTTTCGCCACGTCGCATCCTCGCCACTCGCATCACCATATTGGAAAAATGGCGAATAAAAACAAATTCTCCTTTCTGACTAATTTTGCGATGAAAATAATAATGTAGTAGATTAAACTAGGAAAAATTTTCTATAATTTATGTGGTCACCGCAAAGTCACATTTTGGCAAAAAAAACTCTCATTTCCACACCACTGTAAGATAGAGTATGTATGTATGTATATTGGGGTGACATTCACTGTTTTAGAGCTTTTCGAGGAGTTCATTCAGACGAAAGTGTTCCACCAGGACACTCTTAGTGGAAACTCTGGCTTAGACATTCATTTATTCCCAGGAGTATCTTTGATTGTCTAAGCCTCACTAGATCTATCCAATAGCTACATCTTCTCTCCTCTTTTCTGCGTTGCCTTTTTCTTCCAATACTACATTGGAGCTGATATCGCAAAAGGGTTCCGGTCCACAACATCTGATATTGGTCTGATTAAAATCCAAATTCGATACAAGAATTTTTGATTTCTTCTTTTTTAGAGTGTATGTTTATTATTCATCGATTATTTCGTAGAAAATACATTGTCATAAACAACTTTTACATTTTTGTCCACCCTGAAGCAATTCAAATCAACTTGTGATACATTTTTGGAATCAGTTCTACAAGGGAAGTCCACAAATAGGAAAATAAGGTGGGTGTTTCATTTAAAAAAACGTGCAGACGTCATCTTTCAAAGGTTATGTATGATAGATTATTATTTAAGAAAATAGTAAATTCAAATCAACAATTGACTTGTTACCTAACCTAACGTTACTTTATGGACGCACTGAGTATTAATGTGTATTATACAATAGTTATTATGTATTATCTACCAAAGTTTACTTAACAAATAAAACAAGATGCATTGTAAGCAATTTTCCGCATATTTTTTTGACATTACCGATAACCTTTTCAAGGTTTTCCAAGTTTATAAAAATATATGTACATATAGTAAATTGCTCGATGTAAGACTATAGAGCTTTGGGTGTAATAAATATTGAACATGCTCGTAAACTTGATTTAAAGAGAATATTTTCCAAGTAGAAAAAAAAAGAATAAAATCAATATATCCGAGCAATTTTTTGTACGGCAAAACTCTGATATTTCCAGATTTTATTGCCACTAATTCCAGAATAAAAAGGAGGAAGCAAAATGACATGGGAGGGAGGGCGAAGAAGTTTCTCTTAACCTTCTTACACCCTTTGTTAATAATCATTTTGATGAGATTATAATTTTATGTCAGGAGTGAGTGAATTTAAATTATATATATTGAATTCTGTCAATAATTTTTAAAATTTCTCTGTTGGTTTTATTATATCCATTTTGAAGCAGCTGTATTTATTCGATCTGTATCTAAAACAGTAATTCAGATATTGCAACAAATAGTGTGTTTGTTTTGAAATTTTTTCTACATAATGAGATCAGTCGAATCTTTTTTTTTTCAATTCTGTTGATGATGTATCATAACTATTAAATTGTACAAAACATTTTTAGTGGATCGTTGATGTTCTCTTAGCTCCTCCCTTGTGTTTTGAAAACGTTTTAAATCAGAATATACCTTTAAGTAATAATCTTTAGATTTTTAGGGCACAAATTTTTTGTGGATCTATCCAGCTTCCTTACGAATTTCAGGCCTCAATTATAAAAAATATTAACCAACCTCACCTAAACAACCCCCCTTCAATTCCCATCTACTCCCTGGATTATACATCTCCAAAGGTTTAATACTACCCTCTACAATACACAAGATCCCAAATGAACTGATACAAAAAGTCTTTCTAGAAATTATAAGCAAACACCTCTATAGCCTAGTACCTACTCTATATTGATGCTTCCAAAAGCTTCAAGGCCGATGAGTAACTACTGCCTACAACCCCATAAGCTCCTTCCTTATCCCTTCTCATTGTAGTGTTCACACAGGCACTGGAGAGGAATTTAGTATTCTTCAAGCTTTTAAGTAAATTTCTCCACCCAACAAACATGTCTCAATATCTCGTATATGACGAATTTCGATACCTGCATTTAGGGTTTTAGACCATCTAAATAAATTTTCTTGATAACAATTTTGGATTTGGTCGAAAATAAAAGTAAATAAAGTATAGTAAATTGGGTAAAATTAATATTTTTTGACATACCTCGTATATGACTTGGGAATTTCGATACCTGCATTTTGGGTTTTAGACCATGCAGAACTTTTAATATAGAATAACTATTAATGCAGAATAACTTTTTTCCCATTGGAATAATAAAGCATCTCACGCTTTTTGTGATAAATTGAATTTTTTTCAGTTCGACTTGATGCAAAGACGTGTTTTTTAGTTATTTAAACTATCATATTTTTCAATGTCACTCTTTGTTTATGATCATAAGTTTCTAAATTGACACCTTGTATAATATTCAAATACATTTAACGCAAAATACGGCCTATAAATAATGTTGTAATACAATATATGTTTGCCAACACAATGAAATTAAATTCCTTAATGCGTAATGTGAAAGATTTCTTCGACGAAGAGAAATGAAACTTGCTATAGGCGAGTTAAGCTTGGAGGTCATTGTCGTATAAAGAGAAATTATGCCGATATGAAAAGTATTGCGAAAAAATGGAAGGCGGAAGATGTAGAATGACTTTTATGTATGGAACGCCTCAATTATTACTGATACGACCAGCACGATTTTTATTTATTTTGGTTTGTCAGGGTTTTGTGATATGGGCGATAATGAACTTTGATATCTCATATGGATCACCCTATATATTTTTCCATTTCTAAAATTCTTAAGAAATACTTACAGTATATTTTTCATGTAATGATTTCAATATATCTAAAAGCAACAATTTCGTAGATACAGGTAAATTTACGTTACCCCTTTAAAGATATAAATACATCAAGATGATTATTTTTAAAAAAATTTGAATTATCTAACAAAAACTGTAACAACTGAAAAGAAATCTTCAGGTGTTATGTTAAAAGAGGGTTCAAACGTAGTTAATCGGTTACAGTAGATGCTCAAAATGATCCCCGTTTACTTTACAATACAACATAAATGTAAAAAATATATATAGGATTATCCATTTATTCCCGAAAAACGGAAAATCTAACAGCAATGTATATATGTTGGGCGCAAAGTGCAAAAACGGCCGATGGTCGAAATTTTTGGTCAAACCTGAGATTGGAGCGTTCTAAAACGACCAAAGCCCGAAATTTAATCCGATATCGCACTTTGATCATTTTGAATAAGCCAAACCTAGGTTTGTGCACTTACAAAACGGGCAATGCCCAAAATAACGGTTAATTCGGAATTTCGCATGTTTTGTAAGAGGGCGAGGATGAGCTTCTGTAGTGATTACACGGTATTGTTTCGTGTGGCGCGTTTTAGTCAAAACACAAAACATTGCCTTGAAGGTTTCCTGCGTAATAAAACATTTAAGATGTCTGTCGTAAGTAAAGATGCATTTAAGTTACAATTAGATGCCTTTATCGAAAAAAGCAATTCGAGTAATACATTTTTGTTTAGTTTTTCCAAGTATAATGAATTAATATCTGATGTGAAAGTTTCGCAGTGTAAAAAAAGAAAAGGTGATCCGCTTAGAACGTTAGATTATCGACGCATTAAAAGGTATGACATCGGTGTAGAAAAACTAATAAAAAAAGATCTTCAAATGATGAAATAAAATATTTTTGTCATACGGATGAGTTGTATGAAATTATTCATAAAGCCCACATACATACTGGACATAAAAGAACTAGGTGCATGGACAAAGAACTCAAAAAGAAGTACTGTAATATCACGCGCGAAGTGATAAATATTTATTTATGCTTATGTGGACCATGCCAGTTAAAAAGGGGCTAGTTGTAAGGCCAATTTTGAGTAATTACATGAGCTCAAAGGGACAGGTAGATATTATCGATATGCAAACAGAACCGGTTGGAGACTATAAATTTATTTTAAATTACCAGGATCATCTCACCAAATTTGTTCTTTTGAAACCACTCAAGTCGAAAAGGGCTGAGGAAGCAGCCTACAATCTGCTAGACATCTTTTGCGAAATTGGTGCCCCTTGCATCCTTCAAAGTGATAATGGGAGAGAATTTACAGCAGCTTTTATACAGGAACTTGCTGATAGTTCACGGCAAACCGCGACATTCACAAACCCAGGGAAGTGTGGAAAGGGCTAATCAGGATGTAAGAGACATTTTTGTTTCTTGGATGGCAGATGAAAAAAGTTCGAACTGGTCTAAAGGATTGCGATTTGTCCAACTGAAAAAAATAGATCTTTTCATAGAGGTATAATCAGAAGTCCATAAGAGCCAATGTTTGGGGTTACTCTACGAAATGAAATAATGGATTCTGATATACCTCATGAGACTCTTCAAACAATATCCAGAGAGGAGGAGTTGGAAAATATATTTAATAATGATAATTCAAATGTGAATGCCTCTAGCGGCTCCGGCTCGGATTTGGAAGGAGACGATCTTGTAACACATGAAAACCCAAGCAATAGAGCTGAATACAACGAAGCCCTCGAAGTAAGTATAAAATATTACTTACTTTTATATTTTTATGTAAATGGGAAATTTAAAATTTTGTAAATTAGTTTAAAATTTTAAATTTTCAATTGAGTTGAACTAATGAAAAATTATTAGTAGTTTTATTTTAAAAATAAAAGCTACAACTTATTTATTTCGACACACAAGATAAAACAAACAGTAATTTTTAAACAATTTTATTTAGCTTCACTGTAAAATATACTCACTCCACACATTTTATGTTATAGGGGAAATACATTTTTTATTGCTAATATGATTTACAGGGTGTCCTGGAGTCTGGCTCTGATTTGTATTTTTTTACAGTGTACCTGTACATCTGGAAACCGATGTAATATTTGCATTCGTCAAGAAAAAAAGCATACAAGCACGTGAAGCATCGTGCATATCCCAGAAAAGACAAGCCAGTGAAATGCTGCAGAGATCCAACAAAAAATTTCCTCCAGTTAGCGTTGGACAACATGTTTTGATAAGAATTCCAGATGTTGACAGAGGGCGAGCTGCACCAAGAAACGTAATGGCTGTTGTTATGTAACGGAAAGAAGAAAGCGATCTCTATCAGTTGGGAACATCCTTCGTACGTAAGAAACTAACTTCAAGTAGCAGACCAGAACATCATGGAAATAAAAGATGTTCCAGAAAAAGATCTCACGTTAAGAACCGCGGCTGCTGTAGATTCTTAGTCAAAGCAAGGTTTTGTGAAGTGCTGGTGTAGAAATAACTGCGGAAATAAGAGATGCAATTGTTTTTAAAAAGGTGTAAAATGCAACTCAAAATGTCATTCATCGTCAAGTTGCGGAAATAAATAATCATCATACTCTAAGTTAAGCTTATGCAGTTTTTTTTGCTGATTTTTTTACTCTTTTATTTGTAATAGTCGTTCCATTCTGTTTTTTTTGTTATGTTTTTTTTTCTTATTAAAAATTTGAAGGCTATTTAGATAGTAACCAGTGAATTATTTGTAATCCCTATGTATGTGTTAAGAATGCATCTGCATCTGAAAATATACATTATTTAACGATTTAACTGTTTATAAAATGATTATAAAAATTTAAATTATAGGTTATTCCAAATTACTTTGTATACAGGATAAGCAAGTAATAAGTACACTAATTTTGGCCACGTGTTAACAAAATTGTCTTCGCTTGTCTGTTAAGCTTTGGACGTTTCTTAAATGCACAAACCTAGGTTTGGCTATTTGAAAATGATCAAAAAGGGATATTGGATTAAACTTCGGGCTTTGGTCGTTGTAGAACGCTCAATCTCAGGTTTGACCAAAAATTCCGCACTTTGCGCCCAACATATATACTACCATAAGATTGGACATAAAAAAAACCACCGAACGTCATAATTTAGGCGTTCCATACTTAAAACTCACTCTCTATACAAGGTGAACATAATAAAAATACGATTGAAGCATTATAATTAGTTTTCTAAAAAATGTTAAAATGGTATCTATAGTTTAATTGGATAACCATTTCGTTATACATTTCTGAGTGCAAAGTGGTTTAAAGTTGCGTCACTACTCTCGAATAAACTGATTTGGTCTATTCACCAAATATATACCACTAGCCCTATGAAGAAAGTGAATTTTTTTGGACAGCTCAAGTTGAAATAGCTCAAAGCTGTTTCTACCACTAATGCCCTCTTGCACCGTTACGTTTAATGGTAGTTTAACTGCGATTACACCTTTGCACCGTGTGTTAAGCGGACTTCAATTATGTTTTAGCTCCAGTTTATTTAAACGGTCATTTTTCGCTGGATAAGAACCGGTTTGTACAAAATAACCTCCAAAATCCAAGAGATCGAAATTATATGTTCACAATATTTTCGCAGGTGTTCGTAGTTTTCTTTTTCAATAGGCATGAAATATAAATATGAGCTCTTCAAAAACTAACTCTTCGGAAGACCATGTATATTTGACGATGATTTCAACATAATAGGTAGGATGAAGAGACGATTATATAATAGAAAACATCATTCTAAACTGAATGAATTGTCCTTTCAGAGGATTTCATTAAAAAAAAACTCTGGAAAACTTCTGGATCTTCTAGACATGATAAAGAAAGAATTGGAGTATCAATTGAAGTGACAATATAGTAGCATTCACTTGACATCCAACAAAGTGCTTTAATAATTTTTCTGTCCTCCGGCGGAAAAGCATCAACTTTCGGGCCGCCGCGCTAAACAAAGTTGCCGCTTCCCGGCTCAGTCGAACAGAAAAATAGTACCTATACACACCTCGGCCAGTAAGTATGAAAGCCTCAGATCACATGTCTGTCGACCTCTGCTAAGCTTCGGCCGAAAATTACGTGTATGTGAAGGTTTTTGTTATATTTTCTTATTTTTTTGGTTTATTCGGAATGCAAAAAACAGTTCTGTATCACACATGCAGGAAACGCTTTAGCAGCCGTTAACTATCAGCAGCTATTAATAGCTCCCTCGCTTCGCTACGCTCGCTTGTGCATCTAATGGTCTCGTGCTGATAAAGCTCATTTTCTGCCCTTGTGACACAATATACTATTTCTGCTACTTCTTGAAATTTATAACCCAAATAGAAACGGCAACAATGTCAAAGTAATCAACCGAATGAGCGAAGATACCAGCTTAATTTCAAATGTTATCTAGGGTTAGTTAACTTTACGGATCTTCGAAGTGGTGCAAACCGAGCAATTTGTGTAGTCAGTCGTTAAATTTTACCAGCAGTTAACAAACCGCCGTTTAAAGGGGTAACAGAGCAAGTGGATGTTTAATAAAGAAAAAGAATGATATTCAGGCGATGAAATAAAACAATTTAATTTGTTTAATTCTTCATTATAATTTGAACTGACGTTTGAAGTTTAATTTGAACATAGGTTCAAATATAATAATGAAGATTTAAACAAATTAAATTGTTTTATTTCATCGTTTAGTATGGATATTCATCAAGTGAAAGCCTCATCTATTCAATGATATTCAGCTTATTTTGTAATTCAAAATCGAATAGAAATGAGCCAGATCGAATAGAAGTCGATAAGGAGAATCGTAATCAAGCAAGATCAGTATTCTGTAACCATTATTGTGATGAGATTTGATTGAAGATGATTTCCAGGAATAAGTATGGATGTATTCATTTGTATCGATAACTTTTCACAGCATTTGTAGACAAATAAATCGCGCTGGAAGACGTTTTTTAGAAAATAGGAGCAGTGATACCGACACGTTTAAATAAAAACATAAAAAGGTTGTGGTTTGATTTCCAAAAAAAATAACAAACAGAATTTATTACTCTACCGGTAATTATAATTATACTTTATTCATGACGATGAAAATGTTATTTGTGAAACTGGTAGAGTAATAAATGTTATATTTCTCGTGTGGAATTTATTTTATTTGATAATTATGAAAAAATTCCACGTAGTAAGGGTTAAAACGGGCTGTGCCGAATTCTGCAAAAACATACCTGCGACTTTAATCCTAGGTCGAGTTCCGCAAAAGGTCGTGGGAGGAATAGAATATGGCTAACAGCTAAAGGCCTGTTTTTACAAGAGCTTATTACTCACGCGGTTATGTTTTCAACACTGTATACCTTCTTCAATCATTTTTCTTGCCCTTCTCGATAAATTTCAATCATGTTCCTTGTCCTTCTTGATGAATTACGAGAGCTTCCAGTCCCACTAGCTAATCATACGATTAGGGATTCTTTCTGGTAGTTACAGGTAGTTTTGCGGAATTCGACCTTAGCCGTTAAAACAATATTTGTTTTTACTCAGTTACTACTAAATTTAGTATTTACGCTTCCCGATGCTGCAGTCCATATTATAAAAATATATCTTCAAATATTTTTTATTATTAAATAGATATTAAAATTTATGACTGTAGAACAAAAATAAGGTCGAAATTTTTATATATTTTAAATTATAAATAAAATTATTTACAAAAATTTTTTCTCGTTTATAGTTAACATGGCCGTACAAAGGAAAAAAAGAAAAGGGTAGAATCCACCATAAAAATCGCATTCTTACATTGAATTACCTGTAAATTTCTGAAAATTTTACTAATTTTAAGATATAAAACCGTTTATTTACTTGCAAACATGTGGTATTTGTAAAAATTCATATAATTTTATTGAATATTTCCAGAAACATTACTTTGTAGTGCGAGATTTTTTAACTTTCTGAATTCAAAATTGTATATTTCTCATAAACAGAACAACCTTTCACACAAAAACCATTTAAAGTAGATACTCATAAATGACTAACATTGTGAAAATAAAATAAAAATAATCGATTAGCCCTTGATAATGACCTCAAAATGAAAGTCAAAACGCCGAAAAACTAAAATTTTTAAGCATCAGGAAACAAACAATTAGAAAAAAATAAAGCACTTACCAATTTTAATGTAACTTTCACGTACATAACACGTTAACAACAATTGTTTGATAATAGTTCCATGTAATAGCCACTACTAAACCAGCGGAAAGAAAGGCTAGAATCCCTTTCCTTTTTATATCATATCCCCTAAATCACCGCACAAAGTCCGCTACAATTTTTTTTAAACCAAAATTTTTAATATTGCCAAAAAAAATTTCAATCCAAATATCTAAGAACAGTAGATACGACCGACCAATGAATTTATTTGGTGGTACCCGTTGTAAATTCGGTGGTTAATGGCAAAAGAATGATCTTAAGAATTGATCGGAAAGTGTATTTGTAAAATCATTTGGTAGGTTCGGAGAAAACGTTTTCCGTAAGTAGGTTAAAAACTTATGGAGGGGAATCAGACGTGTAGATAGTACCATTCATGAATACTATTATTGTGGTACTTAGCAGTGTCAGGGACGACATTGAATTTGACCGTAATTAACTTTATTATTCTTTGTTAGAATTAAAGAAAAATTATAAATGATTTTTCGATATTTGAAAGCCGGTACACCTAGCGAAAGTTGCCGATTTTTCGACGGGACAATACCTTTGTTAATGATTAATTAACAATGTAATTATTATTATCAATCGTAAATAGCTATAAAAATAAAGAAAACGAAATAAATAAAGTAAATTATTAAACAAAACTACTTGCACAAGAAAAGAGAAAAGCTCTAATGCCTTCTTCGGGCAACAGGAAATCCCCGCCTGCAATACCTTTTCAATCAAAAATTTTAATGCAGTCAAGTTTTCTGTTTCTTTTCATAAATAATTTAGTTTATTTTACAATTTTTCAATCTATTATGTATTTGGAATTGGCTACTCATCTCCTATCATTTGATACACATATTGTTATACTTTTACTCTTCTACCTTACTTTTCTCGGGCAACATTTATACCTTATGTCACTTTCACAATCAAAACGAATCTAATAATAGGTACCTCATAATAATATGTAAATTGATTTTAAAATAATCAATATTTTTAGTTTCAGATGCCCCAGCCAAAACTCCTCTCAGGTTGTGGTTCAATAATATCCCTTAAAATTTAATAAACTTGTACAGAACATTTTTCAAATTGAATGATATTATTACAATAAAAAAGTTACATTACATCGTCTTTATATGGAAAATATTTACTCAGATTTTGTATGAAGAATATTTTGTTCATGATTATTATTACTGGCGTTACCCACCCAATCGTTATTATTTCAATTAAAATTTTTAAAATGAAATTACCGCAAACATATTTTTGGCAAAAAAATAAGATATTTTTAAGAATTTAGGGGTTGATTTAGCCCCGCTACTCACCAGCGAGGTCTGCAATTTCGTGTTGGGGTATAATAGGAGAGGTATACGACAAGTTTTCAGCTTACCTCAAATACCTACCCAAAAATTAGTGCCAGCTTTCCTACTATTACTTTGAAAATGACGCCGTTAAGTCAGCTTTTTAAGCATATCTTAAGAAAACCATCACAAGCTTTCAACGTGGGAGGGGCAACGGGTAAATTTGGTTAAATTTTTTTATATCAGTTTTTTGACAAATTTAAAAACTGTAAGGTATTTTCGAAAAAAATGTGCTCTTGTTTGAATTTGATATTATGCAACGTTTTCGAGAAATATCAATTTTAATTTTTTCACCATCTCTGTTTTATTTTCTGAAAAAATGAAGATTATTTAATAGTCACGAGTCTTCTAGTGGTAAACTTCGGATTCTGTTTTATTTCGTTCAAAATATACTTACACAAAAAAAATTTTACCAAATTTACCCGTTACCCTTCGCACGCTGAACGCTTGTGATGGCATTAAAAAAAGAGGGTTTGTAGTAAACAATTTATCACAGCAGAGTTATACAATGTACTGAAGCTTGTAAGTAGTAGGCATGCCTAAAAAACTGACTTAACAGCGTCATCTTCAAAAGGCTCTAGCTCCCTTAGGAGGAACTTTTAAATAAGGGTAGATTGGGTTAGATAGACATAAAGTAGTTTGCATTTGACAGGAGAGTTTCTGGACACTCTGTATAGGTAGTTAAATCTTCACATATGATCAAATTATTTTTCTCATATTTGTACTTTGTACCAATATTATTTTAATAAAAATTCACAACTTTTAAGTATAAATTGAGACATAAAAAGAAACCGAAATTATAAAATCGGATAATAATCAAACCACATACTTAATAATCAAAACCAAAAGTAGGTGTATATTATAGTAATAAAAAAATTTAGGGAAAGTCGAGGAAAAAATGAGGTAATTTATCAAGATTTGTTTATGGTATTGAGGAAATTGAAAAGTTAGCATATTATGGTATGAAATACTTGATTACAGTGTTAACGCAATCTGCCCTGTTTCGCCATCTCAATGGGGAAAAATATTTATTATGTTACTATTCGCGGATATTGCCAAATGTAAATAGTTGGGTCGATAAAAAATGAAGTTGGGAAAGGAAATTAATTTGGTAGGTAACCATAATAATTGTAAAATTCGATTACCAATTGGGAGAATGCGTTTTATATATATTTTTTAATGAATACGAGAAGGCGACAACGAAATTTGTACACATTTTCTATTCAGAATACAATCTTGTCAGGTTAAAGTTTTTACAACGAAATATTGATTGATTGGTTCGGCACAAGCAGTCAGAGGTTTCGAGACCTCGGCACCTCAGCCTTTAGGCTTTTTGTGCTCTCGGTTGTACCGTTTATGTGAAGAGACCAATAGCCCTTATCAGGCTCAACAGTCTTTTCACTAGGTCCTTCTTGGAGAAATCCTCTCTTGGGTACTCTAGTCCTAGGAGTCTGTATCTCCAATGAGACCGTGCCTCACATTCGAAGATAATGTAATAGGCTGTTCCCTCCTCTTCCATGCACAACCCACAGATAGGTTCCTCCCTATATATGCCAATTGTATGCATGTGCTTCCTTAGGGTTCAGTGACAGGTGAGTAATCCCGTCACTTTCCTTATCTGGCCCCTGATGAGGTTTAATATTTCGTTAGTCAGCGACTCCGAGGGTTTTTTTACCAGGAGTTTGCTGTGTTCCTGTTTTGGCACGTGATGCTTAGTTTGAATCCACCGAGATGTACAACCAGATTTTGATATTCAGGACCAAAGAATGCAGTTTCAGACCCTATCTTTGCTAGGATTTCTGCCTTTTCATTGCCTTCAATACCCTTGTGCCCCGGGACCCTCTTAAGAGTTACTCTATTATGGTTTGTCAGGGCTGGGAGTTTTTGTAGACAGTCCCAGACCAGTGTAGATCTGATCTGGGGAGATGCTAAAGATTTCAGTGCTTCCTGACTATCTGAGATAAGGGTCTTTTGGCTTCTCTACCCTCTTTCGATGTTCATTTGAAAACACGTGTCGATAGCGTAGATTTCAGCCTGGAATACGGATGCACGCTTCCTCAACGATGCGAGGACATTGCACCTGGGTCTAGCACCGTGGACTCCAGCTCCTGTTCCTATATCAGTTCGTCTGTGTACCACTCCAGAGTTCCTTCCTGATTGCATGCTTCCAACTCATCCCATTTTAGCATAAGTAATGTTTACAATTTGACTTCTGTCATGTATAAAAACTAAGGTTAGATGGTATTGGATTTGCAGTGGCGACGTCGCGGTGAAAAAACAAACTGCTTAGATAGACGATTTTGAGGACAAGTTTTGTCTATTTTTCGAATGAGTTCGATCTCCTTATCCAGCCTTCATGGCAGAAATTTTTAAGAAAAAACATAATTTCGTGAGCTGATTAAGCATTATTTTTTACGACAGCTCATCCAACATTTTCTCCAGATTTAGCCTCCAGCAACTATTTTCTGTTTCTAGACTTGAAAACATTTCTGGAAGCTAAGAAACGTCTGTCAAACATAAGCTAAATGACACAGACTACATAAAAATTTAAAGCAGTCTATTACTAGATGGCAGTTGACGGGAGCAGTGTCACTAATGTTTCAATCTGCCCTCGTACAACCAAGCTTACAAATAACAGTATTTGTTTCTCTGTTTTGGTTTTGCTACCTGTAGATTTAAAAAAATATATCTGTCGTTGAATAATCTTTCACATTTAACTCTAACTAAGTACTGTCCATATTTTGTGAATTCCATTTTCCTTCTACCATTTGATGTTGAAAATACATTTTTGAGCAATTTCTTCCTCAATTATAACATAAATAACGTTAACAAATGCTACATATTAAATAAAGAAGGTTTGCAGCCAACGAGCAATGTTAATAGCAAATAATACACTCATTATAATTCCAAATAACAGGCTAGGCAAAGAGTTAAATTAAAAATATCTTACCCTCTTTATTCTCACTTAAAATCCATATTAATTATTAATAAACTAAAAAAATAACCTACAACAACAAACTTCCCATAACCTGCAAAGTTTTACCGACCATACTATCCCCACAAAACCCAAAAACTCACACACCCTCCTCTGAGCAAGGACCTGCATATACTGGCAGGAAACAAAGATATGCTTTGCGATCCTGCAGGATCGCGTATTTTACGCTGATCGATAAAATGTCAGTGTGCCAAGAAATGCCTAGCTGTAGTTGAATTCGAAGGGCTATTCAATTTGAAGTTGATATTTACTACAAGAATGAGTAAGGATAACACAAACCAAACGTGGATAATTTTTGATTGTCATAGGTTTTTTTTTAGAAAATTATATTATTTTTTGAATCGCGTGATCATGAAGATGGTTATTATTTTCATTAATATGGTTCTATACATGCAACGTTAGGTGACAGGTCATGTTTGTATTGTCGATGAATGTTGAAATAAAATTAAAAGTATAAAATGCATCTTTATTCTAAAACTAACAGATCGTTTGTTTGATTTTACATCAAAAGGCTCGCTGCATTAAATACCATGTTTGTTAAAAAAGAGGTGAATTTATTCATCAATATATATTGTTGCGAGGTCACCAACTCAAAGCCGGCCCTGTGTCTCGACTGTAAATTTTGGTGGCTGCGCTTCTTTCGAGAACATTCTCGAAAAGACGCTTTGTTTACGCATAGGACGAGCGCGGAAATACTAGAATTTTCGAGAGTTGAGTAAGACTATATATACGCGGGTTTTTAAGGAAGACAAAGAGTTAGTTCACAGACAGTTTACAGAAGTTCTTAGTAATCGGACAGTGAATGAAATAGTGAACATAAATAGTGTAATATTCAAGTGGTAAAAATAAATTAGAACTATTATACCGAGTGTAAATAAATTGGTAGACATTACGTAGAGTGTGTACATAAATTAAGTTTAATAAATAAATCAACAGATAGTAATTAGCCGTAGTGTGTATAATTTTATCCCACAAGTAAAAACTATTTAAATAAATAACAAAAACATTACAATATTTTTCCTCCTTCGAAGTAGGGTTCAGACTTGCTATATAACATGTTACGAAAATTCAGGATAATTGTAGCAGATTTCCGTGATATATAAGCTAGATGTTATCTGTCTAGAGTCGGTAAATCCCGAAAAGATCAAAAGAAGTTACATCGCACTGCTATTACAAACGCGTCCACACTTGTTACATTTCAGGTCAACAACCGATCAGTACCGTGCAGTGTGTCTTTGAATAACGAAACAGAGTTTTCTCTGTAAAAATGGAATGGAACATGGAACAAACTTGCAAACTTATTGAGTTATACGGACAAAATGCCGAGCTATGGGACACGCATAGCCCTTTGTACAAGCTTTGGTAGGAATCTCCAGGTACTCAAAATAGCAAAGTTACTGCTTGACGTTCATTCATGGGTATTGCATCTCTCAATATCGGTGTCATATTTTAAACAAAAGTTTCATAGTAGAGTTATATAGCAATGTTACCCAGTCTAGACCCGCCTTTAGATGTAAGTAATACACTTATGCCAGCAATTTTTTCAATAATCGAAGCTTGTCTAATATGTGCTTTTTGGTATTGCCTTGAATTCTTTCAGTGATCAGGTAATTATCTCCTCAATCGTGGCAAGTCTCCGTCCTTTCATAGGTCTTACATCAGTTTTGGAACAAGAAAAAGTCGCAGGGAGCCAAGTCCGGTGAGTACAGTGCCTGAGACATGCTAACGGTATTGTATTTGTCCAAATAATCACGAACTGAAATCCGGGCGAATTATTCATGAATTGCTTTAGACAAACAGGGCATAACAACAAGGTACTATTTCTTATTAACCGTACGATCTTATGGCGAGAGCTTATATGATGCCACACGCCACTGTAGTTTAAAAAGTAGCAAGCAGAACCTTTGGATTTGACCAAACTTGGCATGCTTTTTTGGTCACAGCTTTTCTGTTTTTATTCGCCTCCATTGTGATGATTGGGCTTTGATTTCTACGTAATAACCATATATGTTTCATTATCAGCTATGCTATGATCCTCTTAAGCAAATGGATCGCCGTTGACGTAATTTAACAGCTTCTGAGAGATTATAATCGGCTGTTTCGGAATAAACTTCGCTGACGTTTCATGCTCAAAACATCCCAAGAAATTGCATGACATCAGCAACTTCTATAATAGTGATGAATAACAATTTTCTCTATTGCTTCAACGTTTTCATCAGTGGTTGACGTGCTGGAGCGAACGAGACTAGCATCGCCATTAACATTTTAAACTATTTTTTCTTTTGACACGATGAAATAAAACAATTTAATTTGTTTAAATCTTCATTATTATATTTGAACCTATGTTCAACTTAAACTTGTAGACTTTAGTAGCTTTATCAAACGGTTGAAGGTATAATGGAAATTTTTTAATTTATACAGTGCAATAAAAGGGTCTTAAATTGGAAAAGGTTAACCTGGAAATTAATTCACAACAATCCCTCCTGATCTATCTTCTAGGTAAATAATGTTAATAAGAGAGAATGGTTGATATCTATTTGGTCGTTAAGAAGATTACCTGAATTTTTGTTTTTATTTATCTCAAGGGCTTCCAAGAGATTTAATTTAAAGGATTTAAGTTCTACATGTAAAATTTCAAAATTTGAATCGAAAGTGTGTTGGTTTGCTAATAAATCATTTGAATAGTTAGAATCAGATTTTTTGTTGTCATAACTACGTTTCTCTTCGGAAATTCTAGTTTTAAAATTTCTAAAAGTTATATAAACTTTGTCGCAGTTGTCACTACCACATGTTAATTTATATACTCCTGATTTGTTTAATTTTGAAGATTTGGATTTGTTATTTTTAATGAGTTTGGATATATTGTAATATTCATGTCTAAAGTTTCCAAAAATGATTTAATTTTTAGGGATGGTATTCCAAAGTATGTTAGACATTTAAATTGATTATTTTTATTTTTATCAGAAGGAAATGCTTGTTCCAAAGTCTATTTTAGTATCTTTTTATTTATGATATTGTCAATTAAATTTGGATCGTAGTTATTATTGACTGCTATTTGTTTGATGATATTTAGTTCTTTATTCTAATTAATAGTATTTTAGTATTTAATGGGACTGTTAAAAGTATGTGCATCATATTATTGAAAGTTGCCTATTTATGACTGAATGGGTGGACCGAACTATTATGAATTGTAATGTCTGTATGTGATGGTTTATAGTTTATAATATTATTTTGTTCAAGTTCTACGGTACATTTGATATTGTTATGAATGAGTCAATATAAGTAATGTCTAATTGTGCCGGTGAAGCTAGCTGAAATGTCGTCCACATATCGGTGCCAGAATATAAAGTATATTGTTCAAAATGACATATAGTTTTGTTTTTGTATCATAACTGTTTATTGGTAGTTCACAGCACATCCATAGTTTACATCAATCATCTTTGGTCCTTGAATTATCGAAACTAATAAACATTTTTAGCAAAAAATCTACAGAAAAAAAACGAAAAATATTTAACTGACATCAATCATAATCCATTTTGTCCATATGCTTCGGACAAAATGACATACATATAATAGCTACAAAATTATTGGCATGATTCGCAAATGAAACGCTTAGTTCTTCTTGGAACATCAGCGCAAGAAGCGTGAGCCCAAAGCGAACATTGTAAGCATTGCAATCAGCATTCTCCGGGCTTATAACTTGAATAAAGGTCGTTACTCTAAATGCAAGTGTTTTTGCGTTTTTTCTTTGTTGGGGGAGCTTTGGGCTCATTTTTAGATTTTATTTCTAACATGTTAGGAGTACAAGTCAACACCAACGAGCTCTCGAAATTTTGGTTCACGTTTCCCTTGTCCACTAATAAAACATCCTTTTGACACCGGAGAAACCACCTCAATTATCAATAGCAGCAGCAGTTAAAACAACTTCTAGGCCGGAGTTTGTAGCTTTCCAAAAACCAGCGCCTTTAGAATTTGACTCCAAAGTGTCTAAAACATGCCTGCGAAGAGTTGCTTGAGGAACACCAAATTTTTTTGAGGCCATTAACCAGCCCATTTTTTTATTTCGAACTGCCTCGATGGCTTTCTTCATTGACTCCGTACTCCAAGATTGCCGATCAGTCGTTCGTTTACAATCACGTGGCATTTTGGTATCTGAAAAAAATACATACCTACATATAACACAAAAGCTATGGACAAAATGACATATCAGTTTTAAAACAATACAATTTGTACATAAATATACAAAGAGCTCTTTTTCTAAAAATAAGTTATCTAATTTGAAGAAAAGTATTTGAGGAATGAAACAAATGCTACATAAATAGATACAATAGCAAAAAACTTACCATTTGAAAAAAAACTTTGTCAATATGGAAAAGATTCGTAACGTGTGAATATCTGTTATCTGCTATGACACCAAGACGAATGAAATGGATGCGTTCAAAATTTTACAGATTATAGAGTGCCGCTATAGCCGCTTGGTGTCACTGTCAATTTCGTGTTAAAGTCCGCCAAATTCAAAAAACCCGCCCAAGTGATTTTGTACATATATGTCATTTTCTACCTTTGTCCCCTAAATCTTGAGACATTTTTGCAATAAAATGTTCTAAACAGAGGTCAAATTCAATATGTAATAAATTGACAGTTCCTACCTACTCTATTACATCGCCCATAATAAGGTGATGTTATTGTTTCTTCTTATTATTGTACTAGTAAAATAAGAAAACTCATGATTGTACTAGTAAAATAATAGGTTATTTCTACGGCCTGTGTTGCCGAAAGTAATATACCTAGTTATTATTATACGATTGGAGAAAAACTTTTTTTTTGCTTTTAGTATACCACAGTCAACATTTAAAGTGCTTTGGAGCTTTTATTTTTTTTACAAAGGACCCCCTGCACCAAACCAAAGGTAAATTGAGGCCCAAGCGAATTAGCTGAAAACTCTTCACGCTGTCCAGTTATTTAATGTTAATGCCAGTTGCAGGTTTTGGCTCGATAAAACCACCCTCCCTTGCAAGGAAATCTGCCTTTTCATTACCAGAAAGGCCAGGGATCCACACCAGAGTTTTCCTAATGAGGTTATTTTTTTTTGGCAGGAATTCAACTAAATCTACAGAATTTACAATTTTACCTACGAGTTTGAAGAAATTCAAGAAAACATAACAAAATTTTCGATTTTAACTGGGAATACAACTCAATATACAGTTTGAACTACATGCTTTCATTGATAACTGATGTAGGACATCATGTCCAATTCCTTTTCTTTTATTCGAATTTTAAAGAATTTTTTAATCTTAAAGAACTATCGAAAAACCAACAAATCCATATATCGATGTTTATATTTAAAAATTTTCAAAATTCATCACGAAATTCATAAAAAAACTTCTTAAATATTGCACTAATGACTTAGAGGAATGTTAATTTTATACTACAATTTACAAGAAATCACTCAAAATACACTTAATTAATTTTCTCCTATTTTCTGCGCCACTATCATTATTAAAATCAATAATAAATTTATTTTTAATTATTGCGGAAGTTCCCAGTGTTCTTCTAGTATTATTCAACTTTGAATTCACATTTTAAATTATTTTCTAGTTTTTGTTAACATTAAATGCCTATTTATCGAATTTAGGAAATGTATGGCATTAATATAGTTAATTTTAATTGTCCCCAAATTAGCTTTTGACAGTTTGTTGTCACATCTCTTCTTGTGGTTATAGAGGTGTCGCACCAATAGTAATTTTCAACTTTTAGCTCTCTTTTTAAAAAATCACTCTAACATTATCATTACTGGAATTATTATCACTCTCGATAATATCAGTTTTGTTATAAAAATAATTTAAAATACCCTAGTATTTTTCACTGTTCGGTGTTTTATATAATTAAAACTGATCTTGAAGATCAACCATTAATTTCCAGCTAATAAATCTTCAATCTATTTACTTATCATACTAAAAACTATTAATTAACGTCCTTAGCAGTAACACACTCAATTTTTCACTATTCGCCCACATACTATGCTTTGCTTTTCACACTACAAGCTCCTGTGGTTTGGTTCTCTTCAATCTTCGGACAAAATGCTGCAGCAGGTGAAGAACTTCTTTATTGTCATGAAGGTGAAGCCGGTCATCCTAAATAATTGAGGCCGGAAAATGATTAAAAACAAGATGGCATCAGGCTGTGATAATATTCCAACCTTTTTTTGTATGAGACTGTATTTCTAAATTAGCTTATCAGCTAAAAATTTTGTTCAATCTAGCTTTAAAATCTTTAACTTTCCCCGATACATGGAAGGAAGCTGAAATTATTCCCGTATTTAAATCTGGTGATCGATCTAAAATTAATAACTATCGTCCTATTTCAATTTTGTCAAATTTCTCCAAAGTCTTCGAGATGGTCCTTTATAATCGTATCTATCCTTCTGTTTGTAATCTTATATCTCCCGCGCAACATGGTTTCATGAGAAAAAGATCGACTGAAACCAATCTGAAGTGGTAGATGGACAGATGGACGTGATATATACAGATTTCTCGAAGGCATTTGACAGAATGCGATCATGGTATCTTGATTGATAAACTGAAACTGTTCGAATTTTCTCAAAATTCGCTAATGTTTTGTCAATATTACTTAGAAAGTGTTCCACAGGGATCAAATCTCGGACCTTTGTTATTTCTTTTATTTATAAATGACATTGATCGCTCTTTAGATTCAGGTAGGCTGATTTATGCAGATGACATGAAAATATTTCTTCCCATATCAAATATAGCTGATTGTTTAATATTGCAATCCAACTTAGAAAAAATATCTGACTGGTTTTCCATAAACAGACTCGCATTGAATGTTCCAAAATGTAAAAAGGTATCATACTCTAAGAAAAAAATTATGGTTAATTTTGACTATAATATAGATGGAAATGTTCTAACTCAAAATTCATCTATTAATGATCTGGGGGCTATTTGACATATTGAGACTAAAGTAGCAGAGGCAGGTTTTATGGTTTCATTGTGAGGAAGTGTCGAGGTTTTCAAAATATTGCTGTATTAAAAACACTCTACTCAACATCTGTACAAAATGGGCAAAGTTAGTGAACCTATGTGCAGAAAATGTGAACTTGATGATGAAACACCTACTCACATACTCTACTTCTACGAGAATCTACAAGAACTTAGACGGAAGCACTTTGGAGAGGAATTAATACAATCATCACAACTAGTGAAAATCCCTCCAGTCAAACTAGTGGCCTTTATAGAAGACACGAAGCTTCTGGAATGGAAGTAGATAACCTGGGAAATGGTACAAAGATTCAGTTCAAGTGCCTGGGCTGATGAGCACAACCCAAATATATGAATCAATGAATGAATGAATACTCTACTTCTCTTTTATTCGTTCCAAAATGGAAATGAAGCAGAGGAAGTTTCTAAAATATTTTGATTTTAAACTGGGCGGATCTTATCCATCAAGAGGAGTTAAAAACTTTATGAACTAGGTGAGAACAACATCGTCACCTTACTGTAGGTCTCAGGACACACTGAGATAGAAAGAAATGAAATATCTGATGAACTAGCAAAGAGAGAGGCCGAAACACCCAGGAACACAGCAAACTACTGGTCAAAAAAAATCTCGGAGTCGCTGACTAACGAAATATTAAACCTCAGCAGGGGCCAGATAAGAAAAGTGACAGGATTACTCACCGATCACTGTACTCTAAGAAAGCACATGCATGAAATTTGCATATATAGGGATGAACCACAGAGCAAGTGGTAGAGTGGTAATGTTCTCGGCTTGCATTCGCCCGCCTGACCTGCTGTGTTTTTTCAGAGATATTCTCATAGTAATAGGCGAATACTGGGTCAGTACACACCTCTCAGGCACCTACAACCATTCCTTCCACTCTCATCCCCTGCCCCAAAATCCTAATTTCTTCCAATGTTGGCTGAATAGGCTCCGGCAATCTTATAGCGCGGCTTTCTCCTCTTAAGGGTGCAGAATGAAATACTATCCTTCCTTGGGAATGAACATATCTGTCGGTTGTGCATGGAAGAGAAGGAAACAGCTTCACACATTATTTTCGAATGTGAAGACTGTCTCATTGGAGACATAGACTCCTAGAATTAGAGCGCCCAAGGGATGATTTCTCCACGAAGGATCTAGTGAAAAGACTGTTGAGCCTGACAATGGCTACTGGTCTCTTCATATAAACGGTACTACCAAGAGCACAAAAAGCCTAAAGGCGAGGTCTCGAAGCCTCTGACTGGTCGAACTAATCAATCAATCAATCAAGCATAACTATTCCTTTACTGGGTAGGTTTTTAGAATCTCACCTGTGATCAAATCAAAACCGAATGCTTTCCTTGGATTTTCAGACTCTTCTGTTGGAATATTATTCACTGGTATTGTGTTGGGTGCAAATACTTCAGCTGAGCGCTCTGCAAATAGAGCCGCTTTCTGCTTATTATCTCTAACCCACTCCTTGCTCTTTTCTTATGGGTGGGGATGCATCCTTTATTTATTTACTCTTTTTGTAGTCTATTGAATCTTCTTTTATCTTCTGTATTTCTCTTTTTAGAGTTTGGGCTCTATTGTTTAAAATCGTTTTCTCAGAGGAAGCTCTTGTTTGCTGACATCCTATAAGATGAAAAGCAATTGAATACGACTAATTGAGGTATATTTTTTTAAACTAAACAGTCTAAATTTAATGAATTTTTTCACATTGTATATCGTTATTATTTCAGGAAATTTAATTTTTCTATGCAGTTCAAATATAAAATAATAAACACATTTCTTCTCTCCTATTTAATATCTTATTTATTAATGTAAATCTTTCGGTAAATATGTTTTTATCAATATTATTAACAAATATCTTATTCGTCCTTGTTGCTAAAAACAAAAGGATTACAAAAATTGTGTCGTTTTTTAAGTGTTTAATTTTACTTGGAGCCTTGCAAATTTATTAATTCAAAATACTTCTTGTAGTTTGATAAGTATTTTTGTTTGATCCAATTGATTTTATTTATTTTTTTCTTCAAAAGTATCTAGAAGGTAAGGGGAAAGTATGTTTATAATGACATATTAATGAAATATATTTAATAAATAAAAGTTACATCTATTGTTTCACAAAACGAATATTTCAAACCGTGTAAAAAGTGGTCAAATTTTCTTGAAGAAAATATTTTTTTGAATCAAATTTTATTATTATTTGTATATATTTATATTATTTGTATGTAGCTTTGCCAACATGAACGTTTAATATTCAACTCCAAGTTTTTTAATATAATTTTTTTTTTACTATACCATGTAGGTACGTACCTAAATATTGATTTTTTAAAAATGTTTAATAATTTTGTATTAACACTGCTTTAAATATGTTTAGATTTTGCCTTGTTTTCTTACTGTAGGTAATTTTTTATGAACTAGCTTCGAAATCTCAATTTGACGTTTACAAATACGAAAAGATGCAAATTGCTAGCTTAATAAAAAATTCAAAAAGTTTCAATACTAAAAAATCTGGAAATTATTCTAAAATTTTGGAAATTATACAAAATAAAATAGCCAATAATGATCTAATACTTACCAAACCTGATGAAGTTAAAGCTACGTCTAGATTATGACGAAAACATTCAAAATTCCATTGGTTCCGAAAATATAAAAGGAATTTCTAGATATCCAACTAAAACCTTTCCAAAACAAATTATATCCAAATTAGAGAATATAAATTCTTCATTTACTGACACACAATCACCAATAAATACTATGCGGTGGGATAAAAAAACACAAACTTTTATTAGCATTGGCCTAATAAGGCATGATGACAGTCACTAAGAATAACTTGGTTTGACTTGGGACTCTGTGTATTCGGACAAAAAGTATTATTTTAATAACATCTACCCATTGCCAAATCTAGTTGATGTTATGAATCGAATTTTATAATTAAAAATACCATTTTTCATATAAACATGGTTCTGTGGAAATACGATTAGAATGAGAGTTCAAAAAATTGCAAATAAAGCAATTCGTACATTTATCTAATCAAACCATTTTTATATCCTGAGGAAAGTCAATATTTTGGTTTTGAGTTAGCTATGCATGTTTTTTTGAAAAACAGCTTGTCCGAGAACTTCTCTTTGCCAGATTTAAGGGGATTTCCAGTCGAGGCTCAAGGCCTAGGAACTGGAACTGAACTCCTTTCCTGGCAAGTCGGTCCACTACTTTGTTACCCAAAAATGACCGGAGTGATCCGAAATCCAAACCAAGACAACCTTATTGATTTCACCCAGTTGGTTTAGAAGTACTCTAGTATTCCAAATCAGTTTTAAATTGCAACTGATGAAGCACAGTGCCGTTATTGCAGCCTGGCTGTAGGAAAATATTTTTATTGACCTGTTAGAGTAACCGCTCTTCAGCATCCACCACCCAACGCAAAGGTGAATGGACATGGTTTCCAAGACTTTCTACAAGTTCAGCCTATGGTCGGCCTCATCAGGCGCCGATCCATTTTGGATCCATCTGTAAACCAGCTCATGAACGCCACAAGTAGAGGATAATACCCATATAAAGTTTGCTTTTGCGGTAGTTATTAGTAGTCGTAGTAGTTTGTAATGATCATCGAAATTTTGGTATATTTGAAAATACCACGAACAAACAAAAGGGTCGTAACTTTCTTATAGTGTCTGTTTTCTCAAAGAGATTAAAGTGCCGTCAATAAGGTGTAAAAATGATGGTGATACATTTCGTTATAGACAATTTATTTGAGTACGAAGCTTATTACAACTGCCCTGATGAATCTAGACAAGCAGTTGTCAGTAGCAAATTGTTCTTGGTCCACAAACTGAAGAAAAAATGGCCAGTGAATAATTTCCAGAATTATTTTAACTGTTCAAAAAAAAGTCAGTAGTCTCTGGATTTTTAGGGGATAAGAAAGTTGAAAATTCCAAGAGCTAGTTGAAAACATAGCTTTCGATAAATCTATCGAAATTTCATATTCTTTTATCAAATTGAAAATTCGTGTTGACCTATGATAATCTATGGGATTAGATATCGAATTCTAGTGCACTGTACATGATGACTTATAGCGTTGAGTGATAAATATAAGAAGAGACGCAGCCTCGTAAACTATTTTGTGCCGAAAGAATTACATGGGGGATCAGATTAAATTAGTGTATTAGATATGGCCACAACTACAGATTATGCAGAAACGTTATTATTAAAAGAAAATGAACAATTAGAGTCCACTGTGGAAGAAGAAGTTAGACCGATCTCTTTAGAAAGCACAACCGAAGCATATGTTGCTGCCTTTGTTGCTCATAAAATGCTTAAACTTTCGGAGTGTTCTAGAAGTTTTTAAAAAAACCTTCAATTGAGTACTATAAAGTGTTTAGTTTATTATTGAAACAATTTTTTATTTGCTTTGAATAGCTCAAAATTGAGAAGGATTTAGAAAAAATATATGTTTGCATTTGAATCCATATTTAAAATGTTCTCAGTTTTGTACAGATCATAAAAAACATTTTTTGGGAATCTGAAAAATTCCAAAAGACCAAAACTAATGAAAAACATAGAAAAGTTAGGATATTGGAAAACTACTAGGAGTTTTTCGTTTATTTTTACCATGTTTTCTTTAACCAAATTAATTGTTTCAGCCCTTACTACGTGGAATTTTTCGTAATTATTAAATAAAATTAATAAATAACAAATTCCACAACAGAAAATAACATATTACTCGACCAGTTTCACAAATAACATTTACATCGTCAAGAGTAAATTTACTGTGAAAAATAACAAGTATTTTCCACTCAACGGCTAAATAAAGTATTAAAGAAAATCAATAAATAACAAATTCCACAGCAGAAATACAGATACATTCAAATACAATCGGAACATAGGGATTTAGTGAATTCGCCGATCTAAATAGTCCACCAACAAAACATTTCTATAAGTTCACTTCAATGAATATCAAGTATTGATCTGGGCAGCTGGATTCAGAATTACTGTAAAAAAGTCCGCCCCTTCCCCTTCCAAAATTTGTTAGTTATGTGCGAGGTGTGTCCGAAGTGCGAACTGCGATTTAGTATTGAATAATTATTTGAGGGGGGTAGTAAACGTCGCTACATATTGAAACAATATGCTTACGTTTTATGTTGTTAAAATCGAAAATTAATTGTTAAATTCTCTTTAACAATTAATGTTTCGAGTTAAGATAATATGTTTTGATTTCTTTTGGCCATAACGGCCATAAGTTATGGGATGGAACACTCTCACCGATCGACTGACTGTCTGACGCTAATTAAGGACCGCCCACAGTTGAGAATACGGAGTGGTGGGAATTGAACGATATGTTATAGGTGTCCAAATAAACAATTGTAATAATCATGTTTTTAATCTGTTGAAGCTGGATGTTGATCGACTAGATCAAAAGCAGTTCTAATACAATGCTTAAAATCCCTATGTTCCATTTGTGTTTGAATGTATCTGTATAACATATATTGCATGGCCGGTTTCACAAGTAACATTTGCATCGTCAGAAGTAAATTTACTTCACTATTATTTCTCACTTCACGATTTAACTCGCACTGACTTAGCCCAGTTCACAAGTACAAATCCGTGATAAAGAGTGATAAAGCTTCTAAAAATATGAGCGATAGCTCATTGGATTTGGAATTATGTCTAGAAAAATGTATTTGAAGGATTTTCCATCACGAAAAAAATTGCAAAAGTTTGTAAATTTTTAAAACTGCCCTCTTTTAAAAGAAATAAATTTCACAAAACAACAGTAGAGCCACCCGAAACCAGCGAACGTGTCGATACGAGGCGAGGTGGGGGCAAGAGCAATGAATAGTTCGATGTTTAAACACCGCGTCGCCTGAATACAGTACCAATTTTAATGAATAGTGGGGGATACGCTAGAATCTACATTAGGCACAAAATTTTACATTGCGTTGCGTCTCTTCTTATATTTTTCACTCAACGCTTACAGTCTCCATGGCAGTAGGGCTAATACAATCAAATATACTCCTGAGAAACCCTCCTTTCACCACACTGATTTTAGGTTCTTCCTAACTAAGTAATTCCTAGACTAGGAAATGCCTAAATCCGATACTTACCTAAATCGGATTCCACCAACCTACAAAATCTTTAGATAAGAAATACCTAACTAAACATTGGATTTATTTTTGCGTATAGTTGGTATTACTGCATAAACCGAATGGGTGGAGATCATACCGTAACACATAATGATAGAAGAAAGTGAGAAAATAAGAAAAATAGCTCAAGATTTTTCAAATTTATGGCGCGCAGTGCAGGAATCTCAACTTTCTGCCTTTGTAGTGTAATATACTATATGTCAACCATTTATCGTGAAAAATACTTTTAACTTGAAAAATAAAAATTCGTAAATATTATCTTACGAAGCACAAATAAATAATAGAATAATTAAATAAATTTAAAAAATTAGTCACAAATATTATTTTACCAGCCAAACATATCAGTTTGTAGGATAATCATACTACTAGGCTTTTCGAAGAAACGAGTATGATACTGTGCTATTGTTATTGGATTAAGGACTACCTGCTGTGGGTTTTGGTCTTAAATCAATCATGTTGGCATAAGTCAAAACGAAATATCTTGGAACGAAGTATACCTGATTCAAACAGAGGCAGGCACAAAAAATAGGCTCGGCTGTTTCATCATCTTCCAGACAAATACGGCTACTATACGGGTGTCCAGAAACTCTCCTGCCAAACGGAAACTACAGTTACTTGAGGTGATGTTAAGTCGATTTAGCTCAATTTACCTTAATCCGAAAATGCTTCCTAAGGGAGCTACAGCCCTTTGAAGAAGACGTCCTCATATGAGTTTTCTTCAAATTATTCAAAAATACCGTTACTTAAAATATTCAAACTTGGTATAATCAATAAACAGTTACAAACCAGTCGTTCGCTGTAAATAAATTTTTTTCAGATCTATCACAAGCGTGTCAGTCGGGGGGACCAACAGGTATTTTTATTAAAAAAAATTTATTTTCAAGTTTTTTATGTATCCGACACCGAATTTAGAAAATTCAAGATAATTTTCATAAAAAAGTTCTCTTCTTTCAAATCGATATCAGGAACCGTTTTCGAGAAGAATAAATTTAAACTTTTTGTGTTTCTTACATAAAATCATGTTGGATTATAAAATTGTATCTGTAATATCAAGTTGGCTTTGGAAAATCAACAAAATCTGACAATGTGTCAAATTATTTTGATTCTACTCAGTTATTATTGTTATTGTGTGTGAAAGGTAAAGAATAATAGTTAATTTGATCAAAATGGTTTATTTTTCGAATGAAGAATATGCTGATATGCATTTAGTTTATGGGGAAGTACAATGTAACGCATCCTGCTCGCGCAACATTTGTAGCCGTACACCAAAGATTAAGAGAAAGTGGCTCAGTAGTACCTAAAAGTACTGAAACTGGTAGACGACCTGATGTGACAATGGAATACGAAGACGATATTTTGATTGAAATCGAAAATAATCCTGAGGTTAGCACCAGAAGACTCGCTGCTATGTATCCTGACATTTCCAAGTCTTCCATATGGAATATTATTCATAAGGAAAACCTTCATCCTTTCCATTTTCAAAAAGTTAATGCCATGGTAGATGGTAATTTCCCTGCCCGCATAGATTTTTCAAAGTGGTTGCGGAACAAAAAAAATCAGGATCCTAATTTATTTTCCAATATTTTATTTTGCGATGAATCTACGTTTACCAGAGACGGAATTTTTAATTTACATAATGCACATCATTATGCCTACATTGGATAATCCTCATGCAACAGAAGAGAAAAAGCACCAGCAAAGATTTAGTATAAATGTTTGGATAGGTGTAATCGGTAATCAGCTTCTGGGACCCGTAGAGCTTCCTAGCCGTTTAACAGGACAAGAATATCTTAATTTCCTACAAAATGTTTTACCTGATTTAATAGATGAGGTTCCCCTCATCATTCGAAATAATTTATGGTTCATGCACGACGGCTGCCCAGCTCATTTCAGTAGAGAGGTTCGTCAATATCTCGACAATAACTATCACGATAAATGGATTGGAAAAGGTGGTCCATTTAATTGGTCCCCAAGATCTCCATATTTAAACCTCTGTGATTTTTGTATTTGGGGTTATTTAAAATCATTAGTCTATGCTGTTCCAATAGAAACCCGTAATCAGCTGTGGCAAAGAATTCAAAACGCTTGTAATGAAATTAGAAATAATGCAGGAATTTTTGCAAAAATTAGACGATCTTTAGAGAAAAGAATAAATTTGTGTATTGAGACAAACGGTCGTCATGTAGAGCATCTGTTGTAAAATTAATTCTCTTATTTCTGTTGGTAATTATCTCTAACTTTGTTTTTTTTAATGTTGATTGTTGTTTCATACCCTCACGAAATAAAATTAATTTAAAATTTCCCAAAACAATGTAAGCAATTTAATACTTACGACTTTTGTTACCAGTATCTGTACAATTTGTTGATTTTTCAAAGCCAACTTTATATTACAGATACAATTTTATAATCCAACATGATTTTATGTAAGAAACACAAAAAGTTTAAATTTATTTTTCTCGAAAACGGTTCATGATATCGATTTGAAAGAAGAGAACATTTTTTATGAAAATTATCTTGAATTTTCCCCCCGACTGACACGCTTGTGATGGATCTGAAAAAAATTTATTTACAGCGAACGACTGGTTTGTAACTGTTTATTGATTATACCAAGTTTGAATATTTTAAGTAACGGTATTTTTGAATAATTTGAAGAAAACTCATATGAGGACGTCTTCTTCAAAGGGCTGTAGCTCCCTTAGGAAGCATTTTCGGATTAAGGTAATTTGAGCTAAATCGACTTAACATCACCTCTAGTAACTGTAGTTTCCGTTTGGCAGGAGAGTTTCTGGACACTCTGTATGATGTGACAGTGCCCTGTTAAAAGGCGAGCTAGACAATGTAGGTCATAACTGTTTTAGTCTAGTCTAGACATTAGTTTCGAGACATTCTTCGAACGATGTATAAAAGCCATTGAATGAACTAATCCCGGTAAATTATGCAAGAAGTCTAAACCTGTTCTTGCTTGACTGAAGGAACTACTAGTCTCTGAGACTCTCTTCGGGAACTGAGAAGAAGAAGGAGGTCCAATAAATATTTTAAATCAGTTCTACATATATATATATATATAATGGTTCTAGTTTTATGTGTAGAGAATGAATAAAAAAATTGACGGTGTGGTAATAAAAAATAATAATTCTAGTTCTGATTATGTTTGAATTAATATTGTTTGGTTTTCTTTTATTTTTGAAAGTAATTAATTTGTTTATAAACATTACTAATTAAACATGTTTAATCTATATTAATCCGTTTTTGTTTTTAATGAAATATTATAAATTATCAGATGCAACTTCCTTTTTATTAGAATTATTTTATCAACGTTATAGTGAAAATGTTCTTTGCAATTTTGATCATCCTTTTCGTAATTTTATTGTATTTAACAATGCGAAAACCTCGGAACTTTCCACCAGGTAAGAAAAAATCCATAATTTTCCAAAAAATACTAATTAATAATATAAATTTAGAAAAATCGAGAGCTGAATACTAAAAAATGTATTGAAAGAAGAATATTTTCGCTATTTCCAGTTTTACAACGTGATTATTTTAAATAAGTCTTTATTTTCTAAACACTTGGTATTTTAGGTCCTAGTGAAAATTATTTGCTTGCTGTTTCCTTACATCTCAGAAATGCAAAGAAGCAAATTGGGCTAAAAGAGAACTTTTAAATACCTACCAAAAAAAAACCAGTGGTCAAAATTCATTTGAAAATACTTTTTAGGTCCAAGATGGTATCCGATACTGGGCAATTTCCAAACTTTAAGAAATTTATCAAAATCTGAAGGTGGACAGCATAAGGCTTTTGCAAAATTGTCGAAAATTTATAATTCTAATGTCATAGGATTAAAATTGGGAACAGAAAAACTGGTCGTCGTGTCTTCGTATGATTTGGTAAAAGAAGTAGCTTATGGACATGAATTCAACGGTAGACCAAGAAACTTTTTCTTGAAGCTTCGGTCTATGGGTACGAGAAAAGGTTAGTATTCTGTTTTTATTTTAACATAAGTGAATTAGATTCCCCAGTTTTTCGATGATCATTTGAGAATAATGTGAGGCTAACGAAAGGTGTCTACCTATAGAAAAACGGAATGTATGTATGTATATTGGGGTGACATTTACTGAGACTTAGATATTAGTAGCTCCTTTAGACCTATATCCCGGAGGAATTTTAGTAAATCTGCAGGCTTTAGTTTAGCAAAGTGTCCCTCTCCTATTCAGTAGTCTCCTAGGTGTTGTGCCATAGGATTCTGAATTGCTATGCAATCCGCAAGTATGTGGATGGAGGTTTTTTCTTCCATGCCACAGAATCTACATTCTTCTTCCTCCACTATTTTGACCTTTTTAAGGTGCCCATTAAGGCGACAGTATCCTGTTAGGACACCTGTTAAAACTCATAGTGCAGTTTTACTCTTTTATTTAGGCATTCATTTGTTCTCAACTGGTTGTATCTTCGATTGTCTAAGCCCTACTAGATCTTCCTAATGGTCAGATCTTCTCTTTTTTTCGGCTTTGCCTATTTTTTCCAAGATTACATTGGAGCTGATACCGCAAAAGGTTTCCGGCCCCCACAAGAATGTTTCAGCCCCCCTCTTTGTCAGTTCATCTTCTATTTCATATCCTTCCATTCCAGTATAGAAAAATTATGGATGGTCTGTGGAGTAGAATCTAACCACGAAATTTTCAAACTTTTTCAGTTTTGCGTTTATAAGCATGCTGATGTGGCTGGAGAGCCTAATATAATTGTCAATAGCTATCTCCATCGTTTCAAGCACAAACGATCTTAGGCTGATGGGTCTGAAGAATTTTGGAATTTTCCAACTTTTGGAATAAAAGTGTAGCCCAGTAGATAATTCCAGTTAAATGTTGTAGATTTTCGTCTTGTCCTTGTTGGTGCAGTGCTGAGAAAATCCTGTCGTCTCCTGGTGCCTTAAAATAGGTATAGAAAGGTGTGCATAGCCCATGTTTTTCATAACTACATATGTGCCTACCCACCAGCCATGGGCTGTTATCAGTGTAATGTTGTTCTGATTGGTTGTGTTCAATCAAATGACCTCAAATTAACTGATTTCATTGGATATCTACTAGAACAAAAAATGTTCAGTAAAATTCACTAGATTATCTGCTTTCAATGGCTGTGAAACACAAACCAAATGAGACAATCTGCTCAAATTTTGACAGTAGTCTATAAATAGATATCAGCGCTGACTTCATAGTTATTGTGCGGGGAATTCAAAAAGTTAATGTTCTTATATTTCAAAAAGGAATATTAATTTTGCAGGTATCGTCGGTACTGATGGAGAACACTGGAAAATACAGAGACACTTTGTGGTCACCCACCTTCGATCTCTCGGCTTTGGCCTCAAAACTATGGATGACATGGTCCGAGAAGAAGTTATCGATATACTGTCGATTTTAAAACAAAGTGACGAGGATGAAATTAAAATCGTACCAATCATATCTGTATCTGTGTTAAACGTTTTATGGAGATCGTTAACTGGTAAGTACTTGAAATAAACATATTTCAAACGCCTCAATATTTATCTTTCAAGTAATCCCAATGTTCAGTTTTCGTTGAATATCCTTTCTATTTATTTTATCACATCGGTTTTTTACTTATACTGAGGATATATAAAATTCAACAAATAATGTTTATTTGTAGGGTCTAGATTAGATCGTAACGATCCAGGTCTACAGTTTTTGTTAGATTTATTGGATAAAAGAGCTCTAGCTTTCAATATGGCTGGAGGAGTGTTGAATACATTCCCTTGGTTAAGATTTATAGCTCCAGAAATGTCCGGTTATAACTTAATTGTAGAATTAAATAAAGAACTTAAAGTTTTATTAATGAAAACAATAAACGAACATTATGAATCCTGGATAGAAGGAAGGGACGATGATTTGATATATTCTTTCATATCGGAAATGAAAAAAAGTGATGAAAAAACAACTACATTCACAGGTAAATTATTGCTTTAAATTACTATTATTTTATTATGATTATGATTATTTTGTTGAGACATCCTTTAATTATTGCCTAATTGTAGAAGAACAATTGTTGATGGTATGTCTGGATATATTCATAGCTGGTTCTCAGACAACAAGTAATACGTTAGATTTCGCCATTTTGATGATGATCTTATACCCCGAGGTACAAGAAAAAGTAAGAAACATCTTAAATGAAGCTTTCGATAAAACGGAAGATATCAGTTTTAGCTGCAGAGCAAGGTAATATTTTAAATTATTATCTTTTTATACGTCCACTTTTATTTGTCGTACTTTCTCTTCAAATCAGGGTACCTTACATAGAAGCAGTCATTTGCGAAGTACAAAGATACTGCCACGTCATTCCTGTCAGTGGACCAAAACGAACTGTCAAAGATGCTCTTTTGGGAGGCTATAGTATACCGAAGGTATGTACTTAAAATGTTTGAACAGTAATTGTCCACATGTATTATAATCATATATTAGGTACATGATCGTTTATAAACATGATTAAACGAGTTTTGTAGTCTTGTTGGACCTCATGTGGGATATACAAAGTTTTATCTACAACCAAAAAATCAGAAAATATTGTTTTAATTTTCTTTAAACTTTTAACTAAAACATTGTAACATGTATGTATAAAAATGTTATAACTAAACAGTTGCAGATAAAATAATATACATTTAATTCATGAAATAATGACAATTTTCCACGGGCTGTGGTATGATTACCACACATCCATTAATCATTAAAGGACCTGCTCTATTTAAACAAATATTTCAAAAGTTTTAGTAACGTATATAGTTGCTATCTAAGAAAAAGGCAGAGAAAAAAAAGAAAAAGTTAAACATAAAGTGAAACTAGAGGCAAATTGAAAAAGGAGGAGAAAATGGAACAGGAAATATAAAGAGAAAAGAGGAAGGAAAATGGAAAGAAAAACGAAAATAAAAAAATAAGGAAGAAAAATAGGAATAGGATAGAAAAATAAAATAAGAAAGGAGAACAAGAAAGAGTTAAGGATGACGAGGAAGGAATAAATAAAAGAATAGAAGAATAATTTGAAATTTTTATCATTAATTTGACTAATTATTGTTGGGAGAAATAGATCTAGGGAAATAAATAAAGAGTAAAAGGGAGAATAGCATTGAGAAAGCCTGACGGGAAATATTCCGATAATGAGAGTGCGAAGTTTATTTTCCTGGAAGTAGCACAGCACTACAATGCCTAGGCAGATTTGTGGTAACTGAAGGCTAAAATGGGCTATGAAAACCTTTCTACCGTTCAATGCACTAGGAGCAGACGTAATTTTCCCATGCTCCAACAAGGACAGGACGAAATTCTACCACATTTGGCAGGAATTAATCGAAGCTGCTTGGGACTAGGTTATATGTCAGAAGCATGGAGAAAGGCAATAGCCACCTTCATTCCAAAAGCTAGAAAAAGGGACACAACAAACCCCAAATCCTTCAAACCAATTAGCCTAACATCGTTTGAAATAAAAAAGAAAGGGGTTGAAACACCCTATTAGAGTTTCGGCCTTTTGCGTTATCAGCTCCGATGTAATATTGGAAAAATCAGAAACACCGAAAAAAGGAAAAGATCTGACCATTGGAAAGATCTAGTATGGCTAAGACAATCAAAGATACTCCTGAGAAACTGCAGCGGAAACAAATTAATGTCGAAGCCAGAGTAAGACTTCACTAAGAGTTTCGACAGGTGTCCTGAAGGAACTCTGCCTCTTGAATGGGCTCCTCAAACAGTTGAAACTAGTGGAGTAAGAAAAATGTAAATTATGTGGAATTGAAGAAGAAATCTCCATTCACATACATGCTTATGCATAGCTATACAGAATCCTTGGTCACAACAACTAGATGACTACTGGATAAAAGAGGGACACTTACCTAAACTGAAGCCTGCGGGTATCTTGAAATTCCTTCAGGAAATAGGTTTAAAGGAACAATTAGTCTCTGAGACTTTCCTCGGAATACATACCTACATACAAGAGGGGGAAATACATAAAGTGGATGCTAGAGAAAGAATGAGATCGAGGAAGAGAATGAGAAGGTGAAAACAAGAGACAAAAAGAAAGAGGAATAAAAATTATTAGATTTAGGTAGCGGAACCACGTCAGTGTTTTTGTTACATTTATGTTGTGGAAAATATTCGCCCACAATCACGACTAAGTAAACATAATTTCATTGTAGCATTTTATGTTTTTATCTTAGATTTAATCTAAGGTTATTATTGTAAACATTTCTGGGGAATAATCGTCACCAATTACGACGCACTAGACAATGTTTTAGTGCTTTTTCATTGTGAGCCGGTAGTGACTAGGCACCAATCGGTATTTACTGTAAACCTTTTGTCAATATTTTTAGTATTGTTTACGCTGGAGCTCAGAGTGGTATTATTTGTTCTTATTTAGAAGCAAATACTTAAGTGCTTCCTTTTTGTGAACTGTATTTACGTTTAATGAGTTTCTGTATGGTACAACGAAGTAAATATCTTTGAAACTACAGAGTGAAAAATGGGATTGTCAGTTAAATTCTAAATTTAAATTTAATTCTCAAAAACTTTTTATATAACGAAAAAATATTGTTTTATTTATTAAAAAACATCATTTTCAGGATACAACCTTGCTATTCAGTTTTTATTCCATAAATAATGATGAGTGTTATTGGAAAGATCCAGAAGTGTTTAGACCAGAGAGGTTTTTGAACGAAGAAGGCAAACTATTCATTCCAGAACGGTTTGCACCATATGGATTTGGTAAAAATATTTACATAACTTTTCTGTAGTATTAATTGTATATAACGTGCGCGATACAAAATTAATTTTATATCATACTAGTTTGATTGAGTGTTTATTGCTTATCTACTACATAATGTGGTATGCATGGACATAAGACACAAAAAACATTAATAAGTTTGATATCCAGCAAAACTTTTTCTAACCAATAAATAAAGAAATCAAATTCATTGTTGCAACCCATACTACGTGGAATCTCTCCATCATTATTAAACAAAATCAATAAATAACAAATTCTACAAGTTGGGAATTTTGGAACCATTGGCGCTACTCGACAATGAAAACAGTTTACACTACCACTACACCTACACTAACACTTTACACTATCTTACGCGCCTTTCCATAACCAAGTTATCTTCTTCAGAGACTAAAGGTAATACCAGTTAATACTGGTGTTGGTATAGTGGTAGTGTAAACATTGATCAGGGAACAAATTCGACAACAAAAACAACATAAATATATAAGGTACTCGACCGGTTTCAAAAATAACATTTACGTTGTCCAGGAGTAAATTATAGAATTTTATATAAATAAACATTATACCTAATTTCGATATGTAACCTATAATATGTCATATTAAGATATATCATGATTCAAGATATGTAAATGTACATTTATATACCATCCAAAAGACAATCTAACAATGGAAAATATAGAGTAGGTATTCATTTTTTAATTTTTAATGATTCTAAGAAATTAAGTCTGTGATAATTTTAACAACCATGTAAAACTTGAATGGTATTATTTAATGTAGGGTGATGTAAGTGTTTTGCATAATTTGACTTAATTGGATGTTTAGCAACTACGATGTTCACTATATCTTATTTAAATATTTCTTTGTGTTTCTCCGATTTAAACTGAATTACAATGAGAACATTTGATCTTATATACACCTGATTTTTATTAATAAGTTAATTTCTCTTTAGTAATATTTTTATGAGTACGGATTGCAATAATATCCTTTGAATCATATTATGCATATTATCCATGTCATATTGCAATTTGTTTGATCATTTTAATTTCTCTTTCAAAATTTTCTGAACACATTGGAATTAGAAAAGCTTTGTGTACTTATTATTAAGTAATATGCTGCTAGTTTGTGAGACATAGGGTTGTGTTGGATGGTCTTTTAGATAGCGTATAAAAGTGTCCGATATCTTAATATGACATATCCTAGGTTACATATCAAAATAAGGTGTCTTAGTTACTACAATCCCTATAATTTACTCCTGACGATGTAAATGTTATTTATGAAACCGGTCGAGTAATATATGTTATTTTTCTGTTTTGGAATTAGTTATTTATTGGTTTTATTCGATAAATGAAGATATAATCAAATGAAAACAGTTTCCTGTAAAATTGTCGTAATTAGTAAAGCGCGTTACCAATAGATATCGAATAAAAGTTTTTTACTATTAACGCCATACAAAGTTCTCAAAAACGTGACCGTTCACTTAGAAGAAACAACTACTATCGGGCTATATGCCCCGACAGACATTGAATTACACTTCTAAGTTAAACGAGGTTTAATAAATTACTAAATAACTAAATACGACAATTTTACAGGAAACTAATAATCTATTGATAGTACAAATCGACGTTTGTGTCAATTAGACTTTTGTCTTGCGGTTGGAGGTGAAGATGTCGCTATTATCACGACTTTATCATCTCCTTTACTGGAGTATATGTATTGATTGTGATTTCTGCATCGTCTTTAGTCTGGGATTAAGCTCACAAAGCTCTCAGACGAAGAATATCTACCTTGTACTGATGAGACGCAAATTCGCCGAAACCGGTCTACAAGTGATATTGTCCCTTCTGATTGCAAACCAGAATGATTAGTTAAATCTTGTAGAGTATACCGACCCCGTTCAACTTAGAAGTTCAATGTCTGTTTTTGAAAAATATTTTTCAAAACTTTGTTGTAAAGCGTTAGAATAATATATTTATTCTTCGATAACTATTGGTAACACGCTTTACTAAATACGACAATGTTACAGGAAACTGATTCATAAAAACATCTATTTCAAGCTATCAAATTTTAAAAAACTTCTATTTTGAACAAGAATATTTTTGAAAACTACAATTTTAAACTAAAATGGTTAGGTTATTTCTGAATATTCGGAATTTTCAACTGATATCATCTATGATAGTAATATGCTATTTCATAAACTTAAAATTATATAATCAAGTCATCAAATTTTATCAAGCCTCATCTATTCAATTTTTAAAATTATATTGTTTTCATTTATTTAGTATTAACAAGTTTTTGTATTATATTACTTGCGCATACCTTTTCAAAAATAATAAACTTATTAATATTAGGTTAGGTGCGTCTTAGTGACATACAAAAAATAAAGGTATTGGTGATGATTGGGTACGGTTATAAAATTCTTAAACAACCCGAAGTGTGTCATTTGTTGATTGACAAATATTCAAATCTACAACAAGTACACTTTTATTAAATCGAAAGTGTCAAGGACCCATCTAAAACATAGAGACCCAGAACCATACTTGACATAGACAAACAGGATGTGATGTTGACTTGTTTGTTTGTTATCTTATGAGTGAAGTATCAATAAAAATTAATAGCTTGTGGATTCTTTTGTAAAAGAGCTGTGGCGCAACAAGAAATGTACTTGATTCAACAGACTTTTAGTTTCTCTCGTTGGTCCAGCGCTGGTTTCGCAGTACTTTCTTTTTAATTTATTAATTTCCTGTCGATCATAAATTTTTTAACTTTTTCCAAGAAATCTAAATTTTTATGTTTAACCGATTATTTCGAAACTCGATGGTACGATTTAAAAAAAAGTATTCGTTTGTGGAGGTCAAGATTGGATACAAAAAATGTCGCATAGCAGATATTAGGAAAAACCCTCCTTAGCCACTAAAGCCTTTCAAAACTGGTGAAAAAACTTATAAAAACGCAGAACAGTAACGTTTTTGTATACAGGGCACCATAACTTACTTTATAAATAACACATTATTATTAAACGTATTTTATTCACATCAAAGTATGACATTTTTTTCAATAATCCATTTTTAAAATTTGACAAACAGCTAGAAATATGGATCACCAAATATAGCTCCATAATAGTAAAGGTGTACATCTCCATATTAATATAAAATCTGTGAGTCCCTCTTAAGCTCGATGAAGTACTTTTGATACTTTCTTCAAATCATTAAGTAGTCGCAGATTTTTCCATTATGGAGATGCCTCCAAAATCCATTCGGTTCCTCCAACAACTCTCTCCATCGAAATTCTAATTATCGTAGAAGTATAAAACAACAAATATAACTCCATAGTGAAACTGTGCAACTCCATTTTAATATAAAATCTGTGAGTCTTTCTTAAGTCCGATGAGAGCTCTTCTTCTAATCTATATTGATTTTGTATTGGATACTACAGTACAGTTTATGTATTTGTAGGTACTTCTGATGCTCTTTAGAATCACTTAGTCCTCAGCCCTCAAATCCATTCGGTTCCAACCAAATTCTATGTATCCAGCAGGAGTGAACATTCACTGAGACCTAAGGGATCTATTGTGCCCCTTTTTCTACTCAGTTCCTGGGGAAAGTCTCAAAGGCTAGTAGTTCCTTCATTACTATTCCTTGGAGGACATTTAGGATATACGCAGGCCTTAGTTTAGTTAAGTCTACCTCCTTTATCTAGGAGTTGTGCCCTAGGAATCTGTATTGCTATGTATTCTGCAGGTATATGAATGGAGGGTTTTTCTTGCATTCTCCTTTCTCTACTAGTTTGAGGTTTCCATTCAAGCGGCAATGTCTGGTTAGGACTTCTGTCAAATCTCTCAGTGCAATCTTAATCTGGCTTAGGCATTCTATTCTTAGCTGGTTGTAGTTTTTTAGAAGTATTTTTGATTGTCTTAACCCCAGTAGATCTTTCCAATGGTCAGATCTTCTCGTTGTTTCGACGTTACATATCTCTTCCAATATTACATTGCTGGCTGGCTGTAACCGGAAATGAGAAAAAAACCGGAAGACTTTTTATAATGAATATGAGCATTATTTTCACTTGTTTACAGCTGCCAAATTCCATATTTGTCATGAGATATTGGACTATCAAAACGTCGTGGGAGATCGTGTATCCTAGAAAAAACAGCAATTCAATATCACTGCTTGATTTTTTAAAACTTTTTCCCAAAAATCGAATTTTACAAATTAAATTGTTATCGACCATCGAATACTTTCCAGAATTACAGTAGTAGGGGAGACTGGGAAAGGGAGACAAGTTAAGATCTCTTACTATATCTCATTTCCATAAAACTGAATATTAAAAACGTTTAAAATGTAATTTTTTAGGTTTACGGCGGTGCATTGGTGAAGTATTGGCAAGAACCGGCATATTTACAATATTTAGTGAGATTCTAAGGAATTATATTATCATGGAACCATCAGGATCGGAAAAACCTACTGAACTGTTCGTCTCAGGAATTACATTAGTTCCAAAGCAGTACAGAGCTAAATTCATCAGAATATCTCACTGAACTAGATTATCATTTTTTATTCGTGTTAACTTAAGTTCTAGACTGTCATTAAATTTTCTGAAAAATGGAAAGATATTTAGGTAGAAAATATTGAAAAATTCATACAAATGGCAATTTTCGATACTGGCATAGAATTTGAGTTTATGTTATAAGTAAACTGTTTCTAAAGTCAATGTGAAAAGAGAGATTTTCAATCCCGTTGATAGCATATATGCCAAGTGGCGTGCATATAACTTTTATAATTTATTAGGTTCCCGCGTTAGATCATCTCGAACTGTCATTTTAAGTGGTCTCCAAAATGCCATACTAATTAATTACCAATAAATTATATTCTTAAATCTTACTGGTCGTTCAGCAAATAGTTATAATAAAAACAAACCTAAACCTTAACACACGAAGTCACTGGCGAGAATAAATACTGCTGTAAATTATTTTAACGACATAGTGGATTATATAAATAACGAACCGATTTAGTTGGTACCAATGTAAAATACTGTAATTGGGTCACTTTAGTTCTTCTTTTGCTTTAGCAGCCATGTTGGCATGTTGACGGCTCTTTAAAATTTCCTTAAGTACAGTAATATACCTACATGAAGTTGTTTTAATTAATTATTTTATCCAGCAAATTTAAACGCCTTATCTCAATGATAACTAATAAATTTATATTTTTGTATTTTTTAAAAATATAATATTTCCAAACTTGCTTTCTAAGAATATCACGTACTAACAGTTTTTTAAAGTAAGGAAAACATTTGCATGTATATGAGCTAGGCAATTTTAGAAAATATATTTGACAACCTTGCCTTTTTCTCATGTCTTTACATTGACTTTGGAAAAAGTTTACCATAATAGGTATTTCATCCTTATTTTTTAAGTTCTTAAATACAACAACAGTGAGCCATATTTTATCAAAGTGATTTCAGTTTAATTGAATTTTGAGTACAACATTTTCTGTTTAACCTATTATCACGTACCTATTAATCATTTTAGGAAATCTAAAACTTTATTGATAGTCATAACTATTGAAATATTTTTTTTATTTATATTGTTCGATATATATACGTTTTTCAAAAACGTATCATGTTTTATTTAACCAAACAAATCCATTAGTACAAGAGTGACTTGAATAGAATAGAAAAAGTTGAACTATGTTGATGGTGCTTTGATCGAAATGCGTATGAACTAAACTAATGAAGACAAACAGTCTTCCAATATATTCCATCAATTAAAATTAGTTGGGTACCAAAACTAAGCCTATAAAAAATATTCATCATATCATGGACGACTCATTTCAGTCAATAACAATTTCTTTCCAATCCTGTCGATATTAACTGATTCACGAAAAATATGTTATGTTATTATTTGCGCAATGCTCCATTCGGAGCACGCGAGGTGCGGTTGTGCTCATAAAAAAGTCATACAAGATGATTACTATGGAAATCGGCTTCATATCTATTGTAATTTCAAAAGAAATTCATAAAAGCAGCACAGAAAGTCAAGTGTTTCAATATAATGTTATTCTGATTGGTTGTGTTCAATCAGATGACCTCAGATTTACTAATTTCATTGGATATTTTCTGTATGTTCGTTGAAAGTGTCAGGCAGGCATATACTGGTATATCCACCATTTGGATAATAGTGTCATACCATAATATCCTCATTTGGATAATAGTGTTATACCACTTGGATATCCATGTAAAAATAATTTAATGATATATCTTTCGAACCTAAGTGCTTTATTAACATTTTTAATATAAAAAATACAAATAGAACGTAACATTGATAAACCGCATAAATAATGTTCATTTGTGGTATTCTTGGAAGTGTTCCGCACAACATCGCCATGGCTTATTTGGACACTCAATGCAAATGTTCCTTGTGAGTTTCCTTTCGTTATGTTTTCGGCAAATAGCGCAGATTATTCGCAATGCCCGCTTTTTTCCCACTTCCTTTGGCAAGTTAACCATAACATGTCCTTTCTGTGTTCTATTTGAAGTCGAAGGTCGATTATCGCTTGACAAAGTATCCGCCATGTTGCGATATCCTTCACTGTATTTGTGCAAAATACCATTGCAGCACAATCTTATGTAGTCTTACATTGAAATAAGGAAATCCTCTTTAGCGTTACAGTACAAAACCTTAGAATTTAAAAGCATCTGAAGCATTAGTTGGAAGCCAACTTTTATAAACCAAGTGTAGCTTTTCCGTAAAGAATCGTAAGGATCCAAATCTTGATCGACGGCGTCAACAGAGCCCATATTTTGATTATAATATTCAATGTGGGCAGGCTTTTTAAATAGAACTAGTTTCCCGCCTACCTTGTAACGATTTTTCACAAAACCCTGCAGTATGTTTGTTTTTATATCTAACAAGTAGTTGCATGTCTTTTCGTACAAAGCATGATTGTTACGTTTCTAGTGGAATTCTAGTTAATTGATCAGGAACTCCACGATTGCTTCTTATAGTTCCAGTCAAATGGGTTCCTTGAGTCAGTAAAAATTGCGAAAGGCACACGGAAGTATACCAATTGTCCAAAATTACTTCTCGGCCACTATTCAGTACATTTTGGGCTAAATGCACGACAATTCTTTCAGAAACCGAAAGGTTTTCGGTGCCTTGAATATGGGAGACTGTAACGGTAAATGTATGCTTTTAGCTGGGTGCCAATTTGTAACGGTAAAGGCGCCAATTTGTAACGGTAAATGCTGTACCTCACAGGGCACCAGCTCGAAGGGCTCCGGCTAGAGACTCCTCTCAAGGGTGATTCGACCCCAAGTTTATGCTGCACAAGTGCTACAGGAAGGTTGTAAAAGTTGAGGGCGCCACTACCTTTTTAACGATGAAAACTACAAAAAACTAGGGGAAAAAGGTAGAAACGCCTTGTAAAATTTAAATGAAAGTTGAAAAATAAAAAAGTTACTAAAAATTTCCCCGGGCGATATCTCCCTCAACTTTTATAGTTGAGGATTTTAATAAAAAAAAGAATTAAAAACAAAATTTTAATTTATTCTGCCACAGGAAATGAATAACGGAATTTAATAGAGGAATTTGTACTTTTATAGGTACTTAGCTTAGATGAAGTGGTTTCCTGGAGAAGAAGTCAGGTCTTGATCCGAACTGATGAGTTCTGTTCTAGGGCGGCAGTTTGGGGGTTCTATCCTTGGCTATATTCTTGGGGTTATATTCTCCGGTTAAATTATTCGGTTTATATCCTCGGCGTTATATTCTAGCCTAGGGTTATATTCTCGGCGTTAAATTCTTGGGTTATATCCTAGCCTAGGGTTATATTCTCGGGTTCTATCCTAGCCTAGGGTTATATTCTTGAGTTATATCCTAGCCTAGGGGCTGTGCTTGCCTAGAAGTACAAGTGGATCAGGGATATGTAGGAACTTGAATGTTATGGCACATTATGTTGGTCAGCTTTTCAGGTTAAAGAAAAGGAATGCAGTTATTTGAAAGTCAAAAAAATTGATTTAATTTACTGAAAGCTTTCCAACATTATATGTCCCATGTTAAAACAGTAAAAATAGCAATTATCGGCTAAATAAAAAAATATACTAATGATCCGAAAGAAACTTATGATAGCAAAAAGTTATTTATTTAGTTATATGAAAAAATATCGTGCCTAGGAAATATATGAAACCGGCACTGGCGTTACGAAAGAATATTTTATAGGTTAACGGTTTATAAAAGTGTTATTTTATAATTAAGAGTTATTTCGCAACTGAAAAAGCTTGAAAATGTTTGTATGAAAGTAAAACAGTGAATTATAAAAGAATATTTGGCTTAAAACTACCATATTAGTATAAAAGAACAGTTTATGACCACGTGTTGAATTTAATTTCGCCTATCTCTGTAAAAAAATAAAGAATGCATACGAAAATTATATCAGACAGTACTTTAGAAGAAGCTTATTAATTATAAATTATGATTTTGAACTTACCACAGCAAAATTCCTAAGATAGGTACTTAAGATATGAAAGATAGCGAAAGATGATGTGCCCTCTTAGGCGGTCGTTAACAAAAAGGGGTGTTTAACGTGGCGTTGTGCAAAAAATGGAAGCGTCCGTTGGCAGACGACAATTGTCTTACGGTCAGGGTAGAAGAGTTTGGGATCACAGAACTATAATTGTATGTGGCTAGTGACGACGAGCGCTAATTAAAAGGATTTATTCTGTAAAATCGAAACAGGTCGATAGACATGTTACAAGACATTGAAATTGTCTTTTCCTATGTACAAACAGAAGTTCCAAGTATATCCTCGCAAATGTGGAGAGCTTGGGCACATTCCAAAAAGTTTTATGCCAAACCTACTTCTTTTTGTTTTTATATATTGTCGAAAGTGCAACCTGCCTTTGTACAGCATTAAATGTTCATCGATAGCAAACACCGGTCCTGGGTCAACCAACGTCATGCAGTTACTTCTGAGCATAGACAAGTAAATTCCAAGTCTGGTCAACGGAGCATTTTCTCTTGCTGCTTCAGGTGGAGAAAATCGAATAAATTTCAGTATAGAAAGATACCTGTTTCGACTCATAATAGATTTATTTAAAACTTTTGGCCCAGGCACAAAATGTTATTACTCCAGTAATCTGTAATGCGAGGGTACTTTACTAATCCAGTAAGAAAATGAAGTGCAATGAAAACATACATCTCTTCTTTATCGAGTTTTTTCCATTGAAGGCCATACACTTTCAATGTACTGGTATTTTGTTCAAAGTACATTTCAGCTCTTCTGTTCGTCCACATAATTTGGCTATTATATTTGGACTTAAAAAAACATTCGAAACAATTAACTGGGTCTTTGCATTCTTCCAAATCAATGGCTGGGTGGAAACCATATTCAGAGAAAAAATTATGCGGTGGTCTAGGAACTTGATCGGAAAAAGGGTCCCTTAAAACCTGCCAAGTTCATCCTCATCGGTTTCCGAATATGTTTCATCAATCTCAGTCTCACTAATTACCGAATTATCACTCAACTCGTACTCCGAATCATCACTACTATCTGTAGAAAAATCCTGATCATTCATCATACTTAGAATTTGTTAAAATACAACAGTGTATGTCGAAAAAACACTCTAAATACGATAAAACAGACTTTCCCGCCAAAAGGAAATTTTGAGGCGAATGCGACCGAGTACCATCGTGGTTAACTATGTACTAAAGTAAAAATATTCATTTGTATTTATTTTAGATATTGACAAATTTTTTGTGGGGATGGTTTGTGTGCGATACCAGACGATTACATTCATTGCAGCCCTCCATGCCAGTTACCTACTCGATAATATAAGCCATTAATAACGATATCTATATGTGGATATTATGGTACCCAGTGAGCATATTCACAATATCCATATAAGGAGAACTGGATTTGAAGGGGTTAAATGTGTACATGAGGGAAATAATCATATATATTATATCCCCAGACCTATAATATAATCGATTTAAATTTATAGTTACGGCTAGATTATTTCCTGAATAACTTAGATTGAAACCAACAACAAATAATTTTATATAAAAATCGTCAAAATATGACGATTTCATCAATTTGGCGCGGTTAAACAGGTCTTGGGGTTTAATCACTTATTTAAACAGATTTGGTTCAAAAAATTGTGGTGTCTGATTGGTCTATTTCATGATGAGGGAAATAATCAGTGATATTTTGAAAATTTCCAAAGACCGGTTTACAAAAGACAAGAATAGCTGTTTTTTTTATGAACAGATCTGGACATTCAGTACTTTTTTGTTAAGCCTGCTTTCCTCTGTGTCCACATTAAGCAACAAGAAGGAATGGGATCCAAATACCATTACCAGACTTGGAAATAATGCCATTCAATGGTACACAGACGGCTCAAAAGCAATAGAAGGAAATGGGATAGGAGTGTACGGGCCAGGAAAGCTTGGGAAATACCCCGAGTATCTTTCAAGCGGAAATTCACGCCATAAGAAAGTGTGCCCAGTTCAATATTGATAAAGGATATAGAAGGCAAAGGATTATCATAATGTCGGATAGTCAAGCAGCCATTAAAGCACTGAGCTCTTGTGTTATCAGTTCCAAAATGGTGTGGGAATGCCTAGGCAAACTAAATGAACTAGGCGAGAACAATATAGTCACCTTACTGACGATTCCAGTACACACAGGGATAGAAGGAACACCCTTTTGGGGGCCGGAACCCTTTTGCGGTATCAGCTCCAATAATATTGGAAGAAATAGGCAAAGCCGAAGAAAAGAGAAGATCTGACCATTGGAAAGATCTAGTAAGACTTAGGCAATCAAAGATTCTTCTGGGGGATTACAACCTGTTGAGATCAAATGAATGCATAAGTCAAAGTAAAACTGCACTAAGAGTTTTAACAGGCATCCTTATGGGACATTGTCGCATGAATGGGCACCTGAAAAAGCTCAAAATAGTGGAGGAAGAAGAATGTAGATTCTGTGGTATGGAAGAAGAAACCTCCATCCACATACTTGCGAACTGCACAGCAATTCAGAATCCTAGGGCACAACACCTTGGAGATTACTGGATAGAAGAGGGAAATTTACCTAAGTTGAATCCTGCAGATATCCTAAAATTCCTCCGGGAAATAGGGAAATAGGACTAAAGGAACTACTAGTCTCTGAGAGTTTCCTCAGGAACTAAGTAGAAGTAAGGGGGCACAATAGATCTTTTAGGTCTCCGTGAATGTCACCCCAATTTACATAAATACGTACATTCCTCTGTGGCCACATTTTTTGTTCTCTCTTCCATCAAACCTGGACTTTAAGAACCAACTTACGAACTAATAATATTATGCCTGTGTGTATCTGCTTTTGTTATAGAAACTGATGCATTTGAGCCTTTTTTTATTGCCGCGATATATTTTTTTCAATGTGTCCGAAAAAATTTGAACTCCTTTTTTTTATATCAGAATGTATTTATTTATTATTTCGAAATCCATCGTACTTAGGTGTAAATTGGGCCAAGTATTATTTTAACGATTTCCATTTCTCTTTTTTCAATTCAAGTCAAGTTCAAGTTTTTCAATATAAAACTAGTGTGTCAGTTGCATAAAGGCATTATAGTTTGATTATTGTGTCATATACTAAGATAATGATTTTTTATTATAAATGTTTTGATGTTTTGAGTTAGTCTAAAGTCATCTTTAGACATCGGGCTTCATTGACAACTTTTTGAAGACCCAATAATGGTATAAATTCGTCAATAAATACCTTCAAATTTAGTGCTCAAGTATGTTGTGTTGAAGTAGAATGAAGAATACATCTAAGTAATTTACCATCCTGTATTTGAAATAAGTTAATGAGTGAGTTACGTAGTTAATATATAGAATATGTCAATTTGATTGAAATAAAATTATAATTAAACAAAGTCATTATTTTATTACGAAGGGAAGTTTTTTCTAGTTAGACGATCTGATAATATTAACATGGTAGCAGAGCGTACAGTGCCTAAATGGTAATGCTAGAAGAAACAAGAAATTAAGTAAGAATAAAAATTAAAAAAGATTTTGTAACTGTCTCTGAAAGCTGTCATCTTCATAAAGTAATAAAACGCATTTTCAATTAAATCCAGAGTAAAATGGATCCCAGTAAGGTGCAAATTGGATTACTTGAAGGTAAAGATAGCTGGACTACATGGAAATACAAGCTTTCTATTCTTCTGAGAAGTGTGAAAGGCGCGATGGACGTCCTTGAAGGTAGATTAACTTCACCGAAGTCGTTACCCCAAGAAGCAACACAAGAAGAAAAATGCAAGTATGAAAAAGATGTTACATTTTTCAATCAAACGGATAGTACTGTTTTGTTAGTTCTTACAATAAATATGACTCAAAGCACATTAGAAAAAGTCATGAGATTTTCGACCGCCAGGGAAGTCTGGTTGGAGCTTCATCGTTTGTATGATGGTAGTGCAACAGATAAAACCTATGATATCTGTATGCAATTTTTTAGTTATATTAGACAATCAGATGACGATATTGCTACTCATACATCAAAACTTAAGAACCTTTGGAATAATTTGCAAAACGAAATTTTAAAAGATAAAGCAGTTGCTGAAAATTACTGTAAGTGCGACTTGCCAGATATTTTGCTTATTTGTAAAATATTAGAAACTTTACCACCTGAATATTTCTCATTCAAGTCTAGTTCGATTCTGGTATCAAATAAGGACAGAACAATAGATAACTTGACAAATCAGCTATGCTCTTATGAAAAAGCATTAACAAACAAAAATGAGAGCAAGCAAGAAGTTTTATATACAGTGAATAAGAGCAAAGCACATAAATATGGTTATTATTGCAATTACTGTAAGCAAAAAGGTCATAAAGTGAAGCAATGCGATAAATGGAAAACAGATGGAAGACCTCCTAAGCCAGAGAATTCGAAAAAACGTACAAATTCTAAAGCGAAAGAAATTCAGATGTCATTAGTTGCTGTATCATCGAATGTTTTGAATTGCGAAGCAGATTTTAAAAATTGGTATGTTGATAACGGAGCGACTAATCACATAACAAATCAACAAGATGTATTTCAATCGTATACACCATTTAACGAAGAGCAAACAATAACAACTGCTAATGGATATGCAGTTCCTGCATTAGGACAAGGTACCATCAAAATACAATCTTTTGTAAACGGAAAAAAGAAAGAGTTTTCATTGACCAACGTATGGTATGTACCCAATATCAAGAAAAATCTTTTCTCAACTTTGTCTGCTCAGGACAAACATCCAGAAAGTGAATTTATTTCCACCACTAAGTGCTGCTATTTTAAAATTTTTAACGAAACAATAATTGTTGGATCAAGATGTCAGTCTGGTGAACTATATAAATTGAAGATGCGGGCAACCAAACCTGAACATCTGAGTGTCAATATGGTTACTTCTAAAGAAAATATATTGCAACTCTACCACGAAAGGCTGTGTCATCAAAGTAAGAGACATGTTAAAAATGTAATTAAGCAAGAATTTAACATTGACGTGAAGCTGGATAGTGAATTATGTGAGGGCTGCGTCTATGGAAAGGCTTCTGTGAAAAAGTTTGGCATAAGAAAAAGAACAGAAACACCAGGAGAACTGATCCATTCAGATGTTTGTGGACCTTTTCAGATCTCAAAATCAGGTTTTAAATATTTTGTTTTATTTAAAGATGATTTTAGCAGATATCGATTTGTATATTTTTTAAAGCGAAAGTCAGAAGTAGCTGATAAATTAGATATAGTTTTAAAAGAAATGAAAGCTGCAGGATATGGTGTTAAAGAATTTTTGTCAGATCATGGTGGAGAATTTGATAATCATAAAGTAGCAAATATTTTAAACAAATATGGAATAAAACAAAGATTGGTGATGCCGTATACACCACAACAAAATGGCTGTTCAGAGCGTGATAACAGAACGATTGTCGAATGTGCAAGATCTTTAATGCATGCAAGAGAAAGTATCTTTGATCAAACATTTTGGGCTGAATTAATAAACACAGCTACATATATCTTAAATAGATCTGGTATATCCAGTATTCCTGGTAAATCACCACATGAAATATGGTTTAACAAGAAGCCTGAACTTAAACATTTAAGAGTAATCGGTAGTACTTGTTATGCTCATGTTCCTAAAGTTTGCAGAAGAAAATTGGATAAGAAATCTATTAAAGGTATACTCGTTGGTTATGAAAATGATGATGGATACAGGATATGGTCAGAAGATCAGCATCGACTTATACTTTCACGAGATGTTATTTTTAATGAATTTGAAACTCTAGGTGTGGTACAAGAATCCAAACAATTTCCATGTTTGCAACCTACAATAGATGTCTTGGATCTTGTTCAAAATAATTGTGATACAGAAGAAATAGACATTGTTGATGTAAGTAGTGATGTTATGGAAGAAATGGATCTAGATTACCAAGCAGATGACCAATGTTATGAACCAGAAGAGAGTTTAGACGGAGATATAGAATTTAGAAGACAATTGAGAGAAAGATCAAACATTAAGAAACCGACACGCTTTGACGAGTTCGTTATGATGGTTGCTGCTGAAATAAACCACCCCAAAGAACCACTTAGTTACAAAGAAGCAATTGTTTGTTGTGAACAAAATAACTGGAGGCTGGCAATGGAGCATGAAATGCAGTCATTAAAAGAGAATTGTACATGGGTTTTGAAAAATTTACCTGAAAACAAAAAAGCAATTCCTTGTAAGTGGGTGTATAAACTCAAAACCAATCCAGATGGTTCAATTGATAAATACAAAGCTCGTCTGGTAGTGAAGGGTTATTCACAAAGAAAAGGAGAAGATTATGAACAAACGTTTAGTCCAGTAGCTAAAGGTGGTACGATAAGAGCCGTTATAAGTATAGCTGCTAGTAAAAACATGTCACTCACACAATTCGATGTCTGTACTGCATTTCTTTACGGTACTCTAGACGAAGAAGTGTTCATGAAACAACCAGAAGGCTACGATGATGGTACTGGTATGGTTTGTCATCTTCAGAGAAGTTTATATGGGTTAAAGCAAGCACCAAGGTGCTGGAATAAGCGTTTTGGAAACTTTATAGATTCGCTTGGCTTTAAACGAAGTACTGCAGACCCATGTTTATTTATTAAGAATGAAGGAAAAGACATGTTGATATTAGTGCTGTATGTTGACGACGGTCTAATAGCATGTACGAATGAGATAATGAAGATGGATTTTTTGAAGAAACTTCAGGAGAAGTTTAAAATAACAGTTAAACCAGCTACATATTTCTTAGGTTTGGAAATAGAGAAAAATCAAGACGACTCAATAAGTGTTACCCAGTCAGCTTATACAAAAAAGGTGCTAGAACGTTTTGGCATGGAAAATAGCAAACCGGTCTCGACCCCGATTGTAAAAGAAGCCATCCAATTAGGGAAGGAAACTAGAGAAACGGAATCGAATACTTCTTTTCCATATCGCGAAGCAGTGGGTGCTCTTATGTACCTAATGACGGGTACACGTCCAGATATAGCTTATGCTGTTAGTGTTGTATCCAGAAAATTAGAAAATCCAAGTCAAAACGACTGTGTGAAAGTTAAGAGAATATTCCGCTATTTGAATGGTACAATAAATTATCGCTTAACTTATATGCAAAAGCCAGAAATACAACCTCAGTTAACAAGCTATAGTGATGCTGATCATGGAGGTGATATTACTACCGGAAGATCGACATCTGGGGTATTGTGTCTTTATGCTGGAGCAGCTGTATCTTGGTTCAGTCAGCGACAAACATCAGTAGCCATATCGACAACAGAGGCAGAAATAGTAGCTGCAAGTGACGCTGCACGAGAAATAGTCTGGTTAAAAAGAATATTTACGGAATTAACAGGCGTTAACTTGGTTCCGACACTACATGTGGACAATGAATCTGCCATAAGATTAACGCAGAATCCCGAGTTTCATCGTCGGACTAAACATATACATATTAGACATTTTTTTGTTAGAGAAATGGTGTTGGATGGATCACTTGAAGTAGTAAAGGTATCATCTGAAAATCAATTAGCCGATATTATGACGAAGCCACTGTTTTCTAACAGATTGAAAAAATTACTTTTTGGAATGGGGTTGGCAAATTACTCAATGAGGGAAGGTGTTGAAGTAGAATGAAGAATACATCTAAGTAATTTACCATCCTGTATTTGAAATAAGTTAATGAGTGAGTTACGTAGTTAATATATAGAATATGTCAATTTGATTGAAATAAAATTATAATTAGACAAAGTCATTATTTTATTACGAAGGGAAGTTTTTTCTAGTTAGACGATCTGATAATATTAACATGTTGGAGCTAATATAAGACTGGTCGTATACCTACTCCATTTTTCAAATGAAATTTTATGTTATAATTCGATCTATTTTACAAATACATTATTCAATACGAATTAAAACGAGTTTATATTGATGCTATAGTACCTCCGGTATACAACATCTCCTTAAACTTCTAGACAAAAATTAGATACATTACTTCAATATGATCATTATCTGTGTAACAACATAATGGTCTCCGGCATGCCACTTTAAGAAGAGTAACACAGTCAGTAACAATCCGTCTGCATCTGTGTTTTGGTCATATCTCTAATAAAACATTTTTCAAAAATAACGTTCAGTAAAGTGATACAGCATCGTTTAATACATTTTGTGCTATTTATGAAACATGTGGAAAGACCAAATCGGTCAATAAACTAAAGTACAAGTTAACTCCTTAAAATGTTCCTATCCTCGGAAAATAACTGAAAAGTTTCATTTTATTTTTTTTTGTGAAGTGTGACGACGAAAAACAATGAGAAGTTCAATTACTCCTGACGTCACCTTATTTCCGGTGTTCGAGAGGGTAAGGCATCATCAGTCTCAAGTTTTTAAATTAATCTCATTATTTATAATAGATGCAAATCTGTCTGGTGCAATTGTTTAATTCCGAGTATTGAAAGTTATAATATGATCATTATTTATCATCGGTGGGTAGGCACAAAATAAATGAGGTATGTGTGTGAACAAAAATATAAACGAATGTTTGTTTATTTTATAAGAGTGAATCACTTTATATACATATATTGCACAATATTATTAGTAAAATAAAAAATTTACCTATAAATGTCTTTATTTGGTGTGCGCTGCGATAACTATTGATGATAGATAGAATAATGTACTAAATTACCCACAAAAAAGTCCTTTACTATAGTTATAGTTAGTATACTTAATCGTTTTGGTTTCCAAAGATAAGTTAGTGTGTTCATCAAAAGTGTTGTAGATTGTTATTATTATAGACCGGTAGCCCATGACACATGTAGGCTTCATTATTTCAAATGAAGTTTCATGTGAAAAACAAGTAGAATAAGGCGATTCCCCATGACCCAAACTTGATAATAGACGCTACAGTGGACATTGAAAATCTTTTCACGAAAGTGGAACAATTAACTAATGGATGCCGTGGACTTGGATGCATTCCTTGGGTACTACCACTATCTACGGTGCCTTGGGTACTACTTTATCATAAAAAACGTGGCATACAAATCCAAGTGATGCGAAGGTTGAAAATTGATAAAAAGGTGAAAAAAAACAATTAACTTGATTATGAAATTATTTAGTTGGATGAGAATTAATGTCATGATACGAATATCAGCATCTTTCAATTCTACTCGTGTTTTTATTGAGTAATTTGAACAGAAAAAACGGTTATAGTGAATTAACTATAAAAGTTAGTGTTGTAAATCAACAGGAAATCGTACTCAGAGAAAACTGAAGTTTATTTTAATACAAGGAAAAATTAACATCAAGCATAATAGACCGGTAGCCCATGACACATGTCGGCTTCATTATTTCAAATGAAAGCCGTTTTCACCATCGAGTTATATTTGAAAAACAAGTAGAATAACACTATTCACCAAGACCCAAACTTGATCATCGACGCTACAGGGTACATTGAAAATCTTAGAATTTTCACGAAACTAGAACAATTAACTAATGGATGCCATGTACTTGGATGCATCCCTTGGGTACTACTTTATCATAAAAAAACATAGCATACAAATCCAAGTGATACTAAGGGCTTATAAGCCAGGGTTAAAAATTGAAGCGCTGAAATATCAAAGGGGCTAAGTGCCAATTTTTGTTAATTTGAGTTTGTATCATAGAAAGAGGCAAGTGCCGTCGGGTATAATATAAGAAAAGAGCCATGTGCCAAAAAATTATTTTGCGCTTCAAGAGTACGTTGATAGATGGCTCTCTCTCCAGGTACAGCGGTAGTTTTTAGGGGGCCACCACTGTATGATTTGTACTCTATCCAAGCTGTCAAAATGAACTCTGCTACTGCTGCTACTTGTCACTTGTCCGATGATCAACTCCTGCGTGTATTGTTGTTGTTTACGATTTGTTGGGGTTGTTATTTAAATAAAATGGAAAAACAAAGGCGAAAAAGTGGTACTGGATCAGAGTCTCAAAGAAAGTTAAAAAATGCTGGTAATGCATATCAATCTCGTAAAAAGAAGGAAATCCCGGCAAAAGACAAACCAAGCTTAGAGGTAAGTTGACATAAAATGTTGGTTGAATGTTTGCTTACCCAAGTAAATATTTTAGGTGATGTGCAAATGCAAATTTGCGTGCAAACGTTTATCTTTTGAAACGAGGCTGGAGTTATTTAAAAAGTTTCACAAAACGGATCTCGCCACCCAAGGAACTTATCCATGTGGGAAGAGTACTTAGATGACGACACGGAACTTATGATGAACCTGCTAATAGTCACAGACAAGCTACAATCCACTACACTGTACCTGACGGTAAAGGCGATGCCATTGAAGTTTTTCAGAAAAACTTTATGCAAATTTTTGGGGCAACCAAAAAAAAACTTTTAACTCATAAGCTGTGGAATTTTCGAAACAATAGAGCACAAATTTGTAGTTAGCGGTCACAGTTTTTTACAGTACGAGCGCGATTTTGCATTAATAGAAAAACGAAAAAGAAAAGTAAAGGCAATGGTGCCTGAAGCCTTAAAAGATGTTATCATTTCTAGTACCCACACTGGTCGGTTTGAGGTAGTTGATATGTGTGGAAGATTTTTCAATATCCAGTCTTCGGCAGATGCTACTATTAACCTAAAACAAGTAAACATCAGTAAAGTTAAACATGTAAAGTTAGATAAAAGTTACCCTGGCCTTCTTTTCACAAAAGAAAATTTTAGTGATGTGGAAAAAACCTATTATATTAAAAAAAGGTGAAATTCCATCCGACCTAAATAAAATTGAATTATTAACATTGCCAAATGAAAACAAAATAACAGAAAATAAAAAATAATATTTAACATCAATGATACCATACTTGGAAAAGGAGGAACATACACTTTTTTATAAAAATCTTCTCAATATAGAGTAAGGCATTTGGCCTCTTTCTCATATATTAGAGTAAGTATATTTTTTTTTACTTTGTATGTCGTTATCATTTTGAATCGGTGTTGAAAACATATAAAGCGGGTGTACACATGTTTACTTTTGATTTGTTTATTATATCATCCTTAATAAATAACAATAAATATTTTTTTCTTAAATTACTCCGTTTTTTATTTTTGGCACATAGCCCGTTTGGTATTTCAACGCTTCAATTGATAAAAAGGTGTAAAAAAAAACAATTAACTAATGTATGCCGAAGAGAGTTTATTATATTTTGCTATCTTAGTAGATGTTAAAAACATTAGTGACATACATTTTGCGGCGATACTTCAATTGTTAATAATTTTCCAAATATGATGTAAAAGTTATAATTTATAACAATTAGGATGTCGTTTCATATATAAGTAAACATTATCGAATACTCTTCAAATATTACTATTATTTACTTCTTCAAAATTAGTGGCTGCCACGGTTGAAATTTATTTATTTTTAGAACAATAAACTAATGGATGCCATTAATTCTTTAAATAATTTAATAATAAGAAAAAACTGAAAAAAGAGTGGCATACATTTTAGATGTATAATGGTAATGTAATAAACCAATTAACTACAGTTTGCCTCTCTATACAGAGCAGATTCAGTGTTCCCAAATCTCAAAAAAAATTCTCCCCAAAGCTTAAAATCATAACATTTACATGAAAATACCCATAAAAAATAGTTATTTATTATACAAGGGAACAATTTGATTTGATCGGTCCTTTTTTTTATTACCAGTGCTAAATATCTTGATTTCGTCCAAAATGAAATTATACCTGAAATAAATAGATTATTTCCTAATATGAGAGATATCAGAGATGGATTGGTCGAAGAGGTGCAATTGAGTGGCCGGCAAGATCCCCCGACTTGACACCACTTGATTTTTTTCTCTGGGGCTACCTGAAAGACTGCGTTTATATTAACAGACCAACTAATTTGAATGATTTAAAGGATCGCATACGTCTCGAAATGCAGGGAATTACTCCACAAATGATCAACGATTCTATTCGTAGCTTTGAAGAGAGATTGTATCATTGACAAACAAATGGCCAGCATTCTGAGCACTTATTGTGATGAAGTATTTGCAACTTTAATGAATGTTTAGTTTATAAATTTCTGTAACATCCAGTTTTGTTTAAAATTACAATTTTAATATTTTTGATAAATTTGTATTACAATTTCCGAGTAAAGTGATGCATTGCCATTATTTTTGAAAAGAGAAAAAAATAAGCTTCTTTGTGATTGTCACTCGACATAGGTTGCTATTTAAAAAAATTCAAGATGGTAGCCGTACTCTAAACGCTGACGTCGAAAACATTTGACATTTGCTATAAAATACGCAGAATAAAGTCTCATTCATTGTCCTAGAATTTCATAACTTTCCCTTTATCCGTTTCAAAGATAATCCCTTGGTGCGAGACTTTTCAGTAACGCTGTATATTGAATAAATAAATTTATTCACGATTTTGTAATTTTCTATCGATTTTTCTTTATTATACTCTACCTAAGATGTAGTGAATTAATTTTTAAAACAGTAGACAAAAAAAACATTTTTCCATATTTCTCAGAAATTGTTAACCAGAAAGATGCAGTTTTAATAATAATTACTGCCGAAAAATTGAATTATTGTCAAGGCTTCAACTAATTCCATCTCATGCGACTTCCGCAACTATTTCCTTTTCCTTTAGTTTAATGTTTGGTGTAATTTTTACGCTGGACATTTGCGTTGATATCTACTCTGTTAAACAAGTCAATTAGTATCGTTTTATTTCTATTTGCGGATAAAATAAAATGCGACTAGAAATTTAAACAGCCGAAATATGAAGAAAACAATACGAGGGTAATTTGATAAGTTAGTGACTTGAAATTTCCCTTTTAAACTCTGCCCCCTCAACTGCCATCTATTTTAATAGACGATCAAATTTTGAGCGGGCTGCGTCATTTAGTTAATAATTTGTCTTTGGCAGTCTTTGACAGACAACAGACAACCTTGTGAATTTTAACAAAAATTGTTCGATAAATATTATTAGTCCGATCGGAATACAAGTCAGTCCTTCATGTTTTAAATCTGTAAAAATCACCATTTAACAATAAATAATAATTGCTCAAACATAAAATTTTTATGGAAATTTACTCAAATCATACCGAAATATAACATAATTAATTTTTTCTACTACCGTGCGTAAAGTACGTACTTTAGACACACTTTCGAGTGTGTAAAACTATACTCACATTCGTCGAAAAAAGGCTACTTTACACACTTGTTACATAAATAACTAATTTAACATATTTATCAGTATATATTGTCAATTATGCCATACTTTTTTGTTTGTTAAAAATTTTAAATTTTAATTTAACTCTAAAATCGATCAAAAATTTTAAAAAATAATCGATTCTACCGGAAATATACGAAAGAAAAGGTATAGGTACTTTACGTAACTTCCAATTTTTTCACGACTCGTCAAATTGCAAAGCTAGAATGTTTACACAATGCTATCAGGGCCGGACCGCGACCTTTGGGGGCCCTGGGCTAACGATATCTGGGGGAGCCACGAAATAATTAATATATATTTGCAGTTTTCCTAAAAAATGATTATGCGGGAAAATTAAACATACGAGAGGTTTTTTTTTATTTCAATAGAAAATACATTATTAACTTAGGTCAAAGTAGATAAAATAGACAGGTACCTTCTTTATCTTTGGCAAACAAAAAATTAAAGCCATAAATTCTTAACCAACATGATTTAAATGAAGGAGGATTAATAAATGAACATAATAAAAAACAATAATACATTTATAAAAATACTTTTTTACACTTTTTTGATTTGATTTGTATTTTTTTTCTGGTTTATTATTTTATTATTCGGGGCCTCTGGAACCAGGGGGCCCTGGGCTGGAGCCTATTGAGCCCATACGTAGATCCGGCCCTGAATGCTATAAAATAACATTAATACAGACATCGCCGTATCACGACCAAGCACTTTCCACAACAGTCGGGCGACACTCGGATCGGGCACGGGGCGGTTATGCGTGTCTCGGCCTTGAAGCTGAACCATGTGATAGAGTTGTTATACTGCATTCCAAGATATTTCGTTTTAACACCAGCATGAAGAGGCGTTTTCGGAAACTTACTCCGGCTCACTAACTCGATCCAGAGAGGTCACGTGATGAATCACTCCGATCACCTACCCGGGAACTATAGTTTACGAACTAATAGGTTTCGTTTTTGATCTGACAGCTAACGTCATAACATCAATTATTATTTGTTTTAATTTGATCAAATTATCATTATTTATTATTATTTAATAAAAATCATGCAAGTCGAAGAAAATTTGGGGAGATGTGAGGAAAGCAATATATTTCGTTACCACCAAAAGAATTAGGTTATGTTATATTACCCTTCAGTAATGCGCATGCGGTGCCTATAGCGTCTCTACCGACCTACCTCTCGAGGTGGGTTACGAAAAATGAACCTAGTGGGTCAGTCATCCAGTCAAAAACTCGGAAGTTTCCGAACACAGGTAGGCAACTCGGGTTAGGTAAACGAACGTGCAGGTTAGGGATCGTGTCAACCCGAGTAAGTTTCCGAAAACGCGTATTGATTCAAGAGAAAAACCCACAGCAAGTAGTTGTTAATCCGATAACAATAGCACTGTATCGTATCGTACTCGTTACTTCGAAAAGATAATGCCTAATAGTATGATTATTTTACAACTGAAATGATTGGCTGGCAGAATAATATTTAATTTTAGTATCTAAATTTTACCGACTACGGATCTGTTACTGTTTTCTGTACAATGTGGGATTTATACACTTTTATTATTTAATCCTTAAGACCAGATACCGAGTAAACAAAATATTGTGAAGTATACTTTACTAATGTGCTTTTTTTGTTACAATTTATTGAGAGTAACATATTTTATACTTTTTGTGATTGGTCGCGTTAATCCCAACAAAGTTGATCAGGGAGCGGTTTTTAGAGTTCCATCGTTTCTTAAATCTGCTGAACGTGCTAAAAATTTAAAAATTAGTTTATGTTGTTATATCAATAACATAACCTTATTTTATTTGATATGTGACTTCAATAATTATCTATTCATTTTCGATTTTAACTTAGTTTAATAGAGTTGCTACCGGTGTTCATTAATTTTTAAAATACAAATATCTAAAATATCTTCGAACAAAATTATGTTATGTCATTTTATATGTTTATTAACATGATATTTGTCATAAATGACAGTTAATGTATCATTGATCGGTAGCGTAGCGTATTTCAATAGAGGAGTTCAGTTTAAGGTCAGTGTGACCATCAAAAAGTGGTTTTTATGACAGGAAAAACAGTTAATGTTAATGTTTTTTATCATTACGAAAATCTTTACTGCTTTATTAAAACAATGAATACACCCCTGAAGCGTAAATCTTAAAATTTAAAATGACGTCTTAGCTGAATTCTCAACGCATCGGTGGCCAATAATTCTATGAACTTTTGACAAGACGCCATTTCCTTTCTATCATTCTGTCACTAGTTATGTCAGATGTCAGATGTCAGATGTCAGTGTTATTTGTTTTTGTTGATATTCGTTTAATTGTTTATGTTTATTTTCTATAAGACTTTTGTAGTAGTTCTAGTTAGTTGTATCACTTTATTCTTCTGATTGCTTTTTCCACTGACATCTGACATAACTAGTGACATAATGACAGAAGAGAATTGGTGATTTGCCGAAAGTTCCTAGAATTACTGGCCACCGATGCATTGAGAATTCAGCTAAAACGTCATTTTAAATTTTAAGATTTACGCTTCGGGGATGTATTCATTGTTTTAATAAAGCAATATAGATGTTCGTAATGATAAAAATCCTGCAATAATCTTGGTAGACATTAACTGTCATTATTGTCATAAAAGCCATTTTTTTTGGTCACACTGACCTTAGACTGAACTCCTCTATTCCGATTGGTAAAATGGCGACTGCTACTACAACGCTCACATCAATCAGTTCACAGAACACGCGTTCAGCAGGAAATTGATTATACCTCCAGTAGCGCTACATTGGGATGAACGCGACCATTGTCTTTGAATGATTAATTTGCTGCACTATTGTCATTTATAATTTTTTTTGATAGATTGAAATAAAATTAATCTACAGCTGCATTTTCCTAGTCACAATATTGGCAAGACCTGAGCAGACTAATTTACCACAATGTATAGGACCTATTGAAAAAGGACCTTGTAGTAGAAACATTTATAAATGGGCGTTTGACCATGATAGACAAGAGTGTGTGACGTTTGTGTGGGGAGGCTGCGGGGGAAATGAGAGAAATAGATTTGACAGCGAAAGTCAATGTTCCGATATATGCAGAAGTCTAAACAGTAAGTATGTTTATACTAGCTCCATGAACTTTCTAAACAAACTTTGAGCTATGTGTGGTGCAAATAATGTTGGCAATTCAAAAATCCCTAACTTTTGTTGGTGATAGTTGCTGTCATGTGTCATTAAATGTTTTTTATTATTACAATCACAGAACTAATACTAGTTCAGTGACTGGATCCAACGAAATAGATAAATATATTTCAGAATGGCATAAAATGAAGAACACGATTTGCAGCTTCAATTTAGAGAAAACCTTGTTGAAAAAACAGTTTGAACCTGACATGGCAACTCCGAAATTAATCGGTTAAAGTTTGGTTAATAAGTTACGATACAACAATATAGTGATTTTATTGGCTAATTACCAACTAGGTAACAGTGAACTTTATATGTCCGTGTGAATATAAAGTGCATTTTATTACTATACTATAGGCATAAAGACAAAAAAAAAACATTAAAAGCAACTAATTGATTTTTATGTTGACGATTTTACAAATTTATGGGCATTGGCTCAACAGCTTGTACCTACTGCTTAAATCAATATTAAATTACCTTTTAGCTGAAATATCTTCATCGACAATGTCTATAATGGAAGACAGAGGACCTGAACTGACTTTTCAAGAAACGGGAGATGAAACTACTTTTATGTTTGCCCAATCGAATACATTTATACAAATCGATGGTGATATGATACAAACTTTTCAGCTACGGTAAGTAATGTTTCAATTTTATTCCACCTGAAAGAAATAGGAACCATCTTAGGAGTGACGCGCATGATTGTTGGTTTAATAAACATAACCTAAACCTACGTGGAATAAAAATCCATCCATTGATGAAGTATACATAACTATTGTAAACAAACATTCTAGATGAGCACGTCTCTTCCAAGATATATCCCTTAAAGAGCAATGTAATTCAGATAGAACTTCCACCTATTCATCCGATGGGTCCTCATCGTCAACGTTTGCGTCTTGCGTGTCATGCTTTTCTCCTGCTTAATAATGGCTAGCAGTCAGATCTAAGCAATCTTCCTCTTAGCACTGTAACTCCGGCTGTTATATCTTCACCGGAGCTCTATCCTCTGCTACGAGTGCCTCTATAAAGTTATTTCTAACCTTTATTCGGCTAAAATTGATCTTATAGATTGTTATGACTATAGTTCTGTGGATATGCCGAGCTTTCGCTTGGGTGGAACCTTCTTTTCTGGAGTTCTCTACCTGGTGATTTTAGGACACTAGCTAAGCAAATGGTCTTCTCAGTTGGTCGAGAATCTCCTTTTTGTTGTGGTTGTCGTCGTTGTTTTCTTTGCTGTTACTTGGGCATAGATGGTCCCTGGGGTTCTTTCTTCTGGGTTTGGTCTTAGAGTATTCCTCGGCTTCTTGGTGTTGGGAGCTTCGGGGCACCCCTTGGAGTTCGCAGGTAGCTCGCCTTGGTAATTGGCACAAGTGGCTGGTCGATCTCTAGGTTTTGGTCAGTGGCTGGATTGGTGTGGTCCTTCGCACTTCACACATTTCGTCTTCACTCTACACGTCGTTTGTTCTTGATGAAATTTTGGGTTTTTCACAAATTATATATGTTGAATCTTCCGAATCTTCCGAATCTTCCGAATCTTCTCTTTTTCTTCTGTATCCAATTCCACGATCCTGTTGATTTTCTCGATCCGAACTCCTTCCTTTTAATTTGTTCCTCCATTTATTTTATGTTTTCGTTGTCAGTTTTAATGACTGTTTCAGCATGGTACCGGCTTTTACATCAATGGTGGCTACTATTTTTTTCAGGAGGCAAACCAAAAAAAAATGTTTGCTGTTACTGAGTATCCCAATATTTAGTCTAAAACTTACAAATTAGTATTTTTTTTAGTAATTTAGTTCATCTTACTATTGTTTTGTTTCCGTTTTCACAGATTATGTCGACAGATATCATTTAAATTTCGAACTAGACTTCCGCACGGACTTTTAGTGTATCACAATGTTAAAGTACCTACAGGAATATCACTCCAGCCTTATGCACTGTACGTAATAGTACAACAGGGTCAATTAAAAGTTGTGCACGTGTATGGAAAGCATTCAACAGCGCTTACAGTAGGAAGCGGACTAAATAGGGACGAATGGCATTCAGTCACGGTAAGTTCGTTCTTGAATAATAAACTTTGTTTTTAAATATGGGATTCGCGACAACAAATGGTTTGTTAACTTACCGTTTTTAGTAAGTTGGGGATTTTGGAACCGTTGGCGATACTCGACACTGAACACTGTTTACACTATCACTACACCAACACTAATACTTTACACTATCTTACGCAATTTTCGATAACATGGATAGTGTAAAGTGTTGGTATAGTGGTAGTGTAAACAGTGTTCAGTTACCGTTATTAGACAAAAATATTCAATTGTTTATTCATGTATTATTATTTTGTCTGAAATAATCCGATTTCAGGTAAGAATCGATGTGCACGGTGCAAGATTAATGGCAACTGTCGATGATTTGAAAGATGAAACAACATTAAAAGGATTAGATAAAGAAAATAATTATGGCGTGTCGGCAAATGTTACTTCAGTAATCTTAATAGGAGGTAATATGACATTAAACCCGCTGTGTATACAAATAACTTATTTTGTGTTTTTCTTTTATTTTAGGACTAAGTTCTGAAGAACGATTGCACGGAGTGAAATACATCATCGAATCGTTCGTCGGTTGTATAAAAAATGTTATTCTAAGCACGGGAAAATCAGCATCCGATTTACTACCAATATCGCCTCTTATAGCGACAAAACATGAAAACGTACAAGAAGGATGCTTGGACAAATGTATAACTGTGGAAAATCTTTGTTTTCGAGGTTCTAAATGCATTAATCATTACAATACTTTTACTTGTGATTGTTTTGGGACTAAATATGAAGGAGAGTACTGCGATATTTACAGTGAGTACCTTTTAAACAATGGATTATATCATCTTAAACTTTCTTCATCAATGATTGATATGGTTGAAGCTGATTTGCTGTCGAAAAAAAGTGATCTGTATAATTGGCCGAAAAATAAGTAAAGAAAAGTTCAAAAACTTCAATTATTGGAGTTACAAAAATTCTTGGAATAACACCAAACTTATATTTTCCAATATTTCCTTATTTTAATAAAATATTACTTTATATGTACAGTACGAGGAAGGAACTCTGGTCACATGGAAGATTAGCATGTGCCATAAGCGACAAAAGAAACAAATAGATTTGGTAGGTATAAGAATATACCAACGGGTTGGTTTAACATGATAACATAATATGTGGAAGAGGGAAATTTTTTTTTCAAATCTTGACTGCCACCTTGCTTCCGACGGTGAGGGCCGTGATGAGTAGGTACCTTCTACCGGACACTTGTTCACTGCTTGTTATTGATGCGCTCATAGCTGAACGATCTGCTATGAGCAAGTTAAAACTCCCTAATATTCCTCATAGAAATCAACAAAATTCAGTGGTCATGCAATTGTAATTCAAACATCAATCAGACATAATGGTCCTAGAGAAAATACTTAAAGCACATGGCGTTATCAATATTTTAGAGGAAGATAGATCATTTAAAGTCTTAGGTGCCAACCATAATTGTCGAGCAGGCATGCAAATCATGATAAATGCATATTTGAGTAAAAACAAAAAATGTAGTTTCATGCATCAAGATGGCATTCCCATTATGGGGTCGGTTTCTAACTCTTTGTGTAGCTCGCTATACATCTTACCGAGTAGTCTGCTTGCTCTCTTATCATCTATTGTTGACTAATCTGGCTTCGCCTTGTATGTAGATATGAAGTAACAGTAGGTTCAGCAACACTTCTAATGCGGTTGTTGGGGTTGTCCTCATAGCTCCCGTGGCTGCTAAGCAAGCTTGCCTTGGAGTGCCACTTAGCTATTGTATCGCCCAAGCCTGTCGAGTTTTTGGCAACCATACAACCAACCCATATGCTATCATATATAGCCATATGATCATTTTTTGTTGTAGCCCCAATGTTTCCTACACAATCTTTTGCACAGGTTGGGAGCTATCGTACTTTTTCCAAGTATTTTGCCTCTTGTGCTATTGGAATTTCTATCCTGTTGAGAAATTATGACTTTAATCCTCTCAGTACTTTCTTCTTGGTAAAAACTACTATCTTGGTTTTAAGAAGGTTTACAGTTCATACCTCCTCTAGCCTATTGCAATAATCGCAAGATCGTCGTCATACCCTAAGCAATGCTGGTCTATGGAGTAGCCTCTTCACTAATTCGTCTACTAAACTACCATAGAAGATGTGATAACACCCTTCCTTGCGAACAACCCCTACCTGCTCTAGCTGTGACAATGGTCTCACCAATGGATATTATTACTCCTTTCTCCAACCTGGCGTTTATCCATTGACAAGGAGTGAGACCACTTTTCTTTGCAAAGCTTTGGTAATAGAGTACACGCATATTTCATATTTTGCTTAGATATTAATTTGTAATAGTAAAGTTGATATCAAAAATAACTAATAATAGGAAATAAACCAGTTTCCATTGGAAATTACTTCCAAATTTTAAAATAAAATTCAAATTTTAATGCACTTTCCGACCACCACCCGAATATTTCCGAACGCTACCGATGATACGTGTGATGTCATACCATTTGTTTACTTTTGTCAATATGGCCGGTTTTGCATTAGGTTCTGTGTAGTTTTGTGTTCATATTGTATTTTAATTAACTATTAATTGCTTCATCGACGTAAAAATATCATTTATATGTTTGTTTGAGACCATTACGTGTTTGTGTGTGTGCTTTTTTATTTCTAAAAGTCAACGTAAAGTGGAAAGTGGACATAAATATTCGGTATTTCCGAGGATATTTTAAAACTTTTAGAAGAAAATATTTTATTTACTAGTTCAGTGTTCAGTGACGATTCTTTTATATTTTGTGAGTAAAGATATGGCTAGCGAAGGTTTTGTAAAAGCACAAACTGATAACTTGCCCAAAGTAGACTCATTTATGCTGCTTGAATATATGAAGTCAAACAGCTGCTTTAATGCAGAGGAAATAAGAGGAGTTAAAGCATTATCGTAAGTACGATTTAAACTATGTATTATATACAATATATACCAACCATATTTCGATGCCATGTTGGCCTGAGTTGGTAAGAAAATAATGTTTTTATGGTTGATTCCTAGACATATAGGTACATAACCTCAAACTATTTAAGAAGAAAAATTACCAACATAGAAGTAGCTACTTACATTAAAATGGTCTTCACAAATAAAAGCAGTAGTATTTGTCGAAATATCGTCTTTGTTTCGACGCATAGCTTGCAACCACAATGCCTTTCTCTTAAGTGCATTTTTGCTTGCTCCACCAGGTAAAGTAACAAATATTTTGTCTGGAGTGTTAATAGACGTTGATTTACACTCTGGAACAATGCAATACTTGGAATACAAAGTTTTTTTTTTCGGCTTTATCCATTTTTAAAGCTTTCAGAAACAAATTAGGTCACAAAAACTCAGAGCGTGATACACGAATAAGATCGTAAACAAATGGAGTGACGTCAACGGATGGGGCAGCCATCTTTATGACGTAAAGCGCGTTTTGGCGGAGTTTCAAATTTTATGATTTTTAAAGTCGTTTTAAAAGTAAAGTTTATATTTTTTTGAAAAAATAGGCATGCAAGGTTTTAGGAGACCTGATAAAGCGTCAATTCCTACCAATAGCAAAATTTATGCTTTTACCCTATTGTATATATATTTTTGAGAGTACTCTCAATGTCTACAAATGTTGTCATGCTTATCTCTTTATCCTCTAATTATTTTGTTAGTAGCCTGTTAGGATCATCCAGAGTCAAGTTTGTTGGCTTGGCAGAAACGAGTATATGCGCGTTGAGGGGGTTTGTTAATAAAAGATCATCTCTAATGTATCTGTCTACTAGTATTCCTAACGTCATAAGCAGGAAGGACACTTGACAGATTGGACGGTATGACTTGGGCGTCATCTCATTTATACTACCTACCTTGGATATATAAATGACTCTTCCCTTTTGCCACGCAGTAAATGAAGAAACATGGGTATATGTTTATTCGATGGCTATTGTAATGATCTTTAATTCAGCATAGCAAAGGCTTTATACACCACGGTACTGCCTTGAACGGTGGGTAGTTTATATGTGTTGGATTCTTGATTTTGATATTTACTTGGAGGATCTGTTATTGCTATTGAAGTTCACCTCCTAAATGAGTATATGGTTATGAAGTAGAAATCAATACCCAATCGAGGTGGCCAGAAGAGCCAAAATCGAGAAAATCGCGGAAGTTCGGTAGAATGTGATGGTTTTGCTCATTGTTTTTCCGAATACAAAGGCGTGGTGCATTATGAGCTCATGCCAGAATGCCGTATGGGCAATAAGAAGACGATGACAAGTATAAGGACGGCAAAATTGAACAGTCTAACACCGCCTACTGAGATGTAAAATGAACTGGAATGGTTTTGTATGAAAGTTTTTTGGGTGAACATTGACAGATACTTCTTGAGGACAGTATCGGAAACTAGTAGTTCCTTTAAGAAATTTTAGGATATCCACAGGCTTCAGTTTATGCATGTTTTCCTGTTCTATCCAGTAGTTTCCCATGTATTATGCCCTGGGATTCTGTAGTGCTACATCCTACATGTATGTGAATGGAGATTTTTTCTTCCATCTCACAAAATCTAAATTTCTCTTTACTAGTTTGAACTTTTTAATGAGTCCATTCTGGCGACAGTGTTCTGTTACGTCACCTATCAAAACTCTTAGAACAGTCTTACTCATTAATTTCCTTCAGAGATTGGACGAGCTGAATTAAGTAAATTCGCGAGAGACCAGTGGTCAAGACAAAGGTAATAACAAGTTCCTTCTATGTTTCAGCTGCCACGATTCTAACTCTAAAAGGATCATCGTACGTGTCCTACCGCGTGTACGACTGGAAAGACAGAGTTCACTCATCAGTCACACGGTTTTCGATGTTATTCAAAACAAGATTCGACGATTCAGCCTTACTATTTGCCGCTGGAGGCGATCAAAATTTGAATCACTACATCGCAGCTTCGATATTCAACAACACCGTCTTCGTAGAAGTTAATTTCGGCGAATACCCCCTTTTAACCGTATTCGGACAAGGAGCGAACTTCAAACTGTATCGATGGAATAACTTAACGATATTCCACGAATATAACAAGATACACTTGATTCTGAACCAAGAAAAAGTAACTTTGAATATCACCGGAATACCCTTGCTTTACATCGACCCGGAAATTTATATAGGAGGAGGTCCGGAGTTACAAAAAAAACCCGGTCTAAAATCGACGAATAATTTCGTCGGTTCTTTAAAATACGTTTTTTACAACGACATCTCGATTATTTACGAATTGAACAAAAATAATCCGAAAGTCCATTACATTGGTATACTGAGACCGGAATTTTACGAGATAGACGTCAAAGACATCCCGATAACTTTTCCGTTCTCTTCTTCACACATTTGGTGGCATAACGACCACACTGATAGTTTATCTTTATCATTTAGCTACAAAGCAAGCACCAATTTGAGCGTAGTCGCTTCCAGTGAAGCTCAAACCGGCGTATATTGGGAAGTTCGAATAGTGAATGACGAAGTTCGATTTGAAGTATCGGACAATACGAAAAACGTAACGCATTTAATCAGCGTTAAGAAAACACCCGGTATTTGGCACTGGCTGAATTTAACTTACAAAGGGGAAATAGACGAGATCACGTTAACGGTGGATAATAGAACGAAACAGGAAAGAATCGGTGATATCAAGTTTGCTATTGGCGATAAAATAAAAGTAGCCGCCGGCTCAAGAACGAACGCCGGCCTTGTCGGGTGTATGATTGATATAACAGTGAACGGTGCTCTATTGGAACCTAGATCGATTTTGCAGAGCGAAAGAGTTGTGGGCGAGGTAACATTGGATGATTGTAGATTCATAGACGCTTGTAAGAGACCCAATACTTGCGAACACGGTGGGAAATGTTCTGTTAAAGAAGATAAATTGATTTGCGATTGTACTAATACTGGTTATATGGGGAAGAACTGCCATTTCGCTCAGTATAGAAAGACTTGTGAAGAGCTGGCGCTATTAGGTAAGAAAAAATGTATAGTTGAAATAAAATACATTGTAGAAGTATACAATACTAGAATAAGGTAGTTCTGTAATTTTGTTCGAATTTCAAGAATCATCTGAATTTTTAGAATATTGTGAAAACAACCTCCATGGTCAGACAAATATATTTTCAAGTCGTACAGTTTGTCAGATATTTGCAATTAAAAAGGGATCTTTATGTAAGCCTACGCCTAATACGTGAACGGACACTCTGTTCACATTCTTTATTGCTGACTTTGAGCAGATGTTAGGACTTGCGAATGCACCACTACTGTGAGATTCATTTTTTTTAATTGTAATTTTTGATCGTCTAGTTTTTGAGAAATGGCAACAGTGGCGCTAAATTTTGAAGTCAAGTGGATTTTTTCACTAGTGCAGCTACTAGTGTATTATTTGGGTTCATACATGGGTGGGTAGGTAGGTTATTTGGATTATAGGCCCCAGAAATGAGAAAGATCTTCCAGGTATTTTTCCCCTAAATCCGTTTTTAGCGAATTTTGTACTCCCTAAAAAAGTTGAGAATTAGGGACACTGTACCTGCCAAAAAGATTCGACCTCACATATTTTTTTCCTTGGGATCCGTCACTATACCGGGAGCACTGCAGTCTGTTTGCTAATTGTACTATACTCTCACTTTTAGTCCACTCTCCCAGTTACCCAGCACAGTCGTGCTGACGATATAGGTTCATTGGATGTGTGTCCTATGTTCCAGTAGCAAATTGGACTAAGATTATGTGGGTTACATTCACGATTCCTATGCCACAGAGTCTACAGCTGGAATCCATGTTATACAGCCCCATTTTATGCAGGTGGTTTTATACCGAGGCATGACCCATTAGATAACCTAAAATTATTCTTAGTGGATTCCTACTAAAATATAGTAGCTTATCGGCCCGTTAAACACATATATCCTCTACAGAGGACCACTTTTTTGTGGTCCCAAGGAATGGTCAGCCAATTCATTCAGTTCTTTCTTGCTTTCCTCTGCCAGTCTGGATGTTACCTTGCGACTATTTAAAGCAGCAAGGACAGTCTGGCACATTGTAGGATAACATAAATCTTCCCCTGAAATACAGAGGTATCTTTTCCTATTGAGTAGAAACTTGTGTTTCTCATTTCTCCTGCTCCTGTCCTTTTCCTACTCTTTGGCCTGTTTGTGTGCTAGGTCTGACCTCGAAGAAGCGTCAGTACGTGTTAATAATTAATGAATATTTTGGATTCTTTGTTCGAAGTGCACATATCGAGTGTTTTGGTTATGTCAAAATATCAACATTTACAAATGCTTCAACAACACTTTTGGTCGAGTTGGTCATCAGACTACATAGTAGAACTTCAAAAGAAAGCAAAATGGTATACAGAAAGTCGTTCTTTGGCATTAGATGAGTTGGTAATTATAAAAGAAGATAATTTACCTCCGTTAAGATGGAAACTTGGCAGTCATTGAAATATTTCTAGGGCCAGACAATAAAATTCGTGTTGTCTGTGTGAAGACGGCTACGGGGATTTTCAAAAGACCTATAATAAAACTGTGACATGACATGTTTTTTAATATAATATTTTTGGTTTTTGTAAACGTTGAAGTGAAATAAAATATATAGAAACAACCGATTTAGTTCTGGAATGAAAATATCTATGGAAGTTTAGAATTATCCCAACAGTACGCTTGGGTCTTGCCAGTCCTTTCTGTGAGGTATCTTTACCTCATATTTAGGGCCGGGGAGAAGTTTAGTGGCCATATAGTCTGTTTTCATATCTAAAATGGCTTCACTTACGGTGACCTTAATGGATATTGGTCCTGATCTAACTGTTTTGTTGCTCAAGTTGTTTTGCAGCCCAAATAACCCCATCCATGCTTCTCCCATTACCCAAGGTGTGGGGAAACGACTACTAAAATTTTAATTATTACACACTGGCGAGCAAAAAATTCAGGTAACTTGAGAAGTTGCGAATATTCTATTGGAACTATTAAGGCTGACTTTCAATCTTCTGGAATCTGTTCTTCACTCCAAGCAGTGTTGTATATTTTCAATAATATTTTTGTTCCAGTTTCCCCTAAATTCTTGAACATTTCTGCTGTTAATTTAACAACTCCTGGAGATTTTCCATTTTTCAATTCATCTATTATTTCCTGTAATTCTTTTAGAGTTACAATGTCTTTATTTTCTATTATTGCATCCTTTTTTTGTTAATGTCCTGAACTTTGTTGTCTGCTCCTAGTAATTCCTCAAAATACTCTTTCCATCTATCAATTACTTAATTTCATTTCTTAGTATATTGTTACGCGAGCTACTGCAATAATATTCTCACTTAGTGCCCCCAGTGAAATCCCCGTATGAGACGACTATGGCTCCTCCGCCCAAACTTCGAGAAACATCCAGAACACCCGGGTGCATCCGCCAGAATATCGAAAATATCCAATGCGCCCGCGAGAACGCCGAGATACTTCTAGAATTACGGCGCACGAGTATAAATAGGCCACAAGCATCGCTGCAGGGAATTAGTCAATCAGTCAGTGTTGATACCGAAGGAAAGTAATCGCGCCTCGAATAAGTGTTTATTAAGTGACTCTCATATAAATTATAATTAGTGTGTTTAGTGTATTACATAAATTATTAAATAAGGACTGAATTACATATAAATCTGTAAATATAAATTAACTGTAAATATAAATTAGAATAAACGTTACAATATCTCCTTTTTTATTTTTTATCTGTAGTTTGTATGATCTGACCGATTCATATTCTATTGTTTTTTCTAATTTTTGTCTATTATGGTTTCTAATTTCTACTTGTTCTCTTATTTTTGTTACAAGTAAATAGTGGTCACTTCCTATTTCTGGTCCTCTTCTAACTTTAGTATCCAATACTTCCTTTCTATTTCTCTTTTCCACTAATATATAATCTATTATTGACCTTTCATTTCTGCTTTCCATCACACGTGTATATTTATGTATGTCTTTATGTTGGAAAAATGTATTAGTTACAACAAAATTGTGTAATATGCAAAAATCCAGCAGCCGTTCTCCATTATTATTCCTAAATGTTTCACCATGTTTTCCTATTACTGCTCTATAAATGTCATCTTTTGTTCCCACTCTGCTATTCAAACCTCCAAGTATAATTATTTTTCCTTTTGCAGTTTCTGTAGCCATAGTTAGATCTTCCCAAAACGTATCTTTATTTCCTACTGTATCGTCTTCATTTGGTCCATGTACAATTATTATAGTTTTTGTGTTCATATTTTTATTTTTCATTTCCATCACCAATAATCTTTCCGACCATCCCCTCCATCCAGTAATTTGTTCTTCTAAGTTTCTATGTATTATGCATGCAACTCCTGCTGCCGCTCTTTTCTCATTTTCAATACCACTATATATGAGTATATGGCCATTATCCATTTTCACTATCCCCTGTCCTTTTTTTGTCTCTGTTATAGCTAGTATTCTGAAGTTTGTATTTTCAAACTCTTCCTCTAATTCTTTTTCTTTTCCTAAAATATTTCTTACATTCCATGTTCCAATTCTCCACATTTCCGTTGCTGATTTTACTTTATTCATATCCAATTCCGTTGCTGTGTCTTTTTCTCTGTTACCATGAATATATGTTTCTTGATTTAGTTTTTTGAATGTATTTTTTCCAGTATTTTCATTCTATTTGTTTCTTTATCCCATCTCCATTCTTGCCCATTTACCGCAACCTTATTGTATCCCATTTTTATGTCTTTTCCCTTTTGACTTTATAATTTTGCAAACATCCTTATCTCTTTTTGTTTTTCTCTTTCCTTCTTGGTCATATCATTATTTATAAAAACTCTTTCTTCTTTCCTCTCCTTTAATTTAGCTTTATTTTCCATAATTTTGCTGAAATTAATATTTAATATTGAATCGATGGGCATACTTTTTGGATTTTATTTTTTATCATGAAAAAGCATTTAAAATAAAGTTAAACTTTTTGTTACTAACGCTAATATGGAACAACGAAAACTGAAAAAAAAAACGAATCACTAACAATTACTACTAACGTATATTTCTCTCTATTGCGTTGTTGACTGTTTTAAGTCTACGGGACGTACTTTCAATAACCATAGCCCACTCACTGCCAAATGGAAGTCGTTCGTCAATACACTGAGGAAGATACGTCACGAATCCTAGAACAGTGCCCAGCTGCAGTCTTCATCATTCCATTCTAGATTATTTCGGACAAAAGCCAATATTGCAGCTCGGTACTGGCGTCCAATCGTGGATCTGTAGCCATCCTTCTACAAGACAATCCAGCGCTTCACTCACTAATATTTACATCTCTAACTCATTCGAGTTGACTTGAAGTCACCAAAAAACGGTCATCTCTTTGGGTAGTGACTTTTTGTGACTTTTTTTTCGTCCGAATTCTGGTAATCTGGATATGAGGCAGTCTCTGGTAACTCCGGTACACTCTTTGTACATCTTAAAAGGTTACACCAACAATTCATGAGGTTTCACGTTGCCCCCGACCATCTTGTACCATCAACGCTACAATTGCCCAATGGCGGAAAATTCTTAACGCCACGATTTTTCAACTTCTATCACTAGATTACTTTGACGTTTCATGTAAATTTTTTAATTAAACGTGAGTGTATGTCAAAGTTTTTTATTATATTTTCCTATTTTTTGGTTTATTCGGTAGGCGAAAAACAGTTGTGTGTCACACATGCAAGAAACGCTTTAGCTCCGTTTGTCTGTCGTTAATTTTATTATTATTACAATAAATTATGAGCTGAGAGCCGAATTTTTATAAAGCTATAGGTAGCACGACAAATTCCGAATTACCTATATGTAGGAACCTACTCAGCTATATTTAGCGGAAACAACCAGTCTGATCACCATTTAGACACTGCACAAGTCAATTCAGAGTACTCAGAGTCGATAAATAAAATTATCGTCGAAAATTTGGTTCTGTCTAAACATACGGGGTAAGCGTACGACTCGTCGATTGATGTGTCATAATAGCCAGTCTGCGTCTCCAGCGTGAGATTATACAAAATGTTGAGTATAAGAAAAATAATGAATCCATATCAAGTAACAAATTACCATTGTTTCCTTCAGTTCACTAGCAACTTTGACACATACTGCAACGCCAACTATCAAAAAATGTACAGCAAATAGGATTTATTTCTTATTTAATTTTAGGTTATACGAAACCAGACGTCTACTTAATCGACATAGACGGAAACGGAAAGTTCCCACCAGCACACGTTCGATGCGAATTCCAAAGTCACGAAGATTCTACAAAAACTATTGTAGAACACAACTTACCGAGTCAAATAGACGTAAGATCACCTTCAGAAAAAGATTTCATGTTTACGATTAAATATAGAGAATTCGACGCGGAAATGATACAGGAGTTAGTGTCGCATTCGTTAAATTGTAGTCAGTATATCAGATACGATTGTCAAAAAGCACCGCTAGAGTTACACTCTGCCACCTGGTTCATAAGTTCAGCAAACGAAACTGTGGATTTCATAGGAGATGTCAAAAGGTGAGATGAAGATTGATTTACAATTTGTAAGGGCAGCTGCACACAGAAATAACAAAAACTGCTTTAGTAAAAAATCCGTTTCAGTTTTAAACGAAAACATTTTTGTATCAACAATGTCACTATAATGTTTTATTGCCGGTCGGTACACAAAGCAAATCTCTTTGACTTCAATCAAAAACGTTATTATTTTGTAAGTATTATTTAAAAATAAGATGTCGGCTAACAACGATTTGTAACGGTAAAGGTATGCTTTTAGCTGGGCGCCAATTTGTAACGGTAAAGGCGCCAATTTGTAACGGTAAAAGTTGTACCTCACAGGGCACCAGCTCGAAGGGCTCCGGCTAGAGACTCCTCTCAAGGGTGATTCGACCATAAGTTTATGCTGCACAAGTGCTACAGGAAGGTTGTAAAAGTTGAGGGCGCCACTACCTTTTTAACGATGAAAACTACAAAAAACTAAGGCGGAAAAGGTAGAAACGCCTTGTAAAATTTAAATAAGTTAATATTAAAGTGACCCCGGGCAGATCTCCCTCAACTTTTATAGTTGAGGATTTTAATAAAAAAAAGAATTAAAAACAAAATTTTAATTTATTCTGCCACAGGAAATGAATAACGGAATTTAATAGAGGAATTTGTACTTTTATAGGTACTTAGCTTAGATGAAGTGGTTTCCTGGAGAAGAAGTCAGGTCTTGATCCGAACTGATGAGTTCTGTTCTAGGGCGGTAGTTTGGGGGTTCTATCCTTGGCTATATTCTTGGGGTTATATTCTCCGGTTTATATCCTCGGCGTTATATTCTAGCCTAGGGTTATATTCTCGGCGTTAAATTCTTGGGTTATATCCTAGCCTAGGGTTATATTCTCGGGTTCTATCCTAGCCTAGGGTTGTATTCTCGGGTTTATCCTAGCCTAGGGGCTGTGCTTACCACAGCAAAATTCCTAAGATAGATACTTAAGATATGAAAGATAGCGAAAGATAATCTGTCCCCTTCGGCGGTCGTTAACAAAAAGGGGTGTTTAACGTGGCGTTGTGCAAAAAATGGAAGCGTCCGTTGGCAAACGTCAATTGTCTTACGTTCGGGGTAGAAGAGTTTGGGATCACAGAACTATAATTGAATGTGGCTAGTGACGACGAGCGCTAATTAAAAGGATTTATTCTGTAAAATCGAATCAGGTCGATAGACAGGTTACAGATTAATCGATTGAGATTGCACTAGTTCTGTGGGAGGGGTTGTTACTTCAGAATGAGAATAATAATGATGAAGCATATAATGGACAATTTTGGGTGCATTCGATAAATAATAAACAAACTGCTGAAATATCTCGTCAATCTTTTCTCCAAGAAATATGAGCAGATGAAAAAAAAGTTCTGCTCACTGGTGCTCTTCTCAGTTGTTTGGGTATAAAAATAATAACAAACGAAAAGTAGTAACACACACAACTTTTATTGAGACTGTGCCTCCCAGAATACGCTCCTTGAGAGCGATGTTTTCCTGGAAGAACCTTGCATCACCACCCATCTCATCCGACGAGGCCTAATCGTCATTCGCGTTTTGGGCGTCGTACTCGTCTCCGGTCTTATGGCTAGAGACCGGGTCTGAGCGGACTTCCTTTTCGCTGTGTAGCCTCGGCCGTTTTATCTTTAGCAGTCTTGTCCTTTGTTGTGTGTGTTTTGCGCTGCTTCTATAAGGGACAAATCTTTAGCCGGCAAAGTGCGACTAAAGACGACCTTATAGAATGATTCCACTGGCCTAGCTGACATTAGTTGGAATCCCGACTCAGCTTTCCATGGATGTGCTGAGCTTTCGCTTAAGTGAGTCCTCTTCTTTTTTAGAGTTCTCCATCTAGTGACTTTAGTTCATTCGCCGGGGATACAGTCTTGTCTGTTACTTCGGCGGGCTCTTTTCTTTGTTGTCGCTGACGTAGCTGACCCCTGGCGTCGTTCCTTTTGGGGTTGGCTTCGGTGTCTTCCTTGTCGTCCTGTTGCTTGTGCCTTGTGAACATCGTTTGTAGTTCGTCGGGTGCTTTCTCCGGAAGTTTGCGCAGGTGGCTACTTTGTTTTTCGGTATTGGGCTCCCGTTGGAAGGGTGTGGTCCTCCGCACTCGACGCACTTGGTGCTTACTGGACATGTTATATGTCCATGGTGCAAACCGTGGCAATTGTAGCATTGTGCCGAACCATTATCTCTTTGTAACTCTTCCCATCTTATCCTCAGGTATTTTCTTTTTCTTCTACATATAGCTCCACGATGTAAATGAGCAGTTGTTTTCTTGACTGTAACTAAATGAGGCTAGATATGATTTAAGACATCTTTTAGACAAATTTTTTTACTAACGCAGTTTTGATCTTTCTGTGTGTGGCCGTTCTAATCTAACCGTTATAAATAAAAATTGTATTACTATACAGGGTGATCAGAAAATAACCTTATTTGAAACTTAAATTTAAATACCAAAATAGAGCAATTATAATAAATGTTAAAAGTAAGCCTTAAAAGGCAAATAGGATGATATGGCTTTATTTCTTAATACCAGCTTTACAGGGGTGCATGTCCGTGTTCTATAGGAAAAAAATGCGAAAATAAATCCCAATGGTGTAACTGCGAAGATATCGACGATGAAAAATGGTACACCGATGACGGTTATTACACTGACGCTAACAACGTGGGAATTACCGAAATGGTATTTCTTCAACAGTCCGATTTACCTGAAGATGCACTCGGTAGAATAACATTGGGACCTTTAGAATGTGTCGAAACAAGTAAGTAATGGTAATATAGGAAAATTATACTAAAAGTGTTAATTGTATTTAGTCTTAAAAGCAAGACCAAAAAAATCTAAAATCTTATTTGTATTATTAGTTGCCTAGAGCGATGCTTTTCATGTGAAAGGTATTATGCAAAGTTTACATTTTCGCGATTATTCCCACGGAAGAAACATCAATACCTATGAAGTTTGGAGGAAAAGTTATTATTTTTATAGAGAATTTTTTGTTCTACATTTTTAATTGAGCAAAAAATGTATGTAACCAAGAAAATTTTATATAAACAATAGCCAGCGATATATAAGCGAAAAACTGATTTCGATGACCTTTGACCCTGTATAACTTTGTTAACGACGTTATTTACAAAACGAAAGTATATACAAAAATCCAGCTTGGTCCTAACTTGGTAGGTAACTTATTTTGTTGTGATATTATCTACATATTTCGGACAATCACAAAGTATGTGTTTTACTGTTAAATCAGTGTTAGATGCATTGAAGATGGGTTTGTCTTCTTTTGTAATTAAAAATTTATTAATCAGATTGGTGTATCTCAATCGGAGTCTAGTGATTTATATTTGGTCTTCTCTATTACTAGTTATTTTCACCAAAGTTTCACATTGCATTTAATTTCGCGTTGTTTGGAATATGATATTCCCCACTCATTTTACCAGGCATAACATTTGACACATGCACCACGCTTCTACTTGTAGGGTTTGCCGGGTCAGGATGTCTGCGTCTTCAACAGCAATAATGCCAACATAGGATATAGGACCCAAGAACTTTCAAATTTTTAAATTATCATGTGTACGGAAATAATATTTCATTTTTCGGATAATTCCAGATCTATGACCCACGTGATATCTCCTCCCTTTTTATACTGGCATCTGGTCCCACGGGATGGGAGCAGTTGTGTATACTGTGCGTGCGAAAAGTATGGAAACGTAGAGATGCATATTATATTATATGTTTGTTGATTTTTGTAAAATGTTGCAAGATAAATCTTTAGACAAAATAATTTTTCAGATACTCAACGATATGTTGTAACTTTTACTACCAGTCAATCGTACATTGAAGTACCTGGTTGGATAAAAGGTGATTTGGCATTTTCCTTTAGAACTACCGGTAAAAAAGCAATTCTTCTCTACCAACCGCCAATTAGACCAAATTATCCCAGTTTTATGGTCGCCTTAACAAGCGGTAAGTTTTTATTCAATCACAATATAGGGATCGGACATTTTTTGAGCGGTATTATCCTCATGCAGCCTCCTAGGTGCTAATATATCAAATTTCTTTCAATGCACCAGATGATTCATTAGGATCGACTACTGGCTGTATTTTGTAATCTATAAGTAAAGGAATAATCCTCTCCACGTTTCTTAGTTATTTCTGATTGAAAGAAGGTTATTGAATCACTGGATATAATAATGATATTTTTTTCTAGATTTTCAACTAACTTTCAACTTTACACTCAACACCGGTGTCTCGAAGGAACTTGTGATCATTTCTGGTAGAAAATTAAACGGTGGAGAATGGCACAAAGTTTGGATCGATTATAACAAATATCACGTTAGATTTATGATAAATGAAGATTTTCAAATGGTGAATTTAAAGCCCGAAGAAGAGTTTGGTCCATTTGAAGGGTCCATGTTCATCGGGGGTGCAATCAGGTAAGCACCTATAATCTAGTTGACATCAAATTTATTATGTATTGGTTGACAATAATAAATGCCGAATTAAATGTATGTTTGGTGGTATATACTGTTGATTGTTACCTATGGAACATATAATATTAATAACCCACAAAACTGAGAACACTCTTTTTCGGGAGCCGTTCTCATGCAGGGATCACTGCAGCCTGTTGGCTTATTGTACTATACTCCCACATTTAGTCCACCCACCCAGTAGAAGATATATGTGTGCCATATGTTTCAGGTGGCTCATTGGCTTCTCCGAAAATTGTATGTCTCCTCGAGGCCAGTGCCTCACAGTCAGATAAGATATGGGTTACGGTCTCGGTTTCCATGCCACAAGTCTGCAGCTGAGGTTCCCGTTATTGTATAGCCCTATTTTATGCAGGTGATATTTTACCGGGGCATGGCCCGTTAGGTATCCTGTAATGATTCTTAGCCGATTCCTACTGATATTCAGTAGTTCTTCGGCCCGTTTAACACATGTGTCACCTATAAAGGTTTTACTGTGTACCCGCTTTGGAGTGTTCCTCCACTGTAGTCTTTGTTGGCTTTGTACCCATTTTGCATTTGTCCTCGGACCACTTTTTTTGTGGTCCCAAGAACTGGTTCTGGTTCAGCATATTTTGTTGCTGAACATCTTCTCTCGAATTCATCAGCTTGTTCATTTCTAGAAATATCGTTATCGTGTGGTCTGCCAGGACAACACCCTTTGTTTGTAACCCACATCTCGGAGTTTAGAACTGTTCGGAGCTTTTTTAGCTGTAAACACCACTTTTGCATACTTCACAGCGAGTCATCATTAGCTAATTACAATTTGACCGAATAAATAAAGTATACTCAGTTGGTTAGCATTCAAATTGCTTTTCTTATTTTTTTAGTGACCTCCTTGATCATAAATCTTCCGTGCATCAAGGGTTGATAGGATGCTTCAGAGGACTAGTAGTAAATGAAGAGATTTTAGACATTTACAGTTATATGAGTGTTCATCTCAGTGAAATTATAAAAGACTGTAAGCCGTCCTGCGATCCGAATCCTTGTCAAAATGGTGCTCACTGTAAAGAACTTTGGAGTAATTTTCAATGTATTTGTCCGAATCCGTGGGCTTACAGTGGAGAATTTTGTGAAACAAGTAAGTTATTCATTACTACATACTTATATGTTTATTAAAATATAAATAAGAATGATTTTTTTGTTAAATGTTTTGATTGTTTTGCTTTATCTGTCATTAATGTGATTGTATAGCCTCCTGACGCTTCTAAAAGTGTTGGCTTCTCAGTCACTACAGTAAACAATCCCTCTTTTGTGCAGGGTTTATACTGGATAATTATACAGTATTCTTCAAGCTTTTAAGCACATCGACCATTGCCATTTGTACAGACTCTCTAGCCTCCATCCGATTTATCCAAGAATTATTTACTGAACATCCCAGTGCCCAAGAAATTCATCACTCTTGTCACCAGCTCTCTTCCTTAAACATCAAAGTCACAATTATATGGATATCCTCACATATTGGTATACTTGGCAATTAACTGGCCGATCAGCATGCCAAAACAACTTCAACGTCTGCCACAGTTACTCCTCATATCCAGATTTGCAAGAATATTAAGGCAAAAGCAACAAAGAATTGTCAGATGTCTTTGGGAATTCATTGGAGTTTTAACAATACTTCCCTACTATCTATCCAGCCAGTTCTCAACACACCACTGTTTACTGGTCGCACTGGATTCTCTAGATAAGAAGGGAATAGGTCTCACCAAACTGACACTCGGCGCTACTTGATGACCTCAAGCAACAGCTCTTTCTGCCAAAGCTGCAAATGTCCACTAACTGCGAGACACATTCTTGTTGAATGTCGTCAATGCAATTCAAGACGACAACATATTCTGAGATCCCATCTGCATGAAATCCTATAGTCCTATATCATAAATTAGTAATTGTAGTAATAATAATTCTTCCTGTAATCGCCTCTGTGCAAGTGACCATAGCTGCCGTGCATGTTAATACAAATAAAACACAAAATATGTATAGAAAGTATAATATTTATTAGTTTTAGTAATAATATACAAATATTGAATTGAGTTTACCAACTTGTATAGAATGTAAGGCTGTTTTCATATACATATCGTTTTCGATGGGCAATCTGAATAGTAAATTATTTATGATTTGCAAAGATTGAATGTGTACCATCGAAAGCATGACTGGATAATTTGTTTATCGCCATCTAAATGGTAAAGGCTGTTCATACTCATAGTGAAGTGACTAAAAAGGCTTATTCAACGGGAGCCATAAATAAGCAATGAAATAATATTTATGATTTGGTTTTCGTAGTTTAAATTCAAATAAATTACTATTACAAAATCCATCCTGTCTGCAAAAGTTGGAAACATTAGTAAATGCTCTACACAATGTTATCCTATCTGAGTTAAAATCTATATACTGCTACCTTTGGAATATACTCAAATTTAGGTCATTTATACCAGATCAGAGGTTCCCAAATTTTTTTTCTCACAGACCACTTTCAAAATTTTTCTGGTTCCGGTGGACAACTGCAGCTACATTTCTACCATATTCCTAGAATTCGACAAAAAATGTGAAGATTAGATATAACTATGAAAATTTGCGTTGCGGCTCAGTTCCAGCCACGAATTAAAAGTTTTAGAAAAAAAAAGGTGAGAATTGATTGGTTAATGTCAAAATGAATGTCAAAAAAGAAAAGTGATTCCATCCAACTTCACTTTTTCGAAATCTACTCACAGCACAAGAAACCAATCAATTCTCACCTTTTTATTTAGAAAACTTCCCTTTCGGAGTGGTAAAAAATGAAAAGAAAAATAGCATATTTTCTTGTGTTGTATTTATTCAAATATATAATTATCATTGTTATAACAGTCGTAATATAATTAAATTAAATATTGATAACGTAACGTAACTTTCTACAATGATAATCACAAAATAGTCATAATTTTAATGGGAGGAATATACTTGATGGATTGACAGCAAATTATCAATATTTGGCTTCAGTTTTGTTATTAATAACCGCAAATCTCCTCATTCTGTGATACTCAATCTGCTCTTTTTTTTTGTTAAAAGGTTTGTAAAGACACTAGAACTTTTTTCGACAAGATATGACGAGGGAAACGCTATCAGAAGCTTTCTCGCAATTCCCCACAGTCCAGAATATTTTTTGGGTATTTCTGCTTGCAGCCAAAATGGTTGAGCTCCTCTTATAATCTTATAATATCACATTCTCCACTTCCGTTTCATCAAATGGATTTATGATCCATGGTGGTATTTCCATCGACAGAATATCTTCAAATCTGTCAAATCAAGTCATCATATCCTCATCAAGGCATTCTACCTGTGAGAAGTTTGAAAACTGTGAAAATTCGCGCCGTAATATTTTGCCTCATAAATTTCAATTTTCCAAGAAAACCTGAAATTACACTCTTTGTTTTTATTAAATTGAGGCTGTCCCCTTGTAATTGCAAGTTGATGTCATTAAATTTTTTGAACAAATCTGTCAAATACGCGATGTCTGCTTTCAAATAGAGGAGTTCAGTTTAAGGTCAATGTGACCAACAAAAAGGGGTTTTTATGACAAGAATGACAGTTAATGTCTACCATTCAAAACATAAGATTTTTACAGGTTTTTTATCATTACGAATATCTATATTGCTTTATTAAAACAATGAATACACCCCCTAAGCGTTAATCTTAAAATGTAAAATGACGTTCTAGCTGAATTCTCAATGCATCGGTGGCCAGTAATTCTAGGAACTTTCGGCAAATCACCAATTCTCTTCTGTCATTATGTCTCTAGTTATGTCAGATGTCAGTGTTATTTGTTTTTAATAGATATCGAAGAATAAAAATATATTATTCTAACGCTTACAACAATGTTTTGAAAAATATTTTTCAAAACATTGTTCAAAACATTTTTCAAAACATTGTTGTAAGCGTTAGAATAATATATTTTTATTCTTCGATATCTATTGATAACACACTTCACTAAATACGACAATTTTACAGGAAACTGTAATAATTCTTTATTTGTTTTTGTTGATTTTCGTTTAATCGTTTATGTTTATTTTCCATACTTTTGTAGTAGTTCTAGTTAGTTGTATCTCTTTATTCTTCCGATTGCTTGTTCCACTGACATCTGACGTAAGTAGTGACATAATGACAGAAGAGAATTGGTGATTTGGCGAAAGTTCCTAGAATTACTGGCCACCGATTCATTGAGAATTCAGCTAAACGTCATTTTAAATTTTAAGATTTACGCTTCAGGGGTGTATTCATTGTTTTAATAAAGCAATATAGATGTTAGTAATGATAAAAAAACCTGCAAAAATCTTATGTTTTGAATGGTAATGTCTACCAACTGTCACTCTTGCCTTAAAAACCACTTTTTGTTGGTCGCACTGACCTTAGACTGAACTCCTCTATTAATCAGGTTTTCTTTTAAATCTGGATATTTACTTTCCAGAAACTGTAAAACTGATTCAAGAAGTGAGTAGAATCTTGTTAAACATAGACCTTTCGACAACCAGCGTACTTCGGTATGTAAGAGCAATCGTTGGAAGTCTTCATCTTTTTCATTGCATCGCATTGCATTGCTTCTTATTTTTTCAAGTAACAGCCGCTGAGCTTCTTAAAATATTATCTACTTACATTGATAGGTGAAGTCAAGCCAACATTTTAGTTCTTCACTATCGAAACCAGATAAATTTGCTTGGACCCCGCTTACGAATTGTGAACCCCCATTTTTTTGTCACGCCAACGTAGACCCCCGTCGAGTCTCCCGTGGACCCCTGGGTGTCCACCTGGACCACTTTGGGAATCAATGTACTAGATGAATAATGTATTTATTTTATTCTATTTTATTTTTTTGTTACCAACTTATAATTTTTGTATATTATCACACACTAACCTTGCTGTAAAAGTTGTTTTCTATAAGCAATCTTTTTCTAACTAGTGCGGAAAGTGATACTATTCCGCACGCAACCACAGTTTCCGCTTTGCGTGGCTCGGTGCGAGTGCGGAAAAGACACTTTCCGCATGTGTTGAGAACAACATTTTTTCTATGAGCGGACGGAAAATGAAAAAGGTATCATTTGGTTGGGCATAAAATAATTAGGTACAAACTAACAAGTTTATTAATTACCTTCTGGCTATTGATGTATTCACTAACAGTTATTAACACAAAATTTCAATAAAACGGAAAACGGAATAAAATGCAATAGTTATTATCTTATGTAAGTGTATCCAACACATAATTATTAGATTTAAAAAATTAACAAGACAAGTTTTAATGGAGTCCAGCAGAATTCAGGAATAGCGACAGGAACATTTTGAATAAATCAGGTTTTACAAAGAATGGAAAATGCCAATTATTTATAATGAAACCTAGTGCATAGAATGTAAATAATTTGTGTACACCTGTAATAAATGAATAAAAAAGGTTTATCGTTCACACGTAAATTGTAAATACATGAACAAGTGTACACCTGTACTTATATACTAGTATGTTTAGAAGCTCCCAAACGTGCAGTTACTTTCACTACCTGTACTATGACATGATCCACAGCTTGCTCGCGCTGTACATTATTATAGTATAGTTAGAAATGTTGAAGAACAAAAAAAAAGTCTACTGTTTTACAGAGCAGATTGATTCTGTACAATAGTACAGATAGTTATTACGCTTCCAGGAACGGTGGATGTATAAGGAACGGACAGATGACAATACAATAATTTGTAATTGTTCGAGTTCTATATCCATGATTAAATTCTAAGCAAAGTACGGACCTGTTGGTTCATATTTCAAATTCATAGCTTGCAAGAATCTTTCTTAACAGGGGTTTAGTTTGTCACTTCAGTATAAGTATGAATAAACTTTACCTTCAATATTTTCAAGTCATTGCAAATTTTCTATCCTGTATCCTGTCTCATAGAAAGCGTGTCAAGATGTTTTATTAAATTAACTTACCAATCTATGCCGGGTGTAAATTAATAATGAAAGTGATAGTAATAACTGGAACACAAAACAACAACTATAAGGTATAATCGCATCATTTTTTGGAATCTCAGACCAATATTAAAGAGATAATGAAATTAGTTTAAACTTAATTTGTTTCAACGGAATTCGACAAACTTGTTCTCGTTAAAAATACTGATTTATTCGATGAACCACAAATAAAGTCGTTTTGAATGTTTTGGTAGTTGATTGAGGGCATGGTACCATTTTTTCTCGTATGTTCGTCTCACTTACTTGAATAATAAAAAGTACCTATATGATTTCATCTTAAACTTTCTATTTAAAAAAAAAAGAATGCATTTCGCCTTCTTTCGAAGAGATTCAAAACCCGTTGTTCAGTCGTTTAGCTGATAGAACAGAAGAGTATTTTTAAAGAGAACATTGAATTTTGACGAAATAAACTGAGAATAATAATTTATATTTAGTGCTCTTCATCCTACCCTCCACCAATTATTTGAAGATCTACAGCGAATTTTTTAATCGAATAGATTCTGAATTAGGAGTTTTTACTATTGTACTAGTACAACGATAGTAGAAACGATAGCAACACCTCATTATTAGACGCTCACTTTCCTAGTTCAACACTCACTGAGGATGACTTAAAGGTTAACCTTGATGAACCTGTTCAGATAAAATTACGAACAGCAGAAAGCTTAGCGGGGAAAATCTTAACAAAAAGTAGAATATAACACTATTTATCTTGACTCTTTTATTTTCTGTCTTTCTGTGAACTAACTCTGCCTGTATTGTTAACTATCTTTTTACTAACTGTTAGCTCACTCAAAAACTCGCGTATATATAATCTTTCTCAATTCTCGAAAGTTCTTGAACATACTACGCTCTCCATATGCGTAAATAAAACAACCTTACTAGAATGTTCTAGAAAGCGCATTCGCCAAAATTTATAGTTGTGACAGAACCGGCTTTGAGTTGGTGACTTCGTAACAATATTCTAAAAAGATAGAGAGATAAGAGTGTCAAACGCCCTCAAGGGTAACCAAAGTCGTATAAATCTAATAACCTCACCTCCTTTTTAATTAAAACTAATTCCAGTATGTGATGAAAATGTGTAGTGGCTTTTAGGCAATGGTAGTGGTTGTATGTATATTGAGATGACATTCTCTGTGACCTGAAATGTTTATTGTGCCCCTTTCTTCTATTTAGATCCTGAGAAAAGTTTCAGAGACCAGTAGTTCCTTTAGACCTATTTTCCGAAGGAATTTTAGGATATACGCAGGCTTTAGTTTAGGTAAGTGTCCCTCTTCTATCCAGTAGTGTCCTAGGTGTTGTGCCCTAGGATTCTGTATTGATAGATCCAGTCGCTATATCGCTCAATAGCCGGCTAAAAGTACAATTTCGGGTTTGGGAAATATTTATTACTCAAAGCTAGTCTTGCGCATATTTTCGGGCTCTACCTGAATTCGAGGATTGTGTGTAACATATATATGTATCATAAACTATCTCCCAACTATTTTTGTTTATTTCAGGGATCTTAGGTTTAGTATTTACATTTTGAATATTAAATTTCATGAACTGACCCTGCTGACTAAACAAGTTCACGAGTTCAAAGTTGAAATTCTTTCAGAACAAATATAATTTATAACATATAAATTGACTGAGTACAGAGGGAATCTTTAGAAAAAACCTCATCGCTTCTTAGTAATCATAAAACCTGGAACATGCCACGGAATGATATCTAAATATCATTACCAGACTTGGAAAAAATGCCATTCATTGGTATGCAGACGGCTCAAAAGCAATAGAAGGAACTGGGATAGAAGTGTACGGGCCAGGAACCAAACACTTGGGAAAACCCCATATTTCAAGCAGAAATTCAAATCTTGATAAAGGATATAGAAGTCAAAGGGTTATCATCATACCGGATAGTCAAGCAGCCATTAAAGCACTGAGTTCTTGTGTAAAAAGTTTCAAAATGGTATGGGAATGCCTAGGCAAACCCAATGAACTAGGCGAGAACAGCATCGTCACCTTACAAAGAGGAGAGCTGAAACACCCTTTTGGGGGCCGGAACCCTTTTGCGGTATCAGGTCCAATGTAATATTGGAAGAAATAAAGAGATCTGACCGATGGGAAGATCTAGTAGGGTTTGGACAATTAAAGACACTTCTGGGTGACTACAAGCTGTTGAGAACAAATGAATGCCTGCACTAAGAGTTTTAACAGGTGTCCTAACGGGACACTGTCGCCTGAATGGGCTCCTGAAAAAGCTCAAAATAGTGGAGCAAAAAGAAATTAGATTCTGTGGTATGAAAGAAAAAACCTCCATCCACATACTTGCGGATTGCAAATTAATTCAGAATCCTAGGGCACAACACCTAGGAGACTACAGGATAGAAGAGGGACACATATAAACTAAAGCCTATAGGTATCCTGAGATTCCTCCGGGAAACAGATCTAAAGGAGTTACTAGTCTCTGAGACTTTCCTCAGGAACTAAGTAGAAACAATAGATATTTTAGGACTCAGTGAATATCACCCCAAATAAATTACATTCAGTATTGACAAATCTCTACCAATTTCCACATGAAGCACGTTACACTGGAAATTTATTCTTTTCGCATTACCTTGTTGATCATGTATGTCCAACTTAAGTTTTCATTTTTCAGATATAAATACAAACGCTATAACATTTACACTACCGAGCTCCTACTTACGAAGAAATTACTTGACGAACGACACGAGTGAGGAAAAAGCAGTCCTGACTAGCATGTTCAAAGAAAAAGTTTTGGTAAACCTGCGAACTTACGAAAGACGCGCTTTGATCTTCTACGCTAACGATCAGTTGAATAATTTCGCGCATTTGTACATCGAAAACGATACCCAAGTGATATTTCTATTCAATTACGGAAATAAAATTCATAATTTAACTGTCAATTACGCGAAGTTAAACACTAGCAAATCTGTACAGATAGCTATAGTGCGACGTAAAAATTTTACCACTATGCACGTAAATGATAAAAATAAAACTATACCGTACGGAGTGAAACTTTTGGAAGAGTATTCTAACAAACCCTGGATTAATCCGGACATGGGTAAGTTACACACTTTTTTTTACGATGTGTAAAGTTACTGCTGACGCCATCTAACGATTTTGAGCAAAACTTCAAAATTATGCTGACTGATGAAAGAAAAAGAAGAAGGAAAATAAGCTTAACACCCCCCATTGCAGTATTTAAGGTGGTTTGTTTCAAATTAATATAATTTTAGTTTACTCTAAAAATTGTTATTATGTGAATTTGAGATGTCATCTATGAAAAAGCTAACTAGTTGTTACGTATTTTAGAGGTACTAGCTCCACAACGACCCCCGGCACCACCAACCGAATATTTTCAATTAAACTTGGGTGGTTACGATCCTGAAACGCTATTAAAAGTTTCTGATTATCCACCAAAGCTAGAAGGGTACGTGGGTTGTTTAAGAGGACTTCAAATTGGAAAAAGCTTAATTGATTTGTCTTCCAAAGTAAGCGAGGAAGATGTGGGTAAGTAACAACTTCCGTTTTTTATGCTTATTTTTGAATCACGTATTGATATTTCCCCCATATACGTTTATGGAAAAAAACTTATAAAACAAGGCATTCTCTAAAAGTAATTATTAATATCCAGCAAACATTTTTTAAAAACTTTTGCCTTTTAAAAAATGGAAAACAGCACTTCTATGGCATTTGCATTTGATAGATCCGTAACAGGATAGGTATACCGAACAATGTAATGTGTTCATGCTCATTCAATAAACTAAGCAATTGAAATTCAAATTAAAACTAAAAAAGATGACCAGCCTTCAACTAAGAAAATAATTTCTTCCATGAATTAGTTATTAATTTATTCGGTTTTAAAATACGGTGCTTCCATTTTAAATGTTCCACACTATATTATTTAATATATTTTTAGGAGTGATCGCTAACTGCAATATGAAATGTGACGAAGTCCCTTGTAAGCATAGCGGAACATGTATAGAGGATTTTAGAAATCAAAAACATACATGCGATTGTGAACACACTAGTTATTATGGGGAATTTTGTTCCGAAGAAATTGGTGCCGAGTTCAATGGGGAATCTATAATATGGAGAGAGTATATTCTAAATGGATCAGTGGACTATGTCAAGTTCCAATTGGCATTTTCCAGTGTTGATATCAGCCAGAAGAGTACCGTGTTATTACTTTTGCAAACTGAAAACAGGTATGTCCTCTCAATTTAAAGTTTTCATTTATTTTCTTTGGATATGACTCCTGAATTTTTAAATGTGACGATTTTATCATTGCAAAATTAGGAAAAATTCCGATTAACAATTTTATAAACGGCTTGTTCTACGAAGGTGGTTCCAGAAGTAATCCTGACCTAACAAAAACACAAAATTGGAACTATTAGAACACCTGACAAAGCTCATAGTGCAGTCTATCCAATGGTTAGAGCTTCTCTTTTTTTCGGGGATTGTCTATTTTTTCCGGTCTTCCGGTCCCCAAAACAGGGTGTTTCAGCAAATCTATTTGCTAGTTCATCTATTTAATTTCCTTTTATTTCAGTGTGTCGTGAAACCCACAGTATGATGACAGTGTTGCTCTTGTCTAGTTCATTCAGTTTTTCTAGGCTTTTCCATACGATTGTTAAGCTGATTACACAAGAATTCAGTGCTTTAATGGCCGCTTGACTTTCCGACATGATGACAATCCTTTGCCTTCAATATATTTTATCAATATTGAACAGGGAGAGTTTTCCCAAGCTTTCAGAGTATTTGGATCCTGACCCATACACTCCTACCCCAGTTCCTTTTATTGCTTCAAAGTTTAGAGCCATCTGTATACTATTAAATGGCATTCTTTTCAAGAAGACAATGGTCTTATGCCATTCCTTCTTGTATTCGATTAATTGAAAAAGTTATACATTTCCATCAGTTCATCCTGTGGCATTTCCCAGTATTTCGTATTTCTAAAAAGCGAGGAAGGATTTTTTTCAATGATTCCCTCTCTACCTAGTCTGTATCTTGATCTTTCTGCAACACTTTTTCCATGGCAGCCGTTGGACATTTTTTTATTGCTCTTGTAATGCATATAGAGGCTAGTCTTTGAATTCTGGAGAGGTTGTCCCTCGTCGACAATATACTAGTCCTACTACTCCACGGGTCAGCCTTAGATACTTCATGTAACTTCCTTTTCATCAAATTTAACGGTTTTGAGGTTGAGTTTTCTTTCCTCACTTAAGGCTATTAAGATGGTTTTGGTGAGGTTGTTGTTTATATTGTTCAAATTACATACAGCTTTCCTAGAGATATTCAATAACCTGTTTTCTAGTGAGAGTCGCCGATCTCTTCTATATAACCATTGACCGAAGACTCTACCGCTTCATTTTTGGAAAGTATTCTACCAACGAGAATTTTTTTCTCATTTGGACACGCCAAATCTAGTGAAACTCGGTTTTATTACTGTGGAAGATCCACTCTGAGCTATTTTTGCTCCATTGTGAATAAAAGCGACATCCATCTTGCACACAACGTTCTTATGATCAAATTTTGTGATGAACTGTACTGTTTGAAAGGTCTACCCTATCCACTAGCTCTCAGTTAAAATATCAGTTTGTGGGCTTTCTCTATTGCGTCGCCTAGTTGATAATTCACTTAAACTTTGCCACCTCTGAGTATCTAGCTGGGTCCTAAAATGAGTTAAGCAAAAATGCCATTCCTCTATTGAAATCCAGATTTACAGATTGATTTTTTCAAGTTATAAATAAATCTGAAATGTATGTTGGTATAATCATTTTAGTTCAATTTAAGTAAGTCTATAGTTGGAAATGTCACAGGAATGAAATAGCTAATTACATTTTTTGACTCTATCGGAATTATCTCTACTTATTTTGCGTATCACACACTTTGATAATTTTCGAGAATAGCCATCGTTTTCCAACAACAACCGCCATCTATACGAACCGTTATTAAATACAAAATTATTTTTCAGTCGTAGTTACTATTTAGTTGTCGGTCTGAGTACCGAAGGATATTTGACGGTACAAGAAGATAGAGAAGGTGCAGTTTTTTCAGCTACTGTTAATACTAAGAATTTCATCAACGGCGCAAGACATTCGATTTATTACCGAAGAGATTTCAACGATTTCGAATTGTACATTGACAGAGAATTGACCGCCATGAAACAAATTCCTGCGCAGACATTTACAAACATTCCGGAAATAGGAGGAAACGAAGTTCAAATTGGCGGCCATGATACCAACGATCCAAGATTCGCTACTTACAAGAGATACAGCGGCTGTTTGTCAAGTTAGTATTTATAGTCTATTTGAAAATAATTGATAGCACAAATTTCATAGAGCTACCCAAAAATCGCTTGTTTAAATCGTAAATTAGTGTCGGAGAGGAAATGTCTAGAAATAATTTAAGAATTTGAATGTTTTTCAAATGAATTGATAAAAGAAGCAAGCACATCTGCGCCACTAACCACATCCTCTTGTAGTTATACTTAATCCTGATTCAAATTTTATTATGTTATTGTATTTTAGAGGGGTTTAGTGTTGTTTGGGGTAGACTTACTGAAAGTCTCACTATAATTTTTGTAACCTGAGTGATAAGAATTGTAACGGTAAATTGCTGTAACCTCAAAGGGCACCAGCTCGAAGGGCTCCGGCTAGAGACTCCTCTCAAGGGTGATTCGACCCCAAGTTTATGTCACACAAGGATAACAGAAGGGTTGTAAAAATTGAGAGCGCCACTACCTTTTTGACGATAAAAATACTAAAAAAACTACGGCGGAAAAGGTAGAAACGCCTTGTAAAATTTAAATAAAAGTTAATAGTTAAAAAAAATTACTAAAAATTACCCCGGGCGATATCTATCTCAACTTTTATAGATGAGGATTTCTAATAAAAAAAGAATTTTTAATTTATTCTGCCACAGGAAATGAATAACGGAATTTGTACTTTTATAGGTACTTAGCTTAGATGAAGTGGTTTCCTGGAGAAGAAGTCAGGTCTTGATCTGAACTGATGTGTTCTGTTCTAGGGAGGTATTTTAATCTAGGGCTGTATCCTTGGCTATATTCTTGGGGTTATATCCTTGGGTGATATCCTTGGGTTATATTCTTGGGTTATATTCTCGGGTTATATCCTTGGGTTATATTCTTGAGGCTGTGCTTACCACAGGAAAATTCATAAGATAGGTACTTAAGATATGAAAGATAGCGAAAGATGATCTTTCCCAGTAGGTGGTCGAAAACGGAAAGGGGTGTCTCTCGTGGCGTTCGAAAAAATGGAAACGTCCGTTGGCAGACGTCAATTGTCTTACGGTCAGGGTTGAAGAGTTTGGGATCACAGAACCATAATTGGAAGTGGCTAGTGACGACGAGCGCTAATTAAAAGGATTTATTCTGTAAAATCGAAACAGGTCGATAGACATGTTACAGAATGTAAAATGATTACACCTTTCACATATTAACCAGCTTGTAGAAACCCCTTTTTTAACTACTTCCATAAACATTGTTATAAATCGGTTTCGAATAGTCTATAGTAGGTATACAGATACATTCAAACACAAACGGAACATAGGGATTTTAAGCATTGTATCAGAACTGCTTTTGAACTAGTCGACCAACATCCAGCTTCAACAGATTAAAAACACGATTATTACAATATCGTACAATTCCCACCACTCCGTATTGTCAACTGTGGGCGGTCCTTAATTAGCGTCAGACAGTCAGTAAACAGCAGTCGGTAGACTGCTTTGTTTCAATTTAAAGAATCCTATTTTGTTTTATTCACGAATTTATTTTTATTTTGAAAGCCGTTATTGCCAAAAGAAATCAAAACATATTATCTTAACTCGAAACATTAATTGTTAAAGAGAATTCAACAATTAATTTTCGATTTTAACAAAATAAAACGTAAGCATATTGTTTCAATATGTCATCGACGTTTACTACCCCCATCAAATAATTATTCAATACTAAATCGCAGTTCGCACACCTCGCTCATAACTAACAAATTTTGGAAGGAGAAGGGGCGGGGTTTCTAAAATTGGTTCTGAATCCAGCTGTCCAGATCAACACTTGATATTCATTGAAGTGAACTTACAGAAATGTTTTGTTGGTGGACTATTTAGATCGGACAATACATTAAATCCCTATATTCCGTTTGTGTTTGAATGTATCTGTATATTATCATTGTATAATGCTATTATTAAGGATATTATTAAATAATTTAAAGAATCATATGACTACTACTAGATGTCGTAACTGAAGAGCAAACAATAAATTGCTTGCTCTTGCACAAAGCATACACTGCTATCAAAAATTTGATTACTTTCAAAAGTGGTTATCTCTTGAACCAATCATTTAATTTTAATAATGTTTTTATGAACTGTAGGACAATTCTTCTGTAGCAATATCGTGGTTGAAATTCTGATGGAATGTTAAATTTTAAAATATATGGGGTGCATAAATGTCTGTTTTTACCCTAAATTTCAAACACCCTATAAGATGCAGCATCTAAAATAGAAGGTGTCAACTAGTGCCAAAATAGTAGTACCATGCCTCATGAACATTTTGGTTCTTTATTCACGTTATTATCTCGGTTATTGAAGAAGTTACATGCATTTAAAGGAAATCCTTCTTATTAATATGATTAATTATTATTATTATTAAGGTTATCTAGAAGGATAGATGGCGCAGTTATAATTTTTTTGGGAAACTTGTTTTTACTATGAATTTTTTAAAAAGTACCTATATAATTATTGAACACTAACAATTTTAAAGATACAAAAATCAAAATTAACTTTTTTTATTTCTACTTATATTTTATTTTAAAAGTAAGACGCAACATTTATATTTTCAGATATTTTCATCGAAGTGAACAAACATATTATGAAACCTTTAGAAGAATATATGCTTTTCACAAAAACAGGCACCGAAAAAGTAAACGTATCAAATCAACACGGTGTAAGAAGCGCTCAATGCAGTTCAGATTTTGACAAAATACACGAAAAAATTCCAGTTTCTATAAACCTCAACATAAGCCAGGTACATATTTACTATATTTAAAGATTTAAAACTTAACTCGTTTGCTACCACTTGTGACAGACTATTATATGATAAATCAATAATGTTCCCAATTATGACATGAAACATGAAATTATCGGTTACCATTATAATTTAGGTAAAGTCTGTGTCTGTTCATATTTCCTATTTTAACCATAAAAGAGCCTTAAACTGTTTGATAAAGAGTTTTTCCAAGCATAAATCACCTTTTTTGAACACATAAACACCTTCCGAGATATGAATTCTTTTTGTTTATTTATAATTCAACTACTTAAATACATTTTTATTATATCTACAGAACTCAGTTTATTTTATATTATACATGTTTACCACCACCAACGAAAAAAAATCATGTTCATATAAAAAATCTGGAATTCTTCGAAATTAAACAAATAAGTGCTGTGAAATCCATTGTAAAGAAGATAAAGTCTGTTCATTCACCATCGCTTATTGTTTATGTTATTCTTAAAAGTTTTTAAAATGTTTGAGAAAAAAACATCTTTAAACGGAAATAAGTGACGGCAAGTGAAAAGGCTTTTTAAAATGTTCCATAATTACACTGATTTAAAGTCGTCTACTTTAAGGGAACAGATAAAACATGGGTACAAGACGCTCCCCAGAGGGTATTCTACACTTCCATATATTCGACCACAGCCGAAGAAGAAGACAGCACAGAACAACTGATCGTTATAATTTTATCTTCGTTCTTCTTATTGGTTATCGTTTTTTTCACTTACCATTTGATTTTAACCGACAAAAAGTACAGACGTAGAAAAGAGTACGAAACCGACGCCAATATTTTATTATCAAAACAACAAGCCGCTTATCTACTGGAAAATAATAAATCCGTGAGTATTACTTCGAAACAGTTATCTGGTTACGACGTTACAAAACGCCGTGGCAGACATTTTTATAAATATTATACCTTTGTTCATTATAACAATGTATATTTGTAAAAGTTATATAGAGTATTTAACAAGTTACGAAAATAGTTATTTTTTCGTCTTCACCTCCTATGTTGTATATAAAGTATGGGGTCGTTTTAATTCTACATCAAGATAACTGAAAATTTAATGATCTAATGAAGAGGAAACATTTTAAAATCTATGTAATTTGTTAATTCCTTACTACATCTTCCTAATATAATTGTATCTAATGTTTTTTTTTGTTCGAGCGATTATTTCACGAGATGGTCATTTTATATTTTTGACAGTTATCACTCACTCATGGAAAATATATTTATATTCCAGTTGTCCCAAATGGTTGAAAAATTTAATAATTTCTAATTGAAGATATTTTTATCATATAAGATTTTTTTAATAAATTTAAGGCAGAAGAATCTTCGACAAAATATAACGGGAAAGTACCCACTGATATTGGCAATAATGATGCAGCTTCAAAAGAGAATGAAGTGACAATTCCTGAAATTAGGGAAGATTTAATTGTGACATCTATCAAAAGGGTAGACAGTAAAAGAGAAAAACAGCCACGAGTTTCATTTAGAGGTAATATACTGTTTTACAATAATTGTATTTTTCATGTTTTCAAATAAAGCGAATAGTACAACCTACACTTTCGTAGATTTAGATTTATTTCTAAAAACTAGATAGGTACGCACAAAAAAAATTACCATACCGTGTGGCCTCACAAATTAATATTTGACAAATTTTTTGTCGCCTGTTACGGTAAAATTTAAAGTTGCATTTCGTTTTTTTTTCATGAATTCCTAAAAATAAGAATTACAAACAATTATTGTGATTAATCAATTTTTTTCCAATTTTTAGGTAGCAATACTGAAATAATTGAAGAGAATTCAGAAACTTGTTCTGAATTGCTTAGTCCGATGCCCGAAGTAGTCGAGGAAGAAGAGGAGGAGGAAGAAGAAAATGTGGAACCGCTAGGTATAGAAAACGAACAAAATGAGTTGTAATTTTTAATTTCATTCAATATTATAGTGTGAGGACTTGTTTGTACTTGTCTTATTAAAAAAGATTATTCCTCACCATTCCAATTTTGCAATTTTTCTAAAAAAACTAGAAAATATTGAAACAGTTATATAAGTATTTTTGGAATAATGCAAATATTTCGAAAACTGAGCGAGATGAAGCAAAATGGGTGGAGTCCTAAAACCCGGGTGCTTATTTGAATAACGTAAGAGGCTCAATCGTTCAATTTAATAAAATTTCTTTTTCATAAGACCAATTTTTTGATTTTGAAATAGCGATTCTGTTAAAAGACAAAATCAATAATTTAAGTGGGGTGCGACCAAATTAGGTCTATTGTACCTTCTTCTGTTCTCAGTTGAAGCACATCCCCTAATCCCCTATTATTTCTATGATGTGCAGGAATTTTTGGGAGTTCAAAGAGGTAATTTTTTCCTTTTCTACTTGAGTAGAAGGTGGAGAAGTGAGGTAGAATCCGATAATTATTCAAAAGTCAAAGAAAAATAACTGTTTATAAAACTCTGATACTCTTCGCTATGGAAACAACTGCAATGACAAAACGATTTGAAAGTAACCCAGAAGAAAATATTACAAGTACAAATCTGGTAGGTACCAAATATCACATAATGCGGAGAAAAAAAAGAACGAAGAAATAGTGAAGATTTGAGGAGAAAATTTGGATGTATGAAGGCGCAGAGGCTTAGATAAATTGATGTGCATTTAAAGCTCCGTTTTCAACAAAGATTAGATTTGCGAGACCACTGCGTTTGAAGGGTTTCTTTTAAAATCGTGTAACTTCTGTAATAACGTGAAGAAAAAACCAAAATGTTCATAAAGCACAATTTTGCACCAGTTGACACCCCTTATTGTAGCTGCTGCAACATACAGGGTGTTTCAAATTTCGGTTAAAAAACTTCTTCACATTTAATGTGTAGGTATTTTCAAATTCAACTCACATCAAAATTTCAACCACAATATTGTATTGCTACAGAAGAATTGACTCGCAGTTTACAAAAAAAATAATCAAAATCAAAGGAGTGGTTAAAGACATAACTTTTTAATATTTGTCAAATTTTTGGTTGCCTGATTTTTTTGACGGTCAGTGTATAAAAGGGAATCAAACAAGAACCCATTACTCATATGCATCATTATTAAAGAAGAATAATATTGTGCAGCTCCTTTGGAATCGGGGCCCGGGTTTATAGAACCTCCTTAATCGAGAGCTTTTCTTTATCGGTACCTGTTGGATTTAAATTAAGCAAACGAAGTTGAGTTGAAGTTAAACATTATTTTATTTATTTGACAATTACTATATTAATTATGACATACAAACGTTAACTATATATTTTAGTCTCAACTAATTGGTAGTGGTGAAGTGTATATTCCAATACTCCTCCTCACTAAGCTCTACCAAATTAGTAATGTCCTAATCTCCCCCTAAGATCAATAAATCTTGGTCCAGGAAGACTTTTTATAAATAAATCCGCTTCCATGTCTTCTGTTGGCATATATTGAACATTTATTGTTCCTTGTTCTACACACACTGTCTGATAAAATGCAGTTTAGTGTCGATGTGTTTTGATCTAGCATTATCAACAGGATTTGAACTTATATGCTGAGCCTTGATGGTTATCATCATATATAACAATTAATGTTATAAATGAAACTAACTGTTTCATTTATAACATTAATATGAGTAGATTCCACAAAGTAAGGGTCCAAACAGTAAATTCAATATATAACAATATTTGCCTGTTTTATTTCCATTGTATCTAGAAGTGATCTCAAGTGTAATGCTTCCTTAGTAGCTTCAAATAACGAAACATATTCAGCTTCTGCTGTTGATAAGGCTACTGATATCTGCTTTTTAGCTTCCCAACTGATGCAGCTACTGGCATACTTGAAACAGTATCCAGTAGGTATAGGACCTTCTGTCTACAGGGCAAGCGGCCCAATCCGCATCTGCTAATCCATACAAATCTTTATGACTTCTTTTTAGGTTGATTCCTATCGGTCTTTGTACCTTGAAGGTAACGTAAAACGCGCTTTGCACATTTAAAATGCTCAGTACCAAAACAGTTGTTAAATTGACTTAGATGGCTTACAGCAAACATAATATCTGGTCTAGTAACAAATGCTAAGTACATAAGAGATTCAATTAACTCTTTATAGGGTAAGTTTTCACATAATTCATTTTTAACTAGTTTTAAATTGGTCTCCATTGGTGTATTTACAGGCTTACCATTTTCCATATTCAAATTTCTTAAAAGTTTTTCTATGTACATCGGTTGTGTTAACTTGATCTCATCGTTTTGGTTTTCTAATTCTACTCCTAAACATACTTTCGGATTTCCCAAGTCTTTCATTTCAAACTTAGTCATTAATTTCATTTTAATATCTCTCAATTTTCCATATGAAGAATAGGCTATGATGAGGTCGTCTACATATACAGCAATTATTATTTTCACTCCTTCTTTTACAAACGTATATATACAAGGATCAGCTTCTGATCTGATAAAGCTAAGAGCTTCCAGCTCTGTATTTAATTTTATACTCCATTGTCTTCCAGATTGTTTTAAGCCATAAAGAGCTTTTTGCAGGTGGCAAACTTTTTCTCCCTTTATGCTCCTATACTATCTTCTAGCATAATTTTTGTTTTGTTGAATATGGATAAATCATCTTTACCACTTTCTTCTACCAAAATTTCCGCTAGAATTGTATCCAAATATTCGGGTTTCTTCATAATAATTACCTCATTTAAATTACCATTTAAGTAGGCTGTAGTAACGTCCATTTGGTTTAGCTTGAGACCTTCTTTTGCAGCGACAGCTAATAACATTCTTAGAGAGCTTAGTTTAGCCATAGGAGAGAATGTTTCATTGTAGACACCTGGCCTCTGACTAAAACCTTTAGCTACAAGACGTGCCTTTTTAGTCTCTTGATTATTTTTACCCACTTTCGTTTTAAGTAACATCTTGAAGTCGACAATATTTTTGTTATCTTTCCTTTCTCTTATTTTCCATGTTTCATGTGCTTTTATCTCAGATTTTATAGCTTCATGCCATTCTTTACTGTTTATATCTTCTGATTCGCACAGGTGAGATAATTCTTCCATCTCGTAGTCTGTCGTCCATATTGGTGGTTTCCTCATTTTTGCTCTGTGTAATCGACTGGTTATCAGATTCTGAAATATTATTTTCATTTAGATTTTCATGTATTTGTGGTAATGAAGACTCGTCAATTATTCTGTCCTCTATCATATCATCTTCAGGGTTACTTATTTGATTGTTAGACCTTACAGATTGATTTTGGTTTTGCTCATTGAAAAATTCGTAATTTTCTTCATTAGACTCTTCATAAAAAATGTTTTCCACAATTTTAACATCTCTTTTTTTCGGTATATACACTCTATAGGCTTTAGCATTTTTGCATATCCAAGAAAAACGCCTTCTGTCGCCTTAGGTGTAAATTTTCCTTTTCTGTGTTTGTTCAAAACAAATGTCTTCGAACCTACTATGTTCAAATGATTTACAGATGGAATACGACCAACCCATTTTTGGTAAGGTGTTTCCTTATTTAAGGCTTTATTAGGACTTCTGTTGATTAAATAGTTGGCAGTAAATACCATTTCTGCCCACAACATATTAGGTAAATGTGTGCTTCAATTATCATACATCTAGCTTTGTCCAACAATGATCTATTTTTCCTTTCAGCGATACCATTTTGTTGTGAAGTATATGGGGCTGATAATCGTCGTCGAATACCATGTTCTCTTAAATAATCATCAAACTGTTTGTTGCAATATTCTGTACCATTGTCGGATTGTAAATTTTTGATCTTTTTTTTGTAAAATTTTCCATCTCGTTTTTGTAATCTTTAAACTTTTCAAAAACTTCTTTTGTTCTTTATAAAATATACTTCACAATATCTTGTATATTCATCTATAAAACTAACGAAATATTTGGATCCAGCTAATGTTTTCTCCTGCAATGGTCCACAAACATCGGTGTGTACCACTTCTAAAGGTTCTTTTGTCTTTGTTCCTTCACATTTATGGAATTTTCCCCTTTATACAGGTTTCACAGTCATATAATTTTTCTTTGATATTAAATTTTAATCCTTTCAGCAATTCATTACTTATGGCTGATTTCATGTCAGTTTCATTCATTCATATGACCTAGTTTTCTTTGCCACTTCATTATTTCACTTTCTTGGACATCATTTGCAATTTGTGCTTTACTAAAAAATTGTGTATAGTATAAATCATTCTGTCTTGTGGCTTTTAGTACGGTTCTTCCATTACTATCTTTTATCAGCGCTCTCGCTCTTGTAAAATGCACAGAGTGGTTATTATCAGTTATTTTAGCAGCTGTCATCAAATTTACGGAAAGCTCAGGTACAATAAAGTCTCATTTAAATTAAAAGTATCAATTTCTGTCTTTACTGTAACTCTTCCTTTTCCTTGAACTCTTGTAGTGTAACTATTAGACGCTAATTTTAACATACCATTTTCATCATTAATAAAACAAAATTTTTCTTTGTTGCCACTCATATGTGAAGTACATCCACTATCTAAACACCAGAGTCCACTTTCAATGGTGTCAGTAGATGTTAAGCAAATTGGTTCAACATTAAAGTTTTTCAAATTAGCTTCCTTGCATATTCATTTTTATGTATCGTTGTCCAACATTCGGATGCCTTGTGTCCCATCTTTATACATTTAAATTTAAAACCTTCATTCTTATAATTAAAATGTTTACGATTTTTACTATAGAAAGCTCATTGCGGTTTATCGTCATAACCATTATTTTTTCTGGCTTCAAACTCTTCTATAATTTACGCTATAACGTTAATACTATTTCCGTAAATATTTAAATCAAACAAATTTGTATTTTATGGTTACTTTTATTTATTGGCTATAAAACCTACTTAAATTTCTATTGTAATCATACGCACAACATATAAAAAAATAAACAACTCGAAATCATCATTGCGGCTCGTCGTTATTAACCAAAAACAATCAGTCATCCAAAAAATATTCGATATCACTCCACGATTCCCATTTCCATACCCGTTTATTTAAGTTTGTTATTTTTTTTATACATTGAAGTTTTTGTATGACGGAGAACACGATTTATTCAATTTAATATATACAATCACAAAGAATTGTACTTCACATGAACACCTAAATACAAAAACTGCACAGTCACAAGAGTCACGTATTATATATATATAAAAAAAGGTGTCTTATTTTCCGGAGTTTACATTATTAGATGAGTACGATGTCATGGATTTGGCCCCAACAGCTTTTTTGTATCATCCGGACTTGATTTCATTAAACTATCATCACCTGAAAACAAATACAAACAAAATTTTAAACAAATCACTCTATTGCATTTTAAAATGTTCAATGTTTATAAACAGTAAAATTAATCACATTATTCCATTACCACCACTATCTCATGTATGTCTCCATGTATAGATGAAATTTTCCGATACACGCAAATTTTTTATAGTGAGAATTAATTCCGGATAATAGAGAGAGAACTCAAGCTTATTTTTTGGGTTCCGCTAATAAGAGGAAACGTTATTTCGACATATAAGCAAGCGCACTTTCACCCGTACGTTAAAAACGCTTACCGTGTTACGGAATTTGGGGCACCGCATTTAGTTAGACGCTATTTCGACGTTTTGGATGGAACACATGAATTTATCATAAAACGGTAGATTGATTATACTTAAAAGTATAAATTATGCTGAATAAACACGAAAACTGGACCAATTTAAACTATTCCACAGATGCTTTCGTCTTTGGTCTTTGTAGTCTAGTAGATTTTTCGGTGTATTAATTATTATGAGTAGATTTTTAATTAATTAGTTTGTTTATATGTTCTTATAGTTAAGATATACTTATTTTATAAAACTATAGTTTTATTGTCTGCGCCGGCAGTTTAATTTAGTGATATGTGATGGCAATTAAAACTTAAAATCTCACCAACGTCAAATTTTAATGAATCCCGCAACTGAAATCAGAAAATTTCGGCAACAGTACGGAAATTGTATCAATGTTTCCAGCTCGCTCAAACTGGCGTTCTAAGCATAAGTGCCTCATAGCTGATGAGAGTTTCTGTTCACTGTACCTGAAGCCACCATTAAAATCCAGATTAATTCATTTTCCTACAACAGATGTTGGCATATCCTATTATTTTAACTGGTGTGACAGTTTTATGTCAAATTTTCATTTAATTTTTTGGGACTATATTGATCTATTTCGCTGGTTGAAACCATAGATCTGATGTTTTGTTCAAAAATCCTTACAGTACAGAATTGTTAGACTAAAAGCTTAGAACTCTCTGCATACACTGAGATTGAAATTGAAGTAAATGTTTTAGTAAATGGTGTAGAATGCTCATCCATTAGTTCATTTATACACTGTCCAGTGCAATAATCCATTTACGACGTGACTTCAATATGATTTCAAATGCCCCTTCTATTTCTCATATATATAACTATAACCGATTGAATCCTTTTTACATAAGTCAGCACCCAAATTTTCTTGAAGATATTAAACCACGATAAAATAATATAAGGCTATTATGTGCGAGTTTTGTTGCAAAAAAATGAAAACACATTGTGGTCTGCAAGCGCCATAATTACCTCATCCAATCAACGTAACTTTGAGCTGAAGGTTGTTGGACAAAGAAGAGTCTTTGAAGTTCGCCCCAAAGATGCAGGTTGGTTGAAAAGTTCGAGCAACGCCTTTTATCGGTCATAAGCAGAAGTAAGTTTAGTTGCAAGGTTTTATTTGTCATTGCAAGAAATTTCATTTCAATCTGGCAACTCATTATTTGTCTACAAGCTATTTGAAGCTGACATGTCAATGTGTTTTTTAACAATAGATATAATTGAAAATAGTTTAGTGGTTAAATACCTTTTAAAAAAGTTTTAATGCCAAAGGAAATTCATACAGACTAGGTAAATGTGTTGAATGAATCTGCTCCTTCAAAAAAAATTGTTTACAAGTGGGCTGGCTTGTGTAATGGTGGTCGTACCAGGGTTGAAGATGATCCAAGCAGTAGACGTCCAAAAACTGCAACCACACCAGAAATTATTGAGCAACATAATATGATAAGTAAAGCTCCAAGTATGAATAAGCGTGATATTGCTAATGCCGTAAGCATCTCAGATAAGCGAGTACTCCATATTTTACATGAAGAATTACTTATGAAATAGCAGTTTGTAAAATTAGTACCGCAATCGTTAACAATGCAACGACAAAACTGATCGAAAACAAATTTGTCAACGGAACTTGGATTATTTTAATAAGAATAGAACCGATTTTGTGCGTCGTATCATAATTATGTATGAAACTTGGATCTACCTCCATGATCTTGAATTTAAACGAGAGCAATGACAGTGGACTGAAGCTAACTATACAGCTGTGAAGTAAGTGATGAGCAAACGAGCAGCAAAGAATGTTACGTCATCGATTTTTTGGAATTGGAGGGATTTTGTTGATTAATTATCTTGAGAAAGATAGAGCAGCGCATCTGCAATAGGGAAAAATACATCTAACTCCAGTACTTTGCAAATCCCTTCAAAACTGGATATATTTCAACTACTTGGTAAATAGAATGAATAGTATTTATTCTAAAAGAAGGATAGGATTATTTCCAGAAAAATGCATTTAGGCCAATAACTAGATCATGGAGAAACTTGATGAAAGGAGTGCCAGGAAAAATTTTGAAAGGCCACTACATAACAACGAACACACTTAACTAGTGTCAAAAATAGAGACTACCCTAGAGAATCAGGAAATAGCACTTTAATTTTCAACATGCAATTGTTATAAGCCAGAAGGTCAAGTATCTGGGTACAAAATCCTAGGAATGTACACTGGCTGTATATAACAGTAGTGAGACCCATGGTTACATATTGTGCCTTAGCTTGGTGTCCAAAAACAAAGGAAACTTGAACTGGAGCTATTGAAACTGCTGCAGAGTCTCGCCTATCTGTGCATGACGAGGGCGATGAGAAACAGCCCAGCCGCCGCATCAGAAGCCATACGCAATCTTCCGCCTCTAGCTCTGCATGCAAGGCAGAAGCGAGAATTGCTGCATACATGATGGGAGGCAATAGGAATTGGCACGAAGGAACCAGCACCAATTGTCATAGACAACTTTCAAGTTAAACAATTTGTTTTCCATTGAATATCACGAAATTTTCAACCAATCCATACCCGATAGGATCAAGACCGGAGTTGCCAACTTTGCCGTGAATTAAAAAGCAAAATATTGGGGCTACACTTTGATGTAGCTGCAGCCTACAGGGTGATGCAGAAATAAAGGGAAACATATTTTCATTCAATTAAAATCAGAATTAGAATACAATACACAAAATTTCCCTTACAATTATTAAAAATTCATATACTAACCTTTTTCAGTTTTGATCTCCTCCTTAATTTTATCGTCCTCCTTAATTTCTCCGGCTTTGTCTAACCGTGGCCGCTTTCTACCTTTATAACTTCTGTTGTCTCTTCTGTCACCCTCGCCTTCGTCTTCGCTATCAGAAAACTCGTTATCGGGCACTATTCTTTTATCCAAATCTTTTTGCGGTAACCTTTCGTCCTTGTCAACTTTGTCTTCGCTATCGGACTCTTCGTTTATCGCATCGTCTGGAATAGTTTGAACTTGTACGCCGGGCGCGTGCGGTAACATTCTCAGATTTTCAAACAGTCTCGTTTTGATTTTCTCCAAATATTCCGGAGTATTTTGATTTGCCATATTGCTAGGACTGATATGCAGTTTAAAGTCAGGTCCGAAATATTCGAAATAATCGTTATAAGGAAGCTCGTTTGCGATTTCGACGCCCAGAGCTACAGAAGTCTCGTAAGTCCACGCTCTGGAAACGTTCCTGATCGTGTATCCTCCTCCTCCTACCATCATGAACGGCAGGTTGTATTTTTTTACGAATTCGACACATTTACCATGTCCTTTTACAGTCAAATTGAAGCAACCAAGTCGATCACCAGTTAGGGAATCGGCACCGCATTGTAACACCACCGCGCTAGGTTGGAAAGTTTCCATAACTTTACTTATTATAGGTACAAATATGCTTTCGTACGCTTCGTCGTCCATGCCGTCTCTTAGAGGGATATTGACGGCGTAATATTTACCTTTTCCAGCGCCTATATCTCGTAAATCGCCAGTACCGGGGAAATATTCACCGTATTTGTGAAAAGATACAGTCATTACTCGATCGGTTGTGTAAAAAGCTTCCTCGACACCGTCTCCGTGATGTACATCAATATCGATATAAAGTACGCGCTGATGGTATTTCAGAAGTTCTAATATACCCAACACGATATCGTTTACGTAACAAAAACCGGAAGCTTCTGATTTTTTTGCGTGATGAAGACCGCCGCCCCAATTTATGCATATTTCGGAAGCTTGTTTATTGAGTTTGACGGCGGCGGCGACTGAACCTCCAGCTGATAATTGACAAAATTCGTATAAGCCATCGAATACCGGACAATCTTCTCCAACATTAAATCTCTGCATTTGTTTGTTGTATTCGGACATGTTGTCTGGACGAATCGATCTTAGGAATCTGATGTAATCGTCTGAATGGAATTTTGTCATTTCCTCTGCTGTGGCTTTGTGAGGGCGCTGCGAACAAAAAAATTCAGTTTTATTTAAATGAAGTAACTTTTTAGTGGTAATATAATAATACATGATTGAATTTTCGCGATGTCTGTCTATTTACTCCTAAAACGAAACTGAGTTGCTAGAAACTCAATTCAGTTTAGAAAAGACAGACTTATAAGATAAATTCAACCACGAGTGATATTTTATTAAACTATCTCACGAACAAATTTAAATGTGGTACCCCAAATCTGCTATTTTTTTTAAATAATACAAAATTATTTTATTAACAATTTATTTTGGGAAATCAAACCACAATCTATTCTATGTTTTTATTTCAACGGTTTGGTAGCGTTCCAGCTACCGTTATAAAAAATAATTAAATAAAAACATAAAAAATGGTTCGATTTCCAAAAATAAATAACAAAAATAATAATTAATATACCATAAGTTACAGAAAAAACAAAATTAATTATAATCATGAAATATTCATTATTACTATGAATAATTTGTTACAATTATTATTTATTACCAATAATGGTAAACGATTTTTTATGAACATGAACAAAATACATTACCATTAATTATTATAAATAGTGAAATTGTAAAAATTTTTAATACTATGATCATTGAGTGGATACAATGTATTTTTGGTACTCGACATACTTGGAGTACTCCTCATACTTGGAGTACTCCTAAAAGTATTCATTATGTTCTGATGATGTTCGGCACTAAGCTGTAAATACAGTTTAATCCTGTTTGAACTTCCATGTCCCATAAATAATTTTCATAACTTGTTGTTCACTAACGCCAGATTGTAGTAACTGACTAACTGCAGTGGCACAATTAGAGTGATTTTTTATTTTCACTTTTAGTTTCTAATCCCATATTTTCTGCAGACAGTTTTGTTCATTTTGATAGTGTATTAATACTACCAATAGGGCAATTCTTGTACCCATTATTATTTACCATTTAACCACACCAGAAAAAGTCTGTAATTTGTAATAATTCTCCTTTTTGATATCAATTTCCGGTATAATCTCACTGGACACATTTTGAGGATTTTTCAAATTTTGGGTACTAAGCCATTTAGTGTCTGCACAGTTTTCATCACTGGGGTTTGGAGAATATCGGGTTGTATGCAATTTGTTAAAAAGTATTTGATGTCAGTTTTTTCGTTAACAAAAATGTAACTTTGAAAAAGTTGCTCCGTTACCTCTCCAAGCTAGTTCTACTGCAGCTATGTGAAAAATCTTCTTTTGGAGTCCTTCTGGTGAGACTTCGTCGCATTGTAAACACATATTTCTATAATCATCTGAGGTAATGATGACCGAACTAATTTCTCTCACTATCATCAGCCGCCCGCGCCTCCTAAAACATATCTTTGAAGGGATCAATATGTCTCTGATACTAACAAACATATTTTTCTTGTACTAATGTTTCATATCGTTTTAATAACACTCTCCTTCAAATTATCACTGCCATCAATTTTCCGCAAATTGACTGCCCAGTCTTTCATAATGAATTATAGTAATGTCGTTGCATCTAAGATGTAGTTATGTTCCACATCATAAATTGTTCCCATACATATGATTTTGTGTTACTGTGTATTCTTTCATAAATATTTTGGTTGATAACTTCATTTGAATTAGCACCGAAGCGACTCATTTTGACATCTACAGCTACAATTATTTTTTGTCAAACTTTGCTTTGTCATCCCTATACATGGAAAGTCGTTGAAAACATCATGCAGATAAACCAATCAGAATTGAAAGTCAGCTGGTGTTTTCGGGGGTAATATAACTAGAGTTACGATTATTATATCTGAGTTAGAGCCGATGAAGATTGAATGAGTGCACAACACAAGTTCAGTCTTCTGATGGCTCTAACGAGTATTATCTTCGATAATTAATCATAGCATGAGTAATATTTGGGGAGAGAATATATGAATGCCATCAGATGGTTCTTGATGCATTCTCGGTGAAAAATCCGTGACTGGCTGTACTGATTAAATCAAACATTCAATCAAGTTGATAGAAAATAGAAAGGAAAAAAACCGAAAAGTTCATGTAAATTTTCCCTAAAAGAGCACTCTATATATTTTGTTCACTAACTGAGCTCTCCTTCAGCATACATAATATATTAAAATCTGTAACGTTTTCAAAATATTTTAATGTCTTTTGCACTCCCTGATATTTTAAACAGTGCTTTAAAGTACCATACCTCATAGGCTTTAAAATAATCTACTAGACAGTTTTGCTTCAAAAATGTGATCAAATTTGTTGAGTGAAAAAATTGATATTACAAGTTAACAAGGAACTACTGTAGGTAGTATTTAGTGGTACATAAAAAATGAATTGTAAACAGTACAGATACATGTGGAAATGATATGGAGGTATGTTTTAGACATGGAGAGTAGATGGAAAGTACAAACTCAAACAAGAATATTTACAGAATCTGTCCCCAAAATTCTGTATATTAGTTTTTGTTTCTTCATCACTAGCATCGCTAATAGTCCTTTTGTACAGTATTCAAGGCTTATGATTGGCTGGTATTATTCTATTGCTAGAAGTTTCGTACAAATGGAACATCAATGCCCTCCTACTTTGAGAAATTGTTTGCAATCATGGAGTTGTTGCTCCTTATTTAGTCTCCATGGTCTTGGATAAATATAATATTACTACACTTGTAGGTTTTTTTTAGCAATCTAGTTCTAGTTTTGACCCCCATATTATTGTAATCAATTACCTTCGCAAATCAATTACCTTCACATAATTTATTGAAATTAGCAGAACTTGGTAAAAATAATTGATTTCAATATACAATATTTGGGGTGTGGTTAAAATTAATATTAAAAAACTTTTTAAGGACAATTTTTAAAAATACAAATCCTTTTTTTTAGGTAAAAAAGTTCCTTTAGCATGCTTTATAACATATTAAGTTTTAAGTTTGGTAGCATTTTTTGAGATAAATATATTAATTTGTTGTCAATTATATGAATTGTTTTACACAAAAAATATATACTTACATAAATTTCCATTTTTCGATAAAGTCCATAATTTAAAAGTAAGTTGTGAGTCATACGTATACGGTGAGGTTTCATCGGATGTCCCTGTCCATAATAATAATTTCCGATATCACCTATAAATTAAATAATTCTCAACAAAAATAAAATTTATAACATAATAATTAATTAAGAATAGTTCATGATAAATTTGAAAAAAAGTGTATCAGTAAACCGTAGAAATGAGCATCATACATACGTCATGTTAACCAACGACCAATCACAAATCGTCAAAACTACGGTCGCCATCAGTCTACCGAAGATTTTTCATTTATACTTCAATATTATCGTATTAAATACAATTTCAGAAAACCGTAATGAAACGTATTAAAGTAAAGTTCAACAGAAATTTATAAAATGTGTTAAAAATATTGTATGTCTATAACCAAACAATGCAAAATACTTACTATCATAATAATAGCATACTCGCTTCCTACTGTGCGGTTGTGTCGTCATTTTTAACACAAAACACTATTCTACTTAATAAATATTTTCTTAAAATGCAAATAATTTTTAATATTGGATATTAATCAATTTAAGAATCAACACAAATCCAAACAATGTAATTAATACTTAATACATCATCTCGTGGATTAATGACTGAAGTTCCCTCGTTAGTTGTTGATTGTTGACTGAATTTTGATAATTGACGTTTGATTTTCGACAGCTGGCAAGTGAATTGAAGAAGCGTTCTGCAATACGACAAACACCCAAACATAAAGAAGTAGTCAAGTCAGAGTCAAGTATAGAATAAAAATGAGAGATATGCAATGATATTAGCTAATGATATTCAATACATGTGATAATGGTACTATCATACTAATTTTTTTAGTGTTATAACGCTTTTATTGGATCCGAGCACTGCACGTGATTTTTGATTATAATTATTAAATCACTTTGTAGCGCTCACGTCGTCATAAAAATGTAGATCTTGTGAACTTGGACGGCATAGTACTCATATGGTACTAATGCTTAATTAAACCATAATTTTATATGGGTCAGAGATAAGCGGTATCTCTTATCTTCAATATAAATATAAAACAAACCACAAAACATAGATCAAACGAAACGACCACTGGGATTGGAATCTGCTCAACAAAACGATCATCCTATCTAAAAAGTCACAATTCAAAGGTAGGTGATCTGTGATTCAAACCTCAGTCTAATCAGAGACAAGTCTAATAAAAAATGTAAATACTATACTACTAATCTTTTAATCACGAGATATTGAAGACAATAAAACGCACTACTTTACAACTTTACATTATACATTGTCCGAACAAACAAGTCAATATCAATATTCGGTATGTTTTATAATAAAGCTAAATATTAGCCTAATAAATTCCAATATGAAAAGTAATCATTGAAACTACCAATTTCAATATTTATTTAAGTGCAATTTACTTTTTTATTTAGCATCTAGAATTTTTTGTCATTAGATAATTGTAAGGAATATTGGTGTTGGTGTTGGATGTACTTAAGTAAGTTTATATAAGTCTTCCAGCTTAACAGGTTTTGAAATGAAATTTGCAGAACACTTGTCAGCTCATATAACACCAGAATGGAGAAAACAATATATAAGTTACGAAGTAAGTTAAATTAAGTATTATTTTATGAAATTAATTATCCCACAAATGATATCCATGTTACTTTTGTTAGGATGTATAATACTAATACTTATCGCTGATATATTTGAAATAATTGTTTCTTTTATTCTTTATAGTATAAACACTGTATTTGCTTTATTTTTAGGAAATGAAAAGCATGTTATACATGGCAGTGGAAGAAGCACCATCTGTGGAAAGTGTCGAAGCCGAATTAGTAACCAGGCATATAGCAAATTTCGAGGAACAATTTTTTCTCTACTGTGATAAAGAACTAAAGAAAATTAATACTTTTTATGCTGAAAAATTAGCAGAGGCTACCAGAAAATTTGCGAGTTTAAATAGTGAATTGAAAGATTCCATAAATCAAATGAACTTACCAAAAAAGAAGGGATCAAACAAGAGAAATGTCCCCACAAGGAAGTTACAGGAATTGAAACTAGCTTTCAGCGAATTTTACTTGAGTTTAATTTTATTACAAAATTATCAAACTCTAAATCATACGGGATTTAGGAAAATTTTAAAAAAGCATGACAAGGTGAGTGAATTGGATCTTATATTAATATTTAGGTCATTTTATTTTAAAATGATTTATAAATGGATATACCTATTGGAACTTGAATAAAACATTTTTAGTTAATATCAACAGATATTGGGGTGAAATGGAGACAGGAACATGTTGAAACTTCCCATTTTTTCACAAATAAAGATATAGATAAATTAATAAATGACACTGAGCATGCAGTAACAAATGAACTTGAAGGAGGTGACAGACAAAGAGCCATGAAAAGATTAAGGGTCCCTCCTTTGGGTGAACAGCAATCACCATGGACAACTTTCAAAGTTGGTCTTTTTTCTGGATCTTTTATAGTATTACTCATCGCTGTCGTGCTATCAGGTAATCCTTTTAATTGTTAATCATAAAGTTTGTCCAAGGTCTAAAGGGAAAAATCTGGCAGTATATATTATCAAAATATTGCTATACATTTATAAGTTTTGTAATGCTTCCAGTCAAAGTTGGAATTTTACAATCATTTTTTGTTTTTAATTTCCAAACTATATATTCAAACTTTATAAAAATAGATACACAGAATAATTCATAACTTTCCTATGTAGTTTCTGAATCCTAAATTCGCAAATCTCAGAATTCAGCAAATATATGCGTGCAAATGGAGCCTTTCACACATAGCTATTCTATGAAAAATGCACACAAGCCAACAAGAATTTTCACGCAATTCCGAATCTCAGAGTGATTACCTGCCACATATATTATATTTATTTATATATGGGCTAGAACCCAATAAAATACAATAGAATACAAAAATATAAAAGACCATAAACTGATACATTAAATAACACATAAGATAAAGCACATATCACTTACAATAACAACTAAAAATATTTTTAAAAATTACAAAATTTGGAGTTGTCGGCGAAACTCAGAAGAAGATGTAAAGAAATCAAGATTCAATCGATTGGCCAATTTTGTGGACCTGGGGATGAACGAATTATTGCGATAATTAGTATAGTAGTATATAATATATATAGGCAAAGTAATTACACTTTTTTGACAGAACAGAAATGAACTAAAAGATAATTAATTTTTGAGCTTTTTTACCATGACCACTTATTAAGTATATAAATATATAAATATTTTCCAAGTTCAAAAATATATGATTCAATAGATTCGGGTGGTCGCCACTCTTAATGAATAACAGTATATACCAGGATTGCTGAAATTAATTTTTTTCAGCTGTATTCCATGATGGATCCAGTGAAAATTTAAAAATAGCCTTCCGTCTTTACAGAGGCCCCTTACTTATCGTGGAACTGCTATTTTTAATAGGGGTTAACATTTACGGATGGCGTTCTTCAGGCGTTAACCACGTATTGATCTTCGAATTGGATCCGAGAAATCATTTATCCGAACAACATTTGATGGAACTCGCCGCTATTTTCGGAGTAGTTTGGGCGTTGAGTTTGTTGAATTTTCTGTATAGTGCCAGTTTAAGTATACCGCCGTATGTAAATCCACTTGCGTTGGTTATAATTATGTTGATATTCCTCGTCAATCCTTTGAAAGTTTTCCGACATGATGCTAGATTCTGGTTTTTACGAGTTTGTGTAAGTTTACTTTATTATTTTGCACTTGAAACACATTGTTTTTAATTTATAATTTACATTTAATCTCAAGTTGCGTCCTCACTGACAAGTTGCGCAGCTCAGGACGTTCACGAACAAGTTTCTTGCAGAACATCCAAACTACAGCAATGTTAAGGGCCGGATCTACAATTAAGTAAAGGCCTATACATAGGATAACGGATCACTACAGTAACTGTATTCTACAATAGGCATATATCTTTTATCCAAGTATAAATCAGAATAAAAGTTATTTATTCTAGTTTGAGGGTAACACCGAGGAATAAGCTTATTCTGCATTTCTATTGGTTGGTTTCGCGCAAGAATACCAACAATTGCAGTCGCTTTCTACTGTCCACACCAATTACAATCTTAATGTTCCATGGTAGGGTCATGTTTGAAGGTAATTAAAATTCGCCAGTGTCATTATGTACTTAGACTAGGAAGTCTAAGTACATAATGACTCCTTCTAACGCTTCTCATAAGACCATAGGACCATTGCATAGGAAACGAAGGAGGTTCTATTTGTTCTAGTTGAATATTTACAACAATACATGCGAAATTTGACAGTAGCTAATTGACTGGTAGAGTAGGGTGTCATGTGCTGGTGTATTCTGTGGTACAATCGAGGTACCCTATAAGAATACCAAAGTGTGTCTGGTACATGCAAGAAAAAATCGTCTTATGAAACAGAAGTTTCTAAATATTGAGAAAAAAAGAATACAACTTGTACACGAATATTAATAGGGCGATTAACAATCTCAAACATTAACGCGCGTTAAAATATCTAGACTGTTAATAGCCCTTATTAATGCACTTGTTGGTTAAATAACTTAATGCTTTTTACTAAATCTATGTGCTTACCATTTTTTTTATCGTTAGGGTCGGATGTTTGGATCTCCATTTTTCCACGTAGAGTTCGCCGATTTTTGGCTTGCCGACCAACTTAACAGCTTAACGACCGCATTTTTAGATTTCCAATTTCTGGCTTGTTTTTATTTTACTAACGGAAATTGGCTCGAAGCAGGAGGTAAACATTTTAATTAACTGACGAAATAGTTTAACACAAAGTTCTTTTATACAAGAAATCCTGCCAATCGCAGTTTTACATGTGTTAGCTCCATTTTTATTCAAAATGGAACTCTATTTAAAGAGGTAGAACTCATAAAACTTGAGAAATTATGAATTCATTTGGTTGATAACATTTAGAAATTGCACTTTTTCAAGTTTTATAAATACTAGCTGTATTTAGATTCAAATGGAGCTATATTTACTGCAGAACTCATAAACTTTTAAAAAAATAACGAATTGTTGTTTACCAAAATGAGTAGATCTTAGGTACATAAAAATTAAACAATTTTGAAGGTTATCAGTTCTATATCCATCTAATTCAAAATATAGCTCTATTTTAAGTAATTACATCTAGAACTAACAAAACTCGAAAAATCACGAATTTGTTTGGTATTTACCAAACTGGATCTTTAGTATATAAAAATTGCAGTGTTAGCTCAATTTCTTTTTAGAGTAGACACATAGCTAGAACTTATAAAACTTGAAAAATTATGCATTTGTTATTTACCGAAATGAATTTTATAATTAATTTCTATTTAAAACGGTTAAGGGTAGTTACAGAGCTATAACTTATAAAACTTGGATAATGATGTCTCTTATGGACCAAAGTGAGTCGATATCAAGAACACAACAATTAAAAATTACTTTTTTGTTTATTTTATAAATTCCAGCTCTATATCTGTACAAAATGGAGCTAGACAATTATTTATTAAACTTCTGAAAGCAACAAATGTTGTCGTTAAGACGTAAATACCCATATTTTGTTTTAGACACTTCTGAATGTATGGAAACAAATTTCACTATTAGACCTATTGTGAATTGCATTCCAGCTTGGTTACGATTTGCTCAATGTTTAAGAAGATACTACGACTCTAAAGATGCCTTTCCGCATTTAGTTAACGCCGGAAAATACGCCACCACTTTTCTGGTTGTCATTTTTGCCACACTCAAATCTGTATATAAAGGTAACTACAACATGTCTTACTTCATTCATCTTTTCCAAGCGATTGCCATATCGTAAGCTTATATTTATTTAATTAATTTACGTAAATAAATATTGAGTTGATAAAAATTGAAAATTACAATTTTTCATATTTTATAGTTTCTAGCTCAATCTTATTCAAAATGAAGCTATATTTAAAATAATTACAGAACCAAAACTTATAAAACTTAAAAATTAATAATTTATTTTTTAATAACAAATAATTGACACTTTTCAGATAACTATTCAACATCTTCTGAAAATCCGTATATGTTTCTGTGGATAGCAGCGCAAGTATTAAGTTCCAGTTATGCTTATATGTGGGATATTAAAATGGATTGGGGATTATTTGATAAATCAGCAGGTGAAAATAAATTTCTAAGAGAAGAAACCGTATATTCATCGAAGGTAATTATATTAAAAACAACATATATTTATATCTAACTAAAAACAGCTCTTGGATAAAATGCATTCTGCAAGGAGACATGCCCAACCTTGTGTTCATTGAAAATCCCTACCCAATTTTTCTGGTCGTTGCAATAATATGTACTTGTTGGTTCCTTTTTCGTACCATTGAAACTGCTCCAGATTTTATAACGGTCCTACTTGTTTTTTTAACTCTCCACATGCCGGAAGCACTACATGCACCCCCTGTATAGTCTCTCTCGACTGTAGTCTATGTTGGTTTTGTTCCCATTTTTGTACTTGTCTTCGGACCACTTTCTTTGTGTTCCCAAGGACTGATTATGGTTCATTTTATTGTTGCTGAACCTTTCCTCTGGTTCATCAGCTTGTTCATGTCCAGAAATATCGTTATGTCCTGGCTCCTACAGTAATCTTTAGGAGCGGTCTGTCTATCAGTCTGGTTGTTACAATCTTAATGGCATCATTTTCCACTCTTGAGACACATTGTAAATGGCATTCTGTAAGCTTCATTTTGATTTTGATAAAATTGTCCGATTTCGAATTGGATACATGCTATGTTAACAGTCCATTTTAAAATCAGAAGTGATTTTAATCTTACCAAGCACAAAACCACAGTTATCTAATCTTAAATTCAAATTATTTCTGTCCGGTTTAAAAAAAAAGTAAACTACAACAAATATGTATAATGAAATTCAATGCTCCTCTAATAATAATAATTTGTATTCCATCACTAGACGTCAATGTTTGCTATGGCCTCTGATGAACTATCAATGGTCGCGTTCATCCCAACGTAGAGGTACCGGAGCGATAATAAATTTCCTGATGAACGCGTTGTCAACTGATTGATGCGAGTGCTGTGGTAGCAGTCGCCATTTTTCCCATCAGAATTGAAATGCGCTAGGCTACCGATCAATGATGCATTAACTGTCATTTATGACAAATTTCATTTTAATAAACATATAAAATGATATAACATATATTTGTTTGAAGATGTTTTATACATTTTTATCTTGAAATTGAATGAACATCACTAGGAACTATTAAACTAAATTGAAATGAAAGATGATTACTTAAATAATTATTGAAGTCATATACCAAATAAAATTAGTTATGTTGTTTTATCAAGATTAGCACGTTCAGCAGAAAAAGAAACGAAAGATTGCTCTAAAAAACGCTACTTGATCAACTTTGTTGGGATGAACGCGACCAATGATCCAATTTCACACAATTGTTTGATTAAATGTTGAATGTATCCTAATCACCCATCTGTATCTCAAACTTCGAAATAAATTACCCACACCGTACTTTAATATTTGTAAAATAATGTTTGTTTTCAGTTTTTCTATTACTTCGCCATAATAGAAGATTTCACTCTGCGTTTTATATGGACAATCTCCCTCTACCTCACGGAATATGGTTACGTCAGCTCAGATATAATGACGTCGATTCTAGCACCATTAGAAGTTTTCCGAAGATTCGTATGGAATTTTTTCCGATTGGAAAACGAACATCTGAATAATTGCGGACAGTTCAGAGCCGTTCGCGATATTTCTGTCGCCCCTATCGATTCGTCCGATCAAATTCAGATTATAAGAATGATGGATAAAGAAGACGGCGTGACGAATAGAGATAGAGGTAAAAGGAAAAACAAGAAGAAGGAGGATAAAAAACCTTTATTACACGATGAATCTTTAGTCAATTTCAAGGCTATACCGTTAACTGCTGTGGTTTGAGCACTACCATTCCATATTAGAATATATATTAATTAGTATACTTTATATACATTTTATTTTTTAATTATACAAATATACATTTTGCTTACTTGAAAATTTTCATTTATATGGGTTAAGTCAGGGATAGGTTTGTGGTGAGTGGATCTATTGGGCTCTCCTCTGCGACTCGCAAGAGTCTATTGTGGCTCACACATATTTCACCAAACAAATTCAGCTTCTTAACAAAGCCGACTAGTTTGGGTCTGAGGGCGAGAAAGAGACCCTGCCAAACATCAGATACATAATGCGACGTGGCAGGCACAAAGTATATGCTCTGCTGTTTCATCATCTTCCAGACAAATACGGCACGTCGGATCTTCCGACAATTCAAGTCTTACCATATGATTACAGATGACAGTGGCCTGCTAGACAACGTAGATTATGCCTACTATAGTCCAACACTAGTTTGTCAGAAGTCTAAGATTCGAGATGTCTATGTATTTAGTGTTTTTTTGGCAAAACCTAATGAGATGCCAGGTTCTGTTCCGATGAAATCACCTGGCGGCAACCTTCCATGCAAGGGAGTCTACCTTTTCGTTGCCATATCAGAATAGCCAGGGATCCAAACCATACACTTTGTTGAGTCTTCCTATTAAGGAGCATTTTTATGGGACTTCTATACTGGTATTCAGGCCGAGAGTTCAGTGTGGTTAGGTATAGCCAGTATATTTCAAATGACAGGACGACGCGCTTCTTTTTAAGCATGGTTGCGATTAGAGGAGCGTGAATGTTTGGCGAGTCGGAAGTCTCAGTGTGTTCCATGGCACATATAGTATTTTCTGATATCGTCATTCTAGACTTAGACAAGCTCGTTTGCAAAGCTATTAGTGTCGGTGGTAAAAGTTCATAGTTTTTGTGTTAAGAATAGAACTTCTATTCTTGTGATTTGGATCTCGTGGGTTCCAAATCACAGGTTCTGATTCATACAACGATAAAAATTCCAATATCCATTCGACCACTCCATATTGAAAGTTAAAAAAGCACCAAGTTTATATCGACGACAAAAAGCTTGCCTACCATTTACGGCAATGTAAAAACTTTAGTACTTTTTTCACCGGAGTTTTGTCGACCACTGTTAAAATTATGCTGCTGTGGGTCGTCCACTGACCACAAGTCGACTGCAGCGCCGTCCTTTTTCCACGGCTGACGTGCAAGGAGACCATATCGTTGTCATCTACGGTTAGTACAAGCATAGATTAACAACAATAAAAATTAGAAGTACAAGCAGCGACGAGTAGAGCGAGAGGTGCAGACGCTCTAGGCATCAGATAGCAAAGAGGTTCCAAAATTCCAAATAATAATTTTTATGACGCCTTTTGAGAGGGGCGAGGTTGTCCCCGGAATTGAAATAAAAATTTTGGTAACTATTATTTATTTAACATAAATATATAAACTGAAATATAATTTATGGTGTGAAAGCGTTGACAAATAATCTACCTTGATGAATGGCTACGACCGGCCTGAGTACAAGATGATACAGTTTGACACGGACACGTTTATTGCTGAAATTCTGGCGGAATCAGCAATATAATTTTAAAGACGAAAGCTTGGGAGAAAATATATGGGATATTTCCCGAAAACTTTCAGGAATTTAGTAGTAAGGAAGCAGAGACCTAGTGTTGGACCCAAAACCTCGGGAGATTTTCTGTTTCGCTTACATTTTCATTGAAGCAACAAAAACAATAAAGCTTTTTCCATTATACTGCAAAGTTTCAAAACCGGCTAAATCCAAAATGATCGTTATCGAGAAAAAGTAGTGATGAAACTGTTGTGCAAGCAGAAACGATTTGAATCAAAGCTGCATTGGATTTAGAACGTTTTAAAACTGATTCAATATTTCCCGCCTTAATAACGTGGATATTTGATGGAACTAGTCTAGACAGGCTGCACAAGCGCGGAAATAAATTCAGCGGCTTTGACGCGGAAAAAAATTCGACTATACCAAACTGGCTTGTTCAGTTCGTTGCCGACTGACTTATCAAGAATGTTTGACAACGATGACATTCTAGTTTCAATAGAAACGTTTATAGTGGAAGTAAACTTACATGAATTTAATGGGCACGATTATAGTCTAGTGCCTGTCCTGGCTATCCACTGGGGTCAAATACAAAAATCGCAAACGTAGAGTGTACTCCTTGAATACATGTAAGAAACCTATTTTAATAAAAGTGTATCAATGTGTTTATGCCACGGAGATGCATTGATCATTACCTGAACAGATATTCTTATTTTAAAATTCTAAGCGGCACAGCAGCTGGCCAGTTTGGTGAATTCAGATTGTATATAATTTATAAATCTGCATACCTTAGTATCATAACCATCCATTATCGAGTTAATAATAAATTAAGTTTGTTAGCAACAGCCACCATCGATAAATTAGTAAAACTCCTTGCACAGCTCGTCTACATGCGTGGTATTAAACTTTGTTTTGATTTCAATCGAATGCCATATTTTATGTTTCATTGACCGATTCCCGGTACTTTTTTAACATAGTGGTGGTTATACCGATAGCATAGGAGCCACTATTCCTCTCAGGAGGTCAACCGGACGTAAAGGGCATAAAAAATATAACACGGTAGTGAGTATAACATTTTTTTACTTAACAAACGCCAGAAATACACTAAAAATAATACACATTTACAATTCAAAACTTTTTCCTAAACCGGCCCAATGATCGGGCACTTCCAAAAAATATCTATGCATTGCTTCTATAAAACGTTTTTGATATTCTTCGGGCGATATTATGGTTGGCAATTTACCTTGCCCACCCAATATTCCGCTTTTCTTTACCATGGTTTCTAATCGTTTATCCCATGTAAATGTCCGTATATAATCTAGAAAAAGACGGAAAAAATAAAACATTAATGCTGCAAATTTCATTAGTTTAAAATATACGATTGTAGGAATAAGTTTTGACCATAAGAAATCCAGAAAATTAAGACTCAAACCCAATAGCAGCACGCGATGCCTTGCCCCGCCACCTCCCACGACTCACGCCATGGGTTTATGTGGGTGATGTGTGCATATTTGTAACAGGCCACGTGCAGATATTTGATCATAGAATTTACAGAAGTTTTGAGTACTATTATCTTTGTTTATTGTTGTAGGCTTTAAAGGACACTCAGCATTTAAAACTACATTGCTTTCACACAGGATTTTTATCAATTTTTAAAGATATAGTCGGATACTATTTTATTTAAATATTTTATTTTAGAACTTCACACAGTGACCTATTCCGTTCGTGTAGCCAACTCAACAACGCTACCAACCGAAAAATATATATATCGACAGTTTTTATCGGGTGAATCGTGACGTCAGAAACACTGATTCTAACACAATAAGTTATGGAGCATATAAGCAGTTCGTCTATTGAGGGTTATGTATTTTTTAAATCTCTTCCCATTCTTAATGACGCATATTTTGATCTCTATATGGAGCAGAATGCACTCCTACTGCCGTACATTTTCTATCACCAGCTCTTTCTCGATTTCGTTCCCCAATATCACTCTGACGCGACAGAAATTGCATAGACTACGAAAGTTGATTGCTGCAAGGTGAGAGAAGCAGGGCAACGCACACTTATTAACACGCGTCGACAGCATTTAGAATCGCCACACATCGGATGACGTGTTGTGTTATTGCATAGGTGACAGGTAATTAAATAGAAGAATATACGCACACTTCTTTGTCACATATCGTGTGGTAGCGTGTTACTAGTGGGTTCCGGCCTTAATTGTAATTATTCCCATATTTTAACATTACTTTTTCTTTCTTTATAGTCTGGTTAATTGATTAATTATTTCAGTCTATCCATTAAAAGTTTCGAGTCCTCGGCACCTCAGCCTTTAGAGACTAGTTGTTCTTATTAGGCTTAACAGTTTTTTAACTAGATCCTTCATGAAGAAGACCTCACTTAGGCGCTCATCTATACCCAGGAGTTTATGTCTCCAATGAGTCAGTGCATCGCATTTGAAGATAATGTGTCATGCTGTTTCTCGCCTCCCATGCTCAACCGACAGATAAGTCCTACCTATATACACTGTGTCCGTAAAGTATGGAATAAATTCATTTTTAGCTAAACAGACCATTTTGAGAAATAATCCCGAAACACGTCGATTTTTGATTTTAATTTACCGTATTTTAAAATAATAATCTAATATACAGGGTGAATTACTTTCGAGTAATGACGTCACCGTCATTTTTTTTAAATGGATCACCCCCATTTTGTCTCAATTTTCGGATTACTCTAGCTGAGCTGATTCCAAAAATGTATCACATGTTGATTCCAATTGGTACAGGGTGGACAAAAATACAATAGTTTTGTGTGTGCTCATAAAGTAACACGTAACATTCTTTATTAGTTAAATTAACAATATTATCAAAAATACTTATTGTCTATCGGACAGAATATGATGAAATACATGACTTTATAAATGTTCGAACTGCAGCCCTTGCTGTATTTGACAGTAACCCAAACGGTGTACAAATTCTTGTTGAACCTTGTTTATTGTGTCTTGAGAAATATTGTTTATTGCTGTCCGAATTCTCTCTTTTAATTCTTGAATATTTGCTGGTTTCGTTTGATACACAACATTCTTCAGATGTCCCCACATAAAATAATCCAAAGGATTGAAATCTGGTGACCTCGCTGGCCATTCAATAGGTCCACGTCTACCAATCCACCTGTTCGGAAAAATTTCATCTAGGTACCTTCTAACATCTACAGCATAATGTGGAGGTGCACCATCCTGTTGAAACCATAAACTTTCATCAAAACCTCCAGGATTACGTCTGCTGGGAAACAAATTACGTAAAATAGGTACGAGATACCCCCTTAAAAACTCAAGGTACGTTGCCCCGTTTAAATTACCTTCGATAAAGTAGGGTTCGATGATTCGATTTCTTACAATTCCAGCCCATACATTTACCTTTTGCGGGTATTGTGTATGATGCTCACGCATCCAGTGGGGGTTTTCTTTTGCCCAGTATCTACAATTCTGACGGTAAAACTCGCCATTTAACGTGAAAATGGCCTCATCAGAAAAAATAATGTTTTGTATCAAGAGAGGGTCTCGGTGACATTTATCCATCATTTTTTGCAAAATTGGATTCTTCTATCGGGATCATCTTCGTTTAATTCCTGCACAAGTTTGATTTTATAAGGATGCCATTTTTCAAGCTTTAATAGTTTGTGTACCGTTGTTTTGCTAATACCGATATCGCGACTAACTTTACGCACAGCGGTGTGCGCATCTTCTTCAAAACTAAGTAAAACATCTAATGCTGTATCAGAATTTGCAGAGGGACGACCTGATTTGCGTACATTTTCAACCGTACCAGTTTCTCGAAATTTCTTTTCAATCTTACTGACTGTTGAACGCGTTATAGGTCTTTCTGGATATTTACCATTAAACAAATTGCACACTTCCATCTGAGTTCGCGATTTGTCTCCATACCCAATCATCATAAGTATTTCAATTTTTTGTTTTACACTTAACTCCATTGCTACTTCAAATTAAATCTAAGCAATAATTAAAACATTCACGAATACCAAAAATATTGTAGTACTAAACTGTCACTGAACATCAATAAATTACTAAACAAATAATGACATTTCACAAAAAACTAGACGACTATGTTTTTTTTAAATTGATAAGAAATAATTTCTTTCATATTCTGTCTGCTAGACCACAAGTACCAAACATGTTTGGAAACAGCTCATTTTTATTAATCCAAAAATGTAACAAACTACAGGGTGTTACATTTAAACCAATTGCCGCTAGACAATAAGTATTTTTGATAATATCGTTAATTTAACTAATAAAGAATGTTACGCGTTACTTTATGAGCACACACAAAACTATTGTATTTTTGTCCACCCTGTACCAATTGGAGTCAACATGTGATACATTTTTGGAAACAGCTCAGCTAGAGTAATCCGAAAATTGAGACAAAATGGGGGTGTTCCATTAAAAAAAAATGACGGTGACGTCATTACTCGAAAGTAAATCACCCTGTATATTAGATTATTATTTTAAAATACGGTAAATCAAAATCAAAAATCGACGTGTTTCAGGATTATTACTTAAAATGGTCTGTTTAGCTAAAAATGAATTTGTTCCATACTTTACGGACACAGTGTATGTCTATGATATGCATGTCCTTCCTTAGAGTGCAGTGACCGATGAGTAGCCCTGTCACTTTCTTTATTTGACCAACGACTCTACAGGGTTTTTTGACCAGAAGTTTGCTGTGTTCCTGTTTAGGCACGTTAGAACCCTGCACTTCACTTTTTGATATACCCAATACTGGTTCGGAACCAGTGAATTCCTTTTCAGATCACATTTTTTATACGGGTAGAAGTTATTTTTGTTTGTTTTTATATTTCTTCGAAAAATATTGTATGATGAAAAGTCGAATCTGACTTCCGATTTTTCGGTAAAATTATTTTAGAACTTCACCCAATCGACAGTATTTCACAATTTTTATGTAAGTATTTATAATCGAGTTTGGAAATCTTATTAAATAAAATTTGAAAAATATTTACCTATTATGCCTAATATTAATTCTTTATTATCCGGATCCAATCCTACCAATAAAGAATAATCCATCACAGATTGTGTAGAAAGGAACTCGGTATCATTTTGTATCGCATTTATTAAAACTGATTTGGAATGTTGTAATACGTATAAAGGAGAATCACAGGTCACTAAAAACAACACCAAATTATCATATATACTGAGTTGCATTAAAATCATTTTAAATTTAACAAAACGATTTTTGTAAATTTCAATATTTTTCTGCGTCTCACAACCGGAGCATTCTGTACAAGCCCAGGGGACGCAAAAAATTATTGTTCATCGAGCATGATCTTTTTAGGCTTAAATTTCATTTACTTACTTTTCATTAGATTTTCATCGAGCAAGACTATTTCTTCCCCTTGATTATCGGGAACGACTAATCTATTCCGCATAGATCCTTTTAAATCGAATTTTTGTGAAACTTTTCGATTATAAAACAGATTTTCCATGACTAGAATGTTGGATCGATAAGGAACGCTGGAATTATTTTTAAATACAATTTGATAGATTCCTAGTATTTTGCCTAAAAGTGTCAATTGTTTGGTAGTTTGACACTTGTTCATGTAGGCGAAATAATTAGAAGACGATTCGAGAAAGAGATCCACTTCGGATTTTGACATTTCCTTGAGAATGAATCTGTCATCTAAATTAAATAATTATTATTATTCATTTTGCTACATTTGTATAAGTATTATTGTGAAAATATAAAAAATTTAATCAAATCAGGGTTAACTTACCTACGGTTTTAGAAAAATTCGATCCCGATTTTCCGCCTCGCGCATTCCACTGCACCGATCTAGACAAAGATCTAATATAAGCTTCTTCACCCATCGGTAAAACAGCAGCTCTAAGATTCGCAAACTGTTCCGCCAAATACACTCTACAGAAAAAGTTACTAGATCCGTCTTGAAACTGTACCTCTATGTGCGTTTTTCTAACTTTCTTTGCGGCTTCTTGAGATCCTGTCGCATTTGACGATTCAACGCTGAAAATTGATATGTCTTTTTGAATATTTGATCAGTAATTTTCAATCCCAAGAAGGTGGTATATACAGTACGGTTATATTACGAGGGGTATTAAACAAATTGGTTTCTAAAACATCTATTTAAAAAGAAGTAAATTTGCATATTTACCAGTAAAAAAATAAGAGAGAAATATGAAATGGTCATCAATGAAATTTTTCAAAAACAAAAAGAAGAAAAATTATTGTGTGGTTTTATGAAACTACGATGCAAGTGAAACTTTATTTCGGATTGTAGGCAATTAACTGAAACTTTTCGGAAAATTATTCTATTTATCGCGTTTTTAATCTTAACTTAATAATTGGACAGTTCTATAAACATATAGAAAGTAGCTGTGTCGCATGCGCCCCACGTTTATTATTATTTTTTACTTTTTAGTTCGAAGACATAATATTTTTATGTTGTATGATGTATGTCAAAACTAAAAAAGTGACGTTTTTATCAATAATTCTCCATACAAGAAAGTCCGGACATAAAAGAAAGCGAGTTAAATAGAACGTGGTAAAAATAAATTAACTCACCAAGAGCCGATGTAAAAAAAGTTTCACTTTAAAAACAATATTAATCGATAACATACTTTGGCAAAATTTTAACTCAAATTTCGAAGATTATAACACATAATTCAAAGGATAATATTACATTTCGTACTCACCAAAAGATTGGGTATTATTCAGCAAATGTTAAAGATAAATGAACAAATTTGGTGTAGTCTATATCGGTGAACACAAAAGAAATCTTGAAATAGATATAGAGACCATCTTAGTTGCTTAAGAAATAAACATCCAGTTAATTTAGAATTAGGAAACAGTTAATGTTAAATGTTTTCTGCTCCGATATAGAAATGAAAGTTAAAAGAGACCATCGTAACTCCTATTAAAAAAAGAACCTGTTATTTTAATAGCCGTGAGAATAAATACGATAAACGAACACGCTTTAGAATAAGACAAGTAGCGGACGGTTTTTTGATGGACATTCCTACAACTCTTGACGGATTACCAGTAAAAATTAACGAAACAGAAGATTTGCCGAATTTTTCTGAAAGTACATTGAGAAGACTTGCACGATATGGGTTTTGTATATGAAAGTAAGGAATATATTAGCCAACATCATTTATATGGACGAATTGGATTAATACTGGAACTTTGTAAATGGGCCACGAGTTTAAAAACTCCAAGGAGCAAGATTTGTTTTAGTTAATGCAGGAAACAAAGATGGGTTTGTTGAAGGTGCTGACATGACTATTTTTGCTAGGAAAGGTACTTAAGATTTCCACAAAGAAATGGATGGAGATCTATTTGAGAAATGGTTTTTAGGACACAATACCAAATCTTCCAGAAAATAAAAAGAATGCGATTGTAATAGACAATGCATCTTATTGTTCTAGAAAACTTAGTATTCCCAAACAGTATTTGGTGAATCCCCGAATTCAGGAGTTGCTGTATGAAGAGGGGGTTTTAAACATATTTTTCAAAACATAAATCGGAAAAAAAGAATAATTAAGGCCATATTTCCTAATACTAAATGAAATACTTCAAGAAGGGACAAGAAATCGAGAAACATTTAAATTCAAGGGTATATTTTCAAATAAAAAATTGACTTTAAAATGGATACTGAAAATATTGCTTTCTAAGCCTTTGTTTTAAAAAGATAACATTGGAGGTTGATTTTCCAGTAAATAAACAATGTTACATAAAGAGGGGTACTGGAAAATTTGTATTTCAAAATATTAATTCAAAAAGAAGTTAAATTGAAATTTCCAGTGAAAAAATTAAAAATGTTGTTTTCCGAAACATTCAAATGACAAAAAAAAAGAAGAATCCAATTTCACATTGAAAATGTAAAAATGTTTTTCAAAAATTCTGTAGAAAAAAATGGAACATTGCAAATACATTTTACAAGAAAAATTACCATTAACTTTAGATGCCGTCACAACGGACTAAGATTTATATTTTTGTTTTTAATTAAAGTACAATGGCGTCTTTTTTTATATTTGATGGATAATAATATGTATGTAGTTAAAGCCGGAGAATCCAAATATGTAAAAATATACCTGTAGAGTGTTCCATTTAAATTTTCAATTTTTATACTATTTCCGGTAAATCCGAAAGTCGTCCATATTGATTTTAGATATGAAAATTGTGTACTTGATCAGTTATCCACAAGTCCATTTGTATAAAACTTTTTTGGACACACAGTATAATGTAAAAATATATTGAATTTGAGGGAAGTATAAAAAATGGTGAGCTTACTCTACGAGGGGCATCAAAGATGTTTTTTTCCAAAAAATTAAATTGAAAAAGGTAAAATTCCAGGTAAATGTTCAGGCAAGAAAATTAGTAGGGCTAGTTTACGAGGTATTAAAAATATGAAAAAAAGTATGGAAAAGACAAAATAGCAAACATACCTTATCTCGGATACATTCGACGAATTAATCTGATTGCTACTTTCGGTTTTACTGTCTTTAGTTTTTAAGAAACCCAATAAGTGTTTAGCCTTATCATCATCCAGTTTATCCTTTTCACTGTTACTTCTTCTTTTCGTTCCGGGACTGTTGGAAACATCAGTTGTGGATTTTTTTGTCGACAATTCGTCGAATAATTTTTTATATTCGTTAGAAGCCAGAGTGTACGATACGATAGAACTGGGTTGGTTTTCAAATACTATCACAGGTATTGACGAGTCCGATAAATTGTAGTGTTCGTTACTGCTGAAAGGTGCCTGAAAATTAAACCATTTTTTTATATTTTTGTTGTAAATTTCTTTTCGGAAAATGAAAAAATATCTTACGTTGATAATAGATGCGTTATTTGACGACGGCAGTAGAGATGATAAGATAGTCTTGACTGTTTTCTTGTCAGATTCCTTTTTACCGTCTGTAGAATCTTCATTTTGAGAGAATACTGTACTTTCCGATTGAGATCTATGGTGACTTTTTGGGGACGACGAAGAATAAGAATCGTCTGGAAAAATGAGTGAGAGGAAAAATAAAGTTGATGAAATTCAATATATTGTTTTATACAGAGTGTCTTACATATGAAAAATAATGTAGATAATTGTCTGATAAAAGGTATTAGTCCGGGGAAAAATCTACCCAACATAAAATTTTTCCGTTAATGAATATTATGTCACTAATCGAAAACATATTCACCCCTAATCATTTTCCTAAATTCTCGAATACATTCCGCTGGACTTGCGACGCAGCTTGCAAGTACAACGTAGAATACTCGAAATTGAAGTCCTTTACGATGATATTTCTTTTAGTTTTGCTCGCACAAAAAAAGTGTAGACATTAAAATTTTAGGAAATCTTATGCCCTATAACATGATAAAAGTAGATTTGAAAATAATTTTTTTCAACCCTCAATTTTTCAAAAATTGTTTGTTTATTTAAGCGGCAAGTTTAGAGAAAATGACAAAATCAAGATGATAATATAAGGAAATATAGAGGAAATGTTTCTGAAAAAATTGGTGTTTTCAAATTTCGAAAATGCAAAATGGTGGCCGCGCAAACTGTTTTTATATAATATTTTCATTTTATGAACATTTACAATTTTGAGATACGGTTTGTTGCATTCGACAGAGTAAGAGTGGTAGTTTAATAGAGCATATAAGCAAAATTATCAAAATTATGTTTACATATTTTTTAACGCTTACACTAAAAAATAGTTATTTGTTTAAATAGGCAGAGAAGTAACTGATTTACTGCCGCGGCTAGCATTTCATTGTCGAGGTGAAGCCGAGGCAATGAAATTAGCCAAGGCAGTAAATCTGATTCTCTGCCGTGTGAAACATATAATTTTTTCTCCGATTGTTTGTACAGTGTGTTTAGAAAAATCAAATTAAAATGAAAACTTTTTTATGGCGGATATACCTAACTCACAATTTTTAATATTTTTTCTAATCGCATGTTAGGTATAGGTAATAATTAAATCGTATTTTTTAATTATTATTGTCGATTAGACCTAAAATTGTATACATAATAATATCTACCGAAAGATAATAAATATAATGTTAAATATCGACAATAATAGTGTGCTTAAATCACATTATCATTGCCGTTGCTGAGTAAAGTCTGGGAGATTTAAAAAAAAAAGAAGAAAAAATGATATTTTTAATTAAAAATCATTTTTACTGCCTAGGCAGTAAAAGTGTTACTTCTATGATCGATAAATATCACTAAAACTGACGTTTAATGCCAATCGGAGAAAAAATTATATTTCACACGTTTTTCAAAATTTATTGTTGGAAGATTAACTTCAACTTCCGTTTCGAATTGTAAAAGGATAGGTCTTTAAAAACACACATTTTGAAATTCTAAAGTCCTCGATGTGAAATTTTAACAAAAAAGTGGAAATTAACATACAATCAAAATTTTACATAAACATACCCGTCCATCGAAAAATGTATAGAAACGGTACTCATACCCCATTTTAACTTGTTAATTAATTAAAATTACTGTTCAAAACCATATAAATCGTTAATAAAAAATAACTTACTATCACTGTTATCAAAGCTTCCTAATTTCCTAGAAACGACGTTCATTTGTTCTCTTTCCTCCTGTATATTCAACTCCGGATATTCCGAAGATTCTTCAACGTTTACATCAACCGGTTTATCTTTCTTTTTATCTCCATCTTTCTTGCGAGTCAAATCGTTTAGACGGACGTTCCAAGATTCGACTATTTCAACGATATTCCTCTTCAATTTCGTTAGTGAATCCGATATGTTCCAATACGCTCCGATCAACACTTAAAATATATTAAATCAACGTTTGGTACCTTCAATTTGGATTAAAAATACCTTGTTCGTCGAACTGTTTATTCTCGATAGTAGGCGACGTTAACTTCAACTGGACTTCTTCCACTTTTTGTCTAAACTGGTTGTGATCCTTCGATAGGATTTGTTTGAAATGTCCGTTAGACTCAGTTTCTTCTCCAGTTAAACTTTTCAATTTATCCTGTATCAAAGAAAAGAGATCGTGTCCTTTTTGTGCCATATTTTTAATTTCATCAATTAACTGATTATGAAATTTATTGTTATCATATTTTATCTCTATTAAAGGCGGCGGCAAAGATATTTCTAATATGGTTATTTGGCTGTACCTGAAATATTAAAATACTCATCAAAGAAAGCAAAGCTCATACATTATTACGTAATTGTTTACAACCGTTGGCCGTGTAGACGAAGAAACCCTTTATTTACAACACACAAAAATTGTACAAATCACAGCCAAAGACTCAACACTTCCGCGATAAATCATTACTAAAACGGTCCACTGTGAAATTCACCCGGCACCTTTGCAAAGTATTCTCCTGTCCGGCAAGTAAATTCCCTACTTTCTCTTATAGTGTAACTTTTTGCCATTCCTTCAACTGGAGAACAGTGTTTTGTTAACGTCCACAAATTTATCTTGGCACTTCTAAATTAGATGCGCAAAGGCACAAACATTGGCCACGCCTGGAAAAGCTTAGTCTGTGCTTGTGTTGCAATGATCGTAATTTTCGAGAGGTGTGATTAAATCTAGGTTTGTATATAGTGTAGAGTTTTTAATTGGTGTAAATTGTAGTGCAGTTTCAAGTATCAAAATATGGTTTGAAAGTAAAAGCGGTGAACTAGTTGCCAATTTGCTCAAATTCATGAAGGAAGGAGCAATACAAAAGGAACCCGTTATACATTTGGCGAAGGTAATTATATTAAAGATGGTAATATTTCGAGAGTTTGACTTTTTGGAAATTTTAACCTGAACTGCTTTAATTGGGATTTTGCCTTCATTAATATTGATTTACAATGATTGTGTAAAGTTTAACGATAAGGGTTAAGTAGTTACTATCCATTATGAAAACTATTATGAATATTGTGGTAATTTGATATGTTGGTAAAGATTAATATCGGTGAAAGTGTAAAACCTTTAATTCGCATTTTACATAACTTTTGAGATAAAAACTAAACTTAATACTGAACAATGGAAGAAGTTTAAATAGGCGTCCAACTTATAATATTGACAAATTTTACTTATTACAATCTGTGAAATATTCTCAATAAATATTAAAAAGAAACCCTAAAAATAAGCAAAATGAACTTACTTGAACGTAGCCACATAATTTTTATATCCGAAATATTGATAATGATCGTGATGGAGGCTATGATTACACGACGATTGCCCTCTCCTACTGAAAATGTCTCCGTAAAATTTCAATTCTAAATATTTCGCGAAAGAATAGGACCAGGTGTCGGCCGACATGGGAACCACCGGCGACACTTTTTGACATTTAGTACACCACGTCCACATGACGATGTGATCTTCCGAAAATTCGTTTTCGAAATGATTCAAACAAATTGTAACGCATCCGATGTTGTGAACGAATCTTCGTATGTGATGTACCATAGGCGTATCACAAGATTTCGAAGGGCAATTGTAAGTTGATCGAAAACAATATCTTTCCAAGAAACATCCTAGCGGGATGTCGTTACGGCCATAGAAGTCCATATATACTATCCTAGAAGTAATATTAAGATTTAATTTAGTGGCCAAATAAGAGAATACAAATTTAAAAGTTCAAAAAAGCGTACTTACCAGGGGTTAACGCAAAAAGCCGGAGCGTTATTCGACTCTACACTATAACTGCAAAATAGCACAGCCAGTTTTTGGTGATTGATTGGTTCGAGAACGTCTTTGGTATTATTTTCGGTTGGTTTTTCGTAAATTCGTCGTTGTGCTTTAATGCAAATATTGTCTTTCTTTTCGTACCTTCCTCCGCAAGCTCTAAAGTGTGCCAGAAGATTTTTAACTTGTGTATCTTCTCCGCTTTCGGTTAATTTTAATAAGAGGAATGGATGAATAGATTTTATCTAAAATTAAACATAGCCAAACAAATAGTCTAATCCACATTTCAGTGATTCCATTGCAACGTTTTTACTTTCCCCAACTCTTATTTGAAAAGATTTTGTCTACCCAACTGCCGAAGTGTTGTTTTTTAGAGCATTTGAGATGACAGTTCGAGATGATCTATCGCGGGAGTTTAATCATTTATAAAAGATATATGCACGCCATTGGGAGGCGTTTGCCATCAATAGAATTGAAAATATCTCTCGTCACATTGACTTTAGAGAGTATAGCATGGATATGGACCAAAACTTATAGACGATATTGTACCACGACAAATACCAATAAATCCATTAAAAAACCAAGAATATGTTTAGTTTCGATCTCGGAATTATTGAACAAGCTGCTTAAGAATAGTTCTTAAACGTGCTTTTATTTTTCAAGTATCTAGCAAGAACTTTTTTATTGGGACACTTGTATTTTTCCCTACGATGTAATTTCCAAAATTAGAAGTAAGAAAAAACTTACCTTTTCCTTAATTTCGATTTGATCGCTTTTGGAATCTTCAGAACTATTCCTCCATTTATTTTTAACGTTATTTTCAAAATGAACGCTAAAATACAAATCATCGGGAAAGCATCTTCTCAACTTACACTTCTTACCGATTTCGGTTTCAAGATAAGGTACAGCAAATACTATATAAGGACTGATGCATAAAATCGTATCGTCCAATTGCTTTTTAAAATTATTTGAAAACGGCAATTCCGCCACAGCCAGCGTTTCACCGGAAGATTTATCGAATTCTGCGTTAGAATGTAGCGGATCGGTAAAATCGTCGACTAAAGTTTTTCTATTTTCGTTCGTTTGTTCATCTCGACTGAATCTTTTGATTGCCGGACGTTCTGCCTTTTTGTTAACTTCCGAATCGTTGGAAAAAACTGTTTTATGTTCGGGCATATCCGGACTGTTGTCCTCTAAAAATTCGTTGGAAATCGGGGGTATCGCGAATTCGTCCATCAAGAAAGATTTTTCTAATCGCCAACTGTACATGGCAAATAACATTAGCACGGACGCTTCCTTCAATTTCGATAACTCCGATTCGGATCCGCCTCGCAGTAATACCGTACTGCCTAGATGCGGTGCAGGTAATCCCTCGAAGAACATCAGGGTTTTAGTTTGACCTAAAAAGATCAAACAGAATTTAATCAGGTTGATTACATAGAATAAAGTGTAAAATTAACTATGGAGCTAGATTTTTATAAAAATGTATGTTAACTACGTTAGTTCATATAAAATACTGAGTATATCAACTATTTTCAAACTTAAAAGCAAAGTATTCGACTAGCGATGTGAATGATGATGGAAAACATCTTTTTTTTTAAATGCGTATTTTAGGCAAGTTCGGTCTTGTCCAAATCTTTCCAATGTTGTAGGTAAGTCATGCTCTAATTACTCCGTCACTATCATTTCAAGCTCAGTAAAAAATAAATTACTATAATATCTAAGATAGATAGATAGATATAGTAAATTTTATACCCATTTAGAATAAGACCATCCTTATTTATTATTAATAAATCGGTTGAAACAAAAAATTACCAACAAAAATGAACGTCGTAACTAATTTATTAGATGTCACGTTTTTGAAGTTACGTCAAATTTTGATTTCATGTTAATGTCATAACGCAAAATAAGATATAAAAATGCGATATTCTGATGAATCCAAAAAACTTATGCTTAATGTAGTAAACTATTTTCAAAACGATTTAGGATCTCGATTGAAGGCAATTCAAAAAGCACTAAAAGTTCCAGAAAGCACATTATATAATCTTGAAAAACCAAACAGAGCTACAGATTTCGAATTTAGAAGAAATATGCCTGCAAGCGTTTCCCGGAGCAAAACCCGAATTACAAAAAATACCCTGCATTGTTTGAGGGAAGTAATTTATAAAATGTATGGGCGAAAGGATAAAATCACAGTAGAAACTATTTTACGGCAATTTATCGAAGAGTCTCCAGAAACTAAGATTTCCAAAGGTTCGTTATATTTGTGAATTAAAAAAATGGGTTTTCATTTCAAAAAACAGGATGGAAGAAAACATTTATTGGAAATGCCTGCAGTCAGATTAAAAAGAATATTATTTTTGAACAAATACCATGCTGCTAAAAGCGAAAAGCTCTTTATACCTGTTTTTCTGGATGAGACATGGTTTTTTAGTAAAAGCGGGGACAGAAGAATGTGGCAAGATGGTACTAAACACAGTGATTTAAAAATAACTGGAAGTGGGACACGATATGTAATTGTTCATGCCGGTAATAAAAAAGGTTTTGTGGCAAATGCATCGCTTATTTTTAAATGCAATAAAAAAACAGGCGATTACCATGATAACATGAACACCGAAAATTTTGAAAATTGGTTTAAACAGCAACTAATTGTAAACTTGGAAGAACCATCGTTAATTATAATGGATAACGCAACGTATCACAGTCGCCTGGATGAAGAAATCCCAAAAAAAAGTTGGAGTAAAACACGCATGTTAGAATGGCTCAAAAAAAAGAATATTCCTTTTCTAGATCACATTTTAAAGGATGCTGTTTGGAAAATAATTGAAAAGCAAGTTTTGCCAGAAAAAAATTATCATTTAGACAAATACCGAGCATGGTCATTGTGTTCTCAGGCTACCACCCTATCATTGCCATTTTAATGCCATCGAAATGGTATGGTCAGAAACTAAAAGGCATTATGACCAAAGCTATTACGAAAACTGCAAGGTCACCTACTGAAGTCTTAAAAGTATGGAATGACGTTGTAAAAAATGTACCGGAGCAACACTGGCAGAATTACATAAATCATACAGAGAAAATTATTTCTGAAGCATGGGAAGTAGAAAACAAACTGGACCTACTAAACATCGAACCTATGGTGATCTCTGTATCCAATGAATCCGATGATGAACTATCACTTTCCGAAAGTTATTCTGATTTAGAAACTAATTAAACTTTGCCTTGAAGATCACGTTGTCATTTTTTTTAAATCTAGAATTTGTACTTAATCGAACTCTGAATTGCCATATTTTTTTAAGAAAACTATGTATCTAGTTAATAAAACAATGTTTTTAAAATTAGTGCGCTTCTTTTATATTCTTTTATTATGTCAACATCTTTAGAATTTTATGAATCTCATAAAATTAATTTGTATTATTACAAACCGCCACTGATAATATGAAATTTCAAGTCACTACGCCAATACAATAAGAAATATGTCAAGCATTTGACATGACAAAGGTCATAACCTAATTTTTTTCATGCGGGTTCAGATGGTTCAAGAAGCCGCATACGTTAAGTTACTAAAACGGCTGGTACCTCTAAATAGGTATTAATTTTACTATATATGACCTACTCCACTGCGACTTTTAAAGATCTATTGTGGTCCTCTGAAAGAGACAGATATTGGAATGAATCAAAAAACAAAATATCGAGAAGTCTTTCTAATCATTTGCAAAGAAGAAATTTTTAGCCTTCAGTTTACCCCACAGGTTGTTTAGAATTTACGGTACATAAATATTGTTTCACTCAACCCGGTATAATAAATTGTCAAATTTCTTTGTAGGTACAAACATTCAAAATGCTTGTGATAATTTCAATAAATTTCCTACAATGTGCCGAAAAAATCATTTTAATCGATTGAAAATTAAAAGATTTCTGCTAAATAAAAAATAAGCAAACTTTTAAGTGTTGCGTTAATGAGTTTATATAATGTTCTACTAAATATAATTTTGAATATTGATTTCTCCATCAGTCCGTTTGAATTTACCACGAAAGAAATAGGAGCGGCTAAATATCCTATGATACCAACGTTGCCAACACCTTCTTTAATTATTTTCCTTGCCCTTATCGATAAATTAACCAATGATCTGTTTTAAAACGTAATAATAATCTAACCAAACCTAACCAAACCCAACCAAACCTAACCAAACCTAACCAAAATGATTGAAAAAGGTATTGGCAACGTTGGTATCATAGGATATTTATCCTCTCCTGAAAGAAATATGTATACTCGCGTACAGCGTTGCCAAGTTGTTTCTTGTCAACTCGCTAGTATGTATACCTTTTTCTAAATTGTTGAACTTTTCACGGTTATTTATCAACAACTAGCTGGTCAATATTTTTTTGATCAGAACAAAAAATTAAAAGGCTGTTAGTTTTTTGAGAAAGTTTCTGATAGTTAGTTTTTTTTTCTAGAACCAATTAACTGGTACAGAACTACAGCATGCATATACTTTCCACTTTAATTATCCAATTTTCAATTGAGTTTTTCTCGGGTTAGAGGTGGTCAATTGACTTCAAATTTTAAGGGTAATTGTATTATCATGATGTCCTTAATAAGTATACAAAAATTTAGAATTTTCTGACGGTATGCTTACACCACGACATTGGCATCTAAAATATTAACAAGATCTGTCTTCATTCAATGGGTGTTGCAGGAACGCGTACCAATTAAGCCGCTTATCCACCCCTAGGATATCTTGGAACTTTCATTAAAATGGACGTCCGACGGATAGGTAAAAATCTTTTGGTTACAAATTGACATCCAATGTGCATGTTGTTACACATTTAAATACACTTCAATATACAGTTTTCAAAAACTTTTATAAGTATCTTGTAAGTACTTTTTAATGAACACTATGTAAAATGATCGAATTAAAAACGTACCTTTATTAATTTTATAGCTTCTCAGATAAAAACGTTTGCAAGTTCCTAATTTAGGTACACCAATATGAGCATCAACGGATGAAACGATGTCCGCTTGCGTACATCTGGACAACCTTTCCAATACACTCTGTTTAACGTTGTGCACCAGGGTGATATTATGACGATGTAGCATATCTTGGGCGAGTCTCGATATGTTTTTTTGTACTAATACTACGTTCGGTTTAAGGGAGCTTATTCTTGTCGCGACATTTTTTAAATATTCGAATTCCTAAAATAAAAAATTATTCCTTTGTATTAAATAAACACCCTGTACATACATTATATATAAAAAAAACAAGCGAATATATAAAACATATAAAATAACCTGCATTAAAACTGGTTCAAGAGACATAAGCCGTCCTTCAGTTCTTTGATAAACGATCGAACATTCTAGTAGGAGAATTTTCGGATTTTCTATATCGGTCAACATATCTTTGTGTGCCACATTTTTACTGCAAACGATTCCTCCAATTAGAGACGTATCGCTTCTCAGACCACCCGTTAGAATTTTAAATTGAACGTAGTGGCGGATGTCCAAATCTATTGCATCGTGATTTTTATCTAAAATAAACCAAAATAAAAATTAGTCATAATTTCTATCGATAGTGAACTGTGCCGAGTATGGAGAAAAGAATGAAAAATTAAAATGAACTAAGGGAAAACTGTTTATTTGTAAAGAAAAGAAGTACCTGGTCGAATAATACCGATTAAATCTTGTAATAATGGAATAACGACTTCTGACCATGAAAACGAAAGCCCTTTGGATAACAACAGCTGCTTCAGTAAATTGTGTTCGTGCTGTTCAAAGGTTTCACTTAAGATAGTATAGGCTAGTTTTTCCTCATTTTCCTCTCGTAAATTATTAGCGTTAAACCAACCTTAAAACAAATAATTTGATTACTTTACCCATTAAGTGAACTAGATTTAATAAAATACTCTAACACGACCTACTTTCACCTTTACCTCAAATAAATAAACTTCCTTTAAAATGCTGTACAATATGCTCATTACGCACTTTATGACAACAATAATGACCATGAGATTATACCCTTTCTTCTGAAGAGTCGAAATATGTGGTAATAAAAATAAAAAATATATATACCTGATTCCGGTGCTACGTCAATTTGTTCTGTCGGTCTGACAACCATGGTTTCTTTGTTTTCTTGATATTCCGACGATGTAATTGAAGTTTGCGTTTTATATTCGCCTGGGGGTCGGGATAAATATACCGTATTTGCTTCCAAGTTAAGATCTAGCATATAAGAAGAAGACGAAGTCATATTGCCTTGACGAAGATCCACCACGGGAGTTTGTTCATTATCTGAATCTATTAAAAGATCAAAAATGTATCAGAAATTCTCAGTTTTAAAAATAAGCTTTATTCAAAACACCTTCCGGTGATATCAGTGCCAGATCTGGGGACAGTTCTTGAAAGACAGGATGTTAAAGGTGTTATACTGTTTATCAAGCAACTAACCTGTTGTAAAAGGTTCATGAGGGATTTGTTGAACCCAGTGTGGTTCGTCGGTGTACGGTACGTCGAAATTCGAAACTGATGCCGGTAATTCGGGATAGGAAAGCAATTTTTTATAATAAAATGCGTAACCATCTATAAATATCGTGGGATCTGAAGCACACTCGATGTATCCACCTTCTAAAAGTGCTTGACATATAGCTGATGCCTGAATTCTAAAGAGGAAATTTCAAAATCAACTCAACACTGTTACAATGTATATGAAAATTATTAGTATTAAGTTTATTCACCTATTTTTAGATTTCTGTTGACAAATTAACCAATCTACCAGCTCAGAACCCAAGAAACAATCTGTGTAAGTCTTGAGACGATACCTATGAGATTCAAATTGTAATCCAGTTGTAGGTTTGCACATTTCTTCGTATAAGTTCCTGAGAGATGAGGAGTTTTGCAGAGCTCTACATTTTTCTTCAGTTGTTAGATAAGATATGTTTGTACTAAAAAATGTTGTTATTGTTTCATCTTATAATGGAACAAATAATATACTTACTTCTCTGAAAAGAATTTTTCTTCTTGATATCCAACAGAAATTTTTCTTTTAGCTATGTTATCGTCTTCATGTACAATACTTGTTTGTAATAAATTGTCTTCGAGTGATTTTGGAGGAATGGTACCGAATTTTGACTGCAAACTTTCTTGGAGAGCTTTTAAATCATTCGTTAAAATTGCACTAAAGTCTGAAGATTGTAAATATGACAGGACAATTTTACAACAATATGTACACACTTTCAGTTTCCCTATGAGAAGAAAGATGTTATTTTTATTATAAAAATTTGTAGGTATAATGTACCTGTACATCCAAATATTTTCCCAGGAATTTGCTGGTTACAGCACTGCGAACAAAAAATTTGACCACACACTCTGCAATGGTGTCTTCTTCTCACAAATGTAAATTTTTCAGAACATTCGTAGCATTCTTTGCTTACAGAATCTGGCATCCAATACTGTTTTAGTTCAGTATCCCCATAATCTTGTAGGTTCTAAGAAAGAGTAGACATCTAATTTGTTGAACTACATATTAACTAGGTATACATACTTACACTGCTTTTTAAAGCTAAGAGATTACTTATTCTTTTCAAAACGTTAGGTAAACTTCTCCCTTCGTTTACATCTACGTCATAAACATTCGACGATTCCTGTGGAATAAACGAATTATCAGGTTCTAGATCTGCTGCCCAAGTTGGAAGGGAGTCACCAACAGCATCGTTTTTTTCTGAGTTGGTTTCTTCAGAAGTAGCATTTTTTTTCCAAAAAAAATTTGCTAAGCATTGTCCAACGCTGTTTGGCCTTGGATCCTCTAACGGTCCGAATTCAGTTAGTTTGTTAGCAGTCTGTAAGTTTTTACTCATTTTGTCCTAATTATTACATCCATATATAGGTGGTTTCTCTTTATATGGGTTATCTTTTACTATTGTTATCAGTTGTTATTATTGACATCTGTTGACATATAACATATGACTAAACCACAGATAACCTGATGAGACCACAAACAATATGTGAGTTTTCTCTTGACCCAATACCACAGAATATACCAGTTAAGTGGTGTATTCATTGGAAATACATTCGAAATATTCGACCTTGAAGCAGCGATTGTTCTCCTATTTTGGCTCAGTACGTACTCTGTGAATTTTGGCGAGGGGTCGTAGTATATGGCAATGGTCTACTCCTCAAAGTATTGCGTTAATAGCTTTCCTTCACAGTGCTGTATGGCTGCAACTTCTGACTGGAATATCGACACGTGTTTGCCTAAGCACGACAGTGAGACTCTATGGTAGTTTTCCAATTACAGCATTAAAGCGCATTATGCGGCATAGTGCTCAATGGCGAATGTTCCAACTACAGCATCGCTTCGTACAATCGAGCACTTTGAAAAGTACTGCTTTGGGGTAATGCGCGCATTGATACCAACTCAGGAGCAGAAAATATGAGAATTGTTTTTCTTTAAGTTGGCGTTGATAAGAATTTTGCTTACACTATTATTAATAATATTGTTTATTGTTGAAATAATTTCTAAAACTTTCGACGTAATTTTTGTAAAATATTAAAAACCGAATTTAGATTGTGTTAAAGAGTAAATCTAAATATGGGTGAAGGTACACATCTTCTTGTTTTTTGGTATTATGTTTAAAGCGTAAATAATTTTCATTTGAATAATCAAATAGAAAATTGTCAATACAAATTTATTTTACTTTTGTCAGCACTGCAATGGTTGGCTAAGTCTATGAATGTTTTTTGCTCACAACACTGAACCTTGTGCACTCTGCCGGTGCACTTGCAAACTAATGGACGTTCCAATTAAGCATTAACACATCTCAGCATTGTGCGCCACTGGGTCGCATTATGCGCTGTAATTGGAAAACTACCTATATGTCTTTGGCTTGGCTAAATATATTCCTTCCTCGGTTTTTGAGCTATCTGTGTAGCACAGGCCATTTCTGCATTAATTTGAGGTCCTTCCTTCCACGCCCTTCTGCCTGTTTTGAAGTTTTTCCCGAAGCTATACTTGGGAATCATCTTGTCCGATGGCAATCCCATTCTGGGGTCGATTTTCAACACTTTGTACAGCTCGTTTTACACCTTACCATGTAGTCTACTAAGGGATGCTTGCCCTCTGGTCAATCTATTAGTCAAGCCTTCGCCTTGTATGTAGACATGAAGTGGCGGCAGGTTCAGCGATACTTGTAATGCAGCTGTTGGGGTTGTCCTCATGGCTACCGAGGCAGCCAGGCAAGCTTATTGCCTTTGGCCACCATACCACCGAGCCATATGCTATCATGGGTCTCATGACTCTGGTATATATAGGCATATATGATCATTTTTGGTTGTAGCCCCCAGTTTTTTCCGCATAGATTGAGGGCTATTGTACCTTTTTGTATTATTTTCTGTAGGTGTTGATATTCCATGTCAAGTTGTGGTCAAATATGACTCCCAAGTATTTTGCCTCTTGTGCAAATTGGAGTTTCCACCTTATTAAGAACTGGTGACTTCAATCCTCTCAGTACTTTCTTCTTGGTAAAAACAACTATCGTGGTTTTGAGAGGGTTTACAGTTAGTTCCTTCTCTTGGCACCATTTGTTGATTATGTTTAGGGCAGTTTGTGTCTGCTCCGAGACTGTACCTGTGAATTTGTCTTTTGCAATAATCGCAAGATCATCGGCATACCCCAAAGGCTGCTTAACATGGAGCAATACAATTTGCGGCAAGTTCTTGCAAGTTCAGTATATTGCAAAAATGGTACCAAACCGATAAAATAATTGCAATTGCATCGAATTGCAGAAATTGATCAGCTGTGACTCGACTGCGCAAGGTTTCGATCAAGAAATCTTGTATTGCACCATGTCAAGTGGCCTTTAAGCAATACATGCCTTTGTATGTCAGCCCCTTCAGTAGTTCGTCTACTAGGATAGTCCACAGAAGGGATGATAACACCCCGCCTGCTCTAGCTGTGACGGTAGTATCGCCAATGGATGATTACCCCCTTTTCCAGCGTTTATCCACTAACACAGGCGGAGTGTTACCCCTTTTCTTTCTAGAGCTTTAGTAATTGACAATGTAGATGCATTATTGAAAGCACCCTCAATGTATACAAAAGTTGTTGTGGCTATCTCTTTGTCTTGTTAGTAGCCTGTTGAAATCATCCAGTGCTAAATTTGTTGACTTGCCTGGCAGACACGCGTATTCATTGTCGTTCGATTAGGGGGTTTGTTGATAAAACCTCATCTTTAATGTATCCGTCTATTAGTATCTCCAACGTTTTAAACAGGTAGGACACTACACTAAATTGTTTTCCGTTCTTCCGTCCACATGCAGATGTGCGTATCCAACGAGAAACTAATTTTTTTACAGATAATTATTCATGTAAAATTTTTTGAGGTGACATGTCGATCATCTTGGATCAGCTTACGTACAGCATTGATGTTTTCCTGTGTGACTACCGTTGTTGGTGGACCTGTTCTTGGATCGTCGCCAAGATTAATCCGTCCACGTTTAAATTCACCATACAAGAAATTGTCGACTGTTCTGGTGCTTCATTGTCGAAATCAGAAACCAAATCGGTAAGGCATTATTGTTGAGGCAACTGTCTTCGAAAATTGTAAAAAGTCATTGCGCGAAAATTTTCTCGGATTAATTCCATTTTTCGAATGACTCATCAACTTAAAGAATTCAAAAATATTAATAGTACCTACTTTCCTCAGTATATAGGCACGGCAAATGAATGTAAATACCGTGGTGATATAAGTATTTACAATATAAAGTTTCATCCTAATATTGAATGTGTTTGCATTATTACAAATGATAAATATCCACGCCCATGATCGATTTTTTTCTGGTTCAATTTTCTGTAGGTCGGTAGTGTAAGGTCGATAGTAAACTAGACTTACTAAAATGGTAGTCCCCTTGTTCGCAATAGAGAGGTTTGTGCTGAAATGATCTCTATGGATCAGCTTCGTTATGGAGTTATTTAGGAAATAAAAAACAATTATGTTAAATTTTACATTTTATACAGAAAAGTAAATGCCACACATTTTCATTTTGATATAACTAAATATTCATTTTAATTATACTTTACTAGCACATCTTATTGAACAACATCCATACAGTTTGGAGGAAACTAAAAATTAATATAACATTTCAATAAGGCAACTGATAGAAATTACCAATTTCAATGAGATGTTTGTTTAAAGCATTGAAAATTGGAACGCAAATACAGTTACGATTATGGGCCTTAATTTTGCAAAAATAAATAATGGTAATTTTTTTAATAGAAAAAAAAACAGTTTCATACGTACATCTCATCAAAAATCAGCAGTTATATTACAAAACTGAATTAAGTGTTATCAATTTTCTCAAATTTTGAAAACCAAAAACTAAAACTAATAATCACAAAACAAAAAACAGGTTAAATATTACTATAGAGAAAATAACAAATAAGTTTATCACCAGAAGATCCGACTTAAGTAGACATTTTACGATTAAAAAACAAAAAAAAACGTTCAAATGTTGCACAACTAATATGACTGCGTAAATAGTAGAACCAGCCAAATTTAGCCTGAGCACCGTCTCAGCCATAACTGTGCGTTTACTACCTAGCTACACGTTCTACGGTGCTTATGCTATATTTGACTGACAGTACGTTATTTATACCCAAACTATACAAAACAATATCCCCCCTGTCGTGGAAGACGTTTTGTCTTCCTATTAGTGGATTGGCAGTTAATCATTGCCAGTCATCGCTCTATTTGCATCCATTGCGACAAATTACAAGCATCCAATGTTTTTGACCTTATCGTTAATTTGTATATATTTATATATTTCTAGTTCACGTTTGAATATTTTGCCAATTTATGTGCTGTATGACTTTAGTTACTTGTTTAGTTTGTACGAAGTCAGTTAAAACAGCCCATAGACTTATAAATGCATACATCAGTCCAAAAAAGAATCAAAGGATAACTTATCGGTGTTTCAAGTGGCCGAGAAACGGTCCTTGTAACTTTTTTAAATAAACGTTTTATTTAAATTTCCTGCAATAATTTTAAATTTATTTTTTAATAATACATTAACCAGAGACAAGACTTGAACATTGTGTGCATGTATAATGGAGTTATAACTATGTGATCAATTTTTGTTTGATCACAGATGAAATACAGATTTGGTAAATATAATAAAGTTCCATATAGCCATTCTGTGAGTGAAAGAGAGAAAGCTATAGAACAACAGAGAGACAATGTCGTAATCCTCTCTCCGGAGAGTGTATCGAGTCTAGAGTAGTGGTTGTTTCATAGAGGAGAAGTATTTTGTTGTCTCTTGGACATATATATGGCTTGTTCTTAGAGCGATCACAAGTGGTTGGAAACAGGACGACTCATATGCAGAGCCTCTCTGTGAACGGTTTTCATTCACTGCGCGTGAGTCGTCCAGTTTCCAACCATTTGTGATCGCTCTACGAACAAACCTATAATTTTATGTACAAGTGCTCACTGTTGCTCTTATATGAGATTCTACATACGGAAGATAAGTATTTGCCGAACCTGTATAATATTTATTTAGAGTTTTAGAGCAATGTGAATTAAGCGATTCACTTATAATTTATTATTCAGTATATTTAGGCTGATTGAATTTGACAAGCTTTCAATCTCTTTGAATCTTGAATAATATACCACTCTGTAATCTACGGCAATAGTTCCATCTGGTGGTTAATTAAAAAACCCTTTATTAACGAGCACATTTAGTCTGTGGGTTATTTTATCTTTAAAATAAGCTATGGATCTCTTTCTTTTTTTAGGTGCTTTGCACCTAAATTCGGGAAATTATTTATAAAAACTATCAATAAATATATAATAATAATAAATAATTACTCTGGATTTGTAAGCAGTTTAATTTTTTTAATATTTACCTATCCAGTTATAATTTTTATCTGTTTTGCTTATTATGGAGATTCTTCTCCTCTGGGTACTTTCTGCGTTATTGATAGTATGTTGATGACAGAAAACAATCACCAATCTCTAAAGAAATTCTTTATTATGTAATTGCCTTTTCAGAGAGATTTTTTCCAGCAGACGAAGGGCTGACGGAAACGTCGCGCGGAATGGTGCGAATTGACTTTTTAAAGGTATTTTGGGCCGGAGATTACAATTTAGTAATATTTGCACGGCGCAATTTTTCTGCATATTATTAGCAGTTCGAGCGAAAAAATGTCAATAATTTAGGTTTTTCACGATTATCTCCGTAACTAACAATTACGAAACAAGTTTCGTATAAATGTTGTGGGCCTTGGATCGACAAAATACTTCATTACTTCATCTATATTACCACTCGGTAAACCTTCGTCTAATGCACGCGAACTCTGTAACTTGATAGAAATAGAAAAGAAATTTATTTCTATGCATTTTTCCTGAAAACTTCGGGCGAGCTCGGGTAGAAAGAAACGAATACTACCTAGCTTGAAAACATTTTCAGAATTTTTATATCTTGTGATGTCACATAAATGCAAGTCAAATAAAAAATGTTGTTTAGTCTTCGTTAATAAAAATTACTTATTGATAGTTTTATTTCCCACTTACGATGTTCTCCCATAGGCGTGCCCACGGGGGGGGGGGCAGGGTGGGCCATGGCCCACCCTAATCGGTCTAATTCCTCAAAATATCAATATATTAAAAACATTTTATAATTTCAAATTTTTAACGTTCTTCTTTTTAATGCTTTGGATAATGTTCTAAGATCATTGAAATTGAAGTGGGAACAAGTAGTTTTGACGGAGCTTCGACCATGTTTGGAAATATTTCTGGTGTTCAGTCGCGATGCAAGCAAAATAACCCTGATATATTATAATTATGTTCACTGTTACGCACACTGTTTAAATTTAACTCTGGAAGATGCTTGCTGCTCTCACTCGAATAACAAGTTAATATTTGATTTTTTTGGAATTATTCAATGTGTTTATTCGTTTCTCGAAGGTAGTTGCGTAAGACATGCAATTCTAGAGAAAATAGCTAACAGTATAAATATGTCACTCAAGACATTGAAAATCGTTGTCAACAACTAGATGGGCATGCAGATCTAAAGCGGTTTCTGCAGTAAAGGATAATTATGAAATTTTGATATTAGCTCTTCAAGAAATTATTGAAACCTCCAAACAATCTGATGTTAAAATAAAAGCTGTAGGATTACTGGCGCAGTTGAAATCATTTAATTTCTTGATTTGTTTACATATGACTGCTCCTATTCTAGTAATGATACTCAAAGTAAGCAAAGCATTACAAACGGAAAATTTCAATTTACTGTCCGCAATCTATTCTGTGAAGAGTTTACAATCAAGTTTACAAAAATTGAGACTGGATTCTGAAACTTTTTTTAATAAAATGTATGTTGAAGTTGAAAAAATATTAGACAAACATGGTATTACAATTCCGGAAACTAGGAAAAGAAAAATTCCGCGTAAAATAGATCAGATGTGTGATAATCAACATGAATTTGGAAATATGAAAGATTTTGTTAGAATAAACACATTTTATCCATTTTTAGATTCACTTGTCTCCAGAATAGACCAACGTTTTAGTCAAGAAACGACAGACATTCTTAAAAGTGTGAACGAAGTACTATTATTGAATTGTGAGGGCGATTTCACTCCAATTGATTCAATATATTTTGTTATATTACTTATAATTGCGTAATTACTAAATCTTTCAATTATAAATGGGGCAACGACGTTTTTTTATTTCGCCGATGAGCCTGCAATGGACTTTTGCATTATAGAAAAGGCATCGTTATTGCTTAATTATCATTTTTAATAGGCATACTCAAATGAATCAAGGGCCCCCCCTAATAAAAAAGTCTGCGCACGCCTATGTGTTCTCCACTAAACATCGATGTGACCATAGAGATAATATAGATAGAGTGGGTATGCTATAAGCACGAGTGTGAGTGGAAACGTAGTTATTAAAAATAGAGAAAATATTAATCCAATTAAGACCTCCCTTTACTAGTTGACAAAAGAACACAAAGTAACATCAGAGAGTGATTTACACGCAAGCGCAACGAAAAAATGTTTCCACTTCACATCTTTATGGTAATTATACGTGAATAATTACACCATGGAGGAATAGAGGAGTTCAGTTTAAGGTCAGTGTGACCAACAAAAAGTGGTTTTTATGACAAGAATGACAGTTAATGTCTACCATTCAAAACATAAGATTTTAGCAGGTTTTTTATAATAGAGGAGTTCAGTCTAAGGTCAGTGTGACCAACAAAAAGTGGTTTTTATGACAAGAATGACAGTTAATGTCTACCATTCAAAACATGAGATTTTTGCAGGTTTTTTATCATTACGAACATCTATATTGCTTTATTAAAACAATGAATACACCCCCGAAGCGTAAATGTTAAAATTTAAAATGACGTTTTAGCTGAATTCTCAACGCATCGGTGGCCAGTAATTCTAGAAACTTTCGGCAAATCACCAATTCACTTCTGTCATTATGTCACTAGTTATGTCAGATGTCAGTGGAAAAAGCAATCAGAAGAATAAAGAGATACAACTATCTAGAACTACTACAAAAGTATGGAAAATAAACATAAACGATTAAACGAATATCAACAAAAACAAATAACACTGACATCTGACTTAGCTAGTGACAAAATGATAGAAATGAAATGGTGACTTGTCAAAAGTTCCTAGAATTATTGGCCACCGATGCATTGAGAATTCAGCTAAGATGTCTTTTTAAATTTAAAATTTACGCTTCGGGGGTGTATTCATTGTTTTAATAAAGCAATATAGATGTTCGTAATGATAAAAAACCTGCAAAAATCTTATGTTTTGAATGGTAGACATTAACTGTCATTCTTGTCATAAAAACCACTTTTTGTTGGCCACACTGACCTTAAACTGAACTCCTCTATTACGAACATCTATATTGCTTTATTAAAACAATGAATACACCCCCGAAGCGGGGTGTATGTGGTAGTTATGTCAGTGTTATTTATTTTTGTTGATATTCGTTTAATCGTTTATGTTTATTTTCCATAATTTTGTAGTAGTTCTAGTTAGTTGTATCACTTTATTCTTCCGATTGCTTTTTCCACTGACATCTGACATAACTAGTGACAAAATGACAGATGAGAATTGGTGATTTGCCGGAAGTTCCTAGAATTACTGGCCACCGATGCATTGAGAATTCAGCTAAAACGTCATTTTAAATTTTAAGATTTACGCTTCGGGGGTGTACTCATTGTTTTAATAAAGCAATATAGATGTTCGTAATTATAAAAAACCTGCTAAAATCTTATGTTTTGAATGGTAGACATTAACTGTCATTCTTGTCATAAAAACCACTTTTTGTTGGTCACACTGACCTTAGACTGAACTCCTCTATTACACGTAAAGGTGCTATCTAGTGAACAGAGGTCGAGAACTATCGATAGCCGTACCATCGATAGTTTTTTCTAAACCATCGATAATTATCGATAGTCTGCAAGACTAGTAATTTTAAATAATTTACGAGTACCTACAGGTTATATGTAATGTTATGCTAACTTTATTAACAGTAAAAGTAAAGTTCACTTCATTAAAAAACAAGTGAGGTGACATGTGACGGTTGGTGAGAGGTTAAAAAGTTAAAACAGAAAATATGCCACGAAACGACAAAGTCAGAGATAAAACACGAAAATAGATACTTCGTCTTTTTTTTTCCTCCTTTGTTCATATCAAAACATATTTCGATATGGTGTGTGTCCGCGCATATACCACTATCGAATACTATCGATAACTTTTCAAAACCATCGATTGTGTTCGATAGTCATAAACATCGATAACTATCGATAGCTCTCGACCTCTGCTAGTGAACGTCAACGTCGTAGTATAATAATCGCCAAAATGTACTGTTGTCTTTCTATCTGCCTTTTCAGGAGGAGGCTATTCCCTCCAATAAAACTAACCTACGGAAGCTTAGGTATAATTCGGAAATTATTTAAAATGTTACAGTTTGTTTAGAAGTGTGATATTATCATTAAAAATACGACTTAAAGAAGACACTACTGTTTATATAAGAATTATATCCAAACTAGGGTTTTGTTATAAATATATCAACTAGACAAGTTTTAATTGAATCGCAAAGAATGGAGATACAATTTATTTATAAGAAATATGGGGCAGACAATAGCTATTTTACTTGGTATGATGATACAGGAAATTCGATGTAACTGAAGAAAATGTGAACATTAAAACTACCATAAAAAATTAGATTGTGAATAAGATTTTTCCAATACTTTGGGAAACAATGTTTAAAGGTATTGTTGAATGCAGTCCCAATTTAAATAATGATCTGCTTTTGTGGAATAATAATTAAAATCCGGAAAACGTCAAATAAATCAACTTGTAAATCTAGATGGGTCGAGCCAACGGTATACCTGGACGAGTATTATAACTTTTTATATTTTTCACATTCATCGTATCAATATAATAAACAAATATTAGAAAATAAGGACAAAACTAATATATTATATTTCTTATATTTTAAAAAGTGAGCCAAACGCTTTCAAGTCGGATCTTTATGTGTAAATTAAATGTACATCATTTCAGCCATAGAACTCATCTTTTTGGGAATATGCACAAACGTTTCGAAATAACTCGCAAGTTCGTCGATAGTAACGTCACACGGAGGATTTACGTTCATTCTAGCTTGGTGCGAACAGCTACCGAGACTCGTACTGGGATTTTCTGATTTCTGCATGTTAGTTTGAGATTGCGCTTTCAAAAAACTAGGAGCGGTATATTTACTTGAGCTCGCTTCGTTATCGATGCTCAAAAGTTCACAGCCGTTGATGATGGATTTGAAATCGTCGGTGCGGTTCAACATTTCGCCGAATTGTTTTTCTCTTTTCGGATTCGTCGGGGATACTTTCGGCGAACACTTGAGAAATTTTAATACGGGGTCTCTCAATATTTTCTTATTGGGTTTTTTGAATGACGTTGTGTGTTTAACGTTAAGAGGTTTAGAATTGCTGCAAGTACACTTCGAACCGAAATTTATGGAGGAAAGCGACTTTGTCCGTCTTCGTTTCATGAATGGATTCGGTTGTTTTGGGTTCTCAGTAGATTTTCTATTAGATTTAATATCTAATTCCAATTTTTCCAAAGAATTCAACAAATTTACGTCTTCTCGTAACATGTCGCCCTAAAAAAATTATTTGTAAGTAAACATATTTATATATTTGCACGATTAAAATCTAAAAAACCATTAATGTCAATTTTGATTTATGCCCTAAAAATCTGTCAGATTTCCTTTGTATTTATGACGTCAGCTGTGTGAGCAATAATTGTTTTAAATAGAAATATGCGTAGAAGTCAAAGATATAATAATAGTTTAATACTATTATAACACCTTACAAAGTTTTTGAAAAATATTTTTCAAAGAACCGAAACCGTTCACTAAGAAGCAACAACTACTTCTCGGAGGAGGATAAACAATTATTTGGATAGATTTGTAATTTGGTTGTTTTGTATTGATTTAATGATCATTTTTATTATAAACAGTCATATAAGCTTTTAAAATACCTAAGCAATTAAAACAACGTCACAAAAAGCTCTAAATCAAAACCAAATAACTATTAAGAACCATGTGGTGTGCAGAAAACGCTTGTTTATCTCAGGGACTTGCCCTATTGTAGTTTTAATTATGTTCGCCAATAATACGGTAAATCTATTTAAAAACAGTAGTTTTGATATTTGGGCCAACTTCACTGATACAAGGCACGTAATTTGAAATATAAATAAAACATGAAATTCACAAAAAAAATATATTACACAGATTTATTATATTATATATATCGCACACTATATTAAATATTGAATTATGCCAATGTAACTCAAAAGTCTAGGGTACATTGTAGTATTCTGCCACTGAATAATAAGGTCTTTCAATATTCAGAGCTTATATGTAATTGGTGTTTTTTTTGACTTGTCTAGAGCTTTCGACAGCATTAATTTAGAGTTTCTTAGGAATAAATTGTACAATATAGGATTTAGAGGTATATTTTTAGATTGGATTAGTGATTATTTCAGTCACAGACAGTTATCTGTAAAAATTGAAAATGCTTATTCGGCTAAAAAGCCGATTAATATCGGTGTACCTCAGGGTTCGGTCTTAGGGCCACTGATTTTTCTGCTTTTTGTCAATGATATGCCTCAAAATTTAAATGCGAAACTGGTATCTCTTTTTGCTGATGATACTTCTATAGTTGTTGCAGAATCTACCTTTGATGAGCTGATCAAGTCAACAAAAGACATTTTAAATAGTTTTAGTACTTGGTGCGGCAGTAATGGCCTGATATCCAATGTTTCCAAAACGGAATGCATATATTTTACTCTCCATAATCCAGCTACTTTACAAATCAATTTTAATGGAAATACATTAATATCAACCAAATGTGCAAAATTTCTGGGTGTTTATGTTGATTAACATCTTAGGTGGTCAGATCACATTGATATGCTTAATAAAAAACTAAATAAATCTAAATATGCAATTTCTCGAATAAGGTCCTCCATGCCTTTAGAGTCCTTATTAACAGTTTATTATAGTCTCGTATATAGTCATTTGTCATATAATGTTATTCTTTGGGGAAATTCTGTCGATAGCAACAGGATTTTTATTACCCAAAAACGTATAATCCGCACCATATTCAAACTACCTCCAGGTGAATCTTGTAAAGCCTATTATATTTCTCATGAAATTCTAACATTGCCTTGTATATACATACTGAATTGTCTGATGTATATTAAAGAAAATTTCAACAGTTTAATATTAAATTCTCATTATCACAATTACTCAACTAGAAAGGCTAACTTCTTAAGTGTATTGTCTCATAGGACCACTAAATTTGAAGAATCTCCAACATTTCAAGGTATTAAGCTGTATAACCATTTACCAAATAGTATAAAAAATTTAAATACGTTTTCGTTTAAGCAGCGTATAAAATTATTATTAATTTCTAAAGGCTACTACAGGGTAGAGGAGTTTATTGGAGATTCAGAGCTTGACTGAACTAATATTATTGTTTGTGTGTACATAGCAATAGTTTGTTTTTTATATTTTATTTGTATTTTTGTTATTAGTGTAGTTTTTGACTTGTCCTATACATTTTCATGTCATCAGAGGATCAATATGCATTATTATTATTATTATTATTATTATATTATTGAATGTATTTGCCACTTTCAATTCTAAAGGTAGATTATTGAATAATTTTTTGGGATTGAAGGTGATGGAATTGTTTACCAGATAAGAGGTGGGCTTTGTTAAATATATGGAGATAAATATCAAAACTTTGCCTTCTTGTAGGGTAACTATGAATTGGTCTCTCAATCAAATTATGAAAGTGTTTTCAAACCAAACACACAAATTCCAAATTAAATTGAGTGAGAAAAGTTAAAATTTTGTATTTTTCAAAATAGAATTCCCAATGTGTCCTAATACTTAAACCATAAATTTAATGAATAGCTCTTTTTTGTAACTTGAAAATAGTTTCGAAAATGTGCAAACTGAAAGACTCCCAGAAAGGCAAACCATAGTGAAGGTGCGATTCAAATAGAGAGTGGTAAGTTGTTAATGCAGTAGTAGAATCAAGCAGTTAAGAAACAGATTTAATGGCAAAGCAGGAAAAGGAAAATTTTTTCATTGAAGTGTCTACATGTACAAACCATTTAAGGGCACTGTCAATATGGATACCAAGAAACTTAATCGAATTTCAATATCTTTTAAGTCATTGTTAAGTTTGAGAGGTTGCAAAACTTCTCTGTAACATAAAACTCAAGTTCAGTGTTAAAACAAGAGATCTTTGCATAAGGTAGTAGAATGTAAAGTTAGTAGGTATATCTAAACTACTCTAGGTAACCTAGTGTTATCAGCAAATGAAGTGAACATAATTATTGTGCGACTATATTGTATTTGCTCGACCAAAATGAGTTGCAGCGATTGCAAAGGTTGCAGAATAGAGGTATGAGGATAATACTGAACTGTTCGCGATTGGAACCAATCAACTCCATGTTAAATGTGCTTCAGTGGTTGCCTGTTAAAAAATATTTACTCTTTTATTCCGTGCTATTTATATTTAAGATTAAATTAGGAATCTCCCCAGTATATTTACAAAATATTTCAAGTTATAACCAGGATGTTCATGAACACAATACTAGAAATAAGCAAAATTTTAGAGTTCATAGGGCCACGAAAAAATGTACACAAAATTCAGTTTTTTTTAAAGGTGTACAAGCTTTTAATAATTTGCCTGAAGATATTAAATGCTCTACAAGCATAATAATATTTAAGAGAAAACTGAGTGATTACTTGCTGACTAGTTGATATTTTTTTTGTTTTATGTTTTGTAAAATTGACTTTGTTTTATCATTTTAAATGTATTTTAAATATATAATTATGTATTTTTTATATTAAATGTGAATGTATTATCATGTAAATTTCTATGTAAAATTAGTTATTTTTGACTAAATAAACAATTTATATATAATTAGACATTTACCATTGAAAATATATTTTAGTTGTAATCTCTTTCAGTATCATTAAATATGAGCACAGTTATCAGTAAAAAAATCTATTTTTGTTCATAAAAGAGCAATAAATAAAAGCATAATATAACAAATTGCATTTAATATTGGTGAGATTCACAGGTGTACCACTCAGTACAATTGTCGATGTCATCAGACATATATTTATGAAATATGGTATGTTAAAATATGTTATTTTATACCACACTAAAATCCCTTATTATGTCATAGGCAATTGTTAGTTGGATCCAATCGGGACAGTAGCCACAACAATATATAAGGTTAAGTTGGTAACATGGTCAACTGTCAACCGATTTGTGGGTAATGGAGTTTTTTTAGTAATCTTTTAGTGTATGCTGTTTTATGTTGTAGTTTCTCAGTTATGTGTTAAAAGTTATATAAAAGTCATGTGTATTATTTATTAAAAACAGCAGGGTATACTACTTAATGAGACTGTGCGATTAAGAACGATGTTTTAATTATTTGCTTTAGTAGTATTAAATGTTATATCTTTATATTTTTGACTTGTTATGTTTAAAAAAAAGGTAATAGTGTAGTATGTACTGTGAAATTTTTAAATATTGTGAATTAATGAGTAATGCCTGTAAATAAATGAAAAATAAACAAACATGAAGGTCCACTGCTGATGTTATTGTTAACACTTTGAGCACCACTCACTTTTACAGAGATTGTTTCAACAAAAACAACTATTTTTTATTTATTTAACAATATAGAAGCTTGCAATTGGCTCAAGCCAAAGTTCTCTATAACATGGTATTTCATCAGGCCAACATATGACAATGCAAAGTTACAAGATGGTGAGCCCTAGAAATACACCAACTAAAATAGGTAAAAGTAGATTTTAAATAATTTATTTCTTACTTTTTAGTTTGATTTACGGTGTGTTTTTTAGTTTTTTTCAAACTATTATTTATTTTTCTAGTAAATAATAGTTGTGGATAATGAACAGGTCACATGACATGGATTAATAGATTATTCATATACAAATGTCACGATATAACAAATAAAAAGTATCACCGTGTCCAGGATTTTAACCCTACACCTACAATTCATAATTTTCGCAGCCAAACCTCTATACAACTCGACTACGAAGACATAATAATTTATCAACCAAGCTGTTGTATATATATATCATATTATGATGTATGTTTAAACTAAAAAAGTGGCGTTTTATCACATAATTAAAGGAATGAATAATTATTATTTTTCATTTAATCAAAATTATTGTATTTTCATAGGTCCTTGACAAGTGTGCAAAATTTCGAATTAATCTGAGCGTTTAAAGAGGGTAAAAATCGAGTTTAAAGGTTGCAAACAAACAAACATACAAGTGAAGCTAATATAAAGCTTGTAAAAAGACAAAATATTTTCTGTAATCTTCTACCATATTCAAAAATGTGTTTTCTGCATTTTTTAATATAGGTACTTTTGTGTTAACATAGGATACCTAACAAAAATCAGAAAATATATTTGAAATTCAATATTAGTTAAACAGTGATATTTATTTGGAAGAATGCTGCAATAAACCTAAGTATTAACAGCAATTGATATAATAAATTGGTAATCGTAAAGAACACAACATTCTCACATATTGAGTCAGTTGTTGCAGAAAACTGTTTAATATGACTGTAGAATGTAGAATTTTTTGCAAGTTTCAGTCAGCACACAAAAACTCAACTTGTTATTTTGTATTAAATTGTATTATTTTTCATTGAAAAAATTAAAAAATTAGTAGCATAACCTCAAAATATGAAGAGATAGAAGTACAAATAAGATTATCCTGAGAAACTGACAGGATCGCAATTATAATATGACTTTTAAAACCGATCATTGGTTGATTTATAGAGAAGGGCAAGGAAAATGATTGCAGAAGGGATAAGGTTCTAAAAAAATGGTAAATTGAAAAACTGCTAATTTAAGCGCCAATAGAAAAGTAACAAGAAGTTTTTGCCAACAACGGAGTTATCCTGAGGGTATCCTAAATAATTTAGTACAAATGTTTTCGAAAAGGTTGTGCTCTTTACAATGACCAAAAAATTATTTATGACACTAGTGGCTTTCAAATTACTGTAAATTTAATATACCAAATTGTAGAAGTTTAATAAATCTTACAAATAAAGTTCATAGAGAAAATGTTATATGAAATAAAAAATTGGGCATTTTCTAAGGCAGATATATAGTTCATTAAATGGTGCAATCAACTATCAATTACCTAAATCCTAATTAAAATATGGACCATTCCAAATGGTCTCTATGAAGGACTATAAAATGTTTCCTTCTTGGTGTAGTATATGATAAATTGTATTAGATGCAGCCCTCAACACAATATTTCTGCATATTGAAATATCGTGCATATCCAGGCATTCTGTGTGTAAAAAAGGAGCACAATAGAGGTCTAAGTGAATGTTCACCTCAACAAATACATACATATACACATTAGGCAAATAACCTGGTGGAAATTACACCTATTATAAGCTTATATATTTTCCCTCCAAATAAAACAAAAATGTTTCATTAGCCACATAAATAGTTTAGGTTTGTGCTTTTATTGAAATATGTATACTTATATTCACTTTTCAAATGTATGAATTACTTAAGTATATAAAAATAATATATGTTTTTTTTCACAATATAAACATGACCACAGGTGCCATTTTTATAAAATAGTTACTAATCCCTAATTCTAATCCAAAAATTGTTGTTATTCATTATATGGAATGTGTAATAAAACAGATAGGTATATGATTGGATGGAATATTTCGAATGTGAAATGTATTGGACCAAAAACCCTTTGATAATAATAGTATGTATCTATTTTTAAAGTTAAACATACCATCGCAATAAACTACACTCATTATATTACGGAAAAGAAAGTTTATGAATAATTTGCACTAATATTAGTCTGCACTTGTTAATTTTTAAACAGTAAAAATAATTATATCAAAACACCACGACCAAAACACAAATAAATGATGACTAATTGCCATTTAATGTGTCAAACTGTCAAACGTAACTTCTTACTTCTTCTGTCAAGGTTGAGCTAAAATGAGAGTGTGTGATCACGTGTAAAATCTAAAATTTTTGTATAATAAAAAATAAGAAGAATATCTAGGTTAGATTCTATTTATTTATTAATTCGGTAACGCCAATCAAAACATCAAAAAATTTAAAATGCAGATATTTTCAAAAAGAATAATCGCTCAAATAATATGTTCAACAAGTAGAAGAATAACTGTAGAAAGAAAATTTTTTAGAAATGTTTCCACTAGCAAACTAGTAAAAGGTACTTTTAGAATAGGACTTACAGGTATAACTGTTGGTGCATTACTTGGAACTGGATATTCTATCCATTATTACAACCAGCCTCGTGCACACATCCTAAATGAGGAGGTCATAATTCCTACAGTTAAAGAAATACCAAACGTCAAACCCACTAAAGTTGTAAGTTTTTTTAATAAGATATCCAATTAAAAATCTTATTGATAACATTATCTTTATTTATTTAAGGTTAAATATGCAGAAGATCATAGTGGTTTGCAGTTGACACTGTATCAGTATCAAACATGTCCATTCTGTTGCAAAGTTAGAGCTTTCTTAGATTATTATGGCATATCATACAATCTTATTGAAGTGGATCCTGTCTTACGACAAGCTATAAAATGGTCACCATATCGAAAAGTCCCAATTCTAGTTGCTAAAGTAGATGATGAATTTCAGGTTAGTATTCCATGCAACATTATAATTCGATTTTTGAAAAAATTATTTTCAGCCATTAAATGACAGCACTATGATAATATCTGCATTAGCTTCATATTTATTTGACAACACTAGAAAGGACTTACCAGATATAGTTAAATGTTTCCCTCTTATTAGTTACATAGATGACGATGGTGTTAAAAAGAATGAAATAATGAATAGGTATTTTCTAATGCTAAATAATATGGAATATCAAGGCATTGAAGAAAAAAATAGGTGAGTAGGTACTACAATAAATACAAGTTTTTCATAATACATTAATATTCTATTTTCAGTGAAGAAAGAAAGTGGAGAAAATGGGCAGATAATGTACTTGTTCATACACTATCTCCAAATGTGTACAGGACTTCAGATGAAGCACTACAAGCTTTCAATTGGTTTTCAGAAGTGGCGCGTTGGGAAGCAAATTTCCCAGCTTGGGAACGTTATCTTATGATTTATGTAGGAGCATCTGCAATGTGGCTTGTTGGAAAAAGGCTGAAAAAAAGACACAATCTTAAAGATGATGTGAGACAGTCACTGTATGATGAATGTAACATTTGGTTAAAAGTAGTAAGATCTAAAGGAGGACAGTTTATGGGAGGATCCCAACCTAATTTGGCAGACTTAGCTGTATATGGAGTTTTAAGTAGTATTGAAGGTTGTCTCGCTTTTAAAGATTTGCTGGAAAATACTAAAATTGGCAGTTGGTACTTTAAAATGAAGGATAACATTGCCCGACATGAAGGCGCGAAAATGATATAGATTGTTTTTGTGATGCTCCTTTGGTAATTGAAAGGATATATTGGTTGGAAATGTTTGATTTTGTTTTGATTTTGTCCCTCTCCAAGATAAATAATTATCAATAGTTTCACTCGGAAATCTAGTTTGAAAACTGGAAATTGATCTGTTACATTTTTTAGACTCCATGCTTAGACAAAAATATTAATTACCATCTTTATGTTCCTTGTAAACTGTTTGTCCACACATTTTGTTCTGTTTCATTCACTTTCCTCAATTTTTTGTTTATCTTACAAATTCAAAATGAGAACAAACAATTTTCCTCTTTGTCTTTTGGTTACTTTTAAAACCGTCTACAGTTTAAATTATTTATTGTAAATAGTTACTGTTTATTTTGCTTCAGTTTTAACAATAAAATGTATATAAATAATGTTGTTTTATTCAGGGCCAGAATATCTACTAGACCATAGTCTAAGCGCCACAGATCCATTTTATTAAAATTTCTTAATATAGGATACGCGTCGTTAATGGCACAATGTTTAACAAATTTCAATGGACATTTTTGAATAATATTGTTGAAGGAAGTTGATTTGACGAGATCTGACTCTATATTTAATTTGCAAGTCCCCAGCTTTTGCATCACCTAAATTTCTTCGCAAATAATTTTTCATTCCTTTGAGCCCGGAAAAATATCTTTCTCCGGTACCGTTACCGAACTACCTAAATAAATACGTTGCATCACATCCATGGTTGAAAATGTGTTAGTCAAGATTTTGCTATCTATAAATTTCTAGCCATGCCAGAAGATGCAATGATTTTATGAAATACTTAAATTGGACACATTTGTTAAAGTTGCATTAAATAGAAGAGGTGTACTAGTATAGTATAGGTGCTTTGTGGTGTAGACTAAGTAGGTTATCTATGGTGTAGACAGCACAACATCCAAATGGATGTCGGATAATTGATCACCATTAGAGTAGCAGAGACGAGGACGAGTAAAGATGGTGTCCATCTGCACAACCACGGGATTTTCACAGAGCAGCCCGGTTAATGTGGAGTCTGGCGGTCGACGAATCCTGTGCGGTTTGACTGACCTCGGAATATCCTGCCAGGGATACGCCGATGACATTGTCATAACAGCCAGGGGAAATTTTGAGAATACCCTTTGAAACATCGTACAAAGGGGTCTGAACTATACAAATAGCAGGTATAGGCAAGTGGGACTTGCATCAACCCCACCAAAACCATCTTAATACCCTTAACTAAGAAAATAAAACTCAACCTCAAAACCGTTAAACTTGATGGGTGTGAGTTGAATGGAGACAAGAAGTTAAATATCAGCCCTTACGTTCGTCTTTGTGGTCTTTGCGTGTATAGGTATGTCATTCTCGCATACAATTTTGATTTTCATCCAGGGTCCCGGACCGGAACCGTTATTGACCGAGCAGCGGACCGGAACCGTTATTGACCGAGAAGCGGACCGGAACCGTTTTTTTATTGTGGACCGGAACCCTAATGTATGAGATAAGGTGAACTGAAACCGGAACCAGAACCGTTAAAAGTAAAACGGTCTTTTCGGTTTCTTACATTTCCTTTGATAAATTCGTAAACATATTTGACCTCTGGACTTTTTTGTGGTTAGCGACATAAACATTTTATATGTTCAATGTTGGCGATGGGTCGGTGGATATTGTATAACCTTAGATAATGACATTGATTAAGAATGCCAGAGTATAATGTTTAAAATCCGTATGCTGAGCTTTTCTTTCAAAATTCCTATTTATGTAACATTTAATCCATAGGTTCTATTTTAGTAAATCTGAAGATAGATTAAAGAAAAGTACCTATGCTGTAGTGTTTTATTTGTATTTTAATGTTCAAAGAAATTTGAAGGTAGAAAATAAACTACATAGGTGAACATTAAGTTTTTAATTTTCTAAATTGTGTTGAATATTAATACAACAAAACAAGCTAGGTACATAGTACAATAAACAGATTAAAATGAAAACATTTTTATTAACATCTAGAATTATTAACTGATCTATTTCAATAATAACGGGTCGGACACTAAAAACTTAATTGTTGAAGAACCCTTATCGGAACCCTTTTGGACCGAAAAAAAATATTGGAACCGGTCCGAAAATGATTTTCTGGAACCGAAACCGAAATTTTGCACATAACGCGGTACCGGAACCCTTATTTCATTTCGGTCCGGGTCCCTGTTTTCATCTCACCAATATATCGGGTTTTTTGCCTGTTAACATGCCCGTTTAGGGTTGCCAGGTCGTCAAACTTAATAGCCGGACATTTGGGTGAAAAGGCCGGACACACCCTACATTAATGAGGATGTTGTGTCTGAGTATTAATAGGTACGACAAACTTTGTTGATTATTACCTTATTATTATAAATCTTGTTAAATTCAAATGAAATATAAATAAAATCGAATGCCAAGTAACTATTCGAAATTGACTACGGGAGCGAGCGACCGACATTCGACTTGCCTGCTCTCGTCCACGCTCAGCACTCGCTCGTTTGCGAAATATAAAAAGCCTAACAAGCCGGAAACCGTTTATTTTGGCCGGACACGCAATCAAAAAGCCTGAGCGAGCGACCGACAGTCGACTTGCCTGCTCTCGTCCACGCTCAGCACTCGCTCGTTTGCGAAATATAAAAAGCCTAACAAGCCGGAAACCGTTTATTTTGGCCGGACACGCAATCAAAAAGCCTGAGCGAGCGACCGACAGTCGACTTGCCTGCTCTTGTCCACGCTCAGCACTCGCTCGTTTGCGAAATATAAAAAGCCTAACAAGCCGGAAACCGTTTATTTTGGCCGGACACGCAATCAAAAAGCCTGAGCGAGCGACCGACAGTCGACTTGCCTGCTCTCGTCCACGCTCAGCACTCGCTCGTTTGCGAAATATAAAAAGCCTAACAAGCCGGAAACCGTTTATTTTGGCCGGACACGCAATCAAAAAGCCTGAGCGAGCGACCGACAGTCGACTTGCCTGCTCTTGTCCACGCTCAGCACTCGCTCGTTTGCGAAATATAAAAAGCCTAACAAGCCGGAAACCGTTTATTTTGGCCGGACACGCAATCAAAAAGCCTAACTATGTCCGGCTTTATCCGGCCGCCTGGCAACGCGTATATCAGTACAAATAAAACGGTGCCTTATCCGAAAATGAAACGTTATCAATGAGATTGTTATTTAAATTATTATTGTTTTGATTAATCATATACAGCAATTTGAGCAATTCAGATCTGCAATCATTCATTTATTAGAGAGATATCGGTAAAATCAATAGCGTCTGTGAACGTAATTAACGTCCTGCGGTATTGGGTTTACGTCAAGCGGTATTTCAATTTTATTTAACAGTTATCGGAAGCAGTTACCCGCGCTATGCGCTATTCGAAAATGTCACTTAACCTAGCTTTATTGTTATTGTGTCTATTGTGTGTCTTATAAGTTTTTCATTAAATTTGTGTGTTTGTCTTAGCCATATTCAGTATTTTTTGTATTATTATTGTTCAAATAAAAGACGAACATTTATTTTTTGAGGTTCCTAATAGTGTATCTATAGATTCATTTTATCTACAATTATTTTTTCTTAACTTCCACTATAGAATCTTTGCAATGGATGAAGATCTTGAAGCGATAATTATTGGTGGTGGAAATGATCAAGACATTGAAGCCGCCATTTTGATGAATAACTTTATCATAGGAAAACTGCGCATGCCCGGCATGTTAATTATCAAGCGCTATTTCAAATACCGCCTGTCGTTAGGCTCCGTAAATTACGCTTGGCGGTAACGTTATTTAGGGACGTTGTTTTAAGAATCGACTCGCGCATAGGTTAAATGTCAAAATAACATATGCGCTAATAGGGCCTGACGCTATTTGGGTTACCGATATCTCTCTATTGTAGATCACAAAACATATGTATGTATGTTTTGTGTTGTAGATCTACCTTACTTCGGTATATTCCTAACGTATCCTTAGTACCTAATTCTTTGTATTTCATCCTATCTGTTGTACCTCAGATTGAGAAATACGCTTTACGAAAAAATAAGCACCGAAATTTGATTATACCAAGGCTTCAATCAGGTCCTGGATTTGGATTTAAATAAATAAATGTAACAAATAACTGCAAAAACAAATATGTCTACTTTTTTGTTGCTATGGCCTTTTGTGAGGCTAAGTACCCAGCCAACCCATTATACAACTGTAGATTTCAACCACAATTTCAACTTAAAAGAAGAAAAGGTTAACCATCTCAAGTTTCCTTAAATGTTATGGAGTTTAAAAAAAAACTTAATAGAAATAGAAAATAAATATGTAATATGTTAAGATTACCCAATAAAAAAATCCAAAATAGGCTTTGGTTTTCCTCGTGTAAGAGTACCTAGTGAATGTTAAACTTATAATTTAGTTAAATTTGATTTTGTTGTAGATTTGGATCAAGCCTATGTGCCGCACAAAGTAGAGAGCTTACCTAAAGCAACAAATTATTTTAAGCCTCCTCTCAAAGATGTAAAACCTTTTAGTTTAGTTCTGCCTCCACCCAATATAACGGGCACTCTACATTTAGGTCATGCACTTACTGCAACTATTCAAGACATTTTAGTGAGATGGTAAAACTATTTTACAATCCTATTTTGCCTATTTAACCACTATATTTTTTCAAGGAAACAAATGCAAGGTGTGAAAACTGTTTGGATACCTGGCATGGATCATGCTGGCATAGCCACACAAATTATCGTTGAAAAGTTGCTGTGGAAGGAAAATCAACAAACAAGACATCAACTAGGTAGAGAATTATTTTTGGAAAAAGTTCATAAATGGAGGAACGAAAAAAGTTCTGTGATAAGTGAGTATCTGTAATATTCTCGGTTATATGTGGAGTTTGGTTATTTCAGTTGAATGGGTAAGTAGTTGATTTTTTCTACATTTATAGAAAGTCAACTTGAATGTATGGGTGTTTTACTTGACTGGGAAAAGGAAATTTTTACTCTAGATGAACAAAGGACAAAAGCAGTTCAGGAAGCTTTCATACGTTTGTTTGATAGTGGACTAATATACAGGTAAAAGAATGTCAACAAACTATGCTTATTTTACAATTTAATAATAATATAACTCATATAAATTCTTCTCAGAGCAGATGCGTTAGTAAATTGGTCATGTGTACTGAAATCTGCGATATCAGATATAGAAGTCGAACAACTGTCTATTAATGGATCAACTAATATTTCAATTCCAGGCTATGAAACACCTGTAGAGTTTGGTTTTCTTACTAAATTTGCTTATTTAATAGATGGAACAGGTAATTACCTTAGAATATTTAAGCATAGTGTGACAAATCTTGATAAATATATATTTATTTGCAGATGAAGAGATTGTAGTAGCTACTACTCGTACAGAAACTATGCTGGGCGATGTTGCAGTTGCTGTTCATCCAGAAGATGCTCGATATGCCAGTCATATAGGGAAGTACTTAAAGCACCCATTTAGGCATGAAAAGATTCCTGTGATAGCTGATACTTTTGTAGATCGAGAATTCGGAACTGGTAAGTTTATAATTGATTGAAAGTACGCATCTTTACACATTTAAGTATGTTATTTTTTTTAAATAACGATGTTACCTACTGAAATGTAACTTAATAATTTAAAAGTTAACAAATGTGAAAATATCTACTCTAATTTGATAATAGGGAGTGGAGGCACATAGAGCACAACTGTATCTTGTTCACATAAAAGGAACTGTTCCGTGTTATGCCATCATTACCACAGCGATAATTTCAACAGTAAGGAATCAATAATACTTCTTAGACGACAGGTGTTAAGGTAGTAGATGATAGGTTGCAGGTGTTAAGTGATAATGTTTTTATACTTTAGAGTATTGATAGTGAGTGCAGGCCAAAAGAGAAGCATTGATTAGTATTTTCCAGAATGTCGATTAAAATCAAAATATATCATTCAGATCTTTATTGCAGGATACTGCACACATGATAACAAATTATCTTTGCCATTCTGGGTGTTAAAAGGTAAATTTCATTTATAAGATGGGTTATTTATGGCAGTAGGTAGAAGCCAACGATATATTTTGAACTAAACTATACATAATGCACAAATATGTATACACTTGTCCGCCAGTTTGTTCCAAGAAGCAGTGCCGGCATAAAGTAGCTCGCCGCCAGCTGATACAGACACAACGCTCCATGCTTTAAAATATTGTTTTTTTTTAAACATTTTTTCTTTTACTAAATTTAACCTGCTCACACATCAAAAGAAAGAGACTTTGTATATGACCTGTATGGAGCGGTACTCGTATCGTTCTCAAAATATTTACCACCCGGTGCTATTTTATCCAAAAATCCTTGTTAAACCGGCACTGCTAAGAATAGTTATCTAATCTAATTAAATATGTTTCAATTAAACTCAGAATTAATAAAATCCCTGAAAACAAAATTCATGAATCTCTATGAACACATTCTGTATAAATATAAATAAATATGTAAATATATACAGTGTGACACAAGACACAATACCCGAACAAGGTTAGTCAATATGTCCAAAATCCAATTTAAAATCTAACCATCATAACACATTTACGAGATTCTACTGTGTTAATTCGTTTTAATTCTCAGTTACGTTTACCATCAGGAAAAACCAGAATTATATAATAATACCCAGTAAATTATTTATAGCTTTTTTCTGGTAATTAATAAATTGTTAATAATTTTCATATGGAAGTACAAAGTTTGATTTCCAGCGATGGTGATTTATACCTATATGTGAATAGTATGATAAATATCTCCAGCTAATAAGGTAAGTGTAAATTATTTTAAATTTTAACGAAAATCCCAATGATTGTGTCATCTATTTAGGTATAATAATACTTCAGTTAGGAACAATATAGTAGAAACGCAGTTCCAGATTCGTACATTTCTAGATATTTAGATAACTTGGAATTAGTACAAATATTTTTCTCACTCTCATTGCTGTACATTTGGTTTCTGATTTATTTAAAGGTTGCAAAAAATGGGGATTGATCAATTTTGCCCTGAAAATAAAGTTTCAATTTCAAATATTATAGATTTTTCTCCTTCATTAAAAAATCATTCAGAGATACTAAGTCATAAGGCCATATTGCGAAAATGTCGTATACATATCTCCACCAGACAATTGGTTTGAGTTTTTGATTATTTACTATTTGGTGGGCTTCAAAATGTTCCATGTAAATATTTGATAAAATTAGTGACAGGCAATGGCAAGACCAAAATTCTGTTCATAAAAATCGTTATTGAATTGAAAATATGTTTTCGTTATACATAATTTTAATAATTCCATTATTGTTGTTACGCTCAATTTGGTCCGTTCTATAAGTGTCTGATCAATTTCTAATTTTGATTTGATAAGTTCTATTGTTTTTTTGGACTGGAACATTGGTAAAAAGACTAACTACATCAAAACTGACTAAATAATGGTTTTTGTTAAAGTTTAAATCTGATAGCTTTTCTAATTAATGTTGGTTATTTTTAAGATATGAATCCGTTTGTCCTGCGAGGTTTAAAAGAAAAAAGGAAATATATAACAAGAAAAAAAATTAAAATATAAAAAGGAAGCATTCAAAAGAAAAAGAAATAAAAAAGAGCATTTAAAAGTAAAAAAAGGATATATACAGAAAGATAAAAGGTTTAAAAAATAGGATAAAAAAGGGAAAAAAAATATATAAAAAATAGTAATTTGACAGAAATAAAACATAATTTAAAAGTAAAAAAAGGAAGTGTCTGCTTAAATTGAGGAATAAGGAGACCATATACATCATTTTTCGGTACTTGGAAAAGCTATTCAAAATACGGTGCTGACCATGCAAGTTTCTATTGAAAAAAAAAGTGTTTCAATTAAAGAATTTCGTTCTATAAATTTAATCGTTAATAAGGAAATCAATAATTTGCAGAAATAATATATTAGGAGTAATTTAACGATTGATGAGTAAATTGTATGTAGTTAAAGCCGGAGAATCCGAATATGTAAAAATATACAGGTTGTTCCAATAAAAATTTTCATACCATTTCCGGTTAAACCGGAAGTGGGCCATATTGATTTTAGATTCGAAAACATTCAAAACTGGCCCGATACAACCAGGCAAAATTTCAATAAAATCCATTTACCCATTCAAGAGTTATATGGGTGGTCATGACTCATTCACACCCGGTATGTAAAAAAGGGATAAAAATGAATACAAAGAAAATAAAAAAGGGAACGATTTTGGAAGTAATATTAAGAAAGGGGAGGAATTTGAATAAAGAAAATACATACAAAAAATACTAAAAAGGAAATATATAATAAGAAAAATTATTTGAAATTGAAAAAAATTTAAAAATAAATAAATATACAAAAATTGAAATAAATTTAACAGTAAAAAATTATTTCAAAGAGTGAGATGACCTACAAAAAAATGCGTGTATATGTATCGAGTACGACTTTCAACATACTAGTTGTATTTTCATACTCATTTTATTATACAAAAACTATCAATTCGTACTTTTCGTCACTCAGAAACTGTATTATAAAATATTTTACTTGAAATAAAACTTCCAGGTTATCAGTAGAAGAGCTCGTTGATCATTGAATCAAACGCCAAGAAGACAGACAAGACATTTTGATTTCAACTTCTTGGACATTGTCATGGAGTTATGGCTAATAAAGTAAGTATGTCTCGTTAAATGATTATGTCACTTCCTTATAGCTTTTAATGAATAGCCTTGTTGAAAATCATTGATAGCTCAGTGTTTATGACAGAAGTTAAAAAAGGTTTTTATACAGGTTGGCTCATATCGGAAAACCGAAAAAAAATAATATAAACGAAAAAAAATTTATTTTGTTATTTCTCACATTGAAAGTAGAATACAAAACCTTTCAAATGGCGGTGACAGAATGCTTTTCCCTCTCAGATTACAGTTGTACGATTCCAACGTAATTTGACGGGTTTTCGTCGTTTTGACGTAATCGTTTGCTAAACCAAGGACTGGCTACGTTTTAAAAACACTAATACACACTTTTTTACTCATTTTCATTCATATACAGAGTGTTTCTAAATTCATGCAAAAAAGTTTAAGTGGTGGTCTTCGTATACAGTTATGAGGTGCTGACTAAAATTGAGTATTATTTTTTTCCTCAAATTTAAGTAAAAATTGAAGTTTGAAATTTTGTCATTTTTGTGCATTCGCAATGACTAACCTCCAGTATTTTTTCAACATTCCTGTTAAATTATTTGGGGATGAAATTATCAAATTTTACTTTAACCCTCTCAATTTTAGACAATACCACCAGTGCATTTTAGTCAGATTTATAAGCAATACTTGGATGCAACATTGGCCTCCTCGGTCTCCGGAATTAAATCCATGTGATTTCTGGTTATGGGGTTACATTAAGTCATTAGTTTACAACACACCCATACTTGATATCAACGATTTAATTAATCGTATTCAAATAGCGAATGATACTATAAGAAATATGCCTCAAATATTTGAATGTGTTCGACCATCTATTTTGGCTATTTTTGCAACAGTTCTGCTATTACTGGCGGAGAAGGAATTCAACAAATAAGAGGTCACTAAAATCGGTCCATCTGTTCTTGAGTTATAAGTGGTGTGATTGACCCGACTTTATTTTATTTATTTGGATAATATTATTTCTATCATTCATTTATTTGAACATAATTCATTTTGTACAGACAACTCCGCTTGCGACACTGCATATATCCATTAATAGGTTAATAACACTTTGAAAAACGCGACCCATGAAAAATGATCACATAGTTTCGACCTCGTCAAGGTTTATTTTTATTTCATAAATATTCAGACATCGGCCAAAATTCGTCGTACAAAATTTAGTCTAGCAATAAAATTTAATAGAACATTGTAATAGTAACTCTGGGCGCGCTTTTAATTTAAAGAAAATAAGCGAATGTAGTTTTTAAAATTAGTTTGGCAAGATGACAAATGCATTATGAGTAGTCATAAGTTAGGTGAAAATTAGTTTGGTTTAGTTTTATTTTTAAAGTTTTATCAAATTAAATGCGCAATGCGCACCAACCCTCAAGGTTATTACCGCCTGACAGTGAAAAACAAACGTGACATTTTGTTGTATGATAATAAGTTATTTATTGTTAATCTCAAAATGCTGAAATTGTTTCAGGAAACAACTTGAATAATATATAGTTTGGCAAGTCTATGTGAAGCTACGCGGCATCGGTAAGGGGCGAGGAAACATGGCCGATATCTGACATAAACGTTCCAAAGGCGTACGGTACCTATTTTATAAAAGTATTAAAAATAATAATAATTATTATATAACAATTATATATAGAAACTGATTTATGCTTTGCTTTAAAGGTAAGGTAGTTTTTAAAACACGGCATTTGTTAAAAACAAATAATGTTAAAAATCGTACTTGAATCCAATATGGATACGAAATAGTAAGATACCAAGTAAAACTGAAAATACAAAGGTAAACACTGACAATGCTACTGGATAATCAATATCAGTCAATTGTCGAAGTGAGAGGGAAGAACACACGCACGCGCTTGTCAATAGGAAGTCACGTGGTTTCTTAGCAACGGTGGTTCGATAAATATTCACCAATTGACTTAGTCCGGAGGGCGTGGTAATTATGATTTTCGCACGACGTTGCCGGCTTGAAGGAAACCCATAACATATTTGGAAAAGTGTTCCTCTTTCAAAAATTCAGAAATTGAAAAAGTAATGTTAATAGACAAAATCCAATGAAACAAGCACATTAAAGAATCATTATTGATATATTGTTAATAATAAAAAGTCCATTTTCTAATTATGATCACTACATACTTAGCACTTTAGCTTTTTCATAGTTAAACGTGGCAATATCGAATGTTTTCGACCGCATTCCTTTCATAGCGTCAGTTATGTTTGCCAAACTATACTGAGCGAAGTATTCATACAGGGTGTTTCTAAGTTAATGCGAAAAATTCAAAAGGTGATTGCCTGTATGAAATTAGCCTAATATTGCAATGTAATTAAAACAAGGTAACACACAGGATATTGTATTTTATTTTTTTTTCTCCGAATATGTTGCTTTTAGGAAATAACTTCAAGAGTCAAGAAAACATAGATTTTAAAAATTTTTATTTCGCAAAACTCAATTCAAAAATCCTTGGAGGTTTCCCCCAATTTTTACTCCTGTCCCAGTCTTTGAGTAATATTTAAAAACGAACTTATAGATTTGGTTCACCATTGTATAGATTTTCTCATTTTTCCATTAGTTAACTAAATAAATAGTTTTGTAAGACGTTCTGTATAGTTTTTACTAGGAAGTACAATTAAAAAAAAAAATAGTTTTCTCTATGCAGTGATGCTGGTAGTCCCAGTTATTCACCTGATTTATTTATAAACCCATTAATGTCCTCTATCGTATAAATATTATTTTTAGAAAATTTAAATGGTATAAATTTGGCATAGTCCGGCCTTTTTTCTTTTGGTCGTCTAAGCTCATGATCGACCGTTTATTTTTATCATTTTACGATATGGTTCTGAGTGTAACAAATATTATTATTGTTCAGCTGTTGTATAAAACTGTAGTTACGTAAGTTTCATTTCGAAAAGTGCTTACACCATTCCACGCGTGTTTTTTCTAGTTCGAGGATAGTTTTTTTTTGTGTAAGTATCTGTGTGGCTTTTAGATGCTGTGTAGTTTTTAACCTACCGAAGTTATTACGGTAGCCGCGTTTGAAAAAAATTTCGGTTATTTGCGGAGTCCGATACATTTTGCTAACTGGGATCACAAAAAAATTAAATAGTAGAATCGTTGATTGCTACAGTAAAATAAAAATAAGATCAATAAAAGCTCGGAATTCTGTCAATTTTATTTGTATGTACAGTGTGTCCCAAAAGAAACTCATATATTATTTAATATTTCAAAAAATGCAAAAATACAGGGTGTTTTAAATTCATCCGATAAAAACTCAGGATGTGATTGCTAGTATAAAATTTTAACAAAATTTACTCAACCCATCCCCTTCCGAAATATCACCGCTGAAAGGTGCTGAGTAAAATTGAGTTTTTATTTTTATTCTCAAATTTAAGAAAAGATGGAAACTTGAAATTTTGTAATTTCCGTGCACTCGCTATGACTAACTACCGGTATTTTTTTAACACTCCTGTTATATTATAAGGGGTTAAAATTATCAACCCTTACTTAATTTAATATCAAACCTTTTTTTCGAATTAAACTGTTGAAACTTACAGGGTGGCCCACCGTATACGCTTTGATTTATTTCATATAATTGGCAGATGTTATCAAAAAATGTTTCAAATAAAAAAAATGTTATAGTTGTTACAATACTTACAGTATTTTATTTTCGTCATGTCCAACAATATTTTCAGTATATTTAAGGAAAAAAAATCGATTTTTTTGAAACAGTCTACTGTATATATATCTTTAAGATGATCGTTGAAAAAAATCTTGTGTGTAATTCGAGCAGAAAGCTCTTTGGCGCTTTCGATATATTGCTGCCAGCGGCAAAGTAACAGTTTCCGCTCTTATATACAAATGGCTATTTTTCAAAAGGCAAGTATCATAACCAACATTTTCAAAGTAATAACTCAACAACAGTTTAAGTTACCTTATTGATATTTTTTGTAATTGATAATTGGTTTCTCTATACAATTTTCATAAATTTTTCAATAAACATAAAATATATTTCTCTAGATATCAACTACGCCCTCCCGCTTTGCCAACCCAAGCTACTGTTCTACATACGTGTATGAAATTTGCATGGAATTCAGCTCATGTGACTAGTTGTGTGGATTTGTGGATGCTTCTTATAATACAAAACACGCGCAAGTTTTTTATATTTTTTTTATCAATAAATGTGATAAAAATTAAATTTTACATGCCATTTTTTTATAATTTTCATATGACGTATGGTACATTTCAATTTTTCGGGGGTAATATCCGTAGTGCACGAGGGATATTTGGTAAGATTATTTCCTGAGTTAAATAAACATTGTCAACTTGTCAAACTTGCATGAAATTTTTTCGATTTTTTCTTCCGGACAGTTGTTAAGTAATTTTTCCACTTAAAATTTATATTTGACATACCAAGGAAATAATCGCTGTAAATTTTTATAGAAAATCAAAAATTTGTTTAAGGTTAAGTATTAAAGTTTTTTTTTTCTGTTATAATAAGACTATTTTGATATTGATTTATTTGGGGGTTATTCTAGACTAAAATAGACTTCTATTCATACTCATCGTGAGTGTGTTGAATGACTAGTGATCTATTAGACATAATTATATAAAGTTTGAGAAGTGCTGGGTAAATATCCAATAACTTTCTTCATATGTAGTTAACTCGTTCTTTAGGTAAGATAAATATTGTTTAATATTTGCAAGCTTTTAATAGAAAATTTTTATATTTACTCAAAAATGTAATATAAAAGTTTTTAGAAAACTGTATATACGGTATAGAAAAACAATTTTTGTATTACATTTTGGAATTGGGTGGTTTAGATTAGATTAGTCTGAAGCTTTAATTTTTGCTATGACATACAGGGACTGTCATCTTTTGTAATTATTAACCATTGATACTGTTTATTCTATTGACGAATATACAGGGTGAGTCGAGTCATGCGGAACAAATATTTAACTTTTAATAACTAGTACCAACTCATTTCGTGTTATATTTTTAAAAATACATTCGGTTTAGTTAATTTCAACAGGAAATAGCTGTTTGGAATGATTCCTGTATGTATGTTTGTAAGTTGGGGTGACATTCACTGAGACCTAAAAGATCTATTGTGCCCCCTTAGTTCCTTAGTCTCAGAGACTAGTAGCTCCTTCAGTCCTATTTCCCAGAGGAATTTTAGAATATCTGCAGGCTTTAACACTTAGGTTGATGTCCCTCTTCTATCCAGTAATCTTCTAGGTGTTGTGCCCTAGGATTCTGAACTGATGTGCAATTTGCAAGTATATGTGGATGGAGGTTTCTTCTTCCATGCCAAAGAATCTACATTCTTCTTCCTCCGCTATTTTGAGGTTTTTCAGGTGCCCATTCAGGCGACAATGTCCCGATAGGATCCATGTTAAAACTCTTAGTGCAGTTTTACTTTGACTTATGCATTCACTTGATCTCAACAGGTTGTAGTCACCCAGAAGAATCTTAGATTTTCTAAGTCCTACTAGATCTTTCCAATGGTCAGATCTTCTCTTTTTTTCGGCAATGCCCATTTCTTCCAATATTACATTGGAGCTGATACCGCAAAAGAGTTCTGGCCCCCAAAAGGGTGTTTCAGTCCCCTTCTTTGCTAGTTCATTTGCTATTGTTCTTGCCTAGTTCATTGAGTTTGCCTAGGCATTCCCACACCATCTTGGAACTGATTACACAAGTGCACAGTGCTTTAATGGCTGCTTGATAATCCTTTGCCTTTTATATCCTTTATCAATATTGAACTGGGCACACTTTCTTATGGCGTGAATCTCTTGGGGTTTTTCTCAAGCTTTCAGAGTGTTTGGTTCCTGGCCCGTACACCATGGTATTTGGATTGGAATGATACTTAAATATCGCCCTAAATATTTTTTTAGTGATTCATCGCTATTGTTATTTTATCGAATCATCAGGCTTATCTTTCACTTTTACTCAAAATAAAAAGCTACGGTAATAATCACTTTTATTTTATGGAGTTAATGGAAAATAAAATTCAGAACAAATTGTAAAAAGGGAATAAGCTTAAATTAAACGAAAATAAACAAGAGGGTTGTCTTTTAAGTGTTGCATTTACAACATAGTTGGTGCCTGTCAACAAATATCAAATGTTTAAACCTGTACCTAAATTGAATTTTTGAAGTTGATGAGTCAGCCAAGAAAATTTTCGCGCATTACTTCTTTACAAATTTCGAAGACAGTTGTCTCAACAAGAATGCCTTGCCGAGTTGGTTTCTGTTTTCGGCAATGGAGCACCACATTAGTTGGTATGAAGAATTCAAACGTAGAAGGATTAATCTTAGCGACTATCCAAGAACAGTTCCACCAACAATGGCAGTCACCCAGGAAAACGTCGATGATGTTCGTAAGCTGATCCGAGAAGATCGACATGTCACATCTCGTGAAATTGGAGCATCATTGGGCATATCAAAGACCACATACGTTGGTATGTACACATCAGGTTTACCAATTTAGAGTTTATTGATTACATTGAATGGTTTAACTATCGTCCCCAATCACCCAAGAACTCAGTATCGAGTTTTTTGTTTCGAAGTGCTTAAAAGACGTACCGAGCAAGGGTTGAAGGTCGGTGCTGTACGGGGTACTGTAAGGTATTTTCCAAAAAAGTGCTCCTGTATGTACCGTTTTCGACAAAAATTCAATTTCATGTTTCAATTCCTACAATTATTTCTACTTGGAACAGAAAATATGATTCTTATTAATTTTTTTTTTCGTCTAAAATCTTACAAACTCTCTTTCCGAGTGTACTTACACAAACCAAGTATCTTCTCTATTTATAACACTGTCATGTAAATATTTGTATCTGGAAGTTGATTTATAACAGTCGGAAAACATCTGGCCTGGAAAACAGAGATAATAATTACTCGTGTCTTAGTAATAGCAAAATGTGAAAATTACCTGTTTAGTGATATTGAGTGTAGTTAGAAAAATAAACATTGAATATTCTCGACTATCAATATTTGGTGAGTAACGCGATGCTGAAAATTTATTAGTTTATCTGTATAGGGTGTTCATTCAAGTTATGTATATTTCGAGTTTATGTAATTCGGTTGAAGGGAAGGCGGAAATATTAGGTTTGTTTCCTAAGCGTGTTCCTAATTGTTATGAACATGCCGATTGTGCATAGTATAAAATAAATGTTACAGCAGAGAAGATTTTTGAGCCAATCAAACTTGTTTAGTATTTCACACACTTGTTCAAATCAGGGTTCGTTACTAATTCTCTTAAACTTTTATTACATCAGCTCAAAATTTTTCGTCCATCTATCGCATGTTGCGTTACAGCGTTACAACCGGCCGCGGAGTAGGGGTAAAGTGAAAGGAGCAAGGCTACCGTACATACTTGTCGTCGGTACTTTCATGTTGCGCTGATAAAGGCTTGCTGGAAAACGGTCGTTAAAATACACGTGTATCGTATATACAGGGGTCGCTCGAACTACTTACTACCTTCATAGCTTGTTGATTTCTAGAGTGTATAAATAAAATTTTTGTAATTCGTCAAAAATGTACAAATAAATATAAAAATCAATGTCTGGTTTTATGAAACCACGATGTAAGTGAAACTTTTTTTCGCATTTGTAATATATTGACCATAATATGATGGGTATATATCGCATAAAGTTCGTATTCTAGGAATTAAATAATTATTAGACTTCTCATTTCAGAGATTTATTAACTACTGTTAAAAATAAGGACAGGTATCGATTTAAATAACTCAAGGTCATCAGCCAAAACAAAATTTCCGAGTGCACAATTTTAGGCCTAAGATCATTCATAAAAATATTTCCAAGTGACTTACCCCCAGATGTCTCGTACAAAAGGGTCTGAACTATACAAATAGCTGGTGTAGGCAAGTGGGACTCAACATCAACTCCACCAAAACCATCTTAATAGCCTTCACTAAGAAAATAAAGCTCAACCTCAAAACCATTAAACTTAATGGGAGCGAGGTTGAATGGAGACAGGAAGTCAAGTATCTAGGTTTGACTCTAGGCAGTAAACTCCTGTGGAACAGACACGAAAAGGAGATTATATACAAAGCAAAAATGGCTCTAATGGTGTGCAGGAATCTGGCAGGGAGAAATTGGGGGTGCAACCCAAAAATCCTAAGCTCCAATTATCACTTATGGAGCCATTGCGTGGAGTAGTAGAACTAGCCTATTGACAACGAGAGAAAACCTCTCAAAAATTCAAAGACTAGCCTGTATGTGCATTACAGGAGCAATGAGAACATGCCCAACGGCAGCCATGGAAGTTATTCTCAACCTCACACCACTACATATGGTGGAGGAAAGTGTTGCAGAAAGAACAAGATACAGACTAAGTAGAGAGGGAATCATTAAAAAAAAACCACCTCCTTACTTCTTAGAAATCAAAAAACCTAGGACATGCCACAAGATGGTATGATGAAAAAGTATAACTTTTCAAAGAAATTCGTTACGGAATTAAGCAACAAGAAGGAATGGGATCCAAATACCATTACCAGACTTGGAAAGAATGCCATTCAATGGTACACGGATGGCTCAAAAGCAAAAGAAGGAACTGGGATAGGAGTGTACGGGCCAGGAACCAAACACTCTGAAAGCTTGGGAAAAACCCCGAGTATCTTTCAAGCGGAAATTCACGCCATAAGAAAGTGTGCCCAGTTCAATATTGATAAAGGATGTAGAAGGCAAAGGATTATCATAATGTCGGATAGTCAAGCAGCCATTAAAGCACTGAGCTCTTGTGTTATCAGTTCCAAAATGGTGTGGGAATACCTAGGCAAACTAAATGAACTAGGCGAGAACAATATAGTCACCTTACTGTGGATTCCAGGACACACAGGGATAGAAGGAAATGAAATAGCAGATGAACTAGCAAAGAGGGGGACTGGAACACCCTTTTGGGGGCCGGAACCCTTTTGCGGTATCAGCTCCAATGTAATATTGGAAGAAATAGGCAAAGCCGAAGAAAAGAGAAGATCTGACCATTGGAAAGATCTAGTAGGACTTAGGCAATCAAAGATTCTTCTGGGTGACTACAACCTGTTGAGATCAAATGAATGCATAAGTCAAAGTAAAACTGCACTAAGAGTTTTAACAGGCATCCTTACGGGACATTGTCGCCTGAATGGGCACCTGAAAAAGCTCAAAATAGTGGAGGAAGAAGAATGTAGATTCTGTGGTATGGAAGAAGAAACCTCCATCCACATACTTGCGAACTGCACAGCAATTCGGAATCCTAGGGCACAACACCTCGGAGATTACTGGATAGAAGAGGGACATTTACCTAAGTTAAAGCCTGCAGATATCTTAAAATTCCTCCGGGAAATAGGACTGAAGGAGCTACTAGTCTCTGAGACTTTCCTCAGGAACTAAGTAGAAGTAAGGGGCACAATAGATCTTTTAGGTCTCATTGAATGTCACCCCATACATACATACCCCCAGATGTCACTAATATTTCCCTTGAAATATAATTCTTTATTTTGACATACTGACACCTACATGTTAAATAACTTTCAACCCATTTCAAAAAAGTACCTTTTAATCCGATGTTTTCAAGTTTATGAATAAGAATTCTATGACTGACTGTATCGAATGCCTTGGAAAAATCCGTGTAGACATTAACTTGATGCTTTTCCAAAGCATTTGACACAAAGTCAGTGAGGAGGGCTTGTTAATGTAGATCTCCCTTAAGTGAAGTCATGCTGTTCGTCTCCAATAACATTGCTAAAAGGAACTTTAATCTTATCAAAAACTAGACTTTCAAACATTTTAGGTATAGATATGGGTCTATAATTTTTAATATACGATTTGACACCACATTTAAAAATCGGTCTGATATAGTTGGACTTCCTTTGATTTGGATGTTTCCATGTTTCTCCGCAGATATAGACAACGAACATAAGAGGAACAACGGCTGGGCCAGGGTGAATCTGCATTTTTTCAACAGTAGATTATTAACACCATCGGGACCAGGACCCTTGCGTGGGTCTTCCTACAGGATAACTCAGGCACAAATTAGAAGATATAAAGCGCAATAATTTATTTTTAGCCCCTCTATCATTTCCCAAGTTTTTGGTACAAACTCCTGATCCAGTCTGTATAATTATAAAACTTACACCGTACTTCATTCATTTCTATAACTTTTGCGCCATCTATTTTTGATTTTGGCAACTTTCAAGGGGGTAACTTTTTTTATTTTGTTATTTACGTTAGAAAAATTTGTATGCAAATTTTCTCCGAAGGTAAACTTATTTTGAGATTTTCACATTATTTTTTCCATCGTTTGTACTATTTTATTTGATAATTATGGAAAAATTCCACTTAACTATTAAAAATTCTGGAAAATTTCGCGCTTTGAACTATATATATTTTTACTCCCCGTAGATCTAGTTGCGGATATTTAACAGCTTACGAAGCGATTAACGTTGCCGTTTGTCTCGTGACCCACATAGCGCATAAATCTTCTCCATGTTTCTCCATTCTCGGCTTTTCGCATCACATTTGCCACTCTGCGAGATTCTAGTAGGTCGATAAATCGGACAGGACAGGTGGTCGCCCTCGTTTTCGCTTTTCATCAGTTTTTTCCATTAATGGTTAGGTATTGAATACCGTAACATCCCATGCGTGTCCAGGAAATTTCCATCCATTTAACGACGATTAAAATCAGTGTTTCGTTTTTCTGTACAGTTCAGGAGATCGTTGACATTCATCTCGAAAATTTCTCTGACGTCATGTCGTTTTTTAGGTCCACGATTTTAACCCGTAAGTAGGCATTGGAAATTGTAGATTGCCATTTAGTCTTTTCTTTGAATATTGTACATATATTATTAGCGTTTTTTATTTTTAAATATTTTCCTGTATTAATAGTCCCTTTTACTACTATCTTTATGATCTGTGTCATGAATATTTTTTTGATTGTCAAACTATCTTGATTTCTTCTCTTAGATTATTCTTCTCTTTCCGAACGATACTTAGAACATTTGTCATGGGTGTAGACGTAAGGGGGTGAATGACGCAATGGAGTATTCAGAATATTTTTCGAAAAAAATGTTACCTAGAGTTATTTAGTCTTATCATCTGCATTGAGAAGATTAGAAATATTATCAAGGTCGTAGTCGTAGGGGGTAAATCACTTATTAAGATTGCTCAGAATTTTTTGTTGTCGGAAATGTAGAATATAGTCCGTTTAGGGGTAATAAGTTTCTGCATCGGTATTGAAAGTATAAAAAACTTTTAAAGAGCGTAGACGTAGTGGATAAATTGAGTTATGTAAGTTTGAATTTGTACAATATTTGTTGGAGGAACTTTAGTATGAAGTTCATTTGGAAATATTTGTTGTAAATTAACATCTGTTTGAAACTTACCATTTGCTTGGAAGAGGCTAGAACGTATTGAGGGCATAGAAATAGGGGATAAATGATTTGTGTATGTTTGAGTTTTGTACTGTATATATTGGAGGAGAAACTATAGTATAAAATCTGTTGGAGAAATTTCGTTTTAAAGTAGGTACTATCTGCTTTGAATATATTAGGAAAATTCTCAATGGCGTAGACATTGGGGATAAATGACATGCAAGGTTGAGTCTGTACAGTATATGTTTTGGAGGAACTTTAGTAGAAAGTTCGCTTGGATTTATTTAGTTTCAAGATACCATCTGCTTGAAAATTTACCTTCTGAAAAAGAGATTAAAAAACTTGCCAAGTGCGTAGACAGAGGGCAAGTGCAAGTTTGAGTTTGTAGAGCATTTGTTGGAGAAACTATAGTAATAGTATAAAATCTGTTTGGAGATATTTCGTTTTAAAGTACTATCTGCTTTGAATATATTGAAAAATTCTCAATGGCGTAGACGTTGGGGATAAATGACATACAAGGTTGAGTTTGTACAGTATTTGTTGGAGGAACTTCAATATAAAGTTCGCTTGGAGATATTTCGTTTCATCTGCTTGAAAATTTACCTTCTGAAAAAGAGATTAGAAAACTTGCCAAGTGCGAAGACATAGAGCATAAGTGACGTGTGTAAGTTTGAGTTTGTAGAGTACTTGTTGGACAAACTTTAGTATAAAGACCGTTTGGAAATATATCGTTGTAAGTTACCATTTTTTGAAAAACTTACCATTTGCTTAGAAGAGGCTAGAACGTATAGAGTATTTGTTGGAGAAACTATAGAATAAAATCTGTTTGGTGATATTAGAAAAATTCTCAATGACGTAGACGTTGGGGATAAATTGCAAGGTTGCGTTTGTACAGTATTTGTTGGAGGAACTTCAGTGTAAAGTTCGTTTGGAGATATTTCGTTTCAAGATACCATCTGCTTGAAAAGTTACCTTCTGAAAAAGAGATTAGAAAACTTGCCAAGTGCGTAGACTTAAGGCATAAATGACCAGTGTAAGTTTGAGTTTGTAGAGTATTTGTTGGACAAACTTTAGTATAAAGACCGTTTGGAAATATTTATATCGTTGTAAGATACCATCTGTTGAAAAACTTACCATTTGCTTAGAAAATATTAGAACGTATTGAGGGCATAGAAATAGGGGATAAATGATTTGTGTAAGTTTGAGTTAGTAGAGTATTTGTTGGAGAAACTATAGTAATAGTATAAAATCTGTTTGGAGATATTTCGTTTTAAAGTACTATCTGCTTTGAATATATTGAAAAATTCTCAATGGCGTAGACGTTGGGGATGAATGACATACAAGGTTGAGTTTGTTGGAGGAACTTCAATATAAAGTTCGCTTGGAGATATTTCGTTTCATCTGCTTGAACATTTACCTTCTGAAAAAGAGATTAGAAAACTTGCCAAGTGCGTAGACAGAGGGCAAGTGCAAGTTTGAGTTTGTAGAGTATTTGTTGGAGAAACTATAGTAATAGTTAAAAATCTGTTTGGAGATATTTCGTTTTAAAGTACTATCTGCTTTGAATATATTGAAAAATTCTCAATGGCGTAGACGTTGGGGATAAATGACATACAAGGTTGAGTTTGTACTGTATTTGTTGGAGGAACTTCAATATAAAGTTCGCTTGGAGATATTTCGTTTCATCTGCTTGTAAATTTACCTTCTGAAAAAGAGATTAGAAAACTTGCCAAGTGCGAAGACATAGGGCATAAATGTCCTGTGTAAGTTTGAGTTTGTAGAGTACTTGTTGGACAAACTTTAGTATAAAGACCGTTTGGAAATATATCGTTGTAAGTTACCATTTTTTGAAAAACTTACTATTTGCTTAGAAGAGGCTAGAACGTATAGAGTATTTGTTGGAGAAACTATAGAATAAAATCTGTTTGGTGATATTAGAAAAATTCTCAATGACGTAGACGTTGGGGATAAATTGCAAGGTTGCGTTTGTACAGTATTTGTTGGAGGAACTTCAGTGTAAAGTTCGTTTGGAGATATTTCGTTTCAAGATACCATCTGCTTGAAAAGTTACCTTCTGAAAAAGAGATTAGAAAACTTGCCAAGTGCGTAGACTTAAGGCATAAATGACCAGTGTAAGTTTGAGTTTGTAGAGTATTTGTTGGACAAACTTTAGTATAAAGACCGTTTGGAAATATTTATATCGTTGTAAGTTACCATCTGTTGAAAAACTTACCTTTTGCTTAGAAGATATTAGAACGTATTAAGGGCATAGAAATAGGGGATAAATGATTTGTGTAAGTTTGAGTTTGTAGAGTATTTGTTGGAGAAACTATAGAATAAAATATGTATGGAGATATTTCGTTTTAAAGTACTATCTGCTTTGAATATATTAGGAAAATTCTCAATGGCGTAGACGTTGGGGATAAATCACATACAAGGTTGAGTTTGTACAGTATTTGTTGGAGGAACTTCAATATAAAGTTCGCTTGGAGATATTTCGTTTCATCTGCTTGAAAATTTACCTTCTGAAAAAGAGATTAGAAAACATGCCAAGTGCGAAGACATAGAGCATAAGTGACGTGTGTAAGTTTGAGTTTGTAGAGTATTTGTTGAACAACTTTAGTATAAAGTCCGTTTGGAAATATATCGTTGTAATTTACCATCTGTTGAAAAACTTACCATTTGCTTAGAAGAGGCTAGAACGTATTGAGTGCATAGAAATAGGAAATAGAAATATGATTTGTGTAAGTTTGAGTTTGTAGAGTATTTGTTGGAGAAACTATAGAATAAAATCTGTTTGGTGATATTAGAAAAATTCTCAATGTCGAAGACGTTGCGGATAAATTGCAAGGTTGCGTTTGTACAGTATTTGTTGGAGGAACTTCAGTATAAAGTTCGCTTGGAGATATTTCGTTTCAGGATACCATCTGCTTGAAAAGTTATCTTCTGAAAAAGAGATTAGAAAACTTGCCAAGTGCGTAGACATAGAGCATAAATGACGTGTGTAAGTTTGCGTTTGTAGAGTATTTGTTGGAGAAACTATAAAATAAAATCTGTATGGAGATATTTCGTTTTAAAGTACTATCTGCTTTGAATATATTAAAAAAATTCTCAATGACGTAGACGTTGGGGATAAATTGCAAGGTTGCGTTTGTACAGTATTTGTTGGAGAAACTTCAGTACAAAGTTCGCTTGAAGATATTTCGTATCATCTGCTTGAACATTTGCCTACTGATTTGAAGAGATTATAAAACTTATCAAATCCGAAGAGGTAGGGGGTAAATGTCTTGTGTGAGTTCGTACACTATTTTTTGGAGGAACTTTTCTCCGTTTAGAGATATAGGTTGTATATTAAGTCTTGGAGTTTGAGTTCAAATAATACTTGTTAAAAACAATTTTGTATAAAGTCCGTTTTGAACTATCCTCTGCTCAGAGAAAATTGGAAAACTTCGTCGTAGACGTAGAGCTGCAAATAGCGGAATGGAATTGTAATTACAAAATATTTGTTTAGTGTTGTGTAGTATAAAGTTTGTTTAGAAATATTTAGTTTTAATTTATCATCTACATTGAAAACATTTAAAAATTGATTGGAATTTATATTAGTAATAACACGGTAAAATTGATATCGAAAACGAGGACAAGTAAATAATCGCAATGTGAAAAAGCTTATTAGACTCTTAAAAACTAATTTCTCATGTGTGGAAATCGAATAAATTTTTTTTAAACCGAATTGGAGCCAATCTGAAGAGGAAACAATTAAGTACCAATTCTAAGACAACTAATTGTAATCAATAAAAAAATACAACATACTGGTATTTTAGATATGCATTATGTATTATTCTATTCACATTTATCTACTTTGAATTTTCCAGTTGTTGGTGTATTGAAAGGCTAAAGTTTGTATCATTCGCCTACATTACATATTAAATTCCATACTTTCTCTGTCATTTGCACCCACTCTTTGTATTTCAACAAAATAGATCACAATGCCTTGAAACTTATATAACACGATTCATTAGTTTCTATATTATTCTACAAGCGTTTGTTGCATGTTACCTACTACAAGGATGACATAAAAGGAGATAAACTTGAAACTAGGTTTTCCGTGATTTGGATCAATGTAGTTGTCTCTAAAATTTGTAGGAATCGTCCTCGCGATGACGGTCGAATAAGACGTTGAAAGGCATTTAACTAGAAATGCTTTTGGCTTTTGGCCTGGTGCCAGCAATACGAGATGAAGTGAAAAGGGGGTGCTGTATTAAGGTTGGAAGGTTTTTTTTTTCAATTTTCAATTAATCACGATCAAGTGAAAACTGTTCCTTACAAAAATTGTGTATAATAATAAAATCTAAACTTAGGAGTTCGCGTCACCGACATGCTAATGTGACGTGTTGCGCCTCGACTGTATCATGTGTGTGTGTTGGACTCTTTTTGAATGGGTAACGACAGAATTTTTATAACGCTGTAATTCATTTGTAAGAATTTCTATATCATGGGTGTACTATAAAATTTTTTAAAGGGTTAATTTATTTGTAGAAATTTCGTTATCATGGTCCTACGATACATTTTTCAAATGCCGTTAATTTATTTGCAAAGATTTCTATCTTCCATGGACTTTCGATCAAATTTTGAAAGGAGTTTATTTATTTGTAGTAATTTCTATCTATCTTGGACGTACGATAAAATTTTACAAATAATTAATCAATTTGTAAAAATTTTTATATCGTGGGATAATGATAACATTTTTATTAGGGGTTAATTTATTTGTATATCATGGAGGCATATGATAAAATTTTTGAAAGGCAGTTAATTTATATGCAAAAATTTCTATCTACCATAGACGTACGATAAAATTTCTTGAAGGGGTTAATTTGTTTGTAGAAATTTTTTTATTACGAGCTCACGATAAATTTATTAAAGGCGGTTAATTTATTGGCAAACATTTTCAACTCCTATGGACCTACGTGTTTTGTTGTTTTAGTATTTTCACTTTGCTCAACTAAGCATCGACTGTTTTTTGGAACTTAGCTCCCATGTTTTCCCATGTGCTTGTCTGACTATCATCAATATAGCCTCGGCTTTCTTCTTAACTTTTGCCAGCAGTTGGTTCCAACTAAGTTTCGAACCTAAAATCTCCCCGAGATATTCAACTCCCTGTGACTGCTGGATGTGAATTTCTTGAATAGTCGGAGGTCCTGAGCCCTCTAAATCCCTCCTTCCTATAGAAGCTGCAGTGGTTGATTTGGAGGTACTGATATTTAAACCCTTTTCTATTGAATTTTTCTTGGATCGTAATGACTACATCATCTGCGACACAAGACACTTTTGTTTATTTTTCGTAAACTGTAAGTAACCACTTATTTCCAGAATTGAAAATTAATATTGCTTTCCTAAAATTTTATGTTGAGTGAATTATTTTCACTAAAGAAAATAACGGTTTTTTGCTATTTTTTTGAAAAGTTTTTGGTTATTTTTGAAATTGCCTCAGATAAAATTACTAAATTTTATTAAATATCTACAACTAACTATTGTTAAAATAACATTCTCCTCCTTAGGAAGGAGGTCACGTTTGATCAAAAATTTCAGAATTTCACTTTATCGCGTTTTTCATTTTTGTCTTTCCTCTTGATTATTACCTAAATTAAATTTTTCGGTTGGCTCTTGTCCGTTAATTTTCTGAATCCACTTTAACACCAAGCTATCCCTAATTGAACAGATTGATTTTCTGACGTCTACCATTATCAGTTTATCGTAATGCCGAAACAAAATTAAAACCCGTTTTAATTGTTTTGTAACAATTTGTATTTTGATATAGTTAATTGATAAAATTATGAAGTGTTTCTTGTTATCTTCATACATACTCACACTTCTACAATAAATACGAACATTATTATCAAACTAATTATTTGTTGTTATCTTCTGCGTCAATCGTAATCAGTTGCTCATGTCTTGGTAGGATTTTTAAAGAAAACCTGTCGAGAAGTTGACATTGTAATTAGTTTACTTCAATAGATCATTTATTAGCAATAAATCGTGACTGTTTGTTAATAATAAGGTAGGATTAGTTTATTTAAATGATTTTATCAGCAGTGACATTTTAAATACATTTTTTTTAATAAAATAATTCACAGCATGCTAAATCGGCACGATAAAATGTCTATTTTCTAAAATTTATCTGGAAATTACGAGGCTTGATTGATAAGTCAGTGACTTTTTGAATTTCCCGCGCAGTAACTTCAAATTCAATGCTACTCCCATCAACTGTCATCTATTAATAGACTACGACAAATTTTGACCAAACTGCGTCATTTAGTTTGGATTTTTGGATGTGAGAGCCATTGAAAGCAAACAACCCCGTGAATTTTAACGAAAGTGAATTTCGTGTGCTGATTATGGATTATTTTTAGTGTGAAAAAACTTCATAGAAACTAAGAAAAATCTTCATAAATACTACGGGGGTTGTGCACTATCAACTTCAATGGTTAGACGTAGTCCACTCAGTTCCGTTGTAGTCGTATACTCTTTCTAAAGACAATGTGAAGAGAGAGATTTTTAATTGCATTGATGACAAACGTTACCCATTGGCGTGCATATATCTTTTATAAATTATTGGATTCCCGCGAACTGTCGTTTCAAATAATCTCCAGAATGCCATACTATTGAATTACTAATTATATTTCTAAAACTTAAAAGTTATAATAAAAACAAACCTAGTTAAAATAAAATACTGCTTGCTCTACACATCTAAACACATAACAAGTCACTGCGCCACTGGCGGGGATAACTAATGTAAATCATCTTAACGATACAGTGGACCGCATAAATAACTAACCGACTTTGTAGGTGCGAATGCAAAATACTGTAATTGGATCACTTTAGTTCTTCTTCTATTTTAGCAGCCATGTTGGCGTGCTGCCGGTTCTTCAAAATTTTCTACAGTATAGAAATGTACATAAAGATGTTTTAATTAATTATATTTACCAGCAATTTTTAAACACCTTATTTTAATGTTAACTAATAAATTTACATCTACAGGGTGGCCTATTAGTGTATGGAAGTGCAATAACTTAGGATAAAAAATACAAAGAAATGTTTCAAATAAAAGTTGTTGAGATATACTGCGTGTTCAGCATAACTGGGACAACATGAAGTTTACTTCGTTTTTTCAATAGGACTCCCTATATTTTTATTTACCATCGAATTCAGCGTAAAATTCTGCATGTAGCCCTATCTTTTCTTTTCCCATAAATACCGACGTTGCCAAGTTGGAGCGAAAAATATGAAGATTCTACGAAAATTGGTGCACTATAAATGCTGCCTAGTAAACGTTATCAGTGATAAGCCACTGAAGTTATTTGGTAGGTACGAAGGTAAATGATGGCTGAAATGTCTGAACAGAGTAGAAGTTTTGTTTGGGGTTCGGGGTATTTTTTGGATAAGCATTAATTCAGGAGATTTCAATTAGCAAAAACTCCATTTTTTTTAAATGGAACACCCAATATATTATTCTACCATCTTGCAAAACTATCGAATCCCTTCAAATTATGTATGTAATATGTACTCTCTAAAATTGATTGTTTTGAAGAAAATTACATTTTTAGTTTATTTCATTGACTTTTTTCCTTTGGCTCTTATATTTTAGGTGTGTATCATTTGTTCTATTCCTTCAGTATTTTTGCCACATATTTTTTTTATTTTGATTTCGTTTGTTATTTCTTCGTTCCACCAATTAGCTTTCTTTTTGTTTGTTTTGGTTGTTGTGATCCCACAAATTATTTTCGTATTCGACAATATTGTTGTTTTAAATATATTCCAGAGGCTTTCTAAATTGTACTGAGTCATATTCTTTGTGACTTCTTCCATTTCTTTTTGTAGTATCACCATGTATTTTTCAGCTGTTTTTGTTCCCTGCAATTTATAGTTACGTATCGTATCTTTTGTTACTTTTTAAATGAAACTAAGTGTTTCTAATTAATTCCACTATTTAATGAAAAACATATGAAAATTTTAAGATACTTATTGATAATTATTTCGATATTGATATATCATCGTCAGAATGACAGAAGTTACATTTTATGTGATGCTCACTTGATGTTTAATATTTTGGCTAGACCTAATAGTGAGTGACCTATCTTATGATTGACTTAATATATATGATAGAAAAAAGAAGAAGATATGATATTACCTATCTTGTGATTGACTTAATATATATGATAGAAAAAAGAAGAAGATATGATATTACGAATATTAAAGCTTAGGTATTATTAGCCGTATGGGGATATCCTGGATATCTTTTTCCCAATTTATGTGACATGGGATGATTGGAATTATATGGTAAATAGTCACATCAGTATGTGTTGGTTTTCTGTAAATTGAAAAATCAAGTATATTATTAAGTTTTTTATCATCTTACTTCTTTTTGATTCTGAAATTGTTTTTAATTTTGCGACTACTAAAAAATGATCAGTGAATAATTCTGCTCCTCTCTTTACTCTCGTATCCAGTAGGTATATCTTTTCGGTAATTTTTGTTTATTATTTCGTAATCTATTATGGATTTCTCGTTTCTGCTTATAACTTCTCTCGTATATTTATGTATATCCTTATGATTAAAGAAGGTGTTCGTGATTATTAGGTTGTTACTTAAGCAGAAGTCAATTAATCTTCTACCATTATTGTTTCTAACGTTTTCTCCGTATTTTTCGATTGTATCTCCTGTCTCCTCGTCTTTTTTCCCAACTCTTACGTTTATGTCCCCTATTATTATTAGCCTGTCTGTTATATCTTCCGTTATTTCTGTGAGTTGTTCCCAACAAGAATCTTAAGTTTGTCTATTTTCATCTTCTCCTGGTCCATAAACCACTAACAATGTTGTTTTATTCTCTTCAATTTTCAGTATCCTTTCTGAGATCCCCTCCCATCTTCTTATATACTTTTGTTCTGTGATTATACATCCTAATCCCTCCTTTGCTCTTTGACTTGGTTCCACTCCACTGTATATTAACATATGTCCGTTGTTTAATAGCCTTTCTCCTTTGCCTTTCATTTTGGTTTCTGTGATTCCTAATATATCTAGCCCAGTTTTGTTTACTTCCTCTATTAATTCATTTTCTTTATTTGTTATGCTCCTGATGTTCCTTGTTCCAATTTTCCAAGAATTTGTCTTCAAATTACCTGTTTGCTCCTCCGATTCATTGCCTTGATCATCGCCATTGTCTTCTTTACCTATAATTCCTTTATCTGCATTTGTTAGTTTTTTGTTGTTTTATTTAGTATCTTCAATTGTTCTTGTAGGAGATCATTTTCTGGGGATCTTTGACTAATTTTTCTCTTATTATCGTATTGTTAAAATTTTTCATCTCCTGTAGAGATTTCTTCTTTCCCTTCTGAGTTGTATACTATGCCGTTTATTATTAGTTTGTTATATTTTAGGATTGCTTTGTTTCCGTTCTCTCTTGCTTCTTTTAATTTTTGGTATTTTGGTTTTATTTTGGTATTTTTAGTTCATGACTTGAAAATATTCATGTTTTTAACAAGTTTGCTCTGAATGTGAAGTTTAAAATACTTCTATTTTCGTTAATTTTTTGTGACAAAATCAAACCAGTTATTTTCTTCCTTTAAAAACTGTAATAAAATAAATGAGGTATCTACAAAGCTCAAAATAAACAAATTAAACAAAAATAACTAACAACAAATAAGACTGATGATATAAAACAATTTAATTTGTTTAAATCTTCATTTTTATTTTGAACTAACGTTCAAATTAAAATTAGTGACGCGTTTCGCTACACAGTAGCTTTTTCAAACTAGTGAAGATACAATGAAAAACTTTTAATTTATATAGTGCCTTAATACGGAATTCTAAGATGTGGACAAAAGTTGTCAATATCTAACAAATTAAATTGTTTTATTTCATCATTAGTATGGATCTTCATCAAGTAAAAGCCTCATCTATTCAACAAATAAGACATTTCAGCCATCGCTTACCGTACCTACCAAATAAATTTAGTTGCTTATCACTGATAACGTTTACAGCATTTATAGTTCACCAATTTTCGTAGAATCTTCATATTTTTCGCTCCAACTTGGCAACGCCTCATTTTTTAGGAAAAAAAGATAGGACTAGATGCAGAATTTCATGCTGAAATCGATGGTGAAGAAAAATACAGGGTGCACTATAAAAAAAAGTAAACTTCATGTTATTTCGCTTATGCTGAACTGAACACCCAGCATATCTCAAAATATTTTAGAAATGTGTGTGCAAATACAACAACTTTTATTTGAAACATTTTATTCTAAGTAAGTTATTGCACTTCCACACACTAATGGGCCACCCCGTATGTATTTTAAAAAAATATATCCAAACCAGCTTTCTAAGAACGTCTCGAACTAACAGTTTACTAAAGTAAGGAAAACATTTTTATAGCGAGCTTAGCAATTTTAGAAAATATGTCTTTGTGTAAATGTAAACATAAATAATTGAACAGTGCTTTAATATTTGTATGGTAGTCTATACGGGAACAGTGTTCAATTAAGTTACTGCGTGGGAATTTCAGAAAGTCATCGACTTATTAAACTGCCCTCGTAGAGGGCAAGAAAAATCTACGATATCAAGCATAAATTATTTTTTTTTAAATAGTTTTTAAATCTGACACGGAATTTCGCTATTTTCATGTAGTTGAAAAGAGTTTTTTTCCACGATTTCTGTGATGAGATGAACTATTCTATTACGGAGAAAAATTATTGCTTACTTTTATTTTAAGAAAACATAAAAAAGTATACGTTCGCCATAAAAAACATAAGTTATTTTATGCTCCATATAAGCCGAAGAAAAAAGATCGTAACATATATCTAAATTAATGAGTGAATTCTTTTGGAAATAAAAGTAAAGCTTTTTCGAAGGAAAACCTTTTTTTTGTTCCGGAAGGATATTCTTTTGATAAAAAGTCAGGTCAAATCTTTGTACTTTTCCCTTTATATAATCTTCATTTAGTCCAATTGATTTTACGTCTAAAAAATGTCGAAATACTTTTATTTGATTTTTATACCCAAAAGAAATTATTAATTTGTTCAACCTTCTGTCAAGTCTCCTGAAGTATAACTTAATGTCTGCCAAGGCGCATAGTTTGATTCGGAAGAAGTACGTACAGGGTGAGTGATGAGGAACTGTACATACTCCTACTTCATTTTGAGACTCATATGGGGAATATCAAATATCAAATACTACCACCACTGATGCATTCAAACTAGAAATCAGAATGTGGCTCTTGGAAACACTAATCAAGATTTAGGAAAATATACAGGATGATTCATTAAGGGTGGCGATCATCCGAATCTCGAAAATCGTATATCCTAGAATTTGGGGAAAAATTCTTATAAGAATATCGACCCTAAAAAATTATCAAAAATGTTTTTGAGTTCATAGTTTTTGGCTAGGTGGCGCAATCTATCACTTCCAAAATATAATTGGATTTTTTACAAAATATTCCCCAATTTGGGCTGGCGAAAAATATCAACTTTAGAAATTACTGTCCTTATTCTACAACTTTCGTTGAAGTCATTTTTTTGTATCACCCAGTCTGAATAAGTGGGGGAAGTGTTCTTTCGTTGACATAAAAAAGAATAACTTCCATATGCCTATACAGATTTTCAAAAATATAGACTCCATGCATAGAACATTGAAGGTAGAGTCCAGAAAATAGGCTTTTCCCGTGTGCGCGCGACGGGTTCCCATGTGAGGCGTCTCTGTCCATTTGATTCAATTTCGAATTTTGAGCGATGTAGGTGTTTTGTGAAAGATGGTGCTTGTTAAAATTAGTTTGGTGGACATTTTTAAATACATTGGCGACAGAAATCTACCGATGGTGGAAGGCGAACAGGTATTCAAGGCATTTAATAACACTGAACATCAAAATATTTTATTGAAATGATTGAAATTACCTTTATAATCTGTTTCTAAGCAGTGCCTGCTACACACTGACATGTATTTGGAAAAAGGCTTCCCAATTTTTAAAATGTTTTGCCACACTTTGCATAATTTTGGATCTGTTGGGAAGCTATGTATTGATACATTTGCATCTTTATACTAATTACATTGCGGCACTGAGCATATCTCCTGCACTTGCTGGTCATTATTAGAGTCTAAATAACTATTATGATACAACAATCTTCACCAAACTCTTCTAGAAATCAAGAAAACGATATTGATACTTTGCTCACTATACACGTACTCTAATGGCAAATTGGTTTGTTTTCCCCATTCCAAGGTTATAAAATTTTGGCGGTAGGTGTCGCACCCTTTGCTCGTTTTCGCGAATAGAAAGAATGGGTTTGTGCATAGCAAATAATGGCAAGCATTTTGAGTATTTAAAATAATTAGGTGGTAGGACGTTTTGTAATGTATCACCCTGTAAAAATGAATAACAAAAACGATGTACCTATTTATTTTTTTCTTCGCACGATATCCCAATGTTTTAATGAAAAAATAAAAATATATTGAGTAACAAAATAAACCATAGATGTAAAAAAATATATCTTTTCTTGTAAAAATTTAATTTCTTGTACAAAAATTTAATTTTTAATAACCAGTACCAACTCAACTAGTTATATTTTCAATATGGCAACCGGTTTAGTTAATTTCCAGAACCGGCTTCCAAGATGTACAAGCTGTTTTGAATAATACACCCTGTATAATATTCCTTCAGTAATTTATCAGTATTGTCATTTTATTGTCAAAAAATTGAATACGCGTTGAGGTGGTACTAGTTATTAACAATAGAAGTTTTGTGCAAAAAATGAATTTTTGCAAGGAAATTTATACAGGGTGGTTCGTAAGTAATGGTACTAACTGAAATGGAAGATGCTCGGACTCAAAATATTACGATCTGACGCAACTTTTTTTATTTTGGTTATTGTTTAAACATTTTCTAGAGAGCGCCACTTAAGTCACATTTGTGGCATATATGTGCGCCAAACTTTTTTGCACATTTTCAGAGAAAGATCCTATATTTTTCTTCTGACTATAATCCATGAATCTGCTGTATATGAGTTCATATACAGTTCTTGACTTATCCGGTAATAGATTCAATTCCACATCTCGCGACAGGTCTCCTATCTCAGGTGGTGTTAATGGTAATAACTCATCCTCACTTTCAATTAAATCCATTTCGAACAGTTACGACCATAATCAGCGGTAAACATAGTAACGAAGAGCCAGTTACCTTTGTTAAAATAATTTAATTATATGAATATTGTGTGAATTTAATTATTTGGATTTTGGGTGAAATTGGAACGAGTCTGGAGAAAAAAGTATATGTTTCAATGCCTTGGCTGGTTTCCTAGCCTCGGTTATGAAACACCAGCCGCGGCATTAAATCTTGTAATTTTCTGCCTAGTAAAACAAATAACTATTTTTCAACGTAATTCATATCCAAAGCGAAAATTAATATTTTAAAATGCTACCAAGTCTTTGTTAGCCCTTGTGAAATTCCAGGATCTGTCTTGTTCTGTTACCATTTTCTTTTACCACAATTTCACTGATTTCTCTACAACTTTTTTTTTCTTTATTTCAGTTACGCAATAATGGATATAGAGAGATCACAAAGCCACGACCTAAAATGTAGTATATGCAAGAATTATCTCAACATAGCTCCAGTATTAACCTCGGACGATGGTAAAATAACGAAATGCGGTAGATGCCAATACATAGGACCCACTTTGAACAACCGTAACACCTTATACGAATCCATCGGATCCAAGTTAAAATTCCCGTGCATGAATAAGGAATGTAAAAATAGAATGGCTTGGAACGACGTCCAGCGCCACGAACGATCTTGTCAATTTCGAAAGATACCTTGTCCTTTTTGGAACTGCAGAGATAAGAACATATCGTTCGCTTTAACCAGCGATATTAGCCACTTCGAGAGCTGCCATCCGGGTTCCATGCACTACGGACCAATTACGTTAAATTTCAAAGTTATCACTCACCATCAATCTTTTATAAAGTTACTCATCGTAAATGATATTCCTTTTTTGATGTTTATCCACTGTCTTAAATTCGGCGAAACGGCCGTTCTCATAGGTGTATTTTCTTGCGATAACAAACATCACGATTACGAGATAAAAATTCGTTCCGATACAGATTCCAATAGATTTACGTTGTTTAAAGAAAAAGTCCAATTGTACGACGAACAACAGCATTGCTTGTATTGCCTACAGAACATTTGCTTCCTTGAATATCACAAATATTCCAAAAAACATCCCGACAACCAGAACCAAAGGTACAAATTATATTCGAACGTAGACGTTGTGGCAGCCAAATCTCTACTTCAAACCGAAAATTTGTTGTTCGATATTAGCGTGCTGGAACGTCGAGATGAAGAAAACGGCAGTATTATTAGTAGAAATAGCGATTGAATTTTGTGATAGAAAATACAAAATTGTATAAAATTATGTTATGAATTAAAAAAAATTTCTTTTAGTTGATAAGTGTTATTTCTATGAATTGTTAAGTAATAAATGTTTTGTGATAGTTTGGTGATTGTTAATGATTTTATGTACCCATTATATTTACGTTTCTATATACAAGTAGTTTTGTTTAGTGTTGAATCGATTTTTATGTACCGCCACATATTTTTACACTTGTGGCCTCCTTTTATGTCAAAATTTTAGCGAATTATTTGCTTTCATCAATTTCCGTTACTAGACTCTTTTTTTTTAAAGTTCAGTGCTCACAACTAACGTTATTTAGTCAAATTTGCAATATCGCCTTTTGTTTTACCAACATAGAGCTTGTTGCCACTTTTTTGTGTTAGTTAATTATAACTATATGAAAGGCTAAAGCGCTCTACAACGAGTGGAATTCGGCACCAATTAAATGGTTTGGTCCAATGTCCCTAGGATGGGGTGTACAATTAATATTAAATTGGATGCCACCAACTTTTAAACGGAATGGAAACAATGAAAAAGGAAGCAAAAGATAAAAAGCTTGGGAAAAAGTATCGTTAAGTTATAATTATACACAAATTATTTTAAAAAAAAATGCCCAAACACGTTTATCTAATTTGATAAATGTTAAGTAATCAACACAAAAGCTTTTAAATAATAATAATTTATTGAGTTATCCAAAAATTTACATAAATTTAATATTCAAAAAACCAACTTTGAGAATATAAAGCTATATTTTCATACCAAATTCTTTTATATCTTAAAGTAAGGCGAATGAACTTATTTCAAGGAGATGAGATCTTCGCAGCTCAGTGATTATTGCTGGAAATTCCAACGGAGTTCAGAAGGGCTGGTGTAAAGCTCGAACAGCTCGAAAGCTTGAGCTGGCAACAAAAATGTTCACCACAATTATTTTATAGTTGTTTATTTTAAGTGTATTAGATAGTGTTTTATCCATGCAAGAAAGTTTAATTTTCTTAAGTGAATAAAACGCAATTAAAACACGAATGCAATACAAAGTTTTATTCACAATGACAGTCATTTAGAATCAGATTTTATCAAAAAGTGATTTTACATTTCGATCTGACAGCAGCTGTAACGTCAAAAATTATTGAAATTAATTAAAAAAAATTTGGGAGTTGTTGAATCGTATTCGATTGTATTTTTTATTATTCCACTAGTGGATAAAGTGATACTTTATATGCTTCATAAGTGTGGCTAAAACGCCAATTATAATGTGATTGTGGATAAAATATATTTTAAGACTTGTTAATCGAGGCATCATTTTTAAGTACCTATTTCTTGGCTTTTTTTGGTACAAATTATGATTATGTGCCACATTTTTTTTCACCACTCAGCCACCTTTTTCTACTTTCACCGGTTTTTGTCTCATTATTTTTTTTGTTAATCATCCTTCATTATTTTAACTAGTTTTGCACTTACTTTTTGAACTACCGGTAGCTTTCCTGCTCGCCTCTTTTATCCCTTTAAAAAAATTGTGTTTTTTCCCAATTTTCCGCTCGCAGTCTATGTTCGCCTCTTGTACACGCTGCATGTTTTTTCCTCAATTTCTGCACACGATCTTAAGTTTACTTGTTAGGCGCTCTCCTATTTTTAAATGAACTTTACGCTCTTGGACTCATTTTTACCAATTTTGCACCCCAGGCCTTTATTTCTCTTGATTTTATCCACCCTAGCTCTTACCAATGTTTACACTCATTCCGCCCTGTTTATCACTTTTTACTCTCGTACCTCATTTTTTTAATAATTTTAACTCGTTCTCCATCTTTTTTAACAATAATTTTCACGTTACACTTTTTTTATCAATTTTAACTCTCAAGGCACCCTTATTACACACCCCACACCTTTCTTAATCAGCTTCAACATTCCTTTAATCTTTTTTAATCAATTTTCACACTCGCAGCCCCTTTTTATTAATTTTCAAATTTGCATTACCTTTTTTGATCAATATTTACTCTCGAAGCACCTTTTTTAATCAATTTTCATACCCGCTTTACCTCTTTTTTTTCAATTTCGATACTCACTGCTCCTCTTTTCTCAATTTTACACTTTCGGCACCTTTTTATCAATTTTCACATTCGCAGCTCCGTTTTTATCAGTTTTAACACTCTCTGCAACTTTTTTTATTGCCTTTCACACTCGATTCATCTTTTTTTATCAATTTGTACACTCGCATCACCTGTTTTTATCCATTTGTATACTCGCATCACCTGTTTTTTTAGACTCCTTTTTTTCATTAATTTTCACACTTGCTTCACCTTTTTTCTCAATTGTTACACTCGCTTCAACTTTTTTTTATAAATTGTTACTCTCGCTTCATCTTTTTTTATCAATTTTAGTCTCGCTTCATCTTTTCTATCAAATTTTTTCTACCAATTTTTGCACGCGGCACATTTTTTATACACAATTTTTACACGCAACACCTTCATTTCATGAATTTTCATACCTGCTTCACCTTTTTTCATCAATTTTAACATTCGTGACACCTTTTTTTTAAATACTATTTACACTCGCATCTTCTTTTTAATCAATTTGTTCAACTGGTTCCTCCCGTTCACCAATTTTTCGCTCATTATCTGTTCTCTTCCTCATATACGAACTTAATATATAGAAATAAGATTAAGCCTTCGATCACAGATGAACAAGTCACATTCCCATTGATTGATTGGTTCGGCACCACCAGTCAGAGGCTTAGAGACCTCGGCACGTCAGTCTTTCAATTCATTCCCAACCAGACACTTTCTTTAAAGCTTATTATTTCATTCTAAAAAAGGATAACAACAGCAGATAAGTAATTAGATTTGATGAGGTGGTTAATCGGTCTATTCAACTGCGACCTTTTCGGATCTAATGCGGTCCTCTGAATCTAGATTACATTCTCCAGCCCTACTCTTATTATGTAGCCAATCAGCCTCGAGACTGAACCTTCCATGTAGTTTATTGATGGTTGCCTCTCAACGCTTAGTACAAGAAACCGCACATTCGCCAAACAGTCGCACTGGCATAGGATGTGCTCTGGAGTTTCCTCTTCTAGTTGACAGAATCTGCACATAGCTTCGTCTGTCAACCCAATTACCTCTACGTGCCTGTTAAGCTTGCAGTGCCCTGTTAACATACCTACTACGGCTATTGCAGTTTTCCTATCACAGCAGACAATAGGAAATTTTAATTTGGATAACTATCACATTTACATCATGACCGAAATTGTGGTGGAAAAATAAATGAATTTGCATTTCAATGTTAGCTTAGATAAATAATTGTACTGTTAACATTCTAGTTGATTTGTTGTTCGTCGAATAGAACCAGTTGAGTTTTCATTTATTTTAGATCTTAGTTCTTCAGCTAAGAAACCCCCCTACAACCTGGTTTTTTCTTTCCTAGTATTTATCATTGAAAGTCAGTTGAGGTAACTTTTAATGTAGGTGAATCAACTACTAAGATAGTTCTTATATTGCCGTATAGTTCGTATTATAGACAGTACTCCACCTCATGTATACGTAGACTGTACAGATTCTGACATTGATAGAATTACAAAATATAACAAGATTCATTACAATGGAAATGCCAGCCTAAAACTTTTTGTATATTTCTATGTTTAGAAGTTGTATTAAAAAATGTCTGTTCTATACAGGAGCCGTTAAGATTACACCAGCTCATGATTTTACTGACTATGACGTGGGAAAAAGACATTCATTAAATCCTCTGTCGGTAATCGATGAAAGTGGAAATTTAACTTCAAATTGTGGGCAATTTTCTGGACTACGTCGATTCGAAGCCAGGTTAACTATCACCGAAGAACTACACAAGTTAGGATTACTTAGAGGTAGAGAAGAACATCCGATGGTAGTACCGATTTGCAGGTAATTATAAAAAAACTTATAGTTGAAGCCCGCTTCTATATATTTACTGCATACCATTGTAAATAAAAAAAATATTATACCTATCATTTAATTTTATAAATTTTAGTCGTTCCAAAGATGTCGTTGAATTTCTAATACGCCCTCAATGGTTCGTTGATTGCAAAACGATGGCTGCCGAAGCCACCCGCAGCGTTAAAGAAGGACGATTGTTAATCGAACCTAAATCTTTGGAAAAAACTTGGTTTTCTTGGCTTGAAAATATCCGGTGAGTACAAAAAAATCTCAAATCTTAAAGTATCATAATTTTCCCTTTCTCTAGTGACTGGTGCATATCGAGACAGTTGTGGTGGGGACATCAAGTACCAGCATATTTGTGTTCGAGCGCTAAGACTGAAAATACTGTATGGGTAGCCGCCGAAAACGAGCAAACAGCTCGAACCAAAGGAGCTTCCCAATTTGGCTTAGATGCCTCCGATGTCAACGTAAAAAGAGATGAGGATGTCTTAGATACTTGGTTTTCATCTGGACTTTTTCCCTTCGCGTCCTTTGGATGGCCAGATAAGGTATAATTTTGGTTACTACAAAATCGCATACACTTCTTATTCCAGCTGTTTATTTCCTTTTTTTATACCACCTAATAGATGCTCTATTTGACAGATATATCACAATGTGAGTTTTTTCTCTTTTCTACATAGATTAGTGTGATGAAGCTCAGTAGGTCTGTTATCCTGAAAGATACCAAAAAAGTAATAATTATAAAAATTGTAGGCAGCTTTAAGCTTCATATTTCAATATTAGTGAAAATGTTACACGGTGTTCCATAACTCAGTGCCAGATCAAAGTTATGGTTTTTCAAATGGAAATCCCTATATTTTACTGTAAAACTGAAATCCGCTTCACTTCCTCATTACAACAATGTAAGGTTGTAATATGTTATAAAGGGTATTTGAAAAGTTTTCGTCAAAATCGTAAGAAGTTCATCGCCCCGTATAATTGGATAGGAGCAAGTGAATAATAATCTATTGAAGCCAAATATTTTTATGATTATCAAAATTTATAAACACGAATGATTTTGCTAATATTCATTAAATCAAATACATAACTCAAGTACATTATTTTCTCAGTAATTTTAGATGGATCACCCTGTACTTTATATCATTGTCGAAGAGTACTATGACCATACTTCTATTCTTATCAAGCATTTCCCATTCCTTAAGTTATTCGTTTTTGAGATATTTTCATTTTTCTATGCAAAGTATCATTTAGGTTTGTAACAGTTTACCTGATGTTATGTAATTAGGACCTACTTACTTCATTATAGTAAAAATAGTGTTGTTCTTTCGCGTGGTGTTTCTTATTTCTTATAAGTGCTATTTTTTATAAACATTCAACTGCAAATTAACATCTGGTAAACAATCACATACCTTCCACCTAATTACTACTTTGCATCGAAAAATGAAAATATCTTAAAAACTAATAATTTTAGATATGGACAATGCTTGATAAAAATAGAAGTATGGTAATAGTACTTTTCGTCAGTAATATAAAATTCAGGGTGATCCATTTAAAATTACTAAGTAAATAATGTACCTACTTGAGTTTTGACTCACCATGTATTTGATTTAATAAATATTAGCAAAATCATTCGTGTTCATTAATTTTGATAGCCATTAAAAATATTTGGTTTTAATAGATTATTATTCACATACTCCATTTCAATTATACAGGGCGATGAACTTTTTACGATTTTTATGGAAAATATAGGGTGTTCCATTTAAGAAACTATAACTTTGATCTGGCACCGAGTTATGGAACACCCACTAATATTGAAATATGAAGCTTAAAGCTATCTACAATTTTTATGCATAACTTTTTTGGCTATATTTCATGATAACAGACCTACTGAGCTTTATCACACTAATCAATCACCCTGAATAATTCAGCTCACTACCTCTCTCTTTCTAGTAATATTCCTTATATTATCTCTGTTTTACTTGTTAAAATCCTATGGTCGATTAAATTTTTTCGCAATGTGTATAACGCGAAGCCCGAGCCCAAATAAGCAGATTGAATTGACACAAAATAAAGAGTTACTATGGTTCATATAAATATTCTGTTTACTTATAACTGTATTAAGACAATCGTTAGTTTTATTAGATAAATTAATAGTGTGATTAAAGTAAAAATTATTTAGACATAATAATAAATATAAACTATACCGGTGCTAGTAAAATGAACTCTAGCGTCAATTTCAAATTATTTTCGTTTCATCCAATACTGCCATGGTTAGTGTTTCCATTTTCTTCTTATTATTCCACTACTATTATACTGGCTTTTGTTATTTTGTATTTCTTCCATCGTATTTCGATAAAGCTCAGTAAATACCATCCAAGAGTCGCCTCATTTGCCAGATATGACTGTGATTATTAAAATTATTATTATCTAAATCGACAAACAATTTCATTTTTTCAGACTGCCGATCTTAATAAATTTTATCCGTTGACGTTAATGGAAACTGGTCATGACATTCTGTTCTTCTGGGTGGCACGAATGGTGATGCTGGGAACACAACTTACTGGCCAATTGCCTTTCGATAAAATTTTTCTTCATGGGATTATCTGTGACGCATATGGTCGAAAGATGTCGAAAAGTTTGGGGAATGTTGTTGCACCGGAAGATGTCATTAATGGAAAAAGTCTCGAGGTAGGTACAGTTGTATTAAAAAAAGGGTACAAGTATTAGAAAGATACGTTAACGTCATCCTATTTGCGTAAAACCAGTTGGAGTTTATTGAGGTTATCAAATGTCATAGCTTGGCAAAAATGCAACTCGTAGAAAAGGGCTCAATTTGAACAACCTATGACATTTGATACCCTCAAACTCCAGCCGGTTTCACGCTAATAGAATGACGTTTCTTCGTCTTCTTATAATACGTGTATCCTTTTGTTTAATACAACTGTCAATGAGTAAGTTATTATTATTAACTTTTTGAGCAATCGCGATTGGGATAGGAGATTCACAAATAGTGAACCTACCTGTATATTTTGAATATCAATTACTCAGTTCTAACATACTTTAGAAAAAAAACTCGACTCACATTCTCACTTACGATATTTGAAAAGCTAAAAATATTCGTTGTCCACTTTAAAATATTGTTGAGTCAATATTTCCCTGACTAATAATGTTATATGAAATCTTTACTACGGTAAACCCTGTATAAACATATCAATCCGTAATAAAAACTGTTTGACATTAGGAAATGGAAGAGACATCTACAAAAAATTTTACACTTGGAGTACTATCAAAAGATGAATTTGAAAGGTCCGTTCAGGGTCAAAGGAAGATGTTCCCGCAAGGAATTCCAGAATGTGGCTCAGACGCTTTGAGATTTACGCTTGTATCGCATAACGTTAAAAGTAAGTAAGTTATAACCGCCATAGGTATTTCACCGATTGGGATTTTTTAAGATACAATAACCTCTATATAGAACACAATCACCAACACTGAAAAATTTGAAAATGAAGTACGTAAATCTAGAAAACTACAACTTTTAAACTGACTTGTTAACTAAAAATTTTCTCAACACTTTTTTGGTACTAAGTATGTCAAAATTAAGTGAAACAAATAGTGAGTGTTTAATCAACCCATGTCTTGTTAGACGTGGAAAGATTTATATAATTTCCTTTGCAACCTAGGAACGGAGCTATAGTAAATTTTATACCCATTTAGAATAAGACCATCCTTATTTATTATTAATAACTCGGTTGAAACAAAAAATTACCAACAAAAATGAACGTCGTAACTAATTTATTAGATGTCACGTTTTTGAAGTTACGTCAAATTTTGATTTCATGTTAATGTCAGATGGTTCAAGAAGCCGCATACGTTAAGTTACTAAAACGGCTGGTACCTCTAAATAGGTATTAATTTTACTATATGTATGTATATGTTAGGGTGAATATTTACCGAGACCTAAAAGTTCTTTTCTTCCCCTTCTTTTACTCAGTTCCTGTAGAAAGTGTCTGAGACTATTAACTCCTTTAGTCCTATTCCTTAGAGGAATTGAAGGATATCCGCAGACTCAGTGTAGGTGAATCCCAGGGAGTCGGTAGTGCTATATATTCTGCAAGAGTGTGAATGGTGATTTCTTTTTCCATTTCACAGAATCTACATTCTTCTTGCTCCACTTGTTTGAGCTCCTTTTTCAGGCGGCAGTGTTCTGTTAGGACACCTTAGTATGACTTCGGCATTATTTTGCTCTCACCTGTTTTTTTAGGCATTCCCATACCATGTAGCAACCCTTTGCCTTTTTCATATTTTATCCATATTGAACAGAGCACACTTTCCTGTGGACATAATTTCCTTTTGAAAGATGCTTGGGGTTTTTCCTAAACTTTCAGAGTATTTGGTTCCTGATCCTTATACCCCCGGTCTCATGAACGGTGCTAAATTAATACTTCAATAGTTCAATATGCTGCGACAGGGAGTAAGGAAAGACGAGACGCTGAGGCTGAGTAAATTGAATTGTTTTTATTTTTTTAGATATGTATATAAATTTCGATGTAAACGAATGTTATACAAATAAGTTGTTTTGTAATAAAATATGGCAAGCAACGAAGTTCGTCAAAACGTGGTATGACAACGTATCAAATCAACAGGAATTAAATCGTCCAGAATACGACGAACTTGTAGTGGTCGATAAATGGATTTTAAGTAAATTAACTACAATGGTGGATAAAGTTGTTGATGGAATCGATAAGTACGATTTCTTTATATGTACAAACGCCTTGAAAAACTTTTTATATTTCGAATTCTGTGATGTTTATTTGGTAAGTACTGATTAATAACATACATTTTTCTTTTAACGAGGATAATCTCATATTTTTAAATTTACTTTTTCGATTGAAATGCCTTGTATATTACTGTGGCAAATAATATATTCTCCAATTGGATGTTTTTTATACTTATTACCAGTTGCGTATCGTGGGTTTTCGGGGGCCGACCACAAAATAGCCCTCCCTCCCTTATTTTCATTATTAGTTTAAAGTTTAAATATTTTATTCAACGGACCTAATGTACATCGTACAGGTTATTGAAAGTCAAGATAAACTACCTGCTCTGGAAGGAACATACATCTATGGGAAGAAATTGTGTAAGGTACCCACAGGAAGTTAAGAAATTTAAGTGTTATGGTTTTGTTTAATTGAATAACTGAGTACTCGTTGTCGCTTGTTAATTCGTTCGCGTTCAGGAAAATTAGGTGCCGCCGCACCGGCCGGTCGAGCGCTAGGCAGTTGTCACTAGTCATTAGCACTGCAGCAGCACGACTTCTTCTCGTCTCCTCTCTTTCGCACCCTTGCGGTTTTGCTGTCCCCTTCACGCTACGCCACTGCTTATTACATTTTGTAATTATATGGTATCAACTTCCATTGACTAACTGTCTAACTATAGGGGAAGATACAAGCAGGATATACTTGTATAGAAAACATGTTGAAGAAGTGTCTGGTGGTAAGCAGTAAAAAAACAATTCAAAAATCCACCGGAATGGCGCTTGCGTAGGAAAGGCGAATGAAGACATAGTTAAGTGCGATGAGCTAACTTTGTGGTTGGAAACCTTCTCACAGGCTCCGGGTACTTGTTTAACCTTTCCCCGGGAGTGTGGGATTTTCCCCAGCCGAGTGCCAATTCTACTCGGGAACCCTACAAGTGGAGCTATTCCGCATTGTCCCCGACCAGAGCCGACCGCACTTAAACCACCCCAATCTCCTCATTTTCACTTTTCATTTTCGGAACCACCCCTTCAGGTTTATCATCAAAATCTGAAGTACTATCTCCTCATCTTCTTCTCATTCTGTCCTTCCTTGGTGTTCTCTCTCTTCTTTTTCCTTCTTCCCTATCACTTCTCTTACATACTTGGACACTATGTGCCAGTTTTCCTCCATTGCCACCATTGTCCTGATAAAATTCTTTTTTTGCAACTTCCATCCCATTCTCCTCCGGAGGCAATGAGTTAACCTAACACAACCTCTACTGTTCGTAGTGTTTGTTTTTATAAAACTTCTTAAAATAAAGATGTCCAAGTGAACGTAAAATGAAAAATAAAAAAACCTACACCTCTTGTTCTCAACTGTGAAGTCAGAGCTTTTTAAATATTGGATATTTGTCTTAAATGTGATAGAAATGTGAATGTTTGGGAAAAACGTGGTGTGACGTCAGTCGTTTCGGGCAATACCCGTGACGTCACACCGAAATCGGAAAGTCCAGCGCCGACGAGTACTGGAAGTACCGCCTGAGGCGCGGTCCGTGTGACTAGATGTAGTCACGGCGGACGGGTTCAGGTGTCGTCAGTCTGCATCTGTATAAATATCGGTGCAGATTTCGACACTGGATCAGTTTACTTCCAGCTTCGGCTGGGGTAAGAGCTACGAGTTTTATCTACGAGAGAATTATTTTCCTGCGAAGAAATAATAGTATTTTATCTGCGAGTCTGCGAAGATATATATAAAACGAAGAAGAAGAACTTCGATTCAAGCCGGACGGTACTCCTTCAACATATTCGGGGTACTACTTTATAGTATACACCCCGAAGGAGGAGATACCGATACCGCCGCTTGATAACACTCTGACTTTGCCTTTTTTTCCCGACAACAGTATGTAAAATAATAATTTTCTCATAAAATATCTAATTAGCGATTGTTCACTTCTATAATTTTCTTAATAAATCAACAAATTAACCTTATTTTATTCATACTATACTTTTATTGTTTACCTACTCTGATAACTTTTGGTTATTTGGCCTCTCGACGGACACATTTTATATACAGAGCTCCTCAAGTCTATAAGTCTACCCCCCATACTTTTATCCTTCAAAGTGCTTCCATTATTCTAAAAGATGGAGCTGGAAACCATTTCCGAGTTGACGTATGATATGTTTCAAATATAGCACTTGAAAACACCCCCTTGTAATCGATTCTTACAATTCCTTATTTATTTATTTTAGGAAACGACAAAACGAGGGTTACGATCTTCAGATAGTAGAACAGCAGCAAGTCATATGTGGACTCTTTTAACGTGTTTAGACGTTGCTTTAAGAGCACTAGGACCATTTATGCCCGTTTTAACTGAACATCTACATTCTCGTTTACCACCATTACCAGGACAAGAAAAAATAGTAAACTTTCCCGAAGTACGTTATGAAATTTTTTCAAATAAACTAATTAGCTTAAAATAAACTTGCCAGAAGTGCACAGAAATATAGTGAAATATGTTTAAGTAAATTTTGTTCATCATTATTTGGTATTAGTTGGTTTTGAATCCTTCGACATCGTTTGTCGTTTTTCGTTTTTTTTCCTTAATATGTAATATTATTTATGATCAATTGTTTTTTCTTTTAATGAAACATTTTGATAACAGAAGTTGAACTGGCGCAATGAAGATTTAGAAAAAGACATCGAAGAAATACTCGATGTAGTAGTGGCGATACGAAGACTGAAAAAGACGTTTAATGTTAGTGTTAAGAGCCAACCAAAGTGTAAGTTTTTTTATATACATTTTTTTTTGTCAACTATACATGCAATTTATCTTTTAAAATCTTGTATGAACACCGTACATTTACTTTACAATACAATAAAAACCGGACAAGTGCGAGTTGTATCCGCATTTGACTTTAAATCAGTTATTTCGAGATCATGGACTTATAATAAGGTTTTATATAATCTATGAGGAACGTACTATTTTTTGTTTTTTTCTCCAAATTTTTGGCTTATTAGTTTCGGAAAAATTATAAGAAATTGTTAATTTTCATCTATTTTCTTAAATAACTTTGGAAAACTATTTATTTCAACATTAGAAAATATTCGAGGCTCCCCCAACAAGCCTTTTAATTTACAGTTTGCAAAAATTTCGTTGGAACCCTTTTCCAGTAAATGACCAAAAAGTATGTGATCAATTATGAAAAGACATGTCGTCAATAATTTTGGAAATATTTCTATCCTGAAGTAAGAAATTTTCTTTTGGGTCAGTCTTTCTTAATATAATGATTTCTCCCATATCCATTCCAAACTGTTTGTTATATTTAGCCAAATCCAATTTTATTAAAATACAATTCAATCAAATTAACTATTTCAGTGTCATTTACGACGACATCCTCATTTTTAAATAGCAATTTAGCCATAATAGAAGACTTGACGGGATTTAAAAATGTAGAAGTATCTACTGAGATGAACGAAGAACTTGATGGTAATAGTCTAAAAGATAAAATCGGCACGACGATTATACATTTAGAAGTATCCGAAGAAGTTAAAAAAGCATTACAATTGGATTTGCAAAAAATGGAAAAAAAGAAGGAAAAACTACAAAAAGAATTAGAGAAAATTAGGAAGATGATATCAGGGTCTACTTATAAAATTAACGTCACGTTAGAAAAACAAGAAATTCATACAAAAAAGGTAATTTATTTATAACATTTTGTGAGCAAATATTGTACAGAGTGGTACATCGTAATCATTTCAATTCAAAACTTCAATATTGAATAAACATAATTTATACAGAATAAACGAAGAGATTATACCAAAAAATTCTTTCAGACTAAGCAGCCAGTAATTTTTCTTTTACACCATATAGGGTGTTAAATTTTAATTATACTAATGAGTAACCTGTACCTATGCTTTACTTGATTAGAATACAATACAAGGTGTTTTGTTAAAAAATAATACAACTTATATATACATTTCCATTTTTGAAACATTTTGAAAAAAAGCTGAGACCGACGGGTATAAGACGTGTTATCACAGCATAAAAATAACAATCAGTAGAATAACTCTCGGCGAAATACATGTAACCGGTCGGTTCAAAAAATTCATCATTGAAGCGGTCGGCCCTAAATTCGTCACCGAGCAGGTAGCAACCCCTTAAATTCATCCCATGCTTAGTAACGTTCATTAATTACATAACTAAATTCGTCCCTGAGCAAAGGATTATATATTCTTAGAAATTACCTTCTTTTTTCAACTCTGTATAGCTTCTTCAACGATTTTTCTTACCCTCCTCGATAAAATTAAAATATTTTTTAGGGACGAGTTTAGTTGTTTATTTTTGTCGACCTGCACTACTCAGGGACGAGTTTAGGTACGTCCCTTGAAGCAGCCAGCCCGGGTTAGTTATCTGGACCGTACTCAAGATATTTGACTTATTTATACAATGTACTCGGCTCCTTATTATTGACACACTCAACAAGTGGCTTAAACTACGTGAAAAATTTCCTAATACTGAAAATTCTACATTACTTAAAGTATGCAGAATTTTGTTTCGCACACGTGCAAAAATTTTTTTTATACAATCGTACAAAAATTTAACCCTTTCAATTGATTTTGAAAAGTCATACACGATTGTAAAAAAATGCTATTTTTGGTTGTTTTTATGCATAAAGGCCCATTTCGGGACATGAATTTCAGAAAAACTACACCCAGTCCAAAAGAAAAAATAAAAACACTATTTATATGCTACAGTAAATTATATATTTAAACAAAGTAGTACAAATTTTAACATTGTTTGAAAATAATACAATAGTTAGTCTTATAAATCTATTGTTTGCGCCATATAATAAGTTTGTTTTTATTAATAGATTTGAAGTAAGTTTTTGTTTATGTTTTTCAAAGTATAGTAAATCCGAACCCTTAAATATATATTTAAAATGAAAATTGTGGGGTATTTTGCACAAGGGTGCGTACATGGAATTGTGTTACATGCTTCTAACAAGCAGGAGCAAAGTTTGTTTTTTAGGATGAAATTCTCGAAATTCTTTTGAAAAATGATTTGTATATTTGTTATTAGGGAGGCAAAATCGTCAAGAGGTATATAATTTATTATAATTTTATATAATCGCACGTATAAACAGCTGTTTCTAGTGCAAGAAAAATTAGGTTTATTAATTGTATTATCAAAATGTGATTTAAATTCACTGGATTTTGACATAAAGAGGAAAAACCCTTAGTAGATCATTCTTCGAATTTTCTATCTGGTAAACTATTAGTGAAAATACCTTCTAAGACTTCTTAAGAAGGCATTTTAATTGATTTTCTTTGTATACATACCTACCTTAGGAATTCCTTTTAACATAATCTATAATTTTTAAATTTAAAACAGCTAAAATGCATAAACTTATTTCTTAACCTTTTTTTGTAATCAAGGTGAACAAACAATTTTGATTATAAATTGTTTGTTTTTTCTCTTAATTTTTTGGAGAAATTTAATAGAAAATGCATACAAAAATGCACTTGGTATAAAAAGTTTTCAAAAAAGTATACTAAAAAAACAGGAACTAGACTGAAAGAGTTAAATAGCAACCATGTTTCTCACCTACTTATATAAAAATAAAACCTCAAACTTATATACATACCTTTCAGGATCTTTAGGGAATCTGAAGAAAGTTTTTTTAGAGTTGTAGCTCTTATTCGGACAGTTTTTTGCCGCACAAACGTGTCCAGCATTTTGTTTATTCATAACTGCTTAATCAAATTACTGTTCCAACACAATACAAATGTATGTAATTGAAAATAAACACTACTTAGGGCTAGCGCATACATACAATTTTTAGTTGACCAACTGTTTTGTTGTGAATCAGAATATATTCGTGATTTCTACTCAACTAAACAATTTAGTTGCGGAGATGCGCATACAATCGATTTTTTTATCTCCTCGAATCGTAGCACCCATAGATAAAGGATGCGTTAGGTTAGGTTGAATTACAATAGAAGTAGTACCTCTTCAAATGCTTATACGAGACTGGCAGTCGCAGTAAGGTCAGCGGAACGACTGTTTAGTCGATGGTCTGCGCACATCAATACAATGCAATACAAATTGAGCGCTTGATCGATAGTTGTCCAACTTTCAAATCAAAAGCAAATCGATAAAGCTTTTTGACTTTTTTGTCGAGCAACTATCGAGTTGACAGTATGTGCGCTTTCATATATCCTTTTGAACATATGATACACAACAAAACAGTTGTTCAACTAAAAGTTGTATGTATGCGCTAGCCCTTAAGGTAGTTCACTAGCGACAGTCGTAGACAAAAGTATCGCCTTATAATAAGTACCAAAATTAGCGGTTCTCAATGCTTGAAAATATTAGTTTCGTTCCAACTGTCCTTAGAACCGTTTTTGGTATCGTTCGCGCAAGTGCTGTATTTCTTTCACGTTCCAACTAATTAAAGTATCGTTCTTGGGACGGTATACAAACTGTACCTTCAGGAAGGGGTGATAAAGTTGATGTGTCCATCCCAAATTCGAGTTTGCGCACTATACAGTACTCGAAACGATTCCAGTACGGTTCATAAATGCCAGTTTAGAACAAACCTATAATTTTCACTCGCAACAGTCGTAGACAAAAGTATCGCCTTATAATAAGTACCAAAAGTTAGCCGTTGTCAATGCTTGAAAATATTATTTTGTAGGAGACTGTACACAACACTTGTAAGCTTATACCTATATAAATATACACTCATACAGCTATAAAAATCTATATATTTTTAACAAATCGGTAAAAAAATTCAGGGATTTTTTCTTTGGTTTAAGTATATTGTGTTAGTTTTTAAAAAATATCGCAATAACAGTTTTGGAGATATTCCAAAATGAATGGCATGGCTTTCATACATGACAGATATCGACAATATTAATTATGCACATTTTAATTGTTTTTACTAAATAACACTTTTATTAACCTTATATTCAATTTTAATTTAATTCTTAAGTAATTCGTTTTACGAGTGAACTACCTTAATTATAAATATCAACACAACACACGAATCACCACCAAGTCAACCGTGCGCCTATAGCCCGTTCAGTACAAAAACCGTTGCACGTCATCAAAGTGTCGAAAAAGAGACGTTCGTTTATATCATGTCATTCGATTGCTGCTGTCAATCCTCTGTCAATCACTATGTTAAGCCTCTCTAAACTCAATAAATATTGAAATTTGTAGGTCGCATTGTATTAAAAAATATAAATATATGTTTAAAGAAAGGTAAAAATGTGTATATCACAAAGTTTTATAAAAACTACAAATAATTAATTTAATAGTTTTTATTGAATTGAAACGTCTCATTTGATCAATCGTTTTATTAGCAATACTTTCAGTTGCGGTAGGTGCTGGAGAGCTAAAACAAAATGGTAAATATAAATTTGGATTGATTAGAAGATGATGGAGTGATAAATAATTCACCAATATACTGATAATTATAATATGTATTGATTTCAGTCCTACGATTTAGTCAATCATTTGCATATACCTTCACTCGGAGAATAGAATGGATTTGCTCTCCTTTTCTGAGCTATGGTGGTGCTTGCTGCACAATTTTCTTTTGCTATGATCAATGATCCTATATCTCAGGATGATTTTCCTTGTTGAGAATGACCTACACACTAAAGCTTCACATCCCGGCTTTTCTAAAAAATTTTGAAGATTTATTTCACCAAAATATAAAATAAAATTGCCTACCTTTAAAAAGGAGGTAGATCCAGGTTATCAGAACTTTTTTATTTATATGATGTCTGTAAACCTTACATACATCTTTCATATTTTAGTGACAACATTCTAGAAGCCAACATGTACTTAGGTAATTATAACCTAAAAATTATATTAGATAATATTTTTTCCTTGATACTATATATACGTGCATTTTAAATACTAGAATAGTTCCATAACTTCTAACTAATTAAGTGTGTGCTATAAACATACAAATAAAAGTGTTAACTATTCCATACATACCTTTTTAGTGCTAAAAATAATTCCATAGTTTTTAAAATAAGAATTTCTTAGTGCTGTACGGTTAACATACAAAGTAACATCTCTGTATGTAACTGAAATAAGTCGAAGTTTCTTTGCACGCAATAACCATCAATAACTAAACCTAATCTAGAATATTTGATAAACTTCATTTGACATATACTAGATTCTCATATTATTTCAAGGGCTTGGCAACATAGTACAGTTATGACAGATGTGACGTGCAACGGTTTTAATACTGAACGGGCTATATGTCGGATACAACAGAATAAAGTTAAACTTCTACCACTTCCACGCCGTCGCTGTCGTTGTTTTAACATACTAACCCAGCGCAAACAAATCTTCGCGAAACGTTTCCCATCACTAGAGCCTGCTGATTGTTATTTAATTTATGCTGTGGAGTTATCGTGAATAATCTTTTGTATTTTCAATAAAATACTCAATCTGCTTTTGCGTTCTAACGAAGTTTATTTAATTAACTGACAAAAATGTATTATCCCAGACAAAATGTCGAAACATTTTTGGGAATTTTCGATCCCTACTTCGGGTCAAAATTTTTTTCTATCTTTCTTTTCTATTTCTTTCTTCAGTTTTTCTTACATCAAATGTCCAACGTCAAAAATGATAAATTTCGTCCACTAATTAAAGTATTTTTGTTTTAGATAACATTGTTGGAGGAACAGTTATCCAGGCTCGACTATATTAAATTTGTAAATAATTTAAAAAGCAAATAGTTTCGACTTTTGTTAATAAACGTTTCAAGTTGAAAATTTTTTTTGTTCCATTCGATAACAAGATATCTTCTTTACCAAAGCAACTGAATTATGTAGGATATCGAAAAAAGTTGATGATTCAATTAAATATCATGAGGGGGGGGGGTATCACTAACATAATATGGTACTATATACATTGTTGCTGATGCCAAGTCACCATGAAAAGTTACATGATGAACATCACGTCCAACTGATAAAACTTTATTATAAAAAGCAATGTTCGTTAGTGCAAAGGTTGCGCGATGGCTCTTCACAGTCGACTGTTAAACCTGTAGTAAATTACGAAGGATTACCTTTAAAATAAGGCTTTGTTCTACAGAGAACAACTAATAGAAAATTATTGACAACTTTGTAACATAACTGACAATGTCATGAATCCTATCAAAATGGTAATATCATGACATTCTGTGATTATGTTGTTTATTTTAATTTGAATAATAGATTTGGATAAACAACTAGGAGAAACAGCAGAACTCGTAGACAGAATAGTAGCAGATGTTTTCTGAGTTCTTCTGGTGTTACTTGATCTACACACAGTTGAAAAATGACCTCTTTTATTGCAAAAGGAAAGTGTTCGCGCAGGTGTCTATCTCTGCCACAAAAGAAACATTTCTGAAAAGATGCAGAAGCTGCTAACGGCCTGGTTGATGAATTTTCAGAGTCTTGTAACGGTTCTGCGTTTTGTAAAGCGGCAACACTTGAATCAAAAGTTGATGAATATGATTCAGCATGTTGCTTGGCCATTTCTAACGCTCTCGCAGTATCAAACGCTTGAATTAAGCTCAAAGAAGAGTGCTCTAGAAGCCGCTGTCTAATTTGTAGTGAACTTAAACCACTGATAAACGAGTCTCGAATGAAGTCATCTCTATTCTGTTCGGCCGTAACAGCTTTAAAGTTGCAGTCTCTCATTTGCTTCAAAATTTGTAAATATTGGTCAATTGACTCACCTACTAACTGTCTTGTTGATGAGTGAGAATGTCGAGAAAATATTTCATTTTTGGGCTTTACGTAGAGGCTTTCAAGGATTTTTATGGCGTTGTACTCTCACTAAAGGACTCAAAAACGACTGGACTCACGTAGTTTATTAGTAGATTCAGCTTCTTCTTATTGTCCTTCGCATCTGCCGCTTCCAGAAAGTTCACGAATAATCTGTACCAATGGTTCCAAAGTTGACCTGCGTTTCCAAGTGTAACATCTATATCTAATCGATCGGGGCGAAGTAGCTTATCCATTTTATAGAATTCTCTGTAGAATAAATTGTAGTAAATTACGAAGGATTACCTCTAAAATAAGGCTTTATTCTACAGAGAACAACTAACAGAAAATTATTGACAACTTTGTAACATAACTGACAATGTCATGAATCCTATCAAAATGGTAATATCATGACACAACCTTTGGTGGCTAAATTCGAAAATGCCAGTTCGGTGAATAATCAGCCAATACCTGTTAAAAGAATGTCAGATCGAACGAAAACGTCGTCGCAGTCCGTGAAAGTCCGCAAGAGAACTCAAGGCAGACACTTCATGGATATGTACACAAATTGTACCTTTTGCAGATTTCCTGTTGTCGAATTTTGCTTAGAAATTTGGTTCTGCACCCGTACAAGGGCTCAAAGTTAATGACCATACACAACGCTAATATAACTTGAGTCATCGCTCAAATTCAGATAAATCTATGCGGTAGAGTTATCAAAAATTGAACAACTCCTATCTGCGCCACCTTGAGAAGCCGAGGCGGATTGTTCGATTAGCACGATATTATATTCCATACATAATGGCATACAGTTAATTTTATTTCAACATCAACCCGAATATCTTGTAGTTGGTGGCTGCTGCTTTTATTCAAGAAGTATAAGCAGCCCACCCTACGAAGTTTTATTTTATCACTTCTGGTCGTGAGCGGTAATTTTTTAGATATTATATATAAATGTTTAAGGAATTTATTATACCTACTTTATTTAAAAACCAGGAGGAGCGGTTTGAATTTAAGTTAAGTCAGATTGTATCCAGTTTCATACAGCGGTTTTTAGCATTGACATCACCTGATAATTGACATTTCTGACATAAATAATATATTTATTTTTATAATCGCCTTCAGTATGTAAGTAATATTATTGGATTTCTGTGATTATAGATACTTATATTCAAAATACCAGTTCTTCGCGTTGTCTAACAAAACAACGAAAACGGCCGAGCTTAAGCAATTTAGGTCTGTCAGAAAAACATCTAGCGACCATAGATTGGGCGAGAGATCGACTTATAAGACACTATGCGTTGTGTCCTTGCGGATCAAAGCCTATTTAATAGATCGTGAACTACTTCGGAACTCGCTCTGTAGTAATTAATCTAGTGAATTTTAGGTCAGTAAGACTGAAATTAAAGTTGACTTTACTTCTTCCGGTTATTAAAAGAACTATAATGAATTATTACAGTTTCCTGTAAAATTGTCGTATTTAGTAAAGCGTGTTACCAATAGATATCAAAGAATAAATATAGTTATTCTACGCTTTACAAACTAAGTTTTGAAAAATATTTTTCAAAAACAGTCGCTATTGTCGCAACTTTTACAGTTCCGTAACTGGAAGGTATGTATAGTTGATGATTGTAGAGATATTTCAGTCCGGGATTAACTCTCGGATGATATACCTTGTACTGATGAGGCGCAAAACGCCGAAATCGGTCTACAGGTTATGTTGTCCCTTCTGATTACAAATCAGAATGGTTGGTTTAAGTCTTGTAGATTTACCAACCCCGTTTGACTTAGAAGTGTAATTCAATGTCTGTCAGGGCATGTAGCCCGGGAAGTAGTTGTTTCTTCTTCGTTGAACGGTCACTGTTTTTGAAAAATATTTTTCAAAACTTAGTTTGTAAAGCGTAGAATAACTATATCTATTCTTTGAAACCAAAAGAACTATAAGTAAATTTATTTTCTGAAACTAAAAACTAAAGCTAGGTATTTTTAAAGTGGGAAATGTTTATTTTACTTTCTTACATTTTATTTAAGTAACCCTTAAAACTCTTCATTTGGGCATTAAAAATACAAAGAAAAAATACAAGAAACTACAAACAATCTTTACTATATATTTTAACCTGATGCTCCCCATAAATGGGTTTCTTGCATTTGGACAATAGGTAACTGTCATACGTTTTACGTGTTTGTTTTTAAAAGATCGAGTATAACAGCGAGCTAAAAATTTTTATGCAGAATAACACGTGTTATAAATATAATAATAACATAATAATAACGTTTATTCAGATTCAGTTCACAATACAAAACTTAAAACTAATACATAAACTGAATAAACAGTAAAACCACAGAAGCATCAGATGTTGCTTGTATGTAGTAAAAAGAATATGATTCATGAATGTAAACAAAAAATTTTTTTTTAAGTTAATATATAAAATAATATAAAATACCAAAAAAATAAATATAAATAGCAGTAATTATATAAAAAACATTCAAACAAAATACAAATATATACATAAGAGGAAGTAGTTAAAATATTCAATATATAAAATCACTTGAATATAAAATTATTTCTTTACACTAGATTAAGGATAAATATTTTGAAAATAATAATAACTCCATTCGCAGCATGCATAACGAGTACTTCTTTCATTCTGGATACTTAATTAAATTACAATTATAAAATATGAGTACTGGTAATATATAAATAAGAGATATAAAATTGATTTGGAAATTATTGAAAATTAATGTTATACATAATTAAAAAAAAACGATTGTACATATGCATTTCGGAATTGAAAGTGAACAATACAGAAGAGGTACCTCTTTTCTCATCTACTCAAATAAACGTAAAAGTTCAAGTCTCTGACTTTGGAGGATATGTTGTTTCAACTCTTTTTTAAAGCGATTGATATTTGTTATAGATTTTATAGTTTCAGGAATATGGTTGTAAAGCTTAGGAGCAAAGTAAATATATGATCTTTGAGCAACGACCCTGACCATTAAGGGTGTAGTATACTGATCTCTTTGGCGAGTGTTGTACTGATGTAAAGGAAGCAATGCTGTATGTTTATGTGAATGATATTTAATGCTAGAACATAAGAAATACAGCTGCCTTATGTCCAACATACGAGTTTCGATGTATAATTTATCAGAAGGATACATACTATTTTTAGAGAAAATTAACTTAAGAAAACGCCTTTGCATTATTTCAATTTGATGAATATGAGTATTCAATGCTCCTCCCCACACTGCTATTCCATAACGGATATGACTCTCCACAAGTGAGTAGTATAATGTTTTGAGATATTTCTGAGGTATGAGTTCTTTGAGTTTCCTAAATTTGAATAAAATGGTCCTCAATCTATTGACAGTATATTTAATATGAAGATCCCATTTCAAATGTGTATCTAGAATTATTCCTAAGTATTTTATTTTATTTTCAGGAAAAATGTGGAAGGGTATATCTGTTTTTATTGTTAGTTGATCGAATGGGGGTGTTCCAGCTGCATTACAACAAAATGGTATGTAATGCGTTTTTTCAATATTCACCGTTAGTAACTTCTTATCCAACCAACATTTAATGAGGGATAATTCACTTTCAACTTTAATTTTTAGGGAATTCCAGCTATCTGCTTTATAAAAGATGGCAGTGTCATCTGCAAATCCGACTATGTTTCCGTTGCCTAATGCAAAAAGTCCATTAATATATATATATATATATATATATATATATATATATATATATATATATATATATATATATATATATATATATATATATATATATATATATATATATATATATATATATATATATATATATATATATATTGAATAATGTCGGTCCCAGCACGGATCCTTGAGGTACCCCACAGTCGATCGCTTTGTAACTGCTCAATATATCATCAATTCTAACTGCTTGGCTCCTTCCTGTTAAATAGCTTTCAAATAATTTCAAAGTGTTACCCCGTATTCCGATATCCTCCAAAGACTGAAGAAGAAGTTGATGACTGACGGTGTCAAAGGCTTTCGAAAGGTCTATGAACACACACAGACAGGTTTTGCTTTTATTTAAAGCATCAGTTACCTTTGAGGTCAAAGTGAGTACAGCATCTTGGGTTGAAATTTTTTCTCTAAATTCGAATTGATTGTTGGAGATTAATTTGTATTTATTAAGAAAAGAAGCGAGCCGTTTTTTGATGATCTTTTCAAATATTTTCGAGAGATGAGTAAGTAAGGAGATAGGACGGTAATTCGTAATAATAGACGTATCTTCTTTCTTAAACAGTGGAGAAATAATTGATTTTTTAAATTCTGCGGGGTAAACACCTTCCTCCACACATCGGTTGAGGATATGAGTAAGGGGATCTAGAATGTAAACTGATATTAGTTTTATATTTTCGGCTTTTAAATCGTCACAACCCACTGCCTTATTATTTTTAAGCTCATAAATTGTGTTTCTTAGTTCCGTCTGGTCAATGGGCTCAAAAAAAAATGTATTTGAAATGGATTTTCTTTTAATTTCGTAATCTGTGTTATTATCGATCTTGCTAGCAAGAACTTTACCCGTTTCTACAAATTCTGTATTAAATGCATTTGCAATTCGATCGGTTAAAATTTCATTATTTATAGGATGTTTAATTTTATCTATATTAATTTTCTGTTTTTTTGTCTTAGATATTTGTTGAATGACGTCCCATAGAATTTTTGAATCCTTTTGATTTTTTTCGATATGTTTTTTATAGAAGTTGAATTTTGCTTTTTTGATCAAAGATGTTAGCTTATTTCTGTAGTTTCTATATTCTTCCTTCAGATCATCATTATATGGGTGCTTTTTCATGTAGCTGAACATATCGTTTTTTTTATTGATTGAATTTAATAAACCATCCGTAACCCAGGGTGCTATTTTGGTGTTTTTTCTGTGAATCTGATGTGTGTCTGTGCATGTTTCTATCGCATTTATAATTATATTGATAAAACATTTTGTTGCTGAGTCTGGAGTTGGTGCAGAATAGACATCGTCCCAGCAGATATCGTTGAAGGCGTTGTGTATTTTGTTGGTGTTGACACGTTTTACAAATCTTTTTTTCTTTACGTTAGTTTTTATTTTGTCAGCGAACACAATCTGGAGTAAACTAGAGTAGTGATCTGTTATTGTTGTTTTCAACACAATGGGTAAAATATTTTCAGTTAAATCGGGATTTTTTGATTTTATAAAAATATGGTCCAAGCATGACTTGTGTTTCCTTGTATTCTGGTAGGTGCGTTTATTGTGGAGGTGTATCCAAATTCATTCAACGTATTCAGATATTCAATTGTATACCTGTTATCGGCATTCAACAAATCAATATTGATATCGCCCAAAAACAGGGATACGTCCGTATTATCATGGTGGTTCTCGAATAAGTTGAACAAACTTGTATTGAACTCCTGTATATTTGAATTTGGTGACCTATACAAGGTTGTAATGAGGAGTGTTTTTTCCGTGCCTAGTTCAAGTACAATTCGAAGTGCCTTCAACGGCGATAGATCGCTCGAAGCACTGCTGAAGTTTGGGGTGGGGGGCGTAAGCAGGAATGGAATTACTGGCTTAGGAATAGAACCAATGAATACTGCAAGTTGGTGAATTATGTGAGAGAACAGTACGTAAATTTTACTACAATAGCACTCCAGGGTTAATGAGCGCATTTTTTAAAATTCATCTAAAAAGTAAAGCTATTATCAAAGTGGGTAATGTTTATTTTACTTTCTTACATTTTATTTACTTAATGATAGCTTTTTTTTAAATTCAACTAAAAACTAAAGCTATTTTTAAAGTGGGAAATGTTTATTCTACTTTCTTACATTTTTTAAAATTCCACTGAATGGCTGATTTAACAGTCAACGTTCTTTGGAAAGTCGCATTCTTTCCTTTCTTTATCCCACAAAGTACCAGCAGGACATGAAAATTCAACCGGCAATCTTCCAGTACATTCGTAAAATTTGCTACAATCAGTTGGGTTTGCAACGAACGTACCATCAGAATCATCTTGACATACTGCAGCTGTAAAATGGTAGTATAAGTAAATTAAATGAAAAAGTATATCGAAATATACAAATTTGTGATTTTCAGGTTTCCGGTGATGCAATGTGTTGAATATAAACTTTTTGATAATTACTCGAAGACCATCGATTTTATCGCTATAGTTCCTTCCAGCGATTCTATATTTCAACATATTTATGCATAATAAAAAATTATGAAAAATATTCTGATAATATGTAATAATATATTGCAAAATGTATTATAGGTAAAGTTCCCATGTTAGTTGTAAACCAGAAAATAGAAAACAATATTATTTATGACAAAATTACGTAAGTACAGGGTGATTGTGTGGATACGTTTAAACAACATTATTCGTAAAGTGTTTTGATCTTGTTTTGTTAAATTAAATTCGAACTGTTTGGACATTTTTATGATCGTTTTAAAATGTCGGAAAGAAATACAAACCGAAAACGACTCTCGACCTTTCAATATAGTCGGAAAAAAGAGGTGAAACTGAGCGGTGCACCGGAATCAATTTTGATCAAAAGCAGAGAGAAAAGAAAAGAAAAGTTGCATAAAAATTTAGAACATCGAACTTAAAAAAAGTTCCTTGTGAATCCAACGAAAAGGAAATCTAAACTATCGAACAAATTTCGAAACAAATTAATTCTCTTGTAGATGCTGATATGGATGATGGGGGGGTTTAATGACAGCGATGGTGTTGGTGCTGATGCTGAAACAAACGAATCCTGAAAAGATGATAGCATGATTGCAGTATAGAAATATCCAGCTTATACTTGGTTTCGAACGATCCTGGAAAATGACCCCCAAAAATGAATCTAAGTGGAGTACAATTTATTATTGAAAATGTTCCTCCGCAAACTAAAACTTTAAATTTGGATATTACTCACCTGTAGTTGTAACAGTTACACTAGTGGTTGTCTCATTTCTAACATCAGTATCATCAATACTAGTAGCAGAAGTACTACTCATAGTTATGGTATGTCCGCGAGCTTAAACAAACATATTATGTACTAAATTAATGTAATTTGAGTTTATACATACTGCAGTCCACATTTTCAGGTTTATCGCAATACCCAGTATCTGTATTCCAGTATAATCCATCAGGACAATCCAAAAGATATCTTTTTCCACGTTCACATAGATAAACTCTGGAACAGTTGGCTGGATCATACTCATAAGTCTTTTGGATGGAGAAAGGACAGGTCGGATCAATAGTGTAATCTGAAACTAAATTGTTATGGGTTATTATGTTATTATTATATTTTTAATCTGCACATTTTTATACAAGGCGAAACCAGAACGCAGAGACTATTGCAAAGTCAACAACACATAAGCCAAACACACAGTAATGGCTATCGAAAGCTTATCGAGGAACTAAAGCGGATGACTTAAACGAGATACCTACAGCTTTAATAATAAGTTCCAAATAACTATACCAGGTAGGAAGAAAGGTGCACCTTTACAGGCAACCTGGAATAAGGACGGCTACAAGACAGATGTAGGTGTAGGAGCCGGAATTGTAGGGCTAAAACAAAGGATAGCTATTCCAATAAACCTATCTAAGGACGTCACAACTTTCCAAGCGAAAGTGACGGCGATTCACCACTGCCTCGAAGCTGCTATCTTCACAGACAGCCAAGCTGCACTGAAGGCACTCGATTCCATAGAGTTCAACTCTAAACTAGTATGGGATTGCATAAGAGCCTTAACCGCACTTATGGACCATTGCAAGGTCATGGCAGCCTGGGTACCAGAGCACGAGGGTCGTAAGGGCAACGAACTGGCGAATGAAACGGCCAGACAAAGGTCATCTATGCCATTTATTGGACCGAAACCCTTCTGCGACGTCGCAAAGTCGACAATAAATATGGTAACAAGGAAAAACTCTCTAGAATGGTTGGTAATCTCACCAGGACAGAGACAGGAGAAACATTTCATTATAGGATATTTGCCAACATTTACGGCAGACCTAATAAGCAGAGATAGGAAAACTATCAACGCCGTAGTAGGTAACAGGGCATTGTAAGCTTAACAGGCACGCAAAGCTAATGGGGTTGATAGATGAAGCCATGTGCAGATTCTGTCACATAGAAAAGGAAACTGCAGAGCACATCCTATGCTAGTGCGACTTCCTGGAAAATGTACGGCGATGAGAAGATACCGACAAGAAAATACATGAAAGATTCAGAGTCGATGCGAATTGGCTACCTACAAAGAGTCAGACTGGACACTGTAATCTAGATTCAAAGGACCACAATAGATCGTAAAAGGTTGCAGAGGAATAGGCCGATTAGCCACCTCATCAAATCTAATTTAACCCTAGAGCTATATGCTACTCACCTGTAGTTGACTGATTTGTAACACCAGTATCAACAGTACTCGTAGCCGCAGTTTTGGCATTTCCGCGACCTTAAACAAACTTATTATGTTCTAAATTAATATAATTTGAGTTTATACATACTGCAGTCCACATTTTCCAGATAATCGCAATAATTGTATTTGATATTCCAGTATAATCCATCCGGACAATCCAATAGAAATTTTTTTCCATGGTCGCATTCATAAAATTTAGAACAGTTGCCTGGATAATAATCATAAGTCAGACGGTCTAAGTAAGGACAAGTCGGATCAAGGCTGTATTCTGAAATTAAATTATGGAGTTATTATGTTATTATTATGTAACCTTTTTAGATGTAACTAAATTTTCGTACACGTTTTCGATGGGATAATCAGTCAGTGTAGTCAATTGTTGATCTGAAGGTTAAAGCTACAGGTTTGGAAAAACCTTAAGGATGGGACCATTTAGAAACAATTGAAACCTACTTTATGTCTTCTTAAATGTAATCACATTTTTACTCACCTGTGGTTCCCCTAGTAGTGGTAGTTGAGCGACCTAAAACAAATATTTCAATTATTATATTTATTGGTGGAAGTGCATTATACACTTGTCAATAAGTACTGTGGTTAAGTTACATTTACTTAATTTGTTTTATTCTCCACGCATCGCAATTGAAGTTTTAGCTTTCATATTTCACTCAGGAGTTCATACCAGCTTCTATTTCTTGTACTCTGGTACAAATTAATCCAGATTTCTTCTTGAAAGAAAATTAGTGTGCGCAAATGTGGCTGCTTCAAAATAAAATACGCATTTTTCTTTTCTTTTTGAAGTGGGTTTATATCAAAACTGCAAAGCCAAACATTTCATATTCATTCATAATAATTGGACATAGTAATACTATTCTGCAAGCATAATTAAAAAATGCAAAACCCATTTATTTTTTATTGCTTTAGGTATATTTCAGCATTTTTACATTGACTCTAATGAAAAATAAATGAGTTTTGCATTTTTTACTGCTGTCTGCAGTATAGTAATACTCAGTCCAATGATTTTAAGAAAAATATTTTTGGCTTCATCGTTTTAATTAAACCTGCTCAAAAAATGGAATCGCTAGTGTAGTTCATTATATGTCCAACAATTCTTTGAATAATATTTCCGAATTGGTAAATAGGGAGGTCAGAATCGATTAAATGAACAGCACGAGTATCTATACTTATTTTATTAGACTTATTATGACTAAATAAGTTCCTAGGATTAACTAGCGTCTATCCGACATAGGCAACAAATCATGACCGCGCAATAATAAGATGAAATAGTATATTACGTAACAAAAGTTGTAAGTAACCCATTGCATTTCACTGCAACCTTTTCAGATCTATTATGGTCCTCTTGCTCTAGATTATTTTTCTCAGCCTGAGGTCCACCAGCTTTGAGACTGAATCTTTCATATAGTTCTTTGCTTGTAGCTTTTCGTCGCCTAGTGAAAATATAATATGTTGTGCCATTTCTTCCTCTAATTAACAGAATATGCACATGGCTTCATCTGTCAATCCTATCAGCTTTAAGTATGTCTATTGAGCTTACAGTGCCCAGTTAGCAGACTCACCACTGTTTTGATTGGCCATCAGTATAGCAAATTGTTAATCTGAAGGTTAAAGCCGAAGACTGAAACTTTTAAAAACTTTGAAAATATCGTATGGGCATAACAAATTAATAATAGAAGCTATAGAGGCCTCGTTTGCAGAGCAAAATAAATTTTTCTTGAAAGGTCCAGAGGCGTTGCAGGAAAAGCACTTTGACTTTAAAATTTTGGTCGCTTTCATGTGGCCTCAGAATTTTTAAGTGGTTGAAGTATTACCTATATAGTTAAATATAAAATACGATAATTAGTTTATACATACTGCAGTCTACATTTTCTAGATAATCGCAATAGTTGTAATTGGTATTCCAGTATAATCCATCCGGACAATCCAATAGAAATTTTTTTCCATGATCGCATTCATAAAATTTAGAACAGTTGCCTGGATAATAATCATATGTGAGATAATCTAAGTAAGGGCAGGCCGGGTCAGCAGTGTAATCTGAAAATAAATTATTTAGAGTATAAAGGCGGATTCACGCAACGTTCATTATAATTACACTTTAATTATATTATAATTATATTTACATGAGAAAAAGTTAATCACTATAGTTTCATATCCTATAACTACATTATTTTAATCTCAATAATATAATTAAAATGTAATTATATTGATCGTTGCATAAAACCGCCTTAAAATAAGTGAAATGTAACAAAATTTTTAAAAATAATGGGACACGTTTTCGATGGTATAATCAGTGTAGCAAATCGTTGCACTGAAGATTAAAGTTGGATAATGAGTCTCGGGTAAGGAGAATAACAACCGGTTTGGAAATATCTCATGGCTATTCAAAATCAAATCTGATCCACTCTGTATTTTTTTTCTTTATTTTACTCACCTGTAGAATTAGTACTTGAGCGACCTAAAAGAAAAATTAAAAAAATTATATTTATTGGCGTTGGCGAAATTGCGTTGCATGCTTGTCACATAACCAAAAAGTTATATGATATAATTGAAATCAGTTTGAAATCTGTGAAACTTTTTAAATCTTGATGCCCGATTGAACCAGCTTAGCTTAACAAAGTGCAGCTTACTGATAATTCCAATCTCTCATTTCTCTCATTGCACCATGTTTTGCTTAGTAAAGCGACGCTTACGTACAATACCGAATATCTTCACCTGAATGGACAAAGCTGTGCTTAAAATTTCGTGCATATAAGCTTCGCTTATATGACTGAGCAGAGAGCTTAATTTTTCAAGCCTGGCTTACTTGTTAAAATGGGGTTAAAATAGGAGCTACCTAATAGTAGGACTGCTTGCTAAGTCTGCCTAAACACTTAACCTCAAAATTATTTGTCATCTTGCATTGAAAGTTTACAGATTTTGTTGTTGGTCAGTTATTTGAAAAATTTGCAAGCTCAGCGAGCTGTATGTCTTGTAAAACGTCTCGAAGGGTTCGGCAGCTCCTCACACACTGAAAATGAAGGGCTGCGAGAACGTCTAATTCGTCCGTGTACCAATTATTTTGAGACGTTGGACAAAACTGGTTACTTTTGGCGTTTTCGACTACACGAAAACTAGGTGACGAAATAGAACAAATAATAAAATTTTTTAGAATTATAATTATCTTATTACTTACTGCATGAAGAAAGCCCTATAAGGCAAGCCAAAAGGAAGTCTGAAAATAAAGTTGAATGTTAATGCTAGTTAAACTGGAAATATTCCATATTTTCAAAAAATTGTTTAACCACTTGACCTATCGCATATACCTTAGAAAAGTATAGTAGGGTCTAGGGTTATGGTATAATATCAGGAAATTATTCGATTTTATGTTTATGTACCTGTTAAAAAAAATAAAGATGGGCTTATTCCAAACTGAATTTTGCATACAATTAATTTGTTTCGTTTCGTTTTGTTTTTGGATATGATTTAATCGTCTCTTTTCGAAAAACAAGTTTGCGAGTTACTTTACTTTTATTCATGCTGCTGCCAACATGCTCCAGAGTCGGTAAACCATCTTATATTTATATTTACGCAAAAAAAACATACAAAAAAATTCTTGATTGATGGTAAGCAACTTTTACACTTAAACTCGTTTAAGCATTATAGTTTGGCAAACATAACTGAAGCTGTGAAAGGAATGCGGTCGAAAACATTCGATATTGCCACGTTTAACTATGAAAAACCTAAAGTGCTAAATATGTATTGATAATAATTAGAAAATGGACTTTTTATTATTAACAATATGTCAATAATGATTAAACGTTAGTTCTTTAATGTGCTTGTTTCCTTGGATTTTGTCTATTGACATTATTTTTTCAATTTCTGAATATTAAAAGATGAAAACTTTTCCAAATATGTTATGGGTTTCCTTTAAGCCGGCAACGTCGTGCGAAAATCATAATTACCACGCCCTCCTACTAACTCAATTGGTGAATATTTATCGAACCCCCGTTGCTAGGTAACCACCTGACTCCCTATTGGCAAGCGCGTGCGTGTGTTCTTCTCTCTCACTTCGACAATTGATTGACATTGATTAGCCAGTGGCGTTTATAATATCAATATTTTCCTTCGTATTTTCAGTTTTACTTCGTATCTTATTATTTCGTATACATATTGAATTCAAGTACAATTTTTAACAAATAGGTACCGTGTTTTGAAAAATACCTTACCTTTAAAGCAATGCATAAATCAGTTTCTATATATAGTTATTATATAATAATTATTATTTTTAATACTTTTATAAAATAGGTACCGTACGCTATTGGTACGTTTATGACAGATATCGGTCATGTTTTCTCCCCCCTTACCGATCTCCCGTAGCTTCAGATAGACTTGCCAAACTATAGGGTCTAGGGTTACCGTATAATATCAGGAATTATTAGAGTTTATGTTCACCTGTTCCAAAAAAAAGGTGTGCTTATTCCAGACTGAATTTTGCATACAATTAATTTGAAATGATTTAATCGTCTGTATTAGAAAAACAGGTTTGCGAGTTACTTTACTTTTATTCATGCTGCTGCCAACATGCTCCAGAGTCGGTAAACCATCTTTTCTTTATATTTATGCAAAAAAACATACAAAAAAACAAAAGGTAAGCGGTCGTCGGACCGCCGGCAGAAGCTTGCTTCTTATGCACAATAGAATGACCATTTTTTCAAAATTTTTGACAATTTTTTCAAATTTTAACGCAGCGTTGGTTATATAGTATCGCGCGTTATTTCAATGCATCTCTCTCTCTCTATCTCTGCACTGAACGTACACTATAGCCTGCGTCTCTTTCTCTGCACTGAACGTACACTATGGCCTGCGTCTCTCTCTCTTTCTAATGAGTCATCGCGTGACGAACGCTTTTTCGTAACATCACACGTTTCACGAGTTCACTAGCCTTCCCAAAAGTCCTATGTCGTGCAATAAGAAGCAAGCTTAAAAAACACTTGATTAATGGTAAGCACCTTTTACACTTAAACTCGTTTAAGCATTACACTAGTTTATAATTTTGAACTGGTATGCACCATCGATTATGTGGGGGTTAAGCCAGCTTAAACTTAATCGCCCAATATTGGAGGCTTAACGTATTTAGTGCCGGCTGTTCAATCAGGTTTCAAAAAACGTTTAATACTGTAGCTATATTCAACAATAAACAATTTTTTGTGCTGATTTGTCTTATTATTTTTTAAACTTTTTTGAACCACTTCGTAGTACGCGCACGTTTCTTTAAACAGTTCCAAGATCTATGGACCTATAGTCTGTTCGGACGACTCGCTTTGAAATGTTAGCAATAGGGGAACAGAAGATTTTACAGGTTGGTATGTGCTGACTATATTACTATTAAAATTAATTATTGTGTATACCTAGTATCTATTCACGAGAGTTAATTTACTTGTTTTGTGTTCTGTGTTGTTAGAATTGTGTTATTTCTGTGTTCTTTGTTCAGATAAAAATTACCAATATTTGTTTATTTGTGATTAGGTATTAATTATCGCGTGGATACTATATACATCACATCGTTCTCAATACGCACCTGTTCAACCTTATCCACTTGCCTAGGTCATTTAATATGCACGTGATTTTATTTACGTGCGGTTTTTCTTGGGAGCGAACCTCCGTGGCAGCACGCGCGCCACCTACTATCCACTGGTCCACCTTCCAACAGAGTGGACCAATAGAGTATTGCGAACTATAATTTTGCACGCACTCATGGTTGTCTCTATTTCTTTAAATATTGACATACTTCTGATAGTAATCGTTTTCAATAGTAATGAATATGAATGATATTCTTCGAATATACTATTTAATAAGTTAAGATGTGTGTATCAATGCACCACTTAAGTAATTTGGCCACTTCAATGTGATAGACCCGAAAAGACAAGTAAAACGGGTATGGGAGGCAAGAGTTCGGAACAACAGAGGAAGAGGAAGACAGAGAAAGGCGTGTAATGAAGAGATTACAGAAACAAAAAAGACTTGGTCAGAGGCAGTAAAATTGATTAAAAATAAAAAAAAGTGGTGAAAGTGTGTGCAACATAATTTTATATAACACCCCACATCTACGGGTAGATGGGATACTGATTACCTATACAGGGTGCCCAGGAGCTTAATGTCAAAAATTCGGGAGCGGGTAGATTAGGTAAAAATAAGGTAAATATTCGGAAGTGGGGCTCCTGCTATAATTTTTTTAACGTTATTTTTTTAATAAAGAACAGAAAGCAGTATTAAGGTGGCGCAAGATGTTATTCCCCCCCAAAAAAAAACTTTTCCCCTCCCCTTTTCCTTCGCATAGCGATCGCACACATGCAAATAAGGGGAATTTTTTGGGCGAAACCGAATATTTTATCGACTTCAAACAGGAGTACATTTTTATTAGCAAGTCGATTTAAAGAAATTAGTTTCCGTATTTAGTAATTGTACTGTAAAAATTACGATTTGTTAACCACCAGGATTTCTGTGCGTGATGTAGATTCATTTATACCGTCAAACACAGTAGATGGATCTACCCAATCCCCAAAATGTTATAGTGTTTCATTGAATAGTTTAGAAATTATGTATAAACTTAAGTTTTTATTTCTAAACTTTAGAGGCCTATAACTCCGAAACGAATGCTCGTCATTTGTACTTCTAACATTATTTGGACCTCATTTACCCGCTCTTTTTGACATTGAGTTCCTGGACACCATGTACATATTTATAAAGCACTGTACCACCTCAACTGGATGTACTGTAATAATCAATCAACACTGTACCAAAATAAATTCAAAATAACATCTTGCTGCTCATAGTAATTGCTTTTGGTCATGAACCAATAACATTTTATATTATAATACGTTCTTTAACAATTATTGTATAATAATATAGACGAGAGAAAATATGTTAACTCTGTAATGATGAAATTGAGAACCACTGCAAAGAAATGCCTGTTACTTTTTCTTCAGTTTATCTATCAAAAGGTTTTGTAATATATTGATTTTCCAATTTCTCTTTGCCTTATACTTGAGTAGCTAAGTATTAATTTGGGATAGATATATAAATTAAAAGCAAAAAATAGATACAAAAATAGCAAAGGAAAATGTTTTTTACTTACAGATCATTTTCGTTAAAATTGGAGCAATAACAGTACGAAGTCGGCAATTAACTGGAGGCTGTAGGAGTTTAAGTAAAATTTATAGAGTTAAGCTTTTATAGATAGCGTTATCTAGTATTAATTTGACTAATTCCTTATAAATCTAATGCGAACCTCCATTTTCCACTTGAAATACACATTAAATTAATTCACAAAACTTGTTATATTACCGCGACATAAAAGAAACTCTATATTACTTTCATTATCTCACAAACATTCCACTAAGTAATCGTATTTCAATTTATAGAGTTTACGACACCTTCTTAAAATAAAATTTTGCAAAACAGGGGAGTCAAGAAACCAAAAAATAAATGTGATTAATGTAAGTCACACATAAGCATATAATTTGTTTTCCTTCTCCATAATATATGACTATAGTGAACCTGTCAAATGCAGACAGTTGAAATACTTTACAGAATCTATCCAGAAAATGATCAATGCTGCATCGGAATTGCCTAAAATGTCCAAACAGCGGTTTCTCTTCCCGGCATTTTACTGAAATTTAATATTAACATGCCCCACGACGTACAGAACAATTGAAATACAAAAATAATGAACAGAACTATCATTAAAATAATAATAAAACTACGATTTTTCATTATTGATAAGTAGTTAGACTATGACAATGACAGAATAACGGAAGCGCACTGAAAATAAAATGAAATACTAGTATATTATTCAATAACCATATAATGATGGCTATTATTCACGCGTTTATGTAGCGAGCCGCAGGCGAGTGACATAAACACCTAAGTGATATTAGCCATTAAATGAATTTATATTTTTTATCTTTTCTCCAATTTAGGGAGGGATTATAGACTTTCATATATAATTTTTTCGACTATTCTGTCCTATTTATTCTACTTCTCTTATTTTTGGAGGGGTAACATTCATTTCAGTGTCTGATTCGCTTTCCATATTATATATTCTAGTAATTCCAATTTAAATTCAGTATAATAATTAAAATTCTTGCAATCAGCTATACACTATTTAAAACGTCAGTTTCTTAGTTTTGACATAATCATATGCTCTATATACAACAGCTTGATTAACTATTATGTCTTCGTAGCGAAGAGGTCTGACTGCGTGAAATGAAGTATTATAGGATTAGGATTCGAATCCTGGTCGCGGTGATAATTTTTATTTATTATATTGTGACATTTGTATATAAATAACCGTCAATATAGGTCCTATTTATCCGTGTCATGAGGCCTATTCATTATCCAAACCTATTATTCACTGGTGAATAATGTATGCCATTATACTTGAAGAAGCACATAATATACAATGTAAACATTATCAAATAATCGTGGAAAAAAAATATATCTTTTTTACAAAGGGTAAATAATCACCATATCAAATGTTTAATAAGTTTAAGTTTAACAGCAGCTTGAGTATCATGTGGCACATTTTTGAATTCCGAAAAATATAAGATTTATGAAGATAGAATATAAGACAGAGTATTCCATTAAAAAATATAATATATTATTTTTTGTACCCCTAAGCTTTGGTACGCTAGTGGAATAAAAACCATCCTATAAACGTTGCGCAAGTGCAAGCAATGAGTTGGTGAAACTTTATCGCAATCGGATAAACGGTACGGCAACTCCTAAAATACGAATAAACAAACAAACATTTTTTTACAGGGTGTTTCCAAAGTATTCTGAAATATTATTGTGGGCGATTAGTCATTTAATTTTAAAACGAAAAGCTCCTATAAACACGTGTGATTAGTTTTGTCGTTAATGAGATACAGAGTGTTGACTTTTTTGTAATAAACGAGCTCTGAGGGGAAGAGAAATTTATTTCGACCATAATTCTTCCTTAGTGATGCTAATGGTTTCCAAAACTGATAAGAAAGTGCATGTTTATTCTCAGCGGCTTTTAGCATTTTGACAATTATTATTGTGTCACACCTGAAATCTAAAGCAAAAACAATCAAGAAATTTATCATTCTAATTTTTGTTTCTGTTCAGTTAATAACAATGCATGTGTTACCTAATGCTCAAATGACTGATGTTCATTTTTTCATATGGATTAGCCAATGGTAATGCCTTAGATGCCAGACGTATGTATGCCCTGCGTTATCCAAATGACCGATTACCATGTTTTGAAACATTTACAAAATTGCATCTTCATTTACAAGAAACTGAAACTTTTGCAAAATCAAGAAACATTATTGGACGACCTAGAACTGCGAGAATTCCACCACTCGGGGATCAAGCTCTTCAAATTATTGACGAACACCCAGAAACAAGTACCATAAAAATTTCTCGACAAGTGAATATTAGTCACAAAAGTTTTTGGAATCTTCTAAAAAAAAATTTATTGTATCCATATCAACTACAACGTTCAACACTGTCTACCTAATGACTATCCGCTCCGTATACAGTATTACCAATGAATTTAAAAAAATTGCAAACAATCACAATTTTTCTGCCATTGTTTTGTTTACAGATGAAGGCAACTTCTAAAGAAATGGCATTATGAATTTTCATAATAACCACACATGGCTGTTGTAAATTCACATGTCACAGCAGTAGTACGGTCCCACCACTTCGTTTCGGTCAATGTTTGGATTGGAATTATCGACAATTATTTATTAGAACCATTTTTTCTTCCTCAACGATTGAACGGTGATACATATCTTCATTTTCTAGAAAATAAACTTCCAGTTATTTTGGAAGATGTACCCACCTCTCATAATTAGAAGACGTATATGATTCATGCATGACGGTGGTCATCAAAAATTTGCAGTAATCGTAGGTACGGGAGTTTTCAAATAACCTTTTTCCAGACCGTTGGTTGGAACAAGGATCTCCTCACCCAAGGCCACCTGAACACAATCCTTTGGATTTTTGTGTGTGATAATATTTAAATTCACTCGTTTACACAACCTCGATCTTAAATTTACAAGATTTTCAAAATCGCATCATACGAGGCTGTAATGTTATTTGCAATACTCCTGGCCTTTTCGATCGTCTTCGGCACTCAATTACATGTCAGGCGGATGCTTGTATTTTAGTTGGAGGTGCACATTTTGAACATTTGCTCTGAAATGTACTACTTTTATATTTTATATCTATGTTTATCACAATGTTATTACTTCTATTATTGCCTATAACAAGAATGAGCAACAGACCAGTCAGGGATGTATTGGAAGCCCGAGTTAATACAAAAAGAAAGGGAGGAAGAGTTAAGATAGCTTAGAACCAAGAAGAGATATAAAATGAGAAGAAGCAAAAAAGATGGCAAAAAATAAAAGTACCAGTACCGGCACTTATGTCTGCTAACAGAACCGTTAAAGCAAAATGTGGCTTTATCACTGAATACAAAAAAATCTAAGACAGTGTTTTGCATCCTACACAGAAAAAAATGTTGTTCATAATGCCAATGAACTAGCATTTCATTCAGGTAACAAAATATTTTCGTTAGTGTATTGAAATATTACGTTTAGCTTAGCATTAACTAACAATAAAGTTCCTTGGCAGAATGAAATGGGCATCATGCAGACAACAAATAATTTTACAGTCCAAGAATCCATTTTTCCTACAGTCGCGCGCGAAAAATGACTAATTACTATATTCAAATGAAATCGTCGACAAATGCCGAGGATTGTTACTTTACGCTCTAGCGCAAAAAAGAAATCTTTTTCGCTCGCTTATTTCATCAAATTTGGTGGGATTAGCCATGACGACGAAAAACAATAAATGAACGTCAAGTTACCAGATAATACTATACTACCTATCTACTTTATCAACCATTTTGATCGGCTTTATCAATTTCTCACAACATTATAATAATTTTTATAACAATTTATATAAAACGGTGAGCGGTCGTCGAACCACCGACAGAAGCTTCTTATGCTCAATAGAATGACCATTTTTGACCATTTTTCGAAAATTTTGACCATTTTTGACAATTATTGACCAATTTTGACAGTTTTGACCATTATTGATCATTTTTGTTAATTTACTTGTATCATAAAAATTATAATAATTACTTTTCTGTGATTTTTCGATTAATGAAGGTTAATTTTCCAAATTTGTTTTTGAGATTAGGAATCATACATAAACTAATTTTTTTATGCCTTTGACTAAGTGATAAATGTGTTGGCAATCGCCGGTCGGTAAATGGAAATGGTCGATTTCGGTTTCTAGTGATGGTTAATGGAAATATGGTGCAGTCCAAATGTTATTGGGATGAAGATTGCGCCGTGGATAGTTTAAAATGTAAGTGCTACTTTTACTTTTCATATATTTCTTGTTCCTCTTGGATAACACTTTGTTTTGTACGAAAAAATTATGTCAATTTTTCACATCTAAAAGTTGTAAGAGAATACGTTGTAATGACACTCTTCTGCAATTGATTTTGGACAATCTTTAATACGAGTTTAAAAAAAATGTAATTGATACTCCACACTCGTGTGAAAAATAATTTTTGCACGAGTGACGCACAATATTTTTTCAACGGCCGCGCGATAATTTTACGAATTTACTTTGAATGATAATAAAAAATTGCGATAACATATAAATCAAATAAGATTCGTTAATATGTGTACCCGGATAGCTATTATAACAGGTCAGTATGTAAATTACGAATATTACAAAGTTTATTTATTTAGTCCTTCTGTGGTATGCAGAGCTATAGTTACTTTTCTATGTAGTCATAGAAAACGTTTACAATTGGAATGCTACCGAAACGTTGGAAATTAAAATATTAAAAAGTAATCAAGTTCCCATAAAAAACGCACCAAAAAATGTAGATTTATGTAAATCCGTTTTCGCACTAACGCCTGTTCCATACTTGGAACTCATTCTGTACATTCTAGCATAGTATATATGTTACCGGCAATCTGTATAATCCGGTATTCTATACAATACCTAGGCAATGTATTGTATAGAATACCTAAAACGTTTAGGTAATGTATGAAATATAATTTATTTTATACATTACCTAGGTATTCTATACAATACCGAATGCGCAGCAGGTAATGTGTGTAAAAGACGAAGTGAATTTACTTTTTGTCAGTTAGTGTACGGTGAGGGCAAGGAAAATCATTGAAGAAGCCATTTTTACAATACTGTATAGCTTCTTCAATGATTTTCCTTGCCCTTCTCGATAAAAACTACAACTAAAAAATCTCCTGGTGGTTAAAAACAATGAACAAAATAATACTTACCTTTTTTATAAAGATTATCTTTAATGGGTATCCTAATTGGTAATTTCAATAAAGTTTGAACAAACATAAGATGTTTTATTTGTCCTTCTTTTTCTCTCAACTTTACACATTACCGGTGGACAAGCAGGTACTCTATACAATCTCTAGGAATTGTATGCATTACCTAGGTGAAGTATGTAAGGGAGAATAATATTCATAATATTTCATACATTGCCTCGGCGCCCAAGGTATTCTATACATTGCCTAGGTATTGTATGGAATACCTGAATTAGATTGCCGGTAACATATATACTATGATTCTAGTGAACAAAAAATTTTTGCAAAAACTACTAGCAAAAATAAATAGTAATTTTAAAAATGTAATGGGCTAGAAAAACTAGATTTTATAAAATATAATATTATGTCGAAAAAAAATGATGCAAACTTTTAATTCGGCTTTTTTTTTAAATTATAATTATTATACTTTATTTCAAATTTAAAAGAAATTTGAAAAAATAAAATAAAAAAACTCACCAGTGCATACATAGGTTATAAGATAAGTTAACGTTTCCACAATTCATGAACAACGTTTCATTCTCACAGAGCCAGTCTCCTGCAATTTCTCCCATCTTTATTTGATTGGTCCGTAAGAACTGTCGATGCTCGATGGGTTTGAGGTCTGGCGACTGTACAGGCCACGATAGAAGTGTAATATCATCATTATCAAACCAATTTTGCACTGTTGCCGCAGTATGTGGCCTTGAATTATCCTGAATGTAACCCAAATCAGGACCTGCAGCATTGGGAAACGGAAGAACATCAGATTCTTAGATACGGTCAATATATTGATATTGATTCAAAAACGGGAACAGTTTGATGATGGAAAGTTATTCCATCCCACATCACAACTTGTAGACCACCATATGCACGAACACCGAGTCTCGCTTGTCGAACTGATCGTATCAGCATCAAATGAAGTTATTTTTCTCATGATCCCATAGATAACATTCAGTGAAGAAAATAAGGTTATGTTGCTTAAAACCCTAACAAATCAAATATTTCTTCATCCTCCTCTTTAATTCCGACTCAAGTCTATCTACTATCCCCTGCACATGCAGCATCGGTGAAGGGGGGAAAAAAAAACTCAGCTCACTTCGAAGTGAGGAAATAAAAAAGAACGCGCACATTACCGGTGTGAGTTAAGGCTAACAGATATCAGTCGAAAAGAACGGACTTAATATCCAGACAATAAGGTACATGGAAGTATAGTTCTTCTACTCTTAATGTAATGACCCATTTACTTTATTAAAGTTACCTGTAAATAATTGTCTTATTAGTAAAGCGTGATCTATAGACGTCAAAAAATAATAGTTCAATACTATTATAACGCTTTACAAAATTAGAAAAATAAATTTCCAAAGAACCGTTCACTAAGAAGCAACAACTACTTCTCGGGCTATATGCCCCGACAGACATTGAATTACACTTCAAAAGTAAACGGGGTTGGTATATCTGTTAAGATAGAACCAACCATTCTGGTTTGCGATTAGAAGGAATAACATCACTTGTAGACCGGTTTCGGCGTATTTGCGCCTCATCAGTACAAAGTAGATGCTATTCGTCCAGATATACCAACCCCGTTTACTTTAGAAGTGTAATTCAATGTCTGTCGGGGCATATAGCCCGAGAAGTAGTTGTTGCTTCTTAGTGAACGGTCTGTTCTTTGGAATTTTTTTTTCTAATTTTGTAAAGCGTTATAATAGTATTGAACTATTATTTTTTGAAGTCTGTAATGACCCATATTTTTAATCCCTTTGAAGACAAGTACCGCCCAATGGAGTGCATGTATATTTTTTATTAATTCGAATATTGTGAAATAATGTTTTTCATTCAAATTAATAGAGTAGATTAAAATTAACCTGCATACAAAACTCATAAAATTTGTAATATAATTTTCTGTAAATAATGCTCATTTAGTCAGACAATCTGAAAAAATGTACTGCCCAGCAAGAACCACGGGGAGGTATGAGCTATTCTTACCAGGAAAAAAAATTGAGTCGGGCATGTTATATTTTTAGCCGACAATAGCAACGCATTAGGTACAAAGCCATCTTTTAATAATAACGCGTTTTCCTCTCGAACACGGAGTAACTAAAAAACAGTTTTTTGTGTAGTCAACCCAACCATACTTGACAACATCATGCGTATCAAACCAAGTTTCGTCTAAATAAATTAAAGTTCTGTTTGAATCACAATCCGTTGAATAACATTTTTCGTAGCATTGTCAACCTTATTCAGTTTTTGATTTGGTCGATTTTTGCTCCGTAACAGAGCCTAGTACAATTACTTTATAAATCGGTGTAAACCCGATTTTCGTTAATTCGTGAATTCTAGCGATAACCGCATTATCAGAAATTTCAGAATTTTCTTTTTTCAAACACGCGTACATATTTAAAACAAAGCGTTGACACTAAACATGTAAATCTTTGTTTTGAAATTCGGCCCTATCATTTATTGCTAAGTCATTTGTCTGTGGCGACAAATTATTAGATTCCCGCGATACATCATCTTGAACTGTCGTTTCAAATGGTCTCCAAAATGCCATTCTAATCAATAACTAATAAATTATATTTGTAAAACTTACCCTAACGTCTACGAACAAATAAATATTATATTAATAACAATTCACTCACGCCACTTAATCAACTAACCTTTCTAAACCATACTATATATTATATTGATAATATTTCTCTACAACACAATTCATGCACACCCCTGGATGGTCTGGCCAGATGTTCCTTAAAATCATAATGTTTTTTATGACCCAGTTGGCCGAGCTAAAACTGTCCGGTTACTTCGTTAGATTATGCCAAATACTGGACTGGATGTATTAACTTTTCAATGCAAGGTTGCTACGTTGCCAGCTATTTATATAATTTTCTAAAATATAGTAACATATATAAAGTTGTTTTTAATTAATTATTCATTTTCCAGCAATTTTAAGCGACTTATTTCATTGCTTACTAATAAATTTATATTATGTATATTTTTTTAAATATTTCCAAACTAGCTTTCTAAGAACATCACGAACTAACAGTTTACTGAAGTAAAGAGAACATTTGTATAGTAAGCCTAACAATTCTAGAAAATATATCTGACAACATTGCTTTATTTTATTGTCGTTACACTGTCTCTAGTTATACTATAGTTGACAGCTTGTAGTTGGTGGTTGTTGCGTTTATAGAGGTAATTTTTGGAATTTATTAAAAAAAAACATATTTTTAAAAGAAATACACTTAAATAATTCTATTCTTAACGATAAAAATTAAAGCTACTTTCAAAGTAAAGTAATATTTATTTTATTTTCTTACAATTTTTTTCATTTAACAATCATTTTAAAAAAATTTCAACTTGAAGATCTGATTTAACAATCAACGTTCGCTGCAAAGTCGCATATCTCCCTTTTTTTATCCCACAAAGTACCAGCAGGACATGAAAATTCAATCGGCTCTCCTCCAGTACATTCGTAAAATTTGCTACAATCAGTTGGGTTTGGAACGAACGAACCTTCAGGTTCACCTTGACATACGGAAGCTGTAAATTGGATTCATAAATGAATTGAAATATACAATTTATGCGATTATCAGGTTTCACATGATGCAAGGTGTTTATTATAAACTTTTTAATAGTCCCTCGTATTTTCCCTTAATGAATACTTTCAGTTTTATTGCTATCTCTCATGTTATAAATGTTTAAAAGATAAGTTAAATTCTGTTTTCTTCTTTCTTTCTTTCTTGTGTTTGCTACATACATAAAATAGTTCAGCGTTTGAAGATTTTCACCTCCGAAAACCCCATGGATATGCGTGAACTTCAAAGAATGAGTAGAGAATAGCTCAAGAAACAAAATCAAACCCATCTTAATGTCCGCTAATATCCTGGTGGTGAGGTGAGGATGAGTTCATAGATTCAAAACAACCTCAGAATTCTCTAGAGGGACCATTCTGAACAAAAAAGTCCTATATATATTGTTTGAGTGAATGATCTTTCGATTCTCAGAATAGATTTTCATTCACATTTCATTAATAAACCAACCAACTGCCTACGAGAAACGTGAGCGGGTTGTCATGGCATTTTTAAAAACGAATGTGAGTTCTTGATGGCGCACAATGCGTGAATATTATGATGTAAAGTTAGAGCGATTCATAGCAAAACAGCAAATTTATTGACATTGACGTTAGATAATTAACGTCGGCTATTCAGTAAAATGTGCTTTTTATATCTTAAATTAAAAGTAATGTACACCGACGACCAAATCACAAAATAGTTATGTTGAAAAGCCACCTATGTCACCAGATCTGACACCGCTCGATTTCGTCCCATCGGGTCACTTGAAATCCGTTGTATTCAAAACCCAACCAGACTCTATTGAACAACTGCAACAAAGAATTGTACAGGAATGAAGGGTTATTCACCCGAGACTCTTCAAAAGGTCCGAGAACAGTTTGAATGTCGACTGTACTTGTGTTTAGAAAACAATGGAACCCATTTTGAACAATTCATAAAGTAATTATAAATGTAAAAGTTGCATTAATTCAATTTAGAAATTAAATACATTCCACACATTCGTGAGGTCTAGTACTTCACTTTAAAAAAAATTATGAAATTTATCTAAGAATTACATAAGGAACTCAAAAATGGCAAAAGAAATAGGGGTTGCCATTTAAAATTTCAGGAGTAGGTGCCCTGGGGGTCAGGGGGCTGAAAGTAATACGTCAACAAATGCCTCAACAGTTGTCCCCCTTGATATGTAAATTGACGTGTTTCGCCAAATTTTGATACTGTCATTAGTTTAGGCAATATTAAATGCCGTTCGTTTTCAAATTGACACCCTGTATAATCCAATCCAATCGCCCACCTGGTACCTACTCACCTGTGGTTGTAGCAGTTACGCTAGTAGTTGTCTCATTTGTATCACCAGTAGAATCAGTACTAGTAGCAGAAGTACTACTTATAGTTGTGACATTTCCACGACCTTTAACAAAAATATTATTACCTATTAAAGAAAAGTAACATTAACTTTATACATACTGCAGTCTACATTTTCTGCGTAATCGCAATAATTTTTATCTGTATTCCAGTATAATCCAGCTGGACAATCCATGACATATCTTTTTCCATGGTCGCATTCGTAAAATTTGGAACAATTTCCTGGATAATAATCATAAGTCAGATAATCTAAGTAAGGGCAGGTCGGATCAACCGTGTAATCTGTAATTAAATTGTCGAATTAATATAATGGGAATATTTTAATTTTTTCAGAAGTTACGACATTTTGAAATGATATGATGACAGGTCTTCGATTGGATTGGATTATTTATATAAAACAGCGTTTTAGGACTCCATTTTATTCGATCTCTTGCAATCTTATTCCAGTCCTCTATTCCTATCTGTTTCAAGTCTTCTTTAACAGCAACCATCCATTTCTTCCTAGGTCGTCCCTTTTTTTACCTCCATCACCCCCAAGAAGAATCTTCTTCACACACCTTTCGTCATCCATCCTACTCAAATGGCCTAACCATCGAAGTAGTTGTGGTTGAATTTTACTTATTAATGTCTTGTCTTGTATTCCTTTGTTTGTTCTTCTTCTCCACTGTCCCGCAGCCTTAATTCCTCCGTAAATGTTTCTTAAAATCTCTCGTTCCCACCTATTCAGTTTACTTTTATTCTTTTTATTTGATATCCCACCTTTTTCCGTATAACAGGGAAGGTAGTATGATTGTTTTGTATAGTCTGATCTTTGTTAATAATCTTGATTTTATCATATTTTCTAGGGCTCCCAAGGCTCTGCCGGCTTTCATTATCCTTTTGTCTATTTCCATATCTTCATCTGTCATCTGTCACCTGTCACTGCTACTCTCAGATATTCAAAATGACTTTTTGAAACGAATACTTTTTACCATTGCTTGTTATATCTATTTTCGTGTTTTTGCCGGCATCCATTTCTAAATATTTAGTTTTTTCTTCATTTATATAAAGGCCATACTATTTCGAATTATTTTCCAGATTTCTGAAGATTAGCTTTATTTCTTTTTATGTTCTTGTCATAATTGCGATTTCGTCTGCATAGTCTATCACTTGGTGTTTTTTATAATATATTATTGCTTTTGGATCTATTAAGCTGTCTCTTATTAAACTTTCTAGCACCAGATTGAATAGAACTGTCGAGAGTGTATCCCCTTGTCTTAAGCTTCTATTCACATCAAAAGGCCTGGGCACAGTGCTTTCCACCAAAACTTTGTTCGAAGATTCAGTTAGTGTCATTTTTACCATTCTTACAAGTTTTATACAAACAGTCCCAGTCTGCTCATTGCTATGTACATGTTTTGTCTGTCAATTGAGATACGTCTGTTTGTAGTCTATGAACAATATATGCAATGGAAGATTTTGTTTATAACTGTTTTTCATTAAGAATTTTATAGTAAATATTTGATCTATAGTTGAACGACCTTTGCGGAATCCTCCTTGATATTCTCCTATGGTTTCGTTTGGATATGTTTTTAATCTGTTTCTTATTACGTGAGCTAGTATTCTATACATCACTTCCAGAAGTGCAATAGTTGTCGCAAACACTGGTATCTCCTTTTTTATATATTGTGGTATTTTTTCTTCATTCCAAATTTTTTGGATTGGTTTTCCTATTCTATTTTTTAGTAGGTCGCCTCTTTCTTTTAAAATTTCTGCCATAATGCCACTTCCTCCAGGACTTTTGTTATTTTTCATATTAGCTATGATCTCCTATTTCTTGGTCTTGTGGTTCTCCAATTAGGATTTCATTTGTGCACCTTGGTGTTTCCGCATTTTCCTCTTCATCATTTCCTATCTCTCTTCCCACCTTTAGTTTTTCCTCGAAATATTCAACCCATCTATCCAGTTTTCCTTCTATGCTTCCTATCAAATTTCCTTCTTTATCTTTGTAATACTGGCTTACTGTTGTCTTCATTTTTTTACTTTTCTTAACTTGGTAGAGATTTCTAATGTTGTTATAAATCTGACTTTCTATATTTTGCAGTTTTGATTCCCAATGGGCCCTCTTCTTTTTCCTTAGGAATCGTTTTGTTTTTCTATTCACTTTCTTGTATTCAAACCAATCTTTCTCATGCATTTTTGTTGTAGCCAAATATTCACTCACTGCCTCTGTTATTGATTTTTCCATTTGTCGCCATTCTTTATCGATTCTTCTTTGCAGTTTTATAATTTCAGTAAATATTTCCTTATTTCATTTTTTTCCGAAATATTGCTTATAAAAAGAAACAGAAAAAAATGGAATTGTATTTGCAATTGAAAAAGCTTTCAAATAAAAAATTAATCAACCTACCCTTCCATTTAAAAAAAAAGTTGGGGTTGTCTGCAACCCCCCAGATAATTAAAAAGATAAACAAATCTCTTTGAAATATGCCCCATTGAAAATAAAAAAAATTTTCAGGATAAACCTTTATTTATCAAGATACAGAATCTGTTCCAGTTAGACTTTCCACTCTGTATAAATCCTTCCTGTGAAAAGCCGTACTCACTATTTTCATATCGTGTTCTACAGCAAATTCTATAAATATTTTACCATTTTCATTAGAATCTTCGTGTTTACTTTTGCCCATCGTAACTTTCCTATGCATTTCTTCATTGCCGATTTTTGCGTTGCAATTTCCTATAATTAATTGGATATTATATCTAGGTATTTTCTTCAATACTTCTGATGAAAATCCTCTTTTGCTTCTAGTCTCTTCTTCACTTGGGGCATGTGTATGTTCACCACTGATATTTTTTGGTATTTTCCTTATATTCGAGTCCAGCTTATTCTATCTGATATCACAATTTTAAATGAAACCAACCTTTTCTCTTTCTCTTTCATTTTTTGTCATGTCATTGCTTATAAATATTTTATCTTGGAGAGCTTTCAATTTTTATTTGTTTTTCATTATCTTGTAAATTATTCAGTTCAATCAAGCACAGTTTTTCTCCTAGCTTTGGCACATTTTTAATTTCGTCTTCAAGAAACTTCCTAAGGTTAAAACTGGTTCAGTAACAGATACTTGGAGGATAACAAAGGGTTTGGAAAATCCGTATGGACAAACCATGTGCAAGGTGCATGTCCCCAGCTTTCCACCTTCGAATATAAGAATTATATTATTGATGAAATTTAATTTGTCTAAATCTTCATTTTTATTTTGAACTAACGTTCAAATTAAAATTAGTGACGCGTTTCGCTACACAGTAGCTTTTTCAAACTAGTGAAGATACAATGAAAAACTTTTAATTTATATAGTGCCTTAATACGGAATTCTAAGATATTGACAAAAGTATTATAATATTTAAATGGGGATAGACAAATTAAATTGTTTTATTTCATCATTAGTATGGATCTTCATCAAATAAAAGCCTCATCTATTCAATTATATTATTATTGAATCTTTGTACTTGATTTGTACTGATTTGTGCCGCTTAAAAATAGTTTGTATTTGTAACACTAAAAATCTATACGTGTTTCAAAAAGTGGTACCAAACACATATCCGCACCTCCAGTTCCAGATTTTTGAAAACTTATCATATGATACGTTTGTACTGTGTTTGTAAACATGACCGCATTCAACTTGCAGATTTTTGAAAACCTATCATACGATTCAATAGGACTTCGTTTGTACTTATTTGTACCGCAAAAATTATCGTTTATACTCAAAGCGACACAATCATTATATTATTATCATTTAGGTCATAGAACACCTTGAACAAGAAAACATTTACATCCTGCCCGGTGCTAAAGAAGTAAGAAATTTTAATTCAATCCATGATTTAGCTGAGACATCTGCTTTGACAACCATGCCTCTATCTTCAGTAAAGGATATAATAAAAAAAACCTATAGTTCACAGAAAAAGGCGAGGGGATTCTGGTACGTTTAGAACTGTTGATGGTTTCCCTAAAAAAAACTGACCAATGACGGAACAGATATTTCTTGTAGCATTTCAGATCTAAAAAGAATATTAGTTAAAATTGGTTTTAAATATCAAACCTTCATTATAGGGCTAATCATAATGTAGCCTCAACGTATGTGGGAATGATGTCTTACTCATTTAATGGCTAATAAACAATATAGAGAACAGCATCGACCAATTGCTACCTTGACGAAACATGGTTCGATATACACGATACTGCAAGAAAAGGATGGAATTAATTCCAACAAAATGCCAAACAAACGCTCCTTCAAATAAAGGCAAAAGGGAATGGCTCTGTTCCGAACTGTTTGTTGCTTTCAGCTAACAACATAGCAGATTCTTCTTTAGATTATCACCTCCAACTATTTGAAGATTGGTTTGAACATCGACTTTATGGCAGTAGAAGCCAACGAGATATTGTGAACTAAGAAGGACATGCAAACGAAGTACAAATGAATCCTATGATCTGTTTTCAAAAATATACAAGTGTGGTGCGGCCTTCTTGTTAGCTCCCCCAATTTTGAAACTTGCTAAAACTTACACATTGGGTACTTAATTTTTGCGGTACATATAAGTACAAACTAATCTGCGAGTGAGGATGCGGCCATGTCTTTGGCACCTCCATTTTGAAGCACGTTTAGCTTTATTTTTTAGCAGTACAAGTCTAGTACAAAAAATAACAATCCTATTAATTCGTATATTCGGAGAGGGGGACATGCACCTCCATTTACAAACAAAGCATGTCTACTATGTGTTTTTCTAAATGTAATTCACTTTTTTTACTTACCCCTTGTAGTAGTGGTATTTGAGCGACCTATAACAAATATTTCAATTATAATATTTGTGGCGAAATTGCATTGCACAGTTGTATTAAAAAGAGAATAAGCAGCCATTGGGGACTACCGATAGAAGTGAAAACGCAAATAAATTAAATCTTTTATCGTACGCCTATGGTAAATGGAAACTTTCACAAATAAATTGATCCCTTATAACAATTTAATCGTACGCCCATGGTAGATGAAGATTTTCACGACTAAATTAAACTCTCTTCAAAAACTAAATCGTTCGCCCATGATACGCCATCAGGGTTAGGCGGTGGCGTCACCAACCCATAAGGTTTGCCTCTACCAAAAATTATACAAGGCGGCTTAATAAGTTGTCACTTCAATAAATCGCAATTTAAATAATACTAGTTGTCGATTTTATTCGTTAGTGTCAGATAGGCACCAGAATTTAAAAAAATATAAAATATGTTGTGGTTTAAATTCCCAAAATAATTAACAAAACGAATAATGAATACACCACAAGGAACATACGGAAGATATAAACACAAATTGAACTTTCAACAAGTTAATTTTTAATTTCATTGATCCCATTTGGAAGCAAGACTAGATTATTTTCCCTGTATTAGCTGAGCAAATTATCCTCAGGGACCTTCCCAATTGAAAAAAAAAATCCCTAATCTAACTAACTACACTTACTACTTCTGCGAGTGATGACACAGCACTAAAGAAATCTTTAGTTCTGTTGGTAACGGTGACAGGTGAACGTTATCAAATGACATAGATTGTCAAAAACGGTAATCATTAGCCGAGAGCTTAATTTTGGAACGCTATTCTTGATATCCTTCGCCATTGTACGAATGAGCATGGTTACGAATGGTCAATTTGCGAACACTTTCTGAAAATGGTATTCTTGACCTCTCTTCGTAGAGTGTGCGATCATTTTCGTTCGCGTGGTGAAATGAATTTGACAACATCGCAATTTCTAGATTATTTAGTAGATCTGTGTCATCAAGTTTCCAGTTTCCACCAAGTTTCCACTATTTTTGAATGATGAATCCATCTCAGATGAATGCGCTCATTAAAAACCTGCACAACTCTTTAGATATTCTAAAAGTTTGCACAAATCAATATTAACTCAAAATTTCAAAAGGGTCAATAGGATTGAAACGATTATATTGATTGATCCCATCCAAGATTTTCTAAATTTGCAATAAATGGCAAATCATCCATTTCGTAAAAAAATTGATAACAGTGATTTTTATTAGATATCTAAATATCACCTTTAAATTTTGTAAAACGCATACGCAAGGCGTTTGCGATCAACAAATACCACTCGTTGTAAAACACGCATGATCGATGGTCTTGCGTATGGTCAAGAATGCCAAATGCAAATGACATTCGCAAAATTATGAGATGCGCACGAACAGACAGGTACGATCGGTCAAGAAGATTGTTTTAATATTTCTTAATATTTTATAAGGATTGAATTTATAGTTCCTTTAGGTTTCCTTAGACCTTAAGGCGCCCTTGAACTAAAATCGTGTTTTATAATCGATTGAAGAAGCTTCAAGGATCCATTGATTCCAAGGTAGGTCCTAAGCTACCTTGAGGCTTCCTTTGCTGATTCTTAGGTTAGTTTTTCCGTTTAACATAAAAGATTTTGAGAATTTTTGGAATATTATCATTTCATCCATATTTGTACCTCAAATAAATCTATAATAGCGAACCTTTTAAAAAAAGATACAATGCGGTATATTGTAGAAGATGGACTTGGAAAAAAATGAATAACAGGGGCTTACGTTCGTTTTTAATTTTACCAGTTTGGTATTTTATGGTTTTAGAAAATCTTGCACAACTCCCACTACAATTTTATTATTATTTGCGAGTGAAATAGATAAATTTGAATAATATATCAAAATCAAATATGAATTACAAGTATTTCTGTAAAAAAATTATTTACACAGTTGCTATGTAATCTTTCTTTAAAGTATTCGCTGAATTGGGAGCAGCTATAAAACGAAGAAGCTGAGGTGTCCTTAATGCATTCTTCAGTAAGGCAGCCTTGGGGACGCATTTCAAGAAACAACTATTAATTTGTTACTATTTGAACCTTTTAAATCTCACTAAAATGACGAACCATTTTTATTTTTGATTATTATACGCCAGAAACAAAATTTATCAAATCAAACGAAGTAAACATTCAATTTGAAAAATAGATCCGACATTTATGAGCTGCAGCTTTGAAGATCAACACATTTAATAACCTCAAATAATTCTAGCCGATTTCACGCAAATAGAATGACGTTGAAGTCTCCTAATACTTTCTGGAGTAAATTGTGTTGTGATCAGCTTGCGAGAGAGAGAGCACTGTTTCTTCTTTATTTAGGAACAGATTTTTTAAATCTATTTTTATTATGTTATTGGGCATAATAGAGCAAGACCCCGTGAACCCCAGACCTTCGTTATTTTATGAAAGCTGAAAGTTTTTCAGCGCATGCTTCCAACACAGGTAAGAACGAGGGATCATTATGAAATTTGGGTTACCGTGGCTTTGGTAGGTGAACGGTACTAAAGGTTTGTAAAATACCGATCTAAATTCATCAATTAATAAAGTGTGATTTTTTGGTATTACCTTCAGAATATTATTAAAAATTACGTAATTAATTGCCAGACACTTAACATCGTGGCAACCCCTTGCCAGACACCCTCATTGTTCAAGAAATTATAATTCTACCTACGTTACAGTATAAAACCTGATTTTTATATATAATACTTGGGTAATAATTAGATGATGTTTCCTCATTAGCCAGACATTTTTGATAGTTCCAACCCCTTGCCAGACAAGCATGTAGGGTAGCTGTAGGAGCTAGCGCGAGGCAGTATATATATATATATATATGGGTGGGTGCGAGTTGTTTCTACTGTGCATGTATTGTTTAGTACTTAGTTTACATCAAAGGAAATAATCTTACATGCTATCTTCAAGTATTATTAATTTAATATTCTTTATTAATTAACAACATAAAATATTTCGTATATTTATAGACTATAAAGTATATTCAATATTATTAGTGTATGATACAGTTTATCAACCCGAGAATCGAGAATAATGGTTGGGTTCTCGAAAATAATCAGTACCATTTTAAATGGTTCGAAGGTGATCAGTTGCCAAATTTCGTCAGAGTTTCACTGAAAACTGTCTCAGGTGAATACTACTTCAAACCATTATACATTATCCCAATCCCATTAACTTCTTCACATTTTTACAGAAACTGACGAAGAAGAAGACCATGATATCGAATGAAGCAAAAGTGACGAAGAAAATGATAACATTGATCAAAATGATGATAATGAATAAAATATGATTGCCTTTTATACACTATAATACCTAATAATATGTAATGTCATCAATCCATTTTTTATACTTTTTATAATAACTTGTAATGTCATTAATATATTTTTAATGAAATGTTTGAGTATTATTTTATTTGCTTTTTTTTATAATTTTATAATTTTTAACAATTTAAGGTAGTTGTAGCATCGAATGTCGTTTATTAAGATGCTTTTAAAATTTACACAGATTATTAGTTATATAAATCTGTGCCAAAAAGTTTATTTGCATAAGTCATTCTAATCACGAATCTCTTCTTAGATTTACATGCTGGTCTGGTAAGGGGTTGGAACTATTAAAATTGTCCGGCTAACGAGGAAACATCATCTAATTATTACTCAAGTATTATATAAAAATCAGCTTTCATACTATAACGTAAGTAGAATTATAATTCCATGAACATTAAGGGTGTCTGGCAAGAGGTTGCCACGATGTTAAGTGTCTGGCAATTAATTACGTGATTTTTAATAATATTCCGAAGGTAATACCAAAAAATCACAATTTATTGATGAATTTAGATCGGTATTTTAGAGACCTTTAGTACTGTTCACCTGTCACGGTAACCCAAACTTCATAATGGTCCGTCGTTCTTACCTGTGTTGGGAGCATGCGCTGACAAACTTTCAGCTTTTATTCACGGGCTCTTAGACTATAAGATTTCCTACAATTTTTTGTGCGAGAAAACCTAAAAGAGATATCAGCGTGAAAGACTCCAATTTCGAGTTCTCTACACTCTGTTTGCAAGCTGCGTCGCAAGCTCCAGCAGAATTAATTCGAGAATTTAAGAAAATTATTGAGGGTTGATATGTTTTCGATTGAGGACATAATATACCTAATATAAAATACGATAAGGAGTTTATACATACTGCAGTCTACATTTTCTGGATAATCGCAATAATCGTATCTGGTATTCCAGTATAATCCGTCTGGACAATCCATGAGATACTTTTTTCCATGATCACATTCGTAAAATTTCGTACAGTCTTCTGGATAATAATCATAAGTCAGATAATCTAAGTAAGGGCAGGTCGGATCCATAGTGTAATCTGAAATTAAATTAAGTTAATATAATGATGACATTGTAATTTTTTCAGATGTAACGACTGTTTCAAAAATATTCTAAAACATTTTCGATGGGACCTCAGTAAAGCAAATTGTTAATCTGAAGGTTATACTAGATATTATATATGCAAGGTTATACATTCCTTCCGGAATAGTAATATTTGGCTCTTTTGTTTGTTTGGAGAGTCAATCCACATTAATTCCCTGCTTGCGATTAAAGTTGTCATGTCACTTTGGTATTTCCACAATTTTCCTCCATTCCTTCCTATCTTGGGACTTTTTCCTCCAGTCTTTAATTTCCATTCCTTCTAAGTCTCTCTATATTTGGTCCATTCATCTAGCTTTTGGTGTACCTTCTGGTCTGTTTGTAACTGGTGTCCACTCTGTTATTTCTTTACAATACTACCTTCTTTCGTCCTATTGATATGTCCAAGCGATCTTATTCTGGATGCTTTTATTATTCTTCCTATGTTCTCAGTTTCTAGAATTTCTTCTATTTCCAAATGTGTCAGTGTTTCATATTGTTCCTCATTTAATTTCTTTGGTCCATAATTTCTCCTAATAATTTTTCTTTCGAATATTTTAAACTTTTCTCCATATCTGCTTCGGCTGATTGTTTTGTTTTGCACTAGTGGTTTGTATTTATAGTATGCTCAATATACTACTAGTACACGTTGTGTAATTTCATCTTTTTTGTTATTACAATTATTAATGTTTTTGTCGAGATATTCAAAGTTTTTAACTACTTCAAATTCATATTTCCCAACTTTTATCGATTGAGTGTCTTTGTCGTCCCTGCCTCTTCGTACTTCAATGTATTTTGTTTTTCCCTATTAATTCCTTGTCCCCTTTTTCTTACAATCATTTGCAAAGTTTCTAGTAAACTTTTCTGGTCTCTTACAATTATGGCTACATCATCTGCATATGCCACTATTTGTGCCTATTTATTGATAAACGTTCCAGATAAAATTATATTTATTTATTATTCCGTCCATTAATACATTGAAAATTGCTGTTGAAAGCCCATCTCCTTGCCTAACTCCTTAGTTAATTTGTAACTCTTTCGATATAACTTCATTCGCTAGAGCCGCTGCTTTAGAATTTAGCATCGTCATTTCCACTAACCTTATAATTTTCTTGGGTACTTGCATTTTGAATAAATCTGCTTTAATTTCTTTTCGAACTAGGCTATCAAATTTGCTTAAAGTCAATAAATACTATAATATGCATCTTGATATCCGGTTCATAATTTTTCTAATGTTGATCTGGATTGCATCGATAGGTGTTCTCCCCTGTCGAAATCCAAATTCTTACTCCCCTCTACTAGTTTCAATATGTTTTTTTAGTTTCTCCAGTATTAAATTTATAAAAGGATCTTATATGCAGTGTTCAATAATATAATTCCTCTATAGTTCGAGCATATCCTTGGATCACCCTTCTTTAAAATTGGTACTAAGACCCCCCATTCCATTCCCGCGTCATGATTTCGGTTTCCCATATCTGTACTATAAGTTTATGTATCGCCAACTCCATTTCATACCCTCCTTGCTATAACATTTCATTATCGATGCCATCTGGACCCGCTGCTTTATCATGTTTCAGGATACTTATTGTTTTCATAACTTCGTTTTCTGACGGTGCTGTTTGTTCTTCTCTATGTTGCTTCCTCATTTTCTTCACTTATCTTCTCTGATCTTGTTAGTGTATTTATGAAATAATCCTCCCATTCTTTTTTGTCTATATTTACCATGTTGGGTTTTCTGTTCTGCTTCCTAATGTTTTGATATAGTTTCGAATTATTTTTGTTTTCACTCTATGTTTTCCATTATTTGCTCAACCCATTTATTTTTTCGTATTTTTGATGAGCACATTTGATTCCTTTCTTATTTCTTTGTATTTCGTAGCCTAGCTCTCTGGCTGTTCTTGTCCAATTGAGCCTGGCTGTTTTCTTTTTAACGATTCGCATTCTTTGCCCCACCACTCATTTTTGTTTATTCTATTTTCGCTTCCATATACATTCTCTGCTGCGTTTTTAATTCGCTTCCACTTGCTATAAATTTTTGTTCCCTCTTCGATTTTAGTTAATTGTTCTTCTATCTTTTTCCGATATCTTACTCGTTTTTCCCTTATGCTTTTTGTATTCCATTTTCGTCTTTTTTTTTCATTTGCTCTGTTTTTCCTACCTTTAGTTTTGCTATTAATTACCAGTATGTGGTCGGAATCTATATTTGCTCTTCTATTTGACCTTACATCATGAATAAGTTTATCTCTCTTTTTTGATACGGCAATATGATCGTTTTGGTTCCTGTTATTCTTCTATGCATCATCCATCTGATAAAACTGGATATTGGAAGATATTAATAGGTTCGGAAAGATCGTATGGACAAAACCAATTACGATCCAAAATCAAAGATATGTGTTTTGAATAATCACATTTTTACTCACTTTGGTCTCCACTTGGAGTAGTTGTATTTGAGCGATCTAAAACAAGATAATATTCATTAAATTTTTTATTATTTCAATAACTATATATAAAAGAAGCGTCACTAAAACTACTGAACTGCATATCGTTTGGTTAAGCATTTGCAATTAATTTTGGATAAACTTTAATAGCCATGATATTTTTCAACTTCTATTCAGTAATAATTTTTTTAAACCGAGTCTACGAGGATGTATGAAACTTCCAGGCATGTAATTTCATACTTGTAATTACTTAATAAACCTAGTAATAAAAGGCAAACATGGAATAGTACATATATTTCTTATACAAAGTACCAACAATTAAAATAGTTTTATGAAAAAATGTTACATTTTGGAGGGCAGAGTATATTCCAAAAAGAGAAGTGTTATTTGAGAAAACTCCAAAAGGCTTATCATATCATGATGATATGATGAAGAGGCTGTTGGATGACAATGGGGAGTACTTCTGGGAACTATTCAACTTGGTGCTGAGGGAGGAAGAGTTCCCGGAAGGATGGAAGGTGGCCAGGGTGATACTGATGAAGAAGGCGTGTAGAGAGGGGAAGCGGGCTGGTGACTACAGACCTATCATCCTGGTGTGTGGTATGGTTAAATTGATGGAGGGGATAATAAAGGATATGATTGAGGAGGAAGTTGGTAGGAATGGGGGTTTTAGGGTAAACCAGCACGGGTTTACGAAGGGGAAATCTTGCATCTCGGCTCTGGGCAGGGTGTAAAGAGCTAGGGAGGGCAGCTGGAAGAACAAGAAATTGGCACTACTAGTGTTCTTCGATGTCGGGAACGCGTTCAACAGTGTCAGCAAACGGGCAGTGATGAGCGAATTGCTGATGCTTGGAGTGGGGCAGGGGTTGGTTAACCTGGTGGAGGACTACCTGCCGGGGCGTTTGATTGTAGACTCCAGAGGGAGGAGGTAAGAGACGGAGGTTGGAGTGCCCCAGGGCTCGGATCTTGGACTGACGCCCTGGAAGTGTGTGTTTGATGAGGTTTGTGGGATAGTATGTGAAGAGGGATGTGAGATTACGGTGTGTGCGGACGATGTGTGTCTGGATAAGGTGTAGGAAGATTGTGGAGAAGATGAAGCGGTGCGAACTGGAAGTGGCGGAAGATAAGACGGTGGGGTTGCTAATGAAGGGACGGAGCAAGACGAGGAAAGTGGGGGTGATGGTGAAGGGAAGGAGAATTCGTATGGAGGAATCTCTGAAATACCTTCAAAACTCACATGTTAAAGGCGGCAGAGAAGAGGAAAAGAGGGCAGCATGGCTGGGGAGATTGGAATGTAATGTGAAAGGGCCGGGAGAGTGGATGAGGAGGGAAATTGGTAGGACGGTAGAGCAGAGTATGCTGTATGGTGCGGAGGTGTGGGATGAAAGAGCGGGGGTGAATGCGAGGGCTAGGCCACTCCTGCGAGTGCAGAGAGGGATACTGCTGAGGTTGGTGCAGAGGTACAGGACAGTGGGTGGATTGGCAGCAGCGGTGCTGGCAAGGTCCTACCCATTGGACATGATGGCTAGAGCTAGGAACAAACGCTGGAGGGGTGCGACCAGAGAGGAAGTACAGGAATGAATGGAGGAGGAAATAGAGAGAAGGTGGGAGGAGTATAAGGGCGCGCTAAAAGGAGCGATTGGGAATAGGAGAGATTGGATGGACCGGAAATTCGGGGAGGTGAACTACTTCTTGATCCAGGTGTTCACTGCACAAGATTGGGAAAATAGAGACTGGAGTGTGCGAGAGGTGTGAAGTGGATGATGATGTGGAGCATGTGTTTAGATGCTGGAGGAACGAGAAAGCGCTGAAGAAGTTGGAGAGGAAACTAGGGGATGTGGTGTACTGGGAGAACATGGTGGAGATAATGGTTGAGGGGGGAGGAGGAATGGATGGAGGTGAGCGGAGTAGTAGAGAGCATGGTTAGGGGGAGAGAAGGACTCGATATGGAATGAGATGTAGGAGTGATAGTAGGGAGAAGACGACGGTGTGAGCGGAGAGTGTGCGAGGGACCTCCGCCCCGCCCGTCTCAAAGTATGCTAGGGTAGTGATTCCGAGGCGGGGGTAACGGCGAGTTTGAGGTGGATTTAGTTGGTAGGCATCCTCTTGGGGATGAGTCCAACACTATTTGGGTCCTGGACACATTCGAACATGAGTTTCCCATCTCGAACCGAAAAAAAAACAGGCTTATCAATAGCCCAAAAAATATCCATAGAAAGCTGTTGGTACAAGAATTTTAATATTAGACCAAAATTGATTGATCTTAAACAAGCATAAAACAGCTCCACAATAATTAGATTGCGGATGATGTTAAAATTCCTCCCTCAAGAGCTTTCTAGGAAGATTTTTTGGTCCATTAAGCCTGTTGAGATTTTTATATATAAGACCTTTTGTTAGAATAAAACCTTTTGTTGGAATAGGACCTTTTGCTAGAATGAGACCTTTTGTTAGAATAAGACTTTTTGCTAGAATATACTTACAGGGTGTTTCTAAATTCATGCGACAAAATTAAGGTTGTGATTGCCTGTATAAAATTATGATGGGACTTTCCTATTATATAATTTCCTCAACCGTAGAGTTTCAGGTCAAAAAGGCAAACCAGGGCTGAGCAATGAAATTTGAAAATGATATAATTGGGGTATTGGGGGCTGTCATAAAGTACCTGTGATTGGAGGAGTTAAGAGGTAAGAAGATTCATGAAGATGTTCTCAATAGCCTTGGCGATCAATGTCCTTCATATGCGGTTGTGGAAAATTGTATTGCACATTTTAAAAGTGGTAAGTTTTCCATGGAAGATGAACACCGAGTTGGAAGGCAAGTTTCTGTGTCCACCTCCGTAAATATCGATGCAGTTCATGACATGATTTTATCAGACCGTCAAATTGGGCTTGTCGAGGCACTCAATATTTCACATGAACGCGCCCATCATATCTATTGTTTACGTCGATTTAGACATGAGAAAAATTTGTGCGAAGTGGATCCCCAAATGTCTTAATGTTGGCCAGAAGCTTGCAAGGGTAGGAGCATCGCGTTCGATCTATACTCAGTTTGAAGAAGACTTCTTGAGCCGTGTTTTTACTATGGTTGAAATGTGGGCACATTTCTACGACCTCAGCATACAGCTGCAACCGATAGAATCGCGACACTATGATTGTAGTAGTAGCAAATCTCGTGTTCATAAATCCAATGGAATAGTATTTGCTTCAGTTTTTCGGGATTGCCAAGAAGTAATCGTGATTGATTTTCTAGATAAGGGTAGAACAATAGCTGGGAATTATGGAGAGAAGACACAGAAAATTAGCCAAAGGTATTTAGTCTTTGCACGGCAATGCCCATACACACAAGTCGCATGTTGCCATGCAAACAATTCCTCCTTATTTACCAGATCTAGCTCTGTCCGACTATCTTAACTGACAAAGTTTAAAGGTAAGTGTCCACTCGGGCTGGATCGCATCGCAAAAATTGAACAATTGCGTTCACTAGCGGATTGCATCCATCGCAATATTCGAAGATTGTTCCTTCTTTAGGAGTCTTAATACTGCGAGAGAGATAGTTCCGACGAAGAACTTTTTTCATTTTAAATATTAGATAGAGAAGAAGGGAGAATTCAGGAGAAGAAACGACTACTGCCATATATTTTATCTTCGTTGCTCATCGTAGAGTTCCTGGTATTGTAACACTAATGTAATTAATGATTCTTCAATCAATCAGGATATAATACTAATACAATACTTAATATACAAATTCCGCCACTATTCAATCGTTACCATGCAAGCATTGCGTTTTCTGGAAGCGGACGGGTCGAGACTCGTCGCAGTGATAGCATGAAACTGCCTAGCGTCCAATCTAACAGCCTGTTCCGTCGCGATCCGTGCAAATCCTCAACCAGTGGATGTAGTGACATTTGAATCTATGGTAGGCGGATTTTTGCCCTGTCGGATCCGCCTCGTGGACACATATCTCAAGAGGTCGTAAATTATCTTCCAACGAAGAGGTGATAGGAGCTGTGCATGTCTGGTTTGCAGAGCGCAGAGCAAGATAAAATTAGTTAAATATAAAATGCGATAATGAGTTTATACATACTGCAGTCTACATTTTCTGCGTAATCGCAATAATTGTATCTGGTATTCCAGTATAATCCATCGGGACAATCCATAAGATATTTTTTGCCATGGTCGCATTCGTAAAATTTCGAACAGTCATTTGGATAATAAGAGTAAGTCAGATGATCTAAGTAAGGGCAAGTCGGGTCAGCAGTGTAATCTGAAAGTAAGCTATATACACTGTGTTCATTTGAAAAGGACCCACCCTTAATATTTCAAAAATGGGACATATTAGAAAGAAATGCCGAGACACGTCAACTTTTATCTTGAGGGGGACACTTTTTGGCGCTAATGTTATAAACGTCAGATTCACCCCCTCCCTTCTGGAGATACCCCTTGCATTTTTTTTAATTAAAAAAAAAATAAATTAAATTTAAAAGGTCTGGTGAAGCTCTATCCAATCATTTTGTTTTGCCTTTGATACCAGCCTTCCATTGTTATTTAATCGTTGTTTAAAATTGGCTCTTTTTCAACTTTTATTGCCTGAATGTTAACGGTGGTCACTTTGACTACATGATTAAATCGCAGTTATTTCTTGTTAACAGTTGTCTTTTCACTATTTGTAAATTTCTTATTCTTTAAAGAGTTTTTCTGTCATAACATAACACGGGGGGATACGAAAAGTTGAAAGAGAGCAAATTTTAAACAACGATTAAATAACAATGGAAGCATGGAATTAAAGGCAAAACATAAGGATTGAATAGAGAGTTACCAGACCTTTTAAATGAGGTGTGACTTGATACCTAATGCCATTTGAAAAAATGTAAGGGGTGTCTCCAGTAGGAAGGGGGTGAATCTGACGTTTATGACAGTAGCGCCAAAAAGTGTCACCCTCAAGATAAAAGTTGACGTGTCTCGGCATTTCTTTCTAATATGTCCCATTTTTGAAATATTAAGGGTGGGTCCTTTTCAAATGAACACAGTGTATATATATAAGTACAGTATCCGCCAAAATAAACAGTACCGAAAATAAAAATAAAAAATAATTTTTAATTTCTGTAATGTAAGTGTTCAAAATGTTCACCATTTCGACGCAAACAAGCTTCATATCGATTTTGTAAGTCAATAAACATATTTATAAAAAGTGGTTGATGTAAGTGCCGAAAAATATTTTGTATTCTTTCCCGTAGTTCGGCAATATTCGCCGGCGGATTTTCCGAGTGAAATATTTTGTCCTTCATTATGCCCCAAATGGATGCGTCAGGTGGCGTCAGATCAGGTGAATGAGAAGGATATTCGAAGTCTGTTCCCCGAGAAATTATTCTATTTTCCGTATGAACGAAAATAATGCTCTACCAAAAACACTTTTTCTTCCGTTGTTAGAACCATTTTTAAATCAAATTTAACTGCAGCGTACTATTAATATATCAACTAATGACAATTAAGTCAAATATGACAAATCCATATTACATAAACAACTCCACAGCACTTTTTGTTTCGGTACTGTTTATTTTGGCGGATACCGCATATAAATAATTAACTTTTTTCAGATGTAACGAAATTATTAATAATATTGAGACACATTTTCGACAAACAGTGTAGTGAATGGTTGATCTGATGGTTAAAGCTGGTAAGGAGGATAAAAGGTTTGGAAATATCTTGTGCCTTAATCAAAATCAAATATCACCTATTTTTCGTTTTTTTTTTAATAATTTTTTTCTCACCTGTCTGATCAGTGGTTGAGTTACCTAAAACAAAAATTTTCAAAATTACATTACTTGGTAGATAGTTTTTGTTTAGTATATATAAACAGTATTAATCCCTTGTGAATGGATGTTTATTTGATGTACATATTACATAGGAATTTTAAGAATATTATACATTGAGCTTTGGTGCAGTAAGAGTTGTCTCATTATCTAATTTTATGGATTACAATCATGTTCTGTAAATATACATTGCCACTTTTTTGGAAAAACATGAATACTGTTTGATACTGACTTTATAGTTAAGAGAAAGCTTGAAACAGCGCTTGAACATTATCAGTGCGTGCGTGTGTTCTTCCCTCTCTCTTCGACAATTGATTGACATTGATTATCCAGTGGCGTTTATAATGTCAGTATTTCCCTTCGTATTTTCAGTTTTACTTGGTATCTTATTATTTCGTATCCATAATATTGAATTCAAGTACGATTTTTACCATTATTTGTTTTTAACAAATAGGTACCGTGTTTTGAAAAATACCCTACCTTTAAAGCAAAGCATAAATCAGTTTCTATATATGATTATGATATAATAATAATTATTATTTTTAATACTTTTATAAAATAGGTACCGTGCGCCATTGGTACGTTTATGACAGATATCGGCCATGTTTCCTCATCCCTCACCGATGCCCCGTAGCTTCAGATAGACTTGCCAAATTCTACACATTAAGACATTTATAGCCGAAAAACTACTAAATCAGCTAAGAATCAATATAGGTTATCTAGCAGGTCATGCACCGGCATAAAATGGGGCTGTATAGCGGGGATCTCAGCTGCAGACTTTGTGGCATGGAGATCAAGACCGTAACCCGTATCTCACCTGACTATGAGGCTCTGGAATCAAAGGGACAAACAGTTTTCGGAGTGCCACCTGAAACATATGGCACGTCCGCTATATTATCTACGAGGATAACTGAGAGGGTGGACTAAATGTGGGAATAGAGTACAATGAGCTAAGAGGCTGCAAAAGTTAATTCTGAGCATTTTTGCCATGTAGGTACTATCATGGAAATTGGAGGTACCAGCATGGAAATTAAGAAATTATTTCAATGATGGGAATCTGTAAACATCGATAATATTATGGAATTCCAGTAATTTAAATGAGGCGACATCCAGCTTAGTTATTGTTACCAATTTGTAAAGAGTTTCGGTGAATAATTTGGGTTTTATGCTAAGCTCGAAATTATAAAATGTAACAAAAAACTAACGGTCACAAAACAAGAACACAGCAGAACATACATTTCACAAGCGATCTGTGTCTCGCAGCATACAGCTGGACAAGATCATACTGAATGACGTCAGCCAGTTTGGCGCGCTTTGAAGGTCGTTTCAAATGATTGCAAATAGCGAGGAACTTTTAACTATGTTTGCCAAGTTATTATTGATCAAAAAAATTTTTCGGGGATTAGTTACTTAACGATATTATTGAATTTAAAAAAATGGAGACTTATTACCTATCTAATGACATAGTTAATAAAAAAACTTTGATAAATAATTGAACAATAAAAAATTAGATACATATAATAATTGAAGAACAGATTGTAGGATTTAATAAAATCTGATGGGAATTTTTATCAAAAGATTAGAGCAATTTTTATTTATTTTGAATCACATCAATCTTTTTGATCCATTATCTTCCTTTGAATTTATTAAAAAGTAGATATCAATTTCAAGGTATTAGTTAAATTTGTTTTTTTTTTCAGTTGATAATAATAATATTAATGATACATTTATTGCTTCTCAACTATAGAGCTTACAGCAAGAGTTTGGGATTAACAAAATTTCACTATCCTCTAATTATAATAATTAATTATAATAATTAACACTATATAATTATGACAGAATAAAAGAATAAATAACACGGCCTACGCGCACGCAATAATAAGGCTGAAATAATTAATATTTTTAAATACATGTTGATATCGCAAAAACGTTTAAGATTGGGTATAGGGAAGTGAACATAAACTGCCCTTATTTTCGGCCTACGAATAAAAATATGGTTGTTTCATTTAAAAAAATGAAGATATTTAACATTTTTGAATTTGAACTTTTCATCATTTTTTTCACAGCCCTGTATACAAAAAAGAGGTTTTCGACATGTCACCAATTACCTCGATAGTCCTACTAATCAACCCGACAAGATATTTTTTATTTGGTATTGGGGATGTTCACACAGAATTTTCAATATGAAGGTCAATTTTTCATTTAAAAAAATTAATATCTCTATAAGTATAAATTTTAGATATATAGGGTAGTCTACACAAAGTGACATTAGAATCCGAAAAGTTAATAATATACAGGGTGTTACATTTAAAATAACAAAGTTGTCGTTCTCTTTCGGTATAACGGGAAGTGACATGTATATCAAAATATTTTCCATAAATTCGCCATAACTTTTTCTCCATCTATGCCAATTTTCATAGCAATAGTGTTAGTAGTCTCCAATATACAGGTTGCGGCATTAGTGCGAGGAAGTACAATTACTCACTTGTCGTGAGAGATACGAAAAAACGTTATTTAGATAAAAGTTAAGCCATATATTGGATCATATTTTGAAAATATTTTCAAATATACAGGGCCCCCCATATTGGCATATCTTTTTTTAAATGGAACACCGTGTACATTTCCACATTTTTGTATTCACCTCGATTTCCTTGTTTCTGCGATATGATGTATTGCAATGTTATACGAAGTAATTTGAAAGATATAAGCACTTTTTTATTAATTTCCTAGTAACATCAACACCCTGTGTACCATTGTATAGATTTGATATCAAGAAATCTATTTACGTTCGAACGATTTTTGATATAGTTTACTATTGTCGAAAATTATCAACATAGCGCGATATTAGTTTTTTATATACAGGATTGGTCATAAATCGGAATGATCATTTACTGGGTTTTCTTAAATGGAACACCCTGCATTTTAGTATCGTAATGAAATGGTATTGTATGGCACTTTATTATTTCTTAAGCATTCCTTATACCTAATTATCTTAATTTGTGAGTTATTGATTATACTTTCAGCCAAACATTATTTGAAACAAATATTGGGTGAAATTTTATGGTGGAAATATTTGACCAAAAAAAATTTTCCAAAAAAAAAATTACAAAATAATCTAGTCTCATCTATAATTGATTAATATTAGGTGAATTACCAAAATACATGAGTACTTAAGATTGTTGGTGTATAAAACATTTCTAAAATCACGCAATATTCTAGTTGGCTATGACTTTAACAATAAACTGGTTTAAAAATTTGACATTAGAAAACTTTCATTAGTTCCTATTTACTATTATCAACATGAATTTTTCTCAGGAAGAGCTGACTGATATGGTTTTTGTGCTAGAAGAATGTAACAAAAATGTGTTACTGTCAAGAAGAATATATCATCAGCTTGTGCTTATATCTTTTAAATTACCTCGTATAATATTGCAATACCTCATATATCAGAAACAAGAAAATAGAGGGAAATAAAAAAATGTGGAAATATACCATACCATATTCCATTTAAAAAAAGATAAGTTAGGTTCATCCTGCCAGTATGGGTAGCCCTGTATATTTGGAAATATTTTCAAAATATGGTCCTATATATGGCTTAACTTTTATCTCAATAAAGTTTTTTCGTATATCTCACGACAAGTGAGTAATTGGACTTCCTCGCACCCTGTATAGATAGTGTAAGCTGTATAAATTACGACATCGCGAAATGAGTGAAGATGTGGAAAAAATGAAACAGATGATCAGAATTATAATAATTTTATTACTTACTGCATGTAGAAAGCCCTATGAGGCAAGCAAGGAGGAAATCTGTAAATAAAATTGAATTTGAAATTTTTATTATTGTTACAATGGAAATAAACCATTTTCTTAATAAGTAAGGTATTAAATTAAATCTATTGAACTTAATGAAATATAAAGTTGTCTTGGTACTGAACAAAAATCTATATGGAGGGTATCACATAAATAATTAAATACCATAATTTTGAAATTTAAAGACTGTTGTAAAGAGAATTGAATGGGCTTTAAAATGATACCTTACTCGACCCCTAATGCTATTTAAATATTTTGAGGTGATGCATGCTTACCCCCGCTAGGGGGTGAAAGTAGCAAATTCAAAAATAACCCTTTGATCAAAACTCGATGGACCTGGTCGCGGTGATAATTTTTATTTATTATATTGTGACATTTGTATATAAATAACCTTCAATAGAGGTCCTATTTATACGTGTCATGTGACCAGTTCATTATCCACACCTATTATTCACTGGTGAATAATGTACGTCATTATACTTGAAGAAGTACACGTAAAATGTAAACATTATCAAATAGTGTGGACAAAAAAATTTACATGAAGTTTTGACGGGTTGAAGGACGTACTCAAACATTTTTGGGAGGTTCAATTAAGGAAAAACAAATTTATTATTACCCATCTTCTTTAATTAAAAAAATTGAACTTCCCCATGTTTGTGTCCGCGATAATTGATTGATTAATTTTATATAGTTTTTATTTCTAAAGTCCAATGGAAATGGAAAATTCCATGCATTTGGAGAGTTGTAAACAATGAGAAAAAAATAGATATGAAAAATAAGGCAATATTCAAAAGTATTTATAGGATTGAAAGAAGTATAGTAGGATTCAAATTTAGATTCTTTTGAATAGTCTCCATTTATTTTATTTTGGCAGGTATACATGTATGACATTAAAACATAAATAATGAATAATTATAATATGTATATAAAGAACTTGATTCGATACTGAGAAGTGATTATGTTATCTGTTTTCTAAAAAATAAAAGTGCGTTTATTCCATACTGAATACTGCATTCAATAAATTTGTTTTTTGTGGAAATGATTCAATTGTCTGTTCGCATACAGATTGTTAGCTACTTTTATTTAGGTTTGTAAACCATCCAGAGTTTGTAGACCATCCGATCTTTACAAAAAAAGTAATTTCATTCTACACCATATTCCAAGAGTCTGGAAAATAGCTGAGGTGATTATGATCCTAAAACCAGGCAAAAACACAAGCGAAGCTAAATCTTAAAGGCCAATTTCCCTCATACCTGTGATATCAAAACTCTTTGAAAAGCTATTTCTGAAGATACTTAAAAATATTATAGAAGAAAATATGCGCCTAAAAGACTACCAGTTTGGATTTCGTGAAAAAACATTCGACAATAGATCAAGTGCACAGGATCACAGACATAATAGAAAAAGTCTATGAAGAAAAAGAAGTATGCGCTGCTCTGTTCCTAGAAATAGCCCAGGCGTTCGATAAGGTCTGGCACGAGGGACTCATATAGAAAATGGAAAAAATTCTCCCAAAACAATATGCAAAATTATTGGAATCTTACATAACAGATCGATTTTTCAGAGTTAAACAAGAAACTGAATACTCTGAACTAAAACAAATAAAAGCAGGTGTGCCACAAGGGATCGAGCTTGACCCAGTTTTATATCTACTACATATATACATATGACATACCAGATATGAATGATATAAAAATTGCCACATTTGCTGATGACACCGCTCTTCTTGCAAAAGGAAAAAAATGTGGAAGAAGCTACTCAAAAGTTACAAAGAATGGAATTCAACGAATGGACCAAAAAGTGAAGAATAAAACTTAATGAATCAAAATCGGTAAATATAACAGAATGGAGGTACCATACGGAAACAGCAAAATATCTCGGAATAACTCTGGATGCTAAGCTTAGATGTAAGGAGCATATAAAGAAGAAAAGGAAAGAACTAAATACTAAATATAAAAAAATGTATTGGCTTATATGGTAGAAAATCCCAAATGTCAACACATAAAAAATTGCTCATATATAAGCAGATTCTGAAACCCATTTGGACATACGGAGTACAGCTTTGGGCAGTGCCAGTTGTACCAACATAGCACCCATACAAAGATTTCAAAACAAAGTACTCCGTACTATTGTGAACGCTCCATACTATATTCGAAATGCAAATCTGCACAGAGACCTCAATGTACCAACAGTTAAGGAAGAAATTATGAGATATGCCCAAAACCACGAAGACAGTTTACATAATCATGTTAACATCGAGATGCTCCAGCTACTCGATCAACACAACCTAAAGAGAAGATTGAAAAGGAAGAAACCTTCAGACCTGGTGTAAGTGACAAGTGAAAGTGTTGAAAGCAGAGCACAGTGATAAGTGATAAGTTAAGAACTGAGTGAGATCAATGGATTATAACTTAGTTTTAAGGATTGTATATACACTGTGTTTATTTGAAAAGGACCCACCCTTAATATTCCAAAAATGGGACATACTAGAAAGAAATACCGAAACACGTCAACTTTTAACTTGAGGGGGACACTTTTTGGCGCTAATGCCATAAACGTCAGATTCACCCCCTCCCTACTGGAGATACCCCTTATATTTTTTCAAATGGCATCAGGTATCAAGTCATACCTCATTTAAAAGGTCTGGTAAATCTCTATTCAATCATTTCGTTTTCTTTTGATACCAGCCTTCCATTATTATTTAATCGTTGTTTAAAATTAGCTCTCTTTCAACTTTTCGTATGCCCCCGTATTATGTTATGACAGAAAAACTCTTTAAAGAAAAAAAATTACAAATAGTGAAAAGACAACTGTTAACAAGAAAAAACTGCTATTAAATCATGTGACAAAGTGACCACCGTTAACATTCAGGCAATAAAAGTTGAAAAAGGGCCAATTTTAAACAACGATTAAATAACAATGAAGGCTGGTATCAAAGGCAAAACAAAAAGATTGAATAGAGATTTGCCAGACCTTTTAAATGAGGAATGACTTGATACCTAATGCCATTTGAAAAAATGTAAGGGGTATCTCCAGTAGGGAGGGGGTGAATCAGACGTTTATGACATTAGCGCCAAAAAGTGTCCCCCTCAAGTTAGAAGTTGACGTGTTGCTGGTTGGTCGTTGTTCTCGACCAGGTGTAATACTACTTTCCATAATAAAAAAGAATCTACACCATAGCCACATTATGGTATTCGCACCGAACATATACAAGACTAGAAGGATCACTTCGTATCGGTACTTTGATATTGGGTCTACAAAAGCGAGCCGTCGGCGCCGTATTCCGATTAAATCAGCCGTCGCATGTAACTGTTTGGGGGGGGGGGGGGTTGATAGAAATGAATTCGAAAGTACTGATGGAATTTCTTAATATTTAATAAATTAGAAAGCAGATTTTATACTAATTTTAAGTACCCAATCAAAATATAAATGTGAAAAAGAAATAAGGCAAACATACAAATATTTTAAGATACATAAATGCATTTACTATTATTGTTAATTTTATACCGATTTGGCTCTATTTTTTTTCTTTTATTCGTTCTTTAATTTCACGATTAACAAATTTTAACGTCAAATATATTCGCATTCTAATAATGATATGAAATATTTATAGAGAAAATCTGGATGGAATTTTTTCCGATTTGATTTTTACATGCTATTTCTTTGAAAATAAAAAAAGTTTTCCAAATTTATTATAAATTGTAGAATGTTAAGAGGAGGCACATTTAGAACGCAAAATTTTTTGAAAACAGAATAGGCTTTCGACTGAAAGGATACAGTCGTTTTATTTGTTTTATAGTTTAAGCAATCGTGCTACGAATGTTGCAACAAATTTTCTTCAAGCAAATAGCCAGTAACATAAACCATTTGCTGGAAATATTTTTATCACTTATAACACTCTTAAGAGCAACGTTCCGGTATTTTTGTTTTACAGTCTTCTAACAGCTCAGGTGTTACATTCAATAATAGTTAATTAACGTCAATATAACTGTGATTTTTAAAGCACACCGGAATATCCCATTTACGCATCAAATGGGAGCTAAAATATGCCGAGGAAGAGTAGTATCACAGAGGAAGCGAGAAAGACAACATTGGGGGAGGAGCTTAGAGTGACCCTTCTTGTCTTGTATATGTTCGGTGGTATTTGAAAGAATGATGTTTACATTCCTAATAATCTTTTTCCAAAAAGATACTTTTAATACTAATATTATTCAAATATGACATAAAAAAAATAGGATGTTTCACACAATATCATCTTAGTGCACATAATTAATTACCTCTAGTCATATTACATTCTCTGATAACTATAGGATAATATAAACGAGAAAAAAGATTTTAACTCAGTAGCAGTGGGTACGCAAAGAACCACTACAAAAAAGGCGCGCTACTGTTTCTTTAGCATATTTATCAAAAGTCTTTGTAATATCTTGATTTTCCAATTTCCTTAGTTTTAGACAGAGCACCAAAGTATGAATGTGGAATACCGTGATATTAATTAATTAAAATGTTAAAAAAAAAGGTGTGTTACTTACAGATCATTGTTGTTAAAATTGGACCAATAACAGTCGGCAATTAACTGGAAGCTGTAGCAGTTTAAGTAAAATTTATGGAGTTAAAACTTGTTTTATAGATAGCGTTATCTACTATTATTTTGACTAAACCGTTATAAATCTAATGCGAACCTCCATTTTCCACTTGAAATACACATTAAATTTATTCACAGAACTTGTAATATTATCGCGACTTGGAGGATATCTGTATTATTATAATTATCTAAGATCAAAAAAATCACTTGACAAAGGAATAATATCAATCAATTTTTGGAGTGTGTATAAAAATAAAATTCTGCGAAAACAGGACGTCAAAAATCCAAAAACAAAAGAAAAAAAATGTAATAAATACATGAGCATAGAATTATAGATAGAACAAAAAAAATGATGACTCTTAATGATGCCGGATTCAAAAGAACTCTCTCTGATAAAGTTACTGAAATAAAAGCTAGAAGTACACATCTTATTCTAAGTATAAAATGTACACCGAAAAAAAAGCATGTATCGGCAGAAACAATTCGTGAGCGGTTCCGAGTAGAAACACCTGATGTACAATATAGCAAAAGAACCATTATTAACTGGATACATAAAATTGGTTTTAAGTTTGAAGAAAATAATAATAGAAAATTTTGATGGAACTTCCTGCGGTACGATCCAAGAGGTTACAGCTTATTAGAATTTATCCCTAAGAAAAAGGTACCTACTTATATAAACCAAAAGGTTTTGATTGAGACGTGAATTTTTAGCAAAGGTCAGGTGAGAAAAACACTGCAAGATAATACTGCATTAACTCCGTGAAGTAAAATAGGCGAGGGCTTAAGATATATAAACGTACATGCAGAAAGAGAGGTAGGTTTTGTTGAAGATGCAGGTATAGTTTTTAAGAGTAACCGAAAAACCGGCGACTACCATGATAATGTGATGTATTTTGGGCATTACATAAAGAATTAAATTTATTGAAATTATCTATTATTAATTAATTCATTTAAGGCATTTATGTTTATAAAAACAATCTATTTAGTTATTTGTTATATCACGCGAGGTCACGAACGTGACAGTGAAAGGCCAGAGAACTATCACGTAACTGGATAGTTGACCTAGGGCAGTACGTATATATGCTGATGAAGTAGATAAGCGAAGGATTCAGAGTAATTCATAATTCATAAGAAACATTCAGAAACAGTCAGAGACATTCCGATCTATTCACATACATTCAGATACATTTAGTTATGTTGAAATGTAGTTCATCGATATCAGATCTAAAACTATGTTATACCAGTAACATGATCATCTTAAGTAACACATATGTAAAACTAGTGTAAATAGTTAAGTATACAATAAAGCTCATCCCAGTGAACACTGTAGTTTCCGTAAATAGAGTATTCCATCAGGACCCGGGCTTCCACTAGTCCCTGATTACCGTCATACAATACTGCGAAAAATGGATCGAAACCTAATGGCCGTATGCACCGTTAAACTCGTTTAAGCATTCAACTAGTTTATAATTTTGAGTTAGTATGCACCATCGATTCTATGGAAGTTGAACCAGTTTAAAATTAAATTACCAATATTGGAGGTTTAGGTTTAGTGCGGCATTGCACTGCATAGTGTCCTACTATTTTACACTTTCGACATCCGACTCTACCAGCAGGGTACTTGAACTTTGAATGGCCAAGAGTTTTACCACATTTTGTACAAGTATTTTTCTCATTTTTTTAATCTGAATGTTTACTCTTATCCCATCTATGATGATGATCTAAATAAACGATGTTATTATTTAGTTAATAGTTTAATACCTTTTTAATATATGACATCTCCATCACTTGATTTATATAATGTCTATATACTACAATACCCAACTTAGAGAAGCCCGGTGTAATTATCATTGATAACGCCAGTTACCATTCAGGATTGGTGGAACCAATTACATTTTCTAGTTGGCTAAAGCAAAATTACTAAATTGGGCCGAGTCTGAAAATATCAATATTCAAGGAAGACTTATGAAGTACCAAATATGGTAAATTATAAAAACAGACCTACTGTGAAATATTGCATTAAGAAATTGCAAATTCAACAAAAGTAATTGTCACATGGTACCTGCTCTTCCCGCACATGAAGTGAATACAAAGTACTTGTGTTCTACGAAGTTTCAAAGCTATACCTTGAAAAACGACGAAGTTATGAATTTTTGAAATTTTGACACCATTACGATTACTTATTAAGCTTGCTTGTTATTAACAAAAAACAAAAAAAATGAGGGTTTTTTCGTTTTAAATTTCTATAACAATTTCGTGAGCAAAATTTGCGAGTTGAAAATATATCAGGTTCATACTACGTAATGTCTTTTACATGATGGCACAGTCCGTTTTCTTATAAGGTTTTTGTCATAAAAATTTACCTATTGTGAGAGGGACCTGTTTCCAAAATCACTGGAAGTTCATTTTCTGGAAAATGAAGGTATGTATCACCGTTCAATCATATGTATCCACCGTTCATCAATATTTTTATATATATAATTTTCAAAATATTCATGAGCTCGAAAAAATTTCCGGTAATAATTTGACCTTTAGTAGTATTACTAGTGAAAATTGATTATGTCGGGTCTTGAGAAGTTGGCTTTATCTGTAAAGAAAACATTGGTAGCAAATTCTGAACACGTTGAACATGATATAGGTTCAATACATTTTCTATTAGAACATTGCAAACAGTTTTGTGACTAACATTTACTTGTTGAGCAATTTTTCTGGTACTTGTTTCAGGATGTTCGTCAATAATTTTAAGAACTTGATCTTCGAGTTGTGGAGTTGACGCCAATAATATTCCTTGATTTTGCAAAAGTTCCAGTTTCTTGTAAAAGAAGATGCAATTTAGTGAACTTCAGAACGATTGGGAGGTCGCCAAGGAAGTTATCACAGCACCGGCAATTGAATGGGCAATAAAATATTTTCAACCCTCCAAATATCCCGGTGAGGATGGCCATTTTTCCAGCTCTTCTGCAAAACGGACTGGAATTACTTTTACCCATCCTCATTAAACTGTATAGAGTTAGTCTGGGGTGGAATTACATACCGCCCAGTAGGTTGGCGGCTAGGGTGGTTTACATACCGAAAGTGGGCCGCACAGACCCACACCCTAAATCGGTTAGACCAATTAGCCTTACATCTTTCCTGCTTAAAGGACTTGAAAGAGTACTGGATTGCTACATCAGGCGGGTAGCTTTATATAACTTCCCCCTGAGCACCCACCAATACGCTTATCAAACTGGTAAATCAACAGATTTAGCGTTACACAACCTTGTTGAAAAAATCACACAATCCATTAACAACCAGGAGATTGCGGTGGCCATATTTCTTGACATCGAAGGAGCATTCGACAATGCACTACCGACCTCCAAAGGTTCATCTTTGGCTGAAAAGGGCATTAAATCAACCATTACCGGCTGGATATATGCCATGCTCACTAATAGAACAATCACTACTTCTCTTCAGGATTTCCAAGGTTTCCAGGGGCTGCCAACAAGGCGGAGTACTATCTCCCCTACTGTGGTCACTCTTGATGGATGACTTGCTTAGCGCTCTCGAAACAAGAGGGGTAGAACTGCAAGCGTATAATATCCTCCAAAAGACTTTGGACGATGTCCACAGTTGGTGCCAGAGGAAACAGATGTCTGTTAACCCTGGTAAAACTGTAATAGCCCCCTTCACTAGGAAAAGGAAATTGGAGGATCTCCCAGCATTTTCCTACAATGGTGAGGTTATTCCATTTGTAGCGGAAGAAAAATACTTGGGGATTATCGTAGATACAAAACTAACATGGAACGCTCTCTTGGAAAAAGTTATCCATAAGGCCAGACTATCCTTGTGGACATGTCGCAGGATCTGTGGAAAATCTTGGGGCTTGGGACCCAAACAAATCCATTGGATATATGTGATGATTGTTAGACCAATGATCACATATGGAGCTATTGCTTGGTGGTCAAAAACTTTACTGCGAACGGCCCAAGCAAAGCTCTCTGGCATACAGAGACAGGCTTGTCTGGCTATTACTGGTGCCATCAGTACCACACCGTCAGCAGCCATGAAAATCCTTCTAGACCTTCCTCCTCTCCATATATTTCTGGAAAGGGAGGCTAGATGGACAATATATAGAATTGCGCATATTTCTAAATTCACAAAACAGGCTTATACAGAGCAAAGCAGAATGCTAGTGGACACTGAAAATCACAGTATTCTGGGAATGACCTCTGACATAATGCCTCCAACAGTAAACTATACCTTATACCGTCCTAATTCCAAATAGAGACGAATGGGCCAAGCGGCTTTAAAAGCACTTAGCTCTTACCGTGTAACGTCGAAACTGGTTTTAGACTGCAAAAAAAGACTCTCCTCAATAGGAGAACTCAATAGAGTATCGCTGGTCTGGATTCCTGGCCATTCTGGCATGGATGGCAATGAGAAGGCGAACTCTCTTGCAAGGGAGGGTGCCACACGCATTTTTATCGGACCAGAACCTTCAATTGGCATCGCAATAAGCTTTGCCAAACAAACACTAAATACCTAGACAGCAAGAAGAGCTTTAGACGTCTGGCATAATGTACCAGGACTAATCTTCAGTTCATACGCAGATCGTCGAAGGCTTTTTTTGGGAGATTGTAAAATCGGGTTAAGAACGCCGCATTCACTATCATTGTCACTACTGATATTTGGCGCTAACACAACAAAGAAAAAATTCAATTGTCTTTATTTACTTTTACAACTATTTCTGTACTCTCAAATACATCCAACACTATACTGCTGGATACATTTTTCAATAATTTAATTGCATGAGTCTGATCAAAAGCATGTTCGGCAATGCTCGATTTTTCTGTACGCCTATATTTTAGATAGAACACATGTTCTTTAAAACGAATTTCAACAGACCTCTTAGTCTGCCCAACATACTTCCCATCACAATAATCATGACAAATTTCATAAATAGCAATTAATAATAAGTAATCTATTAGTAGAAATGATTTGTGTATTTATGTATTCATCAATATCGATTTTGTCCCCTATAAAGTAATCCCCCCAAATGTAATACACTTATGTCAGCACTTTTCCCAATTCTCGAAACACATGCTTTCAGTCCACACCATAAGTATGTCTATGAACAACTGAACTTGACGGAATGCAAATAAAATGTATAATATAAAATATATTTTATCAAGTCTTTAATAAAGTTCGTAATTATCCACAAAAAATTATTCAGTCTATTCTATTATATCTCCAGCGTTATTGGTAAGTTTACAATTGACGTTCTTGGGAAAATCACAAGTTAATCTGCTTTCATCCCACCAAGTTCCATCGGGACAATCTTCAAGATTAGATTTTCCACCAATACATTCAATAAATTGACCGCAATTCTTTGCGCTGGCAAATAATGTTCCATCTGGCTGACTGTTACATTTATCTGCAAAAAATAAATAACAATGGAAAAATATTCCTGTGCATTACACAGTCTGATCTCAATTTCTTAAAAAGGATAATAGACTAAGTGGTATGGGGGGTCAGAGTTACAGAAATTATTTGAATGGAAATTTTTTTTCGGAATCATGTTCAGAATGAAATGCTGATTACATCGGTATACGTAGGTCAGAAATTTTTCAAAGCCCTATTGAAAATTAGTTTTTGAAGTGCGTTGAGCAGTTTTTGGTACGAGTAAAACTTATTTATAGGTTGATGGCGTAACCGACACAGGAGCATCCGTACGTAGCTCTAGGCGCAGACGTTGCCAAATTTCAAGAAAGTGACATTTAAAAAATGTGGAGAATAAAATGAGGCTAAGTGTTTGTTTTCGTTTTATATACTTTTTCAAGAAGGGGAAGGAAAAATAACCATTCCATACACCCTTCACCTTGATGAACCTTCAAGGGGAAAGGTTAATGGAAGGGTTATTTTTCCTTCCCCTTCTTGAAAAAGTAAGAGCCGCTTGCTGCGAGGAGCTAAGATATTATATAAAACGAAAAAAAAACACTTAACCTCATTTGGCAACGTCGGCGCCTAGAGCTACGGACAGATGCTCCTAACCTACACCGCTTATGTGACAACTCCGACCGTAATCGCGCTAGCTGTCACCGGCATGTTGTAGTAAGTGTGGTTAGGTTGGGATATTATTTTTTCCTTTATTGGGCAATATAGCAAGGGAATGGCTCTGTAGCAGAATAGCGTCAGTCAAAATAGCGCCGAACAAAAATAAGTTTTTCAAAAAGGGAATAAGCTATGCAGCAGACAAGATAGCTTATTCCCTTCCCCTTTTTGGAAAACTTCATGTGGAATAGAAATTCTTTGATATCTTTTCGAGAAGGGGAAGGGAATAAGCTATTTTGTCTGCCGCATAGCTTATTCCCTTTCCCTTTTTGAAAAATTTATTTTTGTGCGGCGCTATTTTAACCTAGCGCTATTTTGTCCAGCGCTATTTTGTCCAGCGCTATTTGCTATTTTGACTGACGCTATTCTGCTACAGAGCCCAAGGGAATACGTTGTCCGTTGCCCGCAAAATTTGAAGGCACCTTCTTTTTACAAAGTGGTACTTACTGGTTGTTGTAACTTCAGAGCGACCTGAAACAAAAATGAATGTCAGACAACTGAAATTGTGAAATGTTGTACATGTCAATATATTTGTATATTCACTGACCTAAAAAATCCTTAAATTTGACATTTCTGGTTATCTCTTGAACAACTAATTTGATTTTTATGTAGCAGTACTGTGCTTAAAACTGCTAAATGCTACAAAATTCTACAAAGATATTTTTTACCCAAAGTATCACTCTATAGGATGCAGCAACTACAATATAAGGTGACAACTGAATATATATTGTAACGTTTATTCTAATTTATATTTACAATTAATTTATATTTACAGATTTATATGTAATACAGTCCTTATTTAATAATTTATCTAATACACTAAACACACTAATTATAATTTATATGAGAGTCACTTAATAAACACTTTATCGAGGCGCGATTACTTTCCTTCGGTATCAACACTGACTGTTTATACTCGCGCGCCGTGTTCTAGAAATCTCTCGTCGTTCTGGCGGATGCTCTGGGTATTCTGGATGTCTCGTACTTTGGATGGTTCTCGAAGATTGGGCGGAGGAGCCATAGTCGTCTCATACGGGGATTTCACTGGGGGCACTAAGTGAGCATATTAATGCAGTAGCTCGCGTAACAATATGAATGAATATATTTTTTTTCACTTCATTATTTCTGTCATTAAATAAGTTTTTAAAGCAAATCTTTCAAAAGCAGTTGTCGCACGCATAAATTCTCAACGAATGGTTTAGCCAGCTTGCATTCTCGATCTTAGTCCTATTGAGCATCTCTGGTACCAACTGCAGGGAAGCATTCGTTGTCTGCCCGCTTTGTCTGATTGTCTCCAAGAACTTCGAGCTGCAGTACGAGAAGAATTCGATGCAATTCCTCACCCTTTCTTTACTAATCTTATTAATTTGATACCATGTCAACAGAAAGAGGTTATTTTGGCAAGAGGAGATCACACTCGATATAAGCGCATTACATTTGATTTTTTTTTAATTTCATTGTTTTTGTCAGATTTTTAGGAAATTAAATATTGCTTTTAGTTTTTTTTATACCGTTGGTTTAAAAACAATGAATCTTCCTCAGTGACCGAGATAATTTGAATAAAAAACCAAAATGTTCATAAAATATGGTGCTACATTTTGACAGCAGTTGATACCCCTTGTTACAGTTGCTGCCTCCTATAGGGTTTTTCAAATTTCAGGTAAGAAACATCTTCACATTTATGCACCCTGTATATTTTCAACTTCAACTCTACATCAAAATTTCAACCACAGTATTGCTACAAAAGAGTTGAACTACGATTTACGAGAAAATCATCAAAATCAAATGATTGGTTCAAATGAACCACTTTTAAAAATGTGGCTAATCCTTGGTGACCGGATTTTTTCGTCGGTCAGTGTAAATAGTTGAAAATTCGGAAACTTTCTTTAGTAGTTCTTGGTCCTTTCCAATGACATTTCATATAAACTGGATGAAATGAAAGTTTCCAAAGTGCGTATTTAATATAAAATAAGTTAGACTTTTAGGGCCGGTTTTACAATGGCGGTATAGACTGAGAATACTCCTACTCGGTATAGGATTTATTCTATAAGTTAAACAATGGAATTAGATTCTCGGAAAGACTGGAATGAGCTATACCGTGGCCGAACAGACATGTCGGTTACTCTACGAATAACCTTAAAAAGTGACATATGCGCAGGTTGTTTACACTGGTTTGACATTTGTAGGCATAAACATAAATTTGAGTACAGTATTCGCCAGCTAACTTGATGTCCTAAATGCTTTATAGGGAGCTATTGACGCCGCCCATCCGATAACTGTAAACAGTGCCGTGCAAGTTGTAGTTATCTTTCACGTATAGCTTTTGGCTTCCTTCTTAGAGCAACCATATCTTCTTCATCGAAACATTCAAATCCATTTAACAATAATAAAAAACCTCGCTTAGAACAGCAAAAATTATGAATAATAAAAAAACTGATAAAAACCAATAAAAACACTTCGTTTTAAGTTTCAAGGTTAACGAAGAAAAAGATGTCATAAATGAGAGGAGATATCAATATGAACTACCTTTACGTTACTCCTACAATTGCTATTCCTACCGGTGTAACAAAGCATAGTAAAACCAACTAGGTACTTTTATAACAGCTATAAATTGAAATTATTACTTACTGCAGTCCACATAATCTGGGAAATCACAATAGTTTTCGATGTGATTCCACAAATATCCATCAGGACATTTAAATTGATATCTTGTGCCTCGGTCGCATTCGTAGTATTTTTGACAGTCGCCTGGATAATAGGCATATGTGATAATATCTGAAGGATAAGGACATTGTGGATCTGGAGCCCAGGCTATAAACAATAAGTTTTATAGTAGTATTTTTTTTTTGTTAAGTGTGAAATAGTAATTTTTCACTACTAGCCTCTAAACCTAACTTTATTGACTTTTGTTGAGGTAGTAAATTTGTTCATTATTAACCAAGGTAGAAAAATACAGAGCCTACTTGATTAGAACTAAATCTCAATCCATTTGACAGAATGTGAGGTTAACTCATGCAAATACAAAAAAGGGCCGTTCGGCAATTAACTCCGAAATGGAGAATGATAGTGGAGCAGAAGCAGATTTCTCGTAGAGTAAAAGGATCATTTGTTACCGAACTCTCAAACTGTCAAACGAGGGACATCTATCAAACGTCAAACTCAAACAAATGTCATTCGGTGTAATATTTTTGTGGTTATATTTTAGTATTTTTATAACATATGAATAATTATTCGAGGTCTTTAATGGATCCGAGACATTAATACACTTTTCTACCGTGGCTCATATAGCATTTTTTTCACTACTTCACTACTGGCATTTTATTTTTTTAAATATTAGTTTGTCGACTCCCGTTTCACATGACATGACAGTTGTGCACAAGTTAACCTCACATTCTGTTAAATGGATTGAGGTTTAGTTAGAGTCAAGTAGGCTCTGTATTTTTCTACCTTGGTTGATAATTAACAACTTTACTACCTCAACAAAAGTCAATAAAGTTAGGTTTAGAGGCTAGTGAAAAAATATAGTTATTTATGCAACAAGTGTGTGAAGTAACCATTTTTTGACGAATGTGAATACTGCGACGAGTCAAAAAAGGGTTTTTACACACGAATTGCATACAATATTTTTTCTACTACCGTGTTTTATCAGAATTTTGATAGAAATTAACTATTTACTTTACACACTAGTGCGTAAAGTAAAGAGAGTGAAATAAAGCAAAATTTTTGAAGGAAGTAACGAAATAATATATTATATCAACCATTTTTATTATTTAAATTATAATTTTCTCTAATTGCCATAGATTTCATTAAAAGTAAACAAACCGTGGATATCGATTTTGTTAAAAGTAAGTGGGTAATATATCTACATTTTACAAATATTTTATTTGAACTTTACAAAATACAATAACAAAATAACTGACAAATGAAACAATGCTCAAAAAATAGATTTTTAATTTTTATAAATATTAATATTGATAGTGCAATTATTACAACTACCCAAATTTGTGGTTTTGGCCCAAATTTTAGTTTTTTCACTAGTGCGTAAAGAGTTACGCACTAGTGCAAAAAAGTAAAACTTTACACACTTCGTAGCGTGCGTAAAGTACGTACTTTACGCACGGTAGTAGAAAATAGTTATTTATGCAACAACTGCATAAAGTGGTGCTTTTTTCACGAGTGAGTCAATTCCATGAGTGAAAAAAGACACTTTATGCATATGTTGCATATACTATTTTTTCTACAAACAAGCAAAAACCAAAAAATGTGTTATTTAGGTTGCTCTAAATGGACTAAAAATGGCGTCGATTTGAATGTTTCTCATGATGATAAAACGCTAAGTAAAATGTCACTTTTAGCACTGGTGCTAAAAGTATTTTACTTTTAACACCAGTGTCATAAAATGGCATTTTAGACACTGACAACATGCGTTAAAAATTATTCTTTTACTGACGTTTGTAGAAAAATAGCTATTTATGATATTAGTGTTAAAAGTAACATTTTATTTTGTGAGTGAAAAAGTTTGCGATACGAGCGAAGCGAATGGAGCAACTTCACGAATAAAATAAAATTTACTTTTAACACAAATATCATACATAGTTTTTTGTACAACTGCTATTTTGATAATAAAATAAAAGTATTTCAAGAAAATCACATTTTGACGTCTATTGTCAGTTAATTATTTTTTTGACGTTTTAACTATAATTCTCATTTCCTTTATGTCTCTTTCAACACTAGTGTTAAAAGTATTTCACTTTTAATACGCTACTTTGTAAACGTCTTCTTTTAACACGTTTGACAGGCATTAAAAATGTAATTTTTTAATGGCAGTACAAAAATAACTTTTTGTAATATTTTGTTCTTACTTGTAGGAGAGGTTGATGGAGTGGTGGTTCTTGGTGTAGCTAGAATTTAAAAAATAAAATAAATATTACATAATGTAGAACAATGAAATAGAGTAATAAAAGAATCATTTAAAAATCTAAAAAAAAAAACGTTTAAAATCACATAAATAACTAACTTTTATTTGAATTTGGGGTAATTGGGAAGGAAAACAAAATTTTATTTCTCTTTATATCATTAGATTAGATCATTGGATGAGGCGTATGTATGGTCTACAAAATCTGCATATATGTGTTTGTTAAGCGTAGAAGGTACTCCTTGATTTTTGGCGATAGTTTTTTCATTAATTATTTGGCCAGTCTCATTCCCGATGACATGTTTTTGTCCAAAAACTGCTACTTGTTTTTTGTAGCGCTTTCGCTATACCACAGAAAGACTCAGGTTGATCTGTTTGTTCATTGCCCTTGTGTTCTGTGTGGCCTTGTACCCAGTCTGTTTTAACTGCCCGACTCTTGCACACTATCGACAGGTATCTGCAAATAAACATCAAAATGGGGTATAGATGCAAAAAGGTCCTTATTCTCTCTGATAGTAAAGCAGCACTGAAATCATTAGCATTCCCCCAGATCAAATCAAGACCGGTATGGGATTGCCCTCAAAAACACTTAACCCTGCAAATCACATTAGAATAACACTCTGGTGGGTCCTGGAACACAAGGGTATTGTGGGCATCGAGACGGCAGATACCCTAGCAAATGAAGAGTCTGCAATCACTGGTCCTGAACCAGGATTTGGCATATCAAAAACTGCAGTACGGGGGTTATCTCGCTGGATTAAAACAAAATATCAGACGTACTGGAACTATGTTCCAAAGCAGGAAAACATTTAACTCGTTTTCGAAAAACCCTTAGAATTGTTGAGCAAATATTAAACCTAAGCTATACTCAAATAAAGAAAGAGATTGGATTTCACAGCGGTCACTGTACTATAAGGAAGTACATACATACAACTCACATATAAAGGAATGTTCCTATTTGTCGGTTGTGCATGGAAGAGGTGGAAATAGCCTCACACATTGTTTGTGAATGCGAAGCACTGACTCATAGGATATATAAACTCCTGGGGCTAGAGTGCTCAAGGGAGAATTTCTCCAAGAATGATCTATTCAAAAGTGTGTTAAATCTGATAAGGACAATCTCTTTTTTCACAAAATGATACAAAATGCACAAAAGGCTTAGGTGACGAGGACTTGAAGCCTCTGACTGGACGTACCGTATAATCAATCAATCAGGGATCGTAGGATTAAATTCATTTTCATAAAATGAATAAACTTTTCAAAACAATAGTTTCATTTCCTAACGAGCATTCTCTTTGCAACTAGAAAAAGGTTATTAGATGCATTCAGACATCTTACTGCCTTTGTGATCTCACAGTTATATTTGAAACTGTTAAGATATGATATGCAGGATGCTTCAGATATATATGACGGATTTAATATACTTACTTATCGAAGTAGGACGAGCACCTGAAAAAGTAAACAGAATACATTAGAATAATAACTAGATCAGAAATTTACAATACAGAATGGACAAATATTTATAATAAAATTTAACGAAATAGACCCACATCTAACCTTTATATCTGTCCAAAACAAACTAAAAGTACAACATATTTTGCAGACAAGTGTACCAGATAACTAAAAAGAAACGAAAATTGAATGGTCCAAGGAAGCAGCTTCATTTTCTAAAATTTACCCAAACTGCTATCTCAAATATCTTCTTTATCTTACTAGTTGTGAGAAAAGTGCAAAAGAACTTTTTTGTTTCCTTTCCCAATCTATTTCTTATAATTTCTATTACAGAGAATATGAATAGTTTTTTTTTCCTTTGTTATTTATCGTCGGTCTATTTCTGCGACTGAGGCTAATCACCGACGCCAGGAGCACACATACTACCTCTAACCAGAAATTTTGCCGAACCAACTAGTGTTCCAATCAGTGGTAGGGATCTTTATCGAGCCCAACATCCATGGACACGGTATCTCGCTTCTTGGTCTCCTCCGAAAGATGGCATATCTACATTATACCTCGTGCTTATTGGTATAATGCCTGTGAGCTGTGCTATGTTACTCATCCTAGTAGTCTAAAGTGTTTCGCTGCAGGCTGTACGGGCTCTACGACGGTGTTTCCCCAGTGGTCACCCATCCAAGTATTAACCGAGTTCGATACTGCTTCACCGTAATGATCGCTTGAGAGGCATTCCACTACTGTGCTGGGTCGACGCCCCTATAGTCTTTTTTAAAATTGAATATTGTAAATATAGTAAATGTTGAAAATGTCCCCCATGCTCCTGTAAGATTAATTGGCATCTTTTACAGATCTCTGAATAGGTTTTATTTTTCGAAATGTCTCGACGATCATTTGTAGTTTCTCTGAAGTCGGTGTGAAATCAGAAAAATAAATTCATAGACCGCTAGTAGGCCTCCAAAACCACTGGTATGAAGGTATCAGCTTTTGGTTTTTTAAAATTCTTCCTGCCGTAGTTCTTGGAACAAATATTTAATTTTCAATTTCCCGTTATCATTTCTTATGATTAACCCAAATTATCTACCTCCCCCTCCTTGTTTATTCTATATTTATTTTTAGGTATTTCAAAACATCCATGTTATCGTAGATTTGCATCCAGTCTTGATAGTTCTTATTTTTAGCAATATTATTCCAGGGTAAGTTTGAAAATCCAGTTCAGACGTAGTAGCGCTTAAGTGTTTTCCGCTTTCGATATAGGCTACCAATTTATCAGAAAATTCATAATTAATGCTTTCACCAGCGACTTCTTGCATTCTTTAGATTTTGACAATTAGAAATTAATTTGACAGCATCCAAGGATCCTTGATATTAACAGAACCTACCTAATACATTATTTATAACAGTACTACAGACCCTTAAATATATTCTCTATCTCGAGAATAAAAACTCACTCAAGATCCATGATATCCTAACTAATCTTTTTATGTCTCTTGTCCTGAATGTCCTATAAGAAGCACTACAAAGTGTGGAGGACGTGCCTTGAATAGGACCTTTCAGTTAATCCAAAAAAACTAAAAACTAGTTGCTTTTACGAATAGAAGAGTTCTTCAATAAGGCAGAGACAATTATTCGGAGAAAAAAACTAGAAACATCCAAAGAAGTTAAATATCTGGAAGTCACCCTTGATTCCAAATTGAATTGGAGGACACACATGGGAGAAATAAGTACTAGGGCAAATAGACTTTTCTGGCAATTTCTGGGGAATACGACCCGAGGTGGTTCACTGGCTTTACACAACTATGATAAGGCCAACGATCACCTATGGAACGATAGACTGGTGGAGGAGAACAGAAGTGACTTCTGTAGTAAATTTATCAACTGAATTTCAAAGACAAGCTCTCTTTGGTGACAAAGAACAGCACGGGGACGGAATCAATGGAAGTCCTTATTGGCCTTACTCGTTCGGAACTTTTTGAAAGGGCGGAGGCGATGATGGGAATTCTTAGGCTGGAATCGGGAGGCATATGGTCTTCGAACAACGTTCCAGGACACACTGATACAACTGGCTCAATACTAGATGACCCATATTTCACATGAGTTCGGATAGCATATCAGTGGAGAACATATTCACTAAGCGAGAGAATATCATCATCCCATCTAGGGAACAGGTGATGCACACAGGAAATTCTGGAGACATCATCTGGCTCTCCGATGGTTCAAAACAATGCATGGCACTGGGGCTGGTATAAACAGACCTAGAAAAGGAATATTCTTTAGCCTTCAGGAGACTTCATAAATCCGGAACCGTTTTGTGGAATCATAGGGATTGCATAAGAAGAGAAATCCGAAACTGGCTAGATAAAGAACACCAATTCACAAGATCACCTCCATTGAAAGAGTTTACTGAACAAGGTAGACAAGGAACTCTCAACCAGGCTATCGAAACTGAGTAAGACACATTTGACCTGATCACTGGACACTGTAGGTACCCTGAGGAAACATCTAAACAAAATGGGAAAAGTAAGTAAACCTATGTGCAGAAAATGTAAGTGATGAAACATCTACTCCCATACTCTCCTTCTGTGAGAACTTACAAGGCGGAAGCACTTTGGAGAGAAAATAAAACAACCATTTCAATTACATAAAATCCCCCGAGTCAAACTAGTGGCCTATATAGAAGACACGAAGCTTCTGGAATGGAAGTTGATAATATGGGGAATGGTAGAAAGATAGTGCGTGGGCTGTTGAGCACAACGCTAACGAATGATTGACCCAGATAAACCATCCAATACGTAGACTGCAAAATTTGAAGTGACCTTATTTTGACAGAGTGGTACTTACTGGTAGATGGAACTTCAGGGCGACCTGAAACAAAAATGATGAGTGTCAGACAACTAAAATTGTGTTATGTTTTACAAGTCAATTTATTTCTATACATTTAAAAACTCGAAAACTTTCTCTCTAGTCGTTTTTAGTCCTTTCCTATGACAACTAAATATCTTTCTTTAACTATGCGCGTATATTGAACAAGTTCAATTTTCAATAAACTCGAAGTACTCATGATAATTGGAAAATTGAAATTAGTACTTACTGCAGTCTACATAATCTGGTAGATCACAATAGTTTTTGATATGATTCCACAAATACCCATCGGGACATTTAAAAACATATCTAGTTCCACGGTCGCATTCGTAGTATTTTTGACAGTCACCTGGATAGTAGTCATATGTGATCATATTTGAAGGGTAAGGGCATTGTGGATCTGGAGTCCATGCTGTAAATAATAAGTTTTATACTATTTTTTTAACAATGTGGAAATAAATAACTGTTTGTAATGTTTTTGATGTGTAACATCTTTCCGGTCGGTTCCCTGCAATTTGTGGCAGTGATATCGTGAAATGGGACGGAAGTGTGTAACAGGAAGCCAGTGAAGCGCGCGCTATTTGATTTGACCAATGAACGCGAGTGGTGGTAAATTTCGCCGACAGATGGTAGCAACTAATTTACTAAGAGGTCGGTATTGTCAGCCAACAGTGAGATGTCAGATGTTACACATCATATGCGACTACTTTGAATCTCGCTCTCTTTTTTTAAATAATATTTTTCTCTTACCTGAAGGAGTGGGTGCTGGTGTCGTACTCGTAGTACTTGGAGCAGCTGAATTAATAACAAATAAAATAAATATTATGTAATGTAGAGCAATAATAAATTTAAAAAACTCAACAAACGTTTAAAATCAAATAAATAACAACTTATTTCAATTTGTAGTAATTACAGCAGAAAATAAATTTTTCCTCTATACTATCAGATTAAATTAGATTAATATGGGGTTTATGTGCTTCTAGGAGCCTCTCAACTACAACCATTGCAAATATATTGTGTATGCCCTCACGTTATGCTTAAGTACCTTTCTTTCCTTACCAGAACTCAGATCCTTCTTATATTGGGAGGACTGTGATTTTCTTAACTTATCATTCTCAGTCCTTCACAGTAGCTCAATATATGTTATAAGGTTTTCTCATTTTCTTTGTAAAATCTGCATATGATTGTGTCTGCCAATCCGATGTTGTTCATGTTCACGGTTCAGTCTACAGATTCCTGTCAGTAGCCCAACCACGATCCTGGTTGCTTAACTATTTTGCCTTAGTAGGTACTCCATGAATTTTGGCGATGGTCCTTTGATGAACTCTTTGACCTGCACCTTCTTCGTTTGCATCGTTTTGACTATACTACAGAAAGGTTGTAGGCCAATAGGAGCATATCGTGATCCTTTTCAGGCTAGTGAATCTGTCCCTTCATTGCCCTTGTGATTTGTGTAGTTTGGTACACAGGCTAAGGACAATCTGTTCTGACTACCCGTCTCGTATGTATGGTTTCTCTATATGAATCTATCTTTCAAGCAGTGTCAGTTCTTTGTGTTTATGAATAATGCTAATGCGATGGCTGCTCCGGTTGTTATGAGATATTATAAAACCACTGAAGACCTAGTGATATGCAGAAATGTTGTAACAATACCTTCAGCGAAAAACTCTTAATTTTTGCTGAGCCCTGTCTCAGACTGAACTCCCCTACCCAAGTAGTAGTAGTTATGAAAGTGTATGGAATATGATGTAAAATGGTTTTTCCTAAAATTAATTAATCTAAACACAATTGCCATAAAATGATATGGTTGTTGTAAGTTCCTTGATTTTTACTTTTCTTCTGACTTCGCTTCCGGAAAAGAAGTGATGAGCGAATCAACAAGAGAGATAGAGGAAGAAAAGGAGGAAAGAAGAGAAAGAAAAATAAGATGGCAGAAAAATAGGAATATAAAAGAGAGAAAGAAAAAGAGAAGGGAGGAAAGGAAAGTAAAAAGTGGAAAGAAAGAAAAGTTAAAGAGAAAAAGAGAGAGATAGAGAGAGAGAGGGAAATAAAGGGAAAGGAAAAAAGGTGAAAGAGACAGGGAGAAATAAAAAAAAAGCGATAAGGGAAAAGAAAGGTATATAGAAAAGAGAGAGAAAAGGAGAGAGTGGGGAGAGAGGAAGAAATAGAAAAAGGTAGATAGGGAGAGATGGTAAGGAAGAAAAAGAGAGAGAGAGAGGAATAGATGGAGAGAGAAAAACGAAAGAGATGGGAAAAGAACAGAGGGATACAAAGATAAGAACAGGCTCAGAAGATTGAGCTCATGTACTCTTAGTCGATTTAATTCCAAACAGCCACTTAACCATCCATTGATGGAAATACGATAAGTGATAATTTTACTAGGTATTACTTTAAAACAACAAATTCTTATTGATAAGAGCAGAATAGAACAATATAAATATAACGTAAGTACTCACGTGGAGTTGTAGCTGTGGGATCTATACCTGTAAAATAAAAAAAGAGTGCGTTGATTGGTTAGTTTTATTTCGGAAACGTTTTCTTGTAGTTGATGGCATAAAATATTTATGGGATATTACACATGGTTTATCGACAATAGAACAACGAAGCCAATGCAAATGTCCTTGAGATATCATGTTAATTTAAACAAACAATGTTGATATTGATTTTTGTATGAAATGACTGCACTTACGACAATCTACGTCATAGGGATAATCGCATGTCAATAAGTCTTGATTCCACCACAGACCATCTGGACATGACATTAAAGTTGGAACACCGGCGTAACATAAAATGTATCGGGAACAGTTTGTATAATCCGGATAAAATGTAATTGAATCTCCTGGCAAAGGACATGTGTCGCCAAGTACCATTGCTGTAATGAATAAAATATTGTTAATATAGTAAATTAGACATTAAGAATAATTATGAGCAATTAGAAGACCCTCTGAAACAGTGACCTGTAGTTCCGGAAGGTTCAGAAACTCGGTAATGGTAAAGGGGATTTTCCCAAACGTTTTTATATCAACTAGGGTGGCATTGCATTTATAATTTGGGTAGTGCAGCGTACTTACTAAAATAGTCAATAGTATGTTTGTATGGATGTATGCTGGCGTGACGTTCACTGAGACCTTTTGTGCCCCCTAGTTCCTGAGGAAAGTCTCAGTTTGGGTAAGTCTCCCTCTTATATCTAGTAGGTTCCTAGGTCTTGTGGCCTAGGTATACATTAGCTATTATGTATACTCTATTCTTCTTCTTTTTGCATCTTGTTGTCATCAACCCATAGCTTATTTTGTGTGTATTGTTTTTCATTTATGTCTTTAGATTTTTATGGTAGATTATAGACGTTATGTTGGCCTGTTTATTAATATTATGTGGCGTAGTTGGAAATTCTAAAGCATTTGAATTGCTCTGCATTTGCCATAAATTCGATTAAGTTTAATAAACGTACTTTACACTCTAAAAGTCTATGATTTTCTTATTCTACTACTTACCACCAGCTGTCAGAAGAATACATACTACAATTAAATCTGGAAATAAATAAATAAATTATAGTTTTATTTCTATTCTTCTGAATATAACAAAGTATTTTTTGACAAAAATAACATTTTCCTTTCATGTTTATCTTATTTTGTATACATTTTGGCCTAACAATAACCTCTCCCCCCTTCGATTTTATTGAGCCTATAGGGCCACTCATTTCTTTACTCTCTTCTATGAAATTTTGTATGACTCTTTTAAGCTAAGGCATCACTAGTGACAGAATAGTCAGTAGAATTATAGGTCCACCTTTGTTCCAGTCACCATATAAACCGAAAAGTATCCATGAAGTGTATCAATGGGATGTCTCCAATTAATCTATAGTTTATTTCAGAAAGGTATAGAGTAATGAAATGGGGAATTCCGTCCAGTTCGGCTCAATTTCGGTGTCGGCCATAGGCGTAGGTCTTGAAATAGTATTGTTTGTAATATTAAAATTTCAAGTAATTGCGTAAGAGAATTAGGAAAAGTATGTTTTCTGGCCTAAAGTGTCAATATCGAAATATTGTGTAGGGATTACTTAGGTAGTAGATCATACAGTTACGTTTTGCGTTTAACAGGTACCGTTTAACCTTCTATTAGTGCCTCTGCCTAATTCCAACCCTGTTTCAGATTCGGCTCAACCACGCGCCGCAAGGTGCCTTACCCAAAATTTTTAGACCTTTATAAGTATATTTGTTTAGTTTAACGCATCAGTATTTGCTGTTAAGCCGTAAATAGTGTTCACAGTATTATAAGATTAGTAATAAAATGGCGACATTTACACCAACGAAAAGATGTTCCAATAATTCTCCACTATCATTGAATGAAAAACTTATTATTTTAAATGTACACGATTGCATAAAATACGATTACCCGAAATTTACTGTACAAGAAACTGTCGACCGATGTTCCCGAATGACTGGAGTTGGAAAGTCCACCGTTTTTAAATTATTGCGGGGGAGAAAGATTACAGGCCAAGTGGAGCCTCCCAAGAAAAGTCCAGGCAGACCAGTAAAAGTCCTTGATGAAGACACCAAAAGTGTAATTCGAAGAAAAGTTCACTCTTTTTATTTTAAAAAATATATACCAACCCTAGATAGCATTTTAATGGAGCTTGGCCAGGATGACAGTATTGCATTGATAACTAAAAAACTTTTATGGACCACTTTGAGAAATATGGATTTTGCCTGGGAAAAGCATAACCGTAAAGCACTTTTACTGGAAAGCGATGAAATTGTTTGCTGGCGACGAAAATTCTGAAGAAGTATAAAGCAGTACAGAACAGAGCAGAAAAAAAACTTTTATCTTGATGAGACGTGGATCAATGAAGGTTATACAGTACCAAAAATGTGGCAAGACAAAAATATAACCAGTGCTCGCCAAGCTTTCATGGAAGGCCTGTCAACGGGTATTAAGGTGCCTTCAGGTAAAGGGAAAAGACTAATAATCGTCCATATTGGAAGCGAAGAGGGATTTTTAAAAGAAGGATTGCTTACCTTTCAGTCGTGCCATACGGGATATTACCACGAGGACATGGATTCGGATGTTTTTGAAGACTATTTTGGTGATATGATAAAATATCTTCCGGCTGATTCAGTAGTAGTTATGGATAATGCGAGTTATCATTCTCTACGCATAGAGAAGACTCCAACTTCATCTTGGAGAAAACAAGAAATTATTGACTGGTTAACCACCAAAAGTATTGAATTTGAAGATAATTTGATAAAAAAAGAACTATTAGCTATAGCAAATTTACACAAACATCGTTTTATGAAATACGCCGTGGAAGATATAGCAAAAAAACATAGTGTAACTGTGCTGCGCACACCGCCATATCATTGCGAACTAAATCCTATAGAACTTGTATGGGCGCAAGTGAAAGGATTTGTAGCAAGACACAACACGACATTCAAAATGAAAGACGTTAAGCTACTGTTTGATCAAGCCATTAAGGAGGTGACACCAGAGAACTGGCGAAAAGCAGTCCAGCATGTCATTAAAGAAGATGAAAAAATGTGGGATCTTGACTACTTGATGGATCGGACCGTCGACCCGTTAATTATAACGTCAAGAGGAGATGACAGTTCCTCAGAAGACGAAGAATATTATGATTTTTTATAATTTAATTTCTGTATAATGTATTTTTGTATAATGTTCAATAAAAAATAAGTGTACCTAATACTATGTACATAATGGCTAATTTTTATTCTGTTAAAATAAAATTCTTTCCTTTTTACGAGTATCCTACCGGCACGCCTTTGGCACACTATTTTCAGTGTTTGTGAATGGATAACAATAGGCTAAACCCATATATTGACCCCAACCCGGGTGGTACTACCTGCACTTGATAAAAAGAAAGAATTTTACAATGAAATCAATGCCAAACTATGAAAGTGGCTTAGATATTCGTTGGATCACTCTGTGCTCCCTTTGCATACCTAATGAGGTTTTATTACTATATACCTTTCTGAAATAAACTATAGTCTTATACAGTGCAGCCTTGATTTATTACTAGATTAAGAATTAGAAAGCAAATTGAACAGTTTCTGTAAATTTACTTTGGTTTTGTATTTTTATCCACCGCAAATTGAAAAAAGGGGAGTTTCATTCAAAGAAACTGTTACTGACGTCAACACTCGAAGGTTATTGACCCTGTGTGATAGATTATTCTTTTAAAAAAAATTGACCTGTTCCGGGATGTTTTCATATATAACTGTTTATTTAGCTAATAATGAGTAAATACGTTAATTTATGGATGCACTGTATATAAAATAAAATTTTTATGTCTATGAAACAAAATTGACAGTGTACACTAAAACCACTACCAAGAAGAGCAGTCCGGCAGCGCTGAGAAGATACTTCTCTAACTTTTTCAACACCAAAATGGAATGGCGGCTGTTTGTGACCAAAGCCGGTGAACGTAACTCATATAAATTAAAGTTATAAGTGTTATACAGTTCATTATTATAAATTACAAAATAATAAACAACGTTGTAACTATTACTACGTTTTATTATAAACAGTATGTTTGTTTGTATTTTATGCGCTGTTGTATATTTGTATTTTCAGTACGCTCCTATTTTTTTGTCATTGTCATAGCCTACTTAACAACGATAAACAATCAGAGATATACAAATTTTAATTTCACTTTAATGATAGTTTTACTTGGTTTATTCATCATTTTTTTTTGTCATTTAATTGTTGTTTATCGTTAAACATGTTAATTTGGATTTCTAGTAAAATGATGCGTAGGAAATCTAACCTTAATATACAACTGAGTCACAACAATGCGTGTGACGTTACTATGATTCAACATTAGTAATTGTGATAATTGACAGGACAAACAATAATTCATTAAACGGCTAACGCACATGTCAGGAGTTAATTGCGCGTTATATCAAACAAAATAAAATAATTATCATCGATGCCAATCAATGTTAGTGCAAGGGCTAATGTTTTGTCATTTAACAACGAATAGCATTATTATTATTGAAAACTTTACAATATTATTGAATTAATACAATTAGACTAAAAATAAACTTACAGTTCATTTTTTTTATAACACTACACAATAAATAAAAAGCTGTTGCAAAAACTATTCTGTTTGATTAGAGAAATAATAAACCGATATTTATATTTTTTGCTATTTACTTTCAAAAATAATTATATTAATAATTAAGATAAAGTACTCTAAAGTCAGTTATCAGAGGATATAGGTAAGTGTTCCAATAAAAATATCTTTGAAACTGACAAGATAATCCATTGCAACTTTTTTTATTCGATGGATTTTTCCCAGTGATCGCTTTGATACTGTAGTACAGGATGTTCCAAATCGATATATTTTAACCGGTATCTCGAAAACCATATTAAGTTCTGTGACATACAAAACATTCTTCAATTACTGATGAAATAAAACAAATTGATTTGTTTAAATCTTCATTATTTATTTTGAACTGACGTTCAAATTAAAATTAGTGACGCGTTTCGCTACACAGTAGCTTTTTCAAACTAGTTTGAAAAAGCTACTGTGTAGCGAAACGCGTCACTAATTTTAATTTGAACGTCAGTTCAAAATAAATAATGAAGATTTAAACAAATCAATTTGTTTTATTTCATCAGTAGTATGGATCTTCATCAAGTAAAAGCCTCATCTATTCAATTTATTCTTCAATTACATTAAAAAAATTAATAAAAACAAAATTTTTGTAAACGGTACATGTTTATTTTGAATCTTTGGTCACCTAATGAACATGTTATATGTCTAAATATAAGTACAGTAAAACATCTTAATAGCGGACAGCTAAAGGGACTTTTTTTTGTCCGTTATTGGGAGGTATACGTTATTAAGAGGTTTAACAATTTTAATATAAAGGAAGTACGATTTAAAGTTATCCAAAATTCCTTAAATCTGTTAAGTAATATAAATCTAAACACTATTTGATTTTTTAGAAATGAAAATATTTTTTAGAGTAAATTCAAAAATGTCAAATTAATAAAAACGATCGAAAGTTTTATTTAACCTTTCTGTACAAATTTTTAGCAATAAGCACACATAGATAAGAATAAAAAACTGCCACTTACCGTAATATTTCTTTGAAAAATTAATAAATAAAATAAAAATCTAATATTGTCGTATGCTTCATATTCCTTAGTTTGTTACAATTTATCAAAATCTCTGATATTTTTGTGTAAGCGTTCACATTGTAATTTACATAAAGAATTTTCCAGATCCCTTGAATTATCATATGCTTCACTAAGGCAGGAAATTTTAGGAGCTTGTTGTTCGTCACTAATTTCATCAATATCAGATTGTTTCGTCACTGATCGCCACGGAGTCCTCAACACATTTAGAAATGGAAAAATCGGAATCTGCAGTGGTTAGTGCTTCATCTATAGAAGAATATCCGTTGAAATCTAAGCCCATTTCAGTTGGCATTAAAGTGAATAGGTCGGTAAAACTATTTTCAAATTCTTCTTGGGCTTTTTATCCAGTTTTTTTGAATCCAGCCTGTGAAAAACATTATTGAAATGAATTTGAATATGTCAGCACTGTGTAAAATACAATAATGACTACTATATATATATATATATAATCATATACCCTTATACCCTTATATACCCTTATACCTTATATAGGTGACGGGTTTGCATTTAATTCTCGTATATAAATTTTTTCCATTCTTTCCTGTTTCTTGTCAATGTTCTCGCCTCTTCCCATGATTTACCTCTCTTTCTTAGTATATTACCCACTATTGTATTCCATGTTTGTCTTGGTCTTCCTTTTTTTCTTTTTATTTGTATTTTTGCCTCATATGTCCTTTCAACTTGTCTATTGTTATTCATTCTTTGAATATGTCCCCACCAGCTGAATTGTCTTTGTTCTATAAATTTTAGTACGGGTTGGACACCTAATTCATCTCTTATTTTTGTGTTTCTGATTTCGTCCTTTCTTGTTGCTCCAAATGTTCTTCTCAAATATTTCATTTCTGCTGCCTGTATTTTGCTTTTTTGTTTACTTGTAAGAGTCCAAGATTCGCATCCATAAGTTAAAACTGGTCGATATATTGTATTATACACTTTTACTTTTTTCTCTTTGGTGATTTCTTTTTTGTTTATAAATTTTTGGTTCATGGCATAGTATAGCTTAATTGTTTTCTCTATTCTTTCATTTATCTCTGCATCTTGTTTTCCTGTTTCGTTAAAAGTTATTCCTAAGTATTTGAATTCTTTTACTTGTTCTATTTGTACATTATCTATTTTAATTTCTGTGTTGATCTTCTGTTTTCCTATTACAAGTATTTTGGTTTTATTTTTGTTGATTTTCATGCCTTCTTCTTCCATAACATCTTTCCATATGTTCAGGTTTTCTTGTAATCGGTTTTCACTTCCTGCCATTAGCACCACATCATCTGCAAAGACTCCTTCGGCTATCTCTACTCTTTCTAAATTTTTATACCCAACGAACATTTTCTTCACCTTCTGTTCGCTTTTTTTAATAATACTGTCCATATGTATGTATATTAAATAGTGTTGGGCTCGGTCCCCCTTCTTGTCTTAATCCTATATTGGTTCTAAATCCAGCTGATTTCATGTTGTTTTTTATGATAAAATTTATGTTTGTTTCATATATATCTTGAATAATTCCGATTATTTTTTTGTGTATTCCCTTTTCTTTCAGTCCCATCCATACTTTTTCCCTAGGTACAGTATCAAATGCTTTTTCGAGATCTATGAACGCTAGATATGTGTTTCTATTTTCTATATGTCTCTTCTCTTCTAATTGTTTTATTGTGAAGATGTGATCCTGCGTACTTCTTCCTGGTCTGAATCCACTTTGTGCTTCTGAAAGTTGATTTTCTAGAGTTGGTTTAATTCTGTTGTTTATAAGCTATTCATATATCTTTATAATGGTATTTAGTAAGGTTATTCCTCTATAGTTTTGACATTGTTTCTGGTCTCCTTTCTTTTGTATAGGTGTGATTAAGGCTACTCCCCATTCTTCTGGGATTTTTCCATCACACCAAGCTTTGTTGATAATTTCTAATAGCACTTCCAGTCCTATATTTCCTAGATTCTTAATCATTTCCGCTGTAATTCTATCGTCACCCGGCGCTTTCCCATTTTTCAATTTTATAACAGCTCTTTTTAGCTCTTCCAATTTTATACTCTGTATTTCGGCTTCTTCGTTTTGATTTGTTCGTTCGACTTCTTCGTTTTGGTATTCCTTTTCTTGTTCGTTATTTGGGTTTCTTTGAGTTTGTTGGTCTAACATCTCTTGAAAATACTCTCTCCATCTTTCTATAATGTCTGCTTCATTTGTTAGTATCTCTTGATTTTTATCTTTTATGTACTGTTCTTTTCCCTGCTTTTCTGTTCTTAGCGATTTTAGAACTTTATAAAATAGTTTTTGATTCCCCGTACTATCTTTTTCCATTTTGTTCCCAAAATCTATCCAGGCATTTTGTTTTGCTTTTATTACTAGAACTTTGACTTTCTCTCTTTGGTTTTTGTATCTTTCATATTGTTCTTGTGTGTTGTTTTTTAAATATTTTTTCGATTCTTCCTTTTAACCTCTTCTTTAATTTCATTGTTCCACCATGCTGTTTGTTTTTTCCTATTATCTGTTTTGTAAGACCCGCATAGTTCAGTGGCAGTGTTAATGACTACGTTTTTAAATATGTTCCAGCCCTGTTCTGTGTTAAGTTTTTTTATGTCAGTGGATTTTTCTTTTAGTTTTTCTTCTGTTTTTAGTTGATATTTTATTGCAACCGTTTTGTTTCTTAGTTTGTATGTTTTTATTGATATGTGGCTTTCTTTCTTTACTGTTATTTGTTATTTGTTATATAATGACTACTATTTTCCTTTATTTATTGTATACACTGTGTTCATTTGAAAAGGAGCCACCCTTAATATTTCAAAAATGCGACATATTACAAAGAAATGCCTAAACACGCCAACTTTTAACTTGAGGGGGACAGTTATGCCGATTGACTAATCCATTTAAACAGAAGGTAGACTCGTCGCTAAAACGAATATTATGTACTGAAATTTCGTTGGAGTTAGGCTTATTTGCCATCATTTCACAAAATTCAATTCTACGATCGGGATCATCTTCATTTAGTTCGTTCAGTATCCGGGTGAAATTTGTTCATATGAAGAGCGTTATGTACAGAACCTACGGATAGATGTGTTGAGGCTGCTACTTTCCTTATGGATGTTGTTGGATCCATAGCAAAATTTCCAATTACTTCTATTTGTGTGTTTTGATATCGAACTATTTTGCTCTCACGCTTCTTATTCAAGTCAGAACCTGTTTCCAAAATTTTTTTGACTAACATTCATACATACTTATGATCGACATGTTTGACTGGGTGTTTTTCATTAAATACAGTAGCTGTTTTTCTAGCACTTTCGTCACATTTTCCGTAAAGAAAAATCATTTCGGTCCTTTCAGGTAACGAATAAACCATTTTTCCGCCTACCTCTATCCAAAATATACATTTCCTGGCCTCATTCTAGGGAGCAAAGTCGTACTTTTCCTCCCTAGGGAGGAAGGGGGGGATGAAATAACTTATATGGCATTGACGACCTAAACTATATTCTATTATATAAGTATAAATTTTACCGTTTAATTAAAGAACACCCTGTATTTTGCAAAATGGTAGAAATCAGTGAATTGTTATTTTAATTTAACGATTTTTACATTAATAATTTGACTTCAGCAATACGTTATGTTCATGATTCCGCAATACTTGAGTCTCGGTAGCGCAACGCGTTGGAGCACAGCTCACTGTTCGTGATAGACGAGGACAATTTTTTTTCTTTTTTTTTTTCTTTCATAAATAAATAATTTAAAAATGTCTTGTTATTTGAGGGAGGCGGAAAAATCATATGTATAACATGGGAGGAAAAGTAGCACTTTCCTCCCTTGTTATACAAATAGCTATTTAATAATTGTTAATACCAGCGATAATTTAAAATCGAACATTTACTAATAAAGACCACAAAACTGAATCCTGTTATTGTAATTATCACTGCAACTTTTTTTAAATATCATTTTTGTTTTTGTCACTGTTACTGATTTTTTGAATTGTCAACATAATACGGGGGCATACAAAAAGGTGAGGGAGAGCCAATTTTAAACAACGATTAAATAACAATGGAAGGCTGGTATCAAAGGCAAAACAAAATGATTGAATAGAGATTCACCAGACCTTTTAATTGAGGTATGACTTGATACCTAACGCCATTTGAAAAAATGTAAGGGGTATCTCCAGAAGGGAGGGGGTGAATCTGACGTTTATGACATTAGCGCCAAAAAGTGTCAAGCTCAAGCTAAAAGTTGTGTGTAAAGGTGTGTGTCATAGATAACATGTGTGTGTCTTAGATTTTTACAGGACCAATGTTTATAATTGAAACATATAAGTGAGTTAAAAGTAAATAGCTGTACACTAATTACAGTTTCTGATTTCCCAGCTTTCTACCTCATTCCTACTTTCAACACGTGCCGCTAGTCGCGCCACAATCGATCCATCGCAGTATGGAGTTATGTAAAACCATCAATTCCGAATAATTCGCAAGATTGTTGGAACAAACCTATAGTGTTGTGAGTACGCAACAAAGAGAACGATACACTCAATTGTTGATCACGAGAGACAACATGAAGCAGATTCGTATCAGCATCTAATAAAATTATTCTTACCATAATCCCACAGATAACATTCACTCAAACCCAAAGAAAATTAGGTTATGTTGCTTAAAACCCAAACAAATCAAATATTTCTTCATCCCTTCCACTTTTCTGATGCCTCCGAAAGCACAAAAGAACGCACCTATTGACTAGTTATAGGAATTCATGACTATCGCACAAAGTAATTCAAATTATTTATCAAAATAAACTTTCAATTTGCAAACTGTGAAATATTTGAAGTATTTACAGATGTGTGATGTCATAGAGACGCCATTACTATTCTAGCGTTTTGGTGCGAAATTTGAATTGTATATTATTTTTTCAAGAAACAACATTTTTTTAGATAAAGCTTATGCTTACAAACAATGTGGAGCAGTTTTTCAAAATCAGTCAACATGCCTATCAATTGTTGGTTAAATAACTACTGCACACCCGTTCCAACTCCCTTTTCCAAAACATTCACATTGTTTATAATTTCTTTTGCTTGGTGTGGAGTCATGAAATACAGTTTTAAATACCAAGATATAAATTGTCATTAGTCCACACCATAAGGACTAGGTATACTCTATACTATAAATAAATTAAACAAAGTTAAAACATGTCGAACAGTTGACCATTTTATCATTATCTCATTAACAAGACCTAGAGATTGATAGACTCCGTTTCACGTGAACTCACGTGAAGTTGCAGTCGTATGCGCGAACTTGTCAAAACCAGCGCAATATTGAAAAATTGACATTCGATTTCAAATCAGTAGCGTAACGTTTTCAATCTTGAAAATGTATTTATCTTATGTATAGTTTAAATAAAACATATTTGGGAATTCTTTGAAGCTTTTCGAGATATTTTCACATACAATAGGCACTGGTATATGAAAATACTTGGTATAGTCAAAATATTTATACTTTCAATTGATGGCATGAAACATCGTTTGTAACGCCAATGGCATGAAACGGTCATTACGAGGCGATATAGATAAACAAGACTGATTTTGGTTTCTGCGCAAGATAGTTGGCAAACTTCACGTGGCTTCTTCTTATGTGAAACGGAGTCTAGCAATCCACTGCGAATTCGAACAAGAACCACGTGCGTGTGGCTAACTAAAGTTTGAATAAGTCTAAGACTGGAGATGAAATTTGAAATCTTCTTTTTAGACATTTACAGCAATACATTTTATTTTGTTTGATTTGAACATTTAAGGTTCGAAGATTTACTCACTTTGGATTTGGTTCCGAATCACAAGATTTACTGTTTTTTTGTTGAAATTTTATCAATGAATATTAGAAAATGGCGATCAAAAACCAGCTTAAGCTTTGTAAAACAACCAAAATGAAGCTTTCTGACAACTATGGTTTCACAAAATAACGTATTGCTTGTATTATTAAATAATATATTATTATGGGACTACTTTTGTGTTTGAAATAGAGTACATATAAATCTGGAAATTGCAACTATCACTCATCTCCACATTTCTAAAAGATATTACTTGAAATAGAGAAATCCGGAAATCGTAGATTTGAAACATACAGTAGTTAATTGTTTTCCTTTTTATTTTTTTTTGTACGAGCACGGCACTGTTATAGCATGAGTTGTAAGCAAAGTCATAGAAGTGGAGAATAATGAACATTCAATATAAAATAATAAACCATTTAAATGACAGATTGAAATATGTTACGTGGCAAATGGAAAACAAATATCCGTATTTAGCCAGAATAACTGTTAAATACTAGAGGTGAACTCATTTTATGTTCTGTTCTTTTATAGTGATTTACGATACAAGTGGGATAACAGCTGCGTACAAATTTCGCATACGTTCGTTAATTAAGCGTTATCACACGTCTATCGATCAAATTTTTATCTACGTCTCTACAATCTGAAAATAAATGGTAATTTGAAATTTGTCATGAATTATTGCGAAAACTAAAACACTGCAACTACTTGGCGATTAGCGATACTTCCATGTGTCATACCGACCCCGTTTAACTTAGAAGTGTAATTCAATGTCTGCCGGGGCATATAGCCCGAGAAGTAGTTGTTTCTTCTTAGTGAATGGTGAATTTAATTTTTACTGACATCCATTCGCCACTATATGTAACGGTAAGTATCAGCTGTTAGCGACCATGCCATAAGATATTATTAGGAAATGGGGTAAATAATACACACAGAGTTTATCTTTAAACTTGAATATATCTATATTTTTTAAAATCGTCACGAGTAAGCTTGATCTTTTCTATGTGAGAACTAAACTAAGACTGTACTGAAAAAATATATCAAAGGGCAATTAAGAATACATACCTAATATCCACACAAAGGTTGTTTACAATACTATTTTTGACATACGATATTTTATCTTAACACATGTTTATATTTTACCCATAGCTGACAGCACTTGAAGCCATAAACCTTTATATTTTATTCTTGTTAGGGTAACAAGTATTATTAAGATATTTATGGCAGAGTAACCGCAAATTGTTAGATTATTTTTGTACAAAGTCCAACAGATATATCCTCCATCTAGCGCATATGGGACGAGCTATAATTCTGACTTTGTTGTACCGGATAGAATTGAGCTTTAGGAATAATTTGACATAATCCAACTCATTTTTGAAAATTTTTGCAATTGTGTCACTGTCTCTCCAAAGGTGCGGTATGTCTTTGTAAAAACAGACTTCTGTCGATGTAAGAATCATAATTACGCAGCAAATAACCTATCTAGATCTGTTTATGTTATTTAATTTCTGCCTGACAAGTTTGTAACACCCAATATATAACGAAATTATGAATGAAACGACTAACCAAAATAATATTTTTTTCCAGTTTATGTATATACGGGAACATGCGAACCGAAATACCATTTAATACGCCAGTAAAACTTCTTTAACAACAGCAATAAAAGCTGAGAAATGTACTTCGTCCTCAGAGGACATGGGTTCAATCTGCAGGTCGGACATGTCGTGCCCCCAGAGGCAGTGCCCTCTGAAACTCCCCTTTTGTTTCTCTTCTAAATCCACCCAATGGCGTAACTAACAGTTACAGCAAAAGGAAGTAATGAAATTCTTACACCAAAACAAGAAATATTTAGATTACAAACAGATGTAGCGCCATCTTGCGTAAAATTAAAAAATAGACATATTTCAGTTCCCGCAGGATATGAGCAGAATAAAAGAAGCTTTATGTCGGCCACGTCATCTCATAATCAAATAGCGCTGCTAAGAAATAAAGGTTCCCTTTAAACAAAAAAGAAGAAAACGCTATAATATTACAGTATTAGTTACCTTTTCAACGTTGTCACTAGATGGCGTTTGGAAAAGATATACTTTTTCGAATAGTTTATTTAAGATTATAAAATTTATTATAATTTTCTATCATATTAAATGGAAGCGTTTTAAAACTTTTTTTTATATATCAAACAGTTTTATTGCCCCCTTATTGTTCCGCCAATGCGTTCGAATGGTCTTGGTGTTATCGAAGGACTTTACACAACTTCTTCTCCGTCCATCATATTTTATTTTTCACCTGAAGTTCTCTTTACTATCGAAACGTGACCAGAAGTTCGAAAGAAGTCCTAGGAGAAACGATGAAAAAGAGGCAATGGAGTTACAGACTCCAACTCAGTTTTTATTTTGTTTGGAGATAAAATACGGCAGTTTGATTTGCTACAGAAACATGATATGGAACTTTGGCGAACACGCGTTGCGGTGCGAAAGAGAATTGTCACCACGTTTGGATTTCGGTCTCGAAATTTTCTGTCGATCGATAATTTATATTCAATTATTTTTCAATGTTATTACACCCTGTATAACTAGGTTTAGTAGACATTCGAAACACAGTATTAGTTTAAATCACATTATAATAATTCACTCCATTTTTTTTTAATTAATGCCTTTTCCGATTTGTCTATTGTATCGATAATTATTGTTCCTCTTTCGCTACTTAACATGTTAAACACAAAGTGAGTGTAAAAAACGGGTTAAAACTCCGCCCAGTACTCATTAATCATTCGTCGATAAAACAGAGTTCTTTCAACTTCCGCGACCTTTCAAGTTCATCAATATTTATCGTTTCTCTCAGCCATCAACAGAGGATCTTGTTCGGTTTAGGTGAATTTGACAACGCTGCTTTACAATCACCTCCCTCAGGTGCTCTTGCAGTCTCGTCGACATCCCAAAGTCGCGAAACGCAAACCAAAGAAAACCACCGCGACAACCCTTCTCGCGATATCTTCGAGTAGCTCCGGGTGTAATCGTATGGCGAATGCGCCGATATGCAAGCGAAGCGCTGTTGTCGGATTGTTCAGAGTATATGAGAAATCTGGAATATTGAAAATTACTTCCTACTTGTATACGGAGCGTCCATCCATGTTGCTACCAATACTTCAATGCAAACTGTTTTGGATTTTTTCATATTACCGTTTATTTAGCTAATAATGTATTTATGCGTTAGGTACTTTATGAACGCAATGTAGGTGTATAGAGCTCACTATATCAACTTATTGCAGTATTAGTATTGACCATTGTTAATAAAAATAAAAAGAAAACAAATTGGTGGAATGATGAAATAAAAATCGAAATTAAAGTAAAAAAGAATAAATGGAAAAAATACTTGCAAAATAGGAGCACTGAGAATTATGCAGCATATAAAACTCAAAGAACGAAGGTTAAAGAAATGGTAGAAAAGGCAAAACAAAAATCATGGGTAGAGTTCGGAGAGAAAATAGAACAAGAAAGATTCGGAAACCAGAAACTATTTTATAGAACATTGAAAACACTTAGAAAAGGTAAAAAAAGCCAGGGAATGTATTTGTTATCTAAAGAAGACAAACTATTAACAGAAAGTAGAGATATACTATCAAGATGGAGAGAACACTTTGAGTACACATTGAACACACATCAAACAGGGGCCAAGGTTATGGAAGAAGAAGTTAGAGAAACAGAAGACGCTCGGAACGAGCAAGAAGAATTCAGAGCAGATGAAGTAAAGGAAGCAATAAAACTGTTAAAAAGAGGAAAAGCTGCAGGGCACGACGGGATAACTTCGGAAATGTTACAGAACTTGGGTAGCAAGGGTATTGAGACAGTAACAAAACTAATTAACAAAATTTCAAAGGAATGCTGTATATCAAAAGACTGGGAAATAGGGATAATACTGCCGATATATAAAAAGGGTAATAACCGTGTTTGCAATAATTATAGAGGGATCACGTTGTTAAGTATTGTTTCTAAAGTGTACGAAAGATTACTAGACAATAGATTAAAAAAAATAATAGAACCCCAAATGGAAGAGTCGCAAAGTGGTTTTAGGAGAGGAAGAGGTATATAGGACCATATATTTACTATAAAACAAATGATTGAAAAGAATTACGTTAACAACATATACGTAGCCTTCATAGACCTGCAAAAGGCATTCGATAGCGTGCCAAGGAAAGCAATTTGGAATAGCCTGAAACAAAGAGGAGTTAGTACTGTACTAAAGAAAAATATAGAAAGTATCTACAAATGCACGAAAAACTATATAAGAACAAACAATGAGCACTCCGAAGAATTCAACACCCATGAAGGATTAAGACAAGGAGGAGTACTTAGCCCAACGCTCTTTAACGTAGTACTTGATGATGTGATTAAAGAAGTAAAACTTAACACCAAAAAACTACAAGTGAGATACAGAAATATGGAACCTATATACCTATCAGAGTGTGCCTTCGCAGACGATCTGATGATATGTGCTAAAAACTTGAAAGATTTACAACAAAACTTAGAAGCATGGAATATAGCACTCGATAAAAGAAATCTAAAAATAAATTTAGACAAAACAGAAATAATGGTACTAGGGAAAAATGAGCAGAAAGAAACAGTAACATTAAACGACTACGTCCTAAAACAAACAGACCATTTCAAATATTTGGGCGTCACGCTACAAAACGATGGAAAAAACGAAGCAGAAATAAACGACTGATTAGAAAGTGCAACCAAACTGTATTACTCCTTAAACAACGCACTTATTAGGAAAAAAGAAGTATCCAAAAAGACAAAAATGACAGTATATAAGACAATATACCGACCGATATTGACCTATGGAAGCGAAAGCTGGACGTTCACAAAACAGCAAAAGAGTAAGCTCCAAGCGGCCGAAATGAAATACCTTAGAGCGGTCAAAAACATCACTAGGAAAGACAAAATAAGAAACGACGCAGTGAGGCAAGAATTAGAAGTCGAGCCATTAATAACACACATAGAAAGACAACAACTGCGATGGTTCGGACACCTAGTTAGAATGGAAAGTAGCAGACAAACCAAAAGAATATGGCAAGCAAAAGCGTCTCAAAAGAGGACCAGAGGTAGACCTAAGAAAACTTGGAATGACGTCATAGCTGAAAACTTAAAGTAGAGAAACAAAAGTTGGACAGTAGCGAGAAGATTAGCACAAAACAAGAAAGAGTGGGCAAAATTTGTATATAGTTAAATTATACCACCTTAACACCTTCGGGTACACTAAGGTTTTCGATTATATATATATATATATATATTTCTCTATTCACAATCAGTTTAATCAAACATACTATAGTCTACTTACTGTGAATGAATCTAGAGAAAATTTGACAACAATTTCTTACAATTGAATTTACTGTTTGCACCCTTACTTTGTGGAATCTACTCATATTAATGTTATACATGAAACTAACTGTTTCTAATTAATTCCACTATTTAATGAAAAAATTAAGAAAATTATGAAAGGATATTGATAATTATTTCGATATTGACATATCATCGTCAAAATGACAGAAGTTACATTTTATGTGACACACACTTGATGTTTAATATTTTGGCTAGACCAAATAGTAAGTGACCTATCTTGACTTAATATATATGAATAGAAAAAAGAAGAAGATATGATTTTACAAATATTAAAGCTTAGGTATTATTAGCCCTATGGGGATATCCTGGATATCTTTTTCCCATTTAAGATCAATATAACTGTGCAATGATATAGGAAACCAAGGAAAACTATATCTGCTGATCTTTACAATTGTTATTTAAGAAGAGAATTTAATAGTGGAGAGCTCCCTAGATTTATCTGTCCATTGACAACCTCATATTGTGGGTCTCTCAAGTGTCTTCTTATTTCTAGTTGTTCAAGGAAATCTAGTTCTTGTTTCTTATCACAAATATGCAGTACTTCTAGTTCTGTGTTAGGTGTTAATGAATGTTTGGTGTCAAGAAGGTGTTTTGCGTAATGTGATTTATCAGGCTGTTTTAATCTGTATGCTCGTGAGTGTTCATTGTATCTAATTTCGAAATTTCGAATTGTTTGACCAATATAGACAGCATTACTTTCTGGACATTTAAGTTTATATATTCCAGACTTTTTTAATGGGGGTATTTTTGTTTTTACATTTAACAATTTTTTACTCGCATTGTTTTCTGTTTTAAAAGAAATTGCTGTATTTGTTGAACAAGATATTATCTTTGAAATATTATTAGAAATATTACCAGCATATGTGATCTTTTTGTAATTTTGTATTTCCTTAGTTTTTTCAGGAAATATTAATTGTAATGCCACTTTTTCCTCTTTTTTATTAATTAATTTATTCATTATATGTAATGGATAACCGTTGGATGTGGCTATTTGTTTAATTATATTAATTTCTCTATCAAAATTATATTTGTTAATAGGAACTGAAAATGCTCTATGTATCATTGAATTATATGCTGCTAATTTATGTGACATGGGATGATTGGAACTATATGGTATAGTCACATCAGTATGTGTTGGTTTTCTGTAAATTGAAAAATCAAGTATATTATTGACTCTTTGAATTTTAATATCAAGAAAATTGATTGAGTTATTTTCTTCAACTTCTAATGTAAATTTAATTGTTGGATGTAAATTATTAATATGATTGAACAATATATCTAATTATCGTTCACTACCTACAAAACAAGCTAATATGTAATCTACATACCTACACCAAAATAATATATTTTTTGAAATGTTGCATTCAAAGATTTTTCTTTCTAGACTGTCCATAAAAATGTTTGCTAAAATTGGTGATATATATCCTTTTATAATTTTTTCATTAAATAGTGGAATTAATTAGAAACAATTAGTTTCATTCATAACATTAATTTCTTACAGTATTTATTTATTTTATTTTATTCTTGATAACGGTAGTTGGAACGATACCGAAACGTTGAAATAAAAACATAAATAGGATTATGTTTTCATTTCCCAGAATAAATAACAAAAAGAATAATGAATATACCCAGGGCCGCGACCTTTGGGGGCCCTGGGCTAACGATATCCTAGGGGCCCTGTGCTAAAGATATCCGGGGTACCCACGAAATAATTAAAATATTTGCCATTTTCCTAAAAAAATGATTATGGGGGAAAATTAAACATACGAAAGGTTTTTTTTTTATTTCAAACGAAAATACATTATAAAGTTAGGTCAAAGAAGATAAAATAAACAGGTACCTTCTTTATCTATGGTAAACAAAAAATTAAAGCCATAAATTCTTAACAAACATAATTTAAATGATTATTTCCTTCCTATTAATTTTGACTAATCGCTATCAAGAATTGGTATGTCAAATATAAATTTTAAGTGGAAAAATTACTTAACAACTGTCAACTTAGCTGTCAGCAGTTTTTCCGGAAAAAAATCGAAAACATTTCATGCAAGTTTGACAAGTTGACAATGTTTATTTAACTCGGGAAATAATCTTACCAAATATCCCTAGTGCATCTAATTTTTCCTACGGAAAAATTGGAACACTCGTTTCTAAGTAATCTGTTTTAACAAATAGCATTCGCGAAAGTGGAAAAATCCTCGTCTTCGACTCGGATTTTTAAAACCACTCTCGCTCATGCTATTTGTTAAAACAATTTACTTAGAAACTCGTTTTTCCGTAAAAATTAAATGCACTAGAGATATTACCCCCGAAAAATGAACATAATAAAGCGGAAAAACGAAAGTAAATTGTTCTGGAATATTAATAATAAATTTGATATGTTATCTCGGGTTTTTTTTTATTTGTATTTTTTTTACTGGTTTATTATTTTATTATTCGGGGCACCTGGGCTGGAGCCCATTAAGCCCATACGTAGATCCGGCCCTGAATATTACCACAAAGAACATACAGAAGAAATTTTTTACAGTCGTAAGCTTCAAAATATTTTCAAAGATTTTCTAGCTGTATATTTTTTAAAAATTGTCAGATGCGGGAAAATAAAAAATTGCGTGTATCAGCTCCGACGCACGACTGGAGTTTACCTTGATGGCAAAAATCCTGGTCAAAGATTACAAAATATATATAAGATAGTTCACTTGAAGGCGGTCTGATTCTTCTTAGCGTTTTAAACGATCGCCGCACTCATAAATCATATTTACGGCTCCCTTTTGTTGTAAATAACGACACCGCTAGGTACCAGGGCATTAGAAAAGTATATTTTATTCCAAGCTATACAGGGGTAACTTGAGAAATATATATTCAAATAGGATGATTTATTAAAGGTTTTTTTATATGTTTTTAAATGTTAATTATTTCGAAAAATGTTCAGGATATGAATTTGAAAAGGAAAGTTTAGGTATAAGTAAAAAATGCATTAAAATTTTTAAAATGAATCAATTGACAGATTTTATTCAACATTTTAGTAATTTTGTGATGCTTATTGATGATCTAGCGGTTATTTATACAGAATATCACAAATTAAATTATACATACTTATTGGCCACCAGAATAATAGGACCACTAAAACAATTTTGATCTTTAAATTAGACACTCCGTATTTTTTAGATTCACAAGGTTAAAACAGTAAAAACATATTATGCAGCTGCAGGAAATATTTATTAATAAATTAGATATGTGAATTTTCAAATTTCTATGAATACCCAGTATCTATAAGTACTAAATAACTAACTAATTTATTATTATCAAATATCTTTGTTACAATAGTTTAAAAAAGTTGAATTCCGTATTTGATAATAACTAATTTAATACCCACCTCTCAACGTCTTTGGGACAACGATAAAAGGATATTTCTGGTTTTCGCACCTTGCTGGAACAACCGATCACAGCACAACGCACAGGCATTTTAAAACCACAATTATAATATTATTAATGTTACTTTTGGAAGACAGGAGTTAAAATAATGCGAACAAGAAATTCTACTTCCGGAACGTTTCCCGAAAAACTAAATGAAATACTTCTACAAAGTTTCTAGAGATTGTAGGCACATTTCTGGCCCTTAATTGCTTCTCTATATTTTTATCATTGTTTACATTATAATTACTTAAAATCAAGACTGCATTCAGAATTCGTGGGAAAGTGATAAACTACCATTTATTATGTATACAACTAAGACTATTAACAAATATCACAAAATATTTATTTTATAAGTTTTGCTATTGAAGAGGAAAATATGAATATTATTTTTTCCTTATTGCAATAATTAATTAATAAATTTAAAATATCTATAAAACGTAAACACGAACAACGAATTCTAAAATACCAGCGCTCGATAGGCGACAACCCTTATAATATGCAAAATTAAATGCAAGTAAGGATTTAGCGACATACTGTAGCATGGCGCCAACCGCTAAGTCACCAGACAGTTACCAGCGGTATGAATCCTTTGATCGATAGAATTCGTACGAGTGAAACATCTTATATATATTTTGTAATCTTTCTCCTGGTCCTTATAATAATTTGCCAAGATATTTGCCGCATTAAAAATAAATGGTTTAAATTTGAAAATATTGGTCCTATAAAAAAATTATTCTTATTGAAGTTTATTCATATACAAATGTCACAATGGAACAAATAAAAAAAATTATCACCGTGTCCAGGATTTGAACCCTATGCCTACAATCCATAATTTTCGCAGCCAAACCTCTATATCACTCGGCTACGAAGACATAATAATTTATCAAACAAGCTGTTGTATATAGAGAGCGTATGATGTATGTCAAAACTAAATAAATGACGTTTAACGCAACCATTCGTTATATATTTTTCCATGTAATACAAATAATATAAATAAGAAATGGTATAATTGTTTTATTTAATCCTGAAGTTAAAATGCATTTCGTCTGACTATGTGTGGGTGTAATTTGGCAACGCCGCTGTATGTAGCTGAATACCGGCATTTTCAACATGGAAAACGCACACGGACATCGCTTCCTATAAGAAGAAGAGAAACAGACCGCGTTAGTATCGCGTAAAGTACGGATGTATACGCCGAAGACCATGTCAGGCAACATCGTTGCTGAATGGTTGAGATCTCTTCACCTCGGTCAATACGCCGACAGTTTCATAGACAACGGTTATGACGATCTAGAAATATGCAAACAGGTCGGTGATCCCGATCTTGATGCAATCGGAGTGTTCAATCAAGTGCACCGAAGCAGGTTGTTACAATCTGTACGAACCCTTCGCGAAGAAGGTGCCGCATCAGTTTATTTCACCCTTGAAGAAAGTGTCGCGGTTCACGATGAGTGTTTTTGTGACAATGTGAGTGCTAGGTCTTCCAGAACATCTTCTGGTAGGTCCGAGAAAGATACCCAAAGAGTTAACGCAAGTCCAGCTAGTTCTTCCGCTGAAAGTGGTCAAGAGGTTGCTAAATATTTGGATGAATATGAGGAAGGTAAAGCTGAATTAGTGAAAATTCCCAGATTGCAGCTGAAAGTGTTACTTAGGGAGAAATTAAGTCAGGATGGTATCCGGTTGAGCTCTCAACCTTATTCGACACAGGTGAGTGATTTTTACACCTGCTAGTACTCCTTTATAGCAATTGTATATTTATATTATCAGGGAAATAATGGAATTAATATAAGAACACAACGCGGTTTAGTTACAAGAACATGTTTTCCTAGTTTTTATTATTATTAATAGTTTATAAAAATACAAAAATACTTTTGCTTGTAAACACATACCAAAACAAGTTTTTTGTGGATAAACGTACATGAAGAAACCTTCAACGAAATAGTTTATTTAAAAGTACTAATTGTTAAAGTACTCAATTGATTTTGAATGTTCAAATTGGTGCTCTTTCTATATTTTATATACGGTGCGGATATTAAGTCTTACCCCCCCTAGGAAACTCCGTTATTTAAGACAAATATGAAAAATCCTCGAAACCGGCAATTTTTATTTTAATCGAGGTGTTTCATAACATACAAAAAATTGTCACCCCTTTTACCCCCCACACTTGACAGCTACCCCCTCAGATTTTTTACATAGCAAAGGGGGTCGAGCGATACTTCGTTGGAAAGGGTTTGAAAAGCAGATCTCAAAAATGTATATTTTTAAAATTTTGGATGAAACAATAAATTAATAAAAATGATCAAAAAGGGGGTAGCTGTCAAGTGTAGGGGGTTTAAGGGATGACTATTTTTTGTATGTTATATATTTAATTAATTAAAATTAAAATAAAAACTGACAGATTCGAAGATTTTTCACCTTTGTCTAAAAAAACGGAGTTTCCTAAGACTTAATATTCGCACAGTGTATAAAAGGCAAAAGTGATTGACTAAGTATCAACGCACAGGTCAAACCCTTAAGGCAGGATGGCAGGAAAATTGAAATTTCGCACTCGTACTTATTTCTTACATGACGAAGGCATCCACTAAGGAAGGATTTTTCAAAATTCAACCCCTAAGGGGGTGAAATAGGGGATAAAATTGTGTATGAAACTTTTTATTCCTTGGATATATTTGCATGAAATTTCGTATTACTTGAGTACGGCAAAAATAATGAGTTCGTACATCAGCGTTTTCTAAAATTCAACCCCTAAGAGGGTAAAATAGGGGATGAAAGTTTTAAATGAACGCACAGGCCAAACCCTTAGGGCTACAAACTTAAGAGTTCGCACACGTATTCCTCTCATGACGTAGGCATCCATCGAGGAAGAATTTTTCGGAATTCAAAAAATTTGTTTTGTATTATACATACTGGGTGTAAAGAAAAGTAATCTATACATATAAAACGCTTTGTCCTGAATGACTGACTGGGGGCAAAGTTTGTATGGGGCAACGTGATTCCTTGGTCCAATCTACTTCAAATTTTGCATAAACATTCTCTAACTGAATTGATCAAAGGCGTGCTTCGTATTTTATTGAAACTCATCGCCTAACGGGGTTAAAAAGGGGTTTTGGGGGTGATTTGCATCGAAGTTGATATCAATACTCCTTAATGCTTTTGATTTAAATTACATTTAATTTTGACACGTTTGAAAAATCAATCCGATTTTATTCAAAAAAGACTGAACTCACTTAAAAGCTTGGTGCAATGCAATGTAACTTTTCGGTAAGCTATAACGATAAAAAAGATAATAATTCTAGTGTTACTTACGGTATGCCTTCGACTAAGCTCTAGGTAAAACAATGGGTCGTGAATTTTCGCCTAAATGTTGTATAACACTTAGATAATAAAAATTTGTCTGGCATATAAATTGTTTGAGCGCCACGTCATTTGTAAAATGAAATAATATAATTTACCCTGATCAAATGACGAAAAACAGAGTATATGGTTTTTTATAGGTACGTAGATGATCATGAAATACAAAATCGGGAGAGTAACTTAACTATCTAATGAAGAATATCCTACTTAAAGTCGACTTTGGTCCCTACTATTTTACAAATAAGGCCCTTGGCCGTCGTACATTAAATATACAAATTAATTAGGTTCCTAGGGAAATTAGTTCAATGCTGAAGGTTCTACAACAATATGATGAATCAAAGAAACATGGCCCTTGGCAGTCGTACATTAAGTATACAAATTAATAAGATTTCGAGGGAAATTAGTTCAATGCTAAAGGTTCTACCATGGTATGATTAATCAAATATTAGAAATATATATCGGCTTATGCATCTATCAATGGTTTTCGTATTCTCCAATGGAGAAGAGAAACGAATTTTATGTCAATAAAGTACTGGACATAATATGATCCATACTCGTAAAAGCAATTATAACGTAGTGTCGGAAGTAGAGAATCGAACTGAATTGATTTTCAAATCAAGTTGCTATTTGAATCAGGTAGAATGTAGAACGTAGAATGTAGAACGTAGAATGTAGAACGTAGAATGGAGAATGTAGAATGGAGAATGTAGAATGTAGAGTTGTTGCAATCTAAAAAGACACAGGAATTTTTAGAAGCTTCTACAAGCAACAAGTGCTGTCGGCGAAAGCAATTAATTTAGAATGACAGAGTCATCCCACAACATTTCAAAGATATATACACGGCAATCATTAGTAATGTATAAAAAGGTATTGACTTACTTAGAATTTCCTTCGACACAACTCACATTATAATTGTCTTTCTTTTTAGACAATCAAGAGAACGCCGGTCAGACTTGTCTCCAAAATGGTATCTAATTACCAACAAACTTTCCTGCGCACATCATTTCTGACAATTTTTGGATGTTTTAAATCTTTAACAGTGCCCTCTCAGAAAAGATATGAGAACATAAGTAAGGAATCTAACGTGCGTCGACATTATAATTAAATGTAGTTAAATGCGTTCCTAGGCATTGCCGTTAGATGGCTCGAGAGGTACTAAAATAGGTAATATATAAGCAAAACGAATTATTTTGAGCAGAGAAACAGGATCTCCTGTTACATCTTTAAAATTGGAATGTCAAATATAAAAGAATATTTAAATCGGATTATAGAAATTTCAATTTTATTTCTTCTTGGATATTTGAATGAAAAACTTACTTACTTACATTTTAACATAATAATTTATATGTTATAACAAAATTAATAACGTAAAAAGCTAATTAAAAATTCTATTATACAGAAAAAAAAGTATTGAATCTAACAAAATATATTTCAGTCAAACAAATTTGTTGTTTCAATATGGCGAAATAAAACAATTATTTAAAAGAAAACGCTAGTTTATTTGGATTCCAAGACCAATATTTTTTCTTTGATTCAAGAAAACATTTGATGAAATCAATTGTTATATTTCTTCAATTCAATTCTTCGGGTTTATTTGATGCAAGAATAATTCATTTTCATCTGAGAATATTTTCCACCATGTAAGCAAATTAACAATTTTGTATATTCAAGAATATTTTAAATACCCAAATGAAAGAAATATTTACTTGAATTTTAGAATACATATTGCTTGGTTAAATACCAGACTGTTAAAATAAGAAAATTATGATTAATTTTGTTTAAATAATCATTTAATTTCAGAATCCGTAGTATTGAATCAAGAATATTGCTATTTGAAACAAATGTATAATCAATAATCCGGAATTGATTTAAAATTGTACATGAATGAAGAGTGTGACTTACTCAACTGAAACAAATATTTCTTTAATTGAAAAAATATATTGTTTGGTTAAAAAACATTCCCGCTGGAATGAAAAAAAAAAATTTTTGTGATATTGTTTTAGTAGGATTTGAAATGGAGAATAGTTATTTGAATCAAACAAATGATTAGGTAAATTAAGAATTGATAGAATTCGTTTAAATATATAAAATACTTGCCTGAAGAATGTGAACCATACAAATGAAACAAATATTGAGTAAAAATAACCCTAGGGGTTCCTATTCATTTTTCATTTTCCATCGGAGTGCACCACCAGTATACTTACAACCATTTTCGACTTCTACGCAAAAGCTAGTATTGATATATAGGGCGTTGAAGTTTTACAAAATATGCGAATATTACATAAAATTGGTGAAAATAGGTTTGTCAATTTCATAAACGACATGTTATAATGTAGATCGATTTCCGCTTGTTACTGTCTTTTATATTAGTAGGAATTTTATGGGTTATTCATAAAGAGGATCCATGTTAGGTCTAAGCAAACAAATAAAAAATAGGTTAATGGAACCATTTTTAAAAATGATTAATAAAATTCTTAATTAGTTTATTATTACCTACCAATCTTATCGGTATCTTCAGAGAGTTTGTTAAGTTTGTTGGTAGTATACATCGTTAATGTTATGTAAATATTTCCATAATATTTTTACATTGGGGTTATCTATAACCGTAAAATTTTTAATTATACAGAATAGGGTCTTAAAAAACAGTGTCATTGAATGGGTCCGGTGAACTATACGGAACCACGAGTGTTTGACATAGTAGGTACCTACTCACCTATTTTGAAGAGTATCCGTCGACATTTTTTTCCCATTTCAATGGGAACTATTTCGTCCGATATTTTAAATAAAACAGAGTTTAAATCTGTCCACCTCTAGTTTATTATTTTTCTGACTTTGTCATTTAAATATTATGCAAATGTAAAACGGTAGAAATATGTACTTACAGAAGTGGCATTTCTCGTGGTATTTTAAACGATATTGTAAGGAAAATAATTGAATTTTTTTACAGTTAAAGAGAAAATATATATTTGAATAGTTTCCCGTACAGTGCGACACATTGAAACCGTTTTTTGTATAAAATATCGGGCCAATAGGAGATGTTTGAAATTGTGACAAAAAATAATTTTCCTACAGTCGCGCGTAAAATGACTAATTACTATATAATGAAATCGTAAAGTCGACAAATGCCGAGGATTGTTACTTTACGCTCTAGCGCAAAAAAGAAATCTTTTTCGCTCGCTTATTTCATCAAATTTGGTGGGATTAGCCATGACGACGAAAAACAATAAATGAACGTCAAGTTACTAGATAATACTATAATACCTACTTTATCAACCATTTTAATCGGCATTATTAATTTCTCACAACATTATAATAATTTATATAATAATTTAAAAGAAATTAAAAGGTGAATTTGAAAAGTCATTGTTATTGTTGATATCTCGGGCACGCCTCTACCTAGAGCGACGGCGAATCAAATGTCGACAGGGGAGGGAGGTATAAGCGCTCTGCAGAGTCTAACAAGTCTGAACAATTCAGTAGATCTTTTTAACGCCATAAAGAGAAAGCATTCAAATACTCAAATTGAAATAGGTACTTAAATAGATAATAAACCATAAAAAGGTTATTACACGTTTTTTATATCATTTGTGAATGGAAGTGATGGAAGAAATTTCTTCTGAATCAAAAATTGCAATAAATAATTGTAACAATTGTACTTTCACATTTAACATTAATAAATAATATGACAACTAAAATGTCAGAGTACTATCTTAAATTGTGGGAAAAATTATGTGTGTTTTTTGAGCGTAAAGTAAAATTGCCGCTTTCAAAAGATCGCCACATTCATTCTCAAGCGGCAATCTGTTACTTTACGCTCTAAATACACAAATAACTATTTTGTATCTTTCTCATGAAATTTTTTGTTGAATAATCTTCAAAATATGTGAGTACTATCGAATTTGTTGCAAAATCAGTATAAATTCGTGGTTCCGAATCTAGGATGGTTAACAGAACCTTTTAGGGATAGGGAAAATTGATCTAGGTAGACAGTGTCACAAGTAAGGATATTGAGCATATGAAGGACTGTCAGTTTTAGCGGTTTTGTCAGATGGTAATTAGTTTCTTGAAGTTGAATTAATTTTGTAATAAGTATATTAGATGAATACGAAAAAATATAATCTCATTTGCATTTACAACGATTTAAAATCATACAAATTGAAATAATAAACATTAGGTACTTCTTCTGCCAGTTATACCAGAAGTTGATATTAAATTTGATTTTTTAAATGGAACATCCTGTATACTTTCACATTTTTGATTGCAGGACATTTTTCTCTGATCTCTGATAGTCCTATCTCAATATTGAGAAAGGACTTTTGGCATTAAATTAAGCACATAATTCAAAAATGTGAAAATCTACTGGGTGTTCCATTTTAAATAACAAATTAATATGTGCTGTCAAAATAATAATATTTTTCTACTCCTATACTATAAGTTGTTAATTAAATGCCAATTTTCAGTTTCATAATGATACTCATTATAACACTGGTTTTCAATATGAAACTGAAAAATTGACCAATAGAAAAACTAGATTTTTTAATAACCAAGTCGACAGACCCAATATTTTCTGTAGAATGTTTGACAGTTTCTAAGAGATTCGAGTTTCAATAACCATTACTAGAGAGTTGCAGACACTATTTTTTCTACGAATAAGAAATTTTATTTGAATTTAACAACATTGCTTGTTTTTTAATTTTTTTTACTTTTTCTATACAAAGAAATAAAATATGAAAGAAAAATAAGTTCTTCAACTTTATTCATTCATTCATTCATAAATTTGGGTTGTGTTCATCAGCCCAGGCACTTGAAATGAATCTTTGTACCATTGCCCATGTTATCTACTTCCATTCCAGAAGCTTCGTGTCTTCTATAAAGGCCACTAGTTTGACTGGAGGGATTTTCAGTAGTTGTGATGGTTGTATTAATTCCTCTCCAAAGTGCTTCCGTCTAAGTTCTTGTAAGTCCTCGCAGAAGCAGAGTATGTGAGTAGGTGTTTCATCATCAAGTTCACATTTTCTGCACATAGGTTCACTAACTTTGCCCATATTGTACAGATGTTTCCTCAAGGTGCAATATCCAGTCACCTAGTTTCAGTAGCCTGGTTGAGAGTTCCTTGTCTACCTTGTTCAGTAAACTCATTGTATGAAGGTGCCCTTGTGTCACCCTCCATTTGAATTGGTGGATTGGTGTTCCCTATCTAACCAGTGCCCGATTTCCCCTCTTATGCAATCTTTTGTGATTCCACAAAACGGTTCCGGACCTATGAAGTCTCCTTTAGAGCCTTGTTTAGCTAACCCATATCCCATATTAGAGACACTCTGTTGTCTCTTGCCTGGATGTCAGTGAATATTTTAATTTTTTGTCCGGTATATCCTCTTCTGATGTTTTCATCAATACAGACTATAGCGGCAACCCTCTCTACTTGAAACACAGTCGTATGTCGTATGTTTCTAGGTCTTTTTATACCAGCCCCAGTACCATGGTTTGTTTTAGAGCGGTGGACCATATGATTTCTCCAGAATTACCTGCGTGCATCACCTGTTCCCTAGATGGGATGATGATATTCACTCGCTCAGTGAATATATTATCTGGTATCATGTGAAATATGGGTCCGTCTAGTAATGTCCCAGTTGTATCAGTGTGTCCTTCTGGAACATTGTTCGGGGACCATAAGTTTCCCGATTTCAGCCTAAGAATTGCCATCATTGCCTCCGCCCTTATAAAAAGTTCTAGAGGAGGAAGTCCAATAAGGGCTTCCATTGATGCCGTCCCCGTACTGTTCATTGCCCCGGTAATACCAAGAAGCGCTTGTCTTTGGATTGCAGTTAACATATTAACTGCAGAGGACACTTCTGTCCTCCTCCACCAGACTTTTGTTCCATAGGTGATCGTTGGCCTTATCACAGTTGTGTAGAGCCAGTGAACCACCTCAGGTCGTATTCCCCAGGTTATGCCCATAACTCTTCTGCATTGCCAGGAAAGCCTAGTCGCCCTGGTAGTAATTTTTTCCAGGTGTGCCTTCCAATTCAGTTTGGAATCAAGGGTCACTCCCAGATATTTGACTTCTTTGGATATTTCTAGTTCTTCTCCGAACAACAGTACTCTACCCTGCGGGAGGACTCTTCTATTCGTAAAAGCAACTAGTTTTTTTTTTTTTGATTAACTGAAAGGTCCTCTATAAGGCACCATTCCTCCACAATTCGCAGTGGTTCCTATAGGACATTCATAACCACCTCCGGGAATTTCCCATTGGTGACAATCACTATGTCGTCCGCAAAGCCCTACAAAATAACTACTATAATAACTGTGAACTTAATTTAACTATTAACAATAAACATAAGCGAATTCATATGTAACATTAAACAAGATAAATTATAAATTACATTTCAATCAATTTTGTTATTTTGAATAAAAATTAAGTTGAAGAACTTATTTTTCTTCCATATTTTATTTCTTTTGTATAGAAAAAGTATAAAAAATTTTTAAAAAAGCAATGTTGTTGAATTTAAATTCAAATTTATTGTTCGTAGAAAAAAAGTGTATGCTCTCATGTAATGGTTATTAATACACTGGCGTTAACTATACGAAACTCGCCTTCTGCTCGTTTCGTATCCCGGTTAATGCTTGTGTATTAATAACCATCATTACATAATCGTTGCATAATATATTAATTAAGGTAGACTCGTAATGTCGAAATCAACCCCTAATACAAAATTTCATAGTTCGATCTTATGTAAATTTTGAGGAACGTCGTGAAAAGCCCTGTATAGTGGTGGACTGATTTCAGTGGCTCACTCTACATTTCATACGCTTATAAACAAATTACCGTTTTTTATTAAAAATTTGCGTTTTACCTTCATGACATTGCGGACCTCAGTTTTACCTTCGTGACAATGCGGACACTCTTTCTGTTATCCAAAGACTGAAAAGAACCAAACCACTCGACCTCGTTTGGTGTACCAAAAAGCACTCTTCTATTTTATTCGCGATATGGTCAATCATTTTAATGAATAGTCAACTGTGAATTGATGGAATTCTATGGAAATATTTGGATATAATTACATCGTGTGTCCAATAACGTACTCGCTTACATACACACACAATAATCATATGGGATGCTATTAACAATATAAAACGTAAATCCAATTACGATATTTCAACAGAAATTTGTTTTTATCATTTATGACAGTTTATAATATCCGGTAATTGAAATATTACGCCCGGATTATAATATGCGGAATTATTAAATATAGCAGCGCTAATAAATTTCCAGAATATGTTTATTGCTTTGGTGAAATAAAAATTCAACATTTTAATAACGAGTTTATGTCGATTGATATAATATTATTATTTTATTATTATTATTATTATTATAAATGTTAAAGAATGATTGAGAGAAGAGAGAATTTGAATGGTGAGGCTTGGTTCTGCAAACGATCGTCTGTAACCCTAACCCTAACCTTACCCCCATTAACCTAGCAGAACCATTTCGGAAATTTGAATTTTTGATTATGCCATAATTTGTCGCTAATTTATTACCATAATTAAAAATTTGTCGCTCAACGTTTTAAAAAAAAAGGTTGATGTTAAGCTAGCAGAACCACTTTTTATCTATCAACTTTAAAAAAAAACTGATATTACCATAATTTGTCGCTAATTTATCGCTCTTTTATCACTACAATTAAAAATTTGTTGCTCGTCGTTTTTAAAAAAAAACCCATGGTTTTGCTAGGTTGATGTTAAGCTAGCAGAACCACTTTTTATCTATCAACTTTCAAAAAAACTGATATTACCATAATTTGTCGCTAATTTATCGCTCTTTTATTACCACAATCAAAAATTTATTGCTCGTCGTTTTAAAAAAAAAACCATGGTTCTGCTAGGTTGATATTAAGCTAGCAGAACCACTTTTTATCTATCAACTTTCAAAAAAACTGATATTACCATAATTTGTCGCTAATTTATCGCTCTTTTATTACCACAATCAAAAATTTGTTGCTCGTCGTTTTTTTAAAAAAACCCATGGTTTTGCTAGGTTAATGTTAAACTAGCAGAACCACTTTTTATCTATCAACTTTAAAAAAAACTGATATTACCATAATTTGTCGCTAATTTATCGCTCTTTTATCACTACAATTAAAAATTTGTTGCTCGTCGTTTTTTAAAAAAAACCCATGGTTTTGCTAGGTTGATGTTAAGCTAGCAGAACCACTTTTTATCTATCAACTTAAAAAAAACTGATATTACCATAATTTGTCGCTAATTTATCGCTCTTTTATCACTACAATTAAAAATTTGTTGCTCGTCGTTTTTTAAAAAAAACCCATGGTTTTGCTAGGTTGATGTTAAGCTAGCAGAACCACTTTTTATCTATCAACTTTAAAAAAAACTGATATTACCATAATTTGTCGCTAATTTATCGCTCTTTTATTACCACAATCAAAAATTTGTTGCTCGTCGTTTTTTTAAAAAAACCCATGGTTTTGCTAGGTTGATGTTAAGCTAGCAGAACCACTTTTTATCTATCAACTTAAAAAAAACTGATATTACCATAATTTGTCGCTAATTTATCGCTCTTTTATTACCACAATTAAAAATTTGTCGCTCGTCGTTTTTTAAAAAACCCATGGTTCTGCTAGGTTGATGTTAAGCTAGCAGAACCACTTTTTATCTATCAACTTTTAAAAAAACTGATATTACCATAATTTGTCGCTAATTTATCGCTCTTTTATTACCACAATTAAAAATTTGTCGCTAGTCGTTTTTTAAAAAACCCATGGTTCTGCTAGGTTGATGTTAAGCTAGCAGAACCACTTTTTATCTATCAACTTTTAAAAAAACTGATATTACCATAATTTGTCGCTAATTTATCGCTCTTTTATTACCACAATTAAAAATTTGTCGCTCGTCGTTTTTTAAAAAACCCATGGTTCTGCTAGGTTGATGTTAAGCTAGCAGAACCACTTTTTATCTATCAACTTTAAAAAAAACTGATATTACCATAATTTGTCGCTAATTTATCGCTCTTTTATTACCACAATCAAAAATTTGTTGCTCGTCGTTTTTTTAAAAAAACCCATGGTTTTGCTAGGTTGATGTTAAGCTAGCAGAACCACTTTTTATCTATCAACTTTAAAAAAAACTGATATTACCATAATTTGTCGCTAATTTATCGCTCTTTTATCACTATAATTAAAAATTTGTTGCTCGTCGTTTTTTAAAAAAAACCCATGGTTTTGCTAGGTTGATGTTAAGCTAGCAGAACCACTTTTTATCTATCAACTTTAAAAAAAACTGATATTACCATAATTTGTCGCTAATTTATCGCTCTTTTATTACCACAATCAAAAATTTGTTGCTCGTCGTTTTTTTAAAAAAACCCATGGTTTTGCTAGGTTGATGTTAAGCTAGCAGAACCACTTTTTATCTATCAACTTAAAAAAAACTGATATTACCATAATTTGTCGCCAATTTATCGCTCTTTTATTACCACAATTAAAAATTTGTCGCTCGTCGTTTTTTAAAAAACCCATGGTTCTGCTAGGTTGATGTTAAGCTAGCAGAACCACTTTTTATCTATCAACTTTAAAAAAAACTGATATTACCATAATTTGTCGCTAATTTATCGCTCTTTTATTACCACAATCAAAAATTTGTTGCTCGTCGTTTTTTTAAAAAAACCCATGGTTTTGCTAGGTTGATGTTAAGCTAGCAGAACCACTTTTTATCTATCAACTTTAAAAAAAACTGATATTACCATAATTTGTCGCTAATTTATCGCTCTTTTATTACCACAATCAAAAATTTGTTGCTCGTCGTTTTTTTAAAAAAACCCATGGTTTTGCTAGGTTGATGTTAAGCTAGCAGAACCACTTTTTATCTATCAACTTTAAAAAAAACTGATATTACCATAATTTGTCGCTAATTTATCGCTCTTTTATCACTATAATTAAAAATTTGTTGCTCGTCGTTTTTTAAAAAAAACCCATGGTTTTGCTAGGTTGATGTTAAGCTAGCAGAACCACTTTTTATCTATCAACTTTAAAAAAAACTGATATTACCATAATTTGTCGCTAATTTATCGCTCTTTTATTACCACAATCAAAAATTTGTTGCTCGTCGTTTTTTTAAAAAAACCCATGGTTTTGCTAGGTTGATGTTAAGCTAGCAGAACCACTTTTTATCTATCAACTTAAAAAAAACTGATATTACCATAATTTGTCGCTAATTTATCGCTCTTTTATTACCACAATTAAAAATTTGTCGCTCGTCGTTTTTTAAAAAACCCATGGTTCTGCTAGGTTGATGTTAAGCTAGCAGAACCACTTTTTATCTATCAACTTTTAAAAAAACTGATATTACCATAATTTGTCGCTAATTTATCGCTCTTTTATTACCACAATTAAAAATTTGTCGCTCGTCGTTTTTTAAAAAACCCATGGTTCTGCTAGGTTGATGTTAAGCTAGCAGAACCACTTTTTATCTATCAACTTTAAAAAAAACTGATATTACCATAATTTGTCGCTAATTTATCGCTCTTTTATTACCACAATCAAAAATTTGTTGCTCGTCGTTTTTTTAAAAAAACCCATGGTTTTGCTAGGTTGATGTTAAGCTAGCAGAACCACTTTTTATCTATCAACTTAAAAAAACTGATATTACCATAATTTGTCGCTAATTTATCGCTCTTTTATTACCACAATTAAAAATTTGTCGCTCGTCGTTTTTTAAAAAACCCATGGTTCTGCTAGGTTGATGTTAAGCTAGCAGAACCACTTTTTATCTATCAACTTTAAAAAAAACTGATATTACCATAATTTGTCGCTAATTTATCGCTCTTTTATTACCACAATCAAAAATTTGTTGCTCGTCGTTTTTTTAAAAAAACCCATGGTTTTGCTAGGTTGATGTTAAGCTAGCAGAACCACTTTTTATCTATCAACTTTAAAAAAAACTGATATTACCATAATTTGTCGCTAATTTATCGCTCTTTTATCACTACAATTAAAAATTTGTTGCTCGTCGTTTTTTAAAAAAAACCCATGGTTTTGCTAGGTTGATGTTAAGCTAGCAGAACCACTTTTTATCTATCAACTTTTAAAAAAACTGATATTACCATAATTTGTCGCTAATTTATCGCTCTTTTATTACCACAATTAAAAATTTGTCGCTCGTCGTTTTTTAAAAAACCCATGGTTCTGCTAGGTTGATGTTAAGCTAGCAGAACCTCTTTTTATCTATCAACTTTTAAAAAAACTGATATTACCATAATTTGTCGCCAATTTATCGCTCTTTTATTACCACAATTAAAAATTTGTAGCTCGTCGTTTTTTAAAAAACCCATGGTTCTGCTAGGTTGATGTTAAGCTAGCAGAACCTCTTTTTATCTATCAACTTTTAAAAAAACTGATATTACCATAATTTGTCGCCAATTTATCGCTCTTTTATTACCACAATTAAAAATTTGTAGCTCGTCGTTTTTTAAAAAACCCATGGTTCTGCTAGGTTGATGTTAAGCTAGCAGAACCACTTTTTATCTATCAATTTAAAAAAAAACTGATATTACCATAATTTGTCGCTAATTTATCGCTCTTTTATTACCACAATTCAAAATTTGTCGCTCGTCGCTTTTTCAAACAAATCCAAGAATTTGCTAAGCTTATACGAGTTTACATCTGCCGATGCACTTCATATTTACCTTTTGGGCAAAAGTACTAATACTACCATGCTAATGTTGCTAATTTATTATCATAATTAAAAATTGGTCGCTCATTGTTTTTTTTAATCCATAAGTTTATTCATAAATCTGGCGAATGACTTTGTACTAACAAATACTATTATAATTCATAGCTAATTTAATTTGTTAGATTTAGGGTAATAACGGGTACAAAGTGGATTTTTTAACACATTATGAATTAATTTGACCTGACCATATCCACCCCCCGCACGTCGATCACGTCACATATTCATGACTTATTAAGTCATTGTAAAGGAAACCAGATTATAAGTTTTATAAATTCACTAAAATATGTAAATTCAATATATTTTCTTGAACATGCTTCTCACCAAAGTATATAAATTGTCAAAATGGTTTATTATAATAAAAACAAATGTAAATAAAATCTAATTAATGAAAATTTAAAATAACATACAATTTCTGACAAACGTAACGAAAACAATGAAAAAATAAAAAAACAAGAAATGCAACTTGTAATACGAGCTCTATATAGTTTTGGTTTCTCAGAATAACTCCATACTTTTGTTATGAAAACTAAAATATTACATAAACAAAAATTAGTTGTTCATCTTTTTATAATACTCGAGACTCCAGAATGATAAGTTTGGTTATCATTCAAAGAAAAAATTTTTTTCGTAAAGTCCTAAATATAAAAATTTTTTTATTGTGAAGTCTATCAAATAGTTTTATTAGCAACGACTGCAAGGAATGTGATGTAAATAGATATATAGGGTAACTGTTCAAAAAGTGATTTAATAAACATACTTTAAAAAAGTTACCAATCCTTGCTTTTGTAATTTAGTGGTTTTATTCTAAATGCTGATATTTTTAAAGAAACTTTGTTATATAAACAATAATATGATGGGTAAAGTAAAACTATGGTCTTTGTAATCAATTCCATTGATGATAATAAATGCTCAGTAATTTCCGGAATTGGCAGAGAAGGTTATAAAAGACGTTAGGTGGTTTCCCCTTTGGTCAAACATATGTTCTAACCATTTTCGCTGTGCAAGAATACCAGCAAAAGTGCTTCTGTTGATCAGAATTTAATATAATAAAAAATCATGTATTTAAATTATATCCCAAACCGAATCGGGCAGATGTCTTTGTAGTTAAATTTACAAAATTCCTCAATGGTACTTGTAAACTAGTGGAAGCAAGTTTAAATAGAGTTGGAACAAAAAGAAAACAGTATTCGCTCTGTAAAAAGTCAAGCAGCTGTTGAAGCCACACAAGCAATAGAAAATTGGGGAGGAGTTGCCCAACAAGGACCGAGAAAAGTCAAAATATTTACAAAAGTCACGAGAGATTTTACAATTAGGTAATAAAAGAAACTTTTGAAGATACTCTTATTAAAGAATGGTAATAATCCAGCATTGCAGGTTTGTACAATTAATATATGAGTATATACAGTAATCATTATTTCCTTATTATTCTTATAACATAAACATATATGAAGGATATTAAGTAGTACTATTCTTAAGTTCTATTTGTGTTTCAGGCTGTAAAATTCGTAGAAGCAGAATACTCTTATTCCAATGATTGCGGTATTGATAGTCTTTTCCAAGTATTTTTAGTAGGGGCATTTGATCAACCTGGAGTGAAGAATTTGCTTGAGCAATCAACAAAAGAACAAAAATCGTTACTGACTCCAAAATTTGCTCAGCTGATACTCCATGTTTTGAATGATGGAATTAATTTTAGTACCTACAGGCGCAGAGCGGAATTACTCAACTTAATTTTCGAAACGTCTGTGAAATCAGTTATGCCCAACAAATTCATTGTTAATTGTGAATGCAATATTATTAACATTATTTCGATAGTAATTGGAGATTTTGGAAGCCTGATAGAAACGGCATAATGTGACACATATTGCTCTCCTAGGAGTAAGAAATTGACAGTATTTAGTGTTGACCCTAATCTAATGAATGCAACTTCATTAGCAAACATTTTGCTAGACTTATCATTGAAAGGTAGTAGAGTTTGTCCCAAAGGATGGGGTGGTTCTGAAGAATCCAGTATAACAGAATCAGGTTGGTAATATCAATATAGGTATAGTTTGTATGATTCATTTGGATACCAAAACCAATTACAAAGGACCATTTGTTGGTGTTTTTGGCGGCTGAGGAGCGGTTCTTTGAACTATTTTTGGGGTGGTTGAACTAACCTTATATACGGTATACCTACCAATTTTATTATCACTGAGAACAAAACCTTTTAATTTGTATATACCAATATCCCCAGTGATAGAATTTCCAGAATATTAGTTACGAAGGTTCTTGTTATGGAAAAAATCAAGACATTTATTTGCGTTAGGTATTTGATAAGAATTCCAATTAGATATAGAGCTAGTATTACAAGTTGCATTTCTTGTTTTTTTAAGTTTTCATTGTTTTCGTTATGTTTGTCAGAAATTTTATGTAATTTTAAATTTTCATTAAATATATTTTATTTATATTTGTTTTTATTATAATAAACCATTTTGACAATTTATATACTTTGGTGAGAAGCATTTTCAAGAAAATATATTGAATTTACATATTTTGGTGAATTTATGAAACTTATAATCTGATATCCTTTACAATGATATGAGATAGAGACTCAGCTATGTAGTTGGATAAAATTTTTATAACTTTAGTGTTCACCCCATCAATGCCAACTTTTTTATTTTTTAGTTTTCTAATTACATTTGAAACTTCTACTTTGTTAGTGAAATGTAGAAAAATAGTTTTAGAGTTCGTCGGGGGTGCTTTACGTTCTTTATTTTGTGGTTTTTCTATTTTATTCGGTAACTCTTTACCTATATTACAAAAATGGTAGTTCAATTTTTTTGCTATTTCGTTAGAGCCTGTTATTATGATTTTTTTCTATAATATATTTAATATTTTCTTTTTTGTTCTTAGCTTTACCTAGTTTTTTATCAATAATCTGCCATATAATTCTTTTTCTAGGAGGTTATTCATTATTATCTATATTTAGAATATCTAGATTAAAATCGCCAATAATAGTGTGATTTTTAGAGTTTATTTTTCTTGTTAAAAAAGTTTTTAAATCATGTATAAATGTACATTTTGGTATGTCAAGGCATCTATATATAGAAGAAATTTCTAATACAATATTTTTGTCCATTCTTACAGTAGAGTGTAAAATGTTTATCTTACCAGTATCAATTATTTCCGTAGTTTCATTAACATATTCTTTGAAATATATTACAACACCATCATTTTGATTAATACAACTTTCATTATAATACATTTTGTATCCCGGTAGTTTAAAGAACGACAAAAAATCAATTTTCCAAGTTTCGGTACATACAATAATTGTTGGTTGCACCAAGTAGCTTCCGATGAAAGTTTATAGATTACTGAAAATCGCGTTTAGGCTTCTTATGTTGACACATAATATATATTTCTTATGGGATATTTGCAGATAAGAATCAAGTTTACAGATGTTGCTATATATCGTTTCTTGCTCAATCAGCTGTTCTTGCAATGATTCCAGTATTTCAAAATTTTGTTCAAGAGAAGATGGTAAGGTAGAAAAGTCGTTTTGTAAATCTTTCTTTGTAAGTTATCCATTGGGATAACCATTATTATTGTGTCATTAAAAACTTGCTTCATCGGATAATTTGTTTTGCTAATAACTTTGTTCAACTTAGCTTCATAAGTGTCACAGTTAATTTTATCTGTGACCACATGATCAATATTCCTCCTTTTTCTTAAAAACTGATTTGAATGAATACAATTTATACATTTTGTATTATTTTTATTATCACAGTAATCAGAATTATGATCACCTGCACAAAAATTGCACTGCATTTTTTTTACACATAGGAAAACTATGATTATAACCTTGGCATTTCTTGCACTGATTTATGTTATGGTCATCATAGATACGATTACATTTTTGATATCCAATGTGGAGACCCCTTTGTTGTGCAATTTTCATATACAAGTCCGATTTTATTCTTAATTTGACACATTTAGTATTTTTATTTTTAGTATAAATGTATTCAATTTTGTAGGAATCTTCTTGAATATTATTTCTGTTACAAATATCTTGTATCAATTCTTCTTTAGGAAAATCATTATCAATACCATAGAATTTTATTAATGGATCTAGTTTTTCTTCAAACCTTTTCCTTATCTGTAAGATCCTGTTCTAGAGCAGTTTTTATCTCATATCCATTTTTTAGATCACATTTTACAATAACATTTTTTTTCTTTTAATAACTTTATTTACAGGTTTTTTAATTGCATTCAAAGAACTTTTTATTGCTGCAAAAGTATCATCCTGAGTATGTGAATTTTCAGGTGTAATAATTGTAGATTTAGTTTCACTGTAACTTTCCTGGTTAATGAAGAAATCAGAATTCATATTGACTGCCGATGCATAACTCATTGTTGGCATTTTGTTGTTAAGACTAGATCTTAAAAATCTATTACTTTCAATTAACTCATCATTAATTTTTTTTTAATTCATTAAGTAATGGTTATTTGATGTTATTATTTTCTTTTAACAACAAACCTATAGAATAAACTCCATCACTTGCACTACTATCATTGAGCTCATCTTCAGTCATTGTAGAGCCATCAGCTGGTTGATTGGTAAGATTAAGTATTTCTTGATTTATGATGTTTGCTTTTATTTTTAATAATTCCAATTGATTAAATTTATTATCTTCCTTATGTTGCACATTTTTGGAATTGTAGGTTGTGCCATGTTCAGGGCATACCATAATCGTATTTGTAAGGAAAAAACCTTTCCATCTGGAAACTTTCCTAGCGAAGTCACTTTTACAATAAGGCGAATCACATAATAAACAAGAAAAATGACTATATTCTGTTTGAGGATGGCAAACTAAATTTATTTTAGGAGTATATTAAAAAAAATTTATTTCATTTTTTTTAATTAATTTTTACATTAATCTCAGGTTATATAGTTTTATACAGGTGTCCAGAAACTCTCCTACTAAACGCGAATTACAGATAGTAGATGTGATTTTATTTCCACTTTACCTTTATCCATCGTGTGCCAGCGCCCTGAAGATGACGCTGTTAAGTCAGTTTTTAAGCATATCTCAAAAACCACTACCTAAAATCTTGAAACTTAGTCCTCCAGTTATTTAGTAGCATCTTGGTGCTTTCCCATTTTTTAACTTTTTAATTATTTCCGTGAATTCATTTGTAATGGTTGCTGAATAACTCTCTATGCATAACAGCAAAAACATGAAAAATAAAATAAGCAGTATGAAGTTAAGAAAAATGCAGAGAGGTCAGAATGATGTATTATTATATTTTCGATTTTACTGTGTATTTTTCTGCAAATTTATGGTACTGTTACAAAATCATGGTACGCCTGGCAACACTGAACAGCAGCGCCCGTTTCAAGCGACATCTGCCTTTACCTTTAAAAGACTCTAGCAATGCCCATCTAAATGCCTGCATTTTTTAGTAATTCCTAGAAATCTTACGTAATGCAACGAAATGCCCACTAATTCCTGCAATGCTTGTGCAATTCCTGCAATGCCCAGGTTTTGTACACTATAATGCCCCATCGGTTCACCCCCCGATTATTGGTGATTAGATAAAAATGCCCATAGTAATTTTATAATGCAGTTTAAAAAATCCCTCGAAACTGTGTCCCTAAGAAACCCCAAAAATTCCTCGAATTGGCATCACTGTTGTGGCCGGCGATCGATTCACAAGTACACAGCTGGGAATCATACTCATTGACGTCAGCAGCTTTGGCGCGCTATAGAGGTCGTTTGAAATGATTTTAAATAATACGGAATTTTAAACTATGTTTTCCAAGTTGATATTGATTTAAAAAAAAAAGCCTTGGGGATTAGGTTTTTAGACGCCACTTAATAATATTGTAATGTTTTTGTTATTTATTTAAACAGTTTTTACTTGTGGGATAAATTATATACACTATAACTAATCACTATCTATTTATTTGAAGAAACACACACACTGTATTAAACTTAATTTATATACACGCTCTATACTTAATGTCTACTAATTTATTTACACTCGGTATTTTAGTTCTAATTTATTTTCACCACTTGTATATTACACTACTTATCTTCACTATTTTATGCACTGTCCGATTACTAAGAACTTCTGTGAACTAACTCTTTACTGTCCGTTTCACTTATTCTCTCCAACTAACTGTTTTCGCACTCAAAAACCCGCGTATATATAGTCCTTATCAGTTCTAGAAAGTTCTAGTATTTTCTGCGCTCGTTCTATGCGTACACAAAGCGCCTTTTCGATAATGTTCTAGAAAGGAGCGCAGCCACCAAAATTTACATTCGAGGGACAGGGCCGGCTTTGAGTTAGCGACCTCGCAACAATATTATTGAACAAAAAAAAATTGGAAAGTTCTCTATTGTTGCAAAGTTGCGCAATCAAGGGAACAATAATTAGACGCAATTAGATTTCAAATATTTTCTTTTGTTTTTGAGATAATTGAAAACAAGTGATTTCTCAGAATTTAGTTTTCATTTTTTTTGTCATTTAAACATATATCAAATAACAGTTGACCGCAGTTGACACTTCTTCATTGTCATTTTTTATTTTCTTTAACATCATGTCATCTATATATCCATCTGACGTTTCGGATTCCCACATTCATCATAAACTTAATGTTTTTTAATATGGACCATTTTCGATATCCCAATGATACGTCTCTAATTTGGGACACTCTCAACAGGTAACTATAAAAAATCGTCTATAACTCTGTTGTGGTATAGCCATGATTCATTTTGTTATACTTGGAAATATTTTTTGTTTTTTTTCCAACGTTTCGGTAGCGTTCCAACTGCCGTTATCAAGAATAATTTAATTTATTTAAAAATGTTTTCCTATATCTGACACTTTCTAAAAAGGCGAATTTTTTGTGTAGACCATCTATTGCTTATCACAAAACCAACTCATAGAGGTCGCTATTATTGAATAATGGGAGATTATTCCGCAAGCTTTTGTTGAACGTTTGATATCAAGCATGCCTCGACGCATAAATAAGATAAGAAGTCGAGGAGGTACAAGTGCTGACCCAGATACATTTATTCTGTTTTGCTGGTTTTTTTCTCCTTAATTATACTTGCTCATTTATTTCCAGCAAAAACAAATTTTCAGAGAAACAGTAAGGCAAATTAAGATCGTGTTTGACTGATTTGTGTGTGTGATTAGTGTAGCTTAGTTTTATTTTGTAATTAATATTTAGGTTGTGTTGTGTTAATTTTGTCCAGGTATCAATCAATTTAAAAATGATGACAAAAGTATATTTGAAACCTTAGTAACAAACCCTTTCATTTAATATGTTACATTATTTCTAAAGTCAATGCGAAGACATGAGAAAAAAGCAAGTTTGTCAGATATACAGATTGCGAAAATCCCTTTCTTACTATGCGACTTATACAAGTACGACAAGGAAAATATGAGCAAAACTACGTGAAAGAGAGAGAGAGACTTGTTATCCCAGCGATCAGTCGTCCCCTCTACCAAAACAGTTGGGCGTGTATTCAGTCCCCTCCTATTTCTTTTAACTGTTGTGTTGCCAAATGTACTTATCTGTAAAAAATAATCCTAATTTTTGTATACCGTCGTTTTAAAATTTTCAACGGCCTTTCAAGCGGCAACAATGTAAAATACCAATAATTGTTAAATCGAAAGCAGTGTACGGATTTTATTTATTGCAGATTGTAATTTTTCCAAATTTTTTCTTGAACTCCATTATTTTATTCTCATTTGTGTTGATCTCACTTATTTTTCAAAAGTCGATTTTCTCCCACTAAATACACCGTTATCCGGTGTTAAAAGTCAAATGCAAAATAAGTTATTTATTACTTAGAAAGTACCAAACATTCTAAACTGGCAACGCTGCTATTACATCAGAGATCGACTTTCCCCACTCTGTGAGTAGGTTCACTGTGTTCAGTAGTCTCCCAACATGGAAGGAGTAAGGTTGTTAAAGAAATAAAAAAATACACTCGTTATTACGTAACCTGTACATCATAAAATTCATTTTTGTCAATTCGATCGTTTCTGACCAAGCTGACAATTAATTTCTAACTACAATAGGATATTATTTTAGCCATTGTAACTTGAAAATAAAACATTTTTTCTTGATATAAAAATAATAAAGTAATTGGGTATAAAAAACTAAAGATCCATTCCATTAATAAATTGAATTGAAAAAATAAAATAATTACTTATTCTAAACATAAAACATGAACTTCTTGAAAAAATTAAACTAAAAATCCGTTCTAAAGGATGAAAGTGTTTAATTTTACCTAATAGTGCATGAGCTCGAAAAAAAGTTAACGATAACGAGACAAAAATATCATTTGTACAAATTAATCTGAGCTCCTTGAAATAGTGGGGCGATGAACACACGCCCATCTGTTTTTGGTAGAGGGGACTGATCGCTGGGCTAACAAGTCTTCTCTCTCTTTCACGTAGTTTTGCTCATATTTTCCTTGTCCTACTTGTATAAGTCACATAGTAAGAAAGGGATATTCGCAATCTGTATTTTTTAAAACTGCTAAGCTGAGTTATAAATGTTCACCTTACTTACTTAGAGAGATAGTTTGGAAATATTTGAAAAAAAAACAGATAAATATAAATTTATTAGGTAGCATTAAAATCAGGCGTTTAAAATTGCTGGAAAAAATAATTAAAACAACTTTATGTATATTACTATTATGGGTTTCGAAAGATTCAATTAATGAAGGAAAAACTTAACACGTTCGCGGACAGTTTTTTATAAAATATGGTTACTATATACATTTTTGAAATGAAAAAGCAGATTTTTGTGTTTCCAATATATATTTTGGGATAGGATGAACTTAAAATAACCATTTTTTAATTTTTTTCCTAGACGGGTAAAACCGTCGTTTGCATTTGTAGTGCACATTAGTGCCGCATATGCAAATGACTTGTATTACCGTCAAAAACCTTTAAATCTTTTAAGCAAAGAAACATTTATAAAATACAGGTAAATATAAGAAAGCTTTACTGCTCCACTAATAATAATAGATTTGTAACTTCAAAAGTAAAGAAAAACAAATATAAACTGGAGTAAAAAAGTAGCCCTTCGATTGTTTTTTTTGATGAATCCAACGCTTTAATACCTAAAACAAAAATTTTGAAAAATCTTACGTAAGATTAGGGGAGGGGGTCGAGACAAATCTTTCTGTATCTCACCAAGGGGGGAATAAAAAAATCCTCAAAAATGCCTCACGTGATTAATGGACGCTCCCTTATTGTTCAAATACATTTTTTAACAAAAAGAAAAAAATTATTTTTATTTGTGGAAAAATGTAAACATTGATTTGTTAACAAAGATTATTTTCAAAATGTTAAAAATTGTTTTATATCCATGGAACGATCCCAATATTTCACTTTTACCGAAAAAAAACTCATAAATAAAGAAATAAGTGCTTTCTTCGTTTATCCCTTTTTTCTATGTTTCCGTAACGATTATCATTTCCCGTGCCAAAAAACAATTCCATAAAAAGAAAAAAAAATAGGGAATCGCGTTGAAAACCTCTACATTTTTCTAACTGCATCCACAACATGATCCTCCACACAATATTACTATATATCTTCGAAATGGAGAAATTATTTAGGAAACTCGGAGAAGTTCTGAATTATTCACCGTATTTTTTATTATTTTTATTGAATTTTATCCAGTCAACGTTATATGTATCCTAAACACGGAACATGGCCAATACGGAAATTCACTAAAATTGAAAATATGACATATGAAAAAACGTATTTTTTTGGCAACGTATCGGAAAACTTTGTAAGATTAGAATGTGGGGGTGATGTACGTCGATATCTCGAATCTTGGATAATATATGAAAATATGTTGGGTTATCATGGTCTGTCTGGGTTGATTTCAATATCACAATATTTTAATCAGATCATTATTATATTAAAATTGTCATTTAATTCGAACAAATTCTTCCAACATAACAAAAATATTAATATTAGGTACTTACAGCACAGTCGAATCGAATTACGCCAACATACAGGTTATGGAAATTTTGTCCGTCCATTTTATAAAATAAATCATAAGTTCGTTAAAATACTCGTGAATGATAATTTTTTTTGCCAATATGTGCTTTTTAAAGTATTTAATTTGCCATAAATAATGATTAATTATTTAACTAACGATTAGTATAGTTGAAATCCCCAAAATTAATGAAAGTATTAATAATATACAAGGTGCATCTAGTGAGTTTGAGTTTTGATTATGCATATCAGTACTAAAGTAAAGTTGAAACTTTACTTGATCAAAAATAAATGCCTAATTGTAAATATTTAAGGTTATTAGGAAAGGTGCAAGGGGCGCAAACTCTCCCCAGTGCATGTAAGGAATATGTGGCACAAACTCTCCACAAACAATATTATAACTACTGTAAGTGGCACAAACTTTCCACAGTACAGCAAAATAATATTACACTGCAAGTGGCACAAACTCTCCACAGTATAGCAAAATAATGATACACTGCAAGTGGCACAAACTCTCCACAGTACAGCAAAATAATAATACACAGCAAGTGGCACAAACTCTCCACAGTACAGCAAAATAAGGTTACACTGCAACTGGCTCAAACTCTCCACAATACAGGGTGGTGGAAGGAGATATGGGTGACGTGAGAAGTCACCCTGTATCAGGAATGGACAAACCGCAAGTGGCGCAAACTCTCCACAATACAGTATGGGTATGTGAGTTAAACTGCAAGTGGCACAAACTCTCCACAGTACAGCAAAATAAGGTTACACTACAAGTGGCACAAACTCTCCACAGTACAGTAAAATAATAATACACTGCAAGTGGCACAAACTCTCCACAGTACGGCAAAATAAGGTTACACTGCAAGTGGCACAAACTCTCCACAGTACAGCAAAATAATAATACACTGCAAGTGGCACAAACTCTCCACAGTACAGCAAAATAAGGTTACACTGCAAGTGGCTCAAGTGGCGCAAACTCTCCACAATACAGCATAGGTATGTGAGTTAAACTGCAAGTGGCACAAACTCTCCACAGTACAGCAAAATAATAATACACTGCAAGTGGCACAAACTCTCCACAGTACAGCAAAATAAGGTTACATTGCAAGTGGTTCAAGCTCTCCACAATACAGGGGGGTGGAAGGAGATATGGGTGATGTGAGAAGTCACCCAGTATCCGGAATGGACAAACCGCAAGTGGCGCAAACTCTCCACAATACAGTATAAGTATGTGAGTTAAACTGCAAGTGGCACAATCTCCCCACAGTACAGCAAAATAATAATACAATGCAAGTGGCACAAACTCTCCACAGTACATCAAAATAATAATACACTGCAAGTGGCACAAACTCTCCACAGTACAGCAAAATAATAATACACTGCAAGTGGCACAAACTCTCCACAGTACAGCAAAATAATAATACACTGCAAGTGGCACAAACTCTCCACAGTACAGCAAAATAATGTTACACTGCAAGTGGCTCAAACTCTCCACAATACAGGGGGGTGGAAGGAGATATGCGTGACGTGAGAAGTCACCCTGTATCAGGAATGGACAAACCGCAAGTGGCGCAAACTCTCCACAATACAGTATAGGTATATGAGTTAAACTGCAAGTGGCACAAACCCTCCACAGTACAGCTAAATAAGGTTACACTGCAAGTGGCTCAAACTCTCCACAATACAGGGGGGTGGAAGGAGATATGGGTGACGTGAGAAGTCACCCTGTATCAGGAATGGACAAACCACAAGTGGCGCAAACTCCCCACAATACAGTATAGGTAGGTGAGTTAAACTGCAAGTGGCACAAACTCTCCACAGTACAGTAGGATTGGATGAATAGGAAATGCAACAACAAATTAATGTTCTTAATATCGTTGAATATTAAATAACTTTAAACGAAGTAATTTTTAAAAATAATTATCAAATATATATACTCTATGTGATAAAATAACTTTTAAAATCAAATATCAAATAACAGGCAAAACTGAATTACTCTGTGAGATAGACTCACCTATTTAACTCCTGATATTTTATTGTACAATGCACCACAATTCACACTATATTAAAACAGATTTATTTGGCTCAAGTGTACACTTCACGTATTTATTAGGAATTAAAACTCGAATCGTTCTTAAAATTTTGTTTCCTTTTTCGTGGCCTCGAGGACTACTTTATCGCCGACGTGACATTATGATACTTTATTTATCTGTTTCAGACAATTGGTTGTTTTGTAGAGATTGCATTTCTGAAATATTAGGGTATACCCATCTTTTTTATGGCACCTATTATATCTGCCCCACTATCCCATTTTTTTGTTAATTAGGAATGCTAGAATGTTTTATCTTCATAAACATTATAAACTGTTTATTTTCTTCGATATTTCCGTTAGTATTTCAATAATTTGTCAAAACTCTAACACCATTTGTCATTGCTCTGTGAACGCTATCGTTAACTCAAATAGGCAAATTATTTATGCGGTTCAGATCTGTCCGACAAAATTATTCATACACTAAATTGCTTGCCATTTTTCTCGAATCAAATAAGGTAAACCTGGGTAAGTGTGAATCGGGGGTAACTGTGAACATATCATTTTAAAATGACAGGAGTACACCGATAGAAGTGCGTTTTTTTGTTCGTAGTAGTATATCATCCTAGAACACTTGCCCGCTAAAAAGAACGCCAGTGCGATAATTGGCAGGCGCGACATAACCTATTTAATTCATGCCATAAAGTGAAGAAAACCAAAATGTCGAACAAATTCCAAATATAGAAGCTACAACTAGTCGATCCACATCAAAATTATCATTTGAAGAGCTTCTTTTGAAAACAATAAGACACTCTGATAGTGGCCAGGTACAAAAAAAGTAGCATGTGGAGCAGAAGTCATCACTGCATCACAGGTATTAGCTAGACTAGAAGAAGAAAAAGCGACTAAGACTAAGAAAGTTTTCCGACAAAAAGTTAATAAAAAGCGTACAATCCAGAAAGAAAGTGACATCGAATCTACAGATGAAGAGGTAGAGAGTTCTGATACAGATACAGATAAAACTCTGGACAAAAAAATCGAAGAAGAGCAAACTAATATCGAAAACGGCAAATGGGTGGTAGTTCAATATGAAACCAAGAAGAGAATAAGCCAAAAAAAGTAGAACAAAAAAATAAAATATCGCCCAAAAATCGCTTCGCGATTTTCGTTGAAATGTTGTCGCAAAAAATTGTTCAAAGTAGCCCAAATGGCGACAAATCGCCCAATCTGGCCACACTGTTAAGTATTGTTAAATTACCAGTGGCGACTCGGCGAACTCTTGGCTGCTTTCACGCTAATGAAATGGCCGATATGCATTTTGTGTATGGTTTGGCAAATGGTAAATCTCTAGAAGATAGAAATAAATTAAAAAGCACTATAGATCAAACATTTAAATATCAAAATTTTCACCTATTTATAGATAAATTAAAAGTTTTTTTTAAATGATCTGCATTGCTGTAAATAAATTTAAAAACCACTCTAGATGGCGCTACGAGTCAAAAATTTAAAAAATCAAGATTTTCACCTATTTACAGATAGATTTCGAGTTTTTTTATAAAAAATTATCTATATTGTTATAAATCATTTGAAGAATACCAAGAAAAATCACTATAGATGGCGGCTACGAGTTAAAAGCTTTTTAAATGAATTTTTTTTTGTAACTGTACATTTTACAATATAAGAACATACACTGCCGAGCATAAAATTAGAGTCACCCAGTAATTTGAAGATATTGTAGAAATTTTTATTTTTTTCGGAATTTCCTCGGTTATAACATAGTTTACTAACGGATTGCTTTGTAGTTCAAAGTTTATTGAAATTAATAAAAGTTAACAATTTTACTTTGATATGCTTTTCGTTAAGACAAAAGAAATTTTAAGGACTTCAGTAGCTAGTATTCCCTCCTCCGGCAGTGATAACAGCTTGCATATGCCTGTGTATATTTTATTGCCGTTTTCTTTTCGAGTTAACTTGTTAAATCCATCAAATTAGGACACCTTGTATATCGATATCAGCATTTAATCCGTTTCCTATTAATAAATTGAACATTAGAGGTAGGAATCAAATTTTGCCAAATAATCAATTAATCCATGCTAATAAAAAAAGGGACAATATACCAACAACCCCTTTTATGTCAGTTTTCGTAATATGTGAAACATATGTCTCTAGCTTTGTCGACGTTTGGTTTTTATGCGCGCTGTTAAATTAAAGTTTTTTTTTTCGTAAAATATGTTCGAATTTGTTTCGTCGTTGTTTTTCCGGGATCGTTTATGTTCGAAAAGCGGATACAACCGATATACTACTACGGGAGAAGGGTCATAGCTTTTTTTTCGGGGATAAAATGAAATGACGTGATGACTTTATATGGTTCTTGTTATTGAACCGAACAACGAGAATATTGAGTGGTGTAGACGTCATTTAGTAAATATCCGTGGATATATTTATAAAGAAACTATTTTCGAACTGAAAATTTCTGGTAACGAAAGTAAAATAAGAAAAACAATAATTTGTGTTGAAAAAATTGATGTGTTTGTGGGAAAAATGTAAATACACTTTCATAAATGAGCTTCGTTGCTGAAATTGAATTTCTTTTGTATTTTTCGTAAACATTTTAAATAAATGTGATCTGATAAGCTGGGAGGGTAGAGCAACCCCACAGCACCTAAGCCTCATTAGGCCCTTTGTACATCCTCCTGGAGCACTGTTCTTGACTGTTCAAGGTCGATTTCATAATTTTGCGAATATCATTTGCATTTGGTATTCTTGACCATTCGCATGACCAGCGTGTTCTACAACGAGTGGTATTTGTTGTTCGTATACGTTTTATAGAATTTATAGGTTATATTTTGGTTTCTAATAATAAAAATTAATGATTTGCAATATATTGCAAATTTAAAAAATCTTGAAGATAACCCAATTAATCAACCAACCTAGTTTTCGATGTTTTTCATGAATTCCAATAATATTTGCTTTTATTCCATGGACGCATTAGTAATTATTCTTTTTTTGATGAAGGGATTCATCCGAAATGAATTCATCATATAAAAATAGTGGAAAGAGATACATAACCTAAGCTAAGTTAACTTTTAACTATCCATGATCTGATATACGTAACACACAACTGGTAATAATCTAGAAATTGTGATGTTGCCAAATTCATTCCACCACGCGAATGAAAATGTTTACACGTCTCTACGACGAGAGGTCAAGAATAGTGAATTGACTATTCGTAACCATGCCCATTGGTACAATTGCGAAGTATGTCAAGAATAGCTGCCCTGGAAGTTCCTTTCAGTACGTTAACCAGCCTACGGTTGTAACATAGTTGATAACGTCCCCAAGACGAACTTCTCTCAGCATGGCTGGTGTTAGTTAAAACTCGCCGAACACGGATTTACGAATGGATGATAGAGCCGAGCATTCAGAAGAATCTGCTCTGCCGTCTCATCTTCCTGTTCACAGCCTCGACATAAGGATCTGTCGGATAGCGCCTCATTCTATGAATATGTTTGTTTAGTTGACAGTGTTTAGATGAACGTAGAGTCCGTTTCAATAGAGAAAGGGCCACCTACGTCACAGCAACATGCGCGGAAGTGACGTCATAACTGAAGCCTTGTTTGAAATTTGACGTTGGACCTTTAAATCATAGGCGTAACGATTTTAATGTTATTGGGTATAAGGGATACGAGAGAAAAATTTTAAATTAATTTGAAGAAAATGTTTGAATATCTGGAGAAGCAGCTACTTTGTTATATTAAACCAGCATACTCATTAAAATAGTGTGTGTAAAAGGTGTGGATGAATTTGGAAGAGGGAAATCTATAACTAAATATAATATATTAGATTTTTTACAAAGTTAATGAGATTGAATATTTCTATAAAGTAGCTTAGTAATTAACACATAATTACAAAAAATGTGATAAGGATCTCCAATATGTAATGTGTTATAGTGCTGCTGCATTAAAACAAAAGTTCAAATGTATAGCCAAAGAACCCATAACAAAAACAAGAAATCGAAATGAGCAGATGATGATGATAAAAAAAATAAAAATAGCAAAGATATTTCTATGCATAATTCAGCAGTACACTTCAAGTGGTGCAAACATAATACTGTTTTAGTTTTTAAGTACATTTTAACTCTAAAAAATGTGATAAGCTATGCTGTCAATTCTAATTATTTTTAATTTCTGCCGTTCACTGCAAATAATAATTACATGTAAATATGTATTAGGAGCAATAAGTAGGATAAGAAAAATATTAAAACAAATATAATGAACATTTTTATTTAGTTTACCAGGTAACAAAATAAAAAAGCATAGTAAAAAGTGTCAGTTAGCCAGCAAAAAACTGTTCAATCGAGAACAGATGGAAAAGTTGATATTTCCATCATTACCTACTTAGGAAAACAAAATTCAAAAATACAGAACAATCGAAAATAGACATTTTGTACACAATATTTTTTTTTCAATGAGATTATAAAAATTAATCGAGAGGTACACTTCTTAACTTGTATTAGGTATATATTTTATACAAGGTGAATATACACAGATTCCCAAAATTAATTGGGAGATATACTTTCTACTTTGTATACACACAATAGTTATTTTCTACTTTTCTTCATAATAAGCTGATAAGCAAAATTCACATATATAGTATAATATACATCGATATCAATTGGATTAACCCATCGCCTTAATTGCTATCAGAGTCTCTGAATAATTCAATTCCACTTAAATCATCATTACCACTACTATCTGAAATATCTTCATCAGATGAACCTGTATTTACAACAAACGCAAGGGAATCTTCAGCCTCATCAAATAAATGTTCTTTTTTTATCCACATATCCTCACTTTTTTTAACGTTTTGACAAATAGAACACCACGCATCAACTGAAACTTCGTCAAATTTTTGCCTGGCCAAACTTTCCACATCAGCTAATTTAAAAGAGGTGTCATGGGCTTCCACCCAGTTTTTTACCAATGCCCAAATTTTTTCTATCGGGTTAAACTGTGGATGGTATAGGGGCAACCGTAATACTTTGTGACCATGTTCTTCCAACAATTTATCCAATTTATAAGTTACTGCTATACCTAAGTGTAACCTAGAATTTTTTATTAGTTCATACAGGACTGGTTTTGTTTGAAATTTGTCATGTGCAATATTATTTGCCTCAAGCCACTGTATCATTTCAGCCTTAAGAGATGCTGAAGTAATACTTTTTTCCAGTCTAACATTATGATGCATTATCAACTACCAAAACGGATTTTGGAGGCATATTAGGTAGAAGTTGATCCCGAATACACTTCATAAAATTATTATGATCGTGGTAGTCACCACTTCTAGAACCTGAGATAGAAAACATTGTTGATTTAAATTAAAGTTCAACTAGGTTATTAGCTTTTAAAATACCAGAATCAGATGCTATGAATATTGACTATAATAATGATACATACTATGGGAATATACAAGCTAAGTAACTTTTTTAAAAGTAGATTACAACAAATACTAATCTAAAATTTCTTAGGCTCAAACCCATATGAAAATGTTGAAAAAGAATAAAATAAAAAAGCCATATTTTGAACAATCCTATATAAATATAAAAATATTCAAGGTATTACTAAGATATTCTATAGTCTGCAATGGTCTCATTTACATAGTTTTTGAAATATTGATGTTTTTTTTATATTAAAATTATTCTGTAAAATGGAAAATTATAATTTAAAGTATATCATGAGCTGTAACTGTTAATTAGAATGTACCAAAGAGGTGCGTGACGGCAGCACCCCCAAATTCGAATTTTGCAAAAAACCTTATGCCGTTGGATTGCCCAACGTTAGCCCACATTTGCCCAACCAATAAATTATTTTGCCCACCCTCCAAAAAAAGTTATAGGCAAAACTAATTTTTCTAAAAAAATTAGTTCCAGCACCCCCGACTTTGAATTTGGCAAAAAGCTTGATGCAGTTGGATTGCCCAAGTTTTGCCCCCATTTGCCCATCCAATAAATTTTTTTGTCCACCCCCCCAAAAAAAGTTATGAACAAAACAAATTTTTCGAAAAAAAATTTTTTTTCCGAATTCCACAGAAAACTGCACGCAGTTGGATTGCCCAATGTTAGTCCATATTTGCCCAACCAAAAAATTATTTTTCCCACCCTCCGAAAATAAGTAATGGGCAAAACTAATTTTCCTAAAAAATTATAAAAAAAAAGAAACTTTTTACGTAATTTTTCCTCTTTTTTCTTCCTCTTCTTCTTCTTCTTCTTCTTTTTCTTTTTCTTCCTCCTCCTCCTCCTCCTCTTCTTCTTCTTCATCTTCTTCTTTTCGAGTTTCTCGGGGAAGGAGTTTTCCTTTTCGGGAACTGATTGCATTTTCGGAATGGCCGTACCCGAAAACCCCTTTATGCAAAGTAAATAAATCTAACCTAACAAAACCTAACCCCAACCCTAGTTAGATTTGAAAAAGTTGGGCAATCCAACTGCGTATAATTTTCCGTAAAATTAAAATTTGATGGCGTACCAAGAAAAATCCAATTCTGAAAAATTTATTTTGCCCATAACTTCTTTCTTGGAGGGTGTGCAAAAAAAGTTATTTGTTGGGCAATCCAACTGCATCAAGCTTTTTGCCAAATTCAAAGACGGGGGTGCTGGAACTAATTTTTTTAGAAAAATTAGTTTTGCCTATAACTTTTTTTTGGAGGGTGGGCAAAATAATTTATTGGTTGGGCAAATGTGGGCTAACGTTGGGCAATCCAACGGCATAAGGTTTTTTGCAAAATTCGAATTTGGGGGTGCTGCCGTCACGCAGCAGTACCAAAGTTTCTTAATAATATATTATCAATACCCGAGGGATGGTTCGCATGAAATAATTGACACTTACCTGAATTAAAAATCAATAAGGCATTAGGAATGAATCCTTTTTCTCCACCTGCATGTACAATTACAAGTCTCTTGCCTTTTGAGATTGGTTTATTTAGACCTTTCTCTGTCTCATCATACCAACCTTTCGATTGCACATGAGAACTGTGAATATATGTCTCATCTGTATATATAATATTCCAGCCTTCTTTTCTAAACTTTATGATCTCAGTCAAAAAATTGATTCTTTTCACTCTAATGTCATGAGATTCTATTAGAACTTTTCTCTTATCTGGAGTGCATCTCCATCTTAAAATAAAGTAATATATGTTTGTAATTATAAGGGCCTCCTCTAAGAAGATGTAAAAAAACAACTTGTAATTTCATCAAAATACATATACAAAAGTATTTAAGTGAATACAAACTGGTTTAGCTTGAAATGATTAAGAACAGTTTACTTACATTTATATTTAAATTGGTTAAATGTGTTAGTTTCAACATTTATTTTTTTTTGATAGATCTAAATGCATGAAAATCATGCTAAATTCTTTCAACTGTATTGTACATGCATTTATTTAGAGTCTCCTATAACAGTACAGGTTGTATCAGAAAATATCTGTTTTATATTACTATATTACAACTACTTACTTGAAACCCATACTTTTCAGTATACGCCATAAAGTAGTTCTGCTTTTGGTAAAGTCTGGGATGATGTTTAGTATTTTTTGTAGAATACCTATACCAAAATTACAATAAGTGAAAGTTATTTTCGATTCTATTATGAAAACTTACACTTCAGAGTGGGAGCTCTCTTTTCCACATTGTGAAAATCATAAATTAATTCTCTAATTCTTTCCCTCTCCATCTCTTGAACTATCTTGAACATGTTTTCTGCGTGGTCTTATCTTATGAGGTGTTCCAAAAGATGTTGATATTCCTCTGTCAATGTTTAAGCCCTCCTTTCTAATTTTACCATATGTACCCTTGGATACACCAGTGGCTTTTAGTGTTCGTTGCCTAAAATATGCAGATATATTGTGATTGTCTAATAAAACAAATTTGCACCTTTTGCAGCGTAATATATATGAAGCAACTGTGTTTAGTACCTATCATCTATATTAGTATAAAATACAATTTGATGCAAAAATATCTTACCGGTGATTTTATAAAGGAATTTGAATCCCACTTTCAGCTTCCATTTCCATAAATTTTGCAACATTTTGCACAATTTGTCTTCCTTGGCTATGAATTACTTTTCCTTTAACACCGATCAATCTTTTAGGAGGCATGTTAGATTTAAATAGATCTTTGGACTAGTTATCACTCTGGACTGGATCAGGTTGGAACTGATCCATAAAAATGTTTGGATCAGCCATCCCCACTCCGCACCCTGTGTCTATGCCAAGAATATGGAAGCGATACATGGATATCACAGCTACAATCAATGGAATTACCCCCATTACCCTGGTGGGTGTGGCTCTCATGGTACCTGTTATGTTGAGATATGCTTTTCTTCGAATTTGATCTAATTTGAGAATAGCTGTGGTTTGTTGACAAGCCTAATTAGGTCTAAAATACTTAAGAATTTAGTGCTTTTTAAGTGCTAATTTGTTGCCCTTAGCATGAATTTGTTGCTCATATAGCAACCGAAAAAATGGTGACAATGCTAACTTTTTCTAAAAGTTAACCATATAATATTACATGGTAAAATCATACAAAAACACACCATAGACTTTTAAATATTTTATTTTCCTAAATAGACTCAAAAGCGTCTCAAATTAGTTGCTCCATGGACAATGATCAGATCAATCAAATTATAGCAGAAAAGTGACTTTTAAATATCTTACATCTAAAGATCCTTGCACTCCAAAATCTATCAAAATCGTGCGATCAGATAATTGAGGCGTTCCATTATTAAAACTCACTCTGTAGAAATTTTTATTAAAAAATTAATCCGCTATGAAAATTTTATAGAACGACTATGATGGGAAAAAATTTTTACAGATAAATTAACCCCTCATAAAAATTTTATCGTCACCCATTCAAAAATAGTCGAGGTGCAACATTCCATATTTTCACTTCATAGTATCTGTTTTCGAAAACGCACTATTCCATGTTAAAATAATTCAATTAATAACGGGAAACAATAAAAAATGAATGATCAAATGTTGGGACATCTTTATTAAAAGTACTGAAGAGTGCTTTATTTTTTTTCCGATGAAATGAAACGTCGATAATTTAGTGTGGATATTAAATGACTGAAGGCATCGAGCGAATTTTTAACATATTCTACGATCATACATTCTACTGGTTAGTGAGACCGCGAGATGCCGTCAACCTTCACCCGAGAAAGTAGATACTTCATCTCATTCAAGTGAAACAAATAAGAAAAACAAAACGAAAAGAATAAATTGACGATGGGTGTTCGTTCGACCGACAACTATATAGGCTTAGGACGTGGTTTTTAAACTTAATATATTATAATAAATTGAAATTAAAATTGTTGATTATTTAGAAAAAGTATATCGAAAGTACACTCTAGTCGTATTTGAGCATTATATTAAACAATTAATTAACTCAATACGTTTAATAATTTTTTGAAAAAATGTATTGAAAGTGCACTTTGGCGTTTTAAATTAAAAGACAAGAGCTGTTTTTTTTATAATAAATTAAATAGAATCTCCATAATTTTTTGAAAAAGTCGTTAATTTCAGTCGCCTCGGAAAAATAGAAAAGCTCCAGCGGAATTTATTCGAGAATTTACGAAAATGATTGGGAGTCGATATTGTAATGTTTTTGTTATTTATTTTAATAGTTTTTACGTGGGATAAAATTATACCCACTATGGCTAATTACTATCTATTGATTTATTTAATACACTTAATTTATATACTCACTTTACTTAATGTCTACTAACGTATTTACACTCGGTATAATAGTTCTAATTTATTTTTACCACTTGAATATAACACTATTTATCTTCACTATTTCATTCACTGTCCGATTACTAAGAACTTCTGTAAACTGTCTGTGAACTATTTGTCTTCGTTTCACTAATTGTTAACTAACTCAAAAACCCGCGTATATAATATAGTCTTTATCAATTCTGGAAAATTCTTGAACTTCCACGCCCGTCGTATGCGTGAACAAAACGATTTACTAGAATGTTCTCGAAAGGGGCGCATTCGCCAAAATTTATAGTCGAGAGAAAGGGCCGGCTTTGAGTTGGTGACCTCGCAACATTGCCCCCTCCTTAATAGGAAGTTCTTCCTGGAACATCTGTGTAGCCGGGACTGGATGTTTAAATCGGCAACTGGACCCATTCCTACACTTTCCGGTCGTATGGGAATAACAGGGCACTGTCTTCATTGGACTCTGATAACAGGGGGTATAGCTGCAGATTAATATGTGGACACCGGTATCTTTGAAGATCACTCCCACCATATTCCTGATGACTCGCCAATCCAACTGGCTGCTCTCTATCTTGGACATAGCTAGTTTCTTCACATTGGATTCCAGCACATGGTCTCGAAGGCTACGTAGCGCTTCCCACACATTCCGGTAGGTGGATCGATCTTGAAATTCGTTCTTTGTTACCAGGTAGAAGGCGTACCGTGAATTGTGTTTGAGTCTCAGTGTCTTGCCAGGGGCTGGAATCTGTTCTGCAAGTTTTTCTAGTTGCCCAAACTTCTTTCGAAAGACGGTTGCCAAACTTTGTGCGTTTTTGGTACTGGCCGGGATGTATGCCAGTGAATATTCTTCCGAGAGCGTGAACAAGTCTTGTCGTTGCTCTGTAGTGACTCCAAATCTAGCTTTACCGGTACCTCCATATATGCGTCCATAAATTCTTCGAAGGAGGGTCATGATCTTTCTGCATATGGTTCACTCCTTCCTGTCTGTCATGGTCTCCTTCGAATGGCGCTAGTTGGTTTTGGAGGACTACTTTCGGTTTTCCATTGGGTATCTTGTTTATGCGATAGATGACGTCATTGATCCTCTTCTTGATTAAGTACGGACCCTCCCAAGAATTCTGTAATTTTGGAGAAAAGCATTTTCTCCTCGTCGAGTTGTATAACCATACTTAGTCCCCTTCTTTGAAACTGCCTTCTGTAGCCTGCGAATCGTAGCGTTTTTTCATTCTGTCGCTGGTAACTTGAAGCTTCGTTCGGACCAATTCATGCACTTCGTCCATCCTTTTTCTCAACTGGATCACCTAATCTTCTCCAACTAGATCTTCTCCAGGTCGACAACCAAATTCCAGGTCACAAGGAAGCCTCATTTCGCGTCCAAATAGGATTTTCGCAGGTGTTAGACCTGTGGACTCATTGTTGGTAGATCGATAAGCCAATGCAAATAGGGAAATATATTGGTCCCAATCTCTCTGGTGGCTGGAAACTACCTTGGACAGGTATTTTCCAATAGTCCTGTTCATTCTCTCGACCATTCCATCTGACTGTGGATGCAACGCCGTTGTCCTGTTCTGCTTCATGCCCAGCTTGTCACAAAATGCCTGGAATACATGGCTTTCTAAATTTCTTCCCTGTTCGCTGTGAATTTCCAAAGGCACTCCATATCGGCAGATGAATTCCTTCTCCAATACATCCGCGACAGTTGTGGCTTCTTGAATCGGTATCGAGTAAACTTCTACCCACTTTGTGAAATAATCCATCACAGCCAGGATGTATTTACCACCATTTTCTGTCGTCGGAAATGGTCCAGCGATGTCTATGGCAACATTATACTGTTCCATGGGTGCCTTTCTCTTGCTATGTTGTCCATTACTCGTAGCACAAGTCGTACACTTCTTACACCACTCCTTCACATCGTCGGAGCTGTTCATCCAATAAAACCTTTCATGGACTCGCTGAAGAGTTTTCTTCACTCCCAGATGACCTCCCGATGGACTGTCGTGTAACTGCCTCAATACCCCGGTTACCCTTGTTCTCGGGATAACTAACTGTCTTCTATTTTCGGAACCATCATCGTTTCAATAGGCCTTCTTCCAGGACAAGGGAGTCCCACTGAGCCCAATATGCCTTGAATGTCGATGAAAATCTTGACACTTCTTGCCAGGTGGCTCGCCGATTTTCTTCCTTCCATTGCCGTATCATCTTCAGGTGAGGATCATTCTCCTGATCTTCTCTGATCCTGGTGGGTGACCATTCTTCGTTGACAACTGTAGTTCTTGAAACTGCAGCTTCCTTAGATTCTGCCTTGTTGCAGTGGGAACAGTCTGCTGGGCACGGCCGTCTAGAAAGAGAGAAGGCATTTCGGTGGCCCACACCAGCCCGATGTTCGATGTTGAAATCGTACTCTTCAAGTCGTTCAATCCATCTAGCGATCTGGCCCTCGGGATTCTTGAACTGCATCAACCACTTGAGTGCTGCATGATCAGTCCGTATTAAGAAATACCTTCCATAGAGATACTGGTAAAAGTGTTCCACAGACTTCACTACCGCCAAAAGTTCTCTTCTCGTGACGCAGTAGTTTTGTTCTGGTTTGGATAGGACTTTACTGAAATATTCCAGCACTCTTTCCTGTCCTCCTTGGATCTGTGAGAGCACACCTCCGATCCCTACGTTTCTTGCATTAATGTCAAGAATTAAGTCTCCCTCTGGTAACGGATATCCTAGTATCGGCGACGTGGTTAATCGTCTCTTCAGGGTTTCAAAAGTAGTTTGACATTCTTCATCCCAATGAAAAGTTCTGGCTTCTTCTGTGAGCCGGGTTAGTGGCTTGGCAATATCTCCAAACTTCATTATGAACCTTCGATAGTAGAAATCTTCTAGTCCATAGCGGAAATGTTAGCAGAAATCTTCTTTTCCATAGCGGAAATTGACGAGATTAAGGTGCAAGCCTCATCGTTGAATAAAAATGTATCCGGATCCAAGCAGTCACTTTCCAGTGTTAATTTCAATATTTCAACTAATTTACTATTATTTTCGGACGTTTCCAACTCGCGATTTTCCAATTCTGCTTTTAGTTCCGTCACTTTCAGTTCACTCAGTCTCTTAGCCATTTTTACGTAACTATTTATTTATATGACCCCACACCTGACACCAATGTAATGTTTTTGTTATTTATTTAAATAGTTTTTACTTGTAGGATAAAATTATACATACTTATTTATTTATTAAACTTAATTTATATACACACTATACTTAATGTCTACTAATTTATTTACACTAGGTATAATAGTTCTAATTTATTTTTACCACTTGAATATTACACTATTTATCTTCACTATTTCATTCACTGTCCGATTACTAAGAACTTCTCTAAACTGTCTGTGAACTAACTCTTTGTCTTCGTTTCACTAATTGTTAACTAACTCAAAAACCCGCTTATATAATATAGTCTTTATCAATTCTGGAAAATTCTTGAACTTCCACGCCCGTCCTATGCGTAAACAAAATGATTTACTAGAATGTTCTCGAAAGGAGCGCATTCTCCAAAATTTATAGTCGAGAGACAGGGTCGGCTTTGAGTTGGTCACCTCGCAACAATATGTTTTTGATAAGAGACTTAATATTCCATCTCGGAAAAATTTGATATTTGTGTTACTTCCCGGGACTATGAAAATTATGATGCTGAAACTGGTAGCTGGACGCGATCGTCGTTACCTTTTAAATTAGGTAACAGCTGGAAGCAATTATTTTCCACAAAAAATGTTCTATTTTCTTTCATGATAAAGGCCCATAACGTAGTAAGTGAGATTGAAAGGAAATTTTGAGAAACTGACTTATCAAACTGCCCCTGTAAAAATGTCATTCCCGCCATTATTCACAGATAAAGATACAAGCGGTTTTATTAGGCCACAATTTCCTTTTTCTTTTTCCCTTCAAGTTCGTATCGGACTTTTTTCATAAAGCACAAAAAGTACAAAGCTGCAAATAAAGACATCTTGAAAGAGCGACAAACCCGCCTGGAGATAGAAAGAAAAAAAAAAGAAAAATTACCGAACATTGGGAAATCTTCGGATATAAGTTGACTTGCAAATCATATTCACAATGTTCCGACACCAAAGCGCAAGATGATAAATCAGTTGAAACACGTCATGAATACAGGCTTTGTAATCCGCATTCGAAAAAGGCTTTACACTCTGGATTTAAATTCGAAAAATGGCAGCGAGGAAAAGGCGCTAAGGCAGGGTATTGTTATAAGTTGTAACTCAAAATAGAGTAGTAAATTTAAAAAAAAAATCATAAAAATACAGGGTGTCCCAGTTGAAAGTGACATACTCAATCAATGAGTTTCAAATTTCCAAAAACTTTTTACCGATCAGATTGAAAAATTAACAGTTATACAAGGCGAGGAAAAAAATTGCCTATTTTCTACTAGAAATTATTTGACTTACTTAAATGGAACATCCTATATATTTTTACACCGTTCGAAAGTTAAGTTTTTTTTATTTAAAAAAATATAAATATCTGTAATTCAAATTAAGAAAATACGCGAATTAAGTCATTTTTTCTATCCTTGATGTTTTTTATGTGGTTATGTAAAATATAGGTTTATAACCTAACGATTACAGGATTGCTTATCTTCCGCTATTTGTTAAAACTTACTCACAAAACAAAAAAAGAAGAAGAAAAAATTCTCCAATGCCCACACTGTTTTTTCTTGATTATGTCATTCTTATTGTTTTTGAGTTTTGAAAAGAAAAATACGTTGTTACTAAACGAAGAGTGATAGCGAAAGGGAAACCTGATGAAATTTGAATTTGGAAATGGAGGAGCAAAGGACGATACATCCAGGACTGTTGAACAAATTTTCGAATAAATTGTAACAGGAGATCCTGTTTCTCTGCACAAAATAATTCCTTTTGCTTATAAATTACCTATTTTAGTACCTCTCGAGCCATCTAACGGTGAGGCCTAGGAACGCATTTAACTATAATGTCGACGCACGTTAGATTCCTTACTTATGTTCTCATATCTTTTCTGAGAGGGCATTGTTAAAGATTTAAAACATCCGAAAATTGTCAGAAATGATGTGCGCAAGAAAGATTGTTGGAAAAAAGAAACCATTTTGGAGACAAGCGTTCTCTTGATTGTCTAAAAAAGACAATTATAATGTGAGTTGTGTCGAAGGAAATTCTAAGTAAGTCAATACCTTTTTATACATTACTAATGATTGCCGTGTATATATCTTTGAAATGTTGTGGGATGACTCTGTCATTCTAAATTAATTGCTTTCGCCGACAGCACTTGTTGCTTGTAGAAGCTTATAAAAATTCCTGTGTCTTTTTAGATTGCAACAACTTTACATTCTACAATCAACTTGATTCAACTAGCAACTTGATTTGAAAATCAACTTTACATTCTACAATCAACTTGATTCAACTAGCAACTTGATTTGAAAATCAACTTTACATTCTACAATCAACTTGATTCAACTAGCAACTTGATTTGAAAATCAACTAGATTCGAAAATCAATTCAATTCGATTTTCTACTTCCGACACTACGTTATATTTGCTGTAACATATGGGTCATATTATGTCCAGTACTTTGTTGACATAAAATTCGTTTCTCTTCTCCATTTGAGAATACGAAAACCATTTATAGATGCATAAGCCGATATATCTTTCTAATATTTGATTAATCATACCGTTGGAGAACCTTTAGCATTGAACTACTTTCCCTCGAAATCTTATGAAGTTGTGTATTTAATGTACGACGGCCAAGGGCCATATTTCTTTGCTTAATTACAGTTACCTGTAAATAATTGTCATATAAGTAAAGCGTGATCTATAGACGTTAATAGCGTTAATAGTTAATAGCGTTTAATAGTATTGAACTATTATTTTTTGACGTCTATAGATCACGCTTTACTTATATGACAATTATTTACAGGTAACTGTAATTAAGTAAATACCTACAAAACCGAGATGGTTTTTTGTCGATATAGAATTTTGGTTTGTGATTAGATGTAGAGATGTCGCCGATGTCGCACTCTTAGCATTTCCTTTACTAAGGCTAATGTGTTGGTGTGGTATCGACGTAGTCTCTAGTCCAGGATTATGCTCTCAGAGCTCTTGGACGAGTGGCATCTACCTTGTGCTGATGAGGCGCAAAAACGCCGAAACCGGTCGTCAAGTGATGTTATTCCCTCTAATCGCAAACCATAATGGTTGGTTCTATCTTAACAGATATAGAAGTGTAATTCAATGTCTGTCGGGGCATATAGCTCGAGAAGTAGTTGCTTCTTAGTGGACGGTCTGCTCTTTGGAAATTAATTTTTCTAATTTTGTAAAGCGTTTAATAGTATTGAACTATTATTTTTTGACGTCCATATTTCTTTGATTCACCATACCGTTGTAGAACCTTTAGCATTGAACTAATTTCCCTAGGAACCTTATTAATTTGTATATTTAATGTACGACGGCCAAGGGCCATATTTGTAAAATAGTAGGGACCAAGTCGACTTTAAGTAGGATATTCTTCATTAGATTGTTAAGTACCTATAAAAAACCATATACTCTGTTTTTCGTCATTTTATCAGGGTAAATTATATTATTTCATTTTACAAATGACGTGGCGCTCAAACAAGTTATATGCCAGACAAATTTTTATTATCTAAGTGTTATACAACATTTAGGCGAAAATTCACGACCCATTGTTTTACCTAGAGCTTAGTCGAAGGCATACCGTAAGTAACACTAGAATTATCTTTTTTATCGCTATATCTACCTGGTAAGTTTCAAAATGATACCACTTCTGATACCTATCCCCTTCCCTATTCATGTCATTATTGTGTATAGTTGATCTGAACACAAAAAACAAAAAATCTAACTTGATAGATTTATTAAAAAAAAAACTTGCTCTTTGAAAAAATTCTGGCTCGAAAGTAAATAAGTCTATGGCACCACTGTGTTGCCTTGGCGTAACATGTTTTTCCCATGCGTTTCTAGTCCTGTAAAAAGAGACCAGAGCTGTATGTATTTAAGTTATACAAATACATTTGCAAGAAGAAGTGCTTAAGAGCAGGGAAATCAGGAGAGGGTGCTCTACATAGTTTGGTCTCAGTTCTCGAAAGGAGTCTGAATCACAAAGTAGTAGCCCTTGCAGCATTTCTAGGCATCGAAGGTGCTTTTGACAAAACATCGATATCATCAATAAACAAATCCCTCCGGAAAAGAGGGATAAACACCACATGAAGATGGAAAGGATCCATGCTTGTGTATAGGAGGATAACGGCAGATATGCATAGAAAGCTTATACCGCAAAGACAACTGAAGAGTGTCCTTAAGTTGGAGTAGGTACTTCCACCACTTCTGTGGAATCTGCGGATGACACTACGAATTGTGGAGGAATCGTGCTTCAAAGAGGACCTTTAAGTTAGTCCAAAAAAACCAAACTAGTTGCTTTTACGAATAGAGGAGTTATCCCGCAGGGTAGAGTATAATTGTTCGGAGAAATACTAGAAATGTCTAAATAATTTAAATATCTAAGAGTGTCACTTGATTCCAAACTGAATCGGGGGACCCAACTGGAAAACGTTTCTACCAGGGCAACTAGGCTTTACACAACTGTGATAAGGTCAATGATCATCTATGGAATAAGAGTCTGGTGGAGGAGCACAGAAGTGTTTTCTGCTGTGATTATATTAACTGCAATCCGAAGAAGAGCTCTTCTTGGTATTACCGGGGCAATTAACAACACGGGGAAGGCATCAATGGAAGCCCTTAGAGGCCTTCCTCTTTTGGAACTTTTTGTAAGGGTGGAGGCGATGATGGTAATTCTAATGCTGAAACCGGGAGACATATGGTCTCCGAACAATGTTCGAAAAGGACACACTAATACAACTGGGAGAATACTAGATCAACCCATATTTTAAACGAGTTTAGATAGCCTGACACCAGAGCACATATTTACTGAGCTGGTGAATATCATAATCCAATCTAGGGAACAGGTAATCCTAGAGGCATCATCTGGTTCACGGATGGTTCTAAAACAAACCACGCCATTGGGGCTTGCATAAACGGACCTAGGAAGAGAATGTTCTATGGAGGATATTCTGTATATATATATATATACCCTTAGGAGTCGGGTTTGCATTTAATTCTCGTATATAAATTTTTTCCATTCTTTCCTGTTTCTTGTCAATGTTCTCGCCTCTTCCCATGATTTACCTCTCTTTCTTAGTATATTACCCACTATTGTATTCCATGTTTGTCTTGGTCTTCCTTTTTTTCTTTTTATTTGTATTTTTGCCTCATATGTCCTTTTAACTTGTCTATTGTTATTCATTCTCTGAATATGTCCCCACCAGCTGAATTGTCTTTGTTCTATAAATTTTAGTACGGGTTGGACACCTAATTCATCTCTTATTTTTGTGTTTCTGATTTTGTCCTTTCTTGTTGCTCCAAATATTCTTCTCAAATATTTCATTTCTGCTGCCTGTATTTTGCTTTTTTGTTTACTTGTAAGAGTCCAAGATTCGCATCCATAAGTTAAAACTGGTCGATATATTGTATTATACACTTTTACTTTTGTCTCTTTGGTGATTTCTTTTTTGTTTATAAATTTTTGGTTCATGGTATAGTAAAGCTTAATTGTTTTCTCTATTCTTTCATTTATCTCTGCATCTTGTTTTCCTGTTTCGTCAAAAGTTATTCCTAAGTATTTGAATTATTTTACTTGTTCTATTTGTACATTATCTATTTTAATTTCTGTGTTGATCTTCTGTTTTCCTATTACAAGTATTTTGGTTTTATTTTTGTTGATTTTCATGCCTTCTTCTTCCATAACATCTTTCCATATGTTCAGGTTTTCTTGTAATCGGTTTTCACTTCCTGCCATTAGCACCGCATGATCTGCAAAGACTCCTTCGGCTATCTCTACTCTTTCTAAATTTTTATACCCAACGAACATTTTCTTCACCTTCTGTTCGCTTTTTTTAATAATACTGTCCATATGTATATTAAATAGTATTGGGCTCAGTCCCCCTCCTTGTCTTAATCCTATATATATATATAAACAAAAGGGAGTTCTTGAAAAATATAGAAATTGAAGGTTATTGAGATATATATTTTTTTGACAGGAGAGAAAATTAGAAATAAAATTGAAAATAATCCATCGAATTAAAAAAACATATTTAACTGGAAAATATAAGAAATACATTTAAAGCATACAAAAATTGGAGATAAAAATTGTCAGTTAGCTGAGAAAGATTCTAAAGTTGACCGGAACCGTTCTGTGGAATCACAAAGGATTGCATAAGAGGGGAAATCTGGAACTGGCTAAACAAAGAAGACCAATTTATATGGGGGTTGACAGAAGGTCAACTTCATACAAAGAGTTTACTGAACAAGGTAGAAAAGCAACTCTCAATCAGGTTATTGAATCTGAGTAAGAGACATTTGAATGCAGTTACCGACCTGTTCACTGGACATGGTACCCCGAGGAAATATCTACACAAAATGGGAAAAGTCAGTGAACCTTTGTGCAGAAAATGTTAAGGGATGAAGTGGTACAACGTTTCAATTCAAGTGCCTGGAGTGTTGAGCTCAACCCAAACGAATGAATGAATGAATGTATTTTTTGCTTGTAGCAACAGCAGTTAAATTGAACATTAAGTGTCAAGTGTCTCCGATAAAATGTACAAGAATTAATACACATGTGCTATTCGTAATACTATTTACAACAACAACAAAATTAAACAACTTTATTTGACATATCTAGAATCAATTATGACGACAAAGTTCGGCTATGACGTATATTGGGATTTAAATTGTATCAGAGATAAAATTTTTTATGAATATGCAAATTACTTGTAATATTGAATTTATTTCGTTTAACTGTACCATTATATATTATTTTACTTCGGATATTCTTTTAAAATAAATTCCAGTAACTGTCTGATGACATTTATATTTTCAAATTTCCGGCACATTTTCCCCATAAAACGATAACGGTCCTCGTAAAAAGGGTTGTTGTGCGTTTTATGCTTATCGATTATGGATGTGTTGGAAACGAGAGACTACTAAGTGTATTTTCTGCATGAATGAAGCCATATTATGTTCTTCTCAGACGTATTTTTTACATTTAATGGGATAATGTCACGTCGGATAAATGGAAAAACCACATTACAGTTCCTACTACTTATTGGCATTTACCGGAAAAGGTGGAGGAAATTACATTTTAATGTTTACTAATGTAGTAACTCGGGAGTGGGATTAAAAGTGCACTTTTTTGGGTCAATACACTCTAACTCTAAACTGCTGTTTATATTTCGGGAACTGGTAATTTCTAGTGTGAACACGTGAGATCACAATTTGGCAAGAAACTTCATCGTAAAAGACAGTCACCATATTTGGTCAACCGCAAGGTGACGCATTACTACCTATACAGGCTGTGGCGCGACGAGCTTTCATTATCTATATACAGAGTGCCCCAAAAGTCAGGAAACGGCCAATTATCTCGTAAAGTGGCCTAGTCCTAATTGTACAAAATTTGGGGTACACCTATTTTGGGATACGGAGATTCCAGATTTGATATTTGCAATGTTGCCAGATTTGCCGTTTCTCTTATATTATTAGTAACTTTGGTTTTTCAAATTCATCACCCTGCATATTCAGTCATTATCGGAATCACCCATTCAATACGAGTTCAACCATATGTAACACTTATGATTTTATGTAGTCTGGAAAGTCTTAAATACATAAAACAGAAGTCTGGCAACGCCTAATTGTCTCAATAACAATACAAACTATTTTCAACTACATTAAAACGTAACAATTGAAATATGACAACATTTTTAACATAATGGTTACTTTATCAAATTACTTTATCCATTTGTGAGTTGATGGAAGAATGCGTTTACCACATTTCTCCATGATTGTCCAGAAATTAATCGAGATTCATCGATAATTCGTTGCCTTAGCTCTGCAAGACTTGCTGGTTTAGTTTTGTAAACTGAATTTTTCAAGTATCCCCAATAAAAATAATCTTTAGGATTGAAATCAGGTGAACGTGGAGGCCATTCAATTCTACCTCGTCTACCAATACATCGTCCGGGAAATATCTCTTCTAAATAACGCCGAACATTTACACCAAAATGAGCTGGAGCTCCATCTTGCTGAAACCATATCTGATTAAAATTGGCTCAAAACAAGTTGGCCCAATTAACTGAGTACCTACTATACCTGACCGAACATTTAATTTTTGTGGTCTTTGAGTATGGTTTTCACTCATCCAGTGTGGATTTACGTCACTCCAGTACCTTAAATTGTGTCGATTTACACTCCTACATAGTGTAAAGGTTGCTTCATCGGAAAAACATATTCTGTTAACGAAATTTTCATCATTTTCAATTTTATCCATTATTACCTCAGTAAACTCTAATCTATGATCGAAGTCATCTTCACTTAATTCTTGCGATAAGTGAATTTTGTATGGTTTAAATCCTACATCATGTACTTGTGCAACCCTGTGTGAGGATGTATGTGGATCTTCAACAAAACTCTGCATTTTATCTAAAGTTTTGTTGTCATTTATAACTCTTTTTGGTCTACCTGATCGGTATCTATCTTTTACTCCTCCAGATTCCTCAAAGCGCTTTACAGTTTTTTGTACCGTCGCCTTATGAATAGGAGAACGGTTTGGGAAAGTATCGTTGAACAATTTTGGCTACTTCACAATAAGATCTTTTTCTGTCGTCGTACCCTCTCATCATTAGAATAGTAATTCGTTATTTTTCGTTAAGAGCCATTTTAGAGAAGCAATTTACCTTGCAGAACTTTTCAAAACAGATCAAACCACTGTCAGTTTTAGTTAATAATGTAAATGGTGAACAAATGACAAAATCACAGCATTCTACATTTATACATTTTAAATTTCTTCAAATCAACATATTTTGTACTGTTTTATGTATTCAAGACCTTCCAGACTACATAAAATCATAAGTGTTACATGGTTGAACTCGTATTGAATAGGAGATTCTAATAATGACTGATTATACAGGGTGATGAATTTGAAAAACCAAAGTTACTAATAATAGAAGAGAAACGGCAAATCTGACAACATTGCAAATATCAAATCTGGAATCTCCGTATCCCAAAATAGGTGTACCCCAAATTTTGTACAATTAGGTCTAGTAATTTACGAGATAATTGGCCGTTTCCAGATTTTTGGGCCACTCTGTATATTGGAAACTACATACACCAATTACAAAATTTCGAGTTTCCATCTTTACTTAAAGTTGAGAAAAAAAATAAGAACTCAATTTTACTCAGCATCTTTTAGGGGTGATATTTTGGAAGGGGGTAGGCTGAGCAAATTTTGTCATAAGAAAGATTCATCATAATTTTAGACGGTCAATCACCACTCTTTTTTGCATGAATTTAGAAACACCCTGTATATATATACTGTAACAAGATCCCCTTCTCATCCAACAAACGTGACAACTGCGCTTTGTGGGATACTTACCTTTGACCGCTCGTTGCAGTAGTGTGATAATTAGTTCGAAAGAGAGAACACGTTGAAACCCTTTTTTTTCATTTACCGGCTTTTCTGATTCCCGCGTTATTGTCAACCGCCGTTATTTTTACCTTTTTAACCATTCTGTATTTCTAAGTTTTTGTTAGTGAATAAAATCGTTTATAGTCATGGAATAATTTCCTATACCCCAACACCCGGACGATAAATAATTGTCCACCTGTTACAATACTTATTACTGCATTATCCTGTATATCTGACAGTGGACTGGCCATGACCGTTTCATACGAGATTTTATAATGACTCTCTTTATGTTTACATAATATAAGGAATTGTATAGTTTGGCAAGTCTATCTGAAGCTACGGGGCATCGGTAAGGGGCGAGGAAACATGGCCGATATCTGTCATAAACCTACCAATAGCGTACGGTACCTATTTTATAAAAGTATTAATAATAATAATAATAATTATATATAGAAACTGATTTACGCTTTGCTTTAACGGTAAGGTAATTTTCAAAACACGGTACCTATTTGTTAAAAACAAATAATGTTAAAAATCGTACTTGAATTCAATATTATGGATACGAAATAATAAGATACCAAATAAACTGAAAATACGAAGGTAAATATTGACATTAAAAACGCCACTGGATAATCAATGTCAATCAATTGTCGAAGTGAGAGGGAAGAACACACGCACGTCACTAGGTGGTTACCTAGCAACGGTGGTTCGATAAATATTCACCAATTGAGTTAGTAGGAGGGCGTGGTAATTATGATTTTCGCACGACGTTGCCGGCTTGAAGGAAACCCATAACATATTTGGAAAAGCATGCATCTTTTAATATTCAGAAATTGAAAAAATAATGTTGATAGACAAAATCCAATGAAACAAGCACATTAAAGAACTAACGTTTAATCATTATTGACATATTGTTAATTATTATCACTACATACTTAGCACTTTAGCTTTTTCATAGTTAAACGTGGCAATATCGAATGTTTTTGACCGCATTCCTTTCACAGCTTCAGTTATCTTTGCCAAACTATACGCCGTAATGGCCCTATAGCACAGAAAGGGCACAATAAAATATTGTTTTTATTTCCGAACAGTATTTTTATTTAATCAAAATGAGTGGTTTTTAACGTTTAAGGATCTGGATAATTTTATTTTATATGATTTATAGCTCAATAGCTCAAATTTAACCGCTATTTCATTGAACGAATTCACTCTTTTTTGAATGCTTTATTATCTTGTAGTGTGTTATTCGAAAATCCTATAATAAATTCGAACAGAAAATTGCCTATAAACACTTCTTTTTAGTTTACAAAAGCTCGTACGGAGGATGAATCCCGTTCAATCCTTCACACGGCAGTGGTTCTTGTCTGACAACACAGAAAAGCCGATTTTTCACCCCTCAGTTTCCACCGATTTTATTTACATAACAATAAAGCCGCAAATCAAAGAACGTTCTGCGGTGACAGGTTGATATCGGCTAAAAATACACTCGTTGAAGACGTTTATTTATGAAAATTAATATGGCACTTATAATGGACCATCCAGTGTCGGGTCGTACATTTTTTTAAATGAGGCTTTCATGCAGTTATTAAACTTATTGAATTTTTTCCTGTTCAGAACGGTCCTATCGGTACATAACACAGGGGAATAAAGTTTTTTCTGTGCTCTGTTGCAATAGTAAACATAAATTGCAACTAAAATTCAAAACAATTAAGTCAAACGATATCTCCAACTAGTCTAGTTATTTAATAATTGCCCACGGCAACTCTACTTCCACGTTCAAATAAAATTCTCCATAAATGCACTGCTTCGCCCTGCAAAATTATCAAGAACCTTTTAAAAGTAGCGGGATTTGGATCATTTTGTACAATGTTCAAAATATCTTGCTCCAAATCGACATGTCGTCTACATAGTCCAGGAAATATAGCCTGAATATGATCATTTTACATTGTTTCCCTTCTGGTGGCTGATTTTGCCTGACAAGAGAGCAAAATCGATGTAGAATAAGATGCACTCACTCCGATGTCTGAAGTCGTTGCGGAAAATTGTTTAACGAAGTAAGAAGGGTGTGATTTCAGTAAAAATGACGTTTTTCGTGCAAATCTTTTTACCCTTCAATTTTACAGAAAAAACGTTGGGAACTTTGTCTTTTCTCCTCAAAAGTAGTAGGAAGTAGGAAATCTGGAATCATTAGTTTTCGACGTCATAAACAAATTAATTGATTCTCGCCCTGTACGAAATTGCGCATCACCCGTAATTATGCTATTTGTTTTGTTGATAGATTTCGCTGTTATAAGTCATGTGTCGTTATTATTTTTCAGAAATATGCAATTTCGCAACCGCAACCGTTGGAGTGATTATTTAAAACGACCTTAGTTGTAAAATGCTCAATGAATTTTGCAATTTCTTATTACGTACATTGATAGAGCATGAAAAAAGATTTAATCTGAAAAAAGATTCGTCTAAATTCCTTGAAAAACAACGGAGTGATAAACCGTCAAAGTTTAAGGTTCACATAGTTCATAGTAGAGATAGTATTTACAATATTTTCAGCTTGAATGCTAGATTTCCTGGATCTACTCACGACTCGGCAATTTGGCAGGCTTCAAATGTACGGGTTACTACAGAAAACTTATACCTGCAGGGATCTAATTTTTTCCTTATCGGCGATTCAACCTTTCCTTTAACTCCATTTGAAGATCCAGAAGAAGACACCTCAGAGAGTAATTATAATTACCATTTTCTAAGAGCTATGAATACTGTTGAGAAAGTGAATGGAATACTAAAGTCGAGATTTAGATGTTTATTAAAACATCGAGTTTTGAACTATGATCCCATAAAAGCCGGAAAAATAATTTATGCCTTTGGTGTTTTACAGAACATAGCCCGATTTTACAAAGATGACATTCCAGAAGAGGAAAATGAAAACTGGCATAGAAGAGGAGAGCAAGTTCGAAATGAGATTATGCAACAGCATTTTAATAATAATTTAGAAAAAAATTTAAATATCCCAAATTCAAAATATACTGTGACCTTTTTTCAATTAATAAAAGTGCTTTTATAAAAGCCCACATTTATTTAAAATAAAAAAACATGCTTCACAAAAATATACAGGGTGTACCGTAAATAAGTACCGTAAATTAGAGGCATGATAGATCGTTACCGTAATAAAACTTTTCTCTAACCTTCTTAGTTTGTGAGATACAGGCTGTGGAAGGATGCAGAAGAAATACACATTTTATTGCATATCTTCTCGGTGGATGAAAGTACACATTTAAAATTTTTTGTAGGTTATTGTCTCTATAATCGGGGACCAGTTTATCGGGCCTTTTATTCCACCGGAATATGTAAATGGACCTAGATATGTAAATTTTCTTAGGAATAATTTAAAAGATCTTCTTGATGATGTACCTTATTAATATTGTTTATGCACGATGGGGCCTCGCCACATTTTACACTGCGAGCTAGGGAATTACTAGAAGAAAACTTTACGAGTAATGGACAGGCGTGGAGTAGATGCTCCGGTCAAATGGCCAGCACGGTCTCCTGAATGTAATCCAATGGGTTATGCCGTGTGGGGAATATTTGAACAAAAAGTATATTCTTCACCAGTCAATATGGTGGGTGAACTCCGAGGAAGCAAAACGGCTTGCAGTGAGTTGTGTCTTAATAGATTTTTGCTGAGGAAGATTACCAACCAAATGAAAAAACGTATGCAAAAATGAAGGACGTCAGTTTGAACATTTAATGAAATGGCAACGTTTGTTAATGTAGTTAACTACTACATACAAAATAGTTTCAATAATAAGTTTATTCATGAGGCTTCATAAGCACTTCTTTTTTTTTGTCGTTCTCGGCGCCAGTGACATTTTTCTATTTCTATTCTCTACTTATAAACAGTTCAAGCAGGTTAGTTATAATCTGTGGGTTAGTCAAAAATGTTCTTCTTCTATCTTCATTAGTTTTTTCTTCTTTTTTATTAAATTGTGACTCTAACTTAGCTATTAAATGTCAAATAGATCCTTAAGCACTGTTGCCAAATACTCTACTTAGAATTTTAAAGAAACCCTTTAAAATAAATCATTTTTAACAGTCCTCTAAAATATATACTTGCAGAATAGCATTTCAACTAAAATTTTTGAGAGGCCCGTTAATAACTTATTTTTAAGAGGCCTCTAAATTTTAAAGGATTAGTTACAGAATAGACCCCAAACATGGTTAATTTAAACTATTTCAAATATAACCTAAGAATGTTTCTTACTATTCTTGGTTTGCAATTAATTCCTCAATTGCTTAACCAGCAACATCTACATACGCCATTTTTATTACCGTTTTTATTTAAATGCATACTTTAACATCCCTTCAAAAATAATAGTTTTGACACGCTGTTTTAAGGGTATCCTTTAAAATTTTTACTCCCACAACTCCCACAGAATATTGTACCTACGTAGATTTAAAAATGGAAAAAGAAGAAAAACTAAATATTTTAATATTATATGGCCCAAATGAAGACGAAGTAGCGAACAAGAACGATGAATGCTGGAGAGAAGTAACAGAAGTAATTGAAGACTTAAGGGGAAAAAGACTGATACTAGGAGATCTCAATGGAAGAGTCGAGGTACAGGATGAAAAATCGAGAGACGTTATAGGAAAATTCGGCGAAAATGTGAGAAATAACGACGGCAACAGGATAATTGATTTCTGTATTCAGAATAACATGCTAGTTATGAATGGATTTTTCAAACACAAAGATATCCATAAGTTCACTAGAGAGGTAAAAAGCAGAAATGAAAAATCGATTATAGACTATGCGGTGATTGACAGGAGATACGGAAGAGAAATAATGGATGTTAGAACTAAAAGGGGACCAGAAATAGGCAGCGACCACTACCTTGTAGAAATAAAAGCGAAGATGTTAGTCCAAAACAACATAAACAACAACAGAGGACAATTTCCAGCATCCAAAGGCAAAACGCAGGAAGCGATAAAGACATATAGGCTAGCAAATAAAGAAGTAGCAAGTAAATACAAAGAAGAAGTAAGTAAAACACTCCATGAAACAGAAAACGATCAGAAAAATAATATAGAACAGGTTTGGATTTGGTATAAAAACGCACTAATTCAAGCTGCAAAGGATATATTATTATGTGGAGTGACAAAAGTCTGCAGGAATAGACACACGAAACGGATTTCATGGTGTACAGAAGAGGTTAGAAGAGAAGTTGGAGAGAAAAAATTAAAATTGAAGCAATATTTAGAGAGAGGTAATAATATAATAATACAATATAATATAATAATATAATGTTTACAAAGAACAAAGATTTAATAACGGAGGCGAAGAGGCAATCTTGGGAGCAGTTTGGAACAAAAATGGATTTGTCACGATGTTTTAAGGGTATCCTTTAAAATTTTAACAGAAATGTGGTTAGCGAATACCGATTTCATTTTAGCGCTGGTTAAACTTTTAACGGCCTCTAAAGGACTATGCTTCCATCTTATGGAAAATAAAAGACCACTCAAATGCGGATATTTTGATACCAACTTATTCGTCTTGAAAAATAGAACATTTGATAACATGTTGTAATTTAATTAATAAACCCACAATTAATGATATTATTTTTAAAATCGCTTACGGAGATTGTATGAGTAAGACAGAGAGAAAATACGTAAATAGACATGTATTACAGATTCCACGAAGTAAGGATATCAGCGGTGATAAGAAATGAATAAATAAAACCAGACAGGGTTGAACTGACCTAATTTTATCAGTTAATTTTTATATTTTGTTTTTTCTTTGTAGTATTTTGTAGTGTATTTGTTGGCATCGGTAACTCTTTAAAAAAAAAATAGGATAGGGATGCGGAAAAGATTTTTTTATATGCAAGATGTTAAATGTCTATTAACTGTTAATACAAAGATGCTTGTGAAATGTGTGTAGGTAATGAACCCGACGTAAAGGATGATACTAAAAGATATTGTATAATTCTTAGAGTATCCCCTTTAACGCGCTCCACCTTCCCCCCACAGGCAGTGCCTGAGGACCTCATTACCTTCTATCCGCGAAGTGTAGCTGGAAAAAAAATTTTTATTGGCCTAAGCCGGTTTTTATATTTTTTTGGTAGCTAAAGTCGCCTTTTTGCTTTATTAAATTTTTTTGATGGCCGAAGCCGGGTTTTGTTCAATTTTTGTATTTTTTTGATAGCCGAAGCCGGGTTTTGTTTAATTTTTGTATTTTTTTGATAGTCGAAGCCGGTTTTTGTGTTATATATATTTTGATGGCGATGAGTGTTTTCCCTTGCGTGACATAAAAAGCACTGTTAACTGAAATCTAATTTGCATCATTATATTTCTTCATGATTAGGTATAGTTCGATCAGCAGCGTCAACTACAGTCAACCAGTCTACCTGTTCCATAATTAGGATACGTTAAGCCGTCACTCGAGTTCCCGTCAGGGTGAAAACTGACCTGTCCAAAAGGTGTTTATGGTAATTGCGGTAAATTCTCTGAATCATCTGATATTTAGCTATGTATTTATTGCAAATTGTAATAAGTGAACAGTAAATGTTTAAAGGGAGGTCCGTTTTCAGATGTATGGAATAAGAAATAGTTATAAATGTCTTATGTTTGGCACTATTAAACGATATTATTTTATATGATATCATTATTGGAATAAAATACGGAATTTTAATTCTACAATTTTATTGCATACTACTACTGAACTGAGTCATAAATACATACATGTAAGGAAGCTAACCTAACCTAACCTAACATATAACCTGACCAGAAAGGGTTTACCCTTTTCACTTAGTATTACTTCAAGCATTTTGTGTATCACTATAGCGTACGACAACAAACGTTCGGAAATATGTATATTAATAAACTGCCGTTTCGAAAATGACAACTTAATATAATAAAAAATATAATAGAAAAATATATTCATAGCAATTAGTACTGACAGACCCCCTAGCCACCCCAATAGTTTATTCAACTTTTTCATTAGAATTCAGGATTACGAATATTACGATTTACTGGAATTTTCAAAACTATTTGGTTTACCTGTAAGCGGATTAAATAAACTGGACGGCAATTCGAGTGCGCGATTAAGATACCTGCAAGTGTCGGACGGGAACTCATGTGTATTTTATAGTCATTAAGAACCCTGACGGGGTTTGCACCGGAATTGTTTACGAAATACGTGTCGGTCAGTTATTAAATGTACCTATTATAATTTTACTATTATAATATAGAAAACGTTATAATAAACTGCTATTACAAAATGACAAACTTATGTAAAGATGTTAGATTGTCAATTGAGAGATGTACCTTTTTTACATAATTTGATTGCAATCTATCATATCTTTATACAACTGAAAAATATAATCCTATTATTTTGTTTCAACGAAACTGGTATTCATCGTATGTACAACTATATTCACAAGTCCGACTCTGTTTCACCGCAGCAGGTGGAGTCCTATTGAATGGTTAGATTTTGTAATCGAATCGAAAATTTCTGACAAATGAACTGATTTTGTGGGTTTATTAATTAAATTACAACATTGGCGCAATGTTATCAAATGTTCTATTTTTCAAGACGAATAAGTTGGTATCAAAATATCCGCATTTGAGTGGTCTTTTATTTTCCATAAGATGGATGCATAGTCCTTTTAGAGGAAAGAGTTACAGAATAGGCCGCTACTTCAATAACCACAACTGTAGTTGTAACTCACACCCAGGTAAATTTTCTTACATCAAAATCTAGACAGTTGTTTCAATATAAATAGTGACGACATCAAGGAATACTCACGGATCCGTAAATTGTGGTAGGAGTTACAAAAGCGAAAACTACTATTACGATGTGATGAAATTGGAAATGTCGTAATTGTGTGTTATCATGAAACGTGACTATCAAAAGTGATGATGAAACCTATAGAAATTTCGAGGAAAGCTAGAATGTCAGTTCTCAGTAATACAATTTAGAAGTTGCGTCTCTGATAGATTATCTAAAGGTTTCAGATACAATATTAAATTATAGTTACTAAAACTTGAATTACAGAAGTACATGTCGTACATATCTAGTGAGATGTCATTTATATCTCTGGAATAGAAAACAAAAACGAACTTAGTGTAGTGGCTTTTTGATAATATGAAAATTATCAAACGTAGTATAACAAGATATGAATGGTCGACTATTTTTATTGCGTTTAAATTTCGAGTGTTTCTTAGAATCAATTCGTCGATATGTAATTTTGGCATTAATAATCTGATTGAAGCCCGAGATCTTCTGGACCAAGCAATAGGTAAATATTTTTCATAAAAATCCTAGTAGAAAACGGATGGTGCCATCAATAAAAGACATTATAATATAATATAATATAATTTTGATATGTTTTGGACACGCAAATGTTTTTTAAGTAGTAATTTGTTACAAACATTTGAAACGAAGAAAACGTTTTTTGCATATAACGTAAAAAGTACTGGAGCAATCTCAATGGTACGTATATAAAAAACGTAGGAAATTAAAATACGAACAAAATGAAACTTGATTAGATAATTAGGAACCGATAAAATTCGGGAAAATGTCTCATTTTTTGTAAATTCATATCTTTGTTATTTTTTAAATTTAAGAGCTGAAACTTTGTACAAAAGAAGTTCTTCATATGCACTTTATATGAGCGGAGAGCAGACTCCAGGCGACGGTTACTTTTATCGCAATTGGAATTTTAATTAGTAGATGTTAAAAACATTAGCTGCATACATTTCGCGGCGATACATCATTTGTTAATAATTTTCCAAATATGATGCCTTATAGATATAAGTAAACATTATTGAATACTCTTTAAATATTCAATGGCGGATGTTTTTTTTTGGGTATAAATTAGTGGCTGCCACGGTTAAGAGGTTTACATTTTTTAAGTTTTAGAACAATAAACTAATGGATGTCATTAATTTTTTTATCAATTCAGTCTAATTTTGTAGATCTGTTGAGGAGGAAAAAAAGTTTTCAATGTTTAATCTAACTGAAGGGAAAACAATATACACAAAAACGTTATTTTCACTGAAATCCCACCCTTTTTACCTTGTTAAAAAATTCGCCGCAACGACTTCTAGGGTTAGTTCATATTTTTCTACACCACTTTTGTCGTCTTTACACGCAAAATCAGCCACTACAAGGGAAACAATGCTCTCAACCCTATATTACCTGGACTACCTAACCTTTTCTTGCCTATAACACATAGGGCTTTTCATGAATAATGGCCGGTCGTCGTGAAAAGCCCTATATAAAATATGAAAACTGCCGTTTTCTGCCCGGAGTGTCAGAGTGGCTTTGTTTATTTCAAACGTCTATATAAGTCATTCTTACAATTAGCTAATCTGATAGAAATTTTCGTTGTTTTGTCAAACATAATTTATTTTTTGCGTACCTTTTTTCCGTGAATTTTATCAGTTATTCTGATATCTAACAAATAATAGATCTTTAAAATCGGCCCTGCCTTTATTGAGTTTCAAATGGTGTAACTTACCCGACTTTAATTTATATATTTAGATGGAATATTTTTCAAGCCGACCCTGTACTTTTTCCTTAACGTCAAGCACGTCGAATAAATTAATTTATTATCACTAATCAGTTCCATCTGAACACTGCCGAATTCTTTTACCATCGTTGGTTGACTGAAGCATTTTTCTTTACTAATTACAGGAAAGTACTTAAATTTGAAGATTGATGTTATGCGAGCACGCAAAGTTTGTTTTTTCAAAGTGTGGGATATCATTCTTATTGTATATTTATAGCTGATGTCAACTGGAAAGAATTATTTTTTTTGTTTCGTTTCGAAACGAGAATATTTTTAGATTAAGAGCAAAAGTAATACCGAGTGTTCCAGAAGTTTCAATGGAGACTACTCCGTATCTTTTCAGTTCTGAATATCGTCAAGTTTTTTATTTACTCTGTATATTACGTGTTAGATAAATATGTGAAAATTAATTGATTACAGTATTCGCCAGCTAACTTGATGTCCCAAAAATTACCAACTAAGAGAGACAGAGTAATAGTGCCCTGCCTACTCGGCTGCTATAGGTAGTAACATTTTAACAAACGCCAATTGCATCGAACCTTATCAGGTGTTAAGATTTTCAGTAGCGTAGCGTCACACAGTTATTGCTTCTGCTTTGTACAATAAAGTGTTTGTAAAAATGTCAGCCGTTAATGAAGAAAATCGTGAATGTACTGAAGGACAAACTCGTCAAGTGATATATAGAGTGTTTAATTATTTTAAGACATTAAAAAGTGATGAAGATACCTTAATAAACGTGAAAATTAAAACATCCCAGGCAACAGGTAAGCCAGCTAGCTAGCAATATTCCTAGCTTAAATAATTTCCCATTATCTTGTGTTTCATTTATTCTCATTACTACCTGGAAGAAATTATTTAGTTTCTAACAAATTTTAATTATAGTCCGTCCGGAAATATAAGATCCTAACTTTATAATCTTCAATTAGATAAATAATATGTTATTGTAATGGGTACCTTATTGTTAAAATATTATTTATGTACTCAGAATTCAGGTATAAAGCAGATCCGTTTCTATTAAAATCAATATACCAATAATTATAACAAAGAATTGAATATTATTTATTGAGTTAGGATCATATATTTCCGGACGGACTTTACTTTATTAATTGTACAAGTTGTGGTAATTTGTAACAGAAAGTGTATCCTCAGAACTTTCACGGTACTGTTTACAGTTATCGGATGGGCGGCGTCAATAGCTCCCTAGAAAGCATTCAGGACATCAAGTTAGCTGGCGAATACTGTAAAAATTTTCCTTTTTATGTATAAAGAGAAAAGAGCCGACGGTTACTTTTATTGCAATTGCAATTTTAATTTTTTGATAATTTGCAACATGTCTGGATGCGTTATTGATAGTCCGAGAACACCGTCGAAAATGACCGAGCGCCGAAAAGTAGCGGAATAGTAGGGTAGCGGGGATCGAGAAGAGGCATACTAAATAGATATAATAGACCGGTAGCCCATGACACATTTATGTACCGATCAAGTGGTGGAGTCATAGAATACACCAGCTAACAAGAAGCAAAGCCCGACGCATTTTCTTTGATGTTGACAGATAACTTAGTAAATACACTGAGAAAATGATAAAATTTTCAAATATCGGCGATATAATTGGTCGACAAAGTGGAGTATGACAAGTATCTTATTAAGTGGTGTATTCTTTGGTGGAGTGGTTATGCTCTCGGCTTGCATTCGGAAGGACCGGGGTTCAAATTCCAGGTCCGCCTGACTCGCTATGAGTTTTTTCAGAGGTTTTCTCGTAGCAATAGGCGAATGCTGGCTCAGTACTCACCTCTCAGGCACCTACCACCGTTTCCTCCACTCCCATCCCCTGAACGAAACAATCCTTATTCCTTCCAATGTTTGCTGAAGAGGCTCCGGAAAGCCCATAGCAGCCCGCTCCCCTCGGGTGGGGGGATAATGAAAAACTATCTTTCCTTTGACACATGTAGGCTTCGTTGTTTCGAATGGAAGCCGTTTTCATCATCGAGTTTCATGTGAAAAACAAGTAGAATAAGGTTATTCCCCAAGACTATAACAATCAACTAAAGGATGCCGAGTACTTGGATGCATTTCTTGGGTACTACTTTATCATAGAAAAAAGGTGGCATACAAATCCAAGGGATACGGCCTGCTTGACTGGTGGATTGTTGTGACGAACGCACAAAACATCCGTTGTTGCGTCTGACACTCGTGGTCTTCCGGTGCTTTTACGTTTATCAAGTGCACCTGCCCATAGAGGAAAGTACCACGGGCGCGAGCTTGGTCCAGAATTGGCCCAACTATGTAGAACTCCGGGCCAAGCTTGTAAGCCAGGCTTGGCCCAGCGTTGGTAGAAGTCTGGAGTGATAACGATGGTCCAGGCTTGATTGCCAGGACTAGGCCAGGCTCGATTGTCAAGACTGGACCATTCTAGATTGTCAGAACTGGACCAGGTTCGGTTACCAGGACTGGGCCATGCTCAATTGCCAGGACCAGGCTCGATTGCCAGGACTGGGCCATCCTTGATTGCGAATACTGGCCCAAAATCAAATACTAATTATTGGCTATTAATTAAACAATTGGATTAATAATGGTACACACATATTAACAGAAACTCTGGTAATATTTATTTATTTATTCTTTAATGATAATAATAATAATAATCCATGTCTCGTAAGGTTCTTGTTCAACCCACTTCTTCACCTTGTCTTTTTTTTTGGTGGCCCTAGACACATACTTCCGTTCTCAATAAGCCAACCGATCGGTACTAATTCCACCACTTTTTTATTGTTTTTTATCTCATCAAACTGAACCACTGCGTAGTTTTTAACACATTCGGTCATTTTAAAAGTAAAAAAATCAACACTATAACCCGAGAAAAATTGTAAATGTTAACTGAAGCACGTTATCTTCACGACTGATTCACGAAAAGATCTCAAATAACTGACTGCGCAAGAAAAATGGCTGTCGACCGAGCACTTACGAAAATACTCGAATCACCATCGTACGGCCACGGCAGGGTTATCCAGCCCTGGCCCGAGCTTGGGTTATCATTGGCATGGCCGAGGCTGGGTTATCCAGCCCTGGTCCATGCTTGGGTCACCATCGTACGGTCACGGCTGGGTTATCCTGCCCTGGGCCGATCTTGGGTTATCATTGGCACTGCCAAGGCTGGGTTAAGTTACCTGGCCCTCGCATAGCCCTATATAGGTTTGCCAAAGCTAGGCTTCCCACTACTGGTCCAGACTCGGCCCCTTTGTCAACTCTGGGGAACTCCTGCAAGGGTGTGGTCTTGAATTGTCGATATCATCTTAGATTGCTCTAATGACCTGGAGGATCAATTTCGTATTACCGTCAGAATGCACGTTGCACTGTAACAACCGATAAACATCGCCCCTATTCTAACATAGGAAATGCTTTCTGCTGCATAGTCGCCATTTTGATTATTGCGGATGTGACGTGGGCGTGCGCATGACAATCTGCCTCCGCAGGCGCGAGTTTTGAACGTAGAGGTAGTCGCTGTCTATAGACATGTCATTTATTGTTCTATCTGTCATATTTTCCGAATTATAGCTTTGTCAAACCAGATGATTTTTTTGTAGTAACCCTGTATTATTACTTACATTGATAGAGCATAAAAAAGCTTTAATCTAGAAAAATATTCGTCAAGATTTCTTGAAAAAAAAAACGTTGTTACAAACTATGTAGTAAAGTTGAAGGCTAAAAGTTATGAGCTAAATATAACTACAAATCATGTTTTAGTACCCTCACCTTTGTACATTCATGCTATTTGATAGCTCGTCTTAAGATCTTTTATGTGTCGGCGCTAAACAAATTTATTTTTAGTGGACACAGTATGTTAGTTCCATCTAAATTTGTGTTTAAAATAAACAGGTGTAACTTTCATTTCTTGACTTAACTTGAAAGGATTAAGGCTCATGGGTTGTAGCTGTCGCAGATATACTGGACGAGTTAAATTTAGATTGGTTTAAAATTACCGTAGCTATATAGAGTTCGTTTTAATTTTCGGGATGTTTCCCTTCAATCAAAATATTTCATTCCAAATCCAAAACGTGTTGGGTGGAGTAAATATACAGGAGTTCGTACCAAAATCTTGGGAAATGATGGAGGGGTTGAAAATAATGATAGTAACTTCTTCCAAATTTGTCACTTATTCCCTTCCTTAACAAATTATAGGCCTCTAAAGTTACTAAATGGAAATTGTTTTTTTTTGTGCATACATGGTTCCCTTTCCTTAGCCATCCCACAACTGCATACATCATTCCAACTTTCCTTTGATCTACATTGATCACCATCTGCATAGATGAGGAGCTTAAGCAGAAGTTCAACCAAGGCTATCTGAAGTTTTTGTTGCAGCGTAGCATTCTGGAACCTTGCTGAGAAATACCTTAACGCTATTTCATCATCATACCTAGTTGAAAAAGGCTTCAACCATTTTAAAATCAACGAATGCGGAGATTTAAGGCTGCAACTCACCAATATTGAACCAGATTTAGCAAGATTGGTAGAAAGTCACTAAGTTCATCCATCAGACAAAATTTTTTATTTTTTTGATATTTACTTTGTGATTTTAATGTTTGTTTCAAAAAACTGTTACCTACTTAAGTATTTTTACGTTATGTGTATTAATAATTATTAATTACACTTGATATTTACTGAATTTTATGTCTATTTATTTTGTTAAATTTTGATGAAAAATTGATGTCAAGTCAACCAACCGCAAAGCTTTTAAATTGGTAAGTATTTTGTATCAATAGGAAAAAAACTTGAGATAGTATTTTCAAAGTAATTTGGATATGGGAGTCTGAGGTTTTGGAAAAGGGGTCTCTGGCCTAAAATAGTTTGGGAATCCTTGCTCTAAACCTATTGAAGGGACTGGGGTAGGAGTTCAAAGTTTCCCAAACTGTTAGTCGCGAACCCAATTGGGGTCGCCAAAAATTGTATGTCTTCTGTAGGTCTTCAAATTGAAAATTAGTTGATGAACTAAAACTGCAATAGTATATTTATTACAGTAGAACTGAAGAAACTTTCAGTTTGTGGGATTGACGACATGCTTATGGGGTCCCATAAAATTTTCGTAAATTATATGGGACTCCAAACCGAAAAGTTGAAGAACCGTGGTCTAAACGAAACACCATGTGAAACTGTACGTTGAAAATAACGAGTATAATAATTAACAAGAAATTAAACCACGAGTTGATGAATAGACTTGTTAAAATTCGAAGATTCTTTTTTATGACGGTACATAAGACAGTAAAATCTAAAGACGAGACATTGTTTTTGGATGTGGTAACGCGATCGTAAACAATTTATCGTGTAATTATGTTATAAAGAGAGGTTTAATTATAACTGAGGACGCCTCGTCATGTATCGTTTCAGAATCTTTATTTCTTCTAAGTAGCTTGTTGCTTCTGCTGTAAATTGTAGTGAAAGGCCATTTTAAAAGTTGTCGATTGTTTTGATGTACTGAAAGTCGAATTCGGTGTGTATAAAGTGAATTTGAAGGAGGGAGTTTTTATCTAAATGGCCGTCCGGACTAAATAAATCTTAAACTTCTTTGCTCGGCTTAATTTGACAAAATTCTTGTTTTAGATGAGCTTAATGACTAGTTAATAGTAGCTGTGGTTGGATACCAAAAAATAGATAATGGACTATTAATTCCTAATTAATTTTTGACTTTTCACCACAAAACTTCATTTTTTTCATCCACCCAGAAACAACGGATATGCCATCTTAATCTTTAATAGAATAGTATGTATTGTGATGATTTAAAAATTGAAGGTCCAATTGTAGGAGAATAACCTGAAATTAAAGAATGTTTTGTTTAATAAAACAATTATTATTAGTTAGTAACAGAATATCTCAACACTAATTAGTTTGAAATTATTTTAGAAAATAATCAAATAAAATTAATAAATGAATCGAATAAAAACAGAAATAAAGTCAAATAATAAAAACACAGAATTATCTTTATAAACCTCAATAACTAATGTTAGAATTGACATACTATTTGTACATAGTGTGAAAATGTAATCCAAACAGATTTATGTCATTAATTTAAAAATTTGTGAAGTGACCGATTAAAAAAAATCGATTAAAAAAAGTGTAGTTCATAGAGGACATGGTATTAAAACATGTGGAATAGAAATCAATAAGAATAACTCTAAAACAATTTATCAGAACGGTAAGTCGTCTGGTGAAAGATAAACAAGAAAAAAATTGAATGCTGTTGATTTTGGATCGAGGAAGGAGGAAGTACTAGAATTGAAGAATTAAAAGAAAAAGTCTGAAAAATCAAACCAGAGAAGAGGAAATTAGGAAGTACTAACCTTGTAAGAGATAACATCCATTTATTATCAACCAGAAAGCGGTAAGATTAATTTCATATACCTATTAAACTCGACAGGAGATAGCGTCCCAGGTATTCGAAGGAAACCAGACACAATTTGTTCCAGAGGATGTTTAATTTACATTCTACAATAGTGTATATGACATCAGCATGCAGATTTGATGTTATTTTATATCTCACACAGCAGAGGAGTGAATATTCTTTCACGCGTTGTTTCTAAAAAGAAATAACCTATAAATATTTCACATCGTAAAAACATTTATTTAACAATTGCGTATTACTTATTTGATATTTAGTTAAGATTGTTGATATTAGTAGTTATAAATTAAAAAGGAAGCTTACCTTATTAAAACAAATAATCCAAAGCGATTCAATAATACTCCTTTTCAAGAGACACCTGTTCATAACGTTGCCAGCCATTTTAGTTAAATAAAATCGATTATGCGCATGGCACAAATCTAAAGCGATTCCTCCGATTCTTGTTTGTGTTACGAGGGGAATGCGACAAGTAATTATTAGAAATTTATACTAGAAACTACCAGAATAAATTTATAAATCACGATAGAGAAAGGAAGAAAATTTAAATTTGTTTTCATGTTCTTATTATAAACTTAAACAATTCATACTAGAATTTAAAAAAAAATCAATCAAATTATTCTTCATTCTAAAATTAATTTGAGGGAACCGCAAACTGAGATAAAGAGTCGAAACCTTTTTTTTTAATGGCTATCCGTATAAACAAATAAAAAAAATAGAGTAAGTATACAAGCGGTTTCTTAAAATTAAAAAGGTGAACAAACTAATAATAATAATAACATAAAATTTAAAAAAAAACACCTCACACACAATAAATCATAACAGTATATACAGTGAGGTGCTAAAGTAACGAATATATTCATTTTCTACGTAATTATGCGCTCAAATGGAAAATCCTGAAACAGGTCAATTTTTATGAAACCTCACTTTTTGAATGAAATTATTCACCTTGAGAATAATAAGCACCCCTAAAATTTTTTTAAATGAGAATGGGTAGCGTATGCCTTTTTTTCAAATCTCCATTCAACAATATAGGTCTTATCGATTTTTGCACGTAGATACTCAAGAAAAAAGTAATTTCATTTCATACAAACAAGTAGCCCCAGAGTAAAATACCTGCCACTATTTACTAGTCTATTATACCTTGTTTTTAAACTAAGAGGAGCGATTTGAATTTGAGTTGGCATTTCTGCTGCCCAGTGATTGGTCAGCTTGCCTGGTTATAGGATAAGCTGCTTCCAATATAAAACGATTAAAATATAAATAACTTTATTGTTTACTGGGACTATCTACATACATGTACTTTAAGTAGTATCCCAAAAGATAACGACTGTCCACAATTAGGGCAGAGGTTGACTCTCAAGTTTATGTTTAAAAAGGAACCTCGTGTATTCTAACAAATATCTCTCGGCACTTCTACTTAGTTTGTTGTAATAACTCGAGGTGATGTTTACTAATCAATTAATAATTAAGCCTTGGAATTATTATACAAACTATTATAATGAGTGTTTATATTATGTTAGAATTCACTTACGTTTCACATAGAGTCGCTATTCTAGACATTCTTCGCAATTGTACGAATGCGCATGGTTACGAATGATCAATTTGCGAACACTTTCTGAAAATGGTACTTGACCTCTTCGTAGAGATTTATAGATTATTTAGTAGTTCTATTTTTTCAGATTATGGTTAGATTTTAACCTAGTTTAAGTTTCCAGTTTCCACAATTTTTGTATGATGAATCCATCCCTAATTAAAAACCTGCACAACTTTTTAGAAATTCTAAAAGTTTGGCACAAATTAATATTCACTGAAAATATCAAAAGGGTCAATAAAATTGAAACGATCTATTGCTAATAGTACCGTTTGGAATTTTGTTTAAGTGCTATTGATATCCTAGTATTACAACCTGTAACCTCTATACCTAGTTTTTCGTTTATTTTTGAGCCATCAGTATAGTAAGTGAGGGCTCCTCTCGTAATTAGAGCGATTTCGTTTTCACTTTTTGCAACTTCTTCTTGTTTTATTCCACAAAACCAGCGCAGCATAGGTAATAATTGGTCTGATTAGCTTTAGATATGACCATTAGATGTTTTCCGGCTTCAGACCCCACGTTTTACAAAAAAGCCTGCGGCACGTCCAGAGATCCCTTGTTGCTTCTGAGATATTATATGCAAGGTGTGCACTGTGTGTACGCGGGTGTCCTGTCAAGGATGCAATAAACATCTTCAGAAAAAGGGAGAGTTATTCTATTCATGTGCGGAGGAGGTATTTTTAATTTCCTCCTGTAAGTGACGGAAATATTTGTCGTTTTGCTAGAATAAGCTGATAGCCCTTCCTTCGAACACCAAGTGGTTAGAATGTTCAAGGCACTTTGCATGCTTTGTTGTAATGAACGCTACTAATGCGAAAATTTTAATGAAAGTATTGGTGTAATATTTGAAAAAAAGCTACCATCCAAAATAAAGGATATTTCATAATTATTGTCATGAGTCATGACATTAGAATTTAGGTCGCTTTTGGGTGTTCATAATATAAAATGTCGCGACTTTAGGTTACGTGAAAACGATACCTAAGATATAACCAATTGATCTAATGGTAACTGCTGCTTATACAATAGGGTGTTCAACTTAGGTAATATTAATAATTGACAAATGGGATATTCAAAAATAAAATTATTTTTAATTTGGATTTAGATTAACAGAAAAAAATCAAAACAAAAATTTACTGAAATTATGCAACTTGTAATGCAGATACGTCACTAGTTTAAATGTGAAGTTGTCGATAGTCTTCCTTTGCTGTTCCATGTTTCAGCGTCTTCTTCTTTTTTCTTCATTGGGACGTTTGAGCTAGTTCAGGACAAAAATGTTGACATCTATCACTCTGTTTTTTACCTTCTTCAATTTGAATTTGAAGCATTTCATTAATAAAAGGTATACCTCTTAAATTCGAATCAATCAAAAATTCAAACCAAGATGAAACCACATGCGAATGCAAACAACTCACTGTCACTCTAACCTCTTCTTCTTTTCTTCTTCAATTTGGGTAACTACCCTCTCTTATGATTATTTTGTTCCATGTCAAAATATGTGACCAACTTCAACTTATACTAGTGACGTCAAAATCTAAAAGGCGGATTTTAAAAAAATTTTAAAATAGAATTTTCTAAATGGGGATAAAAACAAAACAACACTATTAAATTTGATAAAATACGGTGCGATGTAATTTGTTCCCTTAGAATTAACGATCTGCTAATCATTAACAAGAATCTATTTTTAGTTGAACACCCTATTGGATTTTAGGAAAGCTCTCGATCAAGTCAATCCGATATATTGCTTAAAAAATTACAAAGTTATGGAATGTCAAAGAATTCATTGAAACTTATATCAAACTATCTATATAACAGGCATTTTGTAGTAAAACATCATGGGAATACATCTGGCAAATACCATGCTAACTCGGGAGTTCCGCAAGGATCTAACCTCGGACCGCTATTGATTATTTTATTTATTAATGATTTACCAGGTTATGTTTCGTACTCTGAGAGCTTGGTATTTGCGGATGACTTCAAACTGTTTAGGAAGATTCAAACTGTTCGTGGTTGCATATTACTGCAAAAAGATATAAACAACATACTTAGATGGAGCGAGGAAAATAAATTAAATTTTAATGTCCAAAAATGTTGTGTTATGACTATATCAAGGAAAAAGCAGTGTATAATTTTTGATTATTTAATAGGCCAAGAAGTATTAAATAGGAAGGATGAAGTCAAGGACCTTGGAGTTACTTACAATAGTCAAATGTCTTTCATTCCACACATCAAAAAATCAGTTAAAAGTGCCAATCGTATGATGGGTTTAGTTTTCAGACAAACCACTCTTTTTCAAATATTGAGACTGTAAAAATGTTGTTTAATACTTTAGTAAGACCTAAACTTGAGTTTGGATCTATTACCTGGGGAGATCAACCTCAAATGTATTTAGAAAATATCGATAAAGTGCAGAATAAATACTTACGTTTTTTGTATTATAAAAAATATTATCGTTGGCCGGATTATAGAACAATTAGGACAACTAGATTACGGGAAGAATTTGAGGTTATCTCTAGCACTGGTCGACGTAAATTGAATATGATGATTTTCTTGTATAAAATAATTAATTGCATATCGACATTTAGTAATTTATTGTGCTTAGTTCCTTTCAAAGTTCCCTTAAGGTTAACACGATACTCTTTATTGTTTGGGAGACTAAGAATATCAGTTTGTTCCCCTCTTGAGGCCATGTTAAAACTTGCCAACAATATAAATAATGTTACCGAAATAGATTGGACAATGCCAATTAGACAATTTAAGACCAGTGTTTTTGAATATATTATGAAATTTGGTGTATAAAGGTACAGTTCTAGAAATTAGTCGTCTATGCCTGTTTTTAATTCTCTACATTAATCTATATCACTGTTAAATTTATCAATGGTCATACTAAGCAATGTTAGGAAAAAAATTATGTATCGATAATTCTTATTCCATGTCATTAGGTTATAAAACCTGTTTGGAATAAATAAATAAATAAATAATATTATCTTGTCCTTTACTAAACGCAACAAGTGCTTGCTACACATTTCCCTCTTTTTTGAAGTGCACAGGACGTCGTGTTAATACACCGTAAAATAACAATTACAATTTCCAAGTTCTATTAACTCACAATATAACCATGGGTTATATAAAATAATCTTTAAAGCTGTAATCATCATAATGAAGATTGTTTTTGTTCCGTTAGACTTAGTTCAAGTTAATTAAAGCGCTAAATATGGTGCAGTCTGACATATTATTTACATAAATAACCTTCAGGGTGTATAAGTAATTTCTTCAGGTTATTGTGGGACACAAAATAGAATAATTATAATTAATTATAGAGAATTTACTGGAAATAGCATACTATCAAGTTAGTCTATTTGTTCTATTTTACTTATACGAGTAGTTGCATTATAGTCTATGATGCTTTTGGCGTCACATTATTTTGTATGATTATTATAGTTGAGTTTCCGTATAATGATGAGAAAAAAAAAGTAAAAGCCACAAATGGTGTCTTCACTTTGACTAATCAACTCAAGAGACAAATTTATTTAGTTTATATTGTCCACTACCACCGCTTCGTTCAATGGCATTTTACCAGAGTTTAGTGATCATATAGTTGGGGAAATAGGGCTACTCCTTTTATCTAACCATACCATAAATATAGTTATAAAACGTACGTGTTTTATTATTTCTATTTTAAACTGTCAGTGGTTGACAAATTGATGTCTTTGAAGGATAAAACACTAGGAGTCTACACTTTATAGACAACAGCCATTGAGTGCGTTTACCATTTGGGTCACCAATGCTGAGTAGCTGGATGTGAGCGAAAACAATAGTTCGCTAATCTCTAGCCTAGATAAGGATAGTCTCCCAGCTGCTCACAAAACATGGAAATATGGCAATTCAAGGTTTAAAATATTCCAGAGAACCAAGGATGAATAATTGTAGTCGCCGGTTTTTCGTTTTGGTTAAAAACTATACCTGTATCTTCATCAAAACCGTCCGCTCTCTTTCACCGAGTTAATACAGTATTATCTTGCCATGTTTTTCTTATCTGATCTTTGCTAAAAATCCACGTCTCATCCAAAACCTTTGGTTTATATAAGTTGCTACCTTTTTCTCAGAATATTTTCTAACAATCTGTAACCTCTTGGATCGCACAGCGATTGAAAATTTTCTATTATTAATTTGTTTAAATTTAAAAGCAATTTAATGTATCCAGTTAATAATGGTTCTTTTGCTAAATTGTACATCAGTCATTTCTCCTCGGAACCGCTCACGAATTGTTTTTGCCGATACATTTTATGCACAACTTTTAAACTACTTAGAATAAGACGGGTACATTTAGTTTTGATTTGAGTACTTTATCTTTTGAATTGGATATTATTAAGAGTCTTTTTTGTTCTCTATACAGTTTTTGGTGATGTCTCCAACGCCTCTGTAGTTTGTTCGGTCGCTGAGTTATTCAAACTTTTTAAGAGATGTATTTTTTGTAAAAAGCGTTGGTTTTTCGTATGAACATCTTTTCTTTGTCCTTTCTTCGTCCTTTGTACCAAGTGTTAATCTGACTTTGATTATGTTTTAGCTTCAGTTTAATTAAACGATCAATTTCCGCGGGTTAGAAACCGGTTTGTACAAAATAACCTCCAAACCTTTCCAACTGGCCCAAGTTTGTTAAAATCCGTTCAGTCGTTCAGGAGTTAAAGCTGTTTATTCAAAAAACATTGAATCACCCTCCACCACTTCATTTCAATAAAGCTCAGCTTCAAAAAGCTAACTAAACCTTCCGATTACGGTATTTTATAAAATATGCTCAATTTTGTTGAATAATGCGGTTTTTGAATATTTTCATATAATTTCTCAAATCATAAATATAATCTGGGTTAAATATACTTATTTTATGAAGGCTCTTGTTTGAAAAACGCCGTCACTGGATCCTCTGCAAACCAAATAAAAATATCTTCTGATGTTCCTTGTGTTATCATTTATTATTATTTCTTTTTTTTGTGGTTTTGCATATTAAAGTGTGTATTGCCTAACAACAATTCCAAAAATAAATCATAAGTAAACTTGGTTGAAAACTTCTAATTCTATCCTGATAGCGAAGGTAATTGATTATTGGAAACATTAGTAAAAGTTATCTAAAATCAATTACAAAAGCTCAAGCACCTGTTTGTCTCCCTTGCCGACTTTTTTCTTTCATCTGCATATAGTTGTATCAGAGCACTTTGTTTCATTTTTCGTGTTTTACTATTGGGCTTTACAAAACTATCATATTACCCTACCAAATCCATTTAAAATTTACTCAAAAGGATAACCAGTGTCTAAACATGAAGGGTCGAAAATACATGAAAAAGTGAAAAAGGAAAATATTACATGACCATTCAACCAAAAGTGCGAAGAAAGCCATGGTTTATTAAAAGTACAAATAGACAATTGATAAGAACAATCTGCCGACTAAGAAGTAATCATGTCCTCTATCCAGCTTACAGGAAAAAAAATAGTCTATTAGATAGCGAATATTGTTTATGTGATCAAAATTGCCGATTCGCAACATATTATATTGGAATGCCCAATTAAAAATTTAGAAATTAATACACTTTATCAAAACTTAAGTATGCAACAATTACAGTTTCCAATAAATTTAATAAATCTACTAACACTAGAGGATAATTCAATCTATAATATCTTATACTATTATATAAAAATAACTAACACAATTCTGTATGTAGCAGGGCTACCTCTAAAATAAAATATATGTACACCTGAATGATGAAAAAAAGAAAAAAATAAATAATAAAAAAAAGATAAAATAAATGGATACTAATAAATAAATAATAAACAAAAAAAAATTATTAAAAAAATGGACTGAAAAAAAATAAATGAAAAAATTAAATAAAAAAAAAGAATTTAACTAAATAAAAAAAATTATATTAATATAGATATTCAGGTAATTTACTAACAATCATTGTTTAAAAACAAAAAAAAAACAAATAATGAAAGTACAGAAGAAAAAAGCCAATATAGGTAAAACATTTGCCTGGCCTTTTGGTTTTATCCAGTGCCATCTAATGATGGAAAAAAAACATGTATGGTTATGGCTCAGGAACAAAATTTTTTATGTTATTAAATATCAATTATGATTTAAATGTACTTAAATCAAAACAAAAATTAATAGTAAAACGTATATCATGTTGAGTGATGGGCTTTTTGGGTAAATATCAAATCCTCTCGTGAAATAATTGTTTATAATTACAGTCATAACAGGATCTCATATCTCTAAAATATCTCTATGCTTTAACCGTCCGAAAGCTTTTACAAAATTATACACACATGAAACTGTGAAATGCTATACACATTAGTAGAGCGACTAGTTTCAGTTCTATAGACCAGGGTAGATAATTTTTGGAACCAAAAAAAATTATAATAGGATGAAACCCATTGGAAAAGGAAGAGAATACAACAAAAATGAAAGGAAAAATAATTTACTGGCGATCTGAGGTCGGGAAGTGGTAGGGGGTGAGTTTTTAAAGGTAAAAAACGGTTTCTCTCGATTTACGGCCAAACTACAAGTCATATGGAAAAAAAGTTGTAGGTAATAAAAAGATCTACAACTTTTGTATTCACACTTTTTTCACATATCCTCAAAATTTATGTGAAAAATTCAAATCACCAAGATTTTGGTTTTTTCTTTTTCTTTTACAAAAAAAAATTCCACGAAATTTAATAAAAACTTACCTTTTTATGTATCAAACACACTGTAATTTGTTTGATTTAAAATATTTATCTTTTCACCTTATTTTGATTCAATATCGAAAAAGCACCCTAATTTTCAATCGAAAATTCTCACGTCAAAATATCAGGTTTTTCAAAAAAAATCGGTATGCTTTTTGTTCGTTGGAATCACTGCTTTCTGATGTTAAAAAAATATACATTACTATGGTAAATCTTCTCAGAAAATGCAAAGAAACGAAAAATACTCGAATTCGAAATTTTTTATTAATCTTCATGTACAATTTTGTACTATTTCTTAAAATTTATACTTCAATTACTTGAAAAACGTAAGATTCCATGTTACATTGATAAACATAAAAATTACAAATCCATAAAACATAAAGATTGCAAAATACATAGTTCTAAATATTAAAGATAGGATTTTAAGGTGATTTTATCTAAAAAATGTGACTGCTGCTATTTTTTCCATTAAAAAAAGTTGATTTATGCCATAGAAAATCTCATAATATATAAATATACACATAAATCGTACTATTGAATTTAGATACTTTATACTGATTACATTATTTATAATATTTTTAAGACCATTAATCTTTTTATTTATCAATACATTATCTTCAATTCTAATCACTTATCTGTTAGTTTTTGTCTCTTTGATGGTATTTCTGCATCGTTAGATTCAACAAAACTTCCCGATTCTAGTAGATCTTCGAAATCGTCAAGACCATCACCGTCTTCGTCTCCAACATTATTTCCAGACTGCATTGGTTCCATTCATCCACAATTTCATCTGAATCATTAACTTCCTCGTAGGTTTTTTTTCCACATTGGCGCATTTTTCAGAACCATGACAATTTGAGCAGCCACATTTTAAACTATTACATCCAGTTTCATAGCTGCAACAAATAGATTTGAGCAACACTTCCGGAATTAATTCCTTTTCTGTAAATTTGGGCATAATGCCACGTTGATGTTGCTTCCAGTCCCAATCTGTTGCTGTCAGTTCGTTACCCAGCCAAGTTTGAAGCTGATAATATGCCCTGTAACAATTGGAGGCCCAGACCCTCCTAGTCCCTTCCCACTTCTCTGTGGAATACCTTTTGATGGGCTACAATTTTCCGTAGGTCACTCAGGTATATAAGTTTAATCTTAAAATAGCAATAAATAGGTATCTACGCATATAATTTAAAGAAGATTCTACAACTTTCTCAAAATATTGTAAATGTCTTATTAAATATTAACTTATTTGGTTGTTAATTATAGTAGTATATTTTGACTTGCAATTTTTTTGTTCATCAATGTAATATGGAATCTTACGTTTTTCAAGTAATTATAGTATACATTTTAAGAAATAGTTCAAAATTGTACATAAAGATTAAAAAAAAATTCGAATTCGAGTATTTTTCGTTTCTTTGCATTTTCTGAGAAGATTTACTATAGTAATGTATTTTTTTGCCATCAGAAAGTAGAGATTTCAACGAACAAAAAGCCCACCGACTTTTTTGAAAAAGCTGATATTTTGACGTGAGAATTTTCGATTGAAAATTAGGGTGCTTTTTCGATATTGAATCAAAATAAGGTGATTAGGTAAATATTTTAAATCAAACAAATTACAGTGTGTTTAGGACACAAAAAGGTAAGTTTTCACCAAATTTGGTAAAAAAAAAACTTTTTTGTCAAACATAAAAATAAAAAACCAAAAACATGGTTTTTTGAATTTTTCACATGAATTTTGAGGTTATGTGGAGAAAGTGTTGATACAAAAGTTGCAGATCTTTTTATTACCTACAACTTTGCCATTTAACTTTTCCCCATACTTGTAGTTTAGCCGGAAATCGGGATAAACCGTTTTTTACACTTATAAAACTCACCCCCTACCACTTCCCGACCTCAGATCGCCCGTAAATTATTTTTGTTGTATTCTCTTCCTTCTCCAATGGGTTTCATCCAACTATAATTTTTTTCACTTTTTACAATTTTCAAAGGCTTCAGCCCTGGTCTACTAACATACGATGCGTCCAAAAAGTCTCGCATTAATTAAATTTTCGGAAATCACAAAAGTTTTCAGTTTTCAAATTTGAATGGATTATAATTTCACGTTCTAGTTAGATTAGATATCATGAGGTTGCCTATACCACCGCGACCTTTTAAGATCTATTGCAGTCTTGTTTATCTAGATTACTTTTCCCAGCCCTACTCTCTTAATGAAGTCCACCAGCTTTGAGACTGAATCTTCCATATTATTTTTTTTCAATAGCTTCTCGTCTCTTAGTACAAATAGCCGTACATTTGTCTGGCTGTCGTACTAGCATGCTATGACGTTGATTCCTCTAATTGACAGAATCTGCATATGATTTGGGCTGTCAGTCCCATCAGCTTAAGGTGCCTATTGAGCTTACAGTGCCCAGTTAGCAGACTCACAACAGTTTTTACAATATTCCTGTATTCACTCATGAAGTCTGCTGTCTATCTTTGTACTAGTGAGTTTGTTAACCATTCTATGGATTTGTAAGCTATCCACTTTTCTGTAGCCCTTTTTGTTGTTGTTTTTGCAACGCCGCAGAAGGATTCTGGTCCAACAAATGGCATTGACGATCCTAGTCTAGGGAAAATTAATGAAGCACCCTGTATTTTGGTTATAAAGAATGACAGACCCATAAAATATAGGTTAAATAGAATCACCATCAACCCCATCAATCTTTACTGTATGCGCATTTCTCAATAAATCACCCTGTATATACTAATATTCCGTAAAGTTGTGGTAAAAAATAAATAGAAAAACGACTTGCTTCAGAAAATTTCTTTGACTTTGTTTGTATATGAAATATCAATTCTTCATGAACTTCAAACTTCTTTAGATATAAAGATGAGAAACTTTTTTCTTTTGTGCCTTTATCAAATCGGGTGGGCTCCAATTCACTCTCGGCAGGTAGTTATTTCGTCAGTCAAATTCACTTTCGGCAAGAAAAATAACTCACTTAATGATGTTATCCTTCAGAAACCACAATAATTCTGTTCCCTAAAATCCGTAAAATAAAAACAATTGATTGTTTCCTTCGATAATAATAAATTACTACGAGTATACGAAGGTTGTCTTTTCTATTTTGTATATAGACCTAGAAGAAATAGGTCAGTAAAATTAGAATTTAACCTCGCACTAAATTTCCAATCCATTTTTTTTGTGGAGCTTCAAGCGCCATCTTGAAAAAACGTGTTTGGCCGATATCTCGGAAACTATGCACTTTATGACAAAAGTCATGGAAATTATTATTGTAGAAAATTAAATTTCGTACCTTTTGTTTTCTGTAAACTTTTTTTGTAAAATTTACCGTTTACGATTTATTGCCCATTTAATGAACCTATCTCGGCCGATAACTCTTAAAATATTGGATTAATCAATAAAACGCATCCATCAATTTATACTTTTGTTAAAAACTAATTCTAATGTCCATACGTTTTGAGCTATAGGATGTTAAATGGACTACTGAACGTAAGGTCAAAAATTTCAAGGTATGTATAGAGTATAATGGTATAAATTCAACAAATAAATAAAAACATATATCCCGATTGTTTATATAAAAATCGTTTATTTCCTTACCTGCAACAGTAACGCATTTTTTAATTTCATTATATTTCGTGAAACTACAAAATATTTAGTGCTTTGATTTTATCCTGGATTATTAAGTAATTATATTATGTGCAGATGACATAATAATTTATTCTCAGAAAAAACATAAAACAAATGAAAATTCAAAATTTTATCAAATTTTTTAGTGCTTTGGAGGCGGCGAAAATCCAATTATATTTGATGTTTCCTCTTCATCTTCCTTACCCCCTCCCGAGGAATGCAAAGAAGACTTAAAGCCTCAATGAATTCTTCATTCTCGTGGTCAAAATCGTCAACGTCCACCGACTCCTCATTGAAGACGAGGATCACTGTTGGCCGATTCGTGCATGTTTCCGAGGTGCAATTCTCACATATTACAGTGCAGTCCAAGCCTGCTTTTCGGCACTCACTTGCTCTTCCACAGCCAGTTCGGCATTTGCACGATATTAAGGCCAGACCTTTTTGTCACTTCTTTTGTGTAGAAACATAAAACAAACGGTTAAGTATAGTTTGGTAAACATAACTGAAGCTGTGAAAGGAATGCGGTCGAAAACATTCGATATTGCCACGTTTAACAATGAAAAAGCTAAAGTGCTAAGTATGTAGTGATAATAATTAGAAAATGGACTTTTTATTATTAACAATATGTCAATAATGATTAAACGTTAGTTCTTTAATGTGCTTGTTTCATTGGATTTTGTCTATTAACATTATATTTTCAATTTCTGAATATTAAAAGATGAACACTTTTCCAAATATGTTATGGGTTTCCTTCAAGCCGGCAACGTCGTGCGAAAATCATAATTACCACGCCCTCCTACTAACTCAATTGGTGAATACTTATTGAACCTCCGTTGCTAGGTAACCACTTGACTTCATATTGGCAAGCGCGCGCGTGTGTTCTTCCCTCCCACTTCAACAATTGATTGACATTGATTAACCAGTGGCGTTTATAATGTCAACATTTTCCTTCGTATTTTCAGTTTTACTTGGTATCTTATTATTTCGTATCCATATTGAATTCAAGTACGATTTTTAACAAATAGGTACCGTGTTTTGAAAAATACCTTACCTTTAAAGCAAAGCATAAATAACTTTCTATATATAATTATTATGTAATAATAATAATTCATAATACTTTTATAAAATAGGTACCGTACGCTATTGGTACATTTATGACAGATATCGGCCATGTTTCCTCCCCCCTTACGGATGCTTCAGATAGACTTGCCAAACTATACCTGCTACAGAAAAAACCTTTGAGCTGCCGCGTCACTATAAGTATATCTCAAAAAGTAGGGATATTAGAAAAAAAAGTTTCAAACAAAAGTTGTAGAGAATAAATTGATCTTTAAAAATGGATAGATGCATTTTATTGATTAATTCAATATTTTAAGAGTGATCAGCCGAGATAGAAAAAACGGGTTCATTAAATGGGCCATAAATCGTAAACGATAAGTTTTACAACAAAAGTTTACAGGAAACAAAAGATGCGAAATTTTATTCTCTACATTAATAATTTGAATGACTTTTGCCCTATATTGCAAAGTTTCCGAGATATCGGCCAAAAACGGGTTTCCAAGATGGCTCCTGAAGCTCCACCGGAATCTGTCAGTATTTTGTGATTTTATGCTCAGTAAGTGATCTCAAACCTTATAAAAAAATTGGATCGGAAATTTAGTGCCCTGTTGACAAAAAAAACGGCCATTTATACTGGCCTAAAACCAGTTTATACACTATTGTTTTTCGAGTATTCTCCACGAAGAGAAACGCATTTTTGCATCCTTTGCAACCAATTCTGGCAGAAGTTATTACACTTGCTTGTTGGTACATCCAAAATAAAGTTTTTGAAGGCGTTCACTGCATCTTCTGGGGACGTTCCAGTCCCATGTGGTCGAAGGTTCCACTTCATTCATAATAATTTTCGGAAAAGTAAAAAAGTCATTAGGACTGGAGGATGGTCCAACAATTCGATGTTTTTTTGCTTTAAAAACTCAATTGTTTTTCGTGTTATGTGGGAACTTGCATTGTCTTGGTGGAAGATAATTCGTCGTTGGAGGTTGGTTTTTCTAAACTCAGAAATTACTTCCGACAAACAAATCTATATTTACCAATCAGCAGTAACAGTTCTTTGATCTTGCAGAGGAATTGTTGCTACATGAACCGCTGTTGAGACAAATGTCGCCACTATCTTTTTGGAAACACTTCTTGGACGGATAACTTTCGTCGGTTTTGGTTCATATTGGAACAACCAAACAGCCGACTGACGTTTATTTTCTGGTTCATAAGAGAGTCCAGGATTCATCACCACCGATAATACTGAGTTATTTAGTTTCCTGCGCTAAACCGAGTTTTTTGACACCTATTGACTATAATTGCTTTCTGTTCTTCCGTCAACAGATGCGGTATCCAACGAGAAACTAACTTTTTTCATGTAAAATTTTTTGAATTGTGGTGTTTAAAATGCCCAATGATGCTCCAATATCACGATATGTATTTAACTTATTTGATCAGCTTACGTACAGTATCAACTGGGTGACTGCCGTTGTTAGTGGATTTTTCTAGGCTTAATCCCATTTTTCGACGGACTCATCAACTTTAAAAATTTAGTTTAGGTACAGCTTTAAACAAGAACCTTGGCGTTAAGTTAGCTAAACATAAAAGTTAATTTTGACAATTTATATTTGTTGACATGCGCAAACTATGTTGTTATATACAACACTTAAAAGACAACCCTCGTACGTTACGAGTGGGAACAATCACTTTCGCACAAGTGATGTACACCATTTTTTTACGACCATGTCATAATTTTGTGGATTTATTTTGAATCACGATTATACTGGAGGAACAAAATATGGGAAAATCATGCATTTTTAATACCTGTTCATTACTCACGGAACTGCAGGTTCTGGGATTTCCTGCAGAGGAATAGTACAACTTACCTTCGGCTTCCCCAAGTCCTCTTACATGCTGTCCAAAAATGTACCTAGAGTTTTTGTATGAGAACCATGTCTGTGGAGAGCCATTCTCATTGGGACACCCGGTACAATGTAAAAATATGTGTTATAACAATAAAAAGTTAAACATTTTGAAAATGGAGTGTTGTAGCGAGTTCAACATTTATGAAGAAAATTTAGTGAAGAATTGCAGACAAAAGTCTTAAGCTAAAATTTCAGGGTGTTTCAAGAATATGGTACAATAAAAGTTAACGCTACTGTCCTATTAGAATTTGACAAACATAATAAAACATCTATAAACTACAAAATATTTTTAATTCGTATTTCTATCCCCGAGAAGATACGCATTTAAATGTGAATTTGATCTGCACTCTTTATCAGCCTGTATCTTACAAACTAACAAAGTTAGAGAAAAAATTTATCTAGCTTTTTTTAAATTTTTCTTGACACCCTGTATACATATAGTGGGCACATAGATAACGTATAGTCACTGTACATAGTCGTACTTGTACGTGTGCGAGCTGTAGATGTGAATAACTGTCCTTAAATTAACCATCTTCATCTGGGTGGTCCAAGATTTCATCATGAACGTACCTTTGCGAGTTTTTCTTTAAATTACAAAATTGCTGCCTCTAAATTATTTTTAGTGTCATTTAAGGCTGTCATTTCACTCACAATGAAAAAAAAAGTTGCAACATTTCACTCTTAAATGTAAACTGTTCCTCTTAACAATTTTAATTCGACCGTAGATGTTAGATTTGTTACGCCGCTGTTGGATAGGAATATTTTTTTTAGGTAGCGCCCGCCCCCGCTTAATTATATGGTATTACGGGTCGATTATAGATCGAATGTTAGGATAATATAAACTAAAGAGCTTTATCTTTTTTTATCATTAATTATTTAAAGATCGCTTCGTGTTTACTAGACTTTTTTGTAAATAAGTAATCCTATTATGCTGGACAACTTGTTTGAGTCACAACTTCGTTTGTTTGTCGAACATTGTCCCAAATTAATTTTTTTTTTTTCATTCAAATTTTATATACCTCGACAACTATGGGCAATGGCTTGGTGCAGAGGAATTAAGCAAATTATATTTTGTTAAATATAATATTCAAGATTGGAACGAATATAAAAAATTGAGAAATCAATGTGTGTTTATTATTAGAAAAGAAAAAAGAAATTATTATGAAAATGAAATTGATTAAAATAAAGGAGATAGTAAAAGAATGTGGAAAACGTTAAAAACTTTGGTTAATTTGAAAGTTTTATCTGGAGTATCGGAAATTTGAAGATAAGAAAGAAACAGATCCAATAGTAATAGCTGAACGAATGAATGATTATTATATCGATAGTATTGAGAAGATAAATAAACCAATTTCAAATGCAAGAGAAGATTTTGATATGGTAGAACTTGTTAACAAACTTTGAAGAAATAACACTAAATCATTTAAAACATAAAATATCTAAATTAAAATCTAACAACAACTCTAGTGAAATACTAAATAAGACAGTTTTAAAAGAAACTTTTGATGCAATATGATACCAAATTTTAAATTTAATTAACACTTGTCTAAAAAATGGAGAAATGGAAGAGTCCAAAATGTTCTTACATAACTCCAGTACCCAAAATTAAGGATAGTAAAAAGTTTGATGAAATGTGACCTGTAAATGTATTGTGGGATATAGAAAAATTAATTGAGGAAATGGTTTATGAACAGCTAATAGATTTTATTGAAGAAATCAAAAATTTAGTTAAATGGCAAGCAGGATTTAGAAGAAATTTTTCAACAGAAATTACAATTCAATATGTTACCGAAAGTTGGAGAAGATGTTTTGATGATAATGAAATTGTAGTTGCAGTTTTTCTGGATTTTAAAAGAGCGTTCGAAACAATTGATAGAAACAGACTTTTACAAAAACTTCAAAAATATGGGATAAAAGGAACAGTTTTGAATTTTCTTAAAAATTACTTAGATAATAGAACACAAAAAACTAAAATTTTAAATAATTTTCCATCAAAAAAATGTATTAATATTGGTGTGCCACAAGGTAGTAAGTTGGGACCTTTACTGTTTATTTTATATATAAATGATTTACCTAAAGTTCTGAAAAAATGTAAAATTCAGATGTTTGTTGATGACACTTTAATATACATAAAATGTAAATCAATGTCAGAAGCTATTAATTACATAAATATGGAACTCGATATTGTAATAAAATGGTTGAATATAATTAGACTAAAATTAAATGTTGATAAAAAAATGCATGCTTATAAGTTCAAAAATTTATGATAATTTATATACTGTAAACATAAATAATATTGATTTAGAATTTGTAGATTAATTTAAGTATTTAGGAATATTTATTGATAGCAAATTGAAATTTCAAAATTATTATGATTATATAATTTTAAAAATATCTAAAAAAATCAACTATTTAAGAAGGATAAGTCAACACTTGAGTTTTTTCTCTAAAAAGTGTATTTTTAATACAATAATTTTACCACATTTTTTGTACTGCTCGACCATTCTATTTACAGCAAATGAAGAACATTTTGAAAAATTACAAGTTTTACAGAATAAGGCAATGAGAATAATTTTGAATGCAAATAAATATATAAAAATTGAATTTATGTTAAAAAAATTAAAGTGGTTAAATGTAAAAAACCTTATTTTTTATTATGTTTACATTTTTTTATATAAAATTCAAAACAATTTACTTCCTGACCATTTGAAAAATTACATTTCGATAAATTTTTGTGGCAAAAATAATTTTCACATAAATAATTCATTAAAATCAGTAGCGTACAAATCTATATTTAATAAAGGAATAATTGAATTCAACAAATTGAAATTTTCAATAAAAAATGTAAGAAAGAAACTTGAGAAAATTTAAAACTGTTCTAAGAAATTATTTATTTGACAAACAATTTCTTAATTAATTACTGTAATATAAAAATAATTAGACGCAATTAGATTTCAAATATTTTCTTTTGTTTTTGTGATGATTTAAAACAAGTTATTTCTTTGATTTTGTTTTTTATTTTCTTGTAGAGCCATTCAAAAGGATATCAAAAAACAATTGACTCTCCTTTATTGTCATTTTTGATTGTCTTTAACATCATGTCATCTACAAATCCATCTGACGTTTCGGACTCCACTTTCTTAACTTTTGCTTGAAAACAACCAAATTGTGCTATTGTTTAATATTCTCTTCACTGTGTGACGGTTGGGTCGGGGTCGATCTTGATATCTTGTAGCAAATAAAACACATGTTCTAATAACAACTCTGCCACATTCACCATATATTAAAAGACATTTAGATAATCTTCATTGTGTAACGGTAAGAGGCGCTAATTTGTAACGGTAAGCGCTCCAGCTTGAAGGGCTCCGGCTAGAGACTCCTCTCATGGGTGATTCGGCCCCAAGTTTATGTCACACAAGGATACCAGGAAGGTTGTAAAAATTGAGGGCGCCACTACCTTTTTGACGTCGTTAAAAGATACTAATGAATTTAAAAAAACTAAGGCGGAAAAGGTAATAATAAAAAAGTTACTTAAAAAAAGAAAATTTTGAAACTCGCGATATCTCCCTCAATTTTCATAGTTGAGGATTTAGAAAAAAACAAAAAAAAAGGATTTAAGACAAATTTATATTTTACTCTTCTGCCACAGGAAATGAACAAAAGTGAGGAGAATTTGTACTTTTATAGGTACTTAGCTTATGAAGTGTTGTTTCTGGAAAACGTAGGTAGATCTTGCCTCTACGAAGTCTTGAGACTAGATCTCGAAGAAGATAGGTACCTAGATAGAGACTTGATTTGAACGGTATCCTAGCAGCTGTGTCCTGGTCTAGGGCGGTATCTTGGTCTAGGGCTGTATCCTGGTCTAGGGCTTTTGTCCTCTAGGGGCTGTGCTTACCTAGAAGAACAGGTGGATCAGGAACTTGAATGTAATGGGCACATTATGTTGGTCAGCTTTTCAGGTTAAAAAAAAGGAAGGCAGTTGTTTGAAATTGAAAAATGTTTTATTGAAGCTGAAGGCAGTTGTTTGAAAGTAAGAAATTGGTTTAATTTACTGAAAGCTTTCCAACATTATATGTCCCATGTTAAAACAGTAAAATAGCAATTATCGACTAAATTAAAAAATACAATAATGATCTGAAAGAAACTAATAATAGCAAAAAGTTATGTAGTTATTTGAAAGAATATAGTGCTTAAGAAATATATGAAACCGGCACTGGCGGTACGAAAGAATATTTTATAGGTTAGTAGATTCGTTCTGTTATAAAAATGTTTTTTTTTTGGTTAATTCTGCAACAGAAAAAGCTTGCAAATGTTTGCACAAAAGTAAAACAGTGAATCATAAAAGAATATTTGGTTTAAAACTAACATATTAGTATAAAAGAACAGTTTATGACCACGTGTTAAATTTAGTTTCGTCTATATCTGTAAAAAAATAAAGAATGCATACAAAAATTATATCAGACATTACTTTAGAAGAAGCTTATTAATTATAAATTATGATTTTGAACTTACCACAGCAAAATTAATTAGATAGGAAAGGTATAAAAGCGATAAGAAAATGGAGGTCTTTCCTCGAAGATGGTCGATAGCGAAAAGGGCTGTCCCTCGTGGCGTTGAAAAAATGGAAGCCACCGTTGGCAGACGTCAATTGTCTTATGGTCAGGGTTGAAGAATTTGGGATCACAGAACTATAATTGGAAGTGGCTAATGAGATGACGAGCAGTAATTAAAAGGATTTATTCTATAAAATCGAAACATGTCGATAGACATGTACGAATCGATTGACTTCAAATAATGACAATTAACACTATTTAATTATGACAGGTAAAACACAGCCTGCTAAAATAAGAGAATAAATAACATGGCCTACGCCTATGCAATAATAAGGCTGAAATTATTAATATTTTAAATAAATGTTAATATCTCAAAAACCCTTGAGATTGGGTATAGGGAAGTGAACATAAACTTCCCTTATTTTCGGCCTTAGAACTAAGTAAAATAATGAAAATATGGTTGTTTCATTTAAAAAAATTGAGATGTTTGATATTTGTGAAGTTGAACTTTTCATATTTTTTTTTCGAAGCCTGTATACAAAAAGAAGTTTTCGACATGTCACCAATTACCTTGATCGTTCTACTAATCAACCCGGCAAGATGTTTTTTATTTGGTATTAGGGATGTTCACACAGAATTTTCAATATGAAGGTCTGCACCTGTCAATTTTTTATTAAAAAAATTAATATCTCGATAAGTATAAATTTTAGGTATGGGGTATTCTACACAATGTACAATGTACAATCCGAAAAGTTATTAATATACAGGGTGTTACATTTAAAATAACAAAGTTGTCGTTCACTTTCGGTATAAGTAACATGTATGTCAAAATATTTTCCATCAATTCGCCATAACTTGTTCTCAATATATGCGAATTTTTATACAAATCGTGTAAGTAGTCTCTAATATATAATAGAAGTGTAAGCTCGTCGTGAAACGTATATAAGCAAAATTAAAGTTGGACAGCACTGTGCAGCTTCCAGCTAACATTTTTACAAAAATATAATCAGTAGACGCAGACTTGAAACTGTAGCAGGATTTAATAACTGTCTGAAACGGGATTGTGAGGTCTTATTCATAATGAAATCGGGAATAACAAGTCGAGAGTAAATAGAAATATCTTTTGCCGTTTTATTAATTCCGTTTGGAGTTGATAGTTTTCTTTTTTCTTTTGGAAACTTAAATTAACTGATGTAGATAAAACCCCAATGTTTACTATAAAGAGATTTTTAATTTGTACCGAAGGAAATTGGGTCTTGTATCAAAAATTTTCCCTGGAAGGGAAAAATAAATTAACATTTTTGTAGCGTTTCTACCAGAGGGTCTATCTCCGGGTAAAACAGTAGCTTCCTGTGAAGGACAACAAAAAATGTTTGGAGTTGCAAAAGTTCAACTTGAAGGTTTGAGATTGGCAAGTCAAAACAAACTGGGTAATGATTATATAGGTTTCATGCCCGATTGTACCACTTTGGCTTAGCAAGTAAGCCTGGCTTAAAAAATTAAGCTCTCTGCACCGTCATCTAAGCGAAGCTTAACTCCACGAAATTTTAAGCATAGCTTTGTCGATGGCTTATTTTTAAGCAGTAGATATGCGACTGCGCGCTTATATGTGCTCTGACGTTCCGTGATATTTTTGATTTGAACATAATTTGTTACTTGTGACAATCTATCTAGTATATAACATAATTTTTTGTGTTGGTGTTTATTAAATCTAACTGATTTAGCAAAACAATTAATTTTGAAGAAAATCTTAAGAAAAAATATTAAAAAGCTTTAAAAAATAATGCAAAAAATTCCTCATTGTATGGAACAATACAAAACTAGGTATAAATTCTGTTATGATTTAAATATTGAACAATTACAATATTTGAACAATTATTTAATAATGGCAGCATTACAATGATAGATATTGGTGGAAATTAATAGCTTATTTATTAATTTTTCTTGATGTTTGCTTTTTTTGTATCTACAGATTTTTTTCAAACTTGAGTAGATTACATTTTAGACATTTTAAACTTTCTGCATGAAATATTCAAGATCGCTGGATTTATTTGTCTAGTTTGTGTTTTAATTTTACTATGGAATAATTTGTTCAATGAAGTTGTCTGTCAAAGTTGGTCTCCCAGAATAATAAGTCAGATATAGTTCGGGGTTTTTCTTTAGACAAATGCTACTGTTTAAAACACACACCCTTTATTTTGTCAACTTTATAACATTATCAGAGCAAAATTTATGAATATAAAAAGTGGATATTATCACACCTACAACTGCTATGTAAGTTTATGTCCAACAGGGCCCGTAGAATATATAGCCTATCTTTCTTTACTCCTATTCTCTTAAATCTGATTATCGAATCGCTAAGAAGTTTCAGTTAGATATTGTATTCAGGTTTATTTTAAACATCAATTTCATGAACTTAATGCGTTCTTTTTTTAACACACTGTATATCTCGTATTTCAGCACGAGCTTAATGGCAAGATATACAATTTCCACGGAACGAAACGTGTACGCCTCTAGCAGTATCCCATAATCCGTCTATATCCATATGCCACTAATTATATGTAAATTGGCTGTTAATATGGGATACACAAATTCCAATTTAGACATTATAAACAAAGGGAACGTTAATCTAGTTGGGTGGTCGGCCCGTTTTAAGTGTTCAAATGTCCAATTACGATGTTCGTTTATCTGCCGGGTCCTGTCGAAAAATTTGACATTTCTTGCTGGAAAGTATTCAGACGTGAAGTTTCTTAACGACAATGCATCGATGAACTTGGCTTGTTTGGCGATGTGACACTATCAATACCTTTATATCGGTGATACACGTTAATGGTGGACATGATTTATACCCAATGGGATTTCCACTGACAAGGTTCCTTCGAAAATTTGGTTATATATTTTTATGAAGGGAGAACATTTTGAGAAATCAATAAACGTCAGTTTCATTCATACAGATGTAAAATTTGATGTTGCTTCCGTCAAAGTTATAAAAATCAACGATTTAAAAAAATCTGTTCATTTTCAGAGCAGTTTTTTAAGGACGAAAAACCATTAAAAGCAATTGTCTGAATTGCGCTCATTGTGCCTTATCCACTAATGGTTTCACTGCATTACTCCACGCGAATGAACAACACGTCCTTTTCGAGCTGAGCATAGAGCTGGAAACGTTATTCGATGTTATATAGGGGGATTCTAATCAATATTTGACGTTTAATAAAAAGGACACAGGGTCTTCGAAGGATTTTTTCTACATATCTGCATTATTGTGCCAAACGTTCGCACAATTCTAAATTAACTTAAGTTTGGTAAATATTTTTTTTTCGGAACCGCGGTAGGACGTCTATGTGGGTAGTAGAGAAATGAAGACCTCGATTTACAATTATTTACATTTCGAAAATTGAAAACAAAGACCGAATAATCGAAAATAGTGTAATGTTTTTCTTATTTATTTAAATAGTTTTCACCAGTGGACAAAATTATACTCACTTTTATGGCTAATTACTATTGATTGATTTATTCATTAAACCTAATTTATAAACACACTCTACTTAATGTCTAATAATTTATTTACACTCGGTATAATAGTTCTAATTTATTTTTACCACTTCAATATTACACTATTTATCTTCACTGTCCGATTACTAAGAACTCCTGTAAACTGTCTTGAACTAACTCTTTTCTGTCCATTTCACTAATTGTCAACTCACCCAAAAACCCGCGTATATATAGTCTTTATCGACTCTCGAAAATTCTACAGTTTTCTACGCTCGTCGTATGCGTAAACAAAACCATATTCCAGAATGTTCTCGAAATAAGCGCAGCCACCAAAATTTGCAGTCGAGAGACTGAGTTGGTGACCTCGCAACAATATCATTATTGTTTGTCTAAAATATTTTACATGAAGATCAGTTTTATATGAGCTTGAACCAATTTGCAAAGCGCTTTTTCTACATTCAAAACATGTATTTTGAATGCAATAATTGCTTTCCGAAATACAAATAGGAACGTAGTCAAGAATACCAGTGGCGGTTCGTTATGAAATGAGTCCGGGGTTAGACAAAAAATGTTTACCCACCTATTTTTTGAAAATATTTTCAAACCTTAAAACATATTAATTGAAAATGAAATTTTAAGGAAGCGTCACGCTTAGGTAGAGAGATAGAGGGAGGAAAAGAGAGTTATATATTACAGTATTCGCCAGCTAACTTGATGTCCCAGAAATTACCAACTAAGAGAGACAGAGTAATAATGCCCTGCCTACTGGGCTGCTATTGGTGGTAAAATTTTGACAAACGCCAATTGCATCGAACTTTATCAGGTGTTAAGATTTTCAGTAGCGTAGCGTCACACAGTTATTGTTTCTGCTTTGTACAATAAAGTGTTTGTAAAACAAACAGATATGTTTTATGACGTCAACCCTCTTGTGATTACTCTAGATGAAAGTGATTCCAGTAGCGGCAGTGAGTCAGATTCTTCGTAAAGATAAAAACTGTGTATACCTATTCTTAGAAATATACCTAGCTCAAATAATTTCCCATTATCTTGTGTTTCTTTTATTCTCATTACTACCTAGAAGAAATTATTTAGTTTCTAACAAATTTTAATTACAGTCCGTCCGGCAATATAAGATCCTAACTTTATAATCTTCAATTAGATAAATAACATGTTATTGTAATGGGTAACTTATTGTTAAAATATTATTTATGTACTCAGAATTCAGGTATAAAGCAGTTCCGTTTCTATTAAAATCAATTTACCAATAATTATAACAAAGAATTAAATATTATTTATTAAGTTAGGATCCTATATTTCCGGATGGACTTTACTTTATTAATTCTACAAGTTGTGTATCCTCAGAACTTGCACGGCACTGTTTACAGTTATCGGATGGGCGGCGTCAATAGCTCCATAGAAAGCATTTAGGACATCAAGTTAGCTGGCGAATACTGTATGCTGGTCTTGTTTGCTAAAGCATGACATAAACTTGAATATCAGTTGTAGGGTTCTGGTTCGAATCACACTAAAGTTGGCGTAACCAACATTTGAACTGTCATGATGTAGTGAGTGAGGTTAGGTTGAGCTGTTCTTTTTCCTTCATTGGGTAATATACCAGGGGATAATTTGACCAGCTATACAGGGAAATATTCTAGTCTTGCTCAAGGCAATCAAATTTATCCAAACTGGACCATTTCAATTAAAACCTGACTTGATTTAATTTCACCTCTGACCATACAACACAAAATGAGAAATGATTAATTTGTGTATACAGTGAATTGTTTAAACTGCGAGTTATTGAAATTAAAACTTCTTTGGCCGCGTTGTGTGATTTTTGGTAGGAACAAAACTTATTTGTTGGTCACCGCGTACCATTCAACTTTTAAAGGGTTTAAATTTGTAAAAATGTCCATATGGGTGTACAATTAAACTTTTATGTGGAATCAATTAATTTATAAATCATGGGCGTACTATAACATTTTCAAAAGAAATTGATTATCAAAAATTTCTATATACCATGAACGTACGAAAAAATTTGTGTACGAGATCAATTTATTTGTGATAATTTCTAGTTCATATGCGTACGTTGAAATTTCTTTATGGGATCAATTTATTTGTAAAGATTTATATATCTTGGACGTACAATGATATTTTTAAAAGGAATACATTTGTAATAATTTCCAATCACCATAAGCGTACGATACAATTCTAAAAGGGGCTCTTTTATGTGACGTTCGGCAGTTCCCAGGGCTGCCTATTTTTAACTTTTTAAATCAGATTTGTTTATGTGGCTAACAGTACCGAAAAGAGCATTTCATAGTCTTTTAAATACATATGTGTAGCCAAAATAAAAGAAATTAGTTTTTCCACGATCATCACAGAATTTACCAATTCTGAAATCAAATATGATTACAGAATGCTGGAATTCTCTCTCTTGAGATTGAAGAAATATTCTGCAACACCTCTGCCCCCATGCAATTTAAATGTATGTACATTCTTTCTCTTGTGATAGAATAATATTCTCACACTGGTTAGCAATAATAACATTAGCCTTGACGCAGTTGATTGTCATCGGCGTAGTGTCAAAACTTGAGTAAGTGTCAAAATTATTGCTGTCACACCTAATATAATTGTGATTGAGTTCTGTAATATAAATTATCTTTTGTTTATTTCCATTTAAAATCTTTGATCGTGGAGAAAGTATGGTCTGCTACTCGGTTAGAATGAAAATTCGTAATGCTCGTGGTTCCTCACGCTCGCCTTCGGCTCGCGCTAAAAAAATTTCCACTCGCATCGAATTTTCATTCTAACCTTGTTACATAATATACTATTTTTTTTTATATATCAAATGCAACAACAAGGAAGGGTTATACGTGTCTAAGAGTGTACCAAAAACAACGAGTTAGATCCTTACCAAATGTAGTTATGTTATGATATGATTATCATAACATATCATTGTTTTGAGACACCGTAAATGTCATTAAGTGATATGAGTGTATTAAAGTGCATCAAATATAAATAGTATTGTGGAAAAAATAACTCAAACAACGTGCAAGAAGATTGAAGAAAATGAAATAATCATTTACCTCCAAAACGTCCCAAATAACCTTTTTTCAACTCCATCGAACACGTTTGGAATTCGCTGAAACGAGCTGTGAGGTCAACCTCCAATGGCAGTGCAACAACGAAGGGGGGGCGTTTTGCTCTATATTTGGGAACAACTACCACAATAAGGAATAGACAATAATTGTAGTAGTTGTGCAATTATTACATTATTAAGGTAAGGTCAGACAATTCGCTGCATTGTAAAAAATTGAGCTACTTCAGTGAATCCTCATGTAAACACGCATGCAACCTCAAAAGTATCAAGTGAAGGTGGGAAGGGCGCAGTATTTCTTCGCTGCGGGCAGCACAAAAAGTAACGACATTTATTGTTAAAACTTGCTGAGGCTGCAAAAAATATTTTGCTCAGCTGAAACTTTTAACGCGACAGCGGAATCAAGCATAATTCATTAAATGAGGAATGAAATTGTTTATAACTTTATTGTTTCAATATTTCTATTAATTTATTACAAATAAACAATTAAATTCAATATTTAGTGAGGTTATGTTTAAAAATAGTTTAAATTGGTAGAAGTTTGAAGTCATTTATCTTTTGTTAGTAAATATCATGGAGACTAGACAAGGAGATCGAACTACGGGAAAATTGACAAAACCTGTCCCCAAAATCGTCTATCTAAGAAGTTTGTTTTTTCACCGTGACGTCGCGCATTGTAGATCTTGCACCATTTTAAAACTGTCACGACAATAACCTCACTTTTTATATTTGACAGTAGGCAAATAGTAAACATTACTTTAAAAACTAGAAAATTGAAATTGTTATAATAAAAATTTATAATGGGCAGGGTATACGTTGTTAAAAATTGCATTAGTGGTAGTGCTGTTGATATAAGACGAAGACATGAGCTGAACTTAAAAAATCCACGATTTTTTATAGTACTGAAGGTAATTAAAAATATTCAAATACAAATGAAGTAGGAAAGAATATTTATTGTAATATACTAAAATTATATAGGTACCTTAGTAAAAATATAAATACATTCAGCTAATTATTTTACCACCAAAAGATCACAATTTTCGATATTTTTAAACACGAGGACAAAAAACGGATTTCCTATTCACAATATTTTCCATTTCTATGACCTAACCTCACTTACCACACACGCAAACCGCGAACTGTCAAAGAACCTAACAACCAATAAAATTGGCTGTTATTGTTCTGCCGTCAGATGTTTTGGTGCAAGATTTTAAGTGGCGCCCTCTATTATGACTAGAAATTGGAATACATGGAGTTAGATCCCCTTGTATAGTCTCCATGGTAAATATACTCAAAGTTTTCAGGTGCCATTCGCAAAATCTTTTTCAAAACAAAACTCTCAGTAAATTATGAATTATACCACAACTTTCTCTTTTTTATCCAGTCTTTCACCCAAATTCTGCTCTCCTTCCGATACCTGCGTCTTCTTTGTCTATTTAACAGGACCGTCAATAATACAGCATCTGTAGATAATAATACTCTGTCCTCTTAAATGACGCGATATTTATTTTCAATTTAACAATACAGTAATGAGTGTAATTGTATGTCGAAAATTAAATGAATTATTGTATTTGTTAGTTAGTTTTTTTCGTATTACATTTGATAAAACAAAACAGTCTGTTTTTGGCAGATCTTGAGACACGTATAACCTCTGTATCAACAAAATTCCTCGTTGTTGCTTATTCACTAGATGGCGTTTTATATAGAGGACTTTCTAGAATCAAGCCACAATTATTTTCAGGGCCTTGTCATTTCAACTTGAAACGTTTCTGGATATTATTTTCAATTTATTTTGCACAGTGATCATTTTGACTGTTCTGTCGTTTTGCTCGCCAAAAAATTCACGTGTATTCAAAAGTCGACCTGCACGTGGCGTGTTATACACTCGTCTATTCTATGCCTTAAAAAGTTTTTCGTTAAAAATATCTGTGGATTATTTCATTACTCAAGGTAGCTCACCCTCTAGCTAGATATTGAAAAATTAACTTTCTCTGCAACCAAATGGTTTATGTACTATATTAAACCTAAATAAATGAAAAACAAACATTTCTACGCTCTCTAAACTCGTTTCAAATGACTAATCCTTCTAAATAGTACCGATTAAAAATAATAACTGTTAATTCCCAACTCGCTCCGAAAGCTGGATCGCAGTGGTGGGATTTCGCAGACCATTGTCATAGAATAGAGTACAAGCCCATGTAGGGTCGTTATCCCCGATAAGTTTATTAGTAAAGCATTTTGTGGTAACCCGCTGAACAGTCTAAAATAACGTTAAAAGCTTTAAAGTAAGACTGGTAATTCTCAAAGCTTTGCCGATCCCTAGATATTATCCGTAAAGGACTTCGAAAACTAGAGAATTCACAATACACACATGCAACTGGATTAATTAATTTTCTACGAGGACGATAGATTTTTAGATACTCTTTTATTTTATAAAAATACCTTCAGGATAATTTATACTCCACTCCACTACATTGTGCATGTCTGTAGCCTGTGAATTAGTTTTATCGAGTTAAACGAACTGAGCTGTGAACAAAGTTGGTAGGATCAAATCAAGGGGTTTTAAAGCTTGTTGTTATCAAACTAGATACTTTTCCTACTATCACTACCCAAAGTAGGCTTTTGCACACTCAAATCTAACCGTAAAGTTGATGTTTTCCGCGAGCTGTCATAATTTGACATTATTGGCGCTCTTAAGCAGAAAGTAACTTTGGCGCACGCCTAATTTTATTTATAGATAAAAGAGAGCTAATAGTTATTTTAATATAAACTGTATAATAAATAAATATTTTAGTTGATTTTCTAGTATGTTAAAGCATCCAACAGTATTTTCCGTAATAATTTAATGAGAAATAGGGAAATCTAAAAAATATCTGACATTATTGTAATAAATATCTGACATTAATGTAATAAGTGTTGCCTACGTACATAGGTACACGAAACCGCAATCTGGAAACTGCTAAGTACAAACAATGGCAATAGGTAGGCAACACAACATACTTGCAAATAACTTACGGATTATAAGAATCAAGTATGTCTATGTCAAAGAAAGAACCTAGTGCAGTGTCACTTAAATATTTTTGGAGATACTTCTGTGCTGTGTAATTGTATTAATATTTTACTAGAAGTCAGTAAGTACTTAAAAAAAAACAAGAAAAATGGATACAAGTGATCATTATTTCTGTGTCTCCAAAAAATATTATATTCAATTTTTTAAATTTTTTAATAGGTTGTCTTAATTATGGGTATTGCTGGTGCGTGTAGGAGAGATGAATTGGGAGAAATTAAATTAGATGATATTCAAGACAAAGAATTCCTTTAGATTGTTCATATTCCAGATTCGAAAACAAAGCAGAGACGAATGTTCACAATTGTTAATAACAACACACCAGAAGAAAACGACATTGATTACGTTGCGTGTTGTAAAAAGTATATTTGCATAAGAAAGCAATGCCAAAATAGTTCAGAAAATCGCCTACTTTTCCGATATTCCAAAGGTAGCAAATCAGGTAGTAGGATAAATACGATTGGTAAAGTACCTACTGATATTGCCAAATATTTAAATTTGCCGAATTCTGATTCTTATACAGGACATTGTTTCCGGCGTACATCTGCTACCTTATTAGTAAATGGCGGAGCCGATTTTATTCAACTAAAAAAACATGGCGGATGGAAAAGCAGTAATGTGGCAGAAGGGTGTATTGATGAATCCATAAACAATAAAATAGAAACTTTTCAAAAAATATCTGGTCAAGTCCCAGCTCAAGTGCCAGAAAAAAACCCTATCTGATTTGTAACCCTTCAGAGCCATTAACATCTGGAATCAACATTAATACTTGTCACCAGAAAGATTTGACATTTTCTAACTTTTCAGAGACATCTACCTCAGGCATAAAATTGCCAAAATTGTACCTTCAATTTTAATTTAGTTAATAAGTAACAGGTATGTTTGTTTATTATCGTTCTGTATTCCGTTCAAATAAAATTTAAAAAAGTTGTAATTTATTTAATGAACTATATTCATACAACCATAAAATCATAAATCTTTAAATCATTAAGTCTATTGTCATAAGTAGGCAACACAACATACACAATTAATCTTTTGTCTTCAAATAGTAGGCCTAATATGTCAAATAAACTTCCAATATTGTAATGAAAGTAACACGTTTTTAATAAAAAATTAATTTTATTTTGGTGTTATCGTAGAAAAAATCTTGTGTGTATTTCGAGCAGAAAGCCCTTTGGTAGTCTCGACAGATTGCCGCGCTCCGCTGACTACTTTCTGCTCTTGATACACAAATAGCTATTTCTTAATGATATGCCAGATTGTCAGATTCTTTTAATAATTTGTGTGCAACACATTGAATAAAATATGGCGAAATGTAATTTTTTTCATCAATGGGGCAACTTTGCCGACAAAATTTTTAGTTTGTAGCATCTGCTGTGCGCGCCGTGCGAGATAGAGGTATATCTTATGCAACAGCTTGTTCAATGTCCCAAAACGTACCGTATATAATAAAGTTAAGAACCTCCACCAAAAGCTTGGTGGAGCACCAACTGTTGTTTTTGAGGCTTGTGAAGAAAGACAATTGGTAGATCTTCTAATAGCAAGTGCAGAGTATGGTTTTCCCCTTACAATGTTTGACCTTAAAATTAATGTAAAAGAGTATTTGGATCGTTTGGGTAGGACAGTTAAAATATTTCCCAACAATATGCCTGGAAAAGATTGGTGTTATGAGTATTTGAAAAGACATGAAGATCTTCTAACGCAAAGATCATGTCAAAATATAAAAGGAGTACGTGCTCAAACAACAGAAGAGTCAATAGAAGAATATTTTGATAGACTAGCCATAAGTGTTAAAGATGTGCCACCGCAAAATATTCTGAATTACGATGAAACCAATTTATGTGATGACCCGGGAAGAAAGAAATGCATTTTTGAACGAGGTACAAAATATCCCGACCGTATTTTGAATTCGACCAAATCTGCAGTTTCTATCATGTTTGCTGCTACAGCTGTAGGAGAACTTCTTCCGCCCTTTGTCGTTTATAAATAAGGCGGAACGACTGATAAATGGTGCCTAGGTGGACCTCCTGGAACTCGCTACAACAGAAAGAAATCGGGCTGGTTTGACGGGCCGACGTTTATGGAGTGGTTTCAGACTATAGTATTGCCATGGGCTAAAAAATTACAAGGACCCGAAGTTATTATCGGAAACAACCTTTCGTCACACCTGAATATTGAAATATTGCGCTCCTGCCAGACTTTTAATATCCGTTTTTGCCTCCAAACTCAACACATCTCACACAGCCTCTCGACGTGGGATTTTTCAGATCCTTAAAAGCAGCCTGGAGGGAAATACTAACGACCTACAAAATACAGAACCCGAATGTATCAACGTTGAAGAAAATCTATTTTCCAGGTTTGCTGGGTAAACTGATTAATAAGATGCATTCCAAAGGCAGAGGTATTAATTACAGAAAATGCATTCAAAGGTATATATGCACTTGATACATTTCAAGTAACAAAAAGTATACCAAAAAACAAAACACAAGAATTGAGAGAAGCAGGACTGATTAATGAAGCTGTTTTAGACTTTCTATAAGAAAAGAGGAGCCCTGAAATGCAACAAGCAAGGCAGAAAAAAAAGTTGTCTGTTCCTGCAGAGCAGTCTATTTCCTATTTGGGTATGCTTCCAAGCGAATTGGACAAGCTTTATAACGATTTTATACGTAATGGCAAATTAGCCCCCGCATATGGGGTAACTTTGCCCAATACAAAATAATTTAAAAAAACACTGTGGCTCAAAATATGTTATTTAATTATTGCGATATGATCTCTGAAACATTTTTACAAGCCTAAAAATATATTATAAATTGCTAACCTTCGTTTCAAAAAAATTATACAGTAAAATATCCCAACAGCGTTGCAAAGTAACCCCACTCTACGGTTCTGTTTTAACCAAAAAAATTATGAAACTTATTAGAAACAAAAACACGCATTAGTCTAATACGTCGGAACTTTATGAATCACCCGAGTTGGTCCGAGCGGCTAGTTTTAGTGCGGTCTGTCAGTTCATTTGGTTCTTTCTGACATTCCTCTATCAGTTGGATCTCACCTTTCGCCTATTTAATACAGCAAGAACTGCTTGGCTGTCAGTTAATAACTTTATCCTATGAATGTGTTGCCAGTTCTTTCTCTACCTCATATCTAGAAGAGAGGAGAAGTGTAGTAGTCATATAGTCTGTTTTCATATCTAAAATCTGTGTCCTGATCTCACTGTTTTGTTACTCATATTGTCTTGCATCGTAAATAATCCCATCCTTGCTTCTCCAATTATCAAGAGGTGTAGAGGAGGAATGTCAAATGAGGCTTTTTATGCCGCTATTGGAGTGCTTCTCATGCACTTGCTTAATCTTAGCATTACATTATTTTCTGGCCTCTTTAACCGCAATATCCACCACACCAAAGACGCATATGTTATTATGGGTTTAACTACCCCACCGTATATCCAGTGAATCATGTCCGGACTAACCCCTCGTTTTGCGTTTAGATATGCCATCATTAATGATCATATCGCTACGGTCTCCAAATGTTTGCTCCAGCTTAATCTCGAGTCAATAATTATCCCCAGATATTTAACTAGCATCGCCCTTGGTATCTCCGTACTTTGTAGAGATGATGGCCCCAATCTCATTAGGTCCATTCTTATAGAGTAAGGTATTATGTGCGATTTGGTAGGACTTATATTTAAACCCATCTCTCTCGTCCATTTTGTTATCATGTTTAGAGCCTGTTGCGAACGTTCTCTGACTATGGTATTGAATTTGTCTGTGTAGTCTTCCTCTTTGAGTCTTCTTATCAGCCCATCCATTGCAAGAATCCGTATAAGGGAAAATAGGTTCCCCCGAGGACATCCTCTTGAAACCCGGATTGATAATGTTCCACCCATCTAGGTTGAAAAGATTCGTCTTTTAGCATGCATTCCATTTATCTGCAGCTTGTTTCTTCCATTTTCTTTTGAAGAATCATGATTAATTCGGGAGAAGGGCTGTATAACGAGGATCTCAGCTGCAGACTTTGTGGCATGGAGATCGAGACTCTAACCCAGATCTTATCTGACTGTGAGGCAATGGTCTCAAGGTGTGCCACCAGAAACATATGGCACACATCCAATGAACGTGTGTCGTCAGTACTCGTCAGTACGGCGATGGGTGTGGACTAAATGTGGGAGTAGAGTACAATAAGCCAACATGCTGCAGTGCTACCGGCATTACACCTCGGCCACTTTTTTTGGATGCGTTTCGAGTGATGACAAATTACAAACTAATTATAAATAGTTCTTTCCACTGATTTCGGCTAATATGATACACAGATGCGTAGTTCACCAGTACGAAGATCGTTTTTTTTTGTTCAATACATTCATCATACGAGTCATGAAAACACTCATGTCTCGTATTCTCACAGCTATTGAGGTAAACGTTTGGACGTTACGTTTATCGGTGATCAGTTGGTTGGTTCACTTAGAAAATTATACAGTGATGTGCGTAAGTTGGAAAAGGAAGAGTAGTCGAGTTGACTCGAAGCAAGATATTGCTATGACGAGAAGCCAAGAACCCTTAAATAAAATGTAGTTTACAAAAATTCAAATTTTTAAGGAACTTACAGACTAAGCATACAACTGTGCTGTTCGCTCACACCGAAGCAATTTTGGTTACTTTTAGTATTTTCATACCTTTCGTAGCTTCTAAATGAAAGGTCCGATTCGAATAATTTAAAGAGGAGATTGTATGTATATTGGGGTGACATTGTGCCCCCTTAGATTAGATTAGATTAGATTAGAATTGGAGTGGCTCTTTGACCTATCCCACTGCGACCTTTGCAGATCTATTGTGGTCCTCCCCCATATTTAGAGCTCGATATCTAGCTTTATTCTTTTTATTAGACCTATTAGCCTGGATACCGCCTCCTTTGCGTAGCTCTCTGCCCTCGGTTTTTCTTCTCCGAATAGGTGAAACCGCACCCTTGCTAGGCCTTCGCACTCACAGAGTAAGTGCTCCGCGGTTTCGTCTTCTTCCTGGCATAACCTACATAGGCTGTCATCTGCTAGGCCAATTGTGTGCATATGCTTCCTTAGCCTACAATGCCCTGTCAGCATTCCCACCATCATCCTCGTCGTTTCTCGACTTTGACATAGTAGGTCGCGTGACAGTCTGACCGAAGGGCTTTTGAGGAATAGCTTAGCGTGCCTTTGCCCCGGAGTTTCATGCCACCAGCGCAACGCCTGGTTGTTTATCCATTGGTGGATGCTCTCCTTGGTGAGGCATTTAGCAATTCCGCAGGAAGGTTCTGGCCCTATCATGATCTCAATCGCTCCCTGCTTGGCTAATTCATCGGCCTTTTCATTGCCTTTAATTCCTTGATGGCCTGGCACCCAGGCTAGGGTCACTCTATTATGACTAACTAGTCTGTTGAGGGCCTTGCGACACTCCCACACCAGATTTGACGTTGTCCGATATGAGCTTATCGCTTTTAGTGTTGCTTGGCTATCGGAGTAGATGACGATTCTTTTGCTATCTACCTCCCGTCTCATCAACTCTTCTGCACAGCATTGCACCGCCATTACCTCTGCCTGAAAGACAGTGGCATGTTTCCCAAGGCTTAGAGAGATCGTGATCTTCTCTTGTACCCCATATATTCCGGCTCCTACTCCAGAGTCTGTGCCCCCTTACTTCTACTTAGTTTCCGAGGAAAGTCTCAAAGACTACTTTAGTCCTTTAGTCCTATTTCCCTTTTTTGGATATCTGTAGGTTTTAACGTGTCTCTCTTCTATCCAGTAATCTCCTAGGTGTTGTGCGCTAGGATTCTGAATTGATGTGCAATTCGCAAGTATGTGGATGGAGGTTTCTTCTTCTATGCCACAGAATCTACATTCTTCTTCCTCCACTGTCTTGAGCTTTTTCAGGTGCCCATTCAGGCGACAATGTCCCGTCAGGATCCCTGTTAAAACTCTTAGTGCAGTTTTACTTTGACTTATGCATTTATTTGATCTCATCAGGTTGAAGTCACCCAAAAGAATCTTTGATTGTCCGAGTCCTACTATAGATCTTTCCACGGTCAGATCTTCTCTTTTCTTCGGCTTTGCCTATTTCTCCCAATATTACATTAGAGCTGATATCGCAAAAGGGTGTTTCAGTCCCCCTCTTAGCTAGTTCATCTGCCATTTTATTTCCTTCTATTCCAGTGTGTCCTGGAATCCACAGTAAGTTAATTGAATTTGCCTATGCATTCCCACTCCATTTTGGCTCCTGACCCAGTTCCTTCCGTGTCGTCAATTTTTAACCACTTCTTATAGAATTGACCCTATAACAATCGTATTATTTTGACTTCGGCGAAGATAACGTAAATGTAGCTATAACTCCGAAATAATGGCATTTAGGGAACATTACATGAAAAATAATCAGTATTTCTTAAGTATATCAAAAGGCAAAAAATATAGAGGGTGGTCGATTTGAAATAACAAAGTTATTTCGGAAAAACGAAAGATCTAACAACAATGTAAATTCTACCATAATATCGGCCATATCACAAGATCCTTGCAAACCAAAATCTATAAAAATCGTGCGATTCGTTTCCGAGATAATTGAGGCGTTCCATACTTAAAACTCACTCTGTATAGTATAAATACCTTCTTCAATTTTTCGTAGTTTAAAAAAAAGTAAATTTAATACAGAATATACCGACATTCAAAATGTACGATAATTAAGAACGAACTTTAAATTCCAAGAATACTATCTGAACTAGATAAGGAATTCAACCGTCATGTCGTTAAACAAGTGAAAAAGTTACAGTTGGTACGTAAACTACGATAAATAAATGCAAACAAGTCAGTTTTTTTTGTATTTCAAACGCAGAGAAAGACTTTGCGAAGTTGACAAGGAAAAAGAAACATTTACAGACTTGCTTAGACAACAAGTTTTTGTCGCCGCTCGTACTTTTTCTTAGTCTGCTTTATCGACAGTATCATGTCTCTTTTGCTATACGAGGTTTAACTGATTGTTTTAAAACAAGATTTAGTATATAAGTCAGCGACGTAGATACAGAGCTTTTCACGAAGACCGACCATTAGACGTTTCTCAAAAAATATATTAGAATAATGAAATTTTGTATTAGGGGCTTTTTCGAGTCTATCTTAAATCTTATTATTTTAACAGCACTTCCGGTTACTCCGAAATTTCATAATAAATGTGTTATTTTAACTGGAACACCTTGTATATTTTCACATTTTTGTATGTATTTTGCTCATAATTTCAAGTCCATTTTCTTTTCATCAAAAATATCTATTTGTGCTAAGCGTCATAAACGATTCAATTTTGTTAGAAATAATATCGTCAAACTCACTTTTTTCTATTCTTTTTGTTAATAATTTTGGGAAATTAAACCACAATCTTTTTTATATTTTTTAATTCAACATTTCGGTAGCGTTCCAGCTACCGTTATCAAGAACAATTAAGTGTTTAAATTCTGTTCCCTATCTGACAGTAACGAAAAAATTCGACAACTAGACAATCAATAATATTTTGAAGTTTAAGAGCGCAAAAAATTTTTTGTAAAATTTTCAAGGTCCATTCACAGTAGGCCACATCCCTGATAATATGTGAAAGTAAATATCTTTTGTATGACGCACGATAATCCACATATATAAAACGAATTATAGAGTATTGTATCATGTCTATCGATCTGTTTCGACTTTTGAGCAAATCTTTCTCTAACTCCTGCTCGTCATCCCATTAGCCACCCCCAATCTTCAACCCTGACCATAAGACAATTGACATCTGCCAACGGCCGCTTCCATTTTGCCAGCGAAAATCCCTCCGATCGCCACGAGAAAAGCTCCTTTTCGCTATCGACCGTCTTTGAGGCAAGACCTACCTTTTTATCTTTTCTACATTTTTGTATCTAAATTGCTGTGGTAAGCACAGCTGCTAGGATACCATTAACTGCTAGGATATCATTAAGATACCTCAAGGATACCACTAGTAAAATATATCAAAAAGATCCCTCAAGAATACACCTAGTAGTATTAAGTCACCCTCAAAGACACCTTCAAGATACCTCAAGGACCTCTCTGAAAACACCACTGGGATACCTCCAGGTCCACTTCTCCGCACACCCTTACCGAAGAAAATACATAAGATAAGTACCAGAAAAAGTTCATTGGCTATAAGAGCTGTAGGGGATCATGTCCGGGTTAACGTTAGTTTTTAATTTTTTAAATTAATACCTTAATTTCTACAAGGTGTTTCTACCTTTTTCACCTTGGTTTCCTTTTTATTCACATTCATTTTTGTTCTTTCGTCGACGTCTAAAAGGTAGTGGCGCCCTAAAGCTTCTTATAGTCTGACAACCTCTGACATACCTAGTGCAGCACTAACATGGAGTAGAACCACCCTTGAGAAGAGTCTCATGCCGGCATCTGACTCGAGTATGTTATTGCGACAATCTGGTATGATATTTAACGATTTTAAATAGTTGTTCAGGTTTTCTATTTTTATATTGTTAGGTATACATGTGGATTTGTTTTATCGTATTTCTATATATATTTGTTATCGACTAATCGTTAATAGGTACATTTTTGACGAATTACAAATATTTTATTTATGTATTGGGTCAAAACTATTCGAATCAATGATTTTAGTTTTTTTCTTAACCCAATTAATAACGAAACATCGTTTTTAGAAAAATTTTCCAACATCGTACCAAACACTCAATCTATAAGTCAACAAGCGATGAGGGTAGTAAATCGTGCAACCCCTGTATATACGGTGCACGTGTTTTTCAAAGATCGGCATGTCTTTGTAAGAGCAATCTGAAAACGCCGAACTTACTATTCATTATTTATGTACGGTGGTTGTGATGGGATCTTATTAAATATTGTTTTCTAAATAGCCCAAAATAAATAATCTAGTGAATTACTATCTGGGGCTCTTGGGGGTCATCGAAAAGAACCATAATTTGCAATCCATAGATCTTGAAACAATGTTAATAAATCACCAGCAAAATGGTTATTATGGCATGGAACATACGTTCGATACCAAAAATTATCTTTTTCTGCGTGGTTTTGTAATATTGGTCGGAGGCTATTTCTTATATTAGCATATATTTCTCCTGTCATTTCTCTTAAAAGTTTATCTCGTTACATGGAGATTTGTTGGAGCCCAATAATTGCTGTAGTGTCTATTGATAACTCCGTTTCTCGTAAATTCTGCCGCGTCGGTCCAGATAATATTATCTCAAAAATTTGGATCGTCTTTACTTATAATTAGCAGCCTCTCAAAAATCTCGACCCTTCTACGTAAGTCTGTTTCTTTCAAATGCTGGACTCATTTATGTTTGTCAAGGATACGATGAGTTGTTACATACTCAGTTCTCTTCCAGCTTCATGTAATGAAGCAGTTGGAAAAACAGAGAAAAGTCCTAAAACGATAATTTTGTTGTCTTCATTATCAATTTCAGGCTTTATGGGTTTATTCTACAGTTTTTAAGTAAAGGAGGAATGGTAATATTTTTGGATGTTGGAAGATGTGGATATCGTTCAGTTCAGTTCGGGGTTAGAAGGATACTCTTGAAAGGTCGGGAATAGCTTGGTCTAGCGAAATAAGGTGAGCTGATCTTAATCGGACAGAATTGATTAAGTATGGACACAGAGGAAGGTCAATTTATCAAATAAGCGTACTGATTGTACCTCGCGTAGCCCGACTGTGAAATAAAAGTTTCTCAAAAAATTTCCCCGAATTAGTTTTACAAAAAATGATTTACGGTCGGACTGTTTAAATAAATTATAACATTCGCATACGTGCAAAACTAGTTCTGAAACTTTCCAGTTCATTATGAATTAAATTATCAAGTAAAACAGCTTTCAGGGATCTCCCATCTGCTAATATTCCACTTTCCGCAAACCCTCAGTTTACTTAAAATTATTAAAATAGGAATGATAATTTTCCAGTATTCTAAACTCAACAAATTTCAATGATATCTCTTAGTCTACTGCTCAAACATACTGGTAGTAAAACTAACTTTATCATTACTGTGTCTATAGGAATATCTGTTTGAATATGTGATAATGCAAAATGGTTTGCTTTGCAAACTGACATACGTTTAAGGAGGATTTAACATTTATTACAATTTACTAATACTTCTATTTATTTACCAAAGTCACTTTTCATTCACCCATTCGTTTGGGTTGTGATCAACAGCCCAGGCACTTGAATTAAATCTTTGTACCATTTACAATCTTTTCTACTTCTCTTCCACTTTCTTCTATTACAGTGTGCCATAGAACCCACAATAGTGTGACGATGTTTACAGGCTAGTTTATTTAATTTTTCTAGGCATTCCCATTCCATTTTAGAACTGGTTACAAGAGAACTTTAAGAGCTTTAATAGCTGCTTGACCATCCGTCATAATAATAATCCTTTGTCTTCTATATCTCTTATCAATATTGAACTGCACATTCTTTCATATGGCGTGAATATTCGCTTGAAAGATGCTTGGTGTTTGTCCCAAACTTAGCCGATAAGTTTATTGGGTAAATGATCTTTCCAACCTGAAGGCTAGAGTGGAATCCTACCATTCTGTAACCTAATTTGGCTCTACTGTTACATCTTCTTGACCAAGACGAAACGTCCAAGTCTTGTTACATGAATATTCAGATGAGAGTGGACTGTTAGACAGCGTAGGTCATTTCAGTCGGGGACCAACAATTGCTTGGTAATATTCTTAGGCGAATAACGGACCTACTTAGATGTCTATTGCGATCCAGGAATTTAATGTTTGTTTGACTAAATTTGATAAGATCTCAATTGCAAGGTGTCTGCCGTTTTATTACCAATCGTGACCATGAATCTAGACCAGAGATAATTTGTTAACTCTTCGCTTTGAGTTATTTTTTGTTACCAATTTCGACATTTCTTGGTGAGAGCTTTCTCCTTCCATATGCACGTGGCTGTACGACAATATTTTAATTGTTTTGTATGGGAGGTTGGCTTCCTCCTGTCTAACCACCCATGAAACAATGCCATTGTCTGAAAATCAACAAACATTTGTTCTTATTAGTTTCTCCTTTTGAATAGCACTATATAGAGAAGAAGGAAGATCATAAATATTTCCCTGGCTGCTAATATAGTAGATAGAGTGGCACCAAGAATAGCTAGACAAGTCTACTTAATAACATGATGACTATTCATTTTTGAGTTGATTATTACAGCTTACTTTTTTTTTCTACATTTGAGGATAGTTCCTCGAGACCTATCATGACTGTTTGTGAGATATTAGGCAGTATCTTTTAAGATTAATTCTTGGAAGATGATATTGTTACGAAGTCACCAATTCAAAGCCGGCCCTGTCACTCAACTATAAATTTTGGCGAATACGCGTTTGTCGAGAACGTTCTAGAAAGACAGTTTTGTTACGCATATGACGAGCGTGGAAAATACAAGAATTTTCTAGAATTGATAAAGACTATATTATACAAAGACAATTAGTAAAAAGTTAGTTAACGGACAGTAAATAATTAGTTTACAGAAGTTCTTAGTAATCGGACAGTGGATAAAATAGTGGAGATAAATAGTGTAATATTCAAGTGGTAAAAATAAATTAGAACTATTATACCGAGTATAAATTATTAGACATTAACTAAAGTGTGTATATAAATTGAGTTTACTACAGTGTGTGTTTCTGTAAATAAGTCAATAGATAGTAATTAGCCATAGAGTGTATAATTTTATCCCACAATTAAAAACTATTTAAATAAATAACAAAATCATTACAATATATTGAAATACATACTATTGAAGAAACATACATATCTTGATAATACTCTATTCAGTCATAACAATTATAATAAATAATTTTCGACTTCTTTCGTTCGCTAAAAGCCTAGAAATGTATGAATTTCTACAATAAATATCCACATAAGTTAGAACAATGGATTCTTTGAAAAACGATTCCCAACTCTGGAAACATTATTTTAGATAAACATGCAACGCTTCCAACTTTTCTTCCATTAGAATGATTCAACTTTTGCACATTCGTTATGTTTAGTTAGATTTATAAATAGGAAAGTTTTCATTTTTAAGCTTCAATAACAACGATATGTCCATTACGTGAAATTCAGCAAAATCGCAGGCTTTTATAAAAGGTAAATTTTAAAGCCAATTGAAATTTATGTAAAAACTTTGTTGCCAAACTTTAAGTTTTCTCTTAAGACTTGTCAGTTTGCTGCAAAACATATTCTTTATTTCTATTTGTAAGAACTGTAAGTTTATCGCTCATTTTTTTTTATTTTTTTCGTCTCTCTAGTATAGTAATTAATTTTAATTTTCTGAAACTTTCTGCCCAATAAATTTGTTCTTATTTGAAACTAATACAAATATATTGCAATTATTTTTGTACTTATTCAACTCAAATTAAAATTGAGAATAAATTACGTGTAGGTACAGGACCAGTAAGGCAGAGAAGGCTTGAGGGAATCTACCAGTTTCCAATTTGCCCAAAATAAGTCAATAAATACAGATTGAGTCATGACGTACTTTTACCTTTCATTGAAAAGTTTCTTTTTCCATTATTTACTAGAGTTGTCTTTTAAGTGTTGCATATAACAACAAATATCAAGTGTCAAAATTAACTGTCATGTTGAGTTAACTTGTTGCCAAAGTTTAAGACCGCTTCGTTTAAAACTGTACAGAAAGTAATTGGTGTCAAAAAAACTGTAAACCGGTTTAATGCAGAAAACTCAAAAAATATATACAGTATTAGTGGTGACAAATCCTGGATTTATTCTTATGAACCCGAAAATAAACGTCAGTCGACTGTTTGGGTGTTCCAAGATGAACCAAAACCGACGAAAGTTATCCTTTCTCGAAGTTTTTCCAAAAAAGATAGTGGCGAATTTGTCTCAAAAGCGAGTCATGTAGCAAAAATTCTTCTGCAAGATCAAAGAACTGTTACTGCTGATTGGCACATATCGATTTGTTTGCCGGAAGTTATTGCTGATTTTCGAGAAACCAACCCCCAACGACGAATCCTCCACCAAGACAATACAAGTTCCTAGGCAGTACGAAAAGAAGAATGAACTGTGTGGTCGAAGCTTCCACTCCCCAGAAGATTCAGTCAATGCCTTAAAAAACTCTATTTTGAATGTACCAATCAACCAACTGCTTCCAGAATTGGTTTCAAAGGATGCAAAAATGAATTTCTCGTCGTGGAGAATACTATAAAAGACAATAGTGTTTAAAACTTATCTGCTGTTTTTTCCAGCTCTATTTGCAAAATATGAAAGGCAACCCTCGTAATAATATACAGGGTGAAATGTGAATGTTGAATGAAGTTTCTTTTGGTCATAACTTTTGAATGGTGGGTTCGATGTTCCTTATATTTTGGTAAAATGTTACATTAAAAACTGTAATCAAGATTTAAGAAACTATACTACTAGATAACACAAAAGGTGTATTTATTTCTTTCCTGACACGACCACCAAGCTTTGAATAAAAAAAAAATTTTAATTCTTGTCCTTATTTACTGGATTATCCGGCAAAGCGACGATTGCGTCTCTGCAGTTGGTTTAAAATGTTTGCATGCAATAATTGCGTTTGGAGGGTTTCCTTTGAAAGCGTTAAACTTCTTTGATAACAAAGATAATCAAAATCAAAATGTTCAGAAATCATGGTACTACATTTTTGTACCAGTTGGCACCCCCTATTGTAGTTCCTACATCCTACAGGGTGTTTCAAGTTTCGAGTAAAAAATAGTTTCACATTGATGGATCCTGTATATTTCAAACACAGTATTACTCCAGCAGCTGTTACGGGTTAAAAGGAGTATAGCTTACCTGAAATGATGGATCATCATACCATATATAGTAAAGTTTTCAAATTAAACAAATAAATTTATTATAATACTTCTGTGTTACAATTTGGTTTACAAACTAACTCTTGTATTCTATCGAATTTTATCTTCTCCAACAATTTCTTCACTTTTCATCACTGGAAGTAGATCCTACAAAAGGAAAAATATTATTAGGAATATCAACTTTCAAAAATTATAAACAAATCGGTTAATTTTTGATTGATTTGATTTTATTGTTGAATTGGCCTCAACCTTTATAAAGATACATTTGTTTAAATGAACTTCCAATGTTTAAACCGCTAAATGGCTTTTTTTGGTTTGTTCTAAATTAACGTGGCACTTGCTAGAGAAAACGTTAATCACATTTTGTGGATTTAATCATGAAAATTTGAGATATTTAACATTTTCTTAAGTAATTCTTTTCTTTTTATTTTTCCAAAATAACAATAAATGACTGTTTTGCCATTTTTTGCTCACTTAAATTATTTATTATAAACAAAGTACTGAAATTCTTTAAACTTTTATGTTTTATGTTAAGTATGTGTATAGGAAGGGCTACACGAAGCGAAACATTTTTACGAGAATTATTTAAATATTTTTTTTAGTTTACAATAAACAAGGAAGTTCAAGAACATTTTGTTAATTAACAATCTAATCTAACTTGTTGAAATATTAACTTTAAAAATTTTTTCAACGGCATTGAATTTTTTAAAGTGTTCAGAACACACGATAATTCTTTAAAAATTTTAAATTAACAATTAAACAACATTATTTAACGTGACATCTTCACTTTTCACCAAAAATGACTCGCGGAGACCTATTTTCGGCTGGCAATTGAAATTATAAATATTCGTGGTACAGTTCCGGGAGGCAGGACTTTTTTACGGAAATTTCCTGCTCTTTTTTCCGATCGTCGATATTTGCAAGTGTTTCTGAGATATTTGCAAAAAACTGAACCACTCTATTTTTCTAAATTGTTAATAACTTTTGTAATTTTTATCGGCCCCACTTCAAATTTTTCAAAAAGTTTCTAGAGGTCATACCGAATCGAATGAGCCCTAGATCATAATTTTCGGTACCCTTGATGAGGCTCTTGCAGACTAGACTACATAATAAAAAGATATATTTGAGAAAGAGCCTGTACTGTTTGTTTTCGGAAAGCACTCGGAACCTACTTTTATGTATCCTTTTTAGCATCACGACCAGGGGATGAGAGAATATATAACCACCGTACAGTAACTAACGACAAGTAAATTCACTTCGTCGATTCAGTGGTTTCCGAAAATTTCCTTACCCCGCCTATCGTCTGCTGAGTTCTGGTGAGTTTAAATCGAGAAAGTGGAAAGTACGGGGGTTGCGCAGCGATAACGGGGAGTACGGCGCCAGAGAGACGATGTAAAAAAAAAATTTCAAACGTTCCGACGCAAGTGAATTTACTTGTCGTTAGTTAGTGTACGGTGGTTAAAAGGTAGCAAAGCATCGACCAACAGTTCACAAAAAAATTATCAAAATCAAATGGATAGTTCAAGAGATAACCACTTTTAAAAATGTGTGAAATTTTTGGTGGCCGGATTTTTTGGACGGTCAGTGTTTTTGTATACTATCTTAATTATTCTTGATAACAGTAGTTGTGTAACATTTTATCAAAATATGATACTAATTAAACTTACCCTTCAAAAGTTAGCACCAAAAAAAATACATTTCTCACAGTATATTAGAAACCGTAGGAAGCATTTTAATGGTTATCCAATAGCCTCAACAGGTGGGAATATGTACAGTTTCCTTATGACTTACTCTGTATAAGACAATTTTTCTTAATACCTACTATCGCTAATCGCCTTGGTAAATTTCTATCATGTTCGTCTGATAGAGGAAATTAAAGAGGTGACTTTATTACAAAATAAGTTTTTCTCCGATTGACAGCAAATATTAATTTTGCAGATACATATCAATCAGTATTACTTTTCCTGCCTAGGCAGCAAAGGAAGGACTTTCCTGCCCAGGAGATAAAATAATTATTCTCAATGGGAATAAAACATTTGACATTTTTTATTAACATTTATTAACAATTATTACATAACACTTTTAACAAGAATTTAAAAAACATTTTTAGTTGTTATTAACATTGATAGTTAAATTACTACAATTTTCTTTCCTCGGATATCGTTTTCTTTACATTCACTATATTACCTTTTTGATTCGCCTCATAAGTAGTTCCTACATTTGTCAAAACTTTTTCATAAATACTGGTTTTACTTGCCATTGAATCCTCAATGTACCTTTCTGTTATAGTTGAGGACTTCCATCCGCCATGTATTTTCAATGTTACCTCCTGAATTTACAAGTAAAGTGGCAGAACTTCTGCGGAGGCAGTGTGCCGTATATTCTTTAGCATTCGGCAACTTTAAATAGACGGCTATTTCTTGAGTTATTTTACCTAATTTATGGATACCAACAAGTTACTTTACGGATTTACCTTTTACGTATTTAAAAAAATCTTGTGTCTTTTAATGCAGCAGGCCGAAAAGCTATATATTTTCTAACGACATCTAAATATTCCATTATTACGAAATACCTCGTATTCTTTGTCTTCGTATTTAATAGGGATACCAATAGTTTATTGTTCATATTTTCTAACTTTAAATTCAATAGTTCGTCGCAGCGACATGCACCCGCAATTCCAAAAATCAATGCAACCTAAAAGTATGGATTATAAGTATTTTCACTTTATCGTATAAATACCTTATTTAAAACTTACTTTTGCTAATAAATATTCATCATCTGGAGCATCCAGTATAAAATTTGTAATAACTTGTTTTTCGAAAACTTTGCCTTGTAGCCTTCGGATGCCCGTTTTAAACATGCCCTCAACTTCAAATATCTTCCTATATCTACGCCATTTTTAACATTCATAGTTGCCTTCAACATGTAATATACAGATGAAAGTGTAGAACTCTTCATTGTTTTAGATAATCCAGCAAAATAAGCAATTAATACATTCTCCGAAAAAGTCTTCGCATTTTTCTCCATGCAATAATCCATCAATCGTTTATAATTTCCATCCTATTTCATCCGAGACTTCTCCGGCAACAAATTTAACTAAACATTTTTTTTTTCTACAACTGCTATGAACCTTACTTAATTTCAAAACCAAATATTGCTCATACTGTGAGAAATATTATTTCTCACGGCACTTTGCCCACGCCACATACATTTATATGGAGAATCAAATAAAATCGATAAAAATTTAGTAGGCTTCTGTCATCTTTAAATACCTACTTAGTTGTCACAAAACTGTCAGATTATATTAGAAAATATGTTAAAAATTTTAAAAAATTGTCAAAAATTTTGAAATATGGTCAAAAATTATCAAAAATTTGGAAAAATGGTCAAAAATTGTCAAAAATGTCAAAGTTTTGAAAAAATGGTTAATAATTGCCAAATATTTTCAAAAATTGTCAGAAACTTGGAAAATGGTTAATAATTGCCAAAAACTGTCAAAATTTTGAAAAAATGGTCAATAATTATAAAAGACTGTCAAAAATTGTCAATAATTGTTAAAAATTTTCAAAGATTTGGAAAAATTGTCAACAATGGTCAATAATTGTCAAAATCTGTCAAAAATGGTCAAATATTTTTAAAAATGGTCAAATATTTTTAAAAATGGTCAAAAATAGTCAATAATTATTAAAATTTTGAAAAATGATCAAAAACTGTCAAAATTTTTGAAAGTTGTCAAAAATGGTCAATAATTGTCAGAAACTGTCAAAAATGGTCAATAATTGTTAAAATTTTGAAAAATGGTCGAAAATTGTTAAAATTCTGAAAAAATTGTCAATAATTATAAAAAAATGCCAAAAATGGTCAATAATTGTCAAAAATGGACAATAATTGTCAGAACCTGTCAAAAATGCTCAAAAATGGTCAATAATTGTTAAAATTTGGAAAAATGGTCAAAAATTTTGAAAAAATGGTCAATTGTCAAAAATTGTCAAAATTTTCGAAAAATTGTCAAAAATGGTCAAAAATTTGAAAAAATGGTCAATTATTATAAAAAACTGTCAAAATGGTCAATAATTGTTAAAAACTGTCAATAATTGTCAGAAACTGTCAAAAATGCTCAAAAATTGTCAAAAATGGTCAATAATTGTTAAAATTTGGAAAAAATGGTCAATAATTTTCAAAACTGTCAAAATTGGTCAATAATTGTTAAAATTTGGAAAAATAGTCAAAAATTGTCAAAATTTTGAAAAATGGTCAAAAATTGTCAAAGTTTTGAAAAAATGGTCAATAATTATAAAAAACTGTCAAAAATGGTCAATAACTGTAAAAAATTGTCAAAGTTTTTGAAAAATTGTCAAAAATGGTCAATAACTGTAAAACATTGTCAAAATTTTTGAAAAATTGTCAAAAATGGTCAATAATTGTCAGAACCTGTCAAAAATGGTCAAAAATTGTCAAAAATGTTCAATAACTGTTAAAATTTGGAAAAATGGTCTAAAATGGTCAAAATTTTTGAAAAATTGCCAAAAATGATCAATAATTGTCAAAACTGTCAAAAATGGTCAATAATTGTTAAAACTGTCAAAATTGGTCTATAATTGTCAAAAATGGTCAATAATTGTTAAAATTTAAAAAAATAGTCAAAAATTTTGAAAAAATGGTCAATAATTGTCAAAAACTATCAAAATTTTTGAAAAATGGTCAATCTATTGTGCAGAAGAAGCAAGCTTCTATCGGCGGTTCGACGACCGCTCACTTTTTCTTTTGGAAAAATGGTCAAAATTTTTAAAAAATTGTCAAAATTGATCAATAAATGACAAAAATGGTCAATAATTGTTAAAATTTGAAAAAATGGTCAAAAATTTTGAAAAAATGGCCAATTGTCAAAAATTGTCAATAATTATAAAAAACTGTCAAAATGGTCAATAATTGTCAAAATTTTTGAAAAATTGTCAAAAATGGTCAACAATTGTCAGAACCTGTCAAAAATGCTCAAAAATTGTCAAAAATGGTCAATAATTGTTAAAATTTGGAAAAATGGTCAAAATTTTTGAAAAATTGTCAAAAATGATCAATAATTGTCAAAACTGTCAAAATTGGTCAATAATTGTTAAAATTTGAAAAAATAGTCAAAAATTGTCAAAATTTTGAAAAATGGTCAAAATTTGGAAAAGGGTCAAAAATTGTCCAAATTTTAAAAAAATGGTCAATAATTATAAAAAACTGTCAAAAATGGTCAATAATTGCAAAATTTTTGAAAAATGGTCAAAGTTATTGAAAAATTGTCAAAAACGGTCAATAATTGTCAGAACCTGTCGAAAATGGCCAAAAATGGTCAATAATTGTTAAAAATTGGAAAAATGGTCTAAAATGGTCAAAATTTTTGAAAAATTGTCAAAAATGATCAATAATTGTCAAAACTGTCAAAATTGGTCTATAATTGTCAAAAATGGTCAATAATTGTTAAAATTTAAAAAAATAGTCAAAAATTTTGAAAAAAATGGTCAATACCTGTCAAAATTTTTGAAAAATGATCAAAAATTTACGAAAAATGGTCAATTTATTGTGCATAAGAAGCAAGCTTCTATCGGCGGTCCGACGACCGCTCAGCTTTTATTTTTGTTTTACTAACCAATAAAATAAATATTAAGTTACTTTACTTGTATTCTTTAAATTTGTGCAGTTGTGCAACATGTGGGGAAAGTACTTTTCTCACTTGTTGCACAATATACTATTTTGCCACCTCCCTTATTTCTGGAGGAGTAAGTACTTCTAAGTCACTATCACTGTTATGTGAAGTCTCCTTAATACTAGATTTAGTATTTCAGTTGGCATCACCAGATGGTCACTCGTCAACTTCATCATGGGCTTTCTACAAAAATGTCGTAAAATACATGTTCAGGTATCAAATAATCGTTTCAATAAACCTACAAACATCCTGTGTTCATACACACATACTATTGTCAGAACCCGTCAAGTCATCAACATAACAATCACTGTACATAATATAAATATACCGATATTTTTCTACAAAACTGGTAGAAATTTCATAAGCTGTCAAACTATAATTATTATGGACATATAAATTTCCATAGCAACCAAACATTCCAACAATTGCGCTTTCTATCAATTTTTTTTTCAATTTATCACTACAGGAAAAATAAAAAGATTGTGGGAATTGTGTAATTGTGTAATGATTTGCAAATACAATATACATATATCATTATAAACAATCATATGTTCAACTCGGCAGCAAAGTAGATTGACTGCCTTACCAGAACATCAGATCATCAGCCGCTGCAGTCAATCTACTACTTTGCTGCCTAGTAAAACAAATAAGTATTAATAGTATTTAAAATCTAAAACATTTGTTTCAGTGTAAGAAATATCGTATTAACTCACATATTTTTATTATTTCCAGGTGAGTCTACAACAAATGCAGGTGTTCTCTTTGTAAACGTGAGTAATTTAAAAAGTGAATTTACTGTTTGGACCCTTACTTTGTGGAATCTACTCATATTAATGTTATAAATGAAACTAACTGGCTAATAATACCTAAGCTTTAATATTTGTAAAATCATATCTTCTTCTTTTCTCTATTCATATATATTAAGTCAATCACAAGATAGGTCACTTACTATTTGGTCTAGCCAAAATATTAAACATCAAGTAGGTATCACATAAAATGTAACTTCTGTCATTCTGACGATGATATGTCAATATCGAAATAATTATCAATATCCTTTAATAATTTTCATAAATCTTTCAATTAAATAGAAACAGTTAGTTTCATTTATAACATTAATTTAAAAAGTATTTTAAATATTTTTTTTTCGGCATATAAACCCATGAACGAAACGTTTTTTAATACATGGTGATAAAAATTGTGATATTATTAGCAATCGGTATAAAATTTACGATTATTCAAAATGGTTTCTGCACCTGGTGGTACCAGGTGTGTCATTTGTGGCAGTGAATTTAATGAAATACTATGGTGATGGTGTGTGAATTATGTGAAATCAATCGAAAGAAAATTCATGGAAAGAGAATATTTCTCTCTTCTTCTTCTTCTTCTGGTCATAATTATGGAAATAGTCTGGAAGCGTAGCACTGTATCGAAACCGACTGAAATAGCTATTTGTGTAGTAAGAGCTACTTTGCCCCTCGAGATAAATAGTGGAAATAACTTTTCGCTCGTATTACACATAAGATTTTTTTGTACGATAAACCAATATACACAGAAGAAAGTCGATAACTAAATTTTAAACAGCATGTAAGGAGCGAAAAACTTGACTTGAGGAGAATGAGTGATTTGTAAAGATTGTTATATTTAATAAGAATTTAACTTTTAATTACTTACTGTGTACTTACATTATATTGTTTATAATATAGATAATAAAACAAATCTAAATGTTGAAAATAACTATTTACAAGACACTGGACGTGATGCCTGGATTTAATTGAACAGTCCATGTGGACATGGTCCAAGTAGGTTGAACAACCGAGATGACGTACCTGGAATTAGATAGAAAAACACTCTGAGTATTCAATTTGCCATAAATAATAATTAATTATTTAACTAACGATTAGTGTAGTTGAAATCCCCAAAATTAATGAAAGTATTAATAATATGCAAGGTGCATCTTATGTGTTTGAACTGTGATTATGCATATCAGTACTAAAGTAAAGTTAAAACTTCACTTGATCAAAAATAAATGCCTAATACTAAATATTTAGGGTCATTAGGAAAGGTGCAAGGGGCGCAAACTCTCCCCAATGCATGTAAGGAATATGTGGCACAAACTCTCCACAAACAATATTATAACTACTGTAAGTGGCGCAAACTCTCCACAGTACAGCTAAATAAGGTTACACTGCAAGTGGCTCAAGCTCTCCACAATACAGGGGGGTGGAAGGAGATATAGGTGACGTGAGAAGTCACCCTGTATCAGGAATGTACAAACCGCAAGTGGCGCAAACTCTCCACAATACAGTATAGGTATGTGAGTTAAACTGCAAGTGGCACAAACTCTCCACAGTACAGCTAAATAAGGTTACACTGCAAGTGGCTCAAGCTTTCCACAATACAGGGGGGTGGAAGGAGAAATAGGTGACGTGAGAAGTCACCCTGTATCAGGAATGGACAAACCGCAAGTGGCGCAAACTCTCCACAGTACAGTATAGGTATGTGAGTTAAACTGCAAGTGGCACAAACTCTCCACAGTACAGTAGGATTGGATGAATAGGAATGCAACAACAAAGTAATTATTAGAAATAATTAGCAAATATACTATACTCTATGTGATAAAATATCTTTTAAAATCAAATATCAAATAACAGGCAAAACTGAATTACTCTGTGAGATAGACTCACCTATTTAACTCCTGATATGCACCACAATACACACTATATTTTAATAGATTTATTTGGCTCAAGTGAACACTTTAGTTATTTTCTAGAAACTAAATCTCAAATCGTTCTTAAAATGTTCTTTCCCCTTTCGTGGCCTCGAAGACTACGTGAAATTTTGATACGTTACTTATCTGTTTCAGACAATTGGTTGTTTTGTCGAGAAATGCATTTCTGAAATATTAGGGTATACCCATGATTTAATTCATTTTACTTGGAACGAAAACTATTTTAAGAATAACAGGATGAGAAAAAAAAATTGTCTTACAAGCATTAGAATCTTACCTTGAATAGAACCATGAAAATATTTCAAAAACTAATAACTTAAGGTATGGAAAATGCTTGATAAAAGTACAGGGATCATTTAAAATTACTAAGAAAATAATGTACAGGGATTCTCATTATATTTTGACCCCCACTTATTTTTTATTAATTTCGGGAATTCAAAAAAAAGTTCCAAACAAAACTTTTATTATTTTATCTGTACCGACCAAAAATGTAGCAACAGACTGAATTTTGTATAGAGGGAGTGCCCAATAAAATGCATCTTCAATATTTTAAATGGGACACCTTGTATTTTTTTATAGTTTTGAGTTCCCCTGCATTTTCTAATTACAAATATATAACATTGTGTAGCATTAGTTTTGTTCTATAATGGCGTATGGTACTACTATAAGATAAGAAATAAATTCACATGTAGTTCAAAAACAACTTATATATTTAGAAAGTCAACAAAATTAATGACTTAAGATACAGTACTACATTTAAGATTACAATTGATGCTCAAAGTGCCCTCCATTGTTATCAATGCACAAGTAATAACTTCGTTTCAAATTTTCTAATGCGTCAGATATTGTGTTATTATGACCAATTAAATTTCCGCGCGAACTTTGGCCGTGATAGTGTTAATATTTTTTGTATTTGAATCAAAATACACTTTTTCTTCTAAAAACCCCCATAAAAAGCTATCACATGGTGTTAAGTCGGGACTATTTGGCGGCCATTTAATGGTAGGTACCCTTATTGCCGATCCACACATGAAATTGATTACTTAAATGTTCTTGAACGGCTACGACATTAGGTGGCGGTGCTCCATCCTGTTGCTATATCATACTATTTAATTGATTTTGTGTATAATTTTGATTTAATACTCATCCACTTCTGTAATAACTGTGTCCAAATATGATTCCCCGGTTAATTTATAATCATAAAACATTGGTCCAACTCTTTTGTTTTGAAATATTTCGCACCACACATTTATTGATTTTCTTCCTGACTTTTTTATTTTCTTAATTTTTATTTTTCTATTATTTTTCTGTTCCAACCAATACCTATTTCTTCTGTTAAAAATGCCCGAAGTTCAAAAATTTGATTTATCTGTCCATAAAATGTTATCAAAATAATTAGGATCATTGTTCAAATTTGTAATCATTTCAAATATTGAAGATGCATTTTATTGGGCACTCCCTTTATACAAAATTCAGTCTGTTGCTACATTTTTGGTCGTTACAGATAAAATAGTACAACTTTTATTCGAAACTTTTTTTGGTATTCCCAAAATTAATGAAAATAAGTGGGGGTCAAAATATAATGAGAAACCCTGTACTTGGGTTTTAACTCACCATGTTTTTGATTTAATGAATATTTGCAAAATCATTCGTGTTTATAAATTTTGATAATCATTAAAAAGCTTTGGCTTCAATAGATTTTTATTCTCTTACTTCTTTTCGTTGAAATTGATACGATTTTGACGGAAAATTGGTAATAAGTATTCCAATACTCTGTATAAGAGATTGCAATATATTGTTGTAATGGGGAAGTGAAGCGGATTTCAATTTTTAAGTAAAATATATTTACAAAATCATAATTTTGATCTGGCACTGAGTTATGGATCCCATTGTAACTTTGAAATATGGAGCTTGAAGCAGAATACAAATTTTTTGATAACAGACTTACTGAGCTTTATCACACTAATCAATCACCCTGTATGCTGATTAAAGGTGAAAATAGATTAATCAAAAGAATGACACAGAAAAATGAAGGTCAGTCCAAATTGAATTTGACAATCAGCTAGGAATATTCTAAGACTAGCAACAAAAAATGTGTAGACAACAATAGACGACACCTTAGGACTAATGAGGAATTTGCACAAAATAAATATCGACTATTTAGATAGCTTAAACGAGGATTATTTGGTTCCTAAACTGGAGAATAGTAATTTTTTAAATAATTTTTGTGTTATCGTAAAATATACACTACAGGCTGCTAATTTTATGAAGGGACAGAATAACATTTTCTTTGAAGTCCGAAAGTCATTTATTAAAAGAATTAGAAAAGGCATAGAAGTCCAAGGGGGTCTCGTAGAACATTTAATTTGAGATTGCTCTTTTTATGCTTTATCGTTGAAATAAATCCTTACGTTACAAGTTTTTTATTGTCTATTACTTGAAATCCCCTTTTGAGATTCTGAACTCTTCAATTTCCCTTTTCTCTAAAACGGATGAAATTATCGTGTTCAAAACGGAATACCAATATTACGTAAGAATTATGTTAGTTTACTTTATATTTTCTAATGAAAACTCCTGAAAAGTTTCGTCAAAATATATACCAAATGATTTCATCATCAGGAATAGTGACGCCTCCTGGAAACAAATGTAAAATAACACATAAAATAATATTACTTGTCTAAAGTTTGGCCTTTGTACCGATTTTGAAATATACAGTGAAATTATCAGCAAAAAATGAAAAAAATAAACATTCAAATTTAACGCCCTGTATAATTTTCTACAGCAATATTGTATGAAGGCATATTTCGTCCTATCGCCGTATTTTGGACTGAATAATCCGCCCTTATCCTATGTTCCTATAGTGTTATGGATTTCTATAATGAGATTTATAATCAATTTTGAACAATTTTGTTACATCCTGTATACATATTTTGTATAAGGACGGATGTCAACATTTCATATTTAATGGTTGTTTCATTATGATAATTATTTGGAGTATAATGTCAATAGGGTATACAATCGGAAGGTAATGTTTGTATGTCATTATTGTAAATCATATAAGTTGAATATTAAATTTTATAAAGTTATTAACCAGTGGTAATGATACTCTGATTTTGTATAATTTGTAAATTTTAGATAGTAATATTGTAAATAAATATTTTATAGAAATATGTCAAGAAAATGTCAAAGTAAAGTTTAAGTACACTTACCCGAAATATTAAATAATATTGGTTGGTAAGATGTTTTGAAAAGGAAGTGAAAATTAAAAAAAAATGAAAAAAGAGGTTGATATGGGGAAACTAGGGGTTGTTGTGTACCGTGGACGCGAGAGGTGCGTCAAATAATTTTTTTCGTGTAATTTTTCTGTTGACTGGGAAGGCAGGAAGCGTCAGATAATCCCGGTTTGGTGTAAATTTCTTTCCTGGGAGAAAAAACCAGAAGGAAAGAGTTGTGTATTAAGTGCCAGAAAGAGGTCTACGATCGAGATGTGGTGTATCTGTCCACATTAGGACAACCTATTCATGCATATAGTGAGATAACCAATTTATTAATATATTGAATTTGCGATCCAGTAAATTTTGTTCGAGCTATATATATCATAGTTGATTAAATAATAAATATTTGGAGGAGTTGAATGCTGTGACCAGGAGCTGAAAGAAAATAAAAACTGTTACGGTTCTTATTTACAACAATTTATTTGCTTCACGAATTTGAGGTTATAATAGAAAAACTAACGCATTGAAAGTGATTAAGAGTGTATAAATAAGGCATTTAACTATAGGTTGTATTCATTATTATTAATAGTTGCATACTTACGTTAAATTTGATATCAAATTTTCTAATATTCGCATGATACTGAAGTAAGTGGTATTAATATTTGATTTAGGTTACGTCCTCACATTTATGTGAGGAAAATTAATCAGCTGTTTAAACGGAGCGAACATTTTACGTTCCGTAAATCGAAGTGGTGCGAATATTAGTGGTAAGAGTATTTCACAGTTTTATTATTGTCAACATGACAAATTGTTATGTTATACTGTTGCTTGTAATAATTCATTTCATTGTTTAATTCCATATTAATTTTTTTTTAATTGTTTATTAAATCAAAATCAGAGTATATCACTATTTCATTTCGTACATACAAGTAAACATAAATTAAATAATTAGATTGGAACGCCATCTACGAACCTACATCTATAGTATCCTTGAAACACGACCTTGAGGTAAGTAGTCGAATCTCTTTTTGAGAAGCTGTGGCAAAAGTATAGAATTCTATTAGACAAATAAAACGAACCCAACAACTATCATAACAAAATATTTGACATAACTCAAACAACATAAATAAATAATACAAATTAACAAACACCAAAATTAATATTCCATAATAATAGTTATGAATCATCCTGTATAGATGTAAAAAAATAATAAAACGTAAACAAGCCCACATTACTGAAAATAGATTGTGACGTGTGAATACTGACTTATTTGATCTTGTTTGGTGACGTTCAGCTGACATGTCTAGAGATGGACGCTAATAAAACCAAATGTGTCGACCAAATGCAAAAGGATATAATCCGAAGAACGACATATATGCAGATACCCTGTATAGTACAAAATGTTTTTAAAATGTGGCCATTATTAAACTACATATTTTTCATTTGACACATTTTTTGATAACATCTGCCGATTAGATGAAATAAGTCAAAGCGTATACGTTGGCCCGCCCTGTATGTTTCAACAGTTTAATTTGTTCAATTCCAATTAATAAATAAAAGTTAAATTTGTTTTTAAAAGTTCAGTGAATTTTTTCATAAAATAAATTTAATTTATGTTTTAGTATCTAAATTTTACCGACTACGGATCTGTTACATACAGTTTACTGTACAATGAGGAATTTATAAACTTTTATTGTTAAATCCTTAAGGCCAGATGCCGAGTCAACGAAATATTGTGAAATGTTCTTTACCAGCATCTCATTATTGTGATTGTGTACAAGTTTGAGCGTGTGCTTGCGACAATGCCGACTATGCCGTCTGTTTGTACGCTGACATAACGCGGCATTTTCAAGGAAGTGGTTAAATATAAAATTAAAGATTAATTTCATCACTTATAAATAAACGAATGTTTATAATTATTGCCCAAACCTGCTTGGTAAGAGAATTTTATTTATCTTTTAATACACACTGTGTACCTTAAATAATATAAAAACCGATTGAAAAGTAGCAGACAGACAGTTAGAATGTGACTTATAATTGGGCCGGCTACGAACGTTCAGATCAGACGTAAAAGGGGATGGGACGAGACAGTAAAACTGAGTTTTATCTTTGTAAAGTTCGATATTGTTTTAGAAGCAAAAGCTTTCGGAATTCAGAATATTGGAAATTTCAAGTTGTATCGTGTTTTCCTTTTTTGGATAACAATATGTAAATATTTGCTTGGAAACACTTAAAATCCATATATCCATCCATATATTTTACTTACTAAGAAATATTTTTGCAAAAAATACCATGTATCTTTGAAAATCTACTACCTAAGGAAAATATTGTCGATTTTAGTAAAGAATGCAATAATGGCAGGTAAAATAGGACGTGTATGAAGAGAGTAGTTTTGATTTTTTGTGTTTATTTGTAATGAATAAACTCAAAAAGTACTGTAACGTTTATTCTAATTTATATTTACAATTAATTTATATTTACAGATTTATATGTAGTTCAGTCCTTATTTAATAATTTATGTAATACACTAAACACACTAATTATAATTTATATGAGAGTCACTTAATAAGCACTTTATCGATGCGCGATTACTTTCCTTCGGTATCAACACTGACTGATTGACTAATTGCCTGCAGCGAAGCTGGTGGCCTATTTATACTCGCACGCCGTAATTCTCGAAGTATCTCGGCGTTCTCGCGGGCGCATTGGATATTCTCGATGTTTCGTATTCTGGATGCTTCTCGAAAATTGGGCGGAGGAACCATAGTCGTCTCATACGGGGATTTCACTGGGGGCACTAAGTGAGCATATTAATGCAGTAGCTCGCGTAACATTGCCCCCTCCTTAAGAGACAGTTCCTCCTGGAACTAGCTAGGAAACTGGAACGAGATGACTGTATCGGCAACTGGTCCCCTTGTTGCATTTTCCAGTTGTATGGAAGTAACATGCGACCGTCTTCTCTGTTGGCTGCGTTTCCCGAGCATGGCCGCAAACCAGTACCTGCACTTCGGTGTCTCGGAAGATTACTTCTACCATGTTACGGATTATCCGCCAATCTAAATGCCTACATTCAATCTTGGGCATGGCTAGCCTGTACACGTTCAATTCAAGCACATGCTCCCTCAGGCTTCGTAATGCTTCCCAGACATCCTCGTACGTTGGTCTTTCGTCGAAGGTGTTCCTCGTCACTAGGTGGAAATTGTAGCGGGAGCCATTTTGCAGCTTCAGAGCTTTACCTGGTACTGGTAACTGGTTTACCAAAGGTCGTGCGCCACTCTTCTTTATAAACAGAGATGCCAGTCCGCGCGCATCGGTTACGCTGGCAGGGATGTTTATTGCCAGTGAGTATTCCTCCGGAACGGTAAGCAGGTCTTGTCGTCTCTCAGTGGTGACGCCGAATCTTGCTTTTCCGGTACCACCAGAAGCACCCATGAACTCTACAAAAGCAGGATCGGCTACTTCCTGAAGCTGGTTTACTTCCTCATCGTGGTCACCCTCGAATGGCGCTAATCGGTTACGGTGTACCACCTTTGGCTTTCCATTTGGGATCTTGCTGATACGATAGATGACATCGTTGATTCTTTTCTTTACGAGGTACGGACCGTCCCAAGCTTTCTGCAACTTTGGAGAAAAACCCTTTTGTCTTCTTGGGTTATGCAGCCAGACTTTGTCTCCTTCGTGGAAACCTCCTTCCGTAGCTTGCGTATCGTACCTTTTCTTCATCCTATCGCTAGCGATCTGAAGATTCGATCGAACCAGCTCGTGTACGTCGTCCATTCTTTTTCTCAGCTGGGTCACGTAATCTTCACCAGCTATGTCTTCTCCGGGTCGGCATCCAAATTCAAGGTCGCAGGGTAATCTCATTTCGCGTCCGAACAGAACTCTTGCTGGTGTTTGGCCGGTGGACTCATTGATGGCGGATCTGTAGGCCATCGCGAATAGCGAGAGATATTGGTCCCAATCTCGCTGATGGTTAGATACTACTTTAGACAGATATTTGCCAAGAGTTCTGTTCATTCGCTCTACCATCCCGTCCGACTGTGGGTGCAAAGCCGTAGTTCTCGTTTTCTTCATGCCGAGCTTTTCACAAACTTCCTGGAACAGCTGGCTTTCGAAGTTTCTGCCCTGGTCGCTGTGTATTTCCAGGGGCACTCCATATCGGCAAATGAACTCATTCACAAGCACGTTGGCAACCGTTGCGGCTTCTTGGTTTGGAATGGCATACGCTTCTACCCATTTTGTGAAGTAGTCCATCACCACCCAAATGTACCTGCTGCCATTTGCTGTCGGTGGAAACGGTCCGGCAATGTCTAGGGCAATGCGTTCAAAAGGGCTTCCGACATTGTACTGCTTCATAGGAGCCTTTCTTCTCCCGTGCGGTCCATTGGTCGTAGCACAGGTAGTGCACTTCTTACACCAGTCCTTCACATCTTCGGAACTGTGCATCCAATAAAACCGTTCTCGCACTTTCTGGAGGGTCTTCTTCACACCTAGATGTCCTCCTGACGGACTGTCGTGTAATTTCCGCAGTACTGCTGCTATCCTTGTTCTTGGAATCACCAACTGTCTTCTACTTTCGGAACCCTCATCGTTCTCGATTACTCGCTGTAGCAACCCGTTTTCCAAAACCAGCGAGTCCCACTGGGCCCAATACGATTTCATCGTTGGCGAGTACCTTGAAATCTCCTGCCAAGTAGGTCGACAGTTCTCCTTTTTCCAATGTCGGATTTTCTTCAAGTCGGGATCGTTCTCTTGTTCCTCTTCCAGCTTTTCTGGTGTCCATTCGTCGGTGGTCACCGTGGTTCTTCGAATCGCAGCTTCCTTAGCTTCTGTTTTGCTGCAGTGAGAGCACTCTGCAGGGCATGGTCTTCTAGAGAGGGAGTCTTTGGGAGGTCTTCGGGTCGAAGCTGCCCTCTGAAGGTCGACCCTTCCTAGTTTTTCCTGCTGGGCATCTTTGTTTGTAGCAGTTCTCGGTCGCTTGCACGAACTGCGTACATGTCCCATTTCTTTACAATTCCAGCATCTCACAGCTTTCGGTTTTCCATTTGAGATGCTTTTCATCATGTTGACAATCTGGTCGAGCTTGTTCTCAACTTCTTCGTCTGCTACAGCCCTCACCTTGCCGTATACTCCGGAAGCCTGTGTAGCTGCTTCGTACTCCAAGGCTGCAGAGAGTACGTCGACCAGTGTCTTATGCCGAGCCAGGCGTAGAGTTCTCTGCATTTCATGGTCACGAAGTCCGTCGATGAATGTCTGTACCCCTAAACATTCCATGACATTCTCCGGTGCCGCTGGATAGGCAAACCGCACCAACCTCGCAATGTCTGCTTCGAATTCTTGCAGAGTTTCGTCGCGTTTTTGTTTGCGGTTTTTCAGCTGCGACTGGTACAGATGCTCCAGGTGTTCCAGGCCATATCTCATATTCAATCGCTTTTTGAGTTGTTCAAAATCTTCGGCCTCTTCCACTGGAATGGTCTGGAGGATATCCATAGCGTCTCCTCTAAGGGCAAGAGTTAAATTTAACGCTTTTTCCTTCTCACTCCAGTTGTTTGCCTTTGATGCCGCCTCGAATTGCTTAAGATAGTTCGGCCATGACGTTTTACCATCGAATGTTGGCAGTTTCACTCGGCTGTTAATATCGTTTTCCATTTTCGGTTTCAACTCTACTTTCTCTGCCAGTTCGTCGTTATTCGGGGCTTGCCTAGTTGTAATATCCGGTTTATTACTAGTCTTCCTTTCGATTTCTTTAATTTTTTGTTTCATTTCTTGCTCCATACTTTTAATCTTTTCTTCCACGGCAGAAATATCAGTCTTCATGGATGTCATTTCATTTTTCATGTCCGTCGAAATTTTATTTTCCATGTCCGACATTTTGTTTTCTATGGATGAAATTATAGAGGCGGACGCTTCGTCGGTGAATTCAAACGTTTCCGGGTCCAATCCATTGTTAATCATAGCTTTTTTTAGTCGTTCCACTAACACCGACTTGACCCCACTTGTATCCAGTTCGAAATCCTCCAACTCTCTTCGAAGCTCTGAAACTTTTAATTCACAAAGTTTCTTCGCCATCTTCCTGTATATTTATTTTTTTTTAATCCCACTTCTGACACCAATGTAACGTTTATTCTAATTTATATTTACAATTAATTTATATTTACAGATTTATATGTAGTTCAGTCCTTATTTAATAATTTATGTAATACACTAAACACACTAATTATAATTTATATGAGAGTCACTTAATAAGCACTTTATCGATGCGCGATTACTTTCCTTCGGTATCAACACTGACTGATTGACTAATTGCCTGCGGCGATGCTTGTGGCCTATTTATACTCACTCACTTCTAGAAATCTTTCGGCGTTCTGGCGGGTTCACTGGATATTCTGGATGCTTCTCGAAAATTGGGCGGAGGAACCATAGTCGTCTCATACGGGGATTTCACTGGGGGCACTAAGTGAGCATATTAATGCAGTAGCTCGCGTAACAGTACTAAAGCTTATTTTCTGCCCTTTTGACACAATATACTATTTCAATTTTGCACTTTTCACCTAAAATATTTAACAAGCTACACTGAGAAGTGTATATTTATCTCTCTTTGTTATATTTTGGACCCTCCACTAGAAAATGTTGGACACTAAACAGTAAGTTGCATACCTTGGAGAAGGGTTCCCGTAGAGTAAATACTCATGAGTGTATCTTGTGTTACCTATTCTTAACCGAGCAAGAATAGTTTTTATTCTCCTCGTAGTTGGTAGACATTTCCATGTCCGACGTTTTGACTGCCCCTAGTTTTTGCAGCTGTCCATTTGCACTGCCAAAAAATCCGGATTGTCTGCTTAAGCTTCGCTTTTTAATCCTACATTTGACAAACAAATTAGCTAACAATTGTTTTTTAATTATATATTATCAATAACCCAAATACCATTTTTCAATGGTGTAGGGTAAAATATTTCATTATTTAACATTGCATATTGCATATTTTTCTTATATTTGGCAATAATGTCTTCGTGAACAAACTTGGCCCATTCCTTTTTATTTCTTGATAATATTTTTGCCTCATTCCATGATTTTCTCTTTTCTTGTAGAATTTTTGTAACGCTGCTGTCCCATGTTTCTCTCGGTCTCTCACGTTTTCTCTTATTCGCTTTTCTTGCCTCCCATACTTACTAACTTGTCTGGAATTTGACATTCTTTGTAGGTGTCTTCACCAACCCAATTGTCTTGTTTGAATATCTTCAAGTGTCGATTTTATTTCTAGATCCTTTCTTATTTTTGTATTTCTTACTTTATCTATATTCTTTTGACTCCTTTATCTCTCCTGAGTTATTTCATTTCCACTGCTTGTATTTTGCTCTTCTGTCTGCCTGTCAGTGTCCGTTCAGCCACGCTAGCGCTAAACAAGCGCAGAGTAAGCAGTTGGCGAATTTGTCCGCTAAGTTACAGCGCTAGCTCTAGCGGTCTCCATTTTTTCCAGCGAATTTATTTTCCGCTAAGTTGGCCAGCGGTTCGTTATGTCAACCAGATCTCAACAACAACCATTCTAACCTCTAAATTAAAATTTATGTGTTATTTAGTTTTTATTAGTTATAATAAGGTTTAATTATAGCGGAGAATATTGAAAAGTATACAACTGTAGAATTCAATGTTGATGGAAAAATATTGTGTGGAAATATATCAACGAATATGGTAGAATTGTTGTATGAAGGCAAGCTATAATAATTAGTTAATAAAAACATAAGATATCTAATTAATGATAATAATCTTAGATGCATCATTAAGGAGTAATGTAGTGGCGCAACTACTGAAAGCAACCAAGAAAATATAATTGAAAATCCAAAAATGCCAGAAACTGATCCAGACGACCAGAATTTTAAATGGACCACTCAAGCAACCAAATTATTAATTGATATTTACCTTAGAGAATGCGAAAATTCTAGCAATCCTAAAATCAAAAAAAGGATATTATGGAGCAAAGTGGCAAATGAGATGTCTGAACACAAATATTACGTTTCGAAAGATGCCTGTGATAAAAAATTAAGAAACTTAAAAGTAACATATCGTTCCATAAAGGATAATGCCTCAAAAACGGGTCGAGAAGGGACAATTGGGAATTTTTTTCCTCGTTGGATGAAATATTTTGTACAGATGCAACTGTTAATCCCAAGAATTTAATATCTTCAATGCCTTCAATATCTATAAATAATTCTCCAGTATCTCCGTTGACAATGAACGCAGTATCTAGTAATGTTACTCCTGTGTTGCCAAGTGAGCCTTCTACTTCTCAGTCACCTCTTGCTTCTTGTGCCGAAGTACAAAGTAGAGGGGTAAAAAGAAAAAATCGAAGCCTGGAAGAATTTCGGGTTAAATTTTTGTTTAACCAACATCATTAGTGCCAATATTTGGCGGAAATTAAGGAGTTAATTAAAAAAAAGTTCAGGAAAGAAGAACCCTCATTCTACAAAAAGTATTGGAGGAATTACAAAAAAAAGTTATATATTTACATTTTTTTAATTTTCTGTAGAGAGAAAGTTTTTTTTTGTTTTTTTATTTTTACAAATGCAAGTTTCATTTTATAAAAAGTATATTGTTTAAACTATAGTGCCTTAACAAAGATTTTAAGGTTTTGATCTCAATTTTATTAAAATGTTAATTTAATTTTATTTTCATTGTGATTTATAAATACGCTTTTATTAGCTTCATCTGTAGAGTTTGTGAGCTTGTGAGCTTGTTTGTAACTCTCCTAGCAAGTGGCTTGTATTATAACTGTTAGTATATCCAAACAATTTTAGTACGTTCGTTGGCCGAGCTGGCTAAGGCGCGCGTCTTCGATGATGTCGGATTCACCCGTTCGCGGCTAAAAAAATTTTTTTTTGCGTGTCGAAAAATATATAGGGTGTTTAATTTATAAAGCAACCTTTAACTCGATTTTTAGTCTCTTTAAACGCTCAGATTATTTCGAAATTTTGCGCACATGGCAAGCACCGATGACAATACAATATACTTAGTAGTAAAATATACGGTGTTTCATTTATAATGCAACCTTTAAACTCGATTTTTACCCACTTTAAACGCTCAGATTAATTCGAAAGTTTTTTATATAGTACTAAAAAGTGAAAAATAAATTATAGTTCAAAAAAACTAAAAAACACGCTTTAGAGGTAATCGAACTAAAAAGTTAAAAATAATTCTTAATTTAAGAATAAAATGATTAACGAGAAAATTAATGTCATTGTGGTAATAGCGTGGGGTGCTTTGTACTACATTTATACACTAACTCTGCATTTCGGAATAGAACTAGTAAGAAATTGTAACAATTTATATTGAGCACCCCACGCTATTACCACAATGACATTAATTTTCTCGTTAATCATTTTTTTCTTAAATTAAGAATTAACTTAAGTTCGATTACCTCTAAAGCGTGTTTTTCAGTTTTTTTGAACTATAATTTATTTTTACAAACGTCTCCTGAATTAGTTAAAACTACTCCTCAAGCATTGAATTATTATTATTTAGAAGGCGTGGCAAAAAGTAGATTGAATCAATAATAAATTTGAAGGAAATAATTGTAATCCATCTCCAAACTTACATGAGCTGGTTTCGATTATATCGGATAATACAAGAATAGCACACCAATTGAGGATTAATGAACACGAAATTCCATTTAACGTTATGTAACGACATATTTCCCAAGTGTGTATTTATAAACTATATTGACACTGTTGTAATATCCTAACGGTAACGAACTCCCAATTGACAGAGATGATTCGACTAACACGAACCTAATTAATACAAAATATGAACTTTTATAAAAACAAACAATAAAGAAACCAAATGTGATACTAGTAATTAGTTCTCTCAAACTAAAATGACTGTAATCTTTAGAGAGAGCAGAAAAGCAGAACGAAGGACATCATTTCTCAATTTTTTAGTATTTGCAATCACAATTCATCATCACATTTCCTCCCTTAACAAATCTCTGACTTCATTTATTTAAAAACGTCTGAACCAAACAATTATATTCTATTCAAATTTCATTATCGCCCCGTCAAAACGATATCCCTACCTGACAACAGTTCTAGAGTAAAACGTTTTGCGTTTCACTTTACATAATAGTTGCATAAATAACTATTATCTACGACTATTTAATAATAGACGCATTATGCTTATGATAGTAACTACATAATGTTACTCATATTACACACCTGTGGAATATGAATTTCATATTCCACACCCGTGGAATACAAATTTTTATACGTATTTCATAACATGACCGCGTTACAAAATAGAATCGATCTTGCTTGGATTGTTGTTACTAGGGCAACTAAAATAAATTGATTTTGACAAATAGTATATTGGACGTTTGCAGTAATTTTTCAGTTTCCAGTTGAGATTAAATTGTGCTTAACGCGTGTTTCTCATGATGCATTCCGACAATGAAAACGAAATTCCATGCACCCCTCCAGAAATTCGTGCAGCTGCACAAGTAGCATCACTTGATATACTTCCAGAGAAATCAGGGAAAAATTAAAAAATTGTATACAACAGCTTCGTAGACTGGCGACTAAAAAATGGCACCAACTCATTTTCCGAAGACACTTTGTTAGTATATTTCAAGGAATTGACAAACAAAAGTTCGTGCTTTATTAAAAAGACAATCAGAGGACTACCAACCGAAGAAATCACAGGCATTTAATTTTATAAATAAATAGTTAATAATAAAAATTATTACTTACCTTATGTAGGTACTTACGTTAATGTTAATTTATTCATTGTGAAAATTGCTAGTTTTAAATAATTTTTTTGCAAATTGCAATTTTTTTGACAAATCTGCAAAATATTACCTATATTTCTTGATAAAATGAATAGTCGTAGATAAAGCATAGTATTTGACTCGCGTATAATGGCTATATTATACGCTCGTTAAATAATATACTATTTTCTTATTGGGGCTGTTCACCTAGAATTTTTAATAAAAACGTCTGCACCTGTCAATTTTTCATTTTTTTTTTTTTTTTTTTTTTTTTTGGCTTGGACTCACGCCATTCAGCCAGTTGCATCAGGAAAAAAAAAATAATATATACAAAAGGAAGAAAAAAAAGTAACTCACTCACACCTACATACTAGAAGAAAAGAAAAGTCGTAAGAATCAATTTTTCATTAAAAAAATTAATATCTCGAAAAGTATACATTTTAGGTAAAGTTCATATAATAGCCTTCTTGTTGTGCGTCATTGATTGTTAATGTCCTTCTAACACATTACGTTGTTAGAAATGGAAAAAAAGGTAGGTCTGTGATTAATCCTAATCAAAAAATCACAATAATGAACCGTTTAAACGTAGTACAAACGATATTGTTATCATTTTATTTATTCAAATGCGGGACTATATTTACTAGTATTAAATTATTTTAATGTGTACATTGAATATACAATTTGTTTTATTTTGCAGTGTTTTGATATCCCAAGTATTATTAATTTCATAGCCTTCTCGAATTTGGCTGAATACGATCCTGATGATTTTATTTATCAAATTAGAGGTTAGCCATATGTCAAAATAACAAGTAAAATATCGACATGCCCAAAACCCAGATATACGTCACAAAACGATCACGCACACCAAGAAGGCTATTATATGAACTATATGGGGTATTTTACATAATGTGACATTAAAATGTAACGTAGAATCCGAAAAGTTGATAATAAACAGATTGAAAATAACAAAGTTGCTGCTGTATGGCTGTCAAAATATTTTCTATGAATTCGCCATAACTTGTAACCCATATACACTGTTTTCATTTGAAAAAGACCCACCCTTAATATTTAAAAAACGCGATATATTAGAAAGAAATGCCGAAACACGTCAACTTATAACTTGAGGGGGACACTTTTTGGCGCTAATGTCATAAACATCAGATTCACTCCCTCCCTTCTGGAGATACCCCTTACATTTTTTCAAATGGCATTAGGTATCTCATTTGAAAGGTCTGGTGAAGCTCTATCCAATCATTTTGTTTTGCCTTTGAACCAGCCTTCCATTGTTATTTAATCGTTGTTTAAAAATGGCGCTCTTTCAACTTTTATTGCATGAATGTTAACGGTGGTCACTTTGAAACATGATTAATTAACAGTTATGTCTTGTTAACAGTTGTCTTTTCACTATTTGTAAATATTTTATTCTTTAAAGAGTCTTTCGGTCATAACCTAATTCGGGGGCATACGAAAAGTTGAAAGAGAGCCAATTTTAAACAACGATTAAATAACAATGGAAGGTTGGAATCAAAGGCAACACAAAATGATTGAATAGAGATTTACCAGATCTTTTAAATGAGGTATGACTTGACGTTTATGGCATTAGCGCTAAAAAGTGTCCCCTCAGGTTAAAAGTTTACGTGTTTCGGCATTTCTTTCTAATATGTCGCGTTTTTGAAATATTAAGGGTGGGTCCTTTTCAAATGAACTAATTTTTATGGAAATCGTGTGGGTAGTGTCCAATATACTGCGTTGCTGAAAACTCTCGCACCAAGGGATTATCATTGAAACGGATAAAGGGAAAGTTATGAAATTCTAGGACGATGAATGAGACTTTTTTCTGCATATTTTAGAGCAAATGTCAAATGTTTTTGACGTCAGCGTTAAGCGTACGGCCGTCATCTTGAATTTTTTGAAATGGTAACCTAGATCGAGTGACGTATCACAAAGAAGCTTATTTTTTTTCTCTTTCCAAAAATAATAGCAAAGTACCACTTTAATACAAAAAGGTCTTATAAAATATACGTTTTATTTTTCATATTGCTTTGTACTAATAATATGACTTTGTAGGTTCTTAAAATTAAACAAAAAACAATAGTAGGCATTAAAAAAGTCTACTACATCATTATGTATGTACAAATTGTCAAAACTGATACTAATTTCAAATTAGCACGAAGTATAAAGTAAATTAAGAATAATGACACCTTTTTGTTAAATTTCTATTATAATTTCCGAGTAAAGTGATATATGCTATTATTTTTTGGAAAGAGAGAAAAAAAAAGCTTCTTTGTGATACGTCACTCGACCTAGGTTACCATTTCAAAAAATTCAAGATGACGGTCGTATGCTAAACGCTGACCTACCAAACATTTGACATTTGCTCTAAAATATGTAGAATAAAGTCTCATTCATCGTCCTAGAATTTCATAACTTTCCCTTTTTCCGTTTAAAAGATATAATCCTTTGGTGCGAGACTTTTCAGCAACGCTGTATAAGGGTGTCCCAGGAGTTCGTACCAAAAACTTGGGAGGTGATAGAAAGACTAAAAATAATGATGGTATTTCATATAAAATGTTTTCTTTACGCCCTTCGTTGACGAACTATAGGGCTCTAAAGTTGGGAATGAAAAATGGTTTTTTAATTACAATTAATCAATGACTGATTGGAAAGTTTATAAATGTAGACTGTACCGATTTATTAATAATTTACTAATAATACAGGATGCTTCCTGTAATCGTACATTCAAAATAAATGTGAATGCGCCAATAGGTGTGCAGTGCGTTATAAAATTGCCCGTATCTCTTAAACCGTTAATGTTATCGAGATGTCACAAGAGGACTTGATATCTCTAAAAATGTTCACAAAAGCCAATTGTTGCATTTATAACTGAAAAAAGTTTCACTTACCAAAAAAATAGCGCATCCACCAATTAACTTAGTCGGTACCTTAGTTCACAAGTATGTTGTAGACTTGTCTATCACGCCAAAAAGTGTGCAATTATGGTGTTTATTAACGGTTAAAATATTACTAATTTCCAATCAGCCATTTAATAATTGTAAATAAAAAACCATTTTTCATTCCCAACTTTAGAGCCCTATAGTTCGTCAACGAAGGGCGTAAAGAAAAAATTTTATATGAAATACCAACATTATTTTTAGTCTTTCTATCACCCCCCAAGTTTTTGGTACGAACTCCTGGGACACCCTGTAGATAGTGTAAACTCGTAGTGACACAGCCTGTAGCTGTAGATACATTTCTAAAAATTATCCAGCTACAAAAACCCCATTGATAAATACCGAGATAAATACTCCGCTCTTTTTTATTTTTCGAAAATGGTACTTTTTATTTTTCGAAATGGTACATTTTTTTTGTTATTTGACCGTGATTAAATATTTCATTTTACATTTATATTGATAATAAAGTAATGAGAATTTTTTATTATTATTTTAAAATTGGAAAACATAAAATAATGCTCTAACAATAATGAGTGCCACGTGCCAGTTTTTGAGTAGCACAGCGTACAAAAAGTCGCTTTAAAGCGATGGTACGCCATAATGGCATCCAAAAATTAATCAAAAATAGTATTTAATATAATTTTGTAGATTTAATGAGTATTTTATTCAATCTTGATACCATACTATTTACAACATTTTTATGACACGTATAGAAAAGCAAGATAGATGCTTCATTAAAGGATATACAAACATGAATCATAGTAAATTGGTTATAATTCCAAGAGAAAATTAACAGTTACATGTGATACTCACAGATACGGTTCGGCATTTCCATAAATCGCCGTTAACGGACCAACGTTTGCGTATTAATGTATAATAGATTAAAGAGGGATGGAGATTACGACCGGTATGTCTGTATGCGGAAAGGGGATGCAATTGATTGAAGTTTACGCGCTAAAATTGCACATTGTACTACATGGGAAGACTTATTTGTGTATTGCTAATCGACAGTTGTCTGTAGTGTTTAATGCGGCTTTTGATTACCATTTTTTTGTTGGCTTAAATTGAAGCCGCACTTGTCAAAAGATTTTTTTAATCAATATTTATTTGCTATTAATTCATTAAAATTAGTAATTCTTCGCTATTTGAAATCAAACACTAAACATGGTAATATGCGTATTAACTTTGTTAACAGTGGCGCAGCGAGGGGTGGGTTTAGGGGTTAAACCCCCCTCCCCCCAGAGACGGACGCCTAACACAAATTAAAACTGTTAATCTTGGTAAAAATAAGCCTAACACAAATTAAAACTGTTAATCCGGGTAAAAAAATATTCTTGGTAACGCTTCGCCACACCCACTGGCCAAGTCCTCCATTATAATGGATAATTGTCAATAAGGCGGTCATATAGTTCAGTTCAGTCTTCAGTCATAACGAAAATTATAGATAGGTACACTGGATGATGGATAAATTTGTTATGAAAAAACCGAAATTGGACTCTATTGGTATTGGTGCTAAAGAAGGAGAAGTGACACTTTGGGGCCAGTTTATGAAAGATAAAACAGAAAAGCCACAAAATGCGATTGAAGCTTTGGAAAGATGCAATAAAAATTTGTTTCCCACAATTTATGCATAATGGCAACTTTACCAGTGACCACATGTTCTTGTGAAAGGTCATTTTCTTCCCTAAAATTTCTAAAAAGTTATTTGCGAAATTCTACTGGGGACAATAGATTAAATGGCCTTTGCTTTGATGTACATACATCCAGATGTTCCGATTCTGGAAAACGAAGTTCTTGATGTCTTATCTCTCCAATCTCGACATATTGATATTTTACTATAATTTATGTAAATTTGTATATTAATCATTAATATACAAATTATATCATTAATAATTAATGATAAACTTATTTTTAATTGTTCTTATAATGTTGCTTCGTTTTTGTTGTCATTATTATTTTTTAAATATGTTTTATATGTACGCTGTCTTAAGTATAGGCACTGACTATTTTTTTTGTTTATATTTTTAAATATACTTTACATGTTCGTTGCGTTTTGTGTACTATCATATATTATAGATTTTAAAATTCTTCCTAATTTCTTTTCAATAACCCCCTAATACAAGATTCTGGCTGCGCCGCTGTTTGTTAAGGTTTATTTTATAATATTACAAAGAGTGGAAAAGAAAATATGAAATCGGTCTATAGGTCAAAGACCAATTGTGAAAGAATAATCTAAAAATTGTGACTGCCGTTGTATTTATATATATTGGGATCACTGCGACCCCTTTCTTTTATTCAGCTCCTGAGGAAAGTCTCAGAGACCAGGAGCTCCTTTAGTCCTATTTCCTGGAAGACTTTTAGGGTATCCGCAGGCTTTAGTTTAGGTCTCCCCGATGTTGTGTTACAGGATTCTGTAGTGCTACGTATTCCAGTATTCCACCAATATAAGGTTTCTCCTTACATTCGACAGAATCTACGTGCTTGCTGTTTGAGCTTCTTGAAGAAAACAATCCGGCAGCAGTATCCTGTTAAGACACCTGTCAAAACTCTTAGTGCAATCTAACTCTGGCTCAGGCATTTATTTCTTCACTCCTGGTTGTAGTTTCCTATGAGTATATTTGATTGTCTTAGCCTTACTAGATCTTTCCAATGGTCGGATCTTCCATTTTTTGGGCGTTATCTATTTCAAAGCTATCTCAGACTCTTTTTTTGATAGTTCATCAATTATTTCATTTCCTTCTATTCTGGTATATCCTGGAACCCAAAGTAAGGTGACAATGCTATTCTTTTTGCTAGTTTATTGATCCCAATATATATTCCTTACTATAATAGAACTGATTACATGACATGAAAACTCAGTGCTTTAATGGCTGTTTGACTATCCGACATGATGATAATCCTTCTATTTCCGTATCTTTTATCAATATTAAACTGGGCCCACTTTTCTATGGCGTGAATTTCCGCTTGAAAGATTCTTGGGGCTCTTCGCAAACTTTCAGATTGGTTGTTTCCTGGCACGTACACTCCTATCTCAGTCCCTTCTGCTGCTTCTGAATCATCTTTATACTATTGATCTTTATACTATTGACCTTTATACTATTGAATAGCTGTCCCTTCTGTTGCTTCTGAATAGCATTATTTCAAGTCTGATAATCGTGTCCCATCCCCTTGTTACGGAATTGAATTTATTTTCATATCATACTGTAGCATGTCCTAGGATTTCTAATTTCTATAAAGCGAGGAGGTTTTTTTAAAGACTCCCTCTCTACTTAGTCTATATCTTGTACTTTTTGCAACACTCTCTATATGTATTTGTATTGCTTCTGTAATGCCTATACAGGCTAGTCTTTGAATTCTAGTAAGGTTGTCTCTTGTCGTCAATAATCCAGTCCTACTACTGTACGCAATGGCTCCATGAGTGATTATTGGTCCAACAATGGCTATGTACATGCATCTCAGAATTCTTGGCTTCCGACCTCAATTTTCCTTACCAGACTCTAGCACGGCTCCGGTACAAAAGAGCGATGTACATAATGGCGAGACCCATAACAGCGACCCCATTTGAGCGATTTATAAAACAGCGACAATTTAAAAACGCGACATAATAAAATAGCGATATACAAATGAGCGACATGATAAAACAGCGACTGGACAAAAACACTTGTCATGTAACATACTGTTTATGAACAAACGGAAAGCATATTTAAAAAAATATAAATAAACTCATATATTTATTGTGAGAAAACAAAAAAACAATACCATTAAACAAATCTAAAGTACTAAAATTAAAGCAATTGCCTGAAGATATTCTTTAACATTTCCAAATGTGTATTCTTTAACAGTATTCTTCAAACGGTCTTTTTGTATAGTATATTTTTTTCTTGCCTCAGCTTCTCTAATACCAGATCGATATCTCGTGACAAATACTTCTGTTTTCTTTTGCTCGCTTTGAATGTGATCTAACAGTTTATGCACCGTTGGGTGCTGACAATCTAGGGCATTTTGGAATGCGTTATGCCAAGCCTCAATAGAATTGTTTGTTTTTGGAAGATTCCCTAACACCCTCTCGTATACATTCCATATTGTAATTTGAAATTTTGGTTTGACCTGATGAAGCCTCCTTCCGACATAATTTTCTTCCCAGTATGCTACAATGGGGTCCAGCTCACGGGGAAAATCTTCTTGGATAATTTCCATAGCAAATTGCACATCTTTTGTGGGTACGAAACTTAGTGCTAAGAGCATTTTGCAAAAAATTCTTACATCTTCTCGTTCTTTGTAGAGAGCAGTCATACCTTTTTTTTTGGATGTTCCTCCAGAGACTTTGAGAAAGATGAAAATGACATCCCACAAGGTCGACATTCGGGAAAACGGCTTTTAAAGAATTAATTGATGCCAACTCAAAATCTGTCACAATACTGTCAGGACTGACTGCTGATTCCAACTCTTTGATTTTACTAAAAACTTGGCTGTAACTGTCGAACTTCTTGTCTTCTAGTAATGCATACAACATTGGAAGCGCTTTATTATCTATGAGCGTGTGAATGGTGTATAATTGCAAAAAGCATTGTGGCGCAACTTTAAAGGTACCGTCAACCGCCCAATTTTTAAATTCTGCTAATAATTTTAGGTTGGAGTGTGTACCAAACAACAAAATTCTGGAATTTAAATCTTCTCCAGAGTCATACAAAAGAAATAGGTCTCCATTGCTCGTTATTTTGTGTTTCCCCAAAATACTAACCTCAGATGCAGATATAAAATTTGTTGATGTTCCTTCACCGTATGCCCTTGGTCTATTAATAATCTTTTTGGATGCATTATATGAAGGTAATAGCACCATTTCTTCTGCGCTTAAGTTGCTCAAACTAGAGTTGATGATGCTTCTCGGCCGAATCTCTAATGATCAATTTTGTATTGCGCCGGATTCGGAGCATGATTATGGGGTGTCGTTTTTCTTGTTTTTCCAGTTATAGTTTCACGTATCAACCTTCCTTTACAACCCGTTTTGGAGCATCTCCAATTAGTAGTTTCAATAAACGATTTATCTTTTCGGTAACGATAACCCTCGTGGAATAGAACAGGCTTATTTTTTTGCGACAGACTTTCCATATTTTCAATTTGACATTGACGATGACAATCGCTGTTTTTACTTCATATCGCTCTTTTTTATATCGCTATTGTGTACTATCGCTTTTTTGTAATGTCGCTATTTTGTCTATCGCTGTTTTTTAATATCGCGATTTTATAGTCGCTATATCGTACATCGCTCTTTTGTACCGGAGCCCTCTAGCACAGAACCACTTTTGCTTTGTGTGTTATTTCCTTTTTGTGTTTGTTCCTCAGGAGTTTAGAATCTAAGGTCAAACATAGGTTGGATTAGATTAAAAGGGGGTCGATTGCTTCGGTTGGCCTCACACTGCGACCTATATCTGTATCTGTATGGGGGAGGGTGGGGAGAGTGGGGAGGGTGAGTTTAGGCCCACAGCACTTAGGCCACATGTGACCAGGAATTGTCCTCCTAGGTCATCGTCCATCCTGTCCTTTTCAGAAAGGTGGACAGGTCACTAGGAGACATCTCCTTTATATCGGCAGGTGTAGGCCAAGACTCACCGAACACACACTCTCTTATTGACGATAACTCCGGGCACTCACATAAGACATGCCTGACAGTTTCATCTTTTTGTTCACACATTCTGCATAGAGGTGTGTCCACTAGCCCCATAGTATGGAGGTGTTTACTTAGTTGACACTGGCCAGTCAGAAATCCTACTGTTAAGCGTAGGTTTTTCCTGGTCATCGCCAAATATTTCGTGACAAGACTGTATCCTTTGATTCCATCCCATCTCTTTAGGGATTGAGCATGGGTGTAACGCTTGGCTAGTTCCGCATTTGTCGAAGTCGTTAGGCCGTAGGTGTCACTTGGTCCTAAAATTATCAGTCCAGCCGCTTCACTGGCTAAAGAATCGGCAATGCGATTGCCTTTACTCTTGTCGTGCCCTTTAACCCAACTCAGGATGATATTGTTATCTACGAGACGTTAGCTAAATCTTGGAGGCACTCTAATACTAGCCCTGATGTAACACGTTGTCTGTTCAAGGCTAATAGGGCTTGTCTGCTGTCATTGCAGATTGTTATGTTTTTGCCAGAAGTTCCTATTCTGGTTAGTTCTTTTGTGGAAATTGAGATGCCAGCCTTCTGTTTGAACCACGCTGGTATTTTTTCCCCACCTAATTCTTATGCTAACTGATCTGGAGTAAACTCCACATCCTGAGCCTTCTTTGGTTTTTGAGCCGTCTGTATATATGCGTATTGCATTTGCAGCATCTGACTCTGAGTTCTGTTCTGCGACCTATAATAAGTATGACCAAGATTGAAAATATTTGAGCAAGATCAAGGCAGATATCAAGAATGTCTTGGTGTTGCTTTGTTTATCACTACTGGTATTCCAATTTGTTGGGCATGTAATTTGATTTTGAATATATTCTAAAGGCATTCAATCTGGGACAAAAACATCGAATCTTTCGTAAATTTTTTCTTTATTCGATTATATTCTCGTGTTTGTCTTGAACATTTAAGTTTACCGTCTCATTCAAAATATTCCAGAACGACTAGAAAATACCACAACATCTCGACGGTAATATTTCCTCTTAATTTTCAGTGAGTGTGGCTGTTCTCACTTCGTTTTATTGGCATGTCGAGTCGAATTTAATTTTCAATTTAATTAGCTACAGAAAGTTAGTAAAGCCAGCTTTAATCCATTTCGGTAAAAAATAATAGCCTCGTTTAAAGTTGGCCTAACTTTTCCATTGTTTCCGTTAGAAATAAAATCGTGTCAATTACTCTTCAAAACGACAGTTTCCGGCCATTTCATAGACACGTTGATCAGTTGATTAATTCAAATTTTGGTTTTGAACAAGCATTCATGAAAAATAATTTCCATTTTACTATTTAACATTTCATACAGAATGGTGCAGATGTGAGGAATAAATCATTATTTCGAAGTTGAGTTATTCCAGGAAAAAATCCAGTCGATATTTATTGTCACGCATTCTGTAAAATATTCTTTGTATTCGAGTCGATATCTTGGGAGAGCGATGATTTTTTCATATACAAATGTGGGTCACGTGATAAATTTGATATGTGTTTCCCATGACACTATCCATGTATCTATACTGAAAAAACTGAATTATTAAAAACAAACGTGACTGCAGTAATACTTGTTATTGAAAAGCAAAACCTAGATGGGAAAAGATTTAATTTATTTCGTTTATTTTACAATTTATTTTTATTTTTATTTGATTTAGCGTGCTTGAGACAGCTATGGCCATTAGCACGAGGTACAGGAAATTACAATAGGATTATAAATATAACATTCTGAAAATAATAACAAACAATAATGAAAAGTCTTTAAATTTTATTCAGAAGGTTTTCTTCTTTTAGAAACTGGGTTGCGATGGTGATTTGGTGTGCACTAGTTAGGATATCCTTAATGTTGGTTTTCATTCCAAGTTGCTGACGTCTTTTAGTATAGTAGGGGCCATCTACGAGAATGTGTTGAATGTAAATTGAAGATTGGCAGTGTTGGCAGCTTGGCTGGGAGGAAGAGGTCATAAGGTGGCCATGAGTGAAACGGGTATGCCCAATACGCAGTCTTCTTGCGACGATCTTCATGTTTCTTCGAAGATCGGGGATGTCAAACTGTTCAACGGTCGTATGTATTTTCCTTAAAAATGTTACGTTACTGGTTTTGCCATTTCTTCCGTATAAGTTTTTTCATAGTGAATTTTAGGTCACTAGATATTTGCAGAATAGTAGATGTAGTGGTGGATGAAGCAGCTTCTTTGGCAAGGCAATCGGCGTATTAATTACCAGTTATACCAATATGTGAGGGAATCCATATAATAGTGATGGTTATATCAAGTGGAATAAGGGTTTGATAGGTATCGTGGATGCGTTGAACGAGGGGATGATTTGTGAATAAGTTGTTGATTGATTGAATAGATGAGAGAGAGTCCGTGCAAATAGCAACTTGTTGATGGGGGGTTACGCAGAAATTGAAGTCTTGTAGAATAGCGAATAGTTCTTTGGTGTGAATGCTACAAGAGGCTGGGATTCGATATGATCCCACGGCTGATTGCGAAGAAGTAACAGTTACAATTTTTTGCTTGGTTGAAATTGCCTATTTATTACCTTTAATTTGATACCCATGTTTTTATAGTAATTTTCCCATTCTACTTTCTTTTTCTCGGGCGCTATATTGAAATTTTAACCCCTTTGTCACTTCCATAAATTAATACGAATGTAACAACACCTCATATGTTGAAATCCGTCAAGTCGCTTAGGCTACAAAGCTTGTCAAAAAAATAGACATACATAAACTCAAAAAACGTAAACCAAAAACCAAAAAATTACCTAGTAAGGTCGAAAAATCTACCTAACATAAAATTTTTGCGAGATGCAATATTACCTAATCGAAAACATATCGACCCATAATAATTTTCCTGAATTCTCACTTGTAATCTCCCACGTGCTTGAATTATTGCCGGAAATTTTTTGAATACAAGAATTTTCACTTATAATATCACAAGAGCTTAAATTATTTCCAGGAATGCGTGGTATTCGGTAAGAAAATTTCACACCATAATTTGGAAAAAAATTTGGAAAAAATCAAAATCAAGTGTATGGAAACAGTTTGTTGAATTTTGTGACGAAAAGTTGTAAAATTCTTATAGAAATTTTGCATTATTCACAGGTATATCTACATTATTTAATGGTTGTAGATCGTAATGTTTACCTTTTCAACTGTCAAAAAATTTCCACTTAAATATCGTGGCGCCTAGAAAAACTTTCCGGAAGTTTTTTTAGTTGCCATGGTAACTAGTCAAAATTAAGGCATCTTATTGGTTAAAAAATAGAGGTGTGAAACAACTTCCCGCAATTAATTCAAGCACGTGGGGGATTCGGTAAGGAAATTGTATACCAGAATTATTTAAATGGAAAACATTAGGCAAATATCTATTTAGACGTCATCCATAAATAAATAGAAGCCTGTGTGTAACGCCAGTTTTGACGTTTTTCGGCATTTGAACTGTCATTAACACTGTGTGGGTTTTTAACTATTTCACTATACCTTGTTTTTAAACTAAGAGGAGCGATTTGAATTTATATTGGCATTTCTGCTTACTAGTGATTGGTCAGATTGTCGCCCGTTTCACACAGTTCTTTCGATTCAACTAACAACGACATTTGTCAGCTTTTTGTTTATTTATAAGAAAAAATTCATTAGTACAAAATTTATAACTATTTTTTCTCGTTTTTTGTTTATTGTTTTATTTTTAACAAAGTATTATATTCCAACCAAGTTACTTAATTGCCATTTTTATTTTTTATTCAGTTTGATAAACAAAATCCATGCTTGTTTTTTTTGTTGATGATAAATAAAGTTCGAAAAAAAATCTTATTTTTGCAAATATTTTTACATAAAGTTTCCACACGTTAGGGGGCATCCATTATTTACGTGAGCTCAGAATAGGGGGGGAGGGGCCCAATGAAATCTCACCAAATCTAATTTAAACCGAGGATTAAATCTCACGTTAACTTCAAATATTACAGATATTAAAAAAAAATTATTTTGAGTTTTCATTTTGCACGCTAAAATAAATCTCATGGCTATTAATATAATTTAGTACGAGAGTATTTATTTAATTTAAATAAATTATGTATAGTATACCTGAACAATTTATTATTTTCCCGAATAATGAAAATAAATTAAGTTTAAAATATTTTGAGCGTCAATCTCACGTAAGAGAAGGGCAAATATCACTAAATCTCACCTAAAGGAGGGGGGCGGAGGAGTCTAAATTGACCGAAAAAGAGCTCACGTAATTGATGGATGCCCCCTTACAGTACAATATTATGGTATTTTTCGTTATAAAAGCTTCTGTTTACTTCCAGTTTATACTATACTTAAGCCTTGAATGTAAATAAAGGATAATTTAAACATAAAATTGCATTTTCTACATACTAATTTATTCTCAAATTATTCACAAATATTAACTTTTTTCACAATAATGTGACTTTTGGTTACTACTTTCGCCATGGCCTGTGGTCAATGATGATTCTCTATTTAGATATGCCTTCATCCCTTATTGGCCACTACAATAAATTGCTAGCAGTACAACACATATTACACGTAATAGTCAATTAGTTCAAAAAGTCTGAACACGACCCTTTCGGAACACACTCCCAATCTAGTTACTTTTATTGGTTCGTTTGAGGATTCCTAAAATGCTTCTCCTAGTTTAAAAACAAGGTATAGAGAGTTTTTTAATTGGCAAAATACCATAGCAATGGCATCTTTTTTACTGACAAAAAAGTTACCTGCAATTTCCTTCACAAAATTCACATGTGATTTTTACATCGACAAAATTTTAATTTTTTCAATGTGCGTTGATCAAAGCAAATTTTGTTACCATTGTTCTTATATTTATTTAAAATGTCATTGTGTTATTTTTTGTTAGAATAGTGTTCAATAATGTTCAATAATGGGTGTTTCTGAAAAAAAAATCAGATTTGGAACACAATCCATTGCAGAAATTAAAAAGGCAGTGTCGGAGAATATATCTATAAATACGTGTGTCTCCAAAGCTTCCTGTTGGCGACTGTTTTCGCAGTTTTTATTGATAAGAGATTATAAGATTGAAAAGCATACTCCAGCCGAAGAATTAGCAAAAATGATGGAAGATTATGCTTACAATATGAAAAAAAAGCGGAGAGAACTACAAAGAGTCAAGTATCAAAAGCATATGAAACACCACGGCGCAGATGCTATACAAGAAAAGTACTATCAAGAATTTAATATAAAAATAGACCCATTTACCGACATTGTTTTCAAATCAGCCCGTTTGGCAAGGAACTCGGAACGAAAACAACTTCAAGGTAACCAAGAGAAAAGAAAAAAATATGGCTCTTACAACACAAGAATTATTGGAAATGAAAAAAATTCATGACGGAGTCACCCCAAACGGCCTACAGAAAAACATATTTCACTTATTCTTTTTTGAACTTGCCTGGCGAAGCAACGAAGCAGTGAACTGCAAAGTACATTATTCCAAACAAGAACTAGACCTAAAAGGAGAATTTTCGTGACGTAAGCCTTGGCCATTAGTAAATTTTTGGTAAGAAACTACATTAACAAAGATCTTTGTCCTACTCGTCTATTCTTAAAATTATTGGAAAAAATAAATACTAATCCAGAAATCACGAGTGACAGGCTTTTTTTGACAGTCCATCCAAATTGGACAAACGGAATTTGGTACAAAAACATGCCTATTGGAATCAACAGCATGTCAAAATGGACCTAACTTTCGACAGAAAAAATTGGCGTTAATGCCAAAAAAATACAAAGTAACAAACTATTCACATCGCTCTTCCACTATGTCTGCCCTTGAAAAAAAGGAGTTGGTGAGCAAGAAATGATCAAATTAACAGGACATTCCCATGTCTACTCTTTGAAACCTTATTTGCAGTTGGACTCATTTAAAATGAATTGAAAACTTGAGAGAAAAAGCACCAGATCAAGTAAATTTTCCTAGTACGAGTTCAAACATATCGCAAGTACGATAAAAATAATGCACAAACGTTTAATTATCATAACTGTAACTTTTATATAAATAAATAAGTTACTTTTTTGTTTATGTTCCATTTTTAAGTAAAAGTTCTCTAATTTTATTGTTTTTTTGTCTTTTTCTCGTGAAATAGTCAGTCAGACCCTTGATGTTTCTTTTTGAAAATTTAAGTACTTTAAATACTATACACTGTGTTCATTTGAAAAGGACCCACCCTTAATATTTCAGAAATGGGACATATTAGAAAGAAATACCGAAACACGTCAACTTTTAGCTTGAGGGGGACACTTTTTGGCGCTAATGTCATAAACGACAGATTCACCCCCTCCCTACTGGAGACACCCCTTACATTTTTTCAAATGGCATTAGCTATCAAGTCACACCTCATTTAAAAGGTCTGGTAAATCTCTATTCAATCCTTATGTTTTGCCTTTAATTCCATGCTTCCATTGTTATTTAATCGTTGTTTAAAATTACCTCTTTTTCAACTTTTATTGCCTGAATGTTAACGGTGGTCACTTTGCACATGATTAAATAGCAGTTTTTTTCTTGTTAACAGTTGTCTTTTAACTATTTGTAAACTTTTTATTCTTTAAAGAATCTTTTTATCATAACACAATACGGGGGCATACGAAAAATTAAAAGAGAGCCAATTTTAAACAACGATTAAATAACAATGGAAGGCTGGTATCAAAGGCAAAACAAAATGATTGCATAGAGATTTACCAGACCTTTTAAATGAGGTGTGACTTGATACCTAATGCCATTTGAAAAAATTCAAGGGGTATCTCCAGAAGGGAGGTGGTGAATCTGACGTTTATGACATCAGCGCCAAAAAGTGTCCCCATCAAGTTGAAAGTTGACGTGTTTCGGCATTTCTTTCTAATATGTCGCATTTCTGAAATATTAAGGGTGGGTCCTTTTCAAATGAACACAGTGTATGTAATAAAACACTAAAACTCTCTGTATCTTAGTTGTGTAAGTTTTCAATAGATGGGGCTCTGTTACTGATCAATTTGGACTGAGTATACAACCTTTACATTGATTTCAACAAGACCAAGTCTGCAACGATCGAACCAGAACCGGACCCACGGGCGTTTTACCACCTCTAATTTGAATAGATAGACTAAAACTTGTAATACCAAATATACGCAGAATTACTTAGAGAATACGTGTTTGTTATGGTCTCTAATTGGGTGAACTTTGTGAAATCAGACTTTTAAATTCTATAACACCGCCTAGCGGTGGACCTATATACTGTAAATAATTTCCAAGATTTTCTATCTCGAGTTCGTCTTTATTGTAGAAAAACGCAGCTTTACTATTATTCTTACGTTTGCCTTGCAACTTCGCTTAGTACGTGCCTGTGTTTTTTTTGTTCGAAATTATAAGTCAAAACGAAACACCTCGAAACGGACTTTATATTTTAACAAAATAAGTTTATTTAAGTTATTATTAAATTTTCCAGAAGCGAACAGTTCGTTAACACGCCTCCTAAATTCGTTGTATAAATTTCTCGAAGTAAAATCCAGACGGAAATTTCCGAAATATTCAGGAATATTCATATTCAACGTGTGATTAAATGTAAATTTGAAAAGTTCGTCGAGGCCTTCTGGGATAAGTCTGAGAATAATTCCGTTTGACTAAAACTAGTTTCAATTCTAAACTTTCCGGATATTTTCACATCGAATATCGGAAAACATTCCTTGGTGTTTATTTTATACTGTTAATTAAACTCCAACTAACCAGATATGATTTTAATTATGATAACGAAAGTTTTGATATTTTAGTTTTTTGATAAAAATCTGAAATTGTGTGTGTAGCCGAGAGGGCACCTGTGAAGTTTCTAGAGATATTGATCATAAAATAAAACATCCAAGAGGCGGAAACAATTTTTCCCCGAAAAACGTTCATTTCATTGGATCTGACAAAAAATGCGTTTTTAAATAATTCAAGTCTGACACTTCACTTGTATCTATCTTATTAGACTTAGACACCTGACCACACAACAATCATAATTTATTAACCTAGGCTCCCTAGACATAAGATTTTAGTCTGCAATTTTATAACCTATAAGTGTCAAGTGAAAATAATAATGCTTAAAAATATTTCTAAAAATTGGCAAAATTTAAGTATTTTCTTCCGGTTTCTTTGTGAAACTTTATTACATTTAGTTTAAGCTAATAAATAGTATAATTTTTTGAACTAAATTCGTGATTTTTAAAGTAATTACTTAATGATCCAGCGAAATTTTTGTTCTAAGCTGCTTTATTTAAGGTAAGCTATCAAACAAATTTAAAATTAACATAAAATTCCGAGGGTTGGGATTAAGCTCAAAGCGCTCTCGGACGAAGAATATCTACCTTGTACTGATGAGGCACAAATACGCCGAAACCGGTCTACAAGTGTCATTGTCCCTTATAATTGCAAACCAGAATGGTTGGTTAAATCTTGTAGATTATACCGACCCCGTTTAACTAAGAAGTGTAATTCAATGTCTGTCGGGGCAGCATATAGCCCGAGAAGTAGTTGTTTCTTCTAAGTGAACGGTCATTGTTTTTGTAAATATTTTCAAAATTTTATAAGGCGTTATAATAGTATACATCTATTAATTAGTTTAGTATTGCGGTCAGCCAATTGCTAATTCTTAATTCGTAACTTGTCTCGTATTCATAATTAAGTTTATGTTATGTTGTTTATAATCAATTCATGCACTTTAGTTTAGAATGTAATAATGGGTATGTAACCTAAGACACTCACTTATATCTTTCTTATTAGGCTTATACGAGATCTGTCATTAATAAATAACTGTAATCTTAAACTGGCTTAGACTCCGTTTCACATAAGAAGAAGCCACGTGAAGTAGGCCAATTGTCTTGCGCAGAAACCAAAATCGGTCTTGTTTATCTATGTCGCCTCGTAACGACCGTTTCATGCCATTGGAGTTACAAACGATGTTTCATGCCGTTAATTGAAAGTATAAGTAATATTTTAACTATAAAAAGTATTTTCATAGATTTACCAGTTTCTATTGTATGTGAAAATATCTCGAAAAGCTTCAAAGAATTTCAAAATTTGTTTTATTTAAACAATACACATGATAAATACATTTTTAATATTCTAATTTTATGTTAACCTACAAAATGTGAAAACGTTACGCTTCGAATGTCAATTTTACAATATGGCGCTGGTTTTGTCAACAAGTTCGCGCATTCGACTGCAACTTCACGTGGGTTCTTCTTAGGTGAAACGGAGTCTATTACATGGTCCACGTTAAAGGTACGTTTACATTCACTTCCAATTTAAATTGGAAGTGGAAATTTGGAGCTTGACAAATGACAAACTCTACTGTCGTTTATTTTGAAATTTATTTTCAAGGTCACGCTCACTTTCAAATCAAATTGGTGCAAGCAGCTTGACATGGTCAAGGAAAAATTCGTAAAATTCATAAATTTGACATTTAAAGGTTAGTTTTCTGTTTTGTTGTAGTGTAAATTGAAAGTAAATAATCAAAAGATGAAATACTCATCCTAGTAAAATTAAAAAATAGTTCAGGATCACTTCTTCGAATTTCAGCTACTAAATTATGAAAAAATCCAAACTGGTATCGTTTTAAATAAATGTCTTTTACCCAAACTCGTCTATTGCGGATGAAATTTTTTGAATTTTTCTTTTTTTTTAATCTAAATCGCATAACACCAATTACAGCACTAAGAGCCCCTAATATACAAACTTTAAAAGTATCTCTAGTATCCATTTTTACAAAACTTTAAAAATAATTATATTTTTATTTTGTTTACATTTTCATTGATAGGTAACCTAAAAAACAATTCAATTTTCAATGTAAACGGTCAATCATTTAGCTGTCAAAAATTTCCAATTGCAATTCAAATTGGAAGTGAATGTAAACATACTGTAACGTTTATTCTAATTTATATTTACAATTAATTTATATTTACAGATTTATATGTAATTCAGTCCTTATTTAATAATTTATGTCATATACTAAACACACTAATTATAATTTATATGAGAGTCACTTAATAAACACTTTATCGATGCGCGATTACTTTCCTTCGGTATCAACACTGACTGATTGACTAATTGCCTGCGGCGATGCTTGTGGCCTATTTATACTCACGCGCCGTAATTCTAGAAATCTTTCGGCGTTCTGGAGGGTTCACTGGATATTCTCGATGTTTCGTATTCTGGATGCTTCTCGAAAATTGGGCGGAGGAGCCATAGTCGTCTCATACGGGGATTTCACTGGGGGCACTAAGTGAGAATATTATTGCAGTAGCTCGCGTAACAATACCTTAAATGTGGTAAAATTGAAGTAGCTTATTCCAAATTGTGACGTTTGGTGATCGGGATGAAATGTCATTTCAGTTTGTTCCTGTCAAAGTTTTTGTAAGAGACGCATAATTTGGTGGTTACCTCTTATGAAGAAATTACTAAATATGGTAATATGTTTTTGGGTACCTATTATTAAAAGCTGATCTTCCACTTCAGAAGAATATGCGAATATGTGAGACTTTGCTCAAGTGTGGTTGTGTTGCACTAGGTATGTCGGAGAGATATTTTCGAACTATAAGAATCTTTGGGGCGCCTCTTACTTTTAGACATCGACGAACAATGAAAAAGTTGAAACTTACGTGAACCTGAACACATTGCCCACAGCTCTGATAGCCGGGTAATCAAAAATGATATTCAATAATCAAAACATTTATTTTATTCTTGTCTAAGGTTAATGGTCTTAGGAACGGTTTCATAATCATTTTCAAATGAGACTTTAAACCGAGAAGCATCCTTTCAGTCATAATTGGGTTTCACACTAGACAAACCAAATCGACTTAAACCGTAAAGTGCCGAATTCTGGTCTTTATGGCGGTAAAGTCTACTTTATAACGGTACCTAACCTCAAATAACATGCAACAAATTGACATGTCACAATCTAAACGAAATTATTTCGAAATGAATCCACTTTGGGACTCAAGTAACTTCTCTGATGATGAAATAAGAAGACGGCCTGAAATATAAAGAGCATGTCACCGATATTTTTGGGAGAACGACGATATGTCTTTTTTCGAAAGATTTCGGTTAACAAAACCGACAGTTATACAGGGTGGCCCATTAAGTAACCGGCTGTATCTCGGAAAGTATTTGTCCCAGATTGTGGGGAAAAATATTGATAGTAAAAGTGGCCAAGAGATATTGCTGGAAATTATTTCCAACCACAAAATTTCACCCCTAGGGGGCGTTACTGCTATGTTCAAATATAAAATTAATATTATCTCAGAAAATCGCAGAATGAGCTATAAATTTGAGCCCGTTTAATACCAGATAATTTTCTATAGTGACATTTCTTTGTATCTGACATAATAAGGGAGAAGGAAGACCATCTATTTTTTAGTGTTTAAATTTTAATATTTCGTTAACTATTCAACGAATCCGACTGTTTCTGGACTCGTATGAAAGAGAGTTGTGTGGATTTTGAAGACCGTTCATATACCTTATCGATTACTTTGAAACAGATACACTAGAGGTCGCCTTATGCAGCGATTACATATTTTTACGATTTTATTAATTTTGAAACAGCTTTAAATTTCTTATATTTTAGTGAAAACCGCATTTTGATACCTCTATTCGTTTTTGACTTATCGTAAAAAATGTCAAAAACTCACATGTAAAAGATCAAAATTAGCTAACCGTAAGTAGGATTTGGCTTTGGCAATACATTTTCGGAGTTCCTTTGTAATGAGTTACCAGTTTTGTTAGAAGATTTACTCCTTCAAACCAGGGGAAATATGTTTGTTCAGCTTGACGGCTGCCCAGCACATTTTCAGTTATTGTTAGGCAACACTTGAATGAAACATATCCAGACAGATGGATAGGAAGAGGAAGCATTTTCCCTGACCAGCAAGGTCACCCGTCCTGACTTGCCTAGACTTTTATTTGTGGGGGCGAGTAAAAGATCTTGTCTTTCAAACGAGACCTACGACAAGAGCATATATTGAAGAAATAATTAGAAATGCCATTCGCAGCCTAACACCAGCGGAAATAGAAGTGTCCGTTTTGTCTACTCGAGAACGTCTAGAGCGATGTGTCAATAATAATGGCAGGCAATTTGAACATTTGGCAAGGCAATAAAATCAGTTAAAATAGATTTTTTTCGCAGCTAACATACTTATGTTACTTATATTATTGATCATCGTATTTTATTGTAATTTTTAACATTTTTACAATAATTAAAAATGAATAGAGATATCAAGATGCGGTTTTCACTAAAATATACGAAATTTAAAGCTGCTTCAGAATATGTTACTGAAATAGTAACGTTTCATTTAATTTTTTCAATAAAATCGTAAAAATAAGTAATCGCTGCATAAAGCAACTTCTAGTTTTTCTGTTTTAAAGTAATCGATAAGGTATATGAACGGTTTTCAAAATCCACACAACTCTCTTTCATATGAGTCCAGAAACAGTCGGATAGGTTGAATAGTTAACGAAATATTTAATATTAAAATTTAAACACTAAAAAATAGATGGTCTTCCTTCTCCGTTATTATGTCAGATACAAAGAAATGTCACTATAGAAAATTATCTGGTATTAAACGGGCTTTCAAATGATAATATCAAATTTGCGATTTTCTAAGATAATATTAATTTTAGATTTGAACATAGCAGTAACTCCCCCTAGGGGTGAAATTTTGAAGTTGAAATTAATTTCCAGCAATTTTTTTTGACCACTTCTACTAACAATATTTTGCCCCACAATCTGGGACAAATAATTTCCGAGTTACAGCCGGTTACATCGCTATACATAATTTAAAGCAAATAGGACATCGCCTGGCTTGTACAAATAGGTTAGGTGTGTATATTAGAATTTACTCACGCATTAATAAAAAAGTGATAAACATTGTATACAGCCAATGACGCAATTATTGTTCACCCCAAGATGCTATGCATTCAATAATGCCTTTTTCTTTTTCTACTACCAAACAATAAAAAACAAGACATAAAATAATAAAGACCACTTTGAATAAAGACAACTTTAATAGTTATTTTTCTACTCCTGTTTTATAATATACTTATTAAAAGACTAAAATCTGTATCATTATGATACAAATTTTCATTATGATAAAGATTTTTAAGCCAATATGAATGCGACATTCGCACAATATTTAATATAGCCATGGATGCCTGGTTGACATTTCTGAAATTAATTATATTAGGTGACACTTAATTTGACAGCTGTCAAATAAATTTATTTGTTGAAGTTCCTTTCATTGTTCTTGTTTTTTATAATAAATGATAATTATTAATTAAATAATTCTTATTAATCGGAGTAGAAAAAATATTGTATGCAACTTTCATGTAATACACTCGCATATTATATACGAAACTCGCCTGCGGCTCGCTTCGTATCCTACAACATGCTCGTGTTTTAATGGCTATCATTACATGATCGTTGCATAAAATACTATTATGAGACTAGTGCGTGAAGTGATACTTTTGCGCACGAGTTTCGAAAATGAAAGGCACGAGCGTAGCTACTGCCTTTTTTCGCAAAGAGTGCGCAAAAGTAATTCACGCATGAGTATCATACAATGTTTTATCTACGACCACATTAAAATACTTTTCCTCAATTGTATATTACATAATATCTCTTTTTAATAATTGTGTTTGAATTATTGCCTACCTTCAACAGTTTATGAAATTTACTTATATCAATGTTTAAATTTGAATGTATGGTAGTTTTCAACATTGAATAATGGGAACATAACGTTGATGATTTCCATTGACTTTTCCGAGAAATATGCAATAAGAACATTTTCCGTCTAATTTTCAATTTTTTTAGTGTTACACCAATCCAAAAAAAAAGGCGAGCGGTCGTCGGACCGCCGACAGAAGCTTGCTTCTTATGCACAATAAAATTACCATTTTTGGCCAATTTTCGAAAATTTTGACCATTTTTCAAAAATATTGACAACTACTGACTATTTTTTCAAAACTTTTGACCATTTTTGACTATTTTTTCAAATTTTAACAGTTATTGACCATTTTTGACAATTATTTACCAATTTTGACAGTTTTGACAATTTTTCATAAATTTTGACCATTTTAGACCATTTTTCCAAATTTTAACAATTATTGACCATTTTTGACAATTTTTTAGCATTTTTGACAGGTTCTGACAATTATTGACCATTTTTGACAATTTTTCAAAAATTTTGACAATTTTTGACCATTTTTGACAATTACTGACCAATTTTGACAGTTTTGACAATTATTGACCATTTTTGACCATTTTTTCAAATTTTAACAATTATTGACCATTTTTGACAATTACTGACCAATTTTGACAGTTTTGACAATTATTGATCATTTTTGACAATTTTTCAAAATTTTTCACCATTTTAGTTCATTTTTCCAAATTTTAACAATTATTGACCATTTTTGAAAATTATTGACCAATTTTGACAGTTTTGACAATTTTTCAAAAATTTTGACCATTTTTCCAAATTTTAACAATTATTGAGCATTTATAACAGGTTCTGACAATTATTGACCATTTTTGACAGTTTTTCAAAAAATTTGAGAATTTTTAACAATTATTTACCATTTTTGACAGTTTTTTATAATTATTGACCATTTTTTAAAAAATTTGACAATTTTTGACCATTTTTCAAAATTTTTACAATTATTGACCATTTTTGACAGTTTCTGAGAATTTTTAAAAAATTTTGACCATTTTTCAAAAATTTTGACAATTTTCAACAATTATTGACTATTTTTGACAGTTTTTTATAATTATTGACCATTTTTTCAAAATTTTGACAATTTTGGAGCATTTTTTAAAATTTAAACAATTATTGACCATTTTTGACAGTTACTGATAATTATTGACCATTTTTGACAACTTTCAAAAAATTTTACAATTATTGACCATTTTTTTGAAATATTAAACGATTTTTGACAATTTTTGACAATTTTTGACAGTTTTTGACAGTTTTTGACAGTTTTTGACAGTTTTTGACAGTTTTTGACAGTTTTTTACAGTTTTTGACAGTTTTTGACAGTTTTTGACAGATTCTGACAATTATTGACCATTCACGTTTCACACTTCTTAATGACAGTACAAAATTATCACAATTACAGAACCTTTGACAGAAAACTAAACACAAAATTTTCTAATAAGGTAACTTAATAAATATACAAATAGAAAAGAGTGTTATAATGATTATCCCATTTAAAAAGCATTGTACTTTTTCGCACTCTTTTGGGTGTTATAATGAAACTTCCATTTAAAAAGCATTGTTCTTTTTCGCACGCTTTAGACGTATGTATAAAATGTAATTTCACGTATTTATATGAGTTTGTAAATGCTTAATTTTAATGGTGGTCGTAGATAAAAATCTTTATGAAACTAAACTCACTTTACCGCTGTTGGCAAGGACATTTTACCTCCTTCTTATGGAGTCAACTTTTCTAACTTATTATAAAACCGGCCTCAAGTGATGCCTGTACTATTAGGTACTTATCTTAAATTTATATATTCTCGAAGGATGGACTGACTCGGAAGGGATGGTATTGGGAAAAGTTGGGATACTATAGATGTCCAAGGGATGTCATAGAGTTGAACTAGGATTTTTACTTAAGAGTGTCTTTTGGGGCTATGCTTACCTAAAAGTTCAGGCGGATTAGGGAAATGTGGGAACTTTGTTCTTGTCACGTTTAACGTGGACCAAATATGAAATATTTGAAAACTCACTTGTTATTTATCCACCAATGAGAGTAGAAATTCTGTACAAAACATGGTGTTTTATAATTGAATTTACACCAGTTAAATGTACGTTTTTCGGGGTTGCCGTAGGAAAATTATGTTTTAACATCGATATCTCTAAAAACAGATATCCACTTGGCTTCACACACTATTTCAGATCAAAAATATCTTATAACTTTCTTATCCTAAAAAAATGTAGGCTTTCATGGACGGAATTATGATTAACAATATTTCTTCTTTTGTGGAAAAGTGTACATTGGTATAAAAAACGGTGCATAAATACTCGTCTCTCCGAACACAACAGGAACTGCCGTTTAGGACAAACCGACAAATGAACAGTAGCAGAAGATGCTCTATGGGATGGAGAGCATAACATTCGTTTCGACATGACTGAGGTAATAATCACAGATAACCAATATATATATGTTGAGATTACATCGTGAAGCCATTGAAATATGTAAGCACAAAAATAATTTTACTCAAAAAGTAGAAGTATTGAACGTTAACAAAATTTGGCATGGTGTCTTAAAAAACAGGAAGATAAGACTGATTCCCATAAATCTCGAAGTCATAATTACGTCAGAGTAAAGTGAAGAGTACTCATCAGGTATTCCTCCCGCTTCCATTGACAATGGCTGCCGAAACGTCAGGTTCCAACCCTATTAGACCTTGGTCTTTAAACCCAAGAAATTTCTTACCATAATTAACAACATAATTTGGATTTTGCGCTTAATTTTAGGTCATTTTTCTCTGACAAGTCCCATCGCAATATTTCATCGTTTTAGAGATATTTAGCTTTATATGATTTTTTTCCAAAAGTTTATACTTAGTATATTGAATGTGAACCATATGTTTGTCGTAGAAAAAGTATAGTGTGAATCTCAATAAGGCAATGTATAATTTTAAGCTTGTTGCATAATATACTATTATTTATCAAAAACGAAACTAATATATGAGCACTTTATATAAAACAATATATCAGAGATAAAACTTTTTAGAACTGGAAGCTGACCAAATTGAAAAAAGTTCGTTGTTCACCTTCGACAGAATCCTGAAATACAACACCAGGTGCCGAGTTGCTGTTTTTTTTTGTAATTGTTAGAGATAAACATGCATTTTATCATTTTTCAGTATTTACCACTCCCAAATTCATACGCGCTCTCGCAAATAATTCTCCCTTCTGGCTATATTTCACTGCTATCTACTGAAGTGATTTTCATATCTACCGATAATAACTATCGTTCAGTACCTTCTTGAAATGCAAATTCTGTAATAATGTACGTTGGAATTATACGTTTTCAATATCCATAACCGGTGATTGTACGCCATTAATAACCTCATATGCGTTGAAGAATTGAGGTAAGAAGAGATATTAGAGGTAGAGTTCCAGCATAATATTATTCGCTATTTGATAGTGGTAATTAAAATTGCGAACTGTTTTATCTACAACCGTTGTGTAATGACGTATTTACATAACCATTTTTCCAGTATTTCAGCTACGTTATGAATAAGAGTCAATACGCAACTAGTGGTGTTATGAATCTAGTTTTTCAAGTAATGGAAAATAACAACTAATATCTATAGTACTTATATTGTGCCACAAGAGTAGAAAATGAGTTTTCTTTATATTAATAAAATAATGGAGTTCAAGAAAAAATTTGGAAAAATTACAATCTGTAATAAATAAAATCCGTACACTGCTTTCGATTTAACAATTATTGGTATTTATAATTGTTGCCACTTGAAATGCCGATGAAAATTTTAAAACGACGGTAAACAAACACTATGAATAATTTTTACAGATAAGTACATTTGACAACACAACAGTTAAAATAAATAGGAGGGGACTGAATAAACGCCCAACTGTTTTGGTAGAGGGGACGACTGATCGCTGGGCTAACAAGTCTTCTCTCTCTTTCACGTAGTTTTGCTCATATTTTCCTTGTCGTACTTGTATAAGTCGCATAGTAAGGAAGGGATTTTCGCAATCTGTATGTCCAAATCACGGGTCTGTAAAAAATTACAGTTAACTGAATTGAATCTTTCTAAAATTTCTTCCCAAAATATAATTAAAATGGCAGTTTCGAGTTTTGTCAATTTATTAAATAAATTTAATGCCTCTTTTCGAAAATCAATTTTCTCATTCTCATTATCACTAAATGTCTAAAGAATATTCATGATATTACATAATTATCTTTTAAGGCTCTAACAGCATCGTAGTGACAAGACCATCTGGTATGACTTAAACTTTTTAAAGTAAATTTCAATTTAATTTCACGATTTATGAGTTCCCACCTAAGGGTCGAAGCAGAAAAGAAAACATATATTTGTTGCACTAAACCAAAGAAGTTCACGATTTCAGTTGCAACCTTAACTGATTCTGCACCAACCAGATTAAGAATGGGCAGCACATGGCACCACATTGTAACGGTAAGAGGGGCGCCAATTTGTAGCCTTACAGGGCGCTAATTTGTAACGGTAAGAGGCGCTAATTTGTAACGGTAAGAGGCGCCAATTTGTAACGGTAAAGGCTCCAGCTTGAAGGGCTCCGGCTAGAGACTTCTCTCAAGGGTGATTCGACCCCAAGTTTATGTCGCACCAGGATAACAGGAAGGTTGTAAAAATTGAGGGCGCCACTACCTTTTTGACGTCGATAAAAAGTACTAACAAACTAAGGCGGAAAAGGTAGAAACGCCTTGTAGAATTTAAATAAAAGTTAGCCAGAAATCAAATGAAAAAATTACTTAAAAAACAGAAAATTTTATCCCGGACGATATCTCCCTCGACTTTTATAGTTGAGGATTTAGAAAAAGATAAAAAAATAGATTTTAAATTTATATATATTTATATTTATTCTTCTGCCACAGGAAATGGAACAAATGTGAAGACTTGTACTTTTATAGGTACTTAGCTGATGAAGTGGTTGTTTCCGGAAAAGGTAGGTAGATCTTGCCTCTACGAAGTCTTGAGAAGATGGAGACAAGAACTCGAAGTAGATAGGTAGATAGAGTCTTGATTTGAACGGTATCCTAGCAGCTGTGTCCTGGTCTAGGGCGGTACTGGTCTAGGCTTGTATCCTAGCCTAGGTGCTGTGCTTACCTAGAAGTACAGGTGGATCAGGAATATACAGGAACTTGAATGTAATGGGTCAGCTTTTCAGATTAAAAAAAGGAAGGAAGTTGTTTGAAATTATGAAATGTTCAATTTACTGAAAGCTTTCCAACATATATATCCCTTATTAAAACAGTAAAAAAAGCAATTATCGGCTAAATTAAAAAATATACTAATGATCTAAAAGAAAATAATTATAGCAAAAAGTCATGTAGTTATATGAAAAAATATCGTGCTTAAGAAATATATGAAACCGGCGCTGGCGGTACGAAAGAATATTTTATAGGTTAACAGATTCGTTCTGTTATAAAAATGTTATTTTTTGGTTAAAAAAGTTATTCTGCAACAGAAAAAGCTTGCAAATCTTTGCACAAAAGTAAAACAGTGAATTATAAAAGAATATTTAGTTTAAAACTATCATATTAGTATAAAAGAACACGTATTGAATTTAATTTCGTCTATCTCTGTAAAAAATAAAGAATGCATACAAAAATTATATCAGACAGTACTTTAGAAGAAGCTTATTAATTATAAATTATGATTTTGAACTTACCACAGCAAAATTAATTAGATAGGAAAGGTATAAAAGCGATAAAAAAAGGAGGTCTTTCCTCGAAGAGAGCCCATAGCGGAAAGGGCTGTCCCTCGTGGCGTTGAAAAAATGGAAGCGACCGTTGGCAGACGTCAATTGTCTTATGGTCAGGGTTGAAGATTGGGGTGGCTAATGAGAAGACGAGCGGTAATTAAAAGGATTTATTCTATAAAATCGAAACAGGTCGATAGACATGTTACAACATAATTACCGAATTTATTTTTCTCTCTTAGAAGAATTAGATATTATGCACAGCACTCAGCCCATATGTAGATCCGGCTCTGCGGTAGATCCACCAATTCACCAACTGCATTTTTATATTCATTGGTGGATTTCAGATTGAAGATATGACGCTTTCATTTATTACTGTTGCATCAACCAAAATTGCAAACCACTCCACCGCTGTTTCGAGGTGGTGGATAAATTTGGTGGTTAACAAAATGACAGCTTAACCTCAAAAAAGTAAAGATTTGAAGCGGTTATAGCGAATTATAAAAGAAATGGAAGAATAACTAGAAATCAATTTAGAATGTGATAATAAAATATTGACTGCACTATTAACATCGTAGGAGATTGAAGAAATTTCAACTGGTGTCGATTGTCAGTTGTCAGATATAATGATGAATGATGTAAACAACAACAACTGCGTTTTTTTATGTGCCACTGGTGACTCTAACATGTCGGTGCAGCGGCGACTGACGTCTGTCAACCAATAAATCAATGAATGAAAAAAAAAACGTGCCTGTGATTGACATAATCTTTTACAAGATTATGTCAATCACGTGCGAAATGTTAAATTGACGAGCTAAGTGACGCACAATGGGTGACTCTGTTGGTTCTATTTGGGATAAAACATGGGATCGTCTACTTTTTGCAAATCCACATTTCCTATTCCCTTATTATTCGGTGAATGTTTGACAGTCTGATGTTTTGATCTTTGAAATGGCTAATAATTTCGCGTTTTGCCATTCGGCTACTAAGATGTAGTACAGAAGACAAAGGTGCTAGACTATGTGCTATGAGAAAGCCATCAGACGAGCTCGGGGGTAAAAACTATAGATAGATTTACGTATTTAAATTTCACACGACATCTTGAAAAACTTTTTTGACACGTAGGATTAGTAAACAACATAGGTTACCACATTTGTTATGGTCAGTGGCTACCATATTGATTCCTATTTGGTAATAAAACTTTGCACGTAAAAATTTTCCCAAAAGTTACTCACATACGCTATAATATTTTCTACCCTAATAAACATAATTAAAGCTGTTTCTTTTGGGATTTCCCCCTAAAAGACGTCTAAATCTATATACCACCTCAAAACACTTACAAATTTTCCTCTAATGGCTTTTTCACTCCCCTTAGATAATCCCATCATATAATTCAAAGAAACAATCTCATCTTTCTTGATATTTCAGACCATTATTGAAAGCCAGTCACGTGTCTTTGATATTGTAGTCAACCAATGAGGCGACATATTAATTCTAGGTGTGTGTTTGTGAGGGTTGGAGGTAGAGGGGTTCAACCATTATCGCTGCATCTAAAGGGAATATTGCATTTAAACCAATTCCAAGGAAAAACTTTGTGAAATCTCGCGCTGGCGCTTTTGATTGGGGTTCGGGTGAGTTATTTGAAAAAAATAAGAAAGCTATCGGGAAAAGAGTTCTATATGTTCTGCTCGCTATATGCTAAAAAAGGATGTTATATTTCATATTTCTAGCGTATTATATTTATTAGACAAGACCCATTAACAAATCACTTTGCTTGTGAACCGAGTTTCGTTTATCTCATCTCTCATAACACGTGCAGGTGGTCAGGATTGGAGGGAGAGAGGAGACAAGCTGGGGGTGAAGGGGTCTGTTTGGAATGGGATCATTTTTTGGAAGTTTAGTCTATACATAGCCGTTGTATTTAAAAGAGTAAATTTAGATTAGTTAACTTTATCCTTTTTGAGTCTTACAAGGAATTTGAAGGATTTCTAATAGTAATTATAACTTAATAGTTCTGGATCTGTTCTTCATTCACGCTGAAATTAAAAATAACCATTATTACTCAAAGTGAATATTAAAATTAAGAGATATTTCAGATATAATATGTCAGCTTTTATTCATTGTTTTAAGTAATTTAACCACAAATAATACACGAGTTTGTCTAGAAACACGATTTATTACTTATAAGTCGTCAAAATTACAAGATTACAAAATGTAGGTGTCAGACATCTTTATCTAATAAACAATCATCATTAAAAACCAAATCACTTACTGATTTTTCATCTTCAACTTCAACAAATAAACATTTTCGGAACGGGGAAGAGTTCAGCTTTCAGATAGAATAAAAATATATAGGGTGTTCCATTAAAGAAATAGACGATATTTGCATTTAAAAAATACCATTTTTCTAAAACAGCCTATATAAGATTTCACTAATTAAACATTTATACTGAAAAAAATTCATATAAAAAGAAATTGTTCATCGAAAACCGCACCTGCCTATCGTTTCTGAGTTCCGAGATATTTGCAGTTAAAATGGGTCTGAAACTTCTGGGACACCCAGTGTATTACGGTGCGGCCCAAAATGTTGATAACATAAGGAATAAGCATAGGTAGGTATGTATTTAATAAAAAAACAAGCTTAGTTAACAGTAACGAAAAACTGTAAGAAGAGGTGCTAAAATTGAAATAACTGAAAATTAATTTTGCCTATCGGTTTATGCAATAAGGAATCAACAAATATAAGGAAATTAATGAGAATGTATGCTGCTTTTGGACCACCCTCATATTACATTAAAAGAAGAGCTTTAGCCAATCAGCGACGTTTTCCATTACGCTTTAGGAAAACGTCGACCGGTGCCGTTTGTGATGCCACAACCGTCAAATTGGATTAAAGTGCATTGTTGTCCGCGATTTAAGTCGATTAGAAATAGATTACGAGGTTGGGAGATGAGATACTCGATTGGAGGATAGCTTTGGGGGTTCGAATGAATGTGTAGAGATTGCCAATATAATGTGAATTCGATTGATTGGTATTTCGTTTCGGTTAGGTGAAAATAATATATATATATTATCAAAAACCCAATTACCATAGTGTATGGTGTAGGGTATACTTTTACAATTATACTTGTTTCAACTACATAGTATTATGCTTAAGACATATATCCATTTTTTCATCGATGCTTTGGTCCAGATAGAATTTTATTCATGTACAAATTTAGCCCATTGTTTTTTATGTTTTGCCATTGTTTTTGCCTCTGTCCATGTTTTTCCTCTTTCTTGTAGTATGCCTACCATAACACCATCCCATGTTTGTTTTGGTCTTCCCTTTTTCGTTCTTTTTTGTATTTTTGATTGCCATACTTTTTTAACTGGTCTTGTATCGTTCATTCTTTGTAAATGTCCCCACCAGCTTAATTGTCTCTTTTCAATAAATTTAAGTGTTGATTCTATGTCAAGGTCTTCTCTTATTTTCGTATTTCTTAGTTTGTCTTTCTTTGTGACTCCTTTAACTCAACTGCTTGTATTCGACTCTTTTGTCTCTTTGTTAATACCCAAGATTCACATCCGAATGTTAATATTGGCCGGTAAATTGTTTTAAATACATTTAACTTCGTTTTCTTGGAAATCTCTTTTTTATTTATAAATGTCGAATTCATCGTGTGATAAAGATTCATCGTTTTTTGTACTCTATTGGTAATTTCGACTTCCTGCGTTCCATTTTCTTCTATTTCTACTCCCAAGTATTTATATCTTCTAACTTGCTCAATTTTTATTCCATCTAATTGTATTTTCAAATGTTTTTGTTGCGGTCCTATAACCATAACTTTGGTTTTGCTTTGATTAACTGTCATTCCAAATTCTTCAGATACCGTGCTCCATATTTCCATATTCTTTTGTAAATCCTTCTCTTTCCCTGCCATAATTATTAAATCATCTGCAAAAGCTGCTTCTGATATATCCACTCTTCCTAAATGTCTGTATCCAACGTGTAGTTTTGCCATTTTGATTGACGATTTTTTAATTATTTCATCAATAAAAATTGTAAATAATAATGGACTTAGTCCCCCTCCTTGCCTTAATCCTTCTTGTGTTGAAAATGATTCTGATGCTTTATTTTTGTATATTACACAATTTCTATTATTTTTGTAAATGTTTTTGATTATGTCTATTATTTTGTAGTTTACCCCCCTTCCTTCTAGTACTTTCCATAACTTCTCCCTTGGTACTTTGTCAAAAGCTTTTTCCATATCTATAAATCCCATATATACCTCTTTTTCTTGTTGTGAGAACTTATCAATTATCTGTTTCACCGTAAATATGTGGTCTTGTATGCTTCGCCCTCTTCTAAATCTACTTTGCGATTCTTCGAGAGTATTTTCTATTAGTGGTCTTAGCTTACTGTCTATAATATTCTCGTAGACTTTCATAGCTGTACTAAGTAGATTTATTCCTCTATAATTATTGCAGTCTTGTCTATCCCCCTTTTTATATATTGGAACTATTAAGGCTGTCTTCCAATCTTCTGGAATCTGTTCTTCACTCCAAGCAGTGTTGTATATTTTCAATAATATTTTTGTTCCTGTTTCCCCTAAATTCTTGAACATTTCTGATGTTAATTTATCAATTCCTGGAGATTTTCCATTTTTCAATACATCTATTATTTTCTGTAATTCTTTTAGTGTTACAATGTCTTTATTTTCTATTATTGCATCCTTTTTTTTGTTAATGTCCTGAACTTTGTTGTCTGCTCCTAGTAATTCCTCAAAATACTCTTTCCATCTATCAATTACTTCGTTTTCATTTCTTAGTATATCTCCTTTTTTATTTTTTATCCAGGTTATTTCTTGTGTTTTTTCCTTTCTTAATGACTTCAATGTTTTGTAAAACAGTTTTTGATTTGATTTACTATTGCTTTCCATTTTTTCGCCAAATTCTTTCCACTGATTTCTTTTAGCTACTGATACCATCTCTTTTACATTTTTCCTCTTCTCTTTGTACATTTCATAGTTTTCCGTTGTTTTGTTATTTATATACATTTTCCACGCTTCTTTTTTTAATTTTACTTTTATTTTAATTTCGTCCGTCCACCAAGCTGTTTGTTTTTTCTTATTAGTTTTCTTGCTACAACCACATATTTCTTTAGCGGTTTCCAATACGGTTTTTTTGAAATAATCCCACATTTCTTCTAAATTACCATTTTTCAGTATATCACATTTATTTAAGAACTTTCCTGATAATGCTATTTTGTATTTTTCTGCCATATCTTTGTTTTGTAGTTTGTATGATCTGACCGATTCATATTCTATTGTTTTTTCTAATTTTTGTCTATTATGGTTCGTAATTTCTACTTGTTCTCTTATTTTTGTTACAAGTAAATAGTGGTCACTTCCTATTTCCGGTCCTCTTCTAACTTTGGTATCCAATACTTCCTTTCTATTTCTCTTTTCCACTAATATATAATCTATTACTTATTGACCTTTCATTTCTGCTTTCCATCACACGTGTATATTTATGTATGTCTTTATGTTATAAAAATGTATTAGTTACAATAAAATTGTGTAATATGCAAAAATCCAGCAGCCGTTCTCCATTATTATTCCTAAATGTTTCACCATGTTTTCCTATTACTGCTCTATAAATGTCATCTTTTGTTCCCACTCTGCTATTCAAATCTCCAAGTATAATTATTTTTCCTTTTGCATTTTCTGTAGCCATAGTTAGATCTTCCCAAAACCTATCTTTATTTCCTACTGTATCGTCTTCATTTGGTCCATATACAATTATTATAGTTTTTGTGTTCATATTTTTATCTTTCATTTCCATCACCAATAATCTTTCCGACCATCCCCTCCATCCAGTAATTTGTTCTTCTAAGTTTCTATGTATTATGCATGCAACTCCTGCTGCCGCTCTTTTCTCATTTTCAATACCACTATATATGAGTATATGGCCATTATCCATTTTCACTATCCCCTGTCCTTTTTTTTTGTCTCTGTTATAGCTAGTATTCTCAAGTTTGTATTTTCAAACTCTTCTTCTAATTCTTTTTCTTTTCCTTAAATACTTCTTACATTCCATGTTCCAATTCTCCACATTTCCTTTGCTGATTTTACTTTATTCATATCCAATTCCGTTGCTGTGTCTTTTTCTCTGTTACCATGAATATCTGTTTCTTTATTTAGTTTTTTGAATGTATTTTTTCCAGTATTCTCATTCTATTTGTTTCTTTATCCCATCTCCATTCTTGCCCATTTACCGTTACCTTATTGTATCCCGTTTTTACGTCTTTTCCCTTTTGACTTTCTAATTTTGCAAACATCCTTATCTCTTTTTGTTTTTCTCTTTCCTTCTTGGTCATATCATTATTTATAAAAACTCTTTCTTCTTTCCTCTCCTTTAATTTAGCTTTATTTGCCATAATTTTTTCTTTATCAGCTTCTTTTTGACATTCCACTATACACATTTTCTCCCCTATCTTGTTAACTGCTTTAGGATCGATATTTATTTTTAGTTGTTGACTCAAAAAGTTTCTGACATTTTCTACCAATTTCGACGGCTCATTAGTATCAAGTTTCAATCCATTTATCATCACATTATTCTTTCTTCTTTCTTTATCTATAATTTCCATTGTTTTTTTAATCTCTTCCATCTCTGTTTTCATTTCTGCATTTTCTTTTTTAATTGCTTGGTTTTCTTTTCTCAATACTTCGTTTTCAACTTTCAACTTTAATATTTCCTCATTAAACAGAGCCTGTTGATCTTTGGTTTCTTTGATCTCGTTTTTAATCAGTTGTTGTTCCCATTTCATATCCTTTTGATCTGCAGACATTTCCTTCATTAACGCTATGATTTGATCTAAATAAATAATGCATTTTAAAACTAAGCACGATGTTCATTGAGACATAATCATCATGATTCAACTAAAGAAACTTTACTTAATTAGTTTCCTGTAAAAATTGTCATATTTTAGTAAAGCGTGTTATCAATAGATGTCGAAGATAATAGTTTGATACTATTATCTTCGACATCTATTAAAGAAACTTTGTTTATTCCGTTCCAATGATGAGACTCTGGAAGGAGTTCAAAAGACAAATCCAAAAGGTGATAACACATCTTTCACGGGAACCATAAGAAATTGAGAACATTGGATCACTATCACATTTGAATGATAAAATATGTAGAAGTTTGTCCAAACTAAATTGCAAAAGCTTCTACGTATTCGTCTCCTTTTCTTTGATCTGCATATGCCGGTATATGCATAATGAAAAAAGTAAGAAAGGGAAACGAATAGGTGCTTTAACTTCTACAATCAATTTTGTACAAGCTTCAACTTCTGTGGAAGAAAAATAAATAAATCTGGATTTTATTATTGGTTTTAGGTAGTGTGTGGGCTAGAATATCACCTAATAAAGGAAAAAAGGAGAATCAAAGCACACTCCCTCAACTAGCGCCAAAGCGCTTATCGGCCAGACAAGCCAACAGACTTGGCACTGGATGGCTACTAACAAAATACTCAGAGGGCCAAGAGATATACATGCCAACATTTGTATACATTGAGGATGCTTTTAACCAAGCATCTACAAAGTTAATTACAAAAGCTCTAGAAAGAAAAGGGGTCTCATCCCCCATGCGTCAGTGGACGAACACCAGCTTGGAGAAGCAAGCAGGGGTTGTCCACAAGGAAGGGTGTTGAGACCTCTTCTGTGGACTATCCTAGTAGACTAATTACTGAAGAGGTGAACATCCAAAGGCATGCAGTCTGGAGCATCCTGGCAGCCACGGGAGCTATAAGGACAACCCCAACAGCCAGATTAGAAGTCTTGCAGAATCTACCGCCACTTTATGTCTTCAAGTAGTGTTAGTGCTGATGATATTATGCCATAGTATTTCAATTAGGCAATCCAGATCACGTGCCCTAATATGGCCGTCCATGGCAAACAATTTGGACAGCTTGTCTATTTAATGGTAAACAGTGTTCAAAATTTTTATTAGTGTGTTTTATATAATATTGTATACCATGTGGTTTGACTTTGTGTTTCTTTTAAAACCTTCATTGGATTTTAACCACGTTTGAGAAATTGGTGAACTCCTACATACGGATATAAATTCCTATTTTTATGGTATTTTCACACAGTTTATGCACCAAAGAGCAGATGGAGGCTTTCAAAAGTTACATGCCTACAAATATTTTGCATTTGGCTTTGTGCTGAAAGTAGGATATACTTCAGTCAATGGAGCTTTTGTTTTAGTAGGCAAGATATTACTTGAGTTTATTTTGAATGCTACATTACCAATATCCTATATACAAAACCCCTACAAAATGTAGAGGACGTTTCCATAGATGAATCAGAATTGCTAGGTCAAGAGATAGTTCAAAATTTTATTGCAAGCATACCCATTCAGAAGTTTGACGAGTTATAGTCTATTTCAGAAAGGTATAGAGTAATAAAATGGGGAATTCCGTCCAGTTCGGCTCAATTTCGGCGTCGGCCATAGGCGTAGGTCTTGAAATAGTATTGATGGTAATATTAAAATTTCAAGTAATTGCGTAAGAGAATTAGGAAAAGTATGTTTTCTGGCCTGAAGTGTCAATATCGAAATATTGTGTAGGGATTACTTTGGTAGTAGATTATACAGTTACGTTTTGCGTTTAACAAGTACCGTTTAACCTTCTATTAGTGATAGATTAGTGATCAGATGACGAAGAATATTATGATTTTTTATAAGTTAATTTGTGTATAATGTATTTTTTGCATAATGTTCAATAAAAAATAAGTGTACCTAATACTATGTACATAATGCCTAATTTTTATTCTGTTAAAATAAAATTCTTTCCTTTTTACGAGTATCCTACCGGCACGCCTTTGGCACACTATTTTCAGTGTTTGTGAATGGATAACAATAGGCTAAACTCATATATTGACCCCAACCCGGGTGGTACTACCCGCACTTGAGTGATAAAAAGAAAGAATTTTACAATGAAATCAATGCCAAACTATGAAAGTGGCTTAAATTTTCGTTGGATCACTCTGTGCTCCCATTGCATACCTAATGAGGTTTTATTACTCTATACCTTTCTGAAATCTAGTATAGAGAAGCTCTTTTTTGTAATGATATTGATGATGATAGACCAATGATATTGTGTGATCAAGTAAATTGTAAGATAAAATCATTCAATTTTGATTGCATAAATTCAAATACTGTTCCCTATGGTATTGCAGTGTATTTGAAATAAGTTTAATTTTTTTTGGAATGTAGGTAATTAAAATGAATGAAAATTATTTTTATATTTGTGCGATCTAAAAGATGTTAATACATATTATAATCGCATACTTGAATAACCCATGTAATATTAACGTTGGAATTATTTTATTTTATGTTCTAATTTTATTATAAGTTTTTAGGTCACTTTATTCATAAAATTATAGCAATTTTTCTTGATAATAAAGCATATTCATCATCTCTCTAGCTTATTTAATTACAAAGAGATATAGTAATGAAACTAAACTAATGAAAAATGAATGTATTTATGTAGGCACAACTTGACTAAAACTTGGTCCAAAATCCACATACTAACACAAAAGTTCCATAAAACTAAACCTTTTATTGTTTATTATTATTATCAAGGCAAGCTTAAAGCCAAATAAAATCACCTTTCTCCAAAATAAACACTCTTATGTATACCAAAAAACCAAAACCATATTATTGTTTGCCCTGGGACGCCATATTGAATTTCATTTGACAGGTCGCTGGATTGACTAATTTATCAATAAGTTTCTTACGATTTATAGTTTCAAACACCCACTTCAAATAAACATTTACACTTATTTTATAATATTCAATTATTCCCCTTCTTCATTTCGAACACACGGTCCTGATCAATTTAACTGATTTTGTTTAAATTAGGGGTAAATTAAATCTGAACATAGTATACCTCGATAAATTCATCAAATTTTCAAAAGAATTTAGATTTAATCTATAAATGTTTCCAATGTATGCAGCCAACTGACGTTTCTAGTGTAGTTCTTTATAGATACATATTTTTAGACACCATCCCACTATAATCGATTTTGTTTTAATATGTTTGATAATCGAATATACCAGAAATAAAAGGTTTGGAGTGCTTCGATATTACGGTCTGTATTTGATGTGGTGAACGTCGAGAGCTGCGAGGTTCCATCGCATCTTCTATCAAATCACGGCATCACGTTCTTTTCATCATCACTTCCATCCCAGTTGGCCTATTGAACGATGAAGTGCGCTTATGTAGGTAAATTAAACGTCAATTTACGAGAGGTTCGATAACATATACCAATTTCATATATAGGGTGATTCATTAGTGCGATAAACTCTAATATCTTGAATATCCTCAAAGATATTCCAATGTTTTTGTTATTTATTTAAAAAGTTTTTTACTTGTGGGATAAAATTATACACACTATGGCTAATTACTATCTATTTATTTAAAGGAACACACACTATATTAAACTTAATTTATATACACGCAATACTTAATATCTACTAATTTATTTACACTCGGTATATTAGTTCTAATTTATTATCACTGCTTGAATATTACACTATTTATCTGCACTATTTAATTCACTGTCCGATTACTAAGAACTTCTGTGAACTAACTCTTTACTGCCCGTTTCACTAATTCTCTCGAACTAACTAATTCAAAAACCCGCGCATATATAGTCCTTATCGGTTCTGGAAAGTTATAGTATTTTATGACGCTCCCCATATGCGTAAATACTGCAATAGACCAGAAGGTTCTATAAAGCGCATTCACCAAAATTTATAATCGAGGGACAGGACCGGCTTTGAGTTGGTGACCTCGCAACAATATTTAAATACAATTTTGCGGGATTGTAACCAGCCTAAAGGCTCATATTTTAAAATTAGTAGCAATTGTACAGCGTGTTGCAGAACGCCGTGGCAGATCTACGGTACATTTGTTTCAATGGGACACCCTTGTGATGCCTTTTGGCATAATATAATAATAGAATAAGAAATAAATTCCCTTGAGACTATTTTCAAATAAATCATTAAACGTTGGAATATTACATAAATATAACTATCGAGGTCGGCAGGTACCGAGTCAAGTTCATCACGTAAATAAACATTTAACAGTGAATATTAAATATCATCGAACTTGAACCGTAATATAAAATATAGAGTTGACATTCAGATATATTCATAATGTAATCAATATTCATTATAATTTAGTTGTAGTCATTATGCTATTCAGTTAAACTATAAGTATGCTATAAGGATAGACACTTATATAGATTTAGTAATCTTAAGTAGTTATAATGTGTAATAGTAAAGTATGTTAATAAATAAAACTTATCACAGTGCCAGAAGTCGTAGTTTTATTGAAGTAAGAAGACTCTCCGAGAGTCCAGGAATACCACCAATTAAAGAGGCTTATCGTCACCAAATCCCAACATTACATGGCGATCCTGCCAGGATAAACAATTGAGTGAAAGTAAACAAATACGAATAACAAACATGATAAACAATTAAGTGGAGTGGATAAACCAAATACCAACATTACACCCTGTATTTTATTACAAATTTGTATTCCGCTTGACTTCGCTGTTTGAGATTGTAGTGGTTATACAGTGTATTTAAAAAGTTCGGACCACTTGTTCCTGGAAATTGTACTCAGTTCAAAGCCCGGTATATTTTAAACTGCACAATTTAAAATTAATATTTCACAGCCATACGTCTGTGATGTATGAAAATTTACTAGACCTACTTCCATATCAAGGAAATCATATATTATATATATCGACTTTTAATTTTTTTTTAAATCAATTGCTATAGATTCGAACCCGCAAAATTTCGAGGGCATAATGAAAATTTTCGAAATTTTTTTTTTAACTTTTTTCAATTTTTCTCGAATTTTTAATGGTATTACCTATATGTTTTATATACTCTATTCGTAGGTCTCGACCTATACTTCAAATTTGAATTTAGGTATTTTTTCATATTTTCATAAATAAAAAAGTTACTTTTATATTTTCGTATATAATTCCAGTGGCAGCGCCGATGGGAAAAAATCATTATTTTTCCCGAAATCCGCTTTACTTTTTCTACATGGATCCACCATTGGAAATTCTAACAAAATTTTTTTAAAATATATTGCCCCCCCCAAGTACCCCCAAATATATTTTTTTAATCTTCTCTATTATGCCAACCATAATCATTTTTGATCCTCTATATAAACTCTCTCTTGTAAAATTTCGAGTTTTTTTCCCTTCCCCTTCAAAAACCCAGCTCAAGTTGCCCGTTATGTATAAGTACCGGCATAGGGGGGTAAAATTTTGCCCAATCTTTAATTTTGTGCGAATTTCACCAAATTTGGTATGGGGGACCTTTTTAGGCCCCCAAAAACGATGGGAATAATTTTCCTTCTTCAAAATCAATTTTTCCCATAAAAACTGAATTTTCAAAATTTTTATCAGGACCATCGAGGGGGGGTAAAAGAAAAATTTTGTCCGATTTTGATGAAATTTTAGGGAGGGGTGTTTTCGAGGTCGACGATTCCAAAAATTTCATCAGTTGCGAGATAAAAAATTTTTAAAAATTGATCCGTGCGATTTTTTTACAAAAAAATGCAAAGAACGGTCCTATCTCATCAAAATTGATACTAAATCCTCTTTTTGTAAAATTTTATTACCATATACTTCCCAGAAAAACCTTCATATATGAAATTTTCTACTTTAAAAATTTATATCATCTACGCCTATGGAATCGAAACGACCAAATTAACATTAATCGACAGTTGATGATCCACATTTATCTAAAAAAAATATTTACTTCCTTAATTTTAATATAGGAACGAATTTTTAAATTTAAAAAAAAATTTAAGTTAGGTTAGACAAGATTAAGTTAGGTTTAGGTTAAGTTAGGTTAGGTTAGGTTTGGGTTAGGTTAGGTTAGGTTAGGTTAGGTTAGGTTAGGTTAGATAAGATTATGTTAGGTTTGGGTTAGATTACGTTTAAGCAAATTAAGTGGGGTTATATAATATATTATAGGGCGAGTCCAAACTGGGATACATCGGTTTCACAATATTTTTAAATGTATCAACCTGTATTTTATATTGGTAAATAAATAGTTATTTATACTATAAGGGATGTACGTAACAATTACTAGTCGAGAACGATTTTGCTCCCGAGCGATAGCGATGGTCTGATAGCGAGACTAGTAAATATACATATAAGATTTTTTTCTCCTCCACGCAGAATTTATTCTTGGATTTTTATTAATTTAATTCGATACTTTTCTATAGCGTCATATGCGTTGTTATTTTATCAACAATGTCAAGCTGACAGTTCATTATCAAAAATTGAGTGAAATTGAAATTATTGATTTGCATAACAGCCAAATGGATGTAGAAGAATCAGCAAATATCGCTTGTCTGTCGCGGCTGCCAGAAAAATCAAGGAAGAGTTATGAAGCAACGCACCAAGAAATGGTGCCAAAGAAAGACTGCATGAATTATTAGATACCACCCAAGGGTGGTAAGTTGACTTACAACCCATCGTCAAGGGCAATCGATACCGTTTTGGTAATTGTTACTTACGTCCTTCAAAGCAGTGTCAAAATGCGTTGTTTACAATATAGGGAGGAGAAAAAGTTACTTTGCTATACTTCCAATTTGTTTAAGTTTTCCTTATACCGAAGCTGAATAGTTTTTGTGGTATTTCAATTTTATGATTAAAAATTTCATTTTTAATAAAAAGCAGCTAAGTACATAAAATTCATTCACAACAATTATCATGTTAGGAAAGTGTGACCCGATTTGATCTTCCGATAAGGACTTTTTTCAAATGGAACACTATCTTCTGTATGTTCTTTGTGCTATTTGGGAGATTGAACTAAAATCTTTTTTAAATATTTTTATTTCAACGGTATCAAAAATAATTAAAAATTACTGAAATTTTGTCCCTATCTGACACTGACATCTGACAATTTTACAACTAGACCACCAATAATATTTTGAAGTCTAAGACAGCAAAAAATCGTCAAATGCTTAAGCTCCATTTACAGTAGGTGATATTTTTGATAAAAATGAATATAGAAAAATTTTTTGTAATGACATTTTAATAGTATAATAGAACCGGATCTAGTGAAGTGCACGTTGGAACTATTATTATCATTATTATTTCTTCAAATACAAAGTACTGATACCGTAGTCTTGCTACATCTGTAACATTTCTATCGACCTAAAGTATATGAAATAAAATTGTTTTTAATAATTTAATTATATATTTGCTTATAATAAAAGAATAAATGAATATATATTCAAGAATATTATTATTAAAGAATAAATAGATAAATATTAAAAGAGTTTCTGAGTGTATTGAGCCAGTATATTTAGCCAGTAATTAGCATTTAATTTTGGGCCAGTATTCGCAATCATGGATGGCCTAGTTCTGGCAATCGAGCCTGGCCCACTCCAGGCAAACAAGCCTGATCTAGCCCTGTCAATGGAGCATGGCCCAGTCCTGGTAACCGAACCTGGTCCATTCCTGGCAATTGAGCCTGGTTCACTCCTGGTACTTGAGCATTGCCCAGTCCTGGCAATCGAGCCTGGTCCAGTCTTGGCAATCGAGCCTGGCCAAGTCCTGGCAACCAAGACTAGCCCATCGTTATTACTCCAAACTTCTACCATCGCTGGGCCAAGCCTGGTTTTCAAGCTTGGCCCAGGGTTCTAGATAGTTGGGCCAAACCTGGACCAAGCTCGGGCCCGTGGTACTTTCCTCTATGGGTAATTCCGTCTCATTAGCCACTTCCAAGTACCCAACCCTGACCATATTCATTGTCATCTGATACGGCCGCCTTCATTTTGGCCACGCCAACGCCAAACTTCCTCTGACCGCCACGAGCAAAGCTCCTTTTCGCTATCGACTGTCTTTATCTTTAAAGCAAGACATCATTTTTCTGATTACCCATATTTTCTTATCTTTTTAATATTTCTTCATAAATTGCTGTGGTAAACACAGCCTCTAGGATACCTCAAGAATACTGTTGCGAGGTCACCAACTCAAAGCCGGTCCTGTCCCCCAATAATAAATTTTGGTGAATGCAAGAACATTCTCGAGGAGACGCTTCGTTCGCGCGTAGTCCGAGCGCCGAAGGCACTAGAGTGTTCCAGAACCGATAAGGACTATATATACGCGGGTTTTCGAGTGCGTAGCAGTTAGTTAGTTCGAGAGAATTAGTGAAACGGACAGCGCATAAAATAGTGAATAAAATAGTGCAAATAAGTAGTGTAAATTTTAAGTGGTGAAAATAAATTAGAACTAATATACCGAGTGTAAATAAATTAATAGACATTAAGTAGAGCGTGTATATAAATTAAGTTCAATACAATGTGTGTGTTTCTTTAAATAAATAGATAGAACCTAATTAGCCATAGTGTGTATAATTTTATCCCACAAGTAAAAACTGTTTAAATAAATAATAAAAACATTACAATACTCTTAAGGACACCTCCTAGGATACTTTAAGGATGCCTCTCAAAGATACCAATCCAAATTTCTGGCCTTGGGACGTAATATACTATTTGTTTATTTATTGGAATTGAACAAATTATACGCTGATAACAACTGATATGAAATTGAGATAAAATCAAAAAGGTGCAAAGTAATGAATTCTGACTGTGAATAAAACAAAAAAGCTGGCAGTACATAGAGAAAAAAAATGTCCCTTTTCGTCTTTAATTAACCACTTTTTTATACAATCTAGGGTTGGTATCATTTGTTGTTGGTATAGGACATATATCGTTCTTAGGACTATATCCTTTTGCATTTGGTTTTATTAGCGTCACTTCGTAATTTTCGTTTATGTATTGGCTTATTGATAATGCCTTTTACTGTGGATATTGGGATTTTGGTTAACTTTGCTGCATCGGTAATACTATAACAATCAAACACATTTTTCACAATTCGCTTTACATCCGGCGATAAATGTACTTTTTTTGCCCTAGGACGCCACATACTTAGTAGATACATATATTACTTCCGGAGAGAAATGTTTATTACAAACTAAAATTCACAGACAATATTAAAAATAATTATCCCGAAATCCCCACTTCCTATTTTATCTATAAATATTTTAATCCCTTGTACTTATGAAAAGGGCGTTGGAAATAAAGTAAGTAGGTGAAGTACAGGTCAGACAAAGGAAAACAGGCAATGAAAGCACTTTTTATATTCCTACAATCAGAATAAAATATTTATAGATAAGGTGGTCAACGATTTATCGTGAAAAATACTTTTGTTGAAATAATTAAATAAATTAAAAAATTAGTCTCAAATATTATTTTACCAGCTAAACATTTCAGTTGTAAAATAATCATACTATTAGGCATACTTTTTTCGCTTTTGCTATTGTTATCGGATTAACGACTACCTGCTTTGGGTTTTGATCTTGAATCAATTATGTTGGCATAAGTCAAAACGAAATATATTGGAACTGAGTATACCCTAAAAAGTGCATGCCTAATTTCTTGGTAATTTCACATCCTGGCAAAATAAAATTAATGTTTTAATTTTTTTTCGAATTTTATTTTATTATCCACCCGGCTATAAAAGCTATAGGGGAACTTGTCCGGGTTTACATAAGTTTTTAATTTTTTTAATATTATCTTCATTCTTGCCCGCATCTTTCTTTAGTGGTCACTAACTAGCGCCCAAGCGAACATCAAGTTACACATCAATGCTTACGATACGATTAATACATTATACAGGATGTGTCATTAAAAAATAAGTACTTCACAGTTTTGTATGTTTTAACAAAAAAAAAATTGATAATATTTATAGGTTTTACGTTTAGTATATGTTTTAATACTAACACTGGAAGAACTCGTAATACTGAGATATTTAATATTCCATTTCATACCACCAATTATGGTGAAAATGAATCAATCCCAAGAATTTTAAAATCTGCCAATAAACATGGTGGTAGTCTGGATTTATTTGGAATATCTACATCAAAATTTAAGAAATCAGTTAAGCTTCTTAATATTTAAGCATATTAATTTAATTTTTTTTATATATATCACTTATCTTGTTAACATGAACTAAAAATGGTAAAACCGTAAATAAATAGAATAAAATATTTCAGAAAAAAAAAGAATTCTTCAATCAAATTGTACAAATCTTAGTATTTTAGGATGGCACCCTTGAAACTGCAATTTTATTTGCAATCGTCCAAGGGCCACTTGAAAGTTGAACCAACCCTATGCTAGTCATATACTTATATTCATATAAAAACAACCGACATTTCCAGTTATTGTGCATCAGTTGATTACAACATGCCTTTAAAATCAATTAAAGTCGAAAAATTTCAGCTTTCCGATTAGTCAGTATATCCGCACGGCTAGACCGTGCATTCTCTTGATGATGACAATTTTCATATTCGACAAAAGACATTATTACAAAATCCGGCATCCCTACCCATTTCACTAAATTGCACTCACTATCCGTCTTTCTCGTTTCAACTTTTATCACTTTACACACCGATCCAGATGGTTTCCACTCGAATCCTCCATTTTATTTGGAGTTGATTAAGCTCTCCTGTATAATGAATACCTTCTCTCTCTTTCCCGCCATCTGGAAATTATTTTTTTGCTATTTTAATTACGTCTACGACTCGCAAAAAAATTCACATAGCTTCGATCGTTATCCTTGTTTCGGAGTAGTCTTTGGTGCTGCTACACTGTAAAAACTCGAATATCTACCGTTTTGTTTGACAATCTATTTTATTAATCTATTTCAAATAGTTTCTCTCAAACGTCTGCGTCCAAAATATTTCTCTTTCAAAGATTAGGGCAAATTTCAGAGAAGGTTAGCTGAATTTAATAATTAAAATATACATGAAATTATATGAATAAAACTAAGTATGCATACCCGGCCTTTACAAATTGATATCTTAATATCTTAATTGATTACTGAAGGTAAATATTACGAACAAAGTATAAATGTACAATTAAAATCCTGGTAAATTTATTCTTGGTAGATTATGAAGTTGCCGGAGAGAAGTCCTAGGACTCACTTAGAGTTAAGTTACCTGGAATAACCACTTGCCAAAGGTTAGGACGTGTAGGGGTTGATTACCATAAGTGTAGTCCTCGCATGTGGTGTTCGGGGCAAAAGCTGTCCTACGATGATCTAGGGGTCGTCAACGAGGTGAGAACCAGTCGAATCCCCCAATAGAATACAAGTCCGTAAAGTAAAGTTGATAGATGAAGTTGAAATCGAAAGATGGAAGTGGAATTACAATTGGAGAACGAAGTTGCAAATGAAAATAAATGTGAAGATGAAACTGAAGATGAAGGGGAAAATGAAGGTGAAAATGAAGGCCTGAAAGCAGTTTATGGTGGGTGGCCTTTAAGTAGAACAAGACAAGTTAGGGTAAATTACAGTTTGTTTAAAAGGATAAATCCAACCCACTGGTTGAGTTTCCAGTTCTAAGGAACCTTGGAAACTTTCCTTTGAAAACTTTTTGTAAGTTACAAAAAAATCCGTTAAAATTAACGTGAGGTGCTCTTAGCTAGCATCCAAAAGCAAAAATGAGACAATCTCTCTCTTCCGTTGTTCACAACCTGTCTTGAATGGTTAGTTCTTCTCCTTTCCCAGTAGCTTCTAAGAGTTCAAAAGATATGTTGATGAGAATTTACAAAGATGGAAAAGGATAAAGAATGTCATGCATTTGTACAACCTCCACTTTGTTAATCAGTGATTGATTATCACATCTGATTATCAATCAATTAATTTGATTTAATCTTAGTCTGACAGATGTCAATTTAACCTAGATGATAACAAAGGTAAACATTGGAACCTTTGAGATATATATTTTATTTTTACAACTAAATACCTTATATTCTGAAACTAATACTGCTCGCAACCATTACTTAAGAATAATTTTCTATTTGTACCTATATTTTTAGGGAATTGAAGTGGATACGAAAGTCTGGAGGATGAACTTCTGAAGATGTGGTATATGAAAAATTTGAAAGAGGAAATGTAGGTCAATTACGAATGCTAAGTAAAAGTAGTATGATTAGAATACAAAATAAACACAAATATGAAGAGAAAGTCCGAATATTTATTTATTTTTACTATAATTTGTTGGTAAAGTTTGGCATACTGAGTAAGTGTTTGTATTTGACTTTTGACCTGTAACACGGTGGATATCTTAAGTCCTCTTGGACCACTCTAGACCATCAACATTTTGGGTAATTTTAGAACATATTTTGAGTGAATAAATGGACCTTTGGGACACGAACAAGGATTTGATCAAAATGATAGGGAGAGGAAAAGAGTGTATGCAAAAGCTGACATAGAAGTGTGAAAAGGAAGATGAGCAAAGAGAGAGAAGAGGATGAGGGAAAAGAGAATGGGAGAGATGAGTAGAAATAGGAAATAAAGATTGGGGAGGAGTGTAACAGGTAGAGTGGAGAAGGATGGGTGAGAGTGATATGGAAAGACAGGTGAGTGGAAAGAGGAGAGAGGTACAGAGAAGTATAGTTGGATGGGTAACGGGTAAGTGAAATAAAGATATGAGAAATAGTGGATTAAGGAAATAGAAGAGAGGTAAGAACAGAGGGACATAAAAGGGAGGGGATAGAGGGGAGAGGCAGATAAATTGGCAGAGAAATGGTTTTCACGACCATCTAAATTGAACTTAGCTATTTGTCTAAAAGACGCCCTGTAAAAAAGAAACGGTTGCATTTTTTTACAAAAGAATAAACGATGATCCGGCATTGTATTTGTACGATACAAAAATAAGCTTTGTCCGGAAAGCGGAACAACTGTCTACTTATTACCGTGACGTCGTGTGTCGTCGTCACCGGTAATGAGGATATGCGATGTCCTTATGTCAAAGTGAAAACAACTGAAAGAGTCTCCTGGAAGAATCGGCGAACAACGATCGACGCGGCTGATAAAAAAGCCAATTTTCCCCTTGCAAGATTTCAAATTGTACTGAATCAGATTCCGTTATTTAACCTTTTGAAGCGTGTTATTGCACTCCCTTTAACAAAGCACCGCTTTTCATTCCTTTTGCGATGTTGACAGAAAATTTTTTGATCACCGCACCACATACTTGGAGTGACGAGAGAGAGAGAGAGAAAAAAAACGGGAAAGGAAATTGGACATGCGTTTATATACGATTTGTCCTTGAACGTGTTCTCAAGCAGAAAAATCCGATTCCATTTTTCAAATACATATTTTGACCAATTCGAGTTGTATACAATGTATAAAAATAATTGGTATCGTATACAGGGTGTACCAAAGCTACTAAAACTTGAAATAATCTTTTTATAACACACTAGAGACCTACCCCAGCTTCGTTCGGTCCACTGCGCGTGCATAAAGATGGTGTTTTCGTCACTTTAGCATTTTCATACCCGACGTAACGTCTGAACGGAAGGTCCGATTCAAATATTTTAAAGAGTAGTTTTGATTGACTCATTTGAAGAAAAAACTATTATTGTGACTTAATTATAATACACACACGCTTAACAGTTAGGGATATCCGGAATGTGTTCGCAAATTCAAACTATAATAACTACGTTTTAAACTAGTTTTGGTAGTGCGTGCTAATTACGATTGCAATGGGTGATTTGATTGATAATGATGTTGGAATCATTTTTCAACTTCTCATGAAGTTCGTCAAAGGATGCAATAGACATTCTGAAGAAGTTGAAAAACTTACTACCATCACGCCTTAGTTCTTCAAAAAGAGTGTAGAATGTTCCCATGTGTTCTCTGCTTTGATTGACAGGATGAATCCAGCACTTGCGCGATACAACAACTCGTTTAGGATTCATTATTATTCAATAACCTCGTGTCACAACAAAGCAACTGATTGTTTGACCGGTAAAAATCCGGTGAGTCTGCTAGCACCAGCTACCAATCAAATATCGGCCGATTTTATACTGGCCGTCCAAAATCGGTGTGTGTGCAAATAGCCTAGGTTACATTATCGTAATTTTCTTGAGTATGTCTAATTTTTTAGAAAATGAAATACGGCCTATGATACTCGCCGATAAAAATTTAGCTACTCTATATGGAAGAATTTGAAAAATAAGTTCAGTAGCTTTTAAGTGTATCCATTAAAAACAACCATTCAAACAATCAAATATTTTCCCCTCATAATATTCGGAATAGATGAATGTTAATAAATAGTATTTCAACATTGTCGCTTGACATACTTCATAGTATATTATTGAGAGTTTCTCGTATCGAGATAGAAATTCAATAATATCAAAGCTTATACAAATAAGGAGCAAGAGGATAAAGTTTTCGATCACATCATGTCCAATAAACTCCCAACTTAAATCGTTGACAAACACACACGACATTTCATCCAAAGGCTTTTGGTAAGCAGTGACACTGACATAAAAGTGAAAGTGCGGTTCGGGGGAGAAATCCACGAAACGTTTGCCTGTAAATACTTCACATACTTGAAAGACGTGACATTACGAAAGAAAAGGGGTGCTCGGTAAATTCTAAAGGGGGCCAAACCCCTCCTTTGAGTTTCTGAGTTTCTATTTCAATAAGAGTTATTGTGTACGCTAGATTAATATTTATATTTCGGGAATTTGTAACAATTGTGCTGCCACGTAAAATATAACGTTTCTACCGTGAAGTTTGACATTTTTTACGTTTCCACATAAATTATTCCGACAGTATGAATCGATGAACTTTACGTGTGTCTTTTCATCATTTTAATCCGTTGAGTAAATCCACAACCGCAACAACGTCGCGATTCTCAATCCAGATATTTTAAGTTAGATTTGGAATTAGAACGTTGAGAGGTGGAAATATTAGAAGAGGTTGAAGCCAGAGTGGAAAAGACCTAAAAGACGTTAAAAGGGGCTTGGAAGTATTGGAAGAAATTGAAATCCGAGTGGAGAAGGGTTCTAGTCCTTCTCGGACGTTAGAAGTGTTATGTTGGGTTCGTATTATAAGGAAACGATATACAGTCACAAATATAGTTTATTTTTATACTCACATACATATTATCAGTTATAATATCACAAGAGCATAGATAATATTCGATTATTCACCGAGTCACGAGACGTATTTGGCGAAACATCACGAAAGCGCAGCTCGAGTGGTGTTTTGCGAAATACGTCGAGTGAAGAGGTAAATATTCGAAAAATATTGTCTATGCTCGAGTTGGTATTCGTTACGATTATATAACTAATAATATTCTATTTTTTTTATTGATTAATATTAATATTGAAGGTACAATTATTATAATACATATTTGATGTATTGTTGTTTTCGGAATTTGTAGTAGAATTAACTGACATTTCATTGAGCTTGCCCGTTACTATGGAAATTATCACAATATGGCAGGAGGCGAAACACCAAAACGATTATATCACGTCGTCAAGGGGTATATTCACTTATCAATACGTCGTAACTAAGGGAAATTCAAGGATTGTATTGGTTCATTAGAACATGAGTTATATAATCGTTAACTCTATGATAATGATGTAACATATTACAAAAACCCCTGTCATCATGACATTCCATCCCTAGGCAACTCAAGTCCTGACAGAACATCCCCCCCTTTATTATAATAGATATTACAAGTTTTTAAACAACATGGTCGGTTATTTTTAGCACTTTCAATTTCATTGGCATCACTTTTAGCATTTTCTTGTATAACTAACAGTTTCTGCAGAACTTTTATCACAATTATCTAACTGTACAATTCAAAATAACTAATATGTTTAATCGGTTGCCTGAAGGGCCCGTGACCACTTTGTTAGTAATCCATAAGTTTTGAATAACATTTTCATCTAAAAAAGATACAGGGATACAGGTTATATCCGCACCAGTGTCTATCATAAATTTAAATTCTTTATTACGTTCAGGAATTTTCAGAAGAATTGACCATTCCCTTTGAGAATATGTCTCAACCAACCTCAAATACTGGTTCGAACTAGTACTATTATCATCAATATCTAATGAACTTAAATGGATAGATCTAACCTTTTTGCTTCGGCATACAGACGCCCAATGCCCTTGTTTATTACAAGAGCGACACATAGATTTCTTGGCAGGACACTTTTCCCTGGGATGGTCCGCTAACCCTGCTTTACGGCCATAATACAATCGGCATGGGTTAAATTCGCTTGTAATTGTAATCTCTCACTGACTCTGCAATCTAACATGCCCACAACAATAAACTATAATGGCAATGCTCTGCAAGTGTATGCAAAGAAGTAATAAAGGATTCTATTGGCTCGCTTTTTTGTTGGACACGACTATTAAATTTATAACGTTCGAAAATAAGATTTCTCCTGGGTATAAAATGGTTTTTGAAGGCTTGGACTATGTCTATGTAAGTTTAAGGAACCGGCACAAACTGTAGCATCACTTCTTCGGCATTCTCGCCAAGAATATACAATACAATATCTATTTTCTCGCCATCTGATTTAAAATTTTGTCCTGAGACTGACATGAATCGTTCGAAGCGTTTTCGCCACTGGGGCCACGCTTGAGGCATCAAAAAATCAAATTTCTGAGGTGGAGACGGTGAAACAGAAATTGCCTGGGTCACGACCGTCTTGGTTCTCCCTGTCATCATGACATTCCATCCCTAAGCAACTCAAGTCCTGACAGAACAAGAAGGGGTTCGGAAGAGTAATAATTAAAGAGGTTTATTTTCCACAAAAAAATTTTTATTTTCAATACGCATTATGGAAATTTGATGAAAAAATTTTTGGAGTAGGTACTCTAATAATCAAAACAGACTCTCATTATTAAGTGCTGCTAAATCCTCCGCCATCTACACTGTTAAAAAAATAACAATGTCAAATTTGTTAATATTATCAGATCGTCTAACTAGAAAAAACTTCCCTTCGTAATAAAATAATGACTTTGTCTAATTATAATTTTATTTCAATCAAATTGACATATTCTATATATTAACTACGTAACTCACTCATTAACTTATTTCAAATACAGGATGGTAAATTACTTAGATGTATTCTTCATTCTGCTTCAACACCTTCCCTCATTGAGTAATTTGCCAACCCCATTCCAAAAAGTAATTTTTTCAATCTGTTAGAAAACAGTGGCTTCGTCATAATATCGGCTAATTGATTTTCAGATGATACCTTTACTACTTCAAGTGATCCATCCAACACCATTTCTCTAACAAAAAAATGTCTAATATGTATATGTTTAGTCCGACGATGAAACTCGGGATTCTGCGTTAATCTTATGGCAGATTCATTGTCCACATGTAGTGTCGGAACCAAGTTAACGCCTGTTAATTCCGTAAATATTCTTTTTAACCAGACTATTTCTCGTGCAGCGTCACTTGCAGCTACTATTTCTGCCTCTGTTGTCGATATGGCTACTGATGTTTGTCGCTGACTGAACCAAGATACAGCTGCTCCAGCATAAAGACACAATACCCCAGATGTCGATCTTCCGGTAGTAATATCACCTCCATGATCAGCATCACTATAGCTTGTTAACTGAGGTTGTATTTCTGGCTTTTGCATATAAGTTAAGCGATAATTTATTGTACCATTCAAATAGCGGAATATTCTCTTAACTTTCACACAGTCGTTTTGACTTGGATTTTCTAATTTTCTGGATACAACACTAACAGCATAAGCTATATCTGGACGTGTACCCGTCATTAGGTACATAAGAGCACCCACTGCTTCGCGATATGGAAAAGAAGTAATCGATTCCGTTTCACTAGTTTCCTTCCCTAATTGGATGGCTTCTTTTACAATCGGGGTCGAGACCGGTTTGCTATTTTCCATGCCAAAACGTTCTAGCACCTTTTTTGTATAAGCTGACTGGGTAACACTTATTGAGTCGTCTTGATTTTTCTCTATTTCCAAACCTAAGAAATATGTAGCTGGTTTAACTGTTATTTTAAACTTCTCCTGAAGTTTCTTCAAAAAATCCATCTTCATGATCTCATTCGTACATGCTATTAGACCGTCGTCAACATACAGCACTAATATCAACATGTCTTTTCCTTCATTCTTAATAAATAAACATGGGTCTGCAGTACTTCGTTTAAAGCCAAGCGAATCTATAAAGTTTCCAAAACGCTTATTCCAGCACCTTGGTGCTTGCTTTAACCCATATAAACTTCTCTGAAGATGACAAACCATACCAGTACCATCATCGTAGCCTTCTGGTTGTTTCATGAACACTTCTTCGTCTAGAGTACCGTAAAGAAATGCAGTACAGACATCGAATTGTGTGAGTGACATGTTTTTACTAGCAGCTATACTTATAACGGCTCTTATCGTACCACCTTTCGCTACTGGACTAAACGTTTGTTCATAATCTTCTCCTTTTCTTTGTGAATAACCCTTCACTACCAGACGAGCTTTGTATTTATCAATTGAACCATCTGGATTGGTTTTGAGTTTATACACCCACTTACAAGGAATTGCTTTTTTGTTTTCAGGTAAATTTTTCAAAACCCATGTACAATTCTCTTTTAATGACTGCATTTCATGCTCCATTGCCAGCCTCCAGTTATTTTGTTCACAACAAACAATTGCTTCTTTGTAACTAAGTGGTTCTTTGGGGTGGTTTATTTCAGCAGCAACCATCATAACGAACTCGTCAAAGCGTGTCGGTTTCTTAATGTTTGATCTTTCTCTCAATTGTCTTCTAAATTCTATATCTTCGTCTAAACTCTCTTCTGGTTCATAACATTGGTCATCTGCTTGGTAATCTAGATCCATTTCTTCCATAACATCACTACTTACATCAACAATGTCTATTTCTTCTGTATCACAATTATTTTGAACAAGATCCAAGACATCTATTGTAGGTTGCAAACATGGAAATTGTTTGGATTCTTGTACCACACCTAGAGTTTCAAATTCATTAAAAATAACATCTCGTGAAAGTATAAGTCGATGCTGATCTTCTGACCATATCCTGTATCCATCATCATTTTCATAACCAACGAGTATACCTTTAATAGATTTCTTATCCAATTTTCTTCTGCAAACTTTAGGAACATGAGCATAACAAGTACTACCGATTACTCTTAAATGTTTAAGTTCAGGCTTCTTGTTAAACCATATTTCATGTGGTGATTTACCAGGAATACTGGATATACCAGATCTATTTAAGATATATGTAGCTGTGTTTATTAATTCAGCCCAAAATGTTTGATCAAAGATACTTTCTCTTGCATGCATCAAAGATCTTGCACATTCGACAATCGTTCTGTTATCACGCTCTGAACAGCCATTTTGTTGTGGTGTATACGGCATCACCAATCTTTGTTTTATTCCATATTTGTTTAAAATATTTGCTACTTTATGATTATCAAATTCTCCACCATGATCTGACAAAAATTCTTTAACACCATATCCTGCAGCTTTCATTTCTTTTAAAACTATATCTAATTTATCAGCTACTTCTGACTTTCGCTTTAAAAAATATACAAATCGATATCTGCTAAAATCATCTTTAAATAAAACAAAATATTTAAAACCTGATTTTGAGATCTGAAAAGGTCCACAAACATCTGAATGGATCAGTTCTCCTGGTGTTTCTGTTCTTTTTCTTATGCCAAACTTTTTCACAGAAGCCTTTCCATAGACGCAGCCCTCACATAATTCACTATCCAGCTTCACGTCAATATTAAATTCTTGCTTAATTACATTTTTAACATGTCTCTTACTTTGATGACCCAGCCTTTCGTGGTAGAGTTGCAATATATTTTCTTTAGAAGTAACCATATTGACACTCAGATGTTCAGGTTTGGTTGCCCGCATCTTCAATTTATATAGTCCACCAGACTGACATCTTGATCCAACAATTATTGTTTCGTTAAAAATTTTAAAATAGCAGCACTTAGTGGTGGAAATAAATTCACTTTCTGGATGTTTGTCCCGAGCAGACAAAGTTGAGAAAAGATTTTTCTTGATATTGGGTACATACCATACGTTGGTCAATGAAAACTCTTTCTTTTTTCCGTTTACAAAAGATTGTATTTTGATGGTACCTTGTCCTAATGCAGGAACTGCATATCCATTAGCAGTTGTTATTGTTTGCTCTTCGTTAAATGGTGTATACGATTGAAATACATCTTGTTGATTTGTTATGTGATTAGTCGCTCCGTTATCAACATACCAATTTTTAAAATCTGCTTCGCAATTCAAAACATTCGATGATACAGCAACTAATGACATCTGAATTTCTTTCGCTTTAGAATTTGTACGTTTTTTCGAATTCTCTGGCTCAGGAGGTCTTCCATCGGTTTTCCATTTATCGCATTGCTTCACTTTATGACCTTTTTGCTTACAGTAATTGCAATAATAACCATATTTATGTGCTTTGCTCTTATTCACTGTATATAAAACTTCTTGCTTGCTCCCATTTTTGCTTGTTAATGCTTTTTCATAAGAGCATAGCTGATTTGTCAAGTTATCTATTGTTCTGTCCTTATTTGATACCAGAATCCAACTAGACTTGAATGAGAAATATTCAGGTGGTAAAGTTTCTAATATTTTACAAATAAGCAAAATATCTGGCAAGTCGCACTTACAGTAATTTTCAGCAACTGCTTTATCTTTTAAAATTTCGTTTTGCAAATTATTCCAAAGGTTCTTAAGTTTTGATGTATGAGTAGCAATATCGTCATCTGATTGTCTAATATAACTAAAAAATTGCATACAGATATCATAGGTTTTATCTGTTGCACTACCATCATACAAACGATGAAGCTCCAACCAGACTTCCCTGGCGGTCGAAAATCTCATGACTTTTTCTAATGTGCTTTGAGTCATATTTATTGTAAGAACTAACAAAACAGTACTATCCGTTTGATTGAAAAATGTAACATCTTTTTCATACTTGCATTTTTCTTCTTGTGTTGCTTCTTGGGGTAACGACTTCGGTGAAGTTAATCTACCTTCAAGGACGTCCATCGCGCCTTTCACACTTCTCAGAAGAATAGAAAGCTTGTATTTCCATGTAGTCCAGCTATCTTTACCTTCAAGTAATCCAATTTGCACCTTACTGGGATCCATTTTACTCTGGATTTAATTGAAAATGCGTTTTATTACTTTATGAAGATGACAGCTTTCAGAGACAGTTACAAAATCTTTTTTAATTTTTATTCTTACTTAATTTCTTGTTTCTTCTAGCATTACCATTTAGGCACTGTACGCTCTGCTACCATGTTAATATTATCAGATCGTCTAACTAGAAAAAACTTCCCTTCGTAATAAAATAATTACTTTGTCTAATTATAATTTTATTTCAATCAAATTGACATATTCTATATATTAACTACGTAACTCACTCATTAACTTATTTCAAATACAGGATGGTAAATTACTTAGATGTATTCTTCATTCTGCTTCAACAAAATTTCCCTAAAAATGCTGTAGATTCTATACGCATTATAGAAATTTGATAAAACTTTCTCGGAGTACTCATAATTGAAACAATCATTAGGTAACCACGGTTTCTGAAGCCGCCGACATCTACACTTAAAAATAATGAAATATTAAATTTCACAAAAAATGTTGTAGATTCTATACGCATCATAGAAATTAGATCAAACTTTTTCTGATTACTCTTATAATCAAAACAAACCCTCTTTTGTATAAAGGTAAATTAGGTTAGGTGGACATACAATCTGTGGTTTGCATTTGGCAGGAGGAGAGAGAGAGATAAAAATTTTACAATTTTATGGGCAAAGCGACATAATAAAAAATAGATAAAATATAAAAATAAAAATTCACAACAAAATATAAAACACTAAATTTGAATTTTAAATATTGACTAATAATTTCAATATAAAGGGTAGAATCTATTGAAAAATAAAAATTTCCAGGTTTATATTCTTTGCAATTATTCAGAAAATGTTACAAAAGTCTCAAAAATGTCATTCAGAACTATACAGCATTTCAAAGTTGACAGATGATCAAAACTAGATCATAGAAAATTATAATTATAAAAAATACATAACGGCTGTCTTGTATACTTCCAACAGGTTCGCATTTAAAAAAAAACTGATGTTAGCCACGGGAAGACACGAAACGTCGTATCGAAAATTAATTGGTACCTGACGGTAGTAAATTTGTGGTAAAATAAAAGTTTTTCTTTCCATTTTTTGATTTTCAAAAGTCTATGCTTAAAAAAACAAAAGAAGCGTTTATAGTTCCCCTGTATAACTGGAGAGAATCTATGTGGATATTTATTAACAAATATAACGTTCTTAGTAATATGGGTTAGAATATAGTAATTTTACTATAGGATAAAAGTAACTGTCTGAATATTGATTGACTTACATTTAAAAAAATCTTCTACAAAAAGAAAATTTAATTTTGTTGTTGTTGTTACTCTCAATTCAGTTGTAACAATATCAATACTGACCTTAAATACTTCCAGCTTAAATAGTCCAGCAGCATTCTGCAGTGACTTTTCCTTAGAATATTTTCCTCTCTCTCTTCTATTATTTTTTCAAATTGTGGTAGGATATTCCATTTCCTAGCTACTACAATAGACGTTTCCTTCACATTTGCAAAATTATCACGAAAATTTGTAACAGAAGTTAAACTAGCCTTCCGGCGACGTCATGCCGTTTTCCACATTCTCAAAGTATGCTTGAAGTTGTGAAATTGCTTTATTTGTTTCTGTTGGTGTTTTTTAAGAAAATGTCGACACTATGTACTATCTAAGTAAGGATCTCGGAATTTGTAAGAGATACAAATTAGTTTGAACGAATACAAGTTGCGTGATTAGTGGACTTGCAAATTGGTATTTGTTTTTAAAATGTTTTGAAAGTCATTAAGTTTTTATTTTATTTTTTCTTGGCGCTATCATCAGCCTTGGTGCCAAAATAACTACAATTGGGTTTTTGAAAAAAACATTTTTTGTGATGAATGGAAAGATCATATATAAGTTTTATAACAAAACTATTTTTTTTTCGCAATAATTCAAAAGTTATATAAAAATAAAAATAAATTTTTGAAACCAGTACCAAACAGCTCCCAAACAAACCCGAGCGGGTGTGACGTCATAATGTTAGTTTTTACTCATTGCAGTTTTTACAGAAGTACAGAATACACCAAGTGGTGGTGTATTCTGACCAATGAAGATTTTATCAGTTTATCACACAGAAGTCAAAACAAGAAGTTAAAGAAAGAATATCCCAAGAAGATCGAACTAGAGAAGAAGATAATTTACAAGAAGATACAAACAGAGAAGAAGGAGAATATATACAAGAAAATAGGAATGAAGAAGAAGAAAATTTAGAAAATCAAGAAGAAGATATACGCAACCTAGGAGATGAAGAAGATCTCGACAATATGCCTGTTTACTTAAAACCACAAAGAAATATCCATCTGCCATCCTGGACTGTTGATTACGACATGTCAAATTTATGTCATAATATACCTGATGAAAATTCTGAAGAAAGGTACGAAGCAATCAAAGAAGAAATTAAAGCGCATTTATTAAATGGAACTTGGACCATAACAGAAAAGAAGATAAATAGAAATGTTATTGGCTGTAAGATGGTACTCAAAGACAAATTCAACAGCGATGGAACACTCGAAAGGAAGAAAGCAGGATTGGTCGCCCAAGGATTTTCCCAAAGACATGATGTTGATTTTTCCGAAACTTACGCTCCTGTAGCAAGACTAAGTTCAATACGTTTTCTCCTTGCGATGTCCGTCGAAGAAGATTTAAAAATTAATCAATAGAGCTCTAGAAGAAGAAATTTGTATGAAGATACCACATCAACTCCAGAAATTGGAAATTATATTAGAAGAAAGCAATATTGAAAATGAACATTTAGATGGAGCATCGTCCACGATTTTTTTCGATATTTATACCATATTTGCAAAAAAAATCTTAATTAATTTAAAGTACAGTACCTCTTAAAAATGAAACGCAACGCCTATGGTTTGCTAATGTGTCAATTCAACATCTAATTCATTAATTCAATATTATTATATCATAACTTCTTATTTAGTTAATTTTCGTTATAGTAATACAATTAATTATCATATTACATATATACAAATATGTATAGTAAGAGGGAGGTTACACATCGACTATCAATATATTTTGTAAATTAAACATATCTTAGATGATCTAATTTCATTTTGTAGATTGTACATAGAAAGCAATTTAGTGACAAAATGTACCAGGTGGTCTTCGAATTTTTTGAAATAAAAAATAAATACCTAAAAGTATACGATTCTCACTCCGCGAAAAGATCTTTTTTTTTTCGAAAACAGTTTAATTGTAAGAGAAATAATATTTTAAAAATCATCATTTTATAAAACATATACAGGGTGTCTCAGGAGATCGTACCAAAAACTTGAGAGAAGATAGAAGGGTTGAAAATAATTATAGTAGTTTATGTACTCTTTACGAGTTCAAAAACGCATTTCATGAAGTATTATTATCATTAAAGCTCGTATTATATGCAGAATGCTTTTTCTTTGCCTATTGTAGATTATTTTTGTATATTTTGCATTTTTTCGTAAATTCCGCCTTTTGTGCCTTTTTAAAACTTTTATGCTACCCCACTGATGATGTTATTCATATTCGGTACTTCATTTTATTACTAAACCTTTCTGTGTTAACATTTTGGGCTAGTAATAGAATATGAAACAACAAACAAGTATTAAATTGTTGTATGAACATTTATTTTTTGCTCTTTTATTTTTTTTAAGTATTTTTAGTACTGTCCTTATTTTTTACAATAGATTTCCAATGGTTTTTATTATTTTAATATCTCAGTCTGTTTTGAACGTTTTTGGACTATCAAGAATTTCGATACGTACCTATCCGTATTTTCAAAAATTTTCCCATGTATTAAATAATATAATAAAATGAGACAAACTCTTAATTATGTAATGATCACACTACACGTTAAATTGACGCTTAAGTGACATATAAAACAGCTTTCCATTATAATATGACATGTTAACGAGTTACGAATACCCAGGAACATGACGGCCTCATAAATTTAAAAACTTGTCAGTCAATTTAAAAAAACGGAGTGTTGAAGTTTCGCGAAAAAAAATTTGTTTGATACATAATCAAAAAAACTTTTGTTTTCCAATTAACTAAATTAACGTTAGTTTATTCAATATACAGGGTAGTACATAAGAAATAGCCCAAACTGAAATGGAAGTGGTCGTAACTGATCTATGAAATTTGAGATTTGTAAAAATACGTCATTTGTGAGTATGGTTATGGATACGAAGTTAATGTCAATTCGAATGATTAATGAATAATTTTTAAAGAAAATTTTTAAAACGTAGCTATCAGGGGGAAAAGATAGAAATTGAATGTGAGTGGTTATGGTAATGATTATTAGAATTGATTTGAGATAGATATTGGACAGGAGAAAAAAAAGATAATCCAAATTAAAATAACCGGTGGAAAATTTAAAAATTTAACTGAAAAATAGAAAGAAGTAATCGTGCAAATCGTATAAAAATGGAAATATAAATAACACCTCAAACGACGTATTTGGCGACGAGGGTCCGGTAAGGTTTGCGACCCTCGGAATTTTGCAACGATTTTTTTTATTAGAAAACCCTATTGCTAAAAAGAAAAAATTCTTGGATCATGCATTTTTGAAAGAGAAAATTTGCAATTAAAAGTACTAACAATCCGCCAACTAACAGTCACAAATATTTGTAGTAAAATTATAATGGTATTTATTATTGTCGAATTAGCATAATTAGGAATAGACTCCGTTTAAAATAAGAAGAAGCCACTTGAAGTTTGCCAACTGACTTGCGCAGAAACCAAAATCGGTCTTATTTATCTATGTCGCCTCGTAACGACCGTTTCATGCCAGTGGCGTTACAAACGATTTTCATGCCGACAACCATTTTATTATTGACATTTGAGGTTGTGTTTGAAGCAATCATTTACTGTCGAATATTTTTGAATATTTTAAGACGTTTAGCTAGTTAATTTGTGAGTGTTTTGTGTTTCATTTGATATAAAACCATGCCTCCTAAAAAAAGTGTTGGTGTTAAAGGGGAAATTATCCACATTATCCTGCAAAATGTGAAAACATTACGCTACTAATTTGAAGTCGAATGTCAATTTTACAATATGGCGCTGGTTTTGACAAGTTCGCGCATACGAATGCAACTTCAAGTGGGTTCTTCTTACGTGAAACGGAGTCTAACATATCTTTTACAAATAATAATCATAACAATATAGTATTCATAATTCAATTCATCATTGCTTCCCGACCAACTGACACAGATCAAAGTGTAACTAGAACCAAAACCTAACCTAACTTACATTAACCAAATGAAACTCAACAATGTAATAAACTAGAGAGATTAAGCTCCGAAGTATCATTTCAATTATTTCAAAGTAATAATATATATGAAAAAAACTATTTGGTCCAGCAGTAAGTTTGTTATAAACACTTATATTTATTGTAAGGTTATAAAGCAAATCTATGATAAATATTATATTCTAAGGATGTCTATTATTTCAATTTTTATGATTATAAATGCAAATCATTTTATATATTTATGTAATCTATTAGAACGCAAAATTAATTCAACCAAATGAAAATAAACACCATTTGACAACGCCGTTAAAACTATCCCCTGATCACACAACAATCTTAATTTGTGAACGTAAGGTATCTAGACATGAGATTTTATTGTGTAATTTTTCAACCTATAAGTGTCGAGTGAAAATAATTATGCTTGAATATATTTCTAAAAATTGGCAAAATTTAAGTATTTTCTTCCGGTTTTTTTTTGTGAAACAGAAGATAATAACCTTTACAGTTTAAAGCGAAAATACTCATCGTAAAGTAGTATTAAATAGTGTTGAAAAAGTATCATTTTTTGAACTAAATTCGTGATTTTTAAAGTAATTTCCGAATGATCCAAAGAAATTTTTGTTCTAAGGTGCTTTATTTAAGGTGAGCTATCAAACAAATTCAAAATTAACATAAAATTCCGAGGGTCGCGAAGTCTACAAGAACCGGCGATGATAATAAATTGAAGAACTGACAGTATTCAGAACAGGAAGGTAATATTATTTCAATAATAATAAGCATTAACTCAAACAGCAAAAAAGTTGGACATACATTTATGCCACAAATGTAGCCTTTATTAGCGCCCTCTAGAGAAATTACATCGAAACGGATATCATATTATAATCTTCCATACTTCAAATTTTACGTCCGTATATCCAAAATCTTCAAATTTACTGCGCAAAAATAGTTTTTACATATCCACGTGAGCTCAATGGATATGAGTTTGCCCGTGTGGTCACATTTCGAATGTTTGTCAACTTCATCCTTTACTATCCTTAGTCCAGAGTGTGTATTACTTGTTTCAAGCTGCATCCTCCTTCGGTAGATTGTATTGTAGACATCCTATTTCGAGATTGAATAGGAATTTAATGACTTCCATTAAATTATCTTTAAATAGAATTAAGGAATTTCCTAATTGGAGAAATATAGTAAAGTAATTAAAAACAACGTACCGGTTGAATGCCAGTTAAAAGCTCGACTTTAATTTCTCTAAATGCCAATGAAAACGGCTCGTCACGACGCCAACGCCTCGGTTCTAAACAACTCGTTTATTGTGGAAATTGCAGTTGCAGTTAATGAAGTACTTGTTTTATCCATTCCCCTTCGATAATAATTCTAAAAGAAAGTTATAGTGTATTTCGAAAACGGAGAATGGCAAAAAAGGGTGAAAAACTTTGGCGAAAGCGTTTCATTTGGATAATAAACAACTTTATAAAACAAGGCCTTATATATGGATTTTTTCTTAATTCCTTCCAGGAATTTTCTTTGTTACTGCAATCTCATAAATTGTGAATAATAAGCAATCTTTTATGCAGGGTGTCCAAAAACTCTCCTGTCAAACGCAAACTACAGATACCAGATGTGATTTCATGTCCATCTAACCTAATTTACCTTATCCAAAAGTTCCTCCTAAGATGACGCAGTTTTTTGAGCATATCTCGAAAAAACGGTACATAATAGCGAGTTCAAACATAAGCACTTTTTTGGAATGTTTTTGATTTTAATGTTAAATTTGTCAAAAAACGAAAAATTTAACCAATTCACTGGTGGCCCCTTCCTTGTTGAACGCTTGTGATGGCAATAAAAAACGGGGGGTTTATAGTGAACAATTTATCACGACACGGTGTACATACCAAGTTTGAAGTTTGTGGGCAGCGGTTTTTTTGAGATATGCTTAAAAAAGTGACTTAACAGCGTCATCTTCAAAGGGTGCTAGCTCCATTAGGAGAAACTTCAAAAGTTATTCGAGGTCAAAGTTGAACTAAGGACAAATTTTAACATTTCTCCAATTTTTTGACGCAACCATCAACTTCAAGAGAAAATTTTATGGGACATTTTTTGGAGAGCATTCTATTTTCTATAACTTATCTCCATAAAAGTTTTTGATATTATTTACAGGTCCTAAGGAAGGAGTAAATATATCAAAAAATTGTAAGACCTTTTTTGTAGAGCGTTCAATTTTCTACAAGTATATACCTTGGTCATTCCGAAGTATTGTCACCAACGTGAGCTATAAAATTCCAAAGTGCAAGAGAATATTGTTTCCATGTTATTTAAATGAAAAATCGAAATTTGCGATGCGGCACCTCTTAATATTAATATTAAGAGATATTATAAATGAAACTAACTGTTTCTAATTATTATTTCCACTTTTTAATGAAAAAATTATAATAATTTTTAAAGTGATTCCACTATTTAATGAAAAAATTATAATAATTTTTTCATTAAATAGTGGAATTAATTAGAAACAGTTAGTTTCATTTATAATATCAATATGAGTAGATTCCACAAAGTAAGGGTCCAAACAGTAAATTCAATTAAGAGCTTAAAATTTCACAGTATTTTTTTTGTCATTTCAAACAATATTTTCGATATAATTAAGAAAAAAAAATTCATAATTTTTTTTGAATCAGTCTAGTAAGTATCCTTAACACCGTTTTCTAAAACTTACAGTGTCCGTTACTAGGTAATATTGGGTTGTTATACAAGAGACATTTTTGACCACGCTGTATTCATTTTTTCCTCATTGCGATTGAACAGAAAAAGAAAAGTTGAGATAGGTACACGCTTCGTTTTTTGACATCTGTTTGTTTTGATTTTTACTAAATATGTTATGGCTGTTGTATTCAACTGTGGTAGATATTGTGAAGACATTTTAATGTAGATCAATTGAGTATACTTTATTTATTAGTTAAATTATATTAACAAGATGATGCAAAAAATAAAGTATAAGTGATGTTTACAATACATCCTTTCACAGGCAAGCAGCAAATTCCGAACACTTCTACAGTTTTACAGTTCTCAAACTACCAGTTATTTGATATATAAATACCCATTCAACAAGAATACTAACATATATTATTAACAGAAAATAAACAATGTGTGGAGTACGGTCCTGACAGTAGTTAGAACCACACATTTTATTTCGTGTCCTACGAAAACTCATAATAATTAACGTTTAAAGTCTAATTAATAGTTCTAAAGTGTACCCACAGTACCTATTTTCTATCGAGAAGACATCAACGAAGAAAATTGTTGTGAGTACAGATATATTACATCTATTTTACAAAAATTCCATAAACTATACGAATAAACCAAGACTGAAATTGAACCTGACCAGATCATAGATACTAGTTTTTGTTATCTCTGGTCATTAGTGGACTGGTTTCCCCTGGCACAGAGTCGTACTTAGGACCAAACCATGCTTAGGGAGAATACCTCATCATGGCCGATGATAATATGATACACCAACCAACAAAATCCACCACTTACTCAAACATCCTAAGTCAACAACCTTTATATAAGTTTCCCACAAAAAAACAAGCAATCATTTTCCAGTCCATTGATGGTGTTAAAATCCACGACTACATCGTTGCAGTAGGCTCCCTCATTCAAGCAAAAAACGTTATTTTCTCATCTAGAGTACCCAATGGACGAGTATGCATATACTTGGCCAATGAAGAATTAGTCGACACCTTTATAAACAAACACAAAAAAATAACACTTAACCACCAGGTCCTTGAAGCAAGAAGACTAATTACCCCTTCTCAAAGACTGCTATTATCAAATGTGTCTCCAATTATTCCACATTTGGTAATTGAGAACCATTTAAAGTTAATGCATATTACACCTGTATCTAAACTATCCTTCCTGCGAGTTGGCATGGCAGAGGAAGAATATAAACATGTATTAAGCTTTAGAAGACAAATCTATATCTCCCCTCCCACTCAAACCACTCCAGAATCAATCCTCATAAACTACGACAACACACCATATAGAATATTCCTATCATTGGACAATCTAAACTGCCCGCATTGTAATCAAACGAGCCACCCTTCAGCTGAATGCTCTCTTGCACCCCAAACATCCGAAAATGTTGATACTATGGAAATCACTGAATCCACTTCGAAACCCTCAGTCCAATCTACTACAAATAATATCCCTGAAAATATTTCAGGTACAACAGAATCACCGAATCTCCTAAACAATCAAACATCCAACATTCCTATAAATCACCACAACACAGACAACCCTAATCCTTCCTCAACAAAGGTGGTAGCAGAAAACGAACTCATACCACCCCAAAAAATGAATAAAAGGCCCCTTTCTATTTCAACCCCATCCACACCCGACTCTCCAAACAGCCTAGAACCAAATATTTTTCACAAACCAATAAATATGCCAAAAAAGAAAAAAAAACCATCCAAACAAACAACCGAATCAGATTTAATCTTATCCCTTGAAACTGCAAAGTCATTGTTTGATTCCGAAAACTGTATACTCAACATAACTGAAACTGCTGATCTTCTTGAAAATGTCAAAGGTGCACAAAATGTTATTGCAATAGCTAAAAACTACACTGATGAGGTCGAAGGTCTAATAGCATTCCTTAACAATTTACACTCTCTCATTAACGAAAAAACCCTTAAATCAAGAATAACTCGTGTGAGGAAAAAACTAAGTAAACAGCTACTTGAAGGATACTCAGATGACAGTGACACCCAAACCGATGACTACGATTCAACACAACCACTTTCAGACAGCAATACAACTAGTATATCCAAAACTTAAATGGCAACCAATAATCCCTTAATTTCATTATTCAGTGGAATTTAAACGGGTACTTCACCCGATTGGATATGCTCAAATTACTTATTCAGGAGAACTCCCCATCTATAATTGCCCTTCAAGAAACTCGCTATAACCAATCACAGCATTGCCCTAGAAACTTCACGGGATATTTTTGTAACAGACCTAACCAAACTATTGGTAGTGGAGGCGTTGCCATTTTCGTAAAAAACAATTTAGAATCAACCCGAATACCCCTAAATACAAACCTAGAAGCAATCGCAATCAGCGTGCTGTATAAAACAAAAATCAATATATGCAATATTTATATACCCCACCCAGCACAAATAGATTTTTCAGAAATTGAAAACTTATTTAAACAAATTCCCGCCCCAAGAATAATTTTAGGTGACTTCAACTGCCATAACGTTACCTGGGGCTCAGATATTACAAATAAACAAGGCCAAGCTTTAGAAAATATAATCAATAATTCAAATTTAAATCTATTAAATACAGGCTGCAAAACCAGATTTAACGCATTCACTGGAGATGCATCAGTATTAGATCTATCATTATGTGACTCTTCCCTTTTGAATATTCTTACTTGGGACACTCTGGCCCACCTCTACACTAGTGATCATTGGCCAATACTAATTAATAATCTCAATGACAGCCCAGTCATAAAACCACGAACAACAAGATGGAAAACTGACTCTGCTGACTGGGAGCTATATGCAAAAACAATCATTAATAATTTACATAGGATGAACTTCACACAGGACATTAATCTCATAGTAAAGAATTTCAATAATATCATTTTGGATTCAGCTACTTCCTCAATTAAAAAAACAAACCCAAACTGTAGAAAGCAACCTGTACCGTGGTGGAATATAGAAATATCTAAAGCAATAAAAGAATGTAAACAGGCCTACAATAAACTTAAAAAACACAATATACCTGAAAATCTGTTAAACTTTAAGAATCTAAGAGCAAAAAAAGGTACCTTATTAAAAAATCGAAAACCGAATCTTGGATGAAATATGTTTCCTCCATAAACCAACTCACCCCGGTATCGATAATTTGGAGAAAAATAAGAGCAATCACATCCTGCCGAAATAACGATAGTATCAACACATTAACTGTTAATAATAAAAATATCTCAAGAAACTCCGACATTAGTGAAGCTCTCTCAATGGTTTATAAAGAAAGCAGTACAAACAACAAAAACCCAATACCATTTATAACACCCACTAATATTCCAAGTAACGATGGCCCACTGAATGTCCCAATATCATTTGAAGAACTATTAGAAGCCATCAAGTCTTCAAAAAACTCTACGCCAGGACCTGATGATATCCCCTTAATATTTCTTTCTAACCTTCCAGCTCCAGCCAAAACAAATCTTCTTTGTATATACAATAGAATATTCTCATCAAATGAATTTCCAGATTCTTGGAGGAAAGCAATAATAATTCCTATCCTCAAACCTTGTAAACCCAAAAATGACCCCTTATCTTATAGACCCATTTCTTTGACATGTAACAGCTGCAAACTTCTTGAAAAAATCGTTAACAAAAGACTTCTGTGGTACCTTGAGAAACATAAACTGTTAATAGCAAATCAAAGCGGATTTCGCCCTAACCGTTCATCCATAGATAATTTGGCAGTATTAGACACTGAAATAAAAGATGCCTTCGCCAACAAACAAAAATTAGTTGCCATATTTTTCGACATTAGCAAAGCTTATGATCACACCTGGACTTCCTATATCCTAAATACCTTAGTTAAATGGGGTATCCAAGGCAATATTTTGAACGTTATTAAAAACTTTTTAACCAGGAGATCCTTTCAAGTGAAAACGAACGACGAGTTATCCGAAGAAAAACACCTGGACGATGGGCTACCGCAAGGATCAGTTCTAAGCGTAACTTTATTCCTGATCGCGATTAATGAAATAACTCAAAATATCAATCTACCAATAAAAGCTTTATTATACGCCGACGATCTTGTGCTCTACATAAAAACAAAGAACCTGAATACTGCTACAACCATTTTACAAGCAGCATTACATAAATTGGAAATATGGTCCTCTAGAACAGGTCTTACATTCTCAAAAGATAAGACAAACTATATGATTTTCGATACAAAAAAAGTTACTAGACCTCTTTCTCTTACAATTAATAACAATGATATAAAATACAGCCAATCCTCAAGATTTCTAGGACTCAACTTCGACCCACAACTGAAGTGGCATGAACATATTCGCAGGATTCGCATTAACTCTCAACCAGGACTTAATTTGATAAAATATTTATCTAGCAATAAATGGGGGTCTGATACAATAACACTTTTAAGAATATACAACTCCCTGATTAGAAGCAAATTAGATTATGGCGCGTTAATATACGATCCAAGCACTAAAACCCAAATACAAAACCTTGAAAGACTTCAAAATCATGCTCTGAGATTAGCAACTGGTGCATACCGAACAAGCCCATGCTCTAGTCTGCAAGTAATTTCAAAAGTTATGCCATTAGACCTAAGACGTAAGTACCTTCTTCTCTCCTATGCCTCCAGAATATCAGCAAATAGACATAATCCTGCATTCAATTCTCTTTTTTCGAACCCACCAATCATTTACGCAAATAAAAAATATCTCCCACTTCACAAAAAGCTTGAAGATTCCGGCTTTGACCTCCAACAATTTCACAAAACACTCCCTATCACTTATAATAACCCACCATGGATCATTAATATCCCCTCTATAAACACCTCCTTACAAATATTCCCTAAAGACTGTACCAACCCTGTAACGATCCAATCCCATTTCTTAAGAATACTGAATGATTACCAACAACACCACATAATGTACACAGATGCATCCAAATCCACAAGAGGCGTGGGAGCAGCAGTTATTTCCGGTGACTTAAAATATAACCTACGGCTACCAGATTCCAGCAGCATATTCACTGGAGAACTTACAGCTATATTACAATCCTTAAAATTGCCTGTGCCCAACAATAAAAACATTTTGGTTATTTCCGACTCTCTAAGTGCCGTGCAAAGTCTAAAATCTGTCTACTCAAACCACGAAGTCATTCTAAGAATCAAGAACCAACTTTTCAAACTCCAGGCCCATAATAGGAATACATCCTTGTTATGGGTACCATCACACACCGGTATAAAGGGTAACGAAGACGCCGATATCTCAGCTCAAGAATCAGTCAGCAACAGCCATACCCCAAAATTGGAGATGATACCACACCAAGACCACAAAGCAACTGTCAGGAGCTTTGTTGTAGATAAGTGGCAACATAAATGGAACCTTCAGAACCATAACAAAATGTATGAAGTAGTGACAAATGTGAGAGAAACCCCCTCCCTACCGACTACAAGAGCTGAACAAATTAAAGCTACCCGACTAAGAATTGGACACACAGCCTTAACACACAAATACATAATAAATAAAGAAGACCCACCTCAATGTTCCCAATGTAATGGAAATATGTCCATTAAACATATTATCCTAGAATGTCCCCAGTTTGCAATCCAACGAAGACAGCATAAGATCCCCAACTCCTTACAGCCAGCTCTCGGAAACCAAATCAATGATTCCTTGAATTTCCTCAAAGCCATCAACATGTACAATTTATAGTCATAATGTAACTAACTCTATTGTAAACACTGAACTGCCAATAACCCTAGTGGTTGACGCAGTATGTTAAATAAAAAAAAAAAAAAAAAAAAAAAAAAAAAACAATGTGTAATTCTCGGCAACCAAAAATTAATTCCTCGAGTAATAAATAAATCTAAGATGAATATTTTCATTAAATTCAAATCCTCACACAGCACGGCCCTGTTATTGGAGTCTGTGACCTTTGCTGTGTGTACTGGTATCCTTGTTTTGGAATGATCGAATCGATAAGGATGTTGGTTACAAACAAAGTGTGTTTGCCAAATACTCAGTAGTTTTGTCAGAAAAACGACTTGAAGTTGGAAACATATGATTTTTAACACCCTGTAACTTTATAAATATCAGCCCTTCAAGAAAATTTAAAAAAATAGAAAAAATGTATAGGGCGTTACATTTAAAAAAAAATGTACAATAAAATTTTGATGTAAAATGTAGAACATAAAAATAAAAAATCGACGTGTGCCTAGGAAATGTAGGATTTATTCCAACCCATACGTTACTGCATATTTTTCCAAGGAATATAATATCATGTTGAATGTGCCGTTGATGAGGTATATAACCATTAGTTGTTCATGCCAATAACATTATTTAATGGCAACTCTACTCCAAATACCCAGAATTAGGCGTATGTTCGGAATCTAAGACCTTTCTAATGACACTGCACCACCACCGAGCAAGTGGCCTAGGTGGTAATGCTTCGGATTTGCACTTGGAGCGTTGTGCCAGCAGAGCTATTTCTCACAACAATACTGGTACAAAAATTTACCTATCAGACACATGACTCCTTTATTTTCACACGCATTTTTTTTTCGGGCCGAGATGGGAAACTCATGTTTGAATGGGTCCAGGACCCAAACAGTGTTGGACTCATCCCCAAGGAGGTACCTACCAACCAAACCCACCTCAAACTCGCCGTTACCCCCGCCTCGGAATCACTACCCTAGCAAACTTCGAGACGGGCGGCGGTCCCTCGCACCCTCCGCTCACACCGTCATCTTCTTCCTCCTATCACTCCTACCTCTCATGCCATATCGAGTCCTTTTCTTAATTGTTTTTGTCTTGCTTCACGCTTGAACTTGACAATAACCTTCTTTATTTATATGTATATAATAATGAAATGAATGAAATGATCAAGGAAATCTAATTCTTATTTTAAATATTTATTATTATATTGGCTCAAAAGGCATCACACTATCCAACCACACCCTTAGGTATTTCACAGACTCCTCCATACGAATTCTCCTTTCTTTAACCATCACCCCCCACTTCCCTCGTCCTGCTCCGACCCTTCACTAGCAACCCCACCGTCTTATCTTCCGCTACTTCCAGTCCGCACCGCTCTATTTTCTCTTCAATCTTCCTGTACATACCAGACACACATCGTCCGCATACACCGTAATCTCACATCCCTCTTCACATACTATCCCACAAACATCATCAAACACACACTTCCAGAGAGTCCAAGAACCGAGCCCTGAGGCACTCCAGCCTCCATCTCATATCTCCTCCCTCTGGAGTCTACAATCACACGCCCCGTCAGGTAGTCCTCCACCAGGTTAACCAACCCCTGCCCCACTCCAAGCCTCAGCAACGCGCTCAACACTGCCCGTTTGCTGACACTGTTGAACGCGTTCCCGACGTCGAAGAAGAATTTCTTATTCCTCCATCTGCCCTCCCTAGCTCTTTCCACCAAGCCCATCACCTTGCTCAGTCCCGGGATGCAAGATTTCCCCTTCGTGAACCCGTGCTGGTTTACCCTAAAACCCCCTTTCCTACCAACTTCCTTCTCAATCCTATCCTTTATTATCCCCTCCATCAATTTACCCATACCACACAGCAGGCTGATAGGCCTATAGTCCCCCGCCCGCTTCCCCTCTCTACCCGCCTTCTTCATCAGTATCACCCTGGCCACCTTCCATCCTTCCGGGAACTCCTCCTCCCTCAGTTGAATAGTTCCCAGAAGTACTTCCCATTGTCATCCAACAGCCTCTTCACCATATCACCCCTCAAGCCATCTATCCCTGGGGCTTTTCTCACTTTAATGTTTCTCCCCCAATCCTCCACCTCCCACTTCTCTACCGGCCTCATCCCCCTCATTTTCCTTACCCCCCTAGTATCCTGGATTTCCCGAATTCTGCCCCCCACTCCTCCTTCTCCCCCTGAAAACAATTTCTCTATACCTCCACACGCATAGAACAAAAATCCTTTCCAATGTTGTTGAAGAGGTTTGGAAAGTCTCCCTTAGCGTTAAAGAATTAAATTCTAACCTTCTTTAACGACCGTATGGGTTTAACACCAAAACATCAATAGTTGCAGATATCACAGTAGGCTGGTTGATAAGCTTAGTCCAAGGTAATCGCCAGCTTTTCCAGTATAATGTGAACCCAATCAAGTCTCTCTGCGTGCTCTGAGTATCAATCTGAGATTTTGTTGAGTGCATATTTATTATCATACTACTAAGTCCCCCACGTCGTATACTATACATATTGCAATAATTCATCGAATCAGCCTTAACAAATTATTGTTACCCGGTTGGTGTCGCATGATAAGTAGAATTACAAGCGACACCTTTCAGCATTTTTTAGTCACGAATTTTATGAATAAATGATAATCTAACTGCGAGCTCGGATATTATTACAGAGCTTGTGTGCTTTTTATTTAACTTTATGTCTATTTTCCGAAGCAAATTACCTTTTTCACTTTAATTGATGTAATCAAATATTTAATCTATGCAGATTGCCGTCTACAGGAGTAAATGGAATAGTTAAATTTAATTAAATTTCAACTTCTACTAAAGACGACAATACCAATTAAACATACATGTTCGCCGATATCGTCACGCTCATTACGCAGCGACGATATCTATTCTTTTTGGATCTACAACCAAACAATACGCAGCGACCCAGGGCGACTTTCCAGTGGCGTATCATTTTTAAGGAAATATTACAATGCACTTTGAAAATTTATAAACCAAAGAACATAAGTGAATATACTTCGTCTGTATTGCAATAAGAAAAACTTATCGCAAGTAATTGCACAAGTGCATGAAAATTACCGATAAATGTGTTTGACAGCGTGTTGTCAAAAAACTGCACTGGCTCATTTTCATTTTTGGAGAAAGAGCCCGACACCTAAGGTAACCGACAATTCGTAACGTCGTCAATTCGTAACGGCGACAGTTCGTAAATACAACTATTCGTAACGGTATTATTCGTAACGCCAATATTGAATTATTTTTGTTAACGTGGAAACCAATTTTTATTATAGTTGCTATTGAAATTACGTTTATCATTAACGGACCAACATCAGGATAAACATTTTTAACTCATTTCACATTTTGTAGAAAAATAAATTTCGAAAATTATGCGAAACTTTCGAAGATTGTTACGTATGTTAGAAAACCGACTATAGTTCATATAATAGCCTTCTTGGTGTGCGTCATCGTTTGTGACGTTTATCCGGGTTTCGGGTATGTCGATATTTTATTTGTTATTTTGACATATAACTACGTAATACCGTTTGAGCTCGGACCAAACCATTTCTATTAGATTGAATTGGCAATGATAGGGAGGTAGTCTCAAAATACGATGACCATGCTGAAGAGTCAGTCTATCTAATCTATAAAACAGCACGCTTACATCAACACTGTTAAGCCTTACCTCCTACAATGGAATACATACTTGTATTCTTTATCCGGTATATGTTTCTTCACAATCTTCATAATTTCATCTTTCATGCTAAATGCTGGAAAAGGTATATATTAAAGATTGCCTAGTCCAAGATGAATTAGTGATTTTGTCAACTAATCTTGTGTGGTAAGACGCCTTGTCCATTTATGTTAAAGAAGGTTCTTCTATATTCGGCCGAAGCTGTTGTTGAAACCATTTTTCGGAGTTTTTCGAATTCATCGAATAATGATAGTTACCATATTTACTCCCACTTTTAAAAATCAAACTACAATTTTTGACGAAACCATTCTCAGAGCCTGCATGTACCTAAAATGAATAAAGTCAACAAAAAATATTAACAAATAAAAAATATGAAAAAACTTGTTAAATTACACACTTTTATTAGGAAATGCACTAAAAAGTGAAAAATAATTTTTTTTATTAGAAAATTTTTCGTTCACTATTTCTCACTAAAAATTAAAGTAGGTGGCGCAATCTATAAAATATGACTAAATACGAGTTTTAAACAAACATTTATTTTTATTTTTAGTGAGAAGAAATGAACGAAAAATTTTCTAATTAAAAAAAAATTATTTTTTACTTTTTAGTGCATTTCCTAATAAAAGTGTGTAATTTAAAAAGTTTTTCATATTTTTTTTATTTTATACTTTTTAGTGTTAGGCTCTTGATTGCACTAAAAAGTGAAAAATAATTTTTTTTTATTAGAAAATTTTTTGTTCACTATTTCTCACTAAAAATTAAAGTAGGTGGCGCAATCTATAAAATATGACTAAATACGAGTTTTAAACAAACATTTATTTTTATTTTTAGTGAGAAGTAATGAACGAAAAATTTTCTAATTAAAAAAAAATTATTTTTTACTTTTTAGTGCATTTCCTAATAAAAGTGTGTAATTTAAAAAGTTTTTCATATTTTTTTTATTTTATACTTTTTAGTGTTGGGCTCTTGATTTAATTAAATTTTTTTTGATCCAAAACTTTTGAAAACATGTATTTTCACCGAAAATATGATCGTGTGCAAAATTTGAATGAAATCGGTTAGGTAAAAGAAGGTAAAAAATGGATTGCAAGATTTGATCTAGACAAACAGACAAACAGAGAAGTGAAATTAAATAAAAGTATGTAAAAACGGTTCACTGGTCTAAATCCAGTAATGCTAAAAAAACTAAATGTTGGCGTTACGAATAGTTGTAGTAACGAACTGACGCCATTACGAAGTGTCGCCGTTACGAATTATCGGCATTACGAATTCTCCGTTACCATTTGTGGGGTTACGAACTGTCGCGTTACGATAATGTCATGGATTCCCAATCTACTATTATTATACTGTCATTATTTCAGTTAAATACTACATTAATTATTTGCAAATTCAAATAAGTGATATATAATTTATGGTTAAATTTTAATTACACTTGTATTTATAACGTTCATATAATTTTCCAGTTAATAAACGATTAAGCAGCTTTTTAGTGGTAACAAGTGCAGCCGCAATAACAACTGCTAATTGTTATCCGGTCGTTTTTGTCGGCTTCGTCCAAAATTAACTTGCATTTAAACGTTGATATTCATAAAAGTCTTCGGAAAAAATAAAGCTTTGTTGAATGATTTAATTAAATGTGGAACAAACAAAACTCAATTAAATTTTGTTGGGGAGGCGTTGTGAATTTTAACGTAATTTTTAACACGTTTTTATTAGCTTCACCTATAAGTGGGTGTGTATTGTGATGTTATAAATAAACTCACAAAGGATAAACTTAATACATGTAAAACTCAACGAGAAAGAAAGGTAGAAACTACTGAAGTTACAAAAATATTGTGACACTAGATGAACATACTCTGTATGTTAACAAACAAACACTCTGTATGTTAACAGAGAATTATAATTAAATTAATGAAATTAAACTTATTATCACTTTTACATAGTTATAAAAACCTAGAATATTTGATTTGATAACAATTCGAATGCAATAATGAGAATTTTGTCATCTCAAAAAGCTTAGGTCCAGACTAATTAATATTGATGATTTGATGTAAGAATAAGTTCTAACAATCCTTCCTCTTTAATTATAAACAACAAAGTCAACCAAATAACAATTTATAATTCACAGGGAGTGAAATTAAAGATATGTAGTCACAAGAAAATTTGACAGATATGAAACCAAATAAATAAAATTTTTAGTTAATAATTCTATTAGTAAATGTTGATATTATGTTTAAAAATAAAAGTAATGATATAAGGTTCAGAAAGAACACAATTGTAATAAAAGGCATAACCTTAACATTGATATTTAAATATAGAAAAGGATTGTAAATTAGCATAAGAAAGGTAAAGGAAAGTATGTGAAAAACATTCTACGAAAGTATACAGTGTCTTTAAAACCGTTTCGCGTGTGTTTAACAGAATATAGTGCTTTTTACAACATTCAAGTGACAAATATTGAAATCTTCTAAATAAGCAATAAAACGCCAAGGAAAGGGGAATGAGGGTTTATTTTAGTTATAGGATATTATTAGCCGTAATTTAGTATAGTTTTTGCATATCCTGAAGTCATATTAAGAAATTTGGGAAAATGTTGACTATAAAAGTAAGGTTAGAGAACCCAAATTGATCAGTTTAGTGTCATAAAAGTCGTCGTTCAAGGAGGATGTATTTGGCTTCTCCCTGACATCCAATTGTTTCAAATTTTATTAACCTAGAAAAAATATTAATTTTATAATCAAGTAGGAACATAACCTAACTTTGACAGTCGAGAAAAACAGACAAGAAGTGACAGCTTGATGTTAACTAAAATGTTATAAATCAAAATTAACATTTTGAATCACTAAGAAAAGAGAAATAATCAAATAATAATTTCCAATCTGAAATAATTTGTTGAAGATTCCAAAAATCTTAATACTATCTCCAGGTGTGTTTTTATTTCGAAGAACATTTCCATACCGATGTTTGCTGAAAGAAATTAAAATTAATCTCTTAATGTTTAATAAAGTGAAAATAGAATCGCATTGATGGTTCAATGCGACCCAAAGGTTAGTGTTTAACTAATATTAATAACTATACTTGATTTGTTTGACTAATGATAGAACTTAATAGCAATACTCACATTTCTTGATGAACTTCAAGGATTTTTCCAAACTTCGTTAACGACATCTCAGTCGTGACAGAATATTTTATAATAATAATTTATACCATTAATTTTTTCAATTGTGAATAATTTCATTAAATACACATCGTGGCGTGAACTGTAGGCCATTTTGTAAAACGGAACAAGAAGCTTGTCATCAGTCAACGTCACGATCGGTGAACAGTGTTGTCACACTAACATTTAAAATTATTGTATTTAGGTTTGTAGTTTGATAAAAATATTGTTTGAATTTGTTATTGTTCAATAAAATTTTATGAATTCAACAAGAAGGTTTAGGAGTTTGATTTGTTAAACATACATCTGTGAGAAATTGAACCGAACGTCCTTTGATGGAGAATTTTGTTTTGATTGAGTTTAGCTGAGCACAGAAAAAAATCTAAAAATTTATTTTCATTTAGCTGGCCAGGACTTCAGTAAGGAAAACAAACTAAGCTTGACTCTTACTAGTTTTTTTTGATGAGTTATTGCAAGGCAAACAGGATAACTTTTTCGGACAATGAATCAAGAAAAATAATGACCACTTTCCATTTAAAAAGTAGAGAGCTATAATTGCCACTAGAAGGGATAAAAAATGATCGCTACTGGGTGTCATTTCATTATACAGGGTACCAACGTAGGGACGACAAATGATCGCTGCAGGGTGCCATTTCATAATACAGGGTGTCTCATTATATTCTGACTGTTATGAGATGCGTTTTCTACAGATAGATTTAAAATTACTGTAAGTTTTGTTGCGTCATATTTATATATACAGGTACGGCAAATACTTATCTTCCATATGTAGAATCCCATATAGGAGCAACACTGAGCACTATACATAAAAGTATAGAGTGTCACATTTGCAAAATAATATAATGTATTCTGAAACCAAGTCACTTTTAAAGCAGGTAAATTATAGGCCATCCGTATAAATATGTCACAACAAAACACAGTAATTTTAAACCTTATCTCATTATCTTGAACCGTTTGGAAGTTATAAGTTTAAAAACAGTTGGAATATAATGAAAGACCCTGTAAAAAATTGACTTTTTTTATAATTGTGTGTTATAACTGAATAATGAATTTATTCCATTTGTATTTAACATACCGTATAATGACAAAAATATTTTTTTTTCATCACACACTTGTAAGTTCCAGTTTAGTCCGTTGCCGGTTCTTTTTCATTCCCGCTTTGTCTCTTTCGTGAAATCAACCTTATTTATCGCTTTTCATTTATATATGGGGTCGAAAGGACCATTAGGAATTACGTTTTTGGGCGTTAGAAATAATAATGGAGAGGGTTGTCGGGTAACATTACAACTAAATCCAAAATTTCAAACGAAATCAGTTATTTATGTGACTAAAAAGAATGGGGGAATTTTACCGAAAGCTAAAAGATTTTTTCAATCCTTTATAGTGTCAAAAAGTGTGTCGAAAGTTGAACTTGCTAGATATACAGGGTTTTTCACGAATAGTTTTGATTAAATGTTTTTGTTAAACAAGCCATGGTCCAACCATATCTTCAGAAGTTGATTCATTTCAGGGATATAGACGATTTTCCAAAATTGACCCTAACTGCTTTATCAAAAAATATCTTCTTCATTTTACTAGATATTAAAAAAGTGCAATAAAACTTTTGATAGAATAACTAAGGGAGAGTTCAGTGCAGAATGCAATTCATTTCTAGGGGGTTCTGGTTAGTAAATATGACATAAACTTGGGTATTTTTAAATGTGACACCCTGTATATTTTGTGATTTCTGTTCCTTTTTCAATCCTTTTTAACTTGATATATTATATGTCAATTTCTTATAATTTCTACTATAGCCCTGCATATAGGGCAACATAAAATGTTCGGTAAAGATATGTCAGTTCTTTTTAGTGAACATCCCGTATACTTTAAATACCAAATAAAAAAGGAATTGCTAGAAAGATCGAAATTTAATACGTATACTCTTCCTAAAGTCACACATTGACGAAGACGTGAGAAAAAAGTAAGGTTGTTAGATATATTTCTTAAAATTGCTAAGATAAATCTCAATTAAAACACCTTTATGTATAGGTACTACTATACTCATGCCGACATAAACAAAAGGAGAAATAAAGAGACCCAATTACAATATTTTGCATTGGCACCAATTGTTTGTTAGTTATTTATGCGGTCCACTGTGTCGTTATAATGATTTACAACATAAATTTTTTTTCTATCCATAAATGAAAAAATCAAGAGCATTAACTTCTGGCGTACGTGGAGGCCACCTTGCTAATCAGTTGGTTCCGATCCACCGATCTGGAAATACTGAAAGCTGTGAGATATGTACATGTGAGATGCCAATATTACTATCACAGTATTTTCATATTTGGGGAGAAGAATCTATGTTTATATTATTTTTATTGTCATTTGTTTGTTATTTTTTTGTTATTATGTTGAAATTGTTGTATTTCTCGGATGGAGCCAATAATTTAAGTTTATTCAACCATTAAATCTGCATAGGTATTTATTAAACAAATTGTTTTTTTTTTGGAAACTTGAAATATAAGGGATGTCCTACCGAGACATTTTATATCACCCTATAGTAGAAATTATGAGAAATTATCATATCAAGTGGAAGAAAACGAAGAACTTGAAATAAATATACAGGGTGTCTCATTTAAAAATAACTAAGTTTATGTCATATCTATTAACTTGAACCGCATAAAAATAAATTACTCACTGCACTAAACTCTCCTTCGGATAATCCACCAAAAACTACTCGCACTTTTTCCACATTTAGTAAGATGAAGAAGATATTTCAGATAGCAGTTTTCGTCAATTTTGGAAAACCGTTCAATATCTCGAAAAAAAAAAGTTACTGAAGATCTGGATGGACCATGGCTTCTTTAATATAAAAGTAGGTCATGATCTTAACTACTTTTGATTTATCTCCTCTAAATTTCGAAATAACTTCCAAAACCATCCAATTTGGGACATCCTATTCATAAAATATAATATCTTCTCATATAATTTGGATAAAGGCTTGATTTTTTTGGGTTGTATATATCATAGTGTGCTATATCGCTTTCAATGCAAAATTATTATTTTTAAAATACAGGGTGCTGACAAAATATGGATAAAATCATCAATCAAAAAATTGGATGTGATAATAAATTGAAATGATACATTATTGAATATCTATCTATACTTCTCATGTAGATTTTCAATAATTCATCTTTATACACTTTGCCAAAGTAAATTTATTTTTCATGATTTCAAAATTTCTATTCACCCCAAAATCTTGGCTCACAAACTATATAAAATCAACTTATGATATTTTTAAGTTTTAGCATCTACGAAAAAATAACAGTTAAATAATGTTTCTTACAATAACAATTTCAAAAAACCCGATAAAATCAAAATAAATAAAAAATTCAAATATAATTATAAATACTGGTGACACAATGTATTGGATTGGAAATCCCACTCTCTATGTGACTAAACTTTCACAATTTATGGAAATTTCTGTAGCATGCTGTTATGATGGATGTCTACTTTTTGACTCATTAGCATATTCTCGATTGGGGGTTACAGTACAAACTTGTATGCTTCGTAACATCTCGAAAGCGGGAACTAAAGATTACTGTCGACACATTTCATTATTATAAAATAAAATAGTGGTAACGAGGAAGATGAGCTCTCATTTTTCTTAAATGTAGAACAATACAAAACTCATGTTTCAAATATTCAAAATTGAAAAGTTTCTAATGTATCCAACATTAAAATAAATTTTCGTCACAACAATTTCCCGCTGTTTTTCCGAAATTAATTCTCTAACAAATTAATCAGAAGCCTCCGCAATATATAGTTACCCATAAACTCATGTTAATATGATAATTTCGTTGCCATTAAGAAATTCCTTACTTATTTTCCCCCAAATAAAGAGGCCTGTTTACTGGAAATGATCCATCAACTTCAAAGGCGTGTTTGAATATATATTTTCCAATGGCACGAATGAACGAAATAAATCAGGGGCGGTGAAAAAGCATATAATATAATATATCAACTTTTGGAATGAGAAAAGAAGAATTTTGTTTATATAAAATTGAATCAGGAATCAAATAAGGGGATAGATTACACGTCTTTTGATTGAGCTTAATGCCTGTCCAGATACACCGGTTCTAAATCCAGGTTCAATGCTTACGCATATTTGAGGAAAATTAATGCGTCTGTATTCCAGGAAGATATCTACGCTATCGACTCGTGTTTGCAAATGAACATAGAAAATGGGCCTAGGACTACCTTGAATAAGATCTGGAAAACCACAATAGGTTAACACTTGAATGAGTCCCGGGGCATATGGGTATTGTGGGCAATGCAATGCACCCTAGCAAAGAATGGGTCTCAAAAGGCACTCACGGGTAGATAACCAGCATTTTAGATATAAAAAACTGCAACATGGGGTTGTATATCTCGGTGGTTTCAAACAAAATATCAGACGTACTGGAATCACGTGTCAAAACGGGATCACAGCAGACTGTTGTTTGAAAAACTGTCGGAGTCTCAGGGACTAGTAGTTCCTTTATACCTATTTCCCAAAGGAATTTTGGGAAATTCGAAGGCATCAGTTTAGGTAAGTGTCCCTCTTCTATTCAGTAGTCTCCTAATTGTTGTGCTCTAGGATCCTGTATTCTTCTTGCACCACTAGTTTGTGCTTTTTGAGGTACTCATTAATGCGGCTGTGTCCTGTTAGGACACATGTCAAAATTCTTAGTGCCCCTTTCTTTGTTATTTCATTTCCTTCTCTTCTAGTTTGTCTTGGAACCCACAGTAAGGTGACTATGCTGTTCTCGTCTAGTTCTTTGAGTTTTCCTAGGCATTCCCATACCATTTCAAAACTGATCACGCAATAGCTTCAATGACTTCTTGACTATTCGGCATGATGATTATCCGTTGCCATTTATATTTTTCATCAATATTGAACTGGACACATTTTCCTCTGGCGTAAATTTCCGCTTGAAAGATACTTGGGGTTTTTCACAAGCTTCAGGATATTTGGTTCCGGCCCCGTACACTCCTATCCCAGACCTTTCTAATGCTTTAGTGTCACCTTTGTACCAACTTTTGTTTTTTTCATCGCTACCTTCTTTTCTCGACTTCTCTTGTTTCTCAATATATATTTCTCCATCTTCCAATCTCTCTTTCCCTCTCTTGTTTCTCATTATAAATTTCTCTTTCTCTCTCTCTTCCGTTTCTTCTTTATTTCTGTCTCTTCCTCTCTCTGTTTTTTTATTTCTCTTGCTTTCTCTATTCCATTTTCTTTAGTTTTCTCTTTTCTTTCTTCTCTCTCCTCTCTGTCTTTATAAACTTCTGCTTTATCAATCCCATTTTTCGTTTGCTTCCCAATTTCCTTTCTCTCTCTCCTCTCTCTTATTATCTTTATAATTTTCTATATTTCCTCTTTCCTTGATTTCCCTCTGTCTTTTTATTATTTCCTTCTCCTTCTTTCTTGCTCTCTTTCTCACTCTCCGACCATCTCTCTCGTTTTCTCTCTTCCTCTTTCTCCAGTCATAGTTAAAAAATTTTTTTTTTTAGGTGAAAATAATTCACCCTTTTCAATATCTTTTTCCGCCTCTCATTATTTTCTCTTTATCTCCCTCTTTCTTTTGTTTTTTCTTTCTCTCTTGCTTTAGCTATTTCATTTCTCTGTCCTTTTCCCGTCATCCCTTCCTCTTTTTCTTTCTATATTATATCTTTATCTTTCTTCCTTTCTTTCTCTCCTTCTCTATTTCTTAATTATTTCCTCATTTCTTTCTTTCTCACTCTGGGTTCATCTCCCCCTCTTTCTTTAATCTCTCGCTGTTTCTTTCTCCCTATTCTCTTTCCCTCCCTTTTTCTCATTTTTTATTTTTTTCCGTCTTCCTTTCTCTCTCCTACACACAAAAATATTGGAATATATAAACTGTACGAGAATAGATCAAAATATTTGTGTAAAAAGTATCTAATTTAACAATGAACTTCTTTACCTTAAAAAATATCAATGGTTGCGACACTCTCATATTAAACAAGCATATCGTGTATCAAACTAAAGATTTCTTTAACCGATTAACTGAAATCAATTCATTATAATGGCGTTTAATTGATCAAAGTAGTTTTTCATGTCGTAGCTTTAACAAGGGTGCGATATGCAAGATGTCAGATTATAAACGATGTTTCTAGGACCCCCTAACGGTATGATTAATACCTTGTTTGTAGTTGGAAAATGGTATGATGCCGAATGTCTTTATTTAAACTTGGTGCTCGTAGAAAACTTTTAATTGGTTTCGAGTGCATTAGTTAGAGAAATGGTATCTAAAAGCTGAATTAGCCGTTTCACGTAAACAGTTGTTCAATTTATGAAATCAAATCGTAACTATTCACTGATAATTCAATCTTATTTACACTGAAAATTATTTAAAACAACCAATATGGAAAATTAATTGTTTCAACCCTTACTACGTTCATTCTTTCCATAACTATCAAATAATATTAATACTACTTGTCGAACTAATTGTGTGTGGTACGCTTGTGTGTCGTATCCTAATAAAATGCGTGAATAGTGATAAACAATAATGCAAATTTCCTGAAATTTGTTCAGACTGTAGTTAGTGACGGAATTTATCATTCATGGAGAAAAAACAAGTGATCCTTGGTAAGCCAGATTTGGTTCAAACATATATTAATTATAACAAGCAGTAAGAAAGTATTGAACATAAAAAACTAACAACATTCAAGTTAATAACATTTATTAAATAGTATGGGAGCATAAAACCAGTTAAAGGTATAACTATAAAGGGCGCCAATTTGTAAAGGTAAGAGGCGCTAATTTGTAACGGTAATCGCTCCAGCTTGAAGGGCTCCGGCTAGAGACTCCTCTCAAGGGTGATTCGACCCCAAGTTTATGTCGCACCAGGATAACAAGAAGGTTGTAAAAATTAAGGGCGCCACTACCTTTTTGACGTCGATAAAAAATACTAATGAGTTTATAAAACTAAGGCGGAAAAGGTAGAAACGTCTGGTAGAATTTAAATAAAAGTTAACCAGAAATCAAATAATAAAAATGTTACTTAAGAAAAGAAAATTTTAAAACTTTACCCCGGGCGATATCTCCCTCAACTTTTACAGTTGAGGATTTAGAAAAAAATAAAAAATAGGATTTAAAACAAATTTATATTTTATTCTTCTGCCACAGGAAATGAACAAATGTGAGGAGAATTTGTACTTTTATAGGTACTCAGCTTATGAAGTGCTGTTTCCGCAAAATGTGATTGTTGAAGAAGGTAGGTAGGTCTTGCCTCTAGGAAGTCTTGAGAAGATGGATACTAGATCTCGAAGAAGATAGGAAGATAAATATGTCTTGATTAGAACGGTATCCTAGCAGCTGTGGTCTAAGTCTTATATCTTGTATCCTAGCCTAGGGACTGTGCTTACCTAGAAGGACAGGTTGATCAGGGATATATAGGAACTTGAATGTAATGGACACATTATGTTGGTCAGCTTTTTAGGTTAAAAAAAGGAAGGCAGTTGTTTGAAAGTAAAAAATTGATTTAATTTACTGAAAGCTTTCCAACATTATATGTCCCATGTTAAAACAGTAAAAAAGCAATTATTGGCTAAATTAAAAAAAATAGTAATGATCTGAAAGAAACTAATTATAGCAAAAAGTCATGTAGTTATATGAACAAATATCGTGCTTAAGGAATATATGAAACCGGCACTGGCGGTACGAAAGAATATTTTAGAGTAGATTCGTTCTGTTATAAAAATGTTATTTTTTGGTTAAAAAAAGTTATTCTGCAACAGAAAAAGCTTGCAAATGTTTGCACAAAAGTAAAACAGTGAATTATAAAAGAATATTTGGTTTAAAACTACCATATTAGTATAAAAGAACAGTTTATGACCACGTGTTAAATTTAATTTCGTCTAACTGGAATGGAATGCATACAAAAACTATATCAGACAGTACTTTAGAAGAAGCTTATTAATTATAAATTATGATTTTGAACTTACCACAGCAAAATTCATTAAATAGGAAAGGTATAAAAGCGATAAAAAAATGGAGGTCTTTCCTCGAAGATGGTCGATAGCGAAAAGGGCTGTCCCTCGTGGCGTTGAAAAAATGGAAGCCACCTTTGGCAGACGTCAATTGTCTTAGCGTTCGGAGTAGGAGAATTTGAGATCACAGAACTATAATTGGAAGTGGCTAATGTGACGACGAGCGGTAATTAAAAGGATTTATTCTATAAAATCGAAACAGGTCGGTAGACATGTTACAAAGGAATTACATTGAAATTTAATTTTAACAAATGGACGAAGAAATTAGTAACGCAACAATTTATCGCCTTTTGAAAAGCGTAAACGAATCAAACGAGACTATAAAAAATAAAATAACTGAAATTACCAAGCAAAATAAAGAATTAAAAGAATTATTTGAGAGAGAAATAAAAGACGATTTTAACAAAGATTTTTCTATAATTAAAAAATGAAATAAGCTACAAGAAGAAAATCAGCAACTAAAAAATAAGCTTCTAACCGTTGAACGAAACTTAAAAAAGTACAACATAATACTTCATTGTCTTGAGGAAAATGACCCTCATCAAGATATACTGAAAAGCCAACTAAACATTAATTGCAATTTAAGCGACTTTAGAGGTATTCGTAGAATTGGTACAATAACTGCTGACAAGCCTAGACCACTAATCATAGAGTGCATGAACTATTTTTTAAAAACAGAGATATTAGAAAATTCGAAAATCTTGAAAGGAAGTAAATTGTTTTTTACATACGACCTAACTCAAGCAGACTATCAACGTAAAAAGTGCTAGGTCAGAATCTAAAATTAGCTGGGAGTAACAACCTTGAAGCAAGGATAGAGAAAAATGGGCTATTTGTAGAAGGCAAGAAATACGGATACGGAGATCTGAAGGAAAAACCGAATGCAATAGAAATATTAACAACAAATAACGGAAAAAGCTATACTTCCAAAGCAAACTCGTCGCCACAATCAGGAACGAAAAGAAAATTGGAGAAAGACTCAGAATCAGAGACTTCAAAACGTGTAACCAGGAATCGAGAAATTAACTATATATAAATGCCCAGGTAAAAGATGTACGTCAACTTTTCATTCAAAAAATATTGTTGTTTATATTACAAAGTAAAATAAAATTTGTACATCATGAACATTCTTACAAAACTAGGGGATATGAAGGGGTCGTTGGGCAAAGAAATGATAATTATTTAGCACCAAGAATTTACGTATTGTTGTCTGATGATATAGTAAGTTCAAAGAGTTATAATTTATTCAAAAAGCAAATTAAAAAATGGATTATGGAAATAGACAAACAATTATTTAGCAATACAGTGAATCAAACTCTATCATAATTAAAAGAATCCATTTCAGAAATATTCAGGTGTCTAACAGTTAATATGGTACCACTTAATAGTTTATTATAGAACTCGATAATTTGCTGGATTTGTCTTATTACCGGATTTGACAATTTACTGGACTTGACAACAAACTGATTTGTTCATGTTTTACGGTCACAATACAAGTAGTAATAAAAACTGCTTCTGTGACCCAAACTTTTTGAATTGAATGAATTATTATTATTACTATTATTAATAACAAATTTCACAACATGAACATAACATTCAAGAAAATTAATACTAAGGGAAGAAAATAATTTACCAAATAACTTGAATAATGTGAGTACCCATTCATTTTCTAATGGCTTTTAAACTTTATATGTTGTGGATTTTGCAAATGAAAAAGTAGCTTCTCTAAATAAATGAGTACAATATTCTATTAAACCTAATTACACCACAGAAATTTTAGCTATACTAGATTGTAAAATAGCCTTGGACTACAATTATAACAAATATGGAAAGATGCATACTGCTAACTTAATAAAAAATTTGAAATGTTTCAATAATAAAAAGTCTAAAAATGATGGAACTTTGGAAAATATACAATATAAAATATTAAATTTTAATAGTTCTGAAAATATTAAAGAAATTTTTAGAGATTCAACTAACACCTTTGCAAAACAAATTAGATCCGGATTAGGAAATGCGTAATCTTCATTTTCAAAACTGACATTTCTAGAAAAAAACCCACAATCACCAATACTATACGGTACGATAAAATTACTCAAACACAATAATCCTATTGGACTAGTTGTATTATACAACAGTGTACCCAATCATAAAATAGCCAGAAAAGTATAGTAAAAAATTACGGTTTTTCCTCAAAATCCATTTTATTTAAAAAGGAAATTACATAATCTGAACATTCCTACAAATGCAAAATTAGTCTCATTTGATGTAAGTCCAAAATAATGCACCTTTCTTATGGAAGATATTTTAATAAAAGAGAATATAGATATAAATATTACAACAAATATTTCAATATTTCTTTAATTTTTATTTGTTTATTTAATTTTTAAAATTTATTCAATCAAAATTATTCCTTTTATAACAACAAATTATTCACAAAATGAAGGATTGTCTATGGTAAGTCTTATACTCGGTATCATCAATTTTAGTAATGGCTTTTATGGATAATTTGGAGACTATTATTTTTAAATCCTATTCAGTCAATGATATTTTATTTTGGTGCAGATCTGTTGATGATACTCCAGCATGTTTTGTAGGTACTTCTAGAATATTAGACAAATTTCTCCAGTTCATCAATAATATTAAATTTACATTAGAAATATGAGAAAGTAAACTAACTAACTTTTGATTTGTCGATTACTAGAATTGAAAACAAACTTGAATAATGAATTTGTAGAAAATCAACACACACAGACATAACAATACCATCCGACTCAAACCACTATATGTCACTCAAATTGGCAGCCTATCACTCTATAATACATCGAGCTTTTCTAATTCCAGTGCGAAAATTTTGAAAGAGAAATTAATGAAATTGCAATGTCAAATGGATATATATGCACAATTTGATTGATTGAATTATAGAATGAAAAATACATAAAATCGTCATCATGAAGGAAAACAGTTAAAATTATAACAGATAATTCAAAAGATAATATTGCATTCATTCTCTTCTCACAGAAACATTGGGTCTTCTTTAATAAATATTAAAGAGAAATAAACTTTTTTACAAATATCAGGTGTTTATAAGATCAAACATTCTCATTGTAATGCAATTTATATTCGTGAAACACAAAAAAATATTGGAATGAGATATAGTGAACATATTAGTTGCTTTAAAAATAAACATACAGATAAGTGAAATTTGAATAAAATCATCATCCCACATTGAATAATACCATTATTTATACACAGGTGTCAAAATTATCACAGACTTAATTTCTTAGATTCATTGGAAATTAAAAAAAATTAATAATATGTTCAATTAATTCTTATAAATGAACAGAGAGATACTCCTCATTCTCCATTGTTAGATTGTCTTTTATATAGTGTAACGTTTATTCTAATTTATATTGTAACGTTTCTTCTAATTTATATTTACAATTAATTTATATTTACAGATTTATATGTAATTCAGTCCTTATTTAATAATTTATGTAATACACTAAACACACTAATTATAATTTATATGAGAGTCACTTAATAAACACTTTATCGAAGCGCGATTACTTTCCTTCGGTATCAACACTGACTGATTGACTAATTGCCTGCAGCGAAGCTGGTGGCCTATTTATACTCGCACGCCGTAATTCTCGAAATTTCTCGCGGGTGCACTGGATATTTTCGACGTTCTGGCGGATCTCGCCGGATGCGGTGGGTATTCTCGATGTTTCTCGAAAATTGGGCGGAGGAACCATAGTCGTCTCATATGGGGATTTCACTGGGGGCACTAAGTGAGCATATTAATGCACTAGGTCGCGTAACAATAGCAAACAGATGTATACCTACTATAAATGTTGGATACTTTAGATCAGTGTTTTTCAACGTGTGGGTCTTTAGGGGGTCGCGAAGCTTCTATAGGGGAGTTGCAAAATGTTGGAAAAGCTACTGCAGTAAAACAAACAATAAAGTTTGAAAATATTTGTTAAGACAATCATTTGTATCAAATAAACAAAAAATAAAAATAACTTATGAGATCTCTTCCATCTTAAACATTTGCATCAAATTAACAAAAAATAAAAAAAATTATGAGAACTCGTAATGCGAAGGCTGCGCTTGTTTTTCATTAACCCATTTCTCCCATCGTGGATCCGTTTTTGCTACATTGAGAATTAAATCGTTTTCCAAATTTAAGCGATTTCTTTCCTTACTTTTTATTTGGGCCATCGATTAAAATGTCAACTCGCACAAGTACGAGGTGGCAAATGATATCAAACACTTCAAAGTCTCTATTGGTAATTCTGGGTATTCTGATTTACTTTTTAACCATAAGGTATCCAAATTGACAGACTCAAATTCTAATTGCAGCATCCCATCGGCAGATAAATCCAGCAGATTTTCTTCGAGCTTGGTTGCCAAATTTGCCTCATTTATAGCTGCATTTAAAAACGGATTTATGATCCACCTTTGTCCAGTATTATTCGATATTTCTTGCATTGGTAAGTAATGACACAGTTCTTCTTCTAACTTTTGTAACACCATTTTCATACCAGGTATGTTTCAATGAAAGACTGTCGAAGAAAATGAATCGAAGTTGTTTTGATTTAGAGACGATGACCACAAGTCAATTTTGTTTGTAAAGCCATTTTGTCTTTAGCAGTGACGACATTTTCAATCCGCTCTTGAAGCGGAGTCTGTAGAGTCTTCTGACTTGGCCTGCTGCAAATAAAAAATGTTCAGCGCGAAATTTCAAAACTCTGGCTAGTACTTTTCCTCTTGACAACCACCTAATCTCTGTTTGATAATAGTTATTTGTGTATTTAGAGCGTAGAGTAACAGATTGCCGCTTGAGAAAGAATGTTGCCGCGCGACGCGGAGCGGAGCGCGGCGATCTTTCGAAAGCGGCAATTTTACTTTACGCTCGAAAAACATACAGAATAATCGTCATTTTCGCTATTCATCAAGATTAACCTTAAAAAGATCTACTGACTAGGGATGTTAAAAAATTATCGATTTTTATATAAATCGATTATTATTTTCTTATAATCGATTTTTAGTTATAGATTTTTATAGTAATATTAATCGATTTTTAGTAAATCGATTTTATAAATTACGTGTTTAAATCGATTTTCGGAAACGGCTCGTACTATTTATTGACAATTTTTTCAAAATTTTGACAGATCTTGACGATTATTGACCATTTCTCAAAATTTTGACAATTATTGACCATTTTTCAAAATTTTAACAATTTTTTACCATTTTTCAAAATTTTAACAATTATTTACCATTTTGACTGTTTTTCAAAATTAGTGACCATTTTTCCAAATTTTTGATAATTTTTGACCATTTTTCAGAATGATGACAATTTTTAACAGTTTTTAACAATAATTGACAATTTTTGATAGTTTTTGACCATTTTTGACACTTTATCGAAAATTTAGACCATTTTTCAAATTTATTGACCATTTTTGATAATTATTGACAATTGTTGACAATTATGAACCATTTTTCAAAATTTTAACAATTATTTACCATTTTTGACAATTATTGACCATTTTGACTGTTTTTCAAAATTAGTGACCATTTTTCCAAATTTTTGATAATTTTTTACCATTTTTCAAAATGATGACAATTTTTAACAGTTTTTAACAATAATTGACAATTTTTGATAGTTTTTGACCTTTTTTGACAATTTTTCGAAAATTTAGACCATTTTTCAAAATTATTGACCATTTTTGATCATTATTGACAATTGTTGACAATTATGGACCATTTTTCCAAATATTTGACCATTTTTGACAATTATTGAACATTTTTGACCATATTTCAAAATTTTTGTCAATTTTTCGAAAACTTTTTTGATAATTTTTGACCATTATCAACTATTTTTCAAAATTTTGACAATTTTTAACAATAATTGACCATTTTTGACAGTTTTTGACAATTTTTGATAGTTTTTGACCATTTTTAACAATTTTTCAAAAATTTTGACCATTTTTCAAAGTTGTTGACCATTTTTAATAGTTTTTGACAATTAGCGAGCATTTTCTAAACTTTAACAATTTTTGACAATTTTGAACCATTTTTGATAGTTTTTGACCATTTTTGATCATTTTTCAAAATTTTTGACCATTTTTGACAATTATTGACCATTTTTGACCATATTTCAAAAACTTTAACAATTTTTGACAATTATCAACTATTTTTCAAAATGTTGACAATTTTTCAAAAATTTTAACAATTTTTCAAAATTTTTGACCATTTTTCAAAATTGTTGGCCATTTTCAATAGTTTTTGACAATTATCGACCATTTTTCAAAATTTTAACAATTTTTGACAGTTATTGAACAATTTTGACTATAATTGTCCATTTTTGACAGTTTTTGGCCATTTTTGATAGTTTTTGACAATTATTGGCCATTTTTGACAATTGTTGACCATTTTTAGGAGCGGCTAAAGTTCCTAGGAATACCAACGTTGCCAATACCTTCTTCAATTATTTTCCTTGCCCTTATCGATAAATTAACCAATGATCTGTTTTATCATGGGTTTAATGGGATTATTATCACGTTTTAAAACAGATCATTGGTTAATTTATCGATATGGGCAAGGAAAATAATTGAAGAAGGTATTGGCAGCGTTGGTATTCCTACGTTGCCAATACCTTCTTCAATTATTTTCCTTGCCCTTATCGATAAATTAACCAATGATCTGTTTTATCATGGGTTTAATGGGATTATTATTACGTTTTAAAACAGATCATTGGTTAATTTATCGATAAGGGCAAGGAAAATAATTGAAAAAGGTATTGGCAACGTTGGTATTCCTAGGAACTTTAGCCGCTCCTACCATTTTTGACCATATTTCAAAAACTTCAACAATCTTTGACAATTATCAACTCTTTTTCAAAATGTTGACAATTTTCAATAGTTTATGACAATTATCGACCATTTTTCGAAATTTTAACAATTTTTTACAATTATTGACCATTTTTGACCATATTTCAAAATTTTTGACAATTTTCATATAATTTTATTTTATTTTTAATCTGATAAATTGTTAAATATTCACCAATTGAGTTCATCCGGAGGGCGTGGTTTGAAGAAAAAAGCGAGCAAAAAAGATTCCTTTTTTGCACTAGAGCGTAAAGTAACAATCCTCGCCATTTGTCGACTTTACGATTTCATTTGAATATTGTAATTAGTCATTTTACATGAAAAAGTAAATTTTGTTGGAGTGCTCCCATATCTTCACAAATTTTTCGAGGCATTCGTGTCTGCAACGCTTTTCCTTTAACAGAATTTACAATTTTTATCATAATATTTAGAACTTGACTGTATTCCTGTGGCAAGGTTCAGTCCGCAAGAGCTTGGAGATGGAGAAAGCAAGGCATCCAATAAGCGTTTGGCATCTGTTCTTTCAGTCTAACAATAAATCCACTGTTAGCACTAGTCATAGCTTTCGCTTCGTCACTACAAATAGCAATACATTTCTTTTCCCAAGGAACATGTTATGAGCACTTGCCTATAGTATCTATAAAATAGTATTTCTTCCATTAATTTTTCATTGGATTCAAAACGCACAAAAGCTACAATATCCGTATATATGTTGGATTTAATATTTGTCACAAAATAAAATACATGAAAAAAAGCAACGGCAGGGGGGGTCGCGGAATATTTCTCCATCCTAAAAAAGGGGTCGTGTCATGAAAAAGGTTGAAAAGCGCTGCCTTAGAGCTGAGTTATCAATTTCTATAATGTACTCCTGACGATGCAAATATGATTTGTGAAACTGGTCGAATTGATTTTATTTCATAAATACTGTAACTATAGGAAATAAGAGGTGGTGGTATTTACTTATCGGAATGTTATAAAATAAGTGAAAAAATAAGTCACCCAACGAAAATGTCTACAATGTTAATATTTGGTAAAATCCTTTGTAAAACTGAATTTTATTTCATCATAAAATTTTTGTTTGACGATTTAAACAAATTTGCGTTTCAACGCGCAAAGTTCAATATTAGAGCAACAATTTAAAATCCTCTAATTAGGATTTCAATATTTACGTTTGTTGTAGAATTCAACTGAAAATTTACAAAAGAGAATATGGACGGAAAATATGCAAACAAAAGATTTATATAAAATTCGTTTGTCAAAGAGAATTAGTTTTCTAAATACTGATTAAAATATATATATAGGGGTAATGAACGAAACTTTTGTTGATGTTTGCACAAGAATTCGAGTGTATTATTATTATTTGTTACTAAAAACTTCTAAGAGGTAATCAAAAGTTCCGCAAACAATTTCATACAACAAAAAAGAAGATATCAACTTTTATATACTCAAACGAAGATTATTTCAGTCCTAAACTGGAGAATTTCAAAATTTGAGTCGAAAGTGTGTTGGATTGTTAATAGATGATTTGAATAGTTGGAATCTAATTTGTTGTTGTCATAGCTGCGTTTGTGTTCTGAAACACACAAACTAAAACACTTTCGACTCAAATTTTCAAATTTCGCATGTAGAACCCAAATCCTTTAAATTAAATCTTTTAGGAGCCCTCGAGATTAACAAAAACAAATATTCAGGTAATTTGCTCAACGACCAAATAGATATCAATCATTTTCCCTTATTAAACCTTTTTACCTAGAAGATGTGATGGTTGTGGATAAATTTTCCAGGTACTCTTTTTCAATACCGTTGTAATATTCTTAGAATTCCGTATTGAGACACTTTTTGTACTTATCCCTATTTAAATATATTATAATACTGTTGTCAATATCTTAGAATTCCGTATTAAGGCACTATATAAATTAAACGTTTTTCATTGTATCTCCACTAATTTGAAAAAGCTACTGTGTAGCGAAACGCGTCACTAATTTAAATTTGAAAGTCAAAATAAAATGAAGATTTAAACAAATTAAATTGTTTTATTAGTATCATTAGTATGGATCTTCATCAAGTAAAAGCCTCATCCATTCAATTTAAAAAAAAAAACACCAAAAAAATCAAAAATATTGCGATCGATGCACTAATATATACGATAACCACAATAATGACACAATACCAGCACCAATATGGCGGACCTGATATCGCTTTTGATCATAAAACATTCGATCACTTGTAAACTGAGCTTCAAATCAAATACAAGTACAGCAAGCGCCAAACGTGATGGCGAGCCCGCCCCCATGCGCACAAACTCATTTTCAATGTTACCTCCCAGTACAGCTCTTGCAAGACATATAAATGCTCTGTACAGAGGCGTATCATTAGTTGTCCTCCAATTCTGTTGGCGTTTGGCATTGTCTGGATAATTTTTGTGTTGTTTCTGAAAAAATATCATCGCCTAACAAAAAACCAGTTATCAAGAGTCAGGCACGTGAAATAATTTTTTATGTGTTCAATTATTTTCAAAGTGTCAAATGTGAGTCGGATACGTTATTAAATGTGAAAAATAAAACATCTCTCGCTACAGGTATAACATTAAATAAATTAAAAAAATAACTATTTCAACACAAATCTTTATTTTGTATTAGGTATTTCGATAAGAACCATTGAAAGAATGGTAAAGAATGGTAAAGTAAAATTTTCCACCCCAAGAAAGTAGCGGCCTAGAAGAGCACCAATAACTGATATTCCCGAGTATGAGTATTCCAATATTAGACGGATTATTTACGACTTTCATAAGACGGAAGGGTGGCGGATTACGGTAAAAAAGTTACAACAGAAAATTAATGTCGTCTTGGGAATTGTGGCTTCCGGAACATCTCTTCGTAGAATTTTAAAGAAAATAAAAATTTACAAAAAATCAATTGTTTTCGTAGCCAACAGCGACCAATTGTATTTCTTGATGAAACACACCTTTCATAGTGTACATACATCTTCTAAGAACTGGACGGATGAATCAACCAAAGGGTTATTTAAAAATATTTCGAAAGGACCAAGACTCATTATTGTCCATGCAGGAGGTGACATGGGCTTTATACCTAATTGTCGGCTTATATTTAAATCAGGCACAAAATCAGCGGATTATCATTCAGAAACGAATTCTGAAAATTATGGTAAATGGTTACAAGAAAAGTTGATCCCAAATTTACCTGTGAATTCGATAGTCGTGACCGATAATGCTCCATACCATAATATTCAGATTAATCCAGCCCCAAACACAAATTCTAGGAAGGCTGACATGGTGAAGTGGCTGCACGAAAAAAACATTTTGTTCACCCCTGACATGCTCAAACCCGAATCTCGTATAATTCGGGTTGTTCAAGAGAAATGAAAAGCATCATATTAGATACAAATTTGATGAGGTTATGCTTGAACACGGACATAACGTTTTGCGACTTCCACCCTACCATCCGGATTTGAATCCCATTGAACTCATTTGGGCTACTGTCAAAAACAATGTGTCCCAAAAGAATGTAACTTTCAAGTAGGAAGCGACTTCAAGCGATTAAGTGTTTAAAAAAACTTGTCTCCCGATACTAGTCGAGCTGCAGCACGTTTCATGCCCAAATAAACGACGATTTACAGCACAATTTTTCTAATTTTATCGATGTTAAGTGTAGTTGACGACGTTGATGGTCGGTCACAACAAGGCAAATCGTCCACCACGTCTCTATTTCTTTATAATGCAGTGTACTTATAAGTACTGAAACTTTTAGGCACCCGAATGTTACAGAGGTATACGAAAATGATATTTTCGACAAAATAGAAGAGAATCCGGAGTTACTACTAGAAGACTTGAGGCTATGTATTCTGTAATTTCTAAATCCTCCATATGGAATATCATTCATGAAGAAAACCTCTATCTATTTCAAAAAGCTCATGCGATGCTTGATTGTGATTTCCCTGCTTGAGTAGTTTTTACAAACTGGTTACCGGATAAAAATATTTCTTTTCTTGAAAAAATTTTTTTGCGATAGAGCTACGTCTATTCGAAACGTAATTTTCAATTTACATAATGCATCATTTTGTATACTTTGGCAGAAACTTTTTGCAAAACAATCTACCTGATTTAATGGACGACGTGTGACATTGCAAAATTTATGGTTCATGCACGATGGCTATCCTGCTTATTTCAATAGAGGGTGCATGTAATGTTTTTTTCTGGAATATGCTTAAAAAACTGACTTAACAGCGTCATCTTCAAAGGACGCTCGCTCCCCTAGAAGTAACTTTTGGATAAAGGTAAATTTGGCTAGATGGACACAAAATCACATCTAGTATCTATAGTTATAGTATTTATAGTTTGCCTATTGACAAGATACACTAAATTTGACATTTACAACACAATAATAAGACCTGTGATAATGTATGGAGCAGAAACGATGACAATGACAAAAAGAGATGAAGAGGATTTGAGGATAGTAGAACGAAAAATAATGAGAACAATTCTGGGACCAATAAAAGTTGACGACAATGAATACAGGCAACGTATGAATCATTAAATCCTGAAAGAAATTAACGGGGAAGATATATTAGAGAGAATAAAGAGGCAAATCATAAAATGGCTCGGATATGTATGGAGAGAAGGAGAGCGCGCAATCGCTTGCTCAATGTTACAGTGGGAACCAGGTGGTAGGAGAAGGCAAGGAAGACCCAGATCTAAGTGGCTGAAGGAAGTAGAGGAGGACTTGAGAAGGATAGAAATCGTTAGATGGAAGGAGAAAACGAGGGATAGGATTCTATGGAAAAAAATAAGCGAGAAAATAATGAAATGATGGGGATTGATCCACCCCAGAAAGCGGATCTAGAAAGCATTTATGCGGCGCAACCCCACAAGGGGTGTCCAGCCACTTTATATATATATATATCTATAATTTGCGTTTGGCTGGAGAGTTTTTGGACACCCTCTATAAAAAAGTTCTTTCTCTGGACTCCTTGTATAGCAACCAAGTACTATGAAAAAATTGCTTTGTAATTTGTTAAATAACAAATTTCATTTAACAAATGCAATTTTCTTTGACTTGTTTTTATTTCAAGTTATTCACTATGCTATCACGCAACTGTAGTAAATTGAGGAAAATGCAATTTATGTGCGGTAGCACTGCCAAACATCAAATCGGAAAGACGGCGACTCGTTGTGGAAAATTTTAAAAGGCAGGCACCAGATGGCGTGGCGGCTTTTTTCAATTAACTTCTAGATTAAATTCAATGTCAATCATCTGTAAATCGACGACGACGAGTGATGACACAACGAGCTTCGTGTGTTTTTAGATTTTGGTAAATAGCTTTCGGGTGACTGTATAATGAAAATGGTGGAAGAAAAACATTTCCTTCTTCGTTAAAATAGAATCTAAGATAAATACAGCAGCGTATTTTATAAATTCCAGGTAGCATGCTTATTTATGCAGGGTGGAAACCATTTTTGGAGGATATAGGAAGATTAGGTTAGGTTAGGTTTTTAAAGTGAAACTTTTATTCAAAGCCCCAATTTTTTTCGTCCATCCATCGCATGTCGCGTTTGGCATACATTATAGGTCTATATATAACATAAACATTATGTCTTCGTAGCCGAGCGGTATAGAGGTTTAGATTCCGTCTCGAAGTATACTAGGGTAGTGATTCCGAGGCGGGGGTAACGGCGAGTTTGAGGTGGGTTTGGTTGGTAGGCATCTCCTTGGGAATGAGCCCAACACTGTTTGGGTCCTGGACCCATTCGAACATGAGTTTCCCATCTCGGCCCAAAAAAAAGATGCCGAAGATTATGAATTGTAGTCATGGGGTACATTGTGACATTTGTATATGAATAACCTCCAATATAGTTCCTATTAAACCGTAAACACACCTTATAGCAAATCGAACTAAAAAGTAAATAAACGAAATATTTATATTCTCACTCATTCGTGCAAGTGCTCCGCGGTATTGGTGAATGAATGAATTAATTTTACGCCGTAAGAGACAGACTGCCGAGAGAGTTCGTGCTTATAGGGAACGGAAAAAGGCTCTTCGTGAGTTAATCTATTTTTACCACGTTTTACTTAACTCGCTTTCTTTTATGTCCGGGTTTTCTTGTATGGAGAATTATTGATAAAACGTCACTTTTTTAGTTTTGACATAAATCAAACGGTCTATATACAACATAAAAATATTATGTCTTCGTAGCCGAGCAGTATAGCGGTTTGGATGCCGAAAATTATGAATTATAGGCATAGGTTTCGAATCCTAGACACGGCGACATTTGTATGTGTTCATTATAGTTCCTATTAATCCGTATAAATACACCTTATAGTAGATCGAACTAAAAAGTATAAAATAATAATAATAAACGAGGGTCGCATGAGACACAGCTACTTTATATATTTTTATAGAATTATAAAATTATTCAGTTGATATTAAAAACGCCATTTTAATACCCTAAATGGAATCATTTTCCGAAAATTTTCAGTTAATTGCCTACAATCCGAAAAAAAGTTTCGCTTGCATCGTGGTTTCATAAAACCACACAATGATTTTTTTTAATGGTTCACCCTATATTTAGTTCCATTTTTCTCAAATTATAAGGGTTTAATAAAAAAATATTGACCGTTAAACTTTTTTTTTCACAATTTAAACGATTTTAAAATGCCGTTCAGCTACTGTCAGCTACTTAACGTGAAAAATAGTTTTCCTTACACTTTTTCTAAATTAACTCCCGGGATCGTTTATCTCTTTCGGCAGTTACAAGAATTGTGTTTTTTCTTCTATTTTTTTTGTCCGCACTTTAACGGAAACTAATGGAGTAATATCCGTCTCCCTCGTGTCTTATATTTAACAAACATTTTTAAATCATACATTAACTATTATCTTTGAGGAATTTTATAAACTACTAGCGACCCGCCCCTGCTTCGCACGGATAGATAGATTAATTTATTTGTGAAAACTTCCATATTTTGGCGTACGATGAATAAAAAATTTATCATACGCCTATGACGTCAACATTTCTACAAATAAATTAATTCCCTATAGAAATTTTATCGCATTCCTATGATAGAAGGGAATTTATACAAATAAATTAATTCCTCATGAAAATTTTATCTCACAGTTATGATAAAAAGAACACATAAATTAATACCTTATAAAAATTTGTAATGTTGGGGATTTGGTGTGGATAAGCCTCTTTAATTGGTGGTATTCCTGGTCACTTGGAGGGTCATCTTAGTTTAATAAAACTACGACTTCTGGCACTTGGGATAAGTTCTATTTATTAACACTCTTTTCTATTACACATTATAACTACTTATGATCAGTAAGTCTATATAAGTATCTATCAATATAGCATACTTATAGTTTAACTGAAGAGCATAATGACTACAACTAAATTAGAATGAATATTGATTACATTATGGATATATCTGAATGTCAACTCTATATTTTATATTACGGTTCAAGTTCGATGATATTTAATATTTACTGTTAAATGTTTATTTACGTGATGAACTTGACTCGGTACCTGTCGACCTCGATAGTTATATTTATGTAATATTCCAACGTTTAATGATTTATTGAAAATAGTTTCAAGGGAATTTATTTCTTATTTGATTTTATTATGATATTATGCCAAAAGGCATCACAAATTTTATCGTACGCATATGATAGAAGGAAACTTTTACAAACGACCCTTTATAAAAAGTCAGTAGTATTCATAATACCTACCGGTGAAGCTAACAAGAGCATGCTAAGACGGATTATGTGACCTACAATAATAAGACATATAGCCTCGCGGACAATTTGTTGCTAAAGAGGAGTGTAATATCTGTTTTTTGACAAATTTTACATGCAGGGTTATTCAATGTGAGTACCAAGTTTGTAGGTAGCGGTTTTTTGAGATGCCTAAAAAATTGTGTGTGTCAGCTCCGACGCACGACTGGAGTTTACCCCAATAATTTTATTATATAATTTGCAATATTTTTAAACTATTGTTTATTGTTTACTTTTTAGTATGACACGGATTAGTAGGAACTATATTGAAGGTTATTCATATACAAATGTCACAATATAACAAATTAAAAAAAGTTATCACCGTGTCCAGGATTCGAACCTTACGCCTTAATTTCATTATTTTCGCAGCCAAACCTCTATACCACTCGGCTCTATACCACTAGGCTACAAAGACATAAAAAGGTGCGCAAAGGAACGTAACGCATCACTTTTAGTTAACACTCGATTTTATTTCTCACAAAATTTTCATACCGCGGGCTAAATCCTTTCCTAAGGTGATAAATTCCAAAAAACTGACTTAATATCGTTAATTACAAAGAGTGTGAGCTCCCTTAGAAGGAACTTTTGGATAAAGGTAAATTAGGTTAGATGGACATAAAATCACTTCTAGCAGTGGCGGCTCATCCTTTAGGTCATTGGGTCAATGACCTTCCACTAAAAAATAATTTAAAAAAATAATTAAATAAGCATTTAAAAAAATAAAATATTCCTACTATACATATAGTATAGTATCCCTCTCAAATATAATTCACCTAAAACGTTTCAAGACCCCCCGTGTAAACGTTTTTCAGGATCCCCGTGTAAACGTTATTCCGCATCAAGCATCAAGTAGGTACTCGGCGAAAACCAAAATTGGAAAGCGGACTGGTGTCCACCATTGACCTGAAGTTGTTATATGGGAACAGAATTTGCCGAGCGCTGACGATCTTCGCGGCGTGAGAGAAACACGCCCGAAGTTTACATGTGATGGGTCAAAAGCCCGGTTTAATATTGACGATGAATCGACTTACGTCGGCTGATTATTACACGATTAGAAAAGAGATGAGTAGAGAGGTAGGCACGCCACGCTATATTTTGATTTAAGGGAGAGCATTTGAAGCGAAATAATGAGAATAATGAGCTGTGTTTTGACGTAATAAGTTGTTGCAAATACAAAAGATCGAAGGCTTCACTTAAATTTTAAAAAGATTTAGACTAATTATCATTTAATTTAAGTTTGCCATATTTAATATGTATAGAAATGGATAAAATATGGTTGTTTTTTAAGAGAGCATTATTTTTATATAAAACAAGTGTAGCCCAAAAAAATGTTTTGCCTCTGGGGCGATTTTAACGACTTCTGGGCAGAAATTGAGAGTGGTGTTTCGAAAAATTTCCGCCTATGGCGGATAGGCCTCGGGGGGTTGGTCAGTGGCGTTCCGTATTTTAATGACCCCCTCTCAAATTAACCACGAGCCGCCACTGACTTCTAGTATATGTAGTTTGCGTTTGGCGAGGTAGTTCCTGGACATCCTGTATTGTGTAGATTATTAAATTCGAAATAGCAGCAACAAGAACTGAATTTATACTATAACCCATAATTTCTGTAACCCAAATTATATTCGTTAACAATTTCCACTTTTTAGCCGTCCCAAATGGAAATCTGGCTCTATAACGGCTGTATGCATTTTTATACCATCAATTTTTGGATTCTTTCATTCGAGTTTCATCCGATCCAGAGCAGTGTAAAATCCATTTCCTACTTCTTTTTCAATTTATTGCGAGTTAATCCGTTTTTAATACTTTGTCGATTGATGAAAAGCATATCAAAGCGCCTTTTTTTCATACTACCACTTCCCACTACCTATTCAAAATTTCATACTGAAATTATTCGACGCAATGGGGCGTTAAACTATTTTCTCTCTTTTTAAGTTTATTGTGATAGTCGGGATAGCTGTTGGGATTTTAATACAAAGCAAAGCGTTCAATTTTAAACTAACAAAGTTTGAATTTAAGTAAAAAAATATTATGTTCGTTTCAATAAATAATAAAACATTGAGAACATTTTCAAGTGATTTTTTTGTACTGAAATGACTGCATAATTAATAAAAATTCCATTACAAACATTTCTTTTTCATTTATTCATTCGTTTGGGTTGTGCTCAATAGCCCAGTATCTGTAGTTTGCGTTTGGCAGAATAGTTTTTGGACACCCTATATAGGGTGACCATTTAAAAATTCATAACCGTATGAAGCATCTTTTATATAAGATAACAGTTTTGAAATCTTCAACTCAGCTTCACCCTGTTCTATAACTTTGATATGACCCTTTCTCGTTAGTCTCAAGACAATGGACGTATCAAATAACGTATGTTGATCACACTGTATATTGAATAACATGAGCTTGTTGCTCATCTTTAAAAAAATTACTTCAATTGCCTTTTGCTTATTTTAACTATAATCAAAATTTTAACCTATAATCAAAAATTTTTGTTGGTTATTGTTATTTTCTATTAATTTCGTAAATTTAGAAATCGAAAAATATATTTTCAACTATAAAACCGCCTTCGTAGGAATGGAAAAGTATTCAAAGACTGGCATCATTTTGGAATAGATAGTAAAATATTATCGTTTAAAATTTCACTACCGTGGGAACGATAAAATAAAAGATTTAGCCAATTAGATTGCTTAATAAACATCTAACTCTACATTTAAGGTAAACCATTAATGCCACGAACTTAGTCTACGACTGCTCGTGATATTGGTACAACAACAAAGCCGTAAGTGCTAATTAAATTACAATGAAAGTGATCGAATCTGCATTCCGTTTATTCAACCAATTTTGTTGGGCAATTCTAATATTGTATTGGTATAAATTTGAAAAAACGAACATTCTTAGATATAATCAGTTTATACAATAAGTAGATTTAGTCGAGAATCGAGTTAAGACATGGTAAAACATTTCATAGAATAAATTGAAAAGGACTGAAAATTTTTATTTTATTTTATTATTTCATTTATTTACGCATTAACCACATTAGTTATTAACGGTGGAACAACAAATTATTACTTTTTGTACAATACATAATTATATTTGATACAATAGATTAGAATCTCAAAAATTCCTCTAAACTAAAATATTGTAATAAGTTCTGGTTATAGGATAAGCTGCTTCCAATAGAAAACCATTTTAATATAAATAACTTTATTGTTTACTGGGATTATCTACATACATGTACTTTAAGTAGTATCCCAAAACATAACCACTGGCCACAATTAGGGCAGAGGTTGACTCTCAAGTTTATGTTTAAAAAGAAACCTCGTGTATTCTAACAAATATCTATTTATGTTCTCCCTCGGCACGTCTACTTAGTTTGTTGTAATAACTCAAGGTGATGTTTGCTAATCAATTAATAATTAAGCCTTGGAATTATTATACAAACTATTATACTGAGTGTTAAATATACTATGTTAGAATTCACTTACAATATGTTTTATTGCGATGGTCAGTTCACATAATTCACAATACGGTTGACATACCTTTGACAGTAGATATTGATAGATGGATAACAGTTTATTTTTCTTTCTTTGAAAAGTTCTATAACACCTAAACATCCAGTTCCTACTGCTGGTGCCCATTTGAAATACATATGTTTACAAATTTAGGAAGTTTCAAATTTACAGAAAGTTTAATATGGCTGTGACACCAGCTACACCAGTATTTTTCAAATTTAACAAAGCTTCGATTACCCCGCTTTTAGTGAGTCTGATATGTATACGGCACATCGTAACGTAGTTACTCCTTAAACCCCATGGTGCTATTGACCATGCCTTCGGATCAAATGCCCACTAAAAATTCCAATCAACTTACACTTTTTCAACGGTAATAGAATGGGAGAGGAATCAATCCTCCCTGTTTGTGACGGATATGAGCTGATTCACAAACGAATCCAAAAAGGACTTGAGAGCTGGATCCTTCGCCTGGTGCAGCCGATCAAATGTAGTTTAAAGCGAGTTGAGCACTTCTCGTGCTGAATGACGAAGACGAACACGAGAAAAATATTCCTAGAATGGAAAGAAGGGAATGTGTGGTTCACACTGTAAGCGAATTGCGATATCAATACGGCGAATTTTATCAACTCTTCTGAGACTGGAATACACCTAAACTAACTGGGTGCAATCAATAAGTTTACTCTGGCATGTTTCTGGGTCAAACTAGAATCATGGGTAACGAAGTAGAGGACCATGCATGAAGCAAACCAAGGCTTTTATTAAAAGACCTTTAAAACTGAATTAAGGACATGGATGGGGAGGAGATGAGATCCATAACTGCAGGCTACATATCATCTGGGCAGAATAGGGCTGGCCGAAAAGACCGAGTGCTTAGAATGAGATGAATCGGTGGAACAGATTATATGCCATTGTGTGGCTGCAGTCTACAGACTCTAGGAGCTGCGTTTGTGCGCCCCGAGGAAATAGATAGACTTCTCCCTTCACAGAATATGAATTTCCTTGTGAAGATTGAACTCGGAGGGATAATATAATTTGGATTGAGGCACACTAGGTGGTGTTGTCGAAGTTCGCGGTTTTGAACGTACCACTCATAGAAACCAAACCATCTCAATAATCCATAATAGTGTTTTATATAGGAAGATTTTATTGAATTCGGTCATCATATGAATATTGGTATATTTAATTGATGTTTAAATTAATCGATTCCCAATCTCGAAATCCTAAACTCCTAAGAGGCGAAATTATTTCGGAACGATACGATATGTTGTATACGTTCTGTTGTGACCTACTCAAAGCTTGTTTGTTTACATGAATGCTTTTAGTCAAAGCATTTTAGTGGATATTTTGTACATCATTATAGACGTTTTAATATGTGTTAATAGGTATTCACATTACAGTCGGATAAATCTGCATTAGTCATAATTATCTGTTAATGCGTTAATGTAATTACTTTGAATGAATTTATGTCTATTTTATGTTATTAAACCGTGTAACTACTAGTTACTAACTAGTCTTTCAATTTGAGTTGTTTGTAGTTGTAGTTTTTTGCAATTCTAATTTTGAATTCTCTTCAAATATTTTTGTAACTTCTTATGTTCGTATTCATTAACAAGACTTTCCTTAGTCAGTGACTCCGAGTCCGAGAGTTTGCTGTGTTTTTGCCTTGGAACATGGCTCCAATGCGTTAGACTTTTGTTTGAGTACGCCGATAGGTACACCCCTGAGCTGCAGTTTTTGATATCACATGGTTCATATAGTTTCATACCCTTGCTTTGCTAGGGTGTAGAATGGGGTGGGTGAGTTTAGGCCCACAGCACTTAGGCCGCATGTGACCCATTGTACATCCTCCCGAGGAGTTGTCCTCCTAGGTCATCGTCCATCCTGTCCTTTTCAGGAAGGTGGACAGGCCACTAGGAGACATCTCCTTCATATCGGCAGGTGTAGGCCAAGACTCACCGAACACACACTCTCTTATTGACGATAACTCCTAGCACTCACATAAGACATGCCTGACAGTTTCATCTTCTTGTTGACACATTCTGCATAGAGGTGTGTCCACTAGCCCCATAGTACGGAGGTGTTTCCTTAGTTTCAGTGGCCAGTCAGAAATCCTACTGTTTAGCGTAGGTTTTTCCTGGTCATCACCAAATATTTCTTCGGCGCCAGCTTCCCAGGGTCGCCCAAGGTGATCCTGGCACGACTGCATCCTTTGATTCCATCCCATCTCTTAAGGGACTGAGCATGGGTGTAACGCTTGGCTAATTCCGCAATTGTCGAAGTCGTCAGGCCGTAGGTGTCACTGGGTCCTAAAATTTTTAGTCCAGCCGCTTCCCTGGCTAAAGTTCGAATTGTATTTCATCCTATATGCCGCCATTCTTACTTCCGCTTTAACACGCTGAGCAAGATTGAGTATGGCTTCCATAGCTGTGGTTGGGCTGCAACTCATCGCACTCGTTATACATAGACAGACAAGCCTCTGTTGTTTTGATAGCTCCATTTCAGCTCTCCTTTGATCTGTTACTGGCCACGAGACTAAGACACCATAGGTAACTGTGTATAGCTAGTGTACAATCCGTTGATTTAGTCCCCTTATGTTTCCTATCACCCGTTTGGCAGCCATTTAAACCATTTCCATCTATTTATTTTATGCTGCAGGTATTAATTCTTGGTTAGTTTTGCATCCAGAATTATACCCAGATACTTGACCTCCCTGCTTAGACACAGTTGTACTTTGAAGAGGCTTGGCAGCCTTAGGCTCTCAAGCTTCTGTTTACTGGCGAAGGGAATGAGTATTGCCAAATCATATGCATATCCCTGGATGTTGTTCAATTCTTCAAGGAGTTCATCTTTGATGAGGTGATTATATTCCTCCCGTGGGCATCCCTTCATTATTATGACCTCTATTGAATCTCCAAATGAAGTTTTCATGTTTCTAATCCACCGACATGTGGTGTCACCTACTCCACGCCTTACAACTGCAGCTATCATGGAGTCAAGGGAGGGATGGTCAGAAGCTCCTCCTATACCAAGAAATACTCCGAGTGCTATTTTTTGATTTCTTAGGACATTCTCAATTTTGTAAACCAGTTGGTGTGAGGCTGGGGATTTTTCTGAGTAATTGGTCTGAATGACTTTACCTTGGAATAAACATATCCTGGTTTGAGAACAAAAACGATACGGGCTCTTTTCCAAGCAGTTGGAATGTATCCAGTTGCTAGTGGTTATCTGAGAAGTTTGAAAAGTACTGGAATTAAATGTATTTCCCCGTACTCTAGATGCGCTGAGATTATCTGGTCCAGGAGCTTTGTATGGCCCAATCAAGCCATTATGTATTATGATAAAATAGATTAATCAGTTATATTTGTTTAATTCCAATGAATTCAAGATTTTCGTCATTTTTTTGTACTAACATGATTTTTTCTCCATGTCAGTTGAAGGCAACTAATTAAAATTTCACTAATTCCTTTTCATTTTTATTTTTCAGGTTAGTATTCGAAAATATAACTGCCTAGAAATAGTTGGTAAGTACATAATTGACAATAGTTTTGCCTATAGTGTTTGTTGAATTAACTTCATTTTTAAAAGAAATATTCTGTATTTTATGAAAATTTTCTATTCTCATATTCAAAGCTTTTAGTTTGAGAAACTTGAATTTTATTTCATTGAATGTGGTTTTTAGAACAAACAAAACTTGTTATCAAATATGACATAAATAACATTTGCATCGTCATGTTTTTTAAATTTATTTAAAGAGAAACCGCATCAGCGATGTGAGCTACTAGCGGCCAGTATTGTTATCAATACCTTGATTAACATTTACAATTACAATTGATGCAGAAATTTTAAACACTTCAGATAACTTAAAATATCTTTCAGTCTACCTCTATCCAAAGTATACATTTCCTGGCCTCATTGTAGGGAGCAAAGTCATACTTTTCCTCCCCAGGGAGGAAAAGTAAAAGGGCATGTGCAGCAATCTCTTGCAAAAAAGCGAAAAATTTCGAACCAAATTATGGAAATTACTGAAGTTAATGAAATTGATTGTAATCAGCCAAGTACGGGTACTTCCGGGGGATACCAGCTGTATAATATTGTTATTGAATAAATTTTGTTTGTTACTGTCATAAATAAATAATTTAAAAATCACTTGTTATTTGAGGGAGGCATGAAAATTATATGTATAACTTGGGGGTAAAGTGCCTTTTTCTCCCTTGAATGATTACTGCCCTCCGCTACGCGTCGGGCAGTAAACTTCATCCTCGGGAGGAAAAGTAGCACTTTCCTCCCTTGTTATACAACTAGCTATTTAGTTGTACACGAACGAAGCACTTTATTTAGATTATTAGGTATGTTGAACAATGTTCGTTCTTCACTATAAACAGGACACTCCGCTATTATGTGCTTAATGGTTATCGGTTCTTCACATAAGTCACATTTTGGTGGTGGATCCTTGGAGATCAGATGTCCGTGGGTAAGTCTAGTCTAGGTCTAGTCTAATTATTCTTGATAGGATTAATTGAGAGAAGCGACTAGAAGGGCTGTTATTCCATGGTGCATAATTTGGTTTAACTTCTTTCAATATTGAAGGCTGCTTCCAATCTGCGTTCCATTTTTGTAATTAGTTGGCAGAATCAGTTTCTACGAAAAATTTTTGCTCTAGTAGATATCCAATGAAATCAGTTAATTTGAGGTCATTTGATTGAACACAACCAATCAGAACAACATTACACCATGGGCTGTTATCAGTGTAATGTTGTTCTGATTGGTTGTGTTCAATCAAATGACCTCAAATTAACTGATATTATTGGATATCTACTAGAATCTACGTTGCCATGGATACATTTTGATTTATTTCGATTTTGACGTTTCAAAATATTTAATATTTCAAAATGTCACGATTCTGTCATAATACTGACGAGAATATTAATGAAATTATAGAAGCAAATATACTCTGTTTTTTTTCTATAATTAGCAAAAAATTTTCTATTCGAATAACCCTCGAACATTGATAAATGCTCAAAAATTTTATAACAACTTTCTCAAGCTTGTTGCTTATTGGCGTCGGTCTGTTTCCAAGCAACAAGCTTTCGAAATCTGTTGTAAAATTTTTTCGAACAATTATCAATGTCCTTGGGTTATTACTACTGAAAACAATCTTTGATTTCTTACTAGCTGTATAAGTAAAAGCGTTAAGCAGAGCATAGGGTTCTCCTGTCATTACTGACGATTCTGACGGTAATTTAAATGTCTCCACTTTTTCTGGTACAACAGCTGCGCATCCCAGTCCAGAATTTGTTTTGGGAGGCATCTGAGAACACCAAGGTAGAATCGGGGGATAAAGGTAGATCATTTCATTATAGTGGTTTACAACAACCTGAGGATTTGTGTCTTGCTTATTATATATAAGTAGTTGCAGGTTTAAATTAGGCAATGGAGTTATCCATAGGGGCGAAGCTTCAAAGTTGGTCTGGTAAACATGAGGAAAGGTAATTTGTTACATTTTTATAATTTTTTCTACTCTTAAATGGAATGGTAGGTAGGTTTTAGTGTTTTCGCGGGAAGATTGGGAGTATACAAAATCAGGAATGTTGGACTTGATGGAACGTCTTTTTGCTGCATAGAACATGCTAATTACTTGTCTTCTCTGAGTTCTCATTGAAGACTATCTATAGGGGTTGTCCGAAAAGGAACAGATACTATACGGAGAGCGTTGTTATGAATAATACCTAGGGATTTTAATACATAGGGATCTGCGGAAGAATATGCTATGCAATCATAGTCCATTTTTGATTGTACCAGTACTTTGTATAATAAGAGTAGAGTATTTCCATCTGCACATCTGGTTCTGAGACCATTTGAAGCTAATTATTTATGCAATATTTTAGTAGGCCACGCAGTAGGTTCATCTTCAACTTCTCTTTCGCAGGAAACACTAAGAACTTGTCTAGCAATTTTTTCTTCGGGTTCGTGATTATGTTGATTCCTGGTATACACATGAATCTTACATTTAGGCTGTTGGATACACCTCCAAACAGTTTCATTAGCTGAACAACTTATGACTTAATTGTCTTACACTATTTGGGACTTTGACGGCCTGTAACTTCATTATTTCTCAACGAATATTAAATTTTATTTTTTCATATTAAAGGTCTTTATGCCCTCTATTAGAGGATGAAATTATATATTGAAAAAAGTTTTTCAATATATGACTTATTCAATTTTACAACTAAGGCTTAAATAATCGCTGCCATAGTTACAAAATAAATTTTTCTTGAAAAATAATTATGTGTTGTGATTCTTAATGATGAAAGCTACCGATAAAAATGATTTTCGTATCGCTGAACGTCGCTCAAGCTAGTGTAGATCGATAATTAGTTAATTTGTTAATAACGCTGTAACTTGTTAACTATTTCACATACAGATTCCAGCTTTGGTACATAATGTCTGTGAGTAAGGACGAATAATTTCACGAAACGCCGAGACACGGCAGTGATAGGAGCTTGTTTTAAAATTGTTTATTTAACTTTATAAACAATGATTTTTTATCGATAACTTTGGACCTAATTAATATTTTTTTTTCGAACAAAGCCTAGTTTTGTTGGACTTTTAAAGTCAAATAACAAGGTATTCAACTTTTTTTTGTAAAATCCGAGGGAAAAAAATATAAGAGAAAAACGTAAAATATCCATAAAATGACAGTTTTAATTGACTGTTAAACAATGTGATTTGACGCTTCGGAAGCATAATATCGTCTTGTACATCGTTTATACTACCTGTAGACAAAAAATCAGCTGTTCGAAAGCGATCAATGCTCATGGCCCTATATTTCCTGGCCTATCAATAAGCCGGAATCATCAACATCCGCCCATCCTTTATTCTTACTTAGGAAAGCCCTGTGTGACGAATTTATCTGCGATCTTGATATACTTGAAATAAAATTGTGACGAATATCATGTCGCTCGTTTATTCTGATAAATAAATTTAGTTGATCATTTGATGGCGTTTGAAAGATATATTTGAACCTAAATAAGAGTATCTATGGATATTTATTGTGAATAAAATATTTGAAGCTTTTCCCTTTTTGATTCTCATTAATTGATGCTGGCTAATTATTTTTCGCCAAGAAGGAAAACCATTAATTTGTTCTATTTCCACTTGCGGATGCGGCAAGTCATTCGTAAAATTAACCTTCCTGGAAAATTATATTTTTTTGAAATTTAAAGCAAACATCGGCAATATATCACCGCTACCGAATGAGAGCTGAAATTTATTCTCCCAGTTTCCTATTTTGGTGTAGGTATATATAATATAACCGTGTGGAATCATTGAATCCGTTCTTAATTTACTGTTTTTTTGATTTCGAACCAGACGAAATTTCTGCTTGTATGTGAACATTTTTTCGAGCAATTATTTGGTAATTATTGAAATGGTTTTAAACGAACGCCTGACTTGGCACGACCGTAATTTGCGTGCTCCAATGATGTACTAGACTAAGTCTGGAATATGCATGTTTGATAAAAATGATAAACTAAATTATTTAAACAAAAACTCGAAAACCGTAGCATTTTTTATTGAAAAGCGAGAAACAAGGTTTTCTCCGAGAAAACTTCAACGCTTTCTTCACGCATCAGAAAACCTCCGAGTCTAATCCCTAGTTTTTCGTCTTTCAATTAGAAATTTCAAGATATGAGATTATAGAGAGGATGAAAGTACTTCAAATAAAATTCTGGCTACTTATGAACTGTAGGCGTCTATAGTTGAAAATTTATTGTTTTTATTGATAATTATAAACGACTTATTTGGAATTAATAACAATTTGAACGTTTATAAACACCATGGATGCACACTTGTTGGTGTTATGAACAAATCTTCACTAAACTTGCTGAGAACTCAGGTACGGACTAAATGTAATAGTTGATGATGCAATTGTTTTTCATATTTAGCTCTTTTGGCACTTCTAAATACCACACCTGAATTGTTTAAAGGAAAAGCGTCTTCTTGGGACATCTCGATAAAATTAAGGGTTTAAGAGATATGGACAATTTTACGTCGCTCTGCACTCCGTATAGTCATCTAACAGAAGTAAAAATATTAATATAACAATAAAACTCGTAAAAACAAGAACCTACAGATTTTGACAAAGTTACAGATTGCCGTGTAATTAAAAACATGGATTATTTAGGGCAAATTCGATATGGCATCTAAAAAAATGTTGAGCTGGAAAGTTGGGAACCGCAAAAATTGCAAAAGTTATGAAAAATCATTGTGTGGTTTTATGCCACCACTATGCAAGTGAAAATCATGTACAAAATTCCACCCGACATACAAGTAAGCGAGTTAACGAGGTAAAATACACAAATAAAGCGGAGCACTTGCACGAGTGAGTGAGAATATAAATATTACACGGTCATCTGATGCGAGCCTTGGGCGCCGCCATATTGGCCATGTGCCTCTTACTTTACCCCTACTTCGCGGCCGGCTGTAACGCGACATGCAATAGATGGACGAAAAATTTTAGGCGATGTAATAAAAGTTTCATTTTAACAATTAAGCAAAAAAAATAGGGTTCGGTTTTTTGCAAATATCTAAGTTTGAAAAAATATCCTTGAAGAGCAGGAAGTTTCCCAAAAAAGTCTCACCTCCCAGAACTGTACCGACAATATTTATAATTACAATGTAGAGGTGAAAATTGTGTGGAAAACGGGTGATAATTTTACACCCATTTTTGAATTAACTGTTTTTGTTAAATAATTAATTTTTAGCTATTGGTTAACATAAAAACCCTGTTCATTTGTAAACTGAAAACCTACATATTTTTTTCACTTCTTAGAGCTATTCTCGAGAGGGATTAAGAAAAGATCCCTGTTGGAAAAATAGAGAAATTTCAATTTTTTTATTAATAATCTAAGGCATTGAGAGATAAAACATGTAAATGAAACAATGTGGAATTTTCTTTTGAAATAGCTAAAAGCTATACGAGGGTTGTCTTTTATATGTCACTACAACCCTCGTATAACAATACTTTTTTCAAATTTTTAACTTCCAATGTTTGAATAATTATCATAAACAAATGCATTGTTTATTAGATTTAAAAAAATTATTCCTTTATGAAAATAATGGTTTTAAAAAAATCGTCTCATAAATAAATTTCTATTGCTAAAAACCGCTCTTGAAATTAATAATTTTTGTTGTTGCTAAATATGAATATTTAGGAACCAATTTTTAAAATCATTATGTATAACGTTCCCTCATATTATGATAAATTTTTTATTTATTTACTATTGATTTGTTTATTAACCAAACAATTTTTTTGTAAACAAATGTATTTTCGTCCTATAGTTTTTCTTAGATACTAAAAAAACACTTGAAACTTTGTGTAGTTCTTTACGGGAAAACATTTTTTTTCTATTCTTTTTATAATTTGGAAAAATGCTGTACTCTTTGACTTTCACGACACATGGTTGGTTTCAGTATTTTTTCGTAATTCCAATTTCATACTGTTATTTTGATTTAACGATATTCAGATGACAATTGAAAAGTTAATGTTAACAGCCTCCGTCCATCAAAACTTTATTCTGCTGACAATAACAATATTTATAATAATACGAACTATTTATAAATTTGAAAATAATTTGACAATTGCTATTATTTGAAATTTCTATTCCATCGATGAGAGATTTACCATCTATAACACCAGTATTTGAACTTGTTGTCGGTGTGGCCTCATTACTATGAAATAGTTGTCTCGTTATCTTCATTCTCTTTGAAACTGAACTTTCAATATACGACTCCGCCACCGCAGAGGAGTTCCTACCTCCAAGTTCTTTTACCGATAGTAGATCGCCACCATTTTCTATAAGCATAGTAGCCGAGGATCTGCGAAACGAGTGCCCTGTGTAGAGCTGAGGATTTTCCAATTTTTAAGAATGCTGCAATTTTTTTTGGAACAGCTCCAATAGTATGAATGCCCACAACTTGTTTCACACATTTACCATTCCTATAACCAATGAAGAATCGCCGATTTTCCAAATTTGAAGGCTGCAAATCTTTGTATTTTTGGTATAAATCATAGGCATCAAAAGGAAGTCCTTCTTTGGTAATGAAGAATCGCCGATTTTCCAAATTTGAAGGCTGCAAATCTTTGTATTTTTGGTATAAATCATAGGCATCAAAAGGAAGTCCTTCTTTGGTAATGACAAATACCCTGTTATTTTCGTTTTTAGTATACCTCAATGTAACCAAAACTCTGGTACTGGTGCTTTCAAAAATTCCAAAGTCAGTTTAACAAGTTCGTCACGTCTACAGGCGCCAAAAATACCACACATTAATACAACCTTTTCAATCAACCATGTATGATCATCTGCCTCCAACAAAAACTTAGTTACTTCTTCTTCAGACAAAATTTTTGCTTTCTTCGGTGTGTATCCATCAGACTATCGTATCAAGAACAAAAATAATTCTAATAAATGTGTACGATTTAAAATAACTAACCTTGAAATGTCAATGTTGTCATAATTTTTCAAAGGAAGTTTCAACATTGAAATCTTGATCCACAGCGAGTTAGGAGAATAAACCTCTGATTTTCCTTTCGTATAGGCTAATAATACATCTTCATTAACCACCTTAACATTCTTGCTTTTACGCCACTCTTCTAAATTTTCATATTCTTTTTGATATCGCTCCTACGCCTCGGATTACAATATTCAACCTCATCCGTTATTTGCTACATATCGGCCTTGTAACGTTAATAACTATAGCATATGCCATTCAAATGAAAAAGTCGCCGAGGGCGACGAACACGTATTTTAGCTTTTGCAATTGACTCTGGACAAACTTTAATAAAAAAGGTAGGAATATCTATTCAATTAAAAAAAATAACAAAGTTTTAAATTATTTTATCTTGTGTTCCTTTTCTCTTAATATTTCTAAAATAGTTTTAATTAATGTTTGTCTTGGTCTTCCTCTCCTTTCAATTTTAAATATTGTGCTACTCATATTCTTTTAATATGTCTCATGGTTCCCATTATTTTTAAATATCCCCACCATTCCAATAGTCTGTAATCCAGTATTGATTTCATTTCTAAGTCTTTTCTTATATCAGTGTTCTTAATTTTGACTTTTCTTCTCGGACTCTGAAATATTTCATTTCTACTGTCTCCATTTTACTCTTTTTTGTTATATATATCACCCACGTTTCACATTTTTTCTTGAACTTTCTTTCACCTGAATATATAGCAGATGAAAGTAGATTGGAAATGGTCATGAAAAAAGTTTCAAATTTACGATTGAACCCACTCAAAAAAATTTCTTTCTTTAGCATAGTTTTCAAAAGTTTTCGGAATATTTTTTTTTCAATAAATAATTTGGTATTTGAGTTTTTTCTGATTTTCCCATTCTTAAATTCGGTACACCCTATAGAAATGTCTGTTCAATGCATACGTTCGTTATTTTATTCGTTAATAGGTTTTCACATTTCTACGGCAAAATTGGTTCTCTAATTACTTTTGGCGTTTCATAATAACTTCGAATTTCCAAACTACTCTGCCGTTAACAACATATATGATTAATAGTTCTTTGCGAACTTTTTATTGCTTTATTTCGCCCATATAATGATCTACGCGGTTTCTTAAATTCCGGTTAACTTTATTAGCTTATTTTACTGCTAGTTTGATAATGAAAAAATATTTTAAAAACCCATCAATCTTCTTGCAGGACGTTAATAAAACCTTTTTTTATTGCTTTTAAGTTAACTAAATCGTGTTGTTTAGTTTTGTATATCAAATTGTCGTGCTAGGCATACCTTCCGTATTTTAAGCCCTCCTCCATCATAATCTATTTATTAAGTCATCACTGTCACCTTGAAATTCACTAATAAATAAAATTCTATTTAATTTCAATGACCAGTGTTAAAAAAAATTATTAACTATAGAACAGTGTCGTGGTTTGTTAAAAAAAAATTTCTCTCCAGAAACATCCATTTAACTTGCCTGTGCCAGCGCTTTTCCCAACCCTCTTCCAGCAATACGGTTCTTGTCTCCTCAATCCCATCCTTTCATGGTTTTTTTCAGTTATTGGAACAAAAGACAGTCGCAGTGAGCCAAGTCCGGTGAATACGTTGACTGAGGAATGATTACTATGTATATGAGTAGATGCATTATTGTGTTGCATAAAAACACAATTTTGTGTGTTTCTTCGTATGCACCACTCCATTATGATCGAAAAGACAGTGAGCAAAAACCCCTAAACTGGAACAACCTTGGCGTGCTTTTTTCGATTTTGGCTCTTGCGGCTTCCATTGGGATTTGGTTTGGATGTCATAATCATTATTGTCTTGTTGCGTAACCGATCATGATCCTTTTGGGCAAATCTAGATAGTAGTTGGCGTGATTCAATAGCTCATGCAACGGTACTTTTAATCAAAATTTAGCAATTTTGTTGACATACGATGACCAAAGCAATAGCTAAAATAAGACATAGCGATGTTGGAAAATATTGAACGTTCTAATTTTTTTTAAATGTGGTTTCGAGGGGCAACAGTTTATATAAAAATAATAAGGACCACTCGAGCAACAGCTCAAGAAAATTGGAAGCTGAGTTAGTGCTGTAAATTATCCACAGTGTTAAAAAAAAGGATTTAAGAAACAACAACAAAAATACCATAATATAACGTAGCAACCAAAAACTGGAAAGCGACTCACCGGTACCCTGTCTTATCTCCTGCAAAGCAGGCCAGCTCGGAGGATTTTGTCTTTCACTCGGTTCTCCAACAGTTCGTCGCGAATTTGGATTGCTATACTAAATTATTAAATAACTACCACACTAAACTAACTGCATTATATATACCAGAAGCATGGAGAAGGGCAATAGTAACCTTCATTCCAAAAGCTGGCAGAAGGGACACAACAAACCCCAAATCCTTCAGACCAATTAGCCTAACATCGTTTGTGCTCTAAACGATGGAAAAAGCTATTTAGAGCGGAAATCCTAGAGAGACTACCTCTCCATCCGCATCAGTATGCTTACCGGGCAGGCAGATCTACGGAGACTGCACTGGTACAACTGACGGAGGATAGCCAAGGTGCTCTAGACAACCAAGAAGTCGTAGTATGCGCGTTTTTGGATATAGAAGGAGCTTTTGACAATACTCCTCATGAGGTTGTCAAAAGAGCATTAAATAGAAGAGGTGTAGACAGCGCAACATCCAAATGGATGTCGGAACTGCTCACCTCTAGAGTAGCAGAGACGAGGACGAGCAAAGACATTGTCTCCATCTGTACAACCAGAGGATGTCCACAGGGAGGAGTAGCATCCCCATTAATGTGGAACCTGACGGTTGACGAACTCCTGTGTGGTTTGACTGACCTCGGAATATCCTGCCAAGGATATGCCGATTATATTGTCATAACAGCCAGGGGAAAATTCGAAAATACCCTTTGTGACATCGTACAAAAGGGTCTGAACTATACAAATACCTGGTGTATGCAAGTGAGACTTAACATCAACCCCACCAAAACCATCTTAATAGCCTTCACTAAGAAAAGAAAGCTCAACCTCAAAACCATTAAACTTGATGGGAGCGAGGTTGAATGGAGACAAGAAGTCAAGTTAATGTTATAAATGAATCTAACTGTTTCTAATTAATTCCACTATTTAATGAAAAAATTATGAAAGGATATTGATAATTATTTCGATATTGAAATAATTATCAATATCCTTTCATAATTTTCATAATTTTTTCATTAAATAGTGGAATTAATTAGAAACGGTTAGTTTCATTTATAACATTAATATGAGTAGAGTCCACAAAGTAAGGGTCCAAACAGTAAATTCAAGAAGTCAAGTATCTAGGTTTGACTCTAGACAGTAAACTCCTGTGGAACAAACACGAAAAGGGGATTATATACAAAGCAAAATGGCTTGAATGGTGTGCAGGAATCTGGCAGGGAGAAATTGGGGTTGTAACCCAAAAATCCTGAGCTGGATGTACACTGCCATAGTGAGACCAATTATCACTTATGGCAAATACCATTACCAGACTTGGAAAGAATGCCATTCAATGGTACACAGACGGCTCGATAGTAATAGAAGGAACTGGGATAGGAGGGTACGGGCCAGGAACAAAACACTCTGAAAGCTTGGGAAATACCCCGAGTATCTTTCAAGCGAAAATTCACGCCATAAGAAAGTGTGCCCAGTTCAATATTGATAAAGGATATAGAAGGCAAAGGATTATCATAATGTCGGATAGTCAAGCAGCCATTAAAGCACTGAGCTCTTGTGTTATCAGTTCCAAAATGGTGTGGGAATGCCTAGGCAAACTAAAAGAACTAGGCGAGAACAATATAGTCACCTTACTGTCGATTCCAGGACACACGGGGATAGAAGGAAATGAAATAGCAGATGAACTAGCAAAGAGGCGGAGTGGAACACCCTTTTGGGGGCCGGAACCCTTTTGCGGTATTAGCTCCAATGTAATATTGGAAGAAATAGGCAAAGCCGAAGAAAAGAGAAGATCTGACCATTGGAAAGATCTAGTAGGACTTAGGCAATCAAAGATTCTTCTGGGTGATTACAACCTGTTGAGCTGAAATGATTGCATAAGTTAAAGTAAAACTGCACTAAGAGTTTTAACAGGCATCCTTACGGGACATTATCGCCTGAATGGGCATGAAAAAGCTCAAAATACTGGAAGAAGAAGAAAGTATATGGAAGAAGAAACCTCCATCCACATACTTGCGAACTGCACAGCAATTGAGAATCCTTGGGCACAACTCCTTGGAGATTACTGGATAGAAGAGGGACATTTACCTAAGTTAAAGCCTGCAGATATCCTAAAATTCCTCTGGGAAATAGGACTTAATGAGCTACTAATCTCTGAGACTTTTCTCAGGAACTAAGTAGAAGTAAGGGGGCACAATAGATCTTTTAGGTCTCAGTGAATGTCACCCCCAATTTACATACATACATACATACATACATACAACTGAATTATGAGAAAAAATGGCGTTTTAAATCTAGTTTTATCTCACACTGCGATAAGCAATGGTACTACTCGTACTTAGGACTTTAGAGGTAATACCTCGTTTTATGCGCACAGTCGTGGTGGCTTATATATTCCTTTGCCTTTCGTTGCTATTGAAAAATGCGCGACATTTGAAATAATTGTCGAACTGTGGGTGTGGGAAATCTACAGGGATTATATGATTTGAATAAAAAATTAACACTCATATGGATATTTGAAACGCCTTCCAAAATATATTTAGAAAATAAAAATAAACTAATAATTCAATTAGTGAAGTTATGAAACTTGTTCAAAATGTGTGTAGAATTTTTGCCAAATTTTTTCTGTAATTAGGTAGGTATATTGCTATATTTAAATTCACATTTTCCAATCAAATTTTATTCAATTCAATCTAGTTTAGTTTTAAATATGCTCCTATTGTCTGATGGGGATTTTAACTGTAGGATTGAAGCATTAAATTCTGAGAGTTTGCAATTCACTTGTCAGATTAAGGGAACAGGTGTCTTGGTGTGAAATTTACTATCGCCATTCGTTTCAATACCTTTTTAATAGGATGTAGCATCGTAAAAATATGTCCATTTAAAACTAAAACGTATTTTAGGGACCCACTCTGTATTATATCTACCGTTCAAGCGAAAGCGATAATCGTATTCGAACATGTAATTTATATCAGATATATGACGGTGTTTTGTTGTGATAACCTATTTTCCAAACGTTTCCCGATTTCTCATTTGCGTGGTACACATCTCCAATGATTTATTTGTTAAGCCGAGAATGGTAGTGATAACTTATCCCCCATTTTCGTCAGGACACGCATTATTGGTAGAGTGTGAATATAAATTATCGACTCTTAAACGATTGCCATTTTATTACGCATAAAATAATTGGACAAATCTCTCAATTTACAAAATTGCTTTAAAATATAAAAATTATTTATTGGTAAAACTAGGCACGGGATAACCCACCGAACAACAAACCTACAAAGAAGAATCCCTTTAAAGGCTGGCAAGAGACAACACAGAGTCTCGAAAAACAAGGTATGGCAGGCGGGGATTCCCTAATTTCTGAAAAATTCGTTATAGCTCTTCTCGTGCAGTACGTAGTTGTTCGGTTTTCTATCAAAATTTTTATTACAGTCGAATTTTTTTAATAGTTGAGATAATTTGTCAATCTTCACTTCCTGTCTTTATTTTCAACGGTAAATAATACAAAGATAATATTAATTTAGGTGCACGGCACTGGAGGCAAAACCTTCATGATGAATGTGCTAGCTGTAATTGAAAATCTTCGAAAGTGTTGCTTGGAGAAAAGTTAATATCCCGGAAAAAAATCCCCTGGGTATCTCTTGGGAAACTGTGCCATGATTGTTTCTTGATTCCTTCAATTCGTCTTTAACAATTTTATTTTAAAAATCCTAAACGTATTTGAATTTTCGTATTGAAGTTAATGGCGAGTCGTTTGAAGCATGAAAAAACATACTGAAAATAAGATCGATTTGGATTGGAATCCAACCAAGGAAGCTTCTTCTAAAAATTGATTTCCTCTTACGTAGTTTGGTGACACAAACATTAACAAACAGTGACATCTTGAAATCAAACTGTATGTAAAAGGATAATGTTCGGGGGAATGAGCATTTATTGGGCACAAGTTATTGGATGGATTTAGCAGTACTTTTTGATGAATTATAAAAATAGTTGACAGTTCCAAAAAGTAGAGAGGAAAAAAGGATTAGATTAAGAAAACTTGTGACTGATCAATGAGACACAAATTCACGATGAGCTCTAATTAGACGTTTCTGACGAATTAATGCAAGTGAAATATTTTCCATAATGCGATGCTGCCGCTTCTACATAAAAATAGTTAGTACTCCGATATTTCGAATTAAACAACTCCCTCAGCAGACGGGTGAAGAACTATACACTAACGACTGGTACAGAACAGCTTTTAAAAGGCATAACTTCAGCACACATCGCTTATACAGGTTGTAAGTATACATTGCCACTTCTTCGGAAAACATGGATACTTGCGATAGTTTGATGTTGAGTTTAGAGTTGATAAAAGGTTTGAAACATCGGTTGAATATTATAATATATAAAATACAGAGTTGATGTAAATCGGTATTTTGTGAAAGGAACCGTTTGGATTGCTTAGGCGCTCAAACTTAGTATAAATATTAATTGTGACGTATTTAACAACAAATGGAGGTAGGTATAGTACTATCACAGAAAATATTTTCAGTATTTACCGTGGAATCCAAAAAGCCAATAATATACCAGCATCTCACTAACTGGATTTAGTGCTATCTTTGATAATTTTTATCACCACCAGTTCTGTTTAGTCTCTATAATGTTATTCAGAAGTGGGGGGGGGGGGGAAGTATCGTTTTGTTTTGTTGCATGGCCGGTTCGTACGTTCACCGATTTCTAAGCTTTTCAGACTTCCGGTTTCTATTTTGTTGCTGACTCTTTGCTGTCAGACAGACCGAGTTGTGAGCAGCAACAAATTATTGATTTATTTTTTTTTACGGAAGCTAGCACAAACACTATCAAGTTTGGCCTAGTTGAAAAAAAATGTATTTATACTATACCTCAATTTTCTTCTGTAGCATCTTGCAGCAACAAATTCACTCGTCCTTCTTTTATCGATCATCCGAAATTTAATTATTTCCACGCTATTTCAATATAAAGCTAGGATTATTGCCGATTTCTCGCGATTGATTCGAGCAACAAAATTGATGTTTTAGCAACAAATTTGGCGTTTTTTTTTCAATTTTTGCTGATTTTTCATCGCTAGTTCTTTAGACCTAAAATCAATTTCGACCCTCTGAGATATAGTGGCCCTTCCACCAATACAATCGCATAACGTCTGCCGTCAGAGTTGTTGTCAGTTAATTGTTTTCACTGGGCAAAACTGATATTTAAACAAAGTATAGATAGAAACAATGGAAGATGATAATCAGTACTTCTGAAATCACACTTCGCTTAACTTTTGACATAATTAATGTCTTTGTCCAGCCTTCCATTTGGATTTTGTGATGCCACACAGTGTTCCAGAGTTATGTCTTTTTCATCCTCTTTTGCTGCCAAACTATTCGAGTCGCTTAGGCGGTCTACACCTTTCTTTCACCAATAGATCCATGGAAGGCACTCCTGGCTTTTGATGGCAGGAACTGTATGGTAAGCACTCCATACCATCAGCACAGATATATTTTGCCTAATGTAACCTAAATAACCAAAAACGCACTGGAATAATTATAATTTTTCCACTTGAACCCCTTAAAAATAAATAATTCACGGTTTCTAAATTACTCGAGATCTTCTCGCAACTGCATCGTAATTTCCAACGGAATTTGTTACGCTTTCGCGACAACATTGTATATATAACTCCCAACTAAAGAACTCGGCTAACGTCTAATGTAATGCAAAGTTTCTCTTGCTACCGGAAAATATTATATTTTCCGCTTCGCGAACGAAAATAACAATAAAAAATTTGTTTCGTGTATCTACATGCCCGCCACTTCATAAAATGAATAAAACATTCTTCGCCGGATTTTGATGCTATAACAATTCAAGCGGTTGTGGTGTTGTGTGTATACATACATACTAGAAAATACATGGAATGTAACACACTTTGTTGTAAATCGACTTTAATGTAGGTTTATTGACGGGAGTTAAGCTAGGGTTTCTTCATATTTGTTTACAAAGACAGAATTGCTAAATTCCTAGAGTGACGCGCGTGGTTGTCTAAATATCAACCGCATTCGATATAAAATAAAATATTTCTCGGTAACTGTTCTCTATAAGCTAATAATGTGTAAAGTTGCGAACAGACCAACTTTCCAACGTAGACCAACGCCAACGACACATCCCGTATAACAAAACTATACTTATATAACATGAATCGGATCTATATTGACATCTTTACTTTGATAAAGACAATCTATACTATTTTGGTATTGGTACAGCGACAATGAGGGTTTAAATATATTCTGGGTTAAGATATAACAAATTTTTTATTTGTCGATTCGCTATCGCCACTGTCCCGCAAAATTAACCGAACAGACAAAATTATGTTCAAATTCAACTTTAATTTTTTGAATGAATTTTAATCATTTCTTTTCAAGCTGTAGACCTTTCCATTTTTATACTTACCCCCTATAGATTCCACAAAAAGTTCGAATTAATATGTTGATACACAGGGTAGCGCAGAAAATTGCATTTTACGTTTAACTTCTGAACATCCTGTGGAAAAATTTATTAACTGAATGATGTTTATATATACGACGTTTCCAAGCCCAATCTTTTCTGTACAATTTTTTTTGTTCCATCCCGATATCTGCATTATTAAAGGAAAAACACAGACTTAAAGGAAATAATGGTAGATGAAGATTCGTCCTCAGGTTCTTCGACCAATTATTTTGTTGCCTATTATTGCAGCTTATACATTCAGTTTTGGATATTGGGTGTGAGATTCACGCATCCATCGAGGATTGATACTTGACCAGTATCTACAATTATGCCGATTTACATTTCCATTAATAAAAAAAGTGGCCTCATCGCAAAACATAACAGTACTACAAAACTTTTGACCGAATGTCCTACCAATTGATATGATAAAAACATTTCTCGTCGATAAAATGCATAGTTGATGAAGGCGAAGTGAAGAAAGTAAAAAAAATTATGGTTATAGTTTACTTCAGAAAGGGTATAAAGTAATAAAACCTCATTAAGTATGCAAAGGGAGCACAGAGTTACCCAACGAATATTTAAGCCACTTTCATAGTTTGGCATTGATTTCATTGTAAAATTCTTTCTTTTTATCAAGTGCAGGTAGTACCACCCGGGTTGGGGTCAATATATGGGTTTAGCCTATTGTTATCCATTCACAAACACTGAAAATAGTGTGCCAAAGGCGTGCCGGTAGGATACTCGTAAAAAGGAAAGAATTTTATTTTAACAGAATAAAAATTAGGCATTATGTACATAGTATTAGGTACACTTATTTTTTATTGAACATTTTACAAAAAATACATTATACAGAAATTAAATTATAAAAAATCATAATATTCTTCGTCATCTGAGGAACTGTCATCTCCTCTTGACGTTATAATTAACGGGTCGTCGGTCCGATCGATCAAGTAGTCAAGATCCCACATTTTCCCCTCTTCTTTAATGACATGCTGGACTGCTTTTCGCCAGTTCTCTCCTTTGTCACCTCCTTAATGGCTTGATCAAACAGTAGCTTAACGTCTTTCATTTTGAATGTCGTGTTGTGTCTTGCCACAAATCCTTTCACTTGCGCCCATATAAGTTCTATAGGATTTACTTCGCAATGATATATGGCGGTGTGCGCAGCACAGTTACTCTATGTTTTTTGGCTATATCTTCCACGGCGTATTTCATAAAACGATGTTTGTGTAAATTTGCTACAGCTAATAGTTCTTTTTTTATCAAATTATCTTCAAATTCAATACTTTTGGTGGTTAACCAGTCAATAATTTCTTGTTTTCTCCAAGACGAAGTTGGAGTCTTCTCTATGCGTCGAGAATGATAACTCGCGTTATCCATAACTACTACTGAATCAGCCGGAAGATATTTTATCATTTCACCAAAATAGTCTTCTAAAACATCCGAATCCATGTCCTCGTGGTAATCTCCCGTATGGCATGACTGAAAGATTAGCAAACCTTCTTTTAAAAATCCCTCTTCGCTTCCAATATGGACGATTATTAGTCTTTTCCCTTTACCTGAAGGCACCTTAATACCCGTTGAGAGGCCTTCCATGAAAGCTTGGCGAGCACTGGTTATATTTTTGTCTTGCCACATTTTTGGTACTGTATAACCTTCATTGATCCACGTCTCATCAAGATAAAAGATTTTCTTCTGGTCTGTTCTGTACTGCTTTATACTTCTTCAGTATTTTAGTCGCCAGCAAACAATTTGATCGCTTTCCAGTAAAAGTGCTTTACGGTTATGCTTTTCCCAGGCAAAATCCATATTTCTCAAAGTGGTCCATAAAAGTTTTTAGTTATCAACGGAATACTGTTATCCTGGCCAAGCTCCATTAAAATCTTATCTAGGGTGGGTATTTCTTTTTTAAAATAAAAAGAGTGAACTTTTCTTCGAATTGCACTTTTGGTGTCTTCATCAAGGACTTTTACTGGTCTGTCTGGACTTTTCTTGGGAGGCTCCACTTGGCCTGCTATCTTTCTCCCCTGCAATAATTTAAAAACGGTGGACTTTCCAACTCCAGTCATTCGGGAACATCGGTCGACGTATTTTATGCAATCGTGTACATTTAAAATAATAAGTTTTTCATTCACTGATAGTGGAGAATTATTGGAACATCTTTTCGTTGGTGTAAATGTCGCCATTTTATTACTAATAGAAACTTCACCAATGCGTTATCTTGTCCATAATTGTATGTTACTCAATATGTACCGGAAAAGATTTTTTATTTCACAAAACTTGATCTCGAAAAAAGATTGGATATTGTATAAAGTAAGGGTTGATAATTTCACTCCCTTATAATTTAACAGGAATGTGGAAAAATACCGGTGGTTGTAGCCATTGCGTAAGCACGGAAATTGCAAAATTTCAAGTTTCCACCTTTACTTAAATTTGAGAAAAACAAATAAAAATTCAATTTTACTCGGCACTTTCTAGGGGTGATACTTCGGAAGGGGATGTTTTGTCATAGGATAGACGTGTTTATACGGGCAATCACCTCCTGATTTTTTTCTGAATTCAGAAACACTCTGTATTCATACACTTCGAATTGAGAACAGTCGGCTGAAAATCATCAAAATTGGTATAAAAATAGAAGAATTTAAAATGTTTTGACTCGGGTCAAAACTATTTTCGTTAATAAACATCTATTTTTAATTCCTATTTTATCCAAAAATTCACAACGATCCTTTATTCAATACTTGACCTGACTGGAAAGTAACATTAACATTTTTTTTCGTTCCTAAAAAAGGTAAATGAAGGTCGTTAATATACACTGCTTCTCTGCTTTTCCACACAAATTGTTGTGGCTTCGTTTCTTTTCTACTTATATAATAAATTGCATAAAATAGAAATTGTAATCCCATTTATTATCAATCAGTAACATCATTTTCTAACCATTCGAGGTCTTTAATTTCGTCTATGCGAAGTTTCGTGGACGGAATCTCATTATAAAGGTTTTATTTTCTGTTGTTTGGGGTAAATAATTCAAAATTGTCTACTTCGAGTCTGAATAAAATTGAGAAGAATTTTAAATGAAACAGGAAATGAATTTCCACTTTTTTAAAAAAGTATTACAATTTTTTGTATCAATGATGGATCTATAAAAATCGTGAGATCCGTTTCCGAATTAATTGAGGCGTTCCATACTTAAAATTCACTCTGTATTCAAAAAATTATTAATTTGGAAAAATATTGACTGTCGGCAACAATGCCAAAATAATATAATGCACGTAAACGCATTCGCATCCGCATGAAAATTGAGATCTTACCTCAATATAATGGAGTTTCAAGATGTATTTTTTTAGATTCATCTAGACAACTTCCCCCGAAGGAAATATTACAACAAACACTTTGACACATAATTAATTTCGTTTTTTCTTAAAGCTCGACACTTGAAAGCAGATTCGTTTGATCAATTTTATATAGGAAACGCGATATGTTAATTAATAAAGCAGTTCGAAACCGTCTTTGAATTATTGAGCAGTTCAAGAAAAGTGGTAAGGAGAGATTTTGCACCGTCGGCGATATCTAGCTCGGATTGGATTAATGAGATTTGAATTATATTTGTGAATACGTGAGAAGAACGTTAATATAGATAGGAAAAAATGAATGGTTCTAAAGAATTCAATTATCTTTTAAAAAAAGAGCACACTAAGTTTTAAAAGTAATTTTTCTAGTATTCATTCATTCATTCGTTTGGGTTGTGCTCAACAGCCCAGCTACTTGAACTGAATCATTGTACCATTTCCCATGCTATCTACTTCCATTCCAGAAGCTTCGTGTCTTCTATGAAGGCCACTAGTTTGACTGGAGGGATTTCCAGTAGTTGTGATGGTTGTATTAATTCCTCTCCAAAGTGCTTCCGTCTAAGTACTTATAAGGTCTCGCAGAAGCAGAGTAGGTGTTTCATCATCAAGTTCACATTTTCTGCACATAGGTTCACTAACTTGGCCCATTTTGTGCAGATGTTTCCTCAGGGTGCAGTACCAGATCGGTAACTGTCTTCAAATGTCTCTTACTCAGTTCTAATAGCCTGGTTGAGAGTTCCTTCTCTACCTTGTTCAGTAAACTCTTTGTATGGAGGTGCCCTTGCGTTAAACTCCATTTGAGTTGGTGTTTCCTATCTAGCTAGTTCCTGATTTCCCCTCTTATGCAATCTTTGGTAATTCCACAAAACGGTTCCGGGCCTATGAAGTCTCCTTTAGAGCCTTATTTAGCTAGAGAAGTTGTAGATCTTGAGAAAATCTACAACTTTTAAATTGGTGACTTTTTCACATAACTTCAAAATTATCTCGAAAAACGCAAAAAACTGCATTTTTCGTTTTTTATTTTTGGTTTCGTTAAAAAAAGCACGATTTCATTTCACAACGTGATTAAAAAATCACGATATCGCTCATCACTATAGATAACGCCACTTGCCGCTACCACTAAAAATCCCGTATCGCAAGGTATCGATACACTACAAATTTATCGATACTGCATCGAAAAGCATAGTATCGATACAAAATATCGAGTATCGGAAGTAAAAGTATCGATACACTGGAATATCGGAGAATATCGCGCATCCCTATTGTGATCTGAATACCATCTTTTTTGGTTGTTCTAATAACGTCGTGAGATCTAAATGTTTAATTGAGTACTTCATGAAGTTGAATTATAACCTTCTACTGAATATTAGCCACACCCTAAATAATGCTAATAGAATAAGGAGTCCAACGTTACTATATAAATTGAGCAAAGCAATTTCCAAAATTCTGTGGCAAATGGAGTAATTTCCGTGCCATTTTTCTCTCACACACACAACTGCGGAAAAGTCATTGAAACATTCCGAGTAACAAACCCTTATGAGCCATATACGGATGTAATTATAGAATTAATATGTAAATTTAAGTTGAGTAGATTATCAAAGTGAATTTCTAGGTTAATCATTTTATCAGTTCTCTCTAATATGTAATTTTCAATATGAACTTTATCATTCACAAACGAAAAAAAAAATGTAAAACATGCGTGCAGTTCACACGCATTAGTAGTGAAATATTCAAAAAATTGCCCCGGGTGAGGATCGAACTCACGACCTTAAGATTATGAGACTTACGCGCTGCCTACTGCGCTACCGAGGCACTGTATGTTCAAGTCTAAATGCTCTAAATGCGTCTGTATTGAGTGTCGTTTATTTTCGTTTCGTCGAATTTCAAATCACAACGGTGATAAAAAAGTTTCACTTTAGAAACCCAAAAAATGCGAGTTGAACTCACGTTTTATACGACGAATATGACATCTACCTATTTTTTTATGTTCGCATGTTAGATTAATTCGGGTCTTATGTGCGTCTAGAAGCCTGGGAAACTCCGTTATTTAAGACAAAGATGAAAAATCCTCGAACCCGTCAATTTTTATTTTAATCGAGGTGTGTTATAACATACAAAAAATTGTCACCCCTTTTACCCCCTACACTTGACGGCTACACCCTCAGATTTTTTAAATAGGGAGGTGGGTCGTGCGATACATAGTTGGAAAGGGTTTGAAAAGCAGAACTCAAAAATGTATAATTGTAACGTTTATTCTAATTTATATTTACAATTAATTTATATTTACAGATTTATATGTAATTCAGTCCTTATTTAATAATTTATCTAATACACTAAACACACTAATTATAATTTATATGAGAGTCACTTAATAAACACTTTATCGAGGCGCGATTACTTTCCTTCGGTATCAACACTGACTGATTGACTAATTGCCTGCAGCGATGCTCGTGGCCTATTTATACTCGCGCGCCGTAATTCTAGAAGTATCTCGACGTTCTGGCGGAAACACTGGATATTCTCGATGTTTCGTATTTTGGATGCTTCTCGAAAATTGGGCGGAGGAGCCATAGTCGTCTCATACGGGGATTTCAATGGGGGCACTAAGTGAGCATATTAATGCAGTAGCTCGCGTAACATAATTTTTAAATTTTGGGAACAAACAATTAATAAAAATTATCAAAAATTAATCAATATCAATATCTTTAAAATTAAAGGAACTGGACAAATTATCCTGAAGAAAACTTGATGTACTACAGGAGATGCTCGAAATTTTCTCCATTTCTGGCAGAAGTAGTTCTTCCTTTGTTTCGTTACGCCCTAACCCTTTGTAGGGTCTGAATATCAATCTTATTACATTCTTCGATTATTCTTTGACGGAGTTCAGCAAGTGTTAATATCACTTTACAATTAATTATTGGCAAATGCTTGGTTTTTTTGACTATCAAAAACTAGACACGCCAAATTGATTATGATTATTTAACCACGGTACGTTACAGCTGTTTTGAATAAGACTCCAGGGTGTTTTACTACTTAAACAAGTTATTTATTTTAGAACAAAATATAACAATCTTAAACAACATGTATGTAAAACCCGACTGACTGATGACTCGACTCGGCGGGGGGGAAAGCCTTGTCAACGTCATTTGTCACTAGTGTTATTGGCACTTGAGTCCGGTGTACACTCCTAAGACTAAATTACGCTAACATATATAACAACAACAATACAAAAGTATATAGGAGAGAGTGTTATATAGTGGGACAGGTTGCATACTGAGTTACGGGACAAATAATTATTTGTGCCTCTCTTTCAAACATCCAAAAATAAACTCTGTACCTACCAACTGCTAGTTTATTAAAAACAGATCCTGATTGTTTTAAGTAGGATTAATACAATTAAAGTCTCAGGAATCCTTTCACTTTTCTCAAGCGTCTCCCTGAAGGGCTCCTAAAAATAATAAATAAGTATAAAAGTATTTACCACTTATTATTTACAACAAGTAGGAATAATAATAACCAAATATTTATATTCTAAAGTTATCGGAATCTTATTTAAACATAGGATGATCACCAGATCATAAAAGTTGCCGATTTAAAAATATCAAAGGCTTAAAGGTTATTTTGTTTACATGGTGTACAAGGTAGATGACAATCTTGTCATATCTGTCAATCTTGAAAATAAATCTTCTCAAAGTGATTTCAATCTTTCATCATAATGTCACTTTTCTATTCATAGATCTACTGATTAAAGATCATTGACCTTCCTTATCAATTAATAGTTTCTTCTTTTAATTTCTGTTATCAGAGCTTATCTCTGGTGTTAAGTACTTTGGTAATAAAGAAGTAAATGAAAAGAACATACCTTTTTTTTCTAAGACCATCCATACGTAGATAGGAGGGTTTCCTTTTTTTTTCTTCCATGTGAGGTTCGTGATAGACCACATGGTTTAGCAATTTTGCTGATTTTTTGAAATATATTTAAGTGAGCTTAGATTTTATTAGAATGATCCTGTTGGAGCTCTACCATTTGTATAAGTGGATATTTATTTGGCTCAGCTTAAATTCCTGTCTCCACATCCGTAGGCGAAACCACTTTGAGGCCACACAACTTCTATGGTGAGTTTAATTTGTCAGTGTACTATACTCAACCCTCATAACATTTAATTATTATTACCAAATACTTACACAAGCTCCTTTTTAGGTCTCTTTCTTTCTTTTCTTCGTTCTTCTATCTATCTTCTTTCTTTGGTTATTTCTTCATTCTTTGGCTTTATTTTATACATCGATATCTTCATTTCATTCCTGCATCGACATCATCTATAAGGTACATCATCTACACCCAGTCATACACCTCTACCTACAAGATATAGTAAGCCACCATCAGTTCTTTTGGAGGGACACACCACAGCACCCGATTGTAAACATACCTTATACCTTACTCTTAACAAGGAATCCAGGGGTTTGAGTAGAAAACACATTTGGCTGAAATAACAAATATCTTGATGAAAAAGTATTGTAAGTAGAGTATTTTGCCATACCTACTGAGGAACTTAGTTTCCTGGAGTCTTTACCCTCTGTTGAGGACAACTTGTATATTATTTAATAACAATTAGCACAATCACTAGAGTTTGTAAGCCAACGTATGCATACAAAGGTAGTTCATTAATATAATCCTGTATCCAACCACCCTTAAGGTTAGATTGGATAGTGTAAAACTTTTCTTTTTTTCTATAAATCTTCCCATGCTTTCTATTAACCTACAATAACCTAAATAATTTGTGAAAGCCAACTTCATATAAATCGTGAGGTACGGCGGAACTACATTAGGGAGTTTTCAGCGTTACCACTTTTTAGGCAAGGCCTTGTTTTTTTTTTGGTTATCCATATGACAACCAACAATATTTTATATTAAATCAACATTTCAACTATATCAGTTTTTTATTTCGAATCCCACCCTGAGATTAACAGGACCTTTTTAATTAAGGTAACAACTGGGACAATACAAATTTCTCGCAAAGTATATTAAGGAAAAATGTGAACTAATTACAGCGACATTTACGTGCACTGCCCTCTATTATCGTTTTGAAATACTATCAGCAAATTGTTTCGTTTGTCTGAAACCGGCAAACACCTGATTTCTAAGACGCAAAGTTCCTATTTTCGTGTTGATACCAAGTCGAATATCGGAGTTATTTATCAAAAGATATATGTGAAAAATTTTCTACATATCGCCTAAAGTGTTTAGAAGGTAAGCTGAGATTAATATTGCTCATATTAACGTTTTTGATGACAATATAAATTCATAACCTAAAAAAGGTATAGATTTGTTTATGGGGACCAAATTATGGGGTGCATACTGGGACTGTCCCACTATAAATCCCATTGTTAATAATGGCACAAAATTGAATTGTGCCTGAATAAAATACCTTATTACCATTGATTACATATGGGAATATGATTACGTAAAGTTTATTTCAGTCCTCGAAATGAAAGCATGGATAATAGATGCTTTTTTTTTGGTTGCAGAAAATGGAAAACAAAAAGAGGGTTAGGAGAACTAACAAATCTCATAAAGAGAGTAAGCAAGCGCACATAGAAAATGCAGCCAACATGAAACAAGCAGTGTTAGCTGTGATTAATCAAAACATTAAAATCAGAGATGCTGCTAGTCGATATAAGGTGTCCAAATCCGCTTTACACAGATATGTCACAAAATATAAGAGTGTCGATGGAGAGCAAAAAGCAAATTTTAGTTTCGAGAGGCATCATGGATATTCCCAGATTTTTTCAGATGACGAAGAACAGCTGCTTAGTGAATACTTGATTACTGCCGCAAATATGTGTTACGGATTATCAGTTAAGGAGACCCGGTTATTTGCTTACAGATTTGCTATCGCCAACGAAAAATCAATTCCATGGAGGCGAAATAGGTGTGCCGGAGAGGAATGGATGAAGCTTTTCAGAGCGCGACACAACATAAGTCTACGAACACCTAAAGCCACCAGCTTAAGCCGTGCAACAAGTTTTAATAAACACAATGTTGGTCTATTTTTTACCAATCTACGACAGGTGTTTGAAAGATATGGTTTTAATCCTAATCATATATACAACTGCGATGAAACTGCAGTTACAACTGTACATAAGCCCCCAAAAATCATGGCCCGTGTGGTCAAAAGCAAGTAGGTAAGATGACGAGCCCCGACAGGGGAGGTTTAGTCACAATGTGTGTCACTATCTGTGCTAATGGTGCATATGTACCGCCCTTTTTCATTTTCCCCAAGAAAAACTAAACTACACATGCTTAATGGTGCACCACCTGGGTCAAAAGGTGCGGCAAATCCCAGTGGCTGGATGACTGAAACACTTTGCAGATGCAGTACATTGTAATGCAGATAACAAGGCATTATTAATACTAGACAATCATGAGAGCCATATGGATGTTAGAGTACTACAATATTGCAAGATAAACGGTATTGTATTGGTTACATTACCACCACATTGTAGCCACAAACTCCAGCCACTTGACGTGACCTGCTTCGGCCCGTTCAAGGGATACTACAATAAAGCCATGGACGAATGGTTGCTCAATCATCCAGGTATTCCAGTTACTTTGTACAATATAGCAGATATAGTTGGGAAATCTTTTGCAACCGCTTTCACACCAAGCAACATAATTGAAGGATTCCAACAAACAGGGATCTCTCCATTTAATCCAGAAATATTTCAGGAATCAGACTATTTGGGTTCGTTTGTTACAGATCGTACAGAGCCTGATGCTGAGAGTTCTACGAATGATCCCAATGTTTCTGATAAAGACATTGCGCAACCAGGCTGCTCCAGAAATAATTCAGAAAATAATTTGTTTTTGCATCTAACTCCTAAAAAGGATATTGTTACACCCGAATCAATAAGACCACATTTAAAAGCAGAATCCAGAAAGTTGAATCAGAAAAGAAAGAAAGTTACATCAATGATTCTAACCGACACGCCAGTTATTGAAGGAAAAAAGCGAAAAGAAGCAGAGAAAATAGCCAATGAAACCAAAAAAACACAGAAGGTGAAGGTGAAGGCTGTCACAAAAAATATATTTGCAGAATCCAGTGACAGTGACATGTCAATTAATGATTTGTGTGATGATACTTCCGATATATCGGATGAGTTTGCAACAGAAGCAGATAATGAAATAAATATAAACGATTTCATCATTGAAGAGAATTAAATATTATGTTGGTCAAGTTGAAAAAATTGATACGGCAGAGTATGTCGTCAATTATCTAAAAAAGACTGCCCTGATAAATTTCTCTTCCCAGAAAAAAGGGACGAAGATTTGATCACGAGAGATGATATTGTTATTAAACTTCCTGCTCCCTTTATTTCTGGAGGGACCGAATGAGCTTCCAAGCTATGGTGTTTTAGTTATGACTTTTCTCCTTATAACATAGAATAATGTTCCTATTTGTTTGAATTTGTTTCTTATTTGCTCGTTTTATTTTATATCATTTGTTTATTTCATATCTTAGTTACCAATGTTTAGCAATGATGGCAATGTTTTTTTTTTAATATTTTTGTAGAAAATATGAATTTGTATCTTTTTTCTGGCTTATATTCTTTTTATTTCAACTTAACCCTATTACTATCAGGTTGTCCCAGTATGTGACGGTCCTGGTCCCACTATGAAACAGGGGCTGGTTGTATAGTGGGACTAGGGTGTATAATGGGACAAGCCTATTCTAATCTGGCTTTTCATTTTTTAAATGGTTTTAATAGTTTTTTAATAATACTTTTATGTTTCCAATATAATGATTAGCTAAGAATCTAATTGAAGATTAAAATGAAGAATTTATGATCATTTGAAAAATATTGTCCCACTATACACAACACTGTCCCCTATTCGGAAAAAATAAATCGGTATAAGCAAGAATAAAAATTAAATAGTGTTTGTTATGAGTGTCCCAACTTAAAACAAAACCAGTGTAACTACTTATATCGCAAATTGTGAATCTTAAACCAATAAATCGTTATTAACAAACAGATAATTGAGATTAAAGCAAAATGTGATACATTTTTGAGTTCTGCTTTTCAAACCCTTTCCAACGAAGTATCTCCCGACCAGACCCCTCTTGCTATTTAAAAAAATCTGAGGGGGTAGCTGTCAAGTGTACCTAAGGGGTAAAAGGGGTGGCAATTTTTTGTATGTTATAAAACACCGATTAAAATAAAATTTGCCGGTTTCGAGGATTTTTCATCTTTGTCTTAAATAACGGAGTTTCCTAGGGGGGGTAAGACTTAATATCCGCACCGTATGATTACATTACAGTGTCAAAACGGCAGTCAACGGGGTAAAAAGTAAATAACGAACGCCGTCCATAGCGACCAAAAACGCTTGAGTAGACTGTGAAGGTTATGGGGTCGGTATTTCGAGACCTTTTTGGTATAATATTTATTGATTACCTTGAAAAGAGAGTAAGAATCAAAATACTTAACCTGCTTCTCTATAACACTTGAAATGCGTCTAAACTCATTTCATGCAGATGGTTGGCAAAAGTGGAAAGAACGAAATTGACAAATAACATGACGTATCGAGAAAATGAATCTTATTTAATTAATTTTTATACCCTATTAAAGCTTGCGCCACATCTACAACAATTTTGAGCAAAAAAATTCGATTTTTGAGTATTTCTGTCTAAATTATACTTTTGCAGATTTTCCTTTCAAAACCCCTAAAACCTGACAACTCCTAGAGGAATTTTTTTCCGGATACGATGCAAACTTCCCCTCGTTCTTAACCAACGACACATTAAACTTAACTTCTTTTAAAAACTTTATATTTGCTTTTATAACTGACGTTTTTATGACCCCAATATCCGTAGCTATCGAAGCAGAAAAGCTATCTCTAAATGTTGCATTTAATCTGTTGTTGTTTTTATCACCAGTTCCTGAAATTCGCCGGCGAACAAAACTTTTGGGGTATTTTTGCCACTTTTAAAAAGTTCTCGTACTCGTTTGAATGTTTATGTTTGGGCAATATGCAGTTTTTATATCTACACGGACAAAAGATGTCAACTAATCTGGCACGAAGCAAAGAAATAGAAGAAGTTTCGTGTGTGGAAAAGGAAAACTGAAAATAAGACATATAGGGTGTCCAGAATAAGGATATGCACAAAATTAAAATACTAAAGTATAGATCCCATAAAAAACATAACTTGTCATGTTGCGGGAAAGACCACTAATTTTCATAAACAGTATAATCGTGATCTCCATGCCAAAAAATTACTGTATGAAGTAATTATATATTTTTATTTGTTTTATAATATAAATAACGCAATAAATTACATAATTTTAATTTCAATCATACAATTTTACGCTCCATTTGCTCCCATTGGTTTAATGCAGTATGACGTACTAGCCCCTATACACCTGTCGACCTCAATCCGACCAATCATATAAGCTCTATCATAGTAAACCTGTGGTTCCGTGTATCACAAAGTCAATTAAATTTGAGGTTATGCTTCATTGTATTTGAATGCTGTTTTTAAGTTTTTGGAAAAAATTGAAAATACAACACAAAAACCGCAGCAATAACCTTACAAACGGACAAAACAAACAAGATGCACAGCCAAAGACGACTAAGCTTCTGTGAACAACTGTCATATTCCATCACCAACAGTGTTGCCGCACTAAAACGGCCAAACTTGTTCTCGAGATAAAGAAGAATACAAACAAAATATAATCATTCCAACAAATTACTTTGTTGTGAAATTACATTTTTATCATTAGTTGATACGTTGTAGGGAAAAAACGGCTCATATATACAAAAGTCAATCAGAAACAGATAATGTTAGGGGTTAGTACGTCATAGCACCGCCCACTTTTCTCGGACTTTTTTCAGTTTTGAATTAATATGTAGATATAAAAACGCCAGGAAATCTCTTTAATACTATAGAAGTTATACTTCTAATGCGACTTCCAACAAGGTTGCGTTAAATGTTTATCGCAAGAAAGAAAGATACACAAAGGTAGAAAGTAGGAGAGAGAAAGAGAGTGAGTCCTCCGGTATTCGATAACAGATGGCAGTGTAAGTACTCTTTCTAAAAAGTAATTTATCAAGAGATTGTAATTTTGAAATTTCCTTCACATGACCAAAATCTTCGGCATTTATCAACAAATGATAGTGTAAGTATACTTTTTGAAGTGATACTTCTAATGCGACTTCCAACAAGGTTTCGTTAAACGTTTAACGCTACCATGGAGGGGGTATGAAAGCACTGTTGCGTTAAACGTTCAACGCTCCTGGGGAGGGGGAATAGGAAGAGACAGAGCGAGAGTGAATGCGTGGCACTCAAACGCATGCGCGTAGTAAACCTGTTACAGGCCAGCGCGAGCGTTAGCAACGAGTAGCGTCCAATATTAAGTTTGCTATACTGATTGTCTCAATCAAAGCGAAGTCAGTCAATATTTTCAAATAATTAAATATTTCTCATACTGATTGTCCCATCTAAAGAGAAATTGAACATTCGATATTTTCAAATTATCATATTTTTAAATAATTAAAAATTTGTTATACTGATTGTTCCATCCAAAGAGAAATTGAACATTCAATGTTTTTAAATTATCAAAAGTTTTCTATACTGATTGTCTCAACCGAAGTGAAGTCAGTCAATATTTCCAAATAATTGAAACATTTTTATACTGATTGTCCCATCCAAAGAGAAGATGAGCATTTGATATTTTCAAATTAAAAATTTGCTATACTGATTGTCCCATCCAATGGAAAATTGAAGATAGTATATTTTGTTGAATATTTTAGAAGTTTTACTTCAGTTGTGTGGTCTAAAGCACACTATTTTTTTTAGTTTGATTTGATACACATATAATTTACTTAAGTTATCATAATCCCATTGGAAATGTTATAGATTTGGATATTTCTCCAGTCGAAAATGATAATTCAAAGATGCAATCAATTGTGATTTGTAAGCAATGTTAATAAAGTTTGTCTTGAAGAAACAATATGATTTCACTAAAAATCAATTTCTACCCTCTCCTATTTTCATTTCATTTCATTTTATTTATTCAAGATGTCCAATATTTATACGGTCACCGTAAAATATTGTTAGTTAGGTTAGTTGAGAATTTTGGAACCGTTGTCCATACTGGACACTGAACACAGCTTAGACTCACTTCACCAAACTTTACACTATCTTACGTGCGATTCGATACCCAAGTTATCTTTTTCAGAGACTTAAGTTAAACTCATCCTTGTTTGGAGTTCACTTGTAGGTTGTTGAAATGTGTGTATTTATACTAATATACTATCCATTCGAAATAATGAGGCCTACATGTCTCATGGGCTACCGGTCAATAATAATAGATACGAGTGTCTTAATAGGCATTAAATGCGAGTAGCATATACTATGTTTCGGATGATAAAGTAATACCTAAGAAATGCATCCAAGTACACGACATCCATAAGTTAATTGTTCTAGTTTCGTGAAAATTCCAAGATTTTCAATGTTCACTATAGCGTCGATTATCCAGCTTGGGTCTTAGGGAATAGCCTTATCCCACTTGTTGTTGTTGAAACTCGATGATAAAAACGGCATCCATTCGAAATAACGAAGCCTACATGTGTCATGGGCTACCGGTCTATTAATAGCCATTATTAAATACTATCCTATTATTTTTTTGAACAGTATTCAGTCACTTTGTTACTTAGTTTTAAACAAGCGTTTTCTTCTATTTACTTCACAGTTTTTATGATTTACATTATTCTTACATCATCAAAACACATCCTTGGTTGGTTTATTGTTCGAATGTTTAGTCTCTTCACGATAAAAATGAATGTTATTGGCTCACAGAACACAGTAAAGCTACTTTAAAATGAATAAAAACCGAAGTATTGCGTAGTTGAAAAGACTATTTTTATATACTTTGCTTTGCTTTGGATTTCTTTATGTCACTACGAAATGATTGATAGTCTAGACTCGACTTTAAATTTGTAACGGATTCGGTTTTGATATTATTCAAACTTGCTTATTCAACACTTTCCTACAAAGTTGAACCTTTTTTTACAAGGTATATAGGGTGTCCAGAAACACTCCTGCCAAACGCAAACTACAAACAATAGACATTATTAAATGTCTAACTAACCTGATTTACCTTCATCCAAAAGTTCCTCCTAAGGTAGCTAGCGCCCTTTCAAGATGAAGTGAATTTTTTGAGCATAATTAAAAAATATTGGATGATGTGATTAAAGACACAAGAGAACATACTAAAAAATTGTATATTGGACACAGACATCTGCTTTTCAGATGACCTTGCAATATTCGCAGAAAACGAACAGGATCTACAAAGCAACTTGGACATTTGGAATTCGAAGCTGGAAAATAAAAACCTAAAAATGAACGAGGAGAAGACAAAAGTAGTGGTGACAGGAAAAGAAAATACCCAAATAAATGTAAATCTTAACGGAAAACATCTAGAACAAGTAGAAAATGTTAAATACCTAGGAGTTAACATCAACAATAAAGGGAGCCATACATAGGAATAAATACAAAAATAGAAAATGCATCGAAGGTGTACCATAGTCTTATAAACTCGTTCATTGGAAGAAAGAAAGAAATCTCTGTTAAAACGAAATTGACTGTATATAGAACTGTATTTCTCCCTACATTAACTTTTGGATGCAAATGCTGGGTACTGACGAAGAGGATGGAAAGCATATTACAGAGTATGGAGATGAAATACTTACGGAAGGTCGCAGGAATTCAACAATAAGAGAAAACGTTAATGCACTACCAGTAATCTAGATAATACAAGATCGATAATTAAAATGGTTTGGACACTTAACTAGATTAAGCAATAACGTGCCAATAAAAAAGATATGGTAGGCAAAAAGACAAGAAAGCAGAACCAGAGGAAGACGAAGGAAAACATGGGACGATAACATAGAAAAAGTTTTGAAACGCAAAGGCATATCTTTAGCGGAAGCACGAACCAAAGCGAGAGCCTTTTTATACAATGATTAAGCCAAACTTTCACTCCTTACACCTTCGGGTAGATAGGTTTAGATTATATATATAAAAAAGACATTGTCAAGCAGCAACAAAAGTCCAGAGATCAGAAGACCACGTCGCTTATTCTGTATTGCATGTTTAGTTCGGGTAGCGCAGTAAGCGGCTGCATTTATTGTTGTCCCTTGCTGCATAAACTCGACTAACAAGACCCCATGTGTCACCTTAAAAATTAAGCTCAAGCCCAAATAAGAATTTAGTTATAAAATTTAAATGATAATTAAAAAAAATGCAAGATAATCAATTACTGTGTCTACTTAGTTACATAAGTTTCGGTTACTCCGGTGACAACTTAGGCCTTCGACGTCGCTCAGAACGGAGGTAGGGGTGGATCCCTCTTATTGATCTTCCGGACAAAATAGTAGACAGCTTGTGTGGGCGCCAACTGAGTTTTCCACTTTGGCCTAGCGCAACTAATTTCCCCCGATAACCCAGTAAAACAAGGGATGAAAATAAAAGGCAAACCTCAGCTTATGTTCCTAATAATTATTCGAATAAAAATAGTTAATACCCTTAGGGGGATGTTTTACAATTAATAGCTATTGTGAACCCCAGTAAATGCCCCCCCCCCACATAAAGAAAATAGCGTGAACCTCTGTTACGCATAAAAAAAAACAAATGATTAACAATTAAATTTCTACCTATACCAGTTAATTAACCTACGTAGTGGGAAATTGATATGGCTGTTCAAGTGAACCAGTAGTGATTAAATAAGAACGTATTAATTATATGTACTATAAACGAACCTGAAAAGTAGCGTACAGTTTATAAAATAAATTCCATACAAGGCGACACCATAGTCAAAGCGTTGGTACCAAGGTAGAGACGCATGCGCAAGTGGATAAAATTATGAAAATTTACCTCAAAATATTAATTTCCACCATTACAATTGCATAATGAAATAAATCAGTAAGGAACTACCTAGCTAACATATATACATGTTGGCGTAACGCCTAAAATAAAAATAAGTAAATAACTTAGAAAAACCCCCGATACCGGGTTACCCTCAATGTGGTCTTCTTCAAGAAGTTGTTGAAAAGTAGCAGCAAACTGCAGAAGACATGATTATCTATCTACCAGGTAGACTTCAAATGTCCCGAAGTGTGTATCTGGAGGGTGGTAAGTATACCCTGGACCCTCAGGTGAAGTGTGTATCTGGCCCCACAGGTGAACTCTCAGAAATTAAAACAGGTATCAGCTAAAAACTGAGCCTATACAGGAACAAATCCCACTTGTCGGACTACACATTCCCAACACCTCAACAAGTTAAGCTTTGACTCGGCCTATGCCAGAAGCTAATTTATAAGAATTTACAAGTAATTTACAAATCAAAATCAACCCCAAATTCACTAAATCAAACCCACAGAGTAGTCATAAGGCACAATCTACAGTAACAGCAACAGTATACTACACTGAATTTAAATCAAATAATAAGAATTTAAATCAAATAATAAGAATGCGATAAGCATTTAAAGTAAACTGTTTTTGGTCATAGCCAGGGTAGGTTTGAAGAACCACACACGAATTATAGTATTCGTTAGACTAAAGCGGGCAAAGAAAATAAAATATACACAGGGTAACAGAATAGACTTATAGTCTTAATCAAAAATTTACAATCAACAGGTAGTATTTTACCACCAACTGTTTTAACTACAAAAACTACAAATCTATGAGACATACCTTTTCCAAAAAGGGTCCAATACTCAAAATTTTCCTCTTACTGGACGGCTACCAACAAATAACGAACCAACAACGACATGTGGCACACCTCCAATTCCAAAACTTCAACGTTGGCGATTTCAATCGTTCTAGTGCAATAAATCCCCTATAAGGGTTTGTGAAAACGGCTTCCAGAACAGGACGGAATTCTCCAGCAAAACGAACTCCCGTAGAACCAAAATACTAGCCGTATATTCCACAACTCATTCAGAACGAGAACCTATAAATCCCAACAGGGGGTGACTACCCAGTTATTAACAAAATTCAGATTCTCGTACGATGCACTTTTGGAAACCAACCATCAAGTAAGAGCACACACTGGAAAGAAGGGTGACTGACACTTCCTCAACGTCAATACAGAATACTACCATAGAGAAACCTACCCGAAATATGCATCCGAACTACACTGCTCACTACACCGAGCGTGTTCCGCACAGATCAAGTCATAAAGTGCTACACTTCCCTCTATGTAAGTCAATACGCATTCGCGAGTAAAACAGCCTACACTCCTGAGTAGCATCGATCAAACGCTCTAACAATTCCCTAAAACGGAGCGACAACATTTGTCTATGGACTCGCAGAGTCACAGAGCAAACGCTCTATCTCTGCCGACAACTTCGACGCGACAAATTAAGTTCTCTGTGGACTCTTTAAGTCACAGAGCATTGCTCTATCTATACTGACATCGGCGCGATAAACTAAGTTGTCTATGGACTCGTAAAGTCACAGAGCAAACGCTCTACCTATACCGACAACAACAGCGCGACAAACTAAGTTTTCTGTGGACTCGTAAAGTCACAAAGCAAACGCTACACATAAATTACGACTTCACTCAGCGTCACTACTTCACGGCATGACGAACGAACGCGTTTATCCAAGACACGACTGTCACAGCCAATAGTCAATGTCATCAAACAAATAATTCGTCTGTAAACAATTAGCAGAGAAAATAAAGTATATATTAGAAATTATTCAAATAAATTAGTACCACAATACCCTCCTGCCAAAGTAAACAAAGCAAGATCAAACACTCGGATTCAACAGATACAACACATGGCAAAAACAGCTAATATATTATGAGTAGATGTTCAGAAAATATTCGAATGCCATCTTACACAGAAGATTTCTAACTAGTATGTCTTTACTCAAGCCAAAATATGGTAGATAAATGATGAAAATATACCTTTAACTCAAAAGTAAAGTATGTCTACATAGATCAATAAGTTTTATCCAACCTAAATAATATTTTAAATGTTTTAGACTGCAAGTCAAGGAGTCAGTGATTTATAACTGAACCCTAATAAACTTTGGCGTTTATCAAGCTGAAGCGGACAAAGTATTTGGACTACTGTGGCTACACTCCAAAGGTGATATAATCGAAGCCAGAAACAAAATCAGTAGTCCCACGGTAACTAAAATCTAAAGTAAAATCCACAAGAGAGAAAACCCCTTACTACCCTTAATTATGAATTATAAGAAACAAAAAGGAATAACTAACATGAATCTATCTATACGGACATTTACCAGGTAGGCGCTCGTTTTATTATTTACATTACCTAGCGACAAAATATAAAATTGTTGTCATGATGTGAAGACAGGTGTGGTTACAGTCTGCACCACTTCACCGGAAGGATGATGGCAGAGTAGTCCCTAAAACTCTGGGCTGACAGAACTCATTTAACTACTGAAGTCCTTTCGTAGTGAACAAATGATGTTAGGAATATAGAGACAAAATCCGTGAGGTAATTACTATATACAAATACTTGATAAATACAATAGACGTAGTGACAAATTTAACCGTTACACATGTCTATCCCAAAAACACGGTTGCCATGACCTTGCGTGATGAAATAATTGTCTGCTTGGCATTGATTCTGACTGTTGATGTTGTGTGACGCCATTCCATTGAGTGACGTTTAGACTCTGGGGTGAGAGTCTCGTCCCCTGTGACAATCTTCTCTAAAAATTGATCACCTTCTTCATGATATCGACCAAAAAAATCAAGACCACAAGCCATTATTTTCAGTTTGTGTTCCTCAGGAAGCTGCCTGGGAACCCAACATGTGCACAATTTGAGAAATTTAAACTTTTCGGAAACGATTTTGTGTAAAGTTGTTCTACCCATATTCGGAAATTCCAATGTTGAAGTTGAAATTGTGAATCGCCGGTCTTTACGAATCCTTTCATCCACAACATTGACCAAATTATCTGTGATCACTGATGGTTTAGACTCTGGGATGATAGTCTCGTCTCCTGTGACATCTTCTCTAAAAATTGATCACCTTCTTTATGATATCGATCCAAAAAATCGACCTTTTCAGTTTGTGTTCCTCAGTAAGCAGACTGGGAACCCAACGTGCGCACAAAGACCCAACGTGCGCACAATTTGCGAAATTACAACTTTTCGGGAACAATTTTGTGCAAAGTTGTTCTACCCACATGTCTGTCTATGAATTTCTGCTGCTGAAACGTTCTTTGCTGTCAAAAACCGAATCACTGACCGTATAGTAAACAATTTATCAATGCAGGGTTAAACAATGTACCAAGTTTGAAGTTTGTGGGCAGCGGTTTTTTTTGAGATATGCTTAAAAAAGTGACTTAACAGCGTCATCTTCAAAGAGCGCTAGCTCCGTTAGAAGGAACTTTTGGATGAAAGTAAATTAGGTTAGATGGACAAAAAATCTAGTATCTTCAGTTTGCTTTTGGCAGGAGAGTTTCTGGATACCCTGTGTAATCACTACACTTTTTTAAATTTTTCGATTGTTTAAAACCACGGACACGTCAAATCCAAACGGCATGTTTCCTACTGTGAACGATGACATTTGATTCAAAGAAAATATCAGTTCTACTTATAAATGGCGTTGCACGAACTATTCCCATAGTTTGCAAGATACAAGAAAATTTAAACTGGGTATGATTAAATGAACACAACATATTTTTCTACGGCTGCTGTATGTATCATTCCAACTCTGCACTCCATAATGTTTATCAAATACTATAAATTTAAAGCTAAAGTATATTTAAATAAAATTTTCCCACTTCCTGAATTCGAATACTCGCCCCTTAGCGAAAGAATTGTATTGTGAAAAGTTTCTAAAAGGTTTTCTTTTATAAAAAGTTTACGCCACCTTACTTTCGGATTGTAGGTCGGACGAGGAGAGGTTCAGAAGTTTTTTTTAGCGGTTTTCATGTAAATATCTACTTGTAGGCGGTGTTGATGTAGAGAAGTTAAGACGGTGGATAATGAGAACATATTTCATGTGAACACTTCACATTTTATGGAATTAAACTTTACAACGGTTTGAAGGTGCTTTTTGGAAAATTAATTTCGTTCAAGTAAGGAGTTTATTATTGAAAAATTGTTTGAAAAACTTTACTCTTACACAAGTACCTACTTGTTGTTGTGGTTGGATATTTAAATAAAATACACGTGACTACCAGAAGGTTATGAATAGTGTAATTTTTTTTAGAAATAATTTTTACGTATGGGTGCTAATTCGAATTATTAGTATATTGTTTTACGAGTGACGAAAGTAACATTTTTCAGGCGAGAGAACAGGTAATGAGACTGGCGATGTTCACAAGCTTTAAGAAATGTTCTCGACGACTGAAATACTATACTCTTTCTACAACCCCCTTTATATCATAATTATTTGCTGAACAATTTGATTTAGGTGTAACTGGGATGTATTTTAAACAAAAAAATAAAAGTCTTCAAACAAATATATTGTTACTCCTTTTACTTTCTTAAACGATCTTTATTTCTACAACTTTAACTTTCACGATTCAATACAAATAACGTCTCACTATCAAAACACAGAACTCAAATTTCTAATACTTCAAAAACGAATTCAGTTGTCAATTGTCCCGCTTTTTATACTTTTCACCTGTTCCATACAATTCTCGACTTTTCGATGACATTTCTGGACTTTTCAATGACGGTTCTAGATGTATGTCTTCTTCTTGTTCTTTGTAGAACCTCTAGATATCCTCAAAACAGGGCCGACGTAACAGTGCTCCCTCTTTACTAGTTAGTCGTCCCGAATAATCTGACTGCTGGGGTCTGGAGCTTTCTATGTACATGGGAGGTGTACGTTCTTCAGCTTCTTTACCAGGAGGAAGTCTACCAGAAAGAAGATCATAGGGAAGCTTCATTTCTCTGCCAGGTTGATTCGTGTTCAGAACTTCTATAGGCTAGGAGAAATAGAGGAACTAAAGTGTTCCAGTCTCTTTGGTTTTCAGAGACGAACATTGAAAGATATTTGGCAAACAGTTCTATGATGTCTTTCTACCATTCCATCGGACTGTGGGTGAAGAGGCGTAGTGCGTGTTTTCTTAATGTCTTCATCAACTCCACCAACAATTCCAGAGGCACCCCTAGCCTTTGCTACTGTCGTCGCTTCTTGATTAGAAAGAGGTGCTATTTCGGGCCATTTGGAAAAATAATCCATTACAACCATCAGGGCCGCTATTCTTGAATTTGTGGGAATAGAAATTCAGAGGGGAAATGATCGAAAGTGGGCGTGGTTCCCTCAAATTTTAAAATTCTTGAAAAATTTCTATCGAAAAATGAGGGAAATTATTACTCCCTAGGGGAATTTTATTCGATTGGTCATGATTGAGAGAAAAAGCTAAAATAATAAATAATGTGAAAATATTTAGATTTAACCTCAAAACTTATCGTTGACATGTTTTTTGTCAATGATAAGGATATTTTATTCTTGGTTTTTGTGGACTTGTTTCAGTGTTTTTCGGTAAATTAGTGCAATATGGATGAATTCAACCAACTTTTGATTGAGATTTTGAAATTGAAAACATCTTCTTCTTATTTGGTTAAAATTCATGGCAAAAACAACACAGTTTACTTATACCGTCAAAATTATGTACGTTTTGATTGGTAGTACATTTTTGAGAACTTAGTCAACACTGTTTCCTTTTTCCCTCACTCATTTATATTCCCTGATTTCAAGAATACTGCTTTTTGTAATCGAGTGAAATTTTGTGAGAATAGAAATGTCAACATTTCCCTGGGGAGTAAAAATTTCAGAGAATTTGAAAAATAGCGGCACAGGTAGGTATTTATTTCCTCTTTCTGTCAAAGGAAGTGGATCGCGAATATCAATTGCTAGTCTTTCAAAAGGTTTTCCGAAAAGAAACTATGCCATTTTTCCTCGGCTTCTTGCTTTAGGACCTTTTCTACTATTGCACAGATCACATTCATTGCACCAAGCTTCTCGACAGTTCTCAGATCCCACCGCTGTCACCAATGCTACTCATTTTGCTTTCTTAAACTTTCTTTATTTCTACAACTTTAACATTCACAATTCAATACAAATAACGTCTCACTATCAGAACACAAATCTCTAATACTCCAAAAGCTAACTCCTAATGTCAATTGTCCCGCTTTCTATACTTTCCACCTGTTGCATACAGTTCTCGACTTTTCGATGACATTTCTAGACTTTTCGATGACGGTTCTAGATGATTCTAGATGTATGTCTTCTTTTTCTTTGTGGACCTCTACATATCCTCAGTACAGGTCCGACGTAACAATATCTTGCTACAATGCCTCATTTGTTTGACGTTTCTCCCGACGCTTTACCTTTCTTCAAAGACTTTATGGAATTAAAAACATAGTTTTTCTGTTTTTGATTTCTTTACCGCTTATAATTTTCGGTTGCAAAATGATAAACAATTCTTTCCTTTGTAACGCGGCATAATAGTAACTTTTTCTTAAAACCGGCATAAAAACTTATACGTGATGTAAGATGCAGGTGTTTAAATAAACATTCGGTATTTTTTACATTTTCACATTGGGAGTATTACAATTTTTTCTTTGCGTCGCTACAAAACCTTTTTAGGACAAAGTCAACACCGTAAAACCAATACTTGCTAGATAAAAAAACGAAGATATCTAGTTAAAATAATAGCTTCCCTTTAGCGGAATTCTGCTATTTCCGGATGTATTTTTAAAGTTTACATTTCCCAGTTTTAAGGGAATCCAATTTGCCGAAGTATTGAATCAAAACGAAAAAAAGGAGAAATTATCTCAACAGCGACAAAGAAGTTAAGGTATTTTAATTATAGAGTAATAATAAAACGGGTTGATAAAGGTAGAATGGTATATTGGACGAAAGGAAAGCCGAAATTAGAGAAAAATATATAAAAGGGTACCGGTGTGAAAAATTTAAATTTGTCCTTTCCATTTCAGCCGACTGTTTTTCTGTTATAGGTATATTTAGTCTTAGTAAGGCGACTTTAGTCGCTCGATTATAAATGCGGGAATTTACAAAGGGTAATAAACCCACTATGCAAATAAATGTTACAATCATGTTAATTTAACATCACATTGTGATAATGTTCTTCCCTTTTTTCCTTTTGTTTTCATCACATGCACATCTTTACAACCGCTTATGCCCAGCTTAGGGCTGTTAACTTTTGTGATGTTACAACTCAACTTCTCAGCGATGTTAAAGCGCTGCCTTTTCACATTACTGTGATGTTACTATAACTTCCTCAAAAGGAAGTCTTTATAATGAACTAAAAGCAACATTTCTGTTACATTCAGAAATGCCTTTTAATATCTAGTACATGTTGATGAAATGTCCATAAAATAACATCTTACCAATGAACTAAATGCAACATTTCAAAAACGATATAGTATATTCTCTTAGATGTTGCATGGACATTACTTAAACCTCTAAATAATATACCTCAAACATTCTAGATCCTTTAGATGTTTCTGTGCCTAATCAGCAAATGCAGGGTGAACAACTAAGAACGCCCGCAGTCGGCCATATCTCAAAAAAGAATCATGATACAACTTAAAAAAAAGTACCTTAAGGAAAATTACCCTGAAAAATCGCTGGAAAATATTTTTGTGTTCCTAAATCTCAGTAAAATACAGCAAAGACAAAACACAAAATACAACAAAAATACAATACAAATTTTAAAACTATAAATTTATAATTTGTTTTCAAAACAGCTTGTCATCTTTACTTCGTTCGATGTGAGTACTTTTATGGTCGAATCTCAAAAATATAGAAATTTTCTCAAATCTTCTCTTTGAGAAAGTTGCAGGGAAAAAAGATATTCGTATTAATACATCTGTTGTCTACATTTCTTTCGTGGATTCTTTTCCACATCGAAGAGCTACCGCTTTTATAGGAACTCCAATGCAACAATCCAACTCGTCTTTCTGTAGTGGTATCCATGTTTTTTTATTATCTGGATATATTTTGTTCCATTCATCGTAACATCTCAATGATTCTTGATTAGTACGAAGGAAAATTATTTCCTTCATATCCGTAGTAATAAATAAATTTAGCATTTCAACAAATCTCTTAGAATTTCTGCTGTATTCAGTAAAACCAGGACGAGCAGTTACAAAGTTTCTATGTCTCCTTCTGGCTCTAAGAAACGAGCGAGTATTCCACTCTATGCCTGATTTTGGAAGATATTTTGGACAACTTCCGTGTTCTTCTTCATCATCAGCGTTTCCTGTAGGTTCAGCGTCTTCTTCTTCTTCGCTCTGAATTTGTAACTCGTCCTAGATTTCGAAAACACATTCATCAATACAAATTTCATTCTCATTCTCGTCAGGAAATGCACTGCCATCATACTCCAATTCGCCATCAAAACCAGCCTTAACTTCTTTCTCCAATTCTTCAATGCTTTTACCTTCTTCCATTGGCTCATTTCTAAAATAAAATGAAAAAATTCAACGTAAATATATGACACCTCTTAACCCTGCACGACCATACTTATCTAATAAAAAATAAATGTGCTCCTGTACAACGTTCACTCATCAACAAACAATAATGCACTATCGGATGTGTGGACCAGTCCCGTCACAACAAATAGCTGAGAGCATTGTTGCCAATAGCTCAGAATTTAAGAAATTTGAAGTTTGAATTCCAATTAAGGATCCCACTCTTGTAATAGCAACTCTCAGAGCTCCTGGAAATATCTTGTTTGGAGCTAGTGTACGACTTCAGATACGTCGTTCCAACTCATCCCAGACATGCTTAAACGAATTCACATCTGGACTGTAGGCTGTGCCAATAAAACAGCCATATACTTCCTAGAAACTCTGGCTATGTGCAGTTTAGAATTATCTTGCATGAAAACGCCATACTTGCCCATAATGATCATGAAAGATATAACAGGGTCTGCTGGAACCTCCGAAATCTAATAATAGAGTCATTCTCGATAAATACCAACTCTGTATTAGCTTCTTCCCAAATCATAACCGACCCACCACCAAATAGAAGTAGCTAGCCAATACAAGATGGAGCGCATCTTTCTGTGGGACTCCTCCATGGTAGTCGGCGAATCTGAACAGTGAGAACGCATTCAAGAACAGTACCCCGATCCAGTCCTCATCATTCAATTCTAGGTGATTTAGGGAAAAATCCAATCATGCAGAGTTCTATTGGTGGACCTGTAGCCGTCCTTTTATAATACAATCAAGTAGCATGAAGTCTTCTTCTAACATGTGAATTCGTACCACCACCGGCTTTTTAAAAAAAATATCTCTATTGGTCAGCTGTCAAAGCATTGTTGTGTAGTTTTGTGTCAGTTATCAACTGTCAAAGCATTGTATAGGTCTGTGTCAGCAGTTAGCTGTCAAAACGCTGTTGTGTTGTGTTCCGTGTTAACTTACTGACTACAATGGAAATTTTAGTAGGCTGCGTTTTTAGTTGGCGTTTGCCAACCGTTAAATGCAGATAACCTCGTGAATTTCAAAGAAAAGTAATTTCTACACAAATCTTTCACCATACATCCACCATTCACCATGCTGTTTAAAATGAGAAATAATCGCTGGGGTTGAGTTTGGAGAATATACTGGATGAGCTAGGTGCATTGTATGGATGTCACTGACTTTCTATCCACTAACCTAAACCAAAAAAGTGCAGTTGAGTAATTTACAATCTCGAAAACATTTTCTGGATCAACTTTTAGGGAGTGTCACCGAGTGCACTGATATAAATAATACTGCAACCATAGTCTTAGATAGATAGATAAATATGGGGCTTAAGTGCTTCTAAGAGCCTCCCCACTACGACATTTGCAGATCTATTGTGTATGCCCTCCTGTTATTCTAGAGTTCCTTGTCTAGACCCGTCCTTATTACTAGACGGATGGCATACCTCAGGTACTCCATATATTGGGAGGGTTGTGGTATTTCCTCCCCTATCGTTGAAAACCTCAGCCTAGTCTGGCCTTCGCAGTAGCACAGTATGGTTACTGGGGTGTCCTCATCTTATTGGCAAAACCTACATATGGTTGTTTCTGCCAATCCGATGTTATTCAAACGTTTGTTAAGTCTACAATGCCCTGTCAGGAGCCCAACCAGAATCCTGATTGTTTTCCTATTCTGGCTCAGTAGATACTCCGTGAATTTTGGCGAGGGTTCCTTGATGAACTCTTTGGCCTGCCTTATTTTTGGCGCCTTGTTCCACCATTCTCTAGACTGATTTTTTATCTAAATGCTGCTATTTGATTTTTGCAGCGCCTTCGCTATACCACAGAAAGGTTCTGTGCCAATGGGAGCACAACGTGCCCCTTCTCGGGCTAGTGTGTCTGCCTCTTCATTGCCCTTGTGATCTGAGTGGCCTGATGGTACCCAGGCTACGGACAATCTATTTCGACTGCCCAGCTTTTGTAGCGTCTCCAAGCAGACCCAAACAAGTTTGGAATTTATCTGCATGGAGCTTATTGCTTTTATAGCCACTAGGCTGTCGGAATGTATGGCAATGGTCTTTTCTTCAAACTCTTGCCTTAATAGCTCCCCTGCACAGTGCTGTATTGCTGCAACTTCTGCCTGGAATATCGTCACATGTTTACCTAAGCTGAGTGAGACTCTTATCTTTGGCTTGGATATATATATTCCTGCTCCCTACACCTTCCTCGGTTTTGAGCCATCTGTGTAGCAGGCTATTTCTGAATTAATTGGAGGTCCTTCCTTCCATGCCTCTCTGCCTGTTATGATTGTTTAGAAGTTTTTCCCAAAGCTATACTTGGGAATAATCTCGTCCGATGGCATTCCCATTATGGAGTCGATTTCCAACTCATTGTATAGCTCGTTCTGCACCATACAACCATAGTCTTAGGACGTCCTTTATATATGAAAAAAAAACAAAGTTAACTATTCTATTTTTTTCAACTTTTCGTTCTTTCTATTCAAAAGTCGAACATAGACTCGCATTATATGTACCTACGGACAAAAGTCTATTTGGTAAACTTCACACACTGAATGGATAATAAAAAAAAATAAAAACACCTTACTACTAAAGAAAGTCGCCAAAACACTTTCGAGTATAAAGAATCACATTCCGGTTTGAATCGCAGCCCATCTTGGAGAAGATAGATAACACTGATAACAACACTAAGGAAAAATACTGGCAGACGTTCAGTGTTCCCGTGGGACCGGGATAAATTCCGTCATTAGAAAAGCATTTTAAAAACGGTTTTCGTTTAGAGATAGATTCAGAAACAAAGCCGACACGAAAACTCCTATACAGAGTGGATTTAAATAAAAGTTCACAAAAATATTCAATTCTTAAAATATTAAATTATTCGATTTAGGTTCCTTTAAATTAGGGTTGACGTTCTTTAAATAAAACGCATCTTTCTTCGACAAATGTTTAATTTGAACTCCCTGACCAAAAACCCAAAGCAACAATTGCCAGCCTACACATTCTTTCAATCTAGCGCGTGTCTGCTTATTTTGCAATTGTTACTTATATCGATAAATAAATTATAATCAAACTGCTTAGTCGATATATTTTATGATTACAATAATTATTATAACTAAACACATACATACTAAAGTTAATAACCTATAATTTAACAATAAGCATAAATTCTAATCTAAATAATTAACTACCCATTACAAATGAGAATCTTCTTATTTTTAGTAATAATAAAATCATTCAAGATAATCAGAATTTATAAATCTTTTATAAATAATTAAATTACCGCGATAGATAATCTCAAGGTATCGTTTCAAATGGTCCATTCTAATTAATTACTAATAAATTATATTTATAAAAGTTAGTGGTCGTTCAGCAAATACTTTAATAAAAACAAACCTAAATTAAATAAAATACTGCTCTACACATATAAACACAAGTCACGGCGGTAATAACGAATGCTGTAAATCATTTCAACGACACAGTGGACCGCATAAATAACTAAATGACTTAGTTGGTGCAAATGCAAAATACTGAAGTTGGGCCACTTTAGCTCGTCTTTTGTTTTAGCAGCCATGTTGGCATGCTGCTGGTTCTCCAAAATCTTCTTAAGTACATAAAGTTGTTTCAATTAATTATTTATTTTCCCAGCAAATTTTAAACGCCTTATGTTAATGCAAGCTAATAAGCTTATATCTATTATTTTTTTAAATATTTTCAGCTAGCTTTCTAATAACGTCACGAACTAACACTTCAATGATGTAAGGGAAACATTTGTATAGTTAGCTTAGAAATTTTAGAAAATACAGAGGTAGCTTTAAGTAAAGGAACGCCTAAATTATCTCGGAAACGGATCGCACAATTTTTATAGATTTCAAGGATTTCTAGAGGCCAAAAATATACAGGGTGATCCATTTGAAATAACAAAGCTCATTATTATTCCGGTAAAAGGAAACATCTGACAACAATGTAAATACTACCATAATATCGGCCATATCAGAGGATTTTTGCACACCAAAATCTATAAAAAAAGTGTGATCTGTTTCCGAGATAATTGAGGCGTTCCATACTTGAAACTCACTCTGTATATCTGACAACCTTGCTTTTTGGTCAAGATTTCACATTGACTTTAGAAAAAGTATACTTAATCATTCCATTGTTAAAAGAGAAAGTGAAGCCCTAAACCATACTTGAAATAAGCCAGAGGCGAGAGACATTATCAGCATATTCAGTAGATTTGAGGTAGAAATACCTCACAGGACAAGACCCAAGCAGACTGATGATGCTTTTCCGAGGTGAGACCTGGTACATAAACAGATCATAGACTATGGAAAGGACAGTAGCAGGAATGTATAGTGACATGAGGAAAACAAGATGTTCCTTGCCCCTCTATTTCAGATGAAGGTTATTGCTATTCCACAATGTACCAGAATAAACAAATACAGGACTGACACTAATAAGACAAACATAACAACTAATAGCCAGGAAACCCGTGCTGCTTTAAGTAGTTGCTAGGTTACATCCAGACTGGCAGAGGAATTCCTGAAAGAATTAAATGAATTGGCAGACCGCACTAAAGTAATATTAGTATGGGTGCCGGGACGTACTGATATTTCTGGAAATGAACCAGCTGATAAGCCCGCAAGAAAAGGTTCAGTAACAATATATATTACCCCAGTCCTTGAGACCACAAAGAAGGATAAATACAAAAATAGGTACAATAGGAACAAGTACTCAGTAAGGTTTGTCTTCTACCGTTAGCACCACACCGTGAGCAGCTATGGAAATCCTTCTGGATCTTCCTCCTCTACATATACAGATTGCGAAAAATCTTATATCTGGAAAGTGAGCTAGATGGACGACATATAGAATCGCGCATATTTCCAAATGCACAAAACTGGCTAATACGGAGTGTATGAGATTGCTGATGGACACTGAAAGTCACAGTATTCTAGGAATGATCTCTGAGATAATGCCTCCAAAAGTAAACTGTGACCTGCCGTATATCGTTCTAATTCCGAATAAAGATGACTGGGTCCTCCGTAAGGTGGAACTACTAGGAACAGATAGCTGTTAATACACGGAAGGCTCAAAAACACTCTGAGGCACTGGTGCAGGTGTGTAAGATCACAGACCTAGTAAAGAAATATCAACCTGCTTATGATCCTACGCAACTGTACATAAGACGGAAATTCATGCCATTGATTTATCTGTGGAGAGATTAGAGGAAACCAATCTCACACATAAAATGATAAAAAATTTCTCGGGGAGTCGATCGGTTTTAAAATTGAAATCATCCTGCCAAAAAAGACTCTCGTCGATGGGAAGACTCAACAAAGTGCCATTCTGCTATTGATGGCAATGAAAAGACAGCAAGGAGAGGTGTCACATGTGATATTATCAGTCCAATGCTTTTATACATCCTTCCAAACTATTGCTGGTCTATTGCAGGCATGATCTGCGTTGCCTAACTGGCCTTTCAACAGACTTTCATTTAAATTATCATATTATGGTAAGACTTGGGCTGTCGGAAGATCCGATGTACCGTCTGAATCTGTTTGGTGAGCCACAATAGACTCTTGCGAGTCGCAGTTGAGAACCTATTAGACCCACTCACCACAAACCTAGTGTAACATCTTTATATGGGATCCGAAGAACTAAAAATAGGTAAGAAAATACCTCCTGCATAAAATGGGGCTGTATAACCGGAATCTTAGCTGCAGACTCTGTGGCATGAAGGTCCAGACCGCAATCTACGTCTTATTGGACTACACGGAGCTGGACTCAAGGAGATAAACGATTTTTGGACCTATATCAGCTGTTCGACGGTACGGAGGTAACTGGATGGGTGGACTTAATGTGGGAGTAGAGAACAATAATCCAACAGGCTGTAGTGCTCCCGACATGAGGATGGCTCATGGGAAGGAAGGAAAGTATAATGTTCAAAAACCAAATGTTTAAAATTATTCAAACCATAAGAGAACAGGAAATGACAGGTCACCAGAAATAAGTAGCTGTGGAGGAAGAAAAATATAAAATAAAAATTGACGATGATAATGACATAAAAAGATTGGAAAAAATGCTGAGCAACATCATAAAAAATCAGATCACAAATATCTTGAAGTGACAATAGAACTGCATGGAAAACAAGATGGGACATTCAATAATTATTATATTGAACTATAATGGTTTTGAATTCTATTATATCTTACCAACTGCAAAAAAAAGATCAATGGTCAAAGGGACGCAAAAAGGTATTTAGCTGCTGGTATGGACAGGAGTGAACCACATGAGCTCGTTTAATGTTTTGTGTAAAAAAGCAATGCTCAGTGTACAACAGATTAACCAAGGAAGTGATGAATAAAGGAGTTCCTTTAAAAAAAGTTTCATGCTCGCATAAAACTTGTTTTTGACTGATTAAGTAATTAAATTATTAAAACAAGATTAACCTAAACACGGATTTTTATTTTCTCCCTTTTTTCCGTTTTACAACCCTAACTCGTAACGTAACCGAAAATCAGCAGACTCTCTGCAGAAATGAATATTAAAAGGGATGTTTGAGTTGGTAAAGTGAAGCAACTCCCTGAATTAATTCAAAGAAATTGATACGCGTTCGCTTCCCTAAATTTTTAAAATAGATTCCAATTTACCGTCTTAGGCCGGTTGAAATGAAGTAAGGCTGTTTTTAAAAGCGTATCGAAAGCAATTACTTCAACGATTATTATTAAAATACCCAGAAAATTTTTGTTTATCGAGATCATACTTTACTTAATGATGAATGTAATCCGTAAAAAGTAGGAAAATGTAAGTATTTTGTGGTTTTATAATGATCGATAAAGAAAAATGTGTTGAAGAAGGAAAACTGCCCAATAAAGCCATATATTTGAAAATGTGTGCGAAAAAATGCAAACACACTTTTGTGATTATATTCACTTCCTGAGGAAAGTCTTAAAGACTAGTATGTGAATCGAGGTTCTTCATTCAATTCCACTGTATCTTCATTTTTCTTGGTCTACTAGTTTGAGCTTTTTAAAGTTTCAATTCAAGCGGCAGTGACCTGTCAGGACACCTGTCCAAATTCTTGGATTCTTACTCTGGTTTAGGAATTTATTTCTTCTCTTCTTCTCTCTTCTCTTCTCTTTCGATACGAGAAAAATCAGTCAAGCAAACAGCATCTTCTCCACCTCGCCTTTCGTTGAAGCCCTTCAGGGGTGTTTTCATCCCACAAACTTACCATTCTGGTTATTTCTATTGAACTTAATGCTGCTCATGTTCTTATTGGTTGTGTTCAATCAGATGACTTCAAATTAACTGATTTCATTGGATTCCAACTTACCGACGAATTTTCGAATTAACAAAGGGCGTTATAGCAACAACCATATTTTCCTTCGATTATTAAACAGACTAGATGAATAACCCGCTAGTATACACACTGCTTGAAGCTAACATCTAAATCGATTCTCTCATTCCAAAACAAGGATAGCAATACAAACAGCAAAGGTCAGAGATTCCAATAACAGTGCCGTACTATGTGAGGATTGAAATTTATTAAAAATATTCATCTTAGATGTATTTATTACTCGAGGAATGAATTTTAATTGAAGTATTAAAGGACATATATTGAGAAACCACAAAAAATTTATGTCTGGATGATTATTACATTCAAATAATACGACATGGCAACATCTGTGGAATCAAGCAAAATAAATTAATAAAGTTTGACATTGTTTATGTTGGCATCAGATAATACGTCTGTTTCCTCTTCTAGTATGTTCATTGTTCAGAGATATTTTCATTCCCAATAATAATCTGCAAATTCAAAGAAAGAAAGTGTTTTGGATATATTAAAAAAAGGTAAACATAAAAAAAGGCGCTTTTATGACACATTTTGTATTTGCTTAAATCGGCCTAGTATTTGAAGCTTGAGATTTTCGGTGTGGTTAGGAAGTTGCCTCTAGCACTTGTGTTTCTCTTTAGAAACCGCCGAGATGCGGGCTAGAAGTTCATGCATATTTTATCCACACAAACTGCAAATATTTCCGTTTACGGTCGGATTTTTCTTACTGTCAAAATATTTTTTGTACCGAGTTCTAGATTTATGGCCTAACTTACTAATTACATAAATAATTTTTTCTACTCCTGTTTTATAATATACTTATTAAAAGACTAAAATCTGTATCATAATGATATTCATTATGATACAAATTTTCATAATGATACAGATTTTTAAGCCAATAGGAATGCGACATTCGCCCAATATTTAATATAGCCATGGATACCTGGTTGACATTTCTGAAATTAATTATATTAGGTGACACTTAATTTGACAGCTGTCAAATAATTTTGATTTTCAAAATCAACTATATATGATAATAATTAAATAATTCTTATTAATCGGAGTAGAAAAAATATTGTATGCAACTTTCATGTAATGGCCATTAATACACTCGCATATTATATACGAAACTCGCCTGCGGCTCGTTTCGTATCCTACAACATGCTCGTGTCTTAATGGCTATCATTACATGATCGTTGCATAAAATACTATTATGATTTATAAAGAAAATATTAGTTCCACTAAACTTTATTTATACGGGGTGTCCAGAAACACTTCTGTCAAACACAAACTACAGAATCTAGATGTGATTTTATGTCCAGCTAACCTAATTTACCTTCATCCAAAAGTTCCTCCTTAGAGAGTTAGCGCCCTTTGAAGATGATGTCAAGTCAGTTTCCTGTGTAAATTTTCATATTTTAGTGAAGCGTGTTATCAATAGATGTCGAAGATAATATAGTTTGATACTATTGGGAAAAAACGTATAAAATGACATAAGTGTACAAAATGACTTAGGCGGGTTATTTTGAATTTGGCAGACTTTAACACGAAATTGACAGTGACACCACGCGGCCATAACGGCGCTCTATAATCTGTAAAATTTTGAACGCATCGATTTCATTCGTCTTGGTGTCATGGCCGATAACAGATATTCATATTTTACTACTTTTTCCATACTGACAAAGTTTTTGTTCAAATGGTAAGTTTTTTGCTATTGTATCTACTCATTTATAGCAATTGTTTCATTCCTCAAACACTTATTTTTAAAAAGAGCTCTTTGTACATTTATTTACAAATTTTACATACATATGTAACGGACAAAATGGCATAGGTATGTCATTTTGTCCATAGCTTTTGTGTTATATGTAGGTATGTACCTTTAATTTTCAGATACCAAAATGCCACGTGATTATAAACGAACGACTGATCGGCAATCTTGGAGTACGGAGTCAATGAAGAAAACCATCAGGGCATTTCGAGATAAGAAAATGGACTGGTTAATGGCCTCAAAAACATTTGGTGTTCCTCAAGCAACTCTTCGTAGGCATGTTTTAGGCATTAATATAACTGCGGAGTCAAATTCTAAAGGTGTTGGTTTTTGGAAAGCTACGTTTCCATCTAATGTGGAAAGGAAATTAGTTGAGCATATAAAATTCCTTGAAAGTCGTTTGTACTTACCGACCCACAAACTGAAAATTCATCTCAGGTTCCAACAGCAAACTCCGGTCTAGAAGTTGTTTTAACTGCTGCTGCTCTTGATGTTCCTATTGAGGTGCTTTCTCCGGTGCCAAAAGGATGTTTTATTAGTGGAAAAGGGAAACGTAAACCAAAAATTCGACAGAGCTCGTTGGTGTTGACTTGTACTCCTAACATGTTAGAAATAAAATCCACCAAAAAATTATTTGAAGAAAATTATGAGGAAGGAGATTTTCCTAATATTTCTCATGACGATGAAGAGGACTGTGTTTGCATTTACTGTAACGACCTTTATTCAAGTTATAAGCCCGGAGAAAGCTGGTTGCAATGATTACAATGATCGCTTTGAGCTCACTCTTCTTGCTTCTGATGTTGCAAGAATAACTAAGCGTTTCATTTGCGAATTATGCCAATAATTTTGTAGCTATTATATGTATGTCATTTTGTCCATTAGCAATATGTCCTTTTGTCCGAAGCATATGGACAAAATGGATTATAATTAATCTCAGTTAAATATTTTTTGTTTATTTTTCTGTAGATTTATTGCTAATTTCGACAATTCAAGGACCAAAGATGATTGATGTAAACTGTGGATGTGCTGTGAACTACCAATAAACAGTTATGATACAAAAACAAAACTATATGTCATTTTGTACATATTTCCCATCTCAAAAAACGCTACCTACAATTCATATTGTATAACCCAGCAGTAAAACATTTCTCACTACAAACCCGCCCTTGCCATCACAAGCGTTCAACGTGGGAGGGCCAACGAGTAAATTTGGTAAAATTATTTCTGTATCCGTTTTTTGACAATTTTCACATTGAATTAAAAAACTATAGGGTATTTTCCAGAAAAAATGGGCTCCTGTTTGAGTTCTCTGTTATACACCATTTTCGAAAGAAAATTTCGCAGAATAGAAATGATTTACGATCCCATCTGACAAAGTCTCTGATAACACTGCAACCGAATGACTTATTGCAATTTTACTCAGGCTTTTAAATAGCACCTAGCCCAACACTTTTGTCTCTTGCTCCATACTGTACAGACAAATAGTTGTATTAGTGATTTTGAGTAGAAATCTGTTCAAAACAGCACGCCACTGTCGATGAAAAATCACAAACTATTTTACAATGTTGGCGATCAGGAACTATGGATAAGTCCTTCTCTCACACTTCCTCTTGTTTTGTTGAATCGGATTTAACGCATTTTTTTAATGTCTTGAGTTTAGTTTAGATTAGATTAGATGACAAGGGGGTCGATTGGCCCGTTTCTGCGACCTATAAGATATTTTTTATATACCCTACATTTATATTTCAGTCCAAAAGATGTAGGCTTTTGAGAAAGCCTATTTTACATTCTGGAGCTCGGTCTGATATCTGATTAGGCTCTAATAGACCGGTAGCCCATGACACATGTAGGCTTCATTATTTCGAATGGAAGCTATTTGCACCATCGAGTTTCATGTGAAAAACTAGTAGAATAAGGCTATTCCCCAAGGCCCAAAGTGGATAATCGACGTTAAACTGGACACGAAACCAGAACAATTAACTTATGGATGCCGTGTTCTTGGATGCATCCCTTGGGTACTACTTTATCATCAAAAACAACATGGCATACAAATCCAAGTGATACTAAGCGAATGTTGAAAATTGATAAAAAGGTGAAAAAAAAATCAACTTATGTATGCCAAAGATAGTTTATATTCTGCTATCTTAGTAGATGTTAAAAACATTAGTCGTGGGCTACCGATCTATAAGTAGAAGACCAGCTATTTAAGGCATTAGTGGACAATTACTCTGCAATTGCAAATAATGTGTTTCATCTGCATTACCTGAGAATCTGCATGTTCCACTGTCCACTTTGTCTATCTCACAGAGATGATATCTGAGTGAGCAGTGTCCAGTGAGATTTTCTGTGATAACACTGAGATCAGATTTTTAAAGCTCCAAGAGCAATTCAGCGTATGAGCAGAAGGTCGCAATACACTTTTTGCATGTCTTTGGCCTGGATTATTTTTCCTTTATGCGGTTTTTTGGGTACAGCAAAATGGTCTGGGTTTGATGAAAGGATGCGTGACTATCAGTAATCTCATTTTCGACAATTCCTTCATGTCCTGGCACCCATAACAAAGTTACTTTGTTGTATCTAGTCAGTTGCTTAAGAGATTATTTGCAGTTCCAGACTGTTTTAGACTCATAAGCTGTAGACGGCAGAGCCTTTAAAGCAGCCTGGCTATCAGGCAAAATAAATATTCTAGATAAATTGAGGCGTTTTATGAGCACAAAAGTCTATTGCTAATAGTTCCGTTTGGAATATTGTTGGTGTGTTTCCCAGGGCTCTTGATATCCTAGTATTACGACCTGTAACCCCTATTCCTACTCCTTCGTTCGTTTTTGACCCACTAGTATAGTAATTGAGAAATTTCCCGTAATAAGAGCGATTCTGCTTTACGCTTAATAGTAACGTCTAACATGAGTTCGAAATCCTGTTTCACAGACATAAAGTCCGTGATCATCTTGATGAATTGGGCTGCTCCAACCCTCAGTATTTCAAGATGTTCCGTTAGATCACCTAGATTTAAAGATGATGATGAGTTAGCCTCATGGATGGCAATGAGAAGGAGGAACTCTCTTGCAAGGGAGGGTGCCACAAGCGTTTTTATCGTACCAGAACCTTCAATTGGCATCGCGATAAGCTTTGCCAAACAAACACTAAATACCTGAACAGCAGGAGGAGCTTTAGACTTCTGGCATAATATACCAGGATTGGTTTATTCAAAGGCTTCGAAGAATGTCTCCAAACAAATGTTAGACTATAGCAGGTATGATCTACGTTGTCTAATAGACCTTTTAACAGGCTGAATCATCATATGCTAAGACTTGGACTGTCGGAAGATCCGACTTGTCGACTATGTCTGGAAGATGATGAAATAGCAGAGTATCTGGTATCAGATATCTGATGTTAGGGTATGGACAGAAAGAAAACGGGTTACCTGCTCGCTGGTTACCGGCGCCGATCGGTCCATACCCTAAACCCGCTGATCGCAGACTGAACACCTGCTTTGTCTCTGTGCGCATACGTTTATCAACCATAAGTAAATTTAGGCGCCGGTAACCAGGAAGCAGGTATCCCGCTTTCTTTCTGTCCATGCCCTTTGGCAGGGTCTTTCTCTCACCCTCAGACCTGAAATATCATTCACCGAACAAACTAAACGGCTTTGTTAAGAAGCTGAATTTGTTTGGTGAAATCTGAATAGGTATGAGCCACAATAGACTCTTACGCGTCGCAGTGGAGGGCCTTATAGACCCACTCACCACAAACCTAACCTAACTTAGCCTGAAGTTTAATAGTCTTGAGATAACTGCATATCACAAGACCTAAAAACGGGACAATATTTGGATTATTTTTCAATTATTTGTGCCTATTCATTCGCCAAAAATACTGCCATTGCATCTTACAATTTTCTCTCAAAATTAATATAACTAACATAAATTTTGGATTAGTCACTTGGATTTTTTGCCTTGAAAAAGACTCATCCTTTGATAAATACCTATGAAGATAAATATTTTACATTAATGTCTTCTACTTCAACTTCAAACAAAACCCAATAATGACCAACATTCGTCTAATCCGTAAAAGTAATACTAAAATATCCCTACGTTCCCTTTGTTCCTTAGGGGATGTTGTCTATTGGGAAATCGAATCCTGCAGTCGCGTATACATTCCCCTTCGTGTCCGTCATCTTGTTACCTTCGGTTGTCGTCACTTGTCAATATGGTTAGAGACGGGAACAAAAAGGAAAAGGGAGTTTTCTTGTGCCTATTGCTTAGACTATGTGAGCTTTTTCATTTATTCGTGGTGAATTTACAAATGGGGTATACCAGTGAATCGGTTTTATTAAGAGTAAGGGTAACTTTTCATATATCTGTGATTCATTAGGAATGTCCAATCTCTGAACTGTAGATTTTAGATCTTAAAATATTGTTACGTCTGACTCGTACTGGCAAATATGAAGTAGTAGTAGTAGTCTACAGAGAAAAAGAGAAACATCTGGAATCATCTAGAACTGTCATCGAAAAGTCAAGAACTGTCTTTATCATGTGAAATGTATGAAAAGCGAGACAATTGACGTAAGTTTTTGAAGTTCTGTGCTCTGATAGTAAGACGTTATTATACCTTGTTTTTAAAGTGAGGGACGGTTTCATAATCATTTTGAAAGGAGATTTTACACCGAAAAGCATCCTTTAAGTCATAATTGGGTTTCATAATGGTCAAAACAATGTAAAGTAGATACCGTAAAGTGCCGAATTCTGGCCATGGAGAAAAGGAGCACAAACTTGTATAGGAATAATGTCGAAAAAGTGTCTTACACAAAGAGACTAGATGGCGCGAGAGTAGCTAGAGATTAAAATAACAGAGTGAAGTATGCCGCCCTAACAAAATTTATATTTATAAAAATTAACAATATTGGTAAAAACGTGTGTTGTGGAAAGTTGTCCAGCTAGACGTAAAATGATAAAAAATAAACTCCTCTGTCTCTGTATTTTTTTCTGGCCAACACGACGTTGAATATTTTTCTATAAAATATTTAAGTAATTATTTTTTACTTCTATAACTTTCTTAATAAATCAACTCGTTAACCTCAACATTGAAAGCAAATTTGTCACACTCATTTTAAAGAGGCAGTTGATCATATAATAATATATAACGGTTTCACATTAAAGGAGAGCTCAAGGTATTTCCTACAGGAAGCAAAATACTAATGAATGAAGCTTCGCCAAAGATCGACCATCAATTTATTTCCGTACCAGCAAGTATCATTGATGAACAGCAAATGCCAACATTTGATATTATCCATGATCCCATTGCATTTTCTGTAACTGAAGTATAGTCGGGAAAATAGGGCTAGTCCTTTTATATGATCATGTTTCAAAAATAAAGTTACGAAACGTAAGAGTTTTATTATTTCGGTTTTAAACTGTCAGTGGTTGTCACATTTATGACTGAAGGATCAAATAGTCTAGGGCGCGTTTACCGTTTGGTTCACCAATGCTCAGTGGCTGCATGTGAGCGAAAGCGATAGTTCGCTTATCTCTAGCCTAGACTAGTATAGTCTTCCAGCTGCTAAGTAATGGTGCACAAAATATGGAAAAATGGTAATTCAAGGTTTAAAATATTTCGGAGACTGTAAGATGGATCCTCATTGAATTTGGCCACAAAAAGCTTCAATACTAATAGCTCAACGAGTGGAAAAGGAGGGTAATCGGTAGGACGGTAGAGCAGAGTATGCTGTACGGTGCGGAGGTGTGGGGTGAAAGAGCGGGGGTGAATGCGAGGGCTAGGCCACTCCTGCAGGTGTAGAGATAGATACTGCCGAGGGTGGTGCAGAGGTACAGGACAGGGGGTGGACTGGCAGCAGCGGTGCTGGCAAGGTCCTACCCATTGGACGTGATGGCTAGAGCCAGGGATAAACACTGGAGGGGTGCGACCAGAGAGGAAGTACAGGAATGGATGGAGGAGGAATGGATAGAGGAGAAGGTGGGAGGAGTATGAGGCCGCGCTAAAAGGAGCGATTGGGAATAGGAGAGATTGTATGGACGGGAAATTCGGGGAGGTGAACTACTTCTTGACACAGGTTTTCACTGGACATGGGTCGAGAGTGGGGACATCCACAAGATTGGGAAAAGAGAGACTGGAGTGTGCGAGAGGTGTGAAGTGGGGCATGTGTTTAGATGCTGGAGGAACGAGGAAGTGCCGAAGAAGTTGCAGAGGAAACTAGGGGAGGCGATGTATTGAGAGAACATGGTGGAGATAATGTTGAGGGGAGAGGAGGAATGGATGGAGGTGAGTGGCGTAGTAGAGAGCATGGTTAGGGGAAGAGAAGGACTCGATATGGCATGAGAGGTAGGAGTGACAGTTAGGGAGAAGAAGACGGTGTGAGCGGAAAGTGTGCGAGGGACCGCCGGTCGTCTCGAAGTGTGCTAGGGTAGTGATTCCAAAGCGGGGGTAACGGCGAGTATGAGGTGGGTTTGGTTGGTAGGCATCCCCTTGGGGATGAGTCCAACACTGTTTGGGTCCTGGTCCCATTCGAACATGAGTTTCCATCTCGACCCGAAAAAAAATGTAATATTGCCAATGGGTTTTGGTAAATTTTTTATTCCAAGTCTGAATTACATCATTTGGAGATCCATTAGTGTCAAGAACTTGATCGTTACTTTCTGACCAAAACATTTCAATGCCGATGTACTGTCTATGAAATGGCGTTAAACGTAAAACTATGTGAACCATTGATTCTGCATGACAGTTCCAATAATACTCTCTTTTTGGCAACTTTTCAAAAATAATTTCCCATATTTGGTACTGTATTTCTAGACTTGTTCCAAACTAGTAATTTAGTTCAAGACCAACTACAACATGGAATTGGTACCACCAATCGTAAATGGAAACTGGCATTGTCCATGATAATTAAGCGAACATTCGCATCGTCAGGAAAAAGTTATAGAAATTCACTTCGATGTAAATGTTATTTGTGGAACCGGTCGAGTGATATATGTTATATTTCTCTTATGGAATTTGCTATTTATCGAATTTATTAAATAATTATGAAAATATTGCACGTAGTACCTAAGGGCTGAAAAAAGTAATTCGTTAACAATTAAAACATTAAATATTTATTACGTCTGCTGCCTTGACATTCAACACTTTTCCCAGTGCTACTATATCTATTTATACGACAAATTTAAATTAATGTCTATATTTAAAATTTACATATCTCTTAAATTTCGTTTGATTGTAGAGGATAAAATTCATGCAATAAATATCTTACATTTAACGGTTCTCTTAAATCAGTAATTTAAAGCGACTTAAAAGTTATAATAATTTTAATTACGAACACAAAACATCGGTCTGCGAACTTTCGAATGTATTTCGCGAAAGTTTTCTTGTTCATTTAAATGTTCACGTACATTTTTATAACCCAATAAAATATTTTATTGCTTGCAAAAGTTTTGAATTTCAAACATTGGAGTGGCAGTAATTTTATATATCTAGCAATTTCTTATAAGGTTATAACTTGAAAACTATATCGAATAGGAAAATAATCGCCAATACAAGGGCGACGAATTCGAAAAGGTTAAATTTATCTGCGCATAAGTGACACACGTTCAATCCATGATTCCGTGCCGGTGTCCATTTCGCAGTTATTTCCTTATTTCTGAAATTTTCAATTGCAGATTTAGCACTTTCGAAAATAAAATCGGTGAACACGCAGAGGGGTTTATTCATGTGATTGATTAGTGTGATAAATTTCAGTAGGTCTGTTATCATGGAAGATATCAAAAAAGGTTAATTTATAAAAATTGTAGGTAGCCTTAAGCTTCATATTTCGAAATTGGTTACGATGTTACAGAGAGTTCCATAGCTCGGTGCCAAATCAAAGTTATGTTTATTTAAATGAAACAACCTATATTGGCAAAACCCTTCGTATTTATAAATTTTGAAAATCATTGAAAAGCTTTGGCTTTCTTTTTTTCCTATTTAATTATACAGGGCACTGAACCTGTTACGATTTTGACAGATATATACGGCATATCTACATTATACTTCGTGATCATTGCTATAATGCCTGAGAGCTGTTATATGCTACTCACCCTAGTAATCTAAGGTGTTTCGCTGCAGGCTCTACGACGTTGTTTCACCAGTGGTCACCCATCCAAGTACCAACCGCGCTCGACTCTGCTTCACTATAATCATCGCATCAGAGGCGTGTAACTACAGTACTGGGTCGACGCCCAAATATGAAGTTTAAAACTATCCACAATTTTTATTAAATGGTAACCTGTTTTGGTATATTTTATGATAACAGACCTACTGAGCTTTATCACACTTATCAATCACATATTATGTATTATACGTTACACCAAAAAATCATATCAACAAATTTTTGTGTGCAATTGGTTGTAGCACTTTATTTCAACATCGTTAAGGTTCTTTTGAATATTTTATTTTTTGGTCAAAGGAAACGTAGACACAGACACAGCGGACCAGAAGAATTTCGTTTGGTACAGAGTCCAGGTCTTGAGCTGACAGTATTTTGAACATTTATTTCCGATTTTTGAACCTGATTTAGGTACTTCCTAGCTAAGTAATTCCTAAGTAATACCTAAATTCGATACTTACCTAAATTGGATTCCACCAACCTATGAAATCCATGATGTAAGAAATACGTAGCTACATTGGGTTTGGATTTATTTTTGCGTATGATTGGTATCACTGCTTTATTTAAACTAGTAAACTGAACGGGTGGATATCATAACGCAACAATTAGTAATAGAAGAAAGTAAGAAAAGAAGAAAAATAACGTGGAGCTGTGAGTAGTGAGTATATCAGTGAAAATTGAGTAGGATTGCTCATTTTACAGAGAAAGAAAAGTCGAAACTCATTATTTTATTTCAAAAATACAATGTATTTAAATTTATAGGGTATGCTTAATTTTTGAAAAAAAGCTTTAATCTAACACGGATATTTACTTGAATGAACATATTTGTAGGGCTCCCGTTCTTTCGGTACAAAAGGGATACCTTTACAGTCAACGAACTCAATTGTCGTTTTTGCCTAATCGGAGGATGCCTTGTCCTGCCAAAGGACATAATCTTCATCACTATGGTATTTTCAATGAAAGAAATTGAAATCTAGGCCAAATTAATAATTTTGATGCACTGGTTGATTGCAAGATCACAGCTCAGACAGCAATGTAAAGCATCACTTTTTTTCCCTAAATTTTTGGCACTGGCAGAGCCAATAGGCCAGCTATATCACTTCAAATTACTTTTTATAGGTTCATGCAAAAAACAAAACATTATTCAACTCTATTTAGTGGAAAAACTAGTTCTTTATTGCTCTAGTGCAATAAAAATTTTATTGTTCTAGTGCAATAAACATTTTATTGCACTCATCTGTCATTTTACTTAGCGTTTTGTAATCATGACAAACATAAACATTCATATCGACGCCATTTTTAGTCCATAATATTTTACGCTGGAGAATGCTTCAGTACCATTTATGTAGTTAATATCATTCCATGGTATTGGATGTTTGCTCAAACTGAAGCGACTTTCGTCTTCCTAAATGAAAGAAAATCCCCGATAATTTCGGTTCAATCATCGGCAATTGTATTTCAGCCTTCAATCTCTTCTGCTGTATAATCGGGTGTCTTCTGCTTCTTTCAAGGTATAATGCCTATCTTCTTAACTGATTTGCTGATTTATTTCTGCGTGCAGACGTTTTGGTTATTACCATCCTTGTTATTAAAAATCCTTTCAAGCTTTTCAAAAATTGCATCTGTTTTCTTTTAACTCTCTGAGTCTTTAAAATATAGTAACTTACTTATCACTCTCAATTTCAAGAGCAACTTAAATTCTCATATTTGTAATACTGTATTTTTGGGTAGTCGAAAACGACGAAAGAAATCAGTTTTGTCCAACGTCTCAAAATAATTAGTAAACCGACGAATTGTCATTCTCGCAACGCTTCATTTTCAGTACGTGAGGAACTGTTTTTCAATTATTGGCCAAAAACAAAATCGTAAACTTTCCATGCTGCCAACTAAGATGATTTATTTTGAGGTTAAGTAATTCCTAAATGCTTTAGGAAGACCTAGCAAGCTATTCTAATGTTAGGTACTTCCTATCATTGTTAGGTATCACTTAACACCTTGTAAAACGTAAATTGCACTTAGGAATTCCTAAATCCAAATTAGGTATTAGGAAATGGTTGTTAAAATCGTACATTAATATCATACATTGTGACTAATCGGAACACTATTAAGTTTAATCTATTGATAAAGTTCCCCATTGCTCGAACTAAATTGGTTTTAATCTCTTCATTTCATTAAATACCGTTTTTAACAAAAGATGATGCCAAACAAGAGAAAATTAAGGAGCCAAAGAAGTGGAAGGAAGAATTTATTGTTTTCAGTGTTCCACTCTGAATTTAATGAATTTTAAAAGATTTAAAATAGTTGCAGATTTAATAAAAAAGAAACTTCTGTAAAACAAATCAGAATGAAATAGAGTCATGCTATTCTTTCCCGATTTGATATCGTTAAGGTAAAGAAAATAGGAAAGCGTAGTATCAAAACAAATTGCGGTCATGTTTCACGGGAATTGGAGTTTTCTTTCTCGCCTGTACTGACTTGGCTGGGGCCGTAGCTCAGACCTCCACTTATGGGATGGTGATAAGTGGGTTCTTTCTGGCTGGCTTACGTTTCTTTTGTTATATTAAAGGGATGTTAAAGGTGTTCGACAAGGGTTCCGGAAAGATAACTAAAAATCAATTTGAAAGTTTCAAACACGCTTGTTAGTGGCTGCAGTGAGTAGATCACTTTAAAAATCATTTTTTCTACAGTCGCGCGTCAAATGACTAATTACTATATTCAAATGAAATCGTAAAGTCGACAAATGCCGAGGATTCTTACTTTACGCTCTAGAGCAAAAAAAGGAATCTTTTTAGCTCGCTTATTTAATCAAACCACGATCTTCGAATTAACTCAATTGGTGAATATTTAACAATTTATCAGATTAAAAATCAAATAAAATTATATGAAAATTGTCAAAAATTTTGAAATATGGTCAAAAATGGTCAATAATTGTCAATTATTGTCAAAAACTGTTATAAATTGACAATTTCTATCAAAAATTGTCAAAAACGGTCAAAAGTTGTCAATAATTGTTAAAATTTTGGAAAATGGTCGATAATTGTCAAAAATTTTAAAAATTTCTTGAAAAATGATCAAAAATTCTCAAAAATTGTGAATACCTTCAGGTAAAGGGAAAAGACTAATAATCGTCCATATTGGAAGCGAAGAGGGATTTTTAAAAGAAGGTTTGCTAACCAATCAGTCGTGCCATACGGGAGATTACCACGAGGACATGGTTTTTGAAGACCATTTTGGTGAAATGATAAAATATCTTCCGGCTGATTCAGTAGTAGTTATGGATAACGCGAGTTATCATTCTCGACGCATAGAGAAGACTCCAACTTCATCTTGGAGAAAACAAGAAATTATTGACTGGTCAATCACCAAGAGTATTGAATTGGAAGATAATTTTTGATAAAAAAAGAACTATTAGCTATAGCAAATTTACACAAACATCGTTTTATGCAATACGCCGTGGAAGATAGAGCAGAAAAACATAGTGTAACTCTGCTGCGCACACCGCCATATCATTGCGAACTAAATCCTATAGAACTTATATGGGCGCAAGTGAAAGGATTTGTAGCAAGACACAACACGACATTCAAAATGAAAGACGTTAAGCTAATGTTTGATCAAGCCATTAAGGAGGTGACACCAGAGAACTGGCGAAAAGCAGTCCAGCATGTCATTAAAGAAGAGGAGGAAATGTGGGATCTTGACTACTTGATGGATCGGACCGTCGACCCGTTAATTATAACGCCAAGAGGAGATGACAGTTCCTCAGATGACGAAGAATATTATGATTTTTTATAATTTAATTTCTGTATAATGTATTTTTTGTATAATGTTCAATAAAAAATAAGTGTACCTATTACTATGTACATAATGCCTAATTTTTATTCTGTTAAAATAAAATTCTTTCCTTTTTACGAGTATCCTACCGGCACGCTATTTTCAGTGTTTGTGAATGGATAACAATAGGCTAAACCCATATATTGACCCCAACCCGGGTGGTACTACCTGCACTTGATAAAAAGAAATAATTTTACAATGAAATCAATGCCAAACTATGAAAGTGGCTTAAATATTCGTTGGGTCACTCTGTGCTCCCTTTGCATACCTAATGAGGTTTTATTACTCTATACCTTTCTGAAATAAACATAGAATTCGTAGATTGTGGGTGCACAAACTATGCCTTTTGGGAACCTTTTTAACGGTTAATCTAACGGTTCAAAAATACTATTCATTCTGATAACATCAGTGGTATCATTGATGAAAGATAAAAGAGTAGGACTGTTCGCCGAACTGACCGATTCTGTATTTGTTTCACATGACACTTTTCCCAAGCACGACGTCTATATTGATCGGGCGGTCAACAACGAGCAGCCGACGGCGTACAAACATCACTTTTAACGGCTAAAAGTGTATTATTATACTCGTATAACAGGTAGAGATACTGCCACTTCAACGCACGAAGTTAGTTTTATAATTTCATTCTTGAAGGGTTTTATTTTATTGTTGCTTGCATAATGCAAATTCGTTGTAACTGAATGAATGGAATGACCTAAAAGGGCTACCGTAAACACGTTTTGTTCAGCATTATAAGAGTTTTCTGCTTGATTTAATGGAACGAAAAAAATATGTTTTTTTGAAACTAACAAAATCTTAAAATTTGATCATATCTGTAAATAGCAGTTAATTAATAATATTCTTCATTCCATAATGTAAGCGAGTGATGAGAAATATAAATTTGCAATGACAGGACCAATTAAACTGGGTGGACAACTTAAATGCTGCATGGTAAATTTGCAATGACAGGACGAATTAAACAAGGTGGACAACTCAAATATTGTATGGTAAATTTGCAACGACAGGACGAATTAAACAGGGTCGATAACTATAATGTTGTATGGTAAATTTGCAATGACAGGACCAATTAAACAGGTTGAACAACTTAAATGTTGTATGATAAATTTGTAATATCAGGACAAATTAGACTGCGTGGACAACTTGAATGTTGTATGGTAAATTTGCAATGACAGGACCAATAAAACAGGTTGAACAACTTGAATGTTGTATGATAAATTTGTAATATCAGGACAAATTAGACAGAGTGGACAACTTGAATATTGTATGGTAAATTGGCAATGATAAGACCAATTAAACAGGGTGAACAACTCAAATATTGTATGGTAAATTCGCAATGACAGGACGAATTAAACAAGGTGGACAACTTAAATGTTGTATGATAAATTTGTAATATCAGGACAAATTAGACAGAGTGGACAACTTGAATATTGTATGGTAAATTGGCAATGATAAGACCAATTAAACAGGGTGACAACTTAAATCCTGTATGGTAAATTTGCAATGACTGAACCAATTACACAGGTTGAACAACTTAAATGTTGTATGATAAATTTGTAATATCAGGACAAATTAGACAGAGTGGACAACTTGAGTGTTGTATGGTAAATTGGCAATGATAAGACCAATTAAACAGGTGTGGACAACTTAAATCTTGTATGGTAAATTTGCAATGACAGAACCAATTAAACAGGTTGAACAACTTAAATGTTGTATGATAAATTTGTAATATCAGGACAAATTAGACAGAGTGGACAACTTGAATATTGTATGGTAAATTGGCAATGATAAGACCAATTAAACAGGGTGGACAACTCAAATATTGTATGGTAAATTCGCAATGACAGGACGAATTAAACAAGGTGGACAACTTAAATTTTGTATGGTAGATTTGCAATGATAGGACGAATTAAACAAGGTGGACAACTCAAATATTGTATGGTAAATTTGAATGTTGTGTGAACTAGTTGCAATGACAGGAACAATTAACATGGTGGACAACTTGAATCTTGTATAGTAAATTTGCAATGACAGGACCAATTAAACAGGCTGAACAATTTAAATGTTGTATGATAAATTTGTAATATCAGGACAAATTAGACAGAGTGGACAACTTGAATATTGTATGGTAAATTGGCAATGATCAGACCAATTAAACAGGGTGGACAACTCAAATATTTTATGGTAAATTTGCAATGACAGGACGAATTGAACAAGGTGGACAATTCAAATATTGTATGGTAAATTTGAATGTTGTGTGAACTAGTTGCAATGACAGGAACAATTAACATGGTGGACAACCTACATCTTTTATGGTAAATTTGCACGACAGGACGAATTAAACAGGGTCGATAACTGAAATGTTGTATGGCAAATTTGCAATGTCAGGACCAATTAAACAGGTTGAACAACTTAAATGTTGTATGATAAATTTGTAATATCAGGACAAATTGGACAGAGTGGACAACTTGAATGTTGCATGGTAAATTTGCAATGACAGGACGAATTAAACAAGGTGGACAACTCAAATATTGTATGGTAAATTTAAATGTTGTGTGAACTAGTTGCAATGACAGGGACAATTAACATGGTGGATACCTTAAATCTTGTATGGTAAATTTGCAATGACAGGTCCAATTAAACAGAGTCGACAACCTAAATGTTGTATGATAAACTTGCAATGATAGTTCTTTTTACTGTTTTGAGACGGGTTGAGCGATTTTTGGTAGGGGCAAAATTTATAGCTTTTAATCGCGTTGTTACCGACATGCTGTGCCTCGACTGGTCTTACAATGAATTGTTTGAAAGCGTTTAATATTTTCCTGATAGTTTCCAATTAAAATTTTCAAATGGGCTTCATTTATGTGTGTTTTCACTTTTGTCGATAATCTTTATTACTGCCTATTACTTTTTTTTTTGTTAAAATTAACGTGTCTCACAATTTAACGGCAACTGACACAGGGACTGTTTAACATGTTGCTACAATAAATTATTTATAATAGATTGAATAATCGACAGTCATTAAGGAAGACAATCACTGCACCAAGCTTGTTAGGAAACTATAGGGTCGAAATTGAATTTTTATTATGTTTGGTGTTAAGTACTTTGGTAATAAAGAAGTAAATGAAAAGAACATACCTTTTTTCCTAAGACCATCAATACGTAGGCAGGAGATGGGTTTCTTTTTTCTTCCGTGTGAGGTTCTTGAAAGACTACATGGTTTAGCAATTTTGCTGATTTTTTTGAATACATTCAAGTGAGCTTAAATTTTATTAGAGTGATCTTGTTGAAGCTCTACCACTCTGTATAAGTGGATATATATTTTCGCTCATCTTAAGTTGCTGTCTCCACATCCGTAGGCGAAACCACTTTGAGGCCACACGACTTCTACGGTGTGTTTAATTTGTCAGTTTTACTGTACTCCACCATCATGACATTTAATTATTACCAAATACTTTATCAAATTCCTTTTTTTTAGGTCTCTTTCTTTAGTTATTTCCTCTTTCTTTGGTTATTTCTTCTTTCTCTCTTTATTCTTTTTCATCGTTATCTCCATTTTATTCCTGCATCGGCATCAACTATATGGTACATTATCTGCATCCATCCATCATATCAGATGCTCTTGAACACGCCTCTACCTCGTGAATATATTAAAAACAGGTTGCCTTACAAGATTTACACCAAACTGAGGTAATACGTCCACCAGATCTATTGGAGGGACACATTTCACTACCCGGTAGCCTTCACACCTTTTATATCAAGGAATCCGTTATTTGGAGTGAAAGTAGAAGATTTGTCTAAAATAACAAATATATTTATAAGACTAAGTATTGTAAGTAGAATCTTTTGTCACACTTACTGAGAAGTTCAGTTTTCCTGGTGTCATTACCCTCTGTGGAGGACAAATTGTAGATTTATTAATAACAAATAGCACAATCACTAGAGTTTGTAAACCAGCGTAGGCATACAAAGGGTACTTCTTTAATATTATTCTGTATCCAACCACCCCTAAGGTTAGATTGGGTACTTTAAAACTTTTCTTTTTATCTATAAATGTTATGCTTATATTGACCTAGAATAATTATTTTTCACTACTAGCCTCTAAAACTAACTTTATTGACTTTTGTTGAGGTAGTAAAGTTGTTCATTATTAACCAAGGTAGAAAAATACAGAGCCTACTTGATTATAACTAAATCTCAATCCATTTAATAGAATGTGAGGTTAACTTGTGCACAGCTGTCATGTCATGTGAAACGGGAGTCGACAAACTAATATTTAAAAAAAATAAAATGCCAGTAGTGAAAAAAATGCTATATGAGCCACGGTAGAATAGTAATTATGCGCCAAGGTAGAAAAGTGAGGTATTATTGTCGAGGTCCATTAAAGACCGAGAAGCGAAGCTTCGAGGTCTTTAATGGATCCGAGACATTAATACACTTTTCTACCGTGGCTCACATAGCATTTTTTCACTACTTCACTACTGTCTTTTTATTTTTTTAAATATTAGTTTGTCGACTCCCGTTTCACATGACATGACAGTTGTGCACAAGTTAACCTCACATTCTATTAGATGGATTGAGATTTAGTTATAATCAAGTAGGCTCTGTATTTTTCTACCTTGGTTAATAAAGAACCACTTTACTACCTCAACAAAAGTCAATCAAGTTAGGTTTAGAGGCTAGTAGTGAAAAAAAGTGTATTAATGTCTCGGATCCATTAAAGATCTCGAAGCTTCGCTTCTCGGTCTTTAATGGACCTCGACAATAATACCTCACTTTTCTACCTTGGCGCATAATTACTATTGAAGGCCAGCTTCATATAAATAGTTAGGTAACTTCAGGGAGTTTTTAGCGTTACCACTTGTAGGCAAGGCCTTGTTTATACTTTATGATATAACAACCCAATATTATTTTATTATATTAAACCAACATTACATCTGAATCAGTTTTTTATTTCGAATACCACCCTGAGATGAACAGGACCTTTTAATCAAGGTAACAACTGGAGTAAAGCGTCTTTTCCTCTCTTTGTTCCTCCCTAGTTAAACAAATAGCTGCAATAAACAATGTTATTAATCATTTTTGCTACCAAAGCAATCGCTTTGTATAATCTGAATGAATCTTTTTATTAAACAAAAAAGAAACATAACTTTTTAAAACTCTTTTTTCTTCAAATTACCCCGTTAAACATGTCACTTTTGTACTTTCTGTACATTATTCTGAAACGTTTTCATTATCCATATTTTAACATTCGTTTGAAACCTTACATGGTTCTTACCTATAGACCACCATTATCACACAGCGTGTCATTTAATTTGGATACATTACAAATTCTGAATATAAATAGAAGTAATGAATATTATAAATATGTTACATTATCATTTTGCGGTCTCCAACAGGTAGTCTATTAAATTTGAATACAATGACAATTCTGTGAATAAAAAATATATAATACCTGGGAGGGTGTTTATTTGTTAGTCTTGTATGAGAATGGGTTAAAAGTTGAGTAGGATGTATCCGCTTACGTTTTTATTTAGAATAATTTTACTTAAACTTTCTTTTATTATTCCAAAATTTAAAAATGGGCATTAACCCCTAGGGTTATTAGCACCCAACAATAAATTATAGTAAATAGAAGGTAAAAAGTGAAATACAATAATTATTAAATTTTATAGGTATACCGCCTTCGAAAATGGTAACAATTTTTGAAAGTGGCAGTTTTTATTGAAAATGCTTGTGATTTTATTTGGTTAATTATAATACAGCACCACTCTTTGAGGAGCGGCACTGGTACCATGCACTATATAGTATAACAATTTTCAATTGATGGTGATTCATTGGCAACATCGTTATGGAATCATCTTACTTTTCACTTATCCACATTGGCGAAGGGCATAAACAATAAAAATGACCCCGGTAAGTGCCGGTAAAAATTTAGTTCTGAGATTTAACATTGTTGCCGTTAGTCCTCAGTTCAATTTGTAGATCAGTCACCATCAATTGAAAATTGTTGTAGTATAACACATTCTCTAGTTTGCATTCATAATTAACAAAAAACGCCAACTTTTCACAAAAATAGTATAGTACGGCGCTAATAACAATAAAAGGAATACAATAGTATACTTCCTTATTTCGGTTTGACTTATGTCAACATGATCGATTCAAGAGAAAAACCCACAGCAGGTAGTCGTTAATCCGATAACAATATCACAGTATGGTATTCGTTTTTTCGAAAAGCGAAAAGATAATGCCTAATAGTATATATTTCCGAATTTTTATTTTTCAAGTTAAATAGTTATTTGTGTATTTAGAGCGTATGGTAACAGATTGCCGCTTGAGAAAGAATGTTTTTCACAATTTTAACAATAATTATTGACCGTTTTTCAAAATTTTAACAATTATTATTGACCATTTTTCAAAATTTTAACAATTATTATTGACCATTTTTTACAATTATTGACCATTTTGACTGTTTTTCAAATTTAGTTACCATTTTTTCAAATTTTTGATAATTTTTGACCATTTTTCAAAATGATGACAATTTTTAACCATTTTTGACAATAATTGTCCATTTTTAACAGTTTTTAACAATAATTGACAATTTTTAACCATTTTTGACCATTTTTGACAATTTTTCAAGATTTTAGACCATTTTTAAAAATTATAGACGATTTTTGATAATTATTGACAATTGTTGACAATTATGGACCATTTTTCCTAATTTTTGACCATATTTAAAAATTTTTGACAATTTTTCAAAAATTTTAACAATTTTTGACAATTATCAACTATTTTTCAAAATTTTAACAATTTTTAACCATAACTGTCCATTTTTGACAGATTTTGATAGTTTTTGACAATTATTGGCCATTTCTGACAATTTTTCAAAATTTTTGACCATTTTTGGTAGTTTTTAACAATTATCGACCATTTTTCATAATTTTAACAATTTTTGACAATTATTGACCAATTTTGATAATAATTGACCATTTTTGACAACTTTTGAAAATTTTGACCATTTTTGACCATTTTTCAAAATTGGGACCATTTTTCAAAATTGGGACCATTTTTCAAAATTGGGACCATTTTTCAAAGTTTTTGACAATTATCGACCATTTTTCAAAATTTTAACAACTTTTAAGAGTTTATGACAATTTTTGACCATTTTTCAAATTTTTTTCCTTATTTTTGACAGCTATCGACCATTTTTCAAAATTTCAACAATTATTGACAATTTTTGACAGTTTTTGACAACTATGGAACATTTTTGACAGTTTTTGACAAAAATTGTCCATTTTCAACAATTTTTGACAATAATTGACCATTTTTCAAAGTTTTTGACAATTATCGACCATCTTTCAAAATTTTAGCAATTTTTGAGAGTTTATGACAATTTTTGACCATTTTGCAATTTTTTTTTCTAATTTTTGACAATTATCGACCATTTCTCAAAATTTCAACAATTATTGACAACTTTTGAACATTTTTGACAGTTTTTGACAAAAATTGTCCATTTTCAACAATTTTTGACAATAATTGACCATTTTTTACCATATTTCAAATTTTTTGACAATTTTCATATAATTTTATTTGATTTTTAATCTGATAAACCGTTAATGAATGAATCTCTTAGGTTTATTATCGGAATAAGAAAAGCATGTACTTTTTAAAATATTACAAAAATATCGTTTTTTTCGCAGAAATCAAATTATTTTTTATCAAAATCGATTTTTGACAAATCGATTAATTTTGAATAAAGAAAAATCGATTATTTTCCATTAATCTCACATCCCCACTACTGACTTGTTCAGACTTGTCAGAATTTCGGTTCCATAAATATTCACCAATTGAGTGAATTCGGAGGGCGTGGTTTGATTAAATAAGCGAGCGAAAAAGATTCCTTTTTTGCGCTAGAGCGTAAAGTAACAATCCTCGGCATTTATCGACTTTACGATTTCATTTGAATAAAGTAATTAGTCATTTTACGCGCTTCTGTAGAAAAAATATGTTTCACGATAAATGGTTGACCACCTCATCTATAAATATTTTAATCTGATTGTGTAAATATAGAAAGAGCTTCCTTTGCTTGCTTCTTTTCCCTGACCTGTACTGCACCCACCTACTTTATTTTCAATGCTCTTTTTATATTTACATATAATGGGCTTAATATATTTAAAGATAGAATAGAAATGGGGGATTTCGGTATAATTATTTTTAATATTGTTTGTAACAAACATTTCACTCCCGAAGTAATCTTGTATTTAAAACTAAGTATGTGGCGTCCTTTTGCAAAAAAGTGCATTTATCGCCGGATGCGAAGAGAATTGTTAAAAATGTGTTTGAATTATTGAAACATCGAGGTTATAGTGTAACCTATGCAGCAAAAGCAACCTGTAAGTTGACCAATACCCCAATATCCATAGTAAAAGACATTATCAATAAGCCAATACATAAACAAAAAAAAACGAAGTGACGCTAATAAAACCAAATGGTTTGACCAAATGCAAAAGATATAATCCGAAGAACGATGAATGTCATATTCCAAGAACAAATGATTCCAACCCTAGATTGTATAAAAAAGCGGTTAATTAAAGAAACAGGAATTGTTTGTAGCCGAACAAGTTTGTGGAGAGCTATTTCTCAAATGGGATTTAAATATTGTACTGTTACGCAAGCTACTGCATTAATATGCTCACTTAGTGCCTCCAGTGAAATCCTCATATGAGACGACTATGGTTCCTCCGCCCAATTTTCGAGAAACATCGAGAATACCCACCGCACCCGGTGCATCCGCCAGAACGTCGAAAATATCCAGTGCACCCGCGAGAAATTTCGAGAATTACGGCGTGCGAGTATAAATAGGCCACCAGCTTCGCTGCAGGCAATTAGTCAATCAGTCAGTGTTGATACCGAAGGAAAGTAATCGCGCCTCGATAAAGTGATTATTAAGTGACTCTCATATAAATTATAATTAGTGTGTTTAGTGTATTAGATAAATTATTAAATAAGGACTGAATTACATATAAATCTGTAAATATAAATTAATTGTAAATATAAATTAGAATAAACTTTACAGTACCATCAATAAGAGGCAAGCGATAATGGAATCATATCGCTACGAATGTGGCGTCAAGATGTGAAAATCGTTCATTTATCTACATCGACGAGATAATAAATTTAATTTATGTTTTAGTATCTAAATTTTCCAGACAACGGATCTCTTACTGCTTACTGTATAATGAGGGATTTATAAACTTTTATTATTAAATCCTTAAGGCCAGATGAAATATTGTGAAATATTTTTCAACTGACAGTTATTTATTCACACCTTCTCTCGTCTGAGGTTTCATAGTACAATGCCAAAAGCAGCAACCATTTAACTAACAAAAATTCTTTAAATTAATGTTTTAAGGTTTTTAGGTCGAAACCCATAGATAAATAGCAACATTTCAACTCTTCTCGATTTCTTTTTATTGGGATACTTGAAAAGTAAAGTGTACATAAACATACCACAAATTATTTATGAACTCAAAAAACGGATACGCGTTGGAATTGCAAAGCAAACATAACTCCGGAAGTTATAGCGAACGTTCGAGAAGAGTTCGCTGCTCGCCTTTCGCATTGTATTTTAGCCGACAGTCAACAATTTGAGCAGTTGCTTTGAATTTGGTTGTACTTAATTGTAAAATTGAAAATTAAATAAATACTTAAATAAATACACTAATCAAACAATGCAAAAATAACTTCTATAAAACCCAAATTACTGAGGCTGGTTCAAATTACAAAAAAAATCTGGAATGTAATAAATGAAGTTTGTGGTAAAAAAGGACGAAATAATATTGGTGATACAGATATTATTCTTGAAAATGGTACCGTTATAAGAGACAACAAAATAAAATCAGAAGAGTTTAACACTTTTTTCACCAATATAGGCAAAAATATGTGTAAAAATATTACGGATTAATTGTCTTACCAGACAATTTCTTAACATACTTAAACGTTAAACAATCAATTTTTTTGAAACCTGTTACAACAAATGAATTAATATCAGTAATTTCTAATCTCAAGAATAATACAGCTCCAGGTCCAGATGGGATTACTTCAAAAACTTTAAAAACAATTCATTCCAATATTATTACTGCGCTAATGCACATTATTAATCAATGTTTTTTGACTGGCGAACTTCCCTATCAATGGAAATGTTCAACTATTACCCCCATATTTAAATCTGGAAATAAATCACGGCTTGAAAACCACAGACCGATATCTGTTATAAATAATACTGCTAAAATATTTGAACAATGTTTTAAGAAAAGAATAATTGAATTTTTAGACAAAAATAATATAATAACCAATAGACAGTTTGGATTTATAAAAAATAGTAACACCGAAAATGCCATATTAGACTTCGTTAACACCTCTATAGAGGCCATGAATAAATCTCATAAAACATTAGCAATTTTTTTAGACTTGGCCAAGGCTTTCGACACGGTTAATCATAATATACTAATTCAAAAATTGAATAAATATGGTATTAGAGGTATAGCTATAGATTTAATGAAAAATTACTTATTGGGAAGAACTCAAAGGGTAAAAATACAAAATGAAGTAAGTTCTGAGACTGTAGTCGTAACAGGAGTACCACTGGGTACGGTTTTAGGCCCTATACTTTTCCTTACTTACATAAACAATATAACAAATATAAATAAAATCAAGGGTCATTTAATATCCTACGCAGACGATACTGCAATTATATTTACATCCCCAACATGGGAAGAAACTAAACGTATTGCTGAACTAGAAATGGAGAAAATGTATATGTGGTTCAATAATAACAAACTGTCATTGAATATCAAAAAAACTAAATACATAACTTTTTCGCTAACCATGCATGATCAGCCAAGAAACTTAATTATTAAATTACACAAAACAATTTGCAATAAGCAACAAAAATGTGATTGTTATTCGATAGAAAGAGCAAAATCAATAAAATATCTTGGAATCCTACTCAATCAACACCTAAAATGGAATGAACATATTAGTTATGTTGCTAGACGTATACGTATTTTAATCTCCAAATTTTATGACCTGCGTGATATCTTGTCCAAGAAAAATTTGTTAATTTTATATAATTCATTCGCGGAATCTATTATTTCTTACTGCATTTCGGTATGGTGTGCAGCTTTCAAAACAACACTCAATACACTACAGGTTGCGCAAAATTTGCTATTAAGAATTATTTACCGAAAAGGTAGACTTTACTCAACTGACCTCTTATATAAAGAAACTAATATATTCAAAATGCAATCAATATATGTTAACCAATGTTTAAAGAAGATGTTCCATGAGAAAAAAACAAATTTGACACCACTAATATATCACACTCGCTCAGCTATGAACTTAGATGTCCGAATCTAATTTTTTCACAAAACTACTACACAACACTATTTCCCTTTTCAAGCAACAACATTTTATAACATACTTCCAAAATACATAAAAGAAATAAAAAATTACACTATATTAAATTACACTTCATATTAAAACTGTCTTATACTTGCCTCTCCATTCTCACTTGAGACAAAATTATAAAAGAAAATAACTAGTTTAATAATAAATAATATTGCCTAAAATGTTACAGCTACATATTACATAATTTATGTTAGTTTCCTATGCAAGGAGTTACGAGACAGACTTCCTAGCCTAGTGTGATCTCCTCCCGTAGGCTACTTGAAAATAATTATATGAATTTGTAATAGAAAAAAACACCATGTACTTAAATAATAGTGAATAAATTGAATTGAATTGAATTTTGACAACACGAAAATTAATTACTTAGATATATTGAAATTGTTGAATAGATATTTAAAAGACTGTAACCTTAATCAACAACTTCTTAAAAGAATTTATTAATTTAAGAAGAAATAGCAAAATTAAAGTAAAAAAAAGGAAAAGTATCCTCTTGGTTACACAAGTTGCTCCGGATGTAACCTTAGGTCTTCGACGTCGCTCAGACGGAGTTAGGGGTGGTTCCCTTTGCTTGATCTTCCGGAGATAAAAAGGAATACGTAGACAATCTCTTGTAGATGGGCGCTAACTGAGTCTTCCACATAGGCCAATCCCAATGAGTTACCCCCTTAAAACTTAGAAGAATAAGGGGTAGAAATAAATAAAGCAAACATCAACTTATGTCCAGTATGCGGCAGTATGATATAAGAGATAAATCAACTAATCAACTCAAACAAAATCATCACTTACATGATCAAGTTAAAAAAATTATATATCATATAATAAAAGCTATATCCAAAACGATTTAGGAAAAAAACCTGATAACTAAGAAATTAATATGGCTGTCTTTATTCTAGACTGTCGGTAAAAAAAATATATATGCAAATTAAGTAAATGTGAATTTGTGATATACACAAACCAGAAATAACGTATACTATAATAGCGACACTACAGGTCTGGGCGTTGGTACCAATGCGCAGGGGAGTTAAAGAGGAATTAAAAAGTATTCACCATAAAATACTTTATTTTAAAAAAGGAATATTAATTTCGACTATTACAATGGGAAAAAATGGCATGTAAGAAAAATAAAATATAAATTTTGTCAATATCCCGAAATAGAAAAAAATTTAAGCACCTTAGTCTCTGGGGTTACATCACCCTTCTAGTTGTGATAATAAGTAAAATAGAGTAAATATCAAAATTAAATCAAATAACTCCGGAAGACCAATGACCTCGGGGTCTTCATCCATAACATTGGATTCAGTCGGTGGAAATCCCGAAAGTGATGGACTGAAAGATTCAGGACAATTGACAACTGCGCGAACATGAGGTCAAGTCGCAGTTCAATAAATTGAACCTACGGTGGCAAGCTTCGGCTCCACAATGTAAACCATCAGCTAAACGCACACCAGGTTATGGGCTCCAGCTTGAGGCGAGGCCAGTCCCAATTTTAAAACCAGAACTAAAAACCCTAAAAAAAATACAAATGTATCAACCAAAGATTGGCCTAAACCACTGGACTACATTGATGATTATATCTAAAATATTTTCCCCGCCATGGACCAATTATACTTGTTACGCTGTAACTAACTTTTAACAGAAATTTAAATCTACACAAACTTAAATTCGATTTGATTTAGCAACATCAAAGTACAACCTAATTTACAATGTTTTTTATAGCCCTAAACAAAAAATTAAAATAAAAACTCACTGAAGCAAGAAGACCTACAATCTACAGTTACTACAAAACAAGTAGACCTACCTTTGACAAGGGTTTTAGTATTCTCGGCTCCTCCCTCGGTTCGTCCAACGTAAAATCGGGCATCAACATCAAAAATTTGTGCTTGTCGTGGGTGTAATAAATCCCTTTACAAGGTGTGGAGTGGACGTCAAACCAACAGCAGAATAGTTTCCAAAAAACTACTACTTCGCAGAAAATAACCACAGCCCACAATTCCACTAAAGTTAACAAACAAGAATCATGAAAATCCCCTGAGGGATGGCTACAACGGCCATTAGAAAAATGAAGATTCTCGTCGAGCACCCACAGGCACTATCGCCTTTTGCACGGCAAAACCAAATGTCCAATGTCAAATATCCGCCCCACAGAACACAGGACTCTCCCTGTCACGATACCAAAGTACCGAAAAGTCACCACTAACATGGTGTGCACTCTGGGCTACACCAATGTCAGCACAGAGCAAGTTCCGAGCAGGGAGTAGGGGATCTTTCACGACGCCAACAGGTAGATCAAAATTCTACAAAAAATATCAGTAACCCTATGTAATGGATGCGTCTCCAATGGATACGTTTATAGACTAGGGGTGTGGAAAGGCCTCTGAATCGGTGGTGTTGCGGGTCACTTGGAGGATCATCTCAAGGGAATGAAACAACTACTTCTAGCACTGGGATATGTTTGATTTATTTACTATAATACATTACACTTCTTACTATGGTTAATGATATACATAAGTACCTAGCCGTATAGCATACTTATATTTAATGGTTAAATATTACTGATCTCTGACCATTCGACTATATAGAATGTTCTTCATGTCTTACTCTAAATCAACTTCTCCTATAATAAATATTGAATGCATATTTATATAACCAGTCAAGTTCAAATAAAACAAATAAACATATTACTGTTGTGTCTTACTTCACGCTTTGAACTTGACTTTCTATTCAATAACCTTCTTAATTTATATTTATATAATAATGAAATGTTCGAACGTTGCGTTGAAATAAAATCAAGGGAATTTAATTCTTATTTTAAATATTTATTATTATATTGGGCCAAAAGGCATCGCACCTACCTATAAATATTCGGCCAATCATCGAAGACCGTACACATCAACGTTACACGAAAAACCCAACAAAAACACAATATAAAACGATCGCAACATACAACACGACAGAAATTGACATGATTCACACTCGACTAACATATGTGGTTCTAAGTATGAGAGATGACAGATCGGCTATCAAAACAAACACTTGTTGAATTCAATAATAGATAATGAGAAAATTAAGCAAGGAGAGGCAAGGATTTTACCAAAGAGTTAAGAGAACATGAAATATATATTTAGCATAGTTATACTACATATACCAATCTGAAGGGACCGCTGTACTTCCACATTATGGAAAAGAGATAAAGAAAAGTGGAGAAAAAGATAATAATCTTTCCAATGATATCTACTTACAGAAGGGATCTCTGTATAATAGGGTTGACCCTTTTTTAGGTGGGAAAAGAAAGCACAAAATAAGTAAGCCTAGCTGGGACAACAGGAGTAATATTCTATTATGACAACCATGAAAGAACCAAAAGGTAGCAAAATATACATCTCGAACAGGTAACCTAAGGAATTTAATAAAAATTAAGGGAAATACAACCTATAGCTAAATTTACTCGTTACAAGACCTTTTAATTGCTGTATTGAAAGACCTGCTATTCTATAAAAATTTTTATTGAAGTGCCCATTTGAAAATGAAAATCGACGAGTTCCAAGGATTTTCCCCTAAAATCAACGGCTTACGAAATAATGAATGCATTCCTTTCATTTAGACCATACTGTATATGACAATATATGGATAGTGAAAGCTCACCGTGAGACAATCTGTATATGTGATTCGATAGTTTGCAATGAGATATTTCCAATGATGCCGAACACACTAAATAGAGGTTTTTCCTTTGATCTTCAATTACATATATTGAGCTATGTTTCAAAAGAACCATGAAACCTCAAAATGACTTCGGTAATAGTCGATTTACGTAAAAAACCGTGAGCTTTCCTTTTACCGAAAATAGCTCAGTTAAAAGTCGAATGAACTTTTAAATTGTTTCAGAAACGAGTTGGAAAAAGTTGAAATAGCGATATTTGACCAACATTTAATAAAAACTTCGCTCTGGGAGTAGAACAATGAGTAAAAGAGAAAAAGAGGGAAATCTCATTCGAATTCCAAATTACGTTCGTCAGATTGTATTTAGCATACTTCAAGTATTTCAGAACCGGCTTCAATAACGATCAACAGGTGAAATTTTTTTAAATGTGATTTTGTACGTTTTAAAATCAAACTTAATTATCCATACCTCTATAAAAACGGAAAGTACAATATATGCATACTTTTTTGATTAAAATTTGTACACAAAATGCGAAAAAATGTTGATAGGATCAAAAATTGAGAAAAAAAAATAATTTCCGATCCAAAAACGACATAAATTATCTACTATTCATCATTAAAAAAATTTTTCGCGTCGACAATTTCCAGTGCTTCTTCGTAAAAAGTAACAATACAAAATTAAATCTAGGAGTTTATCCATTTTTCAAATGCGGTTCAAATTCGATAAAAGCACTCAAAGAAACACAAAGTCAAACCACAACATATAATTACTTCAAATCGGTGAACAGCTAGTTTCGATTAATACCATCATCAGACTATAAAGAAACAAAATTGTTACAATCACTTGATCAGCAGATATTACAATGGTGATGAAAACATAAATACACTGCTCAACAATTAAAGTGGATAATATAAAAATTTCTTTGTGAGTATTTGAAAGAAAAAACGGTATTTACGTGGAATGAAAGTTTATTCAGAGAATAACAAAAGCAACCCAAAAAACAAATATGCAACAGAGAAAAATGGACGTTTAAGAAAAAACTTTAAATTAAGTAAAATAAAATCATACAAAGTTCCTTCATTATGCTGTTTACAACGGCTTTTTTTGAAAATTAATACCATGTAGGACCACCTCGCGATCGCCTTAATGCTGTTACTCGATTTGGGAGACTATCTATTAAATTATTGATGAATTGCTGTGGAATGCCTGCCCAGATGACTTGCAATGCGTTAGCTAATTGGTGTAATGTTTGTGGAGGTTGTTCAAGTCGATTTAATTGCCTGGATATTTTAGCCCAAACATGCTAGATGCAATTCATATCTGGTGGGCAGGGTGGCCACTCTATCCTAGTAAACCCGGTCGTTCACAAGTCTTGCTCGGTGAGCACGAGTATTATCATCAATAAAAACAAATCTTGTGCCTATGGCACCTGCAAATGGTACGACTGTAGGCTCAATAACCATGTCGCGATATCTTACAGCAGTCATTGTTTGTTGAATCAAGACGAGCAGCTCAGTGCGGCCATCATAACATATGCAGCTTCACACACAAACTGATCCTCCACCGAAAGGAGTGGTTGGCTCCATTAAATGTACATTATACAGCTGTCCTTTTTCTCTCCAGACTAAAATTCGACCATTATACGTATCGTGTATCGTCGGAGAAAAGACAATGTCTCCAATTTTTGAAGATTCCAATTGCTGTGCTTTATAGCCCACCGATGTCTTCTTGCCCTCAAATTACGAATATGCAACATTCTTCAGATAGTCTGGCGAGAAATAACTAGTCCAGTAGCTTGTCTATTTATTCATTCATAAATTTGGGTAGTGCTCATCAGCCCAGGCACTTGAACTGAATCTTTGTACCATTTCCCATGTTATCTACTTCAATTCCAGAAGCTTCGTGTCTACTATAAAGGTCACTAGTTTGACTGGAGGGATTTTCAGTAGTTGTGATGGTTGTATAACCTCCTCTCCAAAGTGCTTCCGTCTAAGTTCTTGTAAGTCCTCGCAGAAGCAGAGTATGTGAGTAGGTGTTTCATCATCAAGTTCACATTTTCTGCACATAGGTTCACTAACTCTGCCCATATTGTACAGATGTTTCCTCAATGTGCAATGTTTAGTCAACAGGTCGGTAACTGTGTTCAAATGTCTCTTACCTAGTTTCAGTAGCCTGGTTGAGAGTTCCTTGTCTATACCTTGTTCAGTAAACTCTTTGTATGAAGGTGCCCTTGTGTCACCCTCCATTTGAATTGGTGTTCCCTATCTAGCCAGTTCCCGATTTCCCCTCTTATGCAATCTTTTGTGATTCCACAAAACGGTTCCGGACCTATGAAGTCTCCTTTAGAGCCTTCTTTAGGTAACTGATCTACCATTTCATTACCTGCAATCCTCTCATGTGCCGGCACCCATATTAGAGACACTTTGTTGTCTTTTGCCAGCCTGTTGAGGGATTCTTTGCAGTTTTTTACCAGTCTAGACCTAGTTGTTGGATTACTGATAGCCTTAGCCTTAGCCTAGTAGCTTGTCTAAAGCAGCTATTGATGCATGAAGCCGTGAATGTTGAGTTTTTCCTAGCAGTCAAGACTATTATTCGGTCTTGAGCTTGTGTTGTGGCTCGTTCTTGTCGTCCTCCATGTGTATACTCTGCATTCCCAATTTCAACTTGACGATTCAATTCTCGACTGACGACGTTTTGAGACACATTTTAACCCGTAGCGACTTCCTGCTGGGTTACACCCTCAAGTATCCAACGCACTAATTGCTCCTGTAATCGTCGTAGATGCATAACTTTAACGTAATAAGAAGACTTATTAGTAAAAACACAAAAATACAGCCGATATCAGCTTTTCTCTTCAACTAAAATATAAATAGTATACCCATTTTTTCCAGTTAAAAAGATAAAAGCCAAGGCATAGAAAAAAAAATGATAAAAAATATTGACTATAGGTATAGATAAATGGTCATAAACAGCATACAGTATGATCGCTTTGACAACGTTTTAAAATAAAATATTTGCAAAAAATTATCCACTTCAATTGTTGAGCAGTGTAGATATCACAAATTCAACCTATTCAACAAATTAAAACTGTCATATTGAGAACCACAATGAGTGCTTGTTAATTCTTTATCTTTGACAAACTAGACTTTTCTTTTCATTTTATTCAATTCAATTTAGATTAAAATATGACGCTACTATAGTAGTATACTATAGCAGTATCATTTTTCTGTATTTCTTTTTTTTTAAATCACAATTTAAAAAATTTTGTACAGTAGGTACTTCCAGCTGTGGGGTAATAATTTTGACTTATAATTAAATATAATATAATAATTTTATTAACTGCTAATATGTCAGTTGGGCCAAAAAATCAGGTAGTTCCTAATCCTACCATTCAGTTGGGCCTAGAATATGAAATCAACAGATTAACTACCTGCACCCTTAATAATCTTTTAATGCAATGTTAGGTAGGATAGGTACCTGTTTCAACAAATTGATAACAATAAATATTTCTAGTTTAAGAGTCAGTTTTCATTAATTCAGTCTTTGATCAAGATGGAATCATTCCCAGTGTATTTAATGTATAATGAGAAAGGTTATTGTAAGTTATTGGTTATGGATAAATTTAAATTTTCTAAAGCAAATACATTAAAGTGCGTTAAGATACGTTGGAGATGTTTGAACCGCAAATGGGTTAGGTTAGGTTAACCCAAATGATTGAGAGTAACTGTTCGTCTCGTTTTAATTTTCTTAAATGTTTGTCGAATGAATATTCACCTACTTCTTTGAAATAAATTACTATTTATAGTAAAATCGCAATCGGTGCGGGTAATAAAACTATTGGAACAGGTCATTATACCCCTAGAAAGTATTAAGATAAGACTCGGTCATTGTTATCTTTCTATAATATCCGTCGGCACAAATAAATTTCTTGTTTTCACAAGATTCATTACAGCAGGTAGTCACATAAAATTTTGATTTATTACTCCGCACCGATTGCGATTTTACTATAGTGGATTTGAATTATTTTTAACTTGTTCAGAAATTGGACCAACAGACCTATAGGATTATATTGACCCATCTTCAGCAACGGATTATAGCAGGAATTTTGGCCCAACTGAATGGTCCCCTATAAACTAATATTGTTAAAAAGCACTATTTGTTAAGTACTTTTAATTTGTGATATCTATTTATGTTTTCATCACCATTGTAAGATCTTCTGATCAAATAATTTTATCAATTTTGTTTCTTTATAGCCTGATGATGGTATTAACCGAAACTAGTCGCTAACCTTATGATTTGAAGTTATTATAATATGGTTTGACTTTGCGTTTTATCGAAAGCTTCTATCCATCAGTTTTGAAAAAGAAAAAAAAAGTTAATTTAACAAATTATAATCTAATATTTAAAATCCGGCTCTGTCTTGAGGGTTAAGAAAACCGCTTAAACTTCATAAGTCGCTTTGGTATTCGTTTTCTGATGAAAAGGGTGAATAGTATTACGGAGAGAAAGTTTGACCGTTACGAGGGTTCTACGCGACTTTTAACAGTTCTTTACTTAATTACGTTTTTGGTTTCTGAACGTGATATCGTTTTCTCTTGCCTACCGCAAAGTGATTCTCGTAAAAATTACTTTTTACTACTTTTCCACATAGCGAATTTAATCGGATATTGATATTTTTCAGATTTATCCAAGGTAATACCACAAGTGCTCCAAATTTTATTGATACATTTTTTGTCTTCCACGAAAACTTTTTTATTTGGAAAGAATACGAAAACAAACCGATTGATAAAATCACTAGTTCGTAGGACCAGTGATTTTTTTCATTCGTCAAAATATGACGTTTTCATCATTTTCACCAATAGTAATGCGTAATTCTATCCAATCAACGTGTATTATACTGTTAAAACTACGTGTTCCTCGATAAAACCTTATTTACATGCTGTCAAAGCGCTGTCACTGCGATCAGGGAAGAAATTTCGAAAGCCATGTATTCCAGTAAATTTGTGACAAGCTGGGAATGAAGAAGACCAGGACAACGGCGTTGCATCCACAGTCAGATGGAATGGTCGAGAGAATGAACAGGACCGTTGGAAAATACCTGACCAAAGTAGTTTCCAGCCACCAGAGAGACTGGGACCATCATCTTTCCCTATTTGCATTTTCTTATCGATCTGCCATCAATTAGTCCACAGGTCAAACACCTACGAAAATCCTATTTGGATGCGAAATGAGGCTACCTTGTGACCTGGAATTTGGTTGTCGACCTGGAGAAGATCTAGCTGGAGAAGATTACGTGATCCAGTTGGGAAAAAGGATGGACGATGTGCACGAATTGGTCCGAACGAATCTTCAAGTTGCCATCGACAGATTGAAAAAACGGTACGACTCGTAGGCCACAGAAGGCAGTTTCAAAGAAGGGGACAAAGTATGGTTACACAACCCGACGAGGAGAAAAGACTTTTCTACAAAATTACAAAAATCTTGGGAGGGTCCGTACTTAATCAAGAAGAGGATCAATGACGTCATCTATCGCATAAGTGAGATCTCCAATGGAAAACCGAAAGTATTCTACCAAAACCTACTAGCGTTATTCGAAGGAGACCATGAAAAGAGAAAGGAGTGAGCCATATCCGGGAAGATCCTGACCTACCTTTCGAAGAATTTATAGGTGCATATGGAGGTACCGGAAAAGCTAGATTTGGAGTCACGACAGAGCAACGACAAGATTTGTTTACGCTCCCGGAAGATTCACTGGCACACGACATCCCAGGCAGCATCAAAAAAAGAACCGTCTTTCGAAAAAAGTTTGGGCATTTAGAAAAACTTGCAGAACAGATTCCAACCCCTGGCAAGACACTGAGACTCAAACACAATTCACGGTACGTCTTCTACCTGGTAACAAAGAACGAATTTCAGGATCGATCCACCTACCGGAATGCGAGGGAAGTGCTACGGGACCTTCGGGACCATGTGCTGGAATCCAACGTGAAGAAACTAGCTATGCCCAAGATAGAGAGCAGCCAGTTGGATAGGCGAGTCTCCAGAAATATGGTGGAAGTGATTTTTGAAGATACCGGTGTCCACATATTAATCTATAGTTATCCCCCGTTATCAGTATCCGATGAAGACAGTTCCCTGTAATTTCCATATGACCGGAGAGTGTAAAAATGGGTCTAGTTGCCGATTTAAACATTATTTTTCAATTTTGCCTAAATCTTCATCCTTCCGTTCCCGCTTCTTCTTTCTACATATTATCTTCGCTTTTCTTCTCACTCTTTCATATTTCAGTTTGATCTCTTCGGCTGGAGTACTTATCATTTTTAGTCGGGATTCATTTCTATTAGTACTTCTCTACTCTCTGCATCAAACCAGTTGTACCTACATTTTTCATCAACCTTTCCTATTACCGTTCCTGTTACTTCCTTTAGTGCTGTTTCTATATTTCGCCACTCTTCCTGTATGCCATTGAGTTGTGGTTTCCTGTTTAATATTTCCGTAGTGTCCTTTCCATGCGTACAATTATTATCTCTTTGCTTTTCAACTTGTCCAGATCATATTTTTCAATCTTATCGTTTTCTTCATTTATGTTGGGCACTATTTGTCGCATCTTTGCTATTACCAGAATTTGGTCACGATCTGCATCTGCTCCCCTATAGCTTCTAACATTTGTTACATCTTTTAAGTGTTTCCTTTCTATTAAGAAATGATCAATTTGGTTCCTTGTTTGACCGTTTGGTGCTATCTAGGTCTCTTTGTAAATATCTGACTATTTTCATGTTGTTTTCAAGGACAAATTCTATTAGTTTTCTCCGTTGTTATTACTTTGCTTTTCCCTCCTGTGACCATTTGGAGTATGTCTTTTCTTCCCATTTATGCATTTAAATCTCCAGCTACAATTTTTATATCATATTCAGGTATTTTATTTAGTGTGTTTTCAATACTTTCTCCATCTTTATCTTCTGAAGAAGCATGTGCGTTTATTACAATTTTCCCAAAAGTGCCTCTAATCCTTATTCTGCATAGTCTATCTGAAATTCCATCAATCTCTATTAAGCTGGAAATGTACCGGCTGCAACATTTTGTTGCGTATCGCTGCGCAGCATTGCTAGCTACACATTTCCTTGAGAACAATAGAACTGGCGCGCACCGCATGAAACATTGTCTCGCAACGATGCGCAATTTATCGCAACAAAATGCGTTACCGAAGACCAGAACAACTGTTTTTTCTCAACATTTCTAGTACACACGTTTGTCACTGTGATCGTTAGAGATGTATATTCAAATTAAACGCTATTATAATCTTGATGTATCCGAAAACATTTAGATGGGTTAGCGACTTGTGCTTGTTTACTCAAAAACACTTGGCACTTTGTTGTATGCATTGTTTTCTTGCAGCCGGTACGTTTCCTGCTTACTTTTTTCTTGTGACGTATCAAACTGTTGCGCAGTAGAATATCTCGCAAGAAAATGATGCGCAGAAGAATTTCTTGCGCGTTTCCAGGTTTACTTTATGTTTATATTTCTCATTACCTATAAACCCTACTCCCAGCATTCTATTTTCTATACTACTGTTAAAGAAGGTATGACCTTTTACTTCTGCTATTATCTTGCCCTTTTGTTTTTGTTTCTTGGATTGCCATTATGTCTACTCTGTACTCCTTTATGTGTTTTAAGGTTCTTTCTTCGTTCACCTCACATTCCATGTTCCCGTATTTTTTTTTTCGGTAGCTTAATTAATTATCAAAAGGCTTTTCAATGTCTTCAAATGGTTGAATACTTTATACTGCTCCACAGTTTCAAGACTGCGGAACACGATGTCGTACCGAAGTTATACATCAAATTTAGGATGGTAATTCAGTAAGGAAGACCGTCTTGACCCAATAGAACAAAGGAGATAGCAACACATAATCGCGATCTAATTCCATATTCAGATACGCAAAAATCGAGGAAAATTTCGCATTGTGTGTATAAACTTTTTAGTAAAACTTATCCGAATTTAATAGAGTTTGAGATGAAACAAATTCATAAAGTTCAATTCCGTCTTTACGTAAGGTTCATTTGTATAATTAATTGGCTTAATTCACTGCCGAAACAAGATAGCTTTCGAAATTGGAAGTTGCAGATCATAAGGAGTTTCGTAATAGTAACTACTATTAATACGAAGCTATATAATGTAAGTTTGTGAGTTCAGTGTCAGTGGAAATGTAAGTTTATATACCGTGGAGAGTTGTCAAATTTGATTAGAAAAGATACAGTGTTAGAGTAATTAGTTTTAAATATATTTCATGCGGGATTTAAAAGTTTCCTTAGACAACAAAAACAATTTTACATTTCTAATATAATTTTTATTCTGCTACTCAAAATTGGGGCTTCATACGAGAGCGAGATTTTTATCGTCTCGTCTCGAAGAAGCGAGACGACACGAGACTAGGGCTTCACACGAGAGCGAGATTTTTCTCGTCTCGTCTCGTTCTCGTCTCGAAAAAGAGAGACGAGGCGAGACTCCTTTCGAAAATCCCTTTCTTACGCTGCGACTTATACAAGTACGACAAGGAAAATATGAGCAAAACTACGTGAAAGAGAGAGAAGACTTAGCCCAGCGATCAGTTCCCTCTACCAAAACAGTTGGGCGTGTATTCAGTCCCCTCCTATATATTTTATCTGTTGTGTTGCCAAATGTACTTATCTGTAAAAATTATTCCTAATTTTTGTCTATCGTTGTTTTAAAATTTTTAACGGCATTTCAAGCGGCAGCAATGTTAAATACCAATAATTGTTAAATCGAAAGCATTATACGGATTTAATTTATTGCAGATTGTAATTTGTCCAAATTTTTTCTTGAACTCCATTATTTTATTCTTATTTGTGTTGATCTCGCTTATTTTTCAAAAGTCAATATTACCAATCTCGATTTTCTCCCTCTAAATACACCGTTATCCGGTGTTTAAAGTCAAATGCAAAATAAGTTATTTTTTACTTAGAAAGTACCAAACATTCTAAACTGGCAACGCTGCAGCAGAGACTCCCCACTCTGTGAGTAGGTTCACTGTGTTCAGTAGTTTCCCAACATGGAAGGAGTGAGGTTGTTAAAGAAATGAAAAAATACACTCGTTATTACGTAACCTGTACATCTTAAAATTCATTTTTGTCACCTTGATCGTTTCTGACCAAGCTGACAATTAATTTCTATCTAGAATAGGATATTATTTTAGCGATTGTAACTTGAAAATAAAACATTTATTCTTGAGATAAAAATAATAAAGTAATTAGGTATAAAATACTAAAGATCCATTCCATTAATAAATTGAATTGAAAAAATAAAATAAGTAGGTACTTATTCTAAACATAAAATATGAACTTCTTGAAAAAATCAAACTAAAAATCCGTTCTAAAGGCAAACATAATTTTAATGAAATAAACCACCTTGCTGTGCCAGGCAATAACCAAATCTGTCATAAAGATTTGATCTCATATCTCTAAGATTATTTGGCGTGATGCTGGCACAAACGTGCTGTATTTTCACCCTCAATTCATTTACAGTATTAGCTCTTTCTAATTCATGTTGATAAATGCTACTTTTCAAAAATCCCCAAAGAAAAAAATCATTTGGAGCTAGTTCAGGTGATCTTGGAGGCCATTTAATTGTACCATTAGTACTAATAATCCTGTCGGATAATGCAAACCTTAAAAATTCCATTACTATCCTCGAATTATGGACTGGACAACCATCATGTTGAAACCAAATTCTGTTGAGATCAGCATCGGGTATAAGGAGAACTGCAGGAATTACATGATTTTGTAATAACTCTAAATATTTGACGGAATTTAAGTTCCCCTCAATAAAAAAAGGACCTATAATGTGGTCACCTAAAATACCCGTCCAAACATTTAGCTTCTGTTCGGATTGGAATGCTTAGATGTTTATTTTCCCGAAACCAATATCTTGTGACGGATGGATTGTGTTTTTGATGTAATGAAAAGGTTGACTAATCCGTAAATAAATTTTTTTTTAAAGTTCTCGTCAGCATTTTGACGTTCCATCATTTCTTCACAGAAATCCATTCGTCTGATATTGTCCTCGGGAAAAATTTCCTGCGGTGTCTGAACCTTGTAACAATGGTACCCTTTCCGTTTTAAAATATTCTGTACAGTTCTCCTATCCATGTTGTCCTCTTCAGCAATTTGTCTTGAAGAACATGGTTGTCCTGTTTTAACCGCTAAACAAACATTCAATTCTCTAGTTTGCCTTTCGTCGTTTATCGGACGTTCGATTGGATCTTCCGGCGCTTGGCATTCTTTACAGTATGAATCACATCCACATTTCTCGAAATTATTAATTATGTGTATGCCACAATAAACAAATTAACTATTGCATCAGCCGAATGACCTCCAAAATACCATTTTATAATTTGCACTTTTTCGCAGATTTCGTATTTTAATGTGGGCATTTTAAAATGTTTTATTTTCAAATACAACGGCGTGCGCTAACAATCAAGGTCTGTAGCGAAAAGATCACATACGTTTAAATGTGAGTTCTCTATGTAAAGGACGCTGTTGCCGGATGAAGGTATTTAATTTTACCTAATAGTGTATGAGCTCGAAAAAAAGTTAACGATAACGTGACAAAAATATCATTTTCACAAATTAATCTGAGCTTCTGGCAACAGCGGTTGAACTAGTGGGGCGATGAACACACGCCCAACTGTTTTGGTAGGGGGGACTGATCGCTGGGCGAACAAGTCTTCTCTCTCTTTCACGTAGTTTTGCTAAAATTTTCCTTGTTGTACTTGTATAAGTCGCAGCTTAAGAAAGGGATCTTCGCAATCTGTATGAGGAATAAAATGATAAAATAGGTCGGTTTTACCAAAATTAAATCGACACGTCCCGTATCGCCTCAAATACAATAGGGTCGTAAGATTCCTGTAACGTTTGAATGTGTTGATACATTCAAATTTTAGTGGTTTGTCTTGGAGCTAATTTTGAATTTGGCAAATGACTCTTTGGTATCCGGTAATTAAAAAGTGTTCCAGAGCATGAACTCCCACGTCATCCAGAGTATTATCAAAGGCTACTTCTATGTCAAGAAAAGCGCCTAGAGCACATTCTTTTAGAGATATCTGTCTCATTTTTCCGATTTGTAATAATAGTAGCCGAAGCACGTTAATAGAAACAGGATACGCTATTGGTATATGGGTGAGAATTACGCATTTCTTAAATTTATGTATCTTTACCTTTACTACTACTATAATATTTGCTACCCACTATCACAACTTCTCGATCGCCGTTTCACTGAAAAGTACTTGCAGCTGTCTATTGGCTGTAATGATAAATTATGAAGTAATTTATCTTAATGTTGGCAACACCTTGTTTCAGTTATAAGTTGGTATATAGCATAGAGAAATAAATATATTTCTCTATGATTGGTAGCAGTTTTATTTTCAAATCGATCAAAACAGATCAAAATTATTATGGGGCGAGTCTCTTACGTTGTAGAGCTAGTTGAAGAGTTATAAAACAAACTGAAAACATGTATTGTTTGTGATTATTTTGGTTCATAATTTAATTAACAGTTCCGAATTAATCCAATTATTCGACTGAGCACAAATCTCAATAGTTTCCGTTTTAATTCTTTACATTATTAGAATTTGTTTGCCAACTCAGAATAAAACACTAATAAATACATTTAACATAATTTTTATTCAAAACATCTTAAAAAATATCCCGATAATAGTACTTACCAAACAATAATTACATATATTTTTACACATAATCATATCATGTGGAAAAAACAACAAAAAGTAAAATAAACTTAAAATCAACAAAATAACGTTTGGCTTGAAAAATCAGTTTCTCCAACAACAGTTCTTAGATGGGTTGTACAATGTACATGGCATAAAAATTACTTTTTATTAGTAGGAACGTAGGATCGTTTCGTGATCGTTTCGTCCTAAAGCATCTAATTTGCCGACCATAACGTAAGGAATACGTCCACCGACATCTTTCAATGTCATATATATCGACGGAGGTAACGATACGCTAGTAAGTATGAGATAAACAATATGTTTCAAGACATTGAGCGGTTCCGGGGTGATTAAATATAAAGTTTTCGATTTTGCATCAATACCCCTCACTATACCATAACCGGCTACATTAAACATGCCTCCATTTTCCATGTTCCTTCCTAATGCAACTAAATTAGCGTTTACGGCAGCTGCTGGTATTTTATTTCCTTGGTCGTCCACAATGCTGATGGAAGATAGCCCGATTCTGTAATTGAACAAAAAATGTTGTACAGAAGCTTGGACAACAGTGAAGGAAAGATGGGAAACATTATAAATCTATGTATGTATACTGGGGTGGCATTTACTGAGACCTAAAATGTATATTGTGTCCCCTTTCTTCTACTTAGTTCCTGAGGAAAGTCTTAGGGTCTGATAGTTTCTTCTTCCTGAAGGAAGTTCAGGATCTCACCAGGCTTCTGTTTAGGAAAGTGTACCTCTTCTATTCAGTAGTCTCTTAGGTGTTGTGTCCTGAGATTTTGTATTGCTATGTATTCCGCGAGTATGAGAATGGAAATCCATTCCACAGAATCTACATTCTTATTGCTCCACTACTTTGAGTTTTTGAGGTACCCATTTGGGCGGCAGTGCCCTGTAGGTCACCTGTCATTACTCTTAGTGCAGGCTTAGGTTATTTTATAAAAATGGCCCATTTGTTTTTAACGCTAATAACAGGGAATTGGCCCATTACTTTTTGTAAATTTTTCGTGTAAAAAATACCTGATTATAAGCATGAAAAATGTCCCTTGCATGCATTTTGATAGTCAATACAATTAGCTTAACATCAAAATAACTTTACTAAACAATATTTTAAACTTTTCCTAGGTCTGAAAGTGGATAAAAGTAAAATTACACACAACTACGTCAAGTTAGTAAGGAAGGAGTTTAGAAAATCAAAATACGTACTTATATACAGGAACATTCGGACTAGTTAGACAATCAGTATCTTCATTCATTAGTTTTCCAAAATAGGATAACACGCACATATCTCGTACTTGACTCGGTTCTAGCGACCATCCATAGTTATCGTCTGACATTGCGGATATTTTAACATAATTGAAATCCAAAGTTTTCGCAGCCGTTAAATCTCCGTCAAACAAACCACAATTTTCTTGTACATTCCGCGGAGTAACATCGATCTTATAATTCTTTTTATAGTTTCTGCTATCGATCTGAACTACATCGGTGGGTTTAATTAAAGTTATTGCTGACGAAATGATGTTTATACCTATATTTTGAACAAATCCCATGTAATTTATAACTGTAGGCAATTTATCTTCTCGATTTATCGTTTTCATCAAAGTTTTGATACATTCTATGTATTTCTTAGGATTGTGACCAACATTTATGTTCGACAAATAGGACCTAAAATGAATAGATTTAATTTTATTTAGATTAAACTAGTATGCATTACCTTTCTGGTTTCTGAAGATGTGTGTAACTTGGTCCAAGAATTGGCTCTGTAAGCGTTAACATTGAAATGCATCCCGGTAAAAAAAATTCTGACTGCCCAGGGTCCAAATCGATGACTCTAATTTTTTTAAATTTGGTTAAAAGCCCATTTATAGAATATCTTAGGAAAGTACTTTTTCCTACTCCTTGACCACCGATAATCAACAATTTTGTCAATGATCTGGCAAAATATATGATAATTTCCCATTCTAGGTTAGTATTAATGTCATTAAATTTGTTCTTGGGATTAAGTATAATTTGAGGTGATATCGGGGAGTCCATCTTGGGAAATATTTGTTGAGATATGTATTTTTCTACAAATACAATATCGTAATGGTTTACTTTGGTACAAACAAATACAACAGATGTTGTTTCAATATTAACATCTTTAAGGAACGATATTACATTTAAAGCATTTTTTATATTTTCTGAAGAACTTTTTGTTACTCCTCTGGTAACATTTGTGAGAAGTAATAAGGGAGAGCCCCTAGGGGAATATAAAGAAACTTCTTGCCCTCTTTCTAATGTATAGCCTAAAACATCTAGTTTTCCATGTAAAACTTTCAACAAACACAAGCCATAGCAAGAAACTGATTGGTTTTTTTCAAGTATTACAAATTTAAATTGCTGTCTGTCAAAATATGTATAATCAGTTCGATATCCTTCTAAGGTAGGATCTAAACTTTCTTCTACTATATCATTTGGATCTAGCACTTCCTCAGAGTAAGCCACACTTATGTTACTAGAACTAGCCATTTCTTCAGTTTGTGAAACTATGTTATTTTCACAAATATTTTCCTCTAAATTTTGTTCATTGTTTTGAAAGTCACTGTCTGAAATGAAAATTCGGAAATTAATTTATAAAATAATATTTTTGAAAGTTAAACTATCAAAAATGTCATTAAAATTCAAATGATTATTTTTTGACAGTTCCGAAAGCCAAACAACACTTACAATTTCAATAATGTGCATTTCTTTCAGCCAATCAATTCATTTTTATATTGGGAATATTCACATCATAGTAGTTATAAGAAAAAAAATGTAACTGTGGAATAGTGTGAAAAAATGTATTTTGGAAAAAAGTAATTTATACAACAAGTGGTGCTTTTTTCCATGAATGAAAAAAGACACTTTATGCACTTGTTGCATACACTATTTTTTCTAAGTGCACGCAAAAACCAAAAAATGTGTTATTTAGGTTGCTCTAAATGGACTAAAAATGGCGTCGATTTGAATGTTTATGTTTGTCATGATAACAAAACGCTAAGTAAAATGACAGATGAGTGCAATAAAGTCTTTTTTGCACTAGTGCGAAAAAGAACTAGTTTTTTCCACTAAATAGAGTTCAATAAAGTTTTGTTTTTTGCATGAAAAAAATGTATTTTGTACAAAATGTTGAGCTGGCGAATGGACTTGGTAGATATCTGCAGCCAAGGAAAACCAAATCACACACACACACATAGTATAGAAATAAAACTGATGCCTACTGCTGTATATAGTATATTTCATTACGAGTCCAGAAAATAGGCTTTTCCCGTGTGCGCGCGACAGCCGAACACGGGAAGTCACACGTATCTGACATTAATTGAATTCACGTTATTTTTTGGTGTTTCAAAAACTATTTTTAAAGATCTCATTGAAGTCAGTTGAAGTTGATGATTTTACTTACTGCGCGAAATAACGATAAGGTGAATGACAAACGCTAAAGTTAATGGTTCCAAAAACTGTCTAATGATAATAAGACTTGAATCAACTGTTTACAATATTTCATTATTTATAAGAATTCATAAATGAGAAGGAAAGACTTACCTTAATGGCTGAGTTGTCACTGTCAAGATGACATAAATATCAATGAATATTTGTCATGCTTTGAAAAGACAGAACGATTAGCCAGAATCAAGGAATTTTAATAGCAGAAATTGCTGTGTTGTGATTGGAAGATGATTATAGATTTTAAATTATAAAAAAAGGTTCGCAATTATAAATTTAGACTGAGTTTATTTAAGAGAAGTAATGGTATAGATTTATTGGAAATTTTTTAAAAGATTACATGAATGCTAATAAAATTATAGATTGTATTACATGTTAAAGAATAATTCATATAATCAGGTATTTTCTTAAAAAGGGACAATTTAAAGGTTTTAATTTGTGACTTTATGAAAGGTATAAAGGTTAAGAAGATAAATATTAGTTAAAGGACAGATATTAAAGATTATAATAGACATTAAATAAGAAATTTAGGAATTTTAACTAATATGAAGAAAAAATCAAGTGGAAAAAATTCACTTAGTAACGGGATTATTGATTTTTAAATTATGAAGGAAGGAGCTTGATTTTTAAAAAGGATTGTCAGAAATAGTTATTTTCCTAACAAGTGCGGAAAGTGATACTTTCCCGCACTGGTAAGTAGATGACGTCGATGAGGATGGCAGGTCGTATAAAGATGACGATGACGGCAATGGTTTTAAGTCATGTAGATGAAAGAATTTTATTTGAATAAGGTTAAAACTTGCATAATTTTACTTTCCCGCACTAGTGCGGGATGGTGACACTTTCAAAATTAAAATGCGTGCGGGAAAATGGGTTAAAACGCACGGTCGTAGAAAAAAGTATTTTGAAGACTGAATATAATATCAAAGTGAAGAAATAGTGTTGGAGAGTTGAAGGAGCTTGAATTTGATCCATAAAATAGAAGAGAAAAAGTTAAAGTCAGGTTTTGGAAAGGGTGAAGGAGGCACATACCTGAGGGAAGTCGTGGAGTTGGTCCTGGATTCCAGGATAGTGTGAATTGGTAACATTCCTGTATGAATTGCAATCGAGAGAGTTGAAAGGCCATCATCAGTTCGGTGCTTCGTAGATAGTGTCAGGTTGGTTTATGTTTATTGGTACCAATATAAATGATAGAGAAATAATTTGATAAGATGTACATCTATAAAAGGGATTTAAATTATTAACAAGTTTTACTTTTAATTAAATTCTAAATTGTAACTCACCTCAAATTTGAAGGAACTATTTTATTTTAGGTTAAGTTACTTCTGTTCCATAAATTTTTTTTGTTATTTGTCACATTAGTAATTGATATTCATGTAATTTTTCTATAAATGTACTTATCATATTATTAGTAAATAGTTTAATTGAGATTCCTTGCATTCAATATAAATAGTGAAATTTTCTTTTTATTTAGATAGACCATTATATCTCTTGAAAATAAACTGTAGACAACTCACAACACAGTTCATGGATATTAAAATTTGAAAATACGTGATCGGGGTCTGCGTTAATAAGGAGTGCTTTCCATTGGCGTAACAAAATTCATTAAAATTAATAAATTGTTGTATCGATGAAATATAATTTATTCAAAGTTTTAACATCAATATAAAAACAAAATAATTTATCAGCGCCGGAACCCAAAGAGAGTCAGAGTTCATCTTACCGAGTTATAGATGAGCTAGCTTAAAAAAGGGTAAGTTAATAAAATAAAATAATACATTTAAAATACAAATAAATAAATATAATAATAAATCATAACAACATATATATATATATATATATATATATAAAATTCTCGTGTCGCGGTGTTTGTAGTTAAACTCCTCCGAAATCGCTCGACCGATTCTCATGAAATTTTGTGTGCATATCGGGTAGGTCTGCGAATCGGTCAACATCTATTTTTCATCTTCCTAAATTTTAAGGGTGTTCCACCCCTTATAGTAACTGGAGAAACCTTAGCACGAAATATGAAGATTAAAGCCAAAACACTTAAGTAAAATATTCCTATTAGCCGAGGTATAGGGTGTTTTATTTTAAATATTCTAAATTAATTTAGCCCATAGTTTTGACCCTTTTACCCGTCGTTGAGCAGTAAACTCAGGCTTTAACGAATTTATTTTTCTTCTCATTGATCTTAGGTCTGGACTATTAAGTGATAAGGAAAGAGATTGTATTATTTGCCTCGATGAGATGTCATTGAAAACTCATTTAATTTATGATTTATCTAAGGATAAAATAGTAGGCTTCCGAGAATCACTTTGTTCAGAAATGGAGGAGCTTTGAGTGAACCTACTATTCATTGTTTATGTACGGTGCAGACATAGACACATTGATATTCACATCATTGAAAACTATTGGAAGAACCATGTAAAATCTTCAAAATACTATAACTTTTATTATAATGATGAAATTTTCACGCCGTTAGAAAGAAGAGAAGAAATTTTGTCTTATTTTTGAAGGTAATTTTTGAAAATATTATTGAACAATCAAGTTTTACTATTTTCTGAGTCCACATTCAAAGATTTTTCACTCTGTTCAGGCCTGACAATCTTCTAAATAAAAACTCCTACATGGCCTGTTTATGCACTAGTTTTATTTTCACCACTCTGAGTGCACTATCGTGTATTGTGAATAATTAATTTTACAGGCACATTCTTTTTCCATAAAACAGGCTGTTTTATAAAAAAAAAGTGGACTTCTGCTATTTCCTTATTATTTGTTTCCGCGAAACAATATCATCGACAAAAAGCTTCACATGTTATCAATGCTCCCTCGTATCACTAAATTAATGGAAGTAGAAATAATCAATTATAGAAGGGATTCACCGTATATAGGTGAAAGATTACTGAAACTCAAACTAAACTAGACGGGACAATTCAACATGAAATTCATATCACGACATCGTGTCAGTTTTCATTAATTAACCATACTTAGTTCGTACTGAACACAATTCAAACATATTTTGAATGGGAAACTTCATAATGAATAATAACGTCAACTTTTTTTTAAATTGAGAACTCGTAGAAAATATTTACATGAACTGAAACTCAAGCTTGAGACTTTATTGCCTGCGCTCCTTCATTGCTAGTTTATGAAATAGCTGATGAACTAGCAAATAGAGGGACTGAAACACCCTTTTGGAAAGATCTAGTAGGGCTTAGACTTTCAAAGGTACTCCTGGGAGACTACAACAAAATGAATGCCTAATCTTAAGTAAAACTGCAATTAGAGTTTCAACAGGTCGCCTTAAAGAGCTCAAAATAGGTGGAGCAAGAACAATGTAGATCTTGTGGAATTAAACAAGAAGCCTCCATTCACATACCTGCGGAATGCATAGAAATACAGAATACAGAATCCTAGGGATAGAAGAGGGACACTTACCTAAGATAAAGACTACATATATCCTAAAATTCCTCCGGGAAATAGGTGTAAAGGAACTACTAGTCTCTAAGACTTTCCCCAGGAACTAAGTAGTATACAGTATACATACCGGGTGACTGATTAAGAGAGGTAACCCGCTTTATCGTAGAAACTATTTATCGTACAGTTTAGAGAAAACAATCTGTATTACAAACTTGCATACGAAAAACTGCTGGAAATTATTTTCAAGTTTCCTACTCCACCGCTAGAGGGCGTAGTTTACAATAATATCACAAAACGATCATTTTTCTAGAATAAAAAATGTACCGGTTCGGTACTACAAAATTTAAATATTCGCAATCATCAGAACATTTTGTGTAAGTTGGCTCCAGTACTTTTCTATCTTGTAAAATAACTGGTAGGGATGAGTGAAGAGTGAAATAATAATAATCTATTAGAGTCAGAGATTTTTAATGATTATCAAAACTACTGAGCTTTATCACACTAATCAATCACCCTGTATTATCAGTCACAAAAAAGCTTGATGTGACTCTAATAAAATAATATCAGTAAGAGAGATCACTCGAAATGACTGGAACATGTCAAGCACTGACTGGACCTCTCGTGGCCCAAATGTGCCCTTGCGCAAAAAAAATCTGAATGTATTAACGGCTCTATTTGCCCAATTTCCGTAAGATAATTAATAAAATAATTCTGGTCATTAATCTTTCGCAAGGCAATCCAATAGAAGAAACGCAAAAATAAAATCGAGTAGGTAGAAAACTAGAAAAAAAAGTACTCGTGAACGCTCAACATTGGAATGATCCCTGTAATCATATTTCAGTAATTTATGGTATTCTAATTTTCCACGACGCTGGTTTCTGAAGAATTACGCCCCTCGGGGTGTAAAGCGGGCACAAAGGGGGCGTAAGAGAGCGGTGCAGGGTGATGAGGTTAGACAAGCCACAGGGAGTTGAAGCTAAGATATCTCCTTTACTTTCCCACTCGCTCTGTGTTGAAATCGGGAGCCAAGAACTCTCTATCTTTCAACTGATTGTGGCAATGTCTCGCTCGTTGTAGAAATATTTTTAAATTATTATTATGCGATAAGCTGCTTTGTATATTTTGGAAATTGATAACATTGTTGCCATGTGAAATCTACCGTGCCTAGTGTGGACCAGAGTAACGTACAACTACTTTTTTTGTGAAACGTTTAATGTTGTCAAAAGATTTTTTGGCTATATTTCATTTCCGAAGATACAAAGCGATTTCGAAAATCTGTGCTTTTTGTGCTATTACAAAAGTTATCATCAAATCAAGTTGGCTGAATAGTTAGTTTGAAATATAATAAGACTCTGTATAATTATTATTTCATACTTTTATGGACTGTATTTGAAAATAACGACTTCGAAAATACATCTGATAAGTTGAGAATCGATATAGTTGTGTTACAGGTGTAGCTTAATGGAATTTCTTGAACAATGAATTTTAAAGGAATAATCATAATAATACAAGGTTACTACAATAGTTATTTGTGTATTTAAGCGTAAAAAATTATTGACCATTTTTGATAATTATTGACAATTATGGACCATTTTTCCAAATTTTTGACCATTTTTGACAATTATTGACCATTTTGGACTATATTTCAAAATTTTTGCCAATTTTTCAAAAACAAACAATTTTTGACAATTATCAACTATTTTTCAAAATTTTGACAATTTTTAACAATAATTGTCCATTTTTTACAGTTTTTGACAATTGTTGACCATTTTTGACAATTTTTCAAAATTTTTGACCATTCTTCAAAATTATTGACCATTTTTGATAGTTTTTGACAATTATCGACCATTTTTCAAAATTTTAACAATTTTTGACAATTGACCATTTTTTACAATTTTTGAAAAGGTTTGACCATTTTTCAATTTTTTTTTTCAAGTTTTTGACTATTATCGACCATTTTTGACAATTTTTCAAAATTATTGACCATTTTTGATAGTTTTTGACAATTATCGACCATTTTTCAAAATTTTAACAATTTTTCAAAATTATTGACCATTTTTGATAGTTTTTGACTATTATCGACCATTTTACAAAATTGTAATAATTTTTCAAAATTGTTGACCATTTTTGATAATAATTGTCCATTTTTGACAGTTTTTGACCATTTTTGATAATTATTGACAATTATGGACCATTTTTCCAAATTTTTGACCATTTTTGACAATTATTGACCATTTTGGACTATATTTCAAAATTTTTGCCAATTTTTGCCAATTTTTCAAAAACAAACAATTTTTGACAATTATCAACTATTTTTCAAAATTTTGACAATTTTTAACAATAATTGTCCATTTTTTACAGTTTTTGACAATTTTTGACCATTTTTGATAGTTTTTGACAATTGTTGACCATTTTTGACAATTTTTCAAAATTTTTGACCATTCTTCAAAATTATTGACCATTTTTGATAGTTTTTGACAATTATCGACCATTTTTCAAAATTTTAACAATTTTTGACAATTGACCATTTTTTACAATTTTTGAAAAGGTTTGACCATTTTTCAATTTTTTTTTTCAAGTTTTTGACTATTATCGACCATTTTTGACAATTTTTCAAAATTATTGACCATTTTTGATAGTTTTTGACAATTATCGACCATTTTTCAAAATTTTAACAATTTTTCAAAATTATTGACCATTTTTGATAGTTTTTGACTATTATCGACGATTTTACAAAATTGTAATAATTTTTCAAAATTGTTGACCATTTTTGATAATAATTGTCCATTTTTGACAGTTTTTGACCATTTTTGATAGTTTTTGACAATTTTTGATAGTTTTTGACATTTATTGACCATTTTTCAAAATTTTTGACCATTCTTCAAAATTATTGACCATTTTTGATAGTTTTTGACAATTATCGACCATTTTGCAAAATTTTAACAATTTTTGACAATTATTGACCAATTTTGATAATAATTGTCCATTTTTGACAGTTTTTAAAAATAATTGACAATTGGTGACCATTTTTGATAACTATTGACAATTGTTGACAATTATGGACCATTTTTCCAAATTTTTGACTATATTTCAAAAACTTTTGACAATTATCAACTATTTTTCAAAATTTTGACAATTTTTAACAATAATTGTCCATTTTTGACAATTTTTGATCATTTTTGATAGTTTTTGACAATTTTTTAAAAATTTTAACAATTTTTTAAAATTTTTGACCGTTTTTCAAAATTATTGACCATTTTTGATAGTTTTCTATAATTGTCGACCATTTTTCAAAATTTTAACAATTTTTGACAATAATTTTCCATTTTGGACAGTTTTTGACCATTTTTGATAGTTTTTGACAATTATTGACCATTTTCGAAAATTTTTGACCATTTTTCGAAAAAATTTTAAAATTTTTGACAATTGACCATTTTTTACAATTTTTGAAAATGTTTGACTATTTTTCAATTTTTTTTTTCAAGTTTTTGACTATTATCGACCATTTTTGACAATTTTTCAAAATTTTTGACCATTTTTGATAGTTTTTGACAATTATCGACCATTTTTCAAAATTTTAACAATTTTTCAAAATTATTGACCATTTTTGATAGTTTTTGACAATTATCGACCATTTTACAAACTTTTAATAATTTTTGACAATTATTGACCAATTTTGATAATAATTGTCCATTTTTGACAGTTTTTGACCATTTTTGATAGTTTTTGACAACTTTTTATAGTTTTTGACATTTATTGACCATTTTTCGAAATTTTTGACCATTTTTCAGAAAAAATTTAAAATTTTTGACAATTGACCATTTTTGACAATGTTTGACTATTTTTCAAATTTTTTTTCAAGACAACTATCGACCATTTTTGACAATTATTGACCATTTGTGACAGTTTTTGACAAGAATTGCCAATTTTTGAGAATTATTGACCATTTTTGACCATATTTCAAAATTTTTGACAATTTTCATTTTATTTAATTTTTAATCTGTTAATTTGGAGGGCGTGGTTTGATTAAATAAGCGACCGAAAAAGATTCTTTTTTTGCGCTATAGCATAAAGTAACAAACCTCGGCATTTGTCTAGTTTACGATTTCATTTGAATATAGTAATTGGTCATTTTACGCGCGACTGTCGAAAAAAGATAATTCGGGTTTGACAAAGCTATAGTTCAGTTAGTATTACAACTGGAAAGGTAAATGATATGTCGGTAGACAGAAAAAACATCAAAGTTTTAGCGCATTACAAATGTTCAATGTGGGCTCCGTGAGTCACACGACTTACGTCCAAACGATAGTCCAGTTCAGCCCATACACGCTTCAAGTATCTCATTCGATACTGTTAACAGCATTGGTAATGCGCCTTCTGAGCTCAGCCAGTGTTGTAGGTAGTGGTGGTACGAAAACCGTGTCTTTAATGTATCCCCAAAAATTAAAATCGCAAGGTGTAATATCAGGAGAATTGGGAGGCCACGCAAACATTGCCAAATCTTCTGCAGCACAACGGCCTTTCCAACGATGAGGGAGTTCCTCGTTTAGATACCTACGCACTTCATTATGCCTGTGGGGTGGAGCTCCATCTTGTTGGTATATAAAGCTGTTGGAATCAGCCGTCAGTTGCGGAAATAACCACAGTTGTAACATATCGAGGTAAGACGTACGTCACAGTTTTTTCATGAAAGGAAAACGGTCCAAACACTTTTGGTCACTCGTAGTCTTGTGTTGCTTTTACGTTTATCAAGTACACCTGTGGTCTTGAATTGTCGATATCTTAGTAGAATGCTTTGATGACCTGGAGGAACAATTTCGTATTCCCGTCGGAATGCACGTTGCACTGTAACAACCGAAAAACATCGTGCGTGTTCTAACACAGAAAATGCTTTCAGCTGCATTTTGATTACTGCGGACGTAACATGGTCGTGCGCATGACAAGCTGCCTTCGCAGGCGCGAGATTTAAACGCAGAGGTTGTTGCTGCCTATAGACATGTCATTTATTGTTTTATCTGCCATATTTTCCGAATAATAGCTTTGTCAAACCAGGTGATTTTTTTTATATTTTGGGCATATGACTGATTTTGAAAAATTGCTCCACGATGTTTGCAAGCATATACTTCATCTAAAATTAATGTTATTTCTGCAAAACAAAAAAGAAAACGTTTTAAAATACAATTCAAACGCTAGGATAGTTATGGCGTCTATCTATGACATCACGCTTTCGTAATCACTTCAAATGCTTGACAACTTGCAAGTTGAAAGTTCATTTTTATCCATAATTTGACTTATTTTGTGCAATAGTCATGGATGGTGTTGAGTTTCACAGTGTAAAAATACACCGATAAATCACCGAGCAAAATGTTTGTTAACATTCGAATGAAAAAAATAATTAGAAATGTGTATCTAAATCTTGCAAGGAGAGTCTCAGCAACTGTAACTTATGATTGGAGTTCTAGATTTTGTCTTATCCACTAATACATATAATACTCACATGGAAATTTCAACCTTTCGACATTCAGCTGAACAAAAAGTTATTGAAAAACATATTCCCAGAATCTCATTATTTGCTTAGGCTTGCAGCGAACAGCATGCCTGGCCATTACCGGAGCAATGTCATCCACACCAACGGCAGTTATGGAAGCCCTCCTGCAACTAACTCCACATTCATTTGGAGAAGGAAGCCAGGAGAGCAGCTCATAGAATGCTATCAGTGGAGAGGCAAATAAATGGAGAGACTCTGAGGGATCACTCGGGAATGCTGAGGGAAATACAAAATCACCACATTCTTGGGATGCCCTCGGATCTCTCTATCACAAAACTTCACGTGGACAAGCCTTTTAAGGTCATCATTCCCACGAGAGACCAATGTGATAGTGAAGAAATCTCCTTCTCCGGACTACGTGATTTACACTGAGGGATCCAAAACCGGAAAAGTCGATCTTTAGCAGGAAACCCAGAGTTGAAATCACAGCCAACCTGGGTAGGTACGCTACCGTCTTTCAGGCTGAAGCATTCGCCATTGAACTGGCTGCAAAGGAGCTGATGAATCAACCTGTTGTAAAAAGGAACGTACACATCCTGTCAGATAGCCAGGCTGCTCTTAAAGCACTGAGCTCGAACAGGATAAAATCTAAGCTAGTACATAACTGTCTACAATCCCTTGATATACTAGGCGCGGAAAACAGAGTCACTTTGACCTGGGTGCCGGGGCATCGAGGAGTGGAGGGCAAGAGAAGGCCGACACTCTGGAAAAAAAGGGATCAGAGTTTCTATATATCGGACCTGAACCATTTTTTGGCATTACTGCTAGATCAGCCATAGCTACCTGGGCGGAGAAGAAAACCTTCACATACTGGGCAGACATACCGGGGCTCTCTCACTCGAAGGCGTTTATATACAACCCTCCGAGTACAAAAAATAAGCAGATCCTGGAATGGAGTAGAAGAAACCTACGCATTTTGTCGGGACTGTTTACAGGACATTGTCGACTAAATTACCACCTAAAGAAGATGAGTCTGGTTCAGAACTCGGATTGTCGGTCCTGTAATTTCGAGGACGAAACTGCTGAGCACATACTATGCTCATGCCCAGCTTTGGGCAGGGTAAGGTATAACAAATTCGGTTTTAGTACCTTAGAGCCGAGCGACTTCAAAAAAGTATCACCTAATACAACCATGGACTTCGTCAGGAGCACAGGCTTGTGGGGTGAATTGTAATCCCTAGGGGTGAGCCACAATAGACCCAACGGGGGTCGCAATGGAGGTGGCGAGAAGTCCCCACTCACATAGAACCGAACCTAACCTAACTATTTGCTTTAATAAAATTTTGTTCCATTTTTTTTGTACTTTTGGTAATACAAAACTAAGATTCTTAATAATTTATAACTATTAAATATCACATAAACGATATAAAACCAGCAAATACAATGTGAGTTCGAACGATATACAAAATATCAAATGATATTCACAAAAGCAAGACGTCACGCGCTCCTGATCGGAGTTTGAGCTGAGGTTACTTTTTTCTTTATATTTTTACTAAAATAAATATAATCTCTTAATGTAATGTAAAAATATTTCAGAATTTCTGTATCCTATAGAATTATTTCAGTGATTCTTAGTGACTGTAATCATGTTTATTAAGTAATTTGCGAGATAAGAACCTTTCGGCTATGATTCAACCCCGTAGAAAAATATTTTTCAACTGCTGATGCTGCCTTAAACACTATGCTATCATTCATTTCCAAAATTAACGTATTATAATTAATTGATATGGCTAGTATTTGTCGCAATCATGTTTTTCATTTAATATCAAACCCACTGACAGCCCTACCTGAACGTACGGCTATGCCTGCAATTACAAGCGACCAGAAGATCGGATTTCTATTGTCTACCGGCGTGTGTCAGTTTCTTGACTTGTGAGTTATGACTGTGTAATCTGCGAAACTTATTATTTCTCCTTTTGTATTAAATCTCATCATGCTGTTAATATATAGGGTAAACAGAAGAGGTCCAAGTACAGTCCCTTGTGGAACGCCGTAGATAATTGTTTTTGGTTCATTCAATACTCCATTGATTTCCACATATATTGTGTTCTACTTTTTAGATTATTCGATGAATTATTCCAATGTGATAATGATGGATTTTGATCCGTGTCGAATTAACTAAACTTATATGAGACCCTCTGTATACTCTTGAGGACTGTAGTTGAAAATAACGATTTTTTCCGACATTTGGCCTAGAGCAGCAAGTATTTTTTTACAATCCAGCTTTTAAATATAAAAGTTACAAAGTGAATAGTATACTACGATGCTTCGCTGCACATAATCGTCGTCATAGTTTAGGAGTACCTGTCTCCCGAAGTTAGTTAACCTGGTATCAAGGAGGCGAAGAGGATTTGCCTCGGGGTTGGAAACCTTCAAAGGCAAAAAGCTGTTGCCGGCTTGATGGAATTCGACTTGACAAACTTCCACGAGAGTTGTCTGGTATGAGGCGCGATTAGGACAGAGATGGATCGTGGAAAGTTATCCGATAAGAGGGAGAATTTATGTGGAATGGTAGCAGTTAGTTCAGACGTCTAACATATTTACGAGGTGTCCCGTATAATTAAACAATATTTTTTTTCTTTTTGGCACTAGAATGTAGTACATAAATTTCAATCAAACTATTGTCAAGTTGATTTCTTTCCGGTTGTTTCTTTCCTGTATCATCTAAAGACTTACTTTTATTTTTGACTTTTAAATAGTGACAGCACCGATTTTTGTTGATTTTAGTTAATTTTTATTTCGTACTTGTCACTCAGACACCGCAATCTGGCGTAAGATTTAAAAATTGTTCAACAAAATTTTCCGAAGTGATTTTATAAAAAAATGATTCTGTTATTGAACTTTTTTTGTATTTTTATGCAATATTTTTTAATAAAAATGCAATGCGAGAGGATTTCGCTATAACTTTGGAATAATAACTTTATTAATAATTAAATATTTATATCATTTTTATAATAGTACCGTCTGGTTCTTTGTTTGGATTCACCGAGATATAAACTCCCGTGCAGCAGTTTTTGATACACCAAATGCTGATTCAGAACCAGTAAACCACCATTTCCGACCCTTTCCTTTCTAGGGTATCTGCTATTACATTGCGTTTAACATTTAAGAGTTAGGCTAGGTTAGGTTTGTGGTGAGTGCGTCTATAAGGCCCTCCAATGCGACTCGCAAGAGTCTATTGTGGCTCATACCTATTCAGATTTCACCAAACAAATTCAGCTTCTTGAGAAAGCCGATTAGTTTGTTTGGTGAATGATATTTCAGGTCCGAGGGACCGTGCCAAACATCAGATACCTGATTCGAGCCGCGGCGGACAGGCACAAATTATATGCTCTGCTGTTTCATCATCTTCCAAACAAAAACGACAAGTCGGATCTTCCGACAGTCCAAGTCTTAGCTTATGATGATTCAGATGACAGTGGCCTGTTAAAAGGCCTATTAGATAACGTAGGTCATGCCTTCTATAGTCTAACATTTGTTTGGATGTATAAAAGCCTTTGTATGAACCAATCCTGGTATATTATGCCAGAAGTCTGAAGCTCTTCTTGCTGTCTAGGTATTTAGTGTTTGTTTGGAAAAGCTTATTGCGATGCCAATTAAAGGTTCTGGTCCGATAAAAACGCGTGTGGCACCCTCCCTTGCAAGAGAGTCCTCCTTCTCATTGCCATCCATGCCAGAATGGCCAGGAATCGAGACCAGCGATACTCTATTGAGTTCTCCTATTGAGGAGAGTCTTTTGTGGCAGTCTAAAACCAGTTTCGTCGTTACACGGTAAGAGCTAAGTGCTTTCAAAGCCGCTGGATGTCCGTGAAAATTTTTATTGATTTATGTGTGAGATTGATTTGCTCCAATCTCTCCACACATGAAGCAATGGCGTAAATTTCCACCTGAAATACGGTTGCATAGGATCCTAAGGAGGTTGAAATTTCTGTCCTAGGCCTGCGCCCGTATACACCTGCACCAGAGCCTGAGGGTGTTTTTGATCCATCTGTGTACCAACAGCTGTCTGCTCTTAATAATTCATCCTTACGGAGGACCCATTCGTCTCTATTTGGAATTAGGACGGCATAAGGCAGGTCGTAGTTTACTGTTGGAGGCATTATGTCAGAGGTCATTCCCAGGATACTGCGATTTTAAATTTCCACTAGCATTCTGCATTGCTCAGTATAATCCTGTTTTGTGCATTTAGAAATATGCACAATTCTATATGTTGTCCATCTAGCCTCCCTTTCCAAAAATATATGGAGAGGAGATAGGTCTATAAGGATTTTCATGGCTGCTGACGGTGTGGTACTGATGGCACCAGTAATTGCCAGACAAGCCTGTCTCTGTATGCCAGAGAGCTTTGCTTTGGCCGTTCGCTGTAAAGCTTTTGACCAGCAAGCAATAGCTCCATATGTGATCATTGGTCTAATAATCATCACATATATCCAATGGATTTGTTTGGGTCCCAAGCCCCAAGATTTTCCGCAGATCCTGCGATATATCCACAAGGATAGTCTGGCCTTATGGATAACTTTTTCCAAGTGAGCGTTCCATGTAAGGTTTGTATCTAGGATAATCCCCAAAAATTTTACTTCCGCTGCAAATGGAATAACCTCATCATTGTAGGAAAGTGATAGAAGATCCTCCAATTTCCTTTTCCTAGTGAATGGGACTTTTACAGTTTTATCAAGGTTAACGGACATCTGTTCCCTCTGGCACCAACTGTGGACATCGTCCAATGTCTTTTGGAGGATATTATATGCTACCCTTCCTGAGTTGGCTCTTGCCAGGATGACAAGGTCGTCTGCATACTCTTGCAGTTCTACCCCTCTTCTCTCGAGAGCGCTAAGCAAGTCATCCATCAAGAGTGACCACACTAAGGGAGATAGTACTCCGCCTTGTGGGCAGCCCCTTGAAACTTCCTCAAAAATGCGTAAACATTGCGTCTGGGTTGTGCACCAAGGACTCCAGCTCCTATTCCAGTTTTACACTCGTCAGTGTACTACACTAACGCTCAAACCCAGTTTAGCTGGATGTGGTATAGTTGGTTGTCATTAGGTTCGTTCCAACTGGCGATAGTACCGTTCTAGGAATTGTTCGCGCAAGAGCTGTATTTCTTTCGCGTTCCAACTGATTATAGTATCGTTCTTGGGACGGTACAAAAACAGCTTTCTGAAACGGGTGATAAAGTTGATGTGTCCATCCCTAATTCGAGTTTGCGCACTATACAGTACTCGAAACGATTCCAGAACGGTTCCTAAATGCCAGTTGGAACAAACCTATCAATTATGGTCAATCTGTTGTAACTTCTCATTTCAAAAAGTGAGTTAATGATAACATCTGTTATTATGGAGTGACTTTGGGTGATCTCTCCTCCCTTTCGCCAGTTGTCAATAAAGATGATAGTAAATTATGTGAAACAATATTTTTTTATAAATTCTGTTGAATATTATGAATATTACATTTTGTTTTCCTTATTTAACCCTTTTTTATTGTTTCAGGTAAGCCAAATATTCAAATAAAAAAGTAACTCAACTACCAAACTGAGTGGTAAGTAAAAACACTAACATAAAAAAGGTACTTTTAATACTATCAACATAACCTTCACTTTCAATCGACTTTGGCGTGCTTCTTTCGGTTTCTAGTTTTTGGAAAAAAAGTCCTGGGACAGATTGATCCTAGCAGTAGCGAATGATGGGACTAATATGTCCCAACAGTAATAAAGACACAATATATTATGAAAGAAAAATATTTATTTTGATGAAACTGAAAACATTTTAGGTATGATAGGCTGTAAAACATCTAATACAAAGTGGTACTTGACACTGACGACATATAAGTTTCGTTCTTTTCTCGATTTTTAGATTTTTACAGCGAATACATCTGTTCCTCCCACCGTTTTCAACTGTAAGATGATCACCAATACTGGTGCAAAGCTTTGCTCTCTTTGACACGCGGCCTTGTTTTCTTGTTCTTTTGTAAGATGATTCGGATCTACCGTCACCAATCAGAGATTTTGCCAACTCAATAACAAAGTCAATGAATGGCACTTTTTTATTTGAAGATTCACTGTAAATGATGAAGCTGTTGTAGACTGCCGTCATTAGAAGTCGAAAAAACACCTATTTCCACCATTTGTTACTCCTTCTGTCTAAGTCATATACAGTGATCATTTGGTCAGCGTGATCCATGTATTGGTTATAAAAAATGATCGCCTCTGGACAATAAATTTCTTTTTGACTCCCATCTTTCATTTTTCGTTTTATCGATCCAATCGTGCTATCGTGGCAGCTGCTCATGACGAGTACATCTTTGGTGTAGCTAGTATACCCTCCTTGCATACAACCATTTCACATTCACCTCTTTCCTATCGACCTTCAAATTTTGGTGTATTTTTCCTGTTTATCATGATTGTTCCAACACAAGGAAATTTTATAATTATTTTATTTAGCAGTAAAGTAGATGTAAAAAAGCGGTCGAAACACAATACTACTTTAGGGCTTTTTATTGTCTCAGCTAATTTTTGTAAAACTCGCTGACCAAGTGTGCCTTCTGCGGGTTCTGTTTCTTTTCCAGTCGCATCTGGTCCATAACTTTATCCCCGGTTTCAAGGGAAAGTATTGTTTTAGAGAAGACCTCCCCTTGAATTTTGTCATAGATTCATCGATCGACTGAAAGGTACTGTCTCTTCTCGCGGATAAAAAAGTTTTCTTCAAACAGGAAATAACTTCTTCTATATAATATATTTTTGTTGCATCATTTGGTTTATTGGGTTCATTGAAATATAACTTAGACATAAGTAGTTAAAACCGATCCCTGGATATTGCATCTCTTACGGCTGTATTGCCTAAAGTCTTTGGCTTAGACCAGTACACGTGTATTGCCAACAAACGATTATAGGACATTATGAGGGCACATCCTAAAACAACTTTGATTTCACCTGGAGATGTTTCTTGTATCTTTTTCTTTTTTAGTTTTTCCAGTAGCTTCAAACGTAGATTTGTATAGTGACTTATTTGCAATATAAGACTTTTCGGAAACATTGTGTAGAAACAGTCGATAACAGAAGAATTTTTGTTCATTTTTCTTGCAAGGGGATAACATACTTTGGAACGAAGTTGTCAACATTTCTGGTCGAGTCAAAAAATGGATCTGAAATCTACGGCTGCTGATGTGCGTCGTCATTTGAATGCCTACTACCTTCACCTTCTATTTGACAGTCCAGTTCCTCTCTAGATGATTCGTCAAGTTCTTCAGCTTCAGATTCTTCTACTGAGGATCTGGTGGTTCATCTAAATCAGATAAGTTTTCAGCTACATCCTGCAATTCCTCATCCGAAAGAGAGCGATTCATCCTGAAATGAAATAAATAATGTTAGCTTACAAAACACTGCTGGGATAAATATATCCCCCTTTTCATTACTGCTGGGAATATAAGTACCAGAAGGCATTTTTCACGCATATACAAAAAACTTGGCTAAAAAATTTACATTGACTTACCTTTTCCTATAATAATAATCTCGCTGGCACTAATACACAGAATACGCGAAATAAACTAATAAAAACAACGTAAACTTGCAGGGAACAAGTGCACGAACTACAATCAGCCGGTGTTCGATGTAGACTGAGACAAAACAAATTATATTTTTGTAGGTTATGCCCAAGCGAAGACTTCAGAAATATCCCATCCCAATACATTTTAAAGCTGCGTTAGGCGATATAGTATTTTTAGAATTATTCTATAGGGATCTATATGACCCCGCAGTATTCAAAGGGTTAAATTAGGCACAACGTATTTTTCGCATTTTTGGATTTAGAAGGTTAAAATAGTCAAAACATATGCAGCAGCATATCAATTAATTTTACAAATGTTTCAATATAAAAAACTGAGTTTGGTTGATATGTTGTATTCAGTCCATTAACCTTTTAATCTTTCAATAGACAATACAATACACAATATACAGATACATTCAAACACAAACGGAACATAGGGATTTAATGTATTGTCCGATCTAAATAGTCCACCAACAAAACATTTCTATAAGTTCACTTCAATGAATATCAAGAATTGATCTGGACAGCTGGATTCAGAACCAATGTGTGAAACCTCGCCCATTCTCCTTCCAAAATTTGTTAGTTATGTGCGAACCTCTGGTCCGAACTGCGATTTAGTATTGAATAATTATTTGATGGGGTTAGTAAACGTCGCTACATATTGAAACAATATACCTACGTTTTATGTCGTTAAAATCGAAAATTAATTGTTAAATTCTCTCTAACAATTAATATTTCCTGTTAAGATAATATGTCTTGATTTCTTTTGGCCCTAACGGCTTTAAAAATAATAATAAATTCGTAAATAAAACAAAATAAGATTCTTTAAATTGTACTCTACCTACCGACTGCTGTTTACTGACTGTCTAACGCTAATTAAGGACCGCCTACAGTTGAGAATACGGAGTGGTGGGAATTGTACGATATGTTATAGGTGTCCAAATAAACGATTGTAATAATCGTGTTTTTAATCTGTTGAAGCTGGATGCTGGTCGACTAGTTCAAAAGCAGTTCTGATACAATGCTTAAAATCTCTATGTTCCGTTTCTGTTTGAATGTATCTGTATACGGACTCTGGTATAGAGACTTGAAAGGAAATTAATTGCATGGACGATTAAGAGACAATTTTAAAAATTCGTGCATAAGGATCTGACCAATTCCTCTTTGGTTAGCACCTCTCTCAACGACTTTGGGACAACCATAAAACAATATTTCTGGTTTTGCCACCTTGTTGGAACAACTCATTACAGCATTTTCAAACCACAATTCTAGGAGGCAGGAGTTGAAATAATACGAACCAGAAATGTTACTTCGATATCGTTTCCCGAAAGAATAAATGAACTAAAAACTTCTCTTTGTCTTCGTTTCACTAAATTGTCAACTGACTCACAAACCCACGTATATATAGTCTTAATCAATTCTGGAAAATTCTTGAACTTCCACGCCCGTCCTATGCGTAAACAAAACGATTTTCCAGAATGTTCTCGAAAGGAGCGCATTCGCCAAAAGTTATAGTCGAGAGACAGGGCCGGCTTTGAGTTGGTGACCTCGCAACAATACTTTGGATGAAGGGACAAAATGGAGCAAGTGAGCAAGTGACAAATGACAATCAACAGTTTTGCCAACTTATTGAAAATAATTATTTCAACAATCTCTTCCAGCGGGCTTTTTAAACGATCAATTTTTGGTACTTTTTGACAGAATGTACTTCTGCAAATAATCCCGTTCGTGAATTAGATTTCACAATTATATAGATTCTAATTACCTTAAACCGTTTCGTGTTAAATTTTCCCTCAAAGAACACCGCAACGGGTCGCGTAATAATGTTATGACATAAATATTGACATTGTACTTATTGACCGCACAGACTGTACAAGTGAATGTAAATACCGCAAGGTAAGTAAACCTCATTGTTTATCAGGATCCTCGGTTTTCGTATAGTAGCTATTAGAATCTGATGGGTCTTTTGTACTTAACGGATTTGTGGGATATTTTGTAAACAGAATATCTGAAGTGGATTTAAAGGTGCACAATAACAGATTAGAAGAGCCTTTTAAGTCATAAACAGTTGCCGGAAATTATTTATGTTGAGGATAAACTCGCGTTACTGTGCAAAACTTACGGGGTGTCACAAATTTATATGTCCCGAAAATAAGTTCAATTCAAAAAAAAAATTTTAAACAGGATAAAAGCAATTTATAAATCTGACCGCCAAGTCCGGCAAAAAAGGGTAGCGTTTAGAGAGTTATTTGACGAGAGACAGAGACTGTATATATTTTTTTGATTTTGAATACAGGGTATTCAGTTTTTGAGTGGCATTGTGTGGGTAAAATCTAAACAATAAGAGATAGGTGATGGTTGTTAGAAGAACAAATTTGCCCAGTCAAAAGTGCAGGTCCGGTTTCCAAGAAATTCAAGAAAATACAAATTCGTACATTTCCGTTTCTTATCCACAGCGTGTTTATTTGTGAAAATAATGGAAACAGTTATTTGTACAATTTGTTTTAAAGTGGATGCAGCTCAAGGTGTCATACTTAAATTTTCAGTGCAGCGTTTCATTTCTTCAAAACCATCATCAACTTTAACTTTTGGATAACACATGCATATTATATGATTTTTTGGTTTGGAAGTAATCTTAACTCTGAATTGAGCAATATGTGGAACAATATCTATTTAATACGTTTTATTTATAAAAAACTCTCTATTGCGAAAGTCTATCAGTACGGATTCTACAAAAATCCGAATGGTTCGCTCGGTTCGTCTGTATGTTATAATTCACTAAATTCCACTTTCAGGGGTATGTTTGAAGTGGATAAAAAGGTCTTCCAAAATAGAATAAATATAACATAAATAATTGGCCCTTTCATCAATACCATCATTATACAGAGTGAGTTTTAAGAATGGAACTCATCAATTATCTTGGAAACGGATAACACGATTTTTATAGATTTTGGTGTGCAAAGATCTTGTGAAATGGCCGATATTATGGTGGTATTTACATTGTTGTCAAATCTTCCCTTTTTCCGGAATAATAATGAACTTTGTTATTTCAAATAGATCACCCTGTATATTTTCCACCTTTTGAAATCCTTAAGTAATACTTAATATTTTTCATGCAATGTTCTCTACAGCTAAATACCATAATTTCGGAATTATAGCTACATTTACATTATCTTTGCCGACGTTAAAATAATACATTAAGATGGATATGACTGCTACAATAACAACTTTGACGTTCCAAATGCGTAAAAGTCAACAAGAAACTTATAATATCAATGCGAATTTCCCTGGCATTATTTTCGGACACGCTGTACAAAATTTTTGATTTCTTATTCGGTGTCAGTAGAAAATATTAATTCGTCAAGTATCGTTACCGATTTTGAGGCGGCTTAATGACATTTTAAACGCAGATTAGAATGATCGTTCGAAATTAATGATCGCAGACCCGAGATATATGAATAATTATGGATTTAACGCGTAAACTTTCCCTTTTCAACGGCAATTAAAATCCAAAGGGGTAACTTCGTACGACTCTTCTAATTGGTACGCGAGTATTAAGAGTTTTAATTTCTGTATTATCACAACAGTAAACGTCTAGGATAAAGATTACTCACGATAATTTATTACAAGATTTTATTTAGTGTGGAGAGTCTTATGAGCCTTAATGAAAATTAAACATGCTTAAATTTAATTAATCGTTTTATACTACGGAATTTATTAGAATTTTTCAAGATATAGAGTGTAATGTTCCAATTGATAGCTGGAAAAATTCGATTCAGCATATTATTAAGGTTGGAGGTACCTATCGAAATGTTAATGTAACTGTAGCTCCCTTAGTTATTAATTTAAATGAAGACGAAAGTGATACTGAACTATGGATGTGGGTCAAATAGTTAGTTGTCAATAATATAGAATTAGTTCATTAGTTGTAAGTAGGTAATGTATTGACGTAAATAATATAAGTATATATATTTTACTGCCACCTTTTTTGTTTTATTTAGAGTCATAGTTAATGTACTACTCACTTTGCTCCTTTTAGATTTTATTTCGATACAGTCAAAATATCATCCTGTAACATTTATTCTGTAATGTTTTTGTTATTTATTTAAATAGTCTTTACTGGTTGGATAAAATTATACACACTACTATGGCTAATTACTATTTATTTATTTAAAGAAACACACACTGTATTAAACTTAATTTATATACATACTCTACTTAATGTCTACTAATTTATTTACACCCGGCATAATAGTTCTAATTTATTTTTACCACTTGAATATTACACTATTTATCTTCACTATTTCATTCACTGTCCGATTACTCAGAACTTCTGTAAACTGTCTGTGAATTAACTCTTTGTCTTCGTTTCACTAACAGTTTACTCACTCAAAAACCCGCGTATATATAGTCTTTCTCAACTCTCGAAAATTCTTGTATTTTCCGCGCTCGTCCTATGCGTGAACAAAACGTCTTTTCGAGAATGTTCTCGAAACGAGCGCAGCCACCAAAATTGACAGTCGAGAGACAGGGCCGGCTTTGAGTTGGTGACCTCGCAACAATACATTCATTATTTCTGAAGTACTCTGTTATGTTGTGTATATGACACTCTGTATGGTATTCCTCCTTGATAACCTCGTATACCCTCATTCCAGATACACTCTGTTTGGCATTTTTCCCGACCCATGGATGTCATCATGCAATTCTTATAATGCCATTCTTTCTGGAGTTCTCCGTAATGTTCTCTGACACCCTTTATGACATTATTTCAGAGATACTCTGCATGTCAATATTTTATCTTGCCTAATGCCTTGTTTGAAACATTTTTTTTGGTTTTCTCTATAACCTCGATGCTTTATTTCTTTATACTATTCCTCTCCAGTATGCCAATATCCCTGAAACAGTCTGTATAATATTTTTCCTCGAACATGTCATTGAATCTAAAAAACCTTGTATATCATTATTCGTGGAAAATCCTTCATGCAATTGACACCCTGTATACCAGATAACTGAAAGCTGTGATTTTTTTTTGGAGCAAAGCGATCATTGCATTTCTGGACGCGCAACATCGTTAAAAAGTCTTATCACATCTCTAACAAGAGTCAAGAATATCCACAAAGCCTTCCTTTAGTCCTTAGTACAGCTATCGTCATTTTCAAAGAGATATTTTCGTCACTGATTCGCACAAAGCCCTCAGAACGCTTCCCTTTACTAGTCGAAGCCCTTTGTACTACTTTGTCCCGTTTCTGTACTGGCCCTTTAAGAATTTCTTCTTCCGATTATGAGAGGATCTGTATGTTCATCGGTTTTCTCCAAATTTTGTTGTACACTGTCAAAAATATGTCTTCGATAAGTGGTCGAACATAATATACAGTGTGTGTCCCAAAAAGTTTTATAAAAATGGAAAAAACGTTTCACAATAAAAACTAATCAATTTTTAAGAGCACAGGAATAAAACCTAGCTCCTGGAAGCTTCATATCAACCCTCTGTATCGAAAAGGTAAAGTCTGTTCATACTTATACTGAAGTGACTAAAACGGATTTTACAAGGGTAGCCGCATAAACAAACAATAGAATAATATTTATAGCCTGGTTTTTGTTGTTTGAGAGCAGGTCTGTACTTAATAAATTATTTTGTCGAAATGAAAGGGAGGATTTTAAATATTCTGCTCAAACTTTGAGCTGGTACACTAAATATCAAACAAAGTATCAGTATAGATTTTTTCCTTAACTATTTGCCCAAGAGAACTTTACTATACATGGTTTCATTACTTGTGATGTTGGGATGTTGTTATGGAAAGGCCTCTTTAATTGGTGGTCCTCCAGGTCACTCGGAGGGTCATCTGACTTTATTAAAACTACGACTTCTTGTACTGGGATAATTTATGTTTATTACAATCTTTAATATTACACATTATAGCATATCTTTAATATAATCTAATACTTAATTAGAATGAATCAGAATGAATACATTCATTATAACTGAATTAGAATTGAATTGAATATGAAAATGTTATCGTCTGCTTCTATGGTATTTATATTGTGGTTCAAGTTGAGGCTGATATTTACTATTTAATGTTATATGTTTATTTACGTGATGAACTTGACTCTCGATGCCTGTCGGCCTCGTGGGTTTTATTTATGCATTCTTTAACGTTTAATGATTTATTGAAAATAGTTTCAAGGTTATTTATTTCTTATTTTATTTTATGCCAAAAGGCATCACAACTAATTGAAAATATTTCAACTGTGAAATCCTGAGATCAAAATATGAAGACTTGACCCAGATCACCTAGAAAAAATGTGTCTCTTGTCTGAGCTACAGGGTGTATTATTGAAAAATTTCAAAATTATTACCGTAGACATACACTTTCTACTAGTGAAGAGCTTCGAAATAACTCACTAAAAGCAATTTATACGATGATATCCATTCAAACCATAAGACTCCATTAAGCAAACTTGAGGCCCAGATTTCCGCTGTTAGCCATAGCTCACAAAAGAAAAAAATATTATATCCTAATGGACATGTTGAGGAATGGGGTTGCTGTTTGTTATCTGACGATACCAGAGTATGTCTTCACAACTCAGATAAAAAACTAAGATTATGGGGAAGTAGAGGTGAACAGTTTGAAGTGGCATTTCTCTGGCTCGTCCTGCACAAAACTATTTTTGAGATAAAATTCCGAGTTACAAATTTCTTATCAACTGAAAAAGCTCATCTATACTCATACGCATCATCGTTGCTGAAATTCGATTTCAAATGAATGAAAATTTATTTTTTATTTTTTCACAAGTATCACAAAATTGATATCAATAATTTTATGCATCCCATTTTGTTTTCGACCCTTGGTAGTTTTTACCACTACACATTTTTCATCTTTAATATATTATTAAATTTATCGCTAAATATAAATTTGTTTCCCATAAAAAATCTCTAGCTGAAATTGGAGCGCCGTTTCGTTAACAACTTTGCAGGATCGTTCGCATCAACATATCCAATGAAAATCCTGATTGGTATTCATCCAGAGAGTTTGTTAACAATTTCCTTGTCGAACATTCACCTGACTTCTTCTCTCATCATATCTAGAATCTAGACATACAACTCCACTTCACGTTCATCTCCACACACCCAACTCCCTCCGAATCCAAATTCATTTGCATATTTATCTCCATATTTCCCCATACTATCCCACTTCCGAACTCAAGACTTCTTACGTGTTCAGAGGCAGCACGTATAACGAGGATACGCCAGAATTATTTGGAACAAGTGAAAATATTTTCGTTTCACAATCTAAATTCGGGACAGAATACACCTTGATTAAATTATTTGGTTGTTTCATATTGTATAGATCATAAAAAAGAGTAGAACTCGTTTTTTTATTTGATAAGCTAAAGTTAGTCCGGTCGCGCAGAGCTCCATCCATCCCAATTTATTTACTACTATATCTTTTACAACTACTAGACAGATTCTGGGGGCACAATAGATCTTTTAGGTTGCAACGGTTGCTCAGTTTAGAGAGCTCCTCAGGTGTAGATTCTGAGACCAAACTAGTAAAAATTCAGAGAGTAGTCTTACCGGTTCTCGGGTAATCCTACTTGAAATTTATTTTAATTAAGATATAGAAGGAAGTTAATTATTAATCAAGTTACTGAAATTAATAAAAGAAAAATTATGAAAGTTAAGAAAGGTAAGTGGGCGCCACCCTGAATAATATTAGTTTATTTGTTACTCACATCATCATTATAGCGACAAATCCTGGAATATTGGAAAAGAAAATAAACTTTATGAACAACGTTATTAAATTTACAAGTTGTATATTGACTGTGAAGTTCTTGTCCCAGGTAACGTTCATGTCCCAGGTAAAATTCCCAGGTAGTGTCCCAGGTAAAATTTTGCTTCAATAGCACTTGTTCACAGGAAAAGAAGAATGAAACCTCTTCGCCACTGTTTAAATACATGAAATCATATGAAAGAGAACAGACTTACGCCTCGTGTTCATGTCAAGCTCAGACGCTTTGACCAGGAAAGAAATTTACATTTCAATAGTGAATTCTTAATTCACATTTAATTAATAATTGGTAGAAGAAGAGATAAGAACGAGGTCGAAGTGGGAATAACAAATAGCAGTGGATATTTTCACGACAGACGGAACTCGTTCGGCCCGTATGAAAACGTTGATTCCGACTCTTGTCGACAGTAAATATATTCAGCCTCGAAACATTTCTCGGTGTTGGGTATGAGAAAGGACTGGCTATTCGCCGCCCATACGATAATTAATCATTAATAATTTATTATTAATTAAATAGAGAAAAGTGAAGTATAAAGAACGAAATTAACGTTACAAGGTCTCAGTGAATGTCACCCCAATATACCTACATACATACATACATAGGTACATAACCATTCTGTGAGTGGAAGAGAGGAAGCTATAGAATAACAGACAATGTCTAGAGAAGTGGGTGTTTCATGGGGTGGGAGTATGCTGTTCTCTATATATGATTTTTGCTCACTGTTGCTCCTATATGAGATTCTGCAAATGTAAGATAAATATTTGCCTAACCTGTATGCATCAAATTAATCTTTATTTTATGAAAAAAGCTTTATTTTCTAATGAGGGCTACATTCTTTATGTATGTATGTAAATTGGGGTGCCATTCATTGAAACTCAAAATATGAATTGTGCCTTCTTTCTTCTACTCAGTTCCTGAAAAAATTCTCAGGGACTACACTTTACTCAAATCCAAGAGGCCACCGATGTAAACAAACAATAACGTACGACATACTTCACGTGAAAAATGTCCTGCCAAAAATTATCGTTCTATAACAACGTATGACGTGCGTCATTGTTGTTTGTTTACATCGGTGACCTCTTGGATTTGAAAAGAATATATTAGTTCTTCATGTCCTATTTCCTGGAGAAATTTAAGAATATCTGTAGGCTTCAGTTTAGGTAAGTGACACTCTTCTATCCAGCAGTCTCCTAAGTTTTCTTCTCCTTCTTCTCTTTCTTCTCTTTCTTCTCCTTCTTCTCCTTCTTCTCCTTCTCCTCCTTCTTCTCCTTCTTCTCCTTCTTCTCCTTCTTCTCCTTCTTCTCCTTCTTCTCCTTCTTCTCCTTCTTCTCCTTCTTCTCCTTCTTCTCCTTCTTCTCCTTCTTTTTCCACTGGTGTTAGCTTTTTGGGGTGCTCATTCAGGCGGCAGTGATTTGTCAGGACACCTGTCAAAACTCTTAATGCAGTCTAACTCTGGCTTAGGCGTTATTTCTTCTCACCTGATTGTAGTTCATCGTCGTAGCCTTACTTGGCACTTTCTAATTGTCAAATCTTCCCTTCTCTTCAGCGTTGCCTATTTCTTTCAATAATACATTGATGCTGATACCGCAAAAGGGTTCCGGTCTCCATAAGGGTGTTCATCTACTATTTCAGTGTGTCCTGAAACCCATAGGAAACCCACAGTAAGGTTACGATGTTGTTTTCGCCTAGTTTATTGGGTTTTTCTAGGTATTCTCATACCATTTTGAAACTGATTACATGAGAACTGCTTTGATGGCTGCTTGACTATCCTACATAATGATAACTTTGCCTTCGATACCTTTTATCAATATTGAACTGGACATACTTTCCTGTGGCGTGAGCTATCTGTTTACCATTTAATAACATTCTTACAAAGTCTGGTAACAGTGCTAGAATCCCATTCCTTGTTGTTACAGTATTCTGAGTACAATCTATTTAAAAAGTCTTACTTTTTCATCACACTATCCTGTGGCATGTTTCAGGATTTCTGATTCCTAAAAAGCGGGAAATGTTTTTTATCGAATCTCCCTCTACTTATTTTGTATCTTCTTCTTTTTGCAACAGTTTCCACTACTATATGTATTGGCGTGAATTTAAGTCTTTGAATTCTGGAGAGGTTTTCCCTGGTCGTTAATAGACTAGTCTTAATACTCCACCTAATGGCTCCATAAGTGATGATTGGTCTCACTATGGCCGTGTTCACTTCTAAATCCTCGGGTTACAACTCCAATTTTTCCCTGCCAGGTTCCTACACATTAAGTCATTTTGGTTTTGTGTGTTATATCCTTTTCGTGTATGTTCCAAAGGAGTTTACTATCTAGAGTCAGACCTAAGTACTTCACTTTTTTTCTCCATTCTACCTCGCTTCCATCGAGTTTAACGATTTTTAGCTCACTGAAAGAGATTGAGATGGTTTTGGTAAGGTTGATGTTTAGTCCCACCTGCCTCCACCAGCTACTCGTATAGTTCAGACCCCTTTGTACAATGAGAAACATTCTATATGAAGGAACCTGTACATTATTATCTTGACAAAAAAATCAAAATCGGCAACCTTAAAAACTTGATGTATAGGCAGGTGTTATTGAAGATTACAGAAAACTTTTTTTGAATCAAATATAATAGTGGCTTTAAATTTGAATTTTCTGGAAAACACTTAAATTATTTCATATTATTCTGTGTTTTCCATACAATCTGTTTCCATTTGCAATCTGGTTGTTAATTCCATTGATTTTTGAATAAACGTACAATCGAACCAGAATAATATTTCTGTAAAGGAAGCCCGTTTTACTCGCGCTACTGAACTTAATTTCGATTCGAAGCTTTATTCTCCTAATGTAGGTTCCCATTATCCATAGGGCACCCATTTCTTAAAGCCCCATGGGATTCTCTTACAGTTTCGTTGTCAGCTAAGCCATCTCGCATCCATCCAGTTCGATTCTACTTCGAATCTCTTGCGGGACTTGTCTAAATACCGCAACATGTACTCGCTAAAGGTTTCAGGATGTGTGTGTGTGTGTGTGTATGTGTATTAAACGGAGAGAGAATTATTTAACATATTAATAGGAGTAGGATGTTCGTATTTGCGTTTTGAGCTGAGTTTGAGTAATAAACAAAGTGGACAAATTTAAATTTGTGGTAGGTATGCAAATATAATAACGAGGAGCTCTCTATTTAGATGTATATACTGAGTGAAATACTGAATACAGACCATGGACCGTATTCTCGACGTGTGAACTTTTGATGCGTAAACGCACGAGAATTCACAGCGAGCGCTTTGTATCGTTCGTTTTATAGATTTTTCTACACCCACATGTATATTATCCATTTTCTGCACAATTTACAGAATGTAAATGTAGGCCATTCCGGTTAACTGAACGGATATGATTTCATATACATCCTAGAACATATATGAAATCCACCAATCAGCATTTGCGTTTAGTACCCGCCAACTAATCTTTTTTCAATTTCATAGAAACGTCAAAATAACTTGTCAAAATATTTCTATAGTTTTTAAGAAAAATATTAGTAAAAATGAGTGATTCCAGTGATGAATCAATAAATAATTTTCCACCAGCCGCAAAGGAGACGTATAACGTATAGAAACAGAATAAATTGAATATTTAAGGGTACTCCTCACAAACGTCAGTTTTTATGTAATACATTTGACGTTATAGATAGATGACTAGTATATTCATCGGTAGTCCAGTGGTAAGTATCCCAGCCTCTCACGCGGTAGATCAGAGTTCGATTCCCCGTTGGGAATTTTTTTTAAAATTTTAATTTTATTTCTAAATAATAATAAAATAATAATAATAGTAAAATTATTAAAAATTTTTAATTTGAAGTTATATTATAGTTTAATAAAATGTTTATTTTATAGATTTTTTCTTAAGTGGGTCGTAGAAAAAATATACTGTTCGACTCGTGTGGATTGTCCATATCGCTCTCGGACGATTGAGCACTCCGCCTACGGCGTCGTGCTCAAACTTCGTCCTCGTGCGATATGGCCATCATATCCACACTAGTTGCACAAACTACTATTGTAGACGTGTGGTGAATCTATATATTGATAAAAAATCATTGCGTGGACTTATGAAATCACTATGGAGGGTAGAAGGAAGGAGCACCATCTTGTATGGGTGACAAGTTGAAAAAGTGTCCACCTGTAAACAGCAAATTATAATTCGAAGATTCACCGAAATGGCGCTCGTGTAGCTAAAGGAAATGATGTGAATTTAGGGTTATAAACCGAGTGAAGTGTGCTGGGTTGAAAAATTTAGTATTTTTCGTGACTTGTGTAGTTGAGAAATATGCAGTATTTAAAATCTCAATTATTTACGTAGTATTTCCTTTTTTAAGTTTGTATCTTACTCTAATAATTCATGGCGCTGTTTTTAAAATCCTTCCACTTGCTACTATGGCGCCATCTTAATTTGCTTCCTTTCGATGGACACTTTTTAATACATTCAGATGGTGCTCCTTCCTTCTACCCTCCATAGAAATCACGATGCAAGTGAAACTTTTTTTCGGATTGTAGGCAATTAAATGAAAATTTTCGGAAAATGATTTTTTCTATTTAGGGTATTCAAATCGAGTTTTTAATCTTAACTTAATAATTGGAAAATGCGAAATCAATAGTGGACAAGATATCCAACTATAAATATATAAAAAGAGATAAGGATGGTTATCTAGTTTTCAGCTTGCCATAGGTAATAATAATTGTTGAGTAAAATTAATGAATGAGGTAGGTAACATTACATTTGAAAAAATTTCGAAGCATAAATGTTTTGTAACTTTGTCTTGTCAAAATACTTAGTCGAAATTACCTTGCAAATTAATTGATTATATAAGCATGAAAGAAAATAAGAACCCAAATAATTATTAAAGGATGACTTAGTAATAGTGTTAGTTGTTGATATTAAAAAAATTTTGTAAAACAAAGGACGACTAAAAAATTAATTTCGTCTACCTACTCTAGAAATGGCAATAGCGCTTCTCATTAGAATCGCTTTGATCATAGACTTGGTACCTAGAGTTGAAATATCTGAGCTTTATTTATTTTTTTCCTTCAATTCTTTTTTTCTTATCTTATCAGTACTAGTTAGGTGGCTTCAATTATTTTTCGAATGAGGGTAGGTCCGTAGAATGGGTAAAAAAACTGAAGTTCCTAATTTTTTTTAGCGAAAAGCTCGGTCAAATTCAGTTCCTTTTTGTATAAACATATTTTATAATAAGTAATCTAACTGTCATTTAAAAAAATTGATGTTGGTCTCAAGGTTTTATGGATAGACAGGAGAATAGATACCCAACAGGTTTAAAAAATATAGATTGCCTTTTTAAAAACGAGAAGATGTTTAGAATTAAAAATAACTTTCAAATACTCAACATTGTTTATTTAGATCAAAAAAATGATTTTTTTAGACATTTTCTGTGAAATAAAAAATTTTTCTGATGTAAAACAATGTTGAATATTTGGAAGTTATTTTTAATTCTAAACATCTTTTCTTTATAATAAGTTTTGAAATTGTCCAAAATAAATGTACCTACCTACCTACTTGAGACACTTGAGCAAAAATCACATTTAATTTAAATTTTGATATCTAATGTAAATATTGCTATACTTATTTCATTTCGTATTCAATAAATAATTTAAAAAAAAAATTAAAATGTTGCGTAATAATTAATAATGAGTTGTAAGTTGTGTTGTAAATATTATATCTATAGGTTATGTCTCGTGAAAATATTCACAAGATTAGCTTTTTGCAGTGTTTTTGCATTCAGATAATCTCAATGGATTTTTGTTAGATCGTCGGCTTGATTTGCTTTGTATTTTATCAATAGATACCTACTTCTCAATAAATGGAAATTATAAATCTCGATATATAAAACTTCAAAATATAGAGAAACGACGATAATGATTCAAATATTATTTTAATTCCAAAATTAGCCTATAAGTACAGAAAAAATTAAAGAAGAAAAGAGAATACCTGCCTAGATAAAATAAACATACTAGCTGTTAAGTAAAAATAGCAAATAAATGAAATCATAATTGAAAATCAAAATATTTGCTGACTAGCCATCCAAGCTATGGAAATGGATGCGCAACGTGCCCTCTGCTCTCTGCTGGCAGAAATTGTGTTTGTTTGAAACCAAAACATCGAAACAGCTGATCTGGAGAGAAGTTTGTTTGAATCGTCAAGAGTGGAAAGACAGAAAGAGAGAGAAAATAAGTTGCATAAATAAAAGCTGATTCAGTACTACTAGCGACATCTATCGTAAATATTTTGAACCAAAAAATTACTAGGTAAGTAACAAGTTTTGTGTAAGTCTTAAGGTTTATAAACCTGTGAGGAAGCCCCTCTTAAACAAATATAAGTAATCGTTGCCCACCACGGCTGGAAGTTGTTACTCTCTCAACTGGACGTTATTCCCTTTATCGGTAGAAAATATAATCAACCGGTTAAAATATTCACAACCGATGGAAAATTTTTCCCGCCGGCGGAGGAAATCACAGACAAAACTAGAAAATGCGCCCCCCTGAAAGCTGGATGTCTTCTACCGGCTGCACTAAGCCAGAGTTTTTCTTTACTTTAGCAAAGTGCAGATATATACATTTACAAACAGGATAAAATAAATGCAAACTTAGCAATTATAAAGAAGACATGTTTAATATCAATAAAATATTAACATTTACATTTTTTTATGAGAGCCGAAAAATTTAAATACGAATTACAATATAAAGAAATTTTTACATACAATATTTTATAATTAAAAAACTAATACCTCTACTACTTTACCACCCCCTACAACATGCATGCACCTTTTAAACCCATGCAGCTTAAAAAAAATCATGCAAAGAAAACTTTACCAAATATTAATGAAAATTCTGAGGCTCCAAACTGCAAAGTCACTTTTTTAACCTAAAAAATGCTTTCCTAGTAAGAATTCTAAAACAAAAAATAAAATTATTACGAAACATTTTAATGTACGACATAAAAAAGTAGAATTATAAGATAGGCCTATCAGCAAGTTTAAAATATGCATATATTCCAAATAAATCCATCCCTAAAAAAAGTCCTGGAACAGAAAATCAAACTAAATTAAAAAATGTACAAAAAATTCGATGACTTCTTGAAGCCTGTAAGAGAGTGTTAGTGTGCTAAAAAGGAAGCGCTGAAAAAAATTGTTAGTAATAAATTGCCAAGTATTGCCATTTTGCATGTACCAACATAGAAATCTACGATATTTTGATAACCCATACTGGGCAACTATTCCCCCTACTTGTCTGAAACACTATGCCCTTTCTAAGTTAGCAAGAGTAGCAAAGACCTGGCGTGATAGTCTACCTTGCGAAAGCCGTTTATGGCAAGAATGGAAGGATTTATTAATCGATACATTCTCAGTTAAGCGTAGTTTAGTAGACCTAAGAATGGAAGCCCAAAATTATAAATAAAAACCTAACCAAGATATAGTTGAATATTATTTTGAAAAAATTGCACGTTGTACCAAGTGCAAAATGCCACCAGAAGAGCAGATCGAATGGATTGTCCAAGGTTCAGGGAATTTTTGGGACCATTAAGCAGATACAAAAAGGTGAACGAACTTTTGCCAGATCTCAAAGCGGGTAATCGGTGAGTACAAAACATGTAAATTATTCGCAAAGTGAAAAAAAGTTGAGCATCAAGGAAGCCAAAACAAGTAACTTGTTTCAAGTGCAGTCTTATTGGACATTATTCTAGAGACTGACCAATAAATAAAAACAATACAGCTGATAATTCTAACAATAATACAAATGTGATTAGTGACAATCGAGGTGATTCTAGAACGAGCAGGCCACTCTATTGAACCCCGTCGTCCTATCCACCTACCAGGTTTAAATATCGCCTTATTGTTCCATAATAGTGGGGAGGAGCACCATCCTGCTGAAAAGTTATCTCCAAATCACGGAATTCATTAGGATGATCCTCAAGTATTGGGGGTTCAATAGCATTCTGTAGCATTTCCAGATATATTTCTCCGGTCAAATACGTGTTCAGAAATACAGATCCAACAGTGTAGTTTCCTAGAATTCCTGCCCACTCATTTACTTTTTGAAGGAACTGGGTGTGTCCTTCATTAAAAATGTGAGGATTTGTGTCACTCCAGTATCGCACGTTCTGAGTGTTCACATTACCATTGAGAAAGAAGGTAGACTCGTCACTAAAACACACTGTTTTGAGATAATCGGGTTCTTGGGATATTTTCTGGCAAAATTCAAGTCTGCGATCTGGATCATCTTCTGTCAGCTGGTGGAGCATTTTCATTTTGTAAGGGTGAAATTTATGTTTCTTTAAAATTGTTTGACAATTTTTCAAAAATTTTAACAATTATTGACAGTTTTTGACGAATTTTGACAATTATCGACCGTCTTTGACAATTATTGACCTTTTCAAAAATTTTAATATATTTGGCAATTATTGACCATTTTTTCAAAATTTTGACAATTTTTGACCATTTTTCAGAATTTTTACAATTACTGATCATTTTTGACCATTTTTGTCAATTTTTCAAAAATTTTAACCATTTTTTTTTGACAGTTTTTGACAATTTTTCACAACTTTTGAAAATATTTGGCAATTATTAACCATTTTTTCAAAATTTTGACAGTTTTTGACAATTTTTGATCATTTTTCCAAATTTTTGACAATTTTGGACCATATTTAAAATTTTTTGACAATTTTTCAAAAATTTTAACATATTTGGCAATTATTAACCATTTTTTCAAAATTTTGACAATTTTTGACCATTTTTGACAATTTTTCACACCTATAGGTGTGCGAGCTCAGTGCGGCAAGAGAGATTGTGCACAGTCGCTTCAATGAGTTTTCGCGTGACGAACGCTTTTTCGTAACATCACACGTTTCACGAGTTCACTAGCCTTCCCAAAAGTCCTATGTCGTGCAATAAGAAGCAAGCTTCAATTTAAATTTCATTGGATTAGTGGATTATTCAGAAAACTGGCAACACTGTTGCGTGACGAACGCTTTTTGTAACATTACACGTTTCACTAGCCTTTCCAGAAATATGGCAACACTGTTGCGTGACGGACTTTTCGTAACGGTTACACGTTTTACGAGTTCACTAGCCTTCCCAAAAGTCCTATGTCGTGCAATAAGAAGCAAGCTTCAAAAACCACAATTTTGACGATAGTACGATGCTAATGTCAAAAATGAACCGATTAATAGACCAATGACAGAGCAAATATCCAAGCAACCAATGAGCACGTTCGTCTTTTCTAAATGAGCAACTGGGTTAAAATTCATAAAATAGTTTGATCGTGATGGTGTCGTTGAACAGGAATTGGAACGAGCATTCAAATGAGGTAATACTTGCCATTTAAAATTATCTTACAAAATGGCGGCCGTCCGCATGAGGACACGAAATACTATCAAAAACGTTGCATTTGTACCCTATTTCAGGCACCCAAACAATTATTGATTCAAGTTCTATGGTTCATGAAATAGATAGGGGGGGATACTTTATACGGGCACTGTATATATCAGAAAGCTATTGGATGATTACTATTTTTAAATAATACTGTTGCGTGAGCTGAAACATCCTTAAACAACCCCCTGTATACCACATTTATATACTATCCACACCCACTAATCATTCTTATATCATACAAGGCGTACCCCTTACATTTCTCATTCGCACCCGCCCCTGCTATCTAAACGGGCGAATACTTTCTCGAACGCTTTGGAAATTGCGTAGCAGACTCGACCTTACAGAATGAGCATTGAGTGGCTCTATATACACTTAGTGATGAGCGACATTTCACGAACAGTTACTTTTTCACTGATACAAACAAATCACAGTCAGTCACAGTTCCTATTAGCAAATCTAAAGCGTGAAGTGTATTGAATGAATGAATCGAACATAATATAATATCCTTGACCTTCATCGTTCTCATTCGTCGAAAATTCCGTAACTAAATCGAATTTCCTTAATTATAGTAAGATTATAAACTTTACTCTTTTCACCAGAAACTAGGAACAGCAAAAGGTATTCTAGTATTTGGTATTCACTATATATTATTTTGATATGGTGACTCGGATATTTATTAATGTAAAAAGGAACGATATTATATTGATAATGCTTTTCGGCGACATTAATATTGATACCGCCAAAATAAAAAATTTCTATGTCTATACTTTTTTTTGGATGGTGAGCGTTGCTGTTGGTAACATAATTTTCCTATTAGTAATTTGTAGGAAAAAATGTTTGGAAAAGTGGGAAAGTAGAAAAAATGGTACAGGAATTTGAGAACATTTTATTAGCTTAGTAGGGAAATATAACAAAATATTAGGACTGTTCGAACCGCAATCAAAAACTATCAGAAACGATCAGAGAACAACTGGTCATAGCAAACAACGAGTTTACTTTCGCGTAATTCCTATCACTCTCCTTCCTTCTGACAGTTTCTAATTGCGGTTGGAACAGACCTAATTATGTACTGATTCCGATGAATATGGATACATTTTTCCTATCGTATACTCAAAACAGAATATCAAATGTCGTGATTACGTCACGTTTTAAAATAACTGATATTAAAAAATCACGATATCATTTCACAACGTGATTAGAAAATCACGATTTCGCTCATCACTAGATATACTGAAAAATGATCTGGCTTGAGCAAAACATTGCTCAAGAGCAAAATAGAGAATTCAGTGCTTTCTGATATGCTTGAGGTGTCATTTATGTTAGACAGATTTATGTTAACCAGATCGCTTAACTTGATTGGTATTTAAAATCAGTAAGCCACTCCGCTATAATCTCGATTGTGTAAAGTCCGAATAAAATAAAACGATTGCTTTGCATGAACGGTATTTTTTTCCATTGATTATCAACGCCATTCCACTTTATTGATTAATGTGTTATTTCAAAATCGAGCAGAGATTATAACTTGAACAAAAGAAAGGTCAAATCGTGTTTTGTCAGGATTGTAATTTCGTATTATCGACTTATCTGTATCCAATTAATCGTTGTACCTAAAAACCAACCGACGTCTAATCGGAAACTAATCCCAAGATGGTGGCGAACGGTTTAGCGGTCGTTTTCAGACTCCGGCGATGCGGCACGCGCCGATTCCGAAAGATACTGAGAAATAGGGAGAATAGAGAATTATTAGAGGATAAAGAAATGATGTAGGGTATTTTATTGGTTTTTGGAACATGCCGATGTAATCAAATCAAAGGGTTCTGTACTTCCAAATGTAAAAACTTGTGTATTGATTTGTCCAACTGTCACAGCGAAATTGCTCCGAATCTACTGGAAGGATTGGGTTGAAATTTTGTACTCAAATACGGACGAAATGAATGTATTTTGATTTTAGGCTCATCGCACGACAACTACCTTTTAGCCTATTCTACCTCTGAAATAATTTTATTTATTCCAGTTATTTTTTGATTTATCCTGGTAGTAACCCACGTTTATTAAACAAATTTTTTTCCGGAATCCTACTTTGTCCGAATGATATAAAGAATGCCTTCGCAAAAATGGCAGAAGTAGGTCCCATTTGGATGGCGGTCGGACTTTATGAATCTAAAGTAATTATCTTTAGAGTACGCTCTCTACCTTTAAAAATGAAGTTAATATAGTTAAATATGACTTTAAATCACGAATATTCCAGGTCGTGTGATATTTCCCGAACGATAAAATTTAATGGAATTGTATTTTTACTTCCTTTTTTTTACTACTATGTAAATTAGAGTGAAAATAATTTCTTGAAGAAAATGATATCTAGCAAAAATTAATGATCAAATAAATATATAGGGAGTCGAGAAACTTCCCTGAGAAACGTAGCTTACAGATACTAGATGTGATTTTATGTCCATCTAACCTAATTACCTTTATCCAAAAGTTTCTCCTAATGGAGCTAGCCCCCTTTTGCAAAAAGTTGAGGTAAACCTGTCCTATTAAATGGTCAGATAACTCTAGTCCCAGTAGTTTATTGCCGATTACATCTATCCAGATATTTATGTCGAATATTTGCTGGTGCTGCCAACTACTGAAAATCCCTCCAGTCAAAAAAGTGGCCTTTATAGAAGACACGAAGCTTCTGGAATGGAAGTAGATAACATGGGAAATGGTACAAAGATTCAGTTCGAGTGGGTTGATGAGCACAACCCAAATATATGAATGAATGAAATGATTGCAGGTGCTGCGTCACTTTTATGGCGTCACCAATGTAGGAATAATGATATGCATTATGTAAATCTAAAATTTCGATTAGAATAAACGTACCTTCATCGCAAAATAAATTTTTTTTAAAAAATTGTAATCTTGGTTCTTTTTGTCCAGTAACCAGTTTGCAAAAACTACTCGAGCAGTTTTATTTATGAATAATAGTCCATTACCTAGTAATGACAAAAATCAGAGGAATAAAAGACGCAAATAAATATAACGCACCAATGAACACAAGCACTTTTAACGTAGAGAACTTTAGAACTGGAAAAATAAGAAAACAATATGAAGATAAAATTACAGAAAACGCCGAAAATCAGACACTTATTATATCAGATATCGGAAATAGTTGGATAGAAATAAAAAACGTCGTATTGAAAGCAGCACAGCAAGTAATAGGGAAGAAGAGTGATCAAAAGGAGAAAAAAAAAGGGAGTGGTCGTCGGACCGCCGACAGAAGCTTGCTTCTTATGCACATTAGAATGACCATTTTTCGTGAATTTTCACGATTTTTCAAAAATTTTGATAATTTTTGACCATTTTTGACAGTTTTTGACAATTATTGACAGTCTTTGACAATTGTTGACCATTTTTGACAATTTTTGAGCTTTTTTGACAGGTTCTGTCAATTATTGACCATTTTTGACAACTTTTCAAAAATTTTGACAATTATTGACCATTTTTGACAGTTTTTCATAATTATTGACCATTTTTTCAAAATTTTGACAATTTTTGACCATTTTTGACAATTTTTCGAAAATTTTAACATATTTGACAATTATTAACCATTTTTTCAAAATTTTGACAATTTTTGACAATTTTTCACACCTACAGGTGTGCGAGCTCAGTGCGGCAAGAGAGATTGCACACAGTCGCTTGAATGAGCTATTGCGTGACGAACGCTTTTACATAATATCACACGTTTCACGAGCCTTTTTTAGAAATCTGGCAACACTGTTGCGTGACGGACCCTTTTCGTAACGGTTACACGTTTTACGAGTTCACTAGCCTTCTCAAAAGTCCTATGTCGTGCAATAAGAAGCAAGCTTCAAAAAGAATGGTATGACCAACAGTGTGAAGAAATAAGAAAACAAAAAAATATGGCAAGATTAAAGTGGATAAATACAAACCAAGGATTGGACAGAAGATCATATGAGATAATCAGAAATAGGTCAAATGCAACATACAAAAAGGCAAAAGATTACTGGCTAAATGGAAGACTGAAAAAAATAGAGGACGATAGGTGTAACAACAACCTAAAACAATTCTACAAAAAGATAAAAGCACCGACCAAATATTCCAATAAAACAAGGGGAATAAAAAGTTAAAATGGCGTAACAGTACTTGGAAGCAAAGAAATGATAAAAATATGGGAAAAGTTTTACAGCAGAGTGCTTTATGAAGATGATGTTGAGGACCCCAGACCTAGTAGCAGATCCAGAAAACGAAATCACGTTAAACTGTCCCTCTGAAAAAGAAATAGCGACATAAATAAAGAGAACTGTCAACGGAAAAGCCACAGGAGAAGACAAAAAAGCAGCAGAGATGTAGAAGTATGGCGGGGAACCCCTTCAGAAGACAATATCCAAACTGATACATCAAATTTGGGCGGGAAATAAAATGCCCAACGAATAATAACACCCATCCACAAAAAGTATATGAGGAAGTCTGCAAAAATTATAGACCAATATCCCTACTTAACACCTCCTACAAAATACTTGCAAACATAATAAATCAAAAACTGAAAGCATACACAGAAAAAATCATAGGAGACTATCAAAATGGGCTTAGACCAGGAGAGTCAACTAAAAGGGCAATACACACCATCGAGCTAATCATTGAAAAAACCCTGGGATACAATAATAATCTACACGTCATTTTTATAGACTCCGGGAACGCATTTGACTCAATCATAATACCCAAGATTATAGAAGTACTAAAAATACTAGGAATCCCAAAGAAGCTTAGGGAATTGGTGGAAATGACCCTACAAAACACGAAAGGGAAAGTAAAATTCCAAGGTGAGGTATCAGAAGAATTCAAAATGAATAAAGGCGTGAAACAAGGAGACTCGAGTTCTCCAACATTGTTTAACCTAGTACTTGAATCCATTTTAATGAATGCAAACTTAAACGAGAAAAATATTATAGTGAACGAGACCCAGCTAATTGCTTATGCGGACGATCTCACAATCGTCGCTAGAACAAAGAAAAGTCTAATAAAAGCTGCAGAGAAGCTAAACGCAGAGGCACAAAGATTCGGATTACGAATAAATAAATAAAAGACAAAACAAAATATTTTGAGAGTGGGAAAGAAAAACAGAACAATGATGCTCACTTAAGAATAAAAAATTACAAGTTTGGAATTGTATCAAAATAATTGATGGTATTGATACTATCTATCTACATGGAACAAAAATCAAATTTTTGGGTGTAATTAATTGATCCGTAATTTAAATGGAATTGACAAACTTCATATAAAGTATACAAAATTTGGGGAAGGGGTGTGGTTCAGGGGATCGATCTCAACTCCCCTAAAATTTTAATTACGTCATTTTTGTTTTGGAAGTTGCTCAATCCATAAGAAACTGGTAAATTTTAATTAAAATATGTCAAACAGCTAACGACATTTTTGAAAATATCAATTTGTCTTTGGTAACTTCAAAGAGCTGTAATTTTTTTTAAGCACATAATATTATGTACTAAGGCAAGCTAGGTTCAATCGAGTTATTTTCAGCTCCAGAATAAGTGGTTTAATTTATGACCTACCTTTTTGTTACACCCTGTATATAGGATTGAGGCAACTGTACTCTTATGTTGTAGCATTACATTTTATGTTAATTAACCTCCGAATCCAGTATTAAACCACCACTCTAATACACGTCAAAGGCAAAATTACGACCACTAATGCTAAAACCTGTAACCTACTCAAAGATCGTATTTCTACTATGCACATTATACCAAATGATATGAAAAAATCACGTATAAAAGTATTTTTCAAAGAATATATTGAAAATTGCCTATGTATAATTGTCTATAAATATTTTAATACCTAGCTAAATAAGGATATTTCAAATTTATATGTATAATGTATTGTATATGTATATATTTTACATTTTTTCGAAAAAAGCGTTTGTTGGCTTATCGAGTATCATTGTATCATTCATTTTTTTTATATTCTACTAAACTCTTATTATTATGGTTATCTATGGATTTATATCTTTGAAATTTGTATATGCTTTTTTTGTATTTGTGTTAAAGAATAAGAAAACTATTATTATTACTCAATCATATTTTCTACTTTTATATTCTATTTTATTTAGTCATGATTGACTCTTAAATTACAAGTCAATAAATGAGAAGTGGACACTTAAATCAATATTATTATGATTTTCAATTTGAACACGTTATAACAATAATGGCTACTATTTTTTCATACCGTAAACAATTTAATAATAAAATAGTCACCTAGCCTCCGTACTACTGCAACGAACTAGTGTCGCTTACAAAATAGCAAAATATCCATTTAACATTATTTCTGAAAATGCAAATGTTATCGCCTACTCGTCTAACCCATCTGAAATAAGTTGTCCATCTTAGCAATCAAGACGTATGAGCGACGTTCGATATCTCTATTGATGTGGTCTACATTGTATTTTATAGTAATTCAAACAAGTTTAGTTAAAGGTAATTTCGACAATAAATGGAATATTACAGTTGGCTAATTGCTTTACATAAATATTCGCTTTAAACTTACATTTTGCACAGAGTGTACTGACTGACTCTCACCTTGTTTAACGCTTGGATTTTAATCAGAGTCTGTCCTCCTCCAAATTTCGAAGCTTTCCAATCTTACGCGGGTAAATCAGAGCGCATTGGCTCTTAATCTCTTGTTCGGTTTTGCCAACTGCCAGTACACACGTGCCATCTGTAAACGTAGCTACTGTAGTTTGTTCTATTACTGGTATATATCATAGGTGTACAGTAGATACAGCAATGGACCCAGGACACTGCCCTGTGGTACACCAGCCTTTATCGGACTTAATTCCGAATATTGATCTTCGCATCTAATACGAAACATTATTCCGCTAATATATGACTTTAAACTTTATCAGTAAGCTATATTGTTCTGGGAGAAGTTGTTTAAGCTTGTGTTCGAGTCCTTGGTGTCAGACTTTATTGAATGCTTGGGCTACGTCCAAGAACACTGCTGAACATATCTTCTTTTCTTCTAGTGCTTTTTCTAGTCAATCAGTAAGTCTAATGAATATGGTCTATGTGATGAACCTCGTTGACAGGTTTCCCAGGTTTCGGAATCATGATGACCTCTGGTATTTTCAAACAGGTAGGTACATGTTTTAGTCTAAAGGTTGCGTTAAATATGTAAACTAATTCAACTATAGCTTTTCTTGGCAAATGCTTTAGAATTTTTCCTGTTATTAGGTCATAACCAGGTGCTTTTTTCGGGTTGATGTTTGTCTTTATTTCTTCTATAAGTTCTTTTGGTGTTACTGGTTCAATAACTTTGGTGGTTACTTCATTTATTGCAGGTAGGATTTCTGCTACTTTTGTTTCATTTGGTTGAAAAGTATTTTCCGTGTGGTTGGCAAATAGGAGTGCTTTTTCTCCTAGCCCATGTTCCGTTTTCTTTTCTTGAAGGCGGGTTATGTGCTTTTGGCCTTTTTATTCCTTTAGTGGCCTTCCACAGAGAGTAGTCGGTGTCTTTCTTATATGTAAGCCCCTGAAGGTAAGTATTTTTTGTTACATTCTTAATTGTCTTTATATCTCTTCTCAGAGTCTGTGTGATATTGTTTAATTTATTTTTATTCATTGGCGTTCTATTTGTCTGCCATTGTCTTCTCAGTGTTTTTTTTTCAGCTACAAGATTTCTTATTTCAGCTGGGTAAATTTTTCTTTTTACTGGTCTCGTATTGTTCCAGATCGTCTGTTGTATATCGCTGACTAGTTTCTCGGCTTCTATATCAAGTACTTCTGTTGTTTTTATTCTGACATTTAACTGAATTTTGTTATCTAGCCCTTTGTTAAAATTTACCCAGTCTGTGGTCTTGTTTGCCAGTGTGGGATTACATTATTTTATTATAACGTTATCACTCAATGTCGTTACTACTGCCCTGAGATCCGTGACTAGACCCAAGCCTTCTTCTATGTATATATATAATTTTGTGCAGTTTTTCTAGTTATGTAGTAGTCCAATAGACCAGGAATTTTATTGCTATCTCTTGGCCAATAAGTTGGTCGTCCAGTAGACTTACTTACTTATTGGCTGCGCCGAGTAACTCTCTACCTTTTCTATTAATTAATCTTGACCCCCAAAAGGTGTGTTTCTCGTTGAAGTCTCCTCCTAGTATACATTTTTCTCCAAGATCTTGGAGTACGTTTAAGTAGTTTTCTTTTTTGAGATTATATCTCGGTGGGCAGTAAATCGCAGCTACTTTTATACTTTTTTATAGTCTTTTGCAATGTATCGTCACAGAGGTGACTTCTGTTTGTTCGGTTTTTATTGAAGTATCCTCAAAATGTTTGATACTTTGTTTTATTATTACTGCGCTTTCTCCTCTGGCAGTATTAGATGGGTGTATTGTGTGGTATGTATTATTATACCCCTTTAATCCAAGGTAACTTTTATTTGTGAAATGTGTTTCTGAGACTAAACATATGTCTATTTTTTGTGTGTCCAAGTACACCTGCAGCTCTTCTTTATGCTGCAGAAGTCCATTGACTTCTATTCTAACGTTTCGAGGGCCCATCTCTAGACCGTGGTCCAGCATTTCTGTTGCAGGTCTCTAGATTGGATAATCTGTCCATTACATCCCTTTTGAATGCTTCTTGGATTTTTTTCTTGCTTGTCAAGTCTTGCCATTATATTCGCTAGCATGTCTTCTATGCTGTTAGTGCTGTTGTTACCCTTTGGTGTTGGAGCATTTCCTTTGACTATGCTATTCCAGGTATGTTGGGTTTTATTTCCTTGTCTGTTCTGTTGTGATGTTGATGGTTGTTGCAGGATGTTGCTCTTTGCAGTTGACGCAAGTACTAAGGAAATAAAAAAAAGTTTAAAACATGAAAACAAGAAGAGGGAGTGTAAAAAGTACGTAACAAAAACATCCTCAGAACAATATGACATGACGTATACAAAAATCAAAGGAGAATAGTTAGAGGTTCAGTAGCAGGTGCAAAAGAAAAGTAATGTGCTGATTTGGAGAAATTTATAATCATTCATAATAAAAAAAAAACTAATTATTCGTCAATAACAACAACCATGAAATTGTTAAAAGGTTAACGGGTATAAATACGCATTTTTCCTCCACCCTGTATATTAAATTGAAATCTACCACTGTCACACACATTCCAAAATATAAGCTAATAGCCCAAAACGTCGTTGTATAAGGACGACAATAAAAAATGTATCCTTAAAACCCTGTAATTTTTCGTCTGGACCTAACCGGATACGAACTATCCGATTCCGCCTTAAAATTCAATCGCTCCTCAAACCCCTCTCTCTCTATCTCTCCTCATTAGCCCTTTTTGAGCTGTTTGTCGGCATGAGAGAGAGATAGAGAGTAAATTAATACTCATCGTGGGTCCTTTGTTCCACCATTTTAAAGCCAAAACGCGATAATTAACGATGCCGAAGGACTATGAAAAGAGACTTTACTGTTTTCGCACACTATGGTTGGTCTTCTTTGAACGATCTACTTATACAGAATGGAGCACGTTCCATTTGAAAAATCGAGGGGGGTAATTTTCTGGCTTATTTTAAAAAAAGAAACTGGTGGGTATTTTATTTACTTTGATTGATATTTCATTTCTTAAAATTTTTTGTTGGTGCTGTACAGTGTGTCCTATTTGAAATTGAAACTTTAGACTTACCGCTTGAAGGTTCGTACTGTTTTAAATTATCGTAGATTTAGTAGTTGCGCCATCTATATGCCGTCCCTCGACCTTATTGAATGGTGCTTTTTATTGTTTGTTGAAACTTTTTTATAATTGGAAAACACTTTACTCATAATTAGCGAAACATGCATTATCATTTTTAAAAGGTGTCATATTATGAGATACTTTTTCCTTACAAGATGAAGTAAATATCGAAAAAACCGCCATTTCACTTTTTCCATTCATAATCAAGCTACCTGGAGAGTAGAGCTTGACAAATGACAGGTGACATATTGCAAAAATATGTACTGTACCGGATGTCTGATTAACAGAGATAACCCGCCTTATCTCGGAAACTATTGATTGTACAGCTAAGAGAAAAACAATCTGTATTACAAACTCGCATACGAAAAACTGCTGGAAATTATTTTCAAGTTTCCTACTACACCGTTAGAGGGCGTAGTTCACAATAATATCACAAATAGGTGAGCGGTCGTCGGACCGCCGACAGAAGCTCTTCTTATGCACAATAGAATGACCATTTTTCGTGAATTTTTGACCATTTTTCAAAAATTTTGACACTTTTTGAGAATTATTAACCATTTTTTCAAATTTTAACAATTATTGACCATTTTTGACAATTAATTACCAATTTTGACAGTTTTGACAATTATTGATCATTTTTGACAATTTTTCAAAAATTTTGACCATTTTAGACCATTTTTCCAAATTTTAACAATTATTGACCATTCTTGACAAGTTATGACAATTATTGACAATTTTTCGAAAAATTTGACAATTTTTCAAAAATTTTGACAATTATTGACCATTGATTTTCTGTTTGGACCCTTACTTTGTGGAATCTACTCATATTAATGTTATAAATGAAACTAACTGTTTCTAATTAATTCCACTATTTAATTAAAAAATTATGAAAATGATTAATAATTTTTTAATTAAATAGTGGAATTAATTAGAAACAGTTCGTTTTATTTATAACATTATTATTGACCATTTTTCCAAATTTTTGACAATTTTTGAAAATATTTGGCAATTATTAACCATTTTTTCAAAATTTTGACCATATTTAAAAATTTTTGACGATTTTTCCAAATTCTTGACAATTTTTGACCATATTTAAAAATTTTTGACAGTTTTTCAACAATTTTAACAATTACTGACCATTTTTGACAGTTTTTGACGAATTTTGATTGTTTTTGACAATTATTGACCATCTTTGACAATTATTGACCATTTTTCAATAATTTTAACATATTTGGCAATTATTGACCATTTTTTCGAAATTTTGACAATTATTGAACGTCTTTGACAATTATTGACCATTTTTGATAATTTTTCAAAAATTTTAACCATTCTTCAAAATTGTTGACAATTATCGACCATTTTTGACAATTTTTCAAAAATTTTAACCATTCTTCAAAATTGTTGACAATTATTGACCATTTTTGAAAATATTTGGCAATTATTAACCATTTTTTCAAAATTTTGACAGTTTTTGACAATTTTTGATCATTTTTCCAAATTTTTGACAATTTTTCCAAATTTTTGACAATTTTTGACCATATTTACCATAATAGTACCACAAAATTTATATATTCGTAATCATTAGATCATTTCACGTAAGTTTGCTCCAGTACTTTTTCCTCTATCTTGTAAAATAACTGGTAGGGGTGAGCTGACTCAATAAAACTTTTGTTCCGCTTCATGGATTTTGACAAACTTAGTATCATTTGAAATGGAATTCAATGCCTAATAAAATGTTATATCATCGTCTCATTCCAGTGGTTTTAACGGTCGCTAGGTGGCGGTGATTGAACAATTCTTTTGTTTTCAACTTTTTTGGGGAATCTTCTTCTCTCTAGAAGAACTGTTTTCAGTGACTCACTCCATGTGTAAATAAACTTGAAATTCATATAAATATTAAAATGTGTCAAAAAATATATATATATATAATTAGAACCATACACAGAATAACCTGCAAAACTACACTATTATTAACGACTCGCTTGTGGTTGTGTGAATTGTTCTATTTGAATGAGGTTTGCCACAAATAAATATTTCACCATTTAATAACGGCACTAGTTTCGAACGATAAAATTATTTAATATGCCCATTTACTAGTTTAGATGACAGTTTGTAATTTACTGTTGACCGCAATATAAATGAACAAACTCTTAATAATTTATGATATCGTTTAGGCACGTCTAATTTTATATTCACATTACGATCAAATGAAATAAAATTAGTATCAATATAATATTATGTAAGTGCTAAATGTTCGTATTAAATAGTGCATTGTAGTGAGATTTTTTTGCCTACATAACTTTAACATTCTCACTGTAGCATAAAAGTGTTGCGAGGTCACCAACTGTCTCTCGACTATAAATTTTGGCGAATGCGCTCCTTTCGAGAGCATTCTGGAAAATCGTTTTGTATACGCATGGAAGTTCAAGAATTTTCCTGAATTGATAAAACCTATATTATATATATTTTAACGGATTGAAAATTCAACAGCATTCAAAATAAAGTTTAAATCTATTAAAAAACTTAGCAGCAACTGAATTTGATAAAAAGTATTAATGATTATAAGCATTAAGGATTGTTATCATGAAATAATATAATAGTAAAAACCTATGTATGATTTATTATAAAGTAACGATAATACTTACAGTTTATACTAGGTACAATTGTCAAAATTATCTTTTCATATTTTAAAAAAATATTAATTGATGAGAATAGTAAGAATAAAGGGTGGAAACACATTATTTGGAGTCTTCTCATAAATAACTGAAACAATTCAAAGTCTAAGAAGTCCTACCTCCAACACTAGAATCGAAAATTCTTATCCACCAAGACTTCAGCTGTGAACCTAAAAAAATAAACTATAGTAACACTTGTAAATAAAAAATAAACACATAAACTGCAACTAAAGGGTGCAAGGACATGTTATAAAAGGTTTTGAATAACTAAAATGCCTTAATTTTCGAAAATTTAAAAGAAATCATTTTGACAATGAGAAATTTATAAAGTATGATTTCTATGTCTAGAAGAGGTTTTAAGATGTAAGATTTGTAAATTTAATATTATGTTTTATGTAGATTATAATTATATGTATAAAAAAGGTGTGTGTGAGAAAATCAAAAATGCCAAAATAACTTTTGACCATCCTCGTATATCAGTTTTGACACAAATTTTATTAAAAAATTTAACATAGTGACCTGTGACTTGTGTGTTTGATAAAAGTAAAAACTCCAAGAGGATGGCTCATTCCAGTTTTTTAACTTGCACAATAAAGTCTAAGAAAAAGTAGTTCCAATATCGGTAAAGTCAACCTACCTTGACTTTTGACAGGAGGACATTCTGCTAAAAATTCGTAAAGAGGGGTTTTTTTGGCCAAAAAATCGACTGGCACAAGCAATTTGATTCGCAAAATATTTCCATACCTACCCCTTTGTTCTAAATTTTCGACAATAAAAAATAAAAAATGCTTAAAATTCGTAAAGAGGGGTTTTTTGCGCCGGAAAATCGACTGGCACAATCAGTTTTTTGATAAAATCATTATTTCGCCTTCAAATAGAGCCATGAAATTTTCGAAAATCCACTTTTTGAAACAAAAAATACTCATAACTCGACTAATAGGAAAGATAGAACGTTCTAGTCTTCACCAATCGATAGAGGGGACAATTTTACATATTTTACTGAATTTTGAGTCGATATTGCCTAAGATTAAGGGAGTTAGAAAAAAGCAATTTGATTCGCAAAATATTTCCATACCTACCCCTTTGTTCTAAATTTTCGACAAAAAAAAATAAAAAATGCTTAAAATTCGTAAAGAGGGGTTTTTTGGGCCGGAAAATCGACTGGCATAATCAGTTTTTTGATAAAATCATCATTTCGGCTTCAAATAGAGTCATGAAATTTTCGAAAATCCACTTTTCAAAACAAAAGATCCTCATAACTCGACTAATAGGAAAGATAGAACGTTCTAGTCTTCACCAATCGATAGAGGGGACAATTTTACATATTTTACTGAATTTTGAGTCGATATTGCCAAGGATTAAGGGAGTTAGAAAAAAGCAATTTGATTCGCAAAATATTTCCATACCTACCCCTTTGTTCTAAATTTTCGACAATAAAAAATAAAAAATGCTTAAAATTCGTAAAGAGGGGTTTTTTGCGCCGGAAAATCGACTGGCACAATCATTATTTCGGCTTCAAATAGAGTCATGAAATTTTCGAAAATCCACTTTTCAAAACAAAAGATCCTCATAACTCGACTAATAGGAAAGATAGAACGTTCTAGTCTTCACCAATCGATAGAGGGGACAATTTTACATATTTTACTGAATTTTGAGTCGATATTGCCAAGGATTAAGGGAGTTAGAAAAAAGCAATTTGATTCGCAAAATATTTCCATACCCCTTTGTTCTAAATTTTCGACAAAAAAAAATAAAAAATGCTTAAAATTCGTAAAGAGGGGTTTTTTGGGCCGGAAAATCGACTGGCATAACTAGTTTTTTCTTAAAATCATTATTTCGCCTTCAAATAAAGTCATGAAATTTTCGAAAATCCACTTTTCAAAACAAAAAATACTCATAACTCCACTAATAGGAAAGATAGAACGTTCTAGTCTTCACCAATCGATAGATGGGACAATTTTACATATTTTACTGAATTTTGAGTCGATATTGCCAAGGATTAAGGGAGTTAGAAAAAAGCAATTTGATTCGCAAAATATTTCCATACCTACCCCTTTGTTCTAAATTTTCGACAAAAAAAATAAAAAATGCTTAAAATTCGTAAAGTGGGGTTTTTTGGGCCGGAAAATCGACTGGCATAATCAGTTTTTTGATAAAATCATTATTTCGGCTTCAAATAGAGCCATGAAATTTTCGAAAATCCACTTTTCAAAACAAAAGATCCTCATAACTCGACTAATAGGAAAGATAGAACGTTCTAGTCTTCACCAATCGATAGAGGGGACAATTTTACATATTTTACTGAATTTTGAGTCGATATTGCCAAGGATTAAGGGAGTTAGAAAAAAGCAATTTGATTCGCAAAATATTTCCATACCCCTTTGTTCTAAATTTTCGACAAAAAAAAATAAAAAATGCTTAAAATTCGTAAAGAGGGGTCTTTTGGGCCGGAAAATCGACTGGCATAACCAGTTTTTTCTTAAAATCATTATTTCGCCTTCAAATAGAGTCATGAAATTTTCGAAAATCCACTTTTCAAAACAAAAAATACTCATAACTCCACTAATAGGAAAGATAGAACGTTCTAGTCTTCACCAATCGATAGAGGGGACAATTTTACATATTTTACTGAATTTTGAGTCGATATTGCCAAGGATTAAGGGAGTTAGAAAAAAGCAATTTGATTCGCAAAATATTTCCATACCTACCCCTTTGTTCTAAATTTTCGACAAAAATTTTTAAAAAATGCTAAAAATTCGTAAAGAGGGGTTTTTTGGACCGGAAAATCGACTGGCAAATCTTGACAATTTTTTTAAGTCTTAAACTTCAAAATATTTTCGTTAGTTCCAAATTGTCAATCTTTTTAAAGGCGTGAGTTAGGGAAAAAATTAGTTAAATATAATAGTTCTTGATCACGATGTTTGTTGAAACTATTTTTAAAGTTTCGGTAGCGGTCCAGCTGCCGTTATCAAGAATAATGAAAAATAATAAATTTTCGAATCATCGAAAATTGATTATTTTCGATTAATCGATTATTTTTGAGTAATCGATTATTTTCGATTAATCGATTATTTTCGATTAATCGATTATTTTAGATTAATCGATTATTTTAGATTAATCGATTATTTTCGATTAATCGATTATTTTCGGTTAATCGATTATTTTCGATTAATCGATTATTTTCGATTAATCGATTATTTTCGATTAATCGATTATTTTCGATTAATCGATTATTTTAGATTAATCGATTATTTTCTATTAATCGATCATTTTAGATTAATCGATTATCTTCGATTAATCGATTATTTTCGATTAATCGATTATTTTCGATTAATCGATTATTCTCGATTAATCGATTATTTTAGATTAATCGATTATTTTCGAATAATCGATTTTTTTCGATTAATCGATTTTTTTCGTTTAATCGATTATTTTCGATTAATAGATTATTTTCGATTAATCGATTATTTTCGATTAATCGATTATTTTCGATTAATCGATTATTTTCGATTAATCGAAAATTTTCGATTAATCGATTATTTTAGATTAATCGATTATTTTAGATTAATCGATTATTTTCGATTAATCGATTATTTTCGAATAACATCGATTATTCGATTAATCGAAAATAATCGATTATTTTATATAATCGATAATCGATTATGTTTTTTGATAATCGCCCAGCCCTAATTTTGAGTCGATATTGCCAAGGATTAAGGGAGTTAGAAAAAAGCAATTTGATTCGCAAAATATTTCCATACACCCCTTTGTTCTAAATTTTCGACAAAAAAATTATGAAAAATGCTAAAAATTCGTAAAGAGGGGTTTTTTTGGCCAAAAAATCAACTGGCACAATCAGTTTTGCGATAAAATCATTATTTCGCCTTCAAATAAAGTCATGAAATTTTCGAAACTCCACTTTTCAAAACAAAAAATACTCATAACTCGACAAATAGGAAAGATAGAACGTTCTAGTCTTCACCAATCGATAGAGGGGACAATTTTACATATTTAAGTGAATTTTGAGTCCATACTTCCAAGGATTATGGGAGTTAGAAAAAATCAATTTGTATCGCAAAATATTTCCATACCCCTTTGTTCTAAATTTTCGACAAAAAAAAAATAAAAAATGCTTAAAATTCGTAAAGAGGGGTTTTTTGGGCCGGAAAATCGACTGGCATAACCAGTTTTTTCTTAAAATCATTATTTCGCCTTCAAATAGAGTCATGAAATTTTCGAAAATCCACTTTTTGAAACAAAAAATACTCATAACTCGACAAATAGGAAAGATAGAACGTTCTAGTCTTCACCAATCGATAGAAGGGACAATTTTACATATTTTAGTGAATTTTAAGTCTATATTTCCAAGGATTATGGGAGTTAGAAAAAATCAATTTGTATCGCAAAATATTTCCATAGCTACCCCCTTTGTTCTAAATTTTCGACAAAAAAATTATAAAAAATGCTAAAAATTCGTAAAGGGGGGTTTTTTTGGCAAAAAAATCGACTGGCACAATCAGTTTTGTGATAAAATCATTATTTCACCTTCAAATAGAGTCATGAAATTTTCGAAAATCCACTTTTCAAAACAAAAAATACTCATAACTCGACTAATAGGAAAGATAGAACGTTCTAGTCTTCACCAATCGATAGAGGGGACAATTTTACATATTTAAGTGAATTTTGAGTCCATATTTCCAAGGATTATGGGAGCTAGAAAAAATCAATTTGTATCGCAAAATATTTCCATAGCTACCCCCTTTGTTCTAAATTTTCGACAAAAAAATTATAAAAAATGCTAAAAATTCGTAAAGAGGGTTTTTTTTGGCCAAAAAATCGACTGGGACAATCAGTTTTGTGGTAAAATCATTATTTCGCCTTCAAATAGAGTCATGAACTTTTCGAAAATCCACTTTTCAAAACAAAAAATACTCATAACTCGACTAATAGGAAAGATAGAACGTTCTAGTCTTCACCAATCGATAGAGGGGACAATTTTACATATTTAACTGAATTTTGAGTCTATATTTCCGTGGATTATGTGAGCTAGAAAAAATCAATTTGTATCGCAAAATATTTCCATAGCTACCTACCCCCTTTGTTCTAAATTTTCAACAAAAAATACTCATAACTCCACTAATAGGAAAGATAGAACGTTCTAGTCTTCACCAATCGATAGAGGGGACAATTTTACATATGTTAGTGAATTTTGAGTCCATATTTCCAAGGATTATGGGAGTTAGAAAAAATCAATTTGTATCGCAAAATATTTCCATAGCTACCCCCTTTGTTCTAAATTTTCGACAAAAAAATTATAAAAAATGCTAAAAATTCGTAAAGAGGGGTTTTTTTGGCAAAAAAATCGACTGGCACAATCAGTTTTGTGATAAAATCATTATTTCGCCTTCAAATAGAGTCATGAAATTTTCGAAAATCCACTTTTCAAAACAAAAAATACTCATAACTCGACAAATAGGAAAGATAGAACGTTCTAGTCTTCACCAATCGATAGAGGGGACAATTTTACATATGTTAGTGAATTTTGAGTCCATATTTCCAAGGATTATGGGAGCTAGAAAAAATCAATTTGTATCGAAAAATATTTCCATAGCTACCCCCTTTGTTCTAAATTTTCGACAAAAAAATTATAAAAAATGCTAAAAATTCGTAAAGAGGGGTTTTTTTGACCAAAAAATCGACTGGCATAATCAGTTTTGTGATAAAATCATTATTTCGCCTTCAAATAGAGTCATGAAATTTTCGAAAATCCACTTTTCAAAACAAAAATTACTCATAACTCGACTAATAGGAAAGATGGAACGTTCTAGTCTTCACCAATCGATAGAGGGGACAATTTTACATATTTTAGTGAATTTTGAGTCGATATTGCCAAGGATTAAGGGAGTTAGAAAAAAGCCATTTGTTTCGCAAAATATTTCCATACCTACCACTTTATTCTAAATTTTCGACAAAAAAAAATAAAAAATGCTTAAAATTCGTAAAGAGGGTCTTTTGGGCCGCAAAATCGACTGGCACAATCAGTTTTTTGATAAAATCATTATTTCGCCTTCAAATAGAGTCATGAAATTTTCGAAAATCCACTTTTCAAAACAAAAAATACTCATAACTCCACTAATAGGAAAGATAGAACGTTCTAGTCTTCACCAATCGATAGAGGGGACAATTTTACATATTTTAGTGAATTTTGAGTCGATATTGCCAAGGATTAAGGGAGTTAGAAAAAAGCAATTTGATTCGCAAAATATTTCCATACCTACCCCTTTGTTCTAAATTTTCGACAAAAAAAAATAAAAAATGCTTAAAATTCGTAAAGAGGGGTTTTTTGGGCCGGAAAATCGACTGGCACAATCAGTTTTTTGATAAAATCATTATTTCGCCTGCAAATAGAGTCATGAAATTTTCGAAAATCCACTTTTCAAAACAAAAAATACTCATAACTCGAGTAATAGGAAAGATAGAACGTTCTAGTCTTCACCAATCGATAGAGGGGACAATTTTACATATTTTAGTGAATTTTGAGTCGATATTGCCAAGGATTAAGGGAGTTAGAAAAAAGCAATTTGATTCGCAAAATATTTCCATATGCGTTCAAGTGCGGAAAAGACAATTTACGCATATGTTAGGAACACATTTTTTCCAATAGTGGGCGGAATATGAGAAAAATATTATTTAATTGGACATAGAATAACTAGATACAAACTAAAAAGTTTATTAGTTACCTTCTGGTTGATCATTAATAGTTATTAACGCAGTATTCAACAGAATTCTAATAAAACAATGTAAAATGCAAATAGTTCATACCTAGCGGAAAAGTAGTATGTAGCCTGCGAAAAACTACGAATTTAGAAACACCCTGTATAATAGATTTCTTAAATAATACCCAAAACCAATCTGTTACACATATATTCAAGATAAACTGACAGCATGGAGCACATTAAAGTAACTAAATGATAAATTGCGCTCAAATTCTGCATTACATACTATAGAGCAGTGGTTCCCAACCGGTTGATCGGGAAACATTTGGAGGGATCGCCATTAGGCTCCAAAAAATAAAAAACAACACAATTCAGAGACGCATTTCGAATATGTCAGCAGACGTATATTGGAGCAAATTTTGTCTGAAGTGAGAGCATCCCCTCTGCATGATTCACCGTTTTGCTCTTGCTATTAAAACTCTAACGGGGCAAATGCAAGAGGTGCTTAACTCATTAATTTAAATTGAACTCAGATCACGAGACTCTTCTGTTTTATACTGCAGTTCATTGGTTGTCAAAAGGCAATGTTATTGAACGCGTCTTTGAGCTAAAAGACGAACTGAAAGTTTTTTGGAAATGCAAGGAAAGCAGAATTTTTTGCAACATCAACCCAGCTTGGATCCAAAGAGTCGCCTATTTATCGGACACCTTTGGTCAGTTAAACAAATTGAATTTAAAACTCCAGAGAAAGGAATTGCACATTCTGTATTTTAGAGATAATCTTCAAGCATTTGTTTGTAAGGTTGAAAACTGGCGACGAAAAATAATGCTAGGAAACATTTGATTGTTTGGAAACGTGAGCTGCATAGTTGAAGCCTCTGTAACAGGAATTGAGGAGAATCTAAAAAAGGAAATTAACCACCTTCAAATTCTGGAAAATGAAATTCATCACTACTTTCATGGAGTGTCTGAACAAGAAACCGAAGTTGTAAGGAACCCACTTCATACCCATTCAGATATTGCCGAAATTCCAAATGAATTATAGGATGAATTTTTAGATCTTAAAAATGATTCTACAGCTCGTGCTCCATTCCAGGAAAAAACGTTTGGTGTGCCGCTTATCGGTCGTATCCCAATATATTCTCTCCGGGCACTAGTACCATTTGCTTCCACCTATCTTTGTGAAAGTGGTTTTTCAACTCTTTCGCAAATTAAAACGAAGGCCAAAAATAAACTTAATGTTGAGGATGATATTAGACTAGCTTTGACTTGCATTCAACCAAGGATTTTAAAACTTGTTACGCAGATGCAAGCACAGTCGTCGCATTAGCATTATACTATTGTACCAAATAAAATAAATAAATATTACTAAATACTGAATTGGCTTTTTTTATATTTATTAAAGGATGAAACATCAATATTTATTTATTGGGGGTCGCCAGCTTTTAAGCAATTCCAAAAGGGGTCGTTACTGAAGAAATGTTGTGAACCACTGCTATAGAGTATAGAGGACGATTGTGCCAACTTATCGAATAAAATGATTTCGACAATCTCTTTAAGATGGTTTCCTGAATTTTTTTCAATTTTCAGTACATTTTGGACAGAATCTATGGAAGAGTCTTGATGAAACCTATTAAATAATATCTATTTAACTCACAAAATGTAAGGTAGTGTTGGTATGACCTAAAACTAAAAGAAGAATTTTATGAGAAAATTTTTTTATGTTATTTAAATGAACGAGTGAAGAAATGTCAGCAAAAAGCGTAAGACCTTTTAAGTAATTGTGAAAGATGTAGAACCTGAAACTTTTGGTAAAATAAATTTCCGAAAATATGAGGAAAAATTATGCAATTTTTTCAGAAACTCACTGGTTTTGGGTGAAAATGTACTTACGACAAAACAGAGTACCTAATTTTGCTGAGAGAAGGGACAAAATATCATAGAGTACAATAATTTTAACGAAGGAAACACAGTTTCGCTTTCAGAAAGGACGAATGATTTCGCGTAAAGAAACTAAATCGCATAAAGGGACTAAACAGGGAAGGTTGTTACGTCACAGGTGGCATTTCACATTGTGTGCAACCTACAGAGGCGTAACCGTGAATGAGAAACAAAATTTACAGTTTAATTATTTTATTGAAAAATGCAGGAAACTCTATCCGAAATTCCACATTCTACAGGATGAACCAATCTCGGCATGCGATAAAGTAGAAGCGTGCGGAAAAGTAGAACTTTCTGAACTGAAATGCGTGAGAAAGAAGAAAAAAAGTAGAAAAAATCATATCAATAATAAAAATGTCCTCATTTTTCTTCTTAACCAAAATGCTTGTTTACTTTCACTTGTGTATATTTATTCCGCGGTCAGAAGAATGACCACTCGGTTTTCTGGATAAGCTGCGATCGGAAAAGTAATTTAATCGACGTTTCGACTCCCGATGTGGAGTCATAATCAAAAGGTAGGTTAGGTTCAGTACGATTTTTAATATCTCGTTAAATAATCATAAATAAATTTTCAACTGAAGATCCCTATAGTTCGTTAACTATTATTATTTTTAGTTCATCTATAATCTCCCAAATTTTTGGTACTTACTCCTAGGATATTTTCCTTCAATACAAAAATTCAGCAACGCTGTTACCTATTAAGATATAGTAGTTCAAATGCAATTTTCGGACTCTAATTCACCGAGCGACGTCTGAAGGGTAGTTCATCCATCAGACAAACCCTTTTCATTAAATCCACGCGTATAGGTACGGTAGGGTGTAAGGACCTTAGGATAAAACGGCAGGTGTGGCTTTCAAATTACTCCTCAGACAGATAAAATATAAGTTAATTTTCTACCTAGCATAAAGACATTACCGGAGATTACAAGGTAGTTAAGTTGGATGAAACTTGTCAGTTTTTCCTTGACAAACGAAGGGTTGTGTTAATTATATTTAGAAAATTGGTGTTGACTCCTGAAATTTGGCACATTTTTTCGAGAAATTTTAACTTTTTTTAGCTTAAACGTAGTCGTAGTGAAGAAGAATCATTAAAAACTTCTCGCATGCATCGTATGCAATATACCGTAAGATTTAGTCATGCTTGGGTGTTAGTATATTATAATTAATCACATGAGGCGTACAACACACCCCATGTCTTACGCCGCGTAGAAGGTCTACTTCTTTCCACATGGGGAGTATGGGGACGGTGAAGCAGTATCAAAATGAAGGTGGAACTGTGTATCTCGGGCGTTGTTGCCGTAGCAGTATATTGTTTGGTTTGAAGAAAAGAACAAGAAACAATAATAATAGCAGCAGCAATATCCACCCAATATTTTTCCCTCATTTCGGTTTTTGTAGTTTTCATCGGACACATCTCAAATATTTCGTTTTTCCTCAACAACACTGTCGATCCGATACAAATCCATTTGATTACTTGAAATGACTAAAAACTTTTGGCAACAGCACGAGTACTCCAAATGTCCCCCACTCACAGCGCGATGCGCATCATGTGAAAAGGGCACTTGCTTCCAAGCCAGGTATATCTGTGCACGGCGTGAGCCCACGATGAGAGAAACACGTATAGCGCCCGCATCTGAAAAGCTACGTTTGCTAAAAGCCAATTGAGACTTAAGGCACCGTACACCAACTGTACGGTGCTTAAGGTAAGCGCCCACTGATGCGCGCCGAACGAGCAGCACTCACCGAAAGAATCGTAAGAAACTACAGTATTCGCCAGCTAACTTGATGACCCAGAAATTACCAACTACGAGAGACAGAGTAATAATGCCCTTCCTACTCGGCTGCTACTGGTGGTTAAATTTTGACAAACGCCAATTTCATCGAACCTTATCAGGTGTTAAGATTTTCAGTAGCGTAGCGTCACACAGTTATTGTTTCTGCTTTGTACAATAAAGTGTTTGTAAAACAAACAGATATGTCTTAAGACGTCAACCCTCTTGTGATTACTCTAGATGAAAGTGATTCCAGTAGCGGCAGTGAGTCAGATTCTTCGTAAAGATAAAAACTGTTTATACCTATTATTAGAAATATACCTAGCTTAAATAATTTCCCATTATCTTGTGTTTCTTTTATTCTCATTACTACCTGGAAGAAATTATTTAGTTTCTAACAAATTTTAATTATAGTCCTTCCGGAAATATAAGATCCTAACTTTATAATCTTCAATTAGATAAATAACATGTTATTGTAATCGGTACCTTATTGTTAAAATATTATTTATGTACTCAGAATTCAGGTATAAAGCAGATCCGTTTCTATTAAAATCAATATACCAATAATTATAACAAAGAATTAAATATTATTTATTAAGTTAGGATCCTATATTTCCGGATGGACTTTACTTTATTAATTCTACAAGTTGTGTATCCTCAGAACTTGCACGGCACTGTTTACAGTTATCGGATGAGCGGCGTCAGTAGCTCCCTAGAAAGGATTTAGGACATCAAGTTAGCTGGCGAATACTGTATACTTTGCATTGGTTTAAATGAAAATGAGCTCACTGTCTCGAGTCGTACGAAACGCATTGCCGTAAATGCGGCCAGGATTTTTTTCAAAGAATATTATTTTGGGCTCGTGCGACGCGGCTTGATGACGTACTACGTAATTCCGGTCAGTGAGCGCATGTTGCCGAATCGTATTGGCCGTACTAGCAGAGTTTTGTAGTATTTTGTTCGCTAGCGTGCAGTAGTCGTGTTGCAATCGTGAAGGCAATATGGATGACAAGGTATTAATTACATTAGTACAAAATTATGAAGAACTATACAATATAAAACATTCGCAGTATTCCAACCAACAGCGAAGGGATAATATATGGGAGGAGATCGGAAACGTCATGAAATTGTCAAGTGAGTACATAACTTTTATTTCCAAGCATATAGAAAGTACCTAGTTTATTTTCACGTTAAACATTTTGTTTTCCGATGCGAAATTTATCCAACTGCCACGGCAAAGGAACTGCAGGTGAATTAAAAAAAAACGGCATTTCCACCAATTCCATTTAAATATTGCAAACCTCCAACCTTGGAAACGTTAATATTTAAATCAGATTCAGACCAGTGGCAAGTGTCGTTTCTTAAATAATTATGCAGGCAGCAAGCAGCAAGAACGACCATATTAATATGTTCGTGAGATAAGCACAAGTTGGATAAGAAGATTAGGGCGTCTATATATTGAGGAGTTTCATGAATTGAAAAAGAAAAAATCGAAGATAACACGGCATGTTTAGTGCGCTTTAGAGTTGGCACCGCCAAAATATCTCAAATGGAGAGGAAAAGTCCTTTCTGGCAAGACGAATCCAACAATTGCAACTAATTCACTCGTAGTGTCCGCATCAACTTTTTTCTATCCAAAATTAGCCTCCGGTGTCTTAATTGGTACCGTACATTTTTCACTCTAAGAACTTCGGAGCAAACGGTGGATATTTTCTTTGGTATTCCTCAACAAGGCTGATTAGTTTACTTGATGAATGACATTTCTGGTCTAAGTGATAACCATGTCACTCAGTAGAAACCGCATTCTGGTCGCAGCGAGGCAAGCACAAAGTTTTATCATATTCCTGTCAGAGACATCACGCGGATATTTCGACTATCCAGTTCTTACTATATAAAAATTTAGACGACACTATTGGTAGGCCGGTTAGACAACGTAGGCCATGGCTGTTATAGTCTAGTTTAACACTGGTTTGGTAAGATTCCTCGAAGGATGTGTAATGAACCAATCTTGTAAATTTTATAGTTCACAATTCTGAAAGGAACACAACCAATGGAACAACAGAAACCACGTGGTAAGACATATTTACATATCACTAGACATAAAAATAATCATCGTGAGGTCAATGTGGGTCCTTTTATCATTTACCTCAATCTATATTCCATAATATAGTTAAATACCAACTCAAATACAATTTTCCACTTATTTTGTCCTGGTAGAGTCTTAGGACTGAGGATAACCGCCTTCTTGCATAATTTAAAACTTCTTACTCGCCTCCGGTTCTAGCTAGAATCTTCCATTATTAAAAAGACAATTTCAACTTCATTATGCACCCTTAACGGCATAAGAGATTCAAATTTTCCATTTATTAGACAATCCAGCGTTCAAACGCTAGACTTGATAGGAGATGTTTCATTTTATGTCGCACACAGACTTGCTATTCCCCGAGATATTTACTTTATGGATATGTGTATTGGAACAACTAATTTTTGTTGTTGCCGTTTTTAATTATTTTATTTCATGGATTGAAAAATATACAGGACGATGCACTGTAGATTTGAAAAATATTAACCGTAAAAGAAGTTTCATTTGACACAATCTCTTGAGTCGACAAAATTATTATGGCCCTTGTGAGATGTGCCAACAAAAAATAGACATAGGCATGTAAAAGTTGGCACTAATGCCAGGAAAAAAAATTTGTGCGTGCAGTCCCTCCGCGCGGAAGAAGTTATACTTCGTAATGTGGAAATGAAAATAGGAAAGGGTAGAAATTGATTTTTGTTTCTTTAAGACAAACTTTATTAACATTGCTTACAATTCACCATTGATCGCATCTTTTAATTATTATTTTCGAGTGGAGAAATATCCAAATCTATAACATTTCCAATGGGATTATGATAACTAAAGTAAATTTTATGTGTATCAAATCAAACTAAAAAAACAAGTAAATGAAATAATGAATATTATAAATTAAAATAGAACAACAAGTACGTATTTCAGCTAATTTCACGACACTCACACTGTTTACTTCGCTGCATAGCAAGAATACCACGCGCATGTGCCTGGGATCTACCGACTCACTCTCTTTCTCTCTCCTACTTTCTACCTCTGTGTATCTTTCTTTCTCCCTTTAACGTTTAACGCAACCTTGTTGGAAGTCGCATTAGAAGTATCACTGCCATCTGTTATCGAATGCCGAAGGTTTTGGTCGTATAAAGAAAATTCCAAAAAAGGAATTTTTTAGTGAATTCAATTTTAAAAGTTACCTTATTTAAGAAAAAAGTTTACTTGCACTATCTTTCTTTGATGAATGCCAAAGATTTTGGTCATGTGAAGGAAATTTCAAAATTACAATCTCTCAATAAATTACTTTTTAAAAAGAGTACTGCCATCTGTTACCGAATACCGAAGGACTCACTATCTTTCTCTCTCCTACTTTCTACCTTTGTGTATCTTTCTTTCTCTCTTTAACGTTTAACGCAACCTTGTTGGAAGTCGCAGTAGAAGTCTAAGTTCAACAATTATTTGGTAAAGTTTGTACTTATTTTGTTTTGTAGTGTTGTGATTGTCCTTTTTATTATAAACAGTCAGATATAGCTTTTTAAAATGCTTAGGTTTTGTTCAGTAGTTTGTGGTGGTAATATCGCAAGATATGAAATAACCTTTAATAAATTTGCATTAATATTTGTCAACAATGAAAGGGTAGATGTTTTGGCAAAAGATAGAAATGAAAAATTCATAAGCAAGAAACTTTTTTTTCGGTAAATGCACTTTTCTTGGAAACCAGGTAGAGTATATACTGTCAAAAAATGAAGTTTTTGGGAAATCTTGCACCTAAATTGTAGAAGATATGGGTGCACTGAGTTTGAAGGATCCAACTTTTCGAAGTAACGCTCTTGAATATGCTTTGGAAGAGTATTGAAGTAATTATTTTAATTCATTAGAATAGAGGAGTCGAAAAGTAGCAAAAAATTTCTTCTTATGATAAATATTAAATATACTTTTCTCTGCTGCCGCGCGCAATACGACTCATTATAAATTCAAATGAAATCTTAAAATCGACGAATGCCATCAAACCTAGAAAATAAAACGCTTGCTTCTTAATGGCGTTACAAGTCAAAAATTATTAAAAATTGAAATTTATCACATATTTATCGACCGAACTAGATGATTTTTCCATAAAAATGCATCAACTTATCAAGAACTATCAGGTTTTGCTGCGAATCAGTTGAACATTTCACTCTATTCAAAAACTTTTGAAAATTCTCACATAATTTAAGACTGATTTTTGGGTCTGGTTCCATAAAAGTGGTATTTAGCTGACGGTTGGCTAACCTGCGGTTATGTTTTTAACCTCTATCAATTTTATAAACGTTAGCTTCGTGTTACCCAACCGATAGTTGAAAGTACTTGCTGTAGGTTGGCAACCATTAGATTATTGCTCCAATCAATCAACAACCAGCCCAGCAGTCAATATCATATTTTGACATTTTTTACTCAACTTCATTTTAATTAAGTAAAATGTGAACTTAGTAGAGTCTTGTATTCTCGTGCTAACCATCGAGTGCTACGGATGTTCAGTGGTTAGCACGCGGAGACGTGAAAATTTTAAAAATTCACTTGAGTGCAATCTTTGAATATAATTTCAATCCTACGTTAAATGTTAGATATCTAAAGATGTTGAAACACAATTAAGCGGAACTTGTGGAAGAAATATAAACAATCTTCTAATCTCTCTGACTTCCTAACACATAGAAGATTCTCCAACCGACTGAAACAGCAACTATCTAGCTCTAGACAAAGCTATGAAAAAAAACATTGTCAACAGTGGTAGCAGCAAAAAGTTTTATAAATACATTCGCACATCGCTTTCCTCAAAAGTTGCCACCCCATCTTTACAACAAGAAGATGGAAGCCTATGCTCTGATTACAAAACACCTGAAATTCTTGCTTTGTCTTTCGCTAACGTTTTTACAAACGAACCACCTGATGATGCACTACCAGCCTCTAGATCTCCTGTTACATCTTGAAACCGAATCCTCCCCAGGTCTAGATGGATTGCCTGCTCACACACTATCATATCCGCTGTCCAAAATCATGAACTACTCTTTTTCGGAAGGCTGTATTCCGCCAACCTGGAAATTATCATCAGTCACCCCAATATTTAAAAAAGGCAATAAATTGGATCCTAACAATTACCGTCCGATAAGCCTCTTACCCATTATCTCCAAAGTAATGGAATCCATTGTTGCCGACATTGTCGATCAACTTTAACCAATTTACTACACTGTGCCAACGATTGGTCCAAAAAACTTGATGACAGACATCATTTACCTTCACTTTTCTAAAGCCTTTGACAGAGTGCCAAAACGTTGGCTTTTACTAGAGCTCGATCATCTTGGCATAAGAGGTACTCTTAACAAATGGTTTTCAGCCTTCTTCACAAACCGATTATTCAGAGTTGGACAAAAATTCTCCTAGGAAAGATCCGTAACTAGCGGTATTCCACAAGGTTGCGTTCTTGGACCCTTACTTTTCATCGCGTATTCCAGTGATCTTCGATACTGTCTGTCTGCTTATAATAATAATAATATGGTTCCTCATGTACTGTCAGGTACTTTCCATTAGGAAGAAACGTAGATGGACGTCTCAGTTGAGATATATCTTTGAAACTAAGAAGAAGATTCTTGTTTACTATGTTTAGTTTATAACAAAATTTTTAAAACAAAATCTCTCAGCAAAAAGTTAAACGGATAAATTATAAATACGTCGATTGTCAATGATGATATTGATCAAGGAAATCTAACAAAAAAATTTTAATTATTCCACCTGTAGGAGTAGTCAAATTTTGTCCAGAATTCCGTCGAATCCTAACTCTAGTTTCTACATTTTCTTAATCACTAAAAGATTCTGCTCGACAATAATCTTCTCTTATGGTTCATACTAGACGAACTTTTTTTTAAATTACAACCAATCTAGAAACAAGATTAACGAGTAATACTTTTCTGTTAAAATCTTAAAACTAAAGTGTTTTACCGAGATTAACCCACTGGTGATTTCTCAGCTTTGTTCTTTCTTGGTTTAACTACACAACAAGCACTGTGCTCTGCTTTTAACCCACTACACTAGCTCAAAAGGTTTGGTCCTTTTGAGTCTTCTCACTATTCCACGTTCGTCCAGCAGCTGGATTGTTTCGACGTTATTGTGGACGTTCTTCATGCTTCGTTTCGAAATGTTTCACCTCGTCTGCTACCATTTCCACTCCCAGGTCTCCGTCTGTTTCTTACATACCCCTAAAGTTGTATGCCATAATATGTCCACACAGGCTTTAGAACCCGCTTGTATATCATAAGCTTGTTTCTAATATTCTAATGGATAGTTCGGATTGTTTATCTAATAGCCAATATAATTTTCTGTATTTGAGATTCTGCTCTTCTCTTTTCTTTTTAAACAGCTTGTAGATCATAGATTGCAAGGGGGTTTATTGGCCCGGTTGGCCTTATCACACTGCGACCTTGTGAATACCCTACATCAATATTTTTAGTACAGAAAATCTAGGCTTCTGGGAAACCTATTAATCCGTTTTCCAGTTAGGTCTGTAACTTGATTAGGCTCTAATAGATCGGTAGCCCATGACACGTGTAGGCTTCATTATTTCAAATGGAAGCCGTTTTCACTATCAGGATTTATGTGAAAAATAAGTACATTAAGGCTATTCCCCCAAGACCCAAGCTGGATAATCGACGCTATAGTTAACATTAAAAATCTTAGACTTTTCACGAAACTAGAAAAATTAACTAATGGGTGCTATGTACTTGGATGCATTCCTTGGGTACAACTTTATCATAAAAAAACGTTGCAAAGAAATCCAAGTGATACTAAGGGTTGATGAGCGAGGTTTAAAAATTGATAAAAAGGTGGAAAAAAACAATTATTTAATGTATGCCGAAGAGAATTTATATTTTACTATCTTAGTAGATGTTAAAAACATTAGTCGATTATCAAGTTTGGATCTTGTGGAATAGCCTTATTCTACTTGTTTTTCACATGAAACTCTATGGTGAAAACTGCTTCCATTTGAAATAATGAAGCCTACATGTGTTATGGGATACCGGTCTATGAGTAGACCTGTTCCAGGTATTTAAGTTGTTGACGGACAATTATCCTGCAATAGCCGATAATGTGTTTCGCCGTCTTCTTTCCATCATCGCTGAATCTGCATGTTCCACTGTTCACTTTGCTTATCTTACAGAGATGGTATCCTATGATTATTCTGAGATCACATTTTTGCTCCAAGAACAATTTAGTGTAGTGAGCAGAAGGCCATAATAACCTTTTTGCCTCTCTTTGGCCGGAATATTTTTTCAGTAGGCTGCACTAAGTTCATTTTCGGACTACTTGATGCGGCATTTTGGGATACCACAAAATGGTTTGGGTACGCAGAACTTTCTGAGCTCTAGGGGCATTGATTAATTCCTTTCACATCTGTTGGTTCTCTCGATGAATTAATGATAGTAGAAAATAGTAAAACAGAGTTCAAAGCGCGAAATGATTATGCGAAATTGAAGTTATGTGACAGGTCCAACTCTCGACTGCTACATCCATTAGCGGTTGTCTCAACTTTCATTCGGTCGGAGGTAGAAAATCAAACGGACATTATAAAACGAAAAAATACAGGTTAACTGTCGGTTGGAACACAAGAGATTATTAAACCGGCCCTTAGTTCCGAATTCAATAAATCCTGAGTCTAGACAGTGTAAAAAAATTTTCATCCAAATTTTATCATTTTTTACTTAACTTTTCGAATCTTACAAACATGTCAACCTTTATCTGATTATTTTCGGTAAATATTTTCCTAAACATTTTTCCCGTACTTTATTCCATTTATAAAGATTTGCATGAAATATATCCTTATTTTCCTACCGCAGTGGTCCTTCCGCATCGTCGTATGAAACATAAACATTTCAATAAACATAAAATGTCCTGAAAAAGAATCACCGTTAAACGTTTTTAGTGACCATTAGGGCTTTATTTATGGCAATCATAACCTAGAAGATTGAACAACATAATATAATATAAAGACATGATTGCATATTGTAGCACAGATACGTCATGCGGTGTTTGATAAAATTTAGTATAATGGGGTGTTTATTGGAGACTTTTAGTCGTTATTGGTCGTTTTATTGATGTATTTTCTACTAAAATCGACTGTTCTGAACATTTAAAATCACCAAGAGATTACATAAATTGTGCGTAATAGCAGAAATCGAACGTTATGTTTATGTGCAACTAAACCTGGCGATATTGATAAGAGAAAAAGGCGTTATAAAAGTTAATAGGTTTGTAACGTTTACCACCATAACAAAATATTATTTTCAACCATTACAGCACAATCTTAATATTCCAGTATTTTAGTTTCTATCATAGATCCAGCGGTGCACTACACTAGTTTTACAGGTGTATGATTTTGGGATGTTGTTACGAAAAGGACTCCAATTGGTGGTCCTCCAGGTCACTCGGAGGGTCATCTGACTCTAATAAAACTAAGACTTCTTGCACTGGGATAAGTTACGTTTATTACCATCTTTAATATTACACATTATAGTATAACTGAATAGCATATCTTTAATATAATCTTATACTTAATTAGAATGAATCAGAAGGAATATCTTCATTATAACTGAGTTAGAAATGAATTGAATTGAACATGGATCGAATATGAATATGTTATCGTCTGCTTTTATGATATTTATATATTGTGGTTCAATTTCAGGCTGATATTTACTATTTAATGTTATATGTTTATTGATCCTCAATACCTGTCGGCCTCGTGGTTTTTTTCATGCATTCTTTAACGTCCAATGATTTATTGAAAATAGTTTCAAAGGAATTTATTTCTTATTTCATTTGATGCCAAAAGGCATCACAAATGCAAGGACCAAGGTTGCGGTCAGAGAAGCTCCGGTAACGGCATAATTTTTAACTCTACCGTAAACGGCCAAAGTGGGCCAAATAACAAAATGGTGCTTTGTTATGTAGGTGGCCACAGTATCACAGTTACACACTGCTGTATTAACAGTCCACCAGACGACACTGGACGAAAACAAATTAATGTTTTTTCCTACAGGAATTTCAAATTTTATGTGTATATTTAGTCAATATGGACGGTAACGATAAGTGAATTTTATTGTTTTTTGAAAGAAACGCGTTGTGGAAGGAACAATGTTGAATATTTAACGAAATTTTTCCGATTTCATTCTACAATATCAAAAAAAAAAAATTACAGACTATTACAACAAACGATGAAAAATAGTGCTAAATTTCCACATTGGTCTTCTTTCTTCGTCAATCCAGAGATATTTTTTGCTTTCAAATAATAATACTCTTAATAGGAGACTAGTTTCCAATAAGTACTGTTGCAAATTGAAATCCATTGCTGGCCGAATTGTATTATTTCTGGCGGCTTTTCCCGCCATCAGTCTTAAACTGGTAGACTCTGACCACAAGACACGCACGAGCGTATTCGGCAACCTAAGAGATTTGATGGGAATGGTCTTAAAAAATACAACAGCCAAAGTAAAATTCCAATAAATAACAACAACTTTGTCTGACATCAATAAAGGGGTAAACAAAGGAAACTCTTATCGCCTACATTATTTAATTTGGACTTAGAAGGCAAAATAAGAAGTTTAAGTCCCGACAAGAGGACTTGAGCAGGGCAGGAGTTACAAGACGGATGGAGAAAACAAGAAAAAATGTTCAAAATTTTTGAAAAATTGTCAAAATTGGTCAATTATTGTCAGAACCTGTCAAAAATGGTCAATAATTATCAGAAACTGTCAAAAATTGTCAATAATTGTTGAAATTTTGAAAAATGGCCAAAAATTGTCAAAATTTTGAAAAAATGATCAATAATTATAAAAAAGTGTCAAAAATGGTCAATAATTGTTGAAAATTGTCAAAAATGGTCAATTATTGTCAGAACTTGTCAAAAATGGTCAATAATTGTTAAAATTTGGAAAAATGGTCTAAAATGGTCAACATTTTTGAAAAATTGTCAAAAATTATCAATAATTGTCAAAAATGGTCAAAAATTGTCAATAATTGTCAGAAATGGTCAAAAATTGTTAAAATTTGAAAAAGGTCATAAGATATTGCAATTACGATATAATTTCAATGACTATCGACGAGAGATGGTTTTGTTGCACTTTCTTTTTAGAAGAGAAGATAATGATGTTCTTGCATTCTATTGCGCGTATTTTTAATGATGGTTTTCCCAACCTCGCATTCTATTGTGCATAAGAAGCAAGCTTCTATCGGCGGTCCGACGACCGATCACCTTTTTTTTGCAAAAGTGTGAAGATGTCTTTTTCCGAAATTTAGGAAAAAAATCAAACGTAATGCGATCATATCGAGTGTGACCTAATGAGATTATCAAAGAAAGGATGAGGATTGCACCGCATTCTTCATGTAGTGCAACACAAATATCTTGGAAGCTTCCAGGCAAATCGGACCGTCGACGAATGCATCTCTGCAGCTGGTCTCAAGGATGCTCAATATGATTGAGATCAGGGCTGCAAGCTGATTAAACCATTCGTTGACAATTTTTGCATGCGACAACTGAGTTTAAAGTATTTCCTTTGAAAGCACGTAACTTCTTTAATAACGTGAATGAATAACCAAAATGTTCATAAAGCATGGTGCTACATTTTGACACCAGTTGATACTTCCTATTGTAGTTGCTGTATCCTATAGGGTCTTTTTAAATTTCGTGTAAAAAATATTGTGACATTCACACACCCCCTATATTTTCAAATTGTTCTCTACATCAAAATTTCAAGCACATAAAAAATGACCTACAGTTCACAGAAAAATCATAAAAATAAAAAAAAGGATTAATAGATAACCACTTTTGGATAATATCAAATTAAGTATTGGTGGGCGGAGTTTTTTTACGGAAAGTGTCAAAAAATTTATTTTTCTTGAAAACGGTGCACAATAGCGAATTCAAACAACAGCATATTTTTTTTGGAAAATACATTATACAGTAGGTTTGTTCCAACTGGCGATAGAAACGTTCTAGGCATCGTTCGCGCAAGTGCTGCATTTTTTTTCGCGTTTCCAACTGACTATGTATCGATCTTGGGACGGTACAAAAACTGTACCAACTAGAAGGGCGTGATATTAGAACGACCCTTTGATGGTACTAGAATTGGCGGAAAAATGTTCAAGTTCAAGAACCATTCCTAATTCGAGTTTGCGAGTTATGCAGTTTTAGTACAGTACTCGATACGATTCCAAAACGGTTCATACATGCCAGTTGGAACAAACCTAATGTCTCAAGTTTGAAGTTTGTAGGAAGCGTTTTTTTGTGATATGCTTAAAAAACTGATTTAACAACGTCATCTTCAATAAGCACTAGCTCATTTAGGACAATTTTTTAGATAAAGGTAAATTAGATTAGATGGACATAAATTCACATCTAGTATCTGTAGCTTGCGTTTGGAAAGACAGTTTCTGGACACCCTGTATTTTTATAATGTGAAATTGATTTACTATACATTTTTTAATTAATCAATATTGTCAATTTTCCAAACGGACTGTCTTCAGTACTCCTCTCTGTATAGATAATAAAATATGTTCGCTTTCATCCTAGCTAGAAACTATCGGAAGTAGCCCAATAGCTTGGAAAGTTCAATATCCGTCGGTCGGTCGAGTCTATAAAGTTGAAATTTATGTTGATAGCTTCCGTATATACTTAACGGCTTTTTAGATAAAAAATAACAAGTTCTTTTTTAAAGTTACCTTGTTGGTAGAAGATTACATTGATAGTAGGTTTAAACTTTTCACATTACAAATGTTATATTTATGTCATTGAATTGACTGAATTGACATTTTTTCATATGGTTCGTTACATCTTGGAAAATATTTATCCTACAAACTTTGGTGAAATTTTTAAATTTTGACAACACTACTTGATAAAGTTAAAAATACAACAAAAAATTATAATAGATATCGAAGAATAAATATGTTATTCAAATGCTTTACAACAAAGTTTTGAAAAATGTTTTTCAAAAACAGTGATCGTTCAACTAAGAAGCAACAACTGCTTCCTGGGCTATATGCCCCGACAGACATTGAATTACACTTCTAAGTCAAACGGGGTCGGTAAGATCTTCAAGATTTAACTATCCATTCTGGTTTGTAATTAGAAGGGACAACATAACTTGCGCCTCATCAGTATACAAGGTATATGTTCTCGTCCGAGAGTTAATCCCGGACTGAATATGACCCACAAATCACAATTAATACATGTATTCCAATAACGGAAATGTGAAATTTGTGACCCCGTTTGTCTTAGAAGTGTGATTCAATGTCTGTCGAGGCAGAAAGCCCGGGAAGTAGTTGTGGCTTCTTAGTTGAACGGTCACTGTTTTTGAAAAATATTTTTCAAAACTTTGTTGTAAAGCGTTTGAATAATATATTTATTCTTCGATATTGTTGCGAGGTCACCAACTCAAAGCCGGTCCTGTCCCTCGATTATAAATTTTGGTGAATGCGCTTACTAGAACCTTCTGGTCTATTGCAGTATTTACGCATATGAGGAGCGTCATAAAATACTAGAACTTTCCAGAACCGATAAGGACTATATATATGCGGGTTTTCGAGTGCGTAAACAGTACGGTTAGTTTGTTCGAGAAAATTAGTGAAACGGACAGTGAAGAGTTAGTTCACAGTTCATATTATCATGGTAGTCGTCGGTTTTTCGGATACTTTTTGAAACTATACTTGCTTCTTCAACAGAACCGTTCTGTCCTCCTGCAAGTACGATTATATATCTTGAGCACTCGCCTGTTTTCTTGCAGTGAGTTGATACATTATTATCTTGTATTGTTTTACTCATCTGACCTTTCCCAGAAATCCACGCTCATCCAAAACCTTTGGATCATATAAGTTGGTACCTTTTTCTTCAGAATATTTTCTCCATTGTAATTTTTCTATTATTAGTTTGTTTAAACTTGAAACCAATTTTATGTATCCAGTTAATAATGGTACTTTTACTGCATTTTTTCTCGGAACCGCATACAAATTGTTTTTTTGCCCAACATTTCTTGCACCACTTTTCGTGAACTACTTGGAATAAGAGGTGTACATCTATTTTATTGTAATGTGGGATAAAATTATACACACTACTATGGCTATTTACTATTTATTTATTTAAAGAAACACACACTGTATTAAACTTAATTTATATACACACTTTACTTAATGTCTACTAATTTATTTACACTCGGTATAATAGTTTAATTTATTTTTACCACTTGAATATTACACTGTTTATCTTCACTATTAAATTAACTATCATATTACTAAGAACTTCTGTAAACTGTCTCTTTACTGTCCGTTTCACTAATTTTTTCGAACTAACTATTTCAATAATTATTCAGGCATTCAAAAACTCGCGTATATACAGTCCTTCTCAACTCTAGAATATTCCAGTACCCTTCCGCGCTCGCCTTATGCACAAACAAAGCGAATGTTCTAGAAAGGAGGGCAGCCACCAAAATTTACAGTCGAGGAACAGGACCGGCTTTGAGTTGGTGACCTCGCAACATTATATTCCAGTAGCTTTATTAGAGATAGTTATTTTAAATTCGGCATTATTAAGAGTCTTAATTTTTTTTGTTTCCATACAGTTTTTGGTGATTTCCCTAATGCCTCTGCAGTTAGTTTGGTCGCTGACTTAAACTTTTTAAAAGATCGATATATTTTTCGAAAAAAAGCGTATGAACATCTTTCCTTCATCAGTAATTCTTTTAACCATATTTATGTTTTGTCACCGTCATGCAACTGCAATCTAGAGACAATTTTTTTGAGTATGTTCTATCTTCTTTAATTGCTGCAAATTGGCAAACTATATTCGGTTTAAATCTTTGAGACAGTTCAAAATTATTCTGACAATTCAAGTTTTAATGTCAATTAATATTAATTTACGACGTGCCCAAATCTAGTAACTTTTTTATGTAAATAATAGAGAGAGAAAAGGACTTGAGGTATTTCTCCAACTATACCTAAATATTTTGTTCAAGTATTTTTGTCTATTTATTCTTACTCTTGCTATGCTTAGGCTCATCACTTATCTTTCGGAGCACCCCAATATCTACTGTTCTCGAGTGGGCAATGTTACGAAGTCACCAACTCAATGCCGGCCCTGCCACTCAACTATACATTTTGGCGAATGCGAAGAGTCTGTTCTAGAGCCTTCTGGTACGGCAGTGTTTACGCATACGAGGAGCGTGGTAGATTCAAGAATCTTCGAGAATTGAGAAATACTATATATACGCTAGTTTTTAAGTTCGTCAGGCAGTTAGTACAGAGTTAGTTCACAGACAGTTTACATACATTTTTCAGTAGTCGGATAGTGAATGAATTAGTGAAATATTCAAGATAAATAGTGTAATATTCAAGGTGTATTATACCGAGTGTAAATTAATTAGTAGATATTAAGTAAAGTGTTTATATAAATTAGGTTTAATACAGTGTACATAATTTAACATAAAGTAGTCAAAATAGGTCATAACTGTCAATAATAAATTGAAAATTTTATTATAAAATATAGTTCCTACCCTATTTTAAAAAACAACCAACATTTCGAAAGTTTTTAACAATCGTCGGATAAGGAGAAAACCCCTTTCGAGAAAATATTGTAGCAGAGACGTGACAACACACGAAAGTTCTCTATGAATAATCTAGTGAACGGTGCGTGTCACAGAGGGTGTCTTATTTTTTGGAAAAACAGATCGGGTCACGCATATCGAGCACGAGATAAATTGGGGATGTGTAAGAATATTTGTCATCGTTTTAAGCTATTTTATTATACTCCATCACGAAATGTATCTTAAGTATCTGATATATCACCGAGAAGACGGTAGAATTTTACATTTTTGGAGCTGTGGTGGTGCTACGTCGACTGGCGATTTTATAACTGCAGGTGGTCTAAATATTGGTAATAAATATTAAATTTTTTTGTAATTCCAAATATTTTTGATGAATAAAACATGAATATTATAAATCTTAAGACGAAAAGTTTTCCAATGGCACCTAGAGAGTAAAAATTTGACAATTTTTGAAAAAATTATGGTGTCTCGGTTTTATAATTTCTGACAATCAAAGTGTCTGTTCGTACTTCTGTCCTCGCCAAGTCGAGCAAAAACAAACGAGAGCACCACGCTTACCATCCTTTTCTCAAAGCCAGTCAGATGACGCTGAAACTGGCAGCCGAATGCAATCGACGTTACCTTTTGAATTAGGGAACTGCAAGAATTTTTTTATTTCTTTCAACACAAAAAGTTTGTATTTATTTATTAGAATACTAAAAAAATGTTTATCAAATTTATATGAAGCGTGTAGAATCTATAAATTTTTTGTGAAATTTAATTTTTTTAAACTGTGTAGATGGCGGAGGATTTAGTAGGCCTTATGCCTTATTACTGAGAGTTTGTTTTGATTATTAGTGTACTCAAAAAAAGTTTTACCAATATTTTATGATGTGCCTAGAAAATAGAACATTTTTTGTGGAAAATAATCGCTTCTTGTAGTTCCTTAGTTCAAAAGGTAACGACGATCGCGTTCGGCTACAAGATCCGGCTGCCAATTTCAGCGTAATGCCAATCAGGACATTTCCACCCGTAACTTCATTGTAGATAAAGCTAGAAATAGGGGCGGATTTAGTCTTTTGCCGCCTAGGGGTTGATAACAATCTGCCGCCCCTGTTTAGCATTCAATACCCCTACATGTCCCCTATTACAAGAAAAGAAAAATTAATTTTTAGATCTACCATTATTTTCATTATATTACTAATAATTTGGTTACCAAAGTTTAATTAACTAGTCATTTGCATGCTCCCATCATCGAAGCCTTCTTATGCTAATTTGGAAATTCCTCCAAACAGTTTGCAAGGTATGCACCAATTTTTTCAGTACTTCTGTAACATCTTTTGATTTCTTCTCCTTCAATAAAATTGGCTTTAAATAGGCTTTAAGTAAGCCAATAAATCTACTAAAATGAGACATGAAGTCCTTCTTTATGAAGAGAGACTTGTTATTGCCAACTTAACTTCTTTTGAACTTCGACGTCACTGTGGAGATCTGATCACAACATTTAAAATATTAAAATTCAACTTCGGAAACTCTTTCGTGATATTTCCATTAAACCAAGACAACCGGCTGAGAGGACATGAATTAAAACTTAAAAAATAGAAAACCTTGTGACCATTTTCTGACTAATAGAGTTTTTGACTCCTGGAATAATCTCGATGTTGACATTATTTCCGCTTCTCCTTCCAACATAATAAAAATAGACTAGACCTCTCCTTTTAAAGCAATAATTTTTAATTTAATATTTATCTACGAATTATTGTACTTTTGTTTTGCTATCTTCTCTTTTTTTTATTATTTGGTTCATTTCAATTTATGTATTAATTTGCTACTACTAGTAGGTAATTGATTTGCATATTATTTTTTGCTTTTGGGTAAAATAGGGACTTGTCCCTCTGCCCTTGTTTATATGTAATAATAATAGCAATAATTTTTTATATTGGGACAGTAAGTGTCTGTACTTACTTACTTCTTACTTTATCTTTCTTTCCGGAGTTTGCAGTTTCGATTTTTTCAATTATGGACATTTTTCTAATAGTTACATTGGCTTAACCAACCTTATGACTTGTGCAGACATATGAACATAATTGGAAAGACATATACAGTACTTATGAAATAAGAATTCTCCTAGAATTTTCTCAAAAGGACTGCCAGTAATTTTTCAGAATATGGCGATAAAAATTTAAAATTGATTTTTTTTTATTTAACGTGCAAATTGCACCTACGCTATCGGGTAAAACTGACATCGCTGGCAAAATAAAGTAAAAGAATTTTGGCTAATTTTTCGATAAAACTTTCATTCCACTTCATTTATTTAAAACCTCTTTACCGTCTCCAAGTATTTAATAAAATTTTATTATCCAGAATACAATGTAAATATGAATTAAGATAAAATTCTATTGCGCATTATCATTTTAAAACGGTTTTCAGCTCTCGAAGGAAAGCGTGTAAAAGTTTGAATGGGCATGTGTATGAATGTATTAACACTTTGCAGATAAGAGTTTTCTTGTTCGTAAAGTGTTGTTTTCAAAGAACACGAAAGAGCTCTTATTGTATAAATTTCTTTAATGAAAAAGTGGTAGCTAATCTCGAGAAAATTTTAATTACAAAAACGAAATGAAATATTTTACCTGGAAACAAAAATAACAATAATTTTGAGAAACTTTTCAGGATAATGTTGAAAATAAATCAAGCTCCATATTCACTTTGTTTTTTGGTTAAAGCAAACATTGGTCTACTCAAAAGTTTATTAGATAATTTTTTTTAATTAGAGGACAAAATCCTTCGAACTTTAAACCAAAAAAAGCCGTTTGGAAAACTAGTGGCGTATTCGTTAACAATGCAACAAATAACGGATCGAAAACAAATTTGTCAACTAAATGTTTATTATTTCAATAAGAATAAAACTGAAGATGAGCCTCGAGATGACTACCACCTTGATCCTAAAATTTAAACAAGAACGATTACAGTGGTTTGAGGCTAATTCATTCATTCATTCGTTTTGGTTGTGCTCAACAGCCCAGGCACTAGAACTTAATCTTTGTACCATTTCCATTGTTTTCTACTTCAATTTCAGAAGCTTCGAGCCTTGGGACTACCACCCTGGTCCTAAAATTTATACAATAACGATTACAGTGGATTGAGGCTAGTTCATTCATTCATTCATTTTGGTTGTGCTCAACAGCCCAGGCGCTAGAACTAAATCTCTGTACCATTTCCATTGTCTTCTACTTCATGACCTCTGTATGTACCACTACTTTAACTGGGAAGATTTTAAATAGTTTAATGGTTGTATTATTTTCCCTCCAAAGTGCTTCTGTCTTTGTTCCCACAGAAGCAAAGTATGTAAGTAGGTGTTTTATTCCTTACACATTATCTGCTCATACGTACACTGACTTTTCCCCATCTGGTCGGTAACTGTTTTCAAATGTCTCAATGTTTCAATTCCTTGTCCAGTCTTTCTCTTTCGCTTTGTATGAAGTTGTCCTTTGGTCAGCCTCCATTTGAATTGGTGTACTCTATAATGCCTTTCCCCTCTAAAGCAATCTTTTGCGTTTCCACAGAACGGTTCAGAGCCTTCTTTAGCTAACTGGTCTGCCAATTTATTACCTGTAATCCCCTCATGTCCCGGCACCCACATTAGAGACACTATGTTGTCTCTTGCCCGCATATTAAGGGATTCTCTAGAGTTTTTTACCAGTCTAGAGTCAGTGGCTGGATTGTAGATAGCTTCAAGCAGAGCTTAGCTGTCAGTGAATATTTTAGTTTTTTGTCCGGTATATCCTCTCCTGATATTTTCATCAATACGGTCTACAGCGATAATCGTATATCGACCAAGGCTGAAGAACATTCTTTTTCTAGGTGCGTTTATACTAGCCCCAGTGCCATGGATTGTTTTAGAACCATCGGTGGATGCATCACCTGTTTACTAGATGATGATATTCGCTCGCTCAGTGATTATGTTCTCTGGTGTCATGCTACTCAAACTTTTTTGAAATTTGGGCTCATCTAGTATTGTCCCAGTTGTATCAGCATGTCCTCCTCGAAAATCGCTTGTGGTCCATATGCTTCCCTATCTTAGACTGAGGATCGCCATCAATATTGCCTTTACAAAAAGTTCTAAAGGAGAAAGGCCAATAAGGGTTTCTATTGATGTCTTTCCCGTACTGATCATTGCCTTGGTAATACCAGGGAGACCTTGTCTTTGCATTTAATATATTCAGAAGACACTTCAGCCTCCCCCACCAGACTATGGTTCTGTAGGTGATCGTTGTGTAAGACCAGTGAATCACCTCGGGTCCTATTTCTCATGTTTTGCTTATATTTTAAAGCTGCCATTTCAGCTCTAAATCAGTTGAATAGCACACGATTAGCAAAGGAGGTTATTATATCAGTGGTTTCGGATACAAAAGGGTGCAATGCAAAGCTCTGACTCATTGGAGATATAAACTCTTGGGATTAGAGTGCTCTATGGATGATTTTTCCAAGGATGTAGTGAACATACTGTTTAATAAGGACAACTAGTTTCTTCACATAAATGGTAAAACCAACAGCACAAAAAGTCTAAAAGCTGAGTTGTCGGAAATTCTAATCTTCGACTGGATAAACTAAAATCATAAACCAATCAATCACACCAAAGTATTTTCTTGCACCAATCAACAACATCCTTTTCCGAAGAAGTTGTCAAATTATAGAAACTTATAGAATATAGAAACTCATAAATCCATCTTTCTTACGTTAAAGTAAAAAATTTATTGAACGAAAATAAAAAAATATCTAACCCAGTTCTGTTAACAATTTTGTTAACGGTGTCATTTGTTTCTCGAACGGTATTGCTGGATGAAAAAAAATCTCCTCATCTTTCACTATCTCATCTGTCAAGCAGTTGTACTGGAATCGTTTATTTTAACGAAAGGAGATGGCGCCACACGGCAGATAAAGTAAAATTGATGATGTAAATTCACCCCAATCTGTTAGGGTTGAGGGTCTGTAGTTGAAAAGTGACTAGTATTATCTTAGAAAATGCGATAAAAAAAATGAACGTCTGTATAATTGGAAGGAAATTTTAGAATTCGGTTTAATGACGAAGAAAATTGATATATTACTGCATTTACGTAAATTCTGATTGATCTCAATTTAGTTATCAATAGTGATGTGATAAGTTTTCTAAAAAGAGGAAGGGGATTAGTGATGGTTGAAGTAATGAAAAAATATCGATTTTTGGAATTTTCTCTAGAAATTCTGAATTTACTACAAATTTTTCAGTAAAAAAATCTAAAACCTTGGGAGAGGGATTTACCAGTCATCACGAGTTACGGAAATGATCCAGCGCTTGTTCTGAAATTTGTGACCATCTGCTATCTGGACGGAATTGTCAAATTTTAAGTAATTTTGAAAAAATTGCGGTTTTTCACTACTTTGGATTGCGATTTTTTCATTAAAAAGTGCATCATCCAGGAATTTGGAAAAATATATACAGTATTGTCAGTGGTGATGAATCCTGAATTTACTCTTATGAACCCGAAAATACGTCAGTCGGCTGTTTGGGTGTTCCAAGTTGAATCAAAACCGAAAGTTATCCGTTCTCGAAAACCGTTAACCGTTCTTCAAAAACTCTATTTTTAATGTACCAATAAGCAAGTGGAATAACTGAAAAACAATAGGTAGTGTTTGAAAGTTATCTAATGTTTTTTTCTAGCCCTATATGCAAAGTATAAAAACAACCCTCGTAAAGTTTGGCAAACCTAACTGAAGCTGTCAAAGGAATGCGGTAGAAAAGTGCTAAGTATGTAGTGATAATAATTAGAAAATGGACTTTTTATTATTAACAATATGTCAATAATGATTAAACGTTAATTCTTTAATGTGCTTGTTTCATTGGATTTTGTCTATTAACATCATTTTTTCAATTTCTGAATACTAAAAGATGAACACTTTTCCAAAGATGTTAGGGGGTTCCTTCAAGCCGGCAACGTCGAGCGAAAATCATAATTACCACGCCCTCCGGACTAACTCAGTTGGTGAATATTTATCGAAACGTCGTTGCTAAGTAAGCACCTGACTTCCTATCGGCAAGCGCGTGCGTGTGTTCTTCCCTCTCACTTCGACAATTGACTGATATTGATTATCCAATGGCGTTTATATTGTCAGTATTCCTACCTTAGTATTTTCAGTTTTACTAGGTATCTTATTATTTCGTATTCATATTGAATTTAAGTACGATTTTAAACATTATTTGTTTTTAACAAATACCGTGTTTTGAAAAATACCCTACCTTTCAAGCAAAGCATAAATCAGCTTCAATATATAATTATTATATAATAATAATTATTATTTTTAATACTTTTATAAAATAGGTAGCGTGCGCCATTGGTACGTTTATGACAGATATCGGCCATGTTTCCTCGCCCCTTACCGATTCCGCGTATCTTCAGATAGACTTGCCAAACAATACTATTTTGCAGTCTAATTTACATGAAAATCAAAGAAAACCAACAATTAAATCAAAACTAAAGGTCATATAATAAATATGTTCTAATGCCCACTCTCTTATGAATTATTCACACCAGCAAAAAGCACTGTTGCCAATATATAGCGTTTTTCTAAAATCTTTATAAATAATATCACCTGTATATAACTTGAAAGGTTCTATATTGTATATATCTACTTGAGAAGAAAACAAAAAGTACTAAAGAAACAAAATTATTTTTTTAAGGATAATAATAAACTCACAGGATGTTCACCTTGCAAACAGCGCCAATTCCAATAATCCTTTATATATTGAAAGTAATTAGACATGGTTACCGTTAATGAGATTGGCGAACCGTGAGTGCAGATGAGAAGAGCGACAATCCCTTGATTTTCGGCCTAATGATTCGAAACCGATGAGTTGAAAGATTTCTATCTAAAAGGATGCCGCTTGAAGCCATATTGAATGAGGTGACAGCTGTTAGATTTACCTACGAATTTAGAAGGGTAAATCGCTCAAATTACCTTTCCAGTATTTTGTTTCGTACAATTTTAAAGACTATTTTTATTATTTCTATTAAAACAATAAGTGGACGCGTGGATGAGTAATGGATAAGTAAAAAACATTAGTATACTCAAAATTGCGCCCAATTTTCGTGTTTTATATCAAGTGGGCCACTCAAAAGAATCCATGCTTGACGCCTGGCACTTATAACGTCATTTTCGTTCAGCAACTAGAGTATTTAAAAAATTCGGCGTTTTCGAAACGTTGTCCATTTGGTTGATGTTTTCCCATGAGTTTTTTTACATGTCTTCTTTAACCAAAGTGCAGGGATAGTCACTCCATTATATTACACAATTTGGTCACAAAAGAAGACTTCTAATAAATGATAAAAAGTACATTTCTCATTACTCCATTTCTCCCAGGTTTTTGTAGCCTACGTAGTTGAATGTAATTTGACACTGACCTCTTGCCACAGTCTTCGCACATACGTATTTGCGTGCTGGTTTTTGATCAAGTAGTTGGGGTTGTTCTTCAAGAAAATCTATAAGAATTGCTTTCCAAGCATATGTAAATTGTTTTTTTACTTCAGCCATTTTCCATGGAAAGTCGACCTAGATTAGATTTGATGAGGTTGCTAATCGACCTTTTTAAATCTATTGTGGTCCTCTGAATCTAGATTACATTCTTCATGTACTCTACAGTTTCCTCCTCTAGGTGACAAAATCTGCACATGGCTTCGTCTTTCAACCTCATTTCTTTATGGCCATATTAATTCGACTTTGCGACGCCGCAGAAGGGGTCAGGTCCAATGAATGGCAATGATGAGCTTTGTCTGGCAGTTTCATTGCCAGTTCGTTGCCCTCATGACGCTCGTGCCCTGATACCCAGGCTACCATGACATAGCAATGGTCTCCAAGTGCGTTTAAGGCACCTATGCAATACCATACTAGCTTAGAGTTGTCCTCCGTGGAATCGAGTGCCTTCAGTGTTTGGCTGTTTGTGAAGATGTCAATTTAACGGTATGTCCTTTCCCGCCTTTTAATTTATTCAACGCAGTGGTGAATCGTCGCCACTTCCGCTTGGAAAGTTATGACGTCCTTAGACAGGCTTATTGAAATAGAAACTTACTTCTGCCTTGGAGCCGTCCATGTACCAGGTTGCCTCAGCCTGTATGGGTATACCTTTTTTCCAGTCTTCCCTACCTGGTATAGTTATTATTAAAGCTATATCTCGTGGCCGTTGCATCAATGGGTTGCCCCATTATGTCAACCGCTTTTAGCTTCTCGGTAAGCTGTCAATAGTCAGCACTGTGCTTTTGACTTATGTGTTGTTGATTTTGCAATAGTCTGTACGGCTTCGCTTTGTATAAAAATGTGTAGTGGAGGCAAATTCAGCAAGACTTCCATCGCACTTGTGCACCTAGCTCCAAACCAAATTACTGTATAAAGTAAAATTCTTGATTGAAAGTGTCCACTCGAGTGAAACTACCTTGAGCCTCGATCTAATAACAAAATTTAAAAATCAAAACCTCCGAGTATCGAGTCAATAAAGCTTCACAGATGACTCAAAAACAACCTCAGGCTCTGGTGCAACACATAGAACATCACAGCATATACTTTGTACGGTTCGACTTCAGACCTTAACAAATAAACTTTGTTAAAAAGCTGAATTTGTTTCGTGAAATATTAATAGGTGAGAGTAGTAGTGTTGGGTCTAATAGACCATCTCACCACTAACCTAACCTAGTAGGAGCCTCTAAAAAATAGTTTTGGCACACCACTGGTTTTTTTCAACATTTCCATAATAAGTTCCAGAAATATTTTTAAACAAATTATTATCCACTTTTATGCAATCAATTTGAGGCGCACCAAAAAGTGTCAACGGGCTCAACGTCATTTTAATAGCGTTTTATCGCCAGTATTTAATTAACTCGTTAATAAGTTTTTTTTATCAGAATCACCCACATTTCCTAAAAATTTACTGATCGTAAATCGGCTTTTCTAAAAATTTCTCTGTACCTATTTAAACACGCCAAATGCGGGTCCGTCCGTTCAGTTATGAACTGATGAGGGTCTTTGTCCGATATAGAGAAAAGGGTTAAAGACCGAATCGGTCCCTTTAGATCTTTAATGAAACCTTTTGTTTGCTATTATCTGGCTCATATTCACCAACTGATAAGTTGGTAGTTGTAGTGTTTTCACGTCAAGAACACGGACTGGTTTCCGGATATCGCAAGCCAAGCAGTTTAAACAAGAGTTTGAGGTTATCTCAACTCAGTATCGTTTTGAAATTAGTTTGAATGGATGTAGTCTAGTTTATGTTTGCCGGTGAGAGAATAAAATTAGTTAGTTTGAACGTTTTATTGCAAAAAATCGATTGTTTAGGGTAAAATTAAAATTAATAGAATTAAAGACTTATGGAAAGTGGATTATACGGGAGGCAGTGAAAAAAATGATAAAATTTAAGCAGCACCTAGGATAATATTTTTGAAACGGATGAATATATACAGGGTATTCAACTTTTCATTGGCATTGTATTCGTGAAATCTGAACAATAAGAGATATGGGATAGTTATAGTCACAACAAATTTTCCAATTTTAAATCGAAATACAAAGATGTTTTGGTATCGCTAGTATCAGGTTCAGTTTCCAAGAAATTCAAGATAAAACAAATTCGTCTTTTTTGGGATCTCAACCGCAGTGTGTTCATTTCCAAAAATAATGGAAAAAGTTATTTGAACAATTTGTCAAACGGTTTTATTTAGCATGTCCTGTTTGTTAGGTCAAATTTCTTCTTCTTATCACGCCCTCTCCTGCTGAAGATTGGCGATCCAAATGGCAATTGTAGCTTTGGAAACTGCACCACGAAGGATTTCTACAGACGAGCGGTTGAACCATCTCCTTAAATCTTTTAGCCACGGGGCACTGAGTCGAGTAGATTCTTTGGGAGGACTTCAACATATTGTCAGAAAAGAAACATTGTAATAACGAGGCACTGAAAGAAATAAACAGAAAACAAAATAAAAACTGGAAAAATTGAATAGGTAGAAATTTTGCTTTTGAGTTAAATACTTTTATTAAAAAGAAATAGTATATTAATGATGCCACGCTTGCTCGTGCAGCTAATAGTCTCGGGCTACTAAAGCTCATTTTCTGCTCTTATGACACAATATAATATTGACCACCAAGCGATCATTGGTCTGACACTAATTAGTTGCTTCAATAAGCCTGGTTGCTTTCTGGTGGACACAAAAGTTTGCTCTGAGAGGAAAGTAAATTTCTTAGTTGCTTAGTTGAAACCAAGTGGTAACTTTTGAATCACACTGTGACTTTTAGCGGCAACTTTAGTGGATTCTACTTGTTGACTCCACTAAAATGTCCTAATGAGACCCAGCCTAAGTGAGCGTTGCATGCAAGTTTTTTATCTAGGATAATCCCCAAATATTTTACTTCCGCTGCAAATGAAATAACCTCACAATTGTAGGAAAGTGGAGGAAGTTACTCCTAGTTCCTAGCGAAGGGAACTATTATTATAGTTTTGTAGTTATCAGAAATCAAAACACATTATCACCATTGTCTTAATATAATTTACAATCCAACTTGAAGTTATTTTATGTACATATTTACAAGACTACTATACTATGGAGTAATTACTACTATGATTCACTATTTACATCTTAACTTAATTGAGCAGAGCCCTTACGACTTTACTAGGTACAGAGTAATAATATTCATAACCTTCCTCTCCTCCGATTATATACATGCTTTCAATATAACATTCATAGAAATCGCATTAAATTTTCTGTTTATATTATACTCAATAATCATATAATGAAAAGCGCTGATCTTGTTTATTCAACAAGTTCATCGTCGCTCATTAACTTTAAGACATGTAAGTACTTGTCAATTGAATATAAATGAATCTCTGTTAGTTATTCTTTGTACTCAAAAGGGCTTTACACTTCTCTAAGGATCGACAGATACAATCCCCATAGGTTCCCCATAGCTTCTGTGAATAATTGACTTAAGAATATCATCTCTATAATTCGATGACTAGTGACTTATTACGGAGGTACAATTTCTGATTTTTTAAAATCGCTTGGACATGTCCCTGTAGCAATAATGGTGAGCGGTCGTCGGACCGCCGACAGAAGCTTGCTTCTTATGCACAATAGAATGACCATTTTTCGTGAATTTTTCACCATTTTTCAAAAAATTTGACAAATTTTGACCATTTTTGACGAATTTTGACAATTATTGACCGTCTCTGACAATTATTGACCATTTTTGACAATTTTTCAAAAATTTGAACATATTTGGCAATTATTGACCATTTTTTCAAAATCTTGACAATTTTTTCAAATTTTAATAATTATTGACCATTTTTGACAATTATTGACCAATTTTGACAGTTTTGACAATTATTGATCATTTTTGACAATTTTTCAAAAAATTGGACCATTTTAGACCATTTTCCAAATTTTGACAATTATTGACGATTTTTGTCAATATTTGAGCATTTTTGACAGGTTCTGACAATTATTGACCATTTTTCGAAAAATTTGACCTTTTTTCAAAAATTTTGACAATTTTTGACCATTATTGACCATTTTTCCAAATTTTTGACAATTTTTGAAAATATTTGGCAATTATTAACCATTTTTTCAAAATTTTGACAGTTTTTGACGAATTTTGACAATTATTGACCGTCGTTGAAAATTATTGACCATTTTGGACAATTTTTCAAAAATTTCAACATATTTGGCAATTATTGACCATTTTTTCAAAATTTTGACAATTTTTGACCATTTTTCAAAATTTTAACAATTATTGATACTTTTGGACCATTTTTGACAATTTTTGACGAATTTTGATTGGTTTTGACAATTATTGACCGTCTTTGACAATTATTGACCATTTTTGACAATTTTTCAAAAATTTTAAACATTTTTCAAAATTTTTGACAATTTTTGAAAATATTTGGCAATTATTAACCATTTTTTCAAAATTTTGACAGTTTTTGACAATTTTTGATCATTTTTCCAAATTTTTGATCATTTTTCCAAATTTTTGATCATTTTTCCAAATTTTTGACAATTTTCGACCATATTTGAAAATTTTTGACAATTTTTCAAAAAATTTAACATATTTGGCAATTATTAACCATTTTTTAAAAAATTTGAGAATTTTTGACCATTTTTGACAATTTTTCACACCTAAAGGTGTGCGAGCTCAGTGCGGCAAGAGAGATTGCGCACAGTTTCACGAGTTCACTAGCCTTGCCAAAAGTCCTATGTCGTGCAAAAAGAAGCAAGCTTCAATTTACATTTCATTGGATTAGTGGATTATTCAGAAATCTGGCAACACTGTTGCGTAACGAACCCTTATTCGCTTTTCCGTAACATACGTTTCAGAAATATGGCAACACTGTTGCGTGACGGACTTTTCGTAACGGTTACACGTTTTACGAGTTCACTAGCCTTCCCAAACGTCCTATGTCGTGCAATAAGAAGCAAGCTTGAAAAACTTTATATAAAAAGAAATTGTTCATCGAAAACCGTACCTCCCTATCGTTTCTGTGTTCCAAGATTTTTGCAATGGGTTAAAAACTTCTGGGACACCCAGTATTATAAATCCTGAAACCCTTTAATATTCCTTCCACAATCATTATCCTAACCTCACAATATTTGTTGTAATTTGTCACACGTTTTGCTTGTTCTGCACATTTACTATGGAATCTTCAGAAAAAGTTGTCATAATAGGAGTAAAATATTTTACTACAAGTAAGAAACATTTAACGGAATTACTATAACTTATTTGGTTACCAAAAGATTTATATGACATCTGTAGAGCCTATTAACATGCCTAGGATTCATACAGGTAATCAAGGAAATGTCTAAATTACTTAAAAGTTTATAGACGTAATATATTATACATTTAAGTATCTGTAACAGCATAAATTATATTATATCAAGGTAATAATAACTTTTATATTATAAAATCCCAATATTACTTGAAGTAAAGAAAATCGTGTGAAGAATGTTTCCTATACTTTTTAATAAAACAAAAGACCCTCTAAAGTACTAATGTTTCAATATGTGACATGTACCAGGTGTCTGATTAAGAGAGGTAAACCGCTGTATCTCAGAAACTATTTATCGTACAACTTGGAGATAAAATTCTGTATTACAAACTCGCATACGAGAAACTGCTGGAAATTATTTCAAGATTCCTATTCCACCGCTAGAGGGTGTAGTTCACAAGAATATCACAAAAACATCATTTTTCTGTAATAAATATACCGTTATAGTACCACAAAATTGAAATATTCGTAATCATTAGATCATTTTACGTAAGTTTGCTCCAGTACTTTTTGTAAGAGACCTTGTACAAAACCAGAAAATAAATTGAACACTCTAATAAAACCGTTATAAATTTGGCCGCCACCTAAAGCTGCGCAAAATGTTGTTGGATACGGTCCTGTTAGATTTTAACTCGCGACACACTAATTTGCATGATGAATATTTATAAAGTGAAAAACCTTCATTAATTTTTATTTGGTCCATCCAGACCGAATTGTTACTGTTTTAATTCAAAGATGGTCCCCTTTAATTTCCCTTAATTCTATTATTCGTCGACAGCATATTGTGGCGACGAAGAGAAAAAGGGAGGCTCGCTTGTTTTTTTTTGTATTTGAATACTTTGCATTTCAATTGAAGTGGATTCCACTGTAATTTTTTTACGATGGTAAATGTGCTCGAATGGCACGAGAAGAAAATTTAATTTTTATGCAAACTATAGTTTCTATATTCGTTAACCATACCCGCCAGTATTGGAGATTGCGCAAATTGCTTCGTTTCATGTGCTCTATATATGAGAAGTAATATAGCCGAGGGCTAATAATTTTACCATATATTTGACGTTTTAGTTTTTTGCTTTCAATGTTTGCTTATACGGCAATATGTTTTAAAAATCACTAACCGCTTTTTTTTCTTGCTGTTTTATGTAGTCAAAAAAACAATTACAATTATAATTTTTAAAAATAGGTAGTAAATAGGTGATAATATTATTTTATATAAGTTGGTTAGGTTTTTTTTTTCGGGTCGGAGTGGGAAACTCATGTTCGAATGGGTCCAGGACCCAATAAGTAGTGGACTCATCCCCAAGGGGATGCCTACCAACCAAACCCACGTCAAACTCGCTGTTACCCCCAACTCGGAATCACTACCCTAGCATACTTCGAGACGGACGGCGGTCCCTCGCACACTCTCCGCTCTCACCGTCCTCTTCTCCCTAACTATCTTTCCTACCTCTCATGTCATATCGAGTCCTTCTCTCCTTCTAATCATGCTTTCTACTACACTACTCACCTCCATCCATTCCTCCCCCACTCAAAATTATCTCCACCATATTCTCCCAATACACCGCCTCCCCTAGTTTCCTCTCCAACTTCTTCAGCACTTCCTCGTTCCTCCAGCATCTGAACACATGCCTCACATCATCCTCCACGCCACACCTCTCGCACACTCCAGTCTCTCTTTTTTTCCAATCTTGTGGAGGTACCCTACTCTCGACCCATGTCCAGTGAACACCTGTGTCAAGAAGTAGTTCACCTCCCCGAATTTCCGATCCATCCAATCTCTCCTATTCCCAATCGCTCCTTTTAGCGCGCCCTCATACTCCTCCCACCTTCTCTCCATTTCCTCCTCCAGCCATTCCTGTACTTCCTCTCTGGTCGCACCCCTTCAGCGTTTATTCCTGGCTCTAGCCATCACGTCCAATGGGTAGGTCCTTGCCAGCACCGCTGCTGCCAGTCCACCCACTGTCCTGTACCCCTGCACCACCCTCAGAAGTATCCCTTTCTGCACCTGCAGGAGTGGTCTAACCCTCGCATTCACTCCCGCTCTCTCACCCCACGCCCCCGCACCGTACAGAATACTCTGCTATACCGTCCTACCAATTACCCTCCTCTTCCACATTACACATCAATCTCCCCAGCCATGCTGCCCTCACTTTCCCCTTCTCTGCCGCCTTTAACATATGAGTTTTGAAGGATAATTGACTATCTAACCACACCCCTAGGTATTTCAAAGACTCCTCCATACGAATTCTCCTTTCCTTTACCATCACCCCACTTCCCTCGTCTTGCTCCGTCCCTTCACTAGCAACTCCACCGTCTTATCTTCCGCCACTTCCAGTTCGCACCGCTCTATCTTCTCCACAATCTTCCTATACATTCTCTCCCCCTTTCTTTCTATCTCCGCCTGTCCCTTTGCTGTACATACCAGACACACATCGTCCGCATACACCGTAATCTCACATCCCTCTTCACATACTATCCCACAAACCTCATCACACACTTCCAGAGCGTCGGTCCAAGAACCGAGACCTGGGGCACTCCCGCCTCCGTCTTATACCTCCTCCCTCTAGAGTCTACTATCACACGCCCCGTCAGGTATTCGTCCACCAGGTTAACCAATCCCTGCCCCACTTCAAGCCTCAGCAACGCGCTCAACACTGTCCGTTTGATGGCACTGTTGAACGCGTTCCTGGCGTCGAAGAACACGAAAGGAGGTTGGTTAGGCTAGGTTACTGATGATTACCACATCAAGTGAAAAAAAGAAAGGAGTGAAAAGAAAAAAGGGAGAAAGAGCGGAAAAAGAAGTGGAAATCGAGTAGTTTGGTGGAAAAAGTAGGGAAAATGGAAAAAATGGAGAAAAAATGGAAAACCATTGAACAACAGGAAGAAAAAAGTAATACAGGAAGAGGGGAAACTGAAAAAGGGGGGAAATATTGGAAAGGCGGGGCATAACTGGAAAAAAGTGAAAAAAGGGAAGGAAAGGGAGAAGGGAAAAGAGGTGAAAAAGTGAACGGGAAAATGGAGTAAATGGGGGAAAATACCATTTATTATTCTTATGCAATTATGCTCCCGAGTATTGGCTAAGTTATTCTATTTAATAATGATAAAGATGTCTAATATTGATACGGTCAGTATTAAATGTTGTTAGACTCTGTTTCACGTGAGAAGAGTCAACCTGAAGTTGCAGCCGTATGCGCGAACTTGTTGTCAAAACCAGCGCCATATTGTAAAATTGACATTCGACTTCAAATCAGTAGCGTAACGTTCTCACATTTTCGGACTTGATAAAAATTGCAGCGTTTTTAAGAATCTGTCGGTCTTGACTGTGAATATTTTTTCCTTTAAAACCAACGAGTTTTTTAGGAGGCATGGTTTTAGATCAAATGAAACACACAACACTCACTGATAAACTAGCTAAACGTCTTAAAATATTCAAAAATAAAAAATATTGGACAGTAAATGATTGCTTCAAACACAACCTCAAATGTCAATAATAAAATGACTGTCGGCATGAAAATCGTTTGTAACGCCAATGGCATGAAACGGTCGTTACGAACCGACATAGATAAACAAGACCGATTTTGGTTTCTGCGCAAGACAGTTGAAAAACTTCAAGTGGCTTCTTCTTATGTGAAACGGAGTCTAGTTGACCAATTAGGTTACAATTTTTGAAAATGTTGTTGGATAAATTCTCCCATAGATAGGTACTGAATGAAAATTAGAAGCATACCTATCTCAAATTTATGAATATTATAAGAATTGGTAAAAGTACTTACCACCTAAACACAACAAATACCATAAAATAATATCATAATATGAATACATGAATCTAGAGATATAAAAGGCTGAAGGTTATGGATGCATCCAAAATTCATAACATTATAGGCAACAATTCACGACAAGTGTATAACACATTGCATAGTTACAAAATCTTGTTATTCGCGCCATCTATTCGCTTGGAAGAAACTAAAAACATCGTTTGACTCCGGCCATATAAGTGACTACCCCCTGATTTTGTCGAAGGTACACCCATGGAGACTATATCTAGTTTCCTTCCTTTGGTACACCCCTAAACGTTTCTCACTGTCATTACTGTCACTTGTTACACGCTCCCTATTTTACGGACAAGTATTTCATCAAGTGAATCTTCGTGGTTCTAAAACGCCTTTTTTCGGTTTGAAAAACGCTTGAGAAATATTACTAACTATGCTATCTACATCTTGGGGATCATTGAAGCGTAAAAACCCCCCAAATACGTGACCTAAGTCCATCGTAGTTGCACTTTGCCCACGTTCCTCGATGCATTTTGTATTTGATTTAGACAAATCCTTGTCGAGGGATACCGTACCTACAGAATAGCCGAAGCTTTACCGGATTTCACAGGGCGATCGAAATTTTAGATATCGTGTGGGAATTGCGGGTCGCGATCGTGCTCGAGTAATATACAGAAACGTTAATCGCTTATTTCTAATTTAATGTTCCATTCAACTCTAGTGATAAAACGATATAGGGTCACGATTTGTGTGCCAAATTCATTACAAACTATAAAAAAAAAGGATTTTATTCAAAAATACTGAGTGAAGTTGAAAATTGTGTTGTCGTAACAGCTTCTGCTCAAAATACTGAGCTTTTTGTTTTATTGGGCCGATATTGCCTTCAATACCATTACCATACTAAATATAAGTAAATAAAATTAAAGTCGGATCAGTTTGTTGCATGAAAAATATACAGATACATTCAAACACAAACGAAACATAGGGATTTTAAGCATTGTATCAGAACTGCTTTTGAACTAGTCGACCAACATCCAGCTTCAATAGATTAAAAACACGATTATTACAATCGTTTATTTGGACACCTATAACATATCGTACAATTCCCACCACTCCGTATTCTCAACTGTGGGCGGTCCTTAATTAGCGTCAGACAGTCAGTCGATCGGTGAGAGTGTCCAAGCCCATAACTTTGTTTCAATTCAAAGAATCCTATTTTGTTTTGTTTTCGAATTTATTTTGAAAGCCGTTATTGCCAAAAGAAATCAAACATATTATCTTAACTCAAAACATTAATTGTTAAAGAGAATTTAACAATTAATTTTCGATTTTAACAACATAATACGTAAGCATATTGTTTCAATATGTAGCGGCGTTTACTACCCCCATCAAATAATTATTCAATACTAAATCGCAGATCGCACACATCCCACATAACTAACAAATTTTAGAAGGAGAAGGGGCGAGGTTTCTTACAGTGGTTCGGAATCCATCTGTCCAGATCAATACTTGATATTCATTGAAGTGAACTTATAGAAATGTTTTGTTGGTGGACTATTTAGATCGGACAATACATTAAATCTCTATGTTCCGTTTGTGTTTGAATGTATCTGTATCATCAATATGCCAAAATTACCAACAATATGAACATAACAATAAATGAAGGTTAGAATTTAGACAAAAGTCAAACCATATGATCTACTATTTGCTACCCAACTACTATCACCGATTCATAGAATAGGGTTTGTCGTAAGTACTCATGCTTTCTCGCCAATCCAACCACACGAGGTCAATAAATTATTCCGACAATTCCTTTATACCCTGGCATGAATAGCAAAGTTACTTTGTTGTGTCTAGCCAGTTGCTTAAGAGTTTGCAGCTCCATACTGTTTTCGACTGATGAATTTTGGACTTTACAGCATTTAAAACAGCATCACTGTCAGAAGCCATAAATATTCTGGATGTTTTTTTGAGTATTAGGACCTGTAACTCTTGTTCCTACTCAACTTTTATCTTTTACTCATCAGTATAATGAGTGAGGGCACTTCTCGTAACTAGAACGATTTCGGTTAGTGTTAAGTCACTTTTGTTGATGACAACGTCTTGTTTCGCAGACATAAAGTCCATCGGCATCTCCTTATTCAGTCTTCTGAGCATATGGTGACAATATGTCCCACTACTTATGGATTACCCTGTATACATTTTTCTACGTTAAAACTTTTGTGGGGACAAAACTCATTGTTTGGTCACCGTCACCGCGAAACCGTCACCACGTCAACCGATATGCTGTGACGTGCTGCGCATCGAATTGCGTGTTGGACTCTTGTTGAATGGTTTTTTTATGAGGGATCAACTTTTGTAAAGATGTTCGTTTACCATGGGCGTACGATAATTATTGTGAAGGGATGTTAAATTATATGCAAAAATTTTCCATCTACCATAGGCGTACGATGAAATTTTTATTAGGTGTTCACTTATTTGTATTCTCACTTCAGTAGGCAGTCTCCATAACTGTCTATTTTTAAAGTTTCTCGTTTAAATTAAAGAAATCTCCTAAATAGGTTAGTGCTTTGAAAAACACTTCTATCTAGAAAGTCAAATAACATGAGAGCGAGTGCATTGTTATTGCTTAAGTTGTAGGAAACTAAAATGAACTAATTATACTAATTGGAGACATTCTTAAAAGGCTTCTTTTGTCTCTACACAAAGCGTTAATTGTTTACTGTAAATAGAAAAGATCTTTGTTGACTTCGACGTGCCATCGCCAAAGAACAAATTGAAAACTATTGTAATAGACAAAATGAAAAGTGAATTTAGCGAAGTATAATGCAGGGTAGAATGTCTTTATTATCAAATAACTTTGTAAACATAAACATTAAAAATTATAATAATTGAAAGTAGAATCGGGTGACGCAAGTTGAAAAATGGTTTATTTATCCGCAATGTGGGTGTCTATGGAAAGATTATTTAAGTAAACAGTTTAGATAGTTATTTTGGAAAATTTTCGAAAACGAATGTTTGAAGTTATATAAATAGTAAGGCTGTTTCTAGTAACTCTCTAATATGCTTACACCTAAAGAATATTTCATAATATTTCGTTGACTTTATAAATCCCTCATTGTACAGTAAACAGTAACAGATCCGTAGCCGGTAAAATTTAGATACTAAAACATAAATTAACTTTATTTCATGAACAAATTCACTGACTTTTTAAAAACAAATTTAACTTTTATTTAATAATTGGAATTGAACAATTTAAACTGTTTAAACATACAGGGTGGCCCACTGTATACGCTTTGATTGATTACATCTAATTGGCAGATGTTTCAAATAAAAAATATGTAGTTTAATAATGGCCACATTTTCTCTGAACTTACAACACACACATATATTGTACACCTTAGTTTTGATATTAACTTTTCAATTAATTAACATAAATAGCTGTTACCATAATCCATTGTATGTTATAAGGTGTAATAATGAATCCATATTTGAAATGGAATTTACACATTTCATATACAGTAAACAAACTGAGAAGCATTTTGTATAAATTTAGACAATTAAAAAATATCTTACCTATGAAGAATTTGAGAACTCTCTATCATTCTCTTGTTGAACGTCATATTAGATATGCTGTAGTTGCCTGGGGTGCAGCATCAAAATGTAATTTATATTCTCTAGAAGTTACCCAAAGAAGATTTATCAAACTTATATATTCAAAAACTTATAGATATTCAACTGAAGCTTTACATTTGAAAACAAGTATATTGGATGTGGGACAATTGTAGTAGCATAAAATTTCATGTCAGTAAACATTCATATTTGTTATTAAACCATAACTATAAAATACTTCAGAGGCAAAACTACGTTATACCACTGCTTAAAAGCAGTTACTCAAAGATCGTATTTCTACTATGCACCCAAATTATATATAGAGGTGGCTCGTGGTTAATTTGATAGAGGGGCCATAGGGGATGTGACCAAAATCTTGAAATACGGAACGCCACTGACCAGCTCCCTGGAGGCCTCTCTGCCGTAGGCGGAAGTTTTTCGAGAAACCACTCCCAATTTCTGCCCAGAAGTCGTTAAAATAGCAAAATTTGTGGAGTTACTTTCCAAAGCCCCAGAAGCAAAAAAAAGTTTTTGTGCCACGCTTGTTTTATATAAAAATATTGCCCTCTTAAAAAACAACCATATTTTATTCATTTCTATACATATTAAATATGACAAACGTAAATTAAATGATAATTAGTCTAAATCTTTTTAAAATTGAAGTGAATTCTTCGATCTTTTGTATTTGCAACAACATATTACGTCAAAACAGCTCATTATTTCGCTTCATATGCTCTCCTTTAAATCAAAATAAAGCACGGCCTGCCAACCCCTCTACTCATCTCTTTTCTAAGCGTGTAATAATCAGCCGACGTAAGTCGATTCATCTTCGATATTAAACCGGGCTTTTGACCCATCACATGTAAACTTCGGACGTGTTTCTCTCACGCCGCGAAGATCGTCAGCTCTCGACAAATTTCGTTCCCATATAACACCTTGAGGTCAACGGTCGACTCCAGCCCGCACTCCAATTTTGGTTTTCGCCGATGCGGAATAACGTTTACACGGGGTCTTGAAACGTTTTTGGTAAATACTATACTATATGTATAGTAGCTATATTTAATTTTTTTAAATGCTAATTTAAGTATTTTTTAAAATTATTTTTTAATGGGAGGTCATTGACCCAATGACCCAATGGAGGAGCCGCCACTGATTATATATTATTATACCAAATGATTTAAGAAACATTACACATACCACTTTTTAAAAGGAAATTGAAAGAATATATTGAAAATAGCCGATGTATTGACCATACATATTTTGATACCTCTTCTGTTATTGGGTTTATAACTGTTAACCATGTTTGTACTAAATCCAATCCAATTATCATGCCGAATCCTACCGAAGAGCAGGGTGCTAGTTCTACATTACAAGTACAGCCTCAGGTGTTTAACGTTATAACACCAGTAATCCCGACCAAAAAATTTACATTTTCTTCTTCAGCAACATGAACACCATGGAGAAAAAGATTCGAAAGATATATGTCCGTTTCAGGGCAACTAAGCAAACCAGAGGAGAAAAAAATAAACATCTTAGTGTACATCATGGGCGAAGAATCGGAAGAAATTATGCTGCAGTTCCCTATACAACCACAAATGTATGTGGAAGCTTTAAACAGGTTCGAAAAATACTTTATTCCACGCCGGAATATTATATTCGAGAGGTTTAAATTCAACTCTAGAGTTCAAAATCCTGGAGAACCCATTGAATCGTTCATTACAAGTTTACACTCTCTGGCAGAACATTGCGATTACGGCACGATTAAAGAAGAACTCATCAGAGATAGGATAGTTGTTGGGATGCTGGACTCAAAAACATCTGAACGACTACAGCTAAAAGAACAGCTAGGCTTGAAGAAGTGCGTCATAATGGCGAAACAAGCAGAACTCCAAGCAAGTCAGTCCAAATAACTACACAACACTACCAGGCAAGTAGGATGAGTGCAATTCGGTAAAAGTGACAGTGTCAGTTCGCCAAATATTTCTCAAAAAGTGGATAGAAATAAGAAAAAAATACAAACAGGTGACAAGTGGGGATTTTGTGGACTACGGTCGCATCCAAGAGAGCAGTGTCCTGCTGGAAAATCAGTTTGCCGGAAGTGCCAGAAATCAGGACATTGGGCAGCAGTATGCAGAAGCACCAAGGTCAGACCTATCTTAGTAGACAATTTAGATTTAGAGCAGCTAAAGTTAGAGTTTAATTCACTTAATTTTTATAATAATGCTTCAGACAACTCCCACTAGGGTAATACTTTTTTTAAGCTCAATCGGGCTTAATCACGTTGATTCAAAAGAATGGTTAGCTTTAATCTTTGTGTCAAAAATTAATAAAAACTTAGAATTTCTGATTGATTCGGGAGCAGATATTACATGCATCTCAAGAGAGGTAGTTAGCGATGGTGTGCTTAATAATTTACATTTTTCAGTCAAAATAGTGACTGGGCCGTCTCGTATTAAATTGAAAGTTTTGGGCACTTTATCAGTGAGATTAGGTTCTCAAAAACAGAGCTTCAATACAGACATTTATGTTATAGACAAATTAACTAAACCTATCTTAGGTCGATCAGCTATATTGAAATTGAATTCAGACCCAAGAGGTCACTAATACACCAAGTAATGTATTTAAAGAAAAGGTCAGTCAAAAATTTCCAAGAAACTTCAATGATGTGAGAACCTTTAAAACTGAAATGAAAATTAAATTGATTGAGGGAGCTCAACCCTATGTGCAATCAGTTCCTCGCGTTGTACCGATACCCTTATTAAAACCCCTTGAGGAGGAGCTCGAAAGGCTTCTACAGTTAGACATTATAGAGCCAGTAGACTATCCCATCGTGGTAGTACAAAAAAATTCTAAAATAAGGCTCTGTGTTGATTACTCAAAATTAAATCAAGCCGTGAAACGCTCACATTTTCCTATTGGGAAAGTAGAAACAATACTGTCACAAATAAAGGACTCAAAATTTTTCAGTAAATTAGATACAAATTGCGGATTATATCAAATTAAACTTAGTAAAGAACCTCAAATCTTAACAACTTTCATAGCGCTTTTGGCAGATTTTTTTTTCAAAAGGATCCCGTTCGGAATTAATTGCGCCCCTAAATACTTCTCAATTTTATTAAATAAAATTATCTCGGGGGGAAAGGGGTAATCAGTCACATCGATGATATACTCATTCATGCACCGACTATAGAGAAGCATAATAAAATTTTAACTGAAATTTTAGAACCCATTACAGCCGAGGGCATAACGCTCAATAAAGAAAAGTGTGTTTTTGCAACCCAGTCTCTTACTTTCTTAGACCACCGAATCTCTCAAGAAGGTATTAAGGTTGATGATGATAGAATAATAGCGATAAAAAAATGTCCAGCACCTAGAAACAGAAAAGAAGTCTTGCAATTCTTGGGAAAGATCAATTTCTCCAGTAGATTTATCCCTAATAGATCGGAGGTCCTCGAACCAATAACTTCATTATTGAGAATGAAACTAATCTACACAATCATTAGGATACACACTCAGGTTAATAAGGATGTTAGGATGTCTTAGTAGATTATATTTTCTTCATAGGTACTAATTAAATTAATTAACCAACAATTTTTAAATAATCAACTGTGTACGTTTGAATTTACATTATTTCATATTAAGTCACTATTTTAGTTTTTTTTATATAGGTACTATATTATTTATTTATAATGTATGGTACCTACTTGTATTTTGAATTTTCTCGAAACAAGCGTGTGCTCGCTTATCGAATTTGTTTTATTCATTTTATCGTATTATTATTTATAGTCATCTCTATGTAAGTATTTATTTCTTTGAAATTTAAATATAAATATGTGTTTTTTGTATTTTTTGTGTTTATGAATAAAACTTCTATTATTATTAGACGTCAAGGTTAATAGTTTAATACTATTATAACGCTCTACAAAATTTGAGAAATATTTTTCAAAGAACTAAGAAGCAACAACTACTTCTCGGGCTATATGCCCCGACAGACATTGAATTATATTCAAATTTTGTTAAGCGTTATAATAGTATTAAACTATTAACTTTGACGTCTATTGATCACGTTTTACTAGAATATGACAATTTCTTACAGGTAACTGTAATTAAGTAAAAAAAGCTATTATCATTATTAATTTATTTCTGTTTATATCAATTCTTCTGTTAAAATTTTGTACCGATCCCTTGTGAAAAAATGTATCTGCTCAATAAAACTATCTATTTGTATTAATAAAATTAAGGGGCTCTTCAATGTACCAGGTGTCTGATTAAGAGAGATAACCCTTTTTCCCGTTTATCGTGCAAAAAATTGAATAATAAAGCATACGAGTACGAATTGAATAATTAAATAACCAAATAAGAATTAACGTAATGATAAAACCCTATTAAAAAATAAATATCAGGATTTAATTTACTTCAAAAAGAATATTTCATTGTATTATAGTATATTGTGTCACAATGACAGAGCGAGCGAGCGTAGCGAACAAACTTAAATTGTCGGCCATAGCTATTAAAAATTTATAGCTATATTTGACTATTTCAACAGGTAGGAATTAATTTAAGGGAACTACAAATTTATTGTTTAGAAAAATTGACAATAAAAAGTTGAAAATCTTAAAAATGGAAGGTTGCAGCGAGTTCACCAAGGAGTACCTACCTTTAATGTTGAAAATTTAGAGAAGTATTGCAAACAAAAGTCTTAAGCTCGAAATTCGATTCAAGAATTTGGTACAATAAAAGTTTACGAAGCACTATTACCACGCCCCAGGCTCATTAGAATTTGAAAAAATGTATATAAATTATATTATGTGATTTGGAGAAACTATAAGTTACCTACAAAAAATTTTAAATTTGTATTTCTATCCTCCGAGAAGATATAGTTTCGTCAGACCTATACTGAGGATATGTAGAGGTCCATAAAGAAAAAGAAGAAGACATAGAACTGTCACCGAAAAGTCTAGAAATGTCATAAAATGAAATTACCCACCAAAACCGTATAAAGTACGGATTTGACGTTTTAATGCTTGGACTACGACCATGGCGGTTACAGTTTTCCTTTTAGCGTGTACGGTATCTGTTGATAACATTTTCCAAAAACACCTTCTTCACGAGTTTCTTCGTAAACTAAACCTGATATACGTTTTACTCCGCCACGTAAATATGTATCAGGTTATTAGTCTGCCTCTCGCAACTAATAAGGCTAGAAAAAATTGTATATTTCTAAATTTTTCTAGAATATCTACCATTCCCCTAATTTACGATTATTATTCACGGGACACCCTGTATGAAATAAGTAGAATGGAAAAGATATAATATGAACTAAATAATTGTAGTTTTAATTTTGAAACATCCATTTAATGCCTAAATTCGTACGCCTATGGCAGTATAATTTTCAAGAACAGAATTTCGGAGCTACCGTATGTAGCGCGGCTAGTTTTTTTTGCTGCTTTTGAGTGTACACGATCGCTAGCAGAACTTTTTTGATTAATTATAACCTTACATCTGATCCATTTTGATTTAACGTTTCAGTCCAATCGTATTTCCTACGATTATATTCGCATCAAGAATTTCATTTCAGTTGATTAAAATTCTTTAATTTCAGATGTCAATCAATACGCGAAGCTGGTTAAATTAGCATCTGTGACAATGCTTCATCGGATAAAAAAAAATAACAGATGATGGAATATTTCAATGTCATCATCGCTTACACAAATGATAATAAATTTAATTTAGTTGTAACGATTTTTTTGCTTAAAATTAATGTATAGATTTTTTAATGGTTGGTTAAATATGTATGATTGAGTTATTTAATTAATATTTTAGTTACGCGATTGCGCAGATTCCTTCAATTTAACAGGTTGCTGTAATAAATACCTGAATTTTTCGAAAAATTTTCAGTTCATGTATCCCAGTGTAAGATATTTATTAAAACGACTCCTCCAAATTGAGTAGTTTATATACAAAACAATGCGAAATTAACAGTCAGTACAATTACGAATCGAGATTTACTTTACAAATACCAGAAATAGACTAACTATTGGAAAATATTAATATTCAACGGATTTTATTTCATGTATTTTTATCATGGTATTTCAAGATAAGGCAGCAAATAAGCAAGATCTGTTGGCCATTTCCATTAGAAGACAAAGGCGACAGATTGTTGAGAGCAGACGAAAATATCAGAGAATTTTTTTTCTCTACTGAAATAGATGATGCAGCATTCGAAGAAGAATATGAGACAACTGAATTCTACAGAGAAGAATTGATAAAATACAAAACAAGATGTGAATTCTTCCTGAAGAAAGAAAACGTAGATGATCAATACACTTCACATAGTGGGAGAAGCGACACGAACAGAAGGAAATACCGTCTACCGAAGATAGAGTTAAGAAAGTTCGATGGGGATGTTAAAAACTGGATTGGTTTTTGGGGACACTTTAAGAAGATCCACGACGACGAAGAAATCGATTTGACCGATAAATTTCAGTACTTTCTTCAGTCCAGGAATAGGGATCCATTGCAAGGGAATTAATCGAGAGTTCTCTTCCATCCGGCATGAACTACCAAGTAGCTATTGACCAGTTAAACGCTAGATTTGCTAGGGATGAGCTGCTTGTAGAAGTTTACGTAAAAGAGTTATAAAGCTTAGTTTTGAAACAAGCAATGAAGAATATAGGTATGACACTTTCTCAATTATATGATAAGTTAGAGACGCAGTTGCGGGCTTTGGAAACACTTGGTGTTACGAAAGAGAAGTATGCAGCTATGTTATTTCCTCTTGTTGAGTCTGCATTGCCGGATGATCTAATGAAAGTTTGGGAAAGACACAGAAACGCGAATGAAAAGAAATCTTCGTTGGATCCTGCTAGGGACAACACTGATAAGTATCTCTGTTATTAGATTTTCTTAGAAGTGAGGTGGAATCCGAAGAGAGAACCAATTTAGCTCAAGCAAGCTTCAATACGGATCATAAGAGTATATACATGTCTACAGCTGTTAAACATAAAAAACCCACAGGTGAAAATGGACTATACAGATACATTCAAATACAAACGGAAAATAGGGATCTAAATAGTCCACCAACAAAACATTTCTATAAGTTCACTTCAATGAATATCAAGTATTGATCTGGACAGCTGGATTCAGAATCACTGTAAAAAAGCCCGCCCCTTCTCCTTCCAAAATTTGTTAGTTATGTGCGAGGTGTGTGCGAAGTGCGAACTGCGATTTAGTATTGGATAATTATTTGATGAAGGTAGTAAACGTCGCTACATATTGAAACAATATGCTTACGTTTTATGTTGTTACAATCGGAAATTAATTGTTAAATTCTCTTTAACAATTAATGTTTCGAGTTAAGATAATATGTTTTGATTTCTTTTCGCCATAACGGCTTTCAAAATAAATTCATAAACAAAACAAAATAGGATTCTTTAAATTGAAACAAAGTTATGGGCTTGAACACTCTCACCGATCGACTGACTGACTGACTATCTGGCGCTAATCAAGGACCGCCCACAGTTGAGAATACGGAGAGGTGGGAATTGTACGATATGTTATAGGTGTCCAAAAAAACGATTGTAATAATCGTGTTTTTAATCTGTTGAAGCTGGATGTTGGTCGACTAGTTCAAAAGCAGTTCCGATACAATGCTTAAAATCCGTATGTTCCGTTTGTGTTTGAATGTATCTGTATACCGCAGAAGCTTTATATTCGGCCAGTTCTAAAGGAGTAGCAAACGATAGTAAGAAAATTCCATTTTGTTTATTTTGCGAAAAGAGGACTACAAGTCAGGACTGTGTGAAAGCACAAAAATTGTCTCTCGATGAGAGAAAAACCTTGGTAATGAACAAAAAGGGATGTTTTGCATGTTTAAAACAAAATCATACCACTAAAAACTGTGAAGGGTTCGTTAAATGTGTAGTTTGTTCAAGAAAACATGATCCCATAATGTGTCCTGATTTGATTGCTAAACAAGATAAAATTGATAAAAAGGAAGAACAGCTAGTAGAAAACGTTTTGGCAAGTAATTACAAAACTACTGTTTTATTAAAAACTATTATGGTGAGAATATCAAAAAATAATAGAGAAGCAATTGTTCGAGCATTGTTGGATTCAGGCTCACAACGTTCATATATTCTAACTTCGTGTATAATAGACTTGAAATTAAATAAAATAGATGAAGAAATAATTGTTCAAGTAGTATTTGGTGGTCAACAGTCATCACCACAAGTACATGGAATATATGATATTACAATAAAAAGTCTGCACAGTTCTTACAAATTCAGCTTGAAGGTCACAGATCAAAATGAAATTTGTAATCAAATACAACGGCTTCATGATAGTTCTTGTATAGATTATTTGAAAAGCAGAAATATAATAATAACTGATGTCAGTGTCAAGGATGCTCCACATGAAATCGAATTGTTACTCGGAGGGGATATTTTTGAAAAAATATTAACTGGAAATAAAGAAAATATCAATGGTGACTTATTTACTATAGAAACATATCTTGGTTGGACTGTAATGGGAAAAGTAGAATCAGAAAAGAGAAATTTAGATATATTTTCTGGCTTCGCCGATTTTTTAATATCTGACTTATGGAGTTTAGAGGTTTTAGGAATAAAAGAATCAGCTGAAGTTCAATCGGAAGAAATTCTTGAAGAAAATTCTCTGAATCAATTTTTAGAAACTGTTGAATTCAATGAGGATAATAGATACGACGTTCAACTACCTTGGAAAGAAGGTTATCCAACTCTTTTAAGTAACGAAAATTAGCTCGTAGCAGACTTTTCTCTAGTTCAAAAAAGCTGTTAAATATTGGAAAATTCACTGATTACGAAAAGGTATTCACAGAATGGGAAATGTTGGGAATCATCGAGCGTGTGACTGAATCATCGTTTAGATAAAGTTCCAGAACAATTTATGAAAACATCTACAAAGCTGAATAATTCATTCTATCTACGACCACCATTAAAATTAAGCATTTACAAACTCATATAAATACGTGAAATTACGTTTTATACATACGTCTAAAGCGTGCGAAAAAGAACAATGCTTTTTAAATGGAAGTGTCATATAACACACAAAAGAGTGCGAAAAAGTACAATGCTTTTTAAATGATTTTTATTTGTATATTTATCTTAGATAATTTTGTGTTTTGTTTTCTGTCAAAGGTTCTGTAATTGTAATAATTTTGTACTGTCATTAAGAAGTGTGAAACGTGAATGGCCAATAATTGTCAGAATCTGTCAAAAAATGTCAAAAATTGTGAAAAATTGTGAAAAATTGTGAAAAATTGTGAAAAATTGTGAAAAATTGTGAAAAATTGTGAAAAATTGTGAAAAATTGTGAAAAATTGTGAAAAATTGTGAAAAATTGTGAAAAATTGTGAAAAATTGTGAAAAATTGTTAAATATTTTTAAAAATGGTCAAAAATAGTCAATAATTGTAAAAATTTTTGAAAGTTGTCAAAAATGGTCAATAATTGTTGAAATTTTGCAAAATTGTCAAAAACTGTCAAAAATTGTTAAATATTTTTAAAAATGGTCAAAAATAGTCAATAATTGTCAACATTTTTGAATGTTGTCAAAAATGGTCAATTATTATTATAAAAAACTGTCAATAATTGTTGAAAATTGTCAAAATTTTTGAAAAATTGTCAAAATTTTGAAAAAATGGTCAATAATTATAAAAAACTGTCAAAAATGGTTAACAATTATTAAAAATTCTCAAAATTTTTGAAAAACGGTCAATAATTGTCAGAACCTGTCATTCCAGATTCTTAAATAATTCAAGAAAAATATCCCTCAGGAAAACCGGAAAACGTTACGATGAAATCATGGAAGCTGAAATACAAATTTTGAAGTTGGTTCAACTAGAAAGTTTTGGAGATGAAGCTAAGTCTATTCAAAATTTACATGTATTCAGAGATGCTAATGGATTGTGGAAAATTGAAACAAAGCTGATTTTGGGAGAGCTTTCAGAAAATTTCAAGTTCTACCAAACAAACATGAGATTGTGAGAAAAATCAGAGAAGAAAATCATAGATTGAATTTTCATGCTGGTGTACAAACACTTTTATGTATATTACGAGAGAAATTCTGGATACTAAGAGGTAGACAAACAGTAAAACGAATTGTATCTAAATGTGTGATATGTAAAAGATACAATGCGAAATTTGTTGAAACACCGTTGTCTCCACTCCCGAAAGATAGGATAACCTGTATAGCAGCTTTCGAAAAAGTAGGAATCGACTTGGCGGGACCTTTGTACCTAAAAAATAAATAAAAATCATGGATAGTAGTATACACTTATACAGTCTACAGAGCAGTCCATTTAGAAATAGTTGAATCTCTTTCTACATATTCATTTCTTCCTGCATTGAGACGTTTCATTGCCAGGAGAGGAAGAATATCTACAATCTACTCTGATAATGGAACAAATTTCGTTGGTGCTCATAATCAGATGAATAAAGTTGTTTGCGATAAAGTTTTAGAGTATTTTTTAACGTTCGAAAAATTAAATGGAACTTCAACCCACCAACAACTGCATGGTGGGATGGTTGGTGGGAACGCATTGTTCGCATCATCAAGGAACTTTTACGTAAGAATCTAGGTAAATCTTTTGTTACTTATATGCTACTTACTTCAGCCCTTTAACTCCAGCAATGTTTATCAATGATATTCCAAACCACGAGATGCCCGACTTGGATGAAATTGATCGAAATAGTTTGATAAATCGTAAAATATATATCCAGAAATTACGAGATTGTTTTCGGAACCGCTTCAAAAAGGAATACCTAGCAGAATTAGTCAATACTGGTCAAAGCCAAGTTCGTCATTTAGACGTTGGTGACATCGTATTTGTGGGAGCCGAAAATGTAAAAAGGACAAGATGTCCACAAGGAAAAATATTGGAAACATATCCAGGTAAAGATAACATTCATAGAGTTGCAAAAGTTAAAACAGTGAATGGTGAGATTTTACGTCCTTTTCAACGACTGTATCCATCAGAAAGGAAGAGTGCACAAAAATTGATACCAGAAAATGGAAACTTGCAAGATAGTGGTGAAATAGATGAAGAAGATGGATCCAAGTATGAAGAGAAAATCCGAAAAGTGACAAGAGCAGGGCGCTTATTTAAATCACCTACGCGATTCGGGCATAATGATTAATTAATATTTCATGTTATTTAACAATTTCTCATATTAGCAAATTGTTGAGGGGGGAGAATGCTGGAAAATATTAATATTCAACGGATTTTATTCCATGTATTTTCATCTGTATTCATCACAGTGAGTTGTCAATGTCAGTTTTGAATTTTCACGTTAGTTATCATTAAAATATTGATAACACGTTGTACGTAATTTTGTCCATTTTCTAAGCTTAATTATAACACTAACTATCCCTTTTCTCAAGAACGAACATTGAGATACTGAATACGTGATAAATATGTAAACAACTCCACAAAAAGGGTGCCCTTCTTATCTTCGCTAGGGTTGCATTGCTCGACCCAATACAAGTAGCAGTGTAGAGATTCGTGGCGTATTTCCTACTCTAGATGAAAAATTTCCCTGGCTTGACAGCTGGGCTGAGTTCGAAAAGTACGCCCCGAGAGATCATTCTCATTCCATGGTGTGACATTTGAGTGATTCGGTTGTCTGATTCGTTTGATTCATTTTGGAACTGTTAATGTGGCAGTTAAATAACTTAACCTAAATGACGAAAAGTGAACAAAACACAATTAATCCAAGTTAGAGTATTATAAAAATAATAGTTATGGATCGGAAGCGTAAACTGGTTGCGTCCTTGGCAAATTTGCAATCACACAAAACGTATCGATTTAAGTCAATATTAATATCCATTTTTAAAAGAAACAGCCTGTTTTGTTTTCGTCCTGAAAAATTTACTTAGCGAGCGGTAACAAGTAACAATAAAGTATAAAAACATAACAACAAAACCAAGAACAAAACACCCCCATGTCGGGTGAATGTTAACTTTGAAAATACTTGGTTGGAAAAACCAACTTAGTTTTCGAACTGTATAGTGTAATGTTCGACTGATCATCCTAGAGTATTCGAACGGCTAGAGTTAATCGAGCGCGCTCGAGTGTACTTTTCGAACTCAGCCCTGTAACTTGCAGATGTCATAGTAAAAGTATTTTTTCTACAACTTCGACACAGTAATGACGTAATAAATTCAAAAGAATGAGAGAGAGATAGAGAACATTATGACAGCAGATGTCTGAATCGTGAAAATACGTCCCAATAAGATTAAAAATCGACATATTTCAACTAAAATCCCGTGTCTACGGGGTGGAATTTTTCCAGCGGTCCACTCTGTATAACAAACATACACCTCGAAAATGGGCATGTTGCTTGCATTTCGTTAGGTATTATTTACATAACCCAGCAGCAAACAACATCGGCATCGTATAAAGAGCCTTCCTCCCTACGGATGCAATTGTTTCCTTTCGGCTGGTGGTCCTTTTTCACCGTCGAGTGCAAGTTTTATTATCGAATTTCATATGTTAAAACAGAAGTGGGATTACACGTGTTTTTATGGCGCCTTCGAGAAATATGCTTCATGTCGATTGCAGGGTAGGTTTAAGTTCGTTTTCCTAGGTTAGTAACACGTTTGGTGATTAATTTCTTGACATTGACAGGCAAACTAAAAAAAATGGGATGAACATAAATAAAACCAAAATAAAAGTGATGCAGATAAGTAGAGACAGTAGAGAAATAAATATAGCAATAGATGGAACAAAAATATTGAGCAGGTGGAGAGCTTCAAATACTTAGGAGTGGAAATTCAAGAATACAGAAAACAAGATATTGAAATTAATAATAGAATACGAAACACTTTGAAACTGTACTATGAAATGAACAGAAACAGAAATATCAAGGAAAAAAAAACTAAAATAAATTGAATAGAAATAAAACAATTTAATTTGTTTAAATCTTCACTATTATATTTGAACCTATGTTCAACTTAAACTTGTGACGCGTTTCGCCTGACACAGTAGCTTTATCAAACGGGTGAAGGTATAATGACAGATTTTTAATTAATTAAATTAATACGGAATTTCAAGGATATTGACAAAAGTATTAGAAAATGTTTAACTGGAAATAAAGTGCAAAAAAGGTTCTTAATTTGAAAAGGTGTACCTGGAAATTCATTCACAACAATCCCTCCTGAACTATCTTCTAGGTAAATAAGCTTAATAAGGGAGAATGGTTGATATCTATTTGATTGTTAAGAAGATTACCTGAATATTTGTTTTTATTCATCTCAAGGGCATCTAAAAGATTTAATTCAAAGGATTTAGGTTCTACATGTAAAATTTCAAAATTTGAATCTAGAGTGTGTTGGTTTGCTAATAAATTATTTGAATAGTTAGTATTAGTTTTTTGTTGTCATAGCTACGATTGTGTTCTGAAATTCTAGTTTTAAAATTTCTAAAAGTAGTATCGATAATAATTTTGTCACTAAAATAAATGTTTATAAAACCTTATTTAGACCAATCCTTACATTTGGATGTGGATCATGGGTGCTCACACAGCGACAAAAGAGTCAAATTTAGGCAGTAGAGAAATGAATTATCTAAGAAGTCAGGGATGTCACAGAAAGGGACAAAATGAGAAACACAAAAATTAGAGAAGACCTGGAAGTAGAGCAATGCTGGAATTTATTGAAAATCGACAGCTGAGCTGGTGGGGCATCGTCAAAGAATAAATGATAAGAGGCCTGTCAAACAAGTGTGGGAATCCAAGATACAGAGAGCTAGGAAAAGAGTAAGACCGAATTAAACATGGGATGGAGTAATAGGAGGAATAAGGAGGAATAAGGAGGAATAAGGGCTAGGGAGCTAGCAAATAACAAAAAAGAATGGGCACACATTGTTTACAGACATTGAAAAATATTGTTAACAATGTAGACATTAACATATCTACCCTACACCATTAAATGGTAACATGGATTTTGATTATATATATATAAATGTATTATGTCCTTAGAGAGGAAGTTAATATCATAGGAAACTGAGCCCAATTCAATATTGATAAAATATATAGATTATCATGTCGGATAGTCAAGCAGACATTAAAGCACTTAGTTCTTGTGTAATCAGTTCTAGAAGAGTATGGAAAATGGTTTGGGCAAACACGCCATGGTTACCTCACTGTGGATTACAGGACACACTTGAATAGAGAGGAGCAGAAAAATTATTTTCTCCCTAACGACACGCAAAAATTATGATTAATCCTTGATGGTTGTCCTGCACATTTTAGTCGAGTAGCTCGCCCAATTTCAATCCATGTTATTTTTGTTTTTGGGGCTACTTAAAATCATTAGTTTATGCTATTTCAATACCATAATATGGTATTCAGCTATGGGAAAAAATAAAGTTAGACGATCCTTACAGAAACGATTTTTTTAAAAATTACCTCATAGTTTTCGAATTTAATGTAAAATGTGTAAAAAAACTGATACACAAAAAATTTAACCTCATTCGCCCTTAACCCCTCCCTCGTTGAACGCTTGTGGATGCAATAAAAATCACAGGTTTTTAGTAAACAATTTACCACGGCAGGTTATACAATGTACCAACTTAGAAGTTTGTAGGTAGCGGTTTTTTTAGATATGCTTAAAAAACTGACTTAACAGCGTCATCTTCAAAGGGCGAGCTGTTGGATGAAGGCAAATTCACATTCAATACTAAACCGGCTCTGTAATATTCATTTTTTATTTGACTTGTACATCCTACGGAGACTATAAATTTATACGTCGGTCAAAATGTCACCGAATGAATATGAAATAGTGTTAAGATCTGTTTGTTGTATTTTCTTGTCGAGAGATGACCGCCACCTTATGCAGTTACAAAGTACATGTGGGCGATTCTTTTAACTTTATTAAATGTACGTACGTACATAGATTTTTTTATTTGTATTTTTATTGTTAGTAATCTGAGACAAGTCGCAAGAGAGGAATGCGGGTAGGATAAATCATTCTCGTAGACAAAAAAATGTGCATTGGTGATGAAGAAATGTATTATTCATGATATAAACTAGGGTTTAATTGAAGAACTGTATATACAGTGCGTACGCATGAAATCATTATGAACCAAATAAACAGTAATATGAAAAAATCCCGCAACAGGTCGATTTTCGACTTTTAAATAATAATATATCATACACTAAATTGGTAGGAAAACACTAGTTAGAAATTCCATAGCATTGTCAGTGACTCATGTTTTAATTAGTAAAAATTTAGTGGAGTGCTGCTAAATAATTGCAGTATTGTAAGAATTAATGTGAACATTGGGAATTATTTCAATTTGGTGAGGCTTCTCTGTAACAATTCTAACAGGTGCTTCTTGACATATCCCATAAACTATAATTTTCCATTCAGTCGTTGCTGATGTCAGTTATTTTTTCTGTTATTATGAATAAGTTACATGTATTTTGTGGTTTTGTGGTTTTGTGCTTTAGTTTGTGTTTTTTTGTATTGGTGGCATTATGGATATTAAGCCAAGAAAAAGAGAAATGATAATAATTACACTTAGTGAGCACACATCCATAATGGAAAGGGACATTGCTAGTGAATTTTTGTAACACAGAGAAGTGAAGATAATATAAAATTAGTGAAACCCGTCAGAAGAGAAATTAAGGCATTTACCATGCTTGCAAGAAACTTCTTTTTCAATCAACGGTAAGATGAAATCGACATTATCCGTCGAAGGAAGATAATAAACGGTAAAAAGATAGTTTCAGACGGAATGCCTTGCAAATCACCGTAGAAAATCGGCTGGACGTCGATAATAAACTCTTTGATTGATCTCATGGTATGGATCTTCGCCTAAATTAGGATGTGTTGGACACTCATCAATGGAAAAAGGGCCGGTAAAGTAATAAAAGATAGTCTGGGCTCCAACTTGTTTTTTATTCTCTTAAACAAGTAAAAAGAGGTGTTTACATATTTCAGGTGATATGTGAATTCACCTATAAAGCCTTTCAACGTACAACTCACATTATTAAACTGCACTTTTTTAACATGTTTCTTTACAATCGGTTTGTCGGAGCTTCTTGGAGCCTATACTCTCTCGGAGGCTACCAATTAGGGATGTTGAAAAATAATCGATTTTTACATAAATCGATTATTTTCTTATAATCGATTTTTAGTTATCGATTTTTATAGTAATATTAATCGAATTTTAGTAAATCGATTTTATAAATTACGTGTTTAAATCCATTTTCGCAAACGGCTCGTATTATTTATTGACTATTTTTCAAAATTTTCACAACTTTTGACGATTATTGACGATTTCTCAAAATTTTGACAATTATTGACCATTTTTCAAAATTTTAACAATTATTAACCATTTTTCAAAATTTTAACAATTATTGACCATTTTGACTGTTCTCCAAAATTAGTGACCATTTTTCCAAATATTTGATAATTTTTGACCATTTTTCAAAATGATGACAATTTTTAACCATTTTTGACAGTTTTTGACAATAATTGTCCATTTTTAACAGTTTTTAACAATAATTGACAATTTTTAATCATTTTTGATAGTTTTTGACCATTTTTGACAATTTTTTAAAATTTTAGACCATTTTTCAAAATTATCGACCATTTTTGATAATTATTGACAATTGTTGACAATTATGGACCATTTTTCCAAATCTTTGACCATTTTTGACGATTATTGACCATATTTCAAAATTTTTGACAATTTTTTAAAAACTTTAACAATATTTGACAATTATCAACTATTTTTCAAAATTTTGACAATTTTTAACAATAGTTGTCCATTTTTGACAGTTTTTGACAATTTTTGACCATTTTTGACAATTTTTTAAAATTTTAGACCATTTTTCAAAATTATCGACCATTTTTGATCATTATTGACAATTGTTGACAATTATGGACCATTTTTCTAAATGTTTGACCATTTTTGACAATTATTGACCATATTTCAAAATTTTTGACAATTTTTTAAAAACTTTAACAATATTTGACAATTATTGACCATATTTCAAAATTTTTGACAATTTTTTAAAAACTTTAACAATATTTGACAATTATCAACTATTTTTCAAAATTTTGACAATTTTTAACAATAGTTGTCCATTTTTGACAGTTTTTGACAGTTTTTGACAATTTTTGACCATTTTTGATAGTTTTTGACAATTATCGACTATTTTTCAAAATTTTAACAATTTCGGACGATTATTGACCAATTTTGATAATAATTGTCCATTTTTGACAATTATTGACCATTTTTGACAGGTTTTGACAAAAATTGTCCATTTTTAATAGTTTTTGACAATCATTTTTTGACAATTTATGACCATTTTTGACCATATTTCAAAATTTTTTACAATTTTCATATAATTTTATTTGATTTTCAATCTGATAAATTGTTTCGATTTCATTTTTATTAAAATCGATTTTTGACAAATCGATTAATTTTGAATAAAGAAAAATCGATTTTCATTTAATCGATTAATTTTGAATAAAGAAAAATCGATTTTTATTCAAACTATTCAACTAAACTCAAAATAGCACGAAAAAGCGTGAGGGATATGTTGCCGGTAGAATGAAAATAGAGGCGGGGCGAATGTTTTAACGATAAATTATTTTTGTACTAGAAAATTGAAGTAGTGTCGTGTGCAAAACTGTTTGTTTTGAACACCTGCGAGAAGGGTAGAATTGTTTTGAATTTCTTTTTTTATGGACGCAAAGCGTAGAAAAGGGGTTTCCAAAATATTATGTTTATCGACAAGGGCGTCGATGAAGGGTTTAAAAAGAAATTACTTGGTACTCAATTGTGAAAAATAATACGAAACATAACGATAGATATTCTATCGTTACAATGTTCTGTAAGCTTGGAAACTGTAAATAAGTTAATTGAACAAAAAAAGGAAACTGGATCAGTTGAAGATCAGCTGAAGAAGAAAAGTAGGAGAAAAAGGAAGACAACTTCCCTAGAAGAATTTTTTCTTAGCCTTAGAAGAGGCTGGTGTGAAAATTCACGACTCTACAATTTGAAAATACCTTTTGAAGGGAGGAAGAAAAACTGTGAGATCTCAAAAGAAACAGATTCTAACAGAAGCTATGATGAAAGAGACGGATTTTGAAAAAATATGCTCATTGGACAGAAGAACACTGGAGAGAAATGTCTTATTCATAGATGAAACACACTTGTTAGTGTAGGGGTACCAATCAAAATTCTTGCAGAAAGGTGAAAGTGAAAAAAGTTTACCGCACTTGATTCAAAAAGTGAAACATCCAGCCAAGAAAATATTTTGGGACAGGAAACAGGACCACTTAAACCCAGCAAAAGCGTAAAAAAGGTGGAAAATATGAAGGGATGATAGAAACGTGTTTTGCGATATCAAAGGTAAAAAAAATTGCAAAAAATTAATTAAAAACCAAGGGGGATATATCATTCCTAAGTAAATAATACTAAAATGTTTATTTAAACTAGTTTGTATGTTTTTCGTCCGATAAACAATATTTGATGTAAATATGTTGGTGTTCAAATTAATTCGCCCAATAGTGTATTTATTTATCACCTCACTATTTCACATCAATTGACATTTTTGCCGCAAACATCTATTGTAGTTTGAAATAGACAAAGTAGGCAGTTTAGCCAAATTTATTATTATTAAAGCACTCGGCGTAATTATGAGGTGTTTATCTATATCAGCAGAATGAAGACGTATGAGGATGCCACGGGATGAACAGTGCGAGCATTACCTTGTTAGACAGTGTTATTTTAATTGCATTATATATTGCAACGGTGTACCCTTTCGCCTCACTGGAGATACACTAGTATATTCGGCAGTTTGCCATGAGCGTATAGTTGAGTAGTTGTATTGTGCTCTTGTGTGTTTAAAAAAAAATAAACCGATCCAACTTGCAGTACATCATTTAATAAAAAAGATAAAAAACGCTGGTTATCTTTGAGAGGAAAATAAATTATGAAGTTGGTATATGAGGGATTACTGAGAAGAAATCCAGATAATATACAGATTGCGAAAATCCCTTTTTTATAATGCGACTTATACAAGTACGACAAGGACAATATGAGCAAAACCACGTGAAAGAGAGAGAAGACCTGTTAGCCTAGCGATCAGTCCCCTCTACCAAAACAGTTGGGTGTGTGCTCAGTCCCCTCCTATTTATTTTAACTGTTGTGTTGCCAAATGTACTTATCTGTAAAAATTATTCCTAATTTTTGTCTCGAAATTATTAACTATGTTCAAAATTGTTGTTCGTGAAGGAATTGGGCGATTTTCAAATGCCACAATAAACAAATTAACTATTGCATCAGCCGAATGACCTCCAAAATACCATTTTATAATTTGCACTTTTTCGCAGGTTTCGTATTTTAATGTGGGCATTGTAAAATGCTTTATTTTCAAATACAACGGCGAGTGCTATCAACGTGTGAAAGATTTGTAGCGAAAAGATCACATAAGTTTAAATGTGAGTTCTCTATGTAAAGGACACTGTTGCCGGATGAAAGTGTTTAATTTTACCTAATAGTGCATGAGCTCGAAAAAAAGTTAACGATAACGAGACAAAAATATCATTTGTACAAATTAATCTGAGCTTCTGGCAACAGCGGTTGAACTAGTGGGGCGATGAACACACGCCCAACTGTTTTGGTAGAGGGGACTGATCGCTGGGCTAACAAGTCTTCTCTCTCTTTTACGTAGTTCTGCTCATATTTTCCTTGTCGTACTTATATAAGTCACATTGTAAGAAAGGGATTTTCGCAATCTGTATATAAGGGTCTTAAAGAGAACTCTGCGTGGAATGATTTTTCTATATATAAACAAGAATCGAGAAAGTTTGCTGATCGAGAAAGACGAGATATGGCGAAAAGAGTATTCACAAAAAACTAGTGCTGGCAGAAAAATATAATATACGGATGAAACGTGGATAAACCACACAAAATTGAAAGTATGTCAAGGCTTTAATATTATTAAGAGTTCACGACAGTCTTTCAATGAGGGTCTTACAAGTGGCTTGAAAGAACCTTCTGGTAAAAAAAGATGTTTCATTACTAAGCACATAGGGAGTGATGCTATCTAATTTATAAGTATATGTCATTTCATAGCCGCTTCGACCAACCATCATTTAGTGCGGTAATGGTCTAGTCACAATTGGACATAAATTATTTTTCTTATTACGACCTTGTCGGTGCTTTTGTAAAAATTCGTTCGGTCGCGCGTCTGGAAAATTACGGCAAGTCTAGGTATAATCGGAGAAATACCCCAGTCCTTTTTTCTTTCTCTATTATTCACAAATAAAATGTTTGAAACAAAAAGTTACTAGATTTAGACATGTAAATAATTATTTTTTTTTATTCAGATTAACATGCTTTGTCACAGCTATGGCCATTAGCACTAGGTACAATATATTACATTAGTTTTTTTTATATTATCTAAGCTCATTAAATAAATTTTTAAACAATAATTAAAAAAAACAGGAAAGAATTAAATTGTGATTAGTAGATTTTCTTCTTTCAGTAATTGGATGGCTAAAGTTATTTGGCTCGGGCAGTTTAAAATTTCTTTTATAGTCGCTTTCATTCCCAGCTGTTGGCGACGTTTGGAATAAAAGGGGCAGTCTGTTAGGACGTGCTCAACTTTTAATGGGGACTGGCAATGCTGGCAGTTTTGTTGAGGTGAAGAGCTCATTAAGTAGCCGTGCCTAAGATGGGTATGACCTATACGCAATCTCCTGGCAACGACTTTCTCGTTTCTCCGTAAATCGGGAACATCGAACTGGTCTACTGACGAATGTATTTTGTGTAGGAATGTTGCAGAGTGGTTCCAATGATTCTGCCAGTGCGAACGGATGAGTTTCTTCATATTGGTTTTCAAGTCGCTGGAGATTTGCAAATTAATTGGGTTGGTGGTGGATGAGGCAGCTTCTTTAGCAAGGCGATCAGCGAATTCATTAACAGTTATTCCGATGAGTGAAGGCATCCATATGATACTGATGGTCTTGCAAAATAAGGTTTTGGTATGTGTCGTGATGTAAAATAGGATACAATTCACCAGTGTGAACGCTACAAGAAGCAGAAATTCGGTAAGCTCCAACAGCTGCTTGCGTGGTGGAAACTGCTCATCCAACTCCAGTTTCGCTCTTGGATGCGTCGGTGAAGAGGTCTCGGTGGTATTGTTTTCTATTAAGTAGTTCTAAGAAGTAGTTTCTTATAAGATCATGGCTAGTTTCTTCCTTGTCGAATTTAGTGAGTGAAAGGGTACATTTTGGGAGAGTTTTGAACCAAGGGGAGGGTACAGGGATGATATAGGATAATTGAATATGTGGTATTAATGACTGAAGAAGGAAGGGAACAGTATGAAAGCGAGGGTTAGGTGCTAGACTACCTAAATTGCGTGATGTGGTAGTTGTTATGGAGGAAGCTGGATTGAATCGGTTGGATGAGGTCGAGACTGCATAAGATAGGAGGAGATAATGACGCCTTAGCCAGAGTGGAGGTTATTAGCTTCTAGATAAAGGCTCTCAGCTGGACTGGAGCGGAATGCTCATAAACCGAGTCGGATGGCAGTGTTAAGTTTGGATCGGATTGGAGCCCTGTATACTTTCAAAAGGGTGGATTCGTCTACACCCCATTGATAGTGTGAGAGTGTTTTGATTATATTCAGACGCTTTAGGCACCCACTTGTAGTTTCCTGGATATGGTATTTCCAAGAGAGTCGGGAGTCGAATATCAATCCTAGAATTTTACAGTGGTCGACAACTGGAAGAGGGATGTTGTATAATAAGATTGCAGGGACAGGAGAAGGGGTATTTCTGCTAAATTTGATGATCTTGGATTTTGTAGAAGATAGGGAGAGACCGAGAGCAGATATTCTACTTTGTACTAGGTTTAATATTAATTGACAAAATAATTTTGAACTGTCTCAAACAATTAGTATCATTTGCAGCAATCAAAGAAGCCCTAATATATTATTTAAAAAAAGCTCTCAGTTGACAGTTTAAAAGCGAAATAATAAAACATGTACGTTTGAACTAACTATATTTTTACAGAATGATCAGTTAAAAGGACTAGTCCGAATTCTCCGACTACATAAAAGACTATTACCAAAAATTGATCAAAAAGAGAAATTTTCGGTTGTCGAGATCTTTCTAATCGACGGTTTATCTGCCGCACACTGTATAGTAGGCAAGGATATTCTTGTTATTTTATTTTCTCTATTTTAAAATATTTGGTTTGGTATCAGGAAAATGAAGTGAAAATAATGTAAATTTGCTTTTTTATGTTTATATCGTAGTAAAATATTGATGTGAAATTTACTGATACCTGTTTAGTGCAAATTACTTTTCTGAATAGACGGTTATCCCAATAATAAAAACATTGCTTGAAGTTGAATTATAATATCAATAAAGGTTGGTAGTACTTTATACTATGAAAACTGCCTTTTTATGTAATAATAAACTACTGATAGGAAAATTAAGAGACATTTTCCCTGAAACTGATATATAGAAATGTTTAGTTTTACGATTTTTATAAATATATTTATCTTTTCACAAAAAGAATTCGGTATCACTTGTTAGCAAAGCGAAAAACGGGAAAAATACTCTTAACAAAATTCGGCGAAGCATTTTTCACAGTTTAAAATGGAGCAATATCAATAAATTTACATTCGTAGGAAAGAAAAAGGGACATTTATTGAGCCAAGAACCGATCTCGCTATTCGCATATTTGATTAAACAAGAAGAACATAAATTTTCTTGTATGGTATAATACAAAATTTACTTCTGCATGAATTTGCTCTGTATAAACCTTGAATGTACTTTTTAGACAGCCCTTGAATATTGGTTCTCTTATGGATATTGATGTATTGTTTTGGAAAACGAAAGGGAATTTTAAAAGCGGTTCAAACTGTTTGGATTTTATTAAGAAAAGTATTTTAAGTGAAACGTTACAGACATTTCCTATGAAAATGCACAGACATATTGCAGCGAAGTGAGTACTTATAATTTGACAGAAATATTAAAATTGCAACTTTAAACAAAACTGGATGTTACAGAAATTTATAAACTAAACATTCATTTAAGTTGCAAATACTTCATCACAATAAGTGCTCAAAATGCTGGCCATTTGTTTTTTAACAATGCTCTATTGCACCTCTTCGACCAATCCATCTCTGCCTAACGTCTCTTTGATGATGTGGAGGTGCGCCATCTTGTTGAAAGTATACCTTTATATTTATTTATATTATTTATACATAAATAATTATGTGGTTGACGTTTTTAATGCTTTTGTTAAGTCTTTTTGTATTAATTATTTTAGGTAAGAGAAAAAAGATTAGCTCCTTTGTGATACGTCACTCGACCTAGGTTACCATTTCAAAAAACTCAAGATGGCGGACGTACGCTTAACGCTGACGTCAAATACATTTGACATTTGCTCTAAAATATGCAGAATAACGTCTCATTTCGTCGTCCTAGAATTTTATAACTTTCCCTCCATCCGTTTCAAAGATAATCCTTTGGTGCGAGACTTTTCAGCATCGCTGTATATTCTGGTTCCCACTTTCCACAATTCAGGGTAGACTAACCACAATACGTTGGTAGACTAAAGGTGTGGAAAGGCCTCTGAATCGGTGGTGTTGCGGGTCGCTTGGAGGATCATCTCCAGGGAATGAAACAACTACTTCTAGCACTGGGATATGTTTGATTTATTGACTATAATACATTACACTATTTACTATTGCTAATGATATACATAAGTACCTAGCCGTATAGCATACTTATATATAATGGTTAAAGATTACTGATCTCTGACCATTCGACTATATAGAATGTTCTTCATGACTTACTCTAAATCAACTTCTCCTATAATAAATATTGAATGCATATTTATATAACCAGTCAAGTTCAAATAAAACAAATAAACATATTACTGTTTTGTCTTACTTCACGCTTGAACTTGACTTTCTATTAAATAACCTTCTTAATTTATATTTATATAATAATGAAATGTTCGAACGTTTTGTTGAAATAAGATCAAGGGAATTTTATTCTTATTTTAAATATTTATTATTATATTATTATAATGGGCCAAAAGGCATCACAGAACCTCAATAAGTATCGTGCACGTTGGATGGCGTTTTTTTTTTCTTACAGACACTTGTAGTAGAATTAATTGCAGACAACAAATGTAGTCGAATTAGGTTTGTTTAACAGCAGGTGTGAGATTTCTTAAAAATTCAAGCTACCGCAGTGTTGTGACCTTTATTAGACTTGCTGACATTAATCATAAAATAAGTAATGTCAATGAGAACTGTCAAAGTTTATATATAATAAAAAATTTCTATTTCTAAAAGATGGAAATAATTCAGTTCCCATCATTCGTTTAGACCTTTCTCAGAATTATAATACGGAGAAAAAGAAAATTCTGGTATAAAATGAATGTTGCCACATTTGTTTAAGATTTGGGTTATGGCTAAACGATGCAAGGTTAAAGTAGTTTGTTCACATTTGAAAAACAGACATTCTACCATTCTATGTGCGATGCTAGACTAGAGGAAACAAAAAAAATGAAAAAAAATCTGTCCAGTGCTCTGTAAATATAGAGCAGTTCTGCTCAATCATAACTTTCCAGAAGTTTTCTTACAGACAATTGTAGAAGAATTAATTGCAGACAACAAATCTCGTCGAACTAGGTTTGTTTTAAATAGTTGATCACACAAATCTTACATTATCTCGTCGCTGGCTGAAAAATTGGGGTAGGTTAGGTTAGGTTTATGGATTTGTTTGGGTCCCAAGCCCCAAGATTTTCCACAGATCCTGCGACATGTCCACAAGGATAGTCTGACATTATGTATAACTTTTTCCAAGAATTTTGTATCTAGGTTAATCCCCAAATATTTTACTTCCGCTCCAAATGGAATAACCTTACAATTGCAGGAAAGTGGTGGAAGATCTTACAATTTCCTTTTCCTAGTGAAGGGGACTATTACAGTTTTACCAGGGTTAACAGACATCGTCCAACGTCTTTTGGAGGATATTATATGCTACCCTTCCTGATTTTGTCCTTGCCAGGATGACAAGGTCGTCTGCATACGCTTGCAGTTCTACCCCTCTTCTTTCGAGAGCGCTAAGCAAGTCATCCATCAAGAGTGACCACAGTAGGGAAGATAGTACTCCGCCGTGTGGGCAGCCCCTGGAAACCTTAAAGCTAATGGCTTCATCCTGAAGAGAAGTAATGGCTGTTCTATTAGGGAGCATGGCATAATATCCAGTCGGTAATGGTTAGTTCAATGCCCTATTCAGCCAAAGCTGAACCAATGGAGGTCGAATGCTCCTTAAATGTCAAAAAATATGGACACCGCAATCTCCTTGTTGTTAAGGGATTGTGTGATTTTCTCAGCAAGGTTGTGTAACGCTAAATCTGTTGATTTGCCAGATTGATAAGCGAATTGGTGGGTACTCAGGGGGAAGTTATATGAAGCTACCCGCCTGATGTAGCAATCTAGTACTCTTTCAAGTCTTTTAAGCAGGAAAGATGTAAAGTTAATAGGTCTAACTGATTTAGGGTGTGGGTCTGTGCGGCCCACTTTCGGTATGTAAACCACCCTAGCCACCAACCAACTGGGTGGTATGTAATTCCACACCAGACTAGCTCTATACAGTTTAATGAGGATGGGTAAAAGTAATTCCAGTCCGTTTTGCAGCAGAGCTGGAAAATTGCCATCCTCACCGGGAGATTTATTGAAGGGTTGAAAATATTTTATTGCCCATTCAATTGCCGGTGCTGTGATAACTTCCTTGGCGAGTCAAACTTCCAGGAAAGTGATTTTTGATTAAAAGCTCTAACGTTTCTTTTCTAGAGGTCGTGAAAGTGTCATCAGGTCGCTTTAACGACCCTATCTCGGCAATCGACTCTTTAGAGAGAATCTAGTGAATTCTAGTACTGCGAGGTATATCAGAAATACTCTCACAGAACTTCTTCCAAGACTGCCGCTTCGCCTTTCTAATTTCTTTGTTATAATTTGTTAGAGCAGTTCTGTAAGGCTCCCAATTTCCTGACTCTTTAGGTTGGTTAAATAGTCGTCGAGCTTCTTTTCTAGGCATTTTTTTCACCAAGTAGAGTTGCGATTATCTCTTTTTGTCTTGAGTGGACAGTTTTCATGATACGATGAGATCAGCGCTTCACGAAGTTTTTCCGCTGCAGCATCTATCCCATCACAACTGTTAATTGTAGTGAAACCGTCCTCAATGTACAGTTGGAGGGAATTTTTATATCCACTCCAATCAGTAGCTTTTGAGTCGCGATATTCTACTACTGGTCTTGGACCTATTTCAATGTTGAATTGAATATGTCTATGATCTGAACACGAAGGCTCAATAGATACTGCCCAATGCCGTATCTTATTACACAGAAGGTTTGAGCTGATGGTTAAATCTGATACCTCTGATCTGTTTCTAGTTACAAAGGTTGGTTCGGAGCCCTTATTAATAACAGATAGCCCTTCCCCTAGTATATAATCAAAGAGTAACTCACCTCTACGATTTATATTTGTGCTGCCCCACGATGTATGGTGTGAATAGGCGTCACAGCCCATGACTAACTGAAGTATAGTCTTCTTGCTATAGTCGATTAGTCGCCGTATATCGAGAGGAGGTACAGTATCCGTGTTTCCTGGGAAGTATGCAGAGCAGGCGATTATGATTGTCATACCATTCTTCTCCGGTAAGAGCACATGGATGGCTACTACATCTGGAGTGCAAAAGCCTGTAAGCAAAAAATAATTAATATTTTTCCTGATGGCAGACGTAGGATTAGACGCAGCAGTTAGTACAATCTCTTTTTGGAGGTACAGTGACTTATGCTATGAAGTTCGTATGAGAAGTCTTACTGAAAAATATCCGTATAATTTTGAAATTTCAACCAACCGATCATTTGCTCTAATATTTAATCAATTCGGATCTTAGGTTGCTGAATTGAAGAAAATTTATATAGTTATTACTGGCATTAAAGATATGTCTATTGAAAGTCTTGTTGGCGTTGGTATTATGAGAAAATTATTAACCGGACAACAATAGGATTTGAGTTGTGGCCTTGGTGCTATTCATCCTTCATTAGGCTGGTCTTTGATTGGTCAAGCTAAGTTCTTCATCTATGGTGGTAAATTTTATGTTGTGCAACGATATGTCCATTTATAATTGGTGGAATGTTTTGGATATTCAAAATCCACTAGAAAATAAAACAGAAGGAAAATGAAAAATTTACTTGTTATGGAACAACTGTTGAAAGAACAAACACTTCAAAGATTATCACCAAAATAGGAAATTTATTCATATTAACTGATGCTGGTGGCGTGGTTTTCTACTTTTTTTATAAACATTAAAACGACAGTATCGGCACCTAATAATGGAAGCTGTTTTTAACAAGGACGAAGTGTGGCTCAAATGAATTATATCAATGTTTTTGTGCTAATCTGTAAACACCCATAATATCAAGAAACTCCAGTAACCTAAATGAGGCGGCGTGCATCCGGTTTAGTTATTGTTATTAATTTGAAAAGAGTGTCATGTAATAATGTGTTCATTGGGTATTATCTGAAGCTCGAAATTACAAAATATCACAAAGAGCTAACGGCAACAAAACAAGAACTCAAATTTTACGATCTGTGTGTCCAGCTTCCTACAGCTCCACAAAATCATGCTACATGACGTCAGCTGGCTTGGCGTGCTCTGGAGGTAGTTTGGAATTATTAAACTTTAAATATGTTAACCAAATTATTGTTAGGCGTCTTTGTCGTCTTCGTCAACTTTTTTTTTACTTCCTAAGCATCAGGATGTACAATTTTTCTTGTAGAGATATCGCTACAAGAATTCTCATTATCAGCACAAGCCAATGAACGCCACATTGTAATACATCAGAAAAATCACTCCACGATAAACCAAACAGTTATGTAATATAACTTAACTCTTTGAGAAACTTGATTGAACTAACGTTACGAAAGTTATATAGATATAAAAAGGATTACCAGAAACCCTTCCTTAAAATATGGTAAATTTGACATATTTTATGACCTAAGCAATAATTGGGTATTTCTTGCAGTCAAAAACCAATGGTATATTTTGAACATCTATATTTGAACAATTGCACTAAAATAACTTTTAAAGATTTTAAAAAAAGAGTATCTAATTTTTTTAATTAATAGATGTTTTTTATAATTCATTTTGAACATGATTCCGAACAAAAAGTCCCTTCAACTAATTTCTCATATCACCTAGTCTGGTAGCATCGTATTTAGAAGTTTGTTTATTTCTCTACAGTGTATGTTTTAGAGATACAGAGCTTACAATTCAATGAATAGTAATTTAAAGAAAACAAGCTTTAATCAGACTAACTTTAAATTACTGTAGTGCTTCTAGGTTAAATCCATTTTCGATTACATCACGGAAACTGTAATCAACTCACAAACTATTCGATAATTTTGGATACGTATAGATACGGTCTAAGTTTATAAGCTGAAAGCAAACAAAGTTAAATTTAATATTTACCATTAATGTGAGGGTCCCAGCAAGATTCAGTATTATTTTGTTACATCAATACAATCGAATCGAAAAGAAGTTGGTTGTCCCGGGATGCCCGGCAGATGTAAAAGATAGAATAATAATATTAATAATAATAAATATTATTATTGCCAAGATTTTTGACCCAATTCAATTAATGAAAATTGTATTTTATTTAATTGAAACTAGGTGTGATACAATTTTTTATTAAATAAATTTTTTATTTTTGTTTAATTTTGGGGGAGGGGGTAAGCGAAGGCGATAGACCTATGATAACTGAAATATGAGACGTATACTTGTGTTTTGAAAGTTTTTAAAAACGTTGAAATGCTCCGACAATAATAGTACCACTGTAAAAAATACGGAATCTTCTCCAATTTTTCTCCAAACTTCCTTAGTTCGAAATTTTTCTAAGTCGATTTCGGATGTCGTGTTATTGAATATTTGAAGAGTTTTGGATAATGTTCACTTATACAGGGTGTCAATTTGAAAACGAACGGCATTTAATATTGCCTAAACTCCTACCTCTCCTACCAATCCACTGCTCCGGATAATGATTATTCAACCACTCTCTCACTGGGCGTACATAATGAGGAGATGCTCCGTCCTACTGGAAGTGCAGTAAATTTTCATATAGGGCAAGATTTCCATTGGCGTCCCTTTGATTTTCCAGCTCATAAATCATGGGACCGAACAATAATCCTGTTGGTCATAATTTCGCAAAACTCAATACGTCTGTCCGGGTCATCATCCCTTAATTCTTGAGTAATTTGTAGTTTGTATGGGTGAAATTTGTGAAGCTTCAATACTTTCCTAACTGATTCATGCGACAGTCCAGTTTGCTGCGCAACTTCACGAAGTGTCGAAATAGGAGCTACAGCAACTTGACCAAGAACCTCAATCTGAGCGGCCTCATTGAGCAATCTTGGCCCAGCCCTCTTCTTATTGCCAATATATCCAGTTTCTTCAAATTTAGCTACTAAGTCTCCGATGTATTTGTGTCCAATATTTTTTCCCTGATGTCTTTCGTTAAATCTGGTCGCCGTTCTTGTAAAGCAATGTTCGGTTCCATAAATATAAATCATTTCTACACGTTCAGCAATAGTGTTAACCATTTTAAGAAATAAATACAAGGAGTCAGAAAATAAAGAACTGTATAAGTAGACCTAAACAATATGACTGACAAAAGAAATTAATAATTCAAAAACCGGCAAAAACTATTAACAGTTTTATTCGAATAAGAAATAAATTTCATGGGTCTTAACAGGGTTGGGCTGGGATTTAAATAAATAATAATTAGAAATTTTATTTTTATTTTTACTAGTATTCCTAAAACTGAAGTACATTCCACACATTCGTGAGGTCAAGTACTTCAATTCGTCGATTATAATAAAAATCTAGTTACTCCTAACTAATTTTAAAAATTAACTAAAATACTAATGAAAATCTAGCTTATCCCTAACTAAATATTAGAAATTACCTAAAATATCAATAAAAGTCTAGATACACCTAACTAAATTTAAAAAAAATTACTCAAATTCTAATAAAAATCTAGTTACCCCTAACAAAATTTTAAAAATTAACTAAAATACCAATAAAAATCTAGTTACTCATAACTAAATTTTAAAATATGAACTCAAATACTAATAAAAATCAGGTTACCCCTAACAAAATTTTAAAAATTAACTAAAATACCAATAAAAATCTAGTTACTTCTAACTAAATTTTAAAAAATTAACTCGAATACTAATAAAAATCTAGTTACCACTAACTAAATTTTAAAAAATTAACCAAAATACTAATAAAAATCTAGTTACTCCTAACTAAATTTTAAAAAATTGATTCAAATACGAATAAAAATCTAGCTTATCCCCTAACTAAATTTCAAAAAATTAACTCAAATACTAATAAATATCTAGTTGCCCCTAACTCAATTTTAAAAATTAACTCATACCAATAAAAATCTAGTTACTCCTAACTAAATTTAAAAAAATTAACTCAAATACTAATGAAAATCTAGTTACCCCTAACTAAATTTAAAAAATTAATTAAATTACCAATAAAAATCTATTTACTCCTAACTAAATTTTAAAAAATTAATTGAATTACCAATAAAAATCTAGTTACTCCTAACTAAATTTTAAAAAATTAACTCAAATACTACTAAAAATCTAGTTACCACTAACTAAATTTTAAAAAAATTAACTAAAATACTAATAAAAATCTGGTTACTCCTAACTAAATTTCAAAAAATTAACTAAAATACTAATAAAAATCTGGTTACTCCTAACTAAATTTCAAAAAATTAACTCAAATACTAATAAAAATCTAGTTGCCACTAACTCAATTTCAAAAATTAACTAAAATACCAAGAAAAATCTAAACTAGTCTGTCCCTCTAACTAAATTTTAAAAATTAACTCAAATACCAATAAAAATCTAGTCTAGTCTGTCCCCCTAACTAAATTTCAAAAATTAACACAAATACCAATAAAAATCTAGTTACCCCTAACTAAATTTTAAAAATTAACACAAATACCAATAAAAATCTAGTTACCCTAACTAAATTTTAAAAAATTAACTCAAATACCAATAAAAATCTAATCTAGTCTGTCCCCAACTAAATTTTGAAAATTAACACAAATACCAATGAAAATCTAGCTTATCCCTAACTAAATAATAGAAATTAACTAAAATATCAATAAAAATCTAGTTACACCTAACTAGATTGAAAAAAAATTAACTCAAATTCTAATAAAAATCTAGTTACCCCTAGCAAAATTTTTAAAATTAACTAAAATACCAATAAAAATCTAGTTACTCCTAACTAAATTCTAAAAAATTAACTCAAATACTAATAAAAATCTAGTTATCACTAACTAAATTTTAAAAAATTAATTAAAATACTCATAAAAATCTAGTTACTCCTAACTAAATTTTAAAAAATTAACTCAAATACCAATAAAAATCTAGCTTATCCCCTAACTAAATTTCAAAAAATTAACTCAAATACTAATAAAAATCTAGTTACCCCTAACTAAATTTAAAACATTAATCAAATTACCAATAAAAATCTAGTTACTCCTAACTAAATTTTAAAAAATTAACTAAAATACCAATAAAAATCTAGTTACCCCTAACTAAATTTTAAAAAATTAACTCAAATACATATAACTATCCAGCTTGGTTTGGTCTTGGGAAATAGCCTTATTTTTCTTGATTTTTACATGAAACTCGATTTTCTTTTCCTTTCAGGAAGAAATTCATTCACTGTCTCTCTAATATTGCTTTAAATATAGTATTCTTTCTTAAAGGTATATATTTTTTATTAATAAATATTTGTCTATCAAAATTTAAAAAAATGTAACGATAAGTAGATGTGTGATTTATTATTCGTATCTCTAAAGAATCATTTTAATACTAAATAATAATATATAATGAAAAAGCGAGTGTTTAAGTTCTTACTTTTTTTTAAACATACAGTTTGGCTCCTTTCAATTTATACTGTCGCAGAAATAAAACTATCAATATCTTAATTCATTATACTTTATATACTAATATGCAACCCATAAAAGTTCGTTAGTTAGTATGTTTGTTGTGCTTCGGACAAATTTCTGATACCAAAGTAGGCTTCAAGAAGGAAAAGGGAAAATGATAATTGCATTCACCCTTCCGCTTCCGATTTATGTGCGTTATTAAAAAAATTTTTTTTTACCTTCTGAAACCCTCAAAAATTAAATGTTTGGTTTAATTATTTATTTTTGAGTAATTAGGTGAATAAATTGAATATTTTTAAAAAGTACCTTTTTGATCCACGGATTGACTTTACGCTCATACCAAACAAGAACAGAGAAAAAAATCAAAAGGTTCAAGATCCGGTGGCTGAGCTGATCATTATTTTATTGTTATATAATTTCATTTGTTTCCGGACAGCGAAATTTCACAGCTTTATCGAACTGCATCGGGATGCGGTTTTACAATGAATCGGATATTTGATTGAAATATACTAAACTGTGAATTGTTAATGACAAAACGAAATAATAGGCTGGCAAATCGTGTGTATGTTTGAATATTAAACATGTTATTTGTAAGCACGCATTTAATCACGGAAATTGATGTCGGTAGATATTTGAAATGTTGCTTTTACTACAGATTAATTGATAATAATCGTAGAATGAGTATTATTAGAAGCTTCTTGTTAATCGGTTCGGGCGTACACATACCAATTCAATTAATAATACGTTTGAGTCAAATGACATAATGCTCATCATATGAATGTATACAGAATGAGTGGTAATTATTGATTCGAGTGGTTAAAGCACTTAACGTTTTGTAAAGGATCAGATATGTTCTATATTTTTGCAAGGTTAATCGTTTTTGTTTGGTAATTTATCGAAAATATCCACTTCTAATATAAAAAACGTGTGTCTCGAAAAAAAAAACGCACTCTAAAAGTATTTCTAGTTGTTTTTTTGTTAAATTTGTGTTGGAGTTGGAAGACTCATTTCAGAGTACCTACAAAAAATTATTATCACATATTTAACAGCAACACCCTGTGTGAAGCATTCATACAATATAATTAATTCAAAATTTCAAACAATACTTAATTTAGACGAACCCTCGAGACCCCTCCGCTTTACGCATTCCACATGCAAATTTAACTTAATAACTGTATTCTCGAAAGTCGTAATGGATTATTCGTGTAAATATGCTCTTAGAATGTCGTAAAATACACAAATGTGCCTAAAGAGGTCGCGTTAAGAGGAAAACTAAAGATATGAACAAAAAGAACACGGAAAGGAAAGGGTTGTTTATCTTTCTCGGTTTTAATTTATTCCTTGATCGTTTTAGATTCATTGATTTAATGCTAAGTTGGTTCAAGGTAAATCGATTCAACTCACAACTGAAACTATAACGAAACAAAATCATTTTGACATACATGTCACTTCCGGTTATACCGAACGTGAATGATAACTTTGTTATTTTAAATAAAACACCCTGTATATTATTAACTTTTCGGATTCTACATGAAATTTTAATGTCACTTTGTGCAGAATTCCCTATATTAGAGTAATTGGTGACATGTCGAAAACTTATTTTTTGTATACAGGGTTCGTAAAAAAGAGATGAAAAGTTCAACTTCACAAATGTCAAATATCTCAATTTTTTTAAATGAAACAACAATATTTTTATTCTTTTACTTAATTCTGAGGCCGAAAATAAGGGCAGTTTATGTTCACTTCCCTATATCCAATCTTAAATATGTTCGAGATATTAAAATGCATTTAAAATAGTGATGAGCAAAGCAAGACCAAGATCAAGACTTGGACAATCTTGGTCTTGCTGATCCAGTCTTGGTCTTGCCCCAATATGTCCGGTCTTGGTCTTGCTTATTTAGACTTGGTCTTGTGTATCCAGTCTTGGTCTGGGTTATTTCATCTGTCTTATTTTTTTTTCATAATTATAAATTTAAAATAATTTACAATTTATTATTAACTAACAAAATACTTTATTTTATTGAAATGTTAAAAAATATCCAACAACATAAAATATGAGAAAGACGATTAATCACAATTATTTTTTCACTTTTGTTCTTATGTATTCTAGAGGTGCGGAAAATTGCGGATTGAATCTGGAACGTTTCCGGAGCGAAAAGGAACTAGTTCTTGGAATCATACCCGTGGAACTATTTAATGTATTTACTTCTCATGAAGGTTCAACTAACAAATAACAATACTGTCTTATACTAAATAAAGAATGAATTATGATTGGCAATAAACTCAGTGTTCCATAAGAAATATCGTCCCCTTTCTATGAAAACCTCGTATCTGAAAAATGGCCATTTTTGGAAAATCATCAAAAACATCTATTAGAAGTGTTGAGGAGTGTTTTCGTAGAAATGGGACGATATGCTCTGAAGTGAGAATTTTTAATTCAGTCTTGTGTATTTGGTCTTGGTCTTGCATATTCGGTCTTAGTATTGGTCTGGTTCTTGTTTATTCGGCCTTGGTCCTGGTATTGCTAGTCTAATGCTAATCTTGGACTTGGTCTTGCTTTTTCGCAAGACCAAGACCGAGACTGCAAGACCAAGACCAATTTTGCTCATCACTATGTGTTATTTATTCTTTTATCTTAGCAGGCTGTGTATTTACGTGTCATAATTAAATAGCATTAATTGTCATTATGTCATTATTTGAAGTCAACGTAAAATGATAGAAATGGTTCTTTTGGAATTAAACAATGAAAATTATCTAAATTTTCTTTCAATGTTTTAAATGTGACAGAGTTGTTACTGGAACATGTGTTTTATTTGCTACAAGATATCCAGATCGACCCCGACCCACCCATCACACAGTGAAGAGAATATTAAACAATTTAACATAATTTGGTTGTTTTCAAGCAAAAGTCAAGAAAGTGAAGTTTAATGTGATCCGAACTTTCCAATATTGAAATTTTTTGTAATTAATGAGAATTTTTTAGCTTTTTTTTTGTGTACCAGTATAAATTGCAGTGTTTGAATCAAACGAAAATTAAATGTAAAATTTAGATACCTACTGCTACACTCTCAGTTGCATAACACATATATCGATAATGGGCAATTTTACAAAACAGATTATTAGAGTCACAGTAAATACTAATAATGATGTTGGTGGTGCTAATATCGCCGAAACCTATATAAATGCGTATATCGCCGAAACGAATTATCGCTCAATAAAACGTATTTGCTAATTATTGGTTTCCAAATTAGCCGCAATAGTCGCAGGTACGGTTTTCATTTTCAAATTGATTTAGTTTTTGTTCTATTTTGTTAATAATAACGCACCCACTATCTTTAATTTATGATCTGATATGTAATAATTTAGTTCTATAGTCTCAAAAAGAACCAAATTTCATTAAATCTCTCTGACCGGTGACCGATCTGAGTATACAGTGTGGAACAGCCAAATGGAATACATTCGATAACGAATAAATGAGGGCGTGTTGGGAAAAACGCTTGGACACGTCGATTTGTATTTTTAATGAATTATGTCTAGAATTTTCTGAAGAATCCAATAAATAAATAACATACAGTTGCTAGGGTGAGCTATTTTGATTTGACATTGATGACAGTATCAGCACCTAACACGCACTAAAAAAACTATCGTAATAACTTACACTGCGAAAAAGAGTTGATCGGTTTAAATAACTAAACTTAAAAGCTATGTAAACAGTTCTATTGCAAATAAACAGGAAAACTAACACAAATGGAACGAACGAGTAGAGCGAAAACCTCATGGGAGCACTTAAGAAATGATCACAAAAATGGCAAAGTCAATTCATAATATTCACGTTCATTTATGCAAAATTGATACGTATTGATAAGTAGACACTTTCCACATAGCAATAATAACGAATGTGTCGCTTCTGTGTGTGTGTGGGTTAATTGATTGGATAGGTAGTTTATTTAAAATTATTCGATACAAGTTATCATAAATTTTATGTGTTGAATCTAACACTTGCCATGTGATCGAGAACTAAACATTATTTCTTATTTCAGTCAAGTCCAATGTAACTTTTTATAATTAGGACACAGGCGGCCTTATTTCAATTTTCAAAAATAAAACAAAAATATTATAGTACTAAATTTCTAAATCTAAGTAACATTGTTAATACTAATCGATGAAAAAAAAATAGAATAGTTTAAGTATAACCAAATCTTTCTTATTTTTTCACTACTCTACCTGAAGATGTTGTTGGTGGCACATTATAGACCTCTGGCTCAAATAAAGAACTCAAATTATAGTTAGCATTTCCGGTTAAACCGGAAGTAACTTATTGACAACCAAATTACATCAGATGTATTTTGACTCATTGCCTACAAACTTTCATAAATATACTTGGTCCCCATAATTGATTCCAAACCTGAATATCTAGTTTTTTATTGGCATTGTATTGGAGAAATATAAACAATAGGAGATATGGCATTAGAATAAATTCGCTTATTTTTGAGTGCAACAGATACGTTTTGGAATCCCCAAATTAATATTTTTCCTTTTATTTTTGTCTTAATATTTGTTTTGTTAGAATGGGTTTATCACATACAGCATTATTTTGGTTATTTTTGGAAAATTAAACCACAATATTTTTTAAATATTTTCATTTCAATGTTTCGGTAGCGTTCCAGCTACCCTTATCAAGATTTTTTTCAAATGTCATTCCAGAGTAGATTATATTTTTGATAAAAATGTAGTTATTTGTGTATTTATACATAATTTTTTCTACATTCGCCCTTTTAATAATTAAAACAGTTTTTTATATTATCTTAGGTTGGAATAGGAAAGCTATAATAATCGTCATTTTCGCAATTCATCATGATTACCCTTAAAAAGATCTGCTGACTAGGGATGTTAAAAAATAATCGATTATTATTTTCTTATCGATTTTTAGTTATCGATTATTATAGTAATAATAATCGATTTTATAAATTACGTGTTTAAATCGATTTTCAGAAACGGCTTCAACAATTATTTTTCAAAATTTTAACAATTATTGACCATTTTTGACAATTATTGACCATTTTGACTGTTTTTCAAATTAGTGACCATTTTTCCAAATTTTTGACCATTTTTCAAAATTATGACAATTTCCAACCATTTTTGATAGTTTTTGACAATAATTGTCAATTTTTAACAGTTTTTAACAATAATTGACAATTTTTAACCATTTTTGATAGTTTTTGACCATTTATGACAATTTTTCAAAATTTTAGACCATTTTCAAAATTTTAGACCCTTTTTCAAAATTATTGATCATTTTTGATAATTATTTACAATTGTTAACAATTATGGACCATTTTTCATAATTTTTGATCATTTTTGACAATTATTGACCATTTTTGACCATGTTTCAAAATTTTTGATAATTTTTCAAAAACTTTATCAATTTTTGACAATTTTTAACAATAATTGTCCATTTTTGACAGTTTTTGACAATTTTTGACACTTTTTGATAGTTTTTGACAATTATTGGCCATTTTTGAAAATTTTTCAAAAATTTTATCAATTTTTCCAAATTTTTGACCATTTTTCAAAATTTTCAACCATTTTTGATAGTTTTTACCATTTTTTAAAATTTTTCAAAATTTTAGAGCATTTTTCAAAATGATTGACCATTTTTGATAATTATTGACAATTGTTGACAATTATGGACCATTTTTCCAAATTTTTGACCATTTTTGACAATTACCAACTATTTTTCAAAATTTTGACAATTTTCAACAATAATTGTCCATTTTTGACAGTTTTTGATAGTTTTTGACAATTATTGGACATTTTTGACAAATTCTCGAAAATGTTAGTTAGCTATTTTTCAATATTTTTGACCATTTTTCAAAATTATTGACCATTTTTGATGGTTTTTGACAATTATCGACCACTCTTCAAAATTTTAACAATTTTTGACAATTTTGACAATAATTGTCCATTTTTAACAGTTTTTGACAATTTTTGACCATATTTCAAATTTTTTGACAATTTTCATATAAATTTATCTAATTTTATTTAATTTTTAATCTGATAAATTGTTGATTATTCACCGATTGATTTAATCCGGAGGGCGTGGTTTCATGAAATAAGCGAGCGAATATGTTTCCTTTTTTGCGCTAGAGCGTAAAGTAACAATCCTCGGCATATTTGTCTACTTTACAATTTCATTTGAATATAGTAATTAGTCATTTTACCCGCGACTGTAGAAAAAATATTTTTGATAATCACTTTCTGGCAGTATTACCAGGAACGATTTTTTAAGGATAGTGCTTTATTGCTAATTTTAGAAATGTTGTTTACAACACGTGTTTGTAGTTACTTTTTCGTGATATATAATTATTATTGTTTCAAAATATGTGTTAATAATTTTGTTGAATTTTTATATTGAAAAAATAACATTACTCTCGATTAGTCTCATTTATTTATTTTTTTGTTACAGGTGAGTAACAAAAAAAGTTACCTTTTACTGAAGAATATTTGGTAAGTTTGCTTCTAATACATTCAGGTGCGGAAGAGTATCACTTACCACACTAGTTAGGAAATTAACTTTTTCAGTCCAGATTTAAAACATAATTAATTTCATTCACATACATGTGGATTTTTTTTGCAAATCCTTATCCGTGTCCAATAATACGTATCCTACAAAACTGCGCCATGCTAAACTGGTTAACTACGGTTGCCCTTAATCAACGTTACGCTAAACTGAATTAATCTCGACCCACTGCTTGAAAAATAAAACTAAAAAGGGAAGTAACATAAAAAAAATCTCCTCGTATGTAACTGTTAACCTATTTTCGTACAACTCCTGAATAAAATATGTAAACAAGTCTGAATAATAAAAAAGGGGTTAAAAGTGGATTCTGTTTTCGTTACAATTGGGCGAGTTTTTAGAAAATTCCCTTATCGCTCCTGTAATAGAAAATACATGCATAGATTTCAAAATCGGTGAATATGTTTATTCATGGAAATTATGTAAGTTTCATATTGTACGAAAACAAAGAGGTAGAGCACATAGTTTCAATTAGTAAGAGTAGATTATAAATTCATTATAAAGATAAGACTCGAAGGACCACTCACGAACCGATGAGAAAAGGAAAGGTTGAATATAAATAATACAAGTTAAACAATTATAGAATAGCAAAATTATTTGGAACCAGTATGTGAAAAATGTAAACAAATATGCGGCGTCAAAGAGAAAATCTGGCAACAGCACACCAGCACTCACGAAACGAGGTACATACATTTATACAGGGTGATTCATTGGGAAAGTGACATACGTTAACTGCAGATACGGGACACCTAGGCGATCTCAAACCCCATACTTGATGGGTACTACTATTTTAATAACCAAGATACAGGATGTTTGATCTATTTTGCCATTACAGACTTATAGTGAGTCATTTTTTATCTGACAATTTCCCCAATAGATGGATTGGTATGGGTTTTTTGAGACCGCCTAGGTGTCCCATATCTGCAGTTAACGTACGTCACTATGAACATAACATGTTAGTTTATAGAAAAATAAGTTTATTGAACTTTTTAAATATATCACCACAAAGCTATATGACGCTACTTACCACGAAATATGACTTCCTGCTTCCATTCTTCTTTCCCATCTTTTTGTTAATTAGGAATGTTAGAATATTTTATCTTCATAAACAATATAAACTGTTTATTTTCTTCGATATTTCCGTTAGTATTTCAATAATTTGTCAAAACTCTCACGTCATTTGTCATTGCTCTATGAACGTCATCGTTAACTCTACAGGCAAAATTATTCATAAACTAAATTGCTTGCCATTTTTCTCGAATGAAAAAAAATAACTCAAAAAAATAAAATATCGCCCAAAAATCGCTTCGCATTTTCGTTAAAATGTTGTCGCAAAAAATTGTTCAAAAGTAGCCCAAATGGCGACAAATCGCCCAATCTGGCCACACTGTAGAGGCACATATGCCGCCAAAACCAGTAATATGTTCGGGCAGTCGAGGACAATCGAACCGGCCGGGCTCATTTTCAAAAATGTGTATACGGGGTGACCGCAAATTGTTAAAGGAGTTTTTAACACATATTAATATGTCATATCTTTGGTTTACTGGTTTTATAGAAACTCGTTTACTTAACACCATTTGTATAGTATACAGGGTGATTCATTTGGAAATGCGCATACAGTAAAAGTAGATGGGACACACCGACGGGATTCTAAATAAATCTATTTTATGGGTCTATCGCTGTTCATAAGTAAGATAGAGGGTGATTTATTTATTGTCTAAAAACGGTTATAATTGTTTCCCTGTACAAGGGTGGCGAACAAAATAATACTAGTAACTATCTTATCGAAGATAATCGAAAGACTAATGAAAAACCGTCTATTTCCCTCTCTTTTCAAAAATAAAATCTTGAAATTTCAACAATTTGGTTTGCTACCTAATAAATGTACTTACTAATGACGCAATGTTCTTTGTACCTCACTTAATACTAAACTTTTTACAGCTCCGGTTTTAGTGATTTCGCGAAAGCTTTCGATTGTGTTGATCATGAAATTTTGACAAATAAACTGGAATATTATGGCATCCGTGGTATTCCTCAAAAATGGTTTGAATCTTAACATTAGTGTAGAAAACAACTGGTACGAGCAAATGGTAAAGTTTCGGAAAATTGACCAGTTAGCAGTGGAGTACCCCAGAGTTCAGTTTTAGGTCCAATTTTTTTCTTGGTATTCATTAACGATGTCACAGACTTACAAATTAATGGTAAATTCACTTTATTTGCTGATTACACTAGTGTAACCTGGAGTGGTTCAGATATACCAACTTTACATTCTACCATAGGCAAAGATCTCATTACTATTAAGTCCTGGTCTGACTCGAACGAACTTTGTTTTAACACTGAGGAAACTTTAGTTTTATCTCACAAAGCAGTTTTGCAACCTAACAAACTTAACAATAATTTAATAAGATCTTCGAATTCGATTATGTTTCTTGGTCTTCATATTGACGGTGCCATAAAATGGTCTGTACATGTAGACACTTTTGCGAAAAAATTATCCTCCGCTTGTTTTGTCATTAAATCTGTGTCTAAACAGCTTGACTCTTCTACTGCTTTAACAACTCACTACTATTTGTTCGAATCACACCTTCGCTATGGTTTGCCTTTATGGGGATCTTGTAGTTTGCACCTCTTCGAATCTATCTTCAAACTACAAAAAGAGCAATTCGTTATGTTTATGGTTTAAGTAGTAGGGCGCATTGCGAATTCTATTTTGAAAAATACAAAATTTTAACTCTTCCCGCTCTATTCATTTTGGAAAATTTCGATATTTATTTAACAATTCCCACCTCTAATCTGCTAAAAAATTCTATCACCTTCAAAGCCAAAAAATTATTCAATCAGCAGCTACCTTTTAAACTAAGAGTGGCAAATACTTTTAATAAGTTTCGAAGATTGACAAAGGCATTTCTGCTTGAAAGACCCTATTATTCAGTGGCAGAATTCTACAATCTACCCTAGACTTTTCAGTTACATTGGCATAATTCAATATTTACAATATTATAATATATTACATTTGTATATTATTATTGTTTTGTATTATTAGTATGGTATAGTCAGTATTTTTTTGTATATTTTGTTGTGAATTTATAAAACTTAAGTGATGATCATAAATGCAAAGACGAAACACTGGAAAGAGTAACGTCGTATGAATATCTGGGAACTACATTGACAGAAGATGGGAAGATAGAAGCAGAAATAACAAATAGGGAAAATAAATCAACGAGACTGAGCTACACACTAAATAAGACAATACTGGGAGATATTGATAAGGAAGTGAAAATGAAGATCCACAATACAATAATGATACCAATAATAACATATGCAAGTGAAAATTGGACATTGAGAAAGAAGGATGAATCCAAGATGAACACAATTGAGATGAAGAACCTAAGAACAATAGCAGGGAAAATAAAGTGGGACAAATGTAGAAATTAAGAGATAAGACAAATAACAAAACAAGAACCAATAAGAAGAAAAATGAAGGGAAAACAATAAATTTGGTATGGGACGTACAATCCACAGAAGAAGGAGTAGACCGAGAAAGTGGATAGACCAAATAAAGGAGATAGGGGATAAGAAAGGAAAGACTCTAAATGAAATGAAAAGATTAGCAACAGACAGGAAAGATTGGAAGCATTTGTAACCACTAATTTTATCTTTACTTAAGTATGACCACGGCTTGTCAAATCTCGGTGTAGATCCTACACCAACAGAGTTAACTAATACAATTCCAGGGTAAATATAACTGGTTCGCGGGTAAAAGTCTACTTCAGATTTCAATTAAAAAAACAAAATTTCAAAGGTAAATTACAAGGAAAGAAAAGCGGGCGCCACCTGGAAAATTATTTGTAGTTTGTCGTTCTACACAATAGTTTCTGCCCAGTAACCTGATGAGGATTGTGAAAAGGTACAGATTATGAACCAAGTTATTAGACTTACAAATTTGCTTTAATACAAGTTCAACAAAACTTTACATGTGACATTTCCGCAATAAAAACATTACCTGAAGGGTCTATAAAATTACAACAACAAAAAAATTCAGAGAACTTATATTTCTATAAATGACCTGAAGGGTCTACAAACTTACAAAAAAAAATGAAATAAAGTGCACTGCACTGAGAATGTCGGTTGAAAAGCAAAGGAAACAAAACGTTAACTACTTCCCTATTCGTTGTTTGCAGCTTACGGCTCGGAAAAGTTGTTTCGGATCAGCTCATCAAGTTGTTTCAGAGCAGCTCATCAAAGTTTCTTCAGATTATCTTATAAAGTTGTTTCAAATCCTTCAGGGAAGATAGTTTTTCGCCAGGAAAAAAAGTTTAATAACAAAAATGCATCAGGGAAAATGCATCAGACTCTGATGCTTTAAGAGAATAAGAAATTTTCACCTATAACTTTTCTACATGAATAATATAAAAGACAAGTCTTTTCTCTTCTGCTTCAGATACCAAAAAGAAAGTTAAAAATTTGCATATAATTTAACAAATTTTAGCAAATTGTAAACAGAGACAAACTCCGACTTACTTATCACGCTTACCTAATGCGCAGACGAATAGAGCTTTATTCTTACTTGTTGAATGATGTCTCAGATGGTAAGAATTATTGATTTTATATTCAAGGCCAATACAGAAGTTATTAAGAATCAAAGCTTGCTAGCTAAAATGAACAAAAATTGTCGCTTAAACGATGTGAAATTACGTGTGATTAAACTAAATCCACCACGATGGTAATAGCTACTCGTCCTCCTAACGGTATATTAACAAGTAGAAATCAATTGCAATATTTTTAAAATCGAGTGACGATTTATACCGTTACACATTGGGTACAAGAGGAACCGGAATCCTCTTCCACCTGAATAGGTGGAAGGAGAAGAGAACAATAAGTTGTTTCATATTTTTATATTTTATTCATTTTTAAATTATGTCGCTTTGTCCATAGAATTTGTAAAATTTTTAATGACAATAAAGCTTATCTTTCTCTCTGTCTCTCTCTCTTTCTCTCATTTTTTTCAGTTAATCATAACTCATGCACTACCTTCTACATTTTGATAATATCTGGTACATATTATGTTCTTTGCCCACAGAGGTGTCGATTAACATGATAAATAAAAATCTTATTCTAGGTCCGGCCTTGAAAAAATTAATGAGTAAGTTTTGACTCGACACCCAATATGTTGAATATCTCATAATATTTTTGGGAAGTGCAGAAAAAATGAATTAGAAAAGTAGATTATACTTATACAAATCAAAAATTGCTCTAATGGCGTATGCAGGAACCTGGCAGGAAAAACTGGGGATCCTGAACTGGATGTACACAGATAGACAACCTCTCCAGAATTCAAAGACTAGCCTGTATATGCATTACATGAGCAATAGAAACATGCCCAACATCGCCCATGATTCTGAATTTCACGCCACTACGAACTACTAGTCTCTGAGACTTTCCTAAGGAACTAAGTAGAAAAAAGGAGGTAAAATAGATCTTTTAGGCCTCAGTGAATTAAGTTGGAACATAATTTTAAAAAAAAATTCTTCCCCAAATAGTACTTTTTCAGTTTTAATCCATAAAATCATCAACTATTCCTTATTTTCCTAATTTCTGGATCCCAATCTTGGAAAACAAGAGGACAGGTCTATTCTAGGACAAATTATTATTATAATAAAATGAGTGTGCTTCAGACCACACAACTGAAGTAAAACTCCTTTCGATCCTATTTCAAAAATTTGCTGAAGTAAATTGTAGTAACGCGAGGCCGAAATACGGAACAGTAACAAGGAGAAAGAGAGAGAGAGAGAGAGAGAGAGAAGAAAAGGAAAGAGAATCAAATGCGCCCCAATGACGAGAGTAGAATGCCGCGTATTAGTTGAGGGAGAAAATAGACAAGGAAAAGGGAACGCTGCATATGACGCTACGATGCCAGCAACTAGTATAAGATACGCACTTACCTTTTTATGCACAATTTCCGTACGTGATTTCTTCTTAGTTGATGGTCCTGGAGCACCGCTTTCATATTCAGAGTCTGTGTCACGTCCTGCCATAATTTGTTATTATTTACTTTGCAACGGCTACTCAGTTCACAGAGCAACTCAGGTGTAGATTCTGAGACCAAACTAGTACAAATCCAGAGAGTAGTCTTACCGGTTCTCGGGCAATCCTACTTGAAATTTATTTTAATTAGGGTATTAAAGGAATTTAATTATTAATCAAGTTACTGAAATTAATAAAAGAAAAATTATGAAAGTTAAGAAAGGTAAGTGGGCGCCACCCTGAATTATACTAGTTTATTTGTTACTCACATCAGCATTATAGCGACAAATCCTGGAATATTGGAAGGGAAAATAAACTTTATGAACAACGTTATTAAATTTACAAGTTGTATATTGACTCTTCTTTAAAAAAACAATAAACAGGAAAAAAAATGACTAGGTTTTTATTGGGTTGTTCTATGTTGAAGAGTTGAAGAAGCGATGAAATATATAGATATTATACTTTACTGGAGTGATAGGGTCCTGGTTCCAGATAAAGTCCTTGACAGATGGAGTCCTTGTTGAAGTTCCAGGTAAAGTTATGGTTTCAGATAAAGTTCTTGTCCCAGGTAACGTTCATGTCCCAGGTAAAATTCCCAGGTAGAGTGTCCCAGGTAAAATTCTTGTCCCAGGTAAAATGCTAAGGAACAATAATAGTATCAGGAACAAATCTCCGCAATTTAACAAAATCCAGGATGTCTGAAGTATGAATTTGATATTACAATGTCAAAGAAATCATTTAACAACGAGGTTCATACATCCTGTATTTTAGATAAAAGAAATAATAAAAGAAAGCAAATAAAAAAACAATAAAATCGAATAATTGATTCTATACCGGCAAATACAGACATATTTTAAATAGGTATATATTTTAAAAAGGTTTGAAATATATTCAAAGAAAATATGAAACAAATATGAAAGAACAAAAAAACAAAATCATATCGATATATACTCCTGGCACTGGAACGACATTGCGATATAATAAAAATAGGAGGTGGAAACTGCTAAGAAAGAATAGTTAACAAACATTAAAGCGAAATAACTTACCATTCACATGAATGCACTTTTTAAAGATATAAGATACAGAAAAATTTTGCTTCAATAGCACATGTTCACAGGAAAGAAGAATGAAACCTCTTCGCCCCTGTTTAAATACATGAAATCATATGAAAGAGAACAGACTTACGTCTCGTGTTCATGTCAAGCTCAGACGCTTTGACCAGGAAAGGAATTTACATTTCAATAGTGAATTCTCAATTCACATTTAATTAATAATTGGTAGAAGAAGAGATAGGAACGTGGTCGAAGTGGGAATAACAAATAGCAGTGGATATTTTCACGACAGACGGAACTCGTCCGGCCCGTATGAAAACGTTGATTTCGACTCTTGTCGATAGTAAATACATTCCAACATTTCTCGGTGTTGGGTATGAGAAAGGACAGGCTATTCGCCGCCCATACGATAATTTATTATTAATAATTTATTATTAATTAAATAGAGAAAAGTAAAGTGAACGAAATTAACGTTACAACCTGAAAATTCACAAAATATGAAGTTTAAAATAAATTTACAATTTTATGCACTTTAAACGTAAAATATTTAATGTATTGAATAAAATATAAATTTATAAAATTATTGTTCATGAACGAAATGAGATTACAAAATTATTAAGAAATCACCGTTCGCGTAACGCTAGCAAACTCGCGTACAAACTACTAACTGAGATAGTTGTTTATTTTATGCTATGGCTATGAGAGGAAGAGAGAAAACCTCGTAAAAAACTAACATTCACCACACCTGTTCGTAAAAAATGATCATTTATATTAACTTATATACTGGATCTTGAGGTCTTGAACCAGCTATCAAATAACATCTATTGAGCTCAAAAATAATAGGAAGGAAACAGCTGTCATGGTCTTATTAATCAAAAACTAAAAACTGACTGTCTTAGTGGAACATATCTATTTGCACTCGTGATTTATTTGACCGTACGAAACTTTTTAAAATTCAGATAATTTTCAATGTAATAAACAAGCCCAAACAACGAAACGTCCGACACTTGATTTATATCGTTCGTGTCGCGTAAGGTCAGAGAAGATAATTCGAAAAAAAGAATAGAAAATCCGCTTTATATATCTCGAGAAATGCCGCCGGACAGGAAATTTTGGGAGACATATCGCCTACTTACATTTGCCGGTCACACGTTTTAGAAAAATCGCGCTAAAGTGTTTTATGGTCCTTTGTCGGAATATTGGCTTGACGCTTACCGGCGCGACATTGCTGTTCTTTGTATCGCTGACGGGTGCGAAATGGGCCACTCGAGCACCGAAAAAAAAAGAAAGGATTAAGTAAATTGTATATTTTTGTCTTTCTAGAACTAATCTTTGGCTATAAATCAAACCTAATAGGTGTAATGTAACAGTAATTGAGATTTTATGTAACATTAGACAAGATTAATATAATTGACACTTTTTCAAAAACCCTGTTCACAGTAAAGACGTTTCTGACCTAACATTAATTTTATCTGTAACGTTATTATTTACCACCACAGCAGCATATTGTAGATGAGAGTAAATGAGTGTGACGTATCGAATAGAAGATTTTTTGGCGGGAGTTTTAAAAAATATTCTTCATTTATAGGTTTTAAATGAAAAGTTTTAAAGTTATTCAAGAAAATAGATGAAAATTAAGAATCCCTCTTCCTTACCTCTAAAATCACTACAAGAGTTACTGTTAACATACTTCTATATATTTTGTTTTAATTTGGCCTTTCCAGATGTAAAGATTGCAAACATTTGATAATTGTGGTATAGATAGAAAGTATATAGACATAAGAATAATTATTAAAAAAAACTTCAAACTATAATACCTTTGAACAGGTCTTCATTTTGGAAATAACAGGAACAGAAAAAAAAATTTGAGAAAAAAAAATAAAAACTCAAATTTTACTCGGCACCTTTTCGGGGTGATATCTCGGAATAAGAAGGTGATCCGAGGAAATTTTGTCATAAATAAGACCCATAATAATTTTATACGGGCAATCCCCTCCTGACTTTTTCCGCATGTATTTAGAAAATGATGATGATGTAGAAAAAAATTATTTGCCGAGCTATAAGAATTTGTGACTATTTTAAAAATTGTCTAAATTTTACACTCGATTCAATCAGTTTAAAGTAATCTGCAGATGCGGTGGTCTTCTGCTGCGTGACGGCAGCACCCCCAAATTCGAATTTTGCAAAAAACCTTATGCCGTTGGATTGCCCAACGTTAGCCCACATTTGCCCAACCAATAAATTATTTTGCCCACCCTCCAAAAAAAAGTTATAGGCAAAACTAATTTTTCTAAAAAAATTAGTTCCAGCACCCCCGTCTTTGAATTTGGCAAAAAGCTTGATGCAGTTGGATTGCCCAACAAATAACTTTTTTTGCACACCCTCCAAGAAAGAAGTTATGGGCAAAATAAATTTTTCAGAATTGGATTTTTCTTGGTACGCCATCAAATTTTAATTTTACGGAAAATTATACGCAGTTGGATTGCCCAACTTTTTCAAATCTAACTAGGGTTGGGGTTAGGTTTTGTTAGGTTAGATTTATTTACTTTGCATAAAGGGGTTTTCGGGTACGGCCATTCCGAAAATGCAATCAGTTCCCGAAAAGGAAAACTCCTTCCCCGAGAAACTCGAAAAGAAGAAGATGAAGAAGAAGAAGAGGAGGAGGAGGAAGAAAAAGAAAAAGAAGAAGAAGAAGAACGCATGCCCAACTTTTTCAAATCTAACTAGGGTTGGGGTTAGGTTTTGTTAGGTTAGATTTAACCTTTAATTTGTGAATTAATGTGAAAGGTCAAGAGCAACATTTTTTTGGTCTCCGATTCCGTTGAAACTTTGCATAAAGGGGTTTTCGGGTACGGCCATTCCGAAAATGCAATCAGTTCCCGAAAAGGAAAACTCCTTCCCCTAGAAACTCGAAAAGAAGAAGATGAAGAAGAAGAAGAGGAGGAGGAGGAAGAAAAAGAAAAAGAAGAGGAGGAAGAAGAAGAAGAAGAAGAAGAAGAAGAAGAAGAGGAAGAAAAAAGAGGAAAAATTACGTAAAAAGTTTCTTTTTTTTTTATAATTTTTTAGGAAAATTAGTTTTGCCCATAACTTATTTTCGGAGGGTGGGAAAAATAATTTTTTGGTTGGGCAAATATGGAACGCACCTGTGGTCTTCTTAAGGACGGTATTGGAGGAATGAAACTATTTCGTTGTAAATTTACTTTACCTTTTGTGGAATTTTTTTCATATACATATGTTCGCAAATGAAGGTAATTTTAAAAACCAACGTCGAGCGCTATTTATCATGGCTTTAATAAGTAGAAAATGGGCTAATAATATTATTTATTTAACAAGTTCGTGCGTTGGGAATTTAAACTTCTACAATTTGCTTACGTTAATGCCTGTTCTAGATTAGTTTCCCGGCCAATGTTTTAATTTTCATATGATTTATATATTTTTTTCTTTTTCACCCTCGGCACCAGTTCAAGAGTACGAAAAGTTGTTAGGTCGCTTTATTTTATCATTATTTCAGCTACTGATGTTGTAAATTAGTTTCGGGTTCGTATACGAGTAGTTTATACTCGTCTCCTGAGGGTAGGAAAGTAGCTTACATTTTCTATGACATGACGACGTTGATGACGGCATATAAAAGTAATTAAAAATTATAGTGTTTGCATGTGAAATCTCGTATATTAACATAATGGAAACGGAATGTGGAAAATTATAAAAATATAAATAAAGTTTGTCCCAATCGCTATTCATGTAACGAGTGAGGGAGAGTTGGGTAATATGAGATACTTAAGGCTATTCGTTCCACAAATGGCCTTGAAATTTCAGATTTCGATGGTAGCTGTCAAGTCCAACAACAAGTACAAATGCTACAATAAAATGCGGTTGCCCCCGTCAATGGGTAATTTATTATCGTATTTATGAGTACCGTTGTAAACCATTTGACCCGAAAAATCTTTGATTTTTAACCGTTTTAAAATAGAATAGGTAGATGGAATATTTGTTTTCAGTTTAATTTTATTCAAAAATTCTTCCGAAATTAAAATTGGGTTGTTTTCCCCTTGTGAGCACATAAAGTATGAAGCACAATTATTATGGTTACCAAATTAACGACGTTTAAAATATCATTTCGTAAAGAAAAGTAGCTTTGTTTTTGTCTTTTTCAACTTTACGGTGATTAATTGCTCGGCGCTTGCGCAAGATATTTTTTTCTAAGAGTTTTCTTTCTCTTATATTAAAATTTGTATTTGTTGTTAATTGTCTCGGTTCATTACAAAAATTTCTTAATATATGATTCAGACACTCGATCTTGCATTCTGGATGAACTCCCGTAGTGATTTTTAGTACAAATGTGAAAAATATTTTCTACCCGTTAGCTCGGTTACAAAAAATACACCATTTATTTTTTCTACAGTCGCGCGTAAAATGACTAATTACTATATTCAAATGAAATCGTAAAGTCGACAAATGCCGAGGATTGTTATTTTACGCTCTAGCGCAAAAAAGGAATCTTTTTCGCTCGCTTATTTAATTAAACCAGGCCCTCCGAATTAACTCAATTGGTGAATATTTAACAATTTATCAGAATAAAAATCAAATAAAATTATATGGAAATTGTCAAAAATTTGGAAATATGGTCAAAAATGGTCAATAATTGTCAAAAATTGTCAATTATTCTCAAAAACTGTTAAAAATGGACAATTTTTGTCAAAAACTGTCAAAAATGGTCAATAATTGTCAAAAATTTTCAAAAACTGTCAAATTGGTCAATAATTATCAAAAATTGTCAATAATTGTTAAAATTTTGAAAAATGGTCGATAATTGTCAAACATTTTTGAAAAACGTTCAAAAACCTTCAAAATTTTTCAAAAATGGTCAATAGTTGTCAAAAATGGTCGATAATTGTCAAAAAAGATCAAAATTGATCAAAAACTGTCAAAAATGGACAATTATTGTCAAAATTAGTCAATAATTGTCAAAAATTGTTAAAATTTTGAAAAATGGTCGATAATTGTCAACAATTGTCAATAATTATCAAAAATGCTTAATAATTTTCAAAAATGGTCAAAAATTTGGAAAAATGTTCCATAATTGTCAACAATTGTCAATAATTATCAAAAATGCTTAATAATTTTGAAAAATGGTCTAAAATTTTGAAAAGTTTTCAAAAATGGTCAAAAATTGTCAAAAACTATCAAAAATGGTTGAAAATGGTTTAAAATTGTCAATTATTGTTAAAATCTCTTAAAAATGGACAATTATTGTCAAAAATTCTCAAAAATGGTTAAAAATTGTCATCATTTTGAAAAATGGCCAAAAATTATGAAAAATGGTCACTAATTTTGAAAAACAGTCAAAATTCCTCAAAATTTGAATGACCTCCTCCAACGGACATATTCTCACTTACTGCAGCAAAATTTAAATCCATTTCGTCATTCAAAGGATAGTTGTTCAGTTCAAAAGATTCTAAACACATGTTGCATTGCAAAATAAATTTTGTCATCAGGCCACGTCTAGCTTCTTTTTTGCAAATTAAGTTTGAGAAAGAGCAGTTGTATGGTTCACTAAAACAAACCGAAGGGATCTACTTCATAAAATGTCCTAGAAAACGTGATTTTTAGAATACCCGGTAAGAAACCATTTTCGATTCTCCCGAATTTTGCAGTTACTTCTACCTTGTCCCCTGCGGTCTTCACAAATTGTCACTTGTCTTAGCATACCTATTATTATTGTCAAATTTCGGATATTTATTTTACCTGTTCGCTTATGATTTACCCCTTGCTTTCTGTAGATCCCGGTGAACTAAAAAGATACGTTTTTTCGAAACTTTTATAATTAAATTTAATAATAATTTTTTTTCCCAAAATATGATACGTACAAAACATTAAGTAGAGTCTTAAGATTTTAAATTATTAACAACTTTGTTGATAGCACTACTCAAGTTCGAGATATTTGAACGCACATTTGTATTGAATTCTCCATAAGAGAATTCCGTAACGAATACCCTTAACATTTAGATCCCAATAACTTGTGAAAAATGTTTTGCACAGGGCGATCTTTTTTCGTCGACCAATACAAAAATAGTTCCAGAAAGTAGGCTTTTCCCATGTGCGCGCGACAGGTTTCGTGCAAGCACGGGAAAAACATTTATGGATGTGTAATAAACCATACTTTTTATTTTTTACTGAAGGAAATATTTATACTACAATTTGAGTTGTTATAAATATACACTCCTTTAATTAGTACTTCGTTTTGTAAAATTGTTGTTGCGGTGGATGGTACATTATTTTCGTGAACTACAATGTCTTCGGGTCTACAGTCGAGGAACGCCAACCGCCATGTCGTCTCTTGATTAAGCAGATCCTCACCTCCTTCGACTAACATAGATGCTGCAGATCTTCTCAAACCATGTCCCGTATATTCTTCACGATTTTTTAAGTTCTGCAATCTGTTTTGTTATACCAGTTATAGTATGGCAACCTGCATGCTGGGCATAACATCTACCATTGCGATATCCAATAAATAGTCTTCTACAATTCATATTTTTAGGTCTTAAATTAATATATTCATGATACAAAGAGTAAGGGTCAAAGGGACATTTTTTCTTTATAATTGTGTGCCGTCTCTGAGGAATACCACTAAGAAACGGCCATTATCTTCCACGTCTTCCAAAGTTAAACGGATTAGGTCATCTCTTCGGCATGTCCCGAAAACACCAAATATTAAAATTATTTTAGTTAATAACCACTTCTCATCTGGTGCTTCAAGGATGAATTGGGCATTTTGGTCTGCACTTAATACTTTAGATTTGTTCGGGGTATAACCAACACTTTGTCGTTTGAGTTTTGGCAATTTGGTAACGTCCACATTTTCTTTAATTTTATAGTCAGACAACTTTTTCTCATTGAGAATCTACTCCATAAAATTGAAGCTTTTAAGTATTTAGCATTTTACGACAAATATACCAGAACATTTTTTTGCTGGCGCCACTTGCAAAATAGTTCAAACTCCTTTTCATGTCTCTCACATAACTTCGTGGGTAGTAATTGTGCACTTATTTTTGCCGCTTCTAGCGATATTTGTTCTTAAGGAGAAATCATATAAATAATGTAGAACAATAATTAATCAAAACACTGACATCTTTGGTCATAATACCGTGTGTCCATTTAGTGCGGCATTATTCTCTTACGGGCGTTATTTTAAATGCGATGCAAAAATCATTAGGGACCTGAATATGATACCAATTAACATACATTTTAAAATAATTTTGGCTTTTACAGAGTGTTCCAAAAAAAGGATGCCACAGAAATACTTACATTTTTTTTCAAATGGAATGGTCGGTACATTTTGGCGCTTTCTATATCATCATTGAGGTCTACGTTACTGGATAATTTTATTTGACTGTTTTATACAACGTTGCCAAGTTATTACAAAATTCGTCAAAATTTACCATTTTACATTACCTCTTTTAAACCGACATACCAAAGACATTTAAGTAATTTGAATACAATTTTAAACATAAGCTCACGTAACGACCAGAAAAACATCCTTGGAAGTATATTTGATTTCAATTATACAGGGTATACAATATTTAATGCCAAAGTTTCCAATTTTCAAAGCGAATTTTTAAAAAAAATTTAAATGTGACACCCTGTATATTATTGCATTTTCAATTCCCTTTTCAACAATACTCATACATAATACTCGACTTTGGCAGATTTCTCAAAATTCTCAAAAAAGTGATAGTAAATCTTGACGGTTTAAAATATTCTGATCATTCTGATGATGATATGCAAATATCGAAATAATTATAAATGATATTTTCGAGTTTCCATTGGTTTTTTTTATTAAATAGTGGAGTTATTTAAAAACAGTTTAATTTAAAAAAAGTAATATAAGTAGATTCCACAAAGTAAGGATCCAAACAGTAAATTCAATTTTCGTTTATACTTAAAAAGCTTCTTCCATTCCCAAAAAAGTTTGGAATCCAATATGATCCTCGGGTAATTTGCTTCCTTTGAAAGCATGAGGTCCTATCCTTTCATTTTTGGTAGAGTAAACTCCGAAATTTTATTATATTTTACTATCCCTGTCTTCTTACTGAAGAAAAAAAATAACTATTTTACTCTTCATTTCCGAAATAAAAATAATAATCCATAGAGACTAATAACTCCCTTTGAATTTTTTTTATCATAATTCGTTTGGTTCGTTTGGTCGACAATATTTTTTTCTGTAAAGACGCGGGAAACATCCGATGCCGACGAAGTGCGAGTAGCAAAATGTGCGTCAGCTTGTACGGTATCCGACCACGTTTCGAGGATATGCCGAGGACCAATTAATAAATCGTTTATGATTAATGAACGGCAAGCAACTTCGTGTAAATTACCGTAAGTAAAGCCGATAAATTAAAGTTTTCTCTGATTAATGTTTTCTTCTTCGTTTGCTCTAAATTTGTTTATTGAACTTATTTCAACGTTGGATGGATATATAGCAAAGCCGTTGACGTATCTCGATGAGTTTTTTTTTAAAACTTGATTGGATTGAATTTTATATTATTCAAATCTTAATTACACTGTTACTGTATTATTTACTCCGAGTGACGAAATTATACCTCTAGTAAAGAAATAATACATTAACTTATGTTCGTACATTATTTGGTTTGTTTTTGATGCAAATTGAACCACATTATTTTTTTAATATTTCAATTTTCAACGTTTAGGTGGAACTCCAGCTGCCGTATTGTTAAGAATATCTAAAAATGGTGAAGAACTGCTATTTTCAATTTCATGTTCTATAGGCTTTCCTCCTTTATTTATGTTTGCCCAAAAATCATTCGAAGACCCTAAATCATAAGACCATATTGCGAAAATATCCTGTACATTATCTCTACTCTCTACAATGAGTTTCAAATTTTGATTATTGACTGGGTATTTGGGTTTCAACATGTTCCATGTAAATATTGGATAACATTTGTGAGATGCAAGAGCCCATGGCAAGACCAAACTTTAGTTCACAAAAATCGTTATGGAATTGAAATAGTACATTACATACCTAAGTGGTAGTGTAAACAGTGTTCAATACCTAGACCAGTAAAGTAAGAAATGTCTCAGATCACATGTAATTGTCGGCCGAACCGAAGCCGAGGTCGACAAACATGTGATCTGAGGCATTCTTATTTACTGGCCTTGGTCCGTAATATACTATTTCTGTTTGACGGAGCCGGAAACCGGCAACTCCGCTTAGCGCGGCGGCCCGAAAGCTGATGCTTTCCGGCCGGATGACAGAAAATCTATCGTTGATACCTGTCACTGTCATTGTCACCTGTCACTGTAATTGTCGCCTGACGTTGTCACCTGTTAATATCACCTATCACTTTCACCTGTTACTGGTTACTGTCCCAGTCAACCATCTCTGTCATTTTATCATTCTCTATCATTGCTACCTGCCATTATTACCCATCACCGTCATTGACACCTGTCACTCCCTTTTTCATCTGTATTTCATTGCTACCTGTCACTGTCATTGACATCTGTCACTGCAATTGCCACCTATCACTGTCATCTGTCATTGTCACTTGATACTGTCATTGTCACATACAACTGTCATTGTCACAAATCACTGTAATTGTCACATATATTACTGTCATTGTCACATATCTCTGTAATTGTCACATATCACTGTCATCGTCTCCTGTCGCTGTCATCGTTACCTGTTGCTGCCATTGTCATCTGACGCTGTCATTGTCATCTGTCACAGCCATTGTCCCTGCCACTGTCATATGTCACAGTTATTGTCCCTAACACTGTCATTGTCACCTGCTACTGTCATTGTTACCCGTCGCTGTCATTGTCACCTGTCGCTGTCATTGTCATCTGCCACAGCCATTGTTCCTGCCTCTGTCATTGTCACCTGTCTCTGTCATTGTTACCTGTCCCTGTCATTGTCACCTGTCACTATCATTGCCACCTATCACTAAGGGCGGTCTGTATCGCAGTTGGTTACCAGTTGATTATCGCTAACCTAACCTAACACCGTGATAGGTCGTTGTATCGACCGCTATCACTGCTATGGTCACCTGACACTGTCATCTGTCATTGTCACCTGATACTGTCATTGTCACCTGATACTGTCATTGTCACATACCACTGTTATTGTCACATATCACAGTAATTGTCACATATTACTGTCATTGTCACATATCACTGTCATTGTCTCCTGTCGCTGTCATCGTTACCTGTTGCTGCCATTGTCATCTGTCACAGCCATTGTCCCTGCCACTGTCATCTGTCACAGCCATTGTCCCTAACACTGTCATTGTCACCTGCCACAGTCATTGTAACCTGTCACTGTCATTGTAACCCTATCACTGCCATTGTAACCTGTCACTGTCATTGTCACCTGTCACTATCATTGCCACCTATCACTGTAAGGGCGGTCTGTATCGCAGTTGGTTACCAGTTGATTATCGCTAACCTCTGGTTACACCGTGATAGGTCGTTGTATCGACTGCTAACAAGTGGTTAAACGTTGGTTAAAACTAAGTTTTCAGTTTTCTAACTACTTGATATCTATTGGTTAATCTCATATTTTGTCACAGAACGGTTATTTTATTGGCGTTTTGTATAGTTTGATGTATTGACATTTGTTTATAGAGTGGGGATATCACCATCGACAAACGACGTCAAAGTACAACATGAACTTAGGTGTCAGTTCTACCAACACCACAAAAATGTCTAACTATCTGCGCGACAACTCAACACCTGGTTAAAAGTTTACCATTTGTTTCGTAACCAGTGAGTTAACCAATTGCGATACAACCCGCCCTAATTGTCATTAGTCAACTGTGATCTGTCACTGTCATTTCCATTCATGATATCATAGTGTGTTCTATGGAATAACTGTGGATATTTTGTGAATAGGGTCAAATTCGATATCGAAAGGATGAAAGAAAAAATAGAAACAACGTGTTTATTTTATAGATGGAACTGTGACAGCACTTGGATTAATTGCATAAAGTAAATTGTGTATTTGCATCCGGAAATGAATATGTATGAAGCGACGTATTAAATGATATGTCCACCTATCGGTTTTCGCTAATTAAATGCGAATATTACCTTTCCCGTATTGCTGGTATTTTCGAATTTAAAAACGGATGTAATCAACGTGATAAACTCGCATCGAAATACGCTGAAAGTAGAGGTACAATAATTCAAAACTGTACAGGGCTAGTGTAAAATAATAAGCTTTTAATTCTTTTAATATAGTATTTTAGAATGTATTTTATTGAGCGATAAGGATCCTCGGTAAAAGTCTAGTTTATTGAACCAACGCGGATTTTGATGAAATATTTTTTTTTAATTAATTCGAGGTCGCTGAACACGAAAATGAGAAAAGAAATCGGCGCTCTCTTACCAAAAACGAGTTATGAATTTTTGAAGATGAGTTCAGATCAGCACTGCACTGGTTTTATTGTCATATTATAACTGCTTTAAAATGATCCATTATAACTTCTACACAATGTTAAATACACTATAATTGCTTTTTACGATATTCCTCTCACACACACATTCAAAAAACACTGATATTGATATACATTTCTTGTAGATTATTTTTTTAATTCCACAATTATTCTATATTTTGACATTTTCATGTAACAAGTATCAAGCTGATGAGAAGCGATTGCGATGTCACTTTGATCTGTATTAGTTGGTCGGGAAGCGATATTAGTAGAATTTTCAAATTTTCTAAAAAGGGGAAACAGCTTCTGATAACCAAAGTCTTATAATATTAGCAGTATGTTCAAAATTTGATTTGGAATTACACCTGCAGCGACTATTTTCGTTGTCAGCTGTGTTTATAGAGGCCGAACAAACGAGGAGGTAATTTTTTTGAAGAATTAATTGATGTGTGCAATTCAGAGAAAAAAAATTGTTCAGCATCCTCAATGATCAAATTGAATGGTTCATTATCCTTCAAATAAATGATAAATATCAGCCAAATTTATCTCAAAACTAACCATCTTTCTAAAATCATCATCTCTCAAAATTTGAAAAAAAATGTTTCAGCTGTAATACGGCGCCAGCTATCGGAAAAATAGGTGTATGTTCATAATGTTCATCTTGTTTATATCTTTTATGTCACAATCATGAAATCGAAAATATTCAGCAACTAATTCAAGTGGCTAAATATCTAATGGCTGAATATGCTATGAGGTACAAGTTGTACGACTCAGAGGAAACAGACCAAAACTCATATGTCAGTCATGTTATATGAAAATGTCAAAATATATAATAATTGTGGAATTAAAAAGAGAATTTACAAGAAATGAATATCAATATCAGTGTTTTTTAAATGTGTGTGTGAGAGGAATATCTTAAAAAGCAATTATAGTGTATTTAATATTGTGTAGAAGTTATAATGCATCATTTCAAAGCAGTTATAATATGACAATAAAACCAGTGCAGTGCTGATCTGACCTCATCTTCAAAAATTCATAACTCGTTTTTGGTAAGAGAGCGCCGATTTCTTTTCTCATTTTCGTGTTCAGCGACCTCAAATTGATTTTTAAAAAAATATTTTATCAAAATCCGCGTTGGTTCACTAAACTAGATTTTTTCCCAAAAATGTCATAAATTAAGTTTGTTCCTCAGGCTAAATCATTTTTACTCAAGAGGCACTTGAATATCGTAAAAGTTGTGTTGAAAGATGTGCTAACTAAGCTTGAAAACAGATTACATAATCATTACTCAGTACCATTAGACAGGTAAATATAACAGTTAGTTTCATTTATAACATTAATATGAGTAGATTCCACAAAGTAAGGGTCCAAACAGTAAATTCAGGTAAATATATGGTTCACCGATGGTTCTATTACTGCAAATTTCACTAGGGCGGTTGTATACTCCAAAAACAGGTGACAGCTATAGCTAGTGGGACTACACCTCTGGATTTTAGGCGGAAATATACGAAATCTTTCAAATCGCGAGAAAAAGCAACAGGAGAACTGTAGAGGAAACCAAATCCATATCATGTTACACAGTCGGGCAACCTCAAGTCAGAAAGTGACTTCTGGACTTGTTTGGTATTGCATCGAAGAACTGAAGAGATTAGCCGTACGGAATAACGTCAAGCTCAGCTAGGTATCAACTCACCAGGATATCGAGGGTAATGCTAAGGCTGCGAAAAGAGGGACACAGGATACGCACCCTCAACCAGGTCAGATTATTGGTATATCAAAAACCGTAATAAGAGAATCTGTGAAACAGTACAAAACCTATTCTGGTACTCAGCACTTCTACTGAAGGCATCAGCTGTTGAGATGTTACTAATATTGTGTGCTATTTGTCTAATGGTATGTATAACGTGCCAAAACATACTTTAACTAACATTATATAAACTCCAATATGTTTTTCAATAAACTATTTCTGAAAAGGCAATTAATTTGAAATATTTTTCATAAAAAAATCCTGTTTCTGCTCGATCACGCAATTTCGTCAAAAAATTTAATTTCCAACATGCGTCACAACAAAAATTGTGCATGTGATGATGATACATCAAATTAACCAAATTTTGCTATAACACGTGCCAGACACAATTTAATAAAATTTTAAATTGTTAACAAATTAAAAATATCTCTACAAACGCTGTGACGATATGGTCATGAAAAATCTGTTGAATTGAATACGAAAGGTCTCTATTTACATTGGCAACACTGGAACTTCCACGTTAAATACGACATTAATTTTTCTTTGATAATTTATGCAATTTTGTGTATCAATGAACTTTATTCCACATTTGGCGATGAAGATCCATTAAAAACCACTGGAATATGTAGAAATAAAAAATTGTGGCTGTAGTTCAATCACCGACAGATTTTCTTCATGGAGATATTTTCTATATAATTTTAAAACCGAATTTTATACTGAAAAATATCACCTGCTCTATAAATAATTAGTCTTCATATAAATCTATTGAAGTGTAATTTTATTGATGATGTTCCAATCAATCGAATGGACTTTGTGACTACGCTTCGTATGGATTTCACGCGAAATCTGATATATACGACGGGTAATAATATATTCCGTCCAAGAGTGTGCATAGGTGTGTGATTCATGCGAAAAACGAGTTCATCGGATGTCGAAAAATTGAAGAAAGCGAATCAAATAGCCCGGTTAATTACCAAAAAGACCTAATTTTTCACAGTACAATTTTTTATAGAGTTGATAACTACCTTTGTCGTGATCCCCAGCTAATTTTAAAGAGGATCTGGTCGTAGTTTGAATGTTATTCATCTTGGAAAAGGGCGATTCCTCCCAGAATTATATATCCTGTAATTAACCAAGCAATACTTCCCTGGTAGAAGAAAACTTCAACTTCTTAAAATCGCAATGGATCGCTTAGAATAGCTTCAAGTTTAGAAATAAGCGAAGCAATTGGATCTTTGACGCATGTAAACTCGAAGTATCTAATCCCTAAAAAATGACACATTAAGGTCGAATTCCTAAGCGATGTCTGGAGCGACTCTAGCCGCGCGGCACTAGCAGCGCGGTCGTGACGACTGTAGTCTGGCTATAGCCGACAGGTACATTCCTAAAGTGCGGCTAGAGCAGTTAAGTCCTGGACGTCATGGCAGATACATCAGTGTTGGGCCTAACCTATTTGCTATTACAAGAAGAGGAGGAAGAAGAGATATTGTTGCATTACTTTCTCAAGTTTTTCGTGTTTTTTATACCCCAATTGCAGTCAACCCAGAAGTTACAGACTATTTAATTATGACTGCCTGTTGTCTTCACAATATGCTACGTGATGCGTACCTTGAAGAAAATGGCCAATGTCATTTTGAGATTTCCAACACAGAACCATTACCATTACAAAACTTGATTCCCTTGCGTGCTGGAGGCGGATTCGGGAACCTTGCGACTACTTCAACAGCAAAAGTGGATCCGTATCCTGGCAAATGACAGAAATTAACAAGACAGACAAAACATTTAAGAAAAACAAACTTGTCTAGCTTAAAACATAATTAAATGTACTATGAAGTTACACTATAAAGTAAATAAATAAATTAATACTTCACCTGTTAATTTTATTTTCCCACCAATTTCTCTCCAGACATTAGCATCTTTGTACAGTGGGTGTTTACAGTTGAAAATACAAGGGTGTTCAAGCACTAGTTCAATAAGTTGAACGTCATCCATTATTGAGCACGGAAATAATCACATAAACACTACCACATAGCTCCAGTCGTCGTGGCTGTTATGACTGAACTGCTCATGCTAGCAGTCTAGTCGTTCGGCTCGAGCCGCCTCACTAGAGCCGCTTCCGCCGCGCGGCGCCAGTAGCGTCATAGGAATGGGTTTCATTTACTTGCATGCAAAACAGTATGAGTCATAGTCGCACGACTAGAGCCGCTTCACTCGTCGCTTAGGAATTCGACCTTAAGATCTACAAAGTTGTTCGCCAGTGTATTTGGAAGATATTGCCGAGTAACGTTCGATTCGGATGAAATCATTCGTACGAACAAAATTCGTTCGACGTTGTCGCGAATGGTCGAACGTTCAAAGATCCGGGTACTGGGTGAGTGCCGTTGTTGGTGGACCTGTTCTTAGATCGTCGCTAAGATTAATCCGTGCACTTTTAAATTCTCCATACCAACAAGAAACTATCTACTGATGTGGTGCTTCATTGCAGAAAATAGAAACCAATTCGGCAAGGCTTTTCGACTTAATTCTATTTTTCGACATCAACTTTAAAATTCAGTTTATAGGTATAGTTTGGCAAACATAGCTGAAGCTGTGAAAGGAATGCAGTCGAAAACATTCGATATTGCCACGTTTAACTATGAAAAAACTAAAGTATGTAGTGATAATAATTAGAAAATGGACTTTTTATTATTGACAATATGTCAATAATGATTAAACGTTAGTTCTTTAATGTGCTTGTTTCATTGGATTTTGTCTATTAACATTACTTTTTCAATTTCTGAATAACACTTTTCCATATATGTTATGGGTTTCCTTCAAGCCGGCCACGTCGTGCGAAAATCATAATTACCACGCCCTCCTACTAACTCAATTGGTGAATATTTATCGAAATTCCGTTGCTAAGTAACCACCTGACTTCCTATTGGCAAGCGCGTGCGTGTGTTCTTTCCTGTCACTTCGACAATTGAGTGACATTGATTATCCAGTGGCGTTTATAATGTCAATATTTACCTTCGTATTTTCAGTTTTACTTGGTATCTTATTATTTCGTATCAATATTGAATTCAAGTACGATTTTTAACATTATTTGTTTTTAACAAATAGGTACCGTGTTTTGAAAAATACCTTACCTTTAAAGCAAAGCCTAAATCAGTTTCTTTATATAATTATTGTATAATAATTATTATTATTTTTAATACTTTTATAAAATAGGTACCGCACGCCATTGGTACGTTTATGACAGATATCGGCCATGTTTCCTCACCCTTTACCGATGCCGCGTAGCTTTAGATAGACTTGCCAAACTATAGGTACAGTTTCAAATGTAGCGATCTGAAACTTTGATGGCGTTAAATTAACTAAACAAAACAGTTAATTTTGACATTTGATATTTGTTGACAGGCGCCAACTGTGTTGTTGCGCAACGCTTAAAAGACGACACTCGCATGCTAAATAAGAGACCAGTGACGTGCGATAATTATTTTTTTGAGACTATCATGAAACTTCTCCTTTTTCTTAATAAAACGCCGTTTGTTTCGGATTTTAATCTACTTTTATTCGTATAACTTATTATATTATTAAATTTCAATAGCCACCGCTACAGAGCAAAATATAATTAATACATTTCATGTGCACCTGGAATAATAAATAAAAAAAAATTATACACTTGTAACTGCACTGCGTCCTTGGCGGCGGCTTAACATTGTAGGAATAGAGTTCCAGTTTAATCTTTAATAATGAATTTTATTACTTGATTAATTACCTTTCCTTTCAATATGCCAGCTGTGCAATAAACGAAGTTAGTAAATTAGCGGGTATTGAATTTAAGCGGGTTAAAATAATATAAAAAGTACGATAATATGTATAGTGCGTCCCAAAATAATTCGATAAAAAAAACAACTTAAAAATACGTCAATTAGTAATATTGAATTGGGAAAGAGTTGCAAAAATATGTAATAGAAACATTCTTTTGAGTACAAATTTTCACTCTTGATAATACAGGGTGTTCCATTTGGCAAGGAAAATACTTGAATGGTGAATGGAGGTCACTAAGGCGGTTATAAAAATACTCCATTTTTTTGGTCTCACGTACTTTTTCACCGAAATGTTTTGTCGATGCTTAAAAATTTTATTTCAAGTTCAAAATTTGATTATTAAAATTTAAAGCCTCATTTTTTATTCAGTTTCTTGTGCGCTTTTCAAATAAGAAAACAGATATTCGAAATTTCAATGTTGGTTCACAGCCACAATCGCTTTAAAATTTTTTTTAATACTGAATTTTTATTTTTATTAATAAGTGGTTCGATTGGGCTGTGATTAAAAAACATGTTTACCAAATACCAAAATGGGGTTGGTTAGTTACGACCTCACCAAGAAATGAGCAAAATGGACAGAACACCCTATATAACTGTTACAAAGATCGTAAAACCCAATAAATGGGATATTTTTAGAACAGTCTCGGAGACCTCTATACTCACCGTTCAACTTGTTCCCTTTTCCAATGCAACAGCCTATATAATGTTCAAAAGGTTCACAATGTACAATCGAACATCGATTATAAGAACCGTCAACTACGTTTGTTATAAATAAAAAAATCTAAATGGCTAAATCAGGTAGACGTGGCTGCTGGCATTCTGTAAGGGTAAGGGCAAAACTTGGTCAAGTTGGTCACCGCCTAACCGTCACCGTGTACCATAGGCGTACTATTTAATTTCTGAAAGGAGTGAGTTTATTTTCAATAATTTGCATCTACCATGTGCGTACAATTTAATTTTTATGAGGGATCAAATTATTTGTAAACATTTCTAATCCATGGGCACACAATAAAAATTATAAAAGGGATTCATTTCCGTCTACCATGGATACAGGATCAAAATTTGATAAGGAATTGATTTATTTGTAAAAACTCCTATCATAGGCGTACGACAAATTTTTTCTGAGGGATCTATTTATTTGTAATAATTTCCAGCTGTTTCTCTTTTTTATTACATAATTTTTTTTTACCGGTAAATACCTTTTAAGATACAGCCGCTCTCCTCTCTTCACCAAACTGTACAAGCCTGCGACTTTATGAAATTGGAATTTTTTGAATATTTTTTAAATGTTCAAAAATATCTGGTAACAAAATGGAGAGTAAAAGTGTTATACGAGAGGCTAATTCGCCCAAACCATACACATATTTTGCAGACTAAGCGTTTAATATTTCGAAAAGTAGCAATATGATCTAATTTTACCAATCAGAACTCTTTACGAGGACATCGAGATCTACACTATATCCAATATTCAGAAACTTTGACGGTGATTTTTATTAATGATATTTGATGCTTTTTTCCATTGTAAAGATACGTACTTCAACAAAAACAGATCTGTGAAAGCACGAATCACCCTGTAAACAACAGATATTTTATTTTCGCTAATTTTGTCTTGATATATTTGGCAGTAACATCAAAAAATAATTAGGAGGGACATTTGGGGACCGTTTTAAAAAAGTCGGGATTTTGAACTTTAACGCCCTGTATCTCAAAATCTAGCCATAGGATAAGGTTGGGCCCATGGAGACTTTTGATCAGGACATCAAATACCAGTACATATCAAGTACAAATTCAGACAATATGACGGTGCTCCCGTTTCCATAAGAGAAGTGCGGGTTCCTTTGAATAGTCAGATATTCCAACAACAATAGCGGAAGAAAAGGCTAGTGACGAAATTGAAAAAAATTAAAGTTCTTGGCTCACAAAAATATTCATAAAAGTGATCATGGCACTTTATGTGCTAGTTTTGATTTAGAAAAAGTTTTAAATACTCCACACGGAGAGTCCATGCTATTGTATTACTCACGTAAATTGGCTATATACAATTTATGTTTTTATGAGAATGGTACACGTAGGGTATTTTGCTTTTATTGGGATGAAAGTAATGGAAAAAGGGGTGCTAACGAAATAGCTAGTATTCTTAATAGGTACATAAAATCCGTTTGGTAGAAAAGGCAACATAAAAAACTTGCGTCTTTATTGTGACTGTTGTCCAGGACAAAATCGTAACTGTTTAGTCCTGGTCATGATACATTCGACTTTGCAGGAATGCAAAAATATTGAAACGATACAGATAAACTATTTACTTACCGGTCACACATACATGCCTGTAGCCTGCACGCGTTTATAGATGCCAATTTGAAAAAAAAAAACAATCATATACGCACCATCACAATGGTACACAGTGTTCAGCACAGCCAGAAGTGACCCTTTTCCATACGAAGTTGAAAAATGTAGTTTTGAAGATTTTTATAAATGGAACACTATAGCTGATAAATATTTTAAGGGTAACCTAATGGGAAAAATCAGTAAAATTAGGATTGTACATTTAAAAAGAGTAATCCTTTAATTATTTGAGTCAAGTATACAATGAACAAATCTGCAAAGTCGAGTGTAATTGAAATTCAGTCAAAACCTAAATTGTTTCTTATGCCATGCTACCGATCATGTCTGCCCATTTCAAAACCAAAATATGATGACTTGGTTAAACATTGTAAAGACAAAGTTATACCAGCTCATCTTCAACATTAACCTGCCACAGGCTTCTACGCTTCAAGTTGCCCTTCCTGGTTCAGATATTGAAGATAATTAAGTAAATTGACTGACTTTTGTTATAGCTGCAAGTTTATTTGTTTATAGTTATAAAATAGGTTAAAAGAGTAATCATTTTTTTGCCAATTTATTTCTGTTGGTGTTTTACCAGATATTGAAGGTAATTTGGTATATTTCCTTAACGACATAAAGGCAGACTTTTGTTATAGATACAAGTTTATTTGCTTATAGTTATAAAATAGGTTATACAGGTAATTAAGTTTTTTGTGAATGTTTGATATAAAATAAAGAGTGGATTAAAAATGATGTTTTTGTTAAGTGACTTAGCATTTTTCTACCTTGGTTATAATGTACGAGATGAACACCATTTATTAATAAAATTAAATGTTAAGCAGCTTTACCCTGATCATAGAATAGTTATTTGTGTATTTAGAGCGTAAAGTAACAGATTGCCGCTTGAGAAAGAATGTTGCCGCGCGACGCGGAGCGGAGCGCGGCGATCTTTCGAAAGCGGCAAATTTACTGTACGCTCGACAAACACATATAATTTTTTCTACAGTCGCCCTTTTAATAATATTATCTTAGGTTACAGGTTATAGGAGTGCTAGAATAAACGTCATTTTCGCTATTCATCATGATTAACCTTAAAAGATCTACTGACTAGGGATCTTAAAAAATAATCGATTTTTATAGTAATATTAATCGATTTTTAGTAAATCGATTTTATAAATTACGTGTTTAAATCGATTTTCGGAAACGTTTTCGTATTATTTATTGACTATTTTTCAAAATGTTGACAATTTTTGACGATTATTGACCATTTCTCAAAATTTTGACAATTATTGACCATTTTTCAAAATTTTAACAATTATTGACCATTTCTGACAATTACTGACCATTTCTGACAATTACTGACCATTTCTGACAATTACTGACCATTTTGACTGTTTTTCAAATTAGTGACCATTTTTCAGAATGATGACAATTTTTAACCATTTTCGACAGATTTTGGCAATAATTTTCCATTTTCAACAGTTTTTAACAATAATTGACAATTTTTAACCATTTTTGATAGTTTTTGACCATTTTTGACAATTTTTCAAAATTTTAGACAATTTTTCCAAATTTTTGACCATTTTTGACAATTATTGACCATTTTTGACCATATTTCAAAATGTTTGACAATTTTTTAGAAACTTTGACAATTATCAACTACTTTTCAAAATTTTGACAATTTTTAACAATAATCGTCCATTTTTGACAGTTTTTGACCATTTTTGATAGTTTTTGACAATTATTGGCCATTTTTGACTATTTTTCAAAATTATTGACCATTTTTGATAGTTATTATTTACCAATTTTGACAATAATTGTCCATTTTTGACAGTTTTTAAAAATAATTGACAATTTTTAACCATTTTTGATAGTTTTTGACCATTTTTGACAATTTGTCAAAATTATTGAAAGTTTTTCAAAATTATTGACCATTTTTGATAGTTTTTGACAATTATCGACCATTTTTCAAAATTCTACCAATTTTTGACAAATATTGACCAATTTTGACAATAATTTTACGTTTTTGACAGTTTTTAGAAGTAATCGACAATTTTTAACCATTTTTGTTAGTTTTTGACCATTTTTGGCAATTTTTCAAAATTTTAGACCATTTTTCAAAATTATTGACCATTTTTGATAATTATTGACAATTGTTGACAATTATGGACCATTTTTTCAAATTTTTGACCATTTTCGACAATTATTGACCATTTTTGACCATATTTCAAACACTTTAACAATTTTTGACAATTATCAACTATTTTTCAAAATTTTTACAATAATTGTTTTTTTTTGACAATTTTTCAAAATTTTTAAGAATTTTTCAAAATTTTTGACCATTTTTGATAGTTTTTGACAATTATCGACCATTTTTAAAATTTTTTGACAATTATTGGCCAATTTGGACAATAATTGCCCATTTTTGACAATATTGAAAATTTTTGACCATTTTTGAAGAAAACTTAGAATATTTGACAATTGACCATTTTTGACAGTTTTTGATAAAAATTGTACATTTTTAACAGTTTTTGACAATAGTTGACAATTATTGACCATTTTTGACCATATTTCAAAATTTTTGACAATTTTCATATAATTTTTTTTGATTTTTAATTTGATAAATTGTTAACGAGAATGAATCTCTTAGGTTTATTATCGGAATATGGAAGGCACGTACTTTTTAAAATAATACAAAAAGAAATCGATTTTTATTTCCATTAATCTCACATCCCTACTACTGACTTGTTCAGAATTGTCAGAATCAGAATATCAGTCAATAGTCGAAGTGAGAGGGAAGAACACACGCACGCGCTTGCCAATAGGAAGTCAGGTCAGAAGTCAGAAGGGCGGTTCCGTAAATATTCACCAATTGAGTTAATTCGGAGGGCGTGGTTTGATTAAATAAGCGAGCGAAAAAGATTCATTTTTTGCGCTAGCGCGTAAAGTAACAATCCTCGGCATTTGTCGACTTTACGATCTCATTTGAATATAGTAATAAGTCATTTTACGCGCGGCTGTTATTATTTAAGCAAATTATCCACACCAAGATTCTTTACAAATACATATAAATGGTTTTTAAATGTCCTATTAATAAGTGCCGCTGGTCGGTTAGTAATTTTTTCCAGTCTATGATTTTTATTAAAATATTACCAAGCGACAAAAACTTCTTAAATAAGAAGAAAAACGAGAGAATCTATGCAACAGTAAATAAATGATATATAAACAGCTTTTCAAATCAGTTGGATATAGACCCATATAATAAGCAGTAAATTTTTTACGATTTTTTTCTTTTTAATTAAACCTAAAATCGCTCTACTGTAAAGTTGGTTATAAGTCGCTTAGGCACTTTTTCCTTTCCACCGTCGATATGCATTTTTTTGTAAAAATTTTGCATTGCTAAGCGTATCGCGAATAAGGCAATTATTTAAACAGTTAATAAATTGTATAACGGTCCAATAACAGCTGCCGAAGTTGATGATATACCAGCACGGTGCCGGCTATTCTTATAAAAAAAGATTAACGATTGTACTTATAACAGGGTAATTCTTCATATAAATCGGAACAAAATAAAATCAGTTTTATATACCTACATATATTCCTACCTATTTTATCGGTTAAAAAGTAACACAGATGGCGCCACTTGAATTCATTAAATTTCATTTTTTTTGCTTCTCTACATTGCGACCATACTATACAGAGTGTCTCATTATATTCTGACAGTTTTTAAGAATATCGGTTCTAGATAATGAGATGCGGTTTTCACAGTTTAATATTAGTTAAGTTTTGTTGTTACATTTGTATATATATGGCACACTTCCGGTTTACCCGCTATAAAAGTGGCGTGGTTTCAGAAGACAATAGAAATTATTGTTTAAATAGGAGCAATATTCATCATTCACGGCAAACATTTTTACTTTGTAGTGGTACCATAAATTTTGAAATTGGTACACAAAGAGCGAAGCTAGAGAACTTTAGTTGGAATATTGCAATAATTAATAAGTCTTACTAGTACATAATAATCAAGGAGGCGTTAATATGATATATGCAAAAAGACAAAAATATTGGTTTCAATGACAAGATGTCACATTGCCTTCCATATCCAAGCAAACTGACCTATGTTCAGACTAGATGACGATATCGAAAACAGTTCAGCCTGCTATAAATACGATAAAAATCTGGCTTATCATGTTAAGAGCATCTGCTTTTATATCTAAAAAACGAGAACTGTATATTGGAATTTAGAGGAAATTGTATCTGTTTATGAGCTTGTACATAAAAATCCGAAAGTTTCAAAGAAAAGTTTTCAGAATTCTAAAAGTTCTCAAATTAAAACCCTACGAAATTCAAGTTCTACATAAAATTAACGATCGGGCGTATGTTAAAAGAGTGTTTATGTGTGAAAATTTAACAGATTTGTACAGAACATATCCGAATCTTAAAATTATCATGTCTGGTGAGGCTGCATTCCATATAAATGGACGAATTAATAAACATAACTGTAGGATTTGGGGATTAGAATATCCAAGAGAATTTCATCAACATGAAAGAGATTCTCATAAGGTTGATGGTTGGTGTGCGGTATCGCCTGGAAAATTGCATGGTCCTTTCTTTTTTGCGGAGAATAATTATACGGCCATGCTAAAAAACTTTTTCTATCCCCAGCTAGAACAGGATGGTAATTTAATCCAAAATGTATACTTTCAACAAGACGATAGTGCTTCCCTTTATTCCAACATAGCAAGAGAATTTGTTAACCAACAGTTTGGAAACAATTGGATTGGTAGCAGTATACATAAAGAATGGGCTCCAAATACTCTATTCCTGACTGTTCCAGATTTTTTTTTGGGGTATGTGAAAGATAGAATATTTATACAACCCGATGCCTGCAAATTTGACAACTTAATGGTTCGATTCCACAAATGTATAGAGAAGGCAGTTACATCAAACATTTGATTTAAAATTGTGACATTTGCGACTTAATATCTGAATCTCAGTTAAAGTTCTCTAGCTTTGCTTTTCGCGTACCAATTTCAAACTTTAAGATATTCTTAAAAAGTAGAAATATGAGCCTATTAAGATATTGCTCAATATACAGAGTGTCCTATCTAAACAATAATTTCTATTGCCTTCTGAAATAATGCCACTTTTATACCGTATACCGTAAATATGTAATTTATATAAACAAACAAAACTTACAGTAATTTTAAACCTTATTGTGAAAATCGCATCTTATTATCTAGAACCGTTTGGAAAATATAAGCTTTTGAAAAGAGTCAGAATATAATGAGACAACCTGTATAATAACGTTAAATTATGATCCGTAAGGGATATTTTTTAACCATTTAATCATGAAGGCTTTACAGCACTGAAATATTTCAGTTTCTGTTATATTTATTATTTTAAACCACGCTAAAAGCATAATGTGACGAAAATCCGGAAGGATGTCTTTTCGTGATTACATTTTGTCATCTGCAATGAATTTATGAATCCACGAATAAGCCAGACGAAAATAGAAAACGTACAATTGCTGTCATAATTTCTCTAAATAACAATTTCGGTGCTGTATTATATGGTTTTAAAACTACATTCGGTGGAAGGAAAAAAGTTTTTTTTTTCAAATTAAATTTTTTTCTGTTTCATAATAATTACAAATAATTGAAGATTATTTTCACTATAAAAAGGAAGGTTAACTATAAATATACGGTCAAAGAAAGTTTTTTTTTTTCGAGATATAGGGCGTTTTTCCAAAATTAATCCAAACTGATATATCAAATATCTTCTTTATCTTACTATACCGGGTGGTCCGTAAGTATTGTTCTAAAATGAAATATTCATAATAAAAAATATTGAGGGTGGCAAAGTTGAAATGTAAAAAAAAATTTTTAACAGTAAATCAGGAGATTTTGGGTATTGAACATAGAAATTTGAAGATAGGGGTTTTCAGGTATAAAAAATCATTATATGATGTACGTTTCGATGTATTTTCTAGAGGCGCCACATTTGTGGCATAAATATGCGCCATTTGCTGTTCATGTTAGTGCTAATTTTGTGAAAGAATATAAAAAAATCGCATTTTCTCATGAAATAATGGCAGGAGTATATGAAAATAGTGCAGAAGAATTTTTGATAGGATTACCGAAAGAGAGTTCAGTAGGAAATTAATTTTTAGGAGGTTCAGCTTAGTAGATATGACATATGGATATTTTTGAATGGGACGCCCTGTATATCTTGGAATTCCAATCCTCTTCCACCTGGCATTACACATTATAATGTCTATTTCAGGGTGACATATATGTGACCTTAAAGAGCGAATATGGCAGAAAATGCAGACCGTAACACCCGATATGGTAAAAAATGAAAAAGACGAATTGATTACCAGGTTATGTGATCGTTTAGTGGTCAATGGAGAACAATTTGAACATTTACTGTAAATTTTCTTTGGTTTGTTCTAGTTAAAGTGTTTGTTTATTCTTCATCAATTACTTTGTAAAAAATATATAGTCGTGGACAACATTTGCATGTTTTTTCACCCTGTACAATCAACTTGTGATACATTTTTGGAATCAGCTCAGCAAGGGAAATCCGCAAATTTGAAAAAGGGGATGTTTCATTTAAAAAGCTAGTGCTGACGTGATCACCATTTATAATAGATTATTCTTTAAAAAAATAGTGAATTAAAATAAAAAATCGACCTGTTTCAGGATTTTTTCATATCACTGTTTATTCAGTAGTAATTATGAATTTATACTTTATACACACTGTATAAATATTAGACTGTTTCAAAAAAATCAATTATTTGTTCTAAATATACTCAAAATATTGTTGGAAATGACGAAAATATTATATTAAGAGGAGCCGCATTGATAAATTTCTATTTTCCATTTAAATAACATGGAAACAAAATTGTCTTGAGGTTTGGAATTTTATAGCTCACATAAGGAGCAATACTTCGGAATGACTAAGATATATTCTTGTAGGAAATTTGACGCTCTACAAAAAATTTCTCTTGTAATTTGTTGATATTTTCACTTCTTTCAAAGTTATTCAAGGTTAAAGTTGAATTAGTAATACATTTTTTACATTTTTTCGACGCTACTATCAAGTATATGAAAAAAATTTATAGAATATTTTATTGGCTATAATTTATCTTTATAAATTTTTTTAATATTTTTAATGGGTCGTAAGTTATTCGCATTAAACTGCATTAAATAATATAAGTCAATTCAGGAAGAAATTTCGTAATTGTATTAAAATTCGTTCAGTTAAATAATTATAATTAATAAAAATATAATCCAAAAACAATTTTCAGATTGAAAATATAATTATTCAATTAATATAATTAATTGTACACAATAAAATTATGATCATTTAAGAAAATTTTCAATTTAATGCAAATACAACCGAATACAACCCATAAGAGATAAAAAAAAAATATAACGGTTAATTGTAGCCACTAAAACTCTCTACAAAAAATATCCTATAAACTTTTTCCTTAAACTTGATTGTAGCGTCGAAAAATTGGAAAAATGTCAAAATTAATAACTAAGTTAACTTTAACCTTGAATAACTTAGTAAAAATATAACCTTTTTTGTAGTGTGTCAAATTTCCTACAAAAATATTTTAGTCATTCCGAAGTAATGCTCCCTCCCTAAGTGAGCTATAAAATTCCAAAGACAGGCAAAGACAATTTTGTTTCCATGTTATTTAAATGGAAAATAGAAATGATCAATGCGGCACCTCTTAATATGAATATTAAGAGTTCAAACTTTTACAGTATTTTATTTTCGTCATGTCCAACAATATTTTCAGTATATTTAAGGAAAAAAAGAAATCGATTTTTTGAAACAGTCTATTGCCCATAATGAGTTTAAATTTCTTAGCGATTTCTCCAAAATAAGCCAAGCAAACGTTTTCAGAAAATGAATTTACATTATTTGTTGTCCGCCAATCCATAAATTGCTGATAAACCTTTTCATATCTACCTCTTGATAGGTTCTCGACAGGTAGTGTTCGCAGCTATCTGCATAATATTGGATGGTGCGCTACTAAATTAATCTTCACTATTCGCTGCTCATTTTATTTTTTTTGTATTTAAATTCACTATTACACTGACAGATTATTAATTTAAATCTGTCAAAATAACGTCTACTAATTCGTTTCCATGGTAACTCGACCAACTGACTTACAAGGCTTATATGATATATTACACATTTTTTTCTACAGTCAATATTCAAATGAAATCGTAAAGTAGACAAATGCCGAGGATTGTTACTTTACGCTCTAGCGCAAAAAAGGAATCTTTTTCGCTCGCTTATTTAATCAAACCACGCCCTCCGAATTATCTCAATTTGTGAATAATTAACAATTTATCAGATTAAAAATTGAATAAAATTGTATGAAAATTGTCAAAAAATTTGAAATATGGTCAAAAATGGTCAATTATTCTCAAAAATTGTCAATTATTGTCAAAAACGGTTAAAAATGGACATGTCTTGTCAAAAACTGTCAAAAATGGTCAATAATTGTCAAAAATGGTCAATTGTCAAAAATTTTAATTTTTTTTTGAAAAATGGTCAAAAATGGTCAAAAATGGTCGATAATTGTCAAAAACTTCATGAAAAATTTTGAAAAATTGTAAAAAATGGTCGATAATTGTCAAAAACTTGAAAAAAAAATTGAAAAATAGTAAAACATTTTCAAAAATTGTAAAAAATGGTCAATTGTCAAAAATTTTTAAATTTTTTTGAAAAATGGTCAAAAATTTTCGTAAATGGTCAATAATTGTCAAAAACTATCAAAAATGGTCAAAAATTGTCCAAAACTGTCAAAAATGGGAAATTATTGTCAATAAATGTCAAAAATTGTTAGAATTTTGAAAAATGGTCGACAATTGTAAAAAACTATCAAAAATGATCAATAATTTTGAAAAACGGTCAAAAATTTTGAAAAATTGTTAAAACTTTTGAAAACTTGTCAAAAACTATCAAAAATGATCCCAAATGGTCAAGAATTTGGAAAAATGGTCCATAATTGTCAATAATTGTCAATTATTTTTAAAAACTGTCAAAAATGGACAACTATTGTCAAAATTGGTCAATAATTGTCAAAAACCATCAAAAATGGTCAATAATTTTGAAGAATGGTCAAAAATTTTGAAGAATTGTCAAAAATTTTGAAAAATTTTCAAAAATGGCCAATAATTGTCAAAAATGGTCAAATCTTTTCAAAAATGGTCAATTGTCAAAAATTTTAACTTTTTTTTGAAAAATGGTCAAAAATGGTCAAAAATGGTCAAAAATGGTCGATAATTGTCAAAAACTCCATGAAAAATTTTGAAAAATTGTAAAAAATGGTCGATAATTGTCAAAAATTTTTAAATTTTTTTGAAAAATGGTCAAAATTTTTCGTAAATGGTCAATAATTGTCAAAAACGATCAAAAATGGTCAAAAATTGTCCAAAACTGTCAAAAATGGAAAATTATTGTCAATAAATGTCAAAAATTGTTAGAATTTTGAAAAATGGTCGACAATTGTGAAAAACTATCAAAAATGATCAATAATTTTGAAAAACGGTCAAAAATTTTGAAAAATTGTTAAAACTTTTGAAAAATTGTCAAAAACTATCAAAAATGATCCCAAATGGTCAAGAATTTGGAAAAATGGTCCATAATTGTCAATAATTGTCAATTATTTTTAAAAACTGTCAAAAATGGACAATTATTGTCAAAATTGGTCAATAATTGTCAAAAACCATCAAAAATGGTCAATAATTTTGAAGAATGGTCAAAAATTTTGAAGAATTGTCAAAAATTTTGAAAAATTTTCAAAAATGGCCAATAATTGTCAAAAATGGTCAAAAATTGTCGAAAACTGTGAAAAATAGACAATTATTGTTAGAAATTGTCAAAATTTTGAAAAATAGTTTGATAATTGTCAAAAATTGTTAAAGTTTTTGAAAAATTGTAAAAAATTTTGAAATATGGTCCAAAATGGTCAATAATTGTCAAAAATGGTCAAAAATGTGGAAAAATGGTTCATAATTGTCAATAATTATCAAAAATGGTCAATAATTTTGAAAAATGGTATAATATAAGAATCGATTATTTTTTATCAGAGAAATGGTGAATAATCGTCAAAAGTTGTCAACATTTTGAAAAATATTCAATAAATAATACGAGCCGTTTCCGAAAATCGATTTAAACACTTAATTTATAAAATCGATTTACTAAAAATCTATTAATATTACTATAAAAATCGATTATTTTTTAACATCCCTAGTCAGTAGATCTTTTTAAGGTTAATCATGATGAATAGCGAAAATGACGATTATTCTAGCACTCCTATTATAACCTAAGATAATATCAAAAACTGTTTTAATTATTAAAAGGGCGACTGTAGAAAAAATTGTTTGTTTTTCGAGCGTAAAGTAAAATTGTAAAGTAAATTTTTTTTTATCACGTGCTAGTCATTACGAGTCAGTAGCTGCTATGATATATTTACTTAGCATCGTAATAGTTCGTGATATGCAATTTACTAGTAAGAGATTAAAAAAAATATATTATTACTAATTTCCGTTTTTATACATTTTTTGGGATTATTATTCAAAACTCTAGCAAATTTTTTCCCGTTGTGAATACATTATCAATTTTTTTCGTTGGTCTTAATAATTTCATCATTGTTGATACATTAAATTCGATTCGTTTTCTAAGATCAGTTCCTAATTTTGATCTAATGAGTTCTATTGAAACTAAGCGTACCGTAATATCAATTGTTTTATCTACGGCACATTATTCTAACTTCGTAGATGTTCTCTAATAACTCTAAGAATACTGAAGAGAACCACGTCCTTCAAGTTAGTACGATAGGTAATGAAGTATTAATAAAGCCATACAGTTGGATCAAATCTCTGTCCGTGGGTATTAAATCTGGCCATATCGGCTTTTCTTTTCGAATAAGTCGATTTCATTTGAAACTACGCCTTCCTAAAGAGGTTTTATGCCATGTTATGAAATATTCTCCATGTAAATTGTCCACAAAAGATGGATTATAGACCGTCGACTTTGTGAATTCAAATTTGCAAGTGAAATGATTTTGTCGAAATCCTTTACGACTTTTGTTAAGTTGCTTTCGATGCAAATCCTTCAATTTCTTCGCGGACGAAATACAGTTTAATTTATTTGCGTCGGTAAAATGGAAAATGTTTTAAGTTGTTGCGAAATATCGAGTTTGTAAGAAAGGAAAATATTCTCTTAAAAGGATGGTCTCCAATTGTAAAGAGAAAATCTTATTTCGATAAATTGGATTACGACTCGTGCAATTTACAAACCAACGATATATGGAGAAATTTAATTTAATCAAACAATATTACCAATTATTGAATTAAATTCGTCGAGGCATTGTTGTTGGAAGATTTTCGGTCAAAATGTGTCTGTCGAGGTTAACTTCTGAAAACACAATAGTGTCAAAATTATAATAGATACTACTCAATTATGTACTTAAATTTATAAATATTCCTTTTACTTTACACTTTACTCCTTTACTCTACAAGTATCCAGTCTAAGACACAATTCACATAGAATTACCAACATTAAGTGTCAGTGCGAAGTGAAAATGACCCCGGACCGTCCGAGGTGGACGCAGAACATGACCAGATGTTGGAACTTGTGAACATACGAAGTAACAGTAGATACTATAGGTCAGTTCAGTCACAGTTCAGTCACACTTTGTCAGACGTGACGTCTCTTAGACGGCAATTTTATTTTTTCAAGCGTTTCGTACGTTTTGATAGGTTTGACTCGTGAATATTTAGGCGTCTACATTTCGTTTGTTTTATAGTTTTGTAGAGGAGTGAGTTGGAGTGTTTCTATCTGTTGATAATATATTGGTTCCCAACTTCGAACAAGTATTTTTTAATTGTCGATTGTCAACATTTCCTTCCGGCATGTAAAAAGGTAAGAAAATTTACAAGATTGAAGACCCGAGTTTTTTTAAGGTTTTTTTAGCAGTCAGTCCTTTGAATTTTCCATCTCGATGTTGCCAAGTTCATGAATAAAATTTCCACTCTGTCTGTTTTTCAATTTAAGTTCACAAAACGATCATTAACGAACCAATTTCTGTCATGAGTGAAATGTTGCAGTGACGCCCGTTCTTTAGATTATCTATATCTTAAAAAAAACGAGTGTACATCAAGAATAACATTTCAAAAAAGTATTCGCATATGAACTTTTCATTTTGATGCATATACGTCAAAATGCTCACATGTCGGGAATAAGGCCACTCGTTCGATACTAAAGTAGCCTCGTCTCTAACGATTATCAAGCCACAGCTTGTTTTTTAATACAATTTTTGGAAATTTACAAAACTGAGGGTCACTTTGTATTAAGCTAAATTTCCGAATGTCGTAGAGTTAAGTTTTGGTACAATCTAGAAATCCTATCGACAGTTTTGCCATATTTGTATCAGACTGAATAATTAAAAAAAAACGCAAACGTTATTAAAATGCTTTTATATAACATTATTTTCTCGTTGAATTAAAATATTTCTCAATAACTTTTTGATCTCCATCATAAAATTATAATTTTATCTCAATTTATTCTCTCGCTTTCTGAAAACTAACAGCATCTCTCAAAAATCCCGTTCTAATAAGTTAACTGGTAATAAGGTTTAAGCAGCTGCTATAATTCAATATAATGGTTTAATTTTAAGAGGATTTCCTGTTTCCAGTCTCGCCATCAGCCGCAAGAGTAGAACGCAAATTTATATTGCAGAACGTAAGTAGAGGTTTAAGGTCATGTTCTTCTTAATTAGCTAATTATGCACAACACATTGTACATAGACGGCCGTTTCCCGCCAAAATAAACACGGTTAATTAAAAGTTATTTCTCTAGTTAAGTTTTGCGCGGTGCCGCTATTAATTTTGATGAAACTTTCCTATTTCCTATCTTCACAATTATGGTTTTAGATTTTGCGGATTTACAATTTACGATAATGTTTACTTGGATGAATATAATTTTACGAGATTTCCAAAAGTGCTTTATAAATTTACACCAAACAAATTAGATAATAAACCATTCAACTGAGCACCGTTCAAAAGAAAATCAATAAAACCGTTAGATATTATTATTCCATACACTGCTTAATACCGGGTACTGATGCTTGGAGTGGATATACTATGTTACTGTTACGCGAGCTACTGCAATAATATTCTCACTTAGTGCCCCCAGTGAAATCCCCGTATGAGATGACTATGGCTCCTCCGCCCAATTTTCGAGAAGCATCCAGAATACGAAACATCGAGAATATCCAGTGAACCCGCCAGAACGCCGGAAGATTTCTAGAATTACGGCGCGTGAGTATAAATAGGCCACAAGCATCGCCGCAGGAAAAATTAGTCAATCAGTCAGTGTTGATACCGAAGGAAAGTAATCGCGCATCGATAAAGTGTTTATTAAGTGACTCTCATATAAATTATAATTAGTGTGTTTAGTGTATTACATAAATTATTAAATAAGGACTGAATTACATATAAATCTGTAAATATAAATTAATTGTAAATATAAATTAGAATAAACGTTACATTGGTGTCAGGTGTGGGGTTAAAAAAAAAATAAGTAAATAAATATACAGGAAGATGGCGAAGAAACTTTGTGAATTAAAAGTTTCAGAGCTTCGAAGAGAGTTGGAGGATTACGAACTGGACACAAGTGGGGTCAAGTCAGTGTTAGTGGAACGACTAAAAAAAGCTATGATTAACAATGGATTGGACCCGAAAACGTTTGAATTCACCGACGAAGCGTCCGCCTCTATAATTTCATCCATGGAAAACAAAATGTCAGATATAAAAAACGAAATTTCTTCCATAAAAAAACTTTCGACGGATATAAAAAACGAAATGTCGGACATGGAAAATAAAATTTCGACGGATATAAAAAACGAAATTTCAGCCATGGAAAGTAAACTCTCGGCGTACATGGAAAACAAATTGTCGGACGTGGAAAATAAAATTTCATCCATGGAAAGTAAACTTTCGGCGGACATGGAAAACAAAATGTCGGACATGGAGAATAAAATTTCGACGGACATGAAAAATGAAATGACATCCATGAAGACTGATATTTCTGCCGCGGAAGAAAAGATTAAAAGAATGGAGCAAGAAATGAAACAAAAAATCGAAGAAATCGAAAGGAAGACTAGTAATAAACCGAATATTACAACTAGGCAAGCCCCGAATAACGACGAACTGGCAGAGAAAGTAGAGTTGAAACCAAAAATGGAAAACGATATTAACAGCCGAGTGAAACTGCCAACATTCGATGGTGAAACGTCATGGCCGAACTATCTTAAGCAATTCGAGGCGGCATCAAAGGCAAACAACTGGAGGGAGAAGGAAAAAGCGTTAAATTTAACTCTTGCCCTTAGAGGAGACGCTATGGATATCCTCCAGACCATTCCAGTGGAAGAGGCCGAAGATTTTGAACAACTCAAAAAGCGATTGAACATGAGATATGGCCTGGAACACCTGGAGCATCTGTACCAATCGCAGCTGAAAAACCGCAAACAAAAACGCGACGAAACTCTGCAAGAATTCGAAGCAGACATTGCGAGGTTGGTGCGGTTTGCCTATCCAGCGGCACCGGAGAATGTCATGGAATGTTTAGGGGTACAGACATTCATCGACGGAGTTCGTGACCATGAAATGCAGAGAACTCTACGCTTGGCTCGGCATAAGACACTGATCGACGTACTCTCTGCAGCCTTGGAGTACGAAGCAGCTACACAGGCTTCCGGAGTATACGGCAAGGTGAGGGCTGTAGCAGACGAAGAAGTTGAGAACAAGCTCGACCAGATTGTCAACATGATGAAAAGCATCTCAAATGGAAAACTGAAAGCTGTGAGATGCTGGAATTGTGGAGAAATGGGACATGTACGCAGTTCGTGCAAGCGACCGAGAACTGCTACAAACAAAGATGCCCGGCAGCTTCGACCCGAAGACCTTCCAAAGACTCCCTCTCTAGAAGACCATGCCCTGCAGAGTGCTCTCACTGCAGCAAAACAGAAGCTAAGGAACCTGCGATTCGAAGAACCACGGTGACCACCGACGAATGGACACCAGAAAAGTTGGAAGAGGAACAAGAAAACGATCCCGACTTGAAGAAAATCCGACATTGGAAAAAGGAGAACTGTCGACCTACTTGGCAGGAGATTTCAAGGTACTCGCCAACGATGAAATCGTATTGGGCCCAGTGGGACTCGCTGGTTTTGGAAAACGGTTTGCTACAGCGAGTAATCGAGAACGATGAGGGTTCCGAAAGTAGAAGACAGTTGGTGATTCCAAGAACAAGGATAGCAGCAGTACTGCGGAAATTACACGACAGTCCGTCAGGAGGACATCTAGGTGTGAAGAAGACCCTCCAGAAAGTGCGAGAACGGTTTTATTGGATGCACAGTTCCGAAGATGTGAAGGACTGGTGTAAGAAGTGCACTACCTGTGCTACGACCAATGGACCGCACGGGAGAAGAAAGGCTCCTATGAAGCAGTACAATGTCGGAAGCCCGTTTGAACGCATTGCCCTGGACATTGCCGGACCGTTTCCACCGACAGCAAATGGCAGCAAGTACATTTTGGTGGTGATGGACTACTTCACAAAATGGGTAGAAGCGTATGCCATTCCAAACCAAGAAGCCGCAACGGTTGCCGACGTGCTTGTGAATGAGTTCATTTGCCGATATGGAGTGCCCCTGGAAATACACAGCGACCAGGGCAGAAACTTCGAAAGCCAGCTGTTCCAGGAAGTTTGTGAAAAGCTCGGCATGAAGAAAACGAGAACTACGGCTTTGCACCCACAGTCGGACGGGATGGTAGAGCGAATGAACAGAACTCTTGGCAAATATCTGTCTAAAGTAGTATCTAACCATCAGCGAGATTGGGACCAATATCTCTCGCTATTCGCGATGGCCTACAGATCCGCCATCAATGAGTCCACCGGCCAAACACCAGCAAGAGTTCTGTTCGGACGCGAAATGAGATTACCCTGCGACCTTGAATTTGGATGCCGACCCGGAGAAGACATAGCTGGTGAAGATTACGTGACCCAGCTGAGAAAAAGGATGGACGACGTACACGAGCTGGTTCGATCGAACCTCCAGATCGCTAGCGATAGGATGAAGAAAAGGTACGATACGCAAGCTACGGAAGGAGGTTTCCACGAAGGAAACAAAGTCTGGCTGCATAACCCAAGAAGACAAAAGGGTTTTTCTCCAAAGTTGCAGAAAGCTTGGGACGGTCCGTACCTCGTAAAGAAAAGAATCAATGATGTCATCTATCGTATCAGCAAGATCCCAAATGGAAAGCCAAAGGTGGTACACCGTAACCGATTAGCGCCATTCGAGGGTGACCACGATGAGGAAGTAAACCAGCTTCAGGAAGTAGCCGATCCTGCTTTTGTAGAGTTCATGGGTGCTTATGGTGGTACCGGAAAAGCGAGATTCGGCGTTACCACTGAGAGACGACAAGACCTGCTTACCGTTCCGGAGGAATACTCACTGGCAATAAACATCCCTGCCAGCGTAACCGATGCGCGCGGACTGGCATCTCTGTTTATAAAGAAGAGTGGCGCACGACCTTTGGTAAACCAGTTACCAGCACCAGGTAAAGCTCTGAAGCTGCAAAATGGCTCCCGCTACAATTTCCACCCAGTGACGAGGAACACCTTCGACGAAAGACCAACGTACGAGGATGTCTGGGAAGCATTACGAAGCCTGAGGGAGCATGTGCTTGAATTGAACGTGCATAGGCTAGCCATGCCCAAGATTGAATGTAGGCATTTAGATTGGAAAATAATCCGTAACATGGTAGAAGTAATCTTCCGAGACACCGAAGTGCAGGTACTGGTTTGCGGCCATGCTCGGGAGACACAGCCAACAGAGAAGACGGTCGCATGTTACTTCCATACAAATGGAAAATGCAACAAGGGGGCCAGTTGCCGATACAGTCATCTCGTTCCAGTTTCCTAGCTAGTTCCAGGAGGAACTGTCTCTTAAGGAGGGGGCAATGTTACGCGAGCTACTGCAATAATATTCTCACTTAGTGCCCCCAGTGAAATCCCCGTATGAGACGACTATGGCTCCTCCGCCCAATTTTCGAGAAGCATCCAGAATACGAAACATCGAGAATATCCAGTGAACCCGCCAGAACGCCGAAAGATTTCTAGAATTACGGCGCGTGAGTATAAATAGGCCACAAGCATCGCCGCAGGAAAAATTAGTCAATCAGTCAGTGTTGATACCGAAGGAAAGTAATCGCGCATCGATAAAGTGTTTATTAAGTGACTCTCATATAAATTATAATTAGTGTGTTTAGTGTATTACATAAATTATTAAATAAGGACTGAATTACATATAAATCTGTAAATATAAATTAATTGTAAATATAAATTAGAATAAACGTTACATTACTACTAACACAGTTGAAGTAAACAAAACATCCGGACGTATACACCGCCATTACGATGTGAATAGATTTTAAAATACTTTTGCATTTGAAACTAGTAGATATACAAAGTCACCCTGACTACAGATATACGGAAAACAATGTGTTAGAGAGAGATAGAATATTTGACAGGTGACATTTGATAGGTGACATTTGACTAAATCACCTCTAGTATGTCCATTATTCTCCCCAAGATAGAAACTTCTACCTGCGCCATTTTTGATCCGCGCTTGGTAGGAGTACCAGCACTTTCCATCGGGTGCCGCACCCCACGTGACACGTGACGTTTGACGTCTATTTTTTTGACGTTTTTTTCTCTTTCAATTCTCATGAATCTCTTGAGTCTAAAGTCCAACACGACAGGGTTGTGATCACTGCTGATGTCTGCTCCAGGGTAGGTTTTTGTAGATTTCATATACAGTCTTCTTGGATGCTGTTTAAAAAAGGTGTGTTACGGTTCACCCTGAAATAGACAATACATTAGATCGTAATAAACAACTGTGGCTTAGATGCATAAAGAATTAAATTGTTATCTTAATATAATATTTTACTAAAACTACTTACATCATAAATGAGTTCATTATTGTTGACACTAGATAACTGGTTCTTAGGTTAACCTTGGGTCTCTTAGTCTTTAACAAAAGCAAAAGGTGTCTTGATTCTTCAAGCATTTAGCTAACCACTGACCTTGACCCCTTCCTAAAAAGGTAGAAGACTCCTGTCGACCTTTCAAGGCCGTGGAGACAGGGCATTGACTTTTGACCTCCATTTTGTTTTGGTCATCTCCTGTGTTCACATGGTTGGTAAACTGTCGCATACTGCGGTTTTTGTGAACTAAGGAAAAAATAACAATAATCAGGATTTTCCTGTACAATTTATTTGTAAGGATTCATGGATATAACGCCTGATCAAACAAAACTCACCTAAAGGTCACATGCCATCTAGGGTAAGTAATACTTCTTTTTTCGAGACTGGCTTAATTACCAGCAGTGTCTTTGAACTATATTTTCTTTTCAGACCTTCTTCTTCTTATTATTATTATTCTTCTTCTGGTACATATTCTAATTCTTCATCTGTATATACTTTTATTTCCATTGTATCGGCTTACAACAGCCTTTAACTTACTACACTCAGCTACATCTTTAATTGTGCCTTCCAACTCAACCTCACAGCAGGACGTACCCCGTCAGAGCAAGAAATCGTAGGTACCGTCACAAGGACACCTAAGAAGTGAATCCTCAAGTAAGATCTTTCAAATTTACGTATAGCAAGCGCCAAACGTGATGGCGAGCGATCGAGCAGGTATAGACCCTCCCAACTAAATTACTATTGGATTACGATAAGCCCATTGCCTATCATTGGAGGACAACTGATGATACGCCTCTGTACAGATCATTTATATGTCTTGCAAGAGCTGTACTGGGAGGTAACATTGAAAATGAGTTTGTGCGCATGGGGGCGGGCTCGCCATCACGTTTGGCGCTTACTGTATATGGTTAGTGATCATCATAAACTTCTTACCTGTTAACTAGTGGTGCCGTACTAGTTGCCGTTTGGCTATATTTTCTAGATATTGTAAATATTTTATTAACGGGATTAAAGGCATAAGAACGCCTAAATAGTACACATTATATAATTCTCCGTATCCTCAACTAGATGAATAATGTGTTAATGCCTAAAATAGCTGTCATTTAATAGATATTACGTAGTGTACATAATTAGTAACCTATCAACTAGGTAATAAGGACTAATCATTTAGTTAAACCTTATACTTACGAGGAAGACCATGTAATCCAAAGAGTATACTTTTGCGGAAGCTTTCTTTAAATAGTAAATCTATATCATCCATTATATAGTTCATATTATTTATCATTCATAAAACTGGGAAGCGCCAAGCGCTGTCAGTGTCATTGTCATTTCACATATCATTTGCTTAAAACATTGAATACAGAATTTTACACAAATCCGCCTACTGAGTAGTTCAATTGTTCCTTCCAATTTCCAATCATCGAATTAGATATTGCGACCACAGACTAGCCCACTTCTAGAAGTGAAATATAGTCACTCACTATAAGTTTCACCCCCCCCCCCCACTCTACGCAGCAAGAAGTCCGGGATTAACTTAAATAAATATATCTCCTTCTTCCTGTAGGGTATAGTGACCCTACTACACTCCCTTTCCTCTTTGTAATCTTGTTACCTCCGGCAACCGTTTAGGTCAGGTGATCCACGGGAAAAGGGAGGTAACAGGTGTTAGCGATTAAAAGGTTATTTTCTACACACAATTGCACAAGCCTGTCTCCCCTACTGTTCCTTTCGCCAAGACCATATGCCCCGTAACACCACAACTTCCAAATGGATGTCGGAACTGCTCACCTCTATAGTAAAGACAACGTCCCCATCTGCACCACTAGAGAATGTCTACAAAGAAGAGTAGCGTCCTCATTAATGTGGAGTTTGAAGCTTGATGAACTTATATGTGGTATGAGAGTGCTCGGAATATCCTGCCAAGGAAATCTGAGAATACATTTCTATGTATAATGTAACGTTTATTCTAATTTATATTTACAATTAATTTATATTTACAGATTTATATGTAATTCAGTCCTTATTTAATAATTTATGTCATACACTAAACACACTAATTATAATTTATATGAGAGTCACTTAATAAACACTTATTCGAGGCGCGATTACTTTCCTTCGGTATCAACACTGACTGATTGACTAATTTTCTGCAGCGAAGCTGGTGGCCTATTTATACTCGCACGCCGTAATTCTCGAAATTTCTCGCGGGTGCACTGGATATTTTCGACTTTCTGGCGGATGCACCGGGTGCGGTGGGTATTCTCGATGTTTCTCGAAAATTGGGCGGAGGAACCATAGTCGTCTCATATGGGGATTTCATTGGGGGCACTAAGTGAGCATATTAATGCAGTAGCTCGCGTAACATTGCCCCCTCCTTAAGAGACAGTTCCTCCTGGAACTAACTAGGAAACTGGAACGAGATGACTGTATCGGCAACTGGTCCCCTTGTTGCATTTTGCAGTTGTATGGAAGTAACATGCGACCGTCTTCTCTGTTGGCGGTGTCTCCCGAGCATGGCCGCAAACCAGTACCTGCACTTCGGTGTCTCGGAAGATTACTTCTACCATGTTACGGATTATTCGCCAATCTAAATGCCTACATTCATACTTGGGCATGGCTAGCCTATGCACGTTCAGTTCAAGCACATGCTTCCTCAGGCTTCGTAATGCTTCCCAGACATCCTCGTACGTTGGTCTTTCGTCGAAGGTGTTCCTCGTCACTAGGTGGAAATTGTAGCGGGAGCCATTCTGCAGCTTCAAAGCTTTACCTGGTACTGGTAACTGGTTTACCAAAAGCCGTGCGCCACTCTTCTTTATAAACAGAGATGCCAGTCCACGCGCATCGGTTACGCTGGCAGGGATGTTTATTGCCAGTGAGTATTCCTCCGGAACGGTAAGCAGGTCTTGTCGTCTCTCAGTGGTGACGCCGAATCTGGCTTTTCCGGTACCACCATAAGCACCCATGAACTCTACAAAAGCAGGATCGGCTACTTTCTGAAGCTGGTTTACTTCCTCATCGTGGTCACCCTCGAATGGCGCTAATCGGTTACGGTGTACCACCTTTGGCTTTCCATTTGGGATCTTGCTGATACGATAGATGACATCGTTGATTCTTTTCTTTACGAGGTACGGACCGTCCCAAGCTTTCTGCAACTTTGGAGAAAAACCCTTTTGTCTTCTTGGGTTATGCAGCCAGACTTTGTCTCCTTCGTGGAAACCTCCTTCCGTAGCTTGCGTATCGTACCTTTTCTTCATCCTATCGCTAGCGATCTGGAGGTTCGATCGAACCAGCTCGTGTACGTCGTCCATTCTTTTTCTCAGCTGGGTCACGTAATCTTCACCAGCTATGTCTTCTCCGGGTCGGCATCCAAATTCAAGGTCGCAGGGTAATCTCATTTCGCGTCCGAACAGAACTCTTGCTGGTGTTTGGCCGGTGGAGTCATTGATGGCGGATCTGTAGGCCATCGCGAATAGCGAGAGATATTGGTCCCAATCTCGCTGATGGTTAGATACTACTTTAGACAGATATTTGCCAAGAGTTCTGTTCATTCGCTCTACCATCCCGTCCGACTGTGGGTGCAAAGCCGTAGTTCTCGTTTTCTTCATGCCGAGCTTTTCACAAACTTCCTGGAACAGCTGGCTTTCGAAGTTTCTGCCCTGGTCGCTGTGTATTTCCAGGGGCACTCCATATCGGCAAATGAACTCATTCACAAGCACGTCGGCAACCGTTGCGGCTTCTTGGTTTGGAATGGCATACGCTTCTACCCATTTTGTGAAGTAGTCCATCACCACCAAAATGTACCTGCTGCCATTTGCTGTCGGTGGAAACGGTCCGGCAATGTCCAGGGCATTGCGTTCAAAAGGGCTTCCGACATTGTACTGCTTCATAGGAGCCTTTCTTCTCCCGTGCGGTCCATTGGTCGTAGCACAGGTAGTGCACTTCTTACACCAGTCTTTTACATCTTCGGAACTGTGCATCCAATAAAACCGTTCTCGCACTTTCTGGAGGATCTTCTTCACACCTAGATGTCCTCCTGACGGACTGTCGTGTAATTTCCGTAGTACTGCTGCTATCCTTGTTCTTGGAATCACCAACTGTCTTCTACTTTCGGAACCCTCATCGTTCTCGATTACTCGCTGTAGCAAACCGTTTCCCAAAACCAGCGAGTCCCACTGGGCCCAATACGATTTCATCGTTGGCGAGTACCTTGAAATCTCCTGCCAAGTAGGTCGACAGTTCTCCTTTTTCCAATGTCGGATTTTCTTCAAGTCGGGATCGTTCTCTTGTTCCTCTTCCAACTTTTCTGGTGTCCATTCGTCGGTGGTCACCGTGGTTCTTCGAATCGCAGCTTCCTTAGCTTCCGTTCTGCTGCAGTGAGAGCACTCTGCAGGGCATGGTCTTCTAGAGAGGGAGTCTGCATTTCTGTGGCTTATTCCGGCTCTATGCTCAATAGTGAAATTATATTCTTGGAGCCGCTCGATCCATCTAGCGATTTGACCTTCAGGGTTCTTGAATTGCATAAGCCACTTAAGTGCTGCATGATCGGTTCTGATCACAAATTTCTTCCCATACAGATACTGATAGAAGTGCTCCACGGACTTCACTACTGCTAGGAGCTCTCTTGTTGTGACGCAGTAGTTTTGTTCTGGTTTGGAAAGGACTTTACTAAAATATCCCAGAACTTTCTCTTGTCCTCCTTGAACCTGTGATAGCACTCCTCCAATTCCAACATTGCTAGCATCAGTATCTAGTATGAATTCTCCCTCTGGTAGTGGATAGCCGAGTATAGGTGCAGTAGTCAAGTGCTTCTTCAAGGTTTCGAACGAAGTTTGGCAATCTTCGTCCCAGCGAAACTCCCTTGCTTCCTCTGTAACTCGTGTCAAGGGCTTAGCGATATCTGCAAACTTCTTTATGAATCGCCTGTAGTATGTACAGAGTCCAAGAAAACTTCTAATTTGGTGCTTGTCGGTGGGTCTTGGCCACTTTCGTACGGCAGCAGCTTTCTCTTCGTCTACAGCTACACCATCCTTGCTGACTACATGGCCTAGGTAATTGACTTTGTTTTGAAATAGTTGACATTTCTTGGGGTTGAGCATCAGCTGGGCAGCTTGCAACCTTTTGAAGACACCTTCCAAATTCTTTTGATGTTCTTCGAATGTCCTTCCCAAGACTATGATGTCATCAAGGTACACTAAGCATGTCTTCCAGGACAACCCTCGCAATACGTTTTCCATCAGTCTTTCGAACGTTGCGGGGGCATTGCGCAGCCCAAATGGCATAACGGTGAAATGCCATAGTCCAGATCCGGTGGTAAACGCTGTCTTTTCTCTATCGGCTGGATCCATTTCTACCTGCCAATATCCAGACTTCAGGTCCAAGGTAGAAAACAATTTGCTACCGGCCAGCGTATCCAGTGTGTCGTCGATTCTCGGCAGAGGATAGCTATCTTTCTTTGTAACATTGTTCAACTGCTGGTAGTCCACGCAAAACCTCGTGGTTCCATCCTTCTTCTTTACCAGAACTACCGGAGAGACCCAAGGGCTGGTAGAAGGTTCTATTACCTTGTCCTTTTCCATCTCGCGAACAATTCTCTCCGCTTCCTCTCTTTTGGCCTGTGGTAGCCGTCGAGCCGATTGTCTTATCGGTTTAGCGTCGCCGGTGTCAATTTTGTGTTTGACAGCAGATGTTCTTCCTGTCTTTCCTCCTTTTGGTACAAAAAGAGATCGGTATTGTAGCAAGAGTTCTCTTATCTTTTTCTTCTCTTGCAGGCTAAGGGATTGTCCAGCCACTGCTATCATTTGTTCAAATTTATTGTTGGCATCATTGGAGGTTGTTGTTTGATGAATTATCGACGCCACTGGTACGCAAGTTCCAATTTTGGTATCCTTCTTCATAGTTATTGGATGGTCATTTACATTTATAATGCGTACAGGTATTTCTTCGGCAGCCATTACTAACCCTTTTCCAACCAGGATTCCTCGACCAACCTCTTCATCGTGATTCCATGGTTCCATCATGACCGGTGTTCCTTCTTCGACGGTTCCTTGTAGCCTTCCCACAGTGAAAAATTCACTCCTTGCGGGTACAACTGTATCCTCCTGTACAGCTACCTGAACAGTCTTATCCTCGTGTGGGTGAAGGAATACCTCCTCAGAACCTACTCTAATCACTCGGTTCTTGAAATCTAGCTGGAAGCCATGTAGGTTCATAACGTCCATTCCGAGTATTATGTCCTCTTCGATATCAGCGACAACGACAGTGTGGGTGAACTTCTCTGCGACAATTACCAATTGCACCGGTAGTTCTCCATGGACATTGGCGCTTTCACCTGTGGCAGTCCTGAGTCGCAGTCTCGTCGGTAAAAGTCTTTTCCGGGTGTTGATAGTCTCGGGGCGAATGATAGTCCTCGTTGCTCCAGTGTCCACCAATAGTGTATACTTCCTCCCATTAACTTCACCATCCACGTATACACTATCGTCGCGACATTTCAGAGAGGCTATTAGGATGAGAGGGTCTTTGGAAGGTCTTCGGGTCGAAGCTGCCCTCTGAAGGTCGACCCTTCCTAGTTTTTCCTGCTGGGCATCTTTGTTTGTAGCAGTTCTCGGTCGCTTGCACGAGCTGCGTACATGTCCCATTTCTCCACAATTCCAGCATCTCACAGCTTTCAGTTTTCCATTTGAGATGCTTTTCATCATGTTGACAATCTGGTCAAGCTTGTTCTCGACTTCTTCGTCTGCTACAGCCCTCTCCTTGCCGTATACTCCGGAAGCCTGTGTAGCTGCTTCGTACTCCAAGGCTGCAGAGAGTACGTCGACCAGTGTCTTATGCCGAGCCAAGCGTAGAGTTCTCTGCATTTCATGGTCACGAACTCCGTTGATGAATGTCTGTACCCCTAAACATTCCATGACATTCTCCGGTGCCGATGGATAGGCAAACCGCACCAGCCTCGCAATGTCTGCTTCGAATTCTTGCAGAGTTTCGTCGCGTTTTTGTTTGCGGTTTTTCAGCTGCGACTGGTACAGATGCTCCAGGTGTTCCAGGCCATATCTCATATCCAATCGCTTTTTTAAGTGGTTCAAAATCTTCGGCCTCTTCCACTGGAATGGTCTGGAGGATATCCATGGCGTCTCCTCTAAGGGCAAGAGTTAAATTTAACGCTTTTTCCTTCTCACTCCAGTTGTTTGCTTTTGATGCCGCCTCGAATTGCTTAAGATAGTTCGGCCATGACGTTTTACCATCGAATGTTGGCAGTTTCACTCGGCTGTTAATATCGTTTTCCATTTTTGGTTTCAACTCTACTTTCTCTGCCAGTTCGTCGTTATTCGGGGCTTGCCTAGTTGTAATATCCGGTTTATTGCTAGTCTTCCTTTCGATTTCTTTGATTTTTTGTTTCATTTCTTGCTCCATTCTTTTAATCTTTTCTTCCACGCAGAAATATCGGTCTTCATGGATGTCATTTCATTTTTCATGTCCGTCGAAATTTTATTCTCCATGTCCGACATTTTGTTTTCCATGTCCGCCGAAAGTTTACTTTCCATGGATGAAATTTTATTTTCCACGTCCGACAATTTGTTTTCCATGTCCGCCGAGAGTTTACTTTCCATGGCTGAAATTTCGTTTTTTATATCCGTTGAAATTTTATTTTCCATGGAGGAAATTTTATTTTCCACGTCCGACAATTTGTTTCCCATGGATGAAATTTCGTTTTTTATATCCGTCGAAAGTTTATTTTCCATGTCCCACATTTTGTTTTCCATCGAAGACAATTCGTTTTTTATGGAAGAGGTTATAGAGGCGGACGCTTCGTCGGTGAATTCAAACGTTTCCGGGTCCAATCCATTGTTAATCATAGCATTTTTCAGTCGTTCCACTAACACTGACTTGACCCCACTTGTGTCCAATTCGTAATCCTCCAACTCTCTTCGAAGCTCTGAAACTTTTAATTCACAAAGTTTCTTCGCCATCTTCCTGTATATTTATTTATTTATTTATTTTTTTTAACCCTACACCTGACACCAATGTAACGTTTATTCTAATTTATATTTACAATTAATTTATATTTACAATTAATTTATATTTACAGATTTATATGTAATTCAGTCCTTATTTAATAATTTATGTCATACACTAAACACACTAATTATAATTTATATGAGAGTCACTTAATAAACACTTATTCGAGGCGCGATTACTTTCCTTCGGTATCAACACCGACTGATTGACTAATTTTCTGCAGCGAAGCTTGTGGCCTATTTATACTCGCACGCCGTAATTCTCGAAATTTCTCGCGGGTGCACTGGATATTTTCGACGTTCTGGCGGATGCACCGGGTGCGGTGAGTATTCTCGATGTTTCTCGAAAATTGGGCGGAGGAACCATAGTCGTCTCATATGGGGATTTCACTGGGGGCACTAAGTGAGCATATTAATGCAGTAGCTCGCGTAACAATAACTAGTATATGCAGGTGGGACTAAATATCAACTCACCAAAAATTATTTTGATTTCGTTCACTAAGAAAAGAATACTTGATGGAAGTCAGGTTTATTGGAAATAAGGATTCAAGTATCTAGGTTTGACTCTAGATAGTAAACTAATGTGGAACAATCACGAAAAGCTGATTACCTACAAACCAAAAATGGGTTGAATGGTATGCAGGAACCTGGCATGGAAAAATTCAACTCAACGATCCTGAGGTAGAGGTGCTCAGCTATGGTGAGAGAACCGGCACTTATGGAGCCATTGCCTGGCGTAGTAGTAATAGTCTAATGACAACGAGAGACAACCTCTCCAGAATTCAAAGAATATCCTGTACATGCATTAATTTAACTGGATGTAACTTTATTGAGAAATTAGCTACAAACAAAGTGTATGGTCAGGATTGTGTGTTACTTATCTAGTCTACTCAATGATCGAAGGTTTTGATTATTGGCAAAAATCGACTAAGAGGGCGACATCTATTGACGATCTTGAAAACGTTAATAGTGGTGAATAAGGAAAACAAATATTTGTTTTTCTACAGTCGCGCGTAAAATGACTAATTACTATATTCGAATGAAATCGAAAAGTCGACAAATGCCGAGAATCTTTTTCGCTCGCTTATTTAATCAAACCACGCCCTCCGAATTAACTCAATTGGTGAATAATTAACAATTTATCAGATTAAAAATTAAACAAAATTATATGAAAATTGTCAAAAATTTTGAGGTCAAAATGGTTAATAATTGTCAAAACTTGTCAATTATTGTCAAAAACTGTTAAAAATGGACAATTTTTATCAAAAACTGTTCAAAATGGACAATTCTTGTCAAAAACTGTCAAAAATGGCCAATTGTTGTTAAAAACTGTTAAAAATGGACAATTTTATCAAAAACTGTCAAAAATGGACAATAATTGTCAAAAATGGTCGATAATTGTCAAAAAATTTTGAAAAATGGTCAAACACTTTCAAAAATGGTCAATTGTCAAAAATTTTAAATTTTTTTTGAATTTTCAAATATTGTCAAAAATGGTCAAAAATTGTCAAAAACTGTCAAAATGGACAATTATTGTCGAAATTGTTCGATAATTATCAAAAACTTTGAAAAATTTTGAAAATTGGTCAAAAATGGCCAATAATTGTCAAAAACTATCAAAAATTGCAAAAAAAAATTATTGTTAAAAATTGTCAAAAATTGTTAAAGTTTTTGAAACATGGTCAAAAATGGTCAATAATTGTCAAAAATCGTCAAAAATTTGGAAAATGGTCCATAATTGTCAACAATCGTCAATAATTATCAAAAATGGTCAATAATTTTGAAAAATGCTCTAAAATTTTGAAAAATATTCAAAAATGGTCAAAAACTATCAAAAATGGTTAGAAATGGTCAATTATTTTTAAAAACTGTCGAAAATGGACAATTATTGTTCAGTAATTGTCAAAAATTGTTAAAATTTTGAAAGATGGTCAATAAATAATACGAGCCGTTTCCGAAAATATTCAAATATTTTGACAACTGTCAAAAAAGGTCAAAAACTATTAAAAATGGTTAAAAATTGTCAATTATTTTTAAAAACTGTCAAAAATGGACAATTATTGTCAAAATTGGTAAATAATTGTTAAAATTTTGAAAAATAGTCGATTATTGTCAAAAACTATCAAAGATGGTCAATAATTTTGAAAAATTGTCAAAAATGTCCAATAATTGTCAAAAACCATCAAAAATGGTCAAAAATTGTCAAAAACTGTCAAAAATGGACAATTATTGTTAAAAATTGTCAAAATTTTGAAAAATAGTTGATAATTGTCAAAAATTGTTAAACTATCTAAAAAATTGTCAAAAATTTTGAAATATGGTCAAAAATTTGGAAAAATTGTCAAAAATGGTCAAAAACCATGAAAAATGGTTAAAAATTGTCAATTATTGTTAAAAACTGTTAAAAATGGACATTTATTGCCAAAAACTGTCGAAAATGGTTAAAAATTGTCATCATTTTGAAAAATGGTCAAAAATTTGGAAAAACGGTCAGTAATTTGAAAAACAGTCAAAATGGTCAGTAATTGTGAAAAATGGTCAATAATTGTTAAAATTTTGAAAAACGGTCAATAATAGACCGTTTTAACGAAAGACATTTTGTGGTAGCGGCGTCCGTTGTCCACCTATGGATTTATATAGTAATTAATAGAGGCTAACTCCAATTTTAAAAGGAAACTGTACCCACAGAACTGGTAGACTAACAAGATTACGTTAAAAGTGTCACTGTTTACCCGTTCACTATACGAGACCTATATGTGTCCTCGTTCTCTCGACGAGTCCCTAAAAAAAGTGGATATCGTTCCCGTAATCTTAGATACATCTGTCCAAGATCTAAGTTACAGTCTCCATTTAGAATTACAGTTAGCTTCTATTAATTACTATATAAATCTATAGGTGGAGAACGATCGCCGCTACCACAAGATGTCTTTCGTTAAAACGGTCTATTGTTAAAATTTCGAAATATGATCAATAATTGTCAAAATTTTGAGAAATGGTCAATAATCGTCAAAAGTTGTCAAAATTTTGAAAAATAGTCAATAAATAATACGAGCCGTTTCCGAAAATCGATTTAAACAGGAAATTTATAAAATCGATTTACTAAAAATCGATTATTTTTTAACATCCCTAGTCAGTAGATCTTTTTAAGGTTAATCATGATGAATAGCGAAAATGACGATTATTCTAGCACTTCTGAGATAATATAAAAAACTGTTTTAATTATTAAAAGGGCGACTGTAGAAAAAATTATGTGTGTTTTTCGAGCGTAAAGTAAAATTGCCGCTTTCGAAAGATCGCCGCGCTCCGCTCCGCGTCGCGCGGCAACATTCTTTCTCAAGGACAATCTGTTACTTTACGCTCTAAATACACAAATAACTAGTGTATCTAGTTTGTCTTATTATACAGTAGAAATTAATTCAAAAGTCTGCACGGAATTTAACAGAAATGCAGTGCAAAACTATTCACACACATTGAACCCACTAGAAATTACTCTAAATATTAAACAATAATATATGAAGAAAGTTAGGTTAACACTAAACGATTTGTTGTTCACTACTATTGGCAGCAATGTAAAGCTATTTAGCGCCCTTAATTGATGGGTGGGATCACGACATTTAGAATTCTATTTTAGTGACGTCAGCCAAAAACAGACGATAATCTTGAAATTTGGTATCACGTCACATCTCTTGCGATTATAGAAAACGATTCGGACCTAACCTCAAAAGCCAAACAAATAAAAATGACGTAAAAACATGTGTCGTCTTTATCGGGAGCATAAAGGAAAAAGAGATAAAGCATTCTTTCTATCACTTAAGACTTGTCAAATTTAGTAGATTCTACGCGGGTGGGTGGGGAAAGGGGAGACCCTTTATGACCTATGTCATGATACCAATTTATCGCTTGCAAACGATGTGAAACGGTTGCTAGGTAACGTGACGTCACTAAAATAGAATTCTATTTGTCGTGATCCCACCCTGCTGAAATAATTTATAGGTTGGGGTTTCACTTAGTTGCCATGGTAACTGAATAATCAAGTCGACGAAACCTCAAACGTCAAAAATTGACGTTGTTGGAAATCGAAAATTAAATTCTAATTATTTGATTTTCAAACACAATTTGGTGTGGAATTTTCTTACCGAATACCACACGAGGTCAAGTACCTCGTCTTCGACTCGGGATAATTTTCAAAATATTCGTGAGCTCGAAAAAATTTGACCTCTAGTGGTATTACTAGTAATTATAATTCCGAGTTTTCTTAAGGTACTCGATAACTAGTTTATTCTGTGCTGAAATTGACGTACTTTACGTTACAAATGTCAGATTTTAAGCGTATGTGTCATAAGTAATTGAATAAATATTGTCACAATGAATAGACGTGCTTTCAGTTCAACAAAAAGCAGTATTTCCACTGAAACGGGATCGCTTTTACCTACAGTACCCTTAGAAAAAATTCCGAATATTCCAAAAAAACGTGGTGGAAGAAGAGGGAGAAAGAAAACTGATCATGTAATCATTCCTAAAAGCAGACCAAGTAGAATCCATAAACTTCCTAGCAGGTATAAAACTTTCATTACACCTATCTCAAACAATGAAATGATTAACTCAACTCTCACCGACGAACTCACTAGTATTGATGATCAAGAAATACCTTCAACATCCAAATTTGAAAAAAGAGCAAGGATTAGTACACCAATTCCAAACCAAGCTAAAGATGGTTATACCGACTCGGATGCATCGGTCATGCTGCTAGCTCCTCCATTTGACTCATCCGATGTTCCAGAAATAAACTTAAATATAGATACTATCATCATAAGTGATGAAGAGGATACCACAATACCCGAGCTGGAATTGGCTTTTGATGAGAATTCAGATTCTAGTAATTCTGAATATTCCAAAGCTAGCTCTACCACGAGATCGAATGAGTTATCTACCAGTAACAAATCGCCTCCGAATGCTGATAATGAAAACGAGCTGGATAATGTTGAAGTAATAACAATTCGTGCTCATACCGTTTCTGTTAATAATATTTTTTTCAATAATTGATGTAATTAGTTTTTTTTATGTTAGTTTTGTTTGTAACTTGTGGTTATTTTATTACTTCAACTGGGAAGATATAAAATATGTGATTATTTGTAAGACATTGCCGTTAGATATTTTAAAATACTTTTTGAAAAGCTTTGGATATATTTAATTAAATTTTCATGCGACATCTTGTGATATTCTTGTTTCTATGAAATCGCTCCAAGCAGGTTTTATAAAGTTAAGTGTTTTATTTTTATGCTGTTTTTCTCAAACATTATACAAAATTAGAAACTTGGCTTGCTATTGCGAGTGTGAAGTTTAACGGCTTCACTGTCAGCGTCTCCAACTTATATTTCGAATTTCAATGTTTACAAAGAAATACACCAAGAAAAATTTTACAAATCCCAACAGGATCATGTCTCCAGAACTTTAATAATTTCTTCACTATTTGTAATAATTTTAAGGTAGTTCTAGAAAGGTGAAACATTTTCGAAAATCCGAAACAGTTTGTTGTCAGTGAAAATATGAATGGTATTTGTCTGGGGGTATTGAAAACACCTTCTGAGGTTTGTTGAAGATTCAACTTAGTGCTTGATGAAAGTATCACCGAGATCTTAAACATCTTATGTCCTCTTCTGTTAGTCAGGTCCAGAGGAAAGCCTCATTAACTAGTAGTTCCTTTAGTCCTATTGTTTGGAGAAATTTCAGCAAATCTGCAGGCTTCAGTTTATTCAAGACTTCCTCCTCTATCCACAGACTCCTAGGTGTTTTGCCCTAAGATTATTTAACTCCAATCATTCTACAAGTATTCCATTTCATAGTATCTACATTCTACATTTTGTCTCTTAGCAGAAGACTACTAAATATTTCCGATGGTCGGAACTTAACGTTTTTTTAATACTGGAACCTATTTCTATTTCTATCAATATTACATTGGTGTTGATCCAAACAGGTTCCGTCTGTTGGTCCGTCTCGTTATATTCCTGTGTGTTTTGGAACTCACAATTGATTCTTTATATGCATTCCCATACTATTTTAAAATTGTTGTAATGCCTGTTTGGCTATCCGAAATATTGATAATCCTTCACCTTCCATACCTTTTATCAACATTGAACTGAGCACACTTTTATATGACCATACCGGATCAAACTTCAAAGTTTCAATGATAAAACTCCTGATTTCTCCCCATTCTTTATATTAACTCGCATTGTTTGATACGGACGAAACTACTCCTAAAGTGCTAAAATTGAATATCTGTTTTTTTATGTACAGTGTACGGCAGATGAGATAATTACAATCGTTATTCAGTTGTTAGCTAATCCTAGAAAATAATACAATTTCTTCGATGAGAATCTAACTGAGTCCCGATATTTACGTCCATGAAATTAGTCTCAACAACCCAGCCTAATCAGGTCTAAAATACTTTAGTGCTTTTTATGTGCGAATTAGTTGCCCTAATCATGAATTTGTTGCTCATATAGCAACCCAGAAAATTATGACAATGCTTACTTTATTTAAAAGTTAGCCTTTGCCATACAAAAACACACCAAATATTAGTTGCTAATTAGTCACTCCATAGACAATGATCAGAGCAATCAAATTGTAGCTGAAAAATGACATTTAAACAACTCATTTTTCAAATAACCCTGAAAAATAAGTTGCTAATTAGTTGCTCTTCAAACAAGTGAGATATTGGCGTAGGAAGCTTCGAACAGACTTAGTTCCACTTTTCTGCTATAATTTGATTGCTCTGATCATTGTCCATGAAGCAACCAAGTAGCAACCATATTTTAAAAGTCATTTGAGACGCTTTTGAGTCTATTCAGGAAAATAAGATATTTAAAAGTATCTTTTCTGCTACAGTTTAATTGCTCTGGAGCAACTAATTAGCAACTAATTCGTCAAAGCCTTTTGAGACGCTTGTAATCTTAAACAGTAAAATCAGCAACTGAAAAATACATATTTTCAAAGATATACATAGTGTTGGAGCTGTTCTCGCGCTCAGCTCACTTGTTGGAGGAGCAATTGATAAGCAACTAGTTTTTAATGCAATTTTAGACGCTTTCCACACTATGCAGTGAAATAGGTCATTTAGAAGTCAGTTTTCTGCTATAATTTCATTGCTCTGATCATTGGTGCAACTAATTAGCAACTAATTTTTCAAAGTGTTTTCAGACGCTTTTGAATCTATTCAGAAAAACAAGATATTTAAAAGTCGCTTTACTGCTATAATTTGATTGCTCTGATCATTTTTCATGAAGCAACTAAATAGGAACTAATTTTTCAAATTCATTTGAGACACTTTTGAGTCTATTCAGGAAAATGAGATATTTAAAAGTCACTTTTCTGCTATAATTTGATTGCTCTGATCATTGTCCATGGAGCAACCAATTAGCAACTAATTCGTCAAAGCCTTTTGAGACGCTTTTAATCTCAAACAGTAAAATCAGCAACTGAAAAATACATATTTTCAAAGATATACATAGTGCTAGAGCTGTTCACGCGCTTAGCTCAATCGTTGGAGAAGCAATTGATTAGCAACTAGTTTTTTAATGCCATTTCAGACGCTTTCGACACTATGCAGGAAAATAGGTTGTTAAGAAGTCGCTTTTCTGCTATAGTTTGATTGCTCTGATCATTTTTTATGAAGCAACTAATTAGCAACTAATTTTTCAAAATCATTTGAGACGCTTTTGAGTCTATTCAGGAAAATGAGATATTTAAAAGTCAGTTTTCTGCTATAACTTGATTGCTCTGATAATTGTCCATGGATCAACCAATTAGCAACTAATTCGTCAAAGCCTTTTGAGTCGCTTGTAATCTTAAACAGTAAAATCAGCAACTGAAAAATACAAATTTTCAAAGATATACATAACATAGTGTTAGAGCTTTTCACGCGCCTAGCTCACTTGTTGGAGGAGCAATTGATTAGCAACTAGTTTTTAATGCCATTTCAGACGCTTTCGACACTATGCAGGAAAATAGGTCATTAAGAAGTCGCTTTTCTGCTATAATTTGATTGCTCTGATCATTTTTTATGAAGTAACTAATTAGCAACTAATTTTTCAAATTCAATTGAGACGCTTTTGGGTCTATTCAGGAAAATGAGATATTTAAAAGTCACTTTTCTGCTATAATTTGATTGCTCTGATCATTGTCCATGGAGCAACCAATTAGCTACTAATTCGTCAAAGCAACTAATTAGCAACTAATTTTTCAAAGTCATTAGAGACGCTCTCGTGTCTATTCAAGAAAATAAAATATTTTAAAGTCACTTTTCTGCTATAATTTGATTGCTCTGATCATTTTTCGTGGAACAACTAATTACTAACTAATTTTCCAAAGTCATTTGAAACGCTTTTGTGCCTATTCATAAAAAAGATATTTAAAAGTAACTTGTCTGCTATAATTTGATTGCAATGATCATTGTCTGTAGAGCAACTAATTCGCAACTAATTTTTGGTGTGTTTTTGTATTTTATCGTGTAATATTATATAGCAAGGCTAACTTTAAAAAAAGTTAGCATTGTTATCATTTTCTCGGTTGCTATATAAGCAACAAATTCATGATTAGGGCAACTAATTAGCACATAAAAAGCACTAAATTCTTAGGTATTTTAAACCTGATTAGGCTGGGTTGTTGAGGCTTATTGCATGGACGTCCGATATTTGGAATTTATACAAAACGGAGTTGAAATTAGCGCAGTGACTTAACTTCGTGGGAATCACGGATGCCCAGCGCAGTCTTGGAGGTAATTCTAGACCTTCTTCCACTACATCTACATGTACGGAGGATCGCTCTGAGTGTCAGGTCATAAAATAGTTGTCGAAAATGAGATTGTAGATGGTCTCGCAAAGGAAAGAGTTTGTACTCCTTTTATAGGACCCGAACCATTTTGTGGTATCCCAAAAAGCAGCATCGTGGAGGAAGTTTGAAAATAAGAAAAGGAATTTAGTGCAGCCTGTTGAAAAAATACTCCAGGTCAAAGACAGACACAAAGTTTATCACTACGTTTTGCTCACTACGATCAATTGCTATTGGAGCTTTAGAAATCTGATCTCAGTGTTATCACAAGAAGTCTCACTGGACAGTGTCACTCAGATACCAAATCTGTAAAATGGGCAAAGTGGACAGTGGAACATTCGATTCTGGGAAAATGAGAGAGCGAAAAACATCATCTGCAATTGCAGGGTAAAAAATCTTATATGCCGCAGTGCTAACTAGACCAATCGACCTTCTTGTAATCTACAAGGTGTACCAAATTAGATCATAAAATATTTAAGACGCCAAAGACTTGAGATGAGATATAATGGAAATACTAATTATTGTTAAAATGTGAACTCAAAACAGTCGATGGATAACTAATAGAATAATCTTTCTAATGACGTATAGCATGACCTACTTAATTGAGGAAACGGACGAACAATAATAAAAATCAATGGATCACAGGATGTTTTTTTGGGATCATCCAATTACTAAATTGTGTATTTATTCTGTCTATTTGTACAATTTCGTTCTGTATCCACTCAATAACTTCCTCGGGGCTCGCTTTTGTCCGGGCATCTTCCTTTTTGGTTGGAAACAAACCAATATGATACATCCGCTGGTGGTTAAACATGAAACAAATTACGGATGTTAAACGTTAGTCTTTTTCTCCGTGTAGTCATTAAACAAAGAACAACGAATACTGCGCTCTATGGTTCTCTCAGGATATTTGATTTCAAAAACCGTAAAAAAGTAGTTTACGTGCAAACTTAACATTGACTCTATGATCTTATTCAGTTTTAGAAAGTATCATCAAAAAGAATGGCTCTCGAAATCGTCTTATTTTCACGTAGACGAGCTGAAATATAAAAACATTACTTTACAAATAATCAAATATACGGAGCTATATAATACAGCTGCTCAATAACCGACACACCAATAATTAGATAACTGAAAAGAATTTTTATTCTTTTTAAAAGTGATCAGCTCAAACGAAAGATTCTATGCTGCTAACCAATCGGGTATGACAAACAGGTTTTATACTTACCACAGTCCAATGTTGTGTTTATCCCATGGAACAATACTCCTTGTAGAGAGCTATCAACTCTAAGAAATTTTCATTTACGTGAAACAGCAAGTATTCTATTGTATAACCTTATGCTAATTTAAGAACCACACTTTCCATACCCACTCCGGGTACCTCCTAAAACATGTATTCACGATTTCCTTAGACTTTTGAGGCTGCCAAATTAAAGAAGTATGACTGTTTGAACCAAGTTCAGAGTTCACATAGACTTGACACCTTTTTCCAATGTAACTGGATACGTTGTGACCAACGAGTAAATTTATGTATAAGAGAAATTGGCAGACATTTCCAGAACCTGGAATGTTAACATCTCAAAAACGCTTAAGATTATGGTTATAGGGAAGTGAACATAAACTGTCCCTATTTTCGGCCTTAGAATTAGGTAAAAGAATAAAAATATGGTTGTTTAATTTAAAAAATGAAGATATTTAACATTTTTTAATTTGAACTTTTCATCATTTTTGTTAACAACCCTATATTCAAAAAAAAGTTTTAGACATGTCACCAATTACCTTGATCGTTCTACTAATGAACTCGACAAGATGCTTTTTATTTGGTATTGGGGATGTTCACACAGAATTTTCAATATGAAGGTATGCACCTATAAATTTACAAAGTGACATTGAAATTTGATGTAGAATCCGAAAAGTTATATTTAAAATAACAAAGTTGTCGTTCACTTTCGGTATAACCGGAAAATATTTTCCATAAATTCGCCATAACTTGTTTTCTATGTATGCCAATTTTGATAGAAATCGAGTTAGTAGTCTCCAATATTTATAGATAATGTGAGCTCGTCGTGAAACAGCCTGTATATCGGACAAGAATTTATGATAATTAAGAACCGCACGTTGTTCGAATTGCTAGAAATTATATTCAAGGAGTGAAAGTTAATACCGCATGGACTGGCCAGCCCAAATACCGGACTTGAATCTCTTATAAAATGTCTGGGATACTCTAGTGAGGAGATTACGGGAAGAACGACGTCAAATAAACACTCTGGATGATGTCGGAATCTGATACAAATCTGGGAGGAACTAGACCAAAATGAAACACGGTCGCTTATTTCAAGAGTAGGTCGCAAATAATTCCGTCTCCAACATACAATTTTATCTTTTTTGATTAATAGCTTTCTGTTTACTTCCTTCCATCTAAATTCATCTCTCGCAGAATTTTCAACAATCTATATCTTCCAATTTCAGAAATAATCAGCTATTATTAGATCAGAACCATTTTTCGTGAAAAACTTCACATGATTTTAGGATATTGCTTAAACATAAAATTCACAATTATTGAGATTTCTAGAATCACAAGTAGGTACGCCCTTGGAATGGTCATTTTACAAGGGTTTATTCATCTCTGCCTCTTTTAAATATAGAATATATTTATCTTACTTGTCTATACTAGATTTCCTATTGCATAGGAACACAAGAAAGAGTCGATAGCCATAGAGCGGCAAAAAACCATTGGCGTTACATTTTTCGGAATGGTTTATTTGAATTCGAATCTAAGTCAACTAAAGATTACCATGAGGAAATGAACGCTGATGTTTTCGAAATGTCAAAACAATTTCTAAAATATTACAAAGAGTCATATTATTATTAAAATCTATATCTATTGTAAGTATATAAAAACAAATTTTATTTATAATTTCAGTCATTGCATTTCTTAAATATTCACAATTTTGTATGTTGCTTCTTTTTAATAAAGCAAAATAAAGAATATTTGTTTGTGACTTTTTTTAAATAATTATTATCTTTATCTTTGGCTTTTTATATAACTTTTAGATCTTTAGGATTCTTTTTTGTAATTTATAAAATACCTACCAGCCATACTTCAGCCTATACTTTTATACTTTTATCTAATAGGAAAAATCCAAATATTCTAAATTTATCGAATATATAAATTTATCCAAATACTAAATTATTTAACATAATAAAAAAACTGTAAGACCCATCCCTACTCGGCAAAACCCTTAAACTGACTGCACGACACTGGCCACCGGCTTATCATATTAATGAATCCTTAACGAATTTTACAACCCTATTTTATTTGAGGCGATACGGGACGAGTCGATTTAATTTGGTAAAACCGATCTGTTTTATCATTTCATTCCACATAGAAAAAAAGAAAGACACCCTATATTTATAGTACTTTTAAATAAATAATGAGGTGCTTTGCTCCTACGGAAAAAGAAATATAGTATGGCGAATACTGCAGTTGCTTGGTAATCGGTCCGGTTTTATGAAAAAAACAATTTCACATATTTAATAAAATAACTTTTCTTTGATTTTTTTCAAATACCTCTTTTGCGCTTTATTCAGTCCCCTCTTTCTATTTACTTTAACAGTCAATAATTTTTACTTTGAAATAATCTCTCCTACTCACTCCTATCGGTAAATTCTCCTTCGTGATATTAATTCCATCTGATTAGATTCATTCAGTTTTGTCTGTTTTTATTCAAGTCTGGAATTGTTTTTTTGTCGCCACTCCTATCCTGTGTTTATTTGATAACAGCAATTAAGCGACTCACCAAAATGTCCAAGAAAAGCACAGAGTTTATGACATTTTCCACAGAATATCTCCTTTATTTCTCTTCTTTTCACTGGAAACGACCAAAAAGAAGCGAAGTTATTAATTTTTCTGTATCATCCTTTATATCGGATTTCGTAAAGAAGTCACGTAAACTCGAAAAGCGCTATGGTGTGAAATGAGACGACGTATATCAGTCCAGATCTGCACCGAATACGATCATTAACGGGCTAGTTGATTCAATATAAAATAAATTTAGCTGAAACTTTATTTCGAAAAACTAGATTATCTCGTTCGGTTGACAATTTCTCGGGTTAATTTGATATCTTAAGTGAATTAGAGTTAATACCAATATACAGACAGTTCTATTATATGGTAACATTACTACTATTCTAACCCATATAATATACAAAGACGATTAAATGGACAACTGGACTATCTCAATTCTCGAGGAAAAACTGAAAATGCTACTTATTGGTTTTTGTAAGTATAAAACTTTTAAATGAAACAATTTGAAAAAATGGGAAAATAAATTTTATATTCCTTCTCGCTTCCATACTAAGCAAGAGCAACATCGTCACCTTACTGTGGGTTCCAGGACACACTGGAATATAAGGAAATAAAATAGATGAACTAACATAGGAGCTGAAACATCCTTGTGGGAACAGGAACCCTTTTTTGCGGTATCAGCTCCAATATAATATTAGTCCAAGCAATAGAGCCAGCCTCATCAATTCTGGCCACCGACGCAGTTATGACTATCATACGAGAACGAAGGCCAAACAGGCCAAGTTCTACGGATTGGAAGTCACAAGACCAAATAAAATTAGATGTGCCATAAACAAAATTCAACCATTTAAATTCCCAGGGACAGATGGTATATATCCCATTCAACTACAAATGGGAATCGATGTGTTAATACCATTCGTAAACAAGATCCTCGAAGCTAGTCTATCATGGGGATACATACCTGAAGTATGGCAAAATGTTAGTCATTTATATACCCAAGGTAGGAAAAGTATATGACTTAACGCAAAAGTCATACAGGCAAATAAGCCTATTTTACTAAAAACGTTAGAAGGGTTACTGGACAGGTACATAAGAGACGAAGTGTTAAAGGATAAACCCCTAAGCAATCGTCAATATGCCTATCAACCAGCCAAATCTACGGATTTAGCGCTTGATGATCTAAACAGGCTTATCTCAAAGTCAATAGAAGACAAAGAGATAGCGATGGCCACTTTCTTAGACATCGAGGGAGCATTTAACAATGTTACCACGAATTCATTGGTTAATGCAATGAATAGACGGGAGACATCCACAACAATATGCCGATGGATAACGGCAACTCTGGAGGATAGGATAATAAGCTACACTTTAGCGCAAGTCACCATCAAGGCAAGGACGGGTGGAGGATGCTATCACCTTTACTTTGGACAACCTTAGTAGACGACCTCCTTACAGAACTGTCCACAGCAGATTTTTACTGTCTTGGATACGCAGACTACATCGCTATTGTAGTCAGAGGCAAGTTTGCTGGGGTGATATCGGAGAGAATGCAAACAGCCTTAAATATAGTTGATAATTGTTGTTCACAAGATAAGCTGTCAGTCAATGCTCAAAAAACACAATTTATCAATTCCACGAAAAAGACGGCACTACAAGGCATAAAGCCAATAGTGCTAGGAGGAGAGGTGATTCAATTTGCCAAAGAAACAAAGTACCCAGGCGTACATTTTGATTAAAGGCTTTCATGGAACACCCACCTTCAGAAGACCACACAGAAAGCTACCATTGCCCTCGGCAGATGAAGAAGAATTTGTGGAAAAAACTGGGGACCCGCCCCAAAAATGACCCAATGGCTATACACAAGAGTTGTTAGGCCTAAGGATCAGTAGTGTGGTGGACAAAGACACTACAAGTGGGAGCTGTAAGACTATTGAGTAGTACACAAAGACTTGCTTGCCTATGTATTACGGGAGCCATAAAAACCACTCCCACAAGTGCGATGGAAGTCTTGCTGAATCTGCTGTTACGTAATTATAAGGTAATGCCACTTTGCAAGGCCTCCAACAAGGTTGGGCGACAATTTGCTACGGCTACTCAGTTTAGAGAGCACCTCAGGTGTAGATTCTGAGACCAAACTAGTACAAATTCAGAGAGTAGTCTTACCGGTTCTCGGGTAATCCTACTTGAAATTTATTTAAAGTGAAATAAAGGTAAATTATGAAAATTAAGAAAGGTAAGTGGGCGCCACTCTGAATAATACTAGCTTATTTGTTATTCACATCCGCATTATAGCGACAAATCCTGGAAGATTGGAAGGGAAAAAAAACTATATGAACAACGTTATTAAATTTACAAGTTGTATATTGACTAAAAAAAAAATGAAATAAAAAAAAATTGACTAGTTATTCACGATGTATGATGACATATGTTGTGTTGGAGAGCAATTCCAGAAATATTGTACTTTCCTGTTGTTCCAGTTCATCTTGTTCCTGGTGAAGTTGTAGATAACGTTGTAGATAAGTTGTAGATAAGTTGTAGATAAACTTGCAGAGAAACTTGTAGATAAAGTTGTAGAGAAACTTGTAGATAAAGTTGTAGAAAAACTTGTACATAAAGTTGTAGAGAAACTTGTAGATAAAGTTGTAGATAGATTTCCAGTCCCAGATAAAGTGGAGGTAGCTTTCTGGTACCAGATAAGTATCCCAGATAAAGTGCTGGGGAACAAATATAGTATCAGGAACAAATTTAACCAATTTAACAAAATCCAGGATGTCTGAAGTATGATATTACAGTACAGATAATATTTGATATTAAAGAAAATTATTTGACAACGTGGTTCATACATCCTGTATTTTTAGATAAAAGAAATACTCAAAGAAAGCAAATGAAAAACGATAAAATCGAATAACCGATTCTGCACCGGTAAATACATACATATTTTAAATATGTATATATTTTTAAATAGGTTTGAAATATATTCAAAGATAATATAAAAAAAAATCTGAAAGAACAAAAAAAAATTCATATCGATATATATTCCTGGCACTGGAATGACATTGCTACATAATAAAGATAGGAAGGTAGAAACTATCAAGAAAGGAGAGTTAGTTATACATTTAAGCGAAATGACTTACCACTCAAATGAATGCACTTCTTAGAGATAAGATAAGATAAGCCAGAAAGGCTTCAATAGCACATGTTCGCAGGAAAGAAAGAATGAAACCCTTTTGCCACTTGTTTAAATACACGAAATCATGTGAAAGACAACAGACTTACGTCTCATGTTCGTGTCACGCTCATACGCTTTGACCAGGAAAGGAATTTACATTTCAGTAGTGAATTCTTGATTCATATTTGATTTATAATTGGTAGAAGAAGAGACACGAGGTCGAAGTGGGAATCTCAAAATAGAAGTGACTATTTTCCCGACAGACGGACCTCGATCGGCACGCATAGAAACGTTGATTTCGACTGTCGTCCACAGTAAATATATTCAGCCTTGAAACATTTCTCGGTGTTGGGTATGAGAAAGGACTGGCTATTCGCCGCCCATACGATAATTTATCAATTCAATAGAGGGAAGTAAAGTGAACGAAATTAACGTTACACTGCCTCCACTACACATCGAAGCCAGATTTGTAATGCACAGATTACAGCAAAGTCAACAATACATAAGCCAAACACACGGTGCTGACTATCGAAAGCTTGTCAAGGAGCTAAAAGCGGATTACTTAATGCGCAACTCATTAACGCAACGGCCACTAGATATAGTTTTTATAACAAGTTCCAAATATACCAGGTAGGGAAGACTGGAAAAAAGGTGTACCTTTACAGGCTGAGGAAACCTGATGTACAGAAGGCTCTAAAACAGTAGTAGGTGTCGGATCCGGAATTGTAGGGCTAAAACAAAGGAGCTATTTCAATAAGCCTATCTAAGGACGGTGATTCACCACTGCATTGAATAAATTAAATGGCAGAAAACCGTTCAGTTGCCATCTTCACAGATAGCCAAGCTGCACTGAAGGCACTTGATTCCATAGAGGTTAATTCTAAGCTAGTATGGGATTGCATAGGTGCTTTAAACGCACTTGGAGACCATTACCTCTTGGTAACAGGGCACGGGTGTCATAAGGGTAACGAATTGGCGGATGAAACGTCCAGACAAGGCTCATCAATGCCATTCGTTGGTCCAGAACCCTTCAAAGTCGACAATAAATATGGCCATAAGAAAGTGGGCGGCACAGGAATCTCTAGAATGGCTGGTAATCTCACCAAGTCAGGCGAAACAGTTCATTAGAGGACATTCGCCAACTTTTACGGCAGACCTAATAAGCAAATATAGGTAAACTGTCAACGCCGTAGTAGGTATGATAACAGGTCACTGTAAGATTCATTCATTCATTCATATATTTGGGTTGGGCTCATCAGCCTAGGCACTTGAACTGAATCTTTGTACCATTTCCCATGTTATCTAATTCCATTTCAGAAGCTTCGTGTCTTCTATAAAGGCCACTAGTTTGACAGTAGGGATTTCCAGTAGTTGTGATGGTTGTATGAATTCCTCTCCAAAGTGCTTCCGTCTAAGTACTTGTAAGCTCTCGCAGAAGCAGAGTATGTGAGTAGGTGTTTCATCATCAAGTTCACATTTTCTGCAAATAGGTTCACTAACTTTGCCCATTTTGTACAGTTGTTTCCTCAAAATGCAGTGTCCAGTCACCAGGTCGGTAACTGTCTTCAAATGTCTCTTACCCAGTTTCAGTAGCCTGGTTGGAGAGTTCCTGGTCTACCGTGTGTCACCCTCCATTTGAATTGGTGTTTCCTATCTAGCCAGTTCCCGATTTCCCCTCTTATGCAATCTTTTGTGACTCCACAAAACGGTTCCGGACCTGCCAGCCTATTGAGGGATTCTTTGCAGTTTTTCACCAGTCTAGACCTAGTTGTTGGATTACTGATAGCTGGAACAGGCACGCACCTAGAAGAGGAACTGCAGAGCACATCCTATGCCAGTGAAGAGTGCCTGGCGAATGTACGGTTGTAATCTAGATTCAGAGGATCACAATAGATCTGAAAAGGTGGCAGTGGAATAGGCCGATTAGCCACCTCACCAAACCTGATCTAATAAAGCATGCAAGTATAGTAATTGTTCACAAAAATCCTTGTTTCGCAAACGTAAAGTGCATATGAAGAACTTCTTTTGTACAGAGTTTCAGTTTTTTCACGTTTTCATTGAATTCATCATAAGCTTCCAAAGACGTTTCTCTACATTTTGATATAAAAATCATCGAAAATCAATCAATTGATAGTTGAAAAATCTTAATTCTCAGGTTTTTTATTTTTAGCGCCAATTGGAATCAAACTTCAAATAATTCACAGCTAAAATTGATAGCTTTAGTTCAGTAGATGCGTATTTATATACTCATAATAAACATTAAAATCTCCTTTATTTAATGTAAAGTAATTATTCAATTCATTTGCATCATATCTATTTTAATCTCTTTGTTTGTTTGTATACCACATATTTATTATAACTAAATTGCAATTATTGTTTTTTATTAGTATTTAATTAATTATTGTCATATGTATTTAAATTATATTTGTATTAGTTTTTCATGAACAAACTGATTTTATTATGATCAATAGAATCAATTTGGAAAAAAGTGATTTATTATTAAAATAATTTCAATTGAACAAATTTATCTGAAAAATATATAAAAAATTTTATAATAAATATAATAATAATCTATTTAATTATAGTTACCTGTAAAAAATTGTCATATTTTAGTAAAGGTTGACCAATAGACGTCAAAATTAATAGTTTAATACTATTATAACGCTTTACAAAATTTGAAAAATATTTTTCAAAGAACTAAGAAGCAACAACTACTTCTCGGGCTATATGCCCCGACAGACATTGAATTACACTTCTAAGTCAAACGGGGTTGGTATATCTGCAAATAAAGTGTTGAAGCATGTTAAAGATCCAGAAATATGACTAGAAAATGACCAAACACCCACACAACCAGCACCATTTTGAGTCACATCAGCTCAAATTGCTCACCAGTTTTCATTTAATGGGATAATTGGGCAAGGTCTAACTCAATGTATTGAAAACAGATTTGAAGATGAGTTTTCAACATGTCTTATCCATCTCAGCCTGTGGTTCCGTCAATTGTGCATTTGACAGATTATCCATAAGCGCGTGGAATAGTATATTGTGCAACAAGTGGGGAAAGTTCAACTTTTCTCACGAGTGTGGAAGTTTGTGGCACGAGCCCGAAGGGCGAGTTCCGCAAACATACGAGTGAGAAAAGTACTTTCCCCACATGTTGCACACTATACTTTTTCTACAACTGCACAAATTTAAAGAATACAAGTAAAGTAACTTAATATCTATTTTTATGGTTAGTAAAACAAAAAGAAAAGGTGAGCCGTCATCGGACCGCCGATAGAAGCTTGCTTCTTATGCACAATAGAATAACCATTTTTCGTAAATTTTTGACAATTATCTACCATTTTTCGTAAATTTTTGACAATTATCTACCAATTTTCAAAATTTTTGACAATTTTCAATTTTTTTTTTAAATTTTAACAATTCTTGACCATTTTTGACAATTATAGACCAATTTTGTCAGCTTTGATAATTGTTGATCATTTTTGACAATTTTTCAAAAATATTGACCATTTTAGACCATTTTTCCAAATTTTAACAATTATTGACCATTTTTGAGCATTTTTGACAGGTTCTGACAAATAATTGACCATTTTTGAGAATTTTTCAAAAATATTGACCATTTTTCAAAATTTTTTAACAATCATTGACCATTTTTGACAGGTTCTGCCAATAATTGACCATTTTTGACAATTTTTCAAAAACTTTGACCATTTTTCAAAAATTTTGACAATTTTTTACTGTATTGACAGTTTTTTATAATTATTGACCATTTTTTCAAAATTTTGACAATTTTTGACCATTTTTGACAATTTTCCGAAGATTTTGACCATTTTTCAAAAGTTTGACAATTTTTCAAAATTTTTACAATTTTTTACTATTTTTTCAAATTTTAACAATTATTGACCAATTTTGTCAGTTTTGACAATTATTGATCATTTTTGACAATTTTTCATGAATTTTGACCATTTTAGACAATTTTTGAGCATTTTTGACAGGCTCTGACAATTTTTGACCATTTTTGACAATTTTTAACAATTATTGACCATTTTGACAGTTTTTTTTTAATAATTATTGACCATTTTTTCAAAACTTTGACAATTTTTTCAAAATTTTTGACCATCTTTTCAAATTTTAACAATTATTGACCATTTTTGACAATTTTTCAAAAATTTTGACCATTTTAGACCATTTTTCCAAATTTTAACAATTATTGACCATTTTTGACAGGTTCTGACAATTATTGGCCATTTTGACAACTTTTCAAAAAATTTTGACCATTTTTCAAAAATTTTGACAATTTACAATATTATTGACCATTTTTCTATAATTATTGATAATTTTTTCAAAATTTTAACAATTTTCGACTATTTTTGACCATTTCTTAAAATATTTGACAATTTTTGACAGATTCTGACAATTATTGACCATTTTTGATAATTTTTCCAAATCTTTGACAATTATTGACCATTTTTGACAGACTTTTATAATTATTGACCATTTTTTCAAAACTTTGACAGTTTTTGACAATTATTAACCATTTTTCCAAATTTTTGAAAATATTTGGCAATTATTAACAATTTTTTCAAAACTTTGACAGTTTTTGACAATTTTTGACCATATTTCAAAATTTTTGACAATTTTTCAAAATTTTCAACATATTTTCTAAAATAATTTGACAGTTTTGTGACAACTAAGTAGGTATTTAAAGATGACAGAAGCCTACTAAGTTTTTGTCGATTTTATTTGATTCTGCATACAAATATATGTAGCGTGGGCAAAGTGCCGTGAGAAATAATATTTCTCACAGTATGAGCAATATTTGGTTTTGAAATCAAGTAAGGTATGAGAAATACGTCACTTTTCATAGCAGTTGTAGAAAAAGTTACTTTCCGCTCTTGTGTGGAAAGTATTTCGCACGCTTGTTGATATAAGCCACATTCCGTGGGACTGTAACGATTTTCAAAAAATTCTACCATTTACTTTGTCAACCTCGTCAGCTGAATTCTATCAATGTATGTTTGTGTGTTCACATTACCTCGTAAAAAAATAATAATAATATCAGTGAGATTTTGTTCTTCTCATTTTAGTTTTTACCTCAGAAAGAGATTTTTTTCTTCTTTGATTTAATAACCAACATAAACAAAAACGAAAATCTCACTGATATGTATTTCGCCAACAGATTTTAATGGGTTCTGCAATTTGATGACGAGAGGGAATTTTGCGGGAAAGGGGACAAACTAAATCAAATTAATTTCCCTCTTAGCAACGAATAAACTTCGATTTTGGCAGACATCCATGTTATTTTGGGATTTATTCGGCAGTCTGTGATTTTGTTTAACGACCATGGATAGCGGCATGGATCTAACGAACAAGAACGAGAAAAGTTCCAGTGCTGATGTTATTTCACCGTGGAAAAGGTGAAAGGAATTGAAGAATTTTTCGTAATTGGTTGATGAAAAAATTTTGATTAACCCTTATGCTTTTTTATTTTATATACGAGGTACTTCACGTAGAAGTTCCACTAACAGTTCTTTTCGTTATTAATTATTAAAATATTTTTTCTATTGGAAATGTATACAGAACAATTTGGTATGCATAATGTAGGTACTTATTTGATTTTAATTATTTTTTTCGCGAATTGTAGTTCAATTTTCTTGTATATAATATATAGCAATGCTGTTGTTGAGATTTTGTTGCTGAGTATAAATTTGAAAATATACGGGGTACATAAATGTAAAGATGTTTTTGTCCCGAAATTTAAAATACCCTGTAAAATGCAATAACTGCAACTGGTGTCAAAATGTAGCACCGTGCTTATGAACATTTAAGTTTTTTATTCATGTTATTATCTCGGTTATTAAAGAAGATTCATTGTTTTTCACCCAACGATATAAAAAACTAAAAATAATATGGGGTAGTGTTTTTCAAAACACCATAATAAAAAAACGGAGGTAGTTTCAAGCAGTATTTCCATATTTCATGTTTCGTTGGATATACTATCAAGCATTTAGTGAGAAGAAACATGTTTAAAAAAAGCGGATGAAAATATGCAGAATAAAAAAAAAGTGCACTTGAAAATAAGTGAAATTATTTTGAGAAATATTTATTTATGGAAATGCAAAATTATATCTAACAAAAAGTTTCGTCCCTTATAAACATAAAAAAATTCTCATCTAGAAAGAACATAGAACAAATTATTTAGAAATGCAAATATACCGATTTCTTTCACACATTCAACAAGAGCCCATTTGAAGCAGCTTTGACACATCACCCATTCTTCTCCTTTGACATCCTTGGAGTATGGATTTTCGCGAAAAATATAAACGGCATCTTCTTTAAAGCTTTCTACCTGCTGGTCATTAGAAACTTGATACTCCGGTTCAGGGGCCGAATCTGAAGAAGAACTTCAGGATACCAATTTGCATTTGTTTGCTTTTTCTTTAGCAACTTACTGTTTCTTTTTCTTTTTGGTAGGTTTAATTTTTTCTGCTGACTTGGTTTTGAATCATTAATCTTCCTTTTGACGCTCAAATTTGAAGGTAAATTTCTTATTTCTATGCTGGCCTTTAATTCCTCTGTGTATGGAGTGCTAGTTATAACGGCAGCTTTTCCGCTTCTTGAACCCTTTTTTTTAATAACTTTTGAAGCAGTTTCGAACAGGCATCAAGTTTACAGGGGTAATCTGTTTCTCATGGGTAGCCTGTCTCTCGGGGGTAACTTGTCATTCAAGGGTTTTTTCTTTTGGCTCGTTGTTATCTAATTGTTCTTCTTCTACTGTGTCTTCCTCTACTTTTTCTTCATCCACTGTTTTTGTTTCTACTTTTTCTTCATTAATTGCTTCTTGCATTTCTGCCACAAAATCATATTCTTTGAATGCGTTTCTATCAGGAGGAAACATTCCAGTTTTTCTAAACCCGTTTATAGCTGTATCCATGGTGGCCACTCTTATATAGGCTTTCCCAAAAAGTTCTCCAATCTGATACAACACGTCCTGGGTTGAGCCTGAGCCAGTTTGTGATCTCTTGCGCGTAAAAGGTTTTGATTGGTGATATAAAAGCTACGTCCAAAGGTTGGGGTGGAAGGCTTATTATGTTAACATGGTTTTCTCGCGCCAAATTGAGTGTGTGAGAGTAATGACCATCGAGGATTAACACCACTGGATCGTCAACGCTGGGCTTAGTTATATTAATAAAATGGCGAAGCCATTGTACAAATATATCTTGTTGGATCCACGCATATTGCGTCCCGGTGGAGTGCCATTCATAAGCTCTATTTTCATATTTTTACGAGGGAAAATTAAAAGGGGCGGTATATATTGGCCTGTTGCAATGAAACACATAACTGCGGTCAACAAAGATCCGCGCTCGGCTGAAGTGATTGCACAAATTTGTTTTTTTCCTTTTTTTTCCACAACTTTAATATGCTTGTGCTGGACTATGGTTACGCCAGTTTCATCACAGTTGAAGATCCTGGCTGGATTTTGATTTATTTTTTCGAGAAGTGGATCATACAAATCAAAAAATGCTGCAACATTTTCTCTGGTAAATGATTTAATGCGCGCATATAATATTCCTTGGGGCGTTCTCAATGACAATTCTTTATGCCTTGCAATAAATCCAGAAAACCATTTCTTCCCAGCACTTTCTTTTGCTACGCTAAATGGATCTTTCATATTATTAGCCTTGCATAAGCTGTATGCCAATCTGCACACGTCTTTTCGAGTAATTCCAAAAAAATTTCTTTCCATTTCTGAGCAGTGATTTGCGATCATTCTCTCCATTTCTGGTGGAAAGACTATCTTCCGTCCTAACGAAGACTTCACAATGTCTTCAGGCGCTCCCTTCATCTTTATGTACCTTTCTAATGTCGTTTGAGGTACACCGTGGGTCTGCGCACTCTTCATGTAACCCATTTCTCCTTGCCGAACAGCTAAAATTGCTGAAATCATTTGTTCCTTGTTCCAAACTTTTCGTTTTTTAGGCATCTGAAAAAAAATACTTCGGTTTTACACGGAAAAGTGCACAGTCTCCTAATATGGGGTAGGTACCCCATATTACGAGTAAATTAGAGTTTTGGAAAAGGAATGTTTTTGAAAAAACTGTGATGTTTTCTTAAAAAGGTGAGCGGTCGTCGGACTTCCGACAGAAGCTTGCTTCTTATGCACAATAGAATGACCATTTTTCAAAAATTTTTACAATTTTCAACAATTATTGATCATTTTTGACATTTTTTTATTATTATTGACAATTTTTGACTATTTTTCAAAATTTTAACAATTAGGTATTGACCATTTTCGACAATTTTTCAAAAATTTTGACAATTTTCAAGAATTATTGACCATTTTTTATAATCATTGATAATTATTCCAAAATTTTAACAAATTTAACCATTTTTCAAAATTTTCACAATTATTGACCATTTTTGACAGTTTCTGAGAATTATTGACCATTTTTGACAATTTTTAACAATTATTGACCATTATTTCAAAATTTTGACAGTTTTTCACAATTACCTATTGACCATTTTTCAAAATTTTGGTTTTGAAAATATTTGGCAATTATTAACCATTTTTTCAAAAATTTGACAGTTTTTGACAATTATTGACCATTTTTCCAAATTTTTGACAACTTTTCAAAAATTTTATCATATTTGGCTATTAGAGAGACGCATACTGACATTATAAACGCCACTGGATAATCAATGTCAATCAATTGTCGAAGTGAGAGGGAAGAACACACGCACGCGCTTGCCAATAGGAAGTCAGGTGGTTACCTAGCAACTGAGGTTCGATAAATATTCACCAATTGAGTTAGTAGGAGGGCAAAGAAACAAGCACATCAAAGAACTAACGTTTAATCATTATTGAGATATTGTTAATAATAAAAAGTCCATTTTCTAATTATTATCACTACATACTTAGCACTTTAGCTTTTTCATAGTTATATATCGAATGTTTTCGACCGCATTCCTTTCACAGCTTCGGTTATGTTGCCAAACTATAGAGTATGGTTTACACTAGTACAAAATATGATTAATTAGTTAGGTTCTAAGCCAAAACTGATAATAATAACAAAAATTGTTTCGAAAACTAGTGCCGCAATTGTAAACAATGGAAAAAACAGGCATTACTTCGAGACAAATTTCCCGCAATTAATTCAAGCACGCAGGGAATTCGGTTAGAAAATTTTATACCAGAATTATTTAAAAGGAAAATTTATATTTAGACGTCTTCCATAAATAAATAGAAGCCTGTGTGTAACGCGAGTTTAGACGTTTTTCTTTATTTGAACTGTCATTATCACTGAGTGAGTTTTTTACTTTGAAAAGAAATGTCGCGATTTTGAAAGAAACTACAGAGTTAATTAGAAAAGAGGTGGAAAATTTAACTCCATCAAATACCAAAGTCTAATGCAACATTGTGGATACACTCATATTGCGGGAGACTTTAGCCGTCATGTGCCGGGAAATTTCCACTTATCAATTTTACGGCTACATGCACATGAGGATGAAAAATTTTCAGATAAATTGTTGGTTACCTTAGCAACAATGTCGAAATAAAGCATCTGATTGGTATAATGATGACTAGTATAAAATTTTCATCGGAATTTGAATTATTCCAACCAGAATAAAACTGAATTTGTGCGTCAATTCATAAGTCCAGATGAGACTTGGATCCATCCTTATTTAAAACAAGAACGATCTCAGTGAACTGAAGCTGGCTGTTCAACGTCAACCAGGAAAATAGCACGCGATCAGTAAAAAAAGGTTAAAGCATTCGATTTTTTGAGATGTAAAAAATGCTGTTGATTGAATTTCTTGAAAAAAGTGGACCAATTGACTCTGAATATTATTGCAACCGTTTGGATCAACTGGATATAAAAATTGGTGCGGAGAGACCAGCTTTAGTATAGAAAAACTCTGCTCACAAAAGTTTTTTACCATATCCATATTCAACAGATTTGACTATCATTCATCAATGACGGCTAAAAAGCAGTAGAAGGGCCTGGGAGAGGAGAGTACGAGCCAGGAACCAAACTCCGAAAGCTCCCAAATATCTTTCAAGAGGAAATTCACGCTAGTTCAATATTGGTAAAAGATATAGAAGACAAAATATTATCATTATGTCGGATAGTCAAGCAACCATAAATGCACAGTTCTTGCCTAATCAGTTTTAAAATGGTATCGTCCAGTAACTGTGGGTTCCAGAACACACTGGAATAGGAGTAAATAGCAAATGGATTAGCAAAGAAAGGGGCTGAAACACTCTTGTGGGCGCAGGAACCCTTTTGCAGTATCACCTTTAATGTAATATTGGAAGAAATAGGCAAAGCCGGAAAGAAGAGAAAATCTGACCATTGGAAAGATTAGTAGGGCTCAGACAATCAAAGATACTTCTGAGTGACTACAACCAGGTGAGAACAAATGATTGTCTAAGCCAGAGTAAAACTACACTAAGTGTTTTGACAGGTGTCCTGTCGCCTGAATGGGTACCTTAAAATGCTCAAACTAGTGGAACAAGAAGAATGTAGATTTTGTGGAATGGATGAAGAAACATTGCGGATTGCATAGCAATACAGAATCTTAGGGCACAACACCTAGGAGACTACTGGATAGAAGAGTGACACTTACCTAAACTAAAACCTGCGGATATCCTTAAATTCCTTCGGGAAATAGGGCTACTAGTCTTTGAGTCTTTCCTCAGGAACTATGTAGAAGAAAGGGGGCACAATATATATTTTAGGTCTCAGTGAATGTCACTCCAATTTTATGTATGCTCTGAAAATTGTTTGTGGCAAGTGGAGTTGTGTATGCAAAATGTGCAGATAAATAATTAATAATATAGAAATATTATGCGGCACAGCAAAAAATTATATCGAAAGCGTTGTGTGCAATTGTTTCCGGTATTTTGTTTCAATTTTTTCAAAGTTGTTTTATGATTATGGTTACAGAGAGGAAAGAATATCTAGTTGTTACAGATGGGTGTTATAGCTGTAAATATGTAGTTGGGGCTTCCTTTTAAGTTGAAAGGAAGATAGTATGCTCAGTTGTTCAGATACAAAAAACTCACCAGCGTAAGTGAATTTTGACAATAATGAAAAATAGTATAAGTCACTTGCAACTGAGAATCTGAACAACGAATGAAAACAATATCCTCAACTACTCCAATCATTTATTCATTGCTCGCGACATCCCTTTTTCTGCGTTTAACAGAAATCCCAATCCAATTTTTCATAAATGCATTTCTCTTATAATTTAGGGGCCATATTCTTGGCCGATGGAGTAAAGCTTCCTGAGAGAACAGATATTTTGTCTTTGTAACTGCAGTGACCATAATAAAATCAAAATATGTGTTCTCTACGGAAGCTCTACTGCCTCAGTCAAGAATACGGACCCTTGACATGAGAAGCGCTACTTTCCTCATTCTAGACCTAACCTTCGAACAGTACGTACTGCTGCAGTCAGGTTTTACCTGTTACAGTTCTTCCTCGTCTTCATGGGTTGTTTAATGCCTCATGCTTGTATAGTATATTTCAACCTTAGGGTACTTTTCTCCCTCGACTTTTGAACATCTCCATCCCATGAAAATTCCTTATATCCCCTCCTTCCCCCCGTTCTCCGTTTTTGAACAGTTGTATCATACAATGAGCTAGCCACGTTGTACAATGTAGCAATATACTCAGAAATCTAAACAGTGAATTAGTGTTAACGTATTTTCAGTCAAACGTATTGGGTTCTTTTGCTTCTTTGCCCTATCCATTTATTCGGATCCTGACAGGATCGCCATGATTAGGTTCTTGTATTATTCAAAATTCGATATATGCACCAATCGTATTAGTCCACGCAATATTGCCCTCCTGGTGATTGATTTTGCTTGACAAGAGGGCAATATCGATGTAGAATAACATGCACTCACTCCGATCTCTGAAAATTTTTTAACCAGGTAAGAAGGGTGTGATTTCAGTAAAAATGACGTTTTTCGTGCGTATCTTTTTACCCTTCAATTTTACAGAAAAAACGTTGATAACCTTTTTTTTTCTCCTCAAAAGATCTACAATACTAGACGTTGCACGTCAAAAAATATCGATTAGGTCCGAAGTTATGAGCAAAAAAACATTATTATTAATAAACCAATTTAACACCCGAAGTTATTATTCTAACGTCTTTATATTACACCTAATCATGCCCCCAAATTCACAAATAAAGTGTACGAAATCTGGAATCTGTAACTTAATTAATTTGCAAATTATGACGTCATAAAAAAATTAATTTATTTTCGCCCTGTACGACATTGCGCATCACCCTTACTTATGCTGTTTGTTTTGTTAGTAGATTTCACTGTTATAAGTCATGTGTCGTTATTATTTTTCAGAAATATGCAATTTCGCAACCGTGGGAATGATTATTTAAAATGGCTTTAGCTGTAAAATGCAATATACCGAACGCTCAAGGAATTTTGCAATATGTTATTACGTACATTGATAGAGCATGAAAATAGATTTAATCTGAAACAAGATTCGTCTAAATTCCTTGAACAACAGCGGAGTGACAAACCGTCAAAGTTTAAGGTCATATTAAGGCTATACTTCCTGGACTATATGGTTCACGTAAATTGTATAATAATCTTTAATTTACTTTTGTCATCACAAGCTGACCTTATTCGACGTAGTTCGATAATGCATAATCAATATTGCTCAAGTGATTCGTAACAGTTTATTATTTGCAAACTACTATTAATTAATAAACCTACTTTTTAAAGTTTAACAACTGAAGGACTACTTTGAAATACGAGAGCTACTATCGTTCTTCGTATAAAAACAAAAAAATACAAACCGACGTCAAATGTTTATATAATATAATAATTTATACATTAGTGGAACTCATCGCATAATAAGAAGCCCTCCGAAAGTGCTTATTACCTTTCGTCAAATATATTTCCTGAAGATTCAACGAGTCGCTGTTTGTTTCATTAGAGTCAATTAAGGTTAAAATACTATAGGCTCTAAAAAAAGTTAAATTAAATAAAGGCCGAAAATAACAGCACTTAAGGTTGTTCTGAGAAAAAAAACCGTCTTACTTAAACGAAGTTCCATCTATTATTTAAAGTGTAATCGAATAAAAATCAAAGAAAACCAATATTTGTCGATCCTCATTAAGGGAAACACGAAAGAAGGAAGTAACAAATCGAATTTTCCTTCATTTGAAATGTTTAATTACGAAGAAGGTTTGTCAAGGATCTTTCTATTACCGGATAATTCACCATTTCTCTGAACTGACTTGAAAGTATCACACATTTTCGTTACTTTTCAAATAGAACAATTGTTTCCTGAAGGTTTTTATATCGCTAGAATTGGAAATTAATTAGTTGGTAACCATTTTATTTCAAAGTATTTCTGTTAGATTGTTAGATTTTTCGTTTTGTAGCCAACCTTCTTCACCCTATTTCCCATCACTACAACACCCTTTAGTATAGATAGATACGATATAAATTATATCTGGTATGTTTTGTCCAATATCAATTGCTGTAGCTAAAACAAGTGTTCCTCGCTCTTGTGGACTTTTTGCTTTGTTCAGCATAGGCGGAGGTCTCATTTTAATATAAAAACCTGTACTTTAATTTACTTTCCTACATAATACGTCATTAGAGAGATATTGATAGAGAGAGAGAAATATATAGACCGCCTAATTGAACAGCCACAAATTCACAGCAGCTTTGACGGTATCGTCGTCGTTATGGCGCTGACCTGGAATGTATAGAGGATGATCAAGTTGTCAAAGCGTGAAATTCAAAACTACAGTATTAGTTGAATGTGATTCCTCTGTTACTTGACCCAATGTTAATATTTCCTCACTGTGATCCCATTATTGTTCCCACCCACCCAAACGATGCGATGGGATCTTGAGTTCGAGTGGCTGCATGTGACTGGATATTGTGAAACAAAAATATTCCTTCACTCAGCACGCCAGACATTTTCAAAATTTATTTTTCACCACGAGGCAAAATTCGATAAGCAGCACTACTTTCCTGTCCCAGAATACGGTAAACATGATTTTTGTGGTTGAAATTGTTTGTTCGAATTTCGATTTCTTGGAGGATGCTGATTGCAGCCATTCCATGGATGGCTGCTTTGATTGCGGCGTAACTCGGACCACTTACATTTCAAAACCTATGACAATTTGGTTTAACAAATCATCACCTTCGGCATTTTGGTACCCAACTTGAGCAAAGTTTCCGAGAATGTAGCGTTCAGTCACAATTTCATACAGAACACTTCTTGAAACGTGGGGAAATTCTTGAGATAATGAAAAGATCGTGGAGCGCATGTACTCCTTCAACTTTTTGCATCAGTATTGACAAAAGGTCCAGTCCATTCTCCATCATGAACATTGTGGCAACCATCTTTAAAATATTAACCCTCTTCCTTATCATTCCGTCACTAATAATGTTTTCTCTATAAACTTCACAGATTGAACGGTTTTAAATAGTTTAAAAGCAACATTTTCATCTGTGCTGTTGAAAGTATACCATCCATCGTAGATCTTATCATGGATCGTAAACAAATTATTGCATTGTGGTTACTTTATCGTCGTCGGAAAAGAAAAAGACGCAATCGCATTTACTGGGTTCATCCAATTAATCTGGTTTCAGTGCTAAATATACTTCCTCCCATGCTTTTCTTATCGCGATTCGATCTTTGTAAATTTCTAAAGTCTCATCCCACAAGACAGGTTCTGCTTCAACAAGCGAGATCAAAACTTCCGCGTCAATTGTGTCCATTGTTCTTTGGAACACACAAACTAAAACAAAATACGAACAAACTGTGCGCACTGGACACAGTTCACGCGACTAAAAATAGTCTATTATGAAAGCGTGCATTTGGTCAATTGGGCCGCTGAGCTGGAGAGACTATACGGTTCCCGTGTAGCTCCAGTGGCACTGGACGGTTGCAATACGGCCAAAAACCGTGCTCGTGTTGTAACCGTACAATGTGAAAAGTCTGATGCTCCTCATTAGTAGACTAAGAAAAATTGCCCGGACGGCTTTTTCTCGTACGGGCGAAATCTTGTAATGTGCAAAGAGCCTTAGGGTTTGTTCATAATAAGGCACGCTCCGTACCTTGTACCACAGTATAGATCTTGCCCAGCACTAAGTATTGTCATCCTAGCATGTAACAGAATGTGGTGTTCGCTGTACTGTCGAGAACACTATTTCTCTAGATTCCCGCATTCTTCATAATTTCTTGAGACTTTTCAAACGAAAAAGTATAATTGGGTGTGACAGGGGCTTAAAAGAATTGACATTTCATTACTAATATATGTTTTTTGTTATAGGTAAGAGATCTTAATCTATTCCATTTCATTGGTACGTATTTTTTTTTCTTATTTGTGAATTATGCACAATTTTTTGTATTTCATTTTATCTTTTTCTATTTTCAATACAAAAGTGACTAATATAAGACATAGTTGATGTGCTATGATGTCAAATTGAACCGTTTATTATAAAACACAACATATTAGTAATTTATGCAACCAGTGCATAAAGTAGTACTTTTTTTCACGAATGGAAAAGTTGACGGAAATTCGACGAACACTTTATACATATGTTGCATACAATATTTTTTCTACAGCCCTATACAAATGATAAAATCAAAATAGTAATTTGGAGTATTTTAAATAAACTCCTTCAGTAAATTACAACTAATGAATGCATAATGACTGAATTGAAAAATGTACACAATAATATTGAGGAAAATCAACAATTATATTATGTATTTTAGTTTTATTTCGCAATGTGAACATTGAAAACGCAATTGTTTGCTTGACTAATGTGAATTTTTGATCCTGTCACGTTTGTTTCCGTTTGATTCATGGATAAAGCTTCATTTATATTGTGAATATTTGGAACACTCAAATTCGTCTCTGCTTGATTCTCATTGATGTTGAAGTTAGGTTAAAAAAACTGCTGACATACAATCGGCAACAGCAGTAGATTTCCATCCTCCATGTTGCTTCAATTGAAGAATGTATCTACCCGAATCAACTAGAAGCGATGCCGAAGTATGCCGAAACGTGTGATCTGTATATTCTTTTGGATGCGGTAAACTTAAATATTGCGCAATTAGCGATGGAATTTTCGAAAAAGTGTTTATACCAACTACTTGTTTTGTACATTTCGTCACCCTAATTATCAAAACTCGTAACTCCAAAATCACAAAATTTACAGGAAACACAAAAAACATTCCAAAAAATTCAGATAAGTCGCTATCATTTGAATTTTTTTGTTGTTCGTTAAAGTACATCAATTACTATAAAAGTAAGTAATTTCATATTATTATATTTAATTTCATTAATTTTTTGGGAGATACGAGTTTTTCTGGAATTAAATCTAAATGAATATAGGAGATATGAGGTTTTATTTTTCAAGCTAGTTCAGTGTTTAAGTTTAAAAAATTGAAAACTTGACTTATTTATTTTATTTTATACAAAAATACAAAATTAACTAGTTATTACAAAAAATTAAACGCATTTTTTATAAATTTACAAAAAAATTATTGCAAAATTACTCGTGAGGTAAGGAATCGTAAAACCCGTGGTAATCAGTGTCAAGACTTTTTTTTAGTTGTTGCAAATGGTTATATTTTCCGGTTTTAATTTTCAACCTAGAATCATATAATGGTGGAATGATCTCATGATCTATTTATTCGTATCAGAAGCTCCTTCCATTCTTCAGAATGCCTTAGTTTAAAATCAATGGTACCACTTGGATTATACCTCAACGCACGAATATCTGTTACTACTGGATCTCCCACCTTATTACCTGGTCTAATAGAATTTATTGTTTGAACTTTACTGTAGTTTTTAAACAAAGTATGATTCAGGTACTTCACCACGTATGGTTTGGGAGTTTTTCTTGCGTTTGTACAAATTTTAGCGTATTCGGCAGGAAAGTTTATATTTTGATTTCTCAACTGCCTTTCAATACATGAGTGCATTGAATCAGCCTCCATTTGGGTGTGCCCTTTTTCTAAGTACTTTTGAATTACACAAACTTAATTTTTGACGGAAAAATTTTGTAACGCACTTGCAATTGTTGTGTTCCGATTTTGTCCGGTACACCCATCACTAAATAATATCAAATCTTCATTTGGTCCCAATGTTTCTAATTGACTTTCAAGGAAAGGACAAATTATTGTTGAAAATTCGTTTGCTCCAACCGTACCTTCTGATTCATTCCAAATAAAGCAGTAAGCATCGTGAATTTTAATGTCGTAAACCGTGAAGTTATGTACGGCGAGTTTGGTTTTATAATATGAAGAAGAAACATTTGATTTCGGGATCAAAAGTTCGGCTTGCAAGTCCATCGGGAATACTTTGTTTTTATCACTTTTTTTATCATTGTCTTTTTCTATCCTAGCTTCCTTTTTCTTTTCTCGATGAACGTCGTATTCTTCCTGAGCTATGTTATTTGTTTTTCATGCAACACATACGTCACATTCATCTTTTTTACGTGAAAATAAGCTCAAATTTAAATCATCAAACACATTAAAAAAATAGGTGTTTGAAAGCGGATTTGTTTGTTTTTATTGACACCATTCTTTAGAGTAGACCTCATACAATTGTTGTTTTGATTTCCAAACAGGTTCTAAATACAATTTCGTTGTTGTTGAGCGACAGTAGTGTGATTCCATTTTTGGCAATTTCAGCAAAAACTCTTTCAAAATATCTGATCTCTCTTCTCTTGAAGTCCTTTTATTTTTCTGCCTAGCTCCTTTATCTTCCTGCCCAGTAACGTGCTCTCCTTCATGAGCAGCCTTTTCTTTTTCCATGAGTTTCCATGAGCGTACCGTCCATTCCCCTATACCCATCGTGTTCAAAAACATTTTTTTGCACACCTTGATCATCTCATTATCTTTTCGTAAATAGTAGATAAATGAGTTGGTTCTCCTTGATTTGTTTTCATTTTTTCTATCTCTTTGTCTTTTAGTACTGGACACCTTTACATGCAGCTGAATAAATAAATGTTTTTCCTTTCAATTCAATTGCCAAAAGTCATTAAATATTTTTTTTCTATTGTCTTCTGTAAGTAGATAATATTTTAAGGTGTTTTTTTTTGTTTTTCCCGTTATTTTTTCACAGTATTTTTACAACATCTTATTTTCATATTTCGCTTTTCTTTTGAAATATCGTACTTCCATCCAGTGTCTACCAGTTTTTTTCCATTATACTCCTTTCCGGATTCACGATTTTTTTTATTTTCCTCTCTTTTCCAAGTACTCTGTTTCACATGTCTTCTTTTTCTTCTTTTTTTTAAAGGTTCCTCTTCAGTTTCACTTTTGTTTTCAATGTTGGTCGATACATTTTCATGATTTGGATCTTCACTCTCTATTGTTGCATCAGGGCGTTGTACATTATGTAACAAAGGCGCAGTGTCGGAATCAGAGAGTGCATTTTCAGTAGGAAGGGAATCATTTTTTACAATGGTATATAACGGTATGTCACCATCAGTATTTACAGCACTGGTCCCAGTAACGGAATTTTCAAAAATTAATTCATGTTGGAGTGCCATTTCCAAAATTTTTTGTGCGCGAGACATTCTGAAAGTTTATTTACGATTTGTTAACGCTATTGTAACGTAAAGCACAATTAATACACTATTAAAGCTTCTATCAAACCAAATATTATAATTAATTTTGTCTTTTAAAATTTTTAGGTTAGAGATCATGGAGTTGCGAGGTATTCTAAGGCACGCGGATGTATATATGGATTTAAGAGGTTTTCTCTTCTTTCCATATTATTAAAATAAAGTAATGTGGAGTTAAATGGTTTTCTCCATCATAGGTAGTTTTTTTTTCTCTCACAGATGCCACCAAAATCTCATTTTTGACCAAAATTTGAGTTACGAGGTTTGATAATTAGGGTGTCGATTTGCCATTATTATATGTTAAAAAGAAATGTTTTTTTTCGGTCTCAGATTAGCATACCTACTTTTGATATAAATGTATTAAATTGATGTTTGTACTGGATTTTCCAATAACCGTAAAACGCCGACTTGTATGAGTTTTTGAATCTGGAATCATGATGAGTAGAAATTCACCCTTATTTTGAATGTCATCATCAATTTATAAATAAAGTAAGCAGAAAACGTAATAACTATTCAAAACTTTTACCTTAAACATTAAATATTTGTCGTCTGGAGCATTCAATGAAATCTTGTTAATTTCCTCCCTTGAAAATGTATTAGATTTCTTAGGTTTGTACCCAACAGTTATCATTGATCATTAAGGTTGCTTTTAGTTTAGAATAGCTGGACCATAATGTAGAAGACTTGAATTTTCTAGACCTACCTTCAAAAAAAGCTCTATAAAGCTATGAATATTGTCCCGCCATTTCATAGAAGTGTCATATTATCCTTTTACATAATTATTTTCTTTGGATATCTCCGGCAGAAAATTTAATGTGCCCACATTTGCCTTTTTGTATGATTTCTTCGGGAGTGCATATTATTTCAAACTCAGAATCTTCACTATCCATAATAATAATAGGAACAACTACTAAATAATGTAAAACAAATAAAGGTGTAGAAATAAAACTAACGTTATAGTAATTTTTTTAACGCTTTTTCACTTTTTCCCACCCTTACCATAAACAGCCGTTTTAAGCACTCTACAAACTGGTGAAATACAAGGTAATTTAAAGATAGGGCGTAGAAAAAAGTATGTTATGTAGTTCGTTGATTCTTAATTAGGTGCGAAAAATACATTATATCGCGTAAGTTTTGACAAGGACACTTATCAGACGACACTCCAGCATAGTAAACATCTTTAGAAAACGCTATTAATGGAATTTCCGAATCTGAAGAACCACTTAACATGGCAACAAATTAAATTGTACCAATTCCGAATTCAGACAAACATGACATCATCTGTAAGAAAATATTCAATAAATATAGATATACGATATATTAAGTAATATAAGTTAGCAAAAAACTGCAAATCGGCCATTTATTGTTAACTTGAAACAATTATTATAAACAAAGAAATGAAATTTTGTAATCGTCTATGACATGATCTTATTATGTATATAGAAAGGGCTCCACGACGGGAAACATTTTTAAGACAATTCTTTAAAAAAAAATTCCAATCGGAAATCTTGGTGAGTTCCTTATGGGATGAAAATCTGGGCTTTGCGTAGACTATTCTATTTTTGGAACACCAATCTCTTCGAGGTAATGTCTTAACATTCTTATATTAGCAGAAAAGCATTGCCAACAGGTCCCTGTTTTGTATTAACTCGCGATTTTGTCTTGAAACAGCATAAACTAATGGTTTTGAGAGACCCACATAATAAGTCTGTGGTGAAAGCTGGTTGTGGTAGTAATAAAATACTTGATTAGTGAAAAGAACTTCTATGAAATTACAAACTAAAAATCATCAGATCAATATGAACATTAACATATTCCGCTATTACACACACCCGACAACCGACTTGTCATATGTCAATAGTGTCAATACATTGTACCAACCCACAATACAATTTTGAGTGTTACTACTACAAAGTCTCATGGATTGAAATCGGGCGATCTTACTTTCCTCGTCCAATCCATCGATTTAAGTATAGTGTCGAGATATTTACGACATACTCTACTAAAATGAGCAAGATAATCATACATTTTGCCGTGTCATTTAGGGAACGTAGCCCATTCAATCATGTGAATTATTTTGCAAAAAGTAAAACTTTTTTGAAAAACTATTAAAACCTCAAAGCTTTCGTTCGTATAAATTAATTATTAGACTGCGTTTAAAAGCTTAGAATTATTAAACAATTATGGTTCGTGGATGCGTAGTTTGTGGAAAAGTGGATTTTATTTTGTGTGTACGCCTATTTCTATTTTTTTTTGTAAGACGACCAAGTGATGGCGGTTTCTCCAACATGCGCTTATTAGTATAGAACTGTATAAAATTACAAAAATCGTATTTTTTAACGAAATTAAGCCTATTTTATATAATTTCACTCAGTTTTCAAAAGGTGAATCATTTCTCTAAATTAGGTTTTCTTATTTTGATTAAAAAGTTCGTGGTAGTGACTTTCAATTCCCGACGTTGTCGTATTCAATATGAAACTCATGAAACTACTTTGGGCATTTAAAATGTTCATTTTCAAAAAAAATTCGATTCCAAACCCATCTACCACCCCTGAACTGCTCGTATGTTCACTTTATTAAATTTGACATAATTGAATATTGTTAATCGATATCTATAAATTTTCATATTGCAAATTCACGTTGAAAAAATGCTTGAAGCTTGAAATTACTAGCACTTTCCATTTACATCAATTTGCGCAAAACATTATTCCCTTTACACTAGAAAGATATATAAACGCAAACCAATCAACTCTAATTGAAAAAGTGTCATAAAAATTGTATGCAAAAAAGCACTCGAGAATTATAAAAAAAATATTTTACAACAAAACCGGAAAAGGCAAATTGCTGCAAAATTGGAAGTGGCTAGCTAACCGATTACCGTGGCATAGTGTGTATTGTGACAAATGTTGAAAGTAAAAAATTAAAATGAATTTTACTTGAACGGGAAAACAAGTAACAGATGCCTCCTGATAGAAGAAAAGCTTTCGAAAAGGAAAGAAGAGAAGCAAAATGATAAAATTCTAGTTTTGAATTTACTGTTTGGACCCTTACTTTGTGGAATCTAATCATAATACTCTTTTAAATGAAACTAACTGTTTCTAATTAATTCCACTATTTAATGAAAAAAATTATAAAAATTCTAAAATATTATTGATAATTATTTTGATATTTATGTGAAATAATTATCAATAATATTTTAGAATGTTCTTAAATTTCTATTTTTCATTAAATAGTGGAATTAATTAGAAACAGTTAGTTTCATTTAAAAAAGTATTTCTAGTTTTATTTTTTGCAAAACTGATTTGGCATATGAAAGTTAGTTTGGTATGAAATCTGGTTTTGTAGTCAGCATATAATCCGTCGTCAACAGTAATATATTAAGTGCATGTAAAATTGCTGATAATGATGAACTTACATGCAAGGAATATACTTCCTGAATAAAAAACTACAGATATACACATATGAAAAAGCCTGTTTTTATTTCCAGCAATTACAAATTATGAAAATACACTTAAGCAGATAAAACTATAAGTAATATTATTTAGAAAAAATACAAATTACAACAGTTATTATGGTAAATGGTATTTGAAGTTGCCAATTGAACTTCTTCAGGATTGGACGCTTCTATTATTGTTGGCAGCGGTACAGTTTCTACAAACGCTATTGAACTTGATATTGCCAATGTTTCTGAAACTTTTGGCTGTTCTTCTCTCAGTTTGTTTATCCTTTTTTTATAATATTATTCATCGAGTTGTAAGTACGACTCAATTGAAACACTTTTTGCCAAATAAAGTTTTAGCAGAAGCTATTTAGGTATGAGTTGTTATTTTTCTTGCTTCTTTCTGCATCCATGGTACTTCGACCTGAAATATTTTTGTACCAGTTTTCATATGAATCAACATTATTGATAGAATTTGAAGTTAAGCTGTTCGTGCACGGTTCTGAAAATACCACTCAAAAAAACCAACCAATTATCCACCAGCGGGAGCTAGAAGGTCGTTACTGTTCTAATATTTTTTCAACGTTCATTTTAGCCTTGAGCTGTTTTTGTAATATTTATTGATTTTCCGTTAATATGAAAAATATTTCGAATGTTTGGAATGGATCATTGAATGTTGGTTGGTTAGGTAGTTACCAATTTTATACAAATTATAAACCCGATGCGCTTCGATGCATCATAAAATAGAGCCGTACACACTCGTATAAACAGTTTGTAATGAATTTGTACTTAAATTGCAGGATATGGTGCTGTTTGTTATTCAAAGCGCATATTTTAAATGAACCAAGCCATAAAAATCATCACGATTGCCTAATCAAAATAGACAAAAAAATAATCGACAAAATTTCTTACAAAACGTGCTTTCGTTTATATAATTCATTGTAATTTTTAACGTCGATTTGTGCATTATAATTGTGAATAAAAAATAATTAAATTTGGATATTAATGAAAATTACAAGCTTGTAGACCCAGGGCAGTTAGTTTTCTCCATTCTTCTCTATTCTTAACTTTCTCTTTCTAATTTGGTCAGTTTATTTATATCAGACACCACACTTTCGAACCATCTTTTCCTCGGTGGTCCTCTTCTTCTTTTCCAGTTAGAGTCCTATTGAGTGCCTTTATAGTCATCTTCCTACGTGTCCCAAGAATCTATGTTTTCATTCTTGATGTTATTTTTGGTTCTCCGTACAACAGTTTTACACCCTTCAGGTGTTTTTATAAAGCCGAAGATTGCTCTAAGCACTTTACGTTCCAATCGCTCCAGCATCTCTTCCTGTTTTTTTGTTAGGGTCCATGTTTCACTTTCTTGCGTCACAGTGGGTTTTATGGTATCATAGTTTCTTGTCTTCATCTTTCTTGAATACTATTTTGATGTGACTGAAGCATTCCAAATTTTCTGTTGCCTTTCGTAATTCTTGACTTTATTTCTTGTTCTTCATGGGCATTGCTAGTTTTTAGTATAAGTTGACATAAAACTTATTGTGCGAACTTAAAGTTGTCGGCTTTTTGTTTGACTCTAATACGAGGATACCGTCATAGTCCAGTCAATATTATAATTTAACATGCTTAGTTGACGATACATTCATTTAATATTATACTTTCAACTAATAATCGTTAAAATATATTTAATAATTTTTAATTATCAAATAAATTTATCGACTGTCTAACGATTATTTTTAACCCGCAATTATGGAGCGCCATCCTACTTTTTAAGATACTTAGCGTTAATGTATAGAACAAAATACATTGTTTGATAAATCTTTACCTAAACGATGACTCGAGCTTTCTTTTTATGTATTCATGGTTTCTTTCAATCTAAAATCTATTTGTTCTTTCCTCTGCTATTTATAACCCAAATATCAAACATTACTTTAAACAATATTAACCTATTTATATTCAAAAACATTTAAAACTCAATACCAGACAACTAACTCTACCTCACATCTCGTTTTATTAAGAAGTAGAAATATAAATTTCAAATAATTTATTATTTTTTACATCTTTGACTGAACTGTAACTATCTTTGAGAGAAGGTGATTTTACGATCGCCACACGTGTTGACTCATTAGTTGGTAGTCTGACATCAAGAAAGAGTTTATACAATAAAGAATTATGTTTGGTAAGTAGGCAAGAATAATAATATTAATAACTTTCAGAGTTTAGCTCCGCAACATAACTTAAAGGGGATATACGATTAGATAGCTGCACTATAAGTTTTAGGTCAACTATTCACCTAGATAAGAGAATTCGTTTACTCTTTGGAAAGTGTACTCGTTTTCGCTTGTCGATTTTACCAGATTTTCTTCGATACCTCCAGTGTCTCATAGGATCATATATTTTTTTTTCAATTGATTTTGAATCCTAAAATTTCTGCTTGACCTGCGAGATTTTTGGTAACTTTCTTGAGCTCTTTATTTGGTTTTGGCAGAACCGGCAAATCATCTGCTTACGCAATACACTGATGTCGTACCAACTGTTTTTACTTTGGATCTTCTGATAATGGCTTCTAGTGCTAAGTTGAATAAAACAGTTGATAGTGGATCACCTTGACTTACACCGTTTCCGACCCTGAAGAGAATTGACTTGTGACCGTTCCAGGTTATTTTGTTTCTTCTATTCAGAAGAGTCATTCTTGTTAACCCTATTAATTTGTTTGATATTCCTAGCCATTTCATAAGTTCAAAAAGTTTGCCTCTGTTAACTGTATCATATGCCTGCTTAAAATCTATGAAAAAAGCATATAAATCGGTCTTGTACTCACCACAGGTCATTTGGATTTCCTTGAGAGTGAAAACATGGTCCGTTACCGACCTATTGCTCGTAAATCCTGCTTGGTACCCCCTGCTAGGGGATCTATAATATAGCTATTTATGTAACTAGTTGCAAAGTAAATGTTTGTACTAGATGTGTACCTGGTGTCAAAAAAAATACAGTGACCAAACTCATTGGAGATATAAATTTCTATGACTAGCGCTCCCAATGGTGGATTTTTCCAAGAATAACCTAGTGAAAAGATTGTTAAGGTTGATGAAAATACCTATAGTGGAATTCACATTCAGATAGCAGTACGCGAGTAAACGATAACAACGTTTTGCTAATTTTGTAAAATTTGTAGAAGAAGCAGGGTCGTGTTTACGAAAAAAAACCAAAAAAAATATCGGGTAAGATTAAGATATATCAAATTAAAATTTTTCGAATATTCGTGAATAGAATAAAGGATCATTAATTTTTGAATACTTTTATAATTAACGTAATTTTTTTTTTAATCACAGCTAGTAGATTATACTAACTACATTGATAATTTTAATTATGCAGGCTGTAATGGTAACATTACTATATTCTAAACAGTAGTAGATATGAAGACGATTGAATGGACAAAAAGGTAACAATTATGGAGAACATTATATTTTTTGTTAAAAAATTACATGACATTTGATAAATATTGTAATGTTTTTGTTATTTATTTAAATAGTTTTTACTTGTGGGATAAAATTATACACACTACTATGGCTAATTACTATTGATTTATTTAAAGAAACACACACTGTATTAAACTGAATTTATGTACACACTTTACTAATTTATTAACACTCGGTATAATAGTTGTAATTTATTTTTACCACCTGAATATTACACTATTTATCTTCTAAGAACTTCTGTGAACTAACTCTTTACTGCCCGTTTCACTAATTCTCTCGAACGAACTGTTTCAGTAATTAGTCACGCACTCAAAAACCCGCGTATATATAGTCCTTCTCAACTCTAGAAAATTCCAGTACCTTCCGCGCTAGCCCTATGCACAAACAAAGCGAATGTTCTCGAAAGGAGCGCAGCCACCAAAATTTACAGTCGAGGGACAGGACCGGCTTTGAGTTGGTGACCTCGCAACAATATGTATACATTGATGACAAGGATATTTGGAATGGCAGACTATTAAAAATCGAGATGGCTGCTGTTTTTGTTTGGAATATTGCATCTGTTAATGAGAATATAAAAGATTCAAGACTTACGTAAATTTATGTAAATTGAGATAAAGCTCTTCCTTTTTCTCTCTAGCATATTTCTTTAATTCGAGCGACTCATTAAACTCGATAATAACTAGATAAAATGTTATAAATTTCATTCAAAAAATCTTTCTGTCGTTGTAACTTTTCGTTTAAATTACAAAATCTCAGCGTACGTTTTTGTTTTATAACCTCCCTAAAAGTAAAAAGCGTCTCTGGAAAATTAGCAACATTAATTTCGAGAATTTCTTGCACCGGTGAAAAATTATTCATACTGTCGCTTTTTCTCTTCTGAGTAAAAGGGCGTTCGCACGGGACTTAAAAATCCTAACTAGTTGGAAGTTATACCAATTAAGGTCGCGTAAGTCCAAAATTTAATCCCTTTTCGGCATTTAAATTAATGCTACTATGTTCTGCTGATTTATATTGTTCGTTAGTAAATTCCCAGCCTTACCGGCTCAGTTGAAATTAAACACTACTTCACAAAGGAACTGTCTGCTTTTATTTATCTACTGCAGATTTCAGCTCAATCCGATACAAAAGTAATTTTAATCCAAGATGTAAAATGATCTTTATAAATACCCTATATCTAATTTCACATTGCTTGTCAAAAAATACTGAAATCAACCCCAATCAGATTGCGTTGTTTTATTGGATCAATAGAATAATAAATTGCGGTCTAGCTATAGAAAAATATTTCTAACTTTTGCATGGCTTTTCTCTAAAACCATTTGTCTTTGCTCTTAAAATATACATCACTTTCTGCATTCGCCCCTTCATTTGAACCAAACTTTTTTTCATTGGATGTCTTCAAAGAGCCAGCTTCACTTTCTAAAGATGTCATAACCTTGTCAGCTGACATGACTTTCACCATCAGCTGTCCATACAGTTGCTATTTTTGCTTTGGTAGTACGAGGGTTGTCTTTTATATTTAGCATATAGAGCTAGAAAAATACAGAAGATAACTTTCAAGCACCATTGATTTTCGAAGTATTTTCCTCGAAAAGAAATGCATTTTTGCATCCTCTGGAACCAGTTCCGGAAGCAGTTATTCCACTCGCTTGTTGGTACATTGAAAAAGGCTTCTCTCCATCTTCTGGGTACTGGAACCTTGGACCACGCAGTTCATTCTTAATTTTTGGAAAAGTTAAAAAGTCGTCGGGACTGTATGGTCCAACAATTCGATGTTTTCTTGCTTTAAAACCTCGATTGTTTTTCGAGCTTCCATTGTCTTGGTGGAGGATTACTCGTCGTTTGGTGCTGGTTTAACGAAACTCAGCAATTACTTCCGGCAAACAAATCGAAAGGAAACAATGAACTATTATCAAACGAGATCAACACTTCCCCATCCTGAATTACCTGATCTTTAATTTGATTCATAAATTCTTAAGTCTTCAGTGTCTGAAGAAGATAACTTGGTTATCGAAATGCGCGTAAGATAGTGTGAAGTGTTGTGTTGGTGTAGTGGTAGTGTGAACATTATTCAGTGTCCAGTATCTCTAACGGTTCCAGAATTCACAACTTAGTTTATTTTCGGGTTCTTAAGTAAATCCAGGATGCATCCCCACTGACTATACTATTCTGTTTATTTTTTGAGTTTCCTGTTTTGAACTGGTTTAGAGTTTTTTGACGACAATCCACGTTCAAATTCTCGATACCAACGAGAAATTGTCGAAAACAGAAACCAACTCGACAAGGCATTCTTGTTGAGACAACTGTATTTCGAAACTATGTTGTTATAATAAAAGACAACCCTTGCAGTTGATCTTTGTTCAATACATACTGACGCAAAGAAATCCCTTTTATGCTGCTAGAACAGCTCCAAAAACATCTCTAAATCGTCGACGCGTTATTGTTTTTGGCACAATATAGTTTAAAGGTTGGTGTGGGAATGCCTAGGCAAACTGAATGAACTAGGCGAGAACAATATAGTCACCTTACTGTGGATTCCAGGACACACTGGAGTAGAAGGAAATGAACTAGCAAATATTGGGACTGGATCACCCTTTTGGGGGCCGGAATCCTTCTTCGGTATCAGCTCCAATGTAATATTGGAAGAAATAGGCAAAGCCGAAGAAAAGAGAAGATCTGACCATTGGTCAAGATCTAGTAGGACTTAGACAATCAAAGATTCTTCTGGTAGATTACAACCTGTTGAGATCAAATGAATGCGTAAGTCAAATCAAAACTGCACTAAGAGTTTTAACAGGCATCCTCACGGGACATTGTCGCCTGAATGGGCACCTGAAAAAGCTCAAAATAGTGGAGGAAGATGAATGTAGATTCTGTGGCACGGAAGAAGAAACCTCCATCCATATACCTCCGAACTGCACAGCAATTAAGAATCCTAGGGCTTAACACCTTGGAGTTTACTGGATAGAAGAGGGACATTTACCTAAGTTAAAGCCTGCAGATATCCTTCCTCGGGGAAATAGGACTAAAAGAACTACTAGTCTCTGAGACTTTCCTCAGGACTTAAGTAGAAGTAAGGGGGCACAATAGATCTTTTAGGTCTCAGTGAATGTCACCCCAATTTACATACATACATACAAAGGCTGGTACTAACCAGAAATCATGGGTCTATTACAATTATGTGTCAGTCCGTAGACTTCTTGAGTGATATAGCTACGGCTATGGGATCACTTTGTATTACATAATTATCGTATAAAACCGCAGTCAGCAGCTGTGAACACATGATCAGGTTAATAAAGTATTTGAGTGGGGTATTGTATCAATGCGACCAAATTAGGTCTATTGTACTCCTTTTATACTTTAAAGCATACCCTCTACTTCTCTTCCTTCTATGAAGGTCAGGTTCTGTTGGCGTTTCAAGGAAGGTTTCTATTCCCTTTTTACGTGGAGTTTGCAAAGGTGGAGAAGTCTGTTTAGCGAGGGAGGGTCACATTCTGCCAATATGTGCAGAGGGGTTTTCCCTTATTGCCTTCAAACGCAACAGTTAACGACACCTTAAGCTGCATGCTGCACAATATGTTGATTGAGTTAACAATGCTCTGTGAGAATAGCAGTAGAGGTGGCACCCATTTTTGGCTAGGTATTTGGGGCAAGCTGGAAACTGGTCCTATACCTCTCCTATTAAACCTCAACACGGAATTGCAGACCTGGCTGGTGAGCAGCGGGGCTGAATCGACCCCTAATTTTTTTTAAATTTGCCTAAAAATATGTATGAGGCAAATTTTTATCTGTTGTAGTTTAATGTTTATAGAGTTAAGAAAAAAATATGCCAGTCGATATAGTCGGGTTTTTAACGTTGACACGTGCAAAAATATTTTGCAAAAAAATATAGAAAATGTATTTGAGGCAACTTAAAATTTCAATAGGGTATTATTTATAGTTGAAAAATATGATTATAAAAAAGACAGATCATTTTGGTGGGACTTTCTGCCTGCCAGGTGATCTAAAATATCCTTTAGTAATTTTAACATAAGAAAAATATATTCAATTTTATCACAATTTCTTAATTAAAGTGCAGTCACAAAAAAAAGAAATTTTTCAAATTTTGGATGCAGGGACAAAATAAAAAAAAAATTGGGAAAAAAGTTGTTGAAAATTTAATTTTCTAAAAAAAATGTCTCATATGATTTTTTGAAGAAACCAATATTTTCGCAGTAATATCCAAGATTAAAAGGATTCATTTTATGTAGAATTGTATTAAAATTATCTAAATAACAAATTTTTTATAACAACAAATCCACCAAAATGATCTGTCTTTTTTATAATCTTATTTTTCAACTATAAATAATACCCTATTGAAATTTCAAGTTGTATCAAATACCTTTTTTATATTTTTTTGCAAAATATTTTTGCTCGCGACTGGCAAGGTTGAAAACCAGCCAAATCGTCTGGTTTTTTTTCTCAACTCTTTAAACATTAAACTACAACATATAAAAATTCAAATTGTGTCAAACTTCTTTGGCAAAAAAATTAATATTTTTAAAAATGTAGGGGTTGATTTAGCTCCGCTACTCACCCGCCAGGTCTGCAAATCCGTGTTGGGGTACAATAGAAGAGTATAGGACAAGTTTCCAGCTTGCCTCAAATACCTACCCAATAATTGGCACCAGCTCTTAGAGTATAAGGAGTCTTGGTTGGTTTTTGCCGAGGCTTAAGAATAAATTTGATCTTTTCCGGTAAAGCTCCCGATTTATATTTAGGACTGATTCAGTCCTTGAAAGCTTTCCCAACGATATGCTCTGTCTTTTTCCCCCCTTACCAATTTCGTCTGAAAGCACTAGGACCAATCCCACAGAACGGCTCAGGATTTGGCTTTTTCATTTCCTTGTTCATCAGCGTGACCCACAGCAAGGAGACTCTTGTTATTTTCATCTAGTTCGTTAAGTTTGCCTAGACAGGGGCGTCGACCCAGCTCTGTAGTGGAACGCTTCAGATGTGATAATTACAGTCAAACAGTGTCGAGCGAGGTTAGCACTTGAATGGGTGACCACTGGGGAAACACCGTCGTAGAGTCCGTACAGCCTGCAGCCATACAGCTCGCAGGCATTACACCAATGAGCACGAGGTATGATGTAGATATGCCGTCATCTTCGAGCTGATACAATGTGAGCTCGCCGTTTTAATGATTGCTTGAATATCTGAAAAAATCATAATACTCTGTCCACGGTAGTTCCTATTGAAACAGTAATTATTGTTTCTTACATTAACGTTAGAGGTTTTCAGGGAAGTATTGCGCTAATACAGAGGAAAGTGTAAAGGCAGTTTGCTGGATTGTCTCTCTTAATCCTTTTGCTAAGAAAGGGCGAAATAAAATTCCTTTGAAGCCGCATAGATAATGAAGAATTATAATTTGTAAACAATAAATGGTGTTAAATAAATGGTTTAAACGATAATTATTCTTATCTCTGGTAAGTTTTGTTACAATAATTAAAAATATAGAGATTAACTAAACTGTCGATGTGTTTGGATTTAAATGGAACGACTTAGGTATTTATATTTTAACATGGCGGAAGCTTATAAGAAATTATTATCTGTTCTTCATATTGAATTTTGCAAACGATACTACTATTCACTTACCTGTTGTTTAATTTAATTCCTAAATTCTCATATTTATATTATTTAACATATTTGTACAGAATTCAAAGATAACCAAATTTATAAAAAAAAAACTTTCAAGGGGCATGTCTGTTCTCTTTTTTCTTGAGTTAGAAATGTGAAAACTTTTTCTTTCTTTAAATATAATTCAATGTAAAATATTTAATTGTAATAAACTTTTTTGTTATTCCTTTAAGTAGGATTTGATGTAAATCATGTAATTGTAAAATTATTATTTTCTTGGAGGGGTTTAACAAATTGTGAAATGATGGAAACTGTTATTTTTTTATCTCTCTTAGCGGTTTTCTATGAGATTTTTATGGGGTTTTTAAGAGGTTTCTACAAAGCCTGCTGATGATTATACGAGGCTTGCCAGAAGTGCATACCTCTTAGTGTTCCTGTTCCTTAGTTCACAGCTTGCCTGAACTTTACGGAATATATTTGCAAGTTATCGAAAGATTTATCTAACTAAACAGAAGACTTTTAGACGCTTATCTGGAGGTTCATCTGACCTGACACTTACCTACAGGTTACCCACCATCCATCGAGGGACCTCAACTATAAGCATCACTTCAGATAAGTAGCTTGAGAGCAGATAGTTTTTTTATTTGTACGGCATTTATATTGTTCTCATATCTTTCCTAGTATTAAATAACACTAACTTAACCAACACTAACTAAAACCAGTAAAAATAATTTTTGTTTCCTTTGTATAACTATAACTATAGTATTTTTGTATAACTATTCACTATTCATCACAGATTTTCATTAGACTTAGTAGGATCAGGTCTTTTATTTTTAACTTCAACTACCTACCTGCAGTAACCAAGTAAACTTCAAAATAGCTACCACTTAGAGTCTTTGTAGGTCTTTTCAAAGTTTTTGAGAAAACTTTGTGGCGCCCATGGTCTTTCCTTACAAGGTATTATTATTACAATAGCTCTGAATCATGTTATCCGATTAGACTATTCTCTACAATTTACTCTAGGTTCATAAGAACCCACGTTCATAAAGTTAACCCTGAGAAGTGAAGGAATATATTTTTTTAGTGACTCATAGTTTTGGCACCCAACTTTAAGTTAATCTCATATGGTCTCATATTTTGTCGCTCAACATCTTTTATTGGTCTCACTATCCTAAGTTAATTGTGCACATTTTTCTATATTTGAAAAACGATGGCTGAGTTTCTATCAAAGTCTGGGGCCGTAAATTACACACGGTCAGACAGTGTCGAAGATATTCCAATTGTTTCATTAATTGAAAATTGATGTCTAGATTCACAGAAACCTTCACGAATATTCGCAACACATCTGTTGTGAAAATTGGCAGACAGCGTCCACACAGTCAGATAGTAAACTAGATTTCTATAAACACGACTGACACTCGTAACTCTTAATAAGTAAAACTGATGCTTGGTGACATCGCATTTTTGTTTATACAATATATTCAAGTGAAAAAAGTTCCAGTGCTATGTACGGTCATAAACTAAATTTAAAACCCTCGTCCTGTTGTAAAACAGAGAAATACATAAAAGTTGGAAGCAGTATGGCGCGGTCGTGAAACCATGACTGTCCGTCGTTATAATGTTAGAGGGTATGTAATGTTAAAAAACGTCTATTCAAATCTTTGAAGTGGTTAATAAAAGTATGGTACATAATTATATCCAACACAAACGATTCATCAACAAATTAGGTCAGAACCGTATTATCCACGACAAAATAGTAAGAAAATATCATTACTATGGGTACTGTCACATATCGTCGGCCTAATGTGAAAAGTGCATAAGTCCATTTCACATTAGATATTTTATATAGTTGTGGGAACATATGCATAATTCATAAAGAAATACCAATAGGCACATTAAGGGTAATATTCAAATAAAAACATAATATAATTAACTATAATTATTATCGACTTGAGTATAATCGAAAATTATTATTTGCAGTAATGGATTGTAATTCTAGAGGTTTCAAGATGGTAATGAATATTATAGGAGAAAAAAATAAAACTGAACCAGATAAATTTGGGCCAAGAGAAAACAGTGACGACGACATTGGAATAAATTTAAAAAGTTTAACACCAATAATGAATCATGATTTAACAGAAATCTTTGATTCAGATTTTAATAACTTGATAGAAGAAGTTCAACTAACAAAAGAGCTCATTCACCTGGAAGGAAACAACGTAGAAAATCTAATACTTAATGTCGATAAAGAGGACAGCATGATGAATGAGTGCGAGCAAATAACTGAAATTTATGAAAATGTTCCGAGTAGGAATGAACTGAAGGAAATACCAGATATTTCGAATAAAGAAATTGTACCTGGTCTAAGCACCATTGATGAGGGAGGTTCAAATGAGAAAGCCGACGAAGAAGAGGGCTCAGAGAGTGATGAAGAATCAATTATTGAAGCGGAACAAGGAACGTCTCAGAGATCGGACGAGGAAGTTTCAAGAAATGAAGGCACTGAAGAAGAATCTTCAAATGAAGACATTCCAAGAAGTAGAAAGAAAAGAAGGTTAAGTATTCCTGCGAAGTGGAAATATAATACCATTAAAAAAAATGGGGAAATGGGTTTGGAATACTTAGGCAGGAGGAGCAATCAATTTATCATTGAAAAAAATAAGAAAACGCTGAAAGCACGATGTAACTGTACAAAAAAAACAAACTAAAAAGGTAGAAACAAAAATTCAATGTTACAAATTAACAGAAGACAATAGAAAAGATATTTTTAAAAGGTTCTGGTAACTCACATGGCCGGAAAAAATTATATGTTTCTGCAAGAGTTCTCAAGAACAAAGTAAAACGAGCCAGGCATAGAACTAATACAGAAACTAGTAAGCGACCAGCTTCCTATCAATATTTCCTTCACTTAAAAAGTGAACAAATAAGAGTATGCAAAATGATGTTCTCTAATACCTTGGGAGTTTCTATCAGAACCATCTCAGAATGGATAAAAAAAGATAAATCTAGCCCTATACGAAAAGATGGTGGCGATATTGTTGAAGAAGAAAATATTGAGAGTCAAAAAGTAGAGTTGAAAAGTTTCTTTGCTAGTTTGCCCAAGCTTGAATCCCATTATTGTAGAAAATCAACGAAAAAAATGTATCTGGAACCGCGATTTAAATCAACAGCTGAGCTTTTTTCACTTTACAAAGAAGATTGGTGTAAAATCCATGAAAGTGAAGCGCTAAGTATTGCTACTTTTTCAAACATGTTTGAAGATTTAAAACTAGCACTCTTCTCACCCAAATAAGATGAATGTGATGTTTGTGTGGAATACAAAACCAAAAATATAGAATATGATTTATATACAGATATATGCAAATATCCGATAATAAATTGAAAAGAAATAAAACCTTAAGTTACAATAGTCCTGTTTATCTCCCATAAAAGAAAATACCAAGTTATTCGTAATATACTGCGTATCGAACTCACACACTTAACGCACCAACACTTAATGAAATAAGAACCCGTGCCCACCTGTCAAACTTGTCACACGGTAATTACAGCGAAGCACATCCTACTATGTCTAATATATGTCCAATATATGACACAGCAAGAAAAAGACGCAATCTTAAAACCAATTTAAGGAGTATACTTTCATCTAATGAAAATGAAGTCCTCTTCTACTCAAAAGTTATTCAACTTAAATCTAAAATTTGAAAAACTATTACTATTTTTTATATTTACATCTGTTTTTGAATTGTATTCTCTCCCCCGCTAATAACTCATGGAAGTTGATGCGGTGCAAAATATATGTTCGAAATAAAAAAAGTATGGTAATAGTACTCTTTGACAATGATATAAAATACAGAGTGATCCATTTAAAATTACTGAGAAAATAATGTACTTGCGTTTTGACTCACCATGTATTTTATTTAATGAATATTTGCAAAATCATTCGTGATGACAATTAAAATGCTCTGGCTTCAATAGATTTTCATTCTTGCCTATTCAATTATATAGGGTGTTAAACTTGTTACGATTTTGACGGAACATTGGTTTTAACTTTTCACAAATTTTGCATAACAGATAACCTCATATTATTGTAATGAGAAAGTGAAGCAGATTTTAGTTCTAAAGTAAAATATAGTGAGTTTCATTTGAAAATAACTCAACTTTGATCTGGCACCGAGTTTTAAAACACCCTGTAACATTGTATCTAATTTTGAAAAATGGAGTTTGAAGCTGCCAACAATTTTTATAACAAACTTTTTTGGTATCTGAGCTTTCTCACACTAATCAATCTCCCTGTATATTGTAATAATAATGTTTTGGTTCCAAACGTGAAAATATAGCTTCTCTCTTTATTAGGGCGCACATGAAGTCCTTACTGCGTGTAAAACTTTATAACTGTGGGGTACATTTATTAATTCATTCTAAAAATATGCAGGAAAAGTGTGGAATGAAAAAAACCCCAGAAAATAAAACAGGTATTCTCCCAGCTGAGTGAATTAACAACTACCCAGTTTATTGTGCATTGGTAAAAATCCTTTACGCCATTCGGTAATTCATTAAATTAAATTGTTAAAATTTAAATCTTATTACATTCGTATAACGATACGGCAAAAAATAGCCTTCGAAGTGAGCGTTTTGAGGTATTGTTGTATGATTGTACCCAACAGAAAACTGTTTTGCTTCCAGTTCAATTATTCCTGTAACAATTATTATCAAGTTGAGCGCCACCAAATCTCAACCGGAAAAGAAGATTCTTCATTTACTATTGAAAAACTCCAAAAATATGGAACTACTTCGTAACCATTTCAAATTAACTCCAGTTAATCTTTGTATGAATATGTGAACTGTAACTTCAGTGATTCGATAATTGATAAGTGGACGAAAATTGAGAGTGAAAGGATGCGCCACGCTTGGACACATTTCGTTACATGAGAGAATAAAGATATGAGGTAGAGAGAAAAAAAGAGAGTTATATATTTTGACATCAAGAGGAGCCAAAAGAGAAGGTCTATTGCCTCGTTTGCTATCGCTTCACATAGACTTGATTCGAATTCAACCAGAGTTATAAATAAAAATGAAAGAAGGATGTATTTTATTTTTGGTGAATTCAGTTAGTTTGAAATATGTTGAATTTGTGTTATTTGCGTTCTTATCGAAGTAAAATTTATTTAAATACCAAATATATAGCGGTTTATAATAGAATAGATCAAAGATTATCGGTAATGTGTAGATTTTTTGAGAAGTTTCATCTCTGTCACGTGTGCGTTGTGGCACTTTCAATTTTTTCCTTCTTGTCTATTTTTGTGTTAACTCCGCTGTTTGTAAGTGAATTCTAACTTAATATATTTAACACTCAGTATAATAGTTTGTATAATAATTCCAAGGCTTAATTATTAATTGATTAGTAAACATCACCTTGAGTTAATACAACAAACTATGTAGACGTGCCGAGATAGACTATAAATAGATATTTGTTAGAATTCACGAGGTTCCTTTTTAAACATAAACTTGAGAGGCAACCTCTGCCCTAAATGTGGACAGTCCTTATGTTTTGGGTTACTTCTTAAATTATGTGTATCTAAATAATCCCAGTAAACAATGAAGCTATTTATATTATAATGGTTTTATATTGGAAGCAGCTTATCCTATAACCAGAACTTATTACATGTTCATTCCAAAAGGATTTTTCTTTCAATGAATTTTTTTCCTGTTACTTTGCTCTAACTCATTCTTGGCCTGTCTCTTTCCTTGTTTTCCAAACTTCCTTTTGTTAAAAACTCTTTGTACTGTTCTTTTTCGTTGATCAATTGTCTCCACCAATCTTACTACCTCTCTTAAATAAATTACAGTGAGTACTCTACCTCCAAGTCTTCACTTTCATCTATATTCTTCAGCCACTCTCATTCTCCCTCTATGGCACTTTAAAGATATGTAATTTCCGTTGTTTGGATCTTGCTTCAGTATTGTTCTGTTAAGAATCAATACCAATATTCACAGCCAAAAATTGGTCTTGATCGAAAAAGCATTTTAAAAACATTTCATCGTTTTCGAAATTTCTTCTTCTTTCTTAAATCATTTCATAGTAAATTTCAATTCAATGTTCCTTCCACATTTTTTGACACCCAATTTAGTAAGCTACTACAATCAAAGTTGAACAGCAAATATTCTCCTGGTAATAAGTAACAATTACTGTTATAAGTTGTATCATAAACGAAAACAATATTATTGACTATATAGTGTGTTTCAGAAATATGCTGCTATTTTAAATGGAACACCCACTACAAATTTAAATTCACACGTTCAAAAGCTGTTCAATAATATTTGGTCTTACAAGGTTATACAGGGAATTTGTGTACTAATATTATTTATAATCTGTCACCCACCAGTCACTAAATCTAGTATTGTGTGAAGAACGAACCAGTGTTTAGAAATAAACGGTAGGACATTCTCATTCTGCTTAATGAAATGGACCATACAAACCCTATAACGTTTGAAAGCTTAGTGCAATTGCTAGCAAAATACAATACAATAATTTCGTGGCTACCATCAAATCAAATAGGGCGCACTTCACTGGGTTCCTGTTACAGACTTCCGTCCCATTTCAAGAAATCACAAATCGCAAGAAACCGAGTGGCAAGATGTTCACATTAAAAAACAATTTTTAATTTTCAAAGTTAGATATCCATCATACTTCATTAACGAAGGGAGTAATTCACATATTTTTTTGTGTATTATTATTTTCAGTCCCTCTAACATTTCCAAAGTTTTTGGTACGAGCTTCTGGGACACCCTATATAACTAAGATTTCACTGTTGTCTTTAAACAAACATCTTATTACCAGATATGTACACTATGAGTAATAAAAGAAATTGTTATTTCCTCTATCACCGTATATATTCTCTACTTAACTCATTTAATATTATTTGACATCTGGCGCAAAATAGCTACCGTTATATTCGGTGGTATTATCACATAATTGCACAGATGCTCTCTATTGCTATATTTTATTAACTCTATTAGATCCGGTAAAGTGCGACGTTGCTTATTATATGTAATATGAAAATATCAGTATCAAGAAAATCACTTCGGATTATCTCGAGTAAAGGTAACAAAGCCAATTACCTCCATGAAAAGGGTTTATATATTGAATTAAAATGTTTTCGTCGACCCTCGCAAAAAATGATATTTTTCGTCGACCTTTACAAAAATAGTGTTGCGAGGACACCAACTCAAAGCCGTGACTGTAAATTTTGGTGGCTGCCCACAGTTCGAGAACATTCTAGTAAATCGTAACCATGTCGGATCAAAGTAACCACAGCGGACGAAAAGTAAAGTGTTTGCGGACGGAAAGTACATGACGTAAAAAATAGACGATTTTTCATCCGGAAATAAATTAGTATGTAAAATGTCATTTTTTGTAAAGGGGAAAGTCTCCACGACTCAAATATGATCTTTATTTAACAGACAGATTAGAAAGACTTGACATAAATCGTGTAAAGGCTTTGAGTAACATTAACAAAACCGCGGATGCAATGAAAAGGCGTTATGATAAAAATCGTATTACTGCAATTTAATTTAAGGAAGGTGATCTGGTCCTGGTAAAAAGGTCACCAATAATTAGAGGTCTGACTAGTGGCAAGTTGGTGGTTCGAAAATATATTGGTCCTATTGAAGTAATGGAAGTACTTTGAAAATGATCGTTACTATTACCAGTCACTCTATACATTAGATTTGATGAGGTGGATAATCGGCCTATTCCACTGCGACCTGTTAAGATCTATTGTGGTCCTCTAAATCTAGATTACACTCTCCAGCCCGACTATTTTCAAGTAGCCAATCAGCCTCGAGACTGAATCTTTCATGTAATATCTTGCAGGTGGCCTCCCATCGCCTAGAACAAGAAACCGCACATTCGCCAGGCAGTCGCACTGGCATAGGATGTGCTCACCCCTAGGTGACAATCTGCACATGGCTTCGTCTGTCAACCCCATTAGCTTTGCGTGCCTGTTACGCTTATGGCATACCTTCTACGGCTTTGAAAGTTTTCCTATCTTTGCTTATTAGGTCTGCCGTAAAAGTTGGCGAATGTCCTCTAATGAACAATTTGGCCAGTCTCTGTCCTTGTGAGATTACCCACCATTCTAGAGATTTCTGTGCCATACCCACATCCTTGTGGCCATATTTATTGTCGACTTTGCGACGCCGCAGAGGGGTTCCGGTCAAATGAATGGCATTGATGAGCCATGTCTGACCGTTTCATCCGCCAATTTGTTGCCCTTATGACCCTCGTGCCCTGGTACCCAGGCTACAATGACCTGGGTCAATGGCCACCAAGTGCGTTTAAGTCACCTATGCAATCCCATACTAGCTTAAAATTGACCTCTATGGAATCAAGTGCCTTCAGTGCAGCTTGGTTGTCGGTGAAAGTGGCATTCGTTATTTCCTGGCTTTTAATTTCTTCAATGCAGAGGTGAATTTCCGTCACTTGCGCTTTAAAAGTTGTGACGTCCTTAGATAGGCTTATTATCCTTCAGCAAGACTTCCATCGCACTTGTGGGAGTGGTTTTTATGGCTCCCGTAATACCCAGGCAAGCAAGCCTTTCTACTCAATAGCCTTACACTTGCAGTGTCTTTGCAACCACACTACTGATCCATAGGCTATCTATCATTGGTTTAACAACCCTTGTGTGGGTAAGTCCCCAGTTTTTCCACACATTCTTCTGCATTAGCCAAGGTAAATGATGGCTTTCTGTGACGTCTTCTGAAGGTGAGTGTTCCATGAAAGCCTTTGATCGAAATGTACTCCTAGGTACTTTGTTTCTTTGGCAAATGAAATCACCTCTCCTTCTAGCACTATTAGCTTTAGGCAATCACCCTCTAAGGATCGCAGACGATTCCGAGGGGTTGTTGCTAGTGACAGGATGAAACTTTATGAAATTTCCAGACACGCTTCGCATGCCTCTGAGCTGGGTAATTGATTACTGTACTATTTGAAATGTTTTGACCATAACTTATAGAGCCTCTGAGCTGCGTACAGATCTAGAATGTACCGGACACGCTTGCTCTTTTTTTATTGCGGCCTCTGAACTGTGGAGTAGGTAATTATTTGATTTGTAAACTCCAGTGTAGCTCCTGTGGAGTCGGTTGATTCTGGTTGAGCTCCTGTTGTTTAGAGAGTTTGGGTTCTTGGAATTGTATGGATTTGTGTTCCAGAAATATTCTGTCGAGTATTTGAGATGCTTGTGTACTCCAAATGAATCCTTGTTGAGTTCAGGAGAGTCCATCACTTTCCTCCAGAATTATTTGTGATGAGGTTGAAGGATTATGAACATGAGTCGATTCATCCCCATACCTAAGAACTTTAAGAATGCGTATCAAAGATGTATTATTATAAGGATAGATACTCCTAAAGTGTTCTTTCTGTTTTGGTAATATTCAAGCAGGCCCAGGACGTGCCCCAGGTCAGGATAGCCGAATGTTAAAGATCACAGTCGTTAGAGAGAACTGTTTGTATTGAGTTGTCAAAAATAAAAATAAAACGAGCCCTGTCATTAGTGAGAAACTTGTGTTTTTCATATTAAACTTATTTGATTTCAAGTGATTAAATAAAGTGGGTTTAATAGTATATATTTCCCAATTCATATTAATTTTAGGTAGATAATTTTATTTACAATGAAACTGTATACTGTCATATTATTTAAAAGTATTTGAAAATACAAGGTCTGTATTTTCGTTGAACTTCTGGGAAACATTATATAAGTAAAATGTTGTTCTTAGCGACAATACGGTCGGTCCCCTTGTATCCGAGAACGAATATGAGCTCCCTCGAGAATGTGTTACGTTTTAATATTTGGAAAGAAAACAGTCCCGTCCACCGGGAGGACATTTAAAGGTTCTTCCTTTTGCAAACTACATTTGAACCACTGCGGGAATATTAAATTTGAATTTTATTCCACGTATAAGTGCAACGTTTCGGAAAGAAAGAATGGAGAGAGTTTATTTGAAGATCTCATTGGGCCACAGAAAGAAAAAACGTAAAAGTTCCGAAATAAAAAACAAAAAAAATGTTGGCATCGTCTTTTTTTTAGGAAAAAATTGAATATTATTTCAATAGGATAAGTTTTTGACGTTCAAAATGCAATAAAGTGTGTTTATTTTTCCTCGTAAAATTAATATCAACAATCCTATGTTAGAATTTTCATCTTGAAAGATAAATAGAACAATTCTTCATATACAGTGTGTCCACGGACCAAGAGGAGAAACATTAGTGAAAAATGTCATTGTAACGTTCAATTTTAACGTTAAATTATTCAATTTTAATTAGTAATTGAAAAGTGACCAACTACTCGTCTACACAATGGATTTTGATGACAGTACGCATCAAAATGGTATTTATTTTGCCGATATTTCAAATCGCGCATGGATTGATAGGTGTTGCCAAATTAGGTTGACACAAAATATTTCAATATTGCTTATTTAGGGTACTTAATAATATCTATTTACTTGCCATTGTATTGTAATAATGATTTTTAACATGTCCGTTTCCAAAAATTTTCATTTGGCATAGTGTACTGGCCTATAGTCTTTCTGAAAGGGTTTTAAGAATAGGTTATCGAGAAGGAGGACCTCGAGGCTCGGCCATTTTGGTAATTAGAAGAATCACCAGGTGCGTGTAAGGAACTTTTGATTTCTTTTGGAATTTTGTGTCCATCCTTAGTTGGGATAATTTCAAAAGTTCCACATAATCGTTTAGGGGAAATCGACAATTGGTAGTGTACATTGATAGTGGTTTTCCCAAAAACATCTGTTTGGAGGATTTTAGTCGCCGCTGTTGAAATCGCAGCTATAGGGAGTCAATTTGGTTCATATTCCAACTTAGGTCTTAAATTACTTACTCAGCTGACTGGACAATAAAAACCCCTAGGATCTCTGACCAGAAAGGCGTCTTCTTCAATATAAGTTCAGTTAGTAAGTACTGATGTCACATCGAGTCTCGTCTTGGTCGGTTATGCAGATTCTACATTAGTCGACGTTGGCAGTTTGGTCCATTGCAGAGTTGTTTAAATGCACTGGAGTATCTACAGGATGTCCCTCTGTTATAAATTACAGACTCTACTGGATATCTCCGCAAGTGGATACACGCAAGTTTAGTTTAATTTTTTTTTTGTTTTTTTACATACTAATTTTTAGCGATCTATTCTGTCTTTTTTTAATTTTTTCATTCCGTATGTTCCGGCCTAGATAAATTACGTTAGAGTAGTGACGCCTTGGTTTAACAGTCATTACTGTCGATCGGAATGATAACTTGTTTATTTATACCATGTAATATTTATTTGGATATAGTTTACAACATTGTAAACGTTTACTAAGGTTGCGTATTTAAAATCTAGTTTTCTCCTACTTAATTACAGTAGCCGTGCCTGAGCTCATGCGTCGTCGCCCATTGGATTCATACGGATTTTTGTAGTTAACCTACCAACGTTAGGTGTCGTATTTAACCAATAAAATACTGAGGTGTAGTTTGTTAGGTTATGATACTATTTCCATACTTGTTGTTTTTTTCTTCTATTTATAGTATTGCTAGGATGAGTGTTATCATTTTACTCAGATATTGAATGAATCCGTTGATATCTAATTTTTTTTAAATTAAAATAATTCAGATTAAGTCAGTATTTTCCTATTTATATGATACAATATCGAGTGGATTTGTAGTGGAAAGGCATTACTTGTCGACTAGTCTTTTGATGAAATGGTGACTAGTTCATTGTGCATTGGGTATTCGCTGCAATTTATCTGGCGCCCTTAACATTCTATAGTTCACCGAACCACCTCTTCTCCGGCTTAAGAGTTACCGGTGCGAGTACCCCAACTGTCCTGGAGGCACTTGGTAATTCAAGCTTCCATAATTCATAGATTTGTTATATCTTGCATATATTGGGAATTGTCGGTGGCATCATTCCTGATGAAAAGTTTTGCTTGTTCTGAAACCTCATAAAATGAAATAAATTGCAAATTTTTCACTACCTACTTCATTTTATAGTCAATTTTATGGAAAATACGATGAATTTCTGCATTAAGTTTGAAAATTTGATGATAATTTAGTGAGTGACGTTTCTGTATAAGCGTTTCTTAGCATATCTGGGATGATTCATTAACGGGATTTATTATTGCTTGTTTCAGATCTTTAATGACATGGTTCCAATTTGTTTCGTGAACTTTCTGTTTTAGGTAGCCCCATAAAAAAAATGTTAAATCGGGTGATGGGTCGGAAAACATATAGATCCCTACTGTCCTATCTATCGTTCAGAAAAATATTTATTCAGCCATCCTCTTATTCAATAGTCGTGAACGATGCTTCATTTGAAAATAAAATATTGTAGTGAAGTGAAGTGAAGTGAAGCTTTTCGCCAATGATTTCACAAAAGTCAAGTCTCGTGTCATAATCACAATCTTGTAAGGTGTGAGTGAGTTTCGGTTTGAATGGACCAATTTTGTTTTCATTAAATATTTTCTGTGATTCTTGCTAAAACCAATTTCCGCTGCTCTTTTTCGAAAACTCTAATCGGGATTTTCTCTTAGTGAATGTATAGCTAGGGTAGTAGCTGTATCATGGACCTCATTGTACATCTTTTTCGATTTCTTTTTGTCTTCAACTGAACCTGTTTCATCAAATTTCTTTATTAATCTTTTTAAGTGCATCTCTCATTAAATAGTTGAATTGCATACTCGTACGAAGCGTCCCTAATGCCATAGCATTTAACAAGATATATTCTTTGTTGAAGAGTAAGCATTGTTGAAAAATAATGACAATCTGAAAATTATTTACCGAAGTTGGCAGTTCCATAGGTACATCGTTAACGTCACCATTATTGTATTGTAGTAAACATCACTAACTAGATTATTATTACATTTTCGAACTTAGTGCAAAAATGTATCGTTTTTCTCACAAAATGGAATATAAAATGAAGCAGGTCTTGAAAAACTTTATAACATGTCTATGGAGGAGTAGCATCCCCATTAATGTGGAGCCTGACGGTTGACGAACTCTTGTGTGGTTTGACTGACCTCGGAATATCCTGCCAAGGATATGCCGATGATATTGTCATAACAGCCAGGGGAAAATTCGAAAATACCCTTTTTGACATCGTACAAAAGGGTCTGAACTATACAAACAGCTGGTGTAGGCAAGTGGGACTTAACATCAACCCCACCAAAACCATCTTTATAGCCTTCACTAAGAAAAGAAAGCTCAACCTCAAAACCATTAAACTTGATGGGAGCGAGGTTGAATGGAGACAAGAAGTCAAGTATCTAGGTTTGACTCTAGACAGTAAACTCCTGTGGAACAAACACGAAAAGGAGATTATATACAAAGCAAAAATGGCTCTAATGGTGTGAAGGAATCTGGCAGGGAGAAACTGGGGCTGTAACCCAAAAATCCTGAGCTGGATGTACACTGCAATAAAGAGACCAATTATCACTTATGGAGCCATTGCGTGGAGTAGTAGAACTAGACTATTGACGAGAGAAAACCTCTCCAAAATTCAAAGGCTAGCCTGTATGTGCATTACAGGAGCAATGAGAACATACCCAACGGCAGCCATGGAAGTGATTTTCAACCTCACACCACTACATATGGTTGCAGAAAAAACAAGATGCAGACTAAGTAGAGAGGGAATCATTAAAAACAACCACCTCCTTACTTCTTAGAAATCAGAAAACCTGGGACATGCCTAAGATGGTATGATGAAAAAGTATAACTTTTCAAAAAAATTCGTTACGGAATTAAGCAACAAGAAGGAATGGGATCCAAATACCATTACCAGACTTGGAAATAATGCCATTCAATAGTACACAGAAGGCTCAAAAACAATAGAAGGAACTGGGATAGGAGTGTACGGGCCAGGAACCAAACACTCTGAAAACTTGGGAAAAACCCCGAGTATCTTTCAAGCAGAAATTCACGCCATAAGAAAGTGTGCCCAGTTCAATATTGATTAAGCATACCGAAGGCAAAGGCTTCTCATAATGTCGGATAGTCAAGCACCCATTAAAGCACTGAGCTCTTGTTTTATCAGTTCCAAAATGGTGTGGGAATGCCTAGGCAAACCAAAAGAACAAGGCGAGAACAATATAGTCACCTTACTGTGGATTCTAGGACACACTGGGATAGACGAAAATGAAATAGCAGATGAACTAGCAAAAAGTAGTCTAGTTAGAAGTCTAGTTAGAAGCACTTGATCACGACGATTTTTGGTAAATATAGGCCACGGTTTTATAGACTTTTTAACCCCCTCAACTGTTTATTTGATCCTTAACTGTACTTTTTACATCCGGCTAATTCACATTTTGAAGCTGCGCCTGTTGCCGCTTAGCCACTAATTGTGGTTATTGAATGAGAAGGTGCTTAATGGTTAGCGTTACATTACAATGGTCACACTTTGATTTTTGATCGTTGCTGAAAAGATGACTGTCTATTAGTCGAGTATGGCCAGTAAATGAAGGATGAAAAGTTCCAAAAATTGGTATTCCGCCAATATCTCCTAAAACATGGCATTTAGAGAATTTTCATATGGGGGAAAAATAAAGAGTAGTTCATTATCTACAAAAATGGTCCTCATGATTTTTTTCGCAACATTAATATTTTTCGTAAAAACCGATGCTGAAAAATCCACAATATTGAGGTTTCATGGATTTCTGAAAAACCACTAAACTGAAGCACAACCAAAAAGGAGAAATTCCCAGCTTCAAAATGACGTATCTTGGAAGACAATCCGATAATGTACAAACTTTTAGACAGTGATTGTTCGCAAAATATTCCCAACCTCGAAAAACCAAAAATTTGGAAATGAAAATACCAACTGAAAAATCAAGGGGCAAGAAAGATGGCCAATAAAAATTTCTGAGTATATGGTGGAAATATAAAAATGGGCCTTGAATCATCAGATATGATAGCTGTGGATTTCCCCTTTCATCTTAATTTTGAATCGTAAAAAATATGCATTTTTACCCGAGATATTGAATAATTTGTTCGCCCGGTCATGACTAAGTGCAAAGAACCCGCTCTTTCGACTACGGAACGGGATCTCAACATAAGGATCCCGCTCGAGGGCCATTATCTCGAAAACTATCGAGTTTTCGGCAAAAATCATGAACACCATTTTTATTGATAATGACCAGATCTTAATTTTTCCCTGAAATAAAAATTCTCTAAATGCCATATTTTAAGAGATATTAGCGGGAAACTTTGGGGCCGGGAATACCCCCCCCCCCTAAAAAGGCGATTAGGTGTGTGAAATTTTTGGATGTTCAATTACTAGTCAAAACCTACCCCTTCACGGAAAATTCATGTACCGGCAGGTTTTATGGACTTTTTAACCCCCTTAAATGTTTATTTGATCCTCAACTGTACTTTTCACATCCGCACTCTCTGATAAACTGGTTGCTTCCATATCGCCATCCTCTGCAGCTTGTTTGGCATATTTTGCCATGGATTCCTATGTGGAATGGTATCCAGATGAAAACAACGTTCCTGCGGTTTTGTTGGGCGATGTAAAGTTCCTATTTAATTTCCAATAAAACCACATTTGGCGCCTTTCCAAGAGAGTCTGTCCTTTCATTTTCCTCCAGACCAGAGACAATTTGTTAAGTCTTCCAATTGGGTAGAGTTTTTTTTTGGCAGGTTCATACCAACTTCGACATTACACGGTAAGTGCTGTTGAAGAAAATTTTCATTGTTTTATGTATGAGATTGGTTTCTTCCCATTCCTCCGCACATAAATCAGGAGTGTACATTTCAAGCTGAAATACAGTTCATATTTATGTCGGTCTGTGACCGTAGATACCTGCACCATAGGCTTAGGGTATTTTTGAACCATTTGTGTACCAATATAAGTTCCTCCTTACGGTGGATCCAATCATCTATATCTATATTAGACTCCGTTTCACATAAGTAGAATCCACTTGAAGTTGCAGTCGTATGCGCAAAACCAGCGCCCTTGTTGTAAAATTGACATTCGACTTCAAATCAGTTTCGTATCGTTTTCACATTTTGTCAACACAAAATTTAGAATAATGTGGATAATTTTTCCTTCAACACTAACAAGTTTTTTAGGAGGCATGGCTTTATAATAAATGAAACACACAACACTCACTGATAAACTAGCTAAATGTCTTAAAATACTCAAAAATCTAAAATATTCGACAGTAAATGATTGCTTCAAACACAACCTCAAATGTCAATAATAAAATAGCTGTCGGCATGAAAATCGTTCGTAACGCCAATGGCATGAAACGGTCGTTATGAACCGACATAGATAAACAAGACCGATTTTGGTTTCTGCGCAAGTCAGTTGGCAAACTTCACGTGGCTTCTTCTTATGTGAAACGAAGTCTAATTAATTAGGACGATTTAATGTCTGTCAGAATATTTTCCATGAATTCGCCATAATAGATTCACTATGTATACAAATTTTTATGGTTTTCGTCGTATATTATGTCGTAGGGTAATTTTCACATTCAGGCCTCTCAAAACTTTCTATTTTTGTTCATTGGAAAAAAATTTCCAATGTCAAACGGTTTTATTGTATATGATGAGGGTAGATAAATATAAAAAAGCTTCAAGATGTTTTTATATCATAAATATTCCAACGTGTTTAATACTTGGAAAATTGGGAAAATATAATAAGGAACCTTGGAAATATATAACAGCAACAAGAAAGGAGATTTTGCGGTCATAATAAAATAACATTTTTATGGCGAAAACAGTTTTGAAATACTTTTTATTATTTTCGTTGGTTGAAAAAACAAGCGAGTAACATCTCTCTTTTCTCTTGAGATTTTTATTGTTTTATATTAAATTGTTTGTATTTATTTAACATAAAAGTCTATAGTATATAAAAATCTGGAACATATTTAAGAATACGTGCATTAAAAGCAGTAGGGAAAGTATTACAAGAACAAATTAATGTTCCAGCAAAATTTGACAAAATATGTATTGTATACTGAAAGCCAAATTAATTAGGGTAATTCCAGAATCCGTCACGTTGGGGATGAAGAAAATCCACATTGTGCGCCTGAACGATGGTTTCAGCATACATTTTCAGTGAATGTGTGGGTGGTTATAGTTTAATTGGACCTCACCTTTTACATAATAAATTAAATGAAGATACTCGGTCTCTGGAAGACCGTTGAATACACTGGTTAGCAAAATTTTATCACCAGAAAGGTGCTCACTTATTCTCATTAGGGAATCATGTATTAATTCCAGTCAAATTTTTATGTCACAGCTACTACCAATAAAATAACTATGACCGATTAAGTTGAAAATTTGTTACAGCAATATATAGGCTGTGAAACCAAGTCAAACATGGAGTGAAGCTATTTAAAAAAAAAAAAGATGATTAGATGCGAATGAAATGGCAGAAAAAGGGAAAAAATCGGAGAGGTTCTAGAAACATTTGGATAATGCTCATTCCTTAACACCAAAGATGTGGTAAATAGGGTCCCGATTATTTACAGGGTGGACCATTTTATTTTCCGGTATTACAAGAGCTTATAACTTTTGAACAGAAGACAGAAATACTTCACATTGATTACAAGTATTGTTAGGACAAAAAGCAAAAGGGCGTTTTTTAAAATTTGTTGTTTGATTTTTTAAATTTAACACCCTGTACACTCCCTTTTTATTCAGCTAGCAGTATAATGTTTAATAAAATCGATACAGTATTAACTGACTCATCAGGTCTTAATTAAGCATAGATAAGCCTGCAAAATCAACATTCCTAGAATTTTCGATGACAGTTCTAGATGTTTGTCTTCGTCTTTTACTTTATGAACCTTTACATATTTCAGTACAGGTCCGACGTAACAATATGAAACTTTATAGCCCAAATACGGATGTTTAACGTATATTAATGAATGTTTTATATAAGGGACTTTTTTATAAAATAAAAACAATAGGCGGTTATGGGGAGACAAAAAACACAAATTAATAAACACCTTCAAAAATTATTATCGTACACCCATGATAAATGGAAATTGTTAAAAATTGACCCCTTAAAAATTTCATCGTACGTTCCTGATATAAAATTTTTTACAAATAAATTGATCCCTTGAAAAAAATTCATGGTACGCACATAATATAGAAATTATTATAAATAAACTGGTCCTTTTATAAAAATGTCTTCATCCTTCATCTTTCGCCCATGGTACTTATATGGAAATTTTTGCTAATAATCGCCCTTTTAAATATTTTATTGTACGAAATTAACACCTTAATTTCATCTTACGCCCATAATATAGTTTTCACAAATAAGTAAATTGAACGCCCATGACCCGCGGTGACGGTTAGGCGGTGACCAACCCATAAGTTTTGCCCCCACCAAAAATTACACAACGCGATTGAAGAAGTTTTCACTTCAGTAAGTCGCAATTTAAACAATGCACAGTTTACACATATTCAAGTTTTCACCTTTGTTCTGTATATTCCTTACTAACATCCTCGTCCGAGAATGTCTAGAGCAAGACTCTGTATCAGCTGGGCAAATTATTCCCTTGTATATTACCCAATAAAGGATAAAAGAAAAACCCATCTTAACTTCACTTACTACAGAATGACGGTAACAGCCAACGAGATGACTGTGGCAGGTGTCAGTTATGGGGTGTGGGTTAAACGGTGTCGGTTACGCCACCATCTCATAAGTCTAACCCCGGATGCGAAGAAATTTCACAAACTGTACCGAATGACATATCAAATGGAGGGGATTTTTTCGATAATCTTGAGTTTGAAGTTTTGTATAATCTCAAAATAAATAGTTCCAAATTCATTCAAGAAAATAGATGAAAATGTCCGTTCATTAAATATGTTGAACGCTTCTCCCTGTGGTTGAATTTTATAACACCCTGTATATTTATTTTATCTTTTTCCAACTTTACATCATATGAATATTCATGAACTTGGCAAAAAGTGCTCTTTTCTCTCAATCGAAAAACCTTTTGCAATATAACCGATGCAATTTCCGTAGTTCGACCGGCATTTTCAAAAAATTTACATGAAATTTCAATTAATCATATTTCTGCAACTTCAACAACTTTCATTTGCACTACAGAATCAATTGTCGATTTTTAAATCGTCTTCCCACTTTATATTTTAATGAAAAAAGTATGACTACCGCTGGTTAATGACTTTTTGAATTGATGAATATTTTAAATATTAAATGTTAATATCTCGATATTAATTCAAAGGGCAAATATTCGGGAATGATTAAGTAGATACGACATAAGCGAAAATTGACGACATAGGAAAGTGAGCACAGTTCAATATTGATATACAAGGTGGTTCATTGGGAAATGCGCTCATTTTGTGCTACAGTTGGATATTGACAGTGTTCTCTAAAGAGACTGTGCCAATCGAGCGACTGCAACGACTACGGCCGCGCGGCTGGAGACGTCCGACTTTTGTAGTACTGCTGCAGCGGCCAATACAAATGTCAATAGCGCGATTGCGGCCGCTTCAACTTTTAAAATTATGTATTTTATAGACGCGAAATCAGTTTGTAGTCGGCTATCATGGCGAAAGCAGTGGTTTCTTGGTTCTGTTTGGGAAACGAAGAAGAAGAAATTTCATTACTCCTGGTTGCTGATTCTGTACGATGTGGTCATCACGATATTTTCTACGCCCGAGGAGAAGGGAGTTATGAGAATATGTTGGTTCGTTTTACAAGAAGAGACCAAATTTCGAAATTTTTATAGACTGAGCATCAACCAGTTCAATTTTGCGTTAGGTCTGATTGAAAATGACCTAAAAAAGCAATTATGTGGACTAGTTAGACACCCAATAAGCCCAGAAGAGAAACTAGGGGTAACTCTAACGCAAGTTTATTAGCTTTTTCTATACGCGACAGACATACTGGTTGATGGTTGCTGTGGTTCTCTCAATTCTAGCTCACCAACAATGCGACAGATTTCCATTTTGGCTCTTATTTGGGAAGAATGAGAGAGCTGCTTAACGGACATAGCCATACTTCTAAAAAATGCAAAAAAACTTCCTCCAATTTTCATGCCAGTTACAAATAGGTACAGAAGATCTTTTAAAGAAAGCGGCAGAGTTTTCCCATAAGTGGAATTTTCCCAATTGCATTGCTGCTGTTGATGGAAAGCATGTGCGTATATTTTGTACCGAAAAGAGTGGGTCTTTATTTTATAATTACAAAGACTTCTTCACCATCGTGTTGTTAGCGTTTGTCGATGCCAATTATAAATTCATAATGGTTGTCATTGGCTCCTATGGTAAAGAAGGTGACAGTGAAATATTAGCCAAATCCAATATTGGACAGTTGATTAATAATTTAAAATTTTACCCTCCCCACGTATGTTGCCTAATTCGGATATTGTGGTACCGCTTATAATTGTCGTAGATTAAGCTTTTCGATTATCAAAGCATGTTATGAAACCATTTGCTCGGAATAATGCTTCGTTGGATGTCCAGAAAGCTGTATTTAATTACAGACTGTCGCGAGCAAGGAGAGTTTCGGAAAATGCTTTTGCTCTTTTGATCCAAGTGTTTAGTATATTTTATCCTCCAACAATATGGTATCAACATGTGCAACTGGTGGTTTTGACAACTCCGAAGGTTTTGACGTCAGAGATAGATTCACTCAATACTTCAGCTCACTCTCTTGGCAGTCAAATGAAGTGAATCAAACCGATACTTCCAATAATAATACATAATTATTATCCCTTATTATTACTAGTAATTTATGTGGTCATTATTTTTAATTTAAATATCAATTGAAAAAATTGTTTTTAGTTCCTTTAAAATGTCAGCAATATCTTTCAACACATTTTCTTTGACACTTCGATTTTTGTAGTACTTGTGCTTAGGATCATACAAGCTGGAATGTTGTCCTACAAGCTAAATCCATTTTTCAACTGAAAATCCCACAAAACAGACAACACGTGGTTATTTGCAGCAACCTGTCGCGACAACTCTCGCGGTTAGACTGCTATTTTGGCAGACGCGCCGCCAGAGTCATTGCAGACGCTTCTGTCGTGACGCGGAAGCCGCGCAGTTGACAACGAACATTTACTTTAACGTAAACCAGTGAACGACGGAAAGTCGTCAGAGTAGCGCGTCTCCAGCCGCGCGGTTTTGTTCGTGCCTAGCACGAGCGCCGAAGGCACTAGAGTTTTCCAACACTATATATACGCGGGTTTTTGAGTGAGTAAACAGTTAGTTCGGAAGAATTAGTGAAACGAAGACAAACAGTTTGTTCACAATTAGTGAAACGGGCAGTAAAGAGTTAGTTCACAGACAGTTTACAGAAGTTCTTAGTAATCGGACAGTGAATTAAATAGTGCAGATAAATAGTGTAATATTCAAGTGGTAAAAATAAATTAGAACTATTATGCCGGGTGTAAATAAATTAGTAGACATTAAGTAGAGTGTGTATATAAATTAAGTTCAATGCAGTGTGTGTTTCTTTAAATAAATAAATAGTAATTAGCCGTAGTAGTGTGTATAATTTTATCCCACAAGTAAAAACTATTTAAATAAATAAATAAAAACATCACATTATTATTATTATCAGAAGAGTCGAGAAATGATCATGCTGTAGCTAAAAGAATAATTAAACGCGGATAAAGAAAATTCTAGTCTTTTGGTTTTCTTTTATTTAGGTAGGTGCATTTTCCCCATTTTTATATATTTTTTTAAATGTAACGAAAGAGTCCAACGGTATGATAATTTTTTACGCATAGGGTGTTTGAGTCATTGATAATAATAATTTGTCCCTAATACGGACCTGTCCTCTCGTTTTTCAATAAGGTTAGGATACAGAAATTGAGAAAATGATTTCATGGATTGAAGCTGAGAAAGTATAGTTTGGCAAACATAACTGAAGCTGTGAAAGGAATGCGGTCGAAAACATTCGATATTGCCACGTTTAACTATAAAAAAGCTAAAGTGCTAAGTACGTAGTGATAATAATTAGAAAATGGACTTTTTATTATTAACAATATGTCAATAATGATTAAACGTTAGTTCTTTAATGTGCTTGTTTCATTGGCTTTTGTCTATCAACATTATTTTTTCAATTTCTGAATATTAAAAGATGAACACAAATATGTTATGGGTTTCCTTCAAGCCGGCAACGTCGTGCGAAAATCATAATTACCACGCCCTCCTACTAACTCAATTGGTGAATATTTATCGAACCCCCGTTACTAGGCAACCACCTGACTTCCTATTGGCAAGCGCGTGCCTGTGTTCTTTCCTCTCACTTCGACAATTGATTGACATTGATTATCCAGTGGCGTTTATAATGTCAATATTTTCCTTTGTATTTTCAGTTTTACTTGGTATCTTATTATTTCGTATCCATATTGAATTCAAGTACGATTTTTAACAAGTAGGTACCGTGTTTTGAAAAATACCTTACCTTTAAAACAAAGCATAAATCAGTTTCTATATATAGTTATTATATAATAATTAATCTTTTTAATACTTTTATAAAATAGGTACCGTACGCTATTGGTACGTTTATGACAGATATCGGCCATGTTTCCTCCCCCCTTACCGATGCCCCGTAGCTTCAGATAGACTTGCCAAACTATACCACCTTGAGTGAATGACGACAATTTATGTGTAGGACAATACTTAAACAACCTATTTGCTCAAAATTCAATGAGAACGGAAATTCAACTCCTCCCAAAAATCTAAGGATGATATATATTATACAAGTTATCCCATTTCAAGAAATGGAGTATCCTGGCATAACCAGTTTTTGTATATCTCTGTGTTCTTGAAACGAACAACAAAAACAATAACTAAAATAAAAATCGACGTGTTCAAGCATCATTCCCTATACTTGTTAGAGATGAAAATATTAAAAGTAGTCCAGATTTTTTTGATCCTCTGAATTTGGTCGTAGGTACGTAATGCATTCCGCTCTGGAAACCTGGATTTGCCAAATATCTTAAACAGATTTTCATTCTCTGGACAGCTGATAATTCACCACCACGCCTTTCTGTACTATCGCCTAGAAAGTTTTGAGCTAACCACTCCACATTCTCCTGCTCAAACTGGAACATGCTTTATGCGAAGTCGGCCAAAAACTTCTGAGAGAGAGATAAATGATTTTCGACGTATCTTTATAACCTGTAACGGTTAAAAACCGCATAATTATTTTCCAGTCTGGTAATGCCAACGGCGAAACAAAATGATAATCCCTATTATTAAAATGAATTTTACAAGCGTATGGCATCTTGAACATTTTCCAAATAACACACCAACAACTGTGTTGAGTAAACAAAGCGGGTATTTCAATTCGCAAAGCCTTGTAGGAAATTTAGAATTTCATAATAAGACTTCTAGTTTTGTTCTCCGCAAGGAATTGGGTTGTAGCTCTGATATTCTCAAAAGCTAACTGGAAAGTTTAACTCGAGAATTCTCTGGTGTTTATAGTGTACGATTCGAAATTGCTTGTAATGCAAATTCAGCTACGAATAGCTAGTCGGTCTTACTGAATTTCGGTTTACGTCAAAACTTTTCCTATAAAATTAACTTTACATAAAATTCGACTGTAACGTCTTGCCATTGAATATACACAGTGGGATACTAATAATAGTCCAAATTAATATTCATTCGGAAACAAACAATTTTCGTAAGTAATGGAACAAGTACATCAAAAATACCGATATTTTTGCATGACAGCGTGTTGTCAAAAAACTGCATGAGTTCATGGGGGCTCTTTCTCCAATATATGAAAAAGACCGCTGGAATGCAGAATTATCCGGTTATTTTGATGCACGAGTGTATGCACGGGGGAATATTTCTACTATTGATTTCCCATTTTCCAATTATTAAGTTAAGATTAAAAACACGATTTTAATACCCTAAATAGAATAATTTTCTGAGAATTTTCAGTTAATTGCCTGAAATCTCAAAAAAAGTTTCACTTTTATAGTAGTTTTATAAAACCACACAATTATTTTTATATATATTTGTACATTTTTAACGAATTACAAATATTTTATTTGTATAATCAATGAGTTTATTTCTTAAACTTGTACATATCAAAACAACATCGTTTTTTGAAATAGTGTAATGTTTTTGTTATTTATTTAAATAGTTTTCACTTGTGGAATAAAATTATACACACTGCTATGGCTAATTACTATTTATTTATTTATAGAAATACAGACTGTATTAAACTTAATTTATGTACACACTCTACTTAATGTCTACTAATTTATTTACACTTGGTATATTAGTTCTAATTTATTTTTACCGCTTGATTATTATACTATTTATCTTAAATGATTCACTATTTCATTCACTGTCCGATTACTAAGAACTTCTGCGAACTATCTCTTTACTGTCCGTTTTAATAATTCTCCACTCACTCAAAAACCCGCGTATATATAGTCCTTCTCAACTCTCGAAAATTCCAGTACCTTCCGCGCTCGTCCTAAGCACAAACAAACCGTTTTATTCGAAAGTTCTCGAAAGGGCGCAGCCACCAAAATTTACAGTCGAGGGACAGAGCCGGCTTTGAGTTGGTGACCTCGCAACAATAGTTTTCTAACAACTTACATTTTTATCAGTCCCCGTACACTCCATCTATAAATCAACAAGATATGAAGGTAGTAATTCGCGCGACCCCTGTATATACCATACACATGTGTTTTAACGACCGTTTTTTAGCAAGTCCTTATCAGCGCTACATGAAAGTGCCGACGACATGTGAACCTACTATTTATTGTCTATGTACGGTGGCATTGGGCCTTTCACTTTACCCCTACTCCGCGGCCGGCTGTAACGCTGTAACGCGACATGCTATAGATGGACAAAAAAATTGTAGGCGATGTAATAAAAGTCTCCATTTAAAATTAATGAACTTTACTATATATTTGAATCCTCAATTTTTATATAATAATATGTTATTCAGACAACTATTACATAGTTATATTTCATCAGCCAGACTAATTATAATTACCAAACATTCCCCCAGACGCAAAACATAATACAGTAAACCGAAACAGATTGAGGGTTTGAGAAGAGGGAATCAGTTGCCATAGTTGTCTCACTCGCTCTTGAACACATACATAAATACGATCCAGACGCAGTAATGTGTTCATCATAGCACACCCTCTAGCAGGCTAACTCCTTTACTAATTCTCACATCTAATATATTACTATTACTGAGCCCATCCGCCGCACGCTGCGATAGTGTACATGGAGCACAGAACAGATAGTAACTGTATAGCTTGATATGAAAAAGGCCTCCTATCATTAAAAGAAGATTATCAGTGCGCAGATGCGAATTTCAAATTTAAGCGGGACTTCGTTACCCCGCCATGCAAAAAAGTTGTTAAGTCTTTATCAACTAATGTAATAGAATTAAAAAAATCAATTTTCGCAGGTGTAATGTTGATAATGAGAAATTCAGTTTTTTAATTCTGTTAGTTATTAATGGCTTTGTAACATGTCTATCGACCTGTTTCGACTTTAAAATTTATATAGCAAATTTTTCTCCAATTCCCGCTCGTCGTCTCATTAGCCACCCCAATCTTCAACCCTGACCATAAAACAATTGACATCTGCAAAGGGTCGCTTCCATTTTTACAACGCCACGAGCGACACCCCTTTTCGCTATCGACTTTCAGCGAGGAAAGACCTCCATTTTTATCGCTTTTATATCTTTCCTATCTAAATAGCTGTAAGCACAGCAACTAAGTATACCGTTGATAACTAAGAATACGGTTGACAGCTTGGATACCGTTAACAGCTAGTATACCGTTGACAGCTAGTATACCGTTGACAGCTTGAATACCGTTAGCAGTTAAGATACCGTTAACTGATAAGATACCTCAAAGATATCGCCAGTTCAAAGACACCTTCAAGATACCTCAAGGACCTCGCTGAAAACCACTGAGATACCTCCAGGTCCACTTCTCTGCACACCCATCCCGGAGAAGATATTTAAGATAAGTACCTACCAGAAAAAGTACAGGCTTCATTTCATCTTTGTTCCGTTCCTGGCAGACCATTTCTCAAAATTTTGACAATTATTGACCATTTTTCAAAATTGTAACAATTATTGACCATTTTTCAAAATTTCAACAATTACTGACAATTTTTTACAATTATTGACCATTTTGACTGTTTTTCAAAATTAGTGACCATTTTTCCAAATATTTGATAATTTTTGACCATTTTTCAAAATGATGACAATTTTTAACCATTTTTGGCAGTTTTTGACAATAATTGTCCATTTTAAATAGTTTTTAACAATAATTGACAATTTTTAACCATTTTTAACAATAATTGACAATTTATGACCATCCTTCAAAATTTTTGACAATTTTTCAAAAACTAACAATTTTTGACAATTATCAACTATTTTTTAAAATTTTGACAATTTTTAACAATAATTGTCAATTTTTGACAGTTTTTGACAATTTTTTACCATTTTTGATAGTTTTTGACAATTATCGACCATTTTTCAAAATTTTAACAATTTTTGACAATTGACCAATTTTGACAATAATTGTCCATTTTTGACAGTTTTTAAAAATCATTGACAATTTTTAACCATTTTTGATAGTTTTTGACCATTTTCACAATTTTTCAAAATTTTAGACCATTTTTCAAAATTATTAACCCTTTTTGATAATTATTGACCATTTTTTACCATATTTCAAAAACTTTAAAACAATTTTTGAAAATTATCAACTATTTTTCAAAATTTTGACAATTTTTAACAATAATTGTCCATTTTTGATAGTTTGTGACAATAATTGGCCATTTTGGATAATTTTTCAAAAATTTTAACTATTTTTCAAAATTTTTGACCATTTTTCAAAATTATTGACCATTTTTCAAAATTATTTACCATTTTTCAAAATTTTAACAATTTTTGACAATTATTGACCAATTTTGACAATAATTGTCCATTTTTGACAGTTTTTGACCATCTCTGATAGTTTTTGACCATTATTGACCATTTTTGAAAATTTTTTAAAACCTTTCAAAATTTTTAACTTCTTTTTTGATTTCCTATCCACACGGCTATAAGAGCTATGAGGGATCGTGACCGGGATATCGTATATCGTGGGTTTTAAATTTTTTCAGTAAATATATTAATTTAATTTCTAAAAGGTGTTTCTACCTTTTTCACCTTAGTTTACTTTTTGTTTAAATTCATTTTGTTCTTTCGTCGACGTCTAAAAGGTAGTGGCGCCCTAAAGCTTCTTATAGTCTGAGAACCTCTGACATACCTAGTGCAGCACTAACATGGAGTAGAACCACCCTTGAGAAAAGTCTCATACCTTCATCTGTCTCGAGTTGCCACTCTTGCGCCTAAGTCACGAACAACCGACGGGTACGATTACAACTTAATAACATTTTTGCAAGGTGAGATAACGAAATACACAATAATTAAAAAGTATAGTTTATGGAATGCAAAAATGGATGTAATCAAATGCATTTATCATGAATAATCATATCCTATTTATAAATAATCAATTCAAACACATCTCATCACTAACCTTCCGCTTCTGGGCTAGAAATTTTCAGAGCCAACTAGAAGTTCACTCAAAACTAATTCACTATAAACAAACAATCAACTAAATAATGTGAATTATCTGGAGTTAATAAACACTTTCTGATTATTCAGACACATACATCAGACATAAAAAAAAATTGGTAGAATCTAATTATCTATATACAGATACATTCAAACACAAACGGAACATAGGGATTTAATGTATTGTCCGATGCCACTTCAATGAATATCAAGTATTGATCTGGACAGCTGGATTCAGAACCAATGCTAAAAATCCCGCTCCTTCTCCTTCCAAAATTTGTTAGCTATGTGCGAGGTGTGCGCACTGCGATTTAGTATTGAATAATTATTTGATGGGGGTAGTAAACGTCGCTACATATTGAAACAATATACTTACGTTTTATGTTGTTAAAATCGAAAATTAATTGTTAAATTCTCTTTAACAATTAACGTTTCGAGTTAAGATAATATGTTTTTATTTCTTTTGGCTATAACGGCTTTCAAAATAAAAATAAATTCGTAAATAAAACAAAATAGGATTCTTTAAATTGAAACAAAGCAACGCTCTCATCTACCGACTGCTGTTTACTGACTGTCTGACCCTAATTAAGGACCGCCCACACTTGATAATACGGAGTGGTTGGAATTGTAAGATATGTTATAGGTGTCCAAATGAACGATTGTAATAATCGTGTTTTTAATCTGTTGAAGCTGGATGTTGGTCGACTAGTTCAAAAGCAGTTCTGATACAATGATTAAAATCCCTGTGTTCCGTTTGTGTTTGAATGTATCTGTATATAATAATAGCCTATGCGGACGATATCGTGCTTGTAACCAAAAGAAGAAGTATCATTAAAAATATGCTGAAGGAGATAGTCACAGAAGGAGAAAAAATGGGTCTAAAAATTAATGAAAGTAAAACAAAGCTAATGAGACTGGGGAATCTAAGCCATAAAGAAAAAAGAAAAATCAACGCTTATGAATTTGAGGAAGTTGAAAAATATAGATATTTGGGGGTCATAATTAGCAACACAGTAGATAGAAGCACTGAAATTGAAGAAGAGATAATAGCTACAAATAGAGCCTACCACGCTAATACGAAACTACTCAAAAGCAAAATGTTAACACAACAAACAAAATTAAATATATATAAAACAATAATAAGGCCAATAATGATGTACTCAGCAGAAACAATGACGTTAACGAAGAAGGAAGAGGAAAAATTAAGAATAACTGAGAAGAAGATCATGAGAACAATATTGGGGCCTGTAAAAATGGATGAGAATGAATATAGAATTAGAACGAATCGTGAAATTTTGGACGAACAGAAAGGAGAAGACATTGTAAAAAGAATAAAAGTACAACGAGTTAAATGGCTAGGACACGTATGGGGAGAAGGAGCTAAATCAGTAACCTACAATATCTTGCAGTGGGACCCAGGAGGAAGGAGGAGACGCGGTAGACCCAGGTCAAAGTGGCAAAATGAGGTAGAGGCGGACCTCAATAGAGCAGGAGTAACAAACTGGAAATTATGGAGGGACATAAGTGAAGGAACTTAAACGTACAATGGGGATTGATCCACCCCAACTAAGCGGATCTAGAAAGCATACGCGGCGTAACCCCACATGGGGTGTCAAGCCATTGTATATATAATTATCTATATTTAACAAAATGGTTAAACGGGTTAAACTCTCTGGAAGAAAGTTTGTGTGATGACAGTTTACGTTTCCTACGATTGGACGATACTTCAACGTCACGCTACAGATTCGCCCTCAATTGGGTGGGCTTGATATTATAACTTGGATACAAATTGTAGGTAATTCAACTGCTAGAGGGTGTGCTGTGGTGTTCATTGTTATGTAGGCAGGCAGCTAATACTGCGACCAGCATTTTAAGGCACGCCACGACATAAACGCTCCACACCGTTTCTTATGTAGATGGTCAAACAAGCGCCACAATCCTTCATAGCGAAGTTCGTCAAAAATGAAGCCACACTCATTCTAAAGTCTGAAAAAACCTTGCTTCGTGGTTTTTGTGAAGAGAACTGTAAACAATATGTGAAACTGACCACATGTAAGTTTATATGTGTCAACTGGATGGATACTTATATTTTCTTTAATCTGACTGAATTAAAAACTCGCTGTAGCAGAAATAGCGTGGCCATCACCAATGTGAGTTATGTTGGTTGTCTTTTCAGGATATCTGAGAAGAGATAGACCAATATTAATAAATATGTTTTTATCTTCGTTATTATAAGCTTTATCAAAAAAGTGTTCAAAGATTTTCTCAATTCACCCTATACAGCTCATCACCCTGACCCTCACACTGTTTACCAAAATAAAGAAATCAGACAAATATCATACTTTTTTGGTATTTGGTGTAGAAACGTATTCGAAAATAAAAAAAATATAAAACCAGTGGAAATTCTATGCTACACAAAATTGTTAATATTAATTTTATAAACAAATATTTACTTTATTCTTAAAAATGTAAATTCACTTTCGGAAAATTTTCAACACAAATGAAATTCCAAACAGAAATGGTATACAATAAAAATTTATTATATCAATATTTAATTTGAAATAGGTTTTTGATAATATTTGAAAAAAAACTCCACCAGCTCCTAACAATTTTTTCATTCACATTAGCTCACTTAACGGTAATAACACATCACGTGGCTCAATAAAAGCTTCGCTTTTATATACTCGTCCCTCATTAGGCCATACTTTTCTATATCTTCACTAACAAACTTCATAACCATAAATACATTTTAGCTTCCCAAGCGCGCGTACAATCTGCGGTTAACCATTTATCGTTGCCATTTAGACCGTTTTCACATCGAAATTGGGTCATCTGGACACTTTTAAAGTGCAATTCCGACTATACACTGGCCCAATTCCGCCAGAGGTATACTTATGTGGCAATTTTGGACTTATTCGACGCAGTTTAGAGGATCATCGTCATCGGAAAGCCGTAAAATGGCCGCATTACAACATGGCCGGTATCAACTTCCAGACCATTTCCGTTATTTCGGACCGAAGAGATATGGAAATGGAAGGAAATAACTTTTTCAGATGCGACAAGCCGAATACTCGAATACAATGATTGGCGATTTTATGACAAACATAAAATATGTAATAGTTTCAATGAACTGTGTACTAAAACTAGAGGAAACGGTGATGTTATTAAAATAACTTTATTACCTGCACACGTTAGATATAGTGTTGGCGTTGGAGAGTATAATTTCACACACTGTACTACAGTTTATCAGAGGATTATCAAGGGGATTTATTGTGTTGGTTTATTTTAATTTCTGATGTACTTTTTGATGATTTCAACGCTGTCGTGTCTGACAGTAATAAAACCCATAGTTGCTTGCAAGCGATTAACAGAGCTGCAAAGACTTATAAGGAAGAAGGCTTGATGTCAAACCAGCCAAATCGATGTGTAATAAGTTCTGGTTATAGGATAAGCTGCATCCAATATAAATCCATTATAATATAAATCATTTTATTGTTTCCTGGAATATCTACATACATATAATTTAAGTAGTATCCCAAAACATAACGACTGGCTACAATTAGGTCAGAGGTTGACTCCCAAGTTTATGTTCCAAAAAGAACCTCGTGAATTCTAACAAATATCTATTTATAGTCTCTCTCTGCACGTCTACTTAGTTTGTTGTAATAACTCAAGGTGTTGTTTACTAATCAATTAATAATTAAGCCTCGGGATTATTATACAAACTATTATACTGAGTGTTAAATATATTATGTTAGAATTCACTTATAGATGTAACAATACTTGAAAGTAATCATCGACGATAACCACAAGAGAGATGAGAAAGATCCAAAATTGTTACCTAGATGACTCCCGAGTGGGCAGGATAGCAGATATTTGATTCAATGAAATGGCTATTGGCCTTTTACTATTCACTATTCTATTATGGTCTCCAGAGTCTAGATAAATGTCTCTAGCCTGTCTCTTTCCATGTAGCCAATCAGCCAATCAAACCTTTCATATAGTTTTTTGCTGGTGGCTCATTTGCCTAGTACAAGAAACTGTAAATTCACTGGCTGCACTGCAGTTTCCTTCTATACGTAACAAAATCTTCACATATCTACAACTATAAAAGCCCCCACAACTGATTAGTCTGAAACAGCCTGGAGCTGCAAACAATCCCCCAATCAACTAGCTAAGTAACTTTGCTATAGGTCCCGGGGTTTAAATAGTCGTAAATGAGATTGCTGACCAGATTACAACCTTCTGCTCCCTACGCTAAACTCTTAGAGCTACAGAATTCTGATCTCAGAGTAATCACGGAAATTATCACTGAACCTTGCTCACTCAGATACTATCTCCGCAAAATGGGCAAAGGGAAAGTGGAACACGCAGAATCTGCTATGATACAGATACAGATGAGATACGGATACAGATGAGACGTCGAGATAAAGCATCTGCAACTGCAAGGTAATTGTTCACCAACGACTTAAATACCTGGAACAGGTATACCTAGAGCCATCAGATCACAGACAGCTCCAAAACATATGATAGACATTTTCAGTACTTCTAGATCTTTTGGATTAAAACATAGATGTATTCTATACACAAAAGATCTTAAGGTCACAGTGTGGTAAGGCCAGCCGGGCCAATCGATTCCATTGTATTCTATAATCTAAGACTGTCAACTCTATTGCTTTGCTTGCCTATTAAGACCCGTTAGCAGACCTACTACGGCAAGTTCCTATCTCTGCTTATTAGGTTTATGTAAAAATTTACTAGTCGTTACCGTTTTCCAGCACTAGCACGTAATATACTACAAGGTCGAGGTTTAGCTTGCGACTAAATTTGAAATAGAGGGAAATTCATGTTTCAAAACATCTACAAGTTATATGGGGAAAGGAAAAATATCAATTAGTCGATTTAAAAACTGGTGACCTGCTCGGTATGTGTGGGACCAGCCAAGAAACATCGAATGTTGCAAGTGGCCTTACTTATTTGAACACCCAAAAAACAAAAGATATGATGTTACAAATTTTCAATAATATTCTAGAAGAAGAAACACTACCAAGGGACTGGAAAAAAGCACTAATTGTACCAATTTTTAAAAAAAGACTGCAATAACTATCGTGGAATAACATTAATTAGCACCGCGATGAAAATGTTGGAGAAAATACTGGAGGAATCACAGAATGGATTCAGAAGTGGAAGAAGAACCCAAGACCAAGTATTTACTATCAAACAGTTGACAGAAAAAGCAGTACAAGAAAAAAAGAAAATATTCGGGGCTTTCCTGGATCTAGAAAAAGCATTTAATACAGTACCTAGAGAGAAAATGTGGAAAATATTAGCAGCAAGGGGATTGAATACCAAAATGATAAGAATAATACAGAACATCTGAGAAAAATGAGAACGCCCATTGGGTCTATTGTAGCTCACCCCTAGGAATTACAATTTACCCCACAAGCCTGTGCTTCTGACGAAGTCCATGGTTGTATTTGGTGATACTTTTTTGAAGTCGCTCGGCTTTAAGGTACTAAAACCGAATATGTTATACCTTACCCTGCCCAAAGCTGGGCATGATCATAGTATGTGCTCATCTTATCTGCTAATCCTAGCACGACTTCATTCCAATATCAAAACTTGGACTAGTTTATTGCTCGAATGTAATATATATTCACAATAGTAATGACCCTACCAAAGTAAGAATAAAAAAAGGAACAAACATATTTGTTTATAATTTCGTATGAAAAAAAAACGTCTAGTTAGTCCCGCTCTTCCGTTAAATCACATTATGTGAAATCTACTTAAGTATTGAACGTTTAACAATGGAATCCAATATTCCCGTATAATAAAAATCTATTTTTTTTTGGCGTGAATTACGAATGATTAATGATTTTTTAAGTGACAGCAAGTGTAGTTTGTTTGTGAATCGTGAACGGTGCGGTAGTAAATAACAAACTAGGGCACTTTATATTCGTAACCTGTTAAATGTAAATATCGATCCCTTTTTTTACAACCGGCGTAAAAATTATTTTCATATAAACGGGGAAACATTTTTAGTTTTATTCGTTGCGATCCGCTATCGAATGTTGTATGCAAATTAAAATTATACTCATGGCTACGTGTACATTGCATAATTTTGAATTTTTTAATGTTTTATTGCAGCAGTAGGCTACCATCGGCCAACTGAAAATATTATTTCAACTTTCATATTTATCCATCTGCATATACACAGCATTTGATTTTTCAACCAAAACTGTATTTTATCCTTATAGTTGTTACATTTTCAAAAATTGAACTGTGATGCCTTTTGGCCCAATATAATAATATAATAATAAATATTTAAAATAAGAATTAAATTCCCTTGATCTTATTTCAACAAAACGTTCGAACATTTCATTATTATAAAAATATAAATTAAGAAGGTTATTGAATAGAAAGTCAAGTTCAAGCGTGAAGTAAGGCAAAACAGTAATATGTTTATTTGTTTTATTTGAACTTGACTGTGACCCGCAACACCACCGATATGAGGCCTTTCCACACCCCTAGTCTACAAACGTATCCATTGTTGACGCATCCATTACAGAACATGCCCCTTCCTTTGTTTTCGTCTCCATTTTCCTCTCATTTATTTTCTCTTTTTTTACTTTTTTTTCTTAACTCACTTTTTGTGCTCTTCTCTATCTCACCCAATATGAGAAAATTCCAAATTAAAAACTGATGAAAATTCACATGACAGATTCTGTAATTTGTGGGATTTGGGCCTAGGTTTGATAATATTTTATTAATAGAGAAAATATTGTTACCACTGCCTTTTTATATTTTATTTGACAACTCTCTTCAAAACTATCACAAAATATATTACTATGGTTACACTACCCTAAAGTCCCAACATGGGAGTTGAATTCTCTAATAGAGGAAAATATTCAAAATAAAATTATAATAGTTTTAGGGATAAAATTGAACTACCATACAGATCTTTTATCTTGTGGTATCAAAAACTTAGGTACACTTCACGACATTCCTAGAACTAAAAGAGGTATTTTATCGGCTACCCAGAGATTTTTCGACCCGATTGGCTTTACAGCACCATTTACATTATTACCCAAGTTATTATTACAAGAGACTTGGAAATTAAAACTAGCTTGGGATAAAAAACTACCGGAAGATATTAAACATCGCTTTAAAATTTGGCTTAATAGTATAAACTGCTTAAATTTTTGCAGTATAGAGCGTTTCCAAGTGACGTCATGTTGTCAGCTGATCACGGACAACCTTCAGAAAGATGAATGGAAATAGCATTTTTTACTGATTTAAATATAAATCGAGAACAAAAGTTAATTGGTTTCGGTAAATTTGTGTACTAGAGTGTATTAGTGGGATATTATAATAATTTAAAAGTGTAAAACAGCAATGGTTATGATTTTTATCAAGTTGTATTATTCGGTTTGAGGTTATGCGATGACGTACTTGGAAAAGGTTAATTGGCATGTAGGGACTTTAGGGTAGTGTAACCATAGTAATATATTTTGTGATAGTTTTGAAATATCAATAAACCTAGGCCCAAATCCCATTGCTGTCCAGAATTGATGCCCAAATTTACAGTTTCTCTGAATCCAGATTACATTCTCCGGCTGACCCTTTTTAAATAACCAATCAGCCTCAAGACTGAAATTTCATGTAATCTCTAGCTAGTGGCTTCACATCGCTGAGTACATTCGCCAGGCAGTCGCACTGACATAGGATGTGCTCTGCAGTTTCCTCGTCTAGGTGACAGAATCTTCTCATGGCTTCGTTTGTCAACGCCATGAGCTTTGCGTGCCTGTTAAGCTTTTAGTGCCCTACTACGGCTTTGACAGTTTTCCTATCTTGATTTCTCCATTTTCATATTTCTCTCACTTTATCGTCTTTTTTGTTTCTTTTCCGTTTTTTATATTTTTTTTCTCTTTACATATACCTTTCATTTTTCCCTGTTTCCTTCATTACTTTCACTTCCTCTTTTCTCCACATTCCCCCTTTCCTCTCTTCCTTTCCTTACTTCCGCTTTAATTATTTTTATCCCTCTCCCTTCTCTCCTCCTACCTTTTCCTCCTGTTTTATATTTTATCCTATTTTCTTTATTTCCCTCTTTCCATCTCCGCTCTCCATCTATTTCTTTCCCAGTTCTACTTTTTTTCCCTTCCTCTCTCTTTGTATCTCACTTCGCTTTACTCTCTCTCTCTCTCTCTGTCTCCCTTTCTCTATTCCTACCTTTCTTTCTTCCTCTTCCCTATTTTTTCTCTTTCCTTATTTTTGTTTTTCATCTCGTCACTTTTTCTTCCTTAATATTTCTCTCTTTCTCACTCCCTTTTCATTCCTTTCTATTTCTCTTTTTCTTATTCTCCTTTTCATTTCTCTTTCAAATTTTTTTGTCTTTTTTTCTGACCATCTTTTCCTCTTTCTATTTTTCTCTATTCTAAATTATTCAAAAATTATAACTGACAATTTTAACATCAGTAACTTCATTTATATTTTTTATATACATCAGTTTATAATCATTGAATAAAATAATATTAATATATGGATAGCACCTGAACTAACACACGAACAACATAATGGTGATTATTCATTTCCAATTTATAATTTCGCCTGAAGGATATACGAACACGTCCATCGCAAAGCTGCGGTTCATTTTAATACATTGCAGCCTTCGGGGCTCCAGAATGGCTGTGCATTGATAACTTTTTCCCTCATGAACTGATAGATGTGAGTAAACATATGGTAGTAGCTATAAAATTACTTTTTTCATTTATACAAACAAATTAATTGATTAAACTAACAATAATATTAGAGGGAGAAGCGTTATAGACATTTATGTTATTGTAGATTTTATGTTTTGTAATGGCACTTTTATTGTTATGTTTAAATAAAAAATACTATAAAAAAATCAAATAATTTAAAAACTTTGATGTGCATCTAAACTGTATTTTATGTTAGTGAGTTGTCCTCCTAGGTCATCGTCCATCCTGTCCTTTTTAGGAAGGTGGACAGGTCACTAGGAGACATCTCGTTTATATCAGCAGGTGTAGGCCAAGACTCACCGAACGCACACTCTCTTATTGACGATAACTCCTAGCACTCGCATAAGACATGCCTGACAGTTTTATCTTCTTGTTCACACATTTTGCATATTGGTGTGCCCACTAGCCCCATAGTATGGAGGTGTTTCCTTAGTTGACAGTGGCCAGTCAGAAATCCTACTGTAAAACGTGGGTTTTTCCTGGTCATCGCCAAATATTTCTTCGGTGCCAGCTTCCCAGGGTTGCCCAAGGTGATCCTGGCAAGACTGCATCCTTTGAGTCCATCCCATCTCTTTAGGGATTGAGCATGGGTGTAACGCTTGGCTAGTTCCGCAATTGTCGAAGTCGTCAGGCCGTAGGTGTCACTGGGTCCTAAAATTTTTAGTCCCTGGCTAAAGAATCGGCAATGCGATTACATTTATTCCTGTCGTGCCCTTTAACCCAGCTCAGGATAATATTGTTATCTACTGAGGCGTTAGCTAAATCTTTGTTTGGCTACGGGCGTTAATAAATGTCGGCTCCGTGCCTCTGTTTAAGACTGTTAGATCTTTCTTAAAGACTTGCCTCGGGCGTTGATATCCTTGCTGCCCCAGCTCAAGTGGTGAGAGTTTGAGTCGCAACCCATGCTTTATTGTTAAGAAAATTTTACATTTTCAGATGCTCAGAAACTTAATCGAATTTGAAGATCTTATTAAGTCATTGTTAAGTTCAAGAGGCTGCAAAACTCCAAGTGTAAAATGAAACTATAGTTTTCTCAGTGTTAAAACAAAGCCCGATCGAGTAAGACCAGGACTTCAATAGTAATGAGATCTTTGCATATGGTAGGATGTAAAGTTGGCATATTTGAACTACTCCAGATTATACTAGTGTCATCAGCAAATAAAATAAATTTACATTTATTCATAAGTCTGTGACATCGTTAATGAATACCAAAGAAAAGATTGGACCTAAAACTGAGCCTTGGGGTATACCACTACTTACTGGAAATTTTCCGAAACTCTACAATTTGCCCGTACCAACTTTTTTCCACATTCAAGGTAAGATTCAAACCATTTTAAAGAAATACGCAATAAAATTGTAGTTTTTTTATCAAAATTTTTAATCAACAGTGAAATATATACTTCATTAAGGATTAAGGACTCAGAACATTGCGTCGCTAGAACATTTATTGGATGGGTTAGTAGACGGTATTTCATCACTGTTTTCATTATCATCGATGAGATTGGTAATAAGGCAATAGGTCGATAGCTACTAGTATAGATTTTTTCACCACCAATGTGCAGTGGAACAATTAAAGCTGTCTTCAGACATTTGGGGAAGAGGCTATTTTCGAAGGATTTATTGAACATTACATAATTATTAATCACCGCATCAGGAATATTTGAAAATAATCGTCAAATAACCCATTTATGCCACAGGAAGATTTGTTTTGGAATGCTGAGTATAGTTTGCACCCGTTCAAATTTATCTACTGATTGTATCAGTGATAACTTTTATTATATATAATGATATTCACCTTGCTCAAATTACTAGCGAAATTTACTACTCCATTTGAAAATATAACAAAAATATGTATGTGCTTTTCGGTTTCCCCTAACAAGTTCCTCGTGATGAGTCACGATAACGTCAATTACCATCGCATTCACCATTCAAAGAGATACCGTCCAGATTCATCTCCCCCAGAGAATCAACGTACGTTGTTAGTGTTAATGGCGTCCGAATTCACACTATACCGCATTCATAGATGATTCCTGTTAAAACTTCATCCTCGGGTATTCGACGAACAACACTATTCCACATTAATATATACCTGGTGAACAATGCCTAATACTGTTTACACAAATGTATTTTTGAACAAATTTTGCAAAGTTTCTAGTGGATGAAAATGTATTTTAAATTTTTTCACGGAAACATTTATGTAATTTTTTGTTTGTTTTCACCGAATTGATAAAAACAAATTTGTTTTTCTATCACAATCCAAAGTAGGCTTCTACACATCCAAATCTAACGGGAAGTTGACTAGAGCGGTAAACTTACTTTCCAACTTAACAAACATGGAGCATGGAAAAGTATTAACATGGCTGGAGATTATATTAATATTGATTATTCAATTTATAATAAAATGAAAACATTTCAAATAAAATTTGCGGTCAATCTACGTCCCAAATTTAAGAAAATTTAAATTTTACGTCAATATTTGGTGTAAACATTAATAATTGTCACATATAATTTCATAATTTTTAATGATAACAATAAGTCTGGCTAGTTCATAGTGACTACTATTTGGTGAATAATTCTAATCATTTTCAATTGTTGAGTGAACTGTTAAAAAAAGTTAATAACCATATATTATCGTTATCGTGTGATCGTAGAAAAAGTATTGAGTGTAATACGAGCAGGCTATTTGCCTCTTGAGATAAAAAGTTACTGCTCCGTGCTAGCGGAGAAGAGCGGTAACTTTTTATCTCAAGTAGCAAAGTAATACTTCCAATATCCGTTTTTTGGACATTCATTGACCGGTTACGCGGCCGAATAAAAAAATGTCAATACACATTATTTTTTTTGTTTGCAAAAATCGGACGAAGATGCGTAGTCCTAAAAAATATTCTTCTTCAGTTTATCTCCTCATTTTTTCTCTCATCCCCCCTTTTCCCTTTTACGTATTTTACTTATTTCTCTCTTTCTTCTTTGATCCCTTTCCCTATCTTCGTTTGCCTTTTTCCACATTTTCTCTCTTCTCCCCCATTTCTGTTTTTCCTCTCCTCCCTTCCTCCCATTCCTTTCGCTCTTTTCTCTCTATTTTTTGCTTTCTGCCTTGCTCCTTTTGTTTTCATTTTCTTTAATAAGTTAAAAATTGTTCTTCATTTCCCTTTATACTTTTTTTCCATCTTACCTACCCTTTCTCTATTTTTCTTATTATTTTGTCTTTTACTCTCCTCTTTTTCCTAGCTTCCCGTTTCCTCTTATTTTCTAACTTCCACCCTTTTCTTTCTCTTCTTATTGTTTTCTTTCTCCTTTCCCTCTTTTTCTCACTTCCTCCCTTCTCGCATTCTCCATAGAGAGAGTATAGATAGAGAAGAATCTTTGTTCACACTCACCTTTTCCACTACTCGCTATTCCTTTTCTTTCTCCTTTTGCCTTTCTCTTTATTATTCCTCTCCTACTTCTATTCATTCATTCATTCATTCATTCATATATTTGGGTTGTGCTCATCAGCCCAGGCACTTGAACTGAATCTTTGTACCATTTCCCATGTTATCTACTTCCATTCCAGAAGCTTCCTGTCTTCTATGAAGGCCACTAGTTTGACTGGAGGGATTTTCAGTAGTTGTGATGGTTGTATTAATTCCTCTTCAAAGTGCTTTCGTCTAAGTTTTTGTAAGTTCTCGCAGAAGCATAGTATGTGAGTAGGTGTTTCAGCATCAAGTTCACATTTTCTGCACATAGGTTCACTAACTTTGCCCATATTGTACAGATGTTTCTTCAAGGTACAGTGTCAAGTCACCAGGTCGATAACTGTCTTCGAATGTCTCTTACCCAGTTTCAGTAGCCTGGTTGAGAGTACCTTGTCTACCTTGTTCAGTAAACTCTTTGTATGAAGGTGCCCTTGTGTCACCCTCCTTTTGAATTGGTGTTCCCTATCTAACCAGTTCCCGATTTCCCCTCTTATGCAATCTTTTGTGATTCATCAAAACGGTTCCGGACCTATGAAGTCTCCTTTAGAGCCTTCTTTAGCTAACTGGTCTGCCATTTCATTACCTGCAATCCCCTCATGTGCCGGCACCCATCTTAGAGACTCTTTGTTGTCTCTTGCCAGCCTGTTGAGGGATTCTTTGCAGTTTTTCAACAGTCTAGACTTAGTTGTTGGATTACTGATAGCCTTAAGCAGAGCCTGGCTGTCAGTGAATATTTTAATTTTTTTCCGCTATATCCTCTTCTGATGTTTTCATCAAAACAGGCTATAGCGGCAATCGTCTCTGCTTGAAACACAGTCGTTTATCGAACAAGGCTAAAGAACATTCTCTTTCTAGGTCCTTTTATACCAGCCCCAGTGCCATCGTTTGTTTTGGAGCCATCGGTGAATCAGATGATTTCTCCAGAATTACCTGGGTGTATCACCTGTTCCCTAGATGGGATGATGATATTCACTCGCTCAGTGAATATATTCTCTCGTGTCATGCTATCAAAACTCATGTGAAATATGGGTTCGTCTAGTAATGTCCCATTTGTATCAGTGTGTCCTTCTCGAACATTGTTCGGGGACCATAAGTCTCCCGATTTCAGTCTAAGAATTGCCATCATTGCCTCCGCCCTTATAAAAAGTTCTAGAGTAGAAAGTCCAATAAGGGCTTCCATTGATGCCGTCCCCGTGCTATTCATTGCCCCGGTAATACCAAGAAAGGCTTGTCTTTGGATTGCAGTTAATATATTAAATGCAGAGGACACTTCTTTCCTCCTCCACCAGGCTATTGTTCCATAGGTGATCGTTGGCCTTATCACAGTTGTGTAGAGCCAGTGAACCACCTCAGGTCGTATTCCCCAGGTTTTGCCCATAACTCTTCTGCATTGCCTGAAAAGCATAGTCGCCCTGGTAGTAATTTTTTCCAGGTGTGCCTTCCAATTCAGTTTGGAATCAAGGGTCACTCCCAGATATTTGACTTCTTTGGATATTTCTAGTTCTTCTCCGAACAACAGTATTCCACCCTGCGGGAGAACTCTTCTATTCGTAAAAGCAGCTAGATTGGTTTTTTTTTTGGATTAACTGAAAGGTCCTCTTTAAGGCACCATTCCTCCACAATTCGCAGTGCTTCCTGTAGGACATTCATAACCAACTCCGGGAAATTCCCATCGGTGATAATCACTATGTCGTCCGCAAAGCCCTGCGTCCATAATCCTTGATCATTCAGCCTACAGATCATCTCCTCCTTCCAATTCTAATTTTCCCTTCCTTCTATCTACCTTTTCCCCACTCACTTTTTACTACTCGTGTCTTCTCTCTCTTCTTTCCTATCCTCTTTTCTATCTTTTTGTTTACTTTTCACTTTTGTACATTATTTCTCTCTCTTCTCCTATTTATCTCCCACTTTTTCTTTTTTGCTCTTTTTTCTCCCCTATATTTTTTCACGCATTCACTTTTTCCCCACTACTCTCCGTCTCGCTTTTTCCTTCCCTCCTTTCACTTTCCATTTTTCACTCTTTTTTTATTTCTCCCCTTTTTTCTTTTTTCATATTTTTCTTCAATTCTTACTTTCACTTTTTTCCTTCCTCTTAATATTTTCTCCTTCATTTTCTTTATTTTTATCTTTCAATTTTTCTCTCTCTCTCATTACTCGTGAAAAACGAATATATCCTATTTCGACGCTCACTCTGTATTACTTTGTAGAAAAAAATGTGTTTGAACTGTTGGACTGGTCGTTTTCCTTTAACCGCTGAAATGTTATTCCTCATAAATCCGTCGATTTTGGTTCACTTTTTCGTCACGCTTCGTGTCAATAAACCACAAATTCACCATCACTCTACAATCCAATGATGGATGGTCCGAAATATCTTCATTTCTCCATTATACATTAATCAGCATTGGCCTTTCATTCATTCGGCTACAATCCCCAAAATCGATATCTTCCTTTCGGAAATACATTTATTTCTGAAAGAGTGGTCGGTCGGATAAGATCAAGGAAAAATTAAAGGGCTTAATCGAATCGAATTGTAGTTGATTTTGGCAATAATTTTAACTCTTAAATAATAAATTAAAGTAAATGCTCATTAATTGCAAGAAATTTGTCATGAAAATGTGCCGAAAAAATAGAAACTGTCGATATAGAATGCTCATTTGTATAAAAGTAAAATTTCAAATACTCGATTTATTCTATTCTTAAAATTCCCAGGTTATACATTTTTATTATTCCGGTGGTTTTAAAGCCTTCATTCGTAAAGGAGTAATTTATGCAGGCTGAACAAAAATAAATAAATAATTAATTCTTTACTAAAGCTTGAATAGAATTTTGCGTTACACATAAAATAAAATGCGATTCTGCTCAATTTAACCGCCCACCTGTTTTTGTTTACATCGGACGTAAATGAAATCTGAACAGAGTATCGGTCGCAATTTTTTAACAATATATCCAATCCAAAATATTATTGGTCGAACCTTCCACCTCTATGATATGATTTTAAGTAAATAATGCAAAACGATGATTTTTTTAAATGAAAGCCTCAGTTTTATGATAAGTATCGATCCCACTTTATGGCATCCCGTGTATTTCACCCACTTTCTTTACACCTCATTTTTCTTAACAGGCTTCATTTGGAGAAAAAAAAACGGTTTTTTATATTTAGATGGAATTACGAGTTTACCCTACTTCGTGCTTTTTTTTAATATTAGGGTCATCACTTTCGCTAGAAAGATGGATGGCTGATAAATAATTGATGTTTGAAAAAACAACGGGAGTTAGTAGGCATTAAAGACAACCCTCTGGGTGTACATAAATAACTCCTACATGATTATTTTTTAAACCGTTGTTTTTTAGACTCGGTCCGTTTTACTTACACAGAGGCGTATGATAAATAGGAAGGCAGAGAAGGCAGATTCTTAATGTTTTGAATATTGGGGTTGTTTCAACCCCTTACTAAATCACAGGACGTATTGATGATCAAAAATATTTTAAAATAGTATCAGGTATATTAAATTACGGGTGCGGAAAGTGAAATTTCAAGTGTGATGAACCACTTTTGCATCAAAAGATGTTCAGGGTGACCCAAATTAGTGTGTTTTGCAGGGTATCTCGTAAACTAGAAGAGTTAGAAGAAAAGCAGTTAAGATGTTATGACTTCTTTTTTTGTTAAAGTAACGATAGCCTAATTAAATCTTTAGTAACTCCCTGCAGTTGGAAGATACAGGGCGATTATTGAAAACTGTCGAAAACTACAAGGTACTAAAACTTCTTAATTAAGAAAAATATAAGAAAACGTTTTGGAAACTTTTGATAGATATAATATTAAAGAGTTCAGTGGCGCACAGAATTTTTTTGTTAGGGGTCTCACTAAGAAAATATAATGCAAACTTATGTTGTTTTAAATGGGACACCCTGTATATTTTGACGTTTTTCGATTCCTTTTTTAATTCTCATTCACCTGATATGACATCATATATCTATTTTCAATGGTTGGAGCTACAGTGCAAATAAACCATTTATGGATGTTATCAGGTGAATTAAGATTACCAAATCTATTTTAAGTATCTATCATTATAGCATACTTATAGTATAACTGAATATAACTGAATCAGAATACTACAAATAAATTAGAATGAATATGAATTGCATCTGAATATGTTATCGTCTGCTTTTATGATATTTATATATTGTGGTTCAAGTTCAGGCTGATATTTACTATTTAATGTTATATGTTTATTTACGTGATGAACTTGACTCTCGATACCTGTCGGCCTCGTGGGCTTGCCAAATTATTTCCTTCATGTCGTCTCTGGTCGATAAACTTTAGATACAATTAACCAATTACGTAACCACCAATAATTCCTCCCCACAACATTCAAAGTCCAATTATGCTGGAAGCTAATCATACGAAATTATTGCGGATTAGTGGTATCATTATAATGATAATTGTGTCCATCCAGAAAACCGTTTCTGCGAAATGAAATTTTTAATAAAAGTTCTTTCTCTGATCTTATTTTGTGCAATCCTCGTTTCAAAATCATTTTCTATTATTTCTTGATGTCATTGTGTACGGTCAGGCATCTGTCCTAGTGGAGTTCAAGTTATCATTAATTATTTTCTAATAATAAGATGTCATGAAGGGTGAAGGGAAAAACAAGGAATCTCACATTCTCTTTGTTTTGAGAAAAAAGTAAATTTAGCATTTGTGGCTAGATAGTTTCAAACTAAAGCATCAAGGAGATAGTCTTTGCTACATTAGAAGTACATTCTATCACGTATTTGAACATATTTTAGTCAAAACTTTAAAAATCACAAATCAATGAAAAAGAATCCTTAATACAGAAAAAAACTGAAAAAAACAGGGAATGTCCAAACTTAAGGGAAGGCTAAAATATGTCACTGTTAATATTATCTAGAAGAATAAAGAAAATGTTTGCTTACCCTTTAAATACGTGCTAATAAGTCTTACTGTCCTGTAATAGACCTGAGCATCATGTTTACAAAACTTCATTAGTGTCATTAGATTTTGGTATTTTGCGGCAGGAATTGGTAACAGATCTGAAAAAAGTAGAATAAGCATAGTAAATATTTTTTTTATTACCTGTAGATACTGTGACTTACCGGTATAAGCATTTGATGGAAGTTCAAACTCCCCTTCTGGTAATGCATTTTCGACTGCTGATAATATTTTGGACTTCTCTCCAGTAATAGCATTTTGGGTCCAGATAAAACTTGTTAGAAAACTGATAAGCCTTGGATGTTCCCTGGTAGATTCTATTTGGTTAATTTTCTGTATTGGAAAGGGACATTTCCAATACAGACATATTTTTTGTTTAAAAAACGTCCCATTTTTTAACCATAACTTGTTCCACCTCCACTACCTGGAATGGTGACGGTCTTATCCTTGAAATCCTCAAAAGTTCGAACCAGACATTCGGGATTTCCATGTGCGTTTTTAAATTCACAAGCCCCATATTTTTGTCACATTCCATACAGGAATTTCAGGGAATGTTATTCTTATTGACTCCAGAAATTTTGTTTTGTGTACGACATAATGAATAAAGCGAAACATGGAATAGTTTATTGCACGTCATAGGATTTTTGGGAAGGCTAGTGAACTCGTGAAACCTGTGATGTTACGAAAAAGCGTTCTTCACGCAACAGTGTTGCCAGATTTCTGAATAATCCACTAATCCAATGAAATTTAAATTGAAGCTTGCTTCTTATTGCACGACATAGGACTTTTGGGAAGGCTAGTGAACTCGTGATACATATGTGATGTTACGAAAAAGCGTTCGTCACGCAACAGTGTTGCCAGATTTCTGAATAATCCACTAATCCAATGAAATTTAAATTGAAGCTTGTTTCTTATTGCACCACATAGGACTTTTGGGCAGGCTAGTGAACTCGTGATACATATGTGATGTTACGAAAAAGCTTTCGTCACGCGATGACTCATTCTTCGTCTCTCTCGGCCGCCTGCTGCCCTAACTCTCTCCCCTCTCTTCCTCTCTTCCTCAGCCGCCTTCTTCTTCTCTCTTTCGTAGGCTACACAGCGGCACGCCTCTCTCTCTTCCCAAACGGTCGGAAGAGAGACAGAGAGAGAGAGTATCACGAGTCTCTCTCTCTCTAATTGCCAAGTATGTTAAAATTTTTGAAAAATTGTCAAAAATTTTGAAATATGGTCAAAAATTTGGAAAAATTGTCAATAATTGTCAAGAACTGTCAAAATTTTGAAAAAATGGTTAATAATTGCCAAATATTTTCAAAAACATGAAAAAATGGTCAATAATTGTCAAAAATTTTGAAAAATGGCCAATAATTTTGTCAAAAACGGTCAATAATTGCCAAATTTGTGAAAATTTTGAAAAATGGTCAAAAATTATAAGATAAAATAAGATGATTTGGTTTTTATTTATAGCGATTAGGACGACACAGTTAATCCAAAACAAACTGAGTTTCTCTCTGTAGGAAAAGAAACGACATTTAATGTTATTAATTATAACAATGTCGATCCTAAAACACAATTATTAACTTATTTCTCCGTTTGTAGAATTTGATTGAGAAAGAGTATTTTGACATTAATGCTTTTTCATGACAGCCCAGATAATCATCCTTCACTGTAGGCTATAGACTATAGACTATAAAGAAACAATTCTGCTTCGATGGCGCTTGCGGGAATGTTTAAGAAAAATCACATTTTTCTTTACATATTTAAAAAAATTGTCAATGATTGTCAAAATTTTTGAAAAATTGTCAAAAATGGTCAATAATTGTTAAAATTCTGAAAAATAGTCAAAGTTGTCAAAATTTTGAAAAAATGGTCAATAATTATAAAAGACTGTCAAAAATGGTCAATAATTGTCAAAATCTGTCAAAAATTGTCAAAAATTGTCAAAAATTATCAGAAACTGTCAAAAATGGTCAATAATTATCAGAAACTGTCAAAAATGGTCAATAATTGTTAAAATTTTGAAAAATGGTCAATAATTATAAAAAACTGTAAAAAATGGTCAATAATTGTTAGAATTTTAAAAAATGGTCAAAAATTGTTAAAATTCTGAAAAAATTGTCAATAAGTATAAAAAATGTCAAAAATGGTCAATAATTGTTGAAAATTGTCAAAATTTTTGAAAAATGGTCAAAATTTTTGAAAAATTGTCAAAAATGGTCAATAATTATCAGAAACTGTCAAAAATGGTCAATAATTGTTAAAATTTTGAAAAATGGTCAATAATTATAAAAAACTGTAAAAAATGGTCGATAATTGTTAAAAATGGTAAAAAACGGTCAATAATTGATAAAAATTGTCAAAATTTTTGAAAAATGGTCAAAAATGGTCAATAATTGTAAAAAATGGTCAATGATTGTCAAAAATGGTCAATAATTGTCAAAAATGGTCAATAATTGTCAAAATTTTGGAACAATTGTCAATAGTTATAAACAACTGTTAAAAATGGTCAATAATTGTTAAAATTTTTTAAAAATTGTCAAAAATGGTCGATAATTGTTAGAACCTGTCAAAAATGCTCAAAAATATTCAAAAATGGTCAATAATTGTTCAAATTTGGAAAAATAATCTAAAATGGTAAAAAAATTTTAAAAATTGTCAAAAATGATCAATAATTGTCAAAACTGTCAAAATTGGTCAATAATGGTCAAAAATGGTCAAAAATGGCCAATAATCGTTAAAATTTGGAAAAAAGATCAAAAATTGTCAGAAATTTCGAAAAAACGGTCAATTATTGTAAAAAATTGTCAAACATTTGAAAAAATGGTAAAAAATTGTCAAAAATTTTGAAAAAATGGTCAATAATTATCAAAAATTGTCAAAATTTTGAAAAAATGGTCAATAAAATATAAAATAAAACTTAGTAGAACGTTCTGGGCCTAATGTAATTCCCAACATCGCATTTTATGACGCGTATTTTTACTGATGGTTTTCCCAACCTCGCATTCTATTGTGCATAAGAAGCAAGCTTCTGTCGGCGTTCCGACGACCGCTCACCTTTCTATTGTTTTTGTTGGGTGGAACGACGGACGAAAGAATAAATATTATTAATAAACTATTTTACTAATATACTTTACACAATATATAATTCAGATATGATATTACATACGTCAGAATAATTTTTTAAGCAAGTGTCAAATTAGAACACGGCATTGCTGATGTGATAGCCCATAGACTTACAACACTCCTCCTCACAGCACTAATGCAGAAGACCTAGTTTGACTCTCAGCATTGTTAATCTGGGTCCTGGTAATGCCTTCGTCAAAAGGTCAGCCTCCATTTCTTCTGTACACTTGTAAGTGATATTCAGGATTCCTTGATTAACACAATCTCTTATGTAGTGAACCTTAAGGTCTATGTGTTTTGACTTAGGGGATACTATGGGGTTATATCCTAATTTTATGGCAGCTTGATTATCACTCCAAATTGTTATTTGTCCGAAATCAATGTTCAAATCTCTGAACAGTGATCTAAGATAAACAGCTTCTTTTGCAGCTTCTGTCAAAGCTGTGTATTCAGATTCTGCTGTTGATAATGCTACGCTTCTTTGCTTCTTGGATGCCCAGCTGATAGCTGCTCCTGCGTATTTAAAAATGTAACCGGAACAGGACTTTCTGTCCAACTTGCAAGCACCCCAGTCAGAATCTGCCATACCTTCTAATGGCTCTTGTGATTTGGAGTATGTTAAACCAACATCGATCGTACCTTTAAGATATCGTAATATTCGCTTTGCTGATTTGAAATGCTCTGGTCCAGAACAATCATTGAATCTTGATAAATAATTTACAGCGTACGTTACATCAGGTCGGGAAGCAACTGAAACATACATAAGTGTTCCAATTAGGTTTCTGTAAGGCAAATTCTCTGCTCCTCCTTTCGTATTAGGCTCCAGATTTAAATTAACTTCCATCGGAGTGGTAGAAATTTTGCAATCCTGCATATTAAATTTCTTTAGAGTTTCTAGAATAAATTTCTTTTGGGTTAATTTTATTCTATTTTCTTTGTATTCCAAATCAACTCCGATTATACATTTTGGTTGTCCCAAATCTTTCATTTCAAATATTTCGCTTAACTTTTCTTTGATTTCAGCCAGTATTTTTGGACAAGAATAAGCAATGAGGAGATCATCTACATATATGGCAATTACTGTCTTCTCTCCTCCTTTGGCTAATATGTAGACACAAGGATCAGCTTTCGACGCTTGAAATCCTATTCTCTTTAGTTCATTGTCTAATTTTGTATACCATTGTCTTCCTGCTTGTTTTAGCCCGTAGAGAGCCTTTTTGAGGTGACATACTTTTTCTTGTTCGATACTTCTCATATCTTCTAGCATCTTCTTTGCTTTATCATACAAAATAAAATCATCTTTATCGCATGCGTCTACCATAATTTCGGCAATATATTGCTCGATATATTCTGGAAACTTCATGAATATGTTTTCTACTAGATCGCCATTCAGATATGCTGTCGTGACATCCATTTGGTTAAGTTTCAAATCTTCTTCGACAGCTAGTCCAATTACAGTTCGAATGCTACTTAATTTGGCAACTGGTGCGTATGTCTCATTGAAATCAATCCCAGGTCTTTGTCCAAATCCGCGCGCAACGAGTCTGGCCTTCTTTATCTCTCCTTTTTCTGGAGTCCATTTATTTTTCAAAACCATTTTGTGATCAATAATTTTCATATCCTTTTCTTTCTTGACAATTTTCCAAGTTCCATTCTTAATGTGAGCTTTTACTTCTGCTTTAATAGCGTCATGCCATTCCTCATTTTCGAAATCCTTATTACATATAAATGTGAGTTCATCTACGTCTACATTTAATGGTTCTTGATTCTCACCACAACATGAAACTGTATTTGTCATCTCATAATCATGATGCCAATTCGGAATTTTACTTTCTCTACGGGGTCTTGGCTCTTCGTTTATACAACTTCTTATGTTCAATGGTTCATGACTTATACCTTCTCGGATTTCAGGCTCTTCGTTGACTTCAAGCTCATTATTTTCAGATTCTCGCTCAGGAGGTATAACTTCATTTTCATGGGTAGGTTTTGATGAGAACTCGACTTCTATGATAGGTAAGTCTTTGTTCTTCTTTTTTTGTTGTTTCTTCCCCTTTATGTCGGTATTTTTATTAACCTTATTTTCTTTGTCAGGTGTCATGTGTTCTTGTTCTTCAAGCTCCTTTAAAAACTCTTCATAGTTTTCTTCGGTACGGTGTTCACCCTTATAATACATTTTATCAATAAATTTTACGTCTCTGCTTATTACAATACTTTGTTTTTGAGGAATATAAATGCGATAACCTTTTGCTAGCTGTGCATAGCCCATGAAAACTCCTTCTACAGATTTTGGTGTAAATTTGCCTTTTCTATTTTTGTTTAGGACGAAAGCTTTACACCCAAAAATCTGTAGGTGATTTCCAGATGGAGTACGGCCGGTCCATTTTTCAACCTTTCAGGGCTTTAGCTGGGCTTCTGTTAATGAGATAATTCGCTGTGTATACCGCCTTGGCCCACATTTTTTGAGGTATGTTACCTTCGATCATCAAACACCGTGCTCTATCAAGAAGAGACCTATTTTTGCGTTCGCTTTGGCCGTTCTGTTGAGGTGTGTAAGGTGATGTGAGCCTTCTCTTGATTCCATTTTGTTTCAGGAAGTTATCAAATTCTATATTGCAGTACTCCTTTCCGTTATCAGATTGTAAGCTTTTTATCGGTTTGTTGTGAAATTTTTCAACTTTGCTTTTGTATTCTTTGAATTTCTCAAAAGCTTCGCTTTTGTGCGATATGAAGTAGACATAACAATATTTAGTGTAGTCGTCCAGAAATGTCAGGAAATATTTTGATCCGGCTAGAGTCTCAGTGTTGACTGGTCCGCAGACGTCACTATGCACAATTTCCAGAGCTTGTGTAGACTGTGGTCCGTCTAGGGATGAAAATGGTAGTCTAGCCATCTTTCCTTTAATGCATACTTCGCAGTCCGGTAAATTTCCTTTTTCTAGTACCAATCCTTTAATTAGGTTCTTGTTTGCAGCTAACTTTAAGTCATTCTCATTAATATGTCCAAGTTTACGATGCCAAATTTCAATATTGTTAACAGTTTTTGCTATATTTGCATTTTCTCCCTTTGTGTAGTACATGCCGTTTTCTTTTGTAGCAGTTAGAGTTACTTCACCTTTTTGGTTTTTAATGTATGCCTTATCTTTTGTGAACAATATGGTGTTTCCTTTTTCAGTGATCTTTGAGACTGACATCAGGTTTGTTGCCAGGGTAGGTACATATAATGTATCAATAAGGTTAATTGTTTCATTTTGGATGTTTATACGTACTTTACCTTTACCTTCAACTTTAGTAGTGTGATTTTCAGACGCTAACCGCAAAGTTTCAGTTTCAGAATTCATGTTCACAAAATGTTCTTCCTGTGCACACATATGGGACGTGCAACCACTGTCAAGGCACCAGGTATCTGCAGAGGTAATTGACAAACAAGTCGGCGTTATACTGAAGTTTTTCTCTTCTCTTTTCTGGAATGTTTGATTTTGTTGACGTTTATTTTTCTTACTCCAGCATTCATCAGTATTATGTCCCTGTTTCTTACATTTCTGGCAGTATTTCAGCTTCTTTTTGGAATAGAACGCACCTTCTCTTCTTTCCTTTCTCAGATCTTGATTATCTCTAGCTTCGCTTTCTTCTATAATTTTAATTTTCAGCTCTTCGGGCTTTGGTAGTGTATCTCTAGATTCTACCGCTATTCTGAAATTTTCATATGAAGCGGGTAAGCTGTATAGCATCATGATACTCAGCAGATCTGAATTTAGAGTAATGTCCATATCTGCTAATTTATCGACAGTATCCATGAAGTCATTTAGATGTTCGCGTACGTCACCGTTATCATACTTTTTCAGTATGAGATGCTTCAGCAATGTTGCTTTTCTTGCGGGACCCGTACTTTGATAAATGCTTTTCAGTTTCTGCCAAAGCTCGTACGAAGTCTTGCAGCCTTTTATTTGTTTCAACTCTGATGGTGAAATAAGTAATAATAATTCTGACCGAGTTAGTAGATCTTTTTTCAGGAATTCTTTCTTTTCCGTCTCGTCGCTGGTTGAAATCGGTTCGGATATCTCTCCACTTGCGTATTCCCACAGGCCATTTTTGATTAGCACTGCTTGCGCTTGTAGACACCACGTATCGTAGTTTTCTTTTGTTAGGGCTTCGATGCGATGGTACGACGACGAAGCGGTTGCCGTCAACGTGATCATTTCGAAAAAATTTCAGTTTCACTGACTATATTTTTTTATACCAGCAACCACGCTCTGCTACCAATTGTTGGGTGGAACGACGGACGAAAGAATAAATATTATTAATAAACTATTTTACTAATATACTTTACACAATATATAATTCAGATATGATATTACATACGTCAGAATAATTTTTTTAAGCAAGTGTCAAATTAGAACACGGCATTGCTGATGTGATAGCCCATAGACTTACAACAGTTTTGGCCACCTGCTGAATCGCAAAATATGCGTAAATGTTTTGCTTTGTTATCCATAAAATTAGTAATAAAATGGAATAGGAACGATAACACTTCATTTGGCCCTTTCTTTGAAATTGTTTGGGGATATGTGTAAAAAATGGATTGGCCTGTAGACAACACGTGAATATTGAAAGTGTACATGAAGAACTGTCTCAAATATTACACATCATTCGTTGTCGCGTTTGGCAATGAAAACTTTTGTTGATAGTCCAATGCAATCGCAATATAATCACTCGATGTTTTTGACTTTTTGCTAGCTGCCTTTTTAAAATCATTATTTTGTATCATTAATTTACGAATTTCTTCAGCATCTCTTTCAGAATTTAATGATTTTAATTTCACCTGGAATTCGTCACATGCTGAACATGTGTCTGTTCATTTGATAACCAGAGGACAAATTAAACTTTGTGTTAAAAATGTGCCTATACGTTTTGTAAGAAAGATTAATGGTCGGATATTTTTCAACAAGTTGAACATTTTTGTTATGTTCAAACTCTCTGGCAAATATTTTTTCTCAGATTCGTGTAATGAGATGTAATGAGATAATCGAGTTTGAAACGAAGATATGTGATTACACACAGCTTCAAAAGATTCTAGACACAAATTTCGGTGCTTCGAACTATGCTTACAACGTTTGTCTTTTCCTGAAGTTTCTGTAGCTTTTAAATTTTTCTGTAGGTATTCTATTGTGCCCCTACTTATACTATGAATGCTTTAAAACACACGTTAATATATTTTTCAACACCATCACGCTTAACTCTTAATTTATAGGCGAAGTTATAGCCGACTTTTTTTAATAACCTATATTATTTACTTTAATTATAAGAAGGGCACTACAGTACCCAAAAGCCATATTGTTTCATTTAAAATAATGTCCGTTTTCCACACAATTTTAATGAGCGCTCTATACTTGTAAAAATAATTTAATTGACTCCATTTTCGGATCCCATGCTGTTTAATGTCTAATCGAAGATAAACTCGTAATGGAGTACTAAATGGACACTCTGTATACTAATTATTTGGTTTGTTTTTAATTGGAATGAAACCAACTGAACGCAGCATTTCATATTGCTTTATTTTGTGGAAGCTGAAATACCTCGTAGGAAATATCTTTTATCCCTTACACATCCGCAATCTCTTCATTTTGAAAAAGGACTGCAGCATCATTAGAAAGCCATTGCGGACGTTCTTTTGATATTAACTACATCTTCTGTGAAAAAACCTTTCCGACTTGAATAAAATAAACTAAATTACATTTTAAAACGATATTCCTCCAGATACGTCTATGGTGTCATTCAGAGAGTTTTTCTTAGGTTTTTATTTGGCAATTTAAAAATGGTAATGACCGGCAGTCCATGAATAGCTGAGGGACTTTCGAGTGCGATTACGCTTAAGCGGTAGGATTCGAGAATTTCAGGTCTAAAACTCAAAATTTAATTAATTTTTAAGCTTCATTGGATAAAATCTTTGATTAAACATAATACTGGGATGTCAGAAATATGCCTACCGTTGGGACTGTTAGATTTGCGTGAAATCCTTTTGTACTACTTCCACAATTTATGCTATTTTTGTACAATTAAAACAAAAAATGTTTTCGTTAAATAATAAACATCACCAGTGTTGTTGGTGGGAGAAAAATTCGATACAATAAAGTAGTTGAAAGTTGTGAAATAATGTTATACAGTGCGTTCATAAAGTAACCTAGAAAAAATCAATGCATGAACTAGCCGACAACAACATTGCCACCTATGGACTTTTGGAAACACTATAATAGAAGGAAATGAAATAGCGAAGAGAGGGGATGAAACACCCTTTTGGGGGCCAGAACCCTTTCGCGATATCAGCTCCAATATAATATTGAAAAAAAATAGGCAACGCTGAAAAGAAGAGAAGATCTGTCTATTGGAAAGATGTAGTAGAGCTAAGACAATCAAAGAACTACAACCAGGTGAGAACGAATGTATGCCTAAGCCAGATTAAGATTGCACTTGAAGTTTTGACAGGTGTCCTAACAGCCTGAATACCCCATCAAAAAGTTCATACTATTGATGCATGTAGAATGTAGATTGTGTGGAATGGAAGAAGAAACCTCTATTCACATACTTGAGGAATGTATAACAATACAGAATTCTAGTGCACACCACCTAGGAGACTACTGTATAGAAGCGGGACATGAGGGAAATGTACCCAGATGGTGAGTGTATCTCTAAATCTACGGTAAGCAGATTGGAAAGGAAGTACAAAGATGCGTTAGTCATGTATCGAAGTATGGTAGATCCACAGATCACTTACCTATAGATAGGCATCTGACCCGTGGCGCTTCATGTGGCGAATTAATTGTACGGGTGGCGCCACCTTGAGAGCCTGAGCAGTAGCTCTAGCACCTTTGACATGGTTGTGATCTTCGCTAACAGCAGAAAAAGAAGATTCCTGTAATTTTACAGTTTTTGGCGGCATATTCAAAATTACTGTAATTTTACTTTTATTGCAAAATGGCATTTATGGTCCATTTTTTGATATTTCATTTAAATCAACTCAACATTTGATTGATATTACAATAATAATCAAATAGTCAAGTTAAATTAAATGAAATATCAAAAAACGGACCATATAATGCCTGAAGTGGAAAAAATAAAGCAATAATCATCAAGTTTATATATTTTATTCAATATAAAAAAGTACACAATAAATAAAACGTTTTTTAAAATCTTTGATCGACAAACGGGAAGTACAATAAATGTTAGGAGTTTAACAACAAAGCAAAAACTGAGTAAATAACTTTGAAAAATCTCAGCATGCGATGTAAGGTAAAACGATTTTTTGAAGTAAGAAGTCTTAATAAGTTAACAATTATTAACAGTGATCAACGACGCAAAGTAGAACAAATAGTGAAACAGTGACCCCCCCACCCTTAATATTGAAAAACAGAAAAAGAAGCATATTCTGGAATGCAAAAATAATTAAATATAATATGGTGAAGTTAAAAAGACATGAACATTTAATAAAAATCAATAATCATTAAAATAAATACTAAAATAAAAAGCAAGGAGATGGTAGAATTGTTTGCAAACAAATAACTTTTAGTAATACACAAATATGAGAAGATAATTACAAAATGGGATAAAAAGGAAAATTAAACTAAAAATACCAACAAAATAATGAATATACAAGGAACATAAAAAATAAACTGACATGTGTTTTGTATGATGTTGATAAAAGACCAATCATCAATCTGATCTATTTCAAAATAACTCATAATGATCTCTTTTCCGGTCTCTTACGGCGTATAAGATATTTATTATGGGCCAATTGAAATGGACCATCTCTGTTAATCACTCTCATGTCAATACCTTTCAAAACCCCTTTAAGATTTTTTATGAGAGTCACTGTCTTATGAAAATCTTTGCTGCACCGGCTTCTGCAAATAAAGATAGTAATATGAGGAAACTGACAAATGTATTTCAAAAATATTTATAAAGAATAACATTTTTTCATACAAATCAAAAAATAGCTTATATTAAAAAAACATGAAGCACATTTCTACAGTTTGCTAATAACACTGTTAACTAAAATGTGCACACCATTTAAAAAACTCAATTTACAAGATTATGACTATCATTACTTCTATATAATTTATTAGGTAGCTACATTTGGATATTTTTAATTAGCTCAAACACACAATACATATGATTGTAAACATTTACATATTTGTTTCTCGAAACTGCTTACCTTCGAAAAATGCTTGGACCTTTCTTCGGTAAAACCTTTTTGTGTTCCTTTCACTACCTGTAGATAATTTATTCATTTACTAATATAATACTATAAAATATGTAATTTAGTTAGTTTTTGATGGGAATTAAACAAACCAAATAATATAACAAAAGGAACATACAGAAGATATACTATTTTATACATACCATCATTTGATAATTGCTCGATACTCTCCAATTCATCCACCTCTAACTCCTTACTCGTGGATTGAATAGCTATAACATAAAAATTAGGAGTTAAATAAACCAAATAATATAACAAAAGGAACAGACAGATGATATTTTATTTTATTTTATACATACCATTATCTGATAATGGCTAAATGCCCTTCAATCCTTCCTCCTCAAACCCCTTGCTTGTGAATGGAATAGCTATAACATAAAAATTAGGTGTTTATTTTTTCTTAGGTACACTGTACGATTGCCAAAATTATAGCTAACGAGTTGCATAAAACTCACCATTAATTAATTTCCGTATATAAGTTTTTGTTGGTGTTTACACCTTCCCAACTGGCGAATAAGTTGCTGATGTGGAGGGCATTTCCATCATATCTACAGAATCTTTATATATAAGTAAATTTTTTTTCAAACTCTAGAAAATAAATATCTTTAATTTTCTCGGGAGTTGTTTCCTGTGAGGGCACCATAGTGGGGAACAAAAAATCGGAATCCCCTTTGGATTGTAATCTAAAAAACATGATCACATTCAATAACATTCAATAAATATATGTACAAAAAGAATTACATACCAGGAAAAAACAGGGATGGCAAAGAAAACCTTTTCAATAGGTTGCCTTGGACTACTTCTACTTTTAAAGAGCAGGCCTGGCCAAAATGACTCCTATGTTTTCGCCTCCAAAGATTGTTTTCCACTTCTTTCCAGCCAAACTGAACGTTCTTCTTCGAGGCTGGGAAGTATAAGGCTGTATAAAAGAATAACTACTTCAATATTTTGTCACTTTTTAGTTAATGAAACATGTTTTATTTTATAAAAATATAAAGCTTACCGGGTACACCCCACATTACAGTCCTTTACTATACATTGTCTGTAAAGTCCACACTAAACAATAAACTAAATACACCCTGTCGACCTGAACAAAAAATATATATATATATTAAAGAAAAACAAATTTTTAAAACTGAACTAACCCAGAAATAAAACTAATCGTCGTAAACGTGGTTGTTATTAGGTTAAGTTATTAGTGGTGACATATGTGGAAGAATCTGGAATTACTACCAGAGACACTACTAACGGCGTTAAAGTTCTCATTAAATCCGCAATCTTAGAAGTGCTCTGGCTCTCCAGGTGGCAGTACCATCGCGCGCTCAGAGTGCCCATACCCTGGGTAGATCTACACTAGAAGTAAATATTCAACAACATGTAATTTTGTGGGCAGTAGACGATCACTGCCACCTAGCGAACATTAAACCACTGGAATGAAACAATAATATAATATTTTTACAGGCATTTAATTCCGTTTAAAATGATAATAAGTTTGTCAAAATTCATAAAGCGGAACAAAAGTTATAACTGTTTTATGGAGTCAGCTTTTGTTTAAATCACTTAAACATCATGAAAGCCTGCGCCGATTACCCCTTGCACCGTCCCCGACGGTATCCGAAGCCACGCGAAATTCAGTATTGTGCTGCGCCTGTGCAATCTCGAAAGCTTTTCGTGACTTGTTGACTTCGACTTTGTTTTCACTCCCTCTTAAATTCGGGCTTTTAAAAGACACACATGTCTTATTATGGAACTCATTAAGGTTCCGTGTATTTTATGTAAAATGTTACTAATACCGTATTTTCATTAATTTGTTATTAGTGTTATATGTTCGAGTGTAGAGTCAGTGATAACGATGGTCAGGTAAATAAAAGTAAACCTAGACACTGTTATTAATTTATCCAATTTAATGTTTTCCAAGATTTGTCCCCTGGCATCTTATGAACTTTATTACAATGTTGCCACTTGTTATAAAAAGCCAGGACTTCTACCATATTTCATGTACACATCTATGTCACTTCTTCTTTATATATTAAGTAAATTACATAAACAAAAAAGTGTTTAATTGCCGTAAGGCTGGTCCTTCGATCTAATTTGTATTACCCGCAATTAATCTATTGGAGGGGTACTGCTACTTGTCGAAAAAGTACATCTGGATTTGCCGACCGTACGCAGCCCATTCTACCACATTATTCTAGAGCTATCGAAGATATTGTTCCCCTCCAGCTTTCCTACTCACCCCTACTAGTTATTTTACAAGATAGAGGATAGAGGAGCAAACTTACGTAAAATGATCCAATGATTACGAATATTTAAATTTTGTGGTACTATAACGGTACATTTATTATAGAAAAATGATGTTTTTGTGTTACTACTGTGAACTGCGCCCTCTAGCAGTGGAGTAGGATACTTGAAAATAATTTCCAGCAGTTTCTCGCATGCGAGTTTGTAATACAGATTTTTTTAGTTATATGATAAATAGTTTTTGAGATACATCGGGTTACCTCTCTTAAACAGACACCTGGTACAGTGCGGGAATTATTTAGGGATTTGAATTTACTGTTTGGACCCTTACTTTGTGGATTTATATATTGGAAAGTCTGCAGTATCGAATATTTTTAAAAATGCAAAATACCATCCTAATTATTTGGCTGAAGATGACTGTGATCACAGAACTGAATTGTGTGAGTATATGATGAATCAAAAACATTTTTGAATTTCCTATAGGCTTACAGTCCATTAACGAAGGAAGTGAGGCACAAATATTATATTACTGTAATGTTTTTATTATTTATTTAAATTGTTTTTACTGGTGGGATAAAATTATACACACTTCTATGGTTAATTACTATTGATTTATTTAAAGAAACACACACTGTATTAAACTTAATATATATACACACTCTACTTAAGGTCTACTAATTTATTTACACTCGGTAAATTAGTTTTAATTTATTTTCACCACTTGACTATTACACTATTTATCTTCACTATTTCATTCACTGTTCAATTACTGAGAATTTCTGTAACTCACTATCTACTGTCCGTTCACTAATTTCGAACTAACTGTTCACGCACTCAAAAACCCGCGTATATATAGTCCTTATTGGTTCTGGGAAACTCCAGTGCCTTCGGCGCTCGTGCTACGCACAAACAAAACCGTTCTACTCGAATGTTCTCGAAAACATGCTGGCGCAGCGAGAATCCCGGAGTAGCCACCAAAATTTAGAGTCGAGAGACAGGGTCGGCTTTGAGTTGGTGACCTCGCAACATTACTTTCAGCAGCTCTATAATCTTTGGATACAATCTCTTAGGACTTCCTGTATATAGTCAACAAATTCCTTTTTTTCCATTAGGTCTAAGGAATGTTTGTAGTGATTATATAGGGTAGCACAACAAAAAACGTATCCATAAAGATAGTACGAAAGATTATCTCATAATTTTGAGATACAGGGTGTTTCAATATTTGCAGATGTATTTTTTTCCTCCAAAGGCAGTGGAAGTTTGAAAAAAAACTGTTTGATGTTGTTGTGTAATAATTCTAATCTAAAATTTTGGTATAGTTATAATATTATCAACTTTTATTTTTGTTTCAGGTGAGAATATTTACGTGATATGTAGTTTCGTTCGGTAAGTCTTCAAAATATTTTGATCTTATACTATAATACTGTCCTATTGAAATTCGGGAATAAAAAACAAAAGAGCTTCCTCCAATGTTTCAAGAAATACTCTTTTCGTATAAACGGCATTGAAAATGCGACTTTCACCGCCTGTTGAGCCAACCAAAACTAGTCAATTTCATCTTTACTTTCGATCCTGTCAGAATATTTTTTTGTTTTTTTCAAACCTGTATAATTGTATATCTGTAATTATAACTGAACTGGCAGATATTATATTCTTGCAACTAAAATAAATAAGAATACAATGGACTTGAGCATACAATCAATATGGATACAGCAATTGAAAGTACACCACAACATCTTATTGACAAAGCAAAAGCTGCAACTTTGGATTTATTACCTGAAAAATCTAAAGCAAAACATCTGACATTAATATAGTACACGTAGCTATAGCAAAGTCGGGAAAACAAGAATTTCAGGTAAGCTCATTTTTTAATATGTCGTCTCTTCTGCTCTTTCGGTTCGGGAGTTTCGGGTGAAACCAGCCCTCTCTTCGCTCTGGCAGGCAACTTCACCCTAGTCTGAAATCGTCTTGTTTTACCCCTAGTCAGACAATATACTAGATATTATTTCTATATACACGCCTGAACCAAATTGTTTTTTTTCCCGATTGACATACCTCCAAAGTCTTTATTCTGACTCGTGAAACTTTGACCTGTTTGGAGTTAATAAGTGCTGTTGACCATTGAATTCGACGTTTCCATCGATACGGTAAAACAACAAATTATAGTTGAAATTCGACTTTATTTATCAATAAGTGTTCTTCAAGAGAAATTCTCCATTCCAACTTTTATCTAATATTTCTTACACAGCAGTTGATTCAAACTTCCAGTTTCGGCGATTACTTACTTGAATTGAATCCATACTTTTTCCGAATGCCATTTTTCAGGAACAAATGGTATAAAGTTCGAGAAACTAAATTTGGAATTACATTTAAGCCAATTTTGATTTTGCTACTATTGTCTTAATTTTTTCTTAATTAAACTCATTAATAGAGAATGTAATTTTCCTCATAGATCTTTTTTTCTTATTTGCTACTAACTGCTACTCCATATCCATTATATTCTTTCGATTTACTCCCCTGCGACTATTTCCTGATTCCGAAACTGAAGAAATGGCTGGGCAGTGAAAAATTTGAATCACTCTCTGCCATTGATATACAGGGTGATCAATATCGGCAACTTCCCTACTTCCCACCTCCCACATCACAAATCTGTTTCAGTAGTTTCTTACTAATAGATCTTGCTAGAGATTCTTTCATTTTCGATAACCCATTCTATCGGTAATTGTTTATTTCTCATTTAATATTAAAATTCTAAATGTTCTTCCACCCAACAACTTCCTGTATTTACTAAGACTCGAAATTGTAACTTAATATTCCTATTGCGTTAAACAGCACCCAGTTCATCTGATTAGGAAGGGTTTTGCGTATTTGAATTGGCTTATTTAAAGGGACAGTTACGTAGTAACATTGTTAAGAAAAGGGTGCATAAATATGAAACAAATTTGATGGGAAAATGTTGATAACTGATTAGATAGATTTATTTTCAAAAGTAAAGTTAATTTAAATAGGTGGTCTGAATTTGTATGTTTGACTAACTGTTCAAAAAAACGAACCCTACTACTAAAAGAAAAAAAATTTTAATTAAAAATAGTAACCTATTAAAATTTAAAGTTGCCTCAAATACATTTTTTATATTTTTTTGCAAAATATTTTTGCACGCGTCTGGCAAGGTTAAAAACCCGACTAAATCTTAACTCTAACCATTAAACCTCAACATATAAAAATTTCAAATTGCCTCAAACATTAATTTTGACAACAAATTTTTTTTTAAATATAGCCCCGCTACTCAAATTTTCAAAAACAGTATAATCGTGATCTCCTTGCCTAAAAACTACTATATTAAATAAATATATAGTTTATTTGTTTTATAATATGAATAATGCAATCTATTAAATAATTTTCATTTCATAATTTTCAACATACAATTTTACGAGCCATTAGTGTAATGCAGCGTGACGTACTAGCCCCTGCACGCCCATCGACCTTGAGCCGACCAATCATGTAAGTTCTATGATAGTATATCCGTATACCTGTGGTTGCGTGTATGACAAAACAAAAGACAATCAAATTTAAGGTTATGCTTCATTGTATTAGTATGCTGCTTTTATGTTTTTGAAAAATATTGAAAATACAACACGAAAACAGCAACAATAACCTTACAAAAATAAGACGAACGGACAAAACAAACAAGGTACACAGCCAAAATCGACTAAAGTCACAGATCACAGAACTAAACGTCAATCACACTGGGAGTAGACTCCGTTTCACCTAAGAAGAACCCTCGTGAAGTTGCAGTCGAATGCGCGAACTTGTTGACAAAACCAGCGCCATATTGTAAAATTGACATTCGACTTCAAATCAGTAGCATAACGTTTTCACATTTTGTAGGTTAACACAAAATTAGAATATTAAAAATGTATTTATCATGTGTATTGTTTGAATAAAACATATTTTGAAATTCTTTGAAGCTTTTCGAGATATTTTCACATACAATAGACACTGGTAAATATATGAAAATAATTGTTTTCGTTAAAAAATGATTGCTTCAAACACAACCTCAAATGTTGATAATAAAATTGCTGTCGGCATGGAACATCGTTTGTAATGCCAATGGCATGAAACGGTCGTTGCGAGACGACATAGATAAACAAGACCGATTTTTGTTTCTGCGCAAGACAGTTAGCAAACTTCTTCTTATGTGAAGAAATGTCATATTCCATCTCCAGCACTGTTACCGAGATAAAAGAAGAATACAAACAAAATATAATCAATCCAACAAATTGCTCTGCTGCTATAATGTGAAAAAAAATTGACTAGAGCCTTATTTCGTAGGAAGTTTTGTAGAATAAATTTTAACGTCGAAAATTACAAAAGATAAAGAAGGTTTAAGGACATTTGGTTTCAAATTAAAAAAAAACGTTCCAGTCATTTGCGGAACATGCATCTACTTGACGTACGCAATCGGATTCTGCTGTCAAATAGTTAAAAAGTATACTTTACATTTTTTATATCAACGCATCAGTTTTTTATCGATATTGAACAAACACTTTATACCTAAATATTGTTTTTTACTTTCCAGTTCAAATTACTATAAAAGCGTGTTTCTGTATTTTTTTTTTTCAATTTACGGTTTCATTTCAATTACATTTTGAAACAATAACATTTCCAAATCCACGTAGACTGGAAAAAAAACGGAAACCGAATCAATTAGACATTGCTTGAGTCGGTCGACGCGAGTCGGAAAGTGCTAATAAAAATAAATGGGATTCCAAATATCCCAAAAGAAAAGTAATAAAAGTCGACATACTATGTAAATGTATTGAAATCCTCTACGGACTCTCGAGTCCGGGTGGTGGCTCCCGGATTTCGAGATAACTAATGTAAATACAAATTTAGATTTCAAAACCACTTTGCCTCTGTTCTGCGAAAGCTTTAAGAATTATTTTTAAAACCAAGCAAATATCAAAAGTTACCCTAAGAAATACTGTGAAATTGTTATTCTTAAAACAGGAATTTTCACAATACACACATGGAAAAAAGTTTAATAAAAACTACATTTATTTTTCAATTAAAATTTATAATTGAGAGCGTACCCATGGTACCGAACTGTGTACTTTCAAACACTAAACAACATAATATTTATCGGATGTTTTGTTGAGAACTCGGGTGAGACGTTTTCTTACCGTTACTGAGGTGCTTAGACTCATCACCGGCTACCCCACTAATGAGGGAACCTTTAAACGAAATATTGCTCGGCTAGCTCAAAATTTCCAGTATGGGGCTACCTAGGGGAGGTCTGTACTCTTTTTGTACTCTATTGGATTCTTGTAGATGCTAGTACTTGCAATAAAACTTTTCTATAGGACTTCCATTGATTCCAAACAGTACTTATACAACCAACAATACATAAACCAATAAAGAGGAGATAATAAAAAAAAACTAGTAGTGCACAATCGTGACTATGTTTTGACTCTGAAGGAGTACAACCCTTACTCTTAACAGTATAACAGTAAATTAACACATATAAGATAGGTGAAAAGAGTAAGTAAGTTCAGGTAATAAATCAAAATAATAATATCAACACAATTATAAGAAATATTAGGAATGGCTTATCTGTTTTCCCCGAAGTAGGTTCTACAGTGACTCTGTGGTTTGCAAGACCCTTACGGTACGATTCACTCAGCTTCTATAATACTCTACTTATCTCTCTCTTTCTATACTCAGCTACACTACAAAGGATTCCCTACAGTTCGTAAAAGTTCATCCTCAGGATACTAATTAAAATCAGTTGATCTGCAGGATACGGTACCAGTTCTAATGGTACTACTAAGCCAGTGGGCTTTCCATCAATATGAATTTGTTTAAAACTTGTGGTCTCATTAACTAAGTAGATTCGGTGAAGAACTTGGATTCCCAAGTATAAGAAGTTCTTCCTATAAGAGTTCAGAGCAACTTAGAAATCAACTAGTTAAATGTGATGGATAGATTCAGTCTTGAAAAATAAGTACTTACATGCTTTCGATTCAAATAATTTGTCGCCAGAAGCGCTGTTCACAGTCGTGGGTATGGGAAAACTCTCCCATTGTTCAATGGTATGACATGTTGAAAATACCTCAAATTTATCAGAGTCTTTCTAAGAATCCTACTAGGCTTATACATACCTTTCCCCTATCACTCTGAAAAAGATTTTCTTGAAAGAAAGAAAATTTGTTTAAGATAAACAAATCTGAAGTTTGAATAGAGTCAACCAAACAGACGTGTTAAGTTAAAATGTCGGTTTGTTTAAAATTTCAAACAAGAGTTTGGTATCATTCAAACTAATTGTAGTGTTATGTAAACATTCAAGTGAATAAATTTAAGGAAATTATATCTTTAGTCCAAACTCAAGTTGTTTACTTCCAACAATTAATATTTTAATATAAACAATTAATTTCTGTAAAACGTTATTTTAAACAACTACAAGTTTAAATGGATTTTTTTAAAACTTCAAAATAATTTCGTTTGTGCAAACCCAAGTTGTTTACTTCAAAGTATTACTATTTTGAATCAAACATTTTCCAATTTAAAATCAAGACTATCCGTTTTTTCTAATTGTGATTTGTTTCAGTTAAAAAATAATTTTGTTTAAAATTCCTGAATAATTTCTTGCATCAAAACTCGAGTTGTTTTGATCAAACAATGGATTTAAAAAAAAAGAATCATGCCCCACTTTTTAAAAATAATTGGTTTGCTTCAAATAAATGCTAGTTTAAATAGGAGCATGTATTTTTTCAAGCTTACAGTAAAATATTTTTCAATTTGGTTTTAGTTTAATTGATGTAAATCAAATAATCCTTTTATTATTTATTTTTATGATGAGTCATATTAAAGAGTGTTTGTGCAGCTGATGCCATAGTTCTACAAAACTAAAACTAAATTCAAAAAGGCTAGACTAGGTACTGAAAAGGTAATTTAAGTGAAAAGTTTTGCTATCTGTCCAAACATATTTAATAAAGAATTATATTACAAAAACATAAAATCATTATTACATACCTTGATTTTGAGTAGAAACGAAAAAGTAATGTTTTCTATTTTTACAAGATATTCCATGGAAACACCTGCTTATAATGGCAAACACTGGTGTAGTCACCCTATATCACAAACTAAATATAGCCAGTGCAGAACATGGACAATATTTGAATGATAAAAACTAAATTAATTTCTTCTATTATTATTTCACTAGTAGAATTACTTGGTGTATTTAGATCATCCACTAGGCACATTCGCTTCACTTCAGATTCTTCTTCTTCTTCCATTTCCTTACACATTAATACCACAGGGGTATTCATGTCTATTTTCTGATTTTCCTTCTAGAATTAAACATACAAGTACAATGTAGTTTTTGCAATAACTCTTGTAACGTATATATTATATTTAAAACGAACCAAACCTAACTTTCTACCAATCCTTTTCTTTTCTTTCCATTAAGTCAATGGCACAACACTAGACTGGGCTAGGTGTGATTTATTTTAAATATAAAGGAAATTTAGTGAAGTCTGTGTTCTTGTTCTCTAATTTTTTTTAAATACTTACTATTTTCTGTTCCTCAATATATCGTTTTAGTCTGAATTTAAATTTTATTCTATTACCTAATATCGGTACTATTTCTTTTAGATCCCCATCAGAGAGATTACAGAAAATGTCTATAGAAGTTATGTTCTGCTCTAAAATAAATATAAATAATAATTTTTCAGGTAGAAATAACTATAGAAAATGATACCTTATTATCTATCATACAAAAAAACATTGGCAGTAATAGATACCTGCTCACCCCAATAGAAAGGAAATATTTATATACATAAACATTTAAAATATTTAACTAGTTATACTATTGTGTAAATATTTGAAAAGTAAAATTTGATTAATAATATATTCGTTTTTTTAATTATCCAAGAGCGTATTATAAAAATATTTAAGTAATAAATATATAATATTTAATTTGAAAATTTGTGGCAACAAATATTATGGGGCTGTAGTTACAGGTAGGTAGATACCTACTCACTTCAAACTAATAGGTTGTTTAAAAGGAAATTTACTTTTTCTACAACAGCTATGAAAAGTGACGTATTTCTCATACCTTACTTGATTTCAAAACCAAATATTGCTCATACTGTGAGAAATAATATTTCTCACGGCACTTTGCCCACGCCACATATATTTATATGGAGAATCAAATAAAATCGACAAAAATTTAGTAGGCTACTGTCATCTTTAAATACCTACTTAGTTGTCACAAAACTGTCAGATTATAGTAGAAAATATGTTAAAAATTTTTAAAAATTGTCAAATATTTTCAAAAATTGTCAAAAATTTGGAAAAATGTTTAATAATTGTCAAAAATTGTCAAAAACTGTCAAAATTTTGAAAAAATGGTCAATAATCATAAAAGACTGTCAAAAATGGTCAATAATTGTTGAAAATTGTCAAAGATTTGGAAAAATTGTCAAAAATGGTCAATAATTGTCAGAATCTGTCAAAAATTGTCAAATATTTTAAAAAATGGTCAAAAACTGTCAAAATTTTTGAAAGTTGTCAAAAGTGGTCAATAATTGTCAGAAACTGTCAAAAATGGTCAATAATTGTTAAAATTTTGAAAAATGCTCGAAAATTGTTAAAATTTTGAAAAAATTGTTAATAATTATAAAAAAATGTCAAAAATGGTCAATAATTGTTGAAAGATGTCAAAATTTTTGAAAAGTTGTCAAAAATGGTCAATAATTGTCAGAACCCGTCAAAAATGCTCAAAAATTGGCAAATATGATCAATAATTGTTAAAATTTTGAAAAATGGTCTAAAATGGTCAAAAATTTTGAAAAATTGTCAAAATTGATCAATAATTGTCAAAAATGGTCAATAATTGTTAAAATTTGAAAAAATGGTCAATTGTCAAAAATTGTCAAAATTTTCGAAAAATTGTCAAAAATTGTCAAAAATGGTCAAAAATTGTCAAAAAGTGTCAAAAATTGTCAAAAATTGTCAAAAATTGTCAAAAATTGTCAAAAATTGTCAAAATTTTTAAAAAATGGTCAATGATTATAAAAAACTGTCAAAATGCTCATTAATTGTTAGAAATTGTCAAAATTTTTAAAAAATCGTCAAAAATGGTTAATAATTGTCAGTTCCTGCCAAAAATGCTCAAAAATTGACATAAATGATCCATAATTGTCAAAACTGTCAAAATTGGTCAATAATTGTTAAAATTTGAAAAAATAGTCAAAAATTGTCAAAATTTTCGAAAAATTGTCAAAAATGGTCAAGATTTTGAAAAAATGGTCAATAATTAAAAAAAACTGTCAAAATTGGTCAATAATTGTGAAAAATTGTCAAACTTTTTGAAAAATGGTCAAAGTTTTTGAAAAATTGTCAATAATGGTCAATAATTGTCAGATCCTGTCAAAAATGGTCAAAAATGGTCAATAATTGTTAAAATTTGGAAAAATGGTCTAAAATGGTCAAAATTTTTGAAAAATTGTCAAAAATGATCAATAATTATCGAAACAGTCAAAATTGATCAATAATTGTCAAAAATGGTCAATAATTGTCAAACTATTTGAAAAATGGTCAAACACTTACGAAAAATGGTCATTCTATTGTGCATAAGAAGCAAGCTTCTATCCGCTCACCTTTTCTTTTTGTTTTACTAACCATAAAAATAAATATCAAGTTACTTTTCTTGTATTCTTTAAATTTGTGCAGTTGTAGAAAAAGTATAGTGTGTCATCCAAACAAATCAAAACTTCGATGATTTGAGGGAAAGTTTATTTGTTTAAAATAAACCTGTTGTAGTTTCACTCGACGGTTCTCGAAATAATGATATTCCATAATTTTTCACTGTATAAATAGGTACCTACACTCCCTTAGGTGGTGGGACAATTCCCACACATCCAGTAAATCCATCACTTGGCAGTAAATGTCCACTTTTAAACTATAACACAAAACACAATCCATACAAAACACACTAAAAGAAATTGAACTTTTAACAGCTTAACAATCGTATGCACCTACTGTGTAGTCCAGGAATGCGAGGGGTGAGGTTTTCACGTTTGAATTTTCATGTTCACATGGCGGTAATTGGGTGTTTAATTTCTTTAAAACAAAGAATTTAGATTTCTAAATGTTTTTTAATTTCAAAGAAATATATTCTTCGAATCAATTATATGCAACAATGTAGAATAACATTATGGCATCTATATTTTCAAAGAAATTATTCATTATCTATAATAATTTTATATTTTCATTTAAACAAATATATATATTTTTAACAAATATCTTCTTTATATTTAATAATTGCCATATTTGAAAGAAATAAATGTAAACCTTAATTTCAAACAATTCATAATCTATATTTAAACAGTTCAAATTTCTTCATTGCTTTAGAGTTAAACAAAATTTGTTATTATTAAAAATTTTTTATCAAATAAATGTAATTGTTTGATTCAAACCAATCGTTTTTAGCGTAAACAAATATTCTTCAAGTTTAATAATTGCTATATTTGAAAGAAAGTAATCCAAATAATAATTGCCAACAATTTATAATTTCAATTCGAGCGATTTGAATTTTTTAATTGAACACTCAATTAAGAATTATTACAGTTTCCTGTAAAATTGTCGTATTTAGTAAAGCGTGTTACCAATAGATATCAAAGAATAAATTATATTATTCTACGCTTTACAAACTAAGTTTTTGTTGAACGCGTCACAAATTTTAAATTGAACGTTAGTTCAAATTATGATGGAGATTTAAGCAAATTAAATTGTTTTATTTCATCGTTTAAAAAGAGGTCTGTCAGAACTTTCTCCCTAAAAAACAAAAAGCGTGTCCAGGGAATTGGAAAAATGGTATTTTTTCGTAAAAAACGTAAGTTTCTCAAAACCTACCGAACTTTTTGACAAACATTGTTAAAATACAACTCGGGAATGACTTTTCGATATAAAAATCCCTAAAAAACAAAAAAAGAAGAATTTACTTAGGTTATGAACAATTAGGCAATCCAACGACCTGTCAAATAAAATTCAATATGGCATCCCAGGGCAAATAAAAATATTGTTTTGGTCTTTTGGTAGGTATATACAAGAGCGTTTATTTTGGAGAAATGTGGTTTTTTCGGCTTCAGGGATTGCCTTTGAGTCTTGATAATAATGATAAATAATACAAAGTTTAGTTTTATAAAACTTTTGTGTTGCATATGTGTATTTTGGACCAACTTTTGGTTAAGTTGTGCCAACGTAAAAACATTCATTTTTCGTTAGTATAGTTTCATTACTTCATATCTTTGTATTTAAATAAGCTAGACAGATGAATATGCTTTATTCTCAAGAAAAATTATTATAATTTCACAAACAAAATGATCTAAAAACTTAAACAATGAAATGAGAACATAAAATGAAATAATTCCAAAGTTAATATTACATGGATAACTCAAATGGTCGATTATTATATGTATTAACACCTTTCAGATCACATAAATTTAATAATAATTTTCAGTCATTTGATTTACATCAAAAAAAAATTAAACTTTCAAACACACTGCAATACCATGAGTCGTAGGGAACAGGTTTTTGAATCTATGTAATCAAAATGGAATCATTTTATCATTTACTTGTTCACACAATATTATTGGTCTACCATCATCATCATTGCAAAAAGAGCTTCTCTAGCTCGTCAAACTTCTGCATGGGATGAGGGTACGCTTGCAATAAAAGTTTGAACTATCTCTTGACCTTGCTATTCTTATTCATATATGGAAACTTCCTCTACATGTTCTAGGGTTTCTCAGGTACCATTTTTTTCATTTATAGGATATTGCTAATATAACATTCAAAATGATAAACTCAAATATCACCTTGCATACTAAAACGAAAACTCCATTGACTAAAGTAGATCCTACTTCCAGCACTAAGTCAAATTCAAACTATTTGCAATGTAGGCATGAAAAATTTTGAAAGCTTCCATCTGCTATTTGGTGTAAAATCTGTGTGACAATACCAAATAACTATTTATATTCTTATCAAGGAGTTCATCCATATCTCAAGTGTGGTTAAAATCCATTGGAGGTTTTCAAATAAACACAAAGTCAAACCTCAGCGTAGGTATACATTATATGAAACATACTAATAAAATAGACGAAAAAATGCTTGAACACTGTTTATCATTGAATAGACAATACAAAACTGATCAGCTGTCCACATTGTTTGCCCTGGACGACCATATTAAGTCACGTGATCTGGATTGCCTAATACTGTTGACGTATCTCAAAATTCTGGCATTTATATTTCAAATATGAATGAAGAGTATAGTATTATGTCAGATTCAAGAAGAATAACCACCAGAGACACAAATGGTTTGTGTCATTTGCTTAAACCAGCTCGTTTGTCCCGTAAACGCAAGGTGTTAGACGCGTTAAATATGAAAAAATCCAACAAGATCAAAAAATGTAATCATTTGACACATCCACCACTTTTAGAAACCAGTCCTGAAGCCAGTATTATCCCAACAAGTTTAAACGAACAGGATATGTCGAATGAAGCAAATGAAGAGATTAGAATGATAATACTAATAATGAAAATAGTAATCGTGTTATGATAATTGAAGCACAAAATGTAGATATTCAAAATCTTTATTATAAAATTCCTTAAATTGTAGTTGGTATTTTATAGAACATTGAATAAATTGCTTTTGAACGAGTATTGTTTTTTTTTTTGGTTGTAGAAAAAGTCTTGATTCTTCAAGAAAATGCACCTATACTTACATTTTTTTATTTATCGAAATTGTCTCACGAAAACCAAAACCCACTGAGGCAGATACACACATGGAAAAAAATTAGGGATATTGAAGAAAAGTACGAAAGAAGTTTATATCTCAAAAAAAATTATTATTTTAAGTAATATTACTTCAAAATGAATTCGTACATCCTAAAACAACAGTAATTGTTTATAATTGCTGCTATACGTCTAGGCATAGTTCTTATACAGTTATCAATGACCTGTTGTGATAAGTGATCCCAAACATCAGGCAAAATGGCTCATAATTCATCAAGGGTTTGCGGTGGGGGATCGCAGGAACGAACAGCTCTTTTGAGACAATCCCAAACGTGTTCGATGGGATTGAGATCTGGTGATCTACATGGTAATCTTAAGTGAAGAATTTCATTTGCTTTGATTTGGTCAAGCACAATTCTGGCTTTATGGGGCTGTGCATTGTCATACAAAAACACTAAATTGGGTTCTAAATTATCCCTGTAGCCATCAACAATGCTATTTATGATATCATTTTGATAGATCAGACCATTTATAGTGCCATTACAAAAATACCTACAGCTTCGTGCGACTACCCAAAAAAATCCCAGCCCAAATCATGATACCGCCACCTCCATAAGGATTAACTTCTTGAACTCGTCCTGGCTGAACTCGTCCTCTAGGCTCTCTCCAAAGTCTCACTCGTCGTGAATCGCTATGAAGGCATATTTTTGACTCGACTTTAAACATCATATTGTCCAGTCAGCATTCCATCCTACTCTGGCACGACACCAAGTGATTTGGGCGGTGTTCAAAGTTAAGTAGTATAGAGCGCCATGGTCTTTGTACCCTCAAGTCCACAGTATGTAGACGATCAATTACTGTTTCATATGTGATCTGAAATTTTCGACAAAGGGAGTGAAAGAAAAATTGGAATACAGACAGAAACAACAAAAACTCCACTATGACAAACATGCTAAAAAACTGCCAGACTTGCATACAAAAGAAAAAGTTCTGATTCTACGCGGCACTGGAAACCAGCTGTAATCATCTCTTAAGCAAATCATGACCATGTCCGAACCGAACAAGGTGCTGAATATCGAAGAAACCGCGTTCATCTTGGACAAAGAGAGGAGAGACAGGAGGAAAATCCTTACAACATTCAGGATCCAGTTGTTTCTGGATCAGATGTCTTAACCGAGCTCCCTGTAGAGACACCATCGGCAACACAAGAATCGCCTAAAGTCGATCATGACGTATGCAACGACATGCCCAAAACAAGAAGCGGTCAGTTAATTAAGCGGTCTGAAAAATTGAACTTGTAATCCTGTGTTAAACACGTTATTAATGTTCTAGCCGATATTTTACATTCTAACTATGGAGGGTAGAAGGAAGGAGCACCATCTGAATGTGTTAAAAAGTGTCCATCGAAAGGAAGCAAATTAAGGTGGCGCCATAGTAGCAAGTGGAAAGATTTTAAAAACAGCGCCATGAATTATTAGAGTAAGATACAAAATTAAAAAAGGAAATACTACGTAAATAATTGAGATTTTAAATACTGCATATTTTTCAATTACACAAGTCACGAAAAATACTAAATTTTTCAACCCAGCACACTTCACTCTGTTTATAAACCCTAAATTCACATCACTTCCATTAGCTACACGAGCGTCATTTCGGTGAATCTTCGAATTATAATTTGCTGTTTACAGGTGGATACTTTTTCAACTTGTCACCCATACAAGATGGTGCTCCTTCCTTCTACCCTCCATAATTCTAACTTGTTCACTTCATTATGTTTCAGGAATTTTAATTTTTATAAGGGACGTGTCATGTATTATATCTTGCGAAGTGCGGCAACCCTGCACACACTTCTTGTCAATACTTGACAGTTGGTGATAGACTATAATCATGTTCATATCGTGCGGTACTCGCAGTAAAACTAAATTCTACAAATAAATTAAAACACACTAAATAATTATCTGCCTTTATTAGTTAACCTGCTCCCTGTCCCGGGCAAGAAACTGGTCCTTTGACCAAAAACAAATTATCTATAATGATAAAAAAAACTACTTTACTGTTTAGGTTCAAGGGAGGTGAGTAGTAGGTGATAAAGAAAAAAAAAAAAAAAAAATATTCATTAAATCTATTTGATTCTAATCACTAGCGTCCCTTCTGGTCGGTTGGCTAGTTACGACCACTTCAAACAAACTACCCACTAGTTTAAAAGAAGAGTTTGAGGTTAAATGCATAGATTAACAACACAAACAAATTAATGTTAAATGAAACAGATCGAAATTGAGTTATACAATGTTTACCTACTAATAATAATACTATTTTGGGATATTATTCCCCTACAAGGTGATTACTGGCCCAATGGTATATATATATATACTTTTGGTTTACAAAAATTACAATATAACTGAAGAGAAATATTATGTAAGTGACAATGAGTTGTATCTTTGGCACAGAATGGTATTAATATATCTTCACTATTAGAAGGTTACTAGAAGTAGTACGAAGCGAATTATTGGAAAAATGCTTAGATCCTACCTCAGTTTACCGTTTTGTAGTTACTCGGTATTGAAAGCCATGCAATGTCTAACGGGATGAACTCTGGGCGACTGCTGTTATCTGTGCACTTCAAACTAAGTAGTGGTGAAGCTTATGTAGTGTTGGTTTATTACATCTAATTGTCTAGTGTAGTCGTGTAATCATATCAGCCATATGTAGCCAAGAAAGTTCATGTTTGAAAATACAGGCGAGAAAGCAAATGATAAACAGCCAAAGCAGTAGAAGAAAATAAACAATGATATATATATATATATATATCAATATAATATATACAGAAAGAGGCCTAAAATAGAGTAATTGTCGATTAGATTATGCCTGTATGTTTATTAGTACTTATGTATGGATTGCGTAAAGTGAAAAGACCTACCTGTAGATGTGGGTTCGACCTCTATTTGAATTCACAGGTAAGACCTGGGTATATCCTCTTAAAGAGTATAAATCAACTAATTGATTATTATTTTACAGGTCTATCTTCCTTATAGCTCGATTTAGAAATCCTCAAATTTGAGTAAAATTAAGCACATGCTTCATATCACAAAGCTAATCCAAAAAAAAAGAGAACGAAACAGGAAGTTCTTCCATGTACAGGTTTCGCACCTTCGATTTGAAGTCAATTCTTTAGGCAAGTTTACAAAAGTTCATAATTTTGTTAATTACAACCAGTTGAAATTAATCAACCACATATTTTTAACACTGGTTAAGTTGTGGCTCTAGAAGGTCACATACTGACTTTAAACCTGTTTTTCTTTTCACATTGCCATTCAACAATTATAATGTAAACAACTTATTTAGGTAAACTAAAATTGAAAATATCTATTGGTACATTTCCAAAATTAAATTTTATATATACTTGCTGAGAAAATTACCACAATAATTTCTTCTCTTTGGAGTTTTTATGTATTTATTTATAAGAAGGTAACATTTATTTTATTATCCAGATGAATACTTTATTACAAATTCAAATTAACAATTACCTTTTGATGCTATTTCAGCCAAATCTTTCAAACCGTAACAGACCTCGCTACCTACTAAACATAACAACTATCATGGTACGAAGAAATGTAACCAGACCATCCTCGGCGGTAGCTGCTGATTTACGAAGAGCTAGTGGGGTTCGGATCACATATAAAACAGAAATTGATCGTCTACATAGTGTGGACTTGAGGGTACAAAGACCATGGCGCTCTATACTACTTAACTTTGAACACCGCCGAAATCGCTTAGCTTGGTGTCGTGCCAGAGTAGGATGGAATGCTGACTGGACAATGTAATGTTCAAAGTCGAGTCAAAAATATGCCTTCATAGCGATTCACGACGAGTGAGACTTTGGAGAGAACCAAGAGGACAAGTTCAGCCGGGACGAGTTCAAGAAGTTCATCCTTATGGAGGTGGCGGTATCAAGATTTGGGCTGGGATTTTTTTGGGTAGTCGCACGAAGCTGTAGGTATTTATGTAATGGCACTATAAATGGTCATTTTCTTCATATAATATAATAAATTTTGAAGAAGCATTTCCATTTAAATATTATTTGTTTACGTCAGAATCAGTAAAAAATGTTAAACCCATCGTTTGGTGGAACGCTTTGAAAAGAGATTGGAATGCTGCCACCATTGAACTTGTCCAACTGTTACATTGTGCAACAGCGTTTTCGGCTGGGGTAGAACGACTGTTTTCTGCGTTTTACCACCCTTTGGAACAGACTTGGCACCGCAAAGACTGCTAAATTAGTAACCATATTTAAACATTTTAATACCCAGACACCGATTGATATTGATGATGTATGTTTTGATTTTGAGTAGTTTTCTTGTTCGTATGTTGCATAATATATCTATATTATTATATGTTATTTTTATGTGTTATTTTTATGTTATTTTTATATTATTTTTGAAAGAATATTTTTATTTTTGTTAAGCACTTATACTTATAATATCAGGAAGGTGTCAGTTACAGTTACAAATATGTATTGATAAAAGGCTGAGTTGTATTGAAGAGTTTTTTTAAAGTAATAAAAAAATAAATTTGAGATTAACAAATGTTTAAAACATGTTTTAAACAGTTTAAAAGAACCTTGTTTAAAACATATTTTTTTTCGGGTGTTTTAAACATGTTTTCAACGCTTGTTTTAAACATTTTTGGTGTTTATGGTTCATATATACGGTAGTTATCCTACTCATTTCAGTCGAGTATTTCGTCAATATCATGACACTGCGTGTGAAAATCGATGGATTGAACAAAGAGGGCCAGTCAATCGGCCTGGAAGATCACCCGATTTCAATAAAAGCGATTTTTGTTTTTGCAGCTACTTAAAATGATCAGATTATGCTGTTCCAATACAAAATCGTAATCAGCTGTGGGAAAGAATAGTGAGTGGGTGCATGTAATTAAATTCGAAATGATCCTAGAATTTTTCAAGAGCAATCCTTACAGAAAAGATTGGATTTATGTCTTGCAACAAATGGTCGTCATGTAAAACATGTATATGTTATAAAATTCAATTATATTCTTGTTGTCAATAAACTTCATTTTTACAGAAAGTAAAACAGGGTTGGCTGAAAAATCAAAATCGCTTTTTTTCGAAAGCGGTGCTGCATAATATGTGGCTAATTCAAACCAGAGGACATTTGAAGTTTGCATGAAGTAGTTTTTTCTCAATTCATATCAGAAATATGCAGCAACTGTTGGATGATAAACTTTTATCTTTGGCTACTGTCTATTTCTATAGACAATGCTACGATTAATCATTTCTCTATTAAGCAGACGTCCAGAAATTTAAATGGACACTCCTCTACAAAAACGATTCATTTTCTGCCTCTTGACAACCCAGCTATCTTCAAGACTCATTAATGAGATCATTCCATTAAAATTGGAGCTTGTGCAATCATTCAAGTTGTCATTGTTATTTTTTATTCTCAAGAATTCAACACAGTTACATTCGTTTTCAAATTGATCGGCAGATTTTATCAAAGAGAAAACTAAACAACCTCTAAGAATTCTCGAATTCTTGGGTACTGTTTCTAGAGTCATTGTTTTCAGAAATATTGCTTGAATTTTAGTTGATTTATTAGAATGTCAGATTAATGTAAAAAATTGGGAATTAGCGGACTTTTGAGATATGCTTAAAAAACTGACTCAGCAGCTTCATCTTTTGAAGGGCGCTAGGTCTTTTAGGTGAAACTTTTGGATAAAGGTACATTAGGTTAGATGGACATACAATCACTTCTAGTATCTGTAGTTAGCGTTTGGCAGGAGAGTTTCTGGACACCCTATTATATCTGGAACACGGTATAAATGAGTATAACCAAAAAAAAACAATACTCGTTCAAAAGCAATTTATTCAATCTTGTATAAAATACCAACTACAATTTAAGGAATTTTATAATAATGATTTTGAATATCTATATTTTGTGCTTCAATTATCATAACACGTTTACTATTTTCATTACTAGTATTATTATTTTTACTTATAATCTCTTTACTATTCGATGAAGTATCACAAGTAATAACCGTTATGACCCCGTGAGAATTTATTATAATTCTCTTCTTTCGTCTATTTCCTGAATTATTCTCGTTATTGGCAGTTTCGTTTTCTTCATTCGACTTATCCTGTTCGTTTAAACTTGTTGGGATAATACTGGCTTCAAGACTGGTTCCTAAAAGTGGTGGATGTGTCAAATGATTACATTTTTTGATATTGTTGGATTTTGCCATATTTAACGCGTCTAACGTCTTGCGTTTACGGGACAAAGGAGCTGGTTTAAGCAAATGACACAAACAATATGTCTCTGGTGGTTATTCTTGTTGAATCTGACATAATACTATATTATTTGGAATATAAATGCCAGAATTTTGAGATACGTCAACTGTATTGTTCATAACCTAAATAAATTCTTCTTTTTTTGGTTTTAGGGATTTTTATATCGAAAAGTCATTCCCGAGTTGTATTTCAACAATGTTTGTCAAAAAGTTCAGTAGGTTTTGAGAAACTTACGTTTTTTACGAAAAAATACCCTGGACACGCTTTTTGTTTTTTGGGGAGAAAGTACTGACGGACCAATTTTTAAACGATTAAATAAAACAATTTAATTTGCTTAAATCTCCATCATAATTTGAACTAACGTTTAATTTAAAATTTGTGAGTCGTTTCGCTAACACAGTAGACCTATTTTTTTTTACTTTCACTTTCATAATGAAAACCAAAGTCTATACTATAATTCTTTACGAAAAATCTGCCCATATTAATTTTCTCACTATAGTCAAAGATTACAAAGTTGGAAATTTGATATTATTTATTAAAATACGACCTAATACGATATTATTTATTGAAATGTTATTATGATTTATTGAGAGTATTGAATAATTTTTGTTCGTGTAACTTTCATGAAATGATTCCTTATAAATAACAGAAAACGCAAAAGATCATAATTCGTACATAAAGACTAGAAATAGTATATTGTGCAACAAGTGAGAAAAGTACTTTCCCCACATGTTGCACACTATACTTTTTCTACAACTGCACAAATTCAAAGAATACAAGTAAAGTAACTCAATATTTATTTTTTTGGTTGGTAGAACAAAAATAACACCAAAGTATCCTATCTCTAAACTGTTGAATAATTTCATTTAAAATTATAGTTGATGGTGAAATTTGTACAATTTTGTATGGTCAAACCCGGATCGTCATTTTAGATTTAAAAACTTCTAATATAATCTGACAGTTTTGTGACAACTAAGTAGGTATTTAAAGATGTCAGTAGCCTACTAAGTTTTTGCCGAGTTTATTTAATTCTCCATATAAATGTATGTGGCGTGGGCAAAGTGCCGTGAGAAATAATATTTCTCACAGTATGAGCAATATTTGGTTTTGAAACTAAGTAAAGTATGAGAAATACGTCACTTTTCATAGCAGTTGTGGAAAAAATCTTTTTTGACCATACAGAATTGGGAATTTGAAAGAAAAAAAATTATTGATTTTTTTTATGTATTTTAAAACTTTATTATTAATAATATTGATATTTAATGCGAAATACTTAAAAAAAATTTTCCCAATTGATTATAAGCAATTAAAAATTGATAAAATTTAAAAAGAAAAGACGTGACTATGAACGCGCCACGATTGGTCACCATCGTTGTGACGTCATAATGTTACGGCTATTAATCGTCACTTGACAATATTATTGAAAATTTACTGGTAAAAAACGTTAAGGAAAAAATCTAGTTTAGTGAACCAACGCGGATTTTGATGAAATATTTTTTTTTTATTAATTCGAGGTCGCTGAACACGAAAATGAAAAAAGAAATCGGCGCTCTCTTACCAAAAATTTACGACTAAGAGGAAACAGACCAAAACTTATATGTCAGTCATATTACATGAAAATGTCAAAATATATAATAATTGTGGAATTAAAAAAAGAATTTACAAGAAATGAATATCAATATCAGTGTTTTTTAAATGTGTGTGTGAGAGGAATATCTTAAAAAGCAATTATAGTGTATTTAATATTGTGTACAAGTTATAATGCATCATTTTAAAGCAGTTATAATATGACATTAAAACCAGTGCAGTGCTGATCTGACCTCATCTTCAAAAATTCATAACTCGTTTTTGGTAAAAGAGCGCCGATTTATTTTTTCATTTTCGTGTTCAGCGACCTCGAATTAATTAAAAAAAAATATTTCATCAAAATCCGCGTTGGTTCACTAAAATAGACTTTTACCCAATGGTGTTATGAAATACTTACATCGAAATGATCTTCGCAACAAATAAATTCGATTTTGTTCTGGGATTATCACGGTGCTTATGAGTAATTTATTTCGACGTTTTTCATCTTGGGGAACATTTAAAAACATTTTGTCAGGAGTTGTTTTTGTAGTATTCGTACATAATGGTACAAAATAAGAACGATAACTTTTGAGGTTCGACATTTTCAATATAAATTTAAGTATTTAACAATGGTCGCGTCCATCCCAACAAAGTTGATCAGGTAGCGATTTTTAGAGTGATCCATCAGTTCGTAATTCTGCTGAACGTCCTAATAAAACCATCGACATATATGTCTACAAATGTCAATTAATACAACTACAACAACTCAATTTTATTTGATATATACGACAATTATTTATTCATTTTTGATTTTATATAGTCTAATAGTTATTACCAGTGTTTTGTGAGCTCAGTAATCCGTGATCATCGACAACGAAAAATTAGCCTGGTGTGTTAATAAGTTTCTGTTTCTTAAAAAATGGATCCTATTCAAGCAGCTATTGTAATTGCTGAAGAAGACGCTTTAGATGTAGGTCTAATAGTAGTTTTTAACATATGTCATAAATTGACAGTTAATGCATCATCAATCGGTAGCGTGTAGCGTATTTTGATTCTTATTGAAAAAATGGCGACTGATACCACAGCGCTCAATCTGATCAGTTAACAAAATACGCGTTCAGCAGGAAATTGATGATCGCTTCGGTAGCTTTACGTTGTGATGAACGCGACCAATGACAACAGACTTATCTCTTCTGTCAAAGAAAATACCACCACTTGGCAGTTGGTGTATTATGTGCTTTTAGGGCCGTTCGGCAATTAACTCCGAAATGGAGAGTGAAGAGTGGAGCAGAAGCAGTTTTCTCGTAGAGTAATTACCGAACTGTCAAACGAGGGACATTTATCAAACGTCAAATTCAAACAAATGTCATTCGGAGTAATATTTTTGTGGTTATTTTTTAGTATTTTTATAAAATATGAATAATTATTACCTCGCAATTATAAACTATGTAACCTGAAATACATAAGAATTTTATTTTTTGGCCGGTAATCGAAATGCGCATATTCACTCTTAAAACCTACCTCGCCGAGGTGGTAAAATTGGAGCAATTCTTTTCACACCACTCCACAGTGAACGAACGATTTAAAGACTGCCCCTTTTACTCATCCTGTAATAAACGAACTGTTTAAAGAAGGGAAGAGTGTTCGGAGTCAATGGAGTAGCATTGCCGAACGGCCCTATGAAATTATGACGTCACACGCGCTCGGGAGCTGTCGGCGTGTCGTCGGTACTGGATTCAAAAATTAATTTTTATTTTTCACTACTAGCCTCTAAACCTAACTTTATTGACTTTTGTTGAGGTAGTAAAATTGTCCATTATTAACCAAGGTAGAAAAATACAGAGCCTACTTGACTCTAACTAAACCTCAATCCATTTAACAGAATGTGAGGTTAACTTGTGCACAACTGTCATGTCATGTGAAACGGGAGTCGACAAACTAATATTTAAAAAAATAAAATGCCAGTAGTGAAGTAGTGAAAAAAATGCTATATGCGCCAAGGTAGAAAAGTGAGTTATTATTGTCGAGGTCCATTAAAGACCGAGAAGCGAAGCTTCGAGGCTTTTATGGATCACTACTGGAATTTTTTTTTATATTAGTTTTTAAAACTAATAAAAATCGAATATGACTTTCGAAATTTTCTTAAAAATCAAATCATTCATGCTTCTGTCAAATGTAAAACACAAACGTCAGTTTATAATATTTTCATATTAGGGCCGTTCGGCAATGCTACTCCATTGACTCCGAACACTCCTCCCTTCTTTAAATCGTTCGGTTATTACAGAACGAGTAGCAGGAGCAGTCTTTTAATCGTTCGTTCACTGTCGAGTGGTGTGAAAAGAGTTGCTCCAATTGTACCATCTCGGCGAGGTAGGGTTTTAGGAGTGAATATGTGCATTTCGATTACCAGCCAAAAAATAAAATTCATACGCATTTTAGGTTACATAGTTTACAATTGCGAAGTAATAATTATTCATATTTTATAAAAATACTAAAATATAACCACAAAAATATTACACCGAATGACATTTGTTTGAGTTTGACGTTTGATAGATGTCCCTCGTTTGACAGTTAAAGAGTTCGGTAACAAATGATCTTTTTACTCTATGAGAAATTTGCTTCTGCTCCACTCCTATCATTCTCCATTTCGGAGTTAATTGCCGAACGGCCCTTTTTTGTATTTGCATGAGTTAACCTCACATTCTGTCAAATGGATTGAGATTTAGTTCTAATCAAGTAGGCTCTGTATTTTTCTACCTTGGTTAATAATGAACAAATTTACTACCTCAACAAAAGTCAATAAAGTTAGGTTTAGGGGCTAGTAGTGAAAAATTTCTATTTTGATATAACTTTTGAATTATTGCGAAAAAATAAAAATAAAAAATAGTTTTGTTATAAAACTTATATATGATCTTTCCATTTATCATAAAAAATTTTTTTTTTCAAAAACGTACAAATTTCACCATCAACTATAATTTTAAATAAAATTATTTAACAGTTCAGAGATAGGATACTTTGGTGTTATTTTTGTTCTACCAACCATAAAAATAAATATAAACCTACTGAACTTTTTGACAAACATTGTTGAAATACAACTCGGGAATGACTTTTCGATATAAAAATCCCTAAAACAAAAAAAAAGAAGAATTTATTTAGGTAATGAACAATACAGTTGACGTATCTCAAAATTCTGGCATTTATATTTCAAATACGAATGAAGAGCATAGTATTATGTCAGATTCAACAAGAATAACCACTAGAGACACATATTGTTTGTGTCATTTGCTTAAACCAGCTCCTTTGTCCCGTAAACGCAAAACGTTAGACGCGTTAAATATGGAAAAATCCAACAAGTTCAAAAAATGTAATCATTTGACACATCCACCACTTTTAGGAACCAGTCCTATTATCCCAACAAGTTTAAACGAACAGGATAAGTCGAATGAAGAAAAGGAAACTGCCAATAACGAGAATAATTCAGGAAATAAACGAATGAAGAGAATTACAATAAATTCTCACGGGGTCATAACGGTTATTACTTGTGATGCTTCATCGAAAAATGATTATTCGTATAGTAAAGAGATTAGAAGTAAAAATGATAATACTAGTAATGAAAATAGTAAACGTGTTATGATAATTGAAGCACAAAATGTAGATATTCAAAATCATTATTATAAAATTCCTTAAATTGTAGTTGGTATTTTATACAAGATTGAATAAATTGCTTTTGAACCAGTATTGTTTTTTTTTGTTATAATCATTTATAGTGTGTTCCAAATATAATAGGGTGTCCAGAAACTCTCCTGCCAAACGCTAACTACAGATACTAGAAGTGATTGTATGTCCATCTAACCTAATGTACCTTTATTCAAAAGTTTCACCTAAAAGACCTAGCGCCCTTCAAAAGATGAAGCTGCTGAGTCAGTTTTTTAAGCATATCTGAAAAGACCGCTAATTCCCAATTTTTTACATTAATCTGACATTCTAACAAATCAACTAAAATTCAAGCAATATTTCTGAAAACAATGACTCTAGAAACAGTACCCAAGAATTCGAGAATTCTTAGAGCTCGTTTAGTTTGCTCTTTGATAAAATCTGCCGAGCAATTTGAAAACGAATGTAACTGTGTTGAATTCTTGAGAATAAAAAATAACAATGACAACTTGAATGATTGCACAAGCTCCAATTTTAATAGAATGATCTCATTAATGAGTCCTGAAGATAGCTGGGTTGTCAAGTACTAGAGAATTAATCGTTTTGTAGAGGAGTGTATGCCCCTTGTCCCTCTGCCCTTGTCTAAATATAATAATAATAATTTAAATTTCTGGACGTCTGCTTAATAGAGAAATGATGAATCGTAGCATTGTCTATAAAAATAGACAGTAGCCAAAGATGAAAGTTTATTATCCAACAGTTGCTGCATATTTCTGATATGAATCGAGAAAAAACTACTTCATGCAAACTTCGAATGTCCTCTGGTTTGAATTAGCCACATATTATGCAGCACCGTTTTCGAAAAAAAGCGATTTTGATTTTTCAACCAACCCTGTTTTACTTTCTGTAAAAATGAAGTTTATTGACAACAAGAATATAATTGAATTTTATAACATATATACATGTTTTACATGACGACCATTTGTTGCATGACATAAATCCAATCTTTTCTGTAGGGATTGCTCTTGAAAAATTCTAGGATCATTTCGAATTTAATTACATGCACCCACTAACTATTCTTTCCCACAGCTGATTACGATTTTGTATTGGAACAGCATAATCTGATCTTTTTAAGTAGCTCCAAAAACAAAAATCGCTTTTATCGAAATCGGGTGATCTTGCAGGCCGATTGACTGGCCCTATTTGTTCAATCCATCGATTTTCACACGTAGTGTCATGATATTGACGAACTACTCGACTGAAATGAGTAGGATAACTACCGTATATATGAACCATAAACACCAAAAATGTTTAAAACAAGCGTTGAAAACATGTTTAAAACACCCGAAAAAAATATGTTTTAAATAAGGTTCTTTTAAACTGTTTAAAACATGTTTTAAAAATTTGTTAATCTCAAATTTATTTTTTATTACTTTAAAAAAATTCTTCAATACAACTCAGCCTTTTATCTATACATATTTGTAACTGTAACTGATACCTACCTGATATTATAAGTATAAGTGCTTCAAAATTTATTATATTATATGAAGAAAATGAGCAAGTGTCATATATAGGGCTTCACACGAGAGCGAAATTTTTCTCGTTTCGTCTCGTTCTCGTCTTGTTCTCGTCTCGTTCTCGTCTCAAAAAGCGAGACGATACGAGACGAGAAATTTTTGAAAATAATATGAGTGTGATTCCGAGACCTTATACAGCGCAACCCGAGAGTCTCGTAAAAAAATTTTTATGAAATTTTTATAAGAAAAATTAGAAACGGTCTACATAGAGAACAATACATTTTACAATATATAAAATGTGGTAACCATCTGTAAAATATTTTATTGTAAATTTAAAGTGGTGAGTCTTTCTTTGTGGAATGTGGAATAAAATGAAAAAACAGGTTGGTTTTACTAAAATTAAATCGGCACGTCCTGTATCGCCTCAAATACAATAGGGTCGTAAAATTCAGCAGAATGGTTAAGGTTTAATTAATATGATAAGCATTTAAATCAAATCTTTTAGAAGCTCTTGAGATAAATGAAAAAAAGTTCTGGTAATCTTCTCAACGAACAAATAAATATCAACCATTCTCCCTTATTAAACTTATTTACCTAGAAGATAGGTCAGGAGTAATTGTTGTGAATGAATTTTCAGGTTCCATAATTTTGTTAATATTGGTTGAATTCCGTATTTAGGCATGTTTTTTACTTTATCTCCATGTAAACATTTTTAATACTTTGTCAATATTCTCAAAATTCCATATTTATGCACTGTATAAATTAAAAATTTTTCATTGTACCTTCTCTCGTTTGCTTTGATTTTTGGACTTCAGTTACATTAAAATGTCAACGAGTGTGATTGTTATAAATATAGTTTAAAAAAATTATTCATGGATTTTCTAAACAATATTTAGAATCCAGCGAGACGAGACGAGACAACCGGTAACAAGACAAGACCAAGACTTGAACGAGACGAGACAACCGGTAACGAGACGAGACTTGAATGAGACTCAATTTTTTCGGAATTGACGAGATCGAGACCAGATTTTTGATACTCTCGCCCACTCTCGTCTCGTGTTAAGCCCTAGTGTCATAGCCATTGCAAATCTCTTTTCACAGCACGATACGTCTTTTTCTGTAAGATTTTCTCTAAATTTATTCAATAAATTTAACCATATTTCAGTAGCTTCACTAATTGTGCAAAAGTCGCCATGAACTTTGTCTAGAGCAATAGCGATTAATTTGAGTTTTTCTAGACAATCTTGGGAATTCATTTTCAAATTCATGTCATGTTCTAAAGAAGCAATCTGAGTATCGATTGCAGCACGATTTTCAGTGCAGAAATTATATGCCAGTTCTAAGCAGTCGGCTAGGGTATTCCATCTCACATCTTGTGGCAGGACAAGCGCCTTGCCTCCCTCCTGCTTATAAGGTGCAGCTGCAAAGTGCACATTTCTAAAATACTTCACTATTTTCTTAACTTGTTCCTTTACTGCCGGAATTTGAATATCTTGTGCAAGTAAATTTAAAATATGTGCTGACGAGCCATACGTTAAAATATCTACCTTCCCAACTTTTTCAGATGTAGCAATTTATTTTCTCATTTTACTCACATTCGAAGCATTATCAGTAACAAGACTACGTGGAATACAATTCTATTTTAGGCACTCTTTTATCGCTTTTATGGTTAGAGCAAGCAAATATTCTGATGAATGACTGTTGTCGTCTGTATCTATAGTACTTACTAAATGAACTTTTTCATCAGTTATAGAGATACTCACAATGGAAATCATTTCTTACATTACTCCATCCATCTAGGGACATACACACTACCTACCTTACCAGCTACGATATTCTGGATTTCGGATTTAATGGGATTACACACTTCATCGAACAATTCTGCACCGATCTGAAACCTGTTTGGTGGTTGGTATCCCAGGCGCAAGCATTCAATCATCTTCTTAAATTGAGAATGCTCAGCAATTTTAAAGGGCGAATTTGTCGCATACACAAACTTGGCAATTTGAATGTCTAGTTTCTTCTTTTCGTTAACTGTGGTTCTTACTACGAATGAATCCAATTTTCTTCTTTTCTTGGAGTAGCCAATGGAAATATTCTTTGCTGTGGATGAGGAAGCTTCAACTGAAATTGAACTAGTGCTTGCTTCTGATTGTGTGCTGCCAGAAATTAATTTTTATTCATTAATAATTGAGATAAACGAAAAAATGTATATAGGGGGAAGTGAAGCAATTTGCGATTTAAGAAATCTTTACTCTCGCATATAATTATTGTTAAAACCTTCCTTCCATTAATTACGTAAACAGTACATGCATACGACGTGGAAAACAAAAGCAAATTTAATTTGAATGTAAATATTCTTATCACTTACCTAAATCGACGTATATATCACTTCTACTTTCAATTTGATTATCGGAGTTGATGGTGTCAGAATCAGAAGAAAGTATTTCTGTTTCTCTTGCACTTTTCCTTCACTCTCTTACATGTTTTGCATCCGCGCTACCGAAGCAACAAGTTCCTTAATGCATTTCTTGAACTGAACTCTTGCTGTTTTACTGGTAGATGAAATGAACTAATTCCAAACAGCATCTTTTTTTCGTCCAGTCATTTCGAATTTGCACAAAATTTAAGTGACAAACACACAAAGTAAAACTGGCTGTTGCTGTTAAATTAAACTAACCCAAAACTAATCCCAGACACAGTATTTTATCTGCTAGTGAATTAGGGGAGGGATTAGTTGATTAGTACTGACCTCTGGTGTACGTTAGCCAAATAAAAAATAGGTACATGCTTCTATAACGCGGCTGTAGAGGTATCTCCCTCCGCGCTTTATCCTATGTTTAAAACTGTTATAAACATGTTTTTTTTGCTAGGTGTTTCAATGTGTTTTAAACAAAAAAAACAGCATGTTTTTTTTAAACGTGTTTTTTATCATCCCTGTTTTTAGGGGTACGTCATCCATTAAATCAGGTAAACTGTTTTGCAAAAAGTTAAGGTAATCCTGTCCTGTTATCTCTACTGGTCCCAGAAGTTGATTGCTTATTACACCTGTCCAGACATTTATGCTAAATCTTCGCTGGTGCTTCGTCTCTTTTATAGCTTGCGGATTTTCACCAATGTAGGCATAGAGATGTGCATTATTTAAATTAAAAATTCTGTTTCAAGTAAACGTAAAATATTTCAGTGCTTGAGAGTGCTAGATCAAACGAAAGCATCGAGTATCGTTCCCAGTGAAAACTCTCTCCCTGAGTTTTTATTACCTCCATAACATGAACAAAGATAAGGCGTCCAAATAAACAAACTACCATTTGAATCACTTTTTCACTATTTGGAGTCCCATATTAGGATAAATGAAATGTTTTAAATGTTAAAATGTCATTTTATAATTTGCCCTCAGACTATTTAAACTTTTTCCATCAAATTTTCCAAATTTTTCTCTCATATACCATGCTTAGATTCTTAATTTCGCAGCGCCGCGTCGGACTGCTAAATCTGGTCATGATTTTTGTCAGACAATATTTTTGTATTTGCACGACTTAATTGAAGATTTCCTTCAGTTATTGTCAAATGAAATATGCAATAAGTCGTTTCGTTCTTGAGATACAGAGCAATTTTCTGAATATGGTAAAAAATTCATCAGTAATCATGTTAAGTCTTATAGGAAATTTAATTCATAATTCATGGCTTGTGCCAAGTTTTTTTATGGAAAATCAGTTAATTTGGGATTATAAATAATTTCCCCAACATTTTCAGAATTGAATTTCGTTTTTTGTGGTTGAGGAAACTGCACTTTTTGGTTAATATCATGTCCCAGATTGATTATTTTCCAGAACATCTAAAAACAAGTAGTCAAGATGTAATAACTTCTTTTTACTTCCTTGAAAAAAAAAACAATTTTCAATTTTTGTTTTTGTGGGATACGACCTATTCCCTCCTTAAATTAGTATTTTTTGGGGGCTTACGTCATAATAGCACCAGTTTGTTTTTATTACTTTTTATTGAAACAGAAAGCTTAATTTAACATTAAACATAATAATTAATGCACAAAATCAATGTTTATTAATAATAATTCGTTGTTGTAATGTTGTGAAGAATCATACAAAATATGTGTTTCTTGTGGGAGAAATGGTTTAAGCTGTTGAAGGTGTTGCCATTTTGAAAATTTTATTTTCAATCTTTCATTGAATAACCGTCTAGTGGTAAAATTGCTTTTATTACATTCCTTGGCTCTTTGGTCTAGTTCTCTATAATCATCATCAAAACTTAGCTGAGCCGATCGAATTCTTCTTTTGCAAGGAAATCTGCATTTTCATTGCCATCCATACCAGAATGGCTAGGAATCCAGACCAGAGACACTTTGTTGAGTTTTCATATTAAGGAGAGTCTTTTTTCGCAGTTTGATACCAGCTTACACGGTCCAATCTAATTGCTATTTACGCCGCTTGTCTGTCCTAGTGAATTCTTGTTGTTTTATGTGTAACATTCGTTTCCTCCAAACTTTCCACACTTAAATCAATGGCGTACACTTCCACCTAAATTACAGCTGTATAGGATCCTAGGCAGGTTGATATTTCTGTCCTAGGTCTGCGACGACCCTGAGGGTGTATTGGAGCCATCTGTGTATCAGCAGCTATCTGATCCCAGTAGTACCTCCTTACTGAGGACCCAGTCATCTCTATCCGAAATTAGAATTGTCAAATAGGGACCAGAATTTTAAAATCTTCATTGTTCTTGATAACCGTAGCTGGAACGCTACCGAAACGTTGAATTGAAAGATATAAAAAAGATTGTGGTTTAATTTCCCAAAATAATTAACAAAATGGATATAAGACAGGTTGTAGTTTACCGTTGGAGGCATTATGTCAGGGCTCAATCCCAGAATTCCTGTGCCCACCAGCAGCTCTGTATAAGCCTGTTTTGTGCATTTTGAAATATGCGTAATTCTATATGTTGTCCACCTAGCCTCCCTTTCTAGAAATATAGGAAAAAGAGGTAGGTCTAGAAGGATTTACATGATGACTGCTGACGGTGAGGAGCTTAAGACAAGACTGTCTCTGTATACCAGAGAATTTAGTTCGCTGTAAAGCTTTTGACCACCAAGCAATAGCTCCATACGTGATCATTGGTCTAACAATCATCACATATATCCAATGGATTTGTTTGGGTCCGAAACCCCAAAATTTTCCACAGATACCCCAACATGTCCACAAGGTTAATCTAGCATCGTGAATAACATCACCATTGCAGAATAGTGGAGAAAGATCCTCCAATCACCTTTTCCTAGTGGAGGGAACTATTACAGTTTTGCCGAGGCTATCTATCCCTTTGATACCAATTGTGAACATCGTCCAATGTCATTTGGAGGATATTATATGCGAACCTTCCTGACTTAGTCCTTGCCATGAAGTCCAGGTCGTAATGATACAATATTTAAAAAATACTACTGAATCTATATATGCGAAAGAAAAAAATCAATGTCGTCCAAAAATTTTATTTTTCCATAGTTTATTGAAAAACATTTGATGTATTTAAAATCATTATTATAAAATTTCCCGAATGGTTGTTACTTTTTTCATGTTAACTTGTAAGGTTAAGTGGAATGAATGAAAATAGTTGAGAAAATTTTAAATATGGTGAATAACTATCAAGTTTTATATAGTATTTATTATAAGGAGAAACATTGAAATAGTTATTTATTATACAAGGGAGAAAGTATTAGATTTTAGCCCGACGCGAAGCGGAGGGAGACAAAAAACCGAGAGCTAAAGTCTAATATTTTTCCCGTGTATAATACACTATTTTCTTCTGTGACGGGAAAAACGACGATATAATATTGAAAAAAATATCACTTTTTATGAAATCGCTTTTTTCCCGGAGAAAAAAGTAATTTTATAAAAAGTGATATTTTTTTACCTGACAACAGTGAGAAAATGTCAAACTTTTTTTCCGTCACAGAAAAAATTAAAGGGTTTTATTGAAGAAATGGTTTTCAGTAAAACAAATTTCCAGTATATTTTGTTAAATTCTGCCTTATTTCCAATTTTGGTCTTGTTGTGTATTTTATTTCATACTGTGATGTAATAAGCTATTTCCCGGACTCATTTAAGTCCGGGAAATAACTCTTTACAGTACCCGGTCCGGGAAATAGACTCGAGTCCGGGAAGTAACTCATTACAGTACCCGGTTCTGAAAATTTTTACTTCCCGGACTGCTGAAACCTACATACAAGGAGGTAATCTGAAATAAAATATTAAAATTTCATTTTTAATACAACACAGTATGAAATAAAACATACACGACCGTGAACTGTCAATAAAGTACTCGTCTAGAAATTCCAGACTCGGCTCCTTCGTCGCCTCGTCCGTAAACATCTTGACTTGTACTTTAATAAGCCATTTCCCGAACTTGTAACGTAAATTACTATTCCTGAACACAGTCATAAAAAATCAATGTGGTTGATTTCGGGAGAAAAGAATTGCCACCTAATTTACAAGTTCCAATAAAGCGTGTAAAATAGTGTAAATACTGCCGAACAATTTCAGCATTGTGTGCGAGAGTTCCTTCTTGTCGAGAGCAAAACGTTTTCCCCTCAATGAGTCTAATGAAATGAATGACTTAGGAGTACGGAATGAAATGACAACTTACAAATTCTCACAAACTCACATAAATACTTTTTAAACTCCTTTCTCCATAATTTCAGAATTATCCAACCTACTTCGAGAGAATTCATTCAGAAATAAAATGGCGTGTTTCATTCATATAAAATAAACGGTCTCATTTAAATAACAAAAAAGATTCCGGCATCAAAGAAATGCATGTCGATTTTTTTTCCAAATGATATTAAAAAGCGAAGATGTATAGATAGAAGAATAGCGCGTAAGTATTTTTAAACGATGACGGAAAAAGAAGTTCTGGCAATATCGCTCCCGAGTGGCACCTGAGGCGAAGTTCTTAAAACGGGTTTTTTTAAGGTTTTCACCTATTGACGTCCAGAACCGACTTCTAAACAAAAACAAATGTTGAATGAATAAATTAATAAAAATGTTCCCGAATATTTCACTCATACATGTTGTATCAATGCAACGAATGCTAAATTATTAAATGGAAATTCAAAAATTTCCGGAAGTTCCACGTTGCCATGACAACCGTTGACTGACAACATTAAAATAATAAACGTGAAACGTCAAATAAGAGTTTCTAAGGGGTTATGAATCGATTCGGAGATATGACAGAACGGGAAATTGACAAAAATGTCATTAAAAGTGTACCCAAAAACACGGAAAATAGTAAGAATAGTGTATGGAGACAATTTATGTTATTTTGCGACGAAAAAAAGTACAAATTCAATATAGTGGAGATATACAGTAATTTGTATTTTTATTCGAGAAATATTCTCCCTAAATACCGCTTGTGCTTAAAAATAAACCGGATAATTTTGAAGCATTCGTGGTATTACCCCCGAAATTAAAAATAGTGCAGGGTGTACCATAAAGTATTATTTAATCTCGGAAATAGAAGAAAATCCTCGAAAAATAAATAAATTGACAAAAAAATAGGCAGTTGTGGGGATTACCGACAAAAGTGAAAAGAACAAATAAATTAACCTCGTTTTGGGAAATGTTATTGCTCGACCATGTTTAATGACATTTTTGTAGAGAAATGAACCTTCTTTGAAAATTGATATAGAAATTTCCAAAAACAAATTAATCGTTTATCAAAACTTTGTCATACGCCTATGATAGAATGAAATGTTCACAAATAAATTAATTTTCTTGAAAAATGTATAACACAAATAAATTAATCCTTTATCAAAACTTTATCGAATTTTTACAAATGAGTCTCCTACAAAAATTAATAAAGTAACAAATAACTAATGAAATCTTCATTGTGCGCCTATGATAGAACGAAATTTTTACAAATTACTTAACCTCCTTTAAAAGTTAATGTAGGACTTTTCACAAATAAATTAATCCATCATTATAACTTTATCGTACGTCTATGATAGAACGGAATTCTTACAAATTATTTAATCCTCTTCAAAAATTGGTATATGAGTTTTCACAAATAAATTAATCCCTTATGAAAACTTTATTTCACGCCTATGATCAAACAAAATTTTCACAAATTATTTAACCTCTTTTGAAATTTGGTTTAGAAATTTTCACAAAGAAATTAATTCTTTATCAAAACTTTATCGTACGCCTATGACAGAAAGAAATTTTCACAAATAAATTAACATTTTTTAAAAATTTATTTAGGTATTTTTGAAATAAATTACCCTTTATCGAATCTTTATCATACGTCTATGATAGAACGAAATTCTTACAAATAAATTAACATCCTTTAAAAATCGATATAGAAATTTTCACAAATAAATTAATCCCTTATGTAAATTTTTTCATACGCCTATGATTAAACGTAATTTTTACTAATAAATTAACCTCTTTTAAAAATCGATATAGATATTTTCACAAATAAATTAATCCCTTATGAAAACTTCATCGTACGCCTATGATAGAACGGCGAATGCGTCAATTCCATGAGTGATAAAAAGACACTTTATGCACGAGTTGCATATTTTTTCTACGTGTATGCAAAAACCAAAAAATGTGTTATTTAGGTTGCGCTAAATGGACTAAAAATGGCGTCGATTTGAATGTTTATGTTTGTCATGATGACAAAACGCTAAGTAAAATGACAGATGAGTGCAATAAAGAAATAGTTTTTTCCATTAAATAGAGTTCAATAAAGTTTTGTTTTTTGCATGAACGTAGAAAATAGTTATTTATGCAACAAGTGCATAAAGTGGTGCTTTTTTTTCACGAGTGGAAAAGTTGCAATTACATGAGTGAAAAAAAGACACTTTATGCATGTGTTGCATACACTATTTTTTCTACAATCAAGCAAATGGATTGAAAATGGCGTCGATTTGAATGTTAATGTTTGTCATGATGACAAAACGCTAAGTAAAATGACAGATGAGTGCAATAAAGAAATAGTTTTTTCCATTAAATAGAGTTCAATAAAGTTTTGTTTTTTGCATGAACGTAGAAAATAGTTATTTATGCAACAAGTGCATAAAGTGGTGCTTTTTTTCACGAGTGGAAAAGTTGCAATTGCATGAGTGAAAAAAAGACACTTTATGCATGTGTTGCATACACTATTTTTTCTACAATCAAGCAAATGGATTGAAAATGGCGTCGATTTGAATGTTAATGTTTGTCATGATGACAAAACGCTAAGAAAAATGTCAGATGAGTGCAATCTGCAGAGCCATTAGCGAAAATATTTAAAATTAGCGTCAAAAAAACTACTTTATCTCACCCTAATGTCACTTTATCTCACTCTAATGTCACTTTTTAAAACTGTTTAACAAATACATATTTTATGTACGAAAATCGATCAAAAAAACGTCACTGTTATCAATGATTGTAGAAAAAATATTTAAATTGTGTGCTCGACTTTTAACAAACTAAGCGTTCTTTCGATACTGTAATCACCAACGCTGGAATTTTTCCGAATAAGGTCCTGCTAAAAACCTTTTTATTTTTTCCTTCTTTTCCATGTTGTCGGCTCTACAGGGGATATAAAATAAGAATAAAGTAGAAAACGTGTTTACAGAACCATTTCTAAGGGTTCCGTTCGCTATCGGAATTGTTGAAAATGACGCTGTCATGAATGCAGATGGCATTTTAAGATGTGTAGTGAATCGGCTCAAGAATTTTGATTTTTAAACTATGATTAAATTTCCTTAACTTTTGTGGAGCAGTTTATTTTTACATAGCAAGCCATCAACTTAATTACACTATCCATTCACGTCCACTACTCTGCTATCAATGTAAACATATTTTATCCACAATCATATTATAATTGGGTTTTTGAAAAAAAAAAAAAATTCTGATAAATGGAAAGATCATATATAAGTTTTATAATGAGACTATTTTTTTTCGCAATAATTCAAAAGTTATATAAAATAAAAATTAATTTTTGAATCCAGTACCGAAGTCACGCCGACAGCGTCCCATTTTTAACCATTTTTGACAATAATTGTCAATTTTTAACAGTTTTCAACAATAATTGACAATTTTTAACCATTTTTGATAGTTTTTGACTATTTTTGAATATTTACAAAATTTTAGACCATTTTTCAAAATTATTGACCATTTTTGATAATTATTAACAATTATGGACCATTTTTCCAAATTTTTGACCATTTTTGACAATTTTTTAGAAACTTCAACAATTATTAACTATTTTTCAAAATTTTGACAATTTTTATATGTAATTGTTCATTTTTGAGAGTTTTTGACAATTTTTGATCATCTTTGATAGTTTTTGACAATTATTGTCCATTTTTGACAATTTTTCAAAATTTTTGACTATTATCGACCATTTTCCAAAATTTCTACAATTTTTGACAGTTGTTGAAAATTTTGGACAATTTTTGATAGTTCCTGACAATTATTGACCATTTTTGACCATTTTTCAAAATTTTTGACAATTCACCATTTTTAACAATTTTTGACCATTTTTCAAATTTTTTTTAATTTTTGACAGTTATCGACCATTTTTCAAAATTTTAACAATTGTTAACAATTTTTGACAGTTTTTGACAGTTTTTGACAATATTTGACATTTTTTACAATTTTTGACAATTTTTTGTAAAAATTGTCGATTTTCAACAGTTTTTGACAATTATTGACCATTTTTGACCATATTTCAAAATTTTTGACAATTTTCATATAATTTTATTTGATTTTTAATCTGATAAATTGTTAATAAACGAATCTCTTAGGTTTATTATCGGAATATGAAAAGCATATACTTTTTAAAATAATACAAAAAAATCGATTTTTTCGCAGAAATCGATTTATATTTTATTAAAATCGATTTTTGACAAATCGATAAATTTTTAATAAAGAAAAATCAATTTTCATTTAATGGATTGTTTTCCATTAATCGCACATCCCTACCTGTAACGAGACACGGTTCCCGAAGGTTATTTAGTTAAAAGGAAGGTACACAGTGGCGGCGCGATCAATCTTACTGTAAGCGAAAATTACAATAACATTTATAAGAGCGGGGTGTTCTCTGCACCCCGCGCGAGCGCGTAAGGGTTAAATGAAATGCAGAAATTGTACTAATTTTCACCGCCATAAGCTATGTCATGGTAGAAAAAGTGCTCATAAAAAAGTACCGTGTGCAACACAGTCGTTTGTTCGATATCTGGATGGTGGTCGTAGGAAAAATACAGTGTGCAACACGTGCGCAAATTCTAATTTCTCACTCGTGTGTATATGTAATGTATATTATAAAAAATATCAAATAAAAAAAGAGTGAAAAAAGTAAACCTATACTGGATAGTTTTGATGTCCTACATATTTGTACGGATGCTTCTTGGATTTGTCACAAAAAACTTTTTGCAGAAAAATCCGCGGGCCTTCATGCCTTCGGGGATTTTGAATTACAAGTATGATAACGAGGGATATTGTGGGCTTTTGTATGCGAAACTCGGCTTTCGAATTTCCCAGGTGGCGGTGGCAGAAAGATATCTACAAAAATAGGAATGCTTCCTATTTTTGCGAGAGGACGAGTTCCAAAAACTTAATATTTCATTGTGGATTTGAATGTGTAATTCGAAAACAAGCAAAGGAAAGTATTTAATATTGAAAAGGTTACGTAATAGCTTGTACGAGACCAACAAAAGAATCTCTTCTGAGGTAAACATTTTGATTGACGTAAGTAATACATGACCTCTTACCAAAAACCTGGGAGATGATAAAGAGAGTAAGAATAATTATATTACTTCATATACAATTTTTTCCTCACTTCCTTCGTCACGAATTGTAGGGCTCTTAAGTTTTTAATTAATAGTATATTACTGTAATGTGTGGGATAAAATTATACACACTATGGCCAATTACTATCTATTTATTTAAAGGAACACACACTGTATTAAACTTAATTTATATACACACTTTACTTAATATCTACTAATTTATTTACACTCGGTATAATAGTTCTAATTTATTTTTACCACTTGAATATTACACTATTTATCTTCACTATTCTATTCACTGTCCGATTACTAAAAACTTCTGTAAATTGTCTCTTTACTGTCCGTTTCACTAATTCTTCAATACTTATTCACGCACTCAAAAACCCGCGTATATATAGTCCTTCTCAACTCTAGAAATCTCCAGTACCTTCCGCGCTCGCCCTATGCACAAATAAAACCGTTGTACTCGAATGTTCTCGAAAGGGGAGGCGCAGCCACCAAAATTTAGAGTCGAGAGACAGGGCCGGCTTTGAGTTGGTGACCTCGCAACATTACATAACTAGAGTTGTAAGAAGATTATTACATGCGAGTAAAAAAGTAATTTTTCAAGCATGCAATAAGCTTACAACTCAAGTTGAGTACTATACTTTCGAACCCTATGCCTACAATTCTCCATTTCACGCAGTCTGACCTCTAGACCATTCCGCTATGAAGACATATTATATACAAATTTATCAAATTGTATATAGAGCGTATGATGATGTTAAAACTAAGAATATCGTTATAAACAATTTATAGCTGATTGCAAGAGTTTCAATTATTATACTGAATTTTAATTGAAATTACTAGTAAACGTAATATGGAAAGCGAATCAGACACTGAAATGAATGTTTAAGCCGCCAAAAATAGAGAAGCAGAATAAATAGTATCCTTAAAGTTATTACCAGAAAAGTCGAAAAAATTGTATATGAAAACCTTAATCCCTTTCTCAAATGGAGAAACGAGAAAAAAAATTCATTTATAAACAGGTAATTGATAGTGATGGACAAAATATAGTATTCTACTCGCATATAATGACTACTATTCACTTAGGTGTTCATGTCATAAACGGTTAAAAATTGACTAATTTCCAATCAGCCATTTAATACCTACTTATAAATAGAAATCCATTGTTTATTCCTAAATTTAGAGCCTTACAGTTTTTGGTACGAAGTCCTGGAATATCCTATATACAGTGTGACCCACATAAAATCGCACTGCCCCCTTTGTACGTTTAATTGATTTTTGACAAACTTTAAATTTTAGTGGTATAAGTGGTTATTGTTTAGATATATAAAAATTTGTAATATATCAGTAGCGTTCGTTTTTGGATGGCTTCAAAAGGTCGAAGGTGACCTTCAAGAAAAAGCTGCACTTTAGTTGCCAGGTTAATTTAAGACTGAAGAGAACCAAACCACAGAGGCTCGTAAAGAGTTTGTATTAAACGCAGTATTTTGGTCGAATAACTTGATGTTTAATCCTTTTATAAAATGAGTTACAGAAATCATTATTTCGAAATTTAGCACAAACATTGTTCGTTTGGTCTTACATTTATTTATGGACACCCTGTAGACGTATTCATATTTTTAAAGCCAATTTGTTTTTCCTTTCTTAAATCGTATCAGAAAAAAACCTATCCTATCCCTTACGAGTATATCTCAGTGCTGTACAAATAAAATCGAACGTGCCAAATCTAAATGTACAAATAGAAAAAGAAAAAAAGTGGAGAGGAATCGAGTATAAAAGCAACCACTTGGCGAAAAAGCCCTGAATAAATCTGGCCTTCGTTTCGGTCATAAGGACATAGGAAAATGGTGGAATCGTAGTCTCCTGCAAACAAATATTTTACAAGTAAGATTGGAACAGATGGTTTCGTTTTAGGCCAACTTAAATTATGTCGTTTTTAGAAAACACTTAGATTGGTGTTTAGGAAATAGATACTTCTATTGCTCTACATAAAAAGTAGATACGAAAACTTGTTGAGTTCAAAAAATGATTGGATGGTTTTATGAAACCATGTTGCAAGTAATCTTTTTTTCAGATTTGTAATATATTGACGATAATATGATGGGTATATATTAGGGTGTGCGTTATTTACGAAATTGATTATGTTTATTGCAACGCCCTCTAAATTTTTAGTTTATCATCTAAAAAAAATATCAGACTATCATCAGCCCTTAATATTCATAATAAACCTTGCCCCAAAGACGATCATTTTCCATTCAAATTACATGGGATTTTGCCATTTTTTACAAACATTTTTTTCTTTCTTGAACTCGTTTTTTCGGAGCAATGACAAACTCATATTCTTGTACATAATTGAACGCCATACAAAAAAGGTATCTTAAAATTTTTCGATAAATTTACTCATCCAAAAGTTATTCAAAGTCAAAGCTAACCTCTGGGTAAATTCTTAAATTTTTGCACTTTTACGGCAAAATTAGGATTATTTTTGTAAAACTTAGTCGTTTATTCCTGAAGATGAAAAAAGTCTTCAGGAAATTTCATTATTTATCGTTTTTTTTATGTCCCATACAGGTACTCTGCACCTTTAGCTGCCAAAATATGTCTTTTTGTGTCAGGCAAAAAATGGTTGAGGCTTTAAGTGAGTAATGACGAACAGTTCGATATTCCTAAACGCTTCATCTTCCATCTAGATGATTTTAAATGGTTCACGAGTAAAAACATTGATTATTTTATAAATTCAAATTCTTCACAATTTTTTGAAAGTTTTTTATTGAGCTTTCTGCAGTTAGACAGTGCTAAATGGTTAGAGGATCCTGGATATTTGAGAGGCTTAGAAATTGTAAGAAATTCAAGAATAGTTAATGAATGATACAGCAGAAAGAGCTGTTAAATTGTCCGAAGAATACATTAATATTTTAGCTAGAAGTGAAGAGGTATAGCAATAGGTAAGAACTAAAGAATGTCTCGTAAAATAAATTAGGTATTCTCAAATGGTGTAAAATTAATTCAACTGCAAAATTTTCCATTTCTTACTTTAACACCATTAAAATTATGTATTTTTTAAAATAAACCACCAAATGTTACACAACTATTAATAATTTTGCCGTAAAAGAGCAAATATTTAAAAATTTACCCAGAGGTTAACTTTGACTATGAATAACTTTTGGAGGAGTGGTTTTACCGAAAAATTTTAGGAGGCCTTTTTTGTAGAGCGGTCAATTCTGTACAAGAATATGAGTTTGTCATTGCTACGAAAAAACGAGTTCAAGAAACAAATAAAGTTTGTAAAAAGTGGTAAAATCCCATGTAATTTAATTGGAAAAAGTATCGTCTTTGAGGCAAGGTCTATTATGAATATTAAGTGCTTATGATAGTCTGATACATTTTTTCAGATGATAAACTTAAAATTCAGAGGGCGCTGCAAGAAACATAATCAATTTCGTAAATAACGGACAGATCGCATTGGATTGTAGGCAAATTTTAATTCCAATCTGCGTATTAGAATACGAAATACATAATAAATACAATCATTCAGATGATAGACGCATGTTAAAAACTGAGAACAATATTTATTTAAATCATTGAATAATTTTGAACTTTATTCGATTATTCTATCAAAAACTTCATCTTCGCCTTGAGTCTCACAGTCAATAAACGTAACTAATATTTCATGGTATTTTTTCAATGTATCAAGAAAAAACCGCATCGATCGTAGTACCATATCCCTTGGTTGGTATATTTCTATCATTTTTCATTTCAATATTAAATACTTCTCTCAAGTATTCAGTAAGTGGAGCAGATTCATTCCCATCTTGTCTACTATTGATTTCCCATTATCATTTCCATATTCTAATTATCAAGTTAAGATTAAAAACGCGATTTTAATACCCTAAATAGAATAATTTTCAGTTAATTGCCTACAATCCGAAAAAAAGTTCCACTTGCATCGTGGTTTCATAAAATCACACAATCTATAATTTGATGTTCCTAATTAAATATATAGCAAAACAACATCGTTTTTTGAAAAAAATTTCTAACAATGTACATTTTTATCAGCCCCCGTACCAAACACCCCGATGAATTGTTTTCAGCTTTTATTGGTCTAAAAGTGGTCTACTATTTTTATGCTTGAATGAGTAGCAATATAAACTGCAATTATGAGCTCATTCCTTTTAGTGTCATTAGATATTACAACAGGTTCTATGCGCGTTTGATTTCTATCGGGTTCTACCCTGCCAAAATTCTGCATGTGTTCATTATTTTTACTGTGGTGGATAAGATCGGTTTTATGTGCTCTCAAAGACATTTTGCAAACAGTACAAAAAGCTCTCTCTTCATCTTTCGGATCATGGTCCAACCAACCTGCAAACATTACATTGTAACCAAAAAAAGTTTAATTTCAGACAATTCTTACCTTTGAAAATCGGAATTTTCTGCCAATTTTTCTGAAACTTTTTTTGAGTATTCAGCGTAATTTGGCATAGTTTTTCAACTTATGTGTTTTGACAACAGAAAAATTCATATAATTATTGATTTATAATAATTTTTTTCATTTATAAAGCATTTAACATTCAACAACCTGAACAGCCATCAAAAATGTCGGATCAAAATTGTCTGAATGTCATGTCAAATGTCAAAACCAGCTAGTTCTGTGTTTCAAGCTAAAAGTGGGATTACGATGAGCGTTAAAATGCCAACTGAAAGAAGAAGTAGCTAAAGGAGGTTCATATTTCTGTCTGTTTTTGTTTCCACAGGAAAAATCTATTGAAAAATCGCCTATATGAGCAACCGGAATAAATTATATCGCCTAAATAATCGCAAATCGCGAAAATGAAATTTTACTCGCAAGTTGACTTTTAAAATCGCCCATTTTGCGATAAATCGCACGAGTTGGCAACCCTGCTATTCATTGTCTATGTATGGCCTTGCGCCTTTCTCTTCATCCCTACTCCGCGGCCGGCTGTAACGCGACATGCGATAGATGGACGAAAAATTTTAAGGCGATGTAATGAAAGTTTCACTTTAAAAAATCGAAAAAGATCAATTACATTAAAACTTTGGAAAAATCAAAGAAAAAGGTATTGCACGGAGGAAGTTTATAGGTACATCTTCTTCAGGTATCAGAAAATCCAGCCAGTTAGAGGCGCCATATTTTATACCCTCCCACAAAAAACGCGAATCTAATGACAGATCATACGTTAAAATCAGTCAATCCGCTTAGGCTACAGAGCGTGCTAAATGGACACCCATACCTACACTCGAAAAATATAACTCTTGTTAGGAAGTCGGGTAAAAACAGTCTTACACGATTAAATAGTATATTACATTATGAGTTAGGAAAATGACATTTTTCACAGTCGGAAATTGGAGTGTACGGTCCAGGAACCAAACACTCTAAAAGTATCTTTCATGTGTCCACTTTAATATTGATACAAAGGATTGTCATCATGTCGGATAGTCAAGCAGCCATTAAAGCACTGAGTTCTTGTAAAATCAGTTCTAAAATGATATGATAATGCATAAGGAAACTGGAATAAATGGAAAATAAATAACAGATAAACTAGCAAAGAGAGGGGCTTAAACATCCTTTTGCGGTATCAGCTCCAATGTGATATTGGAGGAAATATGCAATGCCGGAAAGAAGAAGAGTTCTGACGATTCGAAGGATCTAGTACGGCTAAGACAATCAACGTTACTCCATGGAAACTACAACCAGGCGAGAACAAATGAATGCCTCAGCCAGAGTAAGACTGCTATAAGGGTTTTGACAGGTGTCCTAGCAGGATATTGCTGCCTGAATAGGCACCCCAGAAAGCCCAAACTAGTGGAGTAAGAAGAATGAAGACTCTGTGGAGTGGAAACCTAAACCTAGGAGACTTCTTGATAGAAGAGGGATACTTAACTAAACTGAAGCTTGGGGGTTGTTCTAAAATGCCTTCAGGAAATAAGTTAAAGGAACTACTAGTCTGTGAGACTCTCCTCAGGAACTAAGTAGAAGAAGGGCGCACAATAGATCTTTTAAGTTTCTTTGAATGTCACCTCAGAACTGAGGTTAACTGAGCTCCGTGTCTATTTATTTTTTCTTGTCGCAGCACATTGAACTTAGTTCCTTAACATCCATTATTTGTCGCTGCAAATTAAATCTGTCAATAAATAAATCCTATCACCACCTTAAATTATGTGTGTGTGGAATGAAAATGGCTGTGAAGCAGTTCCATTAGCGTATGGAGAGTAGAAGGAAGGAGCACTATCTGAATGTATTAAAAAGTGTCCATAGAAAGGAAGCAAATTAAGGTAGCGCCATAGTAGCAAGTGGAAAGATTTTAAAAACAGCGCCATGAATTATTAGAGTAAGATACAAACTTGAAGAAGGAAATACTACGTAAATAATTGAGATTTTAAATACTGCATATTTCTCAACTACACAAGTCACGAAAAATACTAAATTTTTCAATCCAGCACACTTCACTCGGTTTATAACCCTAAATTCACATAATTTCCATTAGCTACACGAGCGCCATTTCGGTGAATCTTCGAATTATAATTTGCTGTTTAAAGGTGGACACTTTTTCAACTTGTCCCCCATACAAGATGGTGCTCCTTCCTTCTACCATCCATACAATAGCGACATAATTTTGTCATAATCTTTGATAAAATTTAAAAGTTTGTTAAAAGTGGACCGGCTACCTCTGCTTAGAGTATGACTAATATTTAAAGATAGGAAGAACCTAACCTTAAACTCTGATAGACTGAAAACAAAACAAAAACCAACCAATAACTATTATTTAAATCTTCAAAAATTTGATTTTTTCGGGAACACCCGTGTATATATTCAATATATATTTCTCTAAGATGCAGTCAAAGTCATCTCAGAAACAGAAAAAAAATCCAGAAGCATCCTACTCACGTGCATTTTCTATTTCCAAGGCATCGCATGTTGCACGTAAGGCAAATTGAAAAAGTGAATCTGTCATATAGAATTGAAGCTGGCGTGCAAAGATATATTCGTCTCCCGCACACGAGAATTCATACAAAATAGAATGCCTACGTAATGTTGGAATTACACCCCAAAAACGTGATGAGACTTTAATGTTCATTCTAAATATTATGCGATACTAAAATTCTATGCTACAGAGAGAAAAAAGCAGAACAGAAACGTTCCATCCTTTTTAGTGGTGGTTTAGCGAAGGTTCTAATAAAATTATTAGCCCAGCACAAAAGTAAACGGGTTATAGAAACCCCATTTCACCTCTACTCTCTAAACTTTTTTATTGCTCTAATTTTTTTATCAACTCTCTATTTTACTTACAAGTTAAAGCAGAAAAGATTATGGAAACTTGGATACTATGGATACTTATTCGATTTAAAAAAATGATTATTGTCTTAAAACCTGCGACTGAAATTGATGCATACCAGATTCAATACGCATAAAATATTTTACGTTCACTTTTAAATAATCCCTTAGCGTTTCGTTACAAGAAAGGGATTCCCTATGAAAGTGACAGACCGCCTAAATAGGCATGACATAAATATAATTATGTTATCCTTGTGGGACATAGTAAAGAAGCGGTGTTTCATATAACTTTTATGATTAGTTTGTACAACAGAAAGGATGTTAAGAGATAATTTACATAATTTTAATTTTGAATAACTCGTTGTAAAAGTGCTTAGCGTTGTAATTTTACTTTGGTTTTATTTAATGTAAGGGAGTATCTCTTGACTTTTACTTGATGAAGATTCATTCTGACAAGATGAAATAAAACAATTTAATTTGTTTAAATCTTCATTTTATCATTTATGAACATGTTCAAAAGTTGTGGCGCGTTTCGCTAACACAATAGCTTATCAAACGGGTGAAGGTATAACGAATTATTTTTTTAATTTATACAGTGCATTAATACGGAATTTTAAGGATATTGACAAAGAAAATGTTTAACTGGAAATAAAGTGCAAAAAAAGGATTTCTTAACCCGCGAGGACTCTCCGTGTTAGATAAAATACTTTGTGGGGGGGGGGGGGGGGTTGAGCTTACAAAAACAACTAATGATTTTCCAGGTGACGCCCACTTTTCTTTGCTCATAATTTATCTTTGATATTTTTTTCTTTTTTAATTGAAATCTAAAGTAGACTTTTACCCGCGAACCGGCAAAATCTACCCTGGAATTGTATTAGTTAACTTTGTAAAGGATCCACACCGAGACTTGACTAGCTGTGGTCATACTTGATTTTTTTAAATTTTTTCCATCATTCAACTATAGTAATAATTAAAAAAAGGGTTACTAGACTTACTAGTTCTCCCCTCTCGCCACTAGTGCTCTGGTTTAGTTGCTTTACTCCCTTGTGTGCAATGACCTTTTTGGGTTTTTGGACTGTAGTCAGGCCAGATTCGTCCAAGATGAAGACTCGTGATCCATCTGCTAACTGTGGAAATCGTTTCAAAATGGACTCCAGGTTATTAAAAAATACTGCTTGTTAAACGATGCTAGTCTAGATAAACTGCAAGCTTCATATTTTCTAATACTTAGTTTCTGGTTGCGATATAAGAATTTTTTCTTTATCAGCAATTTTTTTTCTTCCCACGATTGTGGAATTTTAATGTTGTTCTCTTTTGCCATATCATAAGCTAATTTTCTTAAAGCTACAGTTGATAATCCATACGCCATTTTACTACATATTTGTAAATACTCGCATAGATCAGCTTCCTGTTCTCTGCTAAATATTTGCCTAACTTCATAATGCGGCTGCGTTCTTATTTCAGTACCTTCCTGGATGTAATTAGGCCTTTTCCACATATCGATGCAACGTCTGTAGTGGAATTCCACTAGTTCTCGCAGCCTCTCTTATAGATAAGTTCTGTTCTGTAACTAGCTTGATATCTGCAGCCATATCTTCTCCGGACGTTTTCCCTATTTTTCTAGGCTTGACTTTAGGTCTCACCATTTTAAAGTTTGTGTCTTCATTTCTTTACTAGAACAAAATGCCATTATATACCATGAGTAGTATACAGTGAGACACTGTGTACTACCTGATGCCGTCCTTCTGTGTAAACAAGCACCAACAACATAAAATTAGTGTAGTTTCTTAACCAAACATCTTAATAAATCGCCACAAACACAAATCTATTGCTAAAGTGTGTGTTCAAATATACTAACTTGCAAATTGAAGAGACTGCACAATTGAGGAATTTTAACTGTGTATATTTCAGGTAAAAGTTACTTAGAGGTTCTTAAGACCACGTTGATCACGTACTATCAACAAACAACTGCGCCGTAGGCGGCAATTTGGCTGGTGACGTTTGTCATCCATCTTAGATTTATTACAGGGCTGCCAAATCTCAAATATGTTCTAAGGTCTTAGAGAAAAATAGAATGTCCCACTGTGGAAGCCGTCCCCTAATGGTCGGGTTTCTACGGGCTGATTGAACAATAAATCGATCCTTATTGGTGGTTGAAATGCGATGGCAACTTTCTCTTGGTCGACTTGATCTTGGTTCTCCAGATTTCCGAGTTCTAAATACCGCTGGTAGGCATAGAGATACTACAGATAGAGGCAACAATCCAGCTCGGAACCCGTCAGCTTATAAGAGAGAGATAGAAAGTCAGAGGTTCAGGCTGTCTTTCTCTAGTGACGCGCATGCTATTGACGAGAGACAAAGACAGAAAAACCTCTGACATCTGTCTTTTTCTCTCTCACCGGAGTTCAGACGGACATTTCCACTTACACAGCGGCCTATGGCTTGTTGCCTCTATCTGTAGTATCTCTATGCTGGTAGGTCCTTGATACATCTCCCCAATAATTGCAGCAACCTTTCTTCGAGAATGTCCCATTTCAATAAGTGTCACGGTCTACAATTGAAATTACTTGCAAAGGCATTTCAAACCAGAAACACAATTTTTAATAAAGGTTAAACATCAAGACTAAATATCTACACTGATGGATCAAGCTGAGCAAGCGTTTGCTGGCGGAGTATACTCCAATTCTAAAAACCACAACATAAAATGGGCTCCTGGTGAATATGCCAACGTACTTCAAACTGAACTGAATAGCATCTACATACCTGCAAAAGAGATTTCCGATAGAAACAAGTATTAATCTTTACGGATAGCAGACAATCACTACTAGCACTGAAGAGACCACGTATCATATCAGGATTAGTACCAGAATGTCACCATTCCTTGGTTGAGACGACAAAAAACAATGTAGTCACACTGACGTGGATCAAAGGCCATGGTAAGTCTAAAGGTAACCACGCGGCTGATGCGCTGGAAAGGAAAGCAGCTCAAAAACTTTTTGAACCTTCCTGCTTCGCCAATGCAATAGTTTTAGTAGTGGCAAGCCTAGTGTGTGAACATACTAACCATAAGTTCAAACAAGTAAAAACTAGCCAAGGAATTGCTGTACTATCCTGACAGTGCAACAGCAATAATATTCTTGACGATGACCTTGCGGAACCTACCTTTTGCAACAGGATATTTCTGACCGGATATTGTCCTAACTAAACCAACATCTTCATGGAATGAGGCTATCAGGCACATCCGTATATCGAGGCTGTGAACATAAAGATGAGACAGTAGAGCATATCCTCTTTGATTACTCGGCTCTATAATCCATTCGTAAATCTGTGTTCGTTAAGACCTGCTGAGAGAAGCTGTTTTTGGGGACGTTATCAACTATGTTAAAACCATAAGCTGGTTGACGTACTGAGAGGGACTTCCAGGAGGATGCACAAAGGGTCCAGGTGTGATGCCTCTTGGCCCAATATAATAATATAATAATAAATATTTAAAATAAGCATTAAATTCCCTTGATCTTATTTCAACAAAACGTTCGAACATTTCATTATCATATAAATATAAATTAAGAAGGTTATTGTCAAGTTCAAGCGTGAAGCAACGCTAAACAATTATATGTTTATTTGGTTTACTCGAACTTGACTGGGTTATATAAATATACATTTAGTATTTATCAGAGAAGAAGTCGATGTAGAATACTGGAAGAAAGACTATTCTATCTAGGTGAATAGTCAGCTAGTAGTAATCAGTAACCATTACGCATAAGTATGCTATACGGCTAGGTACTTATGCATAGCATTAGTTTAGTAAGTAGTTTAATGTATTTAGTAAATAAACAAACATATCCCAGTGCCAGAAGTAGTTGTTTCATTCTCTTGAAATGATCCTCCATGTGACCTGCAACACCACTTATTCAGAAGCCCTTCCACACCTATAATCTAGCCAAGTATCCAACGACGACACATATATTACACAGTTGCTGTGGAGTTACTTTACCTTCATAAGTTCAGAGAGAAAACGTCAAGACAAAGTGTACTACTGACTAAACAATATTTCTATGCTACTAGTAAGCATTTCAACGAAAACTTGCCAGTGTTGTTTGTACTTTTTTAATGATAGTTTGGATAAAAAATATAAACATAAAGTATATCGTTCTGGATCAAGAAATTTGAAGTGATGCAGAATAAAAGTGAATGTGTGTATTGTAGAAATAGTAAATTTAGTATTGACAGGATAAACGACGTGAAAAAAGTTTATATGAGTATCTTTCAGAGTTATTTTTACCAAACAAGCAACAATTTTAGAATAAAGTGTGCTCGATGAGAGCGGCGGAGACATTGAAGTTTGTAATTGCCCCGAAAACACACTTCACTCCTTAAAGTTTCTAATTTCCGGTCTAACTATTTACGTAAGTTTTGCCCCGAATGGCGGCAGTTAACCATCTCAATTACAAAGTTTTTACTTAAAAACTTGTGCGGTATTAAACGCTACGAACGACCAACATGACTAATTAGGTTACTGCGAATGAGTTTCTTTACATAAAAATTATAATTATGCATCATTAATTTTATTTTCTTTACATTAACAAATTGTTTTCCGGGATAGAAAACAAAAACAAATCTTTTATGCACTTGAACCAATTCCCCAATACTGGATGTAGAAAAACGTTAATCGCGCAGTTCACTTTTCAGGTGCGAGAATAAAAAGTCGCTTCAGAGCTCTAAGGTGTATTATATTTTGGCCCGGTTGTATGAGTATTATAATAGTGAGAAATGAACATTTGCTGACGATTGTTTTTCCCATTATTTTGGTGGAGTATCTTCAACCATGCTCTTGTCGTAGACCTGGGGCAGAAATATAAACTTACTCTGGATCCTATGCAACTGTGTTTCATGCGGAAATTTACGCCATGTGTAGAATGATTGGAGGAAACTAATGTCGCAAATTAAACAACAAAAATTTACTTGGGCAGCCAAGCGGCTTTAAAGCACAAAGTTGATATCAAACTGCCGATAAAGACTCTCTTCAATAGGAGTACTCAACAAAGTGTTTCCAGTCTGGATCCCTGGACATTCTGGTAAGGATGCAGACTTTGTTGCAAGGGAGAGTGCCAAAGGTGATTTCTACTATAGATGAGAAGATTTCTGCTAACATTTCCGCTATGAAGGACGATATTTCTGCTAATATGGACGAGAAGATTTCTACTATGAAGAATGATATCTTATCAATGAAAAACGACATTGCCGCTGAAGTCGAAAATAAAATTTCGCCTTTAAAATCAGACATTGAGAAAATAGAGAATAAGATCACAACGATGGACGAGAAAATGGAGAATAAGATAACAACAATAGACGACAAAATCCAGGAGTTAGAGAGAAAAATGGCAGACTCAAGAACACAAGGGGCCAACAGATGAAAAAAAGATGAAACAAATAAAACCATGCAAGCTAGAAGCACACACCAAGACAGAAGATATTGGCAGTTTTGCCCAAGTCAAGGCCCCAACGTTCGATGGAAAGATGTCGTGGACCAATTATGTTAAACAGTTTGAAGCAGCCGCTAGAGCGAATAATTGGTCCGATAAGGAGAAGGCAGTGAACTTAACCATTGCGCTTCGGGGAGATGCCTTAGATGTGCTTCAAACGATACCCCTTGAAGAAACGGATGAATTCGAGCAGCTGAAGAAGAGGTTGGACACGCGATATGGTCACGAACATCTAGAACACTTGTACCAATCCCAGCTGAAGAACCGAAGACAGAAACGTGACGAAACTCTTCAAGAGTATGAAGTAGATATCGCCCGACTAGTTCGATTTGCTTATCCATCAGCACCGGAGAACATGATGGAATGTCTGGCCTTTATTGATGGCTTACGTGACCCTGATATGCAGAGGACGCTTCGTTTGGCGCATCCCAAAACATTGGTCGATGCATTAACTGCTGCTCTTGAATATGAAGCAGCCACGAAGGCTTCGGAGTTTAACAAAGCTAGGACCATCCAAGATGAAGGTGACGAAGATAGATTTGACCAGATCGTCAACTTGATAAAAAGGATGGTAGACAAGAAGCCCGAAGAAAATTAAATGGGGAATTGTGGCGAGCTAGGGCATGTACGCAGTTCGTGTAAGCGCCCTAGGATTCCAGCAAACCAAGTACCACCGACCAAGGATCGTCCCAAAGGCCCTCTCATCGAACATCGGGCTGGCGTGAGTCACCGAAATGCCGACTCCCTGTCTAGACGGCCGCGCCCATCAGAATGTCCCCACTGCAACAAGGCGGAATCCAAGGAAGCTACTGTTTTAAGAACTACCGTAGTCAATGAGGAATGGTCACCCGCCAGGATCAGAGAAAATCAGGAGAATGATCCTCACCTGAACATGATCCGGTAATGGAAAGAAGAAAATCGGCGACCTACCTGGCAAGAAGTGTCAAGATTTTCACCGACACTCAAGACATATTGGGCTCAGTGGGACTCCCTTGTATTGGAAGAAGGCCTGTTGAAACGAATTCTTGAAAATGTTGACTGCTCTGAGAATAAAAGGCAGTTAGTCATCCCGAGAACGAGAGTTGCTGAGGTACTGAGGAAGTTACACGACAGTCCATCAGGAGGTCATCTGGGAGTGAAGAAAACCCTTCAGCGAGTCCGTGAGAGGTTTTATTGGATGAACAGCTCCGACGATGTGAAGGACTGGTGTAAGAAGTGTACGACTTGTGCTACGAGTAATGGACTACATCGCAAGAGAAAGACACCCATGAAGCAGTATAATGTTGGAAGCCCATTCGAAAGGTTTGCTTTAGACATTGCTTGACCATTTCCGACGACAGAAAATGGTGGTAAATACATCCTGGTTGTGATGGATTATTTCACAAAGTGGGTAGAAGCTTACGCGATCCCGACTCAAGAAGCCACAACTGTCGCGGATGTATTGGTGAAGGAATTCATCTGCTGATATGGAGTGCCCTTGGAAGTTCACAGCGATCAAGGAAGGAATTTCGAAAACCATGTATTCCAGGAAATTTGTGACAAGCTGAGAATGAAGAAGACCAGGACAACGGCGTTGCATCCACAGTATGATGGAATGGTCGAGAGAATGAACAGGACTATTGGAAAATATCTGTCCAAAGTAGTTTCCAGCCACCAGAGAGACTGGGACCAATATATTTCCCTATTTGCATTGGCTTATCGATCCGCCATCAATGAGCCCACAGGTCAAACACCTGCAAAAATCCTATTTGGACGTGAAATGAGGCTTCCTTGTGATCTGGAATTTGGTTGTCGACCTGGAGAAGATCTAGCTGTAGAAGATTACCTGATCCAGTTAAGAAAAAGGATGGACGATGTGCATGAATTGGTCCGAACGAATCTTTAAGTTGCCAGCGACTGAATGAAAAAACGGTACGACACGCAGGCCAAGAAGGCAGTTTCAAAGGAGGGGACAAAGTATGGTTACACAACCCGACGAGGAGAAAAGGCTTTGCTCCAAAATTACAAAAATCGTGGGAGGGTCCGTACTTGATCAAGAAGAGGATCAATGACGTCATATATCGCATAAGAAAGATCCTCAATGGAAAACCGAAAGTAGTCCACCAATACCGACTAGCGCTATTCGAAGGAGACCAAGACATAGAGGTAGGAGTGAACCATGTTCAGGAAGATTCTGACCCTGCCTTCGAAGAATTTATGGGCGCATATGGAGGTACCGGTAAAGCTAGATTTGGAGTCACTGCAGAGCAACGACAAAATTTATTCATGCTCCTGGAAGATTATCCACTGGCTCACAACATCCCCGCCAGTACAAAAACGCACGAGGCTTGGCAACCGTCTTCCGAAAGAAGTTTGGGCAACTTCAATAACTTGAAGAACAGATTCCAACCCCTGGCAAGACACTGAGACTCAAACACAATTCACAGTACGTCTTCTACCTGGTAACAAAGAACGAATTTCAAGATCAGTACACCTACCGGAATGTGTGGGAAGCGCTACGTAGCCTTCGAGACCATGTGCTGGAATCCAACGTGAAGAAACTAGCTATGCCTAAGATAGAGAGCATCCAGTTGGATTGGCGAGTCATCAGGAATATGATGGAAGTAATCTTCGAAGATACCGATGTCCACATATTAATCTGCAGCTATACCCCCCGTTATCAGTGTCCAATGAAGACAGTGCCCTGTTATTTCCATACGACCGGAAAGTGTAGGAATGGGTCAAGTTGCCGATTTAAACATCCATATTTTCGAATCGTATGTTATAGGTAATAATTGAATCGTATTTTTTAATTATTATTGTCGATTAGACCTTAAATTGTATACATAATAATTCCATGGGCCTGCTTAAATCACATTATTATTGCCGTTGCTGAGTAAAGTCTGGGAGATTTCAAAAAAAAAAGAATAAAAAATGAATTTTCTAATACCAAGGCATTAAAAATCATTTTTACTGCCTAGGCAGTAAAAGTGTTACTTCTATGATCGATAAATGTCACTAAAACTGACGTTTAATGTCAATCGGGGAAAAAAACACTTTTTTCTGCAGCCGTCCCGAAAATAGAACTTTCGGTATGATTTATTAAATCGAAAGTGAAACTTTACACAAATCGTACCGAAAGTAGCTATTTTCGGAATGTTTTTTTTCAATTTCGGGACGATTTTTTTACTTTCAGAATAATTTTCAATATCTATGTAGGCGGCCTTAGCAATGACATTTACGGAATTTTTATTATGACATCGCTTGTCCAAATAAATTTGTTGACAGTTCCACCGTATTTCCAATTTTCCGATCCAGAAATGGAAATCGACAACGAAACTGACGAGAAAATAATTATTCCACATGAAATCAGTGAAGCTGCTAAAGTTGTTGCCGGTAAAGTCAAGAGAGAGGTATGAAATGGTCTATAAGCTGTTCCAAAAATGGCGAGATGATAAAAATGTGTGTATTATAAATAAAAAAGTCATTCTTGCGTATTTATTAGAAAAATCTAAAATATTAAAACCGTCAAGCCTCTGGAGCAATTACTCGATGCTTAAGTCCACTATTAACATTAAAAACAATATCGATATAAGCCGATATCCCAAAGTTATCGCTTTTCTTAAAAGGAAATCCGTTGGATACAAAGCAAAGAAATCAAGAGTTTTAAATAAAGAAGAAATAGATTAATTTTTATCAGACGCTGATAATGATATTTACTTGGCGATATAGGTAAAAATTAAGTCAAATTTTTTCTTCTTTCTCTTGATCAATTTGTGTCTACTTATATTTTAGGTTGCATTAATAATTGGGTTGGCAGGTGCTTGTCGGCGTGAGGAATTTTGCAAAATGAGCCTAGATGATATAGAGGATAAAGAAACAATGTTAGTCATAAAAATTACTAATTCTAAAACAAATATTGAAAGAACCTTCGTCGTCATTGGAGAAGATAATATTTCTTTATACAGAAGATATTTGTCATTACGTCAACCCAACACACCACATCCTAGATTATTTGTATTTTACAAAAACGGCAAATGTACTGTAGAACCCATTGGTATTCAGTTTTGGAAATATTGCCTCCAAAATTGCCGAATATCTTAAATTGCCACACCCCAAAGAATTCACCGGCCACTGTTTACGAAGAAGTTCAGCCACTTTATTAGTGGATGGCGGTGGCAGTATCACCAATTTAAAGAGACACGGAGGGTGGAAATCGACGAATGTGGCAGAAGGATACCTAGAAAATTCTTTAAGAAACAAACTTGACTTAGCCTCCAAGATTCAAAATGGCCGTAACGAAATTAATATCTCGAAAGCTAGTACAAGTTCTGCAACGTCTAATACTAATTTCAACACAGCCACTTCTGTTAATATTCCTAATACTATTAATATAAGTAATTGTTATAATTGTACAATTAATGTTCATAAGTAATATTTATAGTATCTATCCCTATTATTTTTTAATATTCTATCTAATAAACGGCTGCAGAAAAAATATTGTACATAACGCTACCCGAAAGTGATTTTACGGGACTCGCAGGCTTCCAGGACTCGTCTACGGCTCGCCCTGGAAACTAGTCATCCCGAAAAATATCACTTTCGGGACTTGTTACGTAAATAACTGTTTACGAACTGATGACGGCTTAAACTTTGACAACACGCTGTTAATTTGAATACATAGTAGAAGGTTTGTTGTAAGGGCACTAGAACAACTAATAAAAAATTCAGATCCGTATTGGAAAAAAATAGGCTGAGGGTGAACCTGTGAAAACGAAACGTTGTATAAAAATTGTAGTGAGGTTTTAATAAAGCCTGTGTTGAAGAAAATAATTTATTTACGTTTCATTGATAATTTCCAAAACGTAAAAGTTGTAGCATAATATGGAAAATTTGTTGTTTGGTAAATATTTAACGATCTTAAATTTGTCAATGCGATATTAATGCTCCCTAAAATAGGCAACTTTTATCCCAGTTTACTGGCTTTACATATCTTAATGTTTCCAAGATTCCAATACTGGGACTAGTTGAAATGGTCATCCTGTATAGATCTCTCTACGAATTATGGTTAAAAAAATATGTATATATTTTTTTCCACAATCATATCAAACTATTTGAACAGAAAAATTCTCTCAATTGGAATGGTGAAATACGTGCTATTGATATTTTTCAATGAAAGATAAGAATCTCAAAAATCCGTTAAATAATTTACATTTTTGTCGCGCGACTGAATTTTCAAGAGAAAAGCCTATTAAAAATTATTATTCGAACTTGCAGCGCGAATGCAACCGATTAAAAGTAATCGCCTGAAAGCCTCAGCTGCCATTTTTCTCTGACGATTACGAGCTGAAAATTGGGAAAAATAGAAAAAACACTGGAAAATCCTGACGTTTATTTAACGAATTACTTACGGCTTGTTTTGTTGACCACTCTTGTGTATTTTTATTTTTTGGTACGAATGAGCTTATCTCCTCTATTCAAACAACCATGGGAAATTGAGATATCAATAATAGCACCCGGTTGCTAGAGCCATACTGTGTACAATACCGAGAGGAATTTCCGGAATTTTTATTTTATTGAACAAGGAAATTGAAAAATAAATGAACACAAATGAAAAAGTATGGAAAAAATGAAAAGGAAAAGGAGAAAACTATAAAAGTTACAAAAAAAAAGAAGAGAGAACAAGAGATTGTAAAGAGAACCGAAAATTATTCTAAAAAAAATTGAATAGATGAGGCTTTTACTTGATGAAGATCCATACTGACAAGATGAAATAAAACAATTTAATTTGTTTAACTCTTCATTATTATTTTTAATCCTATGTTCAAAACTTGTGACGCGTTTCGCTAGCACAGTAGCATCCCCGTTTGATAAAGCTACTGTGTTAGCAAACGTTTTAATTCATCTTGTCAAAAATTATTCTACCCAACACTGAAGTCATTAAGAACAGAAACAGCGCAGAATACGCAATCCATAAAAAACAAAAACGGTGAAATATTAACGGAAGGAAGAGATATTACGAAGAGATAGAGAAAGTATTACTAAGATCTACTTAACGACCTGCCAGTATTGGAAAAGGGCAGGGAGGACAATAGCGGAGTAGAAGACTATATTAACAAAGCAATAGATAAAAAAGAATATGGAACAGTAATTGAAAAATTAAAAAATGGTCAATCACCCCGGCCCGACAAAATTATTATAGTCTGAATTATCAAAAATATGAGCCAAAAATGGAAAGATACGTTGCTGTATACAACAGAGCATGAGAAGAAGAAACTTCGCCAACCTATTGGGAAATAGCACTTATAGTACTCAGCTGCCAAAAAAGACTCTTCTCAATAGAAAGACTCAACAAGAGTCTCTGGTCTAGATCCTTGGCCATTCTGGTATTTATGCAGACTCCCTTGCGAACAAAGGTGTCGTAGGTGATTTTATCGGACTAGAAGCTGCAATTGGCATCTCAATAAATGTTCCCAAACAAACACTGAATATGTGGACAGCAAGAACATAGACATAATTTAACGGAAACATTGTTGCAATTGAAGTTACCGCGCGGAAAAATTTAAGAAGTTTCTTACTTATCAAAACTGGCCCCGTATTATAAATTCAAATTTATGTATAGTTTGGCAAACATATCTGAAGCTACGCGGCATCGGTGAGGGGCGAGGAAACATGGCCGATATCAGTCATAAACGTACCAGTGGCTTACTATTTACTTACTTATCCATAAATATTAGCAATCACCTCTCTAGTTTGGCTATGAATTTTTGAAAAATGAACAAACACAAAACACTACAGTATTCAAAAACATGAAAAACTTTATAAATACTAAACACAAAAGCAAAACTGAAAAAACAATGATAAACACTGACAATACCAACGCCACTGCATAATGAATATCAGTCAATAGTTAAAGTGAGAGGGAAGAACATACTCACGCGGATTGTTCGATAAATCTTCACCAATTGAGTTCGTTCGGAGTATACGGTTATATGATTTTCGGACGACGTTGCTGGGTTGAAGGAAACCCATAAGTAACTTATTTTGAAAAGTGTTTACCTTTTATTATTCAAAAATTGAAAAAATAATGTTTATAGACAAAATCCAATGAAATAAGCACATTAAAGAACTGACGTTTAATCATTATTGACATATTGTTAATAATAAAAAGTCCATTTTCTGATTATTATCACTAAATACTTAGCACTTTGGCTTTTTCATAGTTACACGTGGCAAAATCAATGTTTTCGGCCGCATTCCTTTCACAGCATCAGATAAGTTTGCCAAACTATAGCTCTATCAAATTTGGAAAATTTATAGTATAATGGTTCTTGCGTCATTTGGAATATCAATGATTCATATTTTTTGTTTTACTCACACTTAAACCCAAATGATTTTTAAAAAAATAAATGCCTGATACTTTTGTTTACCTTTTTTAGGAAGTTTGAAAATTAAATGTTTACGTTAAATACGGTGGAATTTAATTTTTTTAAAGAACAGAAATTCTCATCGATATTAAAAACTACTTATTTATCTTTCAGCTGTAGCTTGAGAGAATTTTAAACACCTGTTCCATGTAATTAGCCGTCTATATGAAATAAAGGTGTATGCCAGGGTCATTGTGTGTTCAATTTAAAAACAAAACGCCGCGGTGGCCTTTGAAATCGGTTAATTTTTTTTTTCATTTCAAGGGTACTCCTGAATAGAATAGCATAAATTTAATGCATAAATTTGCCGCATTTGCACAATGTAAACATAAAAAGGGTATTATTAGGTCCATTATATTTGCATGTGCGGTTTCAGGTAATGTGATGTGTAATTGAATGGGTTTCGAAAAAAAAAATCGGGGGCGAATTGTGTTTCAGTGTTGTCATCTTTAATAGAATTCAACGAAAATTATTTTCTGTTGACTGATGTTTAGTTTATTTCAGGCCGCAGTTTTCGTACTTTTTGATAATTAAAATAATAAAATATATGTGTCGATCATAATTTTTCAACAACACAGATCTTCATGCACGTAATAATTGAAAATCGAAAAAGTAACATCGGAACAGTTGTTCGTTCAACTTTTAGATCGTTAGTTTGGTGCCTCAATTTACTGACAATACCAAACACAACTCGTTCGTTAATAAAATATCAAATTTAAACCAACGGCAGTCTGAGTTGACATTGCTAAAATTTTATGTTGGCAAAAATGCGTGGCAACAGAGCAACAAAACTTATATTTTCAATTTGCAATAAAATGATGCAAAAATACCCGATTTATCTATACAAACCATTGAGTACTCCAATACTTTTTACGATATATAAAAAAACCTAAAACGTTTATTTCGTTTCCAATGTTTATAATAAATTAACGAAAAATATTTGCGTTTCCAAAACATATCAAAATTATACTACGTAATGTCTCTTATATGATGGAAAAATCCGTTTTCTACTATATTTACCTATTGCTTGGCCTATTTGCATCATTTACGTTCTTGAAATTTGTGCTCTGCTGCTGTTAGTTCTTTACGACATTTTGTATTTTCCGTCATGTTATGAATATTACGAACATAAACAAAATTTCACAACGTCTAATAAATCATAATTAACCGAAAATACGAAGAAACACGTGGAAGCACTCAAGTAAACAAGGGAATATTGGCTGTTTTAATGATATAACTTCGTTAGTTTTTGCATGGCCTCATGCGCAGTACCGAAATAATACTCTTCGACGTCACAACCAATAGCAAGGCGTTTACAAAAGCTTCAAATAATTTGAAATTTTCGGCATGTTAAATTCGTTATAGTGATTGTTTGTGACAAAAAATCATGCCAGTCGTTTTCGTGCAATATATTCTTATGATTTATAGCACATATTTGCTAATTAAAATTTTAGTCAATTTCCCTATTAAGGTCAAATTGTAATAAAATCGACAGATGTCTCCTCCCGTAACATTATCCAAATTTCCGAACTTCTTCAATCAAGTATGTTAACAATTTACTTTGACCGTTTCTCCAAAATATATCAAAGGCTCTATTTCTGCACAATTTTTTTTGGGTTAACCTCGACAACGACATTTAAATGAAACGTCGGCCATACGGTCAAAACCTAAAAGGGTAAATATGAAACGAAAGGGTGAAAATTTGGACGGAACAATGTCTTTCTATCCCGTGTTAATAAGAAAGGGGTTGTTAATGGGAGAATGCAAAAATAAAAGGGAGAAATCGAGTGCTAATCAACAACCACTTAGTCTTGCCTGAAGTTAGCTTGTATTTGAGTAATTTTGCACTGGGTGGAAAGGATTTCATGCATACAATATTGTGTATGGCGATGTGTTGTTTAATCTCTGAAAAAAATGTGCCACCGGTTTTAATTGTATAGTTATGTTTAAAATATACCTTTTGACTGCAATACAATCCCAATTATCAATTAGATCTAGAGTATCCCACATTTACTATATTTAGAGAGGGTCGCTGTTAATTCATACCTGATATGTGGTAGATATAACTTTTGTAACGTTAGTTTTAATTTTGTTTAGTTTTGCAAAAACTTATTGCATTAGTGATTGATTTATCGTAGAGTCATTTTTTGGTTGTATTACAAACTGGCGTCCATTGACTTGTGGTAATAATGAGAAATCTTGCATTGACACATTTACCAGAAAACATCGACATCGACCTCAAATCTTTTAAAGCGGTTATTAGTAATGATGATGCTTTAATTTTACAATTCTACTTAAATAGCTTCTCAATTTGGTGTACCTTACACAAAATAGTATGAATCAATCAAGTCCGCTGTTAAAGATGTTTAAAATTTTATATGCCGACTGGTATTATGGAAATATAACAATGGCCGACCCTTTTCTGAATCCACATTGGGCGTAGATTTATTTTATTCAAACAGACAATCCTATAAAGAACAATAACAATTATTGTATACCTTATTCCAAGATTCAAAACCAAAATCCACAGCAGGTAGTCGTTAATCCGATAACAATAGCACAGCATTGTACTCATTTTTCTGAAAAGCGAAAAGATAATGCCGAATAGTATGATTATTTTACAACTGAAATATTTGGCTGGTAATAGAAATTTACGTTACAAGTCCGGGAAATGGCTTATTAAAGTACAAGTCTAGATGTTTACTGGAATTTTTAGATGAGTACTTTAATGACAGTTCACGGTCATGTATCGTACAATGTTTTATTTCATACTGTGTAGCAAGGATGATTCAAAATTGAGAAAATTTTATACAGGTTCTTCAGACCAAGCAGCAAACTTTATCTACCGCCACTACCGTGTCTAGTGAAGATTCTGTCTCTAAAGGTATTCCTGCATTCAGTCTACAAGGAAATTAACATAGCACAGTGACTGTTAATATTAATTATAATTAGTTTTTATAAGCTTGATTTTGTAGTTTTAAAGATGAAATCTTTTAAAAATGTGAATATTGTGTTTTTTCAAAGCAGTCCGGAAAGTAAAAATTTCCCTGACTCAGAACTGTAATGAGTTATTTCCCGGACTTAAATGAGTCCGGGAAATAGCTTATTACAGCACAGTATGAAATAAAATAATATTTGAGACTAGTTTATTTAATTATTAATGTGTGCAGAGAAATTGTCAAAATTTAACTTCTCATAATTTGATTATTATCCACAATTTCCACAAATCATGTAACTTTGCACTGAAATAAAATCGTTTTCAACAGTTTAAATAAAAAAGCTGACTCTTTCTCCCAATTTATCTAAATTTTAATCCAAATTTAATTTCAAGTTTCCTATCCTAATACGGATCTGTACTTTTTATGAACGTTACTACTCTTCTAATTTCATTTCACCGCAAGCACTTCACTTGAACTTAAATGGCTGACTTAGAAACTTTATCCAACACACATATTCGCAGTTCCACTAGTTCTAACTAAGTTGATTCAGTTACAATCTATTTAAAACCATCAGTTGATTGAGCTTTTAAGGTTTAAACTTTTTAATGAACGATATATAGATTTATCTATTTTAAATTCCAAGTTAGTTTCGTTTGACTCAATCAAATCTATGTTTAAACAATTTATATAACTGGGGATAACATTTGGAAAACACTAAATAAAAATTCTTTTTATTCATTGTAAAAATGGAAAATGCAAGAAAAAAATACGATTGATAATAAATGTTGGAAATGATCGCCTCCAGTCTAAATACATGAAAGTAGTCTACGTCTCATCGATCGTCAAACACGTTCAAATATTTTTGTTTAGTTTTAGTGAATATTAACTTGATTGATGTTGTAGTGTTGGAAATTAGGCGTCTTCAATTGGTGATATTGCTGGTCACTCGGAGGGTATTCTTACTTGAATAAAACAACTACTTCTGGCACTGGGATAAGTTTTATTAATTAACATATTTTACTATTACACATTACAACTACTTAAGGTTACGAAATCTTTATAAGTACCTAGCCTTATAGCATACTTATAGATTAACTGGATAACATAATGAATACAACTAAATAAGACTGAATATGGATTACTTTCGATTACTCATTACTGATTCTTTTTTGATTGTGTTGTCACATGTATATTTATACTCCGGTTCAAGTTCAGTTCGATGTTTATTTAATATTTACTATTAAATGTCTATCTACGTGATGAACTTGACTCCGTACCTGTCGACCTCGCTACTTATATTTATGTAATATTCCAACGTTTAATGATTTATTGAAATTAGTTTCAAGGGAATTTATTTCTTATTTAATATTATTATAATATAAGGCCAAAAGGCATCACAATGTTGTGTATTTTTCAACTGTTTGAATAAAATTACGTGTAATGGTACTGTTATCACATGTACATATACTTCCGTAGATCTATGTTTTTGACAAATTTCACTTTTCAATTGAGACTTTTATTAGTTAAAGCAATAATGAATCCTCAGTTGTTTCGTCAACTTCTAAAAATGCATCAATAAAACTCTCTTCGCTTCACTAATACCCCAATACTCAAAACATATAAGTAAATCGCTTCAGACGTCGATACTCGGGAAAATGTCTACTGAGAAGTAAAGTATCAAAGAGGAGTGAAGTAGTAGGAAGCACGTGCGTTCCAGAAACACGAACAGACTTCCTAATTTCTCCCATTTCGCAGGAAAACTGACAGGCAAACCGGTAATAAGGAATCGTACATGTCTCAGACGTTTTCGACGTTATTGTCTTCTTAAACTACCTAACTTTCTTTTTGTTGTGTTTCTTTTTATTTATTTTCCAGTTTCGACGTGTATTCAGCGAGCATGTCGAGGATTAGTTGTTCTTAATGGGGAAAAAAACTTTTAAATAGGTCGTGACGAAACGAGTGTTAAAACGTCTTAAAACAATGTACAGGGCCTCTCTAATTTTAATGCTGTTCGGCTTTATGTTTAGTACAAACATATATTCAATAATTCAAATGATATAACGTTATAAAGCTGTACAACTTCTCAATTATTACGAATTACATAACTCAATGAGTAGCGAGAGAATATTTGTAACTGAGACTCACAACAAATAATTATAACTCGAACTTCTTTACTTATTTAATATTTGGGCTCGACACCCTTCATTTCCGTATTCAACTAGAATTCAAATTTTCATAAATGCGCCGCTTCATCCTACTGCTCGAGATTTCCTACAAAAAAACTGTTTCATCTGTCGTTCCCGGCTAACTGGCGCAGTTCATTATATGATGTTAAAACCAGAACAGAACATAACTTGTTCTTAGGGGAGTGATACTCAAAGTACCCAAACACTATTCCTTTTTTCCAATCTGTCTTCCCCCGTTCGCCAAATACAAACGTACCGAAATTTTGGCTTCCCAAACCAGTCTGTACTTGATCTCCTAACAATAAGTACTGATTTTTTTCTACTAAGTAATGTTCCGAAAGCAGCACTGCGATCGGCATTCTGATCTGTAGACAAGACACAGACGTCATTACGGTAACAATCGACAAGTTTTACATTCTTTAGTGCATACAAAATTGTCACCGCCGAATGAGAATCCCGCCGACTGTGAAGAATCCTGCTAAAAGCGCGAAGGCAGCTGAAATCCATCGTCAGCTCTGTGAAGTTTATTAAGAAAACATAGTGTGTGATAGAACGGTGAGGAAATGGTTTGGAGCTTTTAAAGATTGTCATGAAGAGGAACGGACTGGGCTACCTACTTTTGATGCGGAAACGAGTGTAAAAGGTGGTAAAAAGAGAAGAGGAAGACCAGTGAATTATCGCGAATAGAATCAACCGATTGAAAAAAAGTATAGTTCATAGAGGACATGGTATTAAAACATGTGAAAGCACTTTTAACATCAATAAGTAAGCTGTACAACTTTACTTAAAATCAGAACAGAACATAACTTGTTCTTAGGGGAGTGATACTCAAAGTACCCAATCACTATTCCTTTTTTCCAATATGTCTTCCCCCGTTCGCCAAATACATACGTACCGGAATTTTGGCTTCCCAAACCAGTCTGTACTTGATCTCCTAACAATATGTACTGAAAGCAGCATTCTGATCTGTAGACAAGACACAGACGTCATTACGGCAACAATCGACAAGTTTTACATTCTTTAGTGCATACAAAAATGTCACCGCCGATTGAGAATCCCGCCGTCTGTGAAGAATCCTGCTAAAAGCGCGAAGGCAGCTGAAATTCATCGTCAGCTCTGTTTATTGAGTTGAGAAAACATAGTGAGTGATAGAACGGTGTGGAAATGGTTTGGAGATTTTAAAGATTGTCCATGAAGAGGAAAGGACTGGCTATCTACTTTTGATGCCAAAAGTTGTCGAAAAGGTTAAAGAGAACAAGCGCTCCACGATCTCTTCGTTATCTCAAGAATTTCCTCTCGTTTCAAGAAGTGTTCTGTATGAAATTGTAACTTTGACAGCTCACACTATCGGAAACTGTGCTCAAGTTGGGTACCAAAGATGATGATCCTCTTGCTTCTCGACAGAGCCAAGCGAGCTTAAGATATAACTGGTAACTGGAAACAACTTATTTCTGCTCCACACAGATCTAGCGCTCAGTGACTATTACCTGCTTCTAAACGATGATAGCGTCAAAATGACTATGAATCAGTGGCTGTCAAATTAGAAGGGATACAAAATCTTCTTGTTCCATTTGATAAATGCCTCACTGATGGCTAAAATAATGTAGAAAAGTACAGGATGTCATGAAAAGTTTCCTAGTTTTTCAAATATTTTGAAACGGTACTTACTTTAAACCAGACAAAAACTATTAAAAGGAAACAGTGAAGAAAATAGACTGGAGTATAAAAAAGCGAGAAAAGAAGTTGAACAAATATGCAGAAAGAACAAAAGAACTTACTTTGAAAAGGAATTATTAAAAATTGAAGAAGCTTATAAAAATAAAGAAGTGATCAATTTTTATAAAGAAATAGGGAAAGGGAAAGGCCAGAACCAAAAAGCACCTTACTTTTTGAAAAGCAAAGAGGGATATCTAATAGGGGATAAGGAAGGAAAAATAAATAGATTTGCACAGTATTTCGAAGAATTACTAAATGATGACGAGGAAGAACTAAGTGAAAATGATAATGAAGCAGAGAAAGAAAATTGTGAAGAGGATGATCTAGCCATAACGGTCTCAAAAAAAGAGGAGGTGACAGAATGTTTGAAACATATGAAGAAAAATAAGAGTGCAGGAGACAAAAATATCCCATTAGAAATTTTAAAATATGGAGGCGAACAATTAACTGAGTGGATATGGCAGTTGTTGAAACAAGTATGGCAAGAAGAAAAGATTCCTGAAATTGGAACAATGCATTGATTATTCCAATCCACAAAAAAGGTCCCAAGGAAGAATGCAATCAAACTATCGTGGAATAGCACTTTTAGATGTCATATACAAAGTTCTGGCAAAAATACTTAAAAATCGATTAGACAAATACCACAAAGAAAATGTAGGAGAATGCCAAGGAGGTTTTAAAGCAGGTAGATCGAAAATAGACCAAATTTTCATTATGAAACAACTTCAGGAGAATGCTTACGAACAAAATCTAAGTCTTCATATGCTATTCATCGATTACAGACAGGCCTATGATACTATCAAAAGAAGAAAAATATACCAGTTAAATTGAGAAGGCTAGTGGAAATGACCTTCCGAAAAACCGAGAGCAAAATAACTTTGGAGGGCAGTACTTCTAACGAATTCAAGATAGAGAAAGGTCTGAGACAAGTAGACCCATTAACCACAATCCTAGTTCAAGAAATCATAGTAAGAGAAAGTGGTATAAAAACCCGAGGTTTAATTTATGGGAATAAACATCAATGTCTAGCATATGCGGACGACATAATACTCATGGCAAGATCCAGGAAATAACTTCTAAGCGTATTTAAACTACTGCAAGAGAAGGCAAGAGAACATGGTCTAGTGATCAACGAGAAAAAAGCAAAATACATGGTAATGAAGGACAATGAAGTAACCGATATTATTATAAATTGTAATGGAAATAATAGCTACAGAATAGAAAAAGTGGAACAAATCGAATATTTGGGAGTCACTATCACAAATAAAGGAGACGAAGAAAGAGAAATAGAAAAAAGGTTAACAAAAGGTAGTAAAGATGCAGGAATGGTATCAAAGATGTAAAACTCAAAAGACACAAGGACGAACAGCTAAAATAAAAATGTACCAAACAATAATAAGACCGTCAGTTACCTACGCTTGTGAAACTTGGACAATGAACAAAAAAGAGCAGAATAAACTAGAAATATGGGAACGTGAAATGTTCAGAAAGATTTATGGTGGAATTAAAGAAGATGGAATGTACAGAAGAAGAAAAAACAGAAAACTAACAAAATTGTATAAGCACCCAAATATAACCCATATAACTAAAGCACAGAGAGCGAGATGGTTGGGACATATGTATAGGTAGAATAACAGAAGTAAAACGAGTGCTAAAAGGTGGAGAAGGTGGTAAAAAGGGAAGAGGAAGACCAAGGAAAAATGGTTGGAGGAGGTTAGGAGAGACCTGAGAACGGTGGGAGTAAGGGTCTGGGAAAACGAGGCGAGGAACAGAGAAAAATGGAAAAAGAGAGTGAAAAATCTCAAAGCCGAGGACCAGATCTGCCTATACCGTTGATATATATTGTGATGATTTAAAAATTGGCAGGTCCAATTGTAGGTGAATAACCTGAAATTAAAGAAATTTTTGGTTCAATAAAACAATTATTATTAGTTAGTAACAGAATATCTCAACATTAATTAGTTTGAAACACCTTGTATTGAGATTATTTTAGAAAGAATGGAATAGAATTAATAAATGAATCGAGTAAAAACAGAAATAAAGTCAAATAATAAAAACACAGAATTATCTTTATAAACCTCAATAAATAATGTTAGAATGGACACACTATTTGTACATAGTGTGAAAATGTTGTAATCCCAACAGATTTATGTCATTAATTCAAAAATTTGTGAAGTGACAGTGAATAATCGCGAATAGAATCAACCGATTAAAAAAAGTGTATTTCATAGAGGACATGGTATTAAAACATGTGAAAGTACCTTAAACAAGAAAAAAATTGAATGTTGTTGATTTTGGAACGAGGAAGGAGGAAGTACAAGAATTTGGATTGTGAAGATGAAAAAATTAAAAATTAAAAGAAAAAACCTGAAAAATCAAACCGGAGAAGTGGAAAAGTTAAGAAGTACTAACCTTGTAAGAGATAACATCCATTTATTATCAACCAGAAAGCGGTAAGCTTAATTTCACATATTTAAACTCGACTGGAGATAGCGTCCCAGGTATTCAAAGGAAACCATCTTCTTTCTAGAATAGTGTATATGACATCAGCATGCAGATTTGATGTTATTTTATATCCCACACATCAGAGGAGTGATTATTCTTTCACACGTTGTTCCTAAAAAGAAATAACCTATAAATATTTCACATCGTAAAAACATTTATTTACCAATTACGTATTTCTTATTTGATATTTAGTTAAGATTGTTGATATTAGTAGTTATAAATTAAAAAGGAAGCTTACCTTATTAAAATAAATAATCCAAAGCAATTCAATAATACTCCTTTTCAAGAGACACCTGTTCATAACGTTGCCAGCCATTTCAGTTTAATCGAATCATTTACAGTGTTTATGCGCATGGCACAAATCTGAAGCGATTCCTCAGATTCTTGTTTGTGTTACGAGGGGAATGCGACAAGTAATTATTAGAAATTTAAACTACCAAAATAAATTTATTAATTACAATACAAAAAAAGGAAGAAAAAGGAGAGTATTTAGTTGCAGCGGAATATAAAAATTTTGGTAAAGAGGATTATAAAGATTAAAATTTCAATTAAAATTATTTTTCATGTTTTTATTATAAATTCAAACATTCGCCATATTAAAATATTAAAAAAGAATCAGTTAAATTATTCTTCATAGTAAAATTAATTTGAGGAAACCGCAAACTGAGATAAAGAGTCGAAACCCTTTATTAATAGCTAGCCGGATATACAAATTAAAAAAAGAATAAAGTAAGTATACAAGGGGTTTCTTAAAATTAAAAAGGTGAACAAACTAATAATAATAATAACATAAAATTAAAAAATAAAAACACATCACACACAATAAATCAAAACAATATATACTTACTCTAAAAGCATCTCTCGTACTGATAAAATTCCTTCTTCACTCACCTAGAAGTGATATCAAGGGATCTAATAATTTCAACCCTAGAGTATTTGTATCCTTCAATGTTCTTGTCTACAATACACAGACACAGCAGCCGATACCGGCATATTTATTGGAACCAGATAAATGGTTGGTCTTTGAAATATTGTCTCATACAATGAACTAACCACCTCTTGGTAAATACTTTGTGCTAATAAACAATTTTTCATACCTGCTTCAAGTATGATTTCAACTTGGGCGGATATAATTTGAATTTAGCTATAACTCCGACGGAATTTATATATAGGGAATATTACATGAAAAATATTGAATTGAATTTTGAAAATAATAATATATAGGGTGAGAAGATTGAGTACCTACATTTTTGGTACGATAATTTTACTAGCCAAGACACTTGCATTTCATGATTTGGACTGCCAACATTAATTGTCAAGTCATAAGTGAGATAGACCGTGTCAGAATAATAGGTCTAATTGAAGAAGTCCATTATCAAAGTTTCGTGTATAATTGAGCTGGTGGATCGCGAAGTGATGTATCTTGTACATGGAACAGCTATCTCCAGACCAATTCTCTTCGTGACAGATCTAGGAGCGGTAGAAGGCATGCTACCAATGAACGGCAAAACCGCTATGTCCACTTGGCGATCCGGAGAAACTCGACCATGGTATTACCATCACTACAAAGAGTTATGAGACATGCCTTGGAAATTCCAGCACGGTCTCTAAATTGCGACAGGAATGAGGTTTCTTCGACCAATGGGAGTACCTGCGCACGAAAAATATTAGAATTCTGTTTTTTTTTCTGATGAGACAAGAATTCGTTTGGTACATGATGGCCATCGAATACGTGTGTGGAGAGAGCCCATAAGAGCAGCCCAGCTTGCCCTGTGCTGCCCTTTAGAGGAGGAAGTGCTAAGTTTTGAGCTGAGATTATGTCCAACGGCCGCACAGAAATAATCCATGTTCAGGGAACAATGTCTGGTGATAGATACCTCAGGGAGAGTCTACATCCTCACGTAAGACTATGGCAAGCAGCTGTTGGCGACGCTTTCGTTTTTAAGGACGTCCTCATCATATCAGAGCTGTAGATGAGTATCAAGAAACCGAAGGCATCAATCGTTTGGACTGGCTCGCCTTATCGCCAGACATGAATCCAATAGAACATATTTTCCAGAGCAGTGACAGCACCCAGGAGTGTATAAGAGCTGGTTCATGCCGCTCAGGAGGAATGGCGGAATATCCCGCATCAGCATATCAGAAATCTGGTTAACTGTAAGGGTAGGCGTCTCCAAGCTTGCATTGATTCTAGAGGTGGAAATTCTCATTATAAAGTCCTAATTTATTATTTTTACAAGAAAATCATCAATTTGTAAATTTAATTTTCTTCCAAAAATACTCTTATGTTTAAAACAAGTTTATTAGTGGATAGTGAAATTTTTTTTACAAAAAATATACTTCAAGATATTTTTACATAAAACTAATCAATTAATTAGTCTTTAATCCATTCTTGATGAATGAAAAATTACTTTCGGAGATATTGGGTGGGCAAAACTTTTGAATCTAAGTGTATACTCTGGAATATAAAATAAAATTAACCTTTTGTTACATAAACCTAACTCTAAAAGAGCGAAGTTTCGGAATAGACAGAAACACTGGTGGATTTCTAAATGTCTCATAACATAAAATGTCCATTTTGAACGGAATATTGTCAAAAGTAACAACGAACCAGTCTCTCTCTCTACAACTGGTTTTCTATATTTAACCACGTTTCTTTTTTTCCCTTTTCGCCGTTATTGCAGGTTATTATGGCCCATAAAACGTTAAACTCATTTGAAATAATAATCTTCATGTTTATTAGAGACGAGAGCATAACGATGCCGGAGCTGCATAAGCCCGAAGTATATTCCCTTATGGGATCAAGGGTATTATCTTTCTATTTTTCTGGATCACAATATCAGCGTGCCATAACTTTAGGACTATTTGATGTTGGATTTTATAAATCGCAGGAGAAAATACTCATTTATTGGTGGAAGTTGAATATTTGTTTAAATGCTATTAGAATTAGTCCGATGTATTTTGTGATTAGTTAGTTCAACTCTTGCTGTTTTCTATAAATTACATATACAGGGCGAGGCAACGTATAAATCACATTATTTGGGAGGGTGAATTATGTTTATTTGGGTAACATCCTGTTAAATTTCGGAGTTTTGTTATAAACATTATGAATTAATATTACACAATAATGAAAAATATATGCATTAGTTGAGCCGTGTTCTCACGAGTAAGGCAGACGGAAAGGAATACTAGACTGTTCCTAAACCAACTGGGTGCAATCAATAAGGTCAGGATTCCTTGTCACACCGTAATCCTGACTAGTCGACCACTTGCAGGAAGGGAGGTCAGTCCCAGTTCATCACGGAGCCCCAACAGGGGATCTCTCCAAATCCGGACCACACAGACCGCAAAACAAGGACCTACTGGAATGTGATATCAGGTTTAAGACAAGTCAGGTCCTTTAAAAGCTGAAGCAAAAGCCTTTCTGAACAGGGACAGGAAGGAGACCAGGTCTATAACTGGAAACTGCAGACTGAACTATCATTTACGCAGAACGGTGCTGGCCGAGTACACCAATTGTAGTCTCTGCCAAGAAGAAGATGAATCGGTGTGGCTGTTGAACGAGCTACACTACAGACCCTAGGAGCTGCGTTTGTATGTCCCAAGGGTGTTGATCGACTTACTCCTTCACAGATGATCAACTTCCTAGGGAAGATTAAACTTGAAGATGTAATCATTGAGGCACAATATTGTCGAAGTGCACGGCCTTGAAGAGAACACTCACAGAAACCAAATTAAACCAACCAAGAAAAATTGGTTACAGGTATCTGTCAGGAGTTTACAGGTGTTTCTACTAATTCAAAAAATTCCATCTGGTTAGGGACGTCATTTGATTAACACTCACATTGAAGGATATGAGGGGTTTGTTGGAATTGGTTGCAATTTGCTAGATTAATGAGACATTCCTGCTCCTACGCCTATCTCTGCCGTGGACCCGTTCGTATACCAGATCCCTCAGCCTGTATGAGTACACCATTCTCCCAGTCTTCCCTATCTGGTTTACACATTAAGTCATCCTCTTTTAACATCTCGATCAGGTTTGAAGAGTCGGCACTGTGTGTTTGGTTTATACATATGTTGTTGACTTTGAAGAAGTATGTGTGCTACAGATGGATTCGGCAGGAACTCCATCGCAATTGTGGAAGTGGTTTTCATGGCCCCTGTAATACACAGGCAAGCAAGCCTTTGTATGGTACTTAACAGCCTTATAGCTTCCACGTGCAGTGTCTTTTTCCACCACACTACTGTACACTTGTGTATATTCATTGGGTAATTTTTGGGTGGAGACCTCAACTTTTTTCACATTTTCTTCTGCATCTTCCGAGGCCAATGGTAGCTTTCTGTGTGGTCTTCTGAAGGTGTTTTATGAAAGTATTTTTTGTAAAGTCGATAATTTGTGTTTTCTGAGCATACGGTCTCTTTTGCATGCACCAATCATCAACTATATTTAAGCATGTTTGCATTCTTTCAGATAGCACCCCAGAAAACTTCTGGCTTCTGGCTACAATAGCAATATCGTCTGTGTATCCAAGACAGTAAAAGTTTGTTGTGGGCAAATGTAATTGACTTTAACATTTTGTCACACTTTCGGTATGTATGCCCATGCCAAAGTGTAGTATTAGCACATCGATTCTCATTTGTAATTGAACTGGATATACACCATCTGTCCCTGGGAATTTAAATGGAGAGTATCCAGTTCTATTCAGGTTTTCGGATGATTTATCGTTGGAATCGCTGTTAACCAATATACACTTAAATACTCAAAAAACGTTACACAAGATAGTTTTTCATTCACAATTTGCTGGGAATGGATATCAAGGAATTTTTTTGCAATATTCAAGTTCAAAATAATTTCATTGATAGTTATAGAATTTTTTAACAAGTATTAGTTCAGGAGAAAACTTAAAAAATATAATTATTCTTGATAACAACTGGAACGAATATTGTGGTATAATTTCCATTAAAAACACTAATCATCTAAACATCTAATATAAGTATAATTAAATTTTTATGCAGTTCTATCCTTTGAATTTCTTGTGAATTTCTAGATCATTTACTGTAAAGTAATAATGCGCTACATTAAGCTATTCTCGCCCTAACTTCTCTAAAAAAAAACAATAGTAAAGATATTTTTAGTGGAAACCAACATTAAACGGAGCTGGCATCATTTCTAGTTCCATGTACGGGCTACAATTAATGGGAATGGTAAATCCTCCAAACTGCTATTATTCGTCTGGGATTTTCTGATTGCGTCAGCTCATTCTCCTTTCTTCCGCTCGCAATTTCTATATTTTATATACTTTTGAGTACTTTTGGTGCTTATAGCCAGGATTTTTTTAAAATCCTTGGGATATTGAAAGGTTTTCCTACAAAATTCTATTGGATAGCCGGATTTCTTTTATAAAAGAGAATAAAACGAAATATGTTCTTAAACTTTAGTTCTAATACGTGGATTTGAAGCTTTTCGATAAAACACAAGATGTACACTACGAGTGACCACATCTAGTGAGTGGAAAATCAAACTTTATACATAAACCCTCATACAAGTTTAAAAAAATATATCGAGTTCAAGAATTTATATCGAGCTATCTATGGACATTCCCAAGCGGAAGTAACGGCGATTCACCACAGCTTTGAAGAAATTAAAAGGCAGTACTTAAATAACATACCGTTCAGCCATCTTCACAGACAGTCAAGCTGCACTAAAGGCACTCGATTCCATAGTAGTAAATTCTAGGCTATTCTAGCCTTTAACGCACTCGAATACCATTCCAAGGTCACGGAAGCCTGGGTACCAGTGCACGCGGGTCATAAGGGCACAAAAAGGCGGACGAAATGGCTCGAGAAGGCTCATCAATGCCAGTCACCAAATCGAAACATGGCCATAAGAAAGTGGTTGGCAGAGAAATCTCTAGAATGATGGGTAATCTAACCAGGACAGAGACAAGCGAAACAGTTCGTTAGAGGACACTCGCCAAAATTGATGGCAGACCTAATAAGCAAATATAGGAAAACTGTCAAAGCCGTAGTAGGTGAGTGTTCAGGGAACTGTAAGCTTAACAGGCGCGCAAAGTTAATGGGATTCACAGACGAACAAGGTGCAGGTTCTGTCACCTAGAGGAGAAAACTGAAGAGCACAACCTATGCTGGCGCGACTGCCTGGTGAATGTGCGGTTTCTTATACTAGGCGATGAGAAGCCGCAGGTAAGAATCTACTTGAAAGGTTCAGTCTGGGTGAGAATGTGATCTAGATTCAGAGGACCACAATAGATCTGGAAAGGTCGCAGTGGAATAGGCCAGTCGACAACCTCATCAAGTATAATATAACCCAATCCCACATAGCATTAACGGTATTCTTATGTATGTATGTAAACTGGGGTAACATTCACTGAGACCTAAAATATCTATTGTGCCCCCTTACTTCTACTTAGTTCCTGAGGAAAATCTCAGAGACTAGTAGCTCCTTTAGTCCTATTTCCCGGAGGAATTTTAGGATATTTGCAGGCTTTAACTTGGGAAAAAGTCCCTCTTCTATCCAGTAATCTTCAAGGTGTTGTGCCCTAGGATTCTGAATTGCTGTGCAGTTCGCAAGTATGTGGATGGAGGTTTCTTCTTCCATGCCACAGAATCTACATTCTTCTTCCTCCACTATTTTGAGCTTTTTCAGGTACCCATTCAGGCGACAATATCCCGTAAGGATGCCTTTTAAAACTCTCCAGAAGAATATTTAATTGCCTTAGTCCTACTAGATCTTTCCAATGGTCAGATCTTCTCTTTTCTTTGGCTTTGCCTATTTCTTCCAATATTACATTGAAGCTGATACCGCAAAAGGGTTCCGGCCACCAAAAGGGTGTTCCACTCCCTCTCTTTGCTAGTTCATCATCTGCTATTTCATTTCCTTCTATCCCATTGTGTCCTGGAATCCACAGTAAGGTGACTATATTGTTCTCGCCTAGTTCATTTAGTTTGCCTAGGCATTCCCACACCATTTTGGAACTGATAACCCAAGAGCTCAGTGCTTTAATGGCTGCTTGACTATCCAACATTATGATAATCCCCTGACTTCTATATCCTTTATCAATATTGAACTAGGCACACTTTCTTATGGCGTGAATTTCCACTTGAAAGATACTCGGGGTATTTCACAAGCTTTCAGAGTGTTTGGTTCCTGGCCCGTACACTCCTATCCCAGATCCTTCTATTGCTTTTGAGCCGTCTGTGTACCATTGGATGGCATTCTTTCCAAATCTGGTAATGTCATTTGGATCCCATTCCTTCTTGCTGCTTAATTCCGTAACGAATTTCTTTGAAAAGTTATACTTTTTCATCATACCATCTTGTGGCATGTCCCAGGTTTTCTGATTTCTCAGAAGTAAGGAGGTGGTTTTTTTTATAGTTCCCTCTCTACTTAGTCTGTATCTTGTTTCTTCTGCAACACTTTTCACCACCATATGTAGTGGTGTGAGGTTGAGAATAACTTCCATGGCTGCCGTTGGGCATGTTCTCATTGCTCCTGTGATGCACATATAGGCTAGTCTTCGAATTTTGGAGAGGTTTTCTCTCGCTGGCAATAGGCTAGTTCTACTACTCCACGCAATGGCTCCATAAGAGATAATTGGTCTCACTATGGCAGTGTACATCCAGCTCAGGATTTTTGGGTTTCAACCCCAATTTCTCCCTGTCAGATTCTTGCACACCATTAGAGCCATTTTTGCTTTGTATATAATCTCCTTTTCGTGTTTGTTCAACAGGAGTTTACTGTCTAGAGTCAAACCTAGATACTTGACTTCTTGTCTCCATTCAACCGCACTCCCATTAAGTTTAATGGTTTTGAGGTTGAGCTTTCTTTTCTTAGTGAAGGCTATTAAGATGGTTTTTGAGGGGTTGATGTTAAGTCCCACTTATCTACACCATCTATTTGTATAGTTCAGACCCTTTTGTCCGATGTCACAAAGGGTATTTTCGAATTTTCCCTGGCTGTTATGACAATATCATCGGCATATCCTTGGCAGGATATTCCGAGGTCAGTCAAACCACACAGGAGTTCGTCAACCGCCAGGCTCCACATTAATGGGGATGCTACTCCTCCCTGTGGACATCCTCTGGTCGTACAGATGGAGACAATGTCTTTGCTCGTCCTCGTATCTGCTACTCTAGTGGTGAGCAGTTCCGACATCCATTTGGATGTTGTGCTGTCTACACCGCATATTACGGCTTCTTGGTTGTCTAGAGCATCTCGGATATCCTCCGTCAGTTGTACCAGTGAAGTCTCCGTAAATCTGCCTGCCCGGTAAGCATACTGATGCGGGTGGAGAGGTAGTCTCTCTAGGATTTCCGCTCTAATGTAATTGTCAATAGATTTTTCCATCGTTTTGAGCGCAAACGATGTTGGTCTGAAGGATTTGGGGTTTGTTGTGTCCCTTTTTCCAGCTTTTGGAATGAAGGTTACTATTGCCCTTTTCCATGCTTCTGGTATATAACCCAGTTCTAAGCTGCTTCGACTAATCCTAACCAAATGTGGTAGAATTTCGTCTTGTCCTTGCTGGAGCAATGCTGGGAAAATTTCATCAGCTCCCGGTGCCTTGAATAGTGAAAAGGTGTTCATAGCCCATTTTAACCTTTCGTTACTACAAATGGGCTTAGCCATTGTAGTTCTTTCTCTTGAAGGTCTGTTATGACCTTCCAGAGTACTATCTACCCTATTTGGGCTACTCCCAGGAAAATGAGTTTCTAGTAAGAGTCTCACTTTTTCCTCCTTATTTTCGGTATATTTACCGTCTGGCTTCCTCAAAGCCATATCTGTGTTGATGCTACTTTTTGCCATGACTTTGTAGAGTCTTGCCGCAGCAGGTGTTGTGTTTATATCTTCACAGAATTTTCTGAAGCTATTTCTTTTAGCTTTTCTATTTCCTTATAGTAGGTGTTTTTCACCTCGGTGTATCTCTGCCAGTCTCCGGTTAGTTTTGCTCCATTTAAAAGGTCCCGGGTTTGAGATCTTAATTCTGACAGATGTTTATTCCACCAGGGTGCATCTCTGCTGCTCCGTTGTTCTTGAAGAGGGCAGCTTGATTCAAATGCATCGATTATTGCCCTGTTCAGGTCCTCAAGCTCATTTTCCAGATCGAGATGGTGCTTAGCCCTCCCTTTTCTCTGGATATGTGCTAGGTTTTCTTTCAGACAGGTGTTATAGTTGTCCCAATCTGTTTTTCTTGGTTTTCTTCTGGGGCTCACCTCAGGTTTGCCTAGTTCTAACTTGAATGTTATGATGCTATGATCGGAGAAAGATGGTTCGCCCGAAACTCTCCAATCTTTCACTATATGTTTAAGATCCTGTGTTGCCAGTGTGACATCTAAAACTTCTTGCCTTACCCTTGTTACAAATGTGGGGGTATTCCCTATATTGTGAATATTAAAAGTTGCTCACCTCTCTGATTGGTAATGCTACTGCCCCAAACAGTATTGTGTGCATTGGCATCACATACTAAGAGTAGAGGTAGTCTCTTCTCTTCACAGTACTTCACCAGCCTTTGTACCTCGGGGGGTGGTGCTATCCCGTCTCTCGAGTCATATATTCTAAAAGACAAAAATAGTTAATATTGTTCCTCATCATAATACATGTTCTTGGTATTGGTATTCTTATAAACAAATCATTTTCAACAACGTATTGTTCATGAGACAATTTCATAACTTTAGGGTTCAGTTTAAATTTTTTCGCAAAACTGATCGTACCAGTCAATTTCCAAATTTTCAGTGCTTTCCCGAACAAAATTTTGCTTCTAAATCATCCTGTTTGCAAGCAAAGTTTTTGATTTTTGGGGATTTTGAAATTGAGCCCGATTTTGTCTAAACCTCATTCATATAGGTGAAATTTTCTTCGGAATATATTGGTAACCATAACAATTTTTTTAACCATGAGCCCTTTTTGATATTTATATTTTGTATTGGTCTGAATTTTCAAAAACTTTCTCTGTCTTATTTATTATTTATTTTCCAGATCGGTCCTGTAAGAGTGTAATTTTTTGTATTTGTACCCATGGTTTTTTTATTGGATGAAACTCCACTCCGTTTATAAAACCCATTTATCGGGTCGATTGGTGCGACGCTGAACTTCGAAGGAAAGTATTTGGTTTTTACTCGTGATTGAATTGAGTTTGTTTCTGTTTTCGGGTCACGCAACTTCCAGCTAATGACCCTCCAGAAAACTCTCGCTCTAAGTCTTGGAGTATTGTGTGTAACTCCGCGAAATTAAGAATGCTGCAAAATCAGAACAAACAATGAGGTAAAGGAGCTCGAATACTTATTGAAAGTATTGACAAGTCGAAAGAACCTAAGTGGTTTGGATTTTGAAGTTTCTGTTTTTATTGGATTCTTGTTTCAGCGCTTAGTCTGCAATATTTGGGATTGTGAGTTTGGGCTTATATTTGATTTCGTATTTTAATATATACTGACCGTCAAAAAAATCCGGCAAACAAAAAATTGATACATGTTCGTTCATCTTTTGAACAACTTATTCGATTCTTCTGTAGCAAAAATGTGCTTGGAACGTACAGGAAACAGTGAAGTCCCTAAGACCGATTACTCTTATGACGTTTGCACTTAAGACTTTGCTAGATAGACATTTCAGGAATGGAGTACTAGTTCAAAGGCCATGACACCAAGACCAGTACGCCTACAGAGCAGGGTACTCTACAGAAACAGGGTTCTCATGGAGAAGTTCGAATATTCGCTGGAAAATAAAGAGGTGATAAAAGGGACCTTCATAGTAATTGAAAAAAATTCTGGCAAAGGCAAAGAGGCGTTAAAATTTCTGATAAAAAATATTTCAGTGAGATCTGAAACTCATAAAAATGGTGAAGATATCTAAAAGAATAGCCCGGTATAAAATGAAAAAAAAACTATTCCAACTTTCCAAACGACTTCTCCTTTAAATACAAGCATTCTTACATTATTCTGGAGTACAAAGGAAGTGCCTTTATAAGCAAGAAAATTTCAGTGTCACGTCTGGAACTTTGACCGCTAGAGTAGCAAAATTCTATAAAATTTTTTAGGACGCCGACTTGCCGAGAAGTCGGTTCGTCGTATTTTTATTATTTTTGTTACTGTAATCCACCTTCCGTCTCAAGTGGTAAGTACACGGTTATTAAGTCTTGCCGAAGGGCACTTTTTAACTTTGCATACTCGACAACGGAGGCTTTTCAAATTTTTCCACTGGATAGGTTGTTTTTCTTTTATTATTATTTTTTATTTCAGTACTTGTAACGTAATGAGATAATAAGAAAAAATAGTACACTACCTTAATATTAATCATTAAGGAAAAATATACAGGGTGATCTATTTGTAATAACAAAGTTTATCATTATTCCGGAAAAGTGAAAGATCTGACGACAATGTAAATACCACCATATCACAAGATCGCTGCACACCAAAATCTATAATAATCGTGAGATCCGTTTCCCAGATAATTGAGGCGTTTCATACTTAAAACTCACTCTGTATATTCAGATATATTTTAAATGGTAAATTTTTTGCAAAAAATTATATGGACGGATGTATAGGGCGTTAAAGTGTCGCTGCTTATCATAACCCATCTTATTTTTATAAAAGTAGTCCTTCTGAAAATTCTGAAAGTAAAAATTCTTGAATAGCTTTAATTAAATCGCTTTAAAAAACAAGATCTCCTTTAAACACTTGGATGACTCTCCTACATACGATTATAAAGCGAGTAAATTGGATTAAAACACTATCGTAGTTGTGAACATCCACCCATATTCCCACTTCTGAATCAACAGCGTCGCTTGTTGTTGATTAAAAGTTTTCAAAGAAGAAATTCGCAAAACAGATCTTGGAGAATATAATTTATAGCATGAAGAACGTCTTTCAAGGGAAAATCCTGTTTCTTAGAGCTTTTATTGTCTACAATTTGTTAGGAAGGAATTTGCCTCATCTATAACGAACAGATTCGTACTCGACAAATTCATAAGTCTTTAGTCTTTGACTAATTTCACGCTAGAGGAATTCTAAACCGTCTACTCGCCGCCTTTTTAAGGTTAAATATATTGTAAGTATACGTTATCTGATGTTTCTTTTGTGAAATTTGAGAATTCCATCGTAAACGCAACAACTAAATTTAATTTAGTGATATTTTAAGGGATATGTTTTGAAATATTTTGGGAGATACTGTTTAAAAAGTGAACAAATATTCTCTCAAGCTCACAATGTTGGAAGTTGTACTCCATACCAAAATAGATCAAAATACAAAAGATTAAAAATATTGCAAAACTTATAATAATCTAGCAAATCTGGTCACGTGTGGCTTAGACTGTATCAGAAAAAGGCTTTTCTGTAAAATAAATATATCCAAAAAGTCTCTTTGACCCACAAAAAAATTCTCACAAAATTTCAGCTCCATATCACAACAATTGGGCTGGCGGATGGGGGTGTCCCCTTTCCCATTTAAAATACATTGAAATTTTTTTGTATTATATTATAAATATATGTAAACATTTTTTCTTTGAATTTTCGTATTTATAATTAAAAAAAATATTTAAATGGGAAAGGCCAGCTCAATTTTTGGAATATCGAGCTGAAATTTTGGGAGAATTTTGTTTGTGGGTCAAAGAGACTTTTTTACATTTATTAAAAAAAAGTTGTGCTGTGGCAATTTAATAAATATGAAAATGTTTTTCACACCTATGGGATTGAGAATATACCGTGATGTCTAAAATTATGATAGGCAAAAAACTGAACAGACACGTTGTTCATGTAGTATCAGTCATTCATTCATATATTTGGGTTGTGCTCATCAGCCCAGGCACTTGAACTGAATCTTTGTACCATTTCCCATGTTATCTACTCCCATTCCAGAAGCTTCGTGTCTTCTACAAAGGCCACTAGTTTGGCTGGAGGGATTTTCAGTAGTTGTGATGGTTGTATTAATTCCTCTCCAAAGTGCTTCCGTCTGAGTTCTTGTAAGTTCTCGCAAAAGCAGAGTATGTGAGTAGGTGTTTAATCATCAAGTTCACATTTTCTGCACATAGGCTCACTAACTTTGCCAGTTCCAGTAGCCTGGTTGAGAGTTCCTTGTCTACCTTGTTCAGTAAACTCTTTGTATGAAGGTGCCCTTGTGTTACCCTCCATTTGAATTGGTGTTCCCTATCTAGCCAGTTCCCTTCTCTTATGCAATCTTTTGTGACCTATGAAGTCTCCTTTAGAGCCTTCTTCAGCTAACTGGTCCGGAACCGTTTCGTGGAATCACAAAAGATTGCATAAGAGGGTAAATCGGGAACTGGCTAGATAGGGAACACCAATTCAAATTGAGGGTGACACAAGGGCACCTTCAACAGAAAATGTGAACTTGATGATGAAATACCTACTCAAATACTCTGCTTCTGCGAGAACTTACAAGTATTTTCACGGAAGCACTTTGGAGAGGAATTGATACAACCATTACAACTACTGAAAATCCCTCCAGTCAAACTAGAGGCCTTTATAGAAGACACGAAGCTCTGGGAATGGAAGTAGATAACATGGGAAATGGTACAAAGATTAAGTTCAAGTGCCTGGGCTGTTGAGCACAACCCAAACGAATGAATGAATGTCCGTATAAAAGTATGATGGGTCCTCCTTACGACATTTCCTAAGCTCACCCTCTTCGGAGATATCACCCCTAAAAGGTGCTAAGTAAAATTAAATTATTTGCTGAAATTTGAGTAAAGATGGAAACTTGAAATTTTGTAAATTCCTTGCACTCGCAATGACCAGCCACCGGTATTTTTTCAACATTCTTGTTACATGATTAGGGAGAGAAATTATTGACCCTTACTTTATTCAATATCAATTTGTGATTTTAAATAATATTTTTATTTCACAAAACGCAATCTGCAAAAAAATATTTGATATTGAGAAAAGTAAGGGTTGATAATTTCACCCCCTCATAATCTAATAGGAATGTTGAAAAAATATCGGTAGCTAGTCATTACTAGGAATTTAAATTTGAGTAAAAAATATTAAAAAACTGAATTTTACTCAGCACCTTTTAGGGGTTATATCTCGGAAGGGGATTGGCTGAAGAAATGTTGTCGTACAGGAGACCCATAAATTTTTTACGGGCCTCCTCCTGAATTTTTTCGCATTAATTCAGACACCCTGTATAAGAATGCTTACCACACATTACGAAGGGGGTGTTGGGAGTAAGTATTTCTGAAGAAATATTTTCAGGTAAATTATTGATTATCATTTCAAAGAATTTGATCAGCAATATTTTTTGTTTAAAACTATTTTATAATACACTAATATATATCTGACTTAATTGACGTAGCTAGGAAATTTGTATAGGGGGCAAGTAAAAGTTTTAATTTCGGTGATAAAATTAGAAATCATCCAATTTTTGTGTAATATAGACGGATTGTGAAAATAATGAAATATAATTATACAATTAATAGTTTAAAACTTTGTTCTTAAGATAGAAAGATATAAGACTAATAGTTCAATACTATTAAACGCTTTACAAAATTAGAAAAATTAATTATTATTTTTTACGTCTTTAGATCACGCATTACTAATATGACAATTAATTACAGGTAACTGTAATTAAGTAAAGATATAAGACTTTTTATTTCCTTAGTACTTTCATTTTTTTAAGCGAAGGGCAATGAGTTTAGTCAGATGGACAGTATCCCATGGGCCACCCATGGACATTACCAATGAAAAAGTATGTTTTACAAACATACAATTTAATGAAAAAAATTCAACAAAAAAAGTAAGTCATGCTCTAAATTCAATCCTGCATATTTGTCTAACAAGAAGTCTGTGTGGAATAATCCCAGTATAAATAAGGATTTTCTTCTAAAGGAGATGACAGAGTGTAATCCGGTAAAAAGTGTATGCTTTGCACAGACAAACTTTTTAAATTGGATACTATAACGTTTTTTTAATTTATATTTACAATGCAAATTAACACTGCTTTAATTTAAATAACAACATTTCCTACCTAATTTTGTTTAAAATACCTTTTCCTATTCTCGTTATTCAATAATAATAATTGCTCGACATCATAAGATCTCGATTGATACTGGTGAATGAACGCCTGAGAAAAACCGGTTCAGTAGTAAAGTACGACCAAAGTTCTAAGAAGGTCGTAAATGAATATAAGCCGACGACTCTCATCGTGACATACTGTTCAAAAAATAGATAAGCAATAAAAGTGTGTGTCCCTTAAAAGATTCCCAGGTCCGGATTAAAATATCTCATGAAATAGTTTGGCATTTTAATAATAGTAGGCTCTCCTCTTTTTGGCAACGGCATAAAAAGAATGAAACTGGTATCTAGTGTTGCAAAGAGACTTTAACGAAGTCTCTTTTACAAATCGGATTTAAATTTAAAAAAAAACTCATTAGTAGCAGAAAAATCATAATCGAATCTGTCCGCCTTAAGAAGTGGAGATTTGAATATTTATTGGCAATAAACGAATTTAGAGAATATGGTAAAACAGTAGTGTATTTGGATGAAACTTGGTTCGATACACACGATATTCCAAACAAAAGTTGGGTAGACTCATCTGACGTGAGCCGTTTAATAAAGGGAAACGCAATACGATCATTCTTGCAGGAACCGAAAATTTGAGAAATATTTTTGTGATTCATTGGATAAAAGCTTGAGACATACGATGCTCAGACTTCCTCCTTATCACTGTATGTTTAACCCAATCGAACATATAAGGCATCAGCTCAAGTCAGCAGTTCTAAGAAATAATACTTCTCCAACCTCAAGTTCAACTGTGGTAGCCTTTATTCAAACAGAAACTGCAAACATTCCTTATAGCAGCTGGGCCAAGTGTGTTTTCCCTATTAAAAGGGTGGAAAAGTCATTTGTGGATATAGAAAAAATTCCCGAAGGAAAGTTTACTAACAATTTGGATGACGATAGTGAAAGTGAAACAACTTAAATATTATAAACTTTCTAAACTATAATCGCATTTATCATCGCGATGTTCATAAATGTTTTTGTGTTATATACATCATATATTATATATACATAAACAATTCTCAATTATATTCAAGCGATTTTTCTTAATAATTATCCCCACCCAATATCATCATCATAAAACAAAATTTAATGGCTAGGGCAGGTACAACTCTGCGTAGAATCGACCGCCTGCTGATAATTCAAGTGGTTGGTGATTTATGACCTTACATTTCTGTTCGTACTTTACCTAAAAGTACTGAAAATGGTAGGTAAGATGTACGAAAATTATATTTTGGAATGAATAGAACAAAATCCAAAGTTTAGTACTAGAAGATTGGAATATTATTCATTAGAAAAATATATCCGTTTCACTTTCAAAAAGTTCTTGGGACAGTGATTTTCTCGCCAGAGTGTAACCTTAAGAATTGAGCTCGAGCCCAGATATGAATTTATTTATAAAATTTAAATAATAAAAAAAAAACAAGTGCAAGTTAACAATTACTTTGTCTACTCGGTCACATAAGTTCGATTGCTCCGGTGACAACCTTAGGCCTTCGACGTCGCTCAGAACGGAGTTAGGGGTGGATCCCTGTTCTTGATCTTCCGGACAAAAAATGTAGACAACTTGTAAGGGCGCCAACTGAGTTTTCCTCTTTGGCCTAGCACGACTAATTTCCCCCGAAAATAATATAAAAATAAGTAACTAAATTAGGAAAACCCCGATACCGGGTTACCCTCAATATGGTCTTCTCCAAGAAGTTGTTGAAAAGTAGCAGCAAACTGCAGAAGACATCACTATCTATCTACCAGGTAGACTACAAACATCCCGAATTGTGTATCTGGAGGGTGTTAAGTATCCCCTGGCCCCACAGGTGAACCCTTAAAAATTAAAACAGGTATCAGCTAAAAACTGAGCTTATACAGGAACAAATCCTACTTGTCGGACTACACATTCCCAACACCTCAACCAGTTAAGCTTGTCTCGGCTTATGCCCGAAGCTAATTTATAAGAATTTACAAGTAATGTACAAATCAAAATCAACCCCAAATTCACTTAATCAAACCCACAAAGTAGTCATAAGGCCTGCTTACAATCAACAGTGTCAGCAACAGTATACTACACTGAATTTAAATCAAATAATAAGAATACGATAAGCATCTAAAATAAACTGTTATGGTCATAGCCATGGTAGGTTTGAAGAACCACCCACGAATTATAGTATTTGTTAGACTAAAGCGGGAAAAGAAAAACAAAATATACACAGGGTAACAGAATAAACTGTCTTACAGCCTTCCTAATCAAACATTTGCAATCAACAGGTAGTATTTTACACCAACTGCTCTACCTCCAAAATACTACAAATCTATGAGACATACCTTTTCCAAAAAGGGTCCAATTCTCAAAATTTTCCTTACTGGATGGCAACCAACAAATAATGAACCAACAACAACATGTGGCACACCTCCAATTCCAAAACTTCAACGTTGGCGGTTTCCTTTAAATAGTGATAAATACATAGTGATGCGAAATCAGAAAGTAGAGAAAATACTTACAATCGTTTTAGTACAATATATCCCCTATAAGGGTTTGTGAAAACGGCTTCCAGAACAGGACGGAATTCTCCAACAATACGAACTCCCGTAGAACAAAATACTGAACCGTATATTCCACAACTAATTCAGAACAAGAACCTATAAAACCCAGCAAGGGATGACTTCCCAGTCATTAACAAAATTCAGACTCTCGTTCGATGCACTTTTGGAAACTGAGCCATCTAGTAGAAAAGCACATAGCTAAAAAAAGTGACTGGCACTTCCTCAACTTCAGTACAGAATACTACTATAAAGAAACCTACCCGAAACACATCCGAACTACACTGCCCACTACACCGAGCGTGTTCCGCACAGATCAAGTCATAAAGTGCTAGACTTCCCTGAACGCTTTCATCCAAGACACGACCGCCACGGCCAATTGTCAATGTCATCCAACAAATAATTCCAATTTGTAAACAGAAATAATAAAGTGTATTAAAAAGTATCCAAATAAATTTGAGCAATAATAGTACCACAATATCCCCTGCCAACGTAAACAAAGCAAGATCAAACACTCGGATTTAACAGAAAAAACACATGGCGACAAACAGCTAATATATTAGGAGTAGATGTTCAGAAAATATTCGAATACCATCTTACACACAAGATTTAGCTCAAGCCAAAATATGGTATATAAATGAAGAAAATATACCTCTAACTCAAAAGTAAAGTATATCTCCATAGATCAGTGAGTTTTATCAAACCTAATTACTACTTTAAATGTTTTGGACTTCAAGTCAAGGAGTCAGTAATTTGTAACTGAATCCCAATAAACTTTAGCGTTTATCAAGCTGAAGCGGACAAAGTATTTGGACTACAGTGGCTACACCCCAAAGGTGATATAATCAAAGCCAGAAAAAATCAGTAGCCCCAAAGTAACTAAAAACTATAGTAAAATCCATAAGAGAGGAAAACCCCTTACTACCCTTAATTATGATTTATAACAAACAAAAAAAACTAACATGAATCTACCTACGGATATTTACATGATAGGCGCTCGTTTTGTATCGTACGGTCACAAAACTTACATTATTTAGACTACCTGGCGACAAAATATAATATTGTTGTCATGATGTGAAGACAGGATTGGTTACAGCCTGCACCACTTCACCGGAAGGATGATGGTAGAGTATTCCCTAAAACTCTGGGCTGACAGAAATTAATTAACTACTGAATTCTTTTCGTAGTGAACAAATGATGTTAGAAACATAGAGACGAAATCCGTCAGGTAATTACTATATACAAATACTTAATATTGTATACAATAGACGTAGTGACAAATTCACTCGTTACAAGAGCACAACTTTTTTTTGGAAAATACCTTATATTTTTTGAATTCAATATAAATGTATGCCTGAACCGAACTATATTCAGATCTCGATTAGACTACGATTGTAGAGCCCACGCTTCAGCTAAGCAAGCAACACTGAATCTTTTAAATCCAATACAAAATCTGCCATTAGAACTTGATTAGGGGCTTTCCGTTCGAGTCCAATTGACAGTCTACTTTGTGAAGCCTCTGAACTTCCTTTAAATGTGCGCAGACATTTCCTGAGCCTCTCATTTGCAATACCTATTTCTTCAAACCCTTTTCACCCTACGTATTCAAACACCATATCTGACCGATTCCGAGCTGACTACAATAGAAAGAAAAGATCTGATCCTGTCTTTTACGAAAGAGTAATTACATCTCTAGTCACTTTTAACGTCTCCATCCCTAATATATTTCCCGTAAATATCAAATCCTCTTCACCATGGTTAACAAAACATCCATATTGTGGCACGTCTCTACTAAAACTCAGCAAAAATGAAACAAATACAAGAGCAATAAAAACGCATTCTATTAAAAAATCTCTCAACTACTCCAATACAACCCATTCTACACAGACGCTTCCAAGTTGGAAAATGGAGTAGGCGCCTCCGTTATTGCACCTACCGAGTCTATTAAAATCAGATTACCATCGCTGCGAGTGTCTTCACTGGTGAATTATATGCAATTTATCAAGCATTCCTCTCTGCGAGTAATGATGATTCCCAGCAGTTTCTAATAATAACTGACTCTTTACGTTCCATTGATAGTCTCCAGCATATTTTTCCCAGATACTACTTGGTGCAAATTATTAAGAATGAACTACTTCAACTACAACAGAATCACTAAACTGTCCAATTTATGAGGGTTCCCTCCCACGTTGTAACGGCAGATTCAGAAGCAAGGGATACTATCCAGGACCTTGATTCTTGCATAGTTTCAAAACATTCTGTTTCAGACGCAAAAAACTTCATAAAACATTGTCTATGAATACTGGCAAGATCGTTGGACTGAATCAAATTCTAAGCATCGCAGAATAAAGAAATACGTGAGACCCTGGAGATCATTCCCGATGAAAAGAAGATAGCAAGCGATCTTATCGCGCCTTAGAATCGGACATACAAGTTTCTCTCATGACTATCTGATGTCCCATTGCACGGTGTAATGGATGTGTCTTCAATGGATACGTTGGCAGACTCAAGGTGTAGAAAGGCCTCTGAATCGGTGGTGTTGCGGGTCACTTGGAGGATCACCTCAAGGGATTGAAACAACTACTTCTAGCACTGGGATATGTTTGATTTATTTACTATAATACATTACACTATTTACTATTGATAATGATATACATAAGTACCTAGCCGTATAGCGTACTTATACTTAATGGTTAAAGATTACTGATCGCTGACCATTCGACTATATAGAATATTCTTCATGACTTACTCTAAATCAACTTCTCCTATAATAAATATTGAAAGCATATTTATATAACCAGTCAAGTTCAAATAAAACAAATAAACATATTATTGTTTTGACTTACTTCATGCTTGAACTTGACTTCCTATTAAATAACCTTCTTAATTTATATTTATATAATAATGAAATGTTCGAACGTTTTGTTGAAATAAGATCAAGGGAATTTTTATTTTAAATATTTATTATTATATTATTGTATTGGGCCAAAAGGCATCACAACGGCACCAGTGTGCGTCAGCTGCTCCGTTATGGAAAAAAAAATTATAAGTCCAGTCCTGTAAATCTACCTAATTTTATTTTGGCACCTTTTTGAGGATAAGTTGCGCTATTACTGCCGTGAAAAGAAAATAAATCGCCCTAGAAATAAAGAAGTAATTTTGAAATAAAAAATGTACTTCTTTATTTCAAGTCACAGTGATTTTTTTATTCAATTTTGGTTATGGCGATGAAAATATTATCCAGTTACTTTAACAAAATATTTGAGACATATAGGGTGTAAAAAAATCTAGGTCATAAATTAAATCACATATTCTGGGGCCAAAAATGACTCTATTGAACCTAACTTGCCTCAGTACAAATGTACAAACAAAAAAGTTACAGCCATTGAAGTTACCTCATGCAAATTGATTTTTTCAAATATTTCAACAGTTGTTTCACAAATTATAATGAAAATTATCGTTGATGCCAATGTCTAATGGAACCCGTTTCAAAAATAATGTGTTTAATCAATGGTGCCACAGTATTCGTTAAATTGCAACGTACAGAAAAAATTGGGTGGATTTAGGGGATCTCATCTCCCATAAAGTTTTAACGGGATGGAATGATTCTGTCATTTTTGTTTTGAAAAATGCTCTAATTATAAGAAAGCCACAAAAATGACAGATTCATGTCATCCCTTAAAATTTTGACATCCCCTAAATCCACCCAATTTTTTGTATACGTTGCAATTTGACGAATATTGTAACATCAATAATTAAACACATTATTTTTGAATCGGATTCAATTAGACATAATATGTCAAATAACTGTGGAAATATTTGAAAAAATCAATTTGCATTTGGTAATTTCAAAGGAATTAAACTTTTTTGTATGAACATTTATACTAAGGCACGTTACGTTCAATCTAGTTATTTTTAGCTCCAGAATTTGTGGTTCAATTTATGACCTACCGTTTCGTTACACCCTGTATAGAGGTTTAACTTAATCCTATTTGTTGCTAAGATTAGATAACACTACTTGTAATATAAAATTTAAAATAATACCTTAACGAATACACATTACCGTCTACTTCAAAGCATTCCTTATCCATGTCCCCTTTTAAATTACAAATGGCTCCTCTGTTTAGTTCATCCCCCATTCACGTGTTGTGTGTTTTCCGGTTGACGTAGAACCACTCCGCCATTTGCATTGTTGATATCACAGCCGGATGAATTTGTATGAATAGAGGAATAGCAGGAACATATTTATGCTTTCTGCAGTTACAGACAGACAACTTGCAGTATGAGGGTGCTTCGTTCGTCTTAAATGAGCACTTCGTGAACTTGTTGTTTAATGATGAAGTAGTTAATTGCTAAATATGATGTACAGGGTGTCACATTTTCGATGTTTCAAGCGCGTGAAAAGTAGAGAGAAAAAGTTATTAGGTATATTATTTCTTGGATGTGTACTTGATACATTGTGATGCCTTTTGGCATAAAATAAAATAAGAAATAAATTCCCTTGAAACTATTTTCAATACATCATTGAACGCTAAAGAATGCAAAAATAAAACCCACGAGGCCGACAGGTATCGAGTTCATCACGTAGATTTACGATATATAACATTCAATAGTAAATATAAACATGAACTTAACCAACAATATAAATATCATAGAAGCAGACATATCCATTCTTGATTCAGTTATAGGTAGTTTATGCTATAATGATAGTTACTTATAATACATTAAGTAATCATAGTTAGTTGTAGTTGTGTAATATTAAATATGGTAATAAACATAACTTATCCCAGTGCATGAAGTAGTAGTTTTATTAAAGTCAGATGACTCTCTGAGCGACTTGGAAGATCCCCAATTAAAGAGGTCTTTCCATAACAACATCCCAACATCATACAGCATGACCCAAAAGAAACAAAACTAATGCTTCGTTACCTGAAAAAATTTAGCATCGGTTCAAGTGTATACAAAAGTTATATTTCGAACTTTATCTCAGAAATATAAGAAGCAATTGACTTAATTAACTTAATTTTACATCTTATATAATAAAATGAAAGAAATTCCTAATAAGAGAAATATATTTAGATGATCTATTTCACTTTTGCTATTTCCTAAGTAACAAATGTTACAATAAAATAATCTAAAACACACCGGTAATATTTTTTTGTAAAACTTCAAGTTCCTTAGAATTCCCTGTCGTGCAAAGTTTCTTGAAAGCAATTTAGGATATTACATGGATGTTTCTCGTCCCGCACCTCATACGCTACACGAGAAAAACTTTGATTTTTCCCAAATATATTGCCGAGCGAGAAGTTTTGCCACGGCCATATTTTATTCTATAATGCACGACGACAGTATAAAACACCTTCTAAAAGCCTATTTCTCTCGTTTTTTGGCTTAATGTATGTGTTGCGGCTGATGAAAATGTATGCCGTTACATTTTTCTCAGGAAAAACAAGTTTTTGCGGTTTTTCCCTATAATTTACAAGCGGAAATAATCATCATAACTATTGAAGCAAAACAAAATTTTTTTATCTTTGAATTCAATAAAAAACAACCATATATGAACATTAAGTATTGACCTTATCAAAATTTTCTAAAATCCTAAAGTTACGAGGCTAGTTTGATAAGTCAGTGACTTTAAATTTCCCGAGCAGTTAATTTAATGCAACACTGTAGTCTATTAATATATTACTGTAATAAGTTTCCTTTAGTTGTTAGGGTTGGTTGGGTGGTACGAGGGTTATCTTTTGAGGGGCGATTCCCATCTCGGCTAATCAGGCAGGTATACTGAATAAAAATCGCCCAAGTCGGCCCGAGTCTAAATTTGACCTGTTTTGGAATGGCCCATCTCGGCCAAACTTTATTACAATAATACACTTCAATCAGATTGATTAGATTTTATTAATGTCTACATATGTATAAATATAATAGCTAACTATATTACAACAATTTATACATATTTACATCAAGCTATATACATGAATGATAATATTTTAACAAAAGACAACTTTGAAATATTTTTATTTTTATACTCTTCAATTTTTTTAGCAACAAAAATTTGTTTTTAGCTTAGGTTAGGTTAGATTTTAGTTTTATTTTTATACTCTTCAATTTTTTCAGCAACAAAAATTTGTTTTTCTACAGTCGCGCGTAAAATGACTAATTACTATATTCAAATGAATTCGTAAAGTCGACAAATGCCGAGGATTGTTACTTTACGCTCTAGCGCAAAAAAGGAATCTTTTTCGCTCGCTTATTTAATCAAACCACGCCCTCCGAATTGACTCAATTGGTGAGTATTTAATAATTTATCAAAATAAAAATAAAATAAAATTATATGAAAATTGTCAAAAATTTTGAAAAATTGTCAAAAATTGTCAATAATTGTCAAAAATGGTCAATAATTTTAAAAAATAGTCTAAAATTTTGAAAAATTGTCAAAAATGGTCGAAAATGGTCAAAAATGGTCAAAAACTATCAAAATGGTTCAAAATTGTCAATTGTCAAAATTGGTCAATAATTGTCAAAAATTGTTAAAATATTGAAAAATGGTCGATAATTGTCAAAAACTATCAAAAATGGTCAATAATTTTCAAAAATGGTCAAAAATTTCGAAAAATTGTCAAAAATGGCCAATAATTGTCAAAAACTATCAAAAATGCTCAAAAATGGACAATTATTGTTAAAAATTGTCCAAATTTTGAAAAATAGGTGATAATTGTCAAAAATTGTTGAAGTTTTTGAAATATGGTCAAAAATGGTCAATAATTGTCAAAAATGGTCCATAATTGTCAACAACTGTCAATAACTATCAAAAATGGTCAATAATTTTGAAAAATGGTCTAAAATTTTGAAAATTTGTCAAAAATGGTCGAAAATGGTTAAAAATGGTCAAAAACTATCAAAAATGGTTAAAAATTTGACAATTGTCAAAATTGATCAATAATTGTCAAAAATGGTTGAAATTTTGAAAAATGGTCGATAATTGTCAAAAACTATCAAAATGGTCGACATTTTGAAAAATTGTTAAAAATGGCCAATAATTGTCAAAAAATGGTCAAAAGCTGTCAAAAATGGACCATTATTGTTAAAAATTGTTAAAGTTTTTGAAAAATTGTCAAAAATTTTGAAATATGGTCAATAATAGTCAAAAATGATCAAAAATTTGGAAAAATGATCCATAAGTGTCGATAATTATCAAAAATGGTCAAGAATTTTGAAAAATGGTCTAAAATTTTGGAAAGTTGTCAAAAATGGTCGAAGATGGTTAAAAATGGTCAAAATTTATCAAAAATGGTTAAAAATTGTCAATTATTTTTAAAAATAGTCAAAAATGGACAATTATTGTCAAAATTGATCAATAATTGTCAAAAATTGTTAAAATTTTGAAAAATGGTCGATAATTATCAAAAACTATCAAAAATGGTCAATAATTTTAAAACATGGTCTAAAATTTTGAAAAATGGTCAAAAACTGTCAAAAATGGACAATTGTTAAAAATTGTCAAAATTTTGAAAAATAGTTGATAATTGTCAAAAATTGTTAAAGTTTTTGAAAAATTGTCAAAAATTTTGAAAAATGGTCAATAATTGTTAAAATTTTGAAAAATATTCAATTAATAATACTAGCCGTTTCCGAAAATCGATTTAAACGCGTAATTTATAAAATCGATTTACTAAAAATCGGTTAATATTACTATAAAAATCGATAACTAAAAATCGATTATAAGAAAATAATAATCGATTTATATAAAAATCGATTATTTTCTAACATCGCTAATCAGTAGATCTCTTTAAGGTAAATCATGATGAATAGCGAAAATGACGATTATTCTAGCACTCCTATTATAACCTAAGATAATATAAAAACTGTTTTAATCATTAAAAGGGCGACTGTAGAAAAAATTATGTTGTTTTTCGAGCGTAAGGTAAAATTGCCGTTTTCGAAAGATCGGCAACATTCTTTCTCAAGCGGCAATCTGTTACTTTACGCTCTAAATACACAAATAACTATTTTAGGTTAGGTTAGGTTCCATTTTGTCTCCCCTGAAGCTAATTTCCGGCTTTGTTGTTTCAATTTAAAATTATTTATCACTGGTTTTCCTCGTTGACTCGTCATTTCTTTAAATTCTGGATGAACAAATGTTTAAATTGTTTTTACACGCGCTGGTCAAGAATCAAAATAAAACTAATAACTATTTCCGATAATTCAGGATAAATGTATTACAACTGACCAGTAGTGTTCATTACTTTGCCACCATTGATAAGAATTCAAAGAAATTGATTGCATAGATTAGGGGTTGAAATTTGTCGTGGGTTTCTACCTGTAAGTGGTTTTGGCCGAGATGGGTATTTCCAAAAGTCATTAAAAATTGATCTGTCAGTTACCTTAATAAATCGGCCGAGATGGGCTACGCCCCTTTTAAGTGTTGCATATAACATCATAGTTGGTCAACAAATATCAAATGTCAAAAATTAACTGTTAAGCCGTGAAAATTTTCGAGATATAATTTTTTACAATTTTTGAAGACAGTTGTCTCAACAAGAATGCTTTGCCAAGTTTGCTTCTGTTTTCAGCAATTAAGTCGACAATTTCTCGTTGGTAAGGAGAATTTGAGCGTGGACGGATTAATCTTAGCGACGATCCAAGAACAGGTCCACCAACAATGGCAGTTACCCAGTCATTTTGGACAGTAAATCATTTAGATATAAGATTTTCAGTTGAAAAGTTAGTCAGAAGGATACTCTTAAAAGACCTGGAGCAGCTTGGTCTGATGGAAGAAAAAAATCTCATTTGGAAAAAAATGGGACAATTGTGGACACAGAGGAAGGCCAGCTTATCAAAAAAGCACAAATTGTTCAGCATGGGCCCAAGCGCGAATAATAATTTATTGATGATCCTACAAAAAATTAAAATTTTACATTCTGGAATAAAATTCTGCTAAAATATAAATCACGGGCAATTTCTACATCTGGTTTGTGCCAAACTTACATCCGAGTTTTTTAAAAAAGATTTCATCTTAAAAAGAATTCTATTACACAGATGGTTAGTATCCCTTTAAACTACTAGAAATAAACGTCTTTTTCAATTTGGCACAACCCAAACGGCGCGCTATTTAATATAATAGCTACGGTTATCGTTGCTGGAGAGCGTTCAACAGAATGAAACGAGCAACAATCCGAAATAGACCAAAAAAAAGAGCAAAACAAAAAAACTAAAAGCAGATTGTAACTGATTCTAGACATTATTTATGAAGCTGTCTTTTCAAATTAGTGTCTACGTTTCACGAGACCACCGAAATAGAGATTTAGTCGCACGTTGAGTGCTAGCTGTGCCAAAAATTTCCTGGAAATATTTATTAGCAGAGATTGAATTTTGGATAAATTTCTTTTCACGATATGAAACTGTTATAGTGGTTGATAAATATTATATCGAGTTCTTATATAATGGCTCTCTTTATTATGAAATATATTTAATTGTTTTATTATTCTTCGGCAATTATATATAATTTCTTTTTATTTTATTCAATTTTTATTGTTAATTTATTTCAAATTTCTTAACTCAGGGTTGGATTCATCATTAAATTATTTGAAAATCGAATTTAGCTTCAAATATTTATTGAACAATTTTATTATTAAATACAAACTTTCAAATAATTAACTATGTCGGTTTAAAGAAGTGACTTTATGTTATAACTTTTTAATTAAACTGTATGTATAAAATACCAAAATTTCCAATTCATTCAATTTCGAAAGGGCTTCACCAAACTTAGATTTCCTGTAAGTTGGAACCAATTCAGACCGGTAGATTTCGAAAAATTGCAAAAAAATATCTCCGAATTGGCTGAACCGGTCAACCTCAAAAACTAATCAGCTTTTAACCTTGAAAACCCGCATTTTTGTTTTTAATAACCCCGAAATGTTTCATCATATCAATTTTTTTGTTCAAAATTTTTTATAGAGCTCAAAAAACTACATCGATTGCCGACAACCTCGTGAAAATCGGTTAATTCATTCAAAAGTTATAACAGTTTGAAAATCGTGTTTAATAGAATTTTGATAAGACTTTTGAGCTCTTCGAGCTCAAAAGCTACGAATAGCTTTATATTTGAGCTCGGAGAGCTCAAAATAACACAAAAATTGAATGAAAACATCGCAACTAGCGACAAAATCGCATGCGTTTGAAAATTGAATTTAGCGGGAAGTTGCAGGGATGGCCTTTAGGGTCAACACACACGACGCACGACACACACACAGACACACACAGACTCACACACACGACACACACGACACACACGACACACACGACACACACGACACACACGACACACACGACACACACGACATACACGACACACACGACACACACGACACACACGACACACACGATACACACGATACACACGACACACACGACACACAGACACACACGACGCACACCCGACACACACGACTCACTCGACACACACGACATACCCGACACACACGACACACCCAACACACCCGACACACACGACACTCACGACACACATACACACACGACACACAAACACACACGACGCACACACGACACACACGACACGCGCGACACACAGACACACACGACACACAGACACACACGACGCACACGACGCACACACGACACATGACACACAGATTCCAATAAGGGTCCAAACAGTAAATTCGAAGAAAGTAATAATAAAATATCTGCAAACACTGGTAATCAAGGTGGAATATAAAAAGTAACAGATCCAAGAACATGATGATAAAATAAAAATAATAGAACAAAAAGTCACAGAGTCACAAAGTATATTAGTAAAATATCAAGAAACAAAATGAAAATTGTAGGAAATATGAAAAGAAATGTTTTTAGGAAAGGAAATTGTCACCTCAAAATTCTTCGTGAAAAGTAAAGTTCTCACAAATTAAGTGAAAGCAACAATATTAGATAGTAACCTCTTCCTGCGATCCTTGTGTGATATTTGCTAAGGATTCTTGTTGAATTATTGTTCTAATAGACTGGTCATTTAATCGGTTCCGTTTTTTTGTGACTGTCAAAGAAGCTCTCGAAAAATAGCGATCTATGCAGGCTGATGTTGCTGGGGTGGCAAGAAAGTCTCTCGCCATTTTTGATAAAGTTGGAAATACAGTTTCGTGAAGTTTCCACCACTTTAGTATGTCCTCGGTACTGTCAGCTCGTGATTCAGCTACGTATTTGTCGACTTCGTATCTCTATGAATTTTAGTTTCTATTTTTTTTTGGAGATGATTGCAAAAGTCCAAACAAGTCCAAATTAAAATCGGTTTCATCAGACTTTTTTTTCGAACACACTGACTGTACATTCAGTTTGGTTTGGTCAGTGTAAGGTGAATAATAATTTTCTTTATAAATTTCTTGATGGCTTTATCTTTTAAGGATTGTCCCCATGTCGTTAAAGAAAACGTTTCAATTTTATGACGAGGATCCAAAATCGAAACGATACAATACATCCAGTTAGTCCTACTGTAATGCTTAACAATTCTATCGCGAGCTGCCTGAAGAGCAAGAATTATTTTTGCATTAAGATCGTCTCTATTTCCTTTATTATCTAGTCCATCAGCCCGTCGTTCTATTTTGTCGAGTAGCATATTGATCCCAATGACCACCATATGGGTAACACAGTTGTGGTTCTAGGGTTAATTGTATAAAAACTTACCAGGTCATTTTTACAATTTTGGATCCAACGTTTTATATTGTTACTATCACAAACACTACTTGTTCCAGAAGTTGTTGCTTCCTGCGGAAATTCCTCTTCATACAATTTTTTGTGGCTCTTCATCAAATGTCGTTTTAAAGAACTAGTTCCACTATTTGGCATTTTATACCGTTGTTCTTTATTTTTACGTAATTTGCCCTTTGCAATTTTCATTGTTTTGGAATTGAATGCCGCAAAAAAAATGTATATTTCTTTTTCTTGTTGATTAATTTTGCCTCGTCCACAGATTTTTTTCTCATAATTTTTGCAGGGGGGAATCGGGGGGATCTTCAAAATCAGGTTTACTTTGTGAGACAGCTTTGCTGTTGGGGTACTTTAATGATCTATCAAAAAAAATTCCTCGAGCTCTCTGTGGGCTGAATGAACAAACAATACTTCAATAGTAAATAAGAATATTAATCTTTGTAATTTTCACAAATTATGCGAGTACTTATTTGAAGCAAAGGCCAAATGGTTACCAACCAAAAACTTTACTTTTACTTTATTCATGAGGCACCAAATGAAACGTTTTTAATGAACAAATTATTATTTGGTGTATTTGGTGGATGTCGGCGTCAAAAACTTGTAAATATGTTAATCACACATGTAGAAGATATAGAATCAGTCTGTTGTAACGGTGCCAGAAACCAAAACTGACAAAAAACGAATTTTCACCATTATTGATGAAGACGAAATGAAGAGTTTGAAACTTATAAGAGATTATATTTCTTTGCGGCCACATGGCTGCTCAGAAAAAAGACCATTTTCAAGCTACACCTAGGGCCGCTGTACTGTGCAGCCTGTTGGAAAAAACACATTTGGGAAAATTCCCTGTATTATTGCCAAATATTTGGGACACTGGTCATTGCTTACGTCGAACGTCGGCAACTCTTTTAGCAGAAGCTGGAGCAAGTATGAAGCGCCATGGTGGATGGAACAGGACCACAGTTGCTGAAGGATATTCAGAGGGCAACATATCCTTAAAAAATGAGTTTTCAAGGATGTTGGCAGGGGTACCATATGGATCTTCTTACAGAAACTAGAGACCCAAAAAATGAATCATGAGTCAACCTTTGCTGCAGGAAATTTAGCTATCAGCGCAACCTTCCAGAATTACCAATTCTATGTAAATACAACCAAATTATATATAAATGTAAATTTATATTTTGTTATTTCGTTAATAAAGAATAAGTTGATCAAAAACTGCTTTTTGCGCCTTATTGCTCGCGCAGTCCATAATGTGTACTTTATGTAGATGGTATCTGAGGTATAAAAACACAATAATGTACTGGTATGACATAAAAGTAATTTGTGATGATTTCCATGCACAGCTCAAATAATAAAATCCCATGGACATTATCCGTTTAGATAAAAACATAAAATTTGAATTTCAAAGTTGACTCTATCCAATTTATATGTAGGTTTGTTATTCGGATGTTTATTCTTACTTTGTATGTACAAACGCTACATTAAAATAGAGTTAATCAAAATGAAAAATTGAGCTGCCTCAAGATTTATTCATTACGATCGTTTCTTGAGCTAAAAGTTACTTTCGGTTCCATTGTACAGCGCAATATTAGAAGTTTCGGTAAACTAATAACATTTTGAGAACGCGTAGCTATAAATAACTCACAACTAGTCTTACACAATTATTTTCTTGAAGAGTTCGTATATAACTTTCTAAACTGTAGCGATGCTGAAAGATGTCTGGATTTCCCCAGTGGCACTCATGAGCGCTACTGAGGTATTTTCGGCAAGGGAAATATATATAACTTTGGCAGGTTACATTCTTAATTGATAATGAACTTATCAACTCTGTAGAACTTTCATTAATTTTTAAACAGAGGGATTAAGATTCAGGAATTCATTCACTCATCTTATTCTTTTTTGTTTTATACAGTGTCGTTAATGAAGTTTGTGCTTATAGGGTGAGCCTCCGAACAATTAACATACTAGAAGAGTAAACACACGGATTATCTGATGTCAACATAAATAATTTGAAAGTTTATTTATTCATTTTGTTGGAATCCACAGATGTTGCCATGTCTTAATATTTAGAGGTAATAATCATCCAATGACTTCCATTTTTTTTGTGGTTTTTTAGTATATATCCTTCATAATTATTATATAATTAAGATAAATTATTCAATCTTTGATAATATGCAAAACTTCATTTATACATGAGTGAATGTTTATAAACAGTATATCAATTTGAAGGTTTCTGTAATTCATCAATTTTCAGAAAATGTTTCAACACCTCCTTGTATTGAATGTTCACGTTTGTTGACAGATGTTCGTTTGGATTTCGACCAAATCTTTTATGGCTGTTGTGTTCAACAGTGGTAGATATATATCGTGAAGAAATTTGCGAATGTAAATCTATTAAAAAGACCTTATTTATTCGTTGAATTATATTTACAAAATGGTGAATCGTTGTGTAGTAAGTATGTAAAAAAATGTATTAGAAGTGGTGTTTGCAATACATCGTTTTACTGGAAAGCAACAAGTTTTGAACAGTTCTACAACTACCAGTGTCGAATCATTTGATATATAAATACTATTCACCTATTCTAATAAGAATACAATAAGTTCCGTAGGGTAATGTTGCGTTGTTGCTGTTAATTTGAGTAAAATTTGAGTCTCTCGAGATGCAAATCAACTTCAGCGATGGAAAAATATCATTGGGAAAGAGAATATTCAGAAAGAAGCTAAGGTATGCTCCAGCCATTCCATTTCAAGTCAAAAAGTCTCGGAGTAGGAGCAGAGCCTGTATCCAACCTGGTCATCGGCAACTAAAATTTCTGTTGAAACCATATTCTGCGGTCTAAGGTGTTGGCAATTTGGATATCAGAGAAAAGCTGGGTCAAATCAGGTATTAATGTATTTTGCAGAAAATCCAGATACAATTCTCCTGTTGAATTTGCATGAAAAAATATGGGTCAAGCCCATACATCGATTTTTATGGTCTATGCGTATGACATTTTTGTAGTGACCCTCGTATAATCAAAGTAAATGTAGTTTATTAATGAGATACTAGAGTCAGCTATTTCTTATGAAATAATTTCATGATATTGCTTATCAAAAATTTATAAGTGTTAGTAAGCATAAATATATTTAGTTTTGATATGGATGATATTATATGCCTTATTATTAGAAGGGAATTAATTATAACTTGAACTCCAATAAGGTGAGATGCCTGACCGGAGTTTAAATATAAATTTATATTGCATGTGAAAATATTATGAAGATATAATATACAAGTTACTTTTAATAAAAGTTTCAATTAACAACCCGATCGTTCACACATTCCTGCATTCATCAGACCAATATCGGGTGTTTAGCTAGTTAACTTGCCCGTTCAAATAAATCGTTGCATCATCCAGAAATGAAACGTTATCAATAAAATTCAGCCAACTCATGAATGGAATATACTTAATAAAATAGTTATTTGTGTATTTAGAGCGTAAAGTAACAGATTGCCGCTTGAGGAAGAATGTTGGCGATCTTTCGAAAGCGGCAATTTTACTTTACGCTAGAAAAACACACATAATTTTTTCTACAGTCGCCCTTTTAATAATTAAAACAGTTCTTTACATTATCTTAGGTTATAATAGGAGTGCTAGAATAGTCGTCATTTTCGCTATTCATCATGATTAACCTTAAGCAGATCTACTGACTAGGGATGTTAAAAAATAATCGATTTTTATTTAAATCGATTATTATTTTCTTATAATCGATTTTAGTTATCGATTTTTATGACAATTTTCAACCATTTTTGACAGTTTTTGACAATAATTGTCCATTTTTAACAGTTTTTAACAATAATTGACAATTTTTAACCATTTTTCAAAATTTTAGACCATTTTTCAAAATTATTGACCATTTTTGATAATTATTGACAATTATTGACCATTTTTCCAAATTATTGACAATTTTTCCAAATTTTTGACCATTTTTGACAATTATTAACCATTTTTGAACATCTTTCAAAATTTTTGACAATTTTTCAAAACTAACAATTTTTGACAATTTTTAACAAGAATTGTCCATTTTTGACAATTTTTGACCATTTTTCATAGTTTTTGACAATTATTGGCTATTTTTGACAATTTTTTAAAATTTTTGACAATTTTTCAAAATTATTGACCATTTTTGATAGTTTTTGACAATTATCGACCATTTTTCAAAGTTTTAACAATTTTGACAATTGACCAAATTTGACAATAATTGTCCAATTTTGACAGTTTTTAAAAATAATTGACATTTTTTAACCATTTTTGATAGTTTTTGACCATTTTCACAGTTTTTCAAAATTTTAGACCATTTTTCAAAATTATTGACCATTTTTGATCATTATTGACCATTTTTGACCATATTTCAAAAACTTTAACAATTTTTGAAAATTATCAACTATTTTTCAAAATTTTGACAATTTTTAACAATAATTGTCCATTTTTGATAGTTTTTGATAATTATTGGCCATTTTGGACAATTTTTCAAAAATTTCAACTATTTTTCAAAATTTTTGACCATTTTTCAAAATTATTGACCATTTTTTATAGTTTTTCAAAATTTTAACAATTTTTGACAATTATTGACCAATTTTGACAATAATTATCCATTTTTGACAGTTTTTGAGATTTTTTGACCATTTTTGATAGTTTTTGACAATTATTGACCATTTTTGAAAATTTTTGACCATTTTTCAGATTTTTTTAAAAGTTTTTGACAATTATCGACCATTTTTGAAAATTTTGGAAAATTTTGACCATTTTTCAAAATTTTTTGACAATTATCGACCATTTTTAAAAATTCAAACAATTATTGATAATTTTTGACAGTTTTTGACAAAAATTGTCCATTTTTAACAGTTTTTGACAATAATTGACAATTATTGACCATATTTCAAAAATTTTGACAATTTTCATAAAATTTTCTTTGATTTTTAATCTGATAAATTGTTAAATATTCACCAATTGAGTTAATTCGGAGGGCGTGGTTTAATTAAATAATCGAGCGAAAAAGATTCCTTTTTTGCGCTAGAGCGCAAAGTAACAATCCTCGGCATTTGTCGACTTTACGATTTCATTTGAATATAGTAATTAGTCATTTTACGCGCGACTGTAGCAAAATAATAATTTGTCTTTTCAAAAATATTTGATACTGCTGATTTTCCAATATCCAAATTCCTACATAATATCCACACTATACAAGAGCATAGTGCTCACGGGTGAATTTCATGAAATAATGAGCATACCTTTTGTTAGTCCGCATCCTCTCACCAATTGTTATTATTGCTATATACATCATTATTCATCAAATCCCTTAATAATCCTCGCATTGTTCATTACCATCTTTTACCGACAAAATTACATCTTGTTGAATATTTTCATTGAGTGTACCATGCTCCGGCACATCCCTCATCTGTCCTAATTCTCTGTATTTCCTTTTTATTCTGCTTACTATACATAATCTGGGTGCATTTTATGAAATCATGTTCTTACCTCTTGTTAAGTCTGCATGCTATCGCCAACAACAATCATCATTAAGATATCAATTCTTCCACTTTCATTTAAAGGCATTTCAACAAAACATTTCGTTAAATACGGTGTCATAAATTAGGATAACAATACGGAATTGTACATTTATGACACTTTTTTGACGTTAAATCTACTCAAAATTCTATCAAACTTGGGGTTCAGACATTGCAGTATTACTCAATCTATACAAATCATTGATAAAGAGCAATCTGGACTAAAGGAATGATCTGTTACGAAACATCCAACAAAACTATGCTGAAAAAATGGAACTCTATCCAATCCACTGTTATACGAGCATCACTAGGTGCATTAGCTAATGAGACATCACTGCATCTACGCCCTAAACTACGCTGCTAGAATATCAGCAAACATCAACTTATCATATTCCTCCACATTTAAAAATATCACCATACATTTTGCTAGAAACGAACCCTCAAAAAAGTTACCTTTCTACCAAAGGATCAGAAATATAAGTTTCGACAATGAGTATTTTAAACACTCTTTGTCATCAAAATGAAAAATCCCTCCTCAAATACCATATATAGAAACATCACTTACATTATATCAAAAACAGACCACCAATCCCTCACAGATACAAAATTCCTTTAATGAATTTACCATCGAAGTCCTCTTTCATTTACTCTGATGCAACCAAAACAATTACAGGAAATGCTGCAGCTTTCATATTTAAAGATAAAAAATGTGCTTTGCGTATGCCACAAAATTGTAGTATATACACTGGAGAGGCGTTTCCTACACCTAAAATCTGCAAAACAGCAAAATAAAACAACTTTCTTATCTCTGACTCATTAAGCACCCTTACAGATCTGAAAAATGTATATCCATCACACCCAATCTATGAGCTCATTAAAAAGGAACTTTATGACTTGAGAGAAAAAAATATCTCTTTTTGATTGGTACCATCACACATGGGAATAAGAGGTAACGAGGAAGCCCTAAAATCAACTTCTACTGAAAATAATTAACCCCTCCTTACAAAATTTCCCCACATCGATCACATATCCTCAATGAAAAATACATATACCAAAAATGGCAATTAATCTAGGAAGACACTGAAACCAATTTGAGACAAATAATGCCCGTATTGAAACCAAATTCCCACTGCCAAATAAAAAAAGAGAACAAGTTATGTTAAACCGTTTAAGAAGTGGACATTCACGCATAACACATCACTTAACAAAAAAAACCACACCTTAATGTCAAACATGTCAGACTCAATTCACCGTAAAGCATCCAGAAAATGAAAAACAAAGAAAACGCCACAATTTAGGAAACACTTTAAAATCAATTCTTTCTTCAACTGGAAACGAAGTGCTATCATATCTCAAAGACATAAACTTAACATCAAAATTTTAATTTTTTGTTATAAATGTACCACACTATTTTGTAAATGTCTCCCCTGCTAATAACTCTTAGTAGTTGATGCGGGGTTATGTATGTTTTTAATAAAAAAAAATTTAAATATCGACCCGTTAATTTAACTAATAATAAATTTATTCCTTACTTCATGGACACACTGTATTTTTAGCTCACTGTACCAATTCGCTCAAAATCTGTTACAAATGATATGGTGGGTCCGCTTGCGGTTGTTCGCCATAATTTTAAAAACTAACAAAATTGGTGAAGTCTCTATAACGCCAATCTGATTTTTAACGAAACATCTTTTTGTCATTGCTACCCTTGGTAGAGAATGTTGCGGATATATTTGATTGATTGATCTCAAAACGTATCAATCTTTAATTAAATTAAATAATTTCAGCTTAACCCGCTTTCACTTCTTCAGAGAACTTTCATGAGTATAATATTATCATCAAATGGAAATAGCGTATTTAAAACGTCTTTCAACCAGTCTGCTCAACTGTTATTTTTCCAGCTAAACATTTTAAAATTTCTATTCAAATTTAGTTTGGAAAACGATAAGATTATGAGGTTTTCGTGACGATTATAATATTGGCGCCCATGTCGCGAAAGAGACTTACCGCACGAATTGCATAAATTATATATTTTATTTTACAGCCCAACAAAAAGGTATAAAAACGTTGGTTATGGAAACTAGCAGAACTAGCAAATGTTGCACCCATTTGAGGATCGAAACCCTTTTGGGGTAACAAAAAACAGTATAATATTGGATGAAATAGATAGAAACGAAAAAACTAAAAGATCGAATTATTGGAAATATTTAAATTTATTTCCACATTTATATTAAAATGGCAAATTTATTGAAAAGTCATCCTTAATTGTAATTACTTTCTTGATGTTTTTCACAACCTTCCTTAATAGTTTCCAACTTTTCATTTCAGATTAATTCTAGGACTCGCTTGTAAAATTTTCCCTTTTCTGATAGTTTTCTTCAATTTACACCAAATTAATTCAATCGGACTGGAAATACAGAAATTTGGCATTAATCTCAACCCTTTGTGGCCATATCTCTTCGCTTCAGTGTCTATAAGATATTTCACATTTTGAGGAAATTCCATCTCTTTTTTTGTTAAAAAGTTAGATAATACCCATGGCAAAGAGCATCAGAAAATGACATTGACTATTCAAAATTTCTTAGAATGCTAAAAAAAGGAAAGTAGCTCCCCTAGAAGGTAATTCCAGTTCACAAGCTTCTAAAATACGATTTTAAAACACTTGAGGGAATTTTGTGAAACCATAATAGAGAAGATCAACCTCAATATTTAAAGAAATTAAATTTTTCTACAGAAATTACAGAAAATTAGACCATTTTTCCATTAGAGAGCTTTTCTACAAAGTAAATTCAGTTAATAACTTCTAGAATCCGATTTTGAAACACGAAACTAAAATGGAAAAAATTAACCTCAATACTTGAAAAAATTGAGTGTTTATAAAGAAGTTACAGAAAATGAGACCTTTTTTCATTAAAGAACTTCTAAAAGATGATTTTGAAGCACCAAGGGAATTTTTCGAAATTAAAATGGACAAGATTAACCTCAATACTTTAAAAAATTGAGTGTTTCTACGAAAGTTCTAGAAAATAAGATCTTTTTTCATTAGAGAGCTTCCCCATAAAGTAATTTCAAAACAAGAACTTCCAAAAGACGAATTTGAAACACTAAGAGAATGTTGTGTAAAATAATCCTTATTACTTGGAAGAATTGAGTGTTCCTACAGAAATTATAGAAAATAAAAACTTTTTTCATTATGAAACACTAAGGGAATTTTGCGAAACTAAAATGGAAAAAATTAACCTCAATATTTAAAAAAAATGAGTGTTTCTACAGGAGTTATAGAAAATAAGACCTTTTTTCTATTAAAGAGCTTTTCTACAAAGTAATTTCAGTTAAAAGCTTCAAGAATACGATTTTGAAACACTAAGGGAATTTTGTGAAACTAAAATGGAAAAAATTAACCTTAATACTTCAAAAAATGAGTATTTTCACAGGAGTTATAGAAAATAAGACCTTGTTTCATTAAAGAGCGTCCACATAAAGTAATTTCGAATCAAGAACTTGTAAAAGACGATTTTGAAACACTAAGAGAATTTTGTGAAACTATAATGGAAAAAATCATCCTTAATACTTGGAAGAATTGAGTGTTCCTACAGAAATTATAGAAAATGAAAACTTTTTTCATTATGAAACACTAAGGAATTTTGCGAAACTAAAATGGAAAAAATTAACCCCAATACTTGAAAAAATTGAGTGTTTTTTCAGGAGTTATAGAAAGTAAGACCTTTTTTCCATTAGAGAGCTTTTCTACAAAGTAATTTCAGTTAAAAGCTTCAAGAATACGAATTTGAAACACTAACGGAATTTTGCGAAACTAACATGGAAAAAATTAACCCCAATACTTAAGAAAATTGAGTGTTTCTACAGGAGTTATGGAAAATGAGACCTTTTTTCATCAAAGACCTTCTAAAAGACGATTTTGAAACACTAAGGGAATTTTGTGAAACTAAAATGGAAAAAAGGAACTTCAATACTTTAAAACATTAAGTGTTTCTTCAGGAGTTATGGAGAATAAGACCTTTATTCGATTAGATAGCTTTTTTTACAAAGTAATTTCAGTTAAAACCTTCAAGAATACGATTTTGAAACACCAAGGGAATTTTGCGAAACTAAAATGGAAAAAATTAACCTCAATACTTGAAAAAATTTAGTGTTTCTACAGGAGTTATGGAAAATGAGACCTTTTTTCCATCAGAGAGCTCTTCTACAAAGTAATTTCAGTTAAAAGCTTCAAGAATACGAATTTGAAACACTAAGGGAATTTTGCGAAACTAAAATAGAAAAAATTAACCTCAATACTTAAAAAAATTGAGTGTTTATAAAGAAGTTACGGAAAATGAGACCTTTTTTCATTAAAGAACTTCTAAAAGACGATTTTGAAACACTAAGGGAATTTTTCGAAACTAAAATGGAAAAAATTAACCTCAATACTTCTACGGAAGTTATAGAAAATGAGATCTTTTTTCGATAGAGCTTCCCCATAAAGTAATTTCAAAACAAGAACTTCAAAAAAGACGAATTTGAAACACTAAGAGAATGTTGTGTAAAATAATCCTTAATACTTGGAAGAATTGAGTGTTCCTACAGAAATTATAGAAAATAAAAACTTTTTTCATTATGAAACACTAAGGGAATTTTGCGAAACTAAAATGGAAAAAATTAACCTCAATATTTAAAAAAATTGAGTGTTTCTACAGGAGTTATAAAAAATAAGACCTTTTTCCATTGAAGAGCTTTTCTACAAAGTAATTTCAGTTAAAAGCTTCTAGAATACGATTTTTAAACACTAAGGGAATTTTGTGAAACTTACATGAAAAAAAAATTAACCTTAATACTTCAAAAAATGAGTATTTTTACAGGAGTTATAGAAAATAAGACCTTTTTTCATTAAAGAGCGTCCACATAAAGTAATTTCGAATCAAGAACTTCTAAAAGACGATTTTGAAACACTAAGAGAATTTTCTGAAACCATAATGGAGAAAATCATCCTTAATACTTGGAAGAATTGAGTGTTCCTACAGAAATGATAGAAAATAAAAACTTTTTCCATTATGAAACACTAAGGGAATTTTGCGAAACTAAAATGGAAAAAATTAACCTCAATATTTAAAAAAATTGAGTGTTTCTACAAGAGTTATAGAAAATAACACCTTTTTCCATTAAAGAGCTTTTCTACAAAGTAATTTCAGTTAAAAGCTTCTAGAATACGATTTTGAAACACTAAGGGAATTTTGTGAAACTTACATGAAAAAAAAAAATTAACCTTAATACTTCAAAAAATGAGTATTTTTACAGGAGTTATAGAAAATAAGACCTTTTTTCATTAAAGAGCGTCCACATAAAGTAATTTCCAATCAATAACTTCTAAAAGACGATTTTGAAACACTAAGAGAATTTTCTGAAACCATAATGGAGAAAATCATCCTTAATACTTGGAAGAATTGAGTGTTCCTACAGAAATGATAGAAAATAAAAACTTTTTTCATTATGAAACACTAAGGGAATTTTGCGAAACTAAAATGGAAAAAATTAACCTCAATACTTGATAAAATTGAGTGTTTTTACAGGAGTTACAGAAAATAAGACCTTTTTTCCATTAAAGAGCTTTTCTACAAAGTAATTTCAGTTAAAAGCTTCAAGAATACGAATTTGAAACACTAAGGGAATTTTGCGAAACTAAAATGGAAAAAATTGAGTGTTTTTACAGGAGTTATGGAAAATGAGACCTTTTTTCATCAAAGACCTCATTAAAGACGATTTTGAAACACTAAGGGAATTTTGTGAAACTAAAATGGAAAAAAGGAACTTCAATACTTTAAAAAATTAAGTGTTTCTTCAGGAGTTATGGAAAATAAGACCTTTATTCGATTAGATAGCTTTTCTACAAAGTAATTTCAGTTAAAAGCTCCAAGAATGCGATTTTGAAACACTGAGCGAATTTTGCGAAACTAAAACGGAAAAAAATTAACCTCAATACTTGAAAAAATTAAGTGTTTCTACAGGAGTTATAGAAAATAAGACCTTTTTTCCATTAGAGAGCTTTTCTACAAAGTAATTTCAGTTAAAAGCTTCAAGAATACGATTTTGAAACACTGAGGGAATTTTGCGAAACTAAAATGGAAAAAATTAACCTCAATACTTGAAAAAATTGAGTGTTTCTACAGGAGTTATAGAAAATTAGACCTTTTTTCCATTAGAGAGCTTTTCTACAAAGTAATTTCAGTTAAAAGCTTCAAGAATACGATTTTGAAAAACTAAGGGAATTTTGCGAAACTAAAATGGAAAAAATTAACCTCAATACTTTAAAAAATTGAGTGTTTCTATAGGATTTATAGAAAATCAGACCTTTTTTATTAAAGAGGTTTCCCATAAAGTAATTTCAAATCAAGAACTTTTGCGAAACTATAATAAATAAAATCATCCTCAATACTTGGAAGAATTGAGTGTTCCTACTGAAATTTTAGAAAATACGAACTCATTTCATTTTGAAACACTAATGCAATTTTGCGATACTATAATGAAGAAAATCAACCTCAATACTTGAAGGAATTGAATGTATCTACATGAATTAGAGAAAATATGACCCTTCTTTCATTAGAGAGCTCCTCTATAAAATAATTTCAATTTATGAACTTCTAGAAGACGATTTTAAAACACAAAGGAAATTTTGTGAAACTATAGTGAATACTATTCATTTCAGTTATGGATGTAATCTCACAAGCATGAGGTAAGGATAGGAAAGGACCTTCTATAGAGGGAATGCCAATCCAAATTTTTCAGTAAATATGCTAACACCGCTTATTTAATAGGTGAAAATCAATATATTTTTTAAAATATTAGGATAGCACGGCATGGGTAATGGAGGTATCAGTTGTTGGGATGTTGGCTTCCAACAAAGTGTATGGTTAAGGTTGTGTGTTACTTATCTCGTCTGTTTATTGATCAGAACACGGGACAATTTGGGAGGATTTATCTGGCATGGATCGAATACTGTGAGAAAAGTCTTGAAACGTTGACTCATTTCTCGAATTAAGTGGCTTTGAGAGAGGTCTTGAGACCTCTAGGTATTTGGCTTATAAAATATCTGGTTAGCCACAAACGATTATGTTCAAGGAATATTTCTCCAAAATTCTCCCAACTCTAGACCCAAGACCAAGTTCAACTTAAGCCTGTTAACCTAAGAAAATTCAGTGCTTTCGAGATATGGTACTGAAAAAATAGCCAAGAATGATCATTTCGCGTGCTATTAGGAAGCAAAAAAACTGAGAATGGTGCAATTTTTTTTGGGTTCTAAGTAACGAAATTAAAATAAAACACAAAATTATGTAGTAAGTAATTATTAATTTTAAGAACAAATTTTATTCAAGTTTCTTTGTAAAAAATTGTTAAACCATTTTCATTTATTGTAAATTTGCTTCTTTTTTTCCAAAAGTATCAAACACAAATGGAATTTCAACAATTTTCCTGAAACTCATTCGAATATTATTTGAAAATTTACATATAAAAAAGATTTTATTTGCAAACATTTTAAAACTACCTAATTCCTTCTAATCGGTAATCCTGGAATCCCAGCATATTATTTTTTTCAAAACTTCCAACAATCTTAATTGTTCGGCAAGAGATAAGAAAACTTTGTTTAATACTCTTTAATGTTTATATGATACTCACCCATTCTTACTTATCTGAAATTTTACTTCGCCCAAATTTTATTACTTTACACTAGTTCTTTCATGCGTTAACAGATATCTTTTATCAGTGTTAAAGTTAAGTTTAAAGTTATATTGTTTGTCATGAAGTTTTGTGCCGGTACCTGTCTTGAAATTTACATAATAATTTCAAACTTATGTTTATAACTCTGCTATTTATACAGTGCGTCCAGAATTTCAACTGAGTTTATTCTCACTCATAGCTTAGAAAATACCATACATGGATTGTCAATTGGTAAATTCTCCACCACGATACTACAAAGCTACAGAATCATAACAATATTTATAACAATTATCTTCCTCTTCCACTCTCCCGGCCCCTTCACATTACACATCAATCTCCCCAGCCATGCTGCCCTCACTTTCCCCTCCTCTGCCGCCTTTAACATGTGTGTTCTGAAGGATAATAGACTATCCAACCACACCCCTAGGTAGTTCACAGACTTCTCCATACGAACTCTCCTTCCCTTCACCATCACCCCCACTTCCCTCGTCTTGCTCGATCCCTTCACTAGCAACCCCACCTTCTTATCTTCGGCCACTTCTAGTCCGCACCGCTCTATCCTCTCCACAATCTACATAAACATTATCTCCGCCTTTCTTTCTATCTCCGCCTCTCCCTTTACCGTACATACCAGACACACATCGTCCGCATACACCGTGATCTCACATCCGTCTTCACATACTATACAAAAAACCTCATCAAACACACACTTCCATTACGTCGGTACAAAAACCCAGCCCTGGGTCACTCCAGCCTCCGTCTCATGCCTCGAGTGTCTACTATCACACGTCCCGTCAGGTAGTCCTCCACCATGTTAACCAAACCCTCCCCCGTTGCGCGTTGCTGAGCGCTCAACACTGCCCGTTTGCTGACACTGTTGAACGCGTTCCCGACGTCGAAGAACACGAGTAGGGTCAATTTCTTGTTCCTCCAGCTGCCCTTCCTAGCCATTTCCACCTAGCCCATTACCCTGCACAGCTCCGAGATACATGATTTTCCCTTCGCAAACCCGTACTGGTTTACCCTGAAACCCCGATTCGTACCAACTTTCTTCTCAATGCTATCCTTAATTATCCCCTCCATCAATTTACCCATACCACACAGCAGGCTGATGGGCCTGTAGTCCCCCGCCCGCTTCCCTTCTCTACCCGCCTTCTTCAGCAGTATCACCCTGGTCACCTCCCATCCTTCTGGAAACTCTTCCTCCCTTAGCACTCTGTTGAATAGCTCTCAGAAGTACTCCCCAGTGTCGTCCAACAGCCTCTTCATCATATCACCTCTCAGGCCATCTATCCCTGAGGCTTTCCTTACTTTGATGTTCCTCCCACCCACCTCTACTTTCCACTTCTCTACCGGCTTTATCCGCCTCATTTTCCCTACCCTCTAGTATCCTGGACTTCTCTAATCCTGGCTCCAACTCCTCCTGTGAACAATTTGCCTATAATCTCCACCTCCCAATCTTCCTCTAGCACCTCGTTCCGATTTCCACCCATCCTCTTCACCGCTATCTCATACGCCTTTCCCCATGGATTGTTCTCCAATTCACCCAGTAACTCTTCCCACTTCCCTCTTTTTCCCCTCTCCACCCTACGCTCAATTTCCTTCTCTTTGTATCCCCCTGTTCCCTCTATCCTTCCTCTTTCCCTCAGCATCCGTCTTCGTTCTTTCTTATATTCCCTCCACAGCTCCTCTATTGCCTCATTCCACAAGTAATTAGCCCTCCGCTGATGCCTATTGTCCCTCTTTCCCTCTCTTTTACAGCCCTGTATAACAATGTTCATCTACATCATGTCCAAGTCCACTTTGTATCTCCTCTCTTACTTTCTTTCTCATACTCTCTGCTTCGGCCTTTGGCCTTCGTCCACCTCCATCCCCACTCTTCTGATACATCCTTTCTCTCTTTCCTTATGTCCGTTTCCATATACCTATGTAAGCTCAAGCTTTCCTCATCCTCCAGCACCCTCCACTCTTTCCCCCAGCCATTCATCACATGTTGTTATATCAATGAATGACGAACCCCCGTCACCCCTCACGAAGGAAGTAGTCCATCATTCAGCACCGCCAGCCCGTTGGATTTCAACACTTCCTCCAGGATCTCCCCTCTCCTGTCCATTGTCAGACTTTATCTTGCTCTCATGAAATGGATTAGACGGAATTATGACATCATTGATATACTTTCATAAGTATAGGAACCGACTTTCAGCACAGAATAGTGCTTTCGTCACTTCATATGCCCAACAGTACATTAGCTTACTTATTTAGCATTAGTTATTGAAAATTTCAATTTATCTATTTTTTTCAGGACGGTGAACGAGGTTACCTTGAAGGCTTGGCTTCACGATACGCGGATCTTTTCAGTACCCACTATGTTGATGTCCTTGGTCATCTTGAAGATTTGAGAAGGATAGAATTGGCGGAAATGTCACCAAAAGATAGAAAAGTAACAACACCTGGTACTCCTCCAACTAATTATAGTCCGACGACTGGTCGGGGTACGCCTGTATCTGGAGTTCTCACAACGTCGCTTTCGCAGCCTCTTTATGTACCTGGGAAGTATTCGGTGAGTTAGTTTATCATTTGTGTCGCAAAATAATGAAGTTCTACATACGTATTGTCTCAACAAAGTCTTATCCAGAACTAAATGCTATTGTTAAGAAGTGACTTTTTTGTCTGTCTAATATTGTTTAATATGAAAGGTCTCCATCTTCATCACACTAGGTTGAGCTCATGATAGACTATGTAACAGCCCTGTTGGGGACGGTAATGTACTGAATGCATCGTATCTGCCCTCCAGGGAATGGTATACAGCAAAGTTACTTTTCTTAAGCTGTACCGTGCTTTCGTTATCGATGTTCGTTAAAGTTGTACTACATATACATTTATGACATTTGACAGTCGATATAATAAATGGCAGTTTCCCGTGAAGTGGTCAAAGCACTTTTGCTCCCACTCATAAGAATTCATATAACAACTTCCAATGCATTTGACTTGAGGACTGGAAAAAAAGGAATACAAAACAGCTAGAGTCCATGGTGCCATATCCATGTGTAATTTTTCGTAGCTTTTCGGGATGCTCGCATCTGTATTCCAGACTAAATCCACTCTAACAAGAAGGTATAGATGCCAAGAGGTTATCACACTCTCCGACAGTCAGGTAGAACTGAAATCCTTAGAACGCCCCTAATCGGATCTAGGCTGGTCAGGGAGCTCTTAATATTCGCAATCCACAATATGGTAACACTTGAGTGGGTTCCAGGACACAAAGGTATTGAAGGCCATGAAATGGCAGCCGCTTTTGCAAAGAAAAGATCTGCAACGGATATTACTGGTTTTCAACCAGCATTTTGTGTATTAAAAACTGCAGCACGAAATGTATGTCTCGATTGATTGAAGCAAAATATCAGACGTACTGGAGCAGCATGGCTAAACAGAAACACAGCAAACTTCTGATCAAAAAGACACTGAGAACTGACCGACTAAATATTAAACCATAGGAGGAGTCACCGGTCACTGCACCATAAGGAAGCAGATGCATGCGTTTGGCATATTTGGGGATAACTTTATTTGTCGGTTGTGCATAGTGATGAGCCAAGCAAGACCAAGACCAAGACCGGCTTAGTCTTGGTCTTGGTCTTGCAGCCTCATATGTGGTCTTCGTCTTGGTCTTGCATAGTCCGGTCTTGGTCTTGCTGCAAGAGTCTTGCAGGTCTTGCATTTTATAGTTGGGAAAAACCCACACCAAAATTATTATGAAAGATTTTCCAAGATGGCTATACTTATTTAAAATTTAAATTGCTTTCATGATATTTTGAGATAAAAATAAACATTTTGTAAGAATTAATTTGGAACATTATTGAATAAATTAAAAAAAAGGAAGACTGCAAGAGTCTTGCAGGCCGGTCTTGGTCTTGCATAAGTCTTGCACAACTCGGTCTTGGTCTTGGTCTTGGTCTTGCACACTTGGTCTTGGTCTTGGTCTTGCAAGCCTTTAGCTTGTCTTGGTCTTGGTCTTGCATTTTTGCAAGACCAAGACCAGTCTCGCTCATCACTAGTTGTGCATGGAAGAGGAGGAGGCATCCTCACACATTTTCCTCGAATTCGGAGCACTGGAAAAGTAAACTGCTGGGACTAGTCTGCCCAAACAAGTTTTCCTCAAAAAGAAACCAAGAGCATAAAAAGCCAATTTGCTGAGGTGTCGAGAACTGGCTGTACTGATCAAATCGATCAAATCGATCAAAGAAACAAAAACAAATGGCTTCAATATTGTTTGGAATTAATTAGGATAAAAGATGGAGATGAATACATTGAGTCCAAATCTGTGTTGTATGGTGGATAACCCAATGCGAAGTTTTGCTTGAACTGGTATTAGCACAAGTGAAGTTGTCTTTACAAAATTAATTATGTTCAAAAACTTAAGGATAGCAAAAAATAGTATCGAGTTTTATTTTTAGAAAATTTCAATCGGAATATATGTTTCAGCAACCAAATAAAATGACGACTTTCCCGCGGGCTATTATGCCGTAAACGACATTCGAGACACTCCATTACTTTGCTCTAAAGGATATTAGTACAGAGTCAGTAATAAAATGATTGTAGAGCGATAGTAGATGATGATGATAGACTTGCAGCAGCGAACGCTGTATTATACAGTTCTTTGTAGCATGTTAGGTCTGTGAAATAATTCACTTTGTAGCGTTAATGAAAAGAAGGAATGCATCTAACGAGTTTCGGTCCGAGAATGAATTGCTTTTAAGATGCGGATCAGCGATAAAATCCTTTAATGTGTCATATAGAGAAATTTATAAACATAATAAAGTTTCATTTTATGAAAAGCTGCATTTTTTATATACAAAATAATAACTATATTAATTTTTGATGAAATCTATTCAACTGAGGCGTTCATCAAGTTCTCAGTTTGAAATTGTTTCGAATAATAAATGGAAATTTCTCTTTGCTATGATAAACTCATTTTCACTCGTCTGAAATTCTTTTTTTTTTTTATCAGTTTCATCTGTCCCGGTCTCTATTTGTCTGTAATAAAATCTTGTAAGTTGAATTTGACTCGCTTTTAGGTTTCTGATTGATCGGACCAGCTATTTTTTATGCACCACCATGATATGGGCATGAAATGAAAGGGTTTGCTGAGAATAATCACTTTTGGGTCAATTTTGTGGATAATTGATTTTTCCATTGCTAAATCCGGTGGAAAAGGTGCTGTTCTCGTTGGATTCTATTAATTTCAGATGCTCTTTTGGTTTGTGTTGTACAAAACAAGACTGTGACTAAGACAGTCTTGGTATCGGTCTCGGTCTTACTTATCCAGTCTTGGTCTTGGTATTGCTCAAAATACACCATATTGGGATAGTCCGAAGCGACGACTATTTTTTTTTTCGTTTGTTGCTATTAGAATTTTTTTTTCATTTCAGCCGTCTAGTTGTCTGAGTGACAAAGAAGAAGATGAAATATACGGATTCGGTTATGGTGTATTCGCCGCTCACATAGCTAGACAACAACAACAACGACTGTTAGGCCAACAACAAAATCAGCAAATAGCAACTAGTCATCAACCGCTATTAGTACAGCAGCATCATAACTATCAAACGTAAGTACATAACGAAATATTAACTAATAAAAATGTAGTGACTGAGATGTCTTCATTTTTCCGTAAACTACAATGTAAAAAAAGTTCTGGAACTCTAATCATTGCAACTTTTTTAAAATTCATTCTCAGAAATCTTCTACTCATCTACTGTATTTGCCGCGAATTATTTTCTACAGTTCTATCGACTGAAAACGGTTACCTCGAAGTGGTGATTTTAGTTTTGGCAATAGAAAAAGTAGATCGAAGTCATATCAAGGAAATAAGTTGGCTGTTCGATTCGATGAGATTTTTTCAGTTTTTGGCCAGAAATTCGTTCACAATACACTAGCTTTATCCACACTCATGAAGCATATAAAGTACTACTTCATCCACTAGTGGAATAAGGAAAAATACAATCGAAACTGAATAGCAACCATTCAATCAACACCTCATATTTTTTTTTTCGTTGGCCGTTTATTAATTTCGATATTACTGAATTATTTTATTTAAAAAAGGATGCGTTAATGGACGTCATTAACGCACTATTTTCCATTAACACACTCTTTTTGTGATTTTGACGTTTTGATGATGTTATGATATAGACAATATACCAATATCATTAAGGATATTTTCCAAGTTGTTTGAAGTCATTTTGATGATATTTTGATATGAACAACCAGCTATAGTGATTCAGCAGGGTTTTCTAACTCCATAACTGCACAATTACGAATTTACAATAACTTTTTCACAGTGACAACTTCTTTGACAATCCTCATTTTATATTTTTCAATAACTGAGATTTTACGTGAAATTGAAAATGTATGGAGTCAATGACATTCTATGTCATTGGTATGGAGTTGACATTATTATCTCCTGATAGTCTTTGTGGAAAAGTGAATTTTGTCACAAAAAAAGAGATTTCGATCAACGAAAAAATATTGTAATCAACTCATTTGTTAATGGGCAATTAATAAACTCAACTAATAAAGGCACTCACTCGCTATTGCTCGTTCGTGTTTTAAACAGTTTCGTTTATTAAACGCCTTCATTAACAAACTAGTTTATTAAATAACTATTAATTAATTTCATTAATCTTTGAGGTTACAGCAGCTATCAGACCGAAATGTCAAATCAGATGAAATCTGATTCTTAATGACTGTAATTGTGGATAAAACGTTGTATTGCATTCGTGTTTTAGTTACGTTTTATCCACGCAAGAAAGTTCAATTTTCTACAGTGGATGAAACACTATCTAAAACACTTATAACAATAAATAATTATTATTCACTATGTCATCTGCTGGCCTACTCCTAGTACACAAAACCGCTATAATAAAAAAACTGTCAACTTGAACTTTACTTTTGATCGACTTTGACTTGTTTGAAAGCGTCATTCCGAAGCTTTTTGACTAGTTTGTATGTCAAACTAGTTAACCCATGTCTCCTCACCAGATACAATGTGTTGGGAATATTTTGTAACCGTTTTCCAATCACTATGGTTAATAATTCATTTTTGGTATATTTTGTCCATATAATTAACCATTCAAATTACAACACAATGGGTTTTATGAATGTAGGATTTGAATGTACTCGTTCTAGCATGTCTTCATAGAACTTTCACGCGGTGGAGTTCATAAATTCCACTGGCTACGCTTCTCAGACTTACCAGACAGTTTTCAGTCATAATTTCCTTCATATTAGCGATGCTAGGTTCAGTTGAAGACGTTGATGACCGGCCTGACGAAGCAAATCTTTCACCACATCTCCTTCACCACCCATACGTCTGTGGTTTAAATAAAGTCGATTCACTGTAAGCCTTCCGTAAAATTTTCAAAGCTTCGGTACATGGAACTCCATTTGCAATTAAAGATTTAAGACAGATTCGTTTTTATCCATTGTTGTATGTATGTATACTGGGGCGACATTCACTGAGATCTAAAAGATCTATTGTGCCCCCTTTCTCCTACTTAGTTCCTGAGGAAAGTCTTAGAGACTGGTAATTCCTTTAGACCTGTTTCCCAAATGGATCTTGGGATATCCGCAGACTAAAGTTTAGGTAAGTGTCCCTCTTCTAACCAGTAGTCTCCTAGGTGTTGAACCCTAGGATTCTATATTGCTTTGCAATCCGTAAGTATCTGGATGGAGGATGGAGGCTTCCATTTCACAGAATCTATATTCTTCTTGCTCCATGAGTAACTTTGATTGTCTAAGCTCAACTGGATATTTTCAATGGTCAGAACTTTTCGGCTTTGCCTATTTCTTCCAAAATTACATTGGAGCTGATACCGCAAAAGAGTTCCGAACCCCAAACGGGTGTTTCAGTCCCTCTCTTTGCTAGTTCATCTGCTACTTCATTTTCTTATATTCCAGTGTTTGGTTCCTGGCCTGTATACTCCTATCCCAGTTCCGTCTTCGGCTTCTAAGCAGTAAGTATACCACTGAAAGGCATTCTTTCCAAGTCTGGTAATGGTGTTGGGATTCCATTCCTTCTTGTTACTGAATTCCGTATCAAATTTCTTTAAAAAGTTATACTTCTTCATCATACCATCTTGTGGCATGTCCCAGGATTTCTGATTTCTAAAAAGCAAGGAGGTGGTTTTTTTTTAAATGATTCCCTCTCTACTTAGTCCTAATTTGTCCTTTATTCAACACTTTCCACCTCCATATGTTGTGAAGTGAAGTTGAGAATCACTTCCATGAAGGCGCAATTGGGCATGTTTTCATTGGTTCTGTAATGCATATGCAGGCTAGTCTTTGAATTCTAGAGAAGTTGGTCAATAGGGTAGTCCTACTACTCCAAGCAGTGGCTCCATAAGTGATTCTTGGTCTCACCAGGACAGTGAACATCCAGCTCAGGATTTTTGAGTCCCAACCAATAGAGCCATTTTTGCTTGGTATAATCTTCTTTTCGTGTTTGCTCCACAGGAGTTTACTGTTTGGACTTTCTTTTCTTAGTGAAGCCTATTAAGATGGTTTTGCTGGGGTTGATGTTGACAAACTAAATGACAAAATGCGGTCAACCCCGCGTTAGAAGAGAGGACAGTGGTGGCAAAAAATAAAAATCTCTTCAGTGGACTTTTCAAATGATGGATTCCCGGTAGTTTCTTAACACTATGTATAACATAATACTTGTATGTGTGTGTTCTGGAATTAATTGAAATTGTATCCGTTTTATGGACAGGACCACTCTATGCGATTATCATTATGTGTAACAACGTGATGAAAATCACTAGTATCCATATATAATTAATAGACACGATATTATTACAATAACTACGTTACGTGAATCCAATTGCAGAGCTTTACCATAACGTACAACATTAATCAGTATTAGTCGATTGTAATTAGATTATAATTAATTTACTATATCTGATTCAAGATATTAAAAAAAATTCTTTTGCTATTTATATGGTTGAAATATTATTTTCAAAATTCCTTGTAGAATTTAAATGGTGTATTGATTCTTTGACAAAGTATCGATAAAAGGATTTCCGACTAATTTTTTCGTCTAGTGCTCTCTCAAATCCAGATGTGGTTAGCGAGTCCACCATCTTCTTGGTCATTCTCCTATTGTAAATAATTATTGTTTTGCCCTATTTATCTAATAACAGGTTTTCATTTAAATCCTATAATTCATTCAATGAATGGGACTAAAGGAATTACTAGTCTATCAGACTTTTATCAGGTGGAAGAGAAGAAATTGGAGGAACAATAGATCTTTCAGGTTAGAGTGGAACACATACTTAATGTGATAAACGGAATATTATGCAGTAATTAAACATTTTTCACGAGAAAATATTCGATGACCAAACAATAATTTGATTACTTCAGTTACTGTTTTTTTATTTATTTATCTTGTATTTTTTCTCATAATTATTGAAAACAAAATTTGAGCTATTGAAAAAACTCTCTTATATTATTGGACCATTTTTGATGGGTCTGTCCGTAGAATTTTGACATCACAAGATTCTATTAAATTATTTACTTTGGATTTATGTTGTTCGGATTTCAAAATGACCCCTTGTCCCCTTGTCAGATTTTGTTATTGTTACTTTCTTTTTAATTGAATTAAAAAAACGCATTCAGGCAACGTTCATTATAATTACATTTTCATTATATTGTTGCGAGGTCACCAACTCAAAGCCGGTCCTGTCCCTCGACTGTAAACTTTGGTGGCTGTGCTCCTTTCGAGAACATTCACTTTGTTTGTTCATAGAGCGAGCGCGGAAGGTACTGGAATATTCTAGATTTGAGAAGGACTATATATACGCGGGTTTTTGAGTGCGTGAATAATTATTGAAACAGTTTGTTCGAAATTAGTGAAACGGGCAGTAAAGAGTTAGTTCACAGATAGTATACAGAAGTTCTTAGTAATCGGACAGTGAATTAAATAGTGAAGATAAATAGTGTAATATTCAAGTGGTAAAAATAAATTAGAACCAATATACCGAGGGTAAATAAATTAGTAGACATTAAGTATAGTGAGTATATAAATTAAGTTTAATACAGTGTGTGTTTCTTTAAATAAATAAATAGTAATTAACCATAGTAGTGTGTATAATTTTATCCCACAAGTAAAAACTATTTAAATAAATAACAAAAACATCACAATATTATAATAACATTTAAATTACATTTTCACTACCTAATGAAACCAGTTCGTGAAACGAGTTAATTATGGATTTGCAAATGCGTAAGGACTGACAAGAGTGACAAGACTGGCAATTGATAAATGTCAAATTTAAATCGTTTGTTGTTGTGTTGGATGGAAAAGTCGGTTATTTGGGAGATTTAATGGTTTTCATATCTCTAGTGATGGAAGAATTGATGATTTATCCATTCTCATATCCTGTTTGTCTAAAAAACTATTACTAATAACTAAAACTTTTTGTTGAAATAAAAAATCGGCGTGATCTTTAGAGCGGAGGAAAAATCGAATTTATAAAATGCAAGCGAATATCACTTCGGAAAGTTTTCTAATTCGAAATTGAATTTGTGAAGTTTTAAGAGATAATCTTGTTTTGAAATGCTGAGAGTTCTAGTAAAAGATCAATGAGATGTGGAACGTGAAATGAAATAATGTGGCGGTGGTTGAAACTAAAACAACCGACGCGAAGACGTTGCTGGTGATATTAAAAAGTTTTCCTTTCAATTTCTTTCTAAACAGTTTCCTTCATTACGTTGAACAGGAGTTGAGATTTTTAATCAATTCTAGTTCACTGTAATTTTGAAAACAAAATACAGAGTGTACAGAAACTCTTCCGCCAAACGCAAACTACAGATACTTATACAGATTGCGAAAATATATTTTTCTACAACTGCTATGAAAAGTGACGTATTTCTCATACCTTACTTAATTTCAAAAACAAATATTGCTCATACTGTGAGAAATAATATTTCTCACGGCACTGGGCAAAGTATTTATACTACATATATTTATATGGAGAATCAAATAAAATCGACAAAAACTTAATGGGCTACTGTCATCTTTAAATACCTACTTAGTTGTCACAAAACTGTCAGATTATATTAGAAAATATGTTAAAAATTTTAAAAAATTGTCAAAAATTTTGAAATATGGTCAAAAATTGTCAAAAATTCAGAAAAATGGTCAATAATTGTCAAAAACTGTCAAATTTTTGAAAAAATGGCTAATAATTGCCAAATATTTTCAAAAATTGTCAAAAATTTGGAAAAATGGTTAATTATTGTCAAAAACTGTCAAAATTTTGAAAAAATGGTCAATAATTATAAAAGACTGTCAAAAATGGTCAATAATTGTTAAAAATTGTCAAAGATTTGGAAAAATTGTCAAAAATGGTCAATAATTGTTAGAATCTGTCAAAAATTGTCAAATATTTTAAAAAATGGTCAAAAATATTCAATAATTGTTAAAATTTTGAAAAATGATCAAAAACTATCAAAATTTTTGAAAGTTGTCAAAAATGGTCAATAATTGTCAGAAACTGTCAAAAATGGTCAATAAATGTTGAAACTTGTCAAAATTTTTGAAAAGTTGTCAAAAATGGTCAATAATTGTCAGAACCTGTCAAAAATGCTCAAAAATTGGCAAAAATGGTCAGTAATTGATAAAATTTGGATAAATGGTCTAAAATGGTCAAAATTTTTAAAAAATTGTCAAAATTGATCAATAACGGTCAAAAATGGTCAATAATTATAAAAAACTGTCAAAAATGGTCAATAATTGTAAAAAATTGTCAAACTTTTTGAAAAATGGTCAAAGTTTTTGAAAAAATGTCAATAATGGTCAATAATAGTCAGAACCTGTCAAAAATGGTCAAAACTTGTCAAAAATTGTCAAAAATTGTCAAAAATAGTCAATAATTGTTAAAATTTGGAAATTATGGTCTGAAATGGTCAAAATGTTTGAAAAATTGTCAACAATGATCAATAACTGTCAAAACTGTCAAAATTGGTCTATAATTGTCAAAAATGGTCAATAATTGTTAAAAATTGTCGAAAATTTTGAAAAAATGATCAATAATTGTCAAAATATTTGAAAAATGGACAAAAATGGTCATTCTATTGTGCATAAGAAGCAAGCTTCTATCGGCGGTCCGATGACCGCTCACCTTTTCTTTTTGTTTGACTAACCATAAAAATAAATATTAAGTTACTTTACTTTTATTCTTTAAATTTGTGCAGTTGTAGAAAAAGTATAGTGTGCAACATGTGGGGAAAGTACTTTTCTTACTCGTGTATTTGCGGCACTCGCCCTTTGGGCTCATGCCACAAACTTCCACACTCGTGAGAAAAGTTGAACCTTCCCCACTAGTTGCACAATAAACTATTTTTCTAGTAGCGTTTCTAGTAGCGTTAATGTTGAAAGAGTCACTTTTCCGCATAGTCACTTGGTGCGGAAAAGTACATTTGTTAACTTTTTGGGGAGTATATTGACATTTGAATATTTAAAATATATATTTGTATGGTTGTAGTTTACAAAATGATAGTCAAAACACTACCTTGTCAAAACCAATTTTAAAAATCTGACTTCATTAGAAAACATTTTAGCCTCTGCAATTAATTTGCAGAATGCTACAAATTGCACGTTCAATGTTAATTTTAATAATAATTAATTTGTTGATATGTATTTAATAATAAATGTTTCTTTATGGTAACTCTAGGGTTTTTTTCCGTACGATAGTAGAAAAAATAGTGTACCTAACAAGGGCGTAAAGTGACTTTTCCGCACGCGATTGCTGGTCGAACTCCGCTAACGCGATTATTACTTTCCGCACTTGTTAGGTAAACTACTATTACGCCTTTGCTCCAAAGAAAGGTCATCTAATTCAGGTATTAAAAAGTTGTCCAGTAAATATAAATAAACTTCCTGATTTAACGTTTCTTCCAGAAAATACGGTCCGATTAATCGATCTGGTAATACAGTTTTGGGATGAAACAATTCCATTTGTCGTAAACGTTGTTTCATTAGAAAATAAAATGTTGTAGTGAAAGAACCGGTCATTCATAAGCTTTCCTCCAATGATTGCACAAAAGTCAAGTCTCGTGACATAATAATAACAATCTTATAAGCTGTGACTAAATTTCGGTTTGAATTGACAAATTTTGTTTTCATTCAATGTTTTTTGTAAGTGGCTTTTGCTAAACTTACTTCTGCCGCTCTTTTTCGTAAATTCAACTTGTGATTTTATTTTACTGAATGTATATCTATGGTAGTAGCTGCATCATCATCCTCATTGAACGCCGTTTTCGATTTCTTTTGTATTTAATAGAGTCTGTCTCATCGAATTTCTTTAATAACTTTTTCAATCCATTCCACGTAACGAGTGGATATTTTTCATTGAATAGTTGAATTGCATACTTGCACGAAGCACCCTCAATGCCATAGCATTTTACAAGATATATCATTTGTTGAAGAGCATTGTTGAGAAAGAATGACAATTTGAAAATTATTTACCAAAATTGACAGTTCCATAGATACATCGTTAACGTCCCCCACTAAATTATTGTGGTAAACGTCACTCACTCGATTATTCATCGTATTTGGAAAACTTGAATTTTATTCCATATCATGGGGTTTCAGAAAAAGCAAAACTTTTTATCGAGAATGACATTTTTCACTAAAACTACAAATAAAATTGTTTCTCCTCTTGGGCACCCCATCCGTGGACACACTGTAGAAGACCCGAAATAGTTCAAGTACCTGGGTTGTTGAACACAACCCCAACGAATGAATAAAATGAATGAAGAAGTAATTGTCAATAGTATATTGTGTAACAAGTGCGCAAAAGTGCTAATTGCTTACGTCCAGTGCCGCAACTCACACGAGTGATAAATTAGCGTTTGGGCACGTGATGCACACTGTATTTTTCCTACGACCACCGTCCAAAACGACCACCATCCAGAAATCAAATAATTTGCCGTAGGTGTATATTTTGGGTATGCCTAATGTTACTTTGGCTATGCTTTATATCACTTTGGCTATGCCTTATGCCACTTTTCCCACAATTTTTGTTGTTATGAAAAACTGTTAATTTTATTATAATTAATGTGCAAAATAGTGTTTTGGATGGAGGTCGTAGGAAAAATAATTTTTTTCGATAAGCTGGCACAACCGACTCGTTGTTGGATCAGCTTTTGTGATTTAGTTTCCTTACATAGCTCCAATTTATTAGTTAATGAATGAATGAATAATTTTTCGCAATTTTCACAATGGATGAAAATATCGAACAAAATATTTGTTTTCAATTTACATAAGGCATGGTGAATCAATTTCATCAAAAACTTGTGCTTATGGATGTATTCAAAAGCGGTCGAGATGTGGTGGAAGATTTGCCTCGCTCTGGTTGGCAACTTAATATAGCTAAAATAACCGAAATGGTTATATATTCAATCAAAACTTGATATTAGGATGGTTTTGTTAGCAGCAAGATGCAGAACTTCCTATAAACAGAAAAATAATCGATTTAATATTGATTTATCGATATCAGCTATCGTTAAAATACGGCTTCTTTTCGTTTTCTAATCTGGAATAAGTATAGTTTCTCTTTACGCGTGGGGTTGAAAAACGATATTGTCGTTACATGTGAATAAATGATAAGAAATTAATATTTAATAATTTGATACTATCATTTTGTTTTCAGGTGTCTAAGTCCCAGATCAGCGTACTTCTATGAATTTCCACCAAACGGTGAGTTTATTTCTATGTACCTACTTATCTATCCATATGAAATTTCGTTGAAATGTATTAAATTATCAATTGTTTTCATAGTAAAAACTAAAATACGATAAATGAAGGAACTTCAATTCTCTTTCAACCAAAAGGAATAGAAATTGTCATTAAAATTGAATTATGTTAAAGTGTTTTTGTGAAAAATAGCAGACACAATCATTTTATACAGTGAGTGGCAGAAGTAACAATTGAATATATTTTTGTCGCTACATATTATTAATTTTCAAGAAAGATGCCCAAACAGATGAATTTTTGTTTAGGTATAATGTAATTCTTTTTTTAGAACCTTTAAAAATTAACTTTTCTTCCCTAAAAATTAATTAAAGTTCCAGGTAAATACAGGTATTTTATTAGCTTAAATTTTCATTATATTTTATTTTCCAACAGGAACATTAACAAAAATCAACAATTTCAGGAAAAAATTACATGTACCGGGTGTTTGATTAAGAAATGTAACCCGCTGTATCTCAGAAACTATTTATAGTACAGCTTAGATAAAAAAAATCTGTATTACAAACTCGCATACAAGAAACTGCTGGAAATTATTTTCAAGTTTCCTACTCCACCACAAAAGGGCGTAGTTCGCAATAATATCACAAAAACATCTTTTTATATCATTAAAGTATCGTTATAGTACCACAAAATTCAAATATTCGTTATCACTAGATCATTTTACGTAAGTTTGCTCCAGTACTTTTTCCTCTATCTTGTAAAATATCTGGTAGGAGTGAGTGAGAAATCTGACTCCATAAAACTGTTATAACTTTAATTCCGCTTTATGGATTTCATTTGAAAGGGAATTCAATGCCTAATAAAATATATTATCGTTTCATTCCAGTGAATTTAAGGGTCGCTTGGTGGCGGTGATTGAACAATTGTTTTGTTTTCAACTCTTTTTGTAAATCTTAAAATGCGAAGCTATGTCCAGTATACTGTTCTGGATTATGCAACTTAGAATATTTGGCTACGTTAAGTGGTATTTTTTACATGATATTTTTTCCTACAACCAGTTGTGAGGATTTTGATTTTCTATAATATAAAAAGAAGATCTGCCAGAGACAATCCTGAGATGACAAGTACCTACAAAATTATAGTTCGCAATACTGTTCCACTCTGTTGTAAGGTGCGTGTAGGTGGTACGCGTGCTGCTACAGACGTTTTGATGGTGTCAAGGATGTTGCCTTGGCCCATGGTATTGTTTGTATGTTACAATAAATTGCCTCTGTATTTTCGTTCTGGTGTCTGGCAGTACTATTAAAACAATATAATCTTCATTTCCCATATCTTCAACGGTCATGTTACATAATTTGTCACGTGGCATGCACCACAGATAACAATTATTAAAGTAACCTACAAAAAAATATCTAAACCAGTGACGGTTACGAAAAACTTACCAATGACTAAAATATACCCTTATCATTGAGTACTTTAACGAAAAACTTATTAATCTCCTCTCTGGAAAAAAACAATAGCATTCTTGTCCTCATATTTCTTTAAAAATGCTAATAACTTGGGGTAGGTACTTTATCCCTACATCTTCCTTTATTAAATGTGTAGAACGGAGTTTCAAATATTTTGACTGTAATGTGGGAGATTGAAACATCTTTGACAGTTTTATAAAATACGCCATAATTGTATGTATCTGTATCGAGATGATACTCACTGAGACATAAAAGATCTATCGTGTCCCTTTTCTCCTAATAGTTAGGAAAGTCTCAGAGACTAGTAGCTCCTATAGACCTATTACCCGGAGGAATTTTAGGATATCTGCAGGCTTTCGTTTAGGTAAGTGACCCTCTTTTATCCAGTAGTCTCCCAAGTGTTGTGCCCACAGAATCTATATTCTTCTTCCTCCACTATTTTGAGCTTTTTCATGTTCCCATTCAGGCGACAGTGTCCCGTTAGGTTACCTGTTAAAACTCTTAGTGCAGTTTCACTCTGGCTTAGGCATTCATTTGTTCTCAACCCGTTGTAGTCACCCAGTTGTAGGTATATTTGATTGTCTCTGTCCTACTAGATCTTTCCAATGGTCTCTGCCTATTCTTCCAATATTACATTGGAGCTGATACCGCAAAAGGGTTCCAGCCAATGACGTAAAGATAGACCAGCCTTCACACATTATTGCCTATACAATGTTTTGGTCGCAACATAAATCAAGTTTTTATGAAAAACGTTTTTCTAGATCAACTGATGTGCGTTATTAATTTGGTGATTACACAAGAACTCAGTGTTAAATGGCTGCTTGACTATCTGACATAATGATAATCCTTTGCCTTCTATATCTTTTATCAATACTGAACTGGCACACTTTCCTATGACGGGCATGTCCACTTTAAACTTGGGGCTTTTTCCCAAGCTTTCGGAGTGTTTGTTTCCTGGCCCGTACACTTCTATCCCAGCTCTTTCTATAGCTTTTGAGTACCATTCAATGGTATTCGTTAAAATTACCTGTTCCGTTATTTTTTTTCACTCTTTTTTCCCTCAATCAATTTAGTATAATGATAAATACACATTCAGTAAATTTGAATTATCCTGTATAACATTTTCTTCGTATTCGTTTAATTGGTTCATAATTATCTATAAATTTATTGAACTCTAGGTATTTTAAATTTTTCTACCATTCCTGTAATCCATGGTACTTATTATATGAAATAAAAGAATGGAAAAAAAAGTAAACATAAAGGGTAATTTTTCCATCAACACTATCACATATACTACAGTATCAAAAAAAAAGTCTCAAAATTCTCATCTGGTGATAAATCCTATTAAGACATACACGTCGACTGATGTGATGGATCACATTCGCTTTCAGAAACGTCGATTAAGATTGCACTCTACGTAACAATATTTATTTTTATCTATTTGTAGTTATTTAATCGGGAGTTTTAAAACGATCTGTAAAATTACTTGTCGAAAGTGTAGTCGATAAATCTCCTCGACTTACGTGCGGATAAAGTCACTCCAGACTCTTTTTAATCTGTTAAGGTTTAACGACTTCGACGTATTGAAAAATGATTTGATAATACGATAGGTTGCAATTTATATATGGGGAATTCCAAACAATTTCTTGCTGCAAGAAAATTGTAGAGAAAATACAATGTCGATGCTTTGAATGTCATCACGTATCAAATATCAAAAATATCATCGTATGCCTCGTCGAGGCACAGGTAAATTGCACATGAATAATCATTTAATGCGTTTAGTAAAAAAATTGAAAGGACCATAATCCCATTGATTATTTCCACACTAACATCTAAGAAGTGGAGGGTTAGTTTTCACAAATTAAAATCATCAGGTACACAAAGTGAAATATTTAAACACTGTGTATAGACGCCTTAGATGGAAATGAACATAGTTAGCTGTCAAGAGAAATGACAGACGTTACAAATGGCGTAATCAGTTATTTCAAATCACTGAACACTGTTTACACTACCACTACACCAACACTAACATTGTTAGTGTTGGTGTAGTGGTAGTGTAAACAGTGTTCAGTGTCAAGTATCGCCAACGGTTCCAGAATTCCCAACTTAGTTATTTCAAATGAAAAATAAGATTTCACATAATCATTTAATTACCCAGTTACAACAAATAAATAGAATATAAAATCTTATTTAATATATATATATACACTGTGTTTATTTGAAAAGGACCCACCCTTAATATTTCAAAAATGGGACATATTAGAAAGAAATGCCGAAACACGTCAACTTTTAACTTGAGGGGGACACTTTTTGGCGCTAATGTCATAAACGTCAGATTCATCCCCTCCCTACTGGATTATAGATTTTATTCAGTAAAAGAGTTAATTTTTCTACTCCTTTTCTTCCTAGGTTTTTTAGCATTTCCGATGTAATTCCATCGTGACCTGAAGCTTTTCCTCGATTTAGTAAGTTTATTGCTGCTTCAACTTCTAGGTTAGTAATGTCTTCAATTTCATTTATTTCATATTGAATGTCTTCATCATATATTTCCTCCGGCTGTTGGGTCGTTATTTGTGGATTCAGAATCTCCTCAAAGTATTCTTTCCATCAGTTCATAATATTTTCTTCTTCAGCTATTGTTATTCCCTTTTTTTATATGTTTAACGCTATATTGTTTTCCTTTTCTGAGTGTTTTGAGAACTGTATAAAACAATTTTTGATTTCCTAAACTGTCTTCTTCCAATTTTTCTCCGAATTCCGTCCAAGATTTTTCTTTTGCTTGCTTTACCCTATCTTTCACTTTTTTTCGTTGACTTTTATATTCTTTATAATTTGCTGTAGTTATTTCCTATATAGTTTTTCCATTTTTGTTTTTTAATGTTTACCTCATTTTTAATTTCTTGGCTCCACCACTTTGTTTGTTTTTTATTTTTTGTTACTTTTACTGTTCCGCATGTTTCTTTTGCAGCATTAATTATTGTATCCTCAAATGCTTTCCATAGGTCATCAATATTATTGTTGTTTATGTCTTTGAAAATAGTATCCATCTCGGTTTCAACTGCCTCTTTATATAATTTTGCAGTCGTTTAATTTGTGATCTTATTTTATCTATCGTACCATATTTTTTATTTCCTTTTTTATTTTCTATTTCATTTTCTGTATTAATTACTAATTTTGAGACTACCAAATAATGGTCAGAATAAATTTCTGCTCCTCTTTTTACTCTTGTGTCTTTAATCTCCCTTCGGAATTTTTCATTTATTATTACATAGTCTATTATGGATTTTTCGCCTCTACTCTTTACCTCTCTGGTGTATTTGTGGATATCTTTATGTTCAAAAAAGGTGTTTGTGATTATTAGATTGTTTGTTATATAGAATTCTATTAACCTTTTTCCGTTGTTATTTCTAGTGACTTCTCCATGCATCCCTATTGATTCTTCGGTTTCATCATATTTCTTCCCTACTCTACTATTTGGATTTCCTATTATTATTATTCTCCCCTCAGTATCATCTGTATCCTCAGCCATCTGATCCCAGAATTCATCTTTATTTTTTGCTGACTCGTCTTCATTTGGCGCATATACTACTAATAATGTTGTGTTTACTGTTTCTTCCATTTCTATTTCAATTTTTAATATTTTTTCATTGACTAATATATTTTATATTCTTGTGATGTACGATACAACTTATTCCTTCTCTGGCTATATCTTTCTGTTCCACTCCGCTGTATAACATAATGTGTCCATTGTCCAATTCTACTTCACCCTTTCCTTTCTTTTTTGTTTCAGTTAAACCTATGATATCCAAATCATTATTTTCAAACTCCTCAATTAATTCTTTTTCTTTCCCAGTTATGCTTCTAACATTCCATGTTACTATTTTTCTTTGGTAATTCGTCTTTTCTCCTGTATCAATGTTTTTTGTCCATATTTGTGATTTGTTTTATTCTCCATTTTATCCAATTCCTTAAAATTTTGTCTTATATCCGTTTTCATAACCTGGTTTCTTTCTCCTGCCTTGTCATTATTACTTATAATTATGTCTGCTAGTTTTTTAATGCCGTATCTTTAATTTTTCTCAGCTTCTCCTCTTCGTTATCCCAACAACCTCCATTCTAATTAATTTAAATTGTTGCTTATTTAATGTTGAAAATTCATAGGGTGCCTCGCTGTGGTGTAATTTTAATGAAATTTTGGAAAAGCAAAATTAGTAGAAAGCAATCGTGGGAAATAAATTTTATCTTTAAACAAATGGAACTAAAGTACAATGAAATCATTTTGGAGATGTTCAAAAAAGGATGCAAATCAAAAGTGTTACCCGTTGGTCCTCAACTGTTACTATCAACTGTTTAAACTTCAAAAGTCACACTTCATACGTGAAATATGAAATGTCATCTGTCAACGTCAAATGTCAAGACCGGATTTTATTTGACTTCGCAAACGTACATATTGTCTCCGATAGTTGGACGCTATCGTCGTTACCTTTTGAATTAAGGAACCGCAAGAAGCAATTATTTCTCACAAAAAATGTTCTATGTGCTAGACGAATCATAAAATCTAATCTGAATAATCTAATTTGAATTAAAATGTGTCTGCTTTCCGCTATGCCACGTAGACTCCTTTGATAATTACCGACATTTGACCGTTGACGAAAATAAACCATGAACCTAGACATATATTTTTATTTAAAAATGTTCAAAGGTAAAAGCCGGTGGCCTGTTCCGATGGCAATGCCGCTGACATAGTCCAGTTTGGTGAAGCTCCTTAGATTATCCGAAACAAGGTTTTTCAAATTACTATGATGCGTTTAGAATCTACAAAAATTTTGTGAACTTTAATGATGTTATATTTTTCAACAGTGTAGTTGGCGGTGGTTTTAGCAGCTGTTGATGAAAGTTTTAAGCCGCGTACAGACCGAATTTCCAACATAGACCAACGCCTACGGCACATGTACTGTCTTTGGCGTTGGAATTGGAAAGCATTGGAAAGGATTTGAGAACATCGTCCTCACCGGATTTTTAGTGTTGCATTGGAGACCGTTGGTTAAGGTTTGGTGTTTTCCTAAATTTTTTGTGATGTCATCGAGCGAAAGTTATGATGAGTTATTGTGTGCAAGTGCAGAATTTCTCGTTGTACATAATTTATTTAACAAAAAGAATAAAAAACGGAGGCGCAGACGCTGGTGGAGGACAACACCGTATAAAAACAGAAGTTCCTACAGCACGAGTAATTTATTGGATGAACTCCGGAATGAAGACGCTGGTCATTTTAGGAACTTTTGTCGAATGACCCCAGAAAATTTTGATCAACTGCTTAATTTAGTGGCTCCAAAAATTGAGAAAAAAATACCAATTACCAATTTTTTTTCGCCAATTTAAATTGGAAATTAGTAGGATAATCACTATAAATTTCAATTAATTTTAAACTCATTTCTTCTGTCCACACCTAACTAGACAGCTTTCCTTTTGATGTACCGCTCGACTACCGAACGCTAGCCAACGCCAACGTTCCCGTTGGCAAAGATTACAAAATATTTTTTTTGTAATCTTTGCCGTTGGAAAGCATTGGCGAAGATTACAAAAAATCTTTTGTAATCTTTGGCATTGGCTTCTATTCGCCGCCGTACACACCAAAACCAACGCGTTCCAACATACTTCATATATGCCGTTGGCTAGCGTTGGAAATTCGGTCTGTACGCGGCTTTATTTGATTATTAGAGTAGGTACTTAAAACCAGTTTTATCAAATTTCTGTCATACGAATAGAATCAACAGCAGCTTTTGTGAAATTTAATATTTTGGTATTTTTAACAGTGTAGATTTACTACCGAAATTTTTTATTATTAGATTACTCAGAAAAAGTTTTTGTAGAAAATAGTTGCTTCTTTCAGTTTCCTCGTTCAAAAGGTACCGACGATTCCGTCTGGCTGCCAGTTTCAGCGTCATGGATATTTGGTATAATTTCGACTCACCAGCATCAAACTTAAAAGTTTTTTAATACCTATTTGTAAAATGTTGCTGTTGAAGGAATTTTGTTTTTCAGTGTACTTTTTCGGTCTGTCCAAGTAAATTATTTCGTTTTATCTCTATTTTATGCCGTTTTTAAAAACAAGATTTTCATTAAGAAATATGAAATTATGAAATACATTTCACGTTGGCGCAATAGTCAACAACTGACTAAATTGCACATAAAATGTAGTTAATTAACTTCATTCGTTTAAACTTGGCCCTTTGTCAAGTGAAAAACATTTAAGTAGCGTACAGAGCGATAAATTAGGAAAAACGGAATCCGACATGAGCAAGCTCGCTTTTATTCTCTCAAATAAACGGACTTAGGGACACTGGGGTGTTTTAGACCAGGCTAGAGTTCGAACAAAAAAAACTAAATAAGTGTTCCCTGGTAGTTTATAAATCTCAATACACTTCATAGAAATTCACAGCGATAAATTCAGTTTGTACTTAGATAGTTAGTTTTCTTTTTCAATCGACAACATCAAAATCTCATTTTAGAATATACATACTGAACTCTGCTTTGGCTTGTACAGTGCGTCCATAAAGTAACGCATAAATTGAATTTACTGTTTGGACCCTTACTTTGTGGAATCTACTCATGTTACGCATAAATTAATTATTAGCTAAATAAATTTTTGAATGATGACGTCTGAACAGGAGAGATGGTTAAACTGCCTCATTTTTCCAGTAAAGGCTGTTTGCTCTCCTTTCTTGTGTACAACGCTATAGCATGGTTCCATGCGTTGTAATCAAATATGCAGAAATTAAAGACTTGATGTTGATAGATTTAAGAGGAGTTTATTTCACTATACTTCACAAATGGCCCTGTGGGGCCATGATAAGGATATCAGGTACGATTCATTACTTCTGCTACATTCAGTCATTTATTTGGCCCAATTGGTTCTCATACACTGAACTGTTATCACTGTGTGTAGGAACATAAACCAAAAATAATGAAGAACTACACAAAAAGCATGACTTTCTTTGCTCGTCATTACAACATTCTCGACGTGAGCTTTTTTCCACATACCCAATCAATTTATTGTCAGGAATGGACTGCGCATAGGGTACCAGTATCTTTTCTCATTAGCTACATTCTAGGGTCAAAACAGATAGCGCCAACAAGAGAGATTTAAAACATCTCGCACTCTATGCAGTGTGAAGAACAATTAACAAAAATAGAATTTTAAAAACAATTGACTTGAAATTGCCACAGTTCGGATTTCGTCCAAATCCGAACAACGTCTTTCCCAGTTTTTTCAATGTGCAGATTTCCCTTGCTTGATTGATTGATTAGTTCCGCACCACCAGCAAGAGGCTTCGAATCCTCGGCACCTCAGCTTTAGTCCTCATCAGGCTCAACAGTCTTTTCACTGGATAAATCCTTCTATGGACTCTATATTTCCAATGAGACAGTGCTTCACATTCAAACATAATGTGTGAGGCTGTTTCCTCTTCCTTGCACAATCGACAGATAGGTTCATCCCTATATATGCCAATTGTATGCCACGTACTGCAGTTTTTGATATTCCAAAGGCTAGTTCAGGACCAGTAAATCTAGTTTCAGACCCTTTAATAGAGTACGACATGAATATTGAAGAAGAGTATTTTTTTACGATATATATCCAAAGAAGGCTTTTACACATTCAAATCTAATTGAATCGTTACAATCAGAAAGGGTATGAGTTACGTTATGTCAAAATAGTATATTGTGCAACAAGTGGGGAAAGTTCAATTTTTCTTACGAGTGTGGAAGTTTGTGGCACGAGCCCAAAGGGCGAGTGCCGCAAACACACGAGTGAGAAAAGTACTTTCCCCACATGTTGCACACTATACTTTTTCTACAACTGCACAAATTTCAAGAATACAAGTAAAGTAACTTCATATTTATTTTTATGGTTAGTAAAACAAAAAGAAAAGGTGAGCGGTCGTCGGACCCCCGATAAAAGCTTGCTTCTTATGCACAAAAGAATGACCATTTTTGACCATTTTTCGTAAATTTTTGACCATTTTTCAAAAATTTTGATAATTTTTGACAATTATTTACCATTTTTTCAAAAATTTTGACAATTTTTCACTATTTTTTCAAATTTCAACAATTATTGACCATTTTTGACAATTATAGACCAATTTTGGCAGTTTTGACAATTATTGATCGTTTTTGACAATTTTTCAAAAATTTTGACCATTTTAGACCATTTTTCCAAATTTTAACAATTATTGACCATTTTTAACAGGTTCTGACAATTATTGACCACTTTTGACAATTTTTGAACATTTTTCAAAAATGTTGGCAATTTTTTACGATTATTGCCCATTTTTGACAGTTTTTTTATAATTATCGACCATTTTCTCAAAATTTTGACCATTTTTGACAACTTTTCGGAAATTATGACCATTTTTTAAAATGTTGACAATTTTTTCAAATTTTAACAATTATTGTCCAATTTTGACAGTTTTGACAACTATTGATCATTTTTGACAATTTTTAAAAAATTTTGACCATTTTAGACCATTTTTCCAAATTTTAACAATTATTGACCATTTTAGACAATTTTTGAGCATTTTTGACTGGTTCTGACAATTATTGACCATTTTTGACAATTTTCCAAAAATTTTGAAAATTATTGACCATTTTGACAGTTTTTTATAATTATTGACCATTTTTTAAAAATTTTGACAACTTTTGACAATTGACCATTTTTGCCAATTTTTGAGCATTTTTGACAGGTTCTGACAATTATTGACCATTTTTGACAACTTTTCAAAAATTTTGACAATTTTCAACAATTTTTGACCATTTTTGACATTTTTTTATAATTATTGACAATTTTTTCAAAATTTTAACAATTTTCGACCATTTTTCAAAATTTTAACAATTATTGACCATTTTTAACAGTTTCTGACAATTATTGACCATTTTTGACAACTTTCAAAAATTTTGACAGTTTTTGATCATTTTCCAAAATTTTTACAATTATTCACTATTTCTTACCATTTTTCAAAATATTTGACAATTTTTGACAGATTCTGACAATTATTGACCATTTTTTACAGTCTTTTATAATTATTGACCATTTTTTCAAAATTTTGACAGTTTTTGACAATTTTTGACAATTTTTGACAATTTTTGACAATTATTAACCATTTTTCAAAATTTTTGACAATTATTAACCATTTTTCCAAATTTTTGACAATTTTTGAAAATATTTGGCAATTATTAACCATTTTTTCAAAACTTTGACAGTTTTTGACAATTTTTAACAATTATTGACCATTTTCCCAAATTTTTGACAATTTTTGATCATATTTAAAAAATTTTTAACATTTTTTTTAAATTTTTAACTTATTTTCTAATATAATCTGATAGTTTCGTGACAACTAAATAGGTATTTAGAGATGACAGTAGCCTACTAAGTTTTTGTCGATTTTATTTGATTCTGCATATAAATATATGTAGCGTGGGCAAAGTGCCGTGAGAAATATTATTTCTCACAGTATGAGCAATATTTGGTTTTGAAATCAAGTAAGGTATGAGAAATACGTCACTTTTCATAGCAGTTGTAGAAAAATGATTTTTTCTACAGTCGCGCGTAAAATGACTAATTACTATATTCAAATGAAATAGTAAAGTCGACAAATGCCGAGGATTGTTACTTTACGCTCTAGCGCAAAAAAGGAATCTTTTTCGCTCGCTTATTTAATCAAACCACGCCCTCCGAATTAACTCAATTGGTGAATATTTATGGAACTGCTCTTCTGACTTCTGACCTGACTTCCCATTGGCTAGCGCGTGCGTGTGTTCTTCCCTCTCACTTCGACTATTGACTGATATTCTCATTCGAATTCTGACAAGTCTGAACAAGTCAGTAGTAGGGATGTGAGATGAATGGAAAAGAATCAATTAAATAAAAATCGATTTTTCTTTATTCAAAATTAATCGATTTTTGCGAAAAATATTTTTTTGTATTATTTTAAAAATTATATGCTTTTCATATTCCGATAATAATCCTAAGAGATTCATTCATTAACAATTTATCACATTAAAAATCAAATAAAATTATATGAAAATTGCCAAAAATGGTCAAAAATTTTCAAAAATTGTCAAAAATGGTCATTAATTGTCAAACACTATCATAAATGGTCAAAAATTGTTAAAAACTGTCAAAAATGGACAATTATTGCCAAAATAGGTCAATATCCGTCAAAAATTGTTAAAATTTTGAAAAATAGTCGGTAATTGTCAAAAACTATCAAAAATGGTCAATAATTTTGAAAAATTGTCAAAAATGGCAAATTATTGTCAAAAACTATCAAAAATGGTTAAAAATTGTCAAAAACAGTCAAAAATGGACAATTATTGTTAAAAATTGTCAAAATCTTGAAAAATAGTTTATAATTGTCAAAAATTGTCAAAGATTTTGATATATGGTCAAAAATGGTCAAAAATTTTGAAAAATGGTCAATAATTGTTAAAATTTTGAAAAATGTTCAATAATTGTCAAAATTTTGGAAAATGGTCAATAAATAATACGAGCCGTTTCCGAAAATCGATTTAAACACGTAATTTATAAAATCAATTTACTAAAAATCGATTAATATTACTATAAAAATCGATAACTAAAAATCGATTATAAGAAAGTAATAATCGATGTATATAAAAATCGATTATTTTTTAACATCCCTAGTCAGTAGATCTTTTCAAGGTTAATCATGATGAGTAGCGAAAATGACTATTATTCTAGCTCTACTATTATAACCTAAGATAATATGAAAACTGTTTTAATTATTAAAAGGGCGACTGTAGAAAAAATTATGTGTGTTTTTCGAGCGTAAAGTAAAATTGCCGCTATCGAAAGATCGCCGCGCAGTCCGAATGACACTTTTGGAACGCAAGATTTGACTTGAGAATTATTTACACAGACACTTCAAACCACAATCCAAACTCCATTCTAAACATTTAGATAAGATGTTTAGGGGCCGTACCTTGAAATTGCTATTTTATAGTTTGTAAAACAATGTAGGTAAACATATCAATATGCCTTGGAGTAAAGATGATATTGAAAAATTATTAGAGATGTGGAGCAGTTATCCATGTTTGTGAAATATAATAAATGTAAAAAAAATTAAAATGTAGCCTATTAGAGTTAGTAGATTTTTGTAAAACTTTGTCCAGAAGCGAATGAAGATACCGTTTGTAAAATAATTCATTACGGTTCCCTTGGAAGGAGCACAATATAAATTTTATAATGATATTGTTACTGAAGGAGTATCGTAGAAAACTAGATTAGATTACAAGGGTCGACTGACCTAACCATACTGCGATGAATATCTTTTGTGTATCTATATTTTAATCAAATTTGGCGTTGACTTATGTCTAAAATTATAACCACGTGCAAATTTGAGAAAAGTTGAGATGAATATAATTATATTATATATGAATTTATTGAAAATCACCCAAAGTATGCATACCTAGGACTCACAGTATTTATGATTTACTTAGAATTAATATATCGTATATACAAAGATTACTGAAGGTATGAATGTGCAATTAAAATCTTGTTAAATTTATTCTTGGTAGAATACGAAGTTGTCGGAGAGAAGTCCTAGGGATTTACTTAAACCTATGTTACCTGGGATAACCACTTGCGAAAGGTTAGGACGTGTAGGGGTTGAATACCAAAAGTATAGTCCTCGCACGTGTAGATCGGGGTAACAATTGTCCTATGATGATCCAGAGGTCCACACAAGTTCTTAGAAGGTTCCGATCACCCTCAAGCCGATATGGGGTGGCCAAATGAGAAGGTGGTTCTTGAATATATACTTCAACGATATGAGAACCAGTCGAATCCCAAAATAAGACTACTACACTACTTTTGGAGCGCCAAACATTCTTCATTCCGATAATGGTCGTGAGTTTTGTAACCAAATAATTGAAAGTTTATGTTCTATGTGGCCGGATGTTAAAATCGTACATGGAAAACCAAGACATATCCAGAGTCAAGGATTAGTGGAGCGTGCCAATCAAGACATCGAGAATATGCTCAGCACGTGGTTGGAAACCAATCAGTTGTCGAAGTGGTCAGAAGGTTTGAAATTCATTCAGGCCATGAAAAATGGAGCATATCACGAGGGAATTAAATGCTCCCATTATGAAGCAATGTTTGGTAGTCCAATGAAAATGGGCATCGCATATGATTGGACTGTTAAGGTCTGAAGAAGATTTCGAGAATTTGGTGCATTTTTTCAAAAAAATACGGAACAAAATATTGACTTCGAAAATGCAATTGAACAGGGCAAGGAAGACTACGTTGCTGAAAATGAGTCAGAAGAGGATATAAACAGTGAAAATGTGAGGAAAAAAACATAAGAAAACGTGACCGAAAAGATGGTGGAGAAAGAAAAGGCAACTCAAGCTCAAGAAGATCCAAAACCGAAAAAGATGGAATCTGTTCAGACAATAAGAAAAAAAGCAAAATTTAATTTGGAAAACCAAGCTGAAAAAATGAAAGCCACATCGGCTGATAAATAATATCCAAATATGAAAGTTGGCCAAAATGTAAGACTGAAAGTACCTGACATTGACAGAGCTAAAACTGATCCAAAAAGCATTATTATTGTTGTGGTAGATGTAAAGGACAATGACAATGAGTTTTACCAGCTGGGTACCATAATTGGAGTACTAAAGCAGCTTTACACACAGAATCAGTTTACGTCGTGCTCTGAAGATTTTATAAAGATAAATGAAGTTGTTGAAGATAAAGAAGTGAGTCTTCGAGAAGTTGTCGGAAAATTTTCGTTGACTGGAGGACAAGGCTTCAAGAAATGTAACCCCAGAAAATGCTTGTCGAAGAAATGCGCTTGAAAGTCATCAGGATTACCTACTTTGTAATTCCAAATATAACAGCGCTCCGTTTTGTAACAAGTAATTTTCTTTACTACCTATTTATAAATGACAACTGATTAATTGTTTTGTCTTCGTTTTGTTTATTAATAAATAAATATCAAATAATAAAAAAAAATAGTGATTCAGTTAGATTAGCCAAAGTAAGCATTATGTTTGTGAGGATATACTTATATTTGTTTTATTTTTTACTATTCAAGAAACATTTAAAAATTGTTTTAAATTACTAGTTATTAAGAATTAGTAGGTAAATAAAAATTCCAGATAATTATTTTAAATAGGTAAGGATTTGACTGATTAGTAATATAAGTGATTCATAATTATTAATCTCATATGATACATAAAAATATGTAAGGGTTTGATTGATAGTTAAATGGAATAAATGATTAAGAAGTACTCATTGTTTTATTTCCAAAAACCAATATTTACCAACCGTCACTGGTAAAACCTAGTACGTACTAAATACTAATGGTAAAAGCTCGAAAAAATCGTTCTTTTCTTATAAATTCTTACATTTACCAACTCGTGCTGGTAAATCCTAAGATTTACTGGTAATACCTAAGATTAACCAATATTCGGACAGTAACATCTATATCCCAGAAGGTCACTACCATTTTTATAGAACCATACTTTATTGGTTCATGGTCAGGTATAGAAGGCGTATCGGTCGAAAAATCCAGAAGTAGGTATAACTTAAACAGTTAAAATAGGCGAAAATTAGCTCAAACATTCTCAGTTGTAAAAGTTTTTAAAGGAACTTTCACTTTCCAAAAACGAATGCTCAAAAATATTCATCTGAACCGGACTGTATTATGATGATGCAGTATATATATCGGGTTAATCCAATGGCTCTTTTCCGCTCGCCTATTTCATTATTTTCTCTATTATAATGTGGTTACTGCCTAAAAAATAGACAATGGCTTTGCTAAGTTACTTCATTAGTCGACTAGTGAAGTATTATTATTATTAAAACAGCACAGCATAACTTTTTGGGAAAATAAAGGAAATATAAATGTGCAGTTGTTTTGTATAATACCACAAAATATGAATAATGATATTAATAGATTGTCTAGTTGTCGGATTTTTTGTAAGCGTCAGAGATGGACAAACATTTTTTGGAAGTTGAATTATTCTTGATAACGGTAGCTGGAACGCTTCCGAACGTTTTCAAATAAAAATAAAGAAATAATTGTGGTTTTATTACCCAAAAGTTTGTTTGTGAGAAAAATATGCTGGAGACTATCAATGGATCTTAGAGAGTCAGTTATTATTAGAAACTGCTGGGAATCATCAGGTTTCTACTCCATTTTCCATCTTGGAAGCATCTGTGGTTTAGTTGAGAGAATTTTTCATAGAATGCATTTTTTATCACTCTTGAATTTATTTCATTGTTGCTTTTAGTAGAGACGTGTCACAGTACGGATGTGTAAGTGAATTCTAACAAAACATAACACTCAGTATAATAGTTCGTATAATAATTCCAAAGTGTAACGGTAAGGGGCGCTAATTTGTAACCTTATGGGGCGCCAATTTGTAACCCTAATTGGGCGCCAATTTGTAATCTTACTGGACGCCAATTTGTAACGGTAAACGCTCCAGCTTGAAGGGCTCCGGCTAGAAACTCCTCTCAAGGGTGATTCGACCCCAAGTTTATGTCGCACAAGGATAACAAAAAGGTTGTAAAAATTGAGGGCGCCACTACCTTTTTGGCGTCGATAAAAAGTACTAACAAACTAAGGCGGAAAAGGTAGAAACGCCTTGTAGAATTTAAACAAAAGTTTAAACAGAAATCAAAAAAAAAAGTTACTTAGAAAAAACAGAACATTAAAAATTTTACCTCCGGGCGATATCTCCCTCAACTTTTATAGTTGAGGATTTAGAAAAAAAATAAAAAATGGAATTTAAAACAAATGTTACATTTATTTGTCTGCCACAGGAAATGGAACAAATGTGAAAAGAATTGTACTTTTATAGGTACTTAGCTTATTTGAATATCTGAAGTCTTGAGAAGATAGAGAATAGATCTCGAAGATAGAGATGTCTTGATTAGAACGGGATCCTAGCAGCTGTGTCCTGGTCTAGGGCGGTATTTTGGTCTAGGGCTTGTATCCTAGCCTAGGGCTTGTATCCTAGCCTAGGGCTTGTATCCTAACCTAGGGCTTATATCCTAGCCTAGGGGTTGTCTCCTAGCCTAGGGGCTGTGCTTACCTGGAAGTACAGGTGGATCAGGGATATATAGGAACTTGAATGTAATGGGCACATTATATGTTGGTTAGTTGTTTGAAAGTAACAAATATTCAATTTACTGAAAGCTTTCCAACATATATGCCCCATATTGAAACAGTAAAAAAAGCAATTATCGGCTAAATTAAAAAAATATACTAATCATCTGAAAGACACTAATTATAGCAAAAAGTCATGTAGTTATATGAAAAAATATCGTGCTTAAGAAATATATGAAACCGGCACTAGCGGTACGAAAGAATATTTTATAGGTTAACAGATTCGTTCTGTTATAAAAATGTTATTTTATGGTTAAAAAAGTTATACTGCAACAGAAAAAGCTTGCAAATGTTTGCACAAAAGTAAAACAGTGAATTATAAAAGAATATTTAGTTTAAAACTACCATATTAGTATAAAAGAACAGTTTATGACCACGTGTTAAATTTAATTTCGAATATCTCAGTAAAAAAATAAGGAATGCATACAAAATAGAGATGGGAAGTACGTGTGCACTTCAATGTACGGTGTACGAGCCGTGCAATTTTATTGTACTAATAGTACATCCACCATTATTTCATTGTATAAGTATAAAAGTGATAAAAAAATGGAGGTCTTTCCTCGAAGAGAGTCGATAGCGGAAAGGGCTGTCCCTCGTGGCGTTGAAAAAATGGAAGCGACCGTTGGCAGACGTCAATTGTCTCATGGTCAGGGTTGAAGATTGGGGTGGCTAATGAGACGACGAGCGGTAATTGAAAGGATTTATTCTATAAAATCGAAACAGGTCGATAGACATGTTACAAAGGCTTAATTATTAATTGATTAGTAAACATCACCTTGAGTTATTACAACAAACTAAGTAGACGTGCCAAGAGAGACTATAAATAGATATTTGCTAGAATACACGAGGTTCTTTTTCAAACATAAACTTGAGAGTCAACCTCTGCCCTAATTGTGGCCAGTCGTTATGTTTTGAGATACTACTTAAATTATATGTATGTAGATAATGCCAGTGAACAATAAAGTTATTTATATTATAATGGTTTTATATTGGAAGCAGCTTATCCTATAACCAGAACTTATTACACATGGTGGTGCGGGTTTAATGCTTGCGGGAAGTGTACTAGGAATGGAGAAGTTAAAAGTGTCCAAAGATATATTTATTCTTTCGTAAAAGGCAGAATAGGATATTTCCTTCCTATCATAGTCGGCTCGGAATCGGTCAGATATAATAGTACTTATAGTGAAGTTAAGTAATACTATTTGCTTGCATTTGCAATAACACCGTTTTTGAATGTTACTATACTTGCGCCTATTTTGACCTTGATATAACACAAACGTCTGCTATCAACTAGAACTAAATATATTCAATTCTGAATTAATCTTCAATATCCGTAATTGTAAATAAATAGTTTGGGCTATTAAAAAGGATAATAAATTTTGTTATTTCTTTTCCACGAATTGCTGCTGTTTTGAATTGATGCTTTTGTATCTTAAGGAAGGAGCTTTGACCAACTGCTTTCTATGGTAACTTGCGTTGGGTTTGGAATTAGCTTGTTTTTGAACCAGTCTTCAAATAATTCTAGTGGTGTTCTCATGGTTATCGAAAGAAAATTTTTTTATGGTCTGAGAAAGTACATTTGGAATCCATCCATCTTCAGTAGTTCTTTCCTCTTTGTTAGATGGCGCATTTTTCCCACTTATCACTTGAGTCAACCCAACCCCTTTGTGGAGTATCGTATGTGTCAAACCTTTTCTAGTCTCTGTAAAACTTAATTTTTTGTAAATATTCCAATCGCCATTCCAGAAATCTATTGGTCTTTAGTAAAACTTGTCTTTGTTCATTTTTTTTATTTAAAATCCATGTGTTGTATAATCTTTCATAACGGTGTTTCACTGCATTTGACCTTGGTTTCATCTTTTTAAAGTACCTTCGTTAAACTGTCCAATGTAGACACACTTTGTTCCTTGTATATCTTGTAAATTTTCGAGAAAATACCAGCATCCTTTCATTTTTCACTCATTAAAGTAGCACTATTCACAATTTTCCATAGGGTTGATGTAAACTGAATTTTCGTTAATGTGGCCGTTGCTTCTAACGTTTAATGAGGGTTGAATAAACATTGTTTATAATTTTCCCGGCATCAGCAGATAAGAGGTTTCTACCGGGGTTGCTCGCTGAGTGGCTGGAGAATTCCCATTGTAGAAAAGCTTTGGAAGCGATGCGAACAATATTTGTAGAATCGCTTTTCGGTACTCCAATAGATGGCGTTCTCGTATAGAATTGGACCATCGGTAATCTTCGGGATTCTAGTTGGAAAACTAGTAACTCTCTTTAATTGTGTGTTCTGTGTGTTAGCAGTAGTTTGAGAGTAAAGTTGAATACATAAAATATATTCCTTAAAATCATTTTTGATTCGTGTGATAACATTGCACTACTATTAGGTATGTAGCTGATAATGGAAACTTGAAAGCCATTTACCAAGAGTTTCATCTTCGACGACGACTTATGAGGGATACTGCAGATCATTTTCCTTGAACTTATGAACACTTCATTCAGTTGTTCAGATTAAATAAGGAGCTAGTTGATTTGATGAAATTGGATCGTATATGAGAAATTCCAATAACTACCAAAGGTATAGATTCCTTGGGATAAGTATTTGCAGCCTTATCATTCTATGCAACAGGAAATCGGTGTGTCACTGAAATAACACAATTGATTATTGATCAGCTTGCTCATAGATATATAAAATTCCCAAAAACTCTGTTGAAAAAAAATCGAATAAAGGAAAGATTTATGATTAAAGCCCAAGTCCCAGGGGTTATTGGTGCAATAGATTGTACACATATTGCACTTTTGATACCCACAGAAAAAGAACATAATTACTTTAATCCGAAAGGATTTCAATCAAAAAATTTTGAATTGGTAATGGGATTTCTTCATCATTCTGAATATCTCAATTTACATTTAATTTTTTCAGATATGTGATTATGATTTGAAAATCTTAAATATAAATGCCAGATATCCAAACTCCTGTCATGATGCTTTCAACTGGAGTAACTCCAGATAATTTTCATGGTTTGGGGCTAAAACCTGTAGTTTAGAACAGCTAGAAGTAATTGATGGTTCATCATATCGAAAGCCTCACTATAGTCAAGTAATATTAACACTCCAATCCCACCCTTGTCAAGTTCTCTGAATATGTCATCCGATTGCCCGATTGATTATGGGGGACTATATTGTGGATAGCTAAATGACAACGAATTTGTTGGTCTATAATTCTTTCTAGGATTTTGGATATTGTGGGCAAAATCGTGATAATAATAATTACTGTTGTAACGATGTTCCCCTGAAACACCGTTCTAGAGACGACTATAGTTCGATACAAAGCAGTTTTTGTCAAGCCAGTGTAGATATAAAAGGACAACCGAGAATCGTAGCTTATCAACGAAGATAAGGTAAGAAGTAGCCAGGAAGAACAACGGACCCACCCAGTGCTACAACTGCCAGGGATTTCACCACGGCCAGTCCACCTGCCACATGGAGACAAGATGCGTGAGATGTGGAGGCTCACACCGATCAGGAGACTGCGAGGGACCAGCCAACAGACCAGCCACCTGCTCCACTGCAAAGAAGAACACCCTGCCAACTACAGAGGATGTCCAGAAGCATCTAAGAAGACACCAGAGCCACCAAAGAGGACAGAGAAAGCACCAGCAGCTGCACAGAAGACAACACCAGGGATGAGCTTCGCCACTGCAGCAAAAAAGACCACCATGCCACCAATGGAGCAGCAGGACATCTTCGAGATGATGAAACTCTTATCTTCACACATGGAGGAGATGAAGAACTTCACCAGGAACAAATGATGGACCTGCGAAAACAAAGAAAACAACATTAACATGTTAATTCCTGCGTGTCCATAAAACGACCGGCAGGAAAGCTAGATAGGCCAGCTTTAGCAAGTGGATCCACTCTCTAAGGTCGTCTTTAGTCGTATTAAGTCGGCTAAAGATTTGCACTAATAAGATCTACGAGAGAAAAGTGAACATCACTACCTCGAAGAAAAATAAGACCGCCAGAACTTTTCCCTAAACCAATAAAAAGAAGATGGACTAGCCCAGCAGATAGGACTGATGCCTCATCGGAAGAGATGAGGGGTGGAGGAATGTTCTTCCCGGTATGCATTGCTCATACAGGAGTGCATCCTGGAAGGGAAGGGTTCGATAGAGGTGTGTGTGTGTGTCTAGCAGTCAGTCTAGCGAGGTATTGACTCGGTGGGCTTCCTTCTCCAGTTGGCAAGGTACTGACTTATCGACTATCCCTCTCCCCGTTCAGCAGGATATTGACCTGTTTGAATAAACCTATCCGCACTGAAGGTATTGACTTCAGCTTGTATCCAGAAACCCGATAGATTGTGGAAGGTATTGACTTTCGCACTCTCCTGAATTTCCCGTCCCTAAGGTATTGACTTAAGGATACTCCGTTGCTTTTACTGTACGAACCTTTAGGTATTCTTCCTGCCGAAACTCCACAGTCAGAATACGTTACCTACGACGAAGTCCCGACAACAGAAGTATTTATTTTAGGCTAGCTGTTCTACATATCTATTGTAAATAGCAACTGTATAAACTTAGTACCTATTTTTAAGAATAAACTTTTATTTTATATTGGAATCCTGTCTCTGACTGTACGACCCTACCCGGCAATATGCAACATTAAAAAATAAAGAATATTAACCTAAAATGTATATTTTGTTTTTTATTTATTTTAAAGAAACTTACCTTAATGTAACAACCAACATTTGTTCAGGTTGGATGCAGTTCCTCATATTTGTATCTTGTCTTTGTAGCTGTGTCTGTACACGTTGCAACAACTCATCAAAAGAAGAAACGCTCAAACGGAAATAATTAAAAAACTTAGTTTCGTCTTCTTTTAGTTGTTGAAAAAGCACAAAGAATGCTCCTTCCAGGTATCTGCTTTCTAGCAAAGGGTGAACCCAAATTTGCCTATTACGTTGTTTTTTTTGCCGATGTTTTAATAAAGCGAACAAAATCTTTTTGCGTCTACTGTCCATCACAATCAGCGGCAAACTGAAGTATCTAGCACCAAGTGGTCCGGATTTTCGCAGACTCACGTGTGAAGAGAGCTCCAGGGTGCCGCCCGGCCGGGCGATCATACGGACGGATAAATATCCTGACCGTGTGAAAGAGGCTTTACGGAGGATTACACTTTGGCATTCAGCATCACTATGTAACTGAGGTAGAGATGAGGCGTGTCTTAAATACTTCTACAATATTCAAAAATCGCATTGAATCTTGAAAACGAAACTACCTATTAAAAAATTAGTTTGACTAAGAAATGCATTAGAACATAAATTTGGGACACTCTGTGTACAGCATTGGAATTATAAAATATTCAAACTCGGGAGGAGAAAAAAAGGGAAAGGCTGAACAATTTTTTCGTCGCCTCTGGAGTCGGCAAGGGTCGAAATCCATTAAGGAATTCCGTATGCATGCGTAGTAGCTAATTTGTAAATTACATTAGGAAGTGCCTTTGGTGCTGTTACGTATTTCCAGTACTGCTAATTTGATTAAACACGTCGGAATTCCGGTCATGACGCTTACAGAGTTCGAGAAGAGACTTCAATGTACACGAAATGTTTACGTGCTAATCGAACAACCACTTTCTATATATAATTCGAATATCGATTCATTTGGAAAAAAAATAAAAACTGTATAAATTAAAACACGGAATACGGATGCGTGAATGGTTAATTTAAAAAGCCCCCCTGAAGAGATTATTGTTATTATGTTTTTACGATAAGTTGGCACAAGTGTCCTCTAACGCGGAATTTGACCACCATTTGTAATTTAGTTTGCTTAAGGTGCTCCATTTTGTCAGTTCATCTCAAGTAGGATTTGCGATGGATAAAAATTTCGAATAATGTATGTATTATACTGAGGTGACATTCACTGAGAATTAAAAGATCTATTTCCTTCCTTCTACTTAGTGCTTCAGAGCCAAGTAGTTTCTTTAGACCTACTTCCTGGAGGAATTTGAGGATACTCGCAGGCTTCAGTTCAGGTGAGTGTCGCTCTTTTATCCAGTAGTCTCCTAGGTGTTGTGCCCTAGGATTCTGTATTGCTATGCATTTCTGCTAGGTTGCTGCACTAGATTAGATTTGATGAGGTGGTTAATCGGCCAAATCCACTTCAACCTTATCAGATCTATTGTCGTCCTCTGAATCTAGTTTACATTCTCCAGCCCGACTCTTTTTGAGTAGCCAATCAGCCTCGAGTCTGAATCTTTCATGTAATTTATTGCGGTGGCTTCTCATCGTCTAGAACAAGAAACCACACATTCGCACTGGCATAGGATGTGCTCTGCAGTTCCTCTTCTAGTTGACAGAATCTGCACATGGCTTCCTCTGTCGACCCCATTAGCTTTGCGTGCCTGTTAGGCTTACAGTGCCCTGTTAACATACCTACTACGGCTTTGCAGATTCCTGCATACCAGTAGAGTCACTTTTGCTCTGTATGAAATCTCTTTTTCGTATTTGCCCCACAGAAGTTAACTATCTATGATCAGACCTAGACATCTTGTCTCCATTCAGCCTCACACCCATCAAGTTTAACTGTTATGAGGTTGAGTTTTTTTGTCTTAGTGAAGGCTTTTCAAATGTTTTTGGTGGGCCTGGTGGTTAGTCCCACCTGCCTACACTAGCTATTCGTATAGTTCAGTCCCCTTTGTACGATGTCACAAAAGGTATTCTCAAAATTTCCCTTGGTTGTTAAGACTGAAAAATTCTTCAAAAGTTGTATACGCTGGAAAAAACTATTATTAAAATATTAATGTTTTTAATAGAATGGTGCATCCATCACAATTCTCGTTCGATACAATTTATTCGTCGCGTTATATTTTTACCATTTTTAAAACGACATATTTCTTTGTTTGCTAAATATCCATTAAGAAACAATCTTTCAACGTTAGACAAAAATCCGAACAAACGAAAGACAAAACCATTTTTATTGATACAAAAAACCACGTCAAATTCTGCTCGTTTTGGAAGTGGATACGAGTCAGAAAGTTAAAAGCTGAAATACGATCTGCAAAAAAGTCAAAACTACATGCTTCATTACATCAAAATAACTCATCATCCATTGCACTTTAGTTTAACAGGACCGTTCTTTTTAAATTATCGCTTTAGTAAAAGAAACAAAGTTTTCAATTTTCTAAATAATTTCCAGGTTTTTTTACTTGAAATTTTTTTGACCCGTGAACGATTTTTATAGAGCCTTCCGGTATAGTAATCCCGTACTATTTCTGAACACGTGAGAGTTAATAACCTCCGTACACGTTTCTCGATTAATTTTATAGCTCTTTATTAAGAAAAATTGGTTGTTCTATCGCAACTTATTACGCGAAAAGCTCGTTTGTTCAAGATTTATCGTGAGAAAAGATACAGGAAGCTTGGAAATGAGTGGAATCGTCCCTACCGAGCATTTAACGGATATTTTACCTGATAATGATCTTTTCTTTGGAAATAAAAGACGAAAAAAAAACATAGCAAATAAACAAATAAACCCATTACAAAAAAGTGCTATGTCCGTAGGATGAACCCAGTAATTTGTTTATTTGGAATTAAAAGTGTAATGCTGAAATAGTTGTTAACACTCATACTAGGTTTGTTCTCGAAGTAAGTTCCTAACTGTTATGGACATATTGAGTCTGCGCAGTATAAAATAAGCGTTCCACCAGAGCAGAATTCAGAGCAAAGTATAATTGTTTGGTGTTCCCGCAAGAGTAACTTGTTCAAAACAAGATTGTTCCAAAATAAAAAGAGAACTCTTAATTCCGCGCTTGCGTTTTCATATAAAATGACTCTTCTTCTTTTAGTACTTTTATTTTTTAATAACTTTGCTTTTTGGTTATGTTATATTTGTTTGATATTGATTTTTGTGTACATAGGTATATATGTTATTGTAATCAAAATGGATGCTTTTTTATTGAGAAGATGCTGAAAATGTTTTCCCTTTACTTCAACAGGACATGCGATTTTTAAAACTTTGCAATAGATTTTGCAACATCCCTGACTGCTCAATTCTTATTATCTCTGTGGTAATCCTATCTTTTAATTCCTGAATATTGGCAAGTTTTGTTTTATAAACGATGTTTTTTAAGTGACTCCACAGGAAATAGTCTAAAGGATTCATATCGGGTGATCGCGAGGGCCATTTGATAAAACCACGCCTTCCAATTTATCTTCTGGGAATCACATTATTTAGGTATTGCCTCACCACACGCGCATAGTGAGGTGGAGCACCATCTTGTTGCAGCCAAATATTGTCGTTTGTTATAGTCTGAATGTTTCGAATAATCAAATTTCTACATTGTGTGTGTGATTAAGTTTTATTGGCACTGTTTTTCACAACCAACTGGCCACTCAATTTGTGATAAGCTCTCTCCTCACAGAATTAGGGTTAGTAATTACATTGTAATTACATTGTAATTACATTGTATTCGATTACTTTACATTTTCCTCTTTAGTAGTTAGTATTTGTATGATTGGTAACTTTTAGCTCTTTATAGTTTTTTTTTATTTTTTAATTTTTTATACCTTCCGCGCTCGTCCTATGATTAAACAAAGCGTCTTCTCTAGAATGTTCTCGAATCCCAGTGCAGCCACCAACATTTACAGTCGAGAGACAGGGCCGGCTTTGAGTTGGTGACCTCGCAACAATATTATTATCCTATTTTATTCAGTTACGACATCATCAGTGAATTATAGTCGTAATTATTGCATGGTATAGTAGTTTTATAAAAATGTACATGAAATTGAATGTTAAGGGTATTCGTTACGGAGTTCTCCTATGTAGAACTCAATACAAATGTGCGTTCAAATATCTCGAACTTAAGTAGAGCTATCAACAAAGTTGTTAACAATTTAAAATCTTAAGAGTCTACTTAATATATTGTACGTATCATATTTCGGGAAATTTTTTCATTTAATATAAATTTAATTATAGGAGTTTCGAAAAAACGTATCTTTTCAGTTCATCAGGATCTATAGATAAATATGTACTTTTGTAACGAATGATTGAAAGATAAAGTAAAATAAATAATAATGGGAGATATCAGAAATGGATTCGAATTAAAATGACGAAGTTAGGTATGTGATCGCATTAATTCTGAATTCAAAAGTTTCTGCAGTTTGTAATTTAATTAGATTTTTCAAAAAATGACAGAAACCTTCACTTTGAATCAATAAACAATCGCTTTTCCAGTGAAAAATGGTATTACCATGAAAACAAATATTATATCTACCTAATCTATTTAAAACGGTTAAAATTAAAAGATGTTTCGGGTCAAATGGTTTACAACGTACTCATACATTCGATCATAAAATACCCACTGACGGGGGCAACCGCATTTTATTGTAGCATCTGTACTTGTTGTTGGTCTTGACAGCCACCCTCGAAATCTGAAATTTCAAGGTCATTTGTGGAACCAATAGCCTTAAGGGTGGTAAAGTTCCCCACTAGTGATAGTAGATGACGTATTCGTCAAAGATGACGTCACAAGGCCATTGTGACCAATAATTTTAAATGGAACCTTTTGGCAAGCGACACCTCTTTTCAAAGGTATCGAAAAAGTCTATTCAATGATACTTATATTGTTTCTGTTTAGGGGAGTTTTGACAGCTGGCTGTAAAAAAAGTAAAGCGGTGATGAACTAAATCATTTATTGATAAAATTAAAAAGTTCAAGCTCCGCCTCTGGATAGTTGTCAAATAATCTAACGTTTTTGTCTTTTTATTTGTTGATCGAACGTTTAACTGTTTTAGTAACTTTTGGTAATTTCAAAATTTTTGTACCTCTAATAATTTGTTGAACTGTTGTGAGCCGAACGTTTAAGTGCTTCAAGAAGCGAAATGGTACGATAAAGGAGCAGCGATCCTAATACTTGGTGAAACTAGACAAAATATTCATGCATCAGAACGCATTTTCAATGTGAGGTTTCCCGATCACCCCGTTTCGAGGACTTATTTGAGGGAGCTTCTTCGTAAGTTTGAAACAACTAGTATTAATGATGCAAAACGATCTGTCAGACCAAAAATTTCTGAAGAGAAAAACATTGATATACTGGCAGAAGTAATAGTAAATCCTACTTCTTCAACAATTCAAGTTGCATCTTACCTGTGAAGTCAGTCAAAGTAAAATACCCAGGGTGTTGAAAAAAAAAGAAATTCCAACAGGATGGTGATCCTCCACACTATTACAGTGTAGTAAGACGGTATTTGGAAGAGGACTATCGTGGTAGAAGGATTGGACGACGCGGTTCAATGGAATGGCCACCTCGATCACCGGACCTCGCAACTTTGGATTTTTTCTGTGGGGTTATCTTTAAATGGTTTCTGCAACTGAAACTGACAATATTATGTTTGTTCCAACTGGCAATTATGAATTGTTCTGGAATCGTATAGTACTGTACAGTGCGCAAAGGAGTCAAAACGAAAGCAACTGCAAGATAACCAAGAGAAAAGCAAAGAAAGTTCGAAAGCCCCTACAACACAAGAATTATTGGATATGATAACAATTCATGACGAAGACACCCTAGACGGCCTACAGAAATAAATTTTTCACTTATTCTCTTTTGAACTTGTCTAGCGAGGCAACGAAGCAGTGAACTGTAACTATTACCAAAAGGAATTAGACCTAAAAGGAGAATTTATCGAATACAATCCCTTATTTTCAAAGACCACACAAGGAGGTGCAAAATCCTTGGCCAGTAGCAAATTGTTGGTAAGAAACACAAATCCAGAAATCTCAAGTGACAGGCTTTTTTTGACAGTCCATAAAATTGAAAAGAGAAATTTGGTACAGGCCTATTGGAATCAACAAAAAATTGGCATAAATACCAAAAAATTTAAACAAACCATTCACATCGCTCTTCCACTATTTCTGCCCTTGTAAAAAAGGTGTGGTGAGCCAGAAATTATCAAATTAACAGGACATTCCCATGCCAACACTTTGAAGAAATCACTCGCCTCTCGGCTCGTGATTTTATCAAAAAGGTCATTCGCGAAATTGCCGAGCAAAAAACTTTCATACATTTCGCAAATTTTGCCGACAAAATTTTTTCTCTTGTGAATAGTTGTCTTCTGTATTTATATTTTTCAAAACTACCATTTTGTAGCTACTCAATCAAGAGATCTCTGGTATCAGAATCCATTTTCTCAAATATCTTTCTCCTTCATAAAATTGCTTTCAAGTATAGCGGAAGTATTTTTGTATAATTTTGTTCAGCAAAGTTTCCCGAAACGATAACTTCTTAAATAGTATTAATTCTTCGGTGTTTTTAACTAAAATATTTACCACTAATCTTATCTCATCCCGAATCAGTTGAAAACTCGTCTTCGGAGCTTTGATTAGATATTGGTACATTAATTAATAAATATTAAAACCCTCTCAAAGAAAATTTCCAATATGAACGATGTAATTAAGATAAAGAGAGCGAGTTTTGCACAAGCAACTTTTAATTTGGAAACTTTTTAATTACTGTAATCAATTTTAATTTTTCTATTCAAAAAAAAAAGGTGAGTGCTGTGTTGTAAGTACCCACCGATAAGTTGAAAGAATTTCTTAATTAAACTTTGAACATAGAATTTTTAAAACTACAAAAATGCTGTGTCTTGCTAAATAAATAACAAAGAATAGAATTTTGATGATGATTGGTAATCTGGTAATTAAATCAAACAATAATTCTTATTTTAATATAATATACTGGGTTTTTCATGATGTTGTTATAATCTAATATGACATGACAAGTCATTTGGCAGTTGTATATTTATTGTAACAATACTAACGATTTTCTTTTCATTTCCGGTCCCGACACCCCATCATTTTTTACTAGGGTGTCACTTGACGTCACTAGTGTACAATACACAATAGACAATAGAGCGTTTCCAAGTGACGTCATCCCGCACTATGTTGTCAGCTGATCACGGACAACCTTCAGAAAGATGGATGAAAATAGCATTTTTACTGATTTAAATATAAAAGTTGATTGGTTGATTCGGTGATTTATGAAATTCAGTAATGGTGTGAATACTAATAGATTGTTACATTTTCCGTTTTTATAATAAACAAATACTCTACGATGTGGTGTGTTTTCCTGACGTAATGTGATTGTGATGATTCTCCAGCACTTTTTGAAGTCGATTTTCAGGTCTATGAAACGCAATGAAATTTCGTTGGATATGACGACAAAAAAATTGGGTTACATTGTTTGGTATGGTTGTTCCTGGAAACAGAAGATTACTGGAATGCATAACATGCGGTGTTCGCCGGTAGCATTTTGGATTGGAGTTTTTTGTGACACATGTTCCTCGGAATTTTGAGGAGGGCAGTGCAATTAGGTTTGGCTTTGAGATAATTAATTTGGCCTCATAGGATGTCGTGTGTGTGTGTATCGCATGTCGTGTGTGTGTCTCTCTGTGTGTCTGTGTGTCTCTGAGTCGTGTGTCGTGTCTGTGTTCCGTGTGTGGGTGTGTGTCTCTGTGTCGTAAGTCGTGTGTCTCTGTATATCTGTCTGTCGTGTGTGTGTGTCGTGTGTGTGTGTCGTGTGTGTGTCTTTGTGTCGTGTGTGTGTCTTTGTGTCGTGTGTGTGACGTGTGTCTTTGCGTCGTTTGTTGTGTGTCGTGTCTGTGTGTCTCTGAGTCGTGTGTCGTGTCTGTGTTCTGTGTGTGTGCGTGTCTATGTGTCGTAAGTCGTGTGTGTGTGTTTGTATGTCTTTGTGTATGTGTGTCGTGTGACTGTGTGTCGTGTGTGTCTGTGTGTCGTGTGTCATGCGTGTCGTTACTTAGAAGTTGGTGCGATTGACTGAGCCGGTATCTTTTGAGAGCGGCAACATCGATGGTATTTCAAGGAAAAGAAATCAGTTTTTTACAGGACTGGAGGCGGTAGGGGCAAAATATTGAATGCGAAAGAAATTGAAATTGTATTCTATATCAAATAATTTATTATTCTCAGTTGCAATTATATTTTATTCGTGATATGCTACAAAAAGGCCCTATACTTAGAACCGAATTAAAATTTACTATTCTGGGATCCACATTGGGTACAAGAGATACAATTTCAACAGATGCACATAGTGAATATTCGAGACTATTTCGGTTATCAATAAAATTAAACCATGAATCCTTTGGTTAACTGTTGCGCTAAAATATTCACTTCCCTTATTCTAAACAGACTGTCACAATGGACAGATGAATGTAATATTCTGCCATAGAGTGTCAAGCTGGCTTTCGTTCAGGCCGAGGTTGTCAAGATAATGTTTTTACCTTGAGCAGTGACATAAATTTACATATAAGACATAAAAAACGGAAAATGTTTGCAATTTACGTTGATTTCAAAAGAGCCTTCGACTCGTTGGATCATGCGGATTTGTGGAAGAAATTATTTCAACTAGGAATATCAACAAAAATTCTCCGTGTAATAAAAATGCTTTACCTGCATGCAACTGTGCAAATAAAGGGTACGGATGGCCTAACTAAATCGTTTGATTTTGAAACCTTTTTTTACGACAAAGGCGCGCAAGGTATAAATATTGATGACAAAAATGATGTATTGTCACTAATGTTCGCTGACGACCTTGTCATTTTGGCACACTCGTGAGATTGATGTTGTGAAAAAGTTGAAAATTTTGGAAAAATATAACAGTTCTAATAAATTAACAGTGTATTTACAGAAGACAAAAATTATGCAATTTTCTAGAGGAGGTTTCCGGAAACCTAACTTTAATTTTTATTTCAATAACCAATTGATTCCTACAACCAATAAATATTCATATTTAGGTGTAGTCTTCACTTCATCAGGTCTATTTAATGAAATGGCCCAATTAAGTGTCAGCAAAGGTAAGCAGGCAATAGGTTCTCTCTTTCCAATAATGGCTAAAACAAAAATTGATACTTGGCAACCTAGAATCAAATTGTTTGAGTCACTTGCCCTCAGTTGTAACTACCCAGGTAGCTATAGCGATAAAAAAGAAAATAATTCTAGTGTCACTTACGGTATGCCTTCGACTAAGCTCTAGGTAAAACAATGGGTCGTGAATTTTCGCCTAAATGTTGTATAACACTTAGATAATAAAAATTTGTCTGGCATATAACTTATTTGAGCGCCACGTCACTTGTAAAATGAAATAATATAATTTACCCTGATCAAATGACGAAAAACAGAGTATATGGTTTTTTATAGGTACTTAGATGATCATTAAATAAAAATCGGGACAGTAACTTAACAATCTAATGAAGAATATCCTACTTAAAGTCGACTTTGGTCCCTACTATTTTACAAATATGGCCCTTGGCCGTCGTACATTAAATATACAAATTAATTAGGTTCCTAGGGAAATTAGTTCAATGCTAAAGGTTCTACCATGGTATGATTAATCAAATATTAAAAATATATATCGGCTTATGCATCTATCAATGGTTTTCGTATTCTCCAATGGAGAAGAGAAACGAATTTTATGTCAATAAAGTACTGGACATAATATGATCCATACTTGTAAAAGCAAGTATAACGTAGTGTCGGAAGTAGAGAATCGAACTGAATTGATTTTCAAATCAAGTTGCTAGTTGAATCAGGTTGATTGTATGATGTAAAATGTAGAATGTAGAATGTAGAATGTAGAATGTAGAATGTAGAATGTAGAATGTAGAATGTAGAATGTAGAATGTAGAATGTAGAATGTAGAATGTAGAATGTAGAATGTAGAATGTAGAATGTAGAATGTAGAATGTAGAATGTAGAATGTAGAATGTAGAATGTAGAATGTAGAATGTAGAATGTAGAATGTAGAATGTAGAATGTAGAATGTAGAATGTAGAATGTAGAATGTAGAATGTAGAATGTAGAATGTAGAATGTAGAATGTAGAATGTAGAATGTAGAATGTAGAATGTAGAATGTAGAATGTAGAATGTAGAATGTAGAATGTAGAATGTAGAATGTAGAATGTAGAATGTAGAATGTAGAATGTAGAATGTAGAATGTAGAATGTAGAATGTAGAATGTAGAATGTAGAATGTAGAATGTAGAATGTAGAATGTAGAATGTAGAATGTAGAATGTAGAATGTAGAATGTAGAATGTAGAATGTAGAATGTAGAATGTAGAATGTAGAATGTAGAATGTAGAATGTAGAATGTAGAATGTAGAATGTAGAATGTAGAATGTAGAATGTAGAATGTAGAATGTAGAATGTAGAATGTAGAATGTAGAATGTAGAATGTAGAATGTAGAATGTAGAATGTAGAATGTAGAATGTAGAATGTAGAATGTAGAATGTAGAATGTAGAATGTAGAATGTAGAATGTAGAATGTAGAATGTAGAATGTAGAATGTAGAATGTAGAATGTAGAATGTAGAATGTAGAATGTAGAATGTAGAATGTAGAATGTAGAATGTAGAATGTAGAATGTAGAATGTAGAATGTAGAATGTAGAATGTAGAATGTAGAATGTAGAATGTAGAATGTAGAATGTAGAATGTAGAATGTAGAATGTAGAATGTAGAATGTAGAATGTAGAATGTAGAATGTAGAATGTAGAATGTAGAATGTAGAATGTAGAATGTAGAATGTAGAATGTAGAATGTAGAATGTAGAATGTAGAATGTAGAATGTAGAATGTAGAATGTAGAATGTAGAATGTAGAATGTAGAATGTAGAATGTAGAATGTAGAATGTAGAATGTAGAATGTAGAATGTAGAATGTAGAATGTAGAATGTAGAATGTAGAATGTAGAATGTAGAATGTAGAATGTAGAATGTAGAATGTAGAATGTAGAATGTAGAATGTAGAATGTAGAACGTAGAATGTAGAAGGTAGAATGGAGAGTTGTTGCAATCTAAAAGGACACAGGAATTTTTAGAAGCTTCTACAAGCAACAAGTGCTGTCGGCGAAAGTAATTAATTTAGAATGACAGAGTCATCCCACAAACATCTCAAAGATATATACACGACAATCATTAGTAATGTATAAAAAGGTATTGACTTACTTAGAATTTCCTTCGACACAACTCACATTATAATTGTCTTTCTTTTTAGACAATCAAGAGAACGCCGGTCAGGCTTGTCTCCAAAATGGTATCTAATTACCAACAAACTTTTCTGCGCACATCATTTCTGACAATTTTCGGATGTTTTAAATCTTTAACAGTGCCCTCTCAGAAAAGATATGAGAACATAAGTAAGGAATCTAACGTGCGTCGACATTATAGTTAAATGTAGTTAAATGCGTTCCTAGGCATTGCCGTTAGATGGCTCGAGAGGTACTAAAATAGGTAATATATAAGCAAAACGAATTATTTTGAGCAGAGAAGCAGGATCTCCTGTTACACAGTGTCATGTTTAATTGTATTTCTGTTTGGGGAGTGAGGTATTCAGATATTTTAGAAAGAGTTCAGCTATATTTTCTGAAAAGAGTTCTTTTAGTTCCTATCAATACTCCAGATGCTATAATCCGTTTAGAGACTGGAAGAGTCAAGTTTGCATCTAATATTTTTAAAATGTCTCTCAACTCGATACACAAAATACTTACAATGGATAATCATCGCTATCCTAAGCTCTGTTTTAAACAACAACTGCGTTTGGTCAACTCTACAGATATGAAGTATAACTGGGTAGTTCAGTTGAAAAAGTTCTTTGTCGATATTGACTGTGACCATATATGGAACAATTTGAATCATCCTTCTTTTATATCGCAGAGGAAAGATTTGTTGTCCAAATATTATACATATTTACATGAATCAGATGTCAGTGTTGCGTCTCGATATTCTTTCATGTATTTGTATTCTTCCTTTGCTACCACCTGTGAACCAAGCACATACCTGGCTTTAAAATTAACCATCCAGGTTACCCGCAATCTTGCTCAATTGCGTATGTCTAACCATTTTAAAATTAAATTTACATTAAATGCTATTGGATACATTATTGACCCTGAAATGGATTGTACTGTTTGGAATATTTATGAAAAGGAAACTATTTTCCACTTACTGTTTGATTGTCCGAAGATACAACAATGAAACGAAATATCCTTGGCCTTGAAAATGTGAACTCACTCCTTCATGCCTTAAATAAAATCACAATTTTTGAGGCTAGGAATACATTTGAAATATATTGAAATTACGCCAATTTGTCTTAAATGAATAATGTTTTGTGTGTAGTATTTAAGATTCGCTTAACCTTTCCCATTTTAAAAATACTTTTTTTTATATATAGAATTATATTGTACCTTGCTGTAACATTGTTTCAGAAGCAATAAAATCATTATTATTATTATTATTATTATTATTAAAATCCATGAATTTTTTCATGCTAATAATTATTGATTCAATGAAAAAGGAATACCGTTCGTAACTGCATTGTAATAATTGTAATTATAATGGAAAATTGGGAATGAATTATATTCGACGCTAATAAACGCGATGAGATTTTATTGACGCGAGACGAAATTGATAAATGTGAAAAATATATTTGCTATTCGCTTTAGTATTTATATGAGAACATTTTTGTGTAAAACAATAGCTAGCATGGAATATATTGAACTTTGTACATCTAAAAATAGAAAAGAGAATGAGTTTTTTCGAAATATGCGTAAAATTCGGAAAATTATATAACTATTGGTATTTTATAACGAATTTTTGATAATGGAAAAACTACTGAAATAGTATATTATGCAATGAGCATACGAATGTATTAATAGCCAATAAATTTTGCTAATTTTGCTACTCGAGAATAAACATTATTTAATTTAAGATCTGTTAGATAGGTATTTAAAACCATATCGGCTATTGACCGAATATTGGGATATTACATTCTTATTGAAAACATGGAAAATAAAATTTAGGAGAGTCAGGAAAACAACACACGGCAGCAGATGTAGAGAAAGACGACCAGATAAAAGACTGTATATAAGTCCGAAATGAAACATAAGGTCGAAGACATTAACAGTTTTGTGAGAGTCAGGATCCCAAAGTTCGACGGAAAGACATTGTGGACCAATTATGTGAAACAAAATGGATTCAAGAGCGAATGATTGGTCTGACAAAGAAAAAGCAGGGGACCCAACCATCACGCTTCGTGGAGATGCCTTGTATGTTCTTCAAACAATATCCATTAAAGAGACTGATGACTTCGAGGAGTTGAAGAAAGAGTTGGGCATGCGGTATGGACAAGAACATTCAAAACACTTGTACCAGTTGTACCATGTTGAAGAACTGCAAACAGAGGCGAAATGAAACAGTCCAAGAATATGAGATGGATATTGCCCGGTTAGTACGACTCGCCTACCAATCAGCACCAGAGAATATGATGGAATGTTTGGGCATCCAAGCCTTTATTGATCAATTACGTGACCACGGGATGCAAAGAACGCTCCATTTAGCCCACCCCAAGACATTGGTGGACGCATTGACTGCTGCTCTTGAGCAAAGTGAGGACCATTCAAGAAGGGGCAGACTAAAGCAAACTTGAACAGCTCGTCACCTTGTTAAATGACATGGCAGACAAGAAGCTAAAGGAAATCAGATTCTGGAATTGCGGTGAGCTAGTGCATGTACGTTGTTCATGCAAACGCCCCAGAAATCGTGAAAATCAAGAAACCCAATCCTAGGAAAACTAGAGCGGATCGGCCGCAAGAGGGCACCACCAACCCGATATCGTTTCGAAGACCCTCTCATACTGATAGCTTTCCTATTTATTTTAGGAATGAACGAAATGAATCTACGTGGTTTCCAATTGAATTTTATAACAATATCATTAAAGTGGAATTCCTCCATCCAATCAAAAACAGTTCTACCTGCACGGAGCGAAATCATGATAGTAGCGCGGCTGCGGGGATACATGGCACCACGACAAAGAGGTTGGTAGAGGGGGATGAATTGAAAAGGATTGGTTACGTCAGCAAAGGAAATCCCAGTGCGTCTTATAAATGTGAACGATTACCCCATGACGATCAAGAAGAAAACTAAGATCCGGTGTACTGGTTACGTCTAAAGAATGCCAAACAACGTCATCTGATAATTCCAACTTCAAATTCGAACAAATGATGTTAGTGGTCGGTTAAACCGATACGGGTGATGCCAAGTCATTCAGACAATCAGATCGAAGACTACCACAAGCGAAGAGAGAGGAAGCAGAAAGAGAATCCGAGAAATGAAAGTAGAAAACGTGATGGAACCATCCACCAGCCAATGGGTGTCCCCGGAAGTGCTGGTCAAGAAAAAGGATGGAACTCCAAGGTTCTATGTGGATTATCGCCAGCTAGACAACCAAACCCTAACAAAATATGTACTTACGAATCTACCCACAATTTGAATTGTTCTCCTGGTATAATGATCGTATATTTTTGTTTCAGATCAAAACTACACGAACACCGGCAAAAAACGTACAACTTTTTCTAGGTTTCTCCGAGGCCTCAAAACATCACATAGAAAAGAAAAACACGGAGGCAGCTCTCCGAGGCATGGGCGTGCCGCAGCTACCGCTAGAGGAGTCCCTCAGAGGGTAAGTACTAATATGTTCATACTTACTCACTTTAGATTAAATATCCAAAACATGTTTTAATATAATTTTCATAAAGCGCAATAAACAATCATTTTCTAAAGTTCTTTTTCATAGCCGATGTCGTTTAGTGAAAGATTTGATGTTTTTAACCATCCCAATAGATTGTTAAAGGCAATGTTAACTATATTTTTTTGGTTAAGAATCATCCCTCGACTCTGGACGACCTTCGCGAAATTCATCCGTGATAAACTACATCTAATAATGTTAAATTATTCGGTTTAGGTTCCTTTCGATTAGGGTTGACGTTCTTTAAATAAAACACATCCTTCTTCGACAAATGTTTAATTTGAACTCTCTGGCCAAAAACCCAAAGCAACAATTGCCAGCCTACACATTATTTCAATCTAGCGCGTGTCTGCTTATTTTGCAATTGTTACTTATATCGATAAATAAATTATAATCAAACTGCTCAGTAGTTAATAACCTATAATTTAACAATAAGCATACATTCTAACCTAAATAATTAACTACCCATTGTGAATGACACTGTTATCCAGAGGTTGTGATATTTCACTTCAATGTTTGTAAAAAATGAATGTATGAAAGTGTTCACGATGTATTTGATTCTTTTCACTGAAAATGAAATTTCCATTATACAATCATAACAATGGACGCGTTCATCCCAACGTAGCGCTACCGGAGCGATAATCAATTTCCTGCTGAACGCGTGTTCTGTCAACTGATTGATGTGAGCGCTGTGGTAGCAGTCGAAATTTTTTTCATCAGAATTGAAATACGCTACGAAACCGCTCAATGATGCATTAACTGTCATTCATGACACATATCATGTTAATAAACATATAAAATGACATAACATATTTTGGTTTGAAGATATTTCAGATATTTGTATCTTGAAAATGAATGAACACCACTAGGAATTATTAAACTAAATTGAAATCGAAGATGAACAAATAATTATTGAAGTCATATATCAAATAAAATTAGGTTATGTTGTTATATCAAGATTAGCACACGTTCAGCAGAATTAAGGAACGATGGATTACTCCAAAAATCGCTACCTGATCAATTTTTTTGGGATAAACCTTTGTCAAAACGTTTAAAATAACTCTGTTTAAAATCTCCAGGCTGCATTGCTTACCACTACCAGAGACCTATACTTCGTTTCCTTAGATAAATTTGCAATTACAGGATCCAGGGTGGAATGGTTTTAAAAATTCCTTGTTCCATTCATCTACGACTTCATACCCCAAATCCCAAAATCCCAAATCCCCCATAGTAATTATTATTTCACATGGAGTAGATGAAAATTTATTAACAGGGTGTACCAGATGTTCGTACCAAAGACTATAGAAGAGCTACTCCTTTCGGTAACGAACTATAGGCCTATAAAGTTATTATTTAAAAATTAATTTTTATTTATAATCATTGAACAACTCATTGGAAATGAATAAAAATTAAACTGTTTATAAACACCATAAACGTAAACTTGCTGCCGTTATTAAGGAACACTGCAGTGAATTTTAGCATGGAGAACCTGATCTCCCTCATTCTTTCTTCTATTCCAATCACATGTTCGACGCACTTACTCCATTTTTCGCAATCCACTGTCTTTGTTACCTCTTGCAAGAGGTTTTCAACGGAAAACAAATTTCGTACAAAGAGGTTTATTCTACTTTACAATCTCCAGTTGCTCCTTTTTTATCATATCTTCTCGAAGTGTCTTCTTGTTTAAAGTAAGTTGATGAATTATATCTTCTGTATGTTCCTTGTGGAGTATTCATCATTGTTTTTGTTAATTAAAGAATAATAAATTATGGTATTTTCTTTGCAAGTTTGTATTTTGAAGGATTTTCTTGAGTGGTATTCATTATCCATGACTATAACACCCAAGGAGGAATGAGATCTAGCATTTGCTGAAAGTATTCTTCAACAATATAAACTTTCATGTCTTCATGATAGTGTCCAGGGAAACTCAATGAACGAACGAACATCGTCACCTTACTGAGAAAATCCAGGACAAACTAGAATGGAAGGAAATTAAATAGAAGATGAACTAGCAAAGAGAGGAGGTAAAACACCCTTTTGGAGGCGGGAACCCTTTTGAATAGAGGAGAAGATCTTACCATTGGGAAGATCTGGTATGGCTTAGACAATCAAATATACTTCTTGGAGACTAGAGCAGGTGCGAGGATCTAAGAGGAAGAAAGGGGGCACAATACATCTCTTAGGTTTCAGCGAATATTATCCCATAATACATAGATACAACAGCGCTCGACGTTTCGCAACCAGCGTTGTTATCTTCGCTCTCCGAAAGAAATAAAGTCTTTCCTCTTGGGTATGTTATTTAATATTACATTTTCCCGAGGGTGCTTTAATAATTTAAGTCGACCATCATTCCATGAAAGGTATATCATAAGCAACAGATCAACCAAAGCGGTACGATAAAAATTACTCTTAAAATTCATCACTGTACAACGTCACTTCATAATACGACTCGAGTACTTTGCTCTATACCAGCCAAATTTTGGAAGTTAATTTATAAATAACTTGGAAGTATCAAGTTAATTTCGATTCCCTTTTAATTCGTAGTTAATGGTATTTTTCATCGCGACGTTTTCCATCCAGAATTTCGATATAAATTAAAAGCTTTTATTGCCATCAAGAGGGGAAGTACAATTTCATGCAAATACCTGACGATTAATCACCCCGAACAAATTTTTACTTTTTTTTCTTCTCATCTATTCTTGATAAGAAGCGAAAAAGAAGTAACTACAGAATTTAGGGTTGCTGTGAAATTACCCTTGAGTTACGCCAAAGAGGACAGTAATGGACTGGCCTATTTTGGATTTTTTTTTGTAACTTTAATTAAAAGTAGAAATATTGTACATTTATTTCTGATACCTTACCTAACTGAAGCTTATGCTAATTTTTAAGTTTACTTATACAGAGCATTTCAATGAAAACTATCCACCCCCACATTATTCTGAAGGCGTCACTTTTTTGAAAAAATGAAAAAACACGTCAAAAATCATTTAAATCTTTTTGCTCACATGTAGACGTTATAACTTTAACTCCCTTCCCCCTATGGTCACCACTTCCAATTTTTTTATGGAATACTTTATACATTATTGCATTGTTTGATTCTCCTCTACAAGAGGATTACAAAAATGTATAACACAGAAGTGAAAAGTCAATCAGCTGGTAGTTACGGATAATTCCAATTTACTAATAGTAACATTTTAATTCATAACAAGTCAGCAAAACAATACTAAATTATTTTATCAGGTCCTCAAATGGTTTCCATACAAAGATACGAGTTTCGAACATTATGTAACATCTCTGGGGTTATTTGTAGACCTTCTTGAATAATTCGCTGACGTAAATCATGTATAGATGCTGGCTGAGTGGCATACATTTTGGTTTTCAGATATCCCCATAAGAAAAGCTTCTGACATGGTATCATTATTTTCCAGTATTCGTGTTATTTCGGGATAAGTAGCTTCTCTGAGTAATTGTAGATAAGACTCATCATTTAGGTTTCCCTCAATAAAATATGGTCACCAAAAATGCCACACCAGACGTTCAATTTTTGTGGTGTTTGATTATGAAACTCCAACGTGTGGCTGCCCAATATCTGCAATTATGTCTTGTTCGCCATTTAATCCAAATGAACATTCGTCGGAAAATCAGATATTGTACAATAAAGCTGGAGTGTCGTGCAGACGTTCACTCACCAATTCACAAAACTGTAGGCGTCGGTCGAAATCGTCTTCATGTAGATCTTGGACTAATTTAATTTTGTAAGGATGGCATTTGTGTTTATGTAAAATTCCGAAAACACCCACTGAACTAGAAATTTGTGATATTGACTGTTCTTCTAAGGTAAGTTGTCCTCAAACGGCAACTTCCACAGCCTCGTTGTTAACTACTCGTTATGGTAGGTGTTATTTATTGGCAACTGTTCCTGTTTCAAACCTTTTTTCGCATTAATTCAATTACGTACTTATGTGTAGCAGTTCTTCCAGGATAAGCAGCATTAAACTGTCTAGCTGTGGCTCTTGCAGATTTTTTGTTTTCGTAGTATAATCCTACAATTTTAATTCTATCTTGTTGATATTCAAATGAAAACTAAGCTACCTACTTGGCACTAGCATTAGCCGAGCCACCCTCCATAGAGTCATTTCTACAATAGGCTTTACATATCGTAAGATAAACAAAAAACAAGTAGTAATGGAATCACCACATTTGGCGGTATAGTTATCTCTCTGACATTAGGAAATATAGATTAGAAAACAGACCTATCATTTACCCGGATGAAACATGGTTCGATACCCATGATACAGTAAGCAAAGGATGGGTCGATTCTAGTAAAAACTGCCAGACGAAAGCACCTTCAAATAAAGGAAAACGCATAAGAATAATTCACGCTGGTTCCGAAGATGGATTGGTCCCAAACTGTTTGCTGTTATCTGCGAAGAATATCAAAGACTCTAGCTTGGACTATCCCGAAGATACAAGTGCAGAACTTTTTGAAAGCTGGTTTCAAAATTCTCTTTTGAAATATATCCCTAACAATAGTGTTATTGTAATGGGCAAAGCAATCTATCACTATCGTCAGTTGCAAAAAGCGCCAAACAGAGCAAGTACTAAAACTGAAATTCGGGAGTAACCAAGACCATATACTTTGAAATAAATGTATTGGAATTTTATTTACAACAAAACAATTGCTTCGAAAAGAAATTGCTGGTAAATACCTATATTATTATTTCCACCTGGAGACCGCCTCTGGGGCTCTGTCATAAAATACCTGGGAGTCCGGTTTCTTATCACAGTTAGATACGCATTTAACACGTGTTTTCTAATAACAATGAAGGTGGGAAAATACATCGTTTAATGAGGTAAAAACCAAGACTATATACTTTGAGATACACCTTAAACGTGGCGAGTATTCTTAAAATTGAACTTGAACCTAAAAAATAATACAAAGTGACTCTCCTTGTACCATTTATGTTCAGACATTTTCTTAACTTGATCTAATTTAAGCCATGCTTGTGATCGATGCGGCGTCGCACAAATATCTCAGTAACTGGATTTTTAGTTTTCGAAAATGCTTTCTCATTCTATTGTATCCCCCTAGTCAATATCTCATTTTCCAAGTTCGTAGTTTTGTCAATTTAATCAGATCTTGTAGTAAATGCACCAAATGCCAAGTTTCTTGATGAAGACATTGGCTTTGTCAGTCGTTAGTTAATGATTTTCGTTATAATATGATCTTGTAAACTCGTATTTAATTCATTCAAATATGGGAAAATATTTTTAAGCTAGTAAAAACTAGTTAAAATTATTCTTGTTAGAACTTTTCCTTGCCATCAATATCCGCATTCAGTGTAGTGAAAAAACTTTCCGGTTTTTATAACATTCACAGATTTTCTGGAGGAAAATTCCAAGAGATAAAACCGAAACATAACACATAATTGTTGATATTAATTTTACGATAAGAAAAAACAAATATTTGAATGTTTTTGATGATATTATAATAGCTTCTCGATTTACAACAAATATTTGAACAACTAATACATTTTAGATAAGAAGTGGATTTCCGAAGTTTATTTGTTCAATAATATCATCATCATCATTAATAGTCCATAATATAATTCCCGGTTTTGTATTTGGTATAGATGATTGCCTCGTGTTAAAGTTTTGCAAGTGTTTCCAAAACATATTAGTATCACCACTCCATTCATTCATTCATATATTTGGGTTGTGCTCATTAGCCCACGCACTTGAACTGAATCTTTGTACCATTTCCCAGGTTATCTACTTCCATTACAGAAGCTTCGTGTCTTCAATAAAGGCCACTAGTTTGACTGCAGGGATTTTCAGTAGTTGTGATGGTTGTTTTAATTTATCTCCAAAGTACTTCCGCCTAAGTTATTGTAAGTTCTCGCAGAAGCAGGGTATGTAAGTAGGTGTTTCATCATCAAGTTCACATTTTCTGCACTTAGGTTCACTTACTTTGCCCATTTTGTACAGATGTTTCCTCAGGGTGCAGTGTCCAGTCACCAGGTCGGTAACTGTCTTCAAATGTCTCTTACCCAGTCTCAGTAGCCAGGTTGAGAGTTCCTTGTCTACCTTGTTCAGTAAACTCTTTGTATTGAGGTACCCTTGTGTCACCCTCCATTTGAATTGGTGTTCCCTATCTAGCCAGTTCCCGATTTCCAGATTCACAATAAATATTCGAACAACTAATAGATTTTAGATAAGAAGTGGATTTCCGAAGTTTATTTGTTCAATAATATCATCATCATCATTAATAGTCCATAATACAATTCTTCCAAAAATCTATCTCTCATTTGTTTTTACACAAATATGTAAATTTCTGGTTTTGTATTGGGATGGATGAGTGCCTCGTGTTAACGTTCTGCAAATGTTTCCACTTAACTTCCACTGTTTTCAATTTAAATACTTTATCACAAAAACCAAAAAGGTATGATTTTTGACCGGACCTCCACTCTCTAATATAGTTTAATACGATTTCAGTTGGACAACAACAAAAATGTTTCAATAAGACCGCTTGTTCGTGCTTTTGTCCTGTAATTTCATATAAATTATAAATTTTAAAAATAATCAGATGGACGTTTTTGGAAATGTTCGAAAAATATGTGACTTGCTGGTCACTTTGTAGTATTTAGCCGTTATTTTATATTTTATCAGTTCTCGTTGCCAGGTTTCCAAAACAGCCTCGTCACTGTAATCATTATCACCAATGTAGTTATCGTATGTATAATTCCGGTTTGAAGCAATACTGTGGAAATGTTATGTTTTCGTTGGTTAACCATTCTTTTAATCCATGAATGGACCAGACGTTTGTTGGCTGCTTATTCAAAATTTCCGAATGTTACGGAACGTTATCCAACACAAATAATAGTTAGATCTTATAAAACTCTCTTTTAACCATTTTACAAACATCTCCATATTCGTAGTATCGTGATAATTGGCAGATTTTGAATTTGACGAGAATAATAATTGGAAGTCCGTTCCATCAACAAAACCATACTTTCCACTTGCATGCACAATAATGTGTCTCTTTCCTTCGCCATCGGTGTGTTATGGATTTTATTCTTCCTACTGCCAAATTCTTCTTGTACATAAAGCATAAATCCAGGTTTCGTCCAGAAGGATGAAGTTGGTATAATTTCTTTTATGAAGTTCTTGCACACAAAACCTTTTTGTTGTCTTCCTTTTTGAATTTTAACCCTATATGTCTCAAAACTCTGGATCTGGAAATTTCCAATAGATTTTTTTTCAACCTTTCCAATATTAAATCCTAATTTTTTTTCCACCCATTTTATATACATTTATATTTATAAAATACAGGGTGATCCATTTAAAAAAATTGTGAAACCGATGTATTCGAGTATACGGTTTCTTAGAAATGGAAGCGGGTCTAGTGAATTATCATACTAGACGACCATCACAGACGTATAGCTTCAAACGATTATAAATTGTGCAGTTTAAAGTATACGGGGCGTTAACCTCATTACGATTTTCAAGACAAATGGTCAGAACTTTTTAAATACACTGGATAACCTATTACAACCATATATCATTACAAAAGCGGAGGCAAGCAGAATTCCCATTTGAAGTAAAATACAGGGTGTCCCATTTAAAAAAATGTACCTTTGATCTGGCACGATGTTCTGGAACAAGCTGTACAATTGCAAATAATTTTAAAATATGTGCCTTCAGGCTGGCTACAATCAGTCAAAATTTTATAGGTAATAATATCATTGACAATTTACAAGATATTGGACTTGATCTTGATCGCACTAATGAAACACCCTGTCACGAATTTCAACTTCGGGAAAATCAATAGTCTTCGAATATTGGCGGCGTTTATATTTTTCAACATTTTTGTCATTGTTTTTATTTTTCGCAGTTTTGAATACTGACTTCAGTTCTGTTTCACCAATACACAGCGCATCACACATCTTTATATATTGAAATGGTGTTGAACAATTAAAACCGCTTTAATAGTAAAAATATGAAATTTGGGAAAGAAAATAGTTGAAAAGTGTCAGTCAATGATTATGAGACTTGAATCAGCTCTATTTCTTGTTATAAAAAGGATTATAATACAACAGAAAGACTTACCTTGAGTTAAACAAAATATAATGTTTTTCGCATAATCATATCAAGTAACAATCAAATTAAATTTATAATTTTTCATTTAGAGTATTTTGAATAAGAAAAGCTTGTTTTTCATACCAGATATGTATTACCTACACCTGAAATAAAAATCATTAGTATACATAATATTTAATAATCAATAGAAATTATATTTTGGCAGAATTTTAACCTAAATTATAATTGAATGTCACTGTCAAGAAATTTTATGCTTTGGGGAAGACAGAACGGACAGACAGAATCAAAGAATAATAATATCAGAAATGGTTGTTAAGGAAATAAGGAATGATGTGTTGTGATTGGAGGGGTATAATAAAATTTTAAAACGTTTTTTAAATGAAATTTAGAATTAGTTTATATAAAATATGTAATAGGAAAGATTTATAATGAGTTTACATGAATTCAAATAAAATTATTGATAGTAGAAAATTGTATATTAGATATTTAAGAGGTACTCATATTTTCAAGGATTTTTATTAAAAAAGGACAATTTAAAGGGTTAAATAAGTGAAGTTACTAGTGATATATAGGGTAGAAATAATTACAATAGTGAAAGGATAAATATTATAGACAATAATAGGCAATAAACAAGAAATTATGAAATTTTGCAATTATGAAGAAAAAATCAAGTGCTTTGGAAATATGACATAGTAACGGAGGTTGTTGATTTAGAAGACAAGAGAGTAGAGTGATATTCGAAAGGGAGAAGTAAAGATATTGAGATTTAAACAGTAAAAATTGTTATTAAAACTAAAGAAATTGGTTAGAAAATTTTAAAAAGACCAAGAAAGGTTTAGTAAAACAATAAGAAATAATATAAAAGTTAGAACATACCTGTTAGCTATAAAGAAGTTGGTCCAGCGTTCCAGGAGGATCAGAATCCTCAATCTTCCTGTTCAATCCCGTCTACATCATCAAATTTGCAATTCCTCGTCCAACCAGTTTGACAAATTAATTTCGAAAAAGGTTAGTTATATTCATTGGTACCAATTAATATTTCATAAAAAGCATATGCATTCTAAATATATCTGATGTACATCTAAAATTTCATAAATAATTAACAATTAGCTTTGATAAAACTTGAACAAGAGCTCACCTTAGATTTAAAATTTTTCTTCATTGAATTATAGGTTAAGTAACTGTATGTGTGAAATTGTCTCGATTTTTTGTAGTATTAGTTAAATTTGAATTGATATTCATGTAAATATCATATAAAGGCAATCACAATTATTATTATTAAACTGTTTTGTTGAATTGATTTCCATTTTATTAGGTATAAAGAACAATTTTTATTATATCTGTGCCAATATTCATTTGCTGTAAACTGAACTGTTTGCAACTCTCCACACTCAACATACACGGCAGAGACATCTGCTTTCTATTTCAGGGTGATTTTAAAATAATAAGAAAGGTTTGTCCATAGGCGTCACAAAATTTTATTAATACACATTTAATTGAATAATATATTGGAAGATTTAATTTATAAAAAGTTCAGAAACAATCTTAATAAATTAAAAAAAAAATAGGAATTGATTCAAGTCACATATATCTGCAAATAAACTCAGTAGATAATTTACTAGCGCCAGAACTCGAAGAGAGTCAGAGTTTTCTTGTTCCCGATTTTCATATGAGCTAGCTGGAAAAAGGGCAAGTATAAAAATTTTAAAAATTGTAATAAAAATTCAAATTTAAAAAAAAATAAAAAAAAACATTACAATATGTATAGATGAAACTGGTGGCAATAGGCCTCCATTGTATTTTTCAGCAGTAAAATAAGCGTGTATAGTTGACGTAAAACTTATAGTGCAGATATCTAACCTTATATCCCCTTTAAGTTATGTTGCGAAGCTAAACTCTGAAAGGTATTAATATTATTTTTCTCTACTTACCAAACATAATTCTATATTGTATTTGATGTTACGTAATTGTTGAAAGGGTGTTCGGTTTAAATGGGATACCAAACGTGAACTGAGCCCTTTTTGTGTCCCATTCGATTTTTTTATTTTATTGCAAATAAATATGCAGGTACAGGTACTTACCATTTTCTTAGAAAAACACTACACTCTTTCTTGATGTCAGACAACCAACTAATGAGTCAACACGTGTGGCGTTCGAAAAATCACCCTCTTCAAAGTTATAGTTCAGTCAAAGATGTAAAAAATAATAAATTATTTGAAATTTACATTTCTACTTCTTCTTAATAAAACGAGATATAAGGTAGTGTTAATCGTCTGGTATTATGTTTAAGATGTTTTTAAATATAAATAGGTTAATATTGTTTAAAGCAATGTTTGATATTCGGGTTATAAATAGCAGAGGAAATAAGTACAAATAGATCTTAGATCGAAAGAAACCATGAATACATCAACAGAAAGCTCGAGTCATCGTTTAGATTTATTAAAAAAAGATTTTTTGTTCTATACATTAACGCTAAGTATCTTAAAATGTAGGATGGCGGGTTAAAAATAATCGTTAGACAGTCGATAAATTTATTTAATAATTAAAATTATTAAATACATTTTAACGATTATTGGTTGAAAGTATAATGCTAAATGAATTTATCGTCAACTAAGCATTTTAAATTATAATATTGACTGGACTATGACGGCATCATCGTATTAGTGACAAACAAAAAGCCGACAACTTTAAGCTCGCTCAATATTACATTAAATATTAATGTTCCTAGATCTAATGGACGTCTCGGAATTTTAGCGACTCTTTCAAATCACAATATGTACTGAACGATATTAATATACTCATTACAATAATACCTTTCTAGAATTGGTGAAATTTTTTTGTCAGTTCAAAATGACCCAAGCTCTGTTTAAGAATTTTGTCAGTAGCAAATTCACATTTTAATCCTCTGTTTGGTGCTTCCGTCCTCGCTTTTTATACTTAATTTTATTTCAAAAAACTTATTTCCAGATTTGTTATTCCAAAGTATCTTTTTCTGATGGTAATTCAGTTAATTCAATTAGTGGTGGTGGTACATTAAATTTATTATCGCCACAGTATGCTGGTTTGGAATCCACAAATTTTCCTTATAATATTGATCAAGTCCTCTCCTGGAATTGAACGAGGGGTGTTGCAAGTAAGCATCGAGAATAACAATCGCTATGAAGCGGGAGAGAAATTATTCAGAACTCGCTAGTTATTTCACCGAAAACGGGGCAAATACAACATTTACATATTTTATTGCGCCGCACTTATGCTATCTCGGCATTTCCTGCAGCCCTCTTACAGAACCGGAGTACAATTACATTAATCTAAACCGAACTTTGCTCATTTTTTACGTTTTAGTGCCACTGAATACATTTTACGACGATTTTCATGTTTATTAGTTGTTATTTGTCATCTGAGACTCCTTCTTATTCCAAAAGTTTTTCTGAAGAACGTTATAGTGGATATTGGGAGAAAACAAATTTAAAAATACCAATCGGTGTCAATTTTAAAATTTACAAAGGGCAGTACCTCGTGAACGAAAAGAGATTCCAAAAAAATTTCAAAGACGTGTCTACGGTAGAGAGGGGGAACTAAAACGACATGAGGGAGAACCCCCTATGCCCCACCTACAAAAATTTGAATGGCAACCCCCTACTTGTGATACGTCGTTAGAAAGCCCGTAGAAAATGCTTTTCAACGATCCAAGTCATGATTATAGAGGGTGTAACAATAAAGCAGAAAAATATAACTCTCTGAAACTCTCTACCCTAGAAACGGTTTTGAAATTTTTTTGAAATCTCTTTTCGTTCACGCGGTACAACCCAATGTAGGTTTTAAAATTGACACCCTGTATATCGATGCTATATCTATACATTGGATACTGCATACTCTCATTATTTTTATATAAAGCTATCACCTATTTTTTTCAAGTGTACAGGGTGTCCAGTAAGTCTCCTGCCAAACGCAAACTACAGATAATAGAATAGATGTAATTTTATGTCCATCTAACCCAATTTACCTTTATCCAGAAGTTTCTCCTAAGAGAGCTAGCGCCCTTTGAAGATGACGCAATTAAGTCAGTTTTTTAAGCATAATATCTCAACAAAACTTCAAACTTGTACATTATATAACCCTGCTGTGTTAAATTGTTTACTGTATCAATTTTTTGACCAATTTTACATCAAATTTAAAAACTATAATATCAAGGTATAGGAAGGAACGAATGGAAGTCTGGAAAATAGTACGAGAAAAAAGAGTCTACAGTTAAATGACAATAAAACAAAATCCATGATAATGAGAACTGGTAATGAACAACAGGATAGAGATCTGACTTTTTGGTGAATTTTAGGCAATATGAAGACAGGAATTAATATCAACAATATAAATGATGGGTCAGAAGAAATTAATACAAGATTAACAAAAGAAAACAGGAGCGCAGGAGCACTATTGAAAACATTTAAATCGAAAGCAGTATCAAGAAAAACAAAAAAGAGAATTTATCAAACGATCATAAGACCGACAGCTGTGGATTATGAATAAAAAAGAAGTGGAACTACTAGATATATGGGAGAAAAAAATACTCAGAAGAATATATGGGGGAAGGAAAGTAAAAGATATCTGGATCAGAAGAACAAATCAGGAGATCATGGAATTATATGAAAGTCCTCCGATATCGACGGTAGTAAGGTCGCAACGTATAAGATTCTTAGGTCACATAGAGAGACTTGCAAATAAAATCGCTACAAAAGAAGTTTTTAGAAGAGGAACTGGATGTAAAAGGAAAAGAGGAATACTAAAAAATGAGTGGATAGAGGCAGTAGAAAAGGACCTAAAGTATATCCATCGAACAAACAGAGCGACCCAAACAACGATAGATGCGTGATCGAAGTATGATCACAATGCGCCTTTGCATCTAGTGGCTAAAATAAATATGCCCCCCTACGCTGGCCAATCGGATTTAACTGCAATCGTTCGGCAGAATTAATTGTCTTTGGTACATTGGTACAGAGTCGGAGAGATCACGTGCACTATGCATGACACTGTTTTGGAACACTCCGCTGCTTGGATGGACAGAGTATAGAAATGTTAAACATACGCAGATGGAAAGAGGTGGAAAAAAAATTAAAAAGAATGGAGGAAAATAGTCAACCAAGCCTTATATATAAGGTATTTTTCAAAAAAAATGTTGTTTTGTTTGAATTCGCTATTATGCATTATTGGATTACTAAACGTTATTAAATGTACCTAGCTTCGTCAAATTAACAAGAATTGACATTACGTCAAATTGCTTTGAAGTTAAGAGTTATTGTCGTTGTTGCTTCGTAAAATGTGAAATAATTATCATTTTTCATCAAATTGGCTAATTATTCCTATGAAGAATATGCTGCTATGTATTTAATTTATGGTGAAGTGCAGTTTAACGCTTGTGCAGCCGAACGAAGATACATCCCAAACGGCATCCCAATTGATCAAATTTTACGGCTCTTCACCAACGCCTAAGAGGAACAAGCTCAGTAGTACCTTTAAGTATTGGAACTGGTCGGCACCCGGATGTTACAGAGGTGTACGAACAGAATCCGGAGTTTGGTACTAGAAGACTAGTATTCTCCATATGGAATTTTATTCATAAAGAAAAACTCTATCCGTTCCACTTTCAAAATGTTCATGCGATGCTAGATGGTGATTTCTCCGCTGGAGTAGTTTTTGCAAACTGATTACTGGACAAAAATCTACGTTTACACGAAACGGAATTTTTAATTCACATAATTATGCCTACATTGGTGAAAATCCGCACGCCATAAAAGAGACGAAGCACCAGCAAATGAATCACTTATTTGAGAAACCAGATAAGTCCCATAGACACAGTTTTGAGAAAATTACAAAAAACTGTAATTTTTATAAGTTTAGCTATTGATAAATACTGACGTAAAATAGTTGAACAATTTTTTGATAAAGAAGCAAAAGTATTATAGAAGCAAGTTAACAAAAAGTGGAGTTTGAAAAATGAATATGTCGACTTTCTCAAATAAATTTTTTAATTTGATTTATTTATTCAAAAAAAGTACAAACCATGTTGTATAAACTTATCAGAAATATAATATTATAAAACTTCTGGCTCTAATTCACCATCTACTGTTGGCCATAGAAAAATCTCTTCGTAGAAACTTTTAATTTCTCCATTATCCGGTAGGTAGTTTTCGAATTTTTTAATGTTATCCATTTTTTATTCTTAATAGGCACTTTAATATTGAGAGATATTTTTACTACTCCAAAGTCCCTGTCACAGGGTAGGAATGAATGACCACGTATTGGCAAATACTGATTAACTGTCTTAAACCGCCCTATTTCTGTTAATGCAGCAAACATTCTTACAGTTGTGTGATTTTTATTTTGTCCTGGGCATCCATCCATAAACACATGTAAATGTTTAACTTCTGATGGAACATAGGTTTCTATGTAATTTGCAATAAATGAGCAAACCTCATTGGCCCATTGGGACCTTTTCTCCCCATTCCTTCGTGGTATATGTAAAAATATGCCGTACCCGTCTTAACGTCATGTATGTCAAAAACGGAGACTGTGAGTTGATGCAGGTAAAAAGTCTCTCACATAGTCAACAGCTATTATTGCCACACTGGAGTCATCTTATTAATGTTCTTTCAAGGTTTTCATTTTTGAATGAAACTTTTTAGCACGTCTGAGATGAACAGTCTTCACAGCTACGGCCACTCGTTCAGCATTGTCATTTAATTCTTTGAATTTAATTTTAACTGCTAGTTCCTCGCATTCACAGCAAGTATCGACCTGGGGTCTTCCAAAACTTAAACTGGATTTTTCTTCAAAAGCTTTGTAATATAATGAATATTTTTCGTTAGTGTTGGGATAGTTGGATAAAAACAAACTGTGCATCGCTTTAATATCAAGTTTTTCGCTTAAATACTTATAATCTCGATTGCTGTAGTGCGCTTCCTTAATTAATATGAGAAACAATCAGATCAATAAGGCCAACTGGTTTGGAGTTGCCTGGATAATTTTTTCCGCGTGGATCTTATGGCGACTTTCCAGTAAATAAAAGCAAACACAATCTATGAATACGATCTTTTCTAATACCATGGAGATTGAGAAAAGCAGTTTTGCATAGTAAAAGCTGTCCTGAACTGTAAGTAATTTTATACTTATAGGCACTTTTATGAGGCTTTGGTTTGCTGACATTGTTTTTCGGACGCTTTCGCTTAATTGGAACTGCTGATATAAGAGCTTGAAGATAAGCATCATCCTGCTCATTTTTGGAACCAAAACTGTAAAATTTACTAAAGACTTCGCCTCCTCTGATAACTTTTCTAAACATTTACTGCGACAACTAAAAAATACCTGGTTCAAGATATCGTTTCCAGTTTTTAGGTTAAGTTTACTTACTTGCAGCTTAATCCCATTTCCTTTATAATTGATATATATTAATCACCTTTTATTCTTGCTTTTTTAATCCGCTCACACATTATACTTTTGACACCTTTTTCGCGCTTATTTTGACTAGTATTAACTCCATCCATTTTTTGACAAGCTCTAGAACTTTACAATTGTTAAAACGCGACAAGCGCTGCGAGTTTGTTTGAGAAACCCGTCATATCCTGGACATATCGGGTTTTGAAAGTAAACAAAATATTCAATGGCGGTTATTGTGCAGGAGAGTCCGCCTTGCTATTAGAAATGGATATTTCGTGAAATGTCAAAAAAAACAATTGGTGGATTTGTCGGGTTTTTCTCAATTAAGTGATTCAAATATATTTTAGCATAAATGTCTGGATAGGTGAAATCGGCAATCAACTACTGGGGCCAGTATAAATGCTTGGCCGTTCAACAGGAACGGGTTCTCTGAAAAATTAAAATTGAGGAGGGTTGATATAAATGAATGGAATTAATTTTTGGAAAATTTAGTTGAAAGGAAGAAAAATTTTAAAAATCGAAGTAAAAATGAAATGAAATTAATTGAAATTAGGAATGATGAGATAGGATTGATTAGAACAGAACATGGTAGAATCACATTTGGACTTATAAATCTCCGACAGAATAAAAATAATTGTTTAAGAGCTTCATAGTATGAAGATTTAAAATGGTAGCAAGAGGAAGAAATTATCGAGGAAAATAACTTCCAATTCATTCTAAGTTATCTAAATCCGGAATACAAATTACAATTACAATAGTACATTGACAGAAATCTGATAATATTTTGGACATTTTAAAAAAATTTAAAATTTAAAATAAAACAAGTGGGAATAATATAATAATAATAACAATTACAATCAATAATAATTCTTCATGCTGAATGTGAGTAGTTTCCATACCAAGATCATGTAATGTAATTCTCATTGTACCAATATAATTCAGTTTAAAATAAAATCTTCTGGACAATTTTATCAAAATAAAAGGAACATCTTCAACCACAACCTGGATGGGGCATCTTGTGTTCCAATGCAGCAAAAGCTACCGGAACTTTTTTTCTGCTCTCCTCGAGCTTGTCCAACAAACACTCCAATAACACTGCATCCAGGAAATTTTTGCTCGTGCTTTTCCTTAGAACTTTTGCCGCCTCCACCAAGTTTTTAGCTGGGTGTTTGCTATACAGTCCTGCGTCGTATTGCGTTTGTCTAAATAGTGACTATTTTTCACCATCAAGTTCTGCATGTGTATAGTATGCTTCACTATCTCCATTTCTCTACCGCATATTCTGCATGTATGGTCTCTGTTGTGTAGTTTTTCAGTTTGTTCGGGGGTTCTTTTACTGCTGCAAGACCAGTCATAGTTCTAAGTTGATTCCTGAACAGTGTGAAGGTTTTACCATGCATTTGGATTGAGACCTTTACCAAGAAACAAGAATATATCCTGGTTCAGGCTGTGTGTCCTCTGGTACTCCCTTTGTGAACTCGTCAACTCTTTCGCTTTTCTTCAGTCGAGTCACAGACTAGTCTAGACGTCATTTTCTTACTTGAGTGGGCTGACTGCCTGACATGATATGGATCTGCTTGCTTTCGACAACTTTCCTGTTGTTTTGTATCACTCATTACAAGATTGCGCATAAATGAAATATTTTCTTAGTGCATATATAGCTATAGCTATTTTGGAGTATACCCTCGCCAGTGACATTTGCAGTCTTAGACCCTGCGGGAACTTCGTTGGCAATCTATTTAGATGCTTATTCTCCTATTTATCAAGCAAACTGTATAAATGTTTCATATAATCTTTTATTGTTAAATAGATTGACGTATTACGAACCAAATTATTCCCACAATCTCTATAGATTTCAATATCGACACTGGAAAATGGTAAATTTTCGATTTGGCAGCCACCACCCTGGTTTTGATAGATTTAAAAATATCGTTCCATCCTTTTTATATTCCAACTTACTATTCCCGAATCGTCTTTGACGGTAATGCAATTTTATTTACCGTGCACTATATGTCTCGTAGATCGGTCTGGTGTCGACTCGGAAGTGTCACCTTTTACAAAATTCAAATTAAAAGTATACCCGGCGACATCTCGAGAGGATAAACTTGACAGAAGTGGTTTTTGCGAATCGTCTGCAGTATTTGATATTGCGCTATAAGATTAAAAAGTTCGTCGACATAGCATATTATTATTTGTCGCTTTAAACGGTTTACTTTGAGAAAGGTCAGTCACACCGAAAGAAAAAACAACATTGAAGGTCTCTAATTCAATTATTCTTTATACATTTAATAAAGGGGAAACTGGAAATTGATAATTTAAAAGGTTGCTGTAAGAGACGAAATTATTTTTTTAGTTAGCACAAAACTGTCCTCTATACTAACGAGAGTATGGACGCTATTTGTCATTGGGTCTGCTAAAATTTCTTCATTCCTTTCATATATCAAATTTGTTTTGCGATTTTTGCAATGGATAATAGTATCGAACAGAGAATATGTCTTGAAAGGCATACGGTCAATTAACATTGTCAAAAACACGTGCGTAAGAGTAATACAATGCAAACAAAAGCGGTCGAGATGTGGTGGAAGATTTGTCTCGATCTGGCCAGCAATAAACGACTTCAACTGAAAGTCTTCGTGTGCGGATAGTGGTTAGTTTCCGCATGCTTGTAAAAAAATATTTTTGGTTGAATAATAACTATTTTTGTTCTTTACTCCTGGAATATAAATATAAACCCGTCTAAAAACATCAAAATTTTAATTGCAATGTTTTCGAAATCTGCTTTGATGCCGACGATGCAAAAAACGAGTAGAAATTAGTATGAACCTTCTCTGATCCTGCCTAATTAACAAAAGGCTTCATTAAATGTCTATAGCATCCTTTTCCCCGATTACCGGGAATCGACAAAGAAATTCATTAAAAACATGACAACTAGGAAAAACAAAAATTTACTCGAGGCAACGCCATGTCGAAAAAATGAAATAAGCCGCTTCCTTTCATGTATTTACAAAAAAATTTCAGTGTTGCTATAAAAATTATCGAGGTTCATAATAAATTTTTTTCATTTTAAAACCTACATTGACTGAATACAGAATTAATATCATTACTTTGGAAATTTTTATTGTTTTATCAACTTTTATTTTTATCACCCCAGCCTGTCTTCTATATCTTTTATTAATTTAGAAGTGATCACACTTTCCAAAAGCGTGAATTTCCGCTTGAAAAATACTTGGGGCTTTTCCCAAGTTTTCAGAGTGTTTGGTTCCTGGACCGTACACATTTATCCCAGTTCCTTCTATAGCTTTAGAGCCACACAGTTCGCAATAGAAATGAAACAACAAAACCAGCGTGAGATTTTGTGCCACAATGACCGTGTAAGTTGATTCTCGTTTAAAAAACATAAAATATTCAAACAAATTCAACTCAGGACATAATGGAATTGTAAAGACTCTTGTTAGGTGCTATAAAAAAAAGATTTATATTGTTTCAGCATGAAACCTAATTTGGACGTGCTTAAATCAACACTTCTCGCGTGTGTAAGTACATTTCCAGGTCAGTTTACATAGTTGTGTATTATCGAAGTGATTTACCTCTTTCGTTTAAGCCTTGTTAAGACATCAAAGTGACGTCTACGAAAAAATATTGTTCTTGTTATTTCTTGTAAATAAGTGCAAATTGCTTTTTGGACGTTGAAAATAATTAAGATGTATATTAACCTGAATAATCACCGACATTCAGAGTTTAACGTAGAATAGAAAGCATTAAGGGACGCATTTCTTCAGAAAGATCACCTTTTTTCTAAGCAAATTTCTTATGGTCTACATAGTGAAGAATGACAGTGTCCAGGTTATCTCCGTTTACTTAAAGCTGTTTGTAGCAATTCCAAATCTTTATAAATTTCATTTAACATCATAAAAATGCGCGAAAGTAATTAAAACGTCCCAATCCTACCCTTTCATTCATCAATTCGCTTGGGTTGTGCTCAACAGCAACTAAATATTTGTACAATGCCAATCATACGCTCTTTTCGGGTACAAGCACATACATACTCACTAAAAATTGTCACCATACCTTGTGTTTAAGCATTAAGCATAAAATCTTGTATATTGTTGATATTACACTCACTACTATTATACTCAATATTTCCCCATGGACGGGACATTTAAAAGCAACACCAATTTCAACAACTTCAAAGCAACATCACTCTAATAATCAGTGTGTTCCCATTTATATCATTTTTAATGTCTGCTTAGTCCAGGTGGATTTAGCAGTTTTTTCATGTGCTGACATTCCGAACATAATACAATAAATAATTAACCTATAGCACTTTCATCCTTCGATATCACTACATGGTTTTTATCGACGATTTTCCAATGAAAAATGTTTTAAGTATGTTTTCTCCCAAATTTAAGCACAAAAATCGTCGTAAAGATGAAAATATTGGTTAGATTCGTAGACGGTTTTCCGAAATTAAACTGATAACAATTTAATTGAAACTTTGTACAATATCATTAGAAAACAGTGTTTTTGTTTTAATTTGCTACCAGACCACTCAAAAGCCGCGGCGAGTTTTTTTTAACGTTGGTTCTCCACAGATCACCTAAAAATAGATAGGCATCTGACCCGTGGCGCCTCTTAAGGCGAAATTAATTTATGGGTGGCTCCATCTTTAGTTAACTCTAACAAAGTTAGACGAGCTGTGTACTCGTATTCTGTATTGCTATGCATTCCCCAAATATGTGAATGGAGACCCACTAGATCTTTTCAATGATCAGATCTTCTCCCATTTTTGGAGTGGCATATTTCTTCCAATACTACATTAGAGCTGATACCGCAAACAGATTCAGGCTCCCAAAGTGGTGTTTCGGCCCCTCTCCCCTCTCTTTGCTAGTTCATCTGCTAATGTATTCCCTTTTATTCCATTGTGTCCTGGAATCCACAGTAAGGCGACGATATTGTTCTCGCCTAGTTCATTGAATTTTCCTAGGCATTCCCATATAATTTTAGAACTGATTACGCAAGAATTCCGTGCTTCAATGGCAACTTGACTATCTGACATGATAATAATCCTTTGCCTCCAATATTTTTTATCATTATTGCCTTTGAGCCCTCTGTGTACCATTGAATGGCATTCTTTCAAAGTCTAGTAATGGTATGAGGATCCCATTTCTTCTTGTTACTTAATTCTGTATTGAATTTCTTTTTGAAAATATTATTATGGTATGAATAGTTACTTAACAATAAATTAAAATATTGAATAATCATATAATTTAATTGATACTTGTACAACCAACTCTATCATTTGATATTCAGAATCATACATTTTCCATGTTGGAAGAATATAAAATATATTGAATAAGTCCGTCACAAGCCTAAAATAAACATATAAAAATTAGAAACATTTAGAAAGAAAAATAATAATATGTAAAATTAGTTTTGATACACCCTGTATACTGAATAATTAAAGTCATACAATGATAAACAGTAAAACAGGAACACAAACATTAAAATAAAAAATTAACAAGATACCAACTAAAAAAGTGATGATTGTAAAATTGAAATAAAAATATAATGAACACCACAATATAGAAAATTATAACCTAAAATTAAACTATAGATAAAATAAAATTAATCATATAACTTAACATAAATAAACTATCAATATAATTGGTAGAAATAATTTTAAAATAAAATGTAAGAGTGTTTGTTGAAAAAACAAAGGAAAAAATCAACAACGGGTGGAGATTTTGAGAAGGAAGGAGGATGTTGTTCGAAGTAAGAAACTAAAATTGAAATTTATGCAGAAATATTCAAAAAGAAATAAAAATTTGTTAATATAAAGTTAACTAAACTAATACAAAGTGATTATAACAATAAATAAGCAAGTGAAAGGTAATACTTACCATAAAATATTTGTTGCTAAGTGAACACTGGTATAAGCCATATAATATACCCATATCTGAGGTATATTTTCAATAAATCACAAGTGAAAAGCAGAAAATATTGAAATCGTTTATCCAGCACAGAAAAAACTTTCCAAGTGACCGAGAATTTTGATCCAGGGCCACCGAACATTGAATTCAGTGTGACCTTCAAGAGAAGAGAAGAAATGAATACTTTGATTACGAAAGACAATCAGGTATCATTTATCTATATAATTTAATATTGAATTTATTGATGTATAAAATTTAAATTGTTCAAATTTAAAAAGTATTACATAAGATTATACTTACTGATAAAAATTTTCAAAAGAATCAAAAAGGCGTTGACTATTATTGTTTTTGACTCCATTTTATTCTAGAACGTTGTCAAATGTCACTTCTTCGCGCGTAAAAATCAATCATCTTTTCTGTAGTTTTGAAACCATAGAAATATAAAACCATAGACTCTGATAAGTATAATATTAATTTTGTTGTGAATGAGAGAGTGAATGAATTTTAGATAAGAAATAAATAGTGTTAATGATTTTTGAATATTTTTGAAGTTATTTAAGCCGTTACGCAGAATTAAACAATAAATGGAACGTTTCATTTGTTGAACATTTATTTAAAATTGAATGTGTTTGTTTTTTGTATCTATGATATATTTTACGATCAACACAGGCTGTCAACGTTGAAACTTTTTGAAGGTCAAAGGACAGAGTTGGCCTCACAAAAATTTGAACTCACAAACAAAAATATAATTCCCTGAGATAGTTTAAATAAATTTACAAAACAATATTAAAATAATATAATAAAGAGTCTCATAACAATCATAATAAATATAATAAAATGAAAAAGGAAATATTTTGATAATTTCCCATTGATCTTGTAGTGCCCCTCGTTTAAATTAATAATAAAGATAAGTATTAAAACTAAAATAATAAATAAATAAAATTTAATTTATAAAAAGGTATGGAATTGATATAGCTCTACGATTCAATTCAAAACCATATCAATATATACCTTTCCATCATACCATGTCGTTGCATGTCCGAGAATTTCTGATTTCTGAAAAGCGAGGAGGTGGTTGTTTTTTTAGTGATTTCCTCTCTATTAAGTTCTTACTGCAACACTTTCCACCACCATATGTAGTGATGTGAAGCTGAGAATCACTTCCATGGCCGCCGTTGGGCATGTTTGCATTGGTTCTGTAATGCATACACAGGCTAGTCTTTGAATTCTAGAGAGGTTGTCTCTCGTCGTCAATAGGCTAGCAATGGCCCCATAAGCGATGATTGGTCTCACTATGGCAGTGTACATCCAGCTCAGGATCCTTGGGTTACAACCCTGACAGGTTCCTGCAAACCATTAGAGCCATTTTTGCTTTGTATATAATCTCCTTTTCGTGTTTGTTCCACAGAAGTTTACTGTCTAGATATTTGACTTCTGGTCTCCATCTAACCTCGCTGCCATCAAGCTTAACCGTTTTAAGTAGTTTTCTTCTTTAGAGAAGGTTATTAAGATGGTTTTGGTGGAGTTGAGTTGAGTTGAAAGAGAGCTAATTTTAAACCACAATTAAATAACAATGGAAGGCTGGTATCAAAGGCAAAACAAAATGATTGAATAAAGATTCACCAGACCTTTTAAATGAGGTACGACTTGATACCTAATGCCATTTGAAAAAATTCAAGGGGTATCTCCAGTAGGGAGGGGGTGAATCTGACGTTTATGACATTAGCACCAAAAAGTGTCCCCCTAAGTTAAAAGTTGACGTGATATATTAAGGGTGGGTCCTTTTCAAATGAACACAGTGTATAATTGAGATAAATGTATAAAAATCGATTTATTTAATATTTGACAATATACAAAATTTCATTGATACATGAGTAAATGTTTATAAACAGTATGTCAATTTGAAGGTTTATGTAATTCTGCATTTTTCAGTAAATGTGACAAAACGTTTATATTTGTTTGTTTTGATTGTTACTAGTTATGTTATGGCTGTTGTATTCAACTATGTTAGATATTGTGAAGAAATTTTAATGTAGATCAATTGAGGATACTTTGTTTATTAGTTAAATCAAGTATAAGTGATGTTTACAATACATCTTTTCACAGGTAAGCAGCAAGTTCTGAACAGTTATACAGTTCTGAAATTACCAGTGTCGTATCATTTGATATATAAATACTATTTACTCATTCTAATAAGAATTTATCTTATTAAGAAAAAATAAACAATGTGTAACTATACGTGTTTATAATTCAATATCGACAGCAATTAAAGTCATTCCTTGAGTGACAAATAAATCTAAGAAAATTTTAATCCTCACACAGCACGGCACTGTTATTGGAATCTCTGACCTTTGCTGTTTGTACTATCCTTGTATTGGAATGAGAGTATCAATTTAGATGTTGGCTTCAAAAAAGGGTGTTGTCAGTATAGCGGGTTATTCACTGGTATGTTTGATGATCCAAGGGTCTGACAATGTCATCGGCATACCCTTGGCAGAATACCGAGTTAACACCAGGTGCAGCAAAATATTATTATCTGACCAATGAATTGAGTAGTCTATTAAAAGATGAAAGAAAAGTGTTGTTTTTCTTTGACCAATTGCTTATTAATTGGATTATCTTTTTAACCGAAAAAAAATCATATTTGTGAAAAGTGGCATAATAGACGAATAGAACGTTGGTGTCAGTGTAGTCTTCTAGATTCTCCTACCCGATACCTTCCGATTTTAAAATGAAAATATTACTAGATATCGAAGAATAAATATATTATTCAACGCTTCACAACTAAGTTTAGAAAAATATTTTTCAAAAACAGTGACCGTTAAACTTAGAAAGCAACAACTAATTCCCGGGCTATATGCCCCGACAGACATTGAATTACACTTCTAAGTCAAACGGGGTCGGTATGATCTACAAGATTTAACCAACTACAAACCAAAATTCGAAATTTGACAACAAGCCGATAGCTTGAAACAATCAAGAATTATTACAGTTTTCTGTAAAATTGTCGACAATTTTACAGGAAAATATTACTGCCGGTAGCAAGAATAAAATTCAAGATATATCCCTTATAAGCGATATTCGTTGGACATATCTATATCTTTCTGTGATTCCGTAACAATTTTGTCGGTAAGGAGGCAGACATGTATGAAATGGAACTAAAATTTACATTTTTCTATTCGACCAAAGGAACAGAAGACAATTTTTCTACGTCAGAGTAGAGGAGAGACATTAGATTAAATATCACGTCGGCGTCGGTGGCTTGCCCATCGGAAAAGTCGGGACCGGAAATTGATGACACCGGAAATAGATTGAGTTATTACGTGATGGTGTGTTTTTTTCCATCTATTTTTACGTTATTTCGATTGAAATATGGTTTGTCTGAACTTGAGAAATTAAAATTAAGTTACTGTGAAATGAAGTAATAATTTTTTTAATGCAATTTTTTTTCTACGACTTGTTTTTGTATCAAGTTTAAATGATACTGATCAACAAAAATTCACTTTTTAAGAGAAAGCGATTAACAAGAAAAAATAAAATCAATCACGTAACAAAATAAAAGCGTCTTAATACTGAATATATTCAAATGTGTGTTTGCTGGTACATTAAAAATATAATTTTTGAAGTCGTTGACTGCATCTTCTGGGGAAAAATTTTGAGTCTGAGCAATTATAATGTATTTTGCAGTGATCATTTTTATAGATTTTGTAGATGATGTAGATTTTTTATAGACTCGGGGGCATTTTTCTTATGCACCTGTTAACCTCTCAAAACATAAAACCTCAGGACTTCATTTTTTTGCTCCCAAACCGGATACCGATCGGATTAGCATGGGAAAACGTTTTCTTAAGTGATTTTGTGAACATAAACAGAATTTTATTGAAATTTACATATTTACACACTCAATGCAATGAATAATTTCAATCTTTTCCCGTTTTTTCAAAATATTGAATAGTATCATGTACTTACTTTTATTAAGGGACAGCAATTATTTTTAAGCAGTAATTCAACGAAATTTCGAAAGATATTTTGTAACTCCTTTAATTAAACGGAACATAATCGAAAGCAGGTTTCGTTTAATAGAATTAAATTCAAGCTCGACTTTCTGTATCTTTCTTTAATAAATCGAGCAATTTTAATTGCTTGAAAGTAAATTAATTAACATCAAAGACCCTACGACTTACAACCTTGATTTAATTTTTCAAAAAACCAGTTCGAGTGGAAATTTAGTAAACTGACAGAAGGACAGAGAGTAATTTTAAGCAAAAATTTGCATTGAAGGAAAAAGGAAGCAAACTAACTGAGTTATGCACATTTTACAATAGAATAAACAAACAACTTTTTTTATGTTTACAATGTCTTATAACCATCATTTTTAAAAAGCGATTCATTCATTCAATTAGTTCTTGGTCTAACTAAGAAAAACAATTTCTTGTCTAATTTTTTGTAAACTGCTCTTTGTAGTATGCAAAAAGCCAGTAGCTGCCTGAAGAGTTAGTACTATGGGTAAGAAAGTAATTCCAGACGGAAACCATTCAATTTAACCATCGTTTCCATCGTGTTGGTGGAATGATATTTTTTTTATATCTATTTTTTCCACTAGATCAAATTCTTGATCTATATCAGCGAAATGTTTTTGTTTATCTCTTATCCGAAAACTGGAGAGCGGTTGATTTCAGAAAAAGCGGGTTAACAATGGAAACCAGTTAACGAAAGTTATTTCCCCGCAAAACACTCGGGACATTTGATTGATTTATTGCTATTTTACACAGTCCGATGGTGCTTTTTATTACAATTGCCTTCTTGTTCGGTGCTTTTTTTATTGTTTTTATGTTCCTTCACAATTACACTACACTCTGATGGAAACCAGACTGTTTAGGTGGAATATTTATATAGCCGGAATAATCGGAAGTGGAAATTTAATCTCATTGTACGTTTTTTCCAGGGAAATTAATTCTTTATTCCAACTCTTGTGGAAATCCAACAAAAAGTAATTATTATACCGCTTATAGTGAAAAAATACGCATTTTTTCTGGGTATCTACGAAAATATTCTTTGCGAAACTCATAAAATATTCCTTAAGACATCTCCTTGCTGATATCATCGTGGAGAGATGTAGAATTGGAAAGGAATTTAATTTTTTTTCAGATGTAAAAACTTGAAGTGGAAATTACTTAGTAAATATTTATTACTTCAATATCAACCTCGGTAAATAGAATCGTACATTTTTCATAAACTCATGGACAAAATTAATGCAACACTTAAAATTTTGCTTATTTTTGATTTAGAAGAAATATTTTAATTTTCAGCCGGCACAGTGTAGGGAGAAGCATTTTGAATTTTTTTAATAATGAATTTGACAATTCATTATACCGGGTGGCATGAAACAATATTTATGTACCGTAAATTCTAAACACCCCGTGGGGGTAAACTGAAGGCTACACATTTTTTTCTTTGCAAACAATTAGAAAGACTTGTTAATTCTTGATATTTTGTTTTTTGATTCATTCCGATACCAATTTTTAAAAAAAACTACAATTTTTGCGTCGTAAGTTAATATCAGATAATCAATAATTTGATAGCAAGTTTAACTCGACAAATGATTACAAGAGCACGAGGAGGAATTACGCGTTATTAATTTGTTTCTTGTTTATGTTTAATTTCAATTTAATCATGGGCGTTGCTAGTCGACCGCTAATCGGGTGAATAATTTTTTTTATTCGACCACTAATCGGACGACTTATTTATTTTATTCGTCCAGTAATCGTACGACTTATTTATGCTTCCAAATTATTTTTTTCTTCCTCGTCGTAATTTAAATTATGTATATCTTTAAGTAATACTATTTTTCCCGTTTCTTTTTACCAATAAAATTTTTAATTCTATTCCATTTTTATTTGCTTTTAATTTCAATAGTTCTTTCACTTGATTTTTTACTTCCGGTGTCATTCTTCGTACTTGAGGAAGATGCTCGTAGAGTTCTTTACTTGTTTGGTGATTGTGTATTAAATTAATTGTTTAAATAAATAAATTGTTACCATCATTAAGCAGCCATTAGACTAGAAAAAAATAATTAATAGGAACATAAAAAATTAAAAACTAACCTTCTGTCACGAAAACTAACTCACTTTAAGAATGTTATACGATCTAATTTCACTTTTACGAGCTTTATATGAAAAGTCAAACTTTAAAATTCAATTTTGATCCCCTTTATGTGCACATTTTTCTGGATTACGGCTTGGGATTGTTAGCTGAAATTTTCTACAATGAGACTGTGCAAGGAAAAAATTAATCTTACCTGAATAATGCAGAATCCTAGAACGAGGATGGTTCATTTCAATTAGTGCGAGATGATAATGTAGATTTTTCATTTTCGTCTACCACGTGATCCGAGGACGCGGCTAAATTAAAAACAAACTTTTGTTGATCAAACATTAACTTCGTTAAGTTTCTTTTTATACTTTCCGCTGTGACCGACAAGGCAATTTTGTAAAATGTTTTCTTTTGAGCGGGGAGTCCTTATCAAAAACTTAAGAGATTGTTGGCGGGATGAAAATAATGGTAATACTTCATTAACCGTTATTAAGCTATATGCCTTCAAAGTCAACCATAATGTAGAGGGTGTCCCAAATTAAATGAATTGCAGGTAGACGTTATCAAAAATCAATCTGATTTTTTTGTATGTTTGCATTTAATATAATTATTTGATCACTAAACGATCTTCAGAGTACCTAATTAGCTGTGACAAATTAACAAGAATTCACATTACTTCAAATTACTTTGGAGTTAAATAGTTATTGTTATTGTTGTGTGGTGCAATGTAACGCTCGTGCAACCGAACCAAGATAAGCGGGACGATTTCCCAACAGGCGACATCCCAACCGATCAACATTTACGGCTTTCCACCAACACCTAAAGAACTCAGTAGTACCTACCTGAAAGTACTGAAACTGGTAGGAATATTATTTATATTTATTATTTATCCGTTCAACTTTCAAACAGCTCATGCGATGCTAGATTGCCCTGGTTATATCAAGATGTCCTTGGATTGCAGTTAATAAATTCACTGCAGAAGACACTTCTGTTCTTCTCCATCGGACTATCGTTCTGCACATTCGCCAGTCGCAATGGCATTGGATGTGCTCTGCCGTTTCCTCTTCTAGGTGACATAATCTGCACATGGCTTCTTCTGTCAAAACCATTAACTTTGCGTGCCTGTTAAGCTTGCAGTGCCCTGTTAACGTACCTATTACGGCTTTGACAGTTTTCATATCTTTGCTTATCAGGTCCGTCGTAAAAGTTGGCGAATGTCCTCTAATGAACTGTTTCGCCGGTCTCTGTCCTAGTGAGATTACCCCATTCTAGAGATTTTTGTGCCACCCATCTGACTATCTTTCCATAGGTGGTCTTATTATAGTTGTGTAAAGCCTGTGAACCACCTCTAGCTGCTCTGGTAGAAATGTTCCCAGGTATGTCCTCCTATTCAATTTGGAATCAACTGTCACTCCCAGATATTTAACTTCTTTGGATATTTCTAATGGTACTCCACCTTGCAGGAGATTACTTCTATTCGTAAAAACAACAAGTTAGGCTATAGCTATTTTTGGATCAACTGGAAGGTCCAGTCTTTTACAGTTCGAAGTGCTTCTTATAAAACTTTCATAGACATCCATAAACAAAAATGTTAAAAATTGCAATAACCTAACAAAAACCCTTCAACTCCTTTATCATGCCATGGATTTGCCACTATATTTATGGAAACTAACTTGAGGTAGTTGTATTAGTAAATTTATGTCGATGCTGATAGTATTGAAAATTGCTGTTTTTAAGTTGAGTCTGTTAGTTTTGTATTATAAAATGGCTCTGATCCTATAAAATGTTATTATAGTTTCAATATCAAAAGTTTTCCCATTTACTTATATTTCCTTGTAGTCCAGCAGACAGGTAATGAATAAATGGAGATAGCTGGAAAGTATTCCAAAGTTATTTTGGCATATCGTCGGTAGATAGTCTATGGAGTATAATCTAAGTTTTCGACCTCTAGGACCCTATGCTGTGTATGTATATGGGGGTGATATTCACTGAGATATATTGTGCCCCCTTTCTTCTACCTAGTTCCTGAGGAAAGTCTCAGAAACTAGTAGCTCCTTTAAACCTAATTTTAGGATATCTGCAGGCTTTAGTTAAGGAAATATTGAGATATAATATTCTAAGAGCCTCTCCACTACGACCTTTGCAGATCTATTGTGTATGCCCTCCTGTTATTCTAGAGTTCCTTGTCTAGTCCCGTCCTTATTACTAGACTTCGAATGCCAAAACTCAGGTTCTCCATATGTTGGGAGGGTTGCGGTTTTCCCTCCCCTATCGTCAAAAACCTCAGCCTAGTCAGGCCTTCGCAGTAGCACAGTATGAGTGTTTAGTTTTCCTCATCTTCTTGCCAAAACCTGCATATGGTTGTGACTGCCCATCCGATGCTATTCATGTGTTTGTTATGTCTACAATGCCCCGTTAGGAGCCCAACCAGGATCCTATTCTGGCTCAGTAGGTACTCCGTGAATTTTGGCGACGGTTCTTTGATTAACTCTTTGGCCTGCCTCATTCTTGGCGCCTTGTTCCACCATTCTCGAGACTGCTTTTTTGGTATCCAAGTACTGCTATTTGTTCATTGCAGCGCTTTCGCTATGCCACAAAATGCTTCAGGGCCAATGGGAGTACATCGCGCCTCTAATCGGGCTAGTGAGTCTTCATATTAATTTCCCTTGTGATCTGAGTGGCATGGTATCCAGGCTAAGGACGATCTATTATGACTGTAGCGTCTCCAAGCAGTCCCAATGAATTTGGAAATTATCTGCATAGAACTGATTGCTTTTATAGCCGCTTGGCTGTCGGAGTATATGGCAACGGTCTTTTCCTAAAACTCTTGCCTCAATAGCTCTACTGCACAGTGCAGTATTGCTGCAACTTCTGCCTGGACTATCGTCGCATGTTTGCCCAACGGCAGCCATGGAAGTTATTCTCAACCTCACACCACTACATATGGTGGTGGAAAGTGTTGCAGAAAGAACAAGATACAGACTAAGTAGAGAGGGAATCATTAAAAAAAACACCTCCTTACTTCTTAGAAATCAGAAAACCTGGGACATGCCACAAGATGGTATGATGAAAAATTATAACTTTTCAAAGAAATTCGTTACGGAATTAAGCAACAAGAAGGAATGGGATCCAAATACCATTACCAGACTTGGAAAGAATGCCATTCAGTGGTACACAGATGGCTCAAAAGCAATAGAAGGAACTGGGATAGGAGTGTACGGGCCAGGAACCAAACACTCTGAAAGCTTGGGAAAAACCCCGAGTATCTTTCAAGCGAAAATTCACGCCATAAGAAAGTGTGCCCAGTTCAATATTGATAAAGGATATAGAAGGCAAAGGGTTATCATAATGTCGGATCGTCAAGCAGCCATTAAAGCACTGAGCTCTTGTATAATCAGTTCCAAAATGGTGTGGGAATGCCTAGGCAAACTGAATGAACTAGGCGAGAACAATATAGTCACCTTACTGTGGATTCCAGGTCACACAGGGATAGAAGGAAATGAAATAGCAGATGAACTAGCAAAGAGGGGGACTGGAACACCCTTTTGGGGGCCGGAACCCTTTTGCGGTATCAGCTCCAATGTAATATTGGAAGAAATAGGCAAAGCCGAAGAAAAGAGAAGATCTGACCATTGGAAAGATCTAGTAGGACTTAGGCAATCAAAGATTCTTCTGGGTGACTACAACCTGTTGAGATCAAATGAATGCATAAGTCAAAGTAAAAGTGCACTAAGAGTTTTAACAGGCATCCTTACGGGACATTGTCCCCTGAATGGGCACCTGAAAAAGCTCAAAATAGTGGAGGAAGAAGAATGTAGATTCTGTGGTATGGAAGAAGAAACTTCCATCCACATACTTCCGAACTGCACAGCAATTCAGAATCTTAGGGCACAACACCTTGAAGATTACTGGATAGAAGAGGGACATTTACCTAAGTTGAAGCCTGTAGGTATCCTAAAATTCCTCCGGGAAATAGGACTAAAGGAGCTACTAGTCTCTGAAACTTTCCTCAGGAACTAAGTAGAAGTAAAGGGGAACAATAGATCTTTTAGGTCTCAGTGAATGTCACCCCAATTTACATACATACATACATACATCGTCGCACAATGAGACTCTTGTCTTTGGCTTGCTCTTTGTATAGCTCGTTATACACCTTACCATAAAAGTCTACTAATGGGTGCTTGCCCTCTGGTAAATTTATTAGTGATTGACCTGTCTTCGCTTTGTATGTACACATGAAGTGGCGGCAGGTTCATCAAGACTTCTAGTGCATCTGTCGAGGTTGTCCTCATGGCTCCCTTGGTAGCCAGGCAAGCTTGCCTCTGGATGCCACTTAGCTTTTGGGTCACCCCAGCCTGCCGCGTCTTTGGCCACCATACCATCGAGCCATATATGCTATCATGGGTCTGATGACTCTGGTGTTAATATAGACATATGATCATTTTTGGTTGTAACCCCCAGTTCTTTCCGCACATTCTTATGCAATGATTGAGGGCTATCGTACATTTTGTATTATTTTTTGTAGGTGTTGATTCCATGTCAACTTGTGGTCAAATATGACTCTTAAGTATTTTGCCTCTTGTGCTATTGGAATGTCCACCCTATTAGGAACTGGTGACTTCAGTCCTCTCAGTACTTTCTTCATTGTAAAAACCACTATCGTGGTTTTGAGAGGGTTTACAATTAGTTCCTTGATACCACTTGTTGATTATGTTTAGGGCAGTTTGTGTCTGCTTAACAGCATACATCTATCTACAAAGCTGGATGACTGTCCGTTCTTCGCGACTAAATGGTCGAAGAAACAGGACTTAACGTAGATGAAACGTTTGAAAAATTTGAATTTTTGGGTAAAATCCTGCATGTCTCTTGAATCACTTGAATGTTCAAATCACTATTGGATACAATATTCATTTGACCAGTGTAATTGAGAGGAGATTGAAAATTCTCCAACTTTGTGAATTTCCAAGAAATCAGGGATTGTATTCTCTACTAGGCACCCCCTACCAGTCTTAGACAAAATAAAAATGTCTAACTCCGATATTTCCGTTTATAGTCATTTTACCTACTTAGGAATGACTTTGGACACCAAATTAACCTGTGACGCTCATATCAATAATTGCTTAGCCAAGGATGGAGCAGATCCCAAAATAAATCTTTCATTTTATAGGGGCATATACAAGATCTATTGTAGATTACGGTAGTTACTTATATGGTTCTGCCACCAAAACTCGTTTGATAGATTACAATATAAAGCGCTACAAATAGTATTGGGAGCAACTGCAAATCTTTGGGCTGAATGCAATGTACCGCCTTTACACGAGTATACCTAGCAGAAAAATTTGTGATGTAGATGTAGAGCAAAAATAACTAAGACTCTTTATTGCGTAAAATTTCCTTACTATCGATGCAAAATCTAACAAATAAATGGTGGTAAAACAAACAATCCCCAGTATTAGCTATCGCTATAAAGTTTTTATGTTCAAACCTTCAGTGTAGTTCCCTAAGTATGTTATTCCAGTCCTGTGCAACCTCATCTGCATGTAAAATCTATACTAACTAATCTAAAACCAAACTAGGAGTGGGCTGTTCGGTTTACATTCCCAATACCGAAGAATCGTTAATGTTTAAACTAGCCGCCGACTTTTCTGTATTTACGTCAGAACTAGTGGTCATAAGGCGTTAGAATGGATCTATGAAAAACATCCAAACTTTCAAGATTACGTTATATTATCTGACTTCAAATCTGTACTACTATGCCTACAAAACTACATTGAACATCTCTATTGTAATTGTTGTAGACATTTGGGTGAAGGGTAATTCGAATATTCCAGGAAACGAAACTGCCGATAAATTAGGAAGACAGGCAATTTATTCAAGGACAAAACAGGACATATTGCCTAAATGGAACCTAATTTAAATAACAAAAAAAAAATTTACAGGAAAACTGGAATATAGATTGGTCTTCATCTTGCAATAACAGCAATAATCGATACTACAAAATATACGCTTCCTAAACTTTCTTTCTCTGCACGAAGCCATCCCATTAGGAAGATCAACACAATTTTTTACAGATGTCTTACTGGCCATGCGGCCGTTAAAGTTAAACTCTTCAGAATAAAGATACCAGATACTGAGCTATATGAATGCGATGGAAGTTTGGATGACCTAGAACATTGTTTATTTGGATGTCATCGCAATAGTCATGCAACCCAATATCTCATGCAAGCTCTCCTTAAAGAAAACGTGTCCCTATCGCCAAACGTCCCCTCACTATTTTATTTAGCGTGTAGAAATCTCGCAATGCAAACCATCTTGTGGGAATTCTTAAAGCGATCTTGCGCAAATTTTTATTTTAATCTCCAAATGTAAAAATTTAAGTAGTAAGCATGAGTTACTGAATGAACTTACTATGAATAATGATGTACCTCCCCTACTTCTTAGGTAGAAAGTTCCTGTCTGTTTCAATGGTTCATTCATCAAAAATTCTTGTAGTGCTATTGAATATGTAATTTTCTACAATATTTGAATCATCCTATACAACATTTATTCAAAACGAATAAATATAAAGATGCGTTTTTTTTTGGAAGTAAATTTTAATTAAAATTTAACGTAAAAGAACGACCTTCCACTTTTGACAACTGCTGGGAAAACTTTTGACCTCCAGTGAACTCTATCTCTTAATTATTTGCTGTACTTTACATGAGCAGATGGTAATTATGAGGTAAAAATGAAGTTGGCAAATCCCGAGTTATAATAAAAAAGGATAATATGACAATTTCTCACTGAATTTCCTTCAAAAAATGTTGTTTGAAAGATAACTTATTTGTATATATGAAAAGCTGGCTCCGAACCAAAATCGCAATTGCAGAATTTAAGTACGTTGCACCATGATAAAAATTTTCATATTTCAAAGGCGTATTTTTTTCTGTCGAGCGGCGGCAAACAATCCAAGAAAAAATAGAAACATTAACAAGTAGACATTAATGAAAGCGAGAACGCGATTCTGTTCCAAGTGATGTGCTTCCTGAATCGCTTTTTCTGTTTTATTTTTTGATACCTTTGTTTCAGTTCTCATCGTATAGCGCGACAAAACGCGTCTGGGAACGATAGAAATAGACGAGCTAAGGTTGATGACATGCTGAAGGGATTATTTTTGCTTTTTCGTTAAAACCTTCTTGCTATCTTTCCAAAAAAAAAATGGAAATGATTCAAATATCTGCAATTAGAGGAAGAGGAGTATGCTTTATTGTCCATACCAATTTACAAAAATTTTATAGACAAACTTATACAAATATGGAATCAAAAACAAAATAAAAAAATTAACAGGATAACCCTACTAATAAATCAATATTCCAGAAGATAATCGGATTTTTTAATAATAATTTCATTAGATTAATCTCTCTAATCCTTGATTCCAAACTGAATTGGAAGGCACAACTGGAAATAATTACCACCAGGGCGACTAGGCTTTTCTGGCAATGCAGAAGAGTTGGTTCACTGGTTTTTTAAACAACTGGTTTTATCACAAATGTGGCCTTCGTTCTCTGGAAAGGCGGAGGCGATGTTGGTCAATCTGACTGAAATCGGGAGGAATTATTCCAGCAAACCGATGCAACTGTGACAATGTTAGATGAACCCACATATTTCAAATTAGTTTAGATAGCATAACACCAGAAAACATATTGACTAAGCGAGTGAATATCATAATCCCATCTAGGAAGCAGGTAACCAGGTGGTTCGAAAACAAACCGTAGCACTGGGGCTGGTATAAACGGACCTAGAAAGAAAATATTCTTCAACCTTGGACGTCAGTATTTCAAAGAGAAATGATTCCTGCTATAGCCGGTATTGATGAAAACATCAGAAAAGGATATACCGAACATACAATTGAAATATTCACTGAAAGTCAGCAGCAATACAACCACTAAGTCTAGACTGATACGAAAACTGGAAGACTCCCTTGAAAGGGGGGACAAGAGACAACACATTGTCTCCAGTACGGGTACCGGGACATGAGGGGATGGCAGGTAATGAACTGGCGGACCAGTTAGCTAAATGAACCTACAAAGAATTGACCAAAATCGACAAAACACTCCTTATCTTGGTTACAAAGATGGTGAGAGCCAATGAGTGGAGTATTTTTAGAACCGACTAGGACCTCTCTATTCGCTGTTTAAGTATTTCTCAATCCCAATGAAACATCCTGTATGAAAAATCAACCACCAAGTGCAACTGACAAAATTATATCACAAACAATAAACCATAAAAATAATGGAAATACCGTGAACTTCAGTCTAGATTCCACCACTGTGGAATTGTATTCTAAGCTTGCTGCGCCAATTGATTAAATAAAAATGTTTAGTCAAAAAACCTCATTTTTCACCGTAAAATTTCTAAGAAATGTAAATAAGTTTATGGGATACAATTCTGGATTTTCATGAAAACAATGAAATTTCAAGTGCCACGTTCGAGACTTCAAGAGAATTCATAATCATAAAATCGAGCAATATAATCGCGGTAGGATCTGGGTAAATAACACGCACCGACTTTCCACCAGCCTGGATTAAGTGGCTGAATAGTATAGAAGGAAGAGGCCAATGAGTGTGGCACTCGAGACGTGCTGAAACAAAAGGAGGCCGTGACATTGGCGGTCTCCGACATCGCTTTTTGTTCCATACCAGACGTCGAGGACTCGAAATAAATTTTTGTAGTCGGCTGTTGTTGCTAAATTGTATTCATATTTGGTGCGACTTTTAAGAGACATTTAATTATAAATTGGATATAAACAGTACAAGAGCGATCTCGGGGACTATGTTTTTAGTCTAGTCTAGTTTACTATCATCCTTGCACTAATGATCAATTTACCTCAAATTGAACCAGCAAAAAAACGACCATGGGTATGGATGTTCATAATTTGTAATAATGCAAACTTGAAACTTTTGTTGTTAGTAAATATACCATCACGGTATTTTGATACGTTTGTCTCGCCGGTACTATTAATGTTTTTCGGTAATTTCAAATTTTTCACTATAGGAATTCGAAAAAATTCCAAAAAATAAACAATGGATAAGTTCCTGAGCAAAATCAACTTCATCCAAATTACAAGACGAATGAAAAAATATCAAAATAAAAAATTAAAGCCACTGCTCAAAAATCCCCCAAACTTGAGCGAGGCAATACTCTAATCGGTTTTAAAAAACATGTCGTGTATTTGATAACATTGATGTAATATTTTGTGAATTTCAAGTAGTACGAGAATTTTCCAAAGTGGTGGGCATGTAAAAAGAAATCCAATGAAGACAAATTTGGTGGTCGTGCGGATCATAAGCTTCCTCCGCCAGTTATTAAACGACCTGGAAATGTAGGCAGGGCAACCATCTTGTTTAAACCAAATATTATCAATTCTGTCTCCTCCTAATCGATGAATTTCGGGAAAATTGTACTTAATTAATTTTTCCCATTGCCTCAACAAAATTCCAATCGTCGAATATTGTTAGGATTCAAAATTTCCGTACTTCATACTACTGATAACCATGTTTCTTTAGAAACACTTGTAGCACTTGGATTCACTGAAACAGCAATTTGCTAACTAAAAAACGTACCACAAACCATTATCTCCCAACGACAGGACTTCAAAACCTAGTTTATAATGAAGAGGTAGGTATATCATCTTATGTTGCAGAAATTAATTCACAAATTAGCCTCACCAAAATATGCTACTCCTTCAACCTGAGCAACTTCTCAAAGCCCAAGATATTATTAATGACGATCTCAAATCACTACTAAATTTTTTCCACGGCAACTATAACCTAAAATTAAATTCTACAAAATCTGTCGCAATATCATTTGTCTTCAATTCTAAATCAACTCCAGATTAAACTAGGCGATTCTATTCTACATTTTACTAACGTTGGTAAAAATCTTCTTTTCTTCTAAATTGTCCATGATGATGAACAATTTTACCCATTGTTTCTTAGTTCTAATTAAAACGAAATGAAATGAAAGTGTCGCTTCTTGCTTGTTTATGTTCAGTAAAATGGATTTATTAGTAGTATGGAAAAGGAGTTTATCAATTGCCCCTGTTTTTCAAATCTCGCGTTCGATCTAAACTGGCTTTATCAGCCATTCATTAAAATCATTGATTAAAATTCTAGTACAATGTAAGGAGGGTCTTTTTCAACTGCAGTCAATACTAATAGATAGTAGTATTAGGTTTCTTCTTCTTCATCGTCTAACGATTCAAAGCTTAGGAAGAGAGATATTTCAAGAAATATAATTTTTGCGATCTTTGACCTCCCCGAATTTCCGGTCCATCCAATTTCTCCTATTCCCAATCGCTTCTTTTAGCGCGCCCTCATACTCCTTCTCTCCATCCATTCCTGTACTTTCTCTCTGGTCGCACCCCTCCAGCGTTTGTTCCTAGCTCTAGCCATCACGTCCAATGGGTAGGACCTTGCCAGCACCGCTGCTACCAGTCCACCCACTGTCCTGTACCCCTGCACCACCCTCAGCAGCATCCCTCTCTGCACCCTCAGGGGTGGTCTAACCCTCGCATTCACCCCACACCTCCGCACCGTACAGCATACTCCGCTCTACCTTCCTCTTCCACTCTTCCGGCCCTTTCACATTACACATCAATATCCCCAGCCATGCTGTCCTCACTTTGCCCTTCTCTGGCGCCTTTAACATGTGAGTTTTGAAGGATAATTTACTATCCATCCACACCCCTAGGTATTTCACAGACTCCTCCATACGAATTCTCCTTCTCTTCACCATCACCCCCACTTCCCTCGTCTTGCTCCGTCCCTTTACTAGTATCCCCACCTTCTTATCTTCCGCCACTTCCAGTCTGCTCCGCTCTATCTTCTCCACAATCTTCCTACACATTCTCTCCACCTTTCTTTCTATCTCCGCCTCTCCTTTTGCCGTACATACCAGACACACATCGTCCGCATACACCGTAATCTCACATCCCTCTTCACATACTATCCCACAAACCTCATCAAACACACACTTCCAGAGCGTCGGTCCAAGAACCGAGCCCTGGGGCACTCCAGCCTCCGTCTCATACCTCCTCCCTCTGGTTTCTACAATCACATGCCCCGTCAGGTAGTCCTCCACCAGGTTAACCAACCCCTGCCCCACTACAAGCCTCAGCAACGCGCTCAACAATGCCCGTTTGCTGACTCTGTTGGACGCGCTCCCGACGTCGAAGAACACGAGTAGGGCCAATTTCTTGTTCCTCCAGCTGCCCTCCCTAGCTCTTTCCACCAAGCCCATCACCCTGTCCAGTGCTGAGATGCAAGATTTCCCCTTCGTGAACCCGTGCTGGTTTACCCTAAAACCCCCATTCCTACCAACTTCCTCCTCAATCCTATCCTATGGTGGGGCAGACACCAACGGAATTGGAACCCAGTGGAATCACAACCACTGATACCAAGTCGTTAGAAATCGATCAATTTACACATACCACACAGCAGGCTGATAGGCCTGAAGTCTCCCGCCCGCTTCCCCTCTCCACCCGCCTTCTCAGTCAGTATCACCCTGGCCACCTTCCATACCTCCAGGAACTCTTCCTCCCTCGGCACCCTATTGAATAGTTCCCAGAAGTACTCCCTATTGTCAGCAAACAGCCATTTATCCCTGGGGCTTTCCTTACATTAATGTTTCTCGTCCCCCCTCCTCTACTTCCCACTTCTCTACCGGCCTTATCCCCCTCTTTTTCCCTAGTACAATTGCTTACCCTGACAACAATTTCTTATCGAAATGTCAGAAGATTTCTCTTCTGTATGAGTGGGTTATTCTGTGGTAATATCTATAATGAATTTTAAAGAAATTTTTGGAATATCTAGTTTACTTAAAATTATTCAATAAGAATAATTAATCTACATAATTTGTCGGTTAAACATTTCAACGCAAAAAGTAATTGTTTCGATTCTGATAACATCTCAACAAGCTTTCATTGGACTTATTGTACCTTGTTTTCAAGTCTAATCTTAATCTAAACTTGCTAGATATTAGCGGAAACGGTTTCTTACTCACCCAATACAGCTTCTACAGTTATGGCGAGCGCCATTATCTTATGCAAATTGACCGCATTTACTCTAACGCATTCCCGGAAAATTTATCTTGAAAGTTGCCACCTTAACCCCTTACATTACTTAGTCTGCAAAGTTTTAGGCGGGAAAATAAACGGTAATGTACGGCTATTTGCAACGTTTAAATAACTTTCGCTGGATCCCTTTATGGGACTAAGAAAAGTCGATATAAATCAGCCGCGTATGGACCGCACAAAGATTTATTAAACCTCAAGTAAGTTTAGGTAAAACGAATTCTACATTCTGCAGTTTATTATTGTATTGTAAATTACTTAGACGTGGAAAAATACGGTTTTAGTCTTGACAGCCGATGAATTTCATTGCCGTTTATATTTAAACTCATTTATTGCGTTACGGCTCTTTACTACAACAAAAAATTAAAATAACGGGAAACCGGAAAATAACGTTTCTTGGATGAAAAAGAAATAGTGAAAGTTAGCAAAAAATAAGTTTAAATACTATTTTCAACACGTTGCATAGTTTGAAATAGTATATTACACTACAAAGAATCTCTACTTTTTGCCCATGTAGTGTATACTATTTTTCTTACTTCCTCGGTCAAAAGTACGAAAACAATTAACCTTCATTAGCATTAGCTATTTGTAAACAAATTTTGAGGTTATATCAGCAGAGGTTGACATATTGGTACGATGGGTAAGCGCGTGCCATCCACAGTGAGGGTCGTCGGATCAAGTCCTACCGACATTACTGTACGTTTTATTGAATTTTTTTTTCAAATGATTCAACACCAATTACCATAGTTATTACCATAGTCAAAAGACATAAGGTAGGAACTATATTGAAGTATACAAATGTCACAATATAACAAAAAAATTTAAAAAAAAATTAACACCTTTTCCAGTATTCGAACCTTGCGCCTACAATTCATAATTCTCGGCATCCAAACCCTATACCGATCGGCTATGAAGAAATAATAATTTGTCAAGCAAGATGTTAGACCAAAATTAAAAAAAATTAGGCTTTATCACACAATTGAAGGAATAAATTATTGTATTGTGATCGGTCCTTGACAAATGTGCAAAATTTCGAATTAATCTCGACATACATAATCTCGAAGTGAAAGGTGCGCAAAGTACGTTGCTCAAAGGAACGTAACGCGAAGCTCGCATTCATAAAAGTTAGACTTTCTGCCTTATAATCGGAGCCGAAACCAAGTACTTTCGACTGTTTAACTAAGAAGAAACAACTACATTCCGGGCTGTATGATGCCCCGACGAACATTGAATTACAGTTCAAAGAAAAACGAGATGGTATGATCCACTAGAATGAACCAACTCTTTTGGTTTGTAATTAGACACAACAACACCCTATTTTTAAATAGGGAATATACCATGTGCGGCACATCATTAGAAAGGCATTTAGATGGAGTATTCAGACATCGATTTTTTTCGATATTTACAGCATCTTTGCAAAAAAAAGTCTTAATTAATTTAAAAATTAAACGCAACGCCTATGGTTTGCTAATGTGTCATTTTTTCTGTTTTCTTGTTTTTGCAATATATGTTTTAATTTACTTTTGATGTGACAGAAAAAATTTGTGTTTACTTGGGAAGTGATTAATCATCAGAGTCGGAACATTCCCTTCATGGTAGCACCTACACAGAAAACGACAACGAACCACTTATAAAATTGGTTTCTGCTTCTACAGAGAAAATTCCTGAGAAAGATCTTAGTAATGATTTGGACATTTCGTACACAGGCATGGGTCTTTTGGTTACCCCTGAGATAAAAGTTCTATCAGCAAAAAGAAAGCCTGCTATCAATTCCAGGGCTCAAGAAGTAACGAGAGATTTATTCTCTCCCAAGCCAAAAGTGATACAATCCAAATCCTCTCAAAAGAAAAGGGTACAAACAAAATCTCCTCTAAAGAAAGCTGCACAAACTAAATCTGCTCCAAAAAAATCACGTGTGGTTGAGACTTGGTATTGCTTCCTATGCAACACGGACAGGCAAATCGATATGAGGATCTGTTCTTCTTCTTTATGTAACAGATATGTTTACGAAGAGTGTGTCGGTCTGACGAAGTCCAACAAAGAGATATTCATTTGTCCGAACTGTTAAATTGTTACTTTTTGAAACTTGCTTCTTATTGCACGATATAGGCCTTTTGAGAAGACTAGTGAACTCGTAAAACGTGTAACCGTTACGAAAAAGGTCCGTCACGCAACAGTGTTGCCATATTTCTGAAAAGGCTAGTGAACTCGTGAAACGTGTAATGTTACGAAAAAGCGAATAATCCACTAATCCAATGAATTTTAACACCTATAGGTGTGAAAAATTGTCAAAAATGGTAAAAATTTTGAAAAAATGGTTAATAATTGCCAAATATGTTAAAATTTTTGAAAAATTGTCAAAAAAATTTAAATATGGTCAAAAATGGTCAAAAATTTGGAAAAATGATCAAAAATTGTCAAAAACTGCCAAAATTTTGAAAAAATGGTTAATAATTGCCAAATATTTCCAAAAACTGTCAAAAATGGTCAATAATTGTCAAAAACTTTGAAAAATGTTTAAAATTTTTGAAAACGGACAATAATTGTCAAAACCAATCAAAATTCGTCAAAAATTGTCAAAAATGGTCCAAAAGGATCAATAATTGTTAAAATTTTGAAAAATGGTCAATAATTGCCAATATGTTAAAATTTTTTAAAAATAAATTGTCAAAGACGGTCAAAAATTGTCAAAAATGGTCCAAAAGGATCAATAATTGTTAAAATTTTGAAAAATGGTCAATAATTGCCAATATGTTAAAATTTTTTAAAAATAAATTGTCAAAGACGGTCAAAAATTGTCAAAGACAATCAAAATTCGTCAAAAACTGTCAAAAATGGTCAATAATTGTTGAAATTTTTGAAAAATTGCCAAAAATGTCAAAAATTGTCAAGAATTTGGAAAAATCGTCAAAAATTGTCATAAACGGTCAAATATTTGAAAAAATGGTCAATAATTGCCAAATATTTTCAAAAATTGTCAAAAATTTGGAAAAATGGTCAATAATTGTCAAAAATTGTCAAAATTTTCGAAAAAAGGGTCAAATTTTTCGAAAAATAGTCAAAAATTGTCAAAATTTAAAAAAATGGTCAATAATAATGAAAAACTGTCAAAAATGGTTAATAATTATTAAAAATTGTCAAAATTTTTGGAAAATTGTCAAAAACGGTCAATAATTGTCGGAACCTGTCAAAAAATTGTCAAGAATGGTCAATAATTGTTAAAATTTAGAAAAATAGTCTGAAATGGTAAACATTTTTGAAAAATTGTCTAAAATGATCAATAATTGTCAAAACTGTCAAAATTGGTCAATAATTGTCAAAAATGGTCAATAATTGTTAACATTTGAGAATTTTTTCAAAAATTGTCAAAATTTTGTAAAAATGGTTAATAATTGCCAAATATGTTAAAAATTTTGAAAATTTGTCAAAAATGGTCAATAATTGTCAAAGACGGTCAATAATTGTCAAAATTCGTCGAAAACTGCCAAAAATGGTCAAAAATTATCAAAATTTTTGAAAAATGGTGAAAAATTCACGAAAAATGGTCATTCTATGGTGCATAAGAAGCAAACTTCTGTCGGCGGTCCGACGATCGCTCACCTTTTTTTTAAGGATCTCTTTTAATTTTGTACGATTTTTTAAAGAATGTTTTTTATTATTATTTTCCGCGATATAATAAAGGATACTAATGCAAATAATGTTTTGTTTATTTCAGCGTTTTTACCCATATTCCTAAAAATATTGCCATCCCACAGCAATATTTGGATTACATGTTCCAAATATTGTCATCTTACATCGTTTTCAAAAAACGTTTACAAAAATACTTAATTGAAATTTAAAAATATGTGATATGTCTTACATTTTAGGAAACATGCTGTAGAATGCTTTCTCTAAGTGACAGGTTGATCTAGCTATGAATCTTGAAACAAGAAATAAAAATTCCTTAGGGTGGCAATAATTGGCTTAGGTACCTTAATTTTGAGCTCCAGATATAACTTAATAAACACATTATTTACCGACGCCCTTTTCAAATTGCTAACAATATCTAAGCAGAATGCCGATTCTTTTAAGTTACTGGAATTCCTTAATATTATGGGTGTCCGAGAAAATATTCTTATAAATAAATAAAATACACGTTTTATAAGGCATAAATTATAACCACCCAAAGGTGGTATGTTGACTTACAACCCGTCGTCAAAGGCAATAGATACCTTTTTGATCCTTCAAAACAGTGTCAAAATGTTTACAATATGGGGAGGAGAAAAATGTCCGAAGACCAGCTGACAAAACTGGCCACAAAAATAATGTTTTCTTCCTAATGTCACGTAAATTAAAGGTAAAATAATTGTTTAAACATACCACTTGGAGTATTTTTTCTTCTATCGGCAATTTTCATTTAGTTATACCCAACCTTTATTTAACATTCAAGCATTCTCCATTAAAAATCTTATCTAGTTTGTCTCTCCCGAAGGATAACCTCCTTATTTATCCTAATTTCAAATTCAGTTGAACAATAATTTTCACTGTAGGTACCTACCTAAACCCAAACACAAACATACAACTCAATCAATTTACCTAGCAAATGCTAAACTGGAAACCAGATTAACTCTACGAATCTGGCGTGAGCGAGATTCGAGACTAGAAAACAATAGTCGCAAATTCTAATTCTGAAGCTGCTAGATTTCATAACAAACAACAGTTATACGTGTGAGAATAAAATAAATAAGATCAACACTGTATAATGTATGGAATGAGACACAACCTTACACAAGCTTGCATTTTGATTTTCTACTATACTCTACTGAACAAATGCAGGTTTCAAACTAAACTCCTGGACAAATTTAACGCACCCCTTTAATTAGTCTAAATATTAACAACATTATCACAAAATAGAAGTAAGTTACATTGATAACAATGAACACCTTCAAATTTCTCAAACATGACCTCAATTTTCCTGTTTTTTTATCAATTTGTTTTTAAAAAATCAGCAAAACAGATAAAATGCATCTTAGTCAATACTTATGCTGTATAAACCCTCATTTTTTCATATCACAGCACAAAAGCTTATAGAATATTATCCCATTCTTCAATAGCGACCTCTATCAGTTGGTTGACATTAGCAACAGAGGACGTCCGATTTCGAATAAATGTTTCCAGATAGTCCCGTAGATGCTCTATAGGATTCATGTCAGGACGATTAGGTGGTCACTGATAAAGGGATATTAACATAATTTAGGTGTGAACGTTTCACGTGTGAAAGGGAAGAATTGATCGAAGGGAATTTTATTGCTTTACTGTTAGAAGGGGAAGAGAAATGGCAGCTAGTAAATAATATAGTGGAGAAGATTATCAAGATAAAAGATGCTGACGAAAGGGAAGAAAGACAAATAGGAGCGAAAACAGAACTCACTGTGCCCGGAACTAGATGAAGTAATGTTGAACAGGTGGTTCCATCTACGGAAGGGCCAGTAGTACATGTAGCTAAAAAAAAACAAAGAGACAACACAAGACCCATCAAAGTGTAAAGGGGTTTTTAGTGGGTAAACAGAGAAATCTGGATATCTGGCTAGTCGTCCTAAGCACCAAGGACTAGCCAGTTAGTGCGCAATGCATTTTCCCAAAAACCAATGAAGAAAAAAAAACCAAGGGCGGAAAATTCATACCGACACGATTTTTGAAGTTTTTCACCATTTGTCACTTGATTACTTTTACGTTTCACATGAATTTTTCAATTAAACGTCAGTGTATGTCAATAGTTTCACACATACAGGAAACGCTTTAGCAGCCCTTAACTATCAGCTGCTCTCAATTAGCACGCTCGCTCGTGCATCTAATAGTCTAGGGCTGTTAAAGCTCATATTCTGCTCTTGTGACACAATATACTATAGAGCCACATCCAAAAAGTACAAACCTTCCTCCTTCCCTTCGCCAGATACCCTTACGCCCATCTAGTTCTTTAAGGCTAATTCTAGTTTTCATTCACTAATGATCCAATTCAGATGTAGTGCTGCAAAATTCAATCTCTGATCTTCATGTTCTCTGGCAAGCAAAAGTTTTTTTGGTCGTTCTACTGTTGCTCAATCCAGCCTCATGTCTTCTAACCATTGGAGAGCATGTAGCAATAGTTCCAACATCTGCTAATCCAAAAAACATTGACCAATTTGATTGGTGCAACATTTAAGCACTTGTCCTGTTCTTCAATGGTACGAGTTGATCTCATTTTGTCGTCTCACCATGCGACTGAAGCTGAATTATGTCTTCCTACCAAACCAGCAGCATATCGCATTGGCTATTCTTCATCCAGGAGAGTCGATGCTCGCACTGCATTTATTTACCTCACTTGATTTACTCGCAAATGAACTTCCAATCACGCAACTAGTCAAAAGCTTGCTTCTAACAGACACTTCACTTTATTCAGCACTTTTTAACAAAATTTTAACACAAAACTAGATTTAATTACTCTCAAAACAAGATTATGTTATAGTTGGCTTATAACAACTGTTACTATCAAACAGGGTCCATGGCTCACTTGTCGTACAGCAATAAATAATGAGTGGTGCGTTGATTTGGTCCAATAATATATTTTTCGGAATAGCGTGCCAAAATTCTAGATATTAAAGGGGACGCCACTGGGAATTAGATGCGAAAGGTTTGTGTGATATAGTGAAATTAAATTGCATGATTACTACAATTCATAAATTTGCTTAAAACAACATTTGAATCGATTATTTTGATTCTAGAACAAGGATAGCAGCATCAGATACCACCAAGAGCAGTGGTGTACTGTGTGTGGATGGGTTTTAATATGTGATATTTTTATTATTCAATTACCTTTTCCTTAATATAATCGGTTCTAACAGCTCATTTTTTAGTAACGTTTTAAAAAAATATACCGTACGCTGCCTGTTTCACTATCAATTTTTATCCTAAGAGCTTTTTATAAAAAATATACAATTTATTATAAGCCCAAAGTCAACTGAGCACAAAATAACCCTTAGATAACTTTTTGGAAAAAGTTTTTAAAAGTCGAGAACGATTAAGATTATTTAATGTAAATTGCATGCAATTAATCTACTTTTTCATCCTCGAACGAAATCTTCAGGATTTTTAATCCCTGTGGCGATAACGTCAAAAATTCTAAACGAAGTCTACGGTGAAATCGCTTTTTCACCCATCTACCCCTTTTCGCATAAAAAAAACTATGTTACATTCTAGTCGCCTCAAATTGCTTTTTATCTGGTAATTAAATATTGTACTGTACACTGTACATTTATTTCAATATGCTTTAACTAATTTATATAATAAATTTTAATAATTGCCGCTGGCTGAATGTTTATTTATTTGGTTATAGATGGCGTCGCGAATGTTTGTAGTTTCTGGGAATATTTAAATTTTGTGTTACTATAACGGTAGAGGAGATGTGCCATACTGGAATATCATTTGGTTAAGCCTTGTAATTTTTTTATTCTTTAAAAGAAATTATGGTTTTTTTTTTAATATAGTTCAGTGTTTTAGTTATCAGGTATTAATATTAGAAATGAGAAAATTCGTAAATCGGGATCCTCACAAAATAATCTTTAAAAAGGGGAAATTTTATACCTAATGCCGTTTAAAATAAAACATAATTAATGAAACAAAGGTTAATTTCCTTTAAACTTTAAACAAGAAAAACGAAAAATAAAACGAATAATACCTATTGAGATTCTAAATTTTTAAACTAGGTATCGGAAAGTTTCGATACTCAATAGATAGATACATACTGGCAAAAGAAACTAATTGTCTTTGCAATACTCGCAAATGAAAATATCAGTTTCACATCCCGAACAGTCAATATGCAGAAAATGCACTTATCTCCTTTTCTATCATCCAAAAACTGTCCATCGCAATAGAAACAAGTAGCATTATCTTGCTGTGGTTTGTCTGCTCCAAGGTCCTCCGTGTCATCATCCTCAGAAGAATTGTCATTAAAATTAACGGATTCGGACTCCGAGGAAGAATCTTGAATGATCGCCTTCTTTTTTGAAGCACTTGTTTGACCTGGATGAAGACCACTACAGGTTGGTCGATTTAGGTCATCTGTTGATTCCGCTAACACTTTACGCTTCACGGATTTGACTTTTTTTAGAGAGACTGATTTTACTGAAGCTTCTAAGTCATCTTTAAATGGAGAGGAAGTTTTAATTGCGCCCTTCCTCTTCGAGGCCCTTTCTTTGCTGTGAAGGTTGGTACCGGTGAAATATTATCGGGTCCAATAAATTCCCTTGCTTCTTCACTATTGTCGGTAATATTTTCAACTTCTGTGGCTCCTTCTACCTCAATATTTTCTTGTTCTGCAGCAAGGAAATCGCTATCTATGAAGACATGACGATTTAGAAGAAATATTCCCGTTTTTTAAAAACCTTAACGGCAATTGCCCCATTTTGCACCTTTAGGTATGCCTTTCCAAATTGTTAGGAAATGTCAGAGTGTGTGACTGCTCTTTGATTCGATCTTAAATATATTCTTAACTTCTCACTATAATGGGCTTTCAAAGGTCCTATTAAAGTTTCATCCAATGGTTGCATGTGGTGTGTAGAATGAGGGGACAAGCACACTATTTATCGTTTCCAAATTGCGACAATGCGTATGATGTCCACTAGCAACACAGGGTCGATTTGTGATGGTTTCACTTTTTCTATGAAATGAAGGAACCACTGAGTAATAATGTAGGTTCGAAACCATCCGCTAGAGTGACAAACAATTTTTGAGTCAGGAGGAGCGCCCTTTTCCAATAGAGCATTGGCGTTTTTTCCGGGGAAGATTAGAAACGGTGGAACAAAAGTTCTTCCTGCACTCATACACAAGACTGCCGTAACTAAAGAAACTCTTTCTGCAGATGTTAAGACTCCTACCTGCTTTGTTCCTCTAAGTGCCAGAACGTTGGACTTTGGACTGAACAATAGATAAACCATTCTCATCCACGTTGAATACTCAGTCAGCTGGATATTTGTGTTTTTCAAATTCTGCCTCTAGAATATTGAAAAAGTGGGTCACGTTTTCTTTATTAAAGCCTTTGGCTCTATGGATGGATGGCTTTCTGATGGAAATTATGTCCTTATGTCGCCTCAGGAATATTCCAAATCCAGCACTCCTAAACTTAAATATAATGTATAACCACTACAGTGAAACAGTTAACAATCCAGTTTCAAAAACAATTTACACAAGAGAGTTCAAAAAAACTAATTCAAAATTCAAGAAGCCTGCGTTGGATACTTGTGGTCAGTGCGATAAATTGAAAATATGAATGAAATCTGACATTGGAGACGTAAAAACAGAGGCTGAGCGAAAATTGAACATGCATCACACCGAAGCCGATTTCTGAGGGTATTAACTTTCGACTTGCAGCAAGTTTTACAGACACCACTTTTATTTTGTGGGGAATAAGTGTTTTATAAAAGACAGTTGTCAGTATATATCTTGACCGTACATGATTGCACCAGTTGATCGTCCCAGTGAAATCGAGCATGTGATCTTATGGTCGGATACTTGTGGCGTCCAAAATGAAAACTCTAATGTCATTGCAATGTTTATGTATGTATTGCAAAACCAACCAACAATTAAAACGATCGAGCATAAACTTCTCATTGCGGGACATACCCATATGGAATGCGATACAGATTGGAAAGAAGAGTAAGCGCAGTCCATACCCCATATACCACCCTCGTGATTGGTACCAACTAGTAAGAATTGCAGGCAAAGATAAAGTTTCTGTTATTGTGATGGAGCAGGGTAACATCTTAGATTTTGGAGCATCATTCAAAAATATTTTACAGAAGAAAAAGGTCGACACACAAAAGAATGTGTTCAATTTTAGACAATTGAGGTGGTTGAAATTTTCAAATAAAAATTCTTTTGGGCTGTTTGAGTACAAAAATGATATGAATGAAGATGACTTTTTTGAAATGTCGTTTAAAAAAATATATTGCCTTGCCTTCGTCGTTTGCCCTTCCAATGGCATACTCCGAGCCACTTCCCATTTCCTGTCCTGTCTCGTTGAACACACCCATCCAGACATTTATGCTAAATGTTAGCTGGTTTTTCGTTTCTTCCATGGCGTGCGGATTTTCACCAATGTAGTCATAATGATGTGCATTAAGTAAATTAAAAATTCCGTTTCGATTAAACGTAGCTTCATTGCAAAATAAAATTAACTACTGAACCGGCTGCATGAGCGTTACAGTGTACCACACCATAGATCGGATGCATATAAACATATTCTTCATAGGAATAATTAGCGATTTTGATAAAAAATTAGAATTAGTTCAGCTTTTTAATGCAACAACAATAAGAATAAATCTTTAACTAAAAGAAATTTGATGTAATGTCAAAATGAGTCAAAACTAGATAGTATCGAAAAATAAACTTATCGATATATAAAGAGCAGAATATCTGGAATCTTTGACTCCCAATTTCAAAAACACTCTAACTCTGTTACCATATATATCATTAAATCTTACAGCGTGAAGAACTTGTCTTATTATTCCATCTATTATCTATCACAACCTAACTTGTCGGTAGATACATGTTATCCTAGAAGTTGTTTCAAAATATCAAACTATATGTGTTCTTTTCTTCTTCTTTCTTTTTTTTTTAGATAAACAACAACGCAACGTTATTTTGACTTGTATCTTTGAACGAAACATTTTCATACAATTTAAAGCGAACATTTGTGCAGTGGAAATAGACATATTTACAGTAGGATGTACAGTGTACACATGCAGAAAATCGCTCTCTCTAACGACGGACATTCAAATGCAGCTACCCGTAACATTTTCTTATTTCACCTGAAACAGTTTCATGAACTATTGGTTGGGCAAAAGACAACATTCGAGACACACATAAACTTGAAAAGCATGGGTAATGTCGTTGTAAAATGAATTCGATTCCACTTATTCGAATTTCCAACAAAATAAAAAATAAACTCGCTTAGGACCGAATCAAAACTGGATGGAGAATGGTCTATTAACTCGAGATTGTGTCGATGAGTGAGAACTTAGGTTATCATGGTAAAGAATCTTTTTTCACTGAATATTTTCGTTGGATGGGGAGTTTTGGAAGGCCTAAATGTCCTAGAGGTCCTGTATTATTTGGAAGTCTTTAGGGTTTTGGAAGTTTTATATGTCCTGTATGTCTTGGTAGTCCATTATATGCTGTATGATCTGAAATAACTGCATGTCATGTAAATGCCCTACCTCCTGGACGTCCTGCGTGTCCTAGGAGTTCGATATGTCCTAGACAACATATATCATCAAACTCCCATAGGAGAAGTATGCTCTAAAAGTTCGGCATGAAATGTGAGTCCTAAACAGATACATGCAATGAGAAACGGGACATAGCTGTTTAATGTATTCTCCGATCTAAATAGTCCACCAACAAAACCTTTCTATGAATTCACTTCAATAAAAATATCAAGTATTTAGCTGGACAGCTGAGTTCAGAACCACTGTAAGAAACCTCGCCCCTCCTCCTTCAAAAATTTGTTAGTTATGTGCATTTGTTGCAGTTTTGTAAACAACCACAATTACCTACGAAATTTTTGAATTATTCGATCAACGACTGTGAAGCTGGTCGGTTTTCAAAAGCAACAACAAATACATTTACTATTTCCCTAATCGAGTCATCTCCAAAATACCACGATAAAATTTGAATTTTTTCCTGAAGGGTGTACATTTTGGTTTCTCTACGAATTTATTTTATTTTGAATCGTTATGAGCTTGAACAGTACTCTCAGCTATCGACTGTTGTTTACTGACTGTCTGGCGCTAATTAAGGACCGCACACAGTTGAGAATACGAAATGGTGAGAATTGTACGATATGTTGTAGGTGTCCAAATAAACGATTGTAATAATAGTGTTTTTAATCTGTTGTAGCTTGCTGTTGGTCGACTAGTTCAAAAGCAGTTCTGATACAATGCTTAAAACACCTATGTTCCGTTTCTCATTGCATGTATCTGTATATCTTAATAACTTGGCAGTCCTGTATCATCTGGAAGTGTAGATAACGAGTTTTGGAAGTCTTGAATGTCCTGTATGTCTTTGAGATTCTGTTTGACTTGTAGATGCTGTATGGCCTGGTAGGCCTGTATAACCTGAGACCTGAATATTCTAGAAGTTCTATATGTCCTGTTGGTCTTGGTAGTCGTGTATATCCTGAAAGTCGTATATATCCTGTATGCTCTTGAATAGTTGTATGTGATGTAATTGTTCTATGGCCTGTTCGTCTTTGGAGTTCTGTATTACCTGAATTATCTACATAATGTTGATAGTTCTATATGTCCTTCAATACATATATCCTGAAAGCCCCATAAGTTCTCGATGCTTTCAGAGTTCTGTATGACATGCAAATCTTATATGTCCTGGCAGTCCTTTATTGTATGGCTCAGAAATCCTGTATGTTCTGAAAATCCTGAATGTCTTATATGTTCAGAAACTCTTGTAGTGCCTAAAAGTACTAGTGCCCCATAAGTTCTTTATATTTTGTGAGTTCTATATGTCTTGAAAGTACTATATGCCATAAAAGTCCTGGCAGTCCTGTATGGCCTAGAAATATTGTATGGCCTAGAAGTCTTGTATGTTCTGAAAGTCCTGTATGTCTGGTTAGTCTCATATTTCCTGGAAGTCTTGTATGTGCTAGAAGTTTTGTGTGCCCCAGAAGTTGTTGTCTGAAAGTCCTATATGTTCTGAAAGTTCTCCCTATAAAGTTCCTCGCATCCTCAACATTTTGAGTGCCTTGGAAGTTCTATATGTCTCAGTTGTCCTGAAAATCCTTCATGTCCTGGAAATCCAATAAGTTCACCGGATTTGTTTCGTAAATTGTTGATTAATTTGAAATATGTAAAACTAAACTAAAAAGCAGCTATCAATACTTGTCCCGTGTAACGTGAATTTTCAAATTCACCGCTTTGTCTTTAACTGGACTATTTTGTTTTTTTCTCCAGTCGACTGTTTCTTAATGTTAACGACGAAGATAGCTTCAACTACAAAGTTGTTGTGGTTGTCATCTTAAAGTTTGTTGCGCATATTCTGCGAGATGTAAATTCTCTCATCCTTTTTGGCCTTTATTGGAACTCAAGCGGAAGTATGACGTTGAGCCGTTGCCGGGCCATCGTCGGCCAAATACAAAGACCGGCAACAATCCTTTCCAGCCTTTCCAGCTTCACATACAGAAATTAATTAAGCGTAACTTTCTTTGGGAGTTTTTACGTTGCAGTTTTAAAATTTTCCTCAAAAACCGTATAATGTTTTATGAAAAATATCTGGCTTATATTGTTTTCGTTCTATGTCGAGATACTTTTACAGTTCCTTATACACAACATCATTAAAATCTTTTTAGATCCCTTGATAAAAACACTTCCTTTGTTAAATCTAGCTAGAGTGTTTCAAAAAGCGAAATATTTTCGTATATACTCCATTATAAAAATGAAAACTTTTATCCGACGCCTCAAAATCGTTCTCGTAAAAACCCTAAAAGTGTTTCTAAATATTCCCGTTGTCCCAAATCTCATCCAAAAACGTAGTTTATAAATAATACATGAATGTAAGAACATCAGAAGTTAAAGTTGGATGAATTTTAATGACCTCGTGGGAAATTAAATTAAAAATAGTGAACTTTTTTTGAATTCGGTCGTCTCGTCAAGGAAAATGAAATTGCTCTGCATACTGATTGTCCCGAAATTACAGATTTTAGTGTTTTTATGGAACAAAAGTAAAAAGTATATAGTTATTCCCTTAACTACATATAAGTAAATAGTTAAAAAATTGGAGGAGGCATAACTTGGAAAAACTCGACTCAAAAAATATATAAGACTTGATAGAAACTTAATCTAAGACTGGATTTGAAAAGGAGTTGACATGAAAAAGACTTCAATTGGAAGAGACTCGACTTGAGACTGAATTTGAAATGTACTTGACTTGAAAGCGACTTGAATTAAAACAGACTATCGACATAGACTTTAAAAGAGGCTTTTGGAGATACCTAGACAAGTTTTTACTTGACTTTAGCGAGACTTAATTTAAAAGGAACTATTAGACTAGTAAATAATAGAATTAACTTAAAATGGCTCGACTTAGAAAACACATCGACATAGTCGGCTTCCTGACTATCGATTATTATCGATAGTAAGGAAACTAATACCTGCATTCTGCAGGATAGGATTCTAAATCATATGGGTATTGGGTATATAATTTAATTCATTCAATAAACAAAAAAAACTTTGAATTTACTGTAAAAAAAACTTTAATTTTACCAATATTTTAGAAAGTATAAATACTTATCACTCCAGCATTTTTGGCTTTTAGTCGGGATCTTCTGTCTGATATTATGACTCCAGCTGCACTGAAAGCCCTTTCAGATTCCACTGGCGCACCAGGTATGCATTGTGTTTTGATGAATTACAAATGCCGAAAACGCGTAACTGTACAAAGTTTTGCACACGCACAACGAAATCTAATGATCTAAATTGAATATTGAATAATTATCAAATATACATACTTCTGATTGACTAGTGACAAGTGAAGTGACCGGACCACAGAATAATAAATATTCTGTGACCGGGAACTAACAGTCGACATCATGTTAACGTATACATAGAAGAAGCGTATTCCGTCGCAGAGATCTACTCTAACCGAATTTTAGCCCAGTAATGGAAATATTATCGATAGTTGAAAAAAACTATCGATATATCACGATAGTCAGAACTATCGATAGTGATAGTGATAGTGATATCGATAGTTCTCCACCTCTAATCGACATGACTTTCGACATTGAAAAGATTCGATAGCTACTTAGCTTTAGCTTTTTCAATTGATTATTTTGTACAAACTTCACACATGTGAGAGAGTTGATTGTAAAAGACAGTAACTATTTGACCAACAACAAGGTCACGTAGAACTATATAGGAAACACCCAGCTAAGAACTTGTACAAACTTGTTCGAGGTTTTCGGTGAGTTGCCATACCTAACTTAAAAGTGATTTTACTTGTAATACTTGACTACTGAATACTTGAAATACGCATTTGAAAAAAACTTGGAAAAAACTTGACTAGATAGATACTCGTCTTGAAAGAGACTTGACTTAATAAATACTCTTCTTGAAAAAGATTTTTAGATGAAACTTTTGAAAGGGACTTATAAAAAATGCTTATGGGAGATACTAGAATTGAACTTGATTTGACTGAAAGACTCAACTTGAATGAGGTTCGATTTGAAAGAGACTTGATTTTAATCGAGAGAGATTTTCGAAGGAGAAGGATACTTGATTTGAAAAAGACTTGTGCGACTAATGTGAAATAAACACTGTGTCCCGCTTAAGACAAATAAGAGGTCCCTGGTTAATCCACTGAAAATGCAAAGTTTTATAAAATAAAATCCCTCTGATTTTTTTTTCGGGTCGAGATGAGAAACTCATGTTCGAATGGGTCCAGGACCCAAACAGTGTTGGACTCATCCCCAAGGAGATGCCTACCAACCAAACCCACCTCAAACTCGCCGTTACCCCCGCTACTACCCTAGCATACTTCGAGACGGTCGGCGGTCCCTCACACACTCTCCGCTCACACCTTCGTCTTCTCCCTAAATTTTACTCCTACCTCTCATGCCATACCAAGTCCTTCTCTCCCCCTAACCATGCTCTCTACTACGCCACTTAACTCCATTCATTCCTCCCCCCCCCTCACTATTATCTCCACCATGTTCTCCCAATACACCGCCTCCCCTAGTTTCCTCTCCAACTTCTTCAGAACGTCCTCGTTCCTCCAGCATCTAAACACATGCCCCACATCATCCTCTACTTCACACCTCTCGCATACCCCAGTCTCTCTTTTTCCAATCTTGTGGAGGTACCCTACCCTCGACCCATGTCCAGTGAACACCTGTGTCAAGAAGTAGTTCACCTCCCCGAATTTCCGGTCCATCCAATCTCTCCTATTCCCAATCGCTCCTCTTACTCCTCCCACCTTCTCTCCATTTCCTCCTCCATCCATTCCTGTACTTACTCTCTGGTCGCACCCCTCCAGCATTTATTTCTGGCTATAGCCATCACGTCAAATGGGTAGGTCCTTGCCAGCACCGCTGCTGCCAGTCCACCCACTGTCTTGTACTCCTGCACCACCCTCAGCAATATCCCTCTCTGCACCCACAGGAGTGGCCTAACCCCTCCCGCGCTTGCACCCCACACTTCCAATTAACTACCAGAGACACATCGTCCGCACACACCGTGATCTCACATCCCTTTTCACATACTATACCACAAACCTCATCAAACACACACTTCCATAGCGTCGGTCCAAGAAACGATCCCTGGGGCACTCCAGCCTCCGTCTCATACCTCCTCTCTCTAGTGTCTACTATCACACGTCCCGCCAGGTAGTCCTCCACCAGGTTAAACAAACCCTCCCCCACTCCAAGCCTCAGCAACGCGCTTAACACTGCCCGTTTGCTGACACTGTAGAACGTGTTCCCGATGTCGAAGAACACGAGTAGGGCCAATTCCTTGTTCCACCAGCTGCACTCCCTAACCCTTTCCACCAAGCCCATTACCCTACCCAGCGCCGAGATACATGATTTTCCCTTCGCAAACCCGTGCTGGTTTATCCTAAAACCCCCATTCCTACCAACTTCTTTGTCAATCCTATCCTTTATTATCCCCTCCATCAATTTACCCATACCTGTAGTCTGTAAGGGCCTGAAGTCCCCCGCCCGCTTCCCCTCTCTACCCGCCTTCTTTAGCAGTATCACCCTGGCCACCTTCCATCCTTCTGGAAACTTTTCCTCCCTTAGCACCCTGTCGAATAGCTCGCAGAAGTACTCCCCATTGTCATCCAACAGCCTCTTCATCATATCACCCCTCAGGCCATCTATCCCTGGGGTTTTCCTTACTTTAATGTTCCTTCCCCGTCCTCTATTTCCCACTTCTCTACCGGCCTTATCCCCCTTATTTTCCCTACCCCCCTAGTATCCTGGACTTCTCGAATCCGTCCTCCAACTCCCCCTTATCCCCCTGTGAACAATTTGCCTATAATCTCCTTATCCCAATCTTCCTCTAGCACCTCGTTCCTATTTCCACTCATCCTCTTCACCGCTATCTCATTCGCCTTTCCCCATGGATTGTTTTTCAATTCTCCCAGTAACTCTTCCCACTTCCCTCTTTTTTCCCTCTCCTCCCTATGCTCCAGCTCCCCCTTCTTTTCTTTTTATCCTTATTTTCCCTCTATCCTTTCTCTTCCCCTCAGCATCCGTCTTCGTTCTTTCTTACATTCCTTCCTCGGCTTCTCTATTTCCTCATTCCAACAGTAATTAGCCCTCCACTCACGCCTATTGCCCCTCTTTCCCTCTCTTTTACAGCCCTGTATCACAATTCATCTACATCATGTCCAAGTCCCCTTTCTATCTCCTCTCTTACTTTCTTCCTCATACTCTTTGCCTCGGCCTTCGTCCACCTCCAGCCCCACTCTCCCCATAATTCCTTTCTCCCTTTCCTTATATCCGTCTCCACATACTTATGTAAGCTCAAGCTTTCCCCATCCTCCATCACCCTCCAACTACTCACTCTTTCCCCCGTTATATCAATGAATGACAAACCCCCGTCACCACGAAGGTGGGCAGTGGTCTATCATTCAGCACCGCCAGCCCGTTGGATGTCAACACTTCCTCTAGGATCTCCCCTCTCCTGTCCGTTCTCTCCCCCCCCCCCCCCCCCATACAGTATTTTTAGCATTGAAGTCCCCTGTCACCATTCTCCTAATGATCCTCATCTTCCCTTTTGACACGCCCTCAGTCCATCTGCCACCACTCTTATTCCTGACTCTCCTGTATCATCTATAATCCATCCCTGCTTTCCCACATATCTAGCATTCACCTCAGATCTCTCTGATGGATTTAATAAACCCACAACGGATGACTCATTTACCGTTTTAAATTTTATTCCCTTTGCTCTTTTAGGCGAAAGACAATGGTCATGTCCTGTGACCCAAATAATAGGGACAATAAATTTACCAACAGGACACGTCACTTGCCCGGTTCCGCATGAAGTTCCAAGATTGGATGATAATAAATATAATTCGTGGCGTTGTCACATTTCAATTAAAATATGTAACAACACAGCCTTTTGTAGACTTTAACTAATTTTAGAGTGAAAGAGTGGCTTTAACTTTATCCTATTAATGAATCACCGTTTTTGCGTAATATTTTTTCTTATAATCTTTATTGTTTCAGGTTGACACACCGGATAGCGTCCTCCAGAGCGGTTTGGGTCTAACGGATTTGGGTCAACATGCGGTGCTCCGTTCCATGGTGGATCCCCGAGACTATGACAGACTTAGAAATTTACAATTAAACGGAGGCACGCCGAATACTTTCGAAGAAACAATATACAAGGTGAATTTTTGAATATAATAAAATATTTATGTATTTCATCGTTGTTCTGAAGAGCAGATCGAAATACAAAAAAATCGCTCCCAAAACCAGTAGTATCGACCGTCTGATTGTAACATATCCAGAAGAAGCAGAAAACAATCGGGACCTCGTTATCGGAATCACCTCATCAACGTAGATCACCTCTAGCGGCCATATTTGCACTCAGCGGTCATCTTTCAGACGGTCACTTAAAATTCCCTAGACGACAGTATTCTATCACGGCCCCAGGACCGTAAACTTTATCGTAGTCGACGTCGATGTGGCCTCGCTAGCCTAGCTACCGATCTTTCCAACACCGTACGATGTTTACTTATCCAGTTTGCTTGCTCCCTTGCGGAAACCTTCGACGGGAACAAGAGAATAGGGCGGGTTTATAAAATTAGTCGGATACGAAAAGTTTAGAACCGAAATTGAATTGTTTATATAAAGCAAATAATGGATTTGAACTATTAATATACTGTAAGGTGTAAATTGTAGGAATCTATCCAGTATTTAGTAATTGGGCGAACCTAGAAAAAAATTATTATATTTTCATTTCCTGTATGGTAAATGCTTTATTGTGACATTGTTTTGAGAGATTCAAGTAGATTTCATCACGCAGGTGCTATTGCTATTAACAACAGGGAACGTGAGCTATCTTCGAAATCCAATTTGGACTAACGATATATATATGGACGTGTAGGGAAAATTTTTTGAACACAAAGTCAAGACATGGGTTTTTACGCCCCCCGACGTACATTCTCGGACCACATAACTTTCTCGGACACTATCAAAGCTGTAATATTGAGACCCCCAAATGAAATTGCTACAAGTATTTCGGCTGCCAAAAAAAATACGCGCCCCTCCCTTCGGAGATTTATCATCCGGAAAATTCCGTACTTTTTTATTATTTGAGCTATCGAGTTGAAACAAAAACTATTCGATTCGTAAAAATCGTACGAGTCTATAGAACCCAAAAAAAGGGGGGGTCAACCTGAAAATATATACCGGTAAAGTCGAAAATATGTGAGAGATAAAAAAAAAATTTTTCCGAAAATTTTTTTAATACCCCCGGACGAAAGACAGTATCGAACTTTCTTTGCCCCTAAATTTTCACCCTCCTACCCCTCCTTTTTTTGGGGTACAAGACCCGCCAAAATATCAACTCGGAACGATAGTATTCGGGCAATCTTCCTCATTTGAGGTACTTATAATGCAAAAATTTTTTTTTAAATTGACCCCCATCAAAATCCCCCCAACTATGGCCCCGAATTGATGATGGAAACTGCGTATGGTGTTTTTAGGCATCGTTTATAACGGCATATTACGAAATTAGTGAAAATATTATTCTAACCTCACAATTTGGCGCCACTTGTGGCGCCCTCTATATCGACTTTTAATTTTTTTTTTAAATTCAATTCCCATAGATTCGAACCCGCAAATTTTCGTGGGCGTAATGAAAATTTTTTTAAAAAATATTTTTATTTTTTTTTAAACTTTTCCCCTTTTTCTCGAATTTTTAACCGTACTACCTATATATTTTATATAGTCTATATGTAGGTCTCGACCTATACTTCAATTATGAATTTGGGTATTTTTCCATATTTTCATAAATAAAAAAGTTACCTTTATATTTTCCTATATAACTCCAGTGGCAGCGCCGATGGGTAAAAATCATTATTTTTCCCGAAATCCACATCACTTTTTCCTAATGGATCCACCATTGGATATTCTAACAAAAATTTTTTTAAATAAATTACCCCCCCCCCCCCCCAACTACCCCCAAACATTTTTTTTTATTTTCTCTATTACGTCAATCATAATCATTTTCGATCCTCTATATAAACTCTCTCTTGCAAATGTAGGTGTTCACTTACATCCCTAGGGAAGTATGTAAAATTTAACTTTTGTACGACTTATACGATGTTTTCTATCGTTTTAACGTTACAGGTAGTGTCAACCGATTCTATTGTATCAAAATTATCAATTTTTTGCCAAAAAATAGAAGAAGACTATAATATAGGAATTGAATAAAACGTTATACGGGATGCGAGTATATTTACCAGTCTCGAGCTATTTATTGTCTTTTGGCTTCTGGTCATTAAAGATGTACCATGTAACATTTAATATGCATTATTTAATAGGTTAAAAGTGAGGTTAACGTATTGAGTACCGTCATGTCTGCTTTAGCTCACGTATTTTAAAATTGAGCATGTATCATGTAAGAGACGACTAACTTTCAACTTAAGATCTAAGGATTCTTATATGAACCCTGTATTGCGCATGTGCCCTAAATTGACAAGTGTCGAAGCTATTTGTAGTTTTTTGAAATGTGGCTCCAATTTACTCTTTATATAGCTATGCTCGTTGTTATATATACTTACCAGCAAGAAAAACGGAGCAGTTGAATTTTTTTCAACCAAATTTTAACTCTTTGTGATTTTTTAATATTATAATATCTTACACACACACAAAATAACATTTTTTGAGTATTTTTCACAACAGTTGAACCTCTATTTGAAAAGTGGTTTTGAGTAAAAAATATAAATTCCTGAAATTTCATTACTTGAAATTGCAGAGTTGGCCATAAATCCATGCTAACAATGCTGTGTTTTCATTGTATTTGACATCTGACAGATCGAAAAACTTGTTAAAGTTGTGCTATGTTCACTCAATCTAAAAAATATGGCTGTGAATCCCCAAACAGCAGATGCTATTGTTGCGTTGCTTCCAGATCGAAGAAATGATCGATGTGCTGTCCAACTGTATTACGTATCCAATAGCACTGTGCACTGTAATTTACACGCTTTTTCGAAACTGGAACTCACACTAGATGCCCTTGAACACCTCCCCCAGCGTAAAACTAGCGCACGTGATAATCGTCATGCTACAGATGTTAAAATCAGAAATCGTCTTCAGCACGTCTGGCAAGCCAACTTAAGTGAACGGATAGTTAGATGAAAACTCGGAAAAGCCAATCTTATCATTCGTAGACCTGCCACAGGCACAGAACTTCTTGGGCCTCATCGTATTGCGCAACTTCAGTTTGCCAGAATTCATTAGCACTAGGGTGAAAATGAATAGAGTCGCAGCTTATTTACCGATGAATCCAGATTTTGCTTGCGGTCGTGAGAGTGTATGGCAAAGACCACACGAGCCTCTCGCAGAATGTACCTTCAGCCCTCGGGTAGATTACCAAGGAAGCTCAGTTACGGTTTGGGCCAGCATTTCTCTGGAGGCACACACAGGATTGAACATTAAAGGCTCCTATACTGCTGCCAAGTACATTGAGGACATTCTTCAAGATTTTGTTGTTCATTTATTGGAAATATCTTTCTTCTGGATGCATTATCATGACCGACCTCACACCGCGAGTATAACTCAACAGTACTTACAAGAGGAAAACATTACTGTTATGAAATAACAGTGTTAAGTGCAGATGTTAACCCCATAGATAATGTTTGGGATACGGTTGGACGAAGGATGCCAAGTCGTGCACCTGCTCCTTTTACTTTAAGTCAATTGCGGTAAGCTTTTTTGGAGGGATGCGAACCTATTACACAAGCAGACATTCGCCATTTGACTTTAGGCATGCCAAGGAAAATACAGGCAGTAATTAGAGCACGTGAGTTCAAAACCCGTTATTCACAATGCGGCTCGTCGGATTCTGCAAGCAAGTCGTTTCAGTCTTGATGAATGTTGTATTGTTACACGAGCCAAAACCTACTCCCTTTTCTTATCCCTGAACAACGTCCATGCCCCCATTTTCCACTTCCGTTAATCATTTCTAAATTATCAAAATATTTTAGACAAGGCGTATCCTTTCACTACCCACACAAACCCGCCTATGTGCCTATGGACGAATATTGCTCCCGAACACTCTGGAACTGAGTAGCACAGATTTAACCTACGAAAGATTCGAGAATTCTTGGCGCAAAATATATAAGGTGGAGGCCGAGACGAAAAACGAAAAACACAGACTGGTTGTCAATAAATATAAATTACAAATTACATAAAAAAAATTACAGTCTGAATATTGGTTATGGTGAAATATTTCGCATCCCTTCGTTGATACAAACCATTAAGTTAGAGAAAGAAGAAATAGAAACAGTCCAAACCGAGACCTAGACTTTCCATTCCCCCCCTTACCTTCCACCCCTCGTACGCGTACAGCTACCTAAATCAAAATGTCACTAAGATTCGGCGAAGGCGATGGAATTTTTCGGTTTTTATTACTTTTACTCTCTTTGCCGGGTTTTATGAGGCCGGTAGGGATAGTTTTAATACAGACTTCCAGTTTCTTTTTATTTCTGATCTATACCGGGATTTATTTTATATCAACTTATTCGAAATTGCTCGTAGATGTAGTTGCGTTTGAAAAGGAATTTTTTTTATTTATTTTCCGATTGTTAATACCTATTGAATTTTACGAAGAGAGCATCTACCACCACGGATGAGAGTGAAAACAAAAATCCTTTTTTTGTTATCAGTTTTTATTTAATTTTAGTTGATGGATTTTTACGAACAGACTTTTGTCTGATCTGATCTCATAAATTAGTAGGATAGGGCAACACCACAGTACCTCTGCCTCATTATATCTTTTGTGCATCTTCCTGGAAGTCCCTCTTAGTACGTCAACCAGACTATGGTTTTCACGTTCCCAAGAGGAATTTCTCTCAGCACGGCTGTTGTTGGTCACAAATGGATGATAGAGTCGAGCTCTACCGTCTCATCTTCCTGTTCACATCGCCGACATTCTATGAAGATTATTGTTTAGTTGACAATGTCCAGTTAGAACCCCTGCAACACGTAGTAGCTGTACTACATTTTCAAGTTATTTAAATTACCATCATATTTTTTCGAGTTGTGACGAAAAACTAAATATTATTTGAAGATACTTGAGAAAAAAATCCTTCATTCATAAGGGTTGTTGTTAAAACGGCATTTGAAGGATCCACTTTTGTCCTTGGAGAGTTGATGGAAGGTTAATTTAAATAAAATTGTATCAATCGAGCTTATAACTTTTTGTCTATTTAGATATTTTGGAATACCATGGATTTTTTTCATGTATTAACAAACCTACTAGAGCCACCAAATACTCTAAATCTTCACTGGATCAAATTTTTTTCTGAGAAAAGATAACTGTTTAAAAGATATATATATATATAGGCCAGCACTCCTGTTGTCGGAGTATAGGCCGCTCTTCGTGAGCTCTTTTGATCCCTTTTGTACGGTGGATCAATTCGTATGTTTTCTTCTGCTTACTACAGCATGCGGTGTGAGTTCGCCATCTTTGTAATTTTTTTCCATTCCTTCCTATCCTCTATTCTTCTACCCCACTCACGGATTCCTATTTTCTTCAGGTCATCAATCACTTGATCTCCCCAACTAAGTTTGGGACGCCCCCCTGGGTCTGGGGTTTGAGGGCTTCCAATCAGAGATTTTCCTTATTGGATCGACCTTATTCCTTCTTCAAAGATGTCCATACCATCTTAGTCGCTGCGCCTTTATATGTCTGACTATATCTTCACCATCCATGTATTGACTTATTTCATAGTTATATAGTCTCCTGTACCCTACATTCGGGATCTGTTTTGTCCCTAGTATTCTCCGTATCATTTTTCTCTCTAGGACTGAGACTGAGATTTTCTTCATCTTTATCAGTTAGGCCCATTATGGATAGTTTCACCGGCATACGTTATTACTGGTCGTATCGCGGCTTTATAAATTTTAATTTTAGTTTTCTTACTGATGCATTTGTCCCTTAGTAGTTTCTGATACCTCCAATACACTTGTTTCCGGCCATAATTCTTGCGTTCGTCAAAAATTGTCAAAAATGGTCAAAAATGATCAATAATAATTGTAAAAATTTTGAAAAATGGTCAAAAATTGTAAAAATTTTGGAAAAATGGTCAATAATTGTCAAAGACGGTTGTTAAACTTTTTGAAAAATTGTCAAAATTTTTTAAATATGGTCAAAAATTCTCAAGAATTTTGAAAAATCGTCAAAAATTGTCTAAAACTTTCAAAATTTTGAAAAAATGGTTAATAATTGCCAAATATTTTCAAAAATTGTCAAAAATTTGGAAAAATGGTCAATAATTGTCAAAATTTCTGAAAAATGGTCAAATTTTTCGAAAAATTGTCAAAAATGGTCAAAAATTGTCAAAATTTTGAAAAAATGGTCAATACTTATAAAAAACTGTCAAAAATGGTCAATAATTATTAGGAATTTCCAAAAATTTGGAAAAATGGTCAAAATTTTTGAAAAATCGTCAAAAATGGTCAATAATTGTCAGAACCTCTCAAAAATGCTCAAAAATTGTCAAAAATTGTCAAAAATGGTCAATAATTGTTAAAATTTGGAAAAATGGTCAAAATTTTTGAAAAATTGTCAAAAATGATCAATTATTGTCAAAAATCGTCAATAATTGTAAAAAATTTTTTACCACTGTATTGCTTTCTCACATAATCGAAGAGTTTTCTATTATCCTTATTGTTCTTTCCTATTTTTTCCATTTGTTCTGCAACCCAACTTGATTTTTTTCTTCTGTACAGTTTTTCTGCTTTCTGCTTTATCTTTCTGTATTCGTCCAGGTCTTTATCTTTCCCTGTTTCCAACCATTTACTTCTTGCTTGTTTTTTCCCTACGCTCACCAGTTTACATTCTTCGTCGGATGCTTTGATTTGTTGTAATCCAATTTCTTTTTCTGCAGAGTCTATAATGCTACTTTTCATACTCTTCCATTCGCTGTCTATTCCTTCTTTTTTATGATGAGTTCTCATTTTGTTTATTAAGGTTTCCGCATAATTATTTTCACCATCCTCTTTTCCAAGTTTTTGTAAGTTCCACATTCTTTTGTTGTGTTTGCAAGGTTTGTATCTTGATATTTTCATATTCAGCTTCGCTATTAGTGAAATGTGGTCTGTATCCGCGTTTGCTCCTCGGTATGACCTCGTGTCTTTTACCATTTTCGTCCATTTCTTTGATATTAAAACATGATCGATTTGGTTGCCGTTTCTCTTTCCTGGGAATAACCACGTTCTCTTGTGCCCCTTTTTATGCTTAAATTTTGTACTGATTATGAATGTATTTGTTTCCGCAGCTAAATTACACAGTATTTGTGTTCTCGTGTATGGTTTCTTTTCCAGCTATTTCTCGGTTATTTTCTTCTTTTCCTATTTGGGCATTGAAGTCTCCTATTATTATTAAAATGTCATCTCTATAGAGATGTCTTCACAGGCTTCACCTATCTTCTCATAAAACTTTATTTTCTCTTCTTCGTTTGCTTCTTCCGTTAGGCCATAGATATTAATTTTACTTATATTTGCTTGCTTATTCTCAAGTTTTAAATATGAAATGTTAGTTATGTTGCTAAGCGTTTACGTAATTTGATTTATAAATTCCATGAACCGCGTGATATATTATCCAAAAAACATTTATTGATTTTGTATACCTCACTTGCAGAATATGTTATTTCATATTTCATACCAGCATGGGGAGCAGCTTTTAAAACAATATATATCGAATAATAAATATATTATTCTAACGCTTTACAACAAAGTTGTGAAAAATATTTTTCAAAAATAGTGCCCATTCAACTAAGAAGAAACACTACTTCCCGGGCTGTATGCTCCGACAGACATTAAATTACATTTCTAAGTCAAACGGGGTCGGTATAATCTACAAGATTTAAAAATTGAATAGATGAGGCTTTTACTTGATGAAGATCCATACTACTGATGAAATAAAACAAATTAATTTGTTTAAATCTTCATTATTTATTTTGAACTGACGTTCAAATTAAAATTAGTGACGCGTTTCGCTACACAGTAGCTTTTTCAAACTAGTACTAGTTTCATCACTTGAGTTCAACTTTGAGCGGGTTGTGTTCGAAATCTTTTTTTTGTTGTAGCCATTTTTTAATATCATCGTTGTAATCCTGATTATACCTAGTTTGAAACTTAAACTTAGTTTGAAAAAGCTACTGTGTAGCGAAACGCCTCACTAATTTTAATTTGAACGTCAGTTCAAAATAAATAATGAAGATTTAAACAAATTAATTTGTTTTATTTTATCACTACAAGATTTAACCAACCATTCTGGTTTGCAATTAGAAGGAATAATATAACTTGCAGACCGGTTTCGGCGTATTCACGTCTCATCGGTACAAGGTATCTCTAGGCTCTAAGAGCCTGATCCCGGACTGAATTTGAGACTAAAATCACAATCATTACATGTCTTTCAGTAACGGAAATGTTAAAGTTGTGACAATAGCGACATCTTCACCTCCAGCCGCAAACCGAAATTCGCATATAGCCCGGGAAGTACTTGTTTCTTCTTAGTTGAACGGTCACTGTTTTTGAAAAATATTTTTCAAAACTTGCTTGTTGTGAAGCGTTAGAATAATATATTTGTTCTTCGATATCTATTGGTAACACGCTTTAGTAAATTCTACAATTTTACAGGAAACTGTAATAATAGTTTTAAAACAATACTCAATACATTACAAGTGGCGCAAAATTTACTAATTAAAATTAATTGTCAGTAGTAATAACCCAAGGACATTGATGATTGTTCGAAGCCCATGGTCTGTTTTCAGTGTAATGTTGTTCTGATTGGTTGTGTTCAATCAAATGACCTCAAATTAACTGATTTCATTGGATATCTACTAGAGCAAAAAATTTTCGAAGAAACAGACTGTACCCGACTGATCTCTCAAATAAACTAAAATATTCAAGATTCAACTAATATATATTTATAATTGTTTAAAAATAATATTTGATGAACAAAAATCAGTTTTCAAATCAGTTCAAAATTAGACCCGTTCTGCCATGAAATTGGATGTTAGGGTCAGTTTTTTTCACAAAATTACAACTCAGCATTCTTTCACTTTGCAAGGTCCAAAAATTTTCAACATTCTGCCAAAATACCTAAAAAATATAATACTTTTAAAAAAGAAGTGAAACATTTTATACTTTCCAATCAAGATAAATTTACTTCATTATAAAGTGTACGTTCTTATAATACATACATACATTATTGGAATCTCCACCACTCTTTCTGCTCCATTCTCACCTGAAAGGAAGAGGACATTGTTGATTACTGCAAATTGTATTTGCCTAAAAAATTATATGGTACTCACCAAAAAAATGTAATGAGTGAGCTACATGTTTAAACTACAGTATTGACTTCCTAGCCTAGTGTTGTTTTGTCCCAAGGGACACTCAAAATTCATATTTTATCAAATAAAAAAACACTTATACTTAACACAACTGAATAAATTTGTATAATTTGAAAACATGATTGAATTTATTAAAATGAACTAAATGTTGATTGAACCTCCTTTCTTCACTTTATTCACACTTAGAGCTGACAAAGCTTCACAAGACTTAAAACTTATAATATTTTTTATTTTTAGTTGAAACTTCAAGAAGCTATGAAAAAACGAGAAAAGTTTACGAAAGAACACGAAGAGGTAAGTTAATAATATATTGAGTATTAAAAATAGTAAGAGCTGTGCCGTGCCTCCAATTTTGCCTGTGTTCCGTAACGTTCGAATTTGAACTCTCGGAACCCTGATCCAATGCCCCTGGGTTTTTTATGGAATTAAAACAACGAATAATGTTTGAGCTTTTTAATAACCCATAAAATCATTTGAAACTTTGTATGCTGATTTAATTAAGATAAATTTCATGAGTAATCTATATGGTTATATGTTTTTAAATCTACCGTACATGATACATTCCCTATTTAGGTAATATTAAGAGATGAGAGAAGTAGAAGGGAAAGGATTGATACATGACAGATATCTATATCGTAAAAACGTCATCTTGTGTTAAAAATCGATTCATCACATTTTTTTAATGGAGATAAAAATATCGAAGAAGACCAATCATTAACTTATGTTGATGCATTGCTACCTGGTGAATCCCGTATTGTAATGTTTTTGTTATTTATTTAAATAGTTTTTACTTGTGGGATGAAATTATACACACTATGGCTAATTACTATCTATTGATTTATTTATTAAACTTAATTTATATACACACTATACCTAATGTCTACTAATATATTTACACTCGGTATATTAGTTCTAATTTATTTTCACCACTTGACTGTTACACTTTTTATCTGCACTATTTAATCACTGTCCGATTGGCGATTACTAAGAACTTCTGTGAACTAACTCTTTACTGCCCGTTTCACTAATTCTCTCGAACTAACTAACTAACTGTTTACGAACTCGAGGACCCGCGTATATATAGTCCTTATCGGTTCTGGAAAGTTCTAGTATTTCATGACGCTCCTCATATGCAATAGACCAGAAGGTTCTAGAAAGCGCATTCACCAAAATTTATAATCGAGGGACAGGACCGGCTTTGAGTTTGGTGACCTCGCAACATTATCATTTCGTTGAGCTTCTCAATCCTGTAGCTTACCGTGGTGAAAAAATGGAAGATCTGACTATAGTAAAGATCTAGTAGGGCTAAGACATTCAAAGATATTCCGATAAACTAAACCAGATGAGAACAAATGAATGCCTAAACCAGAAAAAGAATGCACCAAGAGTGTTAACAGAACACCGTCACTTCAATGGGCACCTCAAAAAGCTTAAACTAGTGGAGAAAGAAGGTTATAGATTCTGTAGAATGGAAGAAAAAAAACATTTTCACATAATTGCGGACAGCACTACAAAATCTTAGATCACAACACCTAGGAGACTGATGAATAAAAATAAACATTAACCCTAAGTAAAGCCTGCGGATATTCTAAAATTTCTCCAGGAAATAGGACTACAGAAACTGAGATCCTGAGGTCTCAGTGAATGTCACCCCAATATACATACATACCATGGCGCTTTGGCATCAGTGACTGAATAATAAACAACAGCCTAAATTTAAAAATTTTTTTTTGACAAATGAGCAATAAGGGACAGTTTTTTTGTGTTCCCCATCGCTTAATCGAATTTTGCAAACTTGATCTATATCAAAAAGAGACCTACACGAATATGATATTCATGAATTTGAATCGTTAAATGAAGAATTTTCACATTTTAAATGCTTCCTCCCTTACGCGTCGAACAACTTTCCTCCTATAATTTTTTAGACGTGTTTCATATCTCCCATCTTTCTGGTTGAGATAAAATTCGAAAAACCACCACAAACCACTTCTTCAATGGCAAAAATCCACACAAAGCTCATCGTCTTCCTCAATGACAGTCCAAACACCAAAGTCCCAATGCAGTAAATACCTTCCATCCTTTATTCCAGTGGTTACTCCACGACTAATTGGCTGGTCATATAACCAAGTTACAGTTGAACCCACTACATTCCCTTCATCCTACAGTTCTTATCTTTTTTGTCCAACATAATTCTCCTTCTCTATTGGACATCTCCATTTAAAACCAACATTCTTGCGATAACTTTCTCCCTTACACGTCGAAAAACTTTCCTCCCATATGTTTCTAGACGTGTTTTATATCTCCCATCCCTCTGGTCAAGAAAACATTCGAAAAACCTCCACACTCCACTTCTTCCGTAGCAAAAATCCACACAAAGCTCGTCGTCTTCCTCAGTGACAGACCAAACTCCAAAGACCCAATGCAGTAAACACCTTCCATCCTTCATTCCCGTGGTTCCTCCGTGACTTAATTGGCTGGTTACATAACCAAATTACAGTTGAACCCTCTACATTCCCTTCATCCTATAGTTCTTATCTTTTTTGGCCAACATAATTCTCCTTCTCTATTGGACATCTCCATTTAAAACCAGCATTCTTGCGATAACTTTCACCCTTACACGTCGAAAAACTTTCCTCCTATATGTTTCGAGACGTGTTTTATATCTCCCATCTCTCTGGTCAAGAAAACATCCGAAAAACCTCCACACTCCACTTCTTCCGTAGCAAAAATCCACACAAAGCTCATCGTCTTCCTCAGTGACAGTCCAAACTCCAAAGACCCTTCCCTCCTTTATTCCAGTGGTTACTCCGTGACTTAATTGGCTGGTCATATAACCAAGTTACAGCTGAACCCACTACATTCCCTTTATCCTACAGTTCTTATTCTAATTTATAAGTGAGAAAATTCCCCATTGTATATGTTCTATGTTTTTTCTTTGTGTTTTTTTGTTGCAAGTTTAAAATACAAGTAAGTTTGTAAGTTTGTAAGTTTGTAAGTTTGTAAGTTTGTAAGTTTGTAAGTTTGTAAGTTTGTAAGTTTGTAAGTTTGTAAGTTTGTAAGTTTGTAAGTTTGTAAGTTTGTAAGTTTGTAAGTTTGTAAGTTTGTAAGTTTGTAAGTTTGTAAGTTTGTAAGTTTGTAAGTTTTTAAGTTTTTAAGTTTGTAAGTTTGTAAGTTTGTAAGTTTGTAAGTTTGTAAGTTTGTAAGTTTGTAAGTTTGTAAGTTTGTAAGTTTGTAAGTTTGTAAGTTTGTAAGTTTGTAAGTTTGTAAGTTTGTAAGTTTGTAAGTTTGTAAGTTTGTAAGTTTGTAAGTTTGTAAGTTTGTAAGTTTGTAAGTTTGTAAGTTTGTAAGTTTGTAAGTTTGTAAGTTTGTAAGTTTGTAAGTTTGTAAGTTTGTAAGTTTGTAAGTTTGTAAGTTTGTAAGTTTGTAAGTTTGTAAGTTTGTAAGTTTGTAAGTTTGTAAGTTTGTAAGTTTGTAAGTTTGTAAGTTTGTAAGTTTGTAAGTTTGTAAGTTTGTAAGTTTGTAAGTTTGTAAGTTTGTAAGTTTGTAAGTTTGTAAGTTTGTAAGTTTGTAAGTTTGTAAGTTTGTAAGTTTGTAAGTTTGTAAGTTTGTAAGTTTGTAAGTTTGTAAGTTTGTAAGTTTGTAAGTTTGTAAGTTTGTAAGTTTGTAAGTTTGTAAGTTTGTAAGTTTGTAAGTTTGTAAGTTTGTAAGTTTGTAAGTTTGTAAGTTTGTAAGTTTGTAAGTTTGTAAGTTTGTAAGTTTGTAAGTTTGTAAGTTTGTAAGTTTGTAAGTTTGTAAGTTTGTAAGTTTGTAAGTTTGTAAGTTTGTAAGTTTGTAAGTTTGTAAGTTTGTAAGTTTGTAAGTTTGTAAGTTTGTAAGTTTGTAAGTTTGTAAGTTTGTAAGTTTGTAAGTTTGTAAGTTTGTAAGTTTGTAAGTTTGTAAGTTTGTAAGTTTGTAAGTTTGTAAGTTTGTAAGTTTGTAAGTTTGTAAGTTTGTAAGTTTGTAAGTTTGTAAGTTTGTAAGTTTGTAAGTTTGTAAGTTTGTAAGTTTGTAAGTTTGTAAGTTTGTAAGTTTGTAAGTTTGTAAGTTTGTAAGTTTGTAAGTTTGTAAGTTTGTAAGTTTGTAAGTTTGTAAGTTTGTAAGTTTGTAAGTTTGTAAGTTTGTAAGTTTGTAAGTTTGTAAGTTTGTAAGTTTGTAAGTTTGTAAGTTTGTAAGTTTGTAAGTTTGTAAGTTTGTAAGTTTGTAAGTTTGTAAGTTTGTAAGTTTGTAAGTTTGTAAGTTTGTAAGTTTGTAAGTTTGTAAGTTTGTAAGTTTGTAAGTTTGTAAGTTTGTAAGTTTGTAAGTTTGTAAGTTTGTAAGTTTGTAAGTTTGTAAGTTTGTAAGTTTGTAAGTTTGTAAGTTTGTAAGTTTGTAAGTTTGTAAGTTTGTAAGTTTGTAAGTTTGTAAGTTTGTAAGTTTGTAAGTTTGTAAGTTTGTAAGTTTGTAAGTTTGTAAGTTTGTAAGTTTGTAAGTTTGTAAGTTTGTAAGTTTGTAAGTTTGTAAGTTTGTAAGTTTGTAAGTTTGTAAGTTTGTAAGTTTGTAAGTTTGTAAGTTTGTAAGTTTGTAAGTTTGTAAGTTTGTAAGTTTGTAAGTTTGTAAGTTTGACCACACCTTGTAAAAGTAGCCTGAATTATTATCAAAACAGTGAAAACTCGACATAGATATATTTTTTCTATCCAGAAATATCTTGAAAAATGTTTCAAAATATACGGTTTCCAACCCCTAGAATATCATTCTATAAACCCAGGCTTAAAATGTGAATAATTTCTCGTTGAAAATTGTTTATTTGTCAATATTTCACTGGGTTAGTATCTTACGGCCCAAGAATCTTATTAATTTAAAGAAGTTTTCTACCTCATTATCACACAACCCTTCCATAAACTATTCTTTTGGTCGACTAAACGTTTGATATATAGAGTCCATAAATAGGCAGCAGTAAAAGTATTAGTTCGATAATGGATTATGTACTCGTTACATAAATATGAAATAAATTAAACACTACTACTAATTTCATCCTTTTCAGATACTAAGAGACATCAAGCAGGGTTTACTTCAACTAGGAAAAGAAGGCATTAGAGGACCTCTATCAGGAGGTAAAATAATAACCCAACAATAATCTAAAAATATTAAATTGTAATTCGTTTATTTTCAAGATGACACTTATATGTATGATGAAGACGTTCGCATGCTGGCGCCGATATCCCATTACGCCGATCCCCTCAACCGTCCCGCTCATTGGTACGACGAACCACCCTACGAATCGGACCCAGAAGATTTCCTCATGGGCTGCAACGAAGGACCTTCAGCCACTATCCAAAACGGAAGAGTCTGTTTCACACTCAACACCAGACAAGATTCTAGAGGAGAAGGAGTCATATCTTTGAGGAGTGCTGGAGATATTTCACTCCCTAGAGATTCACAAGCTGTAGGAGGAATCGCTCCTAGGCGGGGGTTAATACTCCCCTCCCAAGCTGGTTATCCTCCTGCTATAATACCTTTGAGGTAAGGTTTGTTTATCCATGACGTTATGTAAAATTATCTCTTTGTGATCTATGACAAGGTAGTAGTCACTGTGGAGTAGATCCGAATAATAAGGTGGACGGGGAAGTAATTAGAGTGGCGTACTTTCACTCATTGTTGGTAATTTTTTAGATCGTCAAGAGATGTAGAAAGTGGTGATTATGCTGGATCTGATGTACAATCCGTAAGCTCGAGACTATCGACCCTTTCTGTTGATACAAGTAGATCGGAACATCACGAACTAGGACAAATAATTTCCCCGCAATATTATACACAATTAGAAGGCAAAATAAGGCATTTTAGAAAAATAAGCGGGTATTCTCGAAGTGAAGACGGAATGTCCCCCAGTCAAAGTTCGGATTATGAAGATCAAGAGGATTTTAGTAATTGTAGCCAGCAGATAGCAACTGTACACGTGGTGAGTGTCGTTTTGTTCTAATAATTCGTTTTTTCATATTATTTATTGTTTATAACAGAAAAAAACAAACAAATTGGGTGCCCCTGAAAATTTAAAGAAATTTTTCTAGGATATGATTACGTAAAAAATACTTTTTTGTAATATTCAAATTAATAAATAAAATCAATAAATAATAATCCACAACAGAAATATAACATATATAATTTGACCGGTTTCACAAACAACATTTGCATCGTTAGGAATGAATTTTTATATTTAGCATAGGAATTGTCATATTAATATATAGTAAGTATACATTTATAAGTTATTTAAAAGACAATATAACAATGGAGAATATTTTTTCAATTTCTAATGATTCTAGGAAATATGTGATCATTTTAACAACTATGTAAAAGTTCAATGGTAATATTTAATGTGAGGTGCTGAATTGATGCAATTGAATGCTTTGCATAATTTGACTTATCTGGATGTTCACTTCTATAGCAACTAAGATGTTAATTAAATCTTATTTCAAGATTTCCTTGTGTTTCACCGATATAAACTGCATTACACTGGAAACATCTGATTTTATATACACCCGAAGGTTTAGGATAAAATCGAAGCATCCTTCAAGCAGAAATTCACGCCATACCAAAGTGTGCCCAGCTCAATATAGATGAAAGATATAGAGGGCATCTCAAGCAGCCATTCGACTAATAAGTTATTGTGTAGTCTTTTCTAAAATGTTATGAGAATGACTAGAGAAACCCAACTGGGCAAGAAAATAATCCTTATCCTATAGGGGGCACCAGGACACATTAGAATAGTAGAAATGAAGTATCAGATGAACTAGCTGACAGGTGCTGAAACATCCTTTTGGGTACCTGAACCCTTTTGCGATATAATATTGGAAGAATTTTATAAAACCGAAAAAACGAGAAAATCGGACCATCGGAAAAATCTAGTAAGGCTCACTCAGAGATACTACCGGTAACTATGATAAAAAATACACATTGACAGGTATCCTAATAGGTTACTGCCGCCTGAATGAGTAACTTCTCATCTGATTCGTGTTGTCGAGGAGCTGGATGTCATTCCCGAGGCTCAATATTATTTCTCCGTGGCACTTTGAAAACTAACAGCACTTACGTCCGAGTCCCAATGGAGGTCACTATTTCGGCAGTACCAAGACGCATTGACAGCGCTTCTTAATACTTTGTTTTGAAAGCGTTGTATAATATGAAAGGCTATTTCTCTGGCACTACTCCGAAAATGTAATAATGTCCACACTGGTTTCAGGAACTGCTTGTATTGTGTATCCTTGCATCAGGGGTGATACCCAAATAGTTTGCTGTGTAAACGATTAAAATTTCTACATCCTCTAGCGGGTTATCTACATACTTCAAAATTCTTTTAATCCATTCTCTTTGGTCATTTTTTTCATCAGAAATCATGGTCAGTACTTAAGTTACATCCGGCTTTGATTTTTAATTGTATACACAGCTTGAGTATGATACACCATGAATTTCAAAAAAGAAACGTGAGTTCCATTATAATTAATTAAAACCTATCAATTGATTTCTTAAGTACTTCAATAATTTTTATTTATAGTCAAGTGATGGCCGATCTGCTGGCGTATCTGGCCTGGTAGGGAAAGTTAGAGGACTTCGAGAAGACGTCCAGAGAAAAATTTCGAGACTCAAAAACGATACTGCCGATCAACAACGTATTCCCGATCAACAATTTCAGTGTTTAGCTAGTTCAGTGGAAAGTATACCAAGTGGATCAGGTTCCAGTAAGTATAAAAACCCAAATAACCAATTCTATTTTCTGGTATAAAAAAAAATATTAATCACTGTTATTTCTTGAAGGTACACAAGCATTGGTAAGGGCCGGCAGCAATCATAGCTCGATATCGACAGAAGAACCGGATCCGAGTCCAACGGATCAAATTGTAGGAAGAGCTAGAGCTTTGGTAGACCAAACTCCTAGTCCGTATGATACGGAGGTATTAAAATTTAAGGTACGTACCACTATACCAGCAATACACTGTCTGACGTATGCTTTTCAGATAGAAAATAAATGTGAGATATCTTCCAGAAATACTTCACTCGTTCCAAATTTTCATTTCATACTTAGTGTCAAAGTCTTTCTATATTCTTAGTCTATCTGTTTCTTCCAAATCGAGATGGTTTTCCGGTATTTTAAGTTGTTGTATTTTAGAGTGATGGAAGGCAGTAATGCCTCCTCAAACTAGAGGAAAGAGAGCTTAAGAGATTTTAAGCGGTGCAGGGCTGGTTTCAAATAAGGAAAGAAACTACTTTTCATTCATCTTCTAGTCTATTCCTTCAATCTTTCAATATACTAGATAAATGACGTACAATCGTGACCATGCATTTTATTAGAAAGCATCATCTGAATCTATATCATTTCAAATCAAGAATAGATCAGATACTACCAGCAGCAGTGTCGTGTTGTTTGGATGGGTTTGAACTCAATTAACTTGGCAGTTGTTACGAAAATGTGAAACAATCATCAATTACCTTTTCGGAATTGCATATCGCCCAACCATTTCATGAGTACAATTTAACGAAAGAAAAAAAAATTCTTAGGCTGAGGCCAAACGAGCGTAATATTGTGAGTTGTGAGCTGAGTTTTTTGAGTCGCGTAATTTATTTTCAAGTGAAAGTCGCTTGGGTCGCCAGACAGTCTTATTTCATCCCAGTTGTTTTTAAAATAATGTGCATTTATGGAGCAGTAGAAGAGGATGTTTGAAAAAGAAGTTGAGTACATCCAGTCAGTATGAAAAAAATGAAGTGTGAGCATTTCCATATGCAGCATTGGAACATCCAGATCGATTTGTAGAGTACTAGAGCAGGTGTTCCCAACCTTTTTACACCTGCGTGTACCACTTGACTTTTTGAGAAATTTTGGCGTACCACCAGACCTAAATATTTTAATAAACGTATAATATTTACTCTTCCAAAAGTGTTCAAAGGCTTTTTGATTTAATTTCCTGAGAAAACTTCATATTTAATGGTTAGATATTTGTTTATTTATAACAGCAATAAATTAATCATACAAAATATACTTTTATAGTCTTTAGTGCGAAATTTGTATTTGTTTTTTCTGTGATTAAAATATCAACATTAGGAGTAAGGGAACTTATCTTCACTCTTAAGTCCTCTTCAACACTTATTCTGCTTCTATGTTTATTTTTCATGTACAAGAATTCAGAAAATTCACTCTCACACAAGTAACTCTTAACAAATGGCATCAAAAATAGCAGAGCTTGCCGGAAGATCAAAGGGTACTCGGTTTTACATCCGAACCAGAAGTGAATTGAATATTTCTCTTTAAAATAATCTCTCATGGAACTATCTTCTGTAAGATCGATAAAACTTTCTTTTACTTCCAATTCATTTGGTGAGGTTCCCGAAAAAGGATTTCTGATCCAGTCCACTTTTGAATAATCTTCAGAGAAATACTTCTTAAAGATTTTTTGAAGGCCTTCCAAGTGAACAATGATATCTGCAATCTGCAATTATATCTGGCCTTGGAGATATTTCATTTTATTCAAAAAAATTATGAGAGAGTGGGAAATGCAAATGCTTGACCAACCTTCTCTTGAAGGAGTTTACTTTGTCACTGGCTGTGAAGGCTGTTGTGTTTGGTCCCTGAAGTCCCAAGTTAAGTATGTTGAGTTTATCAAAAATATCGGCTAGATAGGACAATCTTAACTTCATCTTCATCAGCCAAAATTTTTTTCATGTAATGACTTTTTTCACTTAAAAATATAAAAACTTCTGATCTCGGTTCAAAGAGACGGTTTAAAATTTTCCCCCGAGATAACCACCTCACTTCTGTATGCAGCAGTAAAGTCTTGAACTTGCCACCCATTTCTTCACACATCAAGGAGAATAATCTTGTGTTTAGAGCCCTAGCCTTTATGAAGTTGATAACTTTCACAGCATCTGATAGAACGGAGTTAAGATTTTCCGGCATACCTTTAGCAGCTCGATGGATGACACAATGCGTACTTTTGCATTCAGGAGCAACTTCCTTTATTTTCGCTGCTAGCCTTGTCAATCTTCCTGACATAGCTTTTGCCCCATCGGTACAAAATCCAATACACTTGGACCAGGGAATCCCTACTTAAAGCACATATTCATCAATTACCTTAAAAATGATTTCCGCTGTGGTATTTGATTCAAGTGGTTGGCAGAACAAAAACTCTCCTATCACCTCTTCATTATAATCAAATCGCACGAAAACAAGTAGCTGCGCCATGTTTCTAGCATCGGTACTTTCGTCAACTTGAAGTGCAAAATAAGTGCATTCTTGGAGTTTTAAAGCCAGTTGTTCTTCAGTATTATTAGACATATCGACAATTCGCCTCTTTACTATGTTATTTGACATTGGTATTTATTGAATTTCTTTGGCTGCTTTTTCTCCTAACACGGCTTGGACCATATCCACAGCGGCCTGCAGTAAAAGCGTCTCAGTGAGTGAGTGAGGCTTTTCATCTTTTGCAATTCTTAAACTAGCAAGGTATGACGCCTTTATCAAGTTAGTATCAGTATTGACAAACTTCGTCAAACATTGGCTTCTTTTTTAAAAAAATTAGATTTTCTTTTGAAAAATTCAATGGGCTTACCAATCAAATCTGGGTGCTTAGTATTTTGGTGTCGCATCAGTAAAGAAGGCTTCATGTTTTGGTTCGAAACTGGCAACATTGTGAGGCGGAAGAATGTAGGCGCTGGGGAAGTTATTAATAGCGTGGGCCGAGGAGGAAGAGCGGTAAGACAGCTCTCGTCGCCCCGCCCCGCCCCCGGCGCCGTCATTCCTCCTGCAGAGACAAGCAGACAGAAGCTTTTAATAGCATGTTGCTCACATCACTCACGCGTACCACCGGTTGGGAACCCCTGTACTAGAGTAACGACTAATAATAACGATCACTTCTCCCTTCTCCACAACCAATATGTCACGTAGTGCTACTGAAATTCGGTCTTACCTAAACGTAAGATAACTGATTTTGCGCAGTCGTGTGGAAAAGAGAAATTTTGTATGAAATCGGTTGCAGCCTAAATTACACCACTCACACGACTCAATATTACGCTTCTTTGGTCTCAGCTTTAGTTGAGATATATCCACATTAGAAAATGTCGTTCGATTTCACCTGACATAGTCGTATCTTTTTATGTTATAACATTGAATGTCGCGACATTTTATTCCATTAAAACCGAAAAAGTCCTAATGTCGTTATGCCTCGACATCGATGTCATCAAATTGAGGATGGTTGGATTTTTCGTGACATTTTGGGAAGTTGGTTCATTTTCATGCGTTGATCAACTGGGGTATGTTGTTAACAGGCGCTTTGCAGTTATGCTTTGCGAATTCGCAATGGAAAATTTGTGTTGAGGAATTGATTTATTATGAACACCAGTGTCTGCACTTACAATGAAAGTACAAGCTTCAATAATTTTAGTTGACACCATCTTAGACTGGACAGAAATGCAGACATCAAAATTACATGAAAAGTCACGACTTCATGTCAAATTAAAACCAAACTTGAAGGTAGTTGTCGTCCGATGGTTCTTGTGTCTTGTGTCTTTCTGCAAGCCTTTTCTACTGTTACCATGGATTTAATATGAACCTTTCTAGAATTTTGTAGTGCAACATGCAACTACCTTAACAAAAAATTAAACTGCATTCTATTAAAAAACAAAACGTCTCTTGTTGTCAAAGTTAAGTTTCGATCAACATCGACATGATCACCGTTGCCGCTTTCACCGAAAAATATTGAAATATCAAGATGTTATTTAATTCATCTATTTTTTCCGTTTCAGGCTGGTGATATAATAGATATAGTTTCAATGAATCCGAGCGGGCAATGGAGAGGTATTTGTAAAGGCAAGAAAGGCACTTTTAAATTTATCAACGTAGAATTATTATCGGAACGATCCGTCAAATCAAAAAGGGATATAAAGTGGCATCGAAATATTAAAGGAAAACCGGTGTCGGTCGAGGATTTGTTGAAGAAAATCGGCCTGCACGATTATATATCCGTTTTCATTTTAAACGGTTACGAAGACTTGGAGTTATTCAAGGAATTGGAGCCGAGCGACTTAGATTATTTAGGCATCGTCAATACAGATCACAGGACGAAACTTTTAACCGCCGTTCAACTTCTACATGAACTAGACTGTAAGTAAAAATATTATAAAATATTTAGAGTATTACGAATTAGTAAGGTGATGCGATGGTGGATCCTTATGCTCCGCCCCTGACATCGTTTTAATTGTCTTTTTTAATGGTATCTTCTATAGGCGACGTTTCAGGATTTCTTGGATAATAATTGTAGAAACCCCTTTTTTTATTAAATGTTTTCCGTCAACACTCACTATGTGCCAAGTCTGGTAAATGAAGAAGCGTATTGACCAACTTCATCTCCATCGGAAATAAACAACTTCTTTCGCCTGTGTTTCAGCACATCTTGGTTAACCACTCATCTTCAACGAATTTTCTTATGAAATTTCTTAGATTACGGCCAAACTTGCGTTTTTTTCACTCGGTAATAGAAGGATTCCGAAAACTGCAACCATTACTAAGCTTTCCTTGTGTGTCAGCACAGCTGAACATTCCATAATAAACAATACAACTCAAAACGAAAAACGTACACTTTATAGAATTTTTCGTATTTGCCGGCTGGTGTGGCCAGATATAAGCATGAAAACCAGCTGCAAAAATAAATCCGAGCGCGTTCACTTTGTAGCCTCCGGCGGAAGACATTGAGAAAGTGGCACATCAGCTGGAACGCAACGAGAAAAAGCACCAGTGTGACCGTAGAAAACGATACTCACAAGGCGTCTAGTTAATTGCGTTAGCCAATTGTCAAATTTTAAATGCATGACAGATATGGAAATAGAGGAAACAAGGCTTTTTTGGAAAATTAAATTCACTTTAGTTTTGCTTTCAATGCTTAGCTATTTATTCTAACCTAACCTAGCCGAGGTATCAACTTTTCCTGGTTGAAAGATGTGCTCATCGCATTTCTATTTTCTGATTGGTCAACCGCTACATGTTTTGTTAAAACCCACTAGGTATCCAGTCCGGTAAATAGGGTGGCGCAATATAATAAAATCATCCTTGTGTGGCTTTGCAATTTTGACTACTTATAGAAAAAATACCTTTTAAATCAAATTAAATTCGTGCTCTGCTTAAGATTTATCTCCAGGGCTTTAATTTATCCTGGCTAAAAACTTCAAATCACTCACACTCGAGCCAATTCCTTTTTTTAAACTTTATTGTCAACAGTCCAACTAATGTCTAATTCTGATAGTTAGGGTGACTGATTAGCAGCGTTTCAGAATCTCCTGGTTGAAAACTATAAAACTAGCTCCTCAATATCAGCCTTTTTAATATTTTTTCTCCAATAGACTCACTGGTTGGAAAATCATAGAAATAAATCCTTCATATGAATATTTTTGTTATTAATTCATTTGCAGACAGTCCAGACAGCACTTCATTGTTAATTTGAGTAGCACCGTTCAGTCACTAGGAGCTGAATCCGACAAATATGCTATTTTAAATTCTATTGTTCTTTTCTCTTTTTCGCATCACATATTTTAGTACCAGGTTAAATAATTTTGGTGATAAAGAATAGGCCTGTCTAACGATTTATATGAGTCTTCCTAGCTTAAGAAGTACCTCTAGTTCCTTCAATGCCCCAAGGAGTTTATTTCTCTTATTAGAGTCAAAAGCTTGTTCAAAATCTATAGAGTATATTTTCCATTTCCATTTGATGTTCATGTGCTTTCTAACTAACCGGATATTTTGCCGAACCCACTAGAGTTCCAAGCAGTGGTGGGGATCTTTATCAAGCCAAACATCCATGTACTCGGGACCTTGGTTTTACGTCTCATCCGAAACACGGTAGATCATTATACCTCGTGCTCAATGATATAATACCTGCGTGCTGTGATATGCTACTCAGACTCACCCTAGTAGTCTAAAGTGTTTCGCTGCATACTGTACGGGTTCAACGACGACGGTGTTTCTTCAGTGGTCACCCATCCAAGTACTAACCGCGTTCGACACTGCTTCATCGTAATTATCGCATCAGAGGCGTTCCAGTTCAATGCTGGGTCGACGCCATTGTGTATATCCAATTTCTCATCCCTTGTGCATTAATTCTCCTCTCCATATGTGTTTAATTAATTGGAAAAGTCTTTCTTGGTGCTGGTTGTCTCCATATTTTAATAATTTCATGTTAATTCTTTCTTGACCAGGCGGTTTTCCATTGCTGCTTCTATTATTTATTTCACATCCCTCCCTTGTCGGCTCGGTTGAATTTACATTTTCTGATTCTTCTGTCTGTTCTTCTTCCGTTTAAGATACTTCTTCATCGATTAACATTCCATTGAAATATCTTATCCAGACCAATTTTTAACAATATTCACCTTCCGCTACTTTTCCAAAACTATCCTTTATCCAGCAAATTATGTATACAAAAAAATAAAGTCCAATAGCGAACGGCTTGATATATCAGGAGCGGAGCGTATATATGCGTCCACTTTCGTACTTATAGTGCATTTTTAGCAGGTAGTGAAGGAGATGTAGCAGGTTCGAGTAGTGAATGTGACGAACATAGAGCCCTTACGAGAGACGCTGGCAATTCTCCTTTCGGGAGACGTCAATTTCCTCGCGATTCGGGTTGTTACGACGCCCCCGTAAAAGGTATACGTCAAATTCAACAACATATCTCCCCGCAAGGCGAATCTGATACCAGTGATAGTACAGGTTTGTTATTTGATAATTTGTCTCCTGTAAGTCATTGCCTGCCTTTTATTTCGCTTGTTTTCGATGTGTCTTCGTTTTAATTTAACAATGAACTCGTTTAGACTTATTGTTGTCTTAATATCATTTCGTTTCTATTCATTTAGCTTGCTTTCAATTTGCTACAAACCTCGTTCCAAAGCACAGGCGCCAATTCATGTTTTACTCGTGTGGTACACTCAAAATCGATATCCTCCATTTTAAAATACAAATTTATATTTTTTTCTAGAAATTGATCGTTTTCAGGTTTCGGCGACAACAAAAACAACTTGGATTCCGTAGTCGAACAATGCAACAACGAAATCTTAGCGCGCGTAAAACAGGCTCAGAAAAATTTGATAAATCTCAAAGAAGAACTGTCGTATCAACCGAACATACCGAATTCGGCGAGCATCGAGTTACAGCTGTTGCAGCAGAAAAAGCCGAAAGACTCTTACGTAAGTGTCCATGGGCAAACTTCTTTAATAGATCCTTGCGGCAAAACGGCCGCTAGTGGTGGTCGACAAACCGGCGGTACTGCCAATAGAAAAAATTTGGAAGAATCTGAAGAGATGAAGTTGTCGGCGGATAAATACAGCCAAAGTAAGAATATCGATAATGATGATTGAGAGTATGGCGGATTATAATTCGGGTATTCTAGATTATTACGGAGGGTTTATTTTAAATATGAATTACCGGCCATTAGACGTTTCTCAAAATTTATGTATAATGGAAACATGAAATTTTTTATTAGGGGCTTGTTTCGACATTCCGAGTCTATCTAAAATATTATTATTATAAAAAAAATGGCCTAAAATTGAACACAAAATACAAAAATGTGCAAATAGACATGGTGTTCCATTTGAAATGAAAAATTTAATATCAACTTCCGGTATAACGGGAAAACTGTCCAAATAATGAAATTTTAGATAGACCTTAATGTTGAAAAAGCTTACAAAATTTCATAATTCTAGCTTATGTTATTTTTGAGAAACGTCCAATTTCCGTTAGGTGTGGAAAGAATCGTATATTTTATAGAACAAGTTACGTCGTTGGGATTGACCGAAATTTCAATATTTGTACTGGGGAATTATTATAGGGGGAATTTTTAAAAAGCGTTTCTGATCCATTTTCATTGCAAATATCTCAAATATCTTTTTCAAAAAATGCCTTTTTCATATAAATAATCTTTTGTTTCAATTCCATGTGGATGTATGCTGAACTCTTCCTTTTTCCAAAAAGTTATAATTTAATCAATTCTATTGGAAAAATGAGTTATTTGGTAGAGACGTCTGTTCCACATTGATTTCTAGAAATATTTGAGTTAGAAACTGCGAACTAATATGGGGTGTTTTAAAAACGGGGCACATGATATAAGTTCAAAATCCAACGTGCCGAGATGTATGAAGGTATTGAAATCAACCCCCTGTAAAATTCAAGTGCACCAAATATTTCACGGAAGAGATATTTTTAGAATAATTATTTTTCTGATACGTTATATATATAACTATATACTTTGTTCATATTTCATTTACGCCTGATGTAAACAAAAGCACGTGGGCATTTAAATTGAGCAGGAGAAAAAGAACAAATCGATTTTTGAAATGGTAAAAGCTATTTCATTCATGTTCTGTAACTATAAATCCAACTTTTTATGCTACTTAACGAGACACTTGAGTTCAAAAATTTAATAGATGAGGCTTTTACTTGATGAAGATCCATACTAATGATGAAATAAAACAATTTAATTTGTTTAAATCTTCATTTTTATTCGTTCAAATTAAAATTAGTGACGCGTTTCGCTACACAGTAGCTTTTTCAAACTAGTACTAGTTTCATCACTTGAGTTCAACTTTGAGCGGGTTGTGTTCGAAATCTTTTTTTTGTTGTAGCCATTTTTTAATATCATCGTTGTAATCCTGATTATACCTTTTATTATTTAAAACTTCAACCACCGCGATGTTCTCTTACGTCATGCCACGCCGCTAATTGACTCCATGTGACCTAGCTACTTCACTGAGCGAAGCTGGGGCGGGTTGCTAGTATATTATAATCCATTATTTTCGGAAACACTATCGAAACGACTTTCTAAAAATTAATTGAACAAATTAATTTGGTTATAATTTTTTTTTAGGCGGAACGAGCAACAGCGAGTTAGGTCTAGAATCGAACAACGTAAATGCTCTAGGAAGAAGTTGTCTAAGTGAAAAATCAAGTGATTCCGGTGTTAGCAGTAGCTCAATATCTTCTTCTAACACTAAAGAAACGACACGTCCCGTCCTCAACGTAACAGATAACGCCACCGCCCACGCTAACTTTAAGAAAACATAGCCTCAACATAAATTATTATTTCAAACTTTGTTCAAGAAATAAAAAAAGTCAATTCTAGATTTCTTATATGAATTAATATATAATGGAATGAAACTAGCTGGATTTTCTAAAATCTTAGAAAAAAAAGTTTTATTTCACGATAACATCTTATTCAAGTGTAAAATATCGAAAAATCAAAATATCTTTTATTATTTTTGTACCAATTTAACTCATTTCACTTGAAAACAATTTTAATTACGTACATACAGCTGGTCTTTTCGTTAAAATGTAGTGAATTTCATTTTGGTAATATAAATCGAGAAAAGTTCTCTGTTGTACAACCCCGTTTTTTGCATCTGTCCTCTCTTCGGAATACGACCAGTAAGAAGACCCGTTATTGTTCGGATTTAATTTCTGTTTATCTTGAATATATCCTCAGTTTGAGCTCCAACTGTTCTTTAATGAATGTTTTCCCGTGGTGCATGAATGGCCTTCCACGTCTCCCTTTGTTTTTGTTGGACACAGTCCAGTATCCATCAACGGGTGTGAAATTTAGTAACCCTGAGTGCAGATTCTGAGCCAATCATATAAGGAGTTGATGAGTTTTCCATGGCTAGCTTTTACTTTGTTCTCGATGCCACAGTGTCCTGGATCACACACCAAGGTTATTTTGTTGGGTTCTGAGATGTGAATTCATTTCCTCACCAGTCTTGAGGTCACATTCGGATTCATAAGAGCCTTCAGCGACGACTGGCTGTCTGTGCATGTTTTGACCCGTGTATTGTTACGCACTTCCCTATATAATTATAGCGTCCATTTCCGCTACGTTTTTGTCACTTCCAAATTAAAATAGCTTTTCCTAATTTGTTTTTTATTACATTTGGTAATTTTTGCTTATACAATTTGTCAGCTGCTAAATGCACATGAATATTTATTTTCTTTAATTTTCCGCACCCATTTTAGTTCAGAAAGTTTTACTTTTCCGCTCGCAAGATATTAACTATTGCCTTTTATAATTATTTTTTCCGTTTAATGGAAAAATGTTGTTAAATATTGCGTTAATTACTATTATTGATTACATCCATACCAGAAGGTTGTTAGTATTGTATTCTCTGTCTAATTATATGATATGTTTTTATTTTCCACATGTTAGTAGAAAAAATGTTGTTCCTAATACATGCGGGAAGTGTCACGCTACCGCAGTTGTCTGAATTCCGCTTCGCGTCATATCACTTTCCGAACTAGTTAGGAAAATAACTGTTTTTGACTTTCACTTTAAGAAAAACAATTTCAACAAAAACAAAATATATTATTGGGTTGTTATTATTTAAATTTTTTTTTTTTCGAAGAAAACATGTCGATTTTTGTTGGAATAATATCTTATGCTTCTCTACAGACAATAAAAACAAAAATACAAATTCCTAAGGAAAGAGTAAATTGCTTTCGAACGTAACCACATCATTTTTTTTCACTATTAGACTGTTCTTAGACAAATTAAACTTGTTCTCTGTCATCAGGACCTACATCCCCACATCATTTTTATTATCAAAATGAAATTTACTAAAACAACAATTTTCTCAATTTAAATACAATACAAAAATTTTATTTTATCGAAAAAAAAATTGAAATTTATTTCAAGTGAAATACAATTTTTGTTCTTTAAATTTGCAATTTCTTTATGCGATATATACGAATACCAATCCAAATCGTCTAGCAATAAAAAAGACCTAATAAAAAGGAGTGTTACATAAAAAAAGAAAAAAAATTAGAATCTAAATTAATTAACTATATATTATTATAGCGTACGAGTAGATTAAATGGTATTTTGTAAACAATTTCTCTTGTATATCTGACTAACAACCGATTTAAATGAAAAATTTTCCATTTTCGAAAATAAAATTTTGCGTTTCATCTTAAAATCAGTAATTTTGAAATGAAAAAATAATTTTACACCACTGGCAACTAGGCCTTTTTTGATTAGATACTGATTTTTATGTTTCGTACCACCTGTTTATCAATTTTTCAACATTGTGTGCTCTAATCTGGTAAGGAAATTTATTATTGTGACGGAGATTTGAGACAATCGAAAAGTTGTGATAAAATTATCAAAGTATGAATAAAAAATGATAAAACTAAAACGACTACAATTTTAGCGAATTTTTGTGTCTTATTATTTTTAATGGCTGTTGGTCAGATGAAAAATAATAAATTTCACTTGGCGCAAAATTTATGTTTATTATCAAACTTGTGTGCCAATCACTATACTTACTACTGCCAATTGAACGCATTTTGAATGTAGCTTTTAGATTCTATTTACAGTCGATTCAAGAAAAGAAGAATTCAATTTCTACGGATTCCAGAAAACGGCTCGATTTTTTCTTAAGAACCGCAATTGTCACAAGTTTTACAAGATCGCCGATCGGAACTTGAGATTCTTCTCTCTTCGTCGATTACACTTTTTGTATATTTAAAAAAGAAACAACCATATCGCGAAACCGTGCATTTTTAGAATTTTTTCTCAATTCTTATGATACAGGATGTCTCAGAAAACAAAATTTTTTACACATGATTTATCCTTAATTATAAACAATTTTAGCTAATTAACTGACAAAAAAATGCGGAAAACCAAATTATTGGTTCAAAAACCCGTTTTACAGAATATTGAAGGAACTTAAAAAGACGATCAAATTTTGGAAATAACAATGAAAAGAAGCAATTGCAGTGTTGTGGATACTTGATAGAGATGGATGCAAAAGGATAGAAAATACACAGGTTATCCCGAAAACAAAAAGAACAATTAGAGCATGAAAATAAAGGAATGACAAACAAAAGTAGCAATTCAAGTAGTATTTTCGCATGAAAGGATGGATTCAAACGGACTAGTGAATAATACACAAGAGAAAGTACTTTTTAATACAAAAAAAATACGAACGAGGTCGTTAATCGAACCAAACCAAAAAAAAATTATAGGTGCGAAGGTATTATAGTGATCTGACAACTGGTGCGTAAAAAACAAGGTCATTAAGACGAACAAAAAATGAAAAGTAACGGTTTAAAGAAGACATTGCAGTGATTTGGACGAATAGAAAATGGAAACAAATAAGTTGGTGGAGAAAATACATACAAGAGTGCATTTTTTCTACGCAGAGTGACCCACAAACAAAATTACAATTAAGACATTAAGAATACGAATAAAATAGAAGTAACCAACAAAAAAGGAAATTGTGTGGGTATCGGCACATAATGAGGATGGATGTGAATGGCCTAGTGGATAAAGTAATTTTTAAAACAAGGTGACCCAAATAGCAAAAAAGCCAACGAGGGCAAAGATACTGTAGACTCTATTTTTTATTGAAAACAAACATGCAACTAGGAGAGAAATTAAAAAAGTATATGAGTGAAGTGCAGTGGTTTGGACGCATAATAAGAATAGAAACAAATTATAGTGAAGAAAATACATACAAAAGTGTATTTTTCTATCCAGAGTGACATACAAACAAAATAACAACGAGGACATAAGAATACGAACAAATATAAGAAGCAATACCTTGTAACCCCGAAAACTAACTTTTTTAAAGTTGTATTTTATATATATATACAGGGTGTTTCATTATTAATTGGAAATATTTCAACTTTATAACCCTGAGCTCATAATATGAAGATTTCACTCAAATTACCTAAATAAAAGGTGACTCCTGAATTTTTTTAAAATTTTAAAATTATATGTGCCCAGTACTTTGATACTATTTGACATATTATCGTCATTCTCAGTGAAAAAGTGTAAGTTCTATACACCCGACTAAGTTGTACCTATTTAATAAACATTTCAGGCTTTCAGTACTAAGCACAAATAATTCTAAATTTGTAAATAAAACTCGGAGAGGAGATACATTTTATCTAGGTGATTTATTGGGTCAAATCTTCATATTTTCTGGTCAGAATTCTACAGTAGAAATATTTCCAATTAGTAAAAAACACTTTGTTTATCTGGAAAATGATTTACACATTGAATAAAAAATTTTATGTTAACAAAAAGCTAATATTAGCTTAAAGAATGACTGATTTAGATACATGCCGGCCAATGGATTGAAAACAAATAGACACAATAATAATTGGATATTTTCAAGAATAGTATCCAATTATTGTTATTCGCCTGAAGAAATTAGTATTTTGGCTAAAATAATAAACATTACCGCACTTACACTGTTGGATGTTGAATTTTTGTAGTTTCATAGTAACATAGACTTTTAATTAATATGCTTGAGTATTTTACAAACAAATAATAGTTCTCATCCCCTATTGTTTTTAAGGTATTTTCAATTGTTATGCTCTTTTTACATTCCCTGAAATTGAAATATTAATGGTGGTTTTCTTATGATTTATGGTGATTATTAATTCGTTTCTCCATTTTACTTACAATTTTTGTCAAACTCCATACATTATTTCTCCAGAATCTACGTTATAAGATAAATAATTTCACTTAGTAATCCTCAAATTTTTAAATTTGAGGTTAATTTCCCATCCACCCAACAGATCAGTTTCATTCCTCGCTTATCCACTGCCGACATTTTTTTCCACCGACTGATTGATATATTTGTTTTTCGAAAAATATCAACCAAAAAATTATTTTGAAATAAAAAAAATAACTCTGTATCCACAATTCATACAAAAAGATGGGAGTTCTTTTTTAATTGGGAAGATATTCCCAATGGATAAGAAAAAAAATCTGTGTATTTTGGTCCATGAAATATTAAACTTTTTCATGAAAACCTACTAATAAATAGTTTTCTTTTGCGAATATAATATTTCCTATGGACTGTCGTGAAAAGCAATTTTCTTAATAATAATATCGATTAACGTGATGGTAAATAAAAATTTCAAAAATTTTGTTTTCTCTTCTAATATTTAGAATAAAATAATATTAATTATAATAATAATATATAATGTACATAGGAAGAGTAAAAATTATTGTAAATGTTGTAAATAGACGAACCTTTATCAAAATTGCAACTAGTCCATGATTTTTTTGTAAATAAGAAGCTTTAAACTGATAGTTGCGTTGATTTAAAATTTTTCTTTATTTTTTATTTTTTACAATTATTGACTGCATTTTGTGTATTCGTTTAAAAGCAAAGATCGATATGTTGTACATGTTACTATTTGTAATTATTAGAAAAAGTGTTATATATGTCAGTCAATAAAATAGGAAAATTTATTAAATAAAATTATTGAAAATATTCATGCTCTTTTTATTTTGAATACATTCCTTTGCTATAGAAAATAACTAATTTTTTCTACTCCTGTTTTATAATATACTTACTAAAAGACTAAAATCTGTATCATAATGATATTCATTATGATACAAATTTTCATTATGATACAGATTTTTAAGCCAATAGGAATGCGACATTCGCACAATATTTAATATAGCCATGGATACCTGGTTGACATTTCTGAAATTAATTATATTAGGTGACACTTAATTTGACAGCTGTCAAATAATTTTGATTTTCAAAAGTAGCTATATATGATAATTATTAATTAAATAATTCTTATTAATCGAGTAGAAAAAATATTGTTTGCAACTTTCATGTAATGGCCATTAATACACTCGCATATTATATACGAAACTCGCCTGCGGCTCGTTTCGTATCCTACAACATGCTCGTGTCTTAATGGCTATCATTACATGATCGTTGCATAAAATACTATTTCGAGGTTCTATAGTTATATGTAACATGTTGAGTATGAAGTTGGTACGATAGTTTGTGTCAGATTAACTTGTCAATATATTGCGAGCATTTCTACAAGCTGTAGTTACCCGTAGATCAAATTTGACCCATTGGTTTTGGCTTCAAGTTCGTTTTCACGTCACATGAAGTCGTGGCATTTTATTTCATGAAAACACAATAGCGAGATAATTTCTAATGTCACGACATAAAATGTCTTGATTTCATGTCATGTAAAAACCAAGCTTAAGCCATAACCAATCGGTCAAATTTGATCTGGTGTCTTACTAAACTTCTTTAAATACTTCAACGCCCTTAATTTCCGTTTAAAACATATTTCCCTGGTAACTCTGGTTCCGATCCCGTACACTCCTAACCCAGTCCCTTCTATTGCTTTTGAGCCGTCTGTATACCATTGAACAGCAAAAATTATCCAACCCACTATAATCAAATGAGGTCAATCCATACTAAATACTACGAAAATAATCACCTACCTGTCCTCAAGGAAGAGTTTTATCACCTTTACTGTGGTCACTAATGCAAAGCAAAGATCAAACGAGAAGGATTTCGTGCTCTGAGCTATGCTGACGATTTATTTATAGTGATTAGAGGCAAACACGACGTTATTACTGCCGATTGCATGCAAAGTGCCTCTAAAATGCAACCTCCGAGCATGAATGGAATATTCCTCTCTTTCTTGGAATAGGTTAAGTACCTACCTTGGAGTCATCCTAGAAAGGAGACTCACGTGGAATGTTCACCTCGCACATATTAACCCAAAAGCAACGAGGGTTCTCTGGACGTGCTGCAGGCTTTTTGGGAAAACGTGGGGTCTGAAACCGAAAATGATCTACTGGTCATATCTAACGGTTGTCGGACCCATTATTACCTATGCTGCGTTGGTTTGGTGGAACAGCGAAGGGCAAAAACAGAGTTGCGAAGAGTGCAACGACATCTACATGTACGGAGGATCGCTCTGGAAAATGCCTGTAGGCTGACTCAGGAAAAATCTTTGGATCCCAGCAATCTAACTCTTGATATACTAAGGGTTGGAACCACCCAATCCATGATGAAACCCACGGACTTTATGTTTGCGAAACAGGATTTTTAACTCTCGTTAAATGTTGTTATCAAAACGAAATCGCTCTAATTACAGGAGGGATCCTCACTTATTACACTGATGGGTCAAAAACAAACGAAGGAGAAGGCTCTGAAGTCTACAACTTATAAATGTAAAACAGTCTGGAACTGCACTAAATTAAGCAACTGGCTAGACACAACAAATTAACTTTGTTGCGGTTGCAGGGTATGAAGGATTTGTCGGAAATGAGACTGTGGATGGTCTTGCAAAGGAAAGAGTTTGTACTCCTTTTGTAGGACCCGAACCATTTTGTGGTATTCCAAAATGCCGTATCGTGGATGAAGTTAGAAAATGGGAAAAGGAACTTAATGCAGCCTACTGGAAAAATACTCCAAGTCAAAGACAGGCAAACGACAACGACCTTCTGCTCACTACGCTGCTCTTGGAGCTTCAGAAATCTGATCTCCGAGTAATCACAGGAATTCTCACTGGACAATGCTCAATAAGATGTTATCTCTGCAAGAAAGGCAAAGTGGACAGTGGATCATGCAGATTCTGCGATGATGCAGATGAGACGGCAGTTGCAGGGTAATTGTCAGTCAGCCTGGAACAGGTATATTTAGAGCCTTATTGTGTTACAGACTTAGCTCCAAAACGGATAATAGGCTTATAATAACCCTAGATCTCTTGGACTGAAATATAGAATTAGGGTATACACAAAAGATCTTATAGGTCGCAAACGGGGCCAATCGACCCCCTTATCTAATTCCACTGAATGGCATTCTTTCCAAGTAGTAAAGATGTTGGGATCCTATTCCTTCTTGTTACTGAATGCCGTTCAGAAGTTATATTATTTCATCATACCATCCTGTTGAATGTTCCAGGATTTTTTAAAAGCGAGGAGGTTGTTGGAAGGAAGGACCTCCAATTAATGCAGAAATGGCCTGCTACACAGATGGCTCAAAAACCGAGGAAGGTGTAGGAGGAGGAATATATTATTATAGCCAAGCCAAAGTTAAACGAGTCTCACTGAGCTTAAGTAAACATGTGACGATATTCCAGGCAGAAGTTGCAGCAAAACAGCACTGTGCAGGGGAGCTATTAAGCAAGAGTTTGAGAAAAAGACCATTACCATATTCTCCGACAGCCAAGCGGCTATAATAGCAAGCCAAGAAGATGAGGAAACCCCAGTACACTGCGAAGGCCTGACTAGGCTGAGGTTTTCAACGATAGGGGAGGAAAAACCACAACCTTCCCAATATATGGAGGACCTGAGGTTTGCCATCCGTCTAGTAATAAGAACGGGTCTAGACAAGGCGCTCTAGAGTAACAGGAGGGCATACAGAATAGATCTGCAAAGGTCGTAGTGGAGTGGCTCTTAGAAGCACTTGAGCCCCATATTTATCTATCTATCTTGTCCTTTCTGCAGCACTTTCCTCTGCCATATCCAGTAGTGTGAAGTTAAACAACTTCCATGGCCGCCGTAGGGCATGTTTTCGTTGCTCCTGTATGAGGTTATCTCTCGTCGTCAATAGGCTAGTCCTATTAGTCCTAGACGCAATGGCTTCATAAGTGATGAGTGATCTCACTATACCTCTGTACATCCAGCCCAGAATCCTTGGGTAACAACCTCAAGTTTTCCCTGCTAGGTTCCTGCACACCATTAGAGCCATTTTTGCTTCGTATCAGAGACAACCCTTCGTATGTAATCGCTCATTCAAGTTGTTTATTCCACAGGCGTTCACTATGTTTACTGCATTTCCAAAATCATAAAACTGGAATTTTGGAAAAATGTTTTATTTTGAAAGAAAACTACAATTCATGTACTATTTTTAATTGTTTATTTTCAATATTTATATTACATGTGATGGTATATTTTATTTTACATACAATTACAAATAAATAAAACTGCGAACATAATTTAAACAATAAGCTGATATAATAAAAATAGTTACCATTATTTAAAAGGCTAAAATATCGCACTACTGATTCTCGGAAATCTTAATACAGTGTGAATAAAAAAATATGCTATAACATTAGATAAATCTACAAAAATAATAAATACATCAGTCGGCTTTATCATCCAGATTACCAATATTCGCAAGGATAATAATACTTCAGGTAATTTGTCAGTTTACCGACAAATTATCTGAAATACTGAAACAATCTCACAGTTATTGAATTAAAGAAAAATTAGAGTGCTAATCTTTGGTCTAAACGTAATCAAATCGATTTTTATATGTTTGAAACCACTGTTCCACTTGACGGTAATTCTTTTCCATCCATTCTACGTTTGCTTTTACGGTTTCTATGGCAGTCTCAAATGCTCCTGCAAAAGCGCTCGCGTTACCTTTTACGTCGTTTTGGAATCTAATCAGCTGAAATAAAAATAATAGTTATTATAATTTGCTCAATACTCTTGGGGAAACACAAATAAGTTATTAAATGCCTTATTTACTAGTAGGAATAATGAAAATCGTTCATAACTTGAGAAAATGATGGTTTTTCACTGAATCAATACGCGTTATGAAAAAAGGTGTTCACAGAAATAGGCCTCTTTGCTTCTAGTATACAATACATACCTCAGTTAATTGAAATTCAGTAGTCAGTTGAGGTCCTAGAGATTTTACCATTTTCGCGATAATGTTGAAACCATCTCCGTGACTGAAAAAAGAAGAATAGGAATTTTATTATGTACTACTATAGGGTGTACACCGTCTCCATCTGCGCAACCAGAGGATGTCCGCAGAGAGGGGCATCACCTCCGTTAATGTGGAGACTGACCTTGGATTATTCTACCAAGGATATGCCAATGACATAATCCCAGCCGGGGGAAAAATTGAGAATACCCTTCGTGACATCGTATAAAAGGGGATTCAACTATACTAACAGCTGGCGCATGTCGAAACATGAATCCCACAAAGCCATCCTAATAGCCTTCACTAAGGAAAGAAAACTCAACTTCAAAACCGTTGGGATGGATGGAGACAAAAAGTCGAGTATTCCGGCCTGATTTTAGATAGTAGACTCGTGTAGAACAAGCACGTGAAGGGGAAAATGGTACCAATAGTGTGCGAAAACCTGCCTGGGAAACATTGGGGTTCTAGCAATTGGTCGTGGTAGCAGAACTAGCCTTTTGATGACGGGAGACAACTTCTTCAGAATTCAAAGACTAGCTTTTATATGTTAAAGGAGGAATAAAAACATGCATGACCAACGGCGGCCATGGAAGTAGTTCTAGCAACACGCTACTACATGTAGTGATGGAAAGTGTAGCAAAAAGAACAAACAACAGATTAACAAAATTATAACTGAATAATGTAGCCGGGAGATTGTCTAGACATCGTATATAAAAAAAATCTTACCGCTTGATTAATGCGTTCCAGTTTTTCCTCAAAAAATCGAAACCTATTTGCGTTCCCACTTTGTTGTTAACCACAGATTGGAATAATCGATCGGCGTCTTGGATTCGTATACTGGTGTCGTCCAGAAGTTTATCCAAATAACTGTAAATAAATAATTTTAATCTTTTAAAACTGTTGATGTTAGCGATAGTGAGAAGGGTTAGTAAGCGCAAAGAATAGAATGTACAGACGAAGAAGAACACTGTGAATAATTGAAATTTTAGCATGTACCTGGAAAGTAACCACGTTAATTTCGTACATCCTAGAGCGTCTAAAAGGATATTTTTCTCCGAAGGTGAGTTGGCCTCTATGAACTTTTTGTAAGCGAAATCCCATTCCACCTGTCCTCCTTCGCGTAAAGCTGTGCAGTAGATAATCTTCCGAAGATTGGGTTCGATTCTAAAAATATTTACGTTAAAAAAAATTTACTTGGTAATGATAAATAATTTGAATTACTTTTTTCCTCCTACCATCCACGCTCTAAACGACGTCCTGGAAATGTGAGAGCATCTCGTGTCTGAGCTTCTACAAGACCAATTTAAAACGGTCGAACGGATTCTTCTGGTTCTATAATCGTCTATAGGATCTTCTAGGGTAACTTTCCTATAAGTATCCTGGAATATTATTCTGTGATATTCCTGAAATTAAACATAAGTTTATACACCAAAGAAATTGTTAATACGCTTCTAAAACTAACACAATCCATTGACAGACAAGCATATCTAGAGTTGAAATAGAGAAGCCGGGGTTTACAGATGTATAATGTATTCATTCAGGTTTAGTCCAATTCGAATAAAAACTTCAAAGCTGCTTACTTTACATTTTTATTGAGTTGGAAAATTTGTTGTTGTTGTCCAATAATCCAGTGATACTGATTGAATTATGCTAACCAATTCAAGATCGTTCACCTAATCGCGAACGGGTGAGTGTTCACTAACCGATTTCAGTGAGATGACACTAGTTGTACGCGACGCAGCTTACAACGTCTTTGTCGGCAATTATCCTGTTACCCGTGGCAAATGAAAGCATCTTTGTTTTGATTTTCTGCTATATACAGATGCTCCCAAAACTTGCAAAGACGCGAATACAACAACTTCGAGTCTTCACTTGACGACTTCTTGAAGACTACACTATCCATCTGACCATAATCGTACCGATGGTGATCTGATAGAATCGATTTTGATGAGGACGATTGTGGTCGGTCCGATCTAGAGAGAATCTGGCCCAAGACAGATTATTTCCTTGTCTGTATACTGCCGAATACGCTTGTCATTGTCATGCGGTCAAAGTTAATTAGTTTGCGACTGACTACGGGACAAACTGACAGAACTATTACAAATCTATCGGCAGTGGATGTCAATTCGCAACACTATTTGTTGGAAACTAGTTCCCTGCTTAAAGTATCATTATTCGAAAACGAAAGACCAATATGGCGAATTTCACACTATTTTTCATCGGTTGTAAGAGCTACTTGTAAAGTTTTTTGAATATTTTAGTATGACATTGGAGACATTTTGGCAAGCAAACATTTGTTTTTTAATTGAAATGGACCCATCTGAAGCGAATACACTAAGCTAACTAATAAAGTCCCACACAAAATACACAATCTCCACTTTATTTTTAGAATAAATAGAAATGTTGAAACATATGAATAATTTGATACTTATTGAATGAATCATACCATAAATAACTATACAGGGCGACTTAATTATATTTGTACCCATCTTGTTTTGGAATTGTCATAAGCCTAACAATACCTCAATCACTGTACATTTTCTATTTGATTATGAGTATTTTCTGGATCAAGATACGTCCAGCGTCCAATACCAATTAAATTAAAATTCCATCACATAGGAGTTGTACTACTACGTCCCTAATAATAGTTAGGTACCTATCTTCTTTTAGAACTGCCACAATCCTCACAATACTTCAATCACTGAACATTTTCTATCTACTTAATTACAGTTACCTGCAAATAATTGTCATATAAGTAAAGCGTGATCTATAGACGTCAAAAAATAATAGTTTAATACTATTAAACGCTTTACAAAATTAGAAAAATTAATTTCCAAAGAGCAGACCGTCCACTAAGAAGCAACAACTACTTCTCGGGCTATATGCCCCGACAGACATTGAATTACACTTCTAAAGTAAACGGGGTTGGTATATCTGTTAAGATAGAACCAACCATTCTGGTTTGCGATTAGAAGGAATAACATCACTTGTGGACCGGTTTCGGCGTTTTTGCGCCTCATCAGCACAAGGTAGATGCCATTCGTCCAAGAGCTCTGAGAGCATAATCCTGGACTAGAGACTACGTTGATACCACACCAATACATTAGCCTTAGTAAAGGAAATGTTAAGAGTGCGACATCGGCGACATCGGCGACATCTCTACATCTAATCACAAACCAAAATTCTATATCGACAAAAAACCATCTCGGTTTTGTAGGTATTTACTTAATTACAGTTACCTGCAAATAATTGTCATATAAGTAAAGCGTGATCTATAGACGTCAAAAAATAATAGTTCAATACTATTAAACGCTTTACAAAATTAGAAAAATTAATTTCCAAAGAGCAGACCGTCCACTAAGAAGCAACAACTACTTCTCGGGCTATATGCCCCGACAGACATTGAATTACACTAATTACTTTAGAAGTGTAATTCAATGTCTGTCGGGGCATATAGCCCGAGAAGTAGTTGTTGCTTCTTAGTGGACGGTCTGCTCTTTGGAAATTAATTTTTCTAATTTTGTAAAGCGTTTAATAGTATTGAACTATTATTTTTTGACGTCTATTTTCTATCTGATTTTGTTTGTTGTCTTGGTGTATCTTAGATGTATAAGGTCTAATACCAGTGAAATTCAAATGGGACATCCTTGAAGCTTACCCATAACTACATCCCTTGCAAGGAAGAGAGATTTTATCAGACCAGAACCAGCAACTGGCATCTCATTAAGTTTTGCCGAAGAAACACTAAATACCTGGACAGCAAGACGAGTTTTAGACTTCTGGCATAATTTATCGGGATTTAGAAGAATGTCTCCAAACTAGTGCTGAACTATAGCAGGCATAATTTACGTTGTCTAATAGAGTTTTTAACAAGCTACTATCGTCAGAACGTGTTGTCTTTGTCTAGATTATTAAACAGCAGAGCATATAATTTGCCCCGTCGCGGCTCGAATCAGGTATCTGAGGTTTGACAGGGTCTCTTTCTCTAGCCCTCAGGCCTGAAATATCCTTCACCAAATAAACTCATCGGCTCTATTGTGTGGAATGGGGGGCCTAATAGTCCCACTCACTATCAACCTTACCCAAAATTTACTAATATCCGCCTATTCAACCTGCCAAAGCGTTGACTTAATCAATCAAGTGTTATACAAACCTAATTAAGTCTCCAGTGACTCTATATTTTAAAAGCTTTTGCTGCTTTGAACAACATTACTACTTTGGAAGATTTTTTGGGGTATTATTAGGCTTCTTTTACAATAACAATAATTTCAAAGTCGTGAACAAATCTTTCAGGTGTAGATTTGATTTTGGGATTTATTTCATAATACGCCCCCTGTATATTAAAAAAATTTTTTAACCAAACGGAAATGGAGATTATGTATAAACATTTAATATCGATGGGACTTGAGGTATGGATACTAAGAAAGGCAGTAGAATTTAAAGTTGCCCAAAAATCTTACCTCGGCCTCGAACTTTGAAAAAAGCTGCGGGAAATGAAAGTTGTCTTGAACATTGCTTTTCATAAAAGTTTATTTTAGATAGTGTCACTTGTATATGTAAAATGATAGGTACATTACTATTGCAGCTGCTTTTATTAAAAATTTAACACTAATAATATGAACGAATAAGAAGGAAGGTAAAATGTAATTCTACCTATTTCTGGGGAGTGAGCTGCTATAGGCTTTCCTAGCCTCTTCAGCTGCATTAGAAGAAATTTTGTACGTAGGGTTCAAGAGATAGGAGCAGAGCGAACAGAGTTAGGTATCTGAAAGGTGATGTACTGACCAGCATTATCCTATTGCTGTGATAAAAACCTCTGAAAATATTCACAGCAAATCAGTCGGTATCAGGAATTGAACCCGAGCTTGCCAAGTGTAAGTCTGATTCGCTCGGTAATAGTAGGTTGATGAACAAGTTATAAATAATGTACCTACATTAATTAGTTGACTTTCCTTTTCGTTGGATACTCTGTATCGAGGAAACAGTACGTGAAATCAAAACTATGTCTGAAGAACAAATGGACTGTAAACGTATGTAATACTTTTGATGATCAAATGTTGCCAAAGAGTTTAAATATTAAGGTCGAAACTGACTTATCAGCACCTCATAGGAACAGCGATCATCACCAGCAGATTTTATTTCTTATGTGTATTTAAATGTAAGCGCGCCTTCCTAACAACATCAGCACAGCACCGACAAGGCACGTCAACGCCTCAACCACAACACATTTTTCAGAGAGAATATTTTGCGGACGGAGTGCTTGTGGTGTGCTGATCCTTTACCGTCGTCGTACACTCACTTATCAGCACATTTCGGTTAGTACAGTGTTTACAAATTGTTTTATAGGCATATAAAATATCTCTGACAATATGAAGTGAAGCCTATAGTCGGGTATCGCGGCGGTGCTGATCCCGTGTCGATGCGTTAAGTGAACCCATACACAACCGTCAAGTTGACCACTTGATGGTGCTGTGACGATGCTTGTCAGGTGATGTGCTGTTAAGTGAGTTTCGGCCTTTAGTCATTATACTTGATGAGTGATGAGTTATTCAAATATCTTGGGATTTATGGAAAAAGATGTCATAGAGGAGACCAGTTTTAGAGGATGCTCTGTTTCTTGTGACTATTGGAAGAAGCATTCCATAGTGAAAAGGGACGTACCGTTTTCGATTATGCAAACAAAAAGAATTAATTATCGAGAAAGAGGTTGAACCTTAGGTCCTCCGTATAATGGGAGGGTCGTGGTCTTTCCTCCCTAACCACAGTGGACCTCTTGTATTTGGCTTGGCTATATATTCCTGCTCCTACACCTTCCACGGTTTTTCAGCCATCTGTATGGCAGACCATTTCTGCATTAATTGGCAGTATTTCTTTCCTTGCTTCTCTGCTAGTTATTACTGTTGTAAAGTATTTAACGAATTCCATTATGGGGTCGATTTCCAACTCTTTTTATTGCTCGTTATACATATTAATGTGCAATCAGCAGTCCTCTGATCTGGCTTCGCCTTGTATGTAGACATGAAGTTGCAGTAGGTTCAGTAAGGCTTTTAACGCGACGGTTCTCATATCTCCAGTGGCTGCCAGTTACCTTTTGGATCGCCCCAGCCTATCGAGTCTTTGGTCTCCATACCACCGAATCAAATGTGTTTGATGACCCTGGTAAGCAGTTTATCCCGCACATTCTTCTGCACCGGTTGAGGGCTATCGTATATTTTGAACTATTTTCTGTAGGTGTTGATTGCATGTCTACTTGTGGTCAAATATGAATCCCAAGTATTTTGCCTCTCGAACAATGGAAATTTCCAAACTGTTGAGAACTGATGACTTCAATCCTCATGGTTTTAAGAGAGTTTACAGTTAGTTCCTCTTCTTAACGCCACTCGTTGATTACATCGGAGTAGAGTTAGAGTAAATATTCGAAGATATCGAAAATAACATACTTAAATGATTTGGCCACACTAACAGATAGATCCGAAAAGAAAAGTGAAACGGCGGTATGGAAGGTAAGAGTACAGAACAAAAGAGGAAAAAGAAGATCGCGAAAGACATGAAATCAAGAGATATCACTTATTTTACAGAAAATAAATAAGACTTAGTCAGAGGCAGTAAAAATGACAAAAAATAGAGAAGAATAAAAATGTGTGCATAGTAATTAAGTATAATGAACAACTTTCACGTACGGTAGATGGGATATCGAATATTGGGTAAATAAATGTCAAATATTATAACTTAATTCTCAATTACTGGAAATATAATGTTGATGCAGGTTATTCCACTGGAGAGGGTACGACACCAAGTATATGAAAATTCTTGTCGATAAGATGAAAGAAAGTTATTCTTCCGGTGAAACTAGTACACAATAAAGTGGCAGGAACATTTATTCCTTTGAAAATCATTACTGTGTGTGTAATTTAGGTGTAATCAATACATCGCAAGAATTTCTTTACACTTACCTCGAATAAACCAAAAGCCGGTGTAGATGATAAAATATCGCTCAAATATTTTAATTTTTCGAATGCTATCCAAGTCGGAACGAACATAATATCTTTATCATTTACTGCCATCCGTGCTATCATTTTCAGAGGTATATCGTAACTGATTAAGTTAGCTCTCGCCAAATCCATGGAATCGGCTATGAGTTGCGCTCTGATCGTAGTAGGTAATACCATGATGTTGTCGATAAGATTAATCCAATTTTTTTCATCGTAATTGACGATAAAATAACCTTAAACAAAATAGTATGGTACATCGTAATTACCCGACGTGACGATTAGTGATATATATTATCGTATAACTCGTATTATTACCTGTTTGTTGAAGATTTAAAAGGTACCAATTAGCGTTGGTGAGATTGACGTCTATCTCGGTTTCGTATTCGCCTTTCAGCCAAAATTTCGGCAGTGTTTCGTTCATTGTTGAATTTTTATTAGTGGTAAACGATAGTGGGATCCACCAAGATGATTTTTCGTCTTTTTGTCGGAAATAAAATCGTTTCTGAAAAAAATGGTTAATTTGAACAAACACAGTGCGTCCACTAATTGCATTTCTCACAATACCGACTCTTTTGTCGTCTTCGCGTTTGTCATTATTGCATCCAATTTGGATTTTCATCAGACCAATAACGGAAGGTTTGGCGGTTAACATGGCCGTTGAAATAAAACTATCTTATCCGAAAATGAAACGTTATCAATGAGGATGAACTATCTATATCTGGCAATACCGCGTAAAAGCAAGAAACAGTATTAAAATGAACATTTGACTTGCAATCTATCAAATGTTTGAAGTGTTTACGAAAGCGTGATGTCATAGACAGACTCCATCACTATTCTAGCGTCTCGGCGCGAAATTTAAATTGTATTTTAAAAAGGAAATTATTTTTTTTGTTGCAGAAATAACTCTTATTTTGGTCAAAGTATATGCGAGCAAACGTCGTAGAGCAGTTTTTTTCAAAATCAATCATCATGCCTATTCTAAAAGCGACAGTACTACCTTGAAAAATATAAGAGACAATAAATTTATGGTGATAACTTACTTGAAATAATTTCAATTTATTTTCTTCGTAATTAGCAATGGCGTTGACCACAGGATACCCAGCTCTTTGTACCCATGGGTCCATGATCATTTTGACGGTTTCGTTTGATCCAAGAACATTTCTGGCATGGGCTTCTTCTGTGAGTGCTTCAAATAGATCGTTTCTATTGGCGTTCGAGTTTTGATATTTTTTTAAAAAATTTATGAGACCCGCTTTGAAAGTATCTTCGCCCAAGAAGTGATTCATCATTCTTATTATAGCGGCACCTAAAATTGTTTATCGATTTTATTATAATAGATTATACTACTATGTAGAAACAGTACCGGGAATTAGTCAGTGAAACAAAAAAATATGTCTTATTAATCCAAACTTGTATCGCGTTTGAAGTAGGACCCTTTGAAAATAATTAACTTACGCCAACAAAAAATCATCATCATTTAAATTAAAAATGTTTACCTTTACTATACGATATGGGATCGAAAAATTGCCGGATTTGATTCGAATTTTTTGCTTCGTCAAAAGATATTGGTCTAGAACTTTCTAAAGCGTCTTCCTGCATTGCTACCATGGTTTCGCTTGGAAGAAATTCCTCGCTAAATTTCCACGTTGGCTCTGCCTAAAAACAATAATTATATCGAATACGTCCTTTTATATAGGGTGGTTGAAATCTCCTTCTGCAGTATCTTTTTCTCCGCTTTTCAATTGAAATTGTTTAAATGTAGTAAGTCATTTAGTTTTTTAACGATTTTTTAAATTATACAGTGTGATTCATTGGGAAATGCGCATAAAGTAAAGGTAGATGGGGCACAAACATAACCTATATTTGTTCCTGCAAAATATGATGTTGTTGGCATGTACTTTCAACATCATGGGGCTGCACCTCATTTCAGGGTAATAGTGACAGATATTTTTAATAGCAACTTCCCGAATCATTGGATAGGCAGAGAAGACTCCTCCCTTACAACTGGCCTGCGAGAGTGCCAGATTTTATTCCAGTCGATTACCATGTTTGGGGTTATTTAAACTTAAGAGTTTAGTCAATTGAAGTAAACACCAGAGAGGATCTTCTACAGATAATTGAGGACGCATGCGACGAACTGCGGAATGTCCAAGATTTAACTGGGACCCCAATACAATCGCTTCACGTCTCATATTCAGTTTCCGCCATACGGAATGATGTTTTTGGAAAAAAAAATTATCTATAATATTATGTCACTATTAAAATATCAAATTTCTAGCAAAAAACTAACAAATATTTTTTCTACTTACCACATCGACGCCCAAATAAACCAAATAATTAGCGAAACCTTCCTTCAACCACAAGTCGTTCCAGAATGTCGGCGTGACCAAATTACCGAACCACTGATGGGCGATTTCATGGGATAAAACCGTAGCAGTTCGTCTTTTATCTTCGTTTGTTGCAGTCGTTGAGTCGTACAATAAAACATCTTCCCTTTAAAGTTAAAGCAAAACAAAACATATCAACAACACATCATTCAGTTAAATGCTTGTGATACAGTGAGACTGGAAAAATAGTTACCTGAAAGTTATGAGACCCCAATTTTCCATCGCGCTAAACCCAAACTCTGGAAGGGCGACGATGTCGATTTTTGGAAGGGGGAATTTGATATCAAAATATTCTTCGTAGAATCTCAAAACTTTTGGTGCAATTTCCGCGGCAAGCGCGGTTTGTGTAATTAAATCTTTTCTTGCCCACAATTTTATAAGCGAATCTTTTGCTGGACTTTCTATCAAGTCTATTACCATAAACGCTACTAAATACGTCGACATCTTAGGGGTTTCGGGGTATTCGTCCCAGCTCCAAACGCCTGACATGTTGGTTCTAAAATAATTACAAATCAAGTGATATAAAATATTATGAATGTATACTGTGGTTTGATGTAGAAATAGGCATCGATGGGAACTGCCGTCAGAACTGGAAATACCAATAAATAAGTCACTTTTAAAATATTTATCGTACGTCCATAGTAAATGGACATTTTCTAAATAAATTAACTGATTTTAAAAATTTTATCGTCGCCCATGACCAATGGAAATTTTTACAAATATATTAATTATCTTCAAAAGCATCATCGTACGCTCATAATATAGACATTTTTAAAATAAATTAATCCCTAATGAATATTTTATCGTACGCCTATGATAGACGGAAATTCTAACAAATAAGTTAAACCCCTGTAAAAAATTAATCGTATGTTCATTATATAGAGTGAGTTTTAAATATGGAACGCCTCAATTATCTCGTAAACGGATCGCACAATTTTTGTAGAAATACCAAAATCTATAAAAATGAACTCCTTCCAAAATTTTCATCATCATAAATAATACAGAAATTTTCAAAATAAATTAACTGCTTATGAAAAATTTTATCGTACGCCCATGATAGAACAAATATACACATAAATTATTCCCTCAAGAAATATTACGCACGCCCATAAAAAATGGAAATTTTCAACAATAAATTAACTCATTTTAAAATTTTACTCATTCGCTTATGACATAGAATTTTCACCAAAAAATTGTAAAAATATTTTCGAACGCCCATGAAAATGGAAATTCTTACAAATAACTCAACCCCTTACAAACATTTGATCGTACCCCCATGACGCATGTCGGTGACGGGAACCCATAAGTTTTGCCACCACCAAAAATTTCTCAATACCGCCAAAGAAGTTTTCACTTCAAAAAACGTTATCTGCAAGCAAAACTGAACAGAGTAGTTCCGGTATAGGCAGAGAGGGGGAGATAGAAAAGCGGAAAGAATGTGTAGGAAGATTTTGGAGAAGATAGAGCGGTACTGGAAGTGGCGGAAGATAAGACGGTGGGGTTGCTAGTGAAGGAGGGAACGAGGACGAGGGAAGTGGGGGTGATGGTGAAGGGAAGGGGCATTCGTATGGAGGAGTCTGTGAAACACCTAGTGGTGTGGTTGGATAGTCAATTATCTTTCAAAACTCATATGTTAAAGGCGATAGAGAAGGGGAAAGTGAGGCATGGCTGGGAAGATGGATGTGCAATGTCAAAGGGCCGGGAGAGTGGAAGAGAAGGGTAATTGGTAGGAAAGTATAGCAGAGTATGATGTACGGTGCGGAGATGTGGGGTGAGAGAGCGGGGGTGAATGCGAGGGTTGAGCCACTCCTGCGGGTGCGGAGAGGTATACTGCTGAGGGTGGTGCAGGGGTACAGGACAGTGGGTGGACTGGCAGCAGCGGTGCTGGCAAGGTTCTACCCATTGGACGTGATGGCTAGAGCCAGGAATAAACGTTGGAGGGGTGCGACCAGAGAGGAATTACAGGAATGGATTGAGGAGGAAATGAAGAGAAGGAGGGAGGAGTATGAGGGCGCGCTAAAAGGAGCGTTTGGGAATAGGAGAGATTGGATGGATCTGAAATTCGGGGAGGTGAACTACTTTTTGACACAGGTGTTCACTGGACACGGGTAGAGAGTAGGGTACCTCAACAAGATTGGGAAAAGAGAGACTGGAGTGTGCGAGAGGTGTGAAGTGGAGGATGATGTGGGGCATGTGTTTAGATGCTGGATGAACGAGGAAGTGCTGAAGAAGTTGGAGAGGAAACTAGGGGAGTCGGTGTATTGAGAGAACATGTTGGAGATAATGTTGTGGGTGGAGGAGGAATGGATGGAGGTGAGTGGCGTAGTAGAGAGCATGGTTAGGGGAAGAGAAGGACTCGATATGGCATGAGAGGTAGGAGTGATAGTTAGGGAGAAGACGACGGTGTGAGCGAAGAGATGAGTCTCGAAGTATGCTAAGGTAGTGATTCCGAGGCGGGGGTAATGACGAGTTTGAGGTGGGTTTGGTTGGTAGGCATCCCCTTGGGGATGAGTCCAAAACGGTTTGGGTCCTGGACCCAAAAATAGGCAGATTATTCTTTCGTCCGTATACTGATAGCGGGATAAACTGACATAAATATTAAAATTATTCTGTGAGAAATGGTCTTCAACTCGAAACAGTTCTTGTTGGAAACTTGTCCCCTACTAAAAGTATTATTTCTTGAAAACGAAAAATATTTCAGGAATAACCCCCATTCACAAAGAAAGAAGACCACCATGGCAAATTTCACAATATATTCCATTGAATGTTGGAAGTTGGAGTTTTCTGAATATTTTAGAATGAAGTCAGAGACACTTTGATATATCTAATAATATCGCTTCCTCAATGCGTTTTTTTCTAAATCCAATTGAATTAACATGTTTCCGTCCATATTGACAGAACAGCTTTCTTTTGGCCGCCAAGAAAAGCCACCGTTTTTCTTGAAACTTGCTTTCGTACCGGAAGAACTGCTTTCCCCTCACCACCAAAAAAATCCCGAAGTTTCTCTTATTCTTTCCTTCGCCAGGACAAATTTCCTTGTGGTGAGTGATCTCTTAGCAGGCAGAAATAAACCTTTCAGATTTCAACTAGCCGTAATCAACATTTTTTCTATGAGGCGTGCATATTTGACTCACTCTAGTTGACTTTCTAATTAGCGCGTGCATGGTCGCACTGAACGAAAACAACATGGAGTAACTAACTAGAAATGATACTTACGTGAATAAAGTTGTATTTAAAAGCGGCATATTTGATAAAGTTGTCATCAGAGACGGTCTACCTATAGTTATTTGAAATTTAGCTTTAAACGATGGTTCATCAAAACAAGGAAAAGCACTTCGAGCGTCTACTGGAGAGAATTGAGTGGATGCCATCAAACTACAAGAAAAAATAGCATTATTTATTAAAACAATAATTTATTATATTTTGGGTCGTTTCGCTTCATTACGACAATATGGCCACCTATTTCGCACTACTAAAGTAACAATTGGGTTAATTATATGTCAAATAGAGACAAGATAAGCAACATTTTTATCGGTTTCGATTAGAAAATTATCTAAATCATATATCATGGAGACTATTATAATAAGGAGATCGAGAGATACTTGTGGTTTTACCCAAGTTTTCGGAGTGTTTGGTTCCAGTCCCGTACACTCCTACCCCAGTCCCTTCTATTGCTTTTGAGCCGTCTGAGTACCATTGAATGGAATGACTATGACTACATGTCTAACAGATCTTAAGTTAATTAAATTCAACAGTTTTCTGATGTTTACTCCTAAGGACCACTTGCATGAACTGTGATTACCATTAGTACAAATTTTCCCGATTGGTTATGTCTTAACCATGGAGATCGGACTCCATGTATTCCAACTTCTGGTCATGGCAGAGGGCGCCACTTTAAATCCAATACCAAAAACATTTGACTGCAGAACAATAACAGCTAATGATAAGCCTTGGTGTTTTATTAGTTGCTAGCTCATTTGATGAATGGCTGCGCGAAAGTCGGTCAGAAACGGTGCCTCCGGGATACCTGGTGACCTCCAGGAGTACCCAGGCTTACCACCACAAGCGGGGCTCTGTGTTGGTGAACATTCAATTCCCTAGCTACTCGTGGGATGGGATATGGATAAAGGACAAGAAGAAATAGAACAGGAGGTGAAGAAGGAAGGCAAGGAAATGGAATTTTTGGAAGATCGATGAAAGTAAAACGGCGCCTGATAAGGCGGGGGAGACGAGTGGGTGGAGTGATACTGAAGTGAGAAGAAAGGAGGTATCGCCTCTGGTAGACAAGGAACAGAAGAGGAAACTGAAGGAGAAAGGAAGGAAGGAAGTGGAGATTGGGAAGGAAGAAGACAGGGAGAGAGATTGAATGATATGGTAAGGCGGCTGGAGGAGAGGGTGAAAAGGCTGGAGGTCCAGAAGACAGAGGCAGAGGTGCGGGACAAGGAATTGGAGAGGTTAAGGAGGGAGGACGATAGGACGATAGAAAACGATGGGAGGTGGGGCAAAGAGACTGGGAAGGATGGAAGGAGGTTAGAGATAGGGACTGGGATGGTAAAAAGGGGGAGGGAATAGAGGCGGTGGTGGGAAATCCAATAATAGGAGATGAGAAGGTAAAGGTGGTATGAGGGAGATGAAGGGGAGTGGCGTAGTAGAGAGCATGGTTAGGGGGAGAGAAGGACTCGATATGGCATGAGATATGGCCGCCGGTCTCGAAGTATGCTAGGGTAGTGATTCCGAGGCGGGGGTAACGTCGCGTTTGAGGAGGTTTTGGTTGGTAGGCATTTTCTTGGGGATGAGTCCAACACTGTTTGGGACCCATTCGAACATGAGTTTCCCATCTCGTTGAAAAATTTTGTCAGTAAGAAGTCCGTTTTTGTCCTCATCTTCAAAAACATCAAAATTTTTGATCATTTTTTGGTAGAAAATGAGATATGTCTTGCCAAAAACATTTATTTCCAGCTTTATTTATCTTTGAATATTTTTAATCACCATTAATAACTGAAAACACTATGGTTTTCTTAAATTCAATTTTTAACAACGTAAGTACACCCTGCCCGTTTTTTATTTTTAACAATTTTAATATTTCTAGTACTTACAATGAGTTTTTGTCATAAATAATGTTTACTATTTGGCTACTGTCATTTATGAAAACTAAGGTTACTGTTTTTAGATGGTATTGGATTTGCAGAGGCGACGCCGCGGTGAAAAAACAAACTGCTTAGATAGGTTTTGTAAATTTTTTCGTATGACTTCGATCTCCTTATCTAGTCTCCATGATATAGACCATTTATCTCAAAATCTAACCTCAAAAATCTCCGATACAATATGGTATCAAATCAGGCAATAATACCATACTTTTTTTAGTTAAGGTGAATACAAAAAAAATTATTATTTCCGCTATTTCTACTATTTTTTTAATAAGGTGGATACTTCATTGAAAAGGCATTAACCTCTATATTTACGGTGTGTTCGGGAATCACGTTATTTGTGACATCTGGTCACGGAGCAATTCTCTAGCACTATAAAGCAATGGTGATTTCATACTTAATTACAGTTTCCTGTAAAATTGTTTTATTTAGTAAAGCGTGTTATCAATAGATATCGAAGATAATAGATTTAATACCATTATAACGCCTTACAAAGTTTTTGAAAAATATTTTTCAAAAAACAATGACCGTTCCACTAAGAAGAAACAAATACTTCTCCGACAGACATTGAATTTCAATTCTAAGTGAAACGGGGTTGGTATATATATGTCAACACTAACGCAAAATTTCACAGTCGATTTTTAAATAGAAATCATAAACTTACCTCTTTTTTCCCTGATGATCGTAATATTTAATCTTATAAAAACCTTTCAAGTGACCATTAAGCGTTCCATTAAAACCTAAAAGAAGTTCGTACTCTTCATTTTTCTTTAAATTTTCTCCAAGTGTTATTTTATATTTATCGCCTTCGACGTAGCTTTGTTCTTTTACTTCTAATGGACTAGAAACACGCGAGATAGATCTAACATAAACGGAATGCTTATCAATTGAAATGTTGCGAAGATGAAAAAAGATTTCGTTGGTAGCTTGCACAACTTTAAGGGTCATTGTTACTGTTCCCTCCGTAGTGGCGTTTCGTAAATCTGGTAAAATTTTTATCCTGAAAAATATAATAATTTATATAAAGACAATTGTTTATGAAGGAAGCTTTATACTATCATTCAACCTCTTGAGCTCTCCTTTATCACTTCTTCCCAATGCAAACTAAAGAAGTTTTTCAAAATGTGTTGGCAAAGGGAAAAATGTTCATATTATGCTCATATATCCTGTATGATGAATCCTTTTTTATCTTTTATACTAGTTTTTACCCGTGGCTTCACTCGCATAGGTATCCTTAAAAACTTGTTAAGGCCATCGAAAAGAGAATCATTTGGTCAGAAATTTAATTAGATACAGTTACTTTCATTTAAAAAAGTAATTAGTTCAGAAAGCTGAGAAGCATGCTTCACATACTGAACATAATTAATGTCAAGAAGCCGACCATATAAAACGGTATTTTTTCTGGATGAAAGGTAAAGTCGACAGAAGCAAACAAGAGCCCCGAAAAATATGCGAACTAAAAGAAAGGCCATCGCAACCAACCAATCAGGAACGATTGTACATTAGTAATTGTAAACGTAATCGATATAATATGACCGAATGATTTTCTCAATATACATAGATTTTAGTGGCTACATCAATGTTGTCCAGTGTTGTCAATGTGAGGATAATTATCCGATTTTCGGACAACTTCGCTAACCTGATAATTTTTGAATCGAATAACTTTTTGAGTGTTTTGCAGAAAGGATAATATATTAAACGGCTTTTGTTTTGGAGGAATTTTAATAGTGACTAGGGTCGAAGACTTTTATTTAGACAACAGGGTGTCCTTTCGGTAATTTTGACAAATTCTGATAATTTGAATTGACCTTTTCCAAGCACGTCGTCGTGGCGAATTTCTGTCACCGGACAACCTTCACACTAAATTCTAATATAACTTCAAACCGAATAAAACAACACGATAACACTCCTAACAAATGCCTTTTTCCACTTATTATTATTATATTAAATTATTATAGTATCCAACTAATACACACTAGTACACAAATTTACCAAAATCAATCAACTTTTGTTATCGATTTATATTTGAATCAGTAAAAAATGCTATTTCCATCCATCTTTCTGAAGGTTGTCCATGATCAGCTGACAACATGGCGCGGGTTGACATCACTTGGATACGCTCTATTATAAACTCGGATAATTTTTATTTTTGCATCGGCATTCTATTTGATGTCAGCTGTCATTCAAAATCTTCTTCTATATTTTTATTATTTGCTTCATAAATTGAAGAACAATCTGTCTTTATCAAGACATTCATTTTTGAAATTTTTTCTATTGTAATGTGAAACTTAAAAACTTAATTATATAATGGTATATAATATACAGGCTGTTTCACGACGAGCTCACACTATCTATATACAGGGTGTTTCTAAATTCATGCGACAAAATTCAGGAGGTGATTGCTCGTATGAAATTAAGATGAGTCTTTCCTATAACAAAACTTCCTCAGCCTACCCCTTTCAGAGATATCACCCTTAAAAGGTGGTGACTAAAATTGAGTTTTTATTTTTTTTCTAAAATTTCACTAAAGCTAGAAACTTAAAATTCTATAATTTTCGTACACTCGCAAAGGACTAACCACGGGTATTTTTTCAATATTCCTGTTAAATTATACGGGGGTGAAATCAGCAACCCTTACTTTATTTCATATCAAAACTTTTTTTTGAGATGAAGTTTTATGAAATAAAATTTAACATAAAATCCTTGTTTTATTTAAAAACTTTTTTTATTCTCAAATTTTTTTCCCAAAACCAATAGCTGCAGAGAAAAAAAATAAACAGTAAAGATGTAAAATATAATACGATTCATAATAAATGCTGAAAATTATAGAATTTCAAGTTTCTAGCTTTACTGAAATTTTAGAAAAAAAAAATCAATTTTAGTCACTACCTATTAATGGTGATATCTCGGAAAGGGGAGAGCTGAGGAAATTTTGTTATAGGAAAGACCCATCTTAATTTCATACGAGCAATCACCTCCTGAATTTTGTCGCATGAATTTAGAAACACCCTGTATAATGGAAACTACTAACACGATTTCTATAAAAATTGGCATAGATGGAGAAAAAGTTCTGGCGAATTTATGGAAAATATTTCAAATTTTGCTTGAAAACAACCAAATTGTGTTAAATTGTTTAATATTCTCTTCACTGTATGACGGCTGGGTCGGGGTCGATCTGGATATCTTGTAGCAGATAAAATACATGTTCTAGTAAAAACTCTGTCACATTCACCATGTATTAAAATTTATATAATATTCATTGTTTAATTCCAAACGATCCATTTCTAACACTGTACGATGCGATTGACTACAAATAATGATAATTATTACTGTTTAATTATAACAGGTAAATACACAGCCTGCTAAAATAAAAGAATAAATAACGTATTCAACGGCTCTACTCTCAGAGATCTTGATGTGTAAACAGATTCGACTTTGTTAACATATCTTTTGACAGGTATGGTTTCGATAATTGGTTTTCGATTCAAAATATCGATTTTTACTACAAAAATATAACTACAGTGACGTGGACACGCCTACCAAGGGCTCTTGTTTGCTTCTGTCGACTGTACCCTATGTTATTTTCTGTACCTCTGACAATGTATGTACATTAGTCATATCACCCGATTTTAGCCCAATGTTCACCTCTACATAAAAATTATAAATAATGTCGGTACAGTTCCAAGGCTTAGGACTATTGTTTAGGAAATTTCCTGCTCCTTACAGACCTTTTCCAGTTGAACCTTTTTTTTTGGATATGATTTCGAATCGAATGAGCCCTAAAACCTAATTTTCAGTGGTCCACGTAAGGTTTTGAATAAAATGGCAGTCTAATGCATTTAAAAAATGTTTCGATGGTGTGATTCATGCCTTGTCACAATAAGTTTGGATAAATAATACTTTCAACCGCTATAATTCGGAGCGCTGTATAACAATTTAACAAGCAACTTCATTTATTATATTCACAGTTTAGTTGATTTTTATAGTTTGACAACGACATAAAAACAACAAAACATCCTTTTTAATTTTAGAACGGCGTGTCTACTAATAAACACACAATTCCTTTGCGTGTTAACATTTCCAAATTTAATTTGAAAATTAGGTCAGGTTAAGGTGTGGTATTTAAAAGAAAAGTTCAAGACCATTGTCCAATGGGTTCTTAGTTGAGTAACTAATTAGGTCATTGCTGTCATAAAATACCGTTGCGGAAACAGGAACTATCTTTTATATTTAATGGATAGAAAATAGCGTTTCTTAAATACCGACTGTCCGAAAAAACGATCTAATTTTATGGTACACGTGATTTTCTAATGTCAGCCAGAAACGAAGGTTATGGAAAAAAAAGTATGGTGTTACTATAGTGGAATTCACATACAGATGGCAATGCTTTCTACGTTGCAGAATCACTAGTAATGTTGCCAATAAACACTCGGGGCAATAGACTATTAACGCAGCACATACTCGTAAACGTATTGACACTACGTAAACCCTGTACGTTTACGTATTTCATTACATCTTAAAAGAGTTAAAGCAATTGACACCGGGTTTGTTGTTTGTTTACAATTTAAACCATTGAGAGTTCACGTAACGCAACTTTATTGTGTTATTTCTATTTGGTTTTTTCTTTACTTTGTGCGTGAATTTTTATTTTCTTGTAGTTTTTTTCTCTATTTTGAGTAAAATTGGTTATCAATTTTGGAGCGTTAATAGATGAAGAAAATGATTATGATATGGATGAGGCCTTGGTTTTACACATTCTTCATGATGAAGAGAACTTGGACAAGAGTATACTCTACTTATAATTAAAAAAAAACTGGAATGACATGTGAAGTAAATCGTTTATATCCGAGTGTTCTGAGTACCTAGCTCGGCTAAATAAAACCTACGTTTACTGTATACGTAGCAACACTCAAGTTTACGTTAAACGTCCCAGAAGTACTTAATGCGCACGCGTTCTTGACAAATGCTACGTTTATGTTTAAGTATTAATCATTGCCTTAGGTAAACACTTGCGTGTTTCTACGTATACCCTAAACGTAGGTTTTATTGAGCCGAGCTAGGCACTCGGAACTTCGAATATAAACGATTCACGTCACGTGTCGCTTGTTTATTTTTATTATAGGTAGAGTGTACTGTTGCCCGACACCTGAGTTCTCCTCATAATGAAGAATGTGTAAAACCACAGGGCCTCATCTATATCATCATCATTTTCTTCATCTATTAACGCTCCAAAATCCAAAATTGTTAACATATTTTACTTATAATACCGAAAAAACTCTACAAAAAAATAAAAACTCACGCACAAAATAAAGAAAAATCCAAATAGGAATGACACAATAAAGTTGGGTTAGGGGAATTCTCAATGGATTAAAATGTAAACAAACGACAAACCCGGCGTCAGTTGTCTTAACTATTTTTAAGATGGAATGAAATACGTAAACGTATTGTGTATACGTCGTGTCAATACGTTTACGTGTATCTGCTGCCTTAAGTGTCTAATGTCTTTAGTCGTACGTCACCGACTCTTATCAAATAGTAGAGGAGAGTGGCCCAAAATGATCCCTGCGGGCATAATGATTCCCCCTATTTATTTTTAATGCCGCTCCTGCACTCAGTGGGTCGAGTACATGACTACGATCAGTGCGGCCAGATAGGGCGATTTGTCGCCATTTGGGCTACTTTGAACAATTTTTCGCGACAACATTTTAACTAAAATCGCGAAGCGATTTTTGGGCGATATTTTATTTTTTTGAGTTACTTTTTTGGCTAAATTTCATTCGAGAGAAGTGGCAAGCAATTATGTCGGACAGTTAACGATGACGTTCACAGAGCAATGACAAATGACGTGACAGTTTTGACAAATTATTGAAATTCTAACGGAAATATCGAAGAAAATAAAATGTTTATTGTTTATGAAGATAAAATATTGTAGCATTCCTAATTAACAAAAAATGGGAAAGTGGGGCAGGGAGTGCCATGAAAGAGAATGGGAGCAGGAAGTTTTATGGTGATATATTTGAGAAGTTTGGCGATTTTTGGGCGACATGGCAACGTTAGAACATGTTGCGATTTTTGGCGACATTTGCTGGTCGAATTGGCGCTTAAGACGGTTGAACATCTGGCCACACTGATCACGATCAGTCGAGTCGCTATGTTTAGTTGACCACTGAAAGTGAACGAGATAAGGTAGTTTTATAAAAATATTCGCGAAAACGTGTTTTTAATGCTGTCTGATCTAAGGTAAGTGCTTTTAAACTATTGTAGCAGTGTTGTTATAGTAATAGAAAGTAATAGAAAGCACATAGTTTTGCCTACAATTTGACGAGTTTACGAAAATATTAAACAGAGCCCGTTATCAAGTTACGAGGACCTAATGCAATATGTACACTTTCGGGGTAAAATGATCCCAGGGATCATTTTGCCCGCTGATCCCTGGGATCATTTTTCCCGCTCGATTTTATTTTTTATTTTTAACAAATACTAAATCGTTTTATCGTTTTTCTTTTGTTGCAGATAAAAACATGGTTCCAAAATATAAAAGAAAAACTGAGAGGCAGTTATGGGACGAAGATAATATGCGACACGCAATTGAAGAGGTCCGTCGTGGTTTAGCTTATAAAACTGCGGCCAGGAACTTTCGAGTTCCGTTGATGAGTTTAAAGAGACGCTGTAAAGGAACGAACAAGTTAGCTGTTAATGCTGTTAAGAAACTAGGAAGCAAATGAATGCTTTTCACTGAGGAACAGGAGGAGGAATTGGTTGCGCATATACTCGACATGGAAAGAAGAATGTACAGTCTCACCACTAAAGATGTAAGATCGATTGCTTATCAGCTTGCAGATCAAAGTAATATTGATCATCCCTTTCCCAAGAAAACACGTCTAGCTGGCAAAGATTGGTTGAGAGGTTTTCGCAAGAGGCACCCTGAACTTGCACTAAGATCACCTGAGTCAACATCAGCGGCTCGTGCTCGTGCTTTTAACCGGCCTCTCGTGACCAAATTTTTCACGTTACTAAAGGCAGTGTATGACAAAAGACAATTTCCAGCACACAGGATCTATCAGGTTAATGAATCATCTTTGAGTTCGGTACCAGGTAAAAATTGTAAAATTCTTGCTCAAAGAGGTAGAAAACAAGTTGGCAGGGTTGTATCAGCAGAACGAGGTGTGTCCACTACTGTACTATGATTATTTTTGCTCCTAAGCCAATGAAAGAAGAGTTGAGAGACGGTGCACCACCGGGAACAGCATTTTATTGCAACGACTCGGGTTGGATGAATCTTGAGGTTTTTTCAGTGTGGTTTGACCATTTTCTTTCGTTTGTTAAGCCTTCAAAAGACGATCCTGCACTTCTAATTCTCTATGGCCATCTTTCGCACACAAAAAAACTTAAGTGTCATCGAAAAGGCTAGAAGTAAGTTTGTGGTCATTTTATGTCTACCGCCACACACCACTCATAAGCTTCAGTCGTTAGACGTGAGTTTTATGCACCCGCTTAATCTCTATCACGATAAAGTATTGCTCAGAATGATAATGTCCACGATGAAAGTGATGAGGTCTATGAACAAAATGAAGAATTCCATGAACGGAATGAAGAAGTCAATAATGAAAATAATGTGGTCTATGGGCAGAATGATGAGGCCAATGAAAAAAGTAGTTTTAGCAACAACCAAAATGATGCCTTACCAACAACTGTTTTAGCTTCGGTTAATGAACCCTCGACATCGAGGGCATCAAGTGGGCTTAACATTCTGCCAAATGATATTCATCCACTCCCTAAAATGGCACAAGAACAACGTTGTTCAAAACCAAGGAAGTCTGGAGGCACAGTAGGTTTGACAAGCACTCCGTATAAAGATCAATTGGTAGAGGAACAAAAGAAGAAGGAAAAGCAGACCGAAAAAAAGCTTCAAAAATCAAGAATAAATTGGCAGAAAAAAAAGTTCCAAACAAAAAAATAAAAGGCGAAGTGTGACAAAATATAAGAATAGCAAAAGAAGCGAACAGGACAAAAATGACGAGGAATCCGAAGTGGAAGATGACACAGCAAGTTTTATTTGTACCAAAACATTTCTACAGTATTGCTCAGGAGAAGGGTGGGTGCAGTGCTCAATGTGCTATCGTTGGGCATATGATAAGTGTGCGGGAATCGATGAAAATGACTGTGATCCATATTGCTGTGACTACTGAATTGCCAATTCCAAGGTGAAGAAAGTGCGTAGTAAATTGCTTGTAATGTCAAGTTGTTTGGTGTTTGCCTAAATTCAGATTTTTGTATTTTGTCGTTTTTTGATATTTTTTACCTGTTTTATTACAATGAGTTTTGTTTATTTTTAGCTAAATGAAGTAGTTGTTTTATTACAAAAAACCCCTAAAATGCCTCTAGAACAGGAAATATTTTGCCCTACCTAGGGATCATTTTTCCATACTATAGGTGATCATTTTGCCCAACCTATCAGGGTTAAACGATCCTTTTGCAAACATCTACAATACTGCCCTAAAAAAATTGCTTACCTGTTATATCAAAAAATTGGTCATGCAATATTTAAGTATAGTCTACCGACATCCCAAAAAAATATATTTGAAGTTCTTCTCTTTTATACTTCACTTTTTACAGGCATTTCTAGCTTATGGGGATCATTTTGGGCCACTCTCCCCTAATATTGTGACAAATATTTGTAAAATGTTAAATATTAAAATATTGTATTTTTGTGTGCATTTTTTTTGATTATATAATTTTTGTGTTTGTATTTTAACACTCTCGCCACCAGATGTATCTTACAATGGTGGAAGGATTGGCAACGCTGTTCCGTATATTGCCATCTGAATGTGAATTTCTCTATTCCATAAACATATTTTCAGGCCAAGTCAACACATTAATCATACTGTCTTAATCCATTTTTATGTATGTTGAGAATATTATAGAAAACTTGATAAATAGAAAATAATTAAGGCAATTTTCTGCAATTTTAAATATTTCGTGTCTTTTTCGAATCAACAAAAGTGCATTTTAATAGTCGATTTATTTATAATTTTAAGGAACGTTAGAAATATCGTAAAATATTGAATGTGATTTTTTAATGTTAAAATAACTATTAGGAAAATATCTTTTGATATTTATGGACCTTGTGAACGGTGTTAAATTCGAAAATAATCTTTGGATTACGACGTGTTTAATTGAAATTTTAATTACTGATATAAAATTTATGGATCAGGTGATAAATTTCTTTCATATACGTCAATATATAAAAATACAACATGTTTTACGAAATAAAAGTGATATTCCATCTAGAAGAGTGTAGCTTAAATTCAGTGCTCAAATTGAGGACATTTTCAGAAAATTCTCAGAATACTTTGTCGGAAAAATTGCTAAAATATGTTCGGCTCTGGGTCATGTATATTATTCCTTATCTCTTCCTAATACCTATTGAATGAGTGGTCTTCTCTTAAATCTGGAGATAAAAGTGCGTTTTTTCCAAATCTGGGGGAAAATATGTTTTGCACCAACCCCATTAGGTTGTAATGCTGTGGTAAAAAATTCCGCTTTTTCGGTTATGGATAAATATTTTGTAAATTTACGTCGACGAATGCTTTGAAAAATGCTGCCCGTCACCTCTGGAATCGGCCGCCTGCGAGTCATACACGGAACTCTAGCTTGGTAGCATCGGCTCAGCAATCGATTCGAGGGAAAAATTTACATATAATTGGATGCATTTCTCCAAAGATTGGGGAAAAATGAAGACAATTTCAAAACCGAGAAATTTGGCATACCAACAGCTTTGAGGAATGAAGTGTTTTTTTCAAATTTGGGAACTTACTTGTAATGGGTAGGTTCTATATTTCTTGGTAACCTCTCATCGATATCATTTTCTTTAACGGGTGGATGTGATTGTTCAGCCTTAGTATCAAAACTATCCCTATTATTTACATTCAGTTCAGGCGAATTTTGCTGTTGATGGTGCTGTTCGTGCGTTAAAGCTTCAGGAGGTTTTTCTCCATTACAATATCTAGGAGCTAGAAAAAATACTATGAGACCCACTAAAATAGCCAAAAGTAAAGCGCCTATCGCCATTAGTGCACAAAGGGCTTTCGGTATCACAACGCCTTGTTTTCCGTTTTGATTTACCGTATACTTTTTTTGATTGGAGTTATTTTCCAGGTCCGCCGTATTAGGGACACCTGAAACAAAACAAAATGCTTGATTTAGTGAAATATTGATTTGCGGATTTTTTCCGTAGATTTATGTTTGGAGAACTCATAAAATAGATGAATTATTTTGTGACATTCATTTTCTTATAATTACCAAATTTTCATATTTTGTGATAGCAAAAAAAATTAGTGTGCTTTAGACCACACAACTGAAGTAAAACCTCTTTCGCTTCATCTATACAATTTTATTCACTTTAAACGTGTAAAATTGTTCAAGAACGAAATAAAATGAAAATTATCCAGAAATCACCGTTCGCGTAACGCAATCAAACTCAAAAACGAACTAGTTACTGATATATACAGATACATTCAAACACAAACGGAACAGGGATTTTAAGCATTGTATCAGAACTGCTTTTGAACTAGTCGACCAACATCCAGCTTCAACAGATTAAAAACACGATTATTACAATCGTTTATTTGGACACCTATAACATATCGTACAATTCCCACCACTCCGTATTCTCAACTGTGGGCGGTCCTTAATTAGCGTCAGACAGTCAGTAAACAGCAGTTGGTAGGTAGAGTACAATTTAAAGAATCTTATTTTGTTTTATTTACGAATTTATTTTTATTTTGAAAGCCGTTATTGCCATAAGAAATCGAAACATATTATCTTAACTCGAAATATTAATTGTTAAAGAGAAATAATTTTCGATTTTAACAACATAAAACGTAAGCATATTGTTTCAATATGTAGCAACGTTTACTACCCCCATCAAATAATTATTCAATACCTTATCGCAGTTAGCACATAACTAACAAATTTTGGAAGGAGAATGGGCGGGGTTTCTTACATTGGTCTGAATCCAGCTGTCCAGATCAATACTTGATATTCATTGAAGTGAACTTATAGAAATGTTTTGTTGGTGGACTATTTAGATCGGACAATAGATTAAATCCCTATGAGTTTGAATGTATCTGTATATTTCATGCACTGGCTATTAGAGGGAGATAGAAAGAAAATGTATGCGCGCACTGCTCTCTTGCCCCTTCAGTAATATACGAAACGTAATTCTCTCTCTTTCTATCTTCACTAACTCATACCTCCCTCTCAACTTTCGTTCGCCTCGCCCGATCACACTTTTCGTAACACGCATTCACCAGCTTACTCCCCAAGTCAAGTGTGCGTAAAGAAGTTTTACTTCAAAAATTACTGACAAGACCGTCATTTCGGCAACGATGTAGCAGCAAATATAAACTGAAAGCTACTGTTGACCAAATCTATAGTTGAACCAGAAGATGTAATATGAAGCTTAACGACACAAATCTGTACGTACAGGGAGTTTCTTAATTCAGGAAGTGATTGCCAGTTTAAAATTATGATGGGTCTTTCCTATGACAGAATTTCCTCAGTCCACCCATTCCAAGATATCACCCCTAAAAGGGGATAAGTAAAATTCAAGTCTCACGTCAAATGGAAAACGAGAAGAACTGGCAATCAAGTTTGGAAATATTTGTTGGTTTTCCAGAGACAATTTCTCTGGAAATTCCAATTGGAGATTAGGAACACAGGATTTACTCAAGACGAAATTATAAACGCTCATGATTTACATAGTCACAAGTTGAGAATCCTCAAACTTATATAAACAACGATACCAAAACAAAGTGTAGTACGAGCAAGGGAGATACTGATGCAAGCTATACCGACAACTTCCGTTAAATCAAGAAAGATTCTCTCTGAAAGGAAGAGCCGTTGCAACGAATAGCCGGATTTAACTATGTTCGTTCGTTTTTCTTTTCAACGTACAGTGAGACGTCAAAATTCTTCCTTTGCTCCAACTTAATCTCATCGTAACATTTTAATTACTCGCCAAAAGTAAAACTAAAGGTTAGGTTGCGCGTTTTTTAAATCAAGAAATTATAAACACTAAACTGAATTCGCCCCTGGGACCTGTTCGTTGTACGCTCGGTTAAATTCGTTCTCGCTTCACAGCACGTGTAAATAAGAGACGGAAGATGTTGTCGGCATAGCTTTGCATCACTATATCTCTTGCTCGTACTATACTTACTATGGAGTGTTGGTCAATGCGCCCTTCAAAAAAACACAAAATTCGTCAATATATGTATAAAAATTATCCAAAATCAATCACGGAAGCTAAAGCACGTGTTCGTCTGCCTTTCCGATTTTTTCCTTTGGTCTGCTTATGCCGGTAGCCTGTATATATCTAATGAAAGGAAAAAATCGGCAAGGGAAACGAACACGTACTTTAACTTCTGCATTTGATTTTGGACAAATTTTACCAACTTTCAACTTAATCGGGTCAGTAGATTCCGTTTAATTTGAAAAACAGACAGACACTAGGTCTGAAAATATAAAAAAACATACTAAAATAAAACTATTCGTATCTAAAAGATTCCACAATCAATTTTATCATACTTAACCTTGCTGCCAGCATAATCAGTTACAATTTCTCAAGTTACACACAAAAAGTAAATTTTTATTGTCTAGTTTGTATACAAAACGATAAATTTTTGACCCCATTGAACTTTCGCTAATTATGGCGAATGTTTATCACACAATTCACGTAACACTTTTACTCGCCAGTATTATATAAAGTTGGTAAACATTTTAAAAATCTCCCCTATTTATAAAACAAACAGTACGACTATGTTTGTGATATAATAAAATTGACAGAGCCAATAAATATATCTAAATTTTTTCACACAACATAAAGGATTGCAATTGCGTCTTTTAAATCATTTGTTTAGGTCACGGTCGTAGATCTCGCCTTACAATAACTTTATTACCAAGTTACGATAAAAAGTATCCTGTTTCAAGTTCATTTAGGCGACGTCTCACGATCTGGATATCGCACGGAACTAAAAATAACACCCTGTTTATGTCTATTCGTTATTTTATAGTTCAATACCAAAGATTGCAAAAAAATTTTAATCTTTGTCAATACATTGATAAAAAGTTTTTCCTGTTGTTAATAATATAATAATATTGTTGGACTCATTAACTGTTTTGATTGATGCATTTCAGTTTTATTTACGAAATAATTTAAGTTTGTTGTTTGTTGGATTAAAAAATTCCCCTAATGACATACATTTTCGAGATAAAAAAAATTGTGCAAAATAGGCTAAATAGGAAAAAAATAGTAACAGGCAAAGACGAATTGGGAGGTTTGATTTTGGTTATAATTAAGAGAAAAAACAAACTTTAAATTCAACATAAATTGACTTAGGGATGCGTTTGGGGGGCTGAATATAGCTTTTATTTTATTTATGAATAACAATAAAATATTAAACGCCCCTAGAAGGCATTTTGCGAACCCAATTTTTTTGTATGTGCTTCAATATTTTGTTATGGTTTCGTTGTTAACACTAAGATACTCACCGACCTTAGTAAATGTAATCAATAAACTAGTTCCTTTAAATAAATAACCAAGCCAGCGATGTCTTATCTCAGGGGTGTTTCAGTAGGGAGGAAGAAATAAAATTATTGTAGTTTGTAGTATTTTTTTTTTATATTATAAAATGAAGCAATATGTCTAGGAAACTACCTATAACAAACAACTCAATTGAACAAATATAATACAAAACTTCACAAATAAATATATGTCAATTATTATCACCACAATTACCATATATAAAATTTTTGTGATATCACGAAAATTCTTTTTTAAAATATTATACTAACTATTCTAATAACACCCTAATTAATTCTAATCCTAATCACTCTATATTCAGTTTCTTTTTTATAATTTCGCACTATTTGTCTGTTCAATGATCAATGCCAAAATCCGTCAAACACTTCTCAAATTCTACTATCCACCATGTTTTAGCGTTCTAATAACTGAACTCCTACTATTTTAACGATTATCATTAAGGTTTCTTTTGGCTTTTTCTCAAGAAAATTTTCATTACATCTCCGTTTTTCGCCGTCAAAAAAATTCCCCCTTTCAAAAAAAATAATTTCCTTGGAAACCATTTCTCTCAAAGGACTATGCTTCCATCTTATGGAAAATAAAAGACCACTCAAATGCGGATATTTTGATACCAACTTATTCGTCTTGAAAAATAGAACATTTGATAACATTGCGCCAATGTTGTAATTTAATTAATAAACCCACAAAATCAGTTTATTTGTCAGAAATTTTCGATTCAATTACAAAATCTAACCATTCAATAGGACTCCACCTGCTGCGGTGAAACAGAGTCGGACTTGTGAATATAGTTGTACATACGATGAATACCAGTTTCGTTGAAACAAAATAATAGGATTATATTTTTCAGTTGTATAAAGATATGATAGATTGCAATCAAATTATGTAAAAAAGGTACATCTCTCAATTGACAATCTAACATCTTTACATAAGTTTGTCATTTTGTAATAGCAGTTTATTATAACGTTTTCTATATTATAATAGTAAAATTATAATAGGTACATTTAATAACTGACCGACACGTATTTCGTAAACAATTCCGGTACAAACGAATTCCCGTCAGGATTCTTAATGACTATAAAATACACATGAGTTCCCGTCCGACACTTGCAGGTATCTTAATCGCGCACTCTTATTGCCGTCCAGTTTATTTAATCCGCTTACAGGTAAACTAAATAGTTTTGAAAATTCCAGTATATCGTAATACCTATTCGTAATCCTGAATTCTAATGAACAATTTGAATAACCTATTGGGGTGGCTAGGGGGTCTGTCAGTACTAATTGCTATAAATATATTTTTCTATTATATTTTCTATTATATTAAGTTGTCATTTTCGAAACGGCAGTTTATTAATATACATATTTCCGAACGTTTGTTGTCGTACGCTATAGTGATACACAAAATGCTTGAAGTAATACTAAGTGAAAAGGGAAAACCCTTTCTGGTTAGGTTATTTGTTAGGTTAGCTTCTTTACATGTATGTATTTATGACTCAGTTCAGTAGTAGTACGAAATAAAATTGTAGAATTAAAATTCCGTATTTTATTCCAATAATGATATCATATAAAATAACATCGTTTAATAGTGCCAAACATAAGACATTTATAACTATTTCTTATTTCATACATCTGAAAACGGACCTCCCTTAAAACTTTTACTGTTCACTTATTACAATTTGCAATAAATACATAGCTAGATATCAGATGATTCAGAGAATTTACCGTAATTACCATAAACACCTTTTAGACAGGTCAGTTTTCACCCTGACGGGAACTCGAGTGACGGCTTAACGTATCCTAATTATGGAACAGGTAGACTGGTTGACTGTAGTTGACGCTGCTGATCGAACTATACCTAATCATGAAGAAATATAATGATACAAATTAGATTACAGTTAACAGTGCTTTTTATGTCACGCAAGGGAAAACACTCATCGCCATCAAAATATATATATAACAGAAAAACCGACTTCGGCTATCAAAAAAATACAAAAATTAAACAAAACCCGGCTTCGGCTATCAAAAAAATTCAAAAATTAAACAAAACCCGGCTTCGGCCATCAAAAAAATTTAATAAAGCAAAAAGGCGACTTTAGCTACCAAAAAAATATAAAAACCGGCTTAGGCCAATAAAAAATTTTTTTTCAGCTACACTTCGCGGATAGAAGGTAATGAGGTCCTCAGGCACTGCCTGTGGGGGGAAGGTGGAGCGCGTAAAAGGGGATACTCTAAGAATTATACATTATCTTTTAGTATCACCCTTTACGTCGGGTTCATTACCTACACACATTTCACAAGCATTTTTGTATTAACAGTTAATAGACATTTAACATCTTGCATATAAAAAAATCTTTTCCGCATCCCTATCCTATTTTTTTTTAAAGAGTTACCGATGCCAACAAATACGCTACAAAATACTACAAAGAAAAAACAACATATAAAAATTAACTGGTAAAATTAGGTCAGTTCAACCCTGTCTGGTTTTATTTATTCATTTCTTATCACCGCTGATATCCTTACTTTTTCCTTACTTTCTACGTATTTTCTCTCTGTCTTACTCATACAATCTCCGTAAGCGATTTTAAAAATAATATCATTAATTGTGGGTTTATTAATTAAATTACAACATTGGCGCAATGTTATCAAATGTTCTATTTTTCAAGACGAATAAGTTGGTATCAAAATATCCGCATTTGAGTGGTCTTTTATTTTCCATAAGATAGAAGCATAGTCCTTTGAGCGTAACTCGCCAACTAACTTGCATGTCCATACAAAGTTGCTTCTCAACATATACCATGTTATAGCATTCTAATACTCCGACTATTTTAACGATTATTTAAGATTTCTCTTGGCTTTTTCTCATGAAAATTTTTATGACATCTCCCTTTTTCGCCGTAAAAAAAATTCCCCCTTTCAAAAAAAATAATTTCCTAGGAAACCATTTCTCTAAAATTTATCGGCACATAATTCCGGCCTATCAATACATATTTTCTTTTTATTTCATATTTGACTAAGAATTATCGCTATTATAAAATTTAAATGTTACTTAATGTACACAATTATTGAAATTATAAATATGCGTTGTTTTCCAGACATATTTTTATGTAATCCAACATATAACAATATAACATCCAACATTAAAATTAATTTCTTTAAAATATCGAGTGTTTGGTCGATACCATAACAATATTTCATATTGTAGAAAATACAAAGGCGTCAGAGATATCTTCAATTTTATGGGCGATAGATAACAAAATGTAGAAAATAAAAGAATATCTATTGGTGTGTCTAAGGTGCGTGACATGAGATGTGACATACCTAAAAATAAAACATCAAACTGAGCATTCAAATTCCTTTTAGTTTGTTTTTATCTGTTATAAGTTATAGGGTCTAGAAATATAATAATTTGTTATTAATAATGAAATTTAATTTAAATAATAATGTTCTGTGTCTTCCACCCACAAGTGCTAAAATGTGCTAAGCAATAAGCATGTCAAAATACCCCCTCATAGAAGATTTAGAAAAATAACAAAGAAACGGAGTCTCAGCACTTTACTTTAGCAATACAGGATATTTGATTCACCTGTTCGGCTCAAACACTCCTCCAGTTTATATCATTAGCAGTACACACTAAGCGGCTCAAGTTTAAGACGTAGTCGCGGTAATGGTAGCTTATAATAGAGTCAATTCTATAAGAAGTGGTTGAAAATTAAAGGCAAGCAGTTATATTTGACGAAATTTCAATTATTAGAAATGTTTTAATCCATACATAGTCAAGATTAGGATTTAAATTTTAATAGGTATCGTGTATACAATACAGAAAAGTAAAATGGATGTAGCAGATTGTCTAATTTTTAACCATGCTTTAAAATTTACCAGTTGCTTACAGAATTGCTCCTAATATCGAATACAGCATTGAAGGGTAGGAACCATCCGTAGCGCAGGGGTAAGGATTTCGTGGCCGAGGAGGTCCCGGGTTCGAATTCTGACGGTTTCACTTTTCTTTAATTTTGATTTGGGATTTGATCCTCGAATGTAGCCAGGAGAGCGAGATAGGCGTCGGCAGGCAAAAAAGCGTAAGGCAATGTTTGGACGCCGCGTGGGTAAGAAAAGAGTATGGGGTAGATCGCACTGCAGGACTACACAGTATCTGTTGGAAAATAAGTTTTAACGAATAGTATTGTTAGTAGAAAAGGTCATAGCAGGACTGCAGTACCTGCCCTATTTATCGAATAAAGTACATAAAATATCAATAGCAGAAAACAGTGAAAGTTTAAACAAATAAAAACTCACCTTAATATTGATGATGATATAGTTGAGAACAAGCCGAATTAAGTAAAAGAAACATATAAAGCTGATATTTGGAATTTGACAATACGAAGAGGACCTCGTGTCGTAGCCTTGAGGTGAACGGAATCTTTAAAGCCGACCATACAGGTAAAGGTGTAAGTTTTGACAAAGAGGCAGAGCCGTAATCAGGAGGAGTAAACGGAAATCGGTGAAAGAAAAGTCAGGTATTTTAATTTCGAAAAAGGATAAGGGTTTTTTGTTAAAGGGTTTTGAATATAAATTCTTCAAAAGTTTTGTTATTCCTGTTTAAGTTTTGTAATTTTCCCGATATCTTTTTCATATGTTTTCATTGAAAAATAAAATAAAGTTTGTTCTTTTTTATTTTGAATCCAAATCACTTTTGCTCAACAGTGTTGAACTTTTATAGTGGACGGTCGCAATAGTTCGAGCCAAATCCACCTGAGGTTATAATCAAAAAATGTTGAATAGATTTAATTGTTGACGCACAACAAAAAAATTTAAATCAAAAACAAAAATATAATATTTACAATATCAAAATACAAAATAGTACCTTCGTTGTTACAAACATTTTGTTATTATAAGCAAAATATTCTGAACATTGAAAAAGCGAAACCATCGGAGTCGAACCCAGGACCCCTCAGCTAGAAAGCCCTTACATAACCCTCTGCGCTACGGACGGTTCCTACCCATCAATATTCTGTTCGGTATTATAAGGTTTGTTCGTAGAGAGAGTTTGCAACGATTGGTGATTATTTCATACTGCGCATGCGCCACCTCCATCGGTTTGGGATTTGCTATCCATTTTTATGTTCTACGAACGCATTTCGAATAGTTGCTGATTCTTCTGTTTCTGTTATGAAAAATTAGATAACGGGACAAAAAAAAGAATATAATACGTTTTTTTTTTAAGTTTGATAGCCAGATCATTTGCTACTGCCTTAGGTACCCGAAAATGTTCGAAGAATTCAAAATCGCTGTATGCGCCAATAGCGTGGTTAAAAAAATGTTCATTTCGATGTTTCGGTTGACGATTCAATACATCGTATTCGTCAGTATCACTATTTGAACTTAATGACAAAATATCGCTTCCTAAAAAAGCGTCAGAAGAATCCCTGAAATCAGAGGAATCCATCACCTACAATTTTAGACAGCAATTTATTTAAAAATTATTTTCTATTTTCGAAATATGTACCCACCTCAATTCAACAGTAATTATTATATAGTCAAAACAAATTCAAATCACAAAGATCCAAATAACATACAAAAACCGAAAACAGAAAAAATTGGTTAGGTTAGGTTAGGTTATATGTATGTATTATGATTTTATTATGAACAACATTCGTGCGCATGACCGTGATTGAAAATTTGGAGAATAGTTAGAGATTTTTCCAACTACTCACAATCAGTTGGCAATCACTTAGTTTTTTAATACGAACACCCAACTAATAATTGGAAACTGTCAGTGATTCTTCTACAAACGCCAAATATTCAATGCACATGCGATTTGCAATTGGAAACTGTTGCTGATCGCTCTACGAACAAAGCTATAAGCTAAAATTAACCGCGACTGCGTCTTACATTCGGCCATCCTGCTCCGCTCCTCGTCCTCGAGGTACCAAGAGTGCTGTTCCTGACGTTTTTGCATACACCTTTCTCATATACTTGTTCATGAGCCTGATGCCTTGCCTGCCTATGCCCATCTCGCTCTCCTGACGAGCCTGACGCCTGCTCGCCCATTCCAGTCACCCCCTCTCACTATTACACCACATTATGGCCTTATGTGGACATTTCGTAGATCAAATCCCACTTCTGATACATAAGCTAAATAATCTGAATATTGAAAAAGCGAAACCATCGGGACTCAAACGCGGGACCCCTCAGTTAGAAAGCCCTTTCATAACCCTCCGCGGTACGGACGGTTTCTACCCATCAATGTTCTGTTCGGTATTATAAGCTACCATTAACCGCGACTGCGACTTACATTATAATGTAAATTTTTCGTTAATACTAACATGTATTCGCTTTATGATTTTTAATTTTTTCATAATTCAAACTAAATGTTGAAAAACACTCAACGTCGAGCAATATATTTAAACGTTCAGCCTTAGAGTTGAAAAGAAATATAAATATATTTATGTGTAACTATTTTGTAGGATTCCAAGACTGTAATAAATTTCTAATACAGTGACAGATGTATATATTTACAAGACAATCGTACCCGCGAGAAATTTACGTTTGTAACAAATACACTTTAAAATGGAACGCGGTATTAATATACAGGAAACACCTGTTTTATTTAAATAATTATCACTAATTTGGCAGTTTGTGAAATATTCCTCACAGTTTTTTATTATACCCATAAAAAGAGTAGAATATTAAGTTGCTACTTTTGGAACAGTTGGCGATATTCGACAATCAACACAGTTCACACTCACTTAATCAACACTAACACTGAACACTATCTTACCAAGCTAAACTGAAGTTTACCTAACGTTTACATACAAAATTACATTATATATGAACAATTATTCTAAATAAATAATAAAAATATACTATTTCTGTTCTCCGGCCGGAAAGCATCAACTTTCGGGCCTCCGCGCCAAGCGAAGTTGCCGCTCTTCGGCTCCGTCGAACAGAAAAATAGTATACACAACTCGGTAAGTAAGAAAGCCTCAAATCACATGTTTGTCGATCTCAGCTTCGAATTACATGTGATCTGAGACATTTCTTACTTTACTGGCCTAGGTCTGTTATATACTAATTTACAATATGAAGTAGTAGTAGATGGCATAGTCCACTTAGTACACACAAACAAACATCTTTGTATACTGCACTTTGAACAAAAAACAACAATAATAATCTTCAGTATTGTGTAAATTTAGTCCCAAAGTATGGCACTTTTTTAACTTTTTAACATAATGGGAATGCCATCGGACGATATGATTCCCAAGTATAGCTCCGAGAAAAACTTCATAACAGGCAGAGATTCATGGAAGGAAGCACCTCTAATTAATGCAGAAATGGCCTGCTACGCAGATGGCTCAAAAACCGATGGAGGTGTAGGAGCAGGAATAAATATAACCAAGTTAGGTAAACATGTGACAATATTCCAAGCAGAAGTTGCTGCAATACAGCACTGTAATGGAGAGCTAATAAGGCAAGACTTTGAGGAAAAGACCATTGCCATATACTCCGACAGCCAAGCGGCTATAAAACCAATCAGTTCCATGCAGATAAATTCCAAACTTGTTTGGGACTGCTTGGAGACGCTACAAGAGCTAGGCAGTCATAATAGATTGTCCTTAGCAGGGTTACCAGGCCACTCAGATCACAAAGGAAATGAAGAGGCAGACTCACTAGCCTGAGAAAGGACACGATGTGCTCCTATTGGCCAAGAACCTTTCTGTGACATAGCGATAGCGATACCACGATTCTTACCATGTGCAGGTTTTGCCAAGAAGATGAGGAAACCTCAGTATACGATGAAAGGGGGGAAATACCACAACCCTTCCAATATATAGATGACATGGTTTGGTATTCGAAGTCCAGTAAGAAGGACGGGTCTAGACAAGGAACTCTAGCATAACAGGAGGTCACACAAAGGTCGTAGTGGAGAGATTATTAGGAACACATAAGCCCCATATTTATTTTATCTTAAGTTTTAACAACGACGACGATAAACATATACTCAGACTATGTTATTATTATTTTAAATAAAGATGAATCAAACATAGGTACATATAGTGTGGATGTAAAGGAAGTAGAACAAAGTGACACCTACAGGTCTGTCCTTGAACTATGTATTTGGTTTGACCTTAGGTAACCTGTAATGTAGGGATTAGTGATCTGTGTTTGTATAGTTACCACCCAAATGTCAGTAAAAAATCAAGCCGAAAGTATTTTCATTATTCAGAGTGCGTTAAAATGGCCCAGTATACTCTTACTTTTATTAGTTTTTGTTTGAAAGTTCTAATTTGCTTGTAAAACACACAGACATATCTATTTTTGTTTAAAATTACAAACTTTCATCGATCTTCATTTGAAAATCTGTCAAAATCATTCGTTCGTTTACAGACAATCGGAAAAAAAACAATAAATAATTCTTGTGTAATAGATGAAATATGTGAAATAAGGTCGAACAACACATGGCACTTTTGCGTAATCGCCACTACACTGTATCGTTAAAAGGAGGTGAAAAAATATTTACGGAGGCTGGTAAAGATTATCAATAATCTATGAAATTCATTTCACCATGTAATGATTCCAGTATTATCATTTTAGGTTCGTTAATTCATCAATTTATTAATAAATGTCTCAATAACAGAGTCGGACTAAATAATTTTTAACACTTGCGAGTGTCTATTCAAAAATTTTATTGAGTTTAAGATTATGAATAACCATAAAACACTGGGATATCTTCTACAAAACAATAAATGCAGATGTTTTAGTACATTTATAATGATTTAAAAGAAGATCGAAGTAATCTTAATAGGGTAATTTCAAATGAACAATTGTATTACTTTACTACCTATATGTCAATAAAATCACAATTGACAATATTTAATTATTCAGCGAGATACAAGGACTACTAAAATAAAACAATCACAGTATTGAATTAAGCAACAACACGTAATGAATTCACTATTTCAATTGTATGTTAATTAATACTGATTACTGTTAGACAGAATACCGTAAAACCTCAAAAAATGGTAATATTGTTAAAAAATTGAGATATTCAACAATCTAGAAGTAGGATTTCTCACCACTTTTTGACAGACCCTGTATGCAGTTAAGAAGTTTTCAATACATCGCTCATTACCGTCTACCGTCGAACAAGATTTTTTTATTTGGTCCAAAGGTTAGTCCAGAATTTTCAATAAAAAATTTCACCTAGATACAATTTTGGCCCAACTTGCGATTAGCAAAAAAATGATATCTGTTATTTTTTTATGAAAATTATACATTTTCGAATTTGTTTTTTCCTTTTTGGGAGCCGTTCTCATGCCGGGAGCACTGCAGCCTGTTGGCTTATTGCACCCTACTCCCATATTTAGTCCACCCACCCAGTTATCCCCATACCTCCGAGTAAACTATATAGGTCTCCTTGAGTCCAGTGCCTCGCAGTCAGATAAGATATGGGTTACAGTCTCTAACTCCATGCCTCAAAGTCGTTATACATCCCCAATCTATACAGGTGACCTTTTAGATAACCTGTAATTCTTCTTTGCTGATTCTTACTGATATTCAGTAGTTCTTCGGCTTTATTGACTATTTTGGCTTTGTACCCATTATTGTCCTTGGACCACTTTCTTTGTGGCCCAAGGACTGGTTCTGGTTCAATATATATCGTTGCTGAACGTCTTCTCGCGAGTTCATCAGCTTGTTCATTTCCAGAAATATCGTCGTGTAACGGCATCCACACTAATCCTATTTTAATGTGGTCTGCCAGTTCATTTAGTTCTTTCTGGCATTCTTCTACCAGTCTGGATGTTACTTTGCGACTATTTAAAGCCACAGGGACTGCCTGGCTGTCAGTTAATATGTTTATCAGTCCTGTATTCGTTAATTCTGATACATTTAAGGATAGCATAAATATCCGCCTGATATACAGAGGAACGTTTTCCTAGTGAAAAGGAACATCTTGTGCTCATCATTCCACTATACCTATACATCCCCGCTCCTGTCCCTTCCCCAGTCTTTGACCCGTCTGTATACCAGATCTAATCACTTATTTAGTCTGCTTGAATCTAGCCAGGATATTTCTGGGAGGTATCTCTACCTCATATTTAGAGCCGGGGAGAAGTTACTGGTCATTTGCGTGTAATTGTTTTTTATTGAAGGAGGTGCAAAATACTTGGTTTAATTTGCCTACAAATTTTCATAAATATCGCGTGAGTAGTTTTCATTATCGTGCTACACCCTGTATACTTAAATGCTAAAGCTTCCGGCCTTTACGATAAATAAGCAGGTATTAATAAATGTTTGTTTAAAGACAATAATTAAATACAATCAGGTAAATTATTTTTAACTTCCAGTCGATTTAGTCGATCCGATTTTCTTATCTAATTTTAGATTGTTTATGTGAATAAAGCATGATCTGGTTCGAGATTTTTTTTTATGTTTTTTTGTATAAATATTTAAAAATTTAAGTTGGATTATGTTGTTCGATTAACGATGGCTGTTTAGTAACAATTTATCTATCAATAAAAATGTATCTAAACCGGATGATAGTTCACCCAAAAATAATGGGTTTGTATTTTAAAAAAGTTATTTAAAAGCTAAACATTTAAAAATATATATATATATATATTTTGGAAGTTCTTCAAAGTAGCTACTCATATCGAACATCACTTGGACATTTAAACCGTACAAAATCACCCCGATTTAGATCGGGTGCATATAGTGGATGAATAAAAAACTTTCAATACTCTTTGTCTTTGAAAAAATTTAAAAAACACATTTTGTTTGCATTAAGTGTACCATAACTGATAATATGATGCTATTGCCAAATTTTCTGCCAATATATTTTAGGCTAAATTTAAGGGTAAAAAATACTTTTTTCAGCGTTAAAGTATCGCCTTCTACAGAAAACATTTTACTAACAAATTCATGATTTTTATTTAAAAAAAAATTAGTTCTGAAAGAGAAAATCAATTACCAAAAAAAATATTTTACAGAATGGTTTTAAATAAAAAGACTATCACATGATGATTCCTTTTTTGTCCGCAAATATTTTGATAACGAAAAAACTGGATTTAAAAAAAATAGGTACGAATTTTAACGCGAAAACTCAACCAACCAACTTATATAAAAACTAAGGAATTCTTAAAAAAATGTGAAAACTTCTGAATCGAATGCCAATCATGTTCTCGACGTTTGGAACAGATCAATAAATAATATCAGCTTTAGGTAATCAGGTTAACATCACTATTGAGAAAGAAGAAACGTTTTTTTTTAATTAATCCGGAGAGGTTTAAATTAATTTTATCAGATATTCAGTGCCTGGGCATCCACAAAAGCCAAGCAGTAAAATGGAAATGATGAAACTAGACACCAGAATTTCCCTTAGACCAAGATAATAAAAAAAAATTTAAAAATAAATTTCCTAGAAAACAAAACATTTCTAACCAAAAAAATTATTTTTATATGGATTCGTGCTGTAGAATATTTCCGCTAAACTAAATTAAAAAACTATCAGAAAACTATTTATCGTACAACTTGGAGAAAAAAAATTATATTACAAACTAGCATACGAAAAGCTGCTGGAAACTATTTTCAAGTTTTCTACTCCACCGCTAGAGGGTGTAGTTCACAATAATAACACAAAAACATCATTTTTCTATAATATGTACCGTTATGGTACCACATAGTTTGAATATTCGTAATCATTAGATCATTTTACGTAAGTTTGTTCCAGTACTTTTTCATCTATCTTGTAAAATAAGGGAAAGTGGAAAAGCTGACTCAATAGAGCTGTTATAACTTTGGTTCAGCTTTATGGATTTTGACAAGCTTATGATCATTTGAAATGGAATTCAAAGCCCAATAAAATATTATATCATCGCTTCATTCCAGTGGTCTTAACTCTCGCTACATGGCGGTGATTGAACCTTTACTTTGTTTTCAACTTTTTATGGCAATCTTCAAATGCGATGCTAAATTTTTCACTTGAAAGAGGATGGAATTTGAAAAAAATGGTAAAAATCGCATCTCAATACTTATTTTCTAAGAGAAGATAAGAGAAAAAATAGTTATCCATAAAAATAGTATTCAAACTCATTATCAGTAGTAATAACCCAAGGACATTGATAATTGTTCGAAAAAATTTTATAACAGATTTCGAAAGCTTGTTGCCAATAAGCAACAAGCTTGAGAAAGTTGTTATAAAATTTTTGATCATTTATCAATGTTCGAGGGTTATTCGAATAAAATTTTTTTTGCTAATTATAGAAAAAAATACATAGTATATTCTCTTCTATAATTTCATTAATATTCTCGTCAGTATTATGACAAAATCGTGACATTTTGAAATATTAAATATTTGAAACGTCAAAATCGAAATAAATCAAAATGTATCCATGGCAACGTACCTAATAGAGTGAATTCAATGAAATCAGTTAATTTGAGATCAGATCAGAACAACATTACACTGATAACAGGCCATGGTTGTGTTCAATCAAATGACCTCAAATTAACTGATTTCATTGGATATCTACTAGAGCAAAAAATGTTCACTGTAACAATAACCAAAAATTAATTACGTAACAAAAACAGCAAAAATAAACTACATTGACCTAGTGAACTAACCTAAAGGTACAGCTCGAAATGCTTTCCATCTTTTTCGATGCAGATATTTAATCTCTGCGTGGTAGAAAAGACAGCAGCTTCTATTTCAGCCCATAGATAAAAGTCTAACACAGTAAGGTCGGGAGATCTTGGCGGCCACGGGAATATACTATCAAACTATACTCATATTGTTGGATTCAAAAAATGCATCACTTCATTTGTTCATTTGGGATGGGCAGAAACATCTTCTAATAATATAGGCAATTCATCTCTTAAGAATCTTAAGTAACGATCGCCATTTAAATGTTCATCAAAAACAAAATTGCCTATAATTTTACCATCAATGGTAATGAAGGTACTGTAATGTAAAAGAGTATTGGCAATTGTTAGATAAAAAAAACTCAATACTAATAACACTAAAAACGTTATTAAATGCAGATTTTGGCAAATTCATGAAAACTAACGGAAATAGGGCAGCTGAAGGTGACACATGTGAGATAAAAAATTGAAAAAGTGTGAATTTTTATTTTTTCCATAAATTGACAGAACTGTCCTCATCACACGAGCGTATGAGTGGTACAGGACATTCAAAAGCGGATGATATGTGGTGGAAGATTTGGCTCGCTATGGCCAATCATAAGCATTTTCAACTGAGCTTAACATCGCTACATTAACCCTTTCGGTACGATCGGTACACATATTTACCACAGATGTTGCAGAAATTCTGATAATCACTTTAATCGTTTTAAGCAAGCGGAAAATTTACCAATCCGCTAATAAGGTATGTAATAGTAGTTTTAAGCTTTGTTTATTAGGTTTATTTTCATTATGGGACAAGTATGTACCACTCGGTGATTATTGTGGTACAGATAGGTACCGGCATGAGTAGACGTCCTTTGACCCAAGAAGATTTGGAAGGAGCAGTTGAAGCCCTTTCAGAGGCCGAGCCATTTTCCTCGAGTTCTAGTGACAAATATATGAGCCTAGTGAAGGTGATGAATCTAAGGATAGTGACAAATTCCAAAAGCTAAGTTGAAGACTCCAAAGAATATTACAAAATTCTTGGCAAAATATAGATCAACAAGCCCAAAATCTGATGATTCTGATGTATCTGAGAATTCTAAGCTTGAGCCCGAGTCTGAGTCCGATTTTTTACCAGTATAACCTTTTGGAAACAATCAACTATGCCGCCTTAGGTACTTGCATAAGCAATCGAAAAAATGTGCCATTCTTTGGGAGTAATAATCTAAGAAAAGGGCAGATCGACTTATTGTGTGTGAAATGGCAAGACACCAAAGAATTGCTTCTTTTGAGTAACTGTCATAAAGCAGAATTTACAACGATTACTAAGAAAACAAGAACTGGCGAATTAGAAGTGATGGAGTGTCCAGAGGCTATCGCATTTTACCATCGATCGTGCCGATCAATTCATTGGTTTAAATGATCATAACTGGAAATCTACCAAATCATGAAAGAACGTTTTTTACACCTGTCTAAGTATGTGTGCTGTAAATTCATGGATAACATACATTGAGTTGAGACGCAAAGAAGAAAAAATTCTTGCTGAAGAACTGATAGCGGAGGGTATGAAAAACACGAGTCTGCCAACATCAAAAAGATGACCTCCTTCTAAAAAAAGGAAACTGTTTGGACCAACTCCCTTGCATCTTCTTGTTGAGGGACAGACCCGAAGGAGATGGGTTAGATGTTCTCAAGAAAAGCAATATACAAGGACCAAAACCCTATATAAGGAATGTAATGTACCCTTATGCAAACATTGTTTCATGTTGTACCATATTCAATGATAGATATACAGTACGCGATCATTATTATTCTCAAATAAAGGTTAATTATTTTTGACATTATGTTTTTACTCAAAGCTTTTGAAACATTTTTGTACCATTTAAAATTCCTGATGGTACAATTATGTACCAGGCGTTAAATCGTCCCCTTTTTCAAACATCAAATCATAAACCCTAAAAACCTTTTATTCAAGTCAATAATAACTCAAATAAAAATATATTTCAAAAATTCAAAAAAATTGGTATTCAGGGCCGAAAGGGTTAAGGTGACTGGAAAACGTTGTGTAAGTCCGAGAGAAGTAGCTGTTAAAATGTCTGTGTCTCAGGAATCAATTCGCACCATTCATTACCAATTAACTTCTGCTGAAAGACCTGCATGTTATGTAGTAAATACTTACAATCGTGTAAAGGTCGCAAACAGCCAGAAATCGCTGAAGACTCCTATGAACCTAAAAGTGAAATCAAAACTGGTGTGGGAATGCCGAGAAACATCCTCCCAGATAACAACAAAATAGCTTTCAAATGGGTTCCAAGACACAGTAGAAAACGAAAAATCTGATGATCTATTCAAATAGGGTTCATCATCACCATAATATAATATATTGACCGCACTCGGAGTTGCAAAATCTTACATTCGTAGATGCATACGGGTCTTGGTCATAAACGAAAACAATGAGAGGTGGAAAGACTCTTATGAACCACGGGAAAACATTCAATATAAACAGTCGAAATATAAAACTGAAGAACTGGATTGAAGTCAAAACAATAACGCGTCTTCTCACTGGTCACAGTCCAATGAGATGACACTTGCACAAAATAGGACAACGGAGAATTTTCCTGCAGACAATGTGGTAAAGGGTCAGAAACGGCCAATCATACAGTGCCAGAATGCGAGAAAATTAGTCAGGCAATATTCAGATAGCATAGGCTAACTCTCAAAGAATAGATTAGTTAACGGATGAAGAACCTGTACAGACTGGTACAGCGGACTAGAGTTGCGGAGTAGGTGTTGTGAATCTGAAAAAATCAAAAAAATATTATCGATAAACCACTGTATTCCCCTGACTTTTTTTCTCTTCCAAAATTGCCTTTCGAGACACCCGTTTTCAGTAGATAGTTTCGCAGCGAGTACCGAAGTCGATTCCTGAAAATGTGTTTAAATGACCCATTTATATATTTTGTAACTCATTGACCAATTGCCGGTACCTTTTTGACATAATAGTATCACAAGAATGAACAGGAACAGAAACAGAAAGGTAATGAATGTATTTTAGTGAGGAAAAGTATAAAAAAAGATGATATAAGAAAATAACGAAAAAAATAATAAATTTACCACAAGGAAAATAAAGAAGATAAGGAAAAAATATTATAGAAGGAAAATCTTGTTTTTCACGATAAAACCTACTTCTATAATTTTTTTAAATCGCATTCGCAACACTTTTGAAATGCCTGCATTAATCTGCGTTACTAACGAGATTAAAATTTAATTCTGTCGCCAACGCATATAAACAAAACTAAATATAATTTTCAAGCTGAATATAAATACCTTGATTATTATAGTATCCGACCATTTTTTTAATTATTATCTATCTTCGCCTAATTAGATACCAAACAGTCACTTTAAATTAACACATCTTAGTGGCACCTATCACTCAATGCCAACACGTCGCACGCGTCGAGGCGCCTTCTAGTATATCCGTAGACGTGAAAAAGTTGACGTCGAGCCTCGCTGTCGATCGTACGAAATGTTTTTGCGAAGATTGCGGCTGAAAATTTCGCTGAAACTGAAATCCGCTAGCGCGCAACTTCTGGAAAAAGCCTTAAGGTATAATGTCTCCGATCTGAAAGTTAATTTTAAAAATACAATAATCTTCTAATGCTCCGTTAACCTAGTTTCAGTTAATGAGGAGGATCTGATTATTTTTAAATTGTAAACAATTGATGATTTCACTATTTTGGCGAGATAACAAAATGCATACATCAACATTTTGTTGACATAAACAATAATAGATAGCGAGAAGCAAAAATGAATGGACATTATTTTTTTTTCAACTTTACGAATCTTTGGTTATATACAGGGTGTCAAAAGAAACTTCACATACCATTATATCGTATACTTATTTTTAATATATAGGGTGTTTCTAAATCCATTCGAAAAAATACAGAAGAGGATTATCCGTATAAAATTATGATGGATCTTTCTTATGACAAAATTTCCCTAGCCAAATCTATTTTAGGGTTATTTTTTCAAATTTTTCGGTATATTTATTTACTTTTCAACAAAATGGTATATGAAGTACATTAGAAATGTTTGTTAATTCGTTGTGGTATGTATTTTTTTCAGCGACCTGGTTTTCTGTCGTGTTTTAATAATCGCATAAAGTTTTTTACATATTAATTAACTATTGGTTTTAATTTTTTAACACAATAGCAACATTATTTTAAAAATTGTTATTTAAGCAAAAAATAATTGATTTAAGTACCACATTCACTTGTCTTAAACCTCCCTTATAAAGGGAGGCTTGAAATAGAGATTTTCTGATGAATTTTTTATTAAAATTATTCATTTTTGCTTACCCATTGATACATTCAACTGTATTCGACAGAATATTAACTGCTGACCCCAACATTTCGTAGATAATGTTAATGTGCCGTAGGCAATTATTATAAACATTATATTTTTATAATTTTTTTATGTGTCGCATTATATAATTCAATTAAATTTTGCCCTATCAAAATATGCAGTGGTGTCTCAAGTTGCAAAATAAATCATGTACAAATAAATCAATACGTTATAAATAAATATAATAAAGTGGACAGTGGAACATGCAGCATGCAAAACATTATCTGCAATTGCATGGTAGTTGTCCGACAACGCCTTAAATACCTGGAACAGGTCTACTTAGATAGAGCCTGTACAGGTTTCAGACCTAGCTCCAAAACGGATGATAGGTTCTATGAAAAGCCTTTTGGACTAAACTATAAATGTAGAGTATACACAAAAGTTCTTATAGATCGCAGTGATCGCAGACCAACCGGGCCAATCAACCACTCGTAATCTAATCTTGTCTAATGCAAGCAGTTACACAGATTACACCAGCAAACAAGAAGCGAAGCTGCCTATCCGTTTTTGTATCCGCATGTCTGAAATGCGCCATTTTTATAATAAGATATTTGTCATACTTCACTTTCTCGACCAATTATAGGCCGTAACTCACTTTACAGCACAGCACCTGACCAGCATCGTCACAGCACCTTCGAGTGGTCAACTTGACGGTGGTGTATGGGTTCACTTAACGCATCGACACAGGATCAGCACCGCCACTGTACCCGACTATAGGCTTCACCTATATATATTGTTTTATAGCAGTTGTGTTTTGTTTCTAGAAGTAGATTGGCGTGTTCTTAGATCTATTTAGGAAATGTTCCGGTTTTCAAATTTAGAATTAGCTTGATTGCTTTAGCATTAGATGAAAAGGGGAATGAAAAACGCCCAAAAAGGAGATACTGGATACACCCGAGTTTAAAATTACGAAAACAGGAAGGATAATTTTCCTTGTGACGAAGAAAAATTTTATAAATATTTCCGTATATCGCAGACAATAGTGCAACAGGCCTATAAAACAATTTGTAAAAACTGTACTAAGCGAAATGTGCTGATAAGTGAGAGTACGATGTCGGCAAAGAATCAAGGCCGTAACTCACTTATCGGGTACCGTGGCGGTGCTTATCCCGTGTCGATGCGTTAAGTGAAACCATACACAACCGTCAAGTTGACCACTCGACGGTGCTGTGGCTATGCTTATCAGGTGCTGTGCTGTTAAGTGAGTTACGGCCTTCAGCATACCACAAGACGCCGTCCGCAAAATATTCTCTCTGAGAAATGTGTTGAGGTTGAGGCGTTGATGGGCCTTGTCGGTGCTATACCGATGCTGTTAGGTTGGCGCGCTTACATTTAAAAACACATAAGAAATAAAATTTGCTGGTGATGATCAGTCACTGTTCCTATGAGGTGCTGAAAGTGAGTTACGGCCTTATATCACCGATATTTAAAAAGTTGATCATTTTCTCGGTGTTTTCAACCAAGTTATCTGTCAACGTCGGTCTCTCAAGGTCATAAATTTTAGTTACCAAAACATCAAAGAGCTTCGGTCTTCGCTTCTTCGCTTCTTTGATAGTTCCACGCTCAACTAGAGTCCACTCTAGATGTCGTCTTTTGATGAGTTTCTTATCATCATTTTATATTCATTTTTGCTCATTCGTTGATACAATCAACTTGAATCAGCAAAATAATAACTGCTGACCCCATATTTAGTAGATAATAAGTAAAGTACCGCAAGTAATTAAAGTATAAACATTAAAATTGTTATCATTTTTTGATGTGTCGCATAATGTTTGTATCATTAAATAAAATTAAGCCCTATCAAATTATGCAGTGGTGTCGCAAGTAGAATTATCCTTGCAAAAAATTATATTAATGGTTTTTTTCACGGCACTTTGGTTCAAACTCACCAAGGTTTTTTTAACTATTAAATTTACATCCATAATATAAACAGTTTGAAAGGTAAAAATGATATGTATTTAAATGAATTCAACTTACATAGTTATAATTTTTTTGGTTTTGAACACTATCGTGGCGGTGTAACTTATACAATATTTTTGAACAGACAAACTTTACGCCCAATAAAATTACAATAACAAATGACAAACTGCTTATGTATTTATAACTGACTTTGCAGGAAACGTGAAATATAAATAAAAATAAATTTGCGGTAGGATTGTATATGAAAAGATAAAGATTTATTTAATACTACTATGTGAAAAAGTATCGGGAATTAGTCAGAAACACAAAATATTTATTATTCATCCAAATTTATTGTATCACCTTCCGTTCCGACCAAAATCCAGTCATCAACATATCCTCATTTTCAGTAATCGACTTAAGGTTCAGTACTCACCGAGAATAGGGAACTAGACAAAAATATTAAATACAAAAATTTTCTATATATTTCATGAAAACGTCTATTATTAATCATACTATTTTTTGTGTGTGTCACAAACAGTCCACTATAAATTTGAATACGGAAAAATTCAAATTATGTAAAGAGGCTGTAAACGCGCAGCTGTTGCTTGTGACGTCAGACAGTATGCTCGCGCCCATGCGATAAGAAAGGTATCCATTTAAAATTGGATTGCTGGTTAACTGCGACCTTGCAAAATGTTGTTTGTGTCCATAATATACTTACTATGACCTATGAAGAGGGATATTAGAACTCTTCAATATGTCTGCTGTTGATATTTTTATGGTAGCAAAGGTTATTAAAAATAACGAAAACCAATACGAAAACTTTCATCTTTAAGAAGTTTAAGATTCTTAAGCAAATGGTAGATACAAAAGTTGTTATGTACTTTGGTATTTTAAAAATATAATTTTAATTTAAATGTTTTTGTATAAAACATTAAAAAACAATATTGTTAGTTTTTTTGTTATTTCTGATTTGAAATTATTAGAAAACCTTTTTAGAAGAAGAGTTGGATATTTTGGTTTTGAAAGGGTATTTGAAATAATAAATGAAAGTACAAAAAATCTGATGCAATTATGAATGTATTTATAAATTCTGGTATATTTAAAACATAAATATATACCGTGAAGAGGGGTGGGATTGATTTCAGGGGACGAGATTGATCTTTAGGTCTTTCTCTGAATATATTCAAATTTACGCGCCACGCTAAGAGCGGCATCTACCATTTCCGGGCAATCAGTAGAGAAGATATGCCACATGGTGAATCAGTTGATTCATGCAGTCTGAACGGATCAGTGCTTCTGTGACAGCGAAACAAAACCGTGTTCAGAAACCAGTAAAAATTAATTTTTAAAAGTCTAGAACTTTTAGTTGGCATAACAGTGTTTATGCATTCTTAGCATTGTGATTTTAGTAATCTACACATTGATTCATTGGAAAGTCAATAGTTGAATCCGCAGGTGAGTCCATGTTTTTACTTTTGTGCAATAACCTCGAAAGTTCGACGTGGCGAGATTGATCACTGAAAGGAAGTGATCAATCTCACCCCGTTCCTTTAACAGATATTTTAAGATATGGATAAATTAATTAGGTACTTTACTCTATTGTTGCAGGTTGAGAATACAAGATGAGCAGAATATACAAAAGAAGGCTTAGCAGCCGAAATTACGGAAATTTTTCAGAAGACCAAATAGAATCAGCTCTCAAGAGATATTGCAAATGGTGTCCTATCTATTCGCGCAGCAGCGTCTTACGGTACGCTCCATAATAGATTCCATGGACGTAGAATAAAGAAAACTGATGGACAGACAGGATTGTCAGCCAATGAAGAACAGGCAATTTTGAACAATATACTGAAATGCGCCGACTGAGGCTTTCCTTCAACACAGCAGGAGTTAAGAATGTTCCTAAAGAGTTTTGCAGATAAAACCGGAAGAATCATATATCGCTTCAAAAACAACTTGCCAGGTCCTGACTGGGTCAGCAGCTTCTTGAAAAGACATCAAAATGATGCTGAAAAGAGGTTAGTATCCAACATTACTGCTAAACGAAATCAAGTAACCCCAACTGTGATAAGGGACTATTTCAATAACTTGCGAGATACACTAAATGGAGTTCCACCTGAGAACTCTTTCAACTATGATGAGTCTAATCTTGCAGATGATCCAGAGAAGAAGTTGTGTAAATATCGCAAGAAAACAAAATATCCGGAGAAAGTGTGTCACCACTCAAAGTCTGCAACATCTGTAATGACATGTGGTTCTGCTTCGGGCACATTACTTCCGCCTTATGTACTAAGTATAAGGCAGAAAATTTGTGAGATACGTGGAAGACAAATGGGCCAAGGGGATACCCATGTTGTAATATGATTTGCTGTTCTGGGGAAACCCGATACAATCGTACAAGTCACGGTTGGATAGATATGCCCACATTTATCGAATGGTTTTCTACTGCTTTTCTGTCACATGCAAAAAGGTTGGTGGGGCGAAAAGTGCTTTTAGGAGATAATCTATCGTCACATTTTAACCCAGACGTTTTAAGACAGTGCGAAGAGCATAATATTTCGTTTGTGTTCCTTCCTCCAAATTGCACACATCTGTGCCAACCGCTAGATGTTGCGTTTTTCTGCCCTTTTAAGCTGGCGAAAGACATTAACGGCGTGGAAAATGGGAAACACAAAGACATCTGGGATTCCTAAAAACAAGTTTTCCCTTTTACTAAATCAGTGGACAAGGTTCCACCAAAGGATGCTTCTAAAGAAAAGAACGCTGTTGATGGACATCACAGTTGGGCGTGTGCGAACAATTCTTCTCTCTCTTTCAAGTAGTGTTGTTCATATTATCCTTGTCGTACTTGTGTAAATCGTATGTCGAGCTAAGATTTTTCGCAATCTGTATAATATTCGTATATATCTACACAATTTGACTGTTTTAAATTTGAAAATAAAAAAGTTATATACAACGACTAGTTTAAAATGATCAATTTCACCCCATTTCACGTTACTTACATTCACAAGTCACAAAGACTACTTGAAGAAAAAATGTTACAAATATTTTTTTTCAAAAACTAGTTTTATGAAAAATATTTATAAGAATAAAAATGCTTGAAGTTAAATTCTTTAAATTTCATTTTTTGAAATTTTTCAAAATTAGTGGTGTGGTGAAAGTCGTATGGTGACCACACCTCCTTAATATTTTTATTAACACATCTGACACTTTACAAATATTTTAGCAGGTAAATGTATTTTTTCAATATAATTTAAATGTAAACTCCATTACCAGCATGAAAATTGAGAAATTGTTTTAATGTTTGTATGCTAGTCTATAAACACCCATAATATTAAGGAATTTCTGTAACCTAAATGGGGCGGCATCCGGCTTAGCTATTGTTATCAATTTGTAAAGGGTACCTACTGGGTTTTATCTGAAGCTCGAATTGCAAAATGTCTCAAAGAAAAAGAACTAACGGTAACTAAACAAGAACACAAACTTAACGAAAGTAAACAATACGATCAAAGTGTCCCGCAAAACAAAATCATACTTCATGACGTCAGCCAGTTCGTCGCGCTTTGTAAGTAGTTTGAAATTATTTTAAATAGCACTGAACTTTAAACTATGTTTACCAAGTGTGTGATATACATTTTTTTGGTAGATTAGTTTTTTTTGAGGATCTTAATAACATTATTGATAAAAAACAGTTCTCTATTCTAACATTACCAAAAATGTTTTTTTTCTATTTACGTAAAAAACTACGAAGCATATTGGTTGTTATTTTTACCAAAATTCTGTTTTGTGTATACAGGGACTGTAATTCGGTCGTAAGAACAGGGGTTACAGTGAACATTTTTATTTATAAAGATAATTTGAGGCTCCTGGTAAAGCTACAATTTAAATTTCTAAAAACTGGCGTCCTCGCGTAAAATTTGTCGTTTTCATTGTAAATTTTAATATCTCAACAACAGTACATCGATTAATAAAATAAGACGTTTGGCATTTGAGCAACATAAAAACATATCAGTAGTATGCCGAATTAAATCGGGACCGCGGCCCGCTCAAAATAACTTATCGAAACTACAATTCACTGACCTCGACATTTTCCCTTCCCATAAATTTTCAATTCAACGTAATTTGTTATCACCTCATATTTTTCCTTAATTTCCAGACTGAAATAATTGTTTTAGTTTGAATTATATTTAATCTGACAGACTGGTGATGCAATCCCGAATATCACCATTGAAACTTAAATATTATCATTTAGTATTGAGTGATATCCTCCACGCCACTTTCCATACATATATTCGGATATAAATATTGTTTTTATAAATATAAATGTGATATTTTAACGAAAGGAATCTCTTCAGTCCCATTTCATAGCTTTGAAGCTTATACAGTGTGTAGAAAATATAACAAATTAATAAATAGTACCTACCTATACGCCAAGTGTACCCGACAGACGATTTTGAATGGAAAAAAGTTCAACAGGGCGTAAAATGTTATTATAGTCCGAAATAAGGGAAAAAATAGACCTGTCTCATAAAAGTTGTAGGAAATTAAAAAAATATACAGTTCTTATAAATTGTTTTTTTCACGTCAAAATTTCAGAGAAAAATGCAAAAATCCGTTTTTTTGGTCATTCATTTTTTTCTCGTGCAAACATGTATAAAATTTCTTAAAAATCAATGGGAATGTAGCTGTTTTGATCCTGAATAATACCCAATTTTCTATTCTGAAAAATATTTATTTGTTTCGGAAATATAGTGATTTTACCAAAAAAAAGTCCCATGTTCAAAATGAAATGCCGCTCACTTAAATCGACCTAGAAAACTCTGATAGGGCTAATTTTTTCATGTTTACGTCTACTTTCGATTGAAAAAACGAAAAAAAAAAAATTTTATACGTTCAAAAAATCATTGTTATTAATAAATATTTTGAAAAAATTTTCTATCTAATTTTACGGAAAAAATTCAATAGAAGGTGCTTTTGATCTTTGCCGAAATAGTTCGATTTGTTTATAAATTTTACGTAAATGATTAATTTTCAATTTGATTTAAATTTTTTTTCAAATTCATGTCATAAAAACAGAAATTTAATTTTTTTCATAGTATGAAATAATTTTAATTTTTTTCCTGGGATGTGAATAGAGAGAGGTAAAAATCTAACAATACAGTAATTAACGTTTTTTTAGTTTCTTAGCCTGTGATGCACCAGATTCTCCTTCAGCGTCGGCAAGTCATTTTGAGTAGGTGGTTCGTCGCGACTTTCTTCTTCATTATTAATAATGTTTGAAACCACTCCACAAATTTTTTTTTCAGAATCGCTTGCGTAGAGTCCATTAATTTTTCTTCACCCCATACCCATATTGTTTAGATTTAGTTCCGCAGCTATTAGAGTTTTGCGATGAACTGTTTTTTGTAATCGTCTCAAAAATTTTGAGGTTACTTAGGTGAGGAAATGAAATACATAAAAGTTTCTGATTTCTCAATTCTACAATTTTTACACACAATATTTTTTGATAGGAAGTCTCATATTGTAGTGATCCACGCTTGAACATCGAAAAAAATGATTTTCACCCTGTTCATCCCCCCACTCCACTATTTACAGCTGGAGAAGAACATGTCTATTTTTCCGGACTATAAAAATTACAATTTCCAGTATCAAAACCTTGCCAAAATCGACTTTTTCTCCTTCTGACGGGAACACTAAATATAAATATTTGCGAAATATTTATCATTTAAGTTTGTACAATTTTTTGCTTTCTCGTACGGTCTTCATAGTTTTGCTGATCAGTATTATAAATACACTTGTTAGATTCGGCATAAAAACATCAAAAATTAAACTTAAAAAGAGAAAAAAAGTCAATTATGTTAATTTGATTGTAAGTTTCATATTAATGTCCCAGTTCTTGATCATTCGTTTTTCTATGAATCACGTAGCTATAAACGTAGATGAAAAAACTCGTCGCAAACATTCTCCATTTTCAACTCGTGGGTGAAAAATTGAAACATCAAGTACTTTTCTGTGCAGTAAAAGACCTTTATTTGAATAAATACTTCAATAAAATCATCACATGCTTTTAATACTAATCAATTGTAATATTATTCAATGAAAACAATAAAAATAGATTTCATATCGGTACAATACCGGGTGTTTCATTGAGAGGAAGCTAATGTATCTCAGCATTGCTAATTACGCCACCTTGTGATGAAATTAGGAAACTAAACATAATTTTCAGCTGTTTCTCTTTGCCGGTTTTCTTATAAAGTTGTACGATAAATACTTTCTGAGATAAAACCCCCATCGCTCTTAATGAAACACCTGCTACATATTGGGATAAAACTTCAAGAACCTGTGCTTCACGATCACAGTATTCCATTTGTGGAGGAGGCAAAATATCTGTGCGTTACACTGGAGAAAACACTCAACTGAAACTTCCATTTAGGATAAATAATCCGCAAAGACAGACTAGCATTATGGACTTGCAAAAGACTTTGTACTTTGTGGAACAAACTGGGGTGATGGTAGTCAGATCTATGATCACATATGGCTCCATACTTTGGTGGAGCAGCTGCCAGCAAAATCTGGCGCGTGTTAGACACATCAAACTGCAGAGACAAGCCTTCATGGTCATTTCGGGTGCAATTCGCACCATTCCCACTCTCAATGTCCACCTTGAGAAAGTTGCGAAAATGACCATCTACAGAATACACAAAATGTTCGGTGGGATAAAACTGGTGGGTTGTGATGGGAACTGTGATGAGCCTCGACTGCGAATCCCTTTTAATTTACCAAAGTAAACTACGAGCTACCAGGCTTACGGCAGGATCTTCAAAACTCAAAGCAAGTGCCTTCAGTGCAGCTTGGCTGTCGGTGAAGATGGCAACTGAACGATTTCTTCAACGCAGTGGTGAATCGCCGTCACTTCCGCTTCTTCTTCTTCCACTTCCTTCATATATGTTAAACATTTTCCATGTTTTCCAGTTCAAGCTAAGTCCAATTGGTGTAGGTGCAACTGAAGGAAACCACGGTAGGGGTTCTATGGTAACGAAGGGGTGGAACCATCCTCTTGACTTGAGACTTGGAGAAGGTGGTTCTTCCATCTGCTGAAAGATTTGAGGTTGGTCAAACTGTTCAATGTACTCCGTTGTGGAGCATTGTATGTTAAGTCCTGTTCAGTAAAGGCAATGACCCGATCATTCGATAGTATGACTACAACGGAGCTCAGTAAACTACTTCCTAACTTATCAAGCCTCCTTGGTTTCTATGATGGTTTTTAACGCTTTCAGCACACAAATTTACTTTTTTTTCATTTGTATTCAAACACACGAGATTTCTGTATTCAAAGGCTATCAAACACTAATACAGTTTGCTTGAAATTTGACAGTAGTCTATTGATGTCAGTGACTAATTAAAATAATCTCGTAAAAGGTAGGTTGAATGGCTTTGCGGACGACATAGTGATTATCACAAATGGGAAATTCCCGGAGGTGGTTATGACTGGAAGCACTGAGAATTGTGGAGGATTAAAGAGGACCTTTCAGTTAATCGAAAAAAACCAAACTATTTGCTTTTACGAATAGAAGAGTTCTCCGGCAGGGTAGAGTACTGTTGTTCGGAGAAGAACTAGAAATATCCAAAGAAGGTAAATATCTGGGAGTGACCCTTGATTCCAAACTGAATTGGAAGGCACACCTGGAAAAAATCACTACCAGGGCGACTAGGCTTTTCTGGCAATGCAGAAGAGTTATGGGCAAAACCTGGGGAATACGACCTGAGGTGGTTCACTGGCTCTACACAACTGTGATAAGGCCAACAATCACCTATGGAACAATAGTTTGGTGGAGGAGGAAAGAAGTGCCCTCTGCAGTAAATATATTAACTGCAATCCAAAGACAAACCCTTCTTGGTATTACCGGGGCAATGATGACAGCCAGGCTCTGCTTAAAGCTATCAGTAATCCAACAACTAGGTCTAGACTGGTGAAAAACTGCAAGGAATCCCTCAACAGGCTGGAAAGAGACAACAAAGTGACTCTAATATGGTTGCCGGCACATGAGGGGATTGCAGGTAATGGAATGGCGGACCAGTTAGCTAAAGAAGGCTCTAAAGGAGACTTAGGTCCGGAACCGTTTTGTGGAATCACAAAAGATTGCTTAAGAGGGGAAATCGGGAACTGGCTAGATAGGGAACACCAATTCAAATATATGGAGGGTGGCACAAGGGTACCTTCAGACAAAGAGTTTACTGAACAAGGTAGACAAGGAACTCTCAAGCAGGCTACTGAAACTGGGTCAAAGACATTTGAAGACAGTTACCGAGCTGGTGACTGGACACTGCACCTTGAGGAAACATCTGTACAATATGGGAAACGTTAGTGAACCTATGTGCAGAAAATGTGAGCTTGATGATGAAACACCTACTCACACTCTGCTTCAGCGAGAACTTACAAGAACTTAGTCGGAAGCACTTTGGAGAGGAATTAATACAACCATCACAACTACTGAAAATCCCTCCAGTCAAACTAGTGGCCTTTATAGAAGACACGAAGCTTCTGGATGGGAAGTATTAAAAATTGGAAGTGGTACAAGTGCCTGGGCTGATGAGGAATACCCAAATATATGAATGAATGAATCTCGTATAAAAAACTGTGTTTTTATTTAGTGTTGCTATAAAATAAACCTAACACACATTATACAAATAAATGTGACTACCTGATCCCCATTTGAAGGCTAAAAATAAACATGTCATGCAGTTTCCGTTGGCTTTCATACAAAATGATATAAATTTTAGTCATTCTTGTATTTAATTATTTAAAACGAATGCATTCAAAACAATGACGCAATAAAAAAACTTTGTGGTATTGTGGGTAGGCTAATAAAAAAAATAGCAAAGACATTCGATGAATGAAAATTAGTCAACAATAGACTTTAAGTGACTGGTCACTATACAAATAATTTTTCTTAGGATCGAGTATGTGCTAATATGATTAGCCAATTCTATTTTCATTTTATTGACTCATGTAGGTGTCTTTACAACGTTTGCATAATATAAAATTTTACCATATAATTCAAATCAAACAAAAATATTTATGATGTTAATTCTTTCAATGGTAAATTGAAGGTGAGAGACATTTAAATGTGGAGTTATGATTATAGAGTGTGTCTCAATTGATAAAAAGTCAACCACATATATAGGTCAGCATTTTGTCGTGAGTTTTTGGCGTTATTTTGGGATTATACATGCCACCCCCAGCACGATACATGTCAAGAACGACCAACTTTAACTTCTGTCACCATGTAAGGTGCTTTCGTGTCATATGTATAATCACTAGTAAGTATCATTAAACTCATGCAGTTGTGAAGGTGGTGACAGTGCTTGTTCTGGTAATAGGAGGAGCATTTTAGGAAACTTCAGTCGCACCACTAGAAGTAAATAGATTTGGAGTGTGTTCCGAAAGAGTCGTGTTCAGACTTTTTGAACTAATTGACAATTACGTGAAACATTTATTGTACTGCTCGCAATTGTCGTGGTCAATGAGACATCAAGGCATGTCTAAGTAGAGAATTATCATTGACCACAGGCCATGGCCAAATGAATAACCAAATGTCACATTCTTGTGAAAAAATGTATGGTTATAATAAGTAGTTTATGTAGAACCTGTTAATAATTTGAGTATAAATAAGTATGTAGAAAATGCAATTTTATATTTAAATTATGCTTTAATAACATTTGAGGCTTAGGTAGGTATAGCACAAACTAAAAGTAAACAGTAAGAATTGATATCTAAGAATACGGTAATATTGTACTGTAATGTATGTAAAACTTGATGTTAAAATATTCACAAAAATAAGATTTTACTTGACAACTTGTATTATTAGCGAAAAAAAAACAAGCAATGGACTATAAATTTTGTTTATCAAACGGAATAAATAATAAAAATAGCAATTAACTTGGTTGGAATATAATACGTTGTTGAAAATAAAACAATAAACAACAAACACAAAAAATTGGTAATAAAGATTTAAGTAATGAATATTTTTATATAAATAAACACAAAACTGACAAATGTCGTTGTCAGATGTATCCAAAGATTCTTTGATGTATCAAAAGAGCTGTGTGGAACGGTGACCAATCACTATGCCAACTTAAATTCAAATCGCTCTTCTTAGTTTAAAATCAAGGTATTTTTTATTTTTTTTCAAATCCAGGCAATAGTCTTCTGCCACCCAAACCGAAAATTTCAACCTCGGAATTTCCGAATATCGCTCTGGGGAGATTGGCTCGAAATCCACAAAGAAGTCACCTACTTGGGATTCACTCACACTCTGGACAAAATGCGGAAGAGAGCCAATCTCATCAAGGCGTTAGGAGGAAAGTTTGGGCGAACACACCCATCCACTCTTCTCCACACTTATAAAACCTTAATTCGACCCATTATATGGACTACAAATCCACCATCTACTGCACCCTCACACCCGCTACTCTCAAAAACATCCAATCGTGCGAAAGAGCCATACTCCGCTACTGCCAATACCAATCATTTATGAATTATTACAGTTTCCTGTACGACAATTTTACAGGAAACTGTAATAATTCATTTTTGTTTCAAGTTCACGGGCTTGTTGTCACATTCGAATTTTGGTTTGCGACTTGGAGGTGAAGGTGTCGCTACTTTCGCAGCTAACACATTTCCGTCATTGGAAGCTATGTATAGTTGGCGATGGTAGAGACAAATTCAGTTCAGCATTAACTCTCGGACGATAACATATACCTTGTACTGATCAGGCGCAATACGCCGAAACCGGTCTACAAGTTATGTTGTCCCTTCTTGTTGCAAACCAGAATGATTGGTTAAATCTTGTAGATTTACCAACCCCGTTTGACTTAGAAGTGTAATTCAATGTCTGTCGGGGCATGTCTCCCGGGAAGTAGTTGTTTCTTCTTCGTTGAACGGTCACTGTTTTTGAAAAATTATTTTTCAAAACATAGTTGTAAGCGTTGGAATAATATATTTTTATTCTTCGATATCTACCAATCATTTATGTCTCCAGGCATTCAGGTTTACAACAAAACAAACATTCCCCCTATCACTACTCGGCTAAAAGACCTACAATCCCGTTACGTCAATCGAACTATAACCTCCGAAAACATTAATGCAAAAAATACCCTCCAAATGCCTTGGTCAAGACGTCAATCACTCTCACGAAAACCCAAAAAAATTCCCCTTCCCTCCTCTTCGCCTCTTGAAAACCTTCTACGAAGATCTACCCGAAGATCTCGACAACTCCCCCATCTCAATCCGGTAGCCACTGGGCGTACCCTTCAGGTAACCCCATCGGTGTTGCAGGTTTTTCTGTGGTTTCCCTGTAACCTATCCTAGTTTCTTCAAAACTCTGATAGTCAAATGGCCGATTGTCGGGACTCATACAGCCACAGCTGTACCCAATTCCCAAAAAACACTAAATTAAAAAAATAAGAATAAAAAAAAATTAATATAAAAAAAAATATACAAAATCAAACTAATCAACCAGAAGCACGTTCTCCACCGTTCGCCAAATCACACACCCGGGGGTCACGGCAGAAACAAACACACAAAACACACAAAAAAGCCCCCCCTGCAGAGGACATTTTCCTATATCAGGGACAAAAAAATCTATTCTACCATAAACTTCCATCCCCAAAAAGCCCTTTCGAACTTCTCTCTCTTTTTTTTAACAAATACTCAGTGGCGGATTTAGGATTAGAATTTTTGGGACCCCTCCCATTACTTTTAATTTTTTTCTCAAATATTTTTCAATTATCTATACTGAACACAATTTACACTATCCCTACACCATTTTCGTGAAATAATTGGCATTTCCAAGGAATTTTTGTGAAACTTTTGATCCTTTTTTTGTAGTTTTCTGGGCATTTTTGTGAAATTTTTGGTAAGGTTGGAATTTTTTTATTTTTAATCTTTGTGAAGTCTGGATTTCTTAACACATTTTGTGTATTTATGAGATTTTTTATATTTGTTGGCATTTTTGTGTTGCTTGTGCGCAATTTTTGTGGAATTTTATTTGTAACGGTTGTACCTTTTCGTTTCTTGAAATACTTAATACGTATTTGTGGCATCTTCTTGGAATTTATTGACACTTAAAACTTTTAATTGATTTATGAGATTTTTCCAATTTCTTGGCATTTTTGTGAGATTTTAAGTATTTTTGTGTAGCTTTTTGAGATTTTTTCTGAAATTTTTTGAAACGGTTGTCACTTCTCGTACATTTATTGAAATATTTTGAATTTTTGTGTATTTTATTGACACTTTTTGTGAAATTTTTGTACACCTGTGGAATTTGTTGGTTTCATGGGCAAATTTTTTTAAAATTATCAGTATTTTTGTAGAGTTTACTTAGAATAATTTTACGTTTACGTTTATGGTATATTTATTGGATAATAATTATCGTAAAGTATTTTCAATTTTTTTTTAATTTACGCTCATTTTTATGGAATGATTTAGCACTTTTTTTAATGTTATTGACACATTTATGAAATTTAAAATGTTTGTCTAGTTTTTGGAGATGTTTTGGATTTACCTATTAACATTATTGTAGAATATTTGGTATACTTTGGTTCAATTTTTCGAAGTTTTTTGTGAAATGTTTTAAAATTTTCGATATATTTGAAGAACTTTTTCTCAGTAGTCTGTTCGCCAGATTTTTGCATCTTCATATACATGACTAGCTTAGCACACAGTTTTCCTAGATACAAATTTTGAACTAGAACAATCACATAAACAAAACTCTTTCGACTGCTTCTTTGACACCCCGAAGTCTATTCAGTGTTCTACCCTATATAAATAGTCTGTTCATGGCAAATACATCCCACTTAAAATACGTCACAGATTGATTTATTGCTCGAATGTCAAATCGCTTTTAAATACAAATATCCAAATAAAAACAAAAATAAAAACTGAACCAATTCAGTCAAGAAATTTATATTAAACACTAAATTGCAAACTACTCTTGTGACTATACTAAAATAGAAATTGCACTGTTTGTCTTTAGTTCAATTAATTTTTGACAGCTCTAATGATTCATCAAAAACAAAGTCTTTGTGCCGTTGCGATTTAGCAGATGTTTGAATTAGAATAGATTAAGCTTGTTGTAATAAAACATGTTATTGGACCGTTAGATACTTAAAATATCATTTTCTATCAATTCATATCATTACGCTATTAAATTCTATTGATGAAAGTGAATTTAAATGTTGAACAATGGATAAACATTAATATGACTTAATGTTAATCATGTATTTTTTGATCGGTTAATATCAGATTGATCGTGACAATGAAATGGTATTACCAATTAATCAACCGAATTCTTTGGATACATAACAATATTTGTTTATTTCAGCGGGGTCGAAGCACTATGAGTGGCTGTTGTGATCGTTTGATATGTAACCTTGCATATTTACTAATTAAATAAGAATTTAATTATAAAAAAGAATAATAATCTAACTTAATATTATTTTTCTCTATTTATATTTAGTTAATTAATTCAACTATAAACTGATGATCGGTTCTTTGCACTCAATTAAAAGAGAGTATGGGAAGTGTTAATTTTAAGGTGATAGTGCTGGAGTCATCATTAAATTGGTTGATAGTTATACTGAAAATATAAAATATAAGTTCACATGACCAACTTCTTTCAAAGTACAAAAATGAGTTTAAATAATATTGTAACACATTAATCATCAAGGGATTCGACATTTTTTGGTTCTCGACCTAAATCATCACTTAGGCCATTATATCATTATATCCTTGTGCTATATGAACCTCAGCGTGGGTATCGCATTGCAACGCCTCATATTATAAGATATTAAATTCCAATTGGTGGATCCAATTTTGTTTCAATTCTGGCAAATTTTTAAAGTGGTGCAAATGAACTTTTATCGCCTTATTAAGTACAGGAAAAGATTATAATAAAATAAATTTACATAATGTACATGTAATATTGTGGCTCCAAGACGCGAACGTCGATTCTCATTTTCAAAATGATTTTTTGGTAGCCAGGAGTGACCAAAATATTTTTGACAAAAAAGCACTCAAGTTCCTAACTGAAATTGTGGCGGGAAAAGAGAAACAACATTGTGACTGGACGACTAACGTGTTAAAATCTTCCAGTTTTCCACGAATGTCATGGATATTCTAAAGCGTTAGACTATATTTTAAGTTTTATACTAGGGTTCATTCAGGATGGTCGACGCCCATACTTATTGTCTTCTAAAGGGAAAATCACTGTGAAATTTTTTGAGCACACAGAAACAGCATTTAATTAATGATATTTTTGCAAAAATTTTCGGAGTTATTGGCTATTATTTAAGAAGTTTTTGGAATTATTAGCAGTTTTTGAATTGTTATGAAATTTTTTGGATTTATTGGCATATTTGTGAGATTTTTTGGGAAGGTAGACATTTTTTAAGAATTTTTGAATTTATCGACATTGATGCGAAATCTTTTTTTAGTTTTTTAGCATTTTTAATGAATTTTATTGGCATATTTGTGGAATTTTTTTTAGAATTGGTCACATTTTTGGTATACTTGTAAAATTACCTATACTTTTGTTTTTTTTTAATATATTTGTTGGATTATTTCACATTCGTAGGTTGTTTTTCAAAATTTGTACGTTTATTTATAGTTGTATATCTATGGAAATTTTGAAATTATTGGCCTTATTTGTGTAGTTTTTTTGGCATATTTGATGAATTTATTGGGATAATTGGCAATTGCTGAACCATTTTGAATTTATCCTGTAGTTTATTTGGCATTTTTAAAGACTTTGTAAAAATTTTGTTTATTCACTGAAATTTAGGATTTATTGGCATTTTTAGTATTTTTGTGCATTTTTTTCTGAAGTTCTTTTGAATTGGATGACATTTTGTGAAACTATTGGATTACTTTTAATTTTTGTAGTTATTTGGTATAATTGTTAAGCTATTATGAATTTTTGTGTAAGATTTTTTATTTTTTTGGTATTTTTGACGCTCTTTGTTAAATTTTTGCATAATAATGGAATTTATTGGAATTATTGGTAATTTTTGCATTTTTTTGGCATTTTTGAAGGTATTGATATTGATATTGTGGTATTTTTAGTAGTTTTTTTAGCACTTTTGTCAATATTTTGAGGTGATTTTTTTTAATACGAATTTTTGTGATTTTTTTGGTATATTTGTTGAATTATTATGAATTTTGTGTAGTTTTTTGGTACCTTTGATAGTTATACTGAAAAAAAAATACTATTCCCATAACCACTTTCAAACTACAAAAATGCGTCCAAGTGAATATTTTAAGAAACCAATTTCCCACAAACATCATTGTTAGTACGTTCGTGTATAGAGTAAACCTTATCAGTAATTCAACGCACATATTTTCTTTTTCTAATCAGTTTTGTTAAAATCTCTAGTTTACAAGAACTAAATAAATAACGAAAATCGCATTAAGATCGGCTTAAATTATCTCAAGGTCGAGTTAAATGAACAAAAGTTTATAATAACACAGTTAAAATTACATTAAAATTAGGTGTTTAGCACAAAAATCAAATAAAACCTTCAATTTATTTATTCACAAGTATTTAGATTTAGACAGAATTTACATGTAATCGAATACATCTAGATGTCTTTGCTTCACACACTTTTTCTACAGAAACCCACACATTTGTTTTGCCAAGCTTTATCTTCCGCATCCGGGGCTTTAAATTCATGTTTACGCTATTTCCCCTGCATTTGGTTGCCTTTTAGACAACCCCCCCCCCCCCCTGTTGCAAAGTTTTCCATCAATACCCAATTTTTATTCGGAGCGCTTCTATGGGCGAAAATTCCATTTTATTGTTACGTAATAATAACGAGTCGTCACTGCACTTAAGTCAACATAAAAACCACGTTTGAAGTCAGTACCGCTATTGTACGTAATTTTAATTTAAAATTATCATTGTACTTGAAACTAGAATCACTAATAAGTAATAAAATTTAATAGCCTGTGTTTCCGACCGTTTTTTTGCATTTTCAAAGATTAAAGATTACAAATTTTTTAAAAATAGAACCCCCATAAATATTTTAGGAAAATGTGAATTTTTGTTTCACACATTTTACGTTTTAGGACTGGGCGACAAAATGTATATCAAGGTGAAATTTAATGGAATAAAATACAATATGCAATAATTTACATAATTTAACTTTTATAGCTGACAGCAGGTGTCGCTTATAAATATGCCGTCCGTTAAGTGACATAATAGTTGATCTAGCTTTTAGTGGAAAAAATACTCTGTATATAAATGTTTAGGAGCTTATTATTCTAGCATTTGATAGTAGTTTCTTTTTTATGTTCTTCTACTTGGTTTGGAAGCAGTACCTTTATAAACCGTCTCAAGATATCTAGTTTTTCAAAATGTTTTGAAATTTTATTTCGCTTTTCACTTAAAATTTCTATAGTAATTGAATTATTTTTTAGGGTGCACAATTTTCAACGAAAATTGGAGGTTGAAGAAATAGCTATTTGTATTACTAGGGAGAAAAGTGCCACTTTTCCTCCCGCAGAATTTAGTAATAACCCAAGGGAGGAAAAGGCACTTCACTCCTGTGTAATACATATGATTTTTCTTCCAACACATTTATCACCCTTTTTTGAAATTCTATTCAAGGCACAAATAACGAATTTATCAATATATGCGGCATTTTTACGTTTTAATAATACAATCAATTTTGGAGGTAGCAGAAGTAATAACTCAAAACGGAGAAGTTTACATATAATAAAGGAGTCAAGCAAGGAGACTCTCTGTCGGCAACACTGTTCAATTTGGCACTAGAATATACATTGAAAAAAATATGTAAAGGAGATTTAAGAACCAGAAGAGAACAAATAATAGCGTACGTACGTAATGGAAGAAATGTTGGAGGAAATAATAAGGGAATGAAAGAAAATTGGACTTGTGATAAATACACATGAAACCAAATTATTAAGACTCAAAAAGAATCGTTGCAACAAACAAAGCATTTCAGGCTAACAAAAAATAATTTAAAAAAAAATAATTAGCAAGCGCGCGAAAATAACACAATAATTAGACCGGTGATGAAACATTAACTATTAATAAAAAACAACAAGAGGATATGAGAATACAAGAACGAAAAATACTAAGAACAATATTAGGACCGAAAAAAATAGGTGAAGAATATAGAAGAAGAACAAACATGGAACTATATCAAGAGATGAAAAAAGACGTAGTAAAAAAAATTAAGGAGCAAAGATTAAAATGGTTGGGACACATATGGAGAGCAGGTAAGAAAGCAATAATATACTCAATGGTAGAGTGGAAGCCTTGTAGTAAGAGAAGAAGGGGAAGACCCAGGATAAATTGGTTGCAGGAGGTAGTAGGTAATCTCAAGACAATGGGAATTAAACACTGGGAAGAGAAAACTCAGGACAGGAAGCAATGGCTACAAATAGTAGAAAAAATATGAAAAAGAAAATGTGGTCTGATCCACCCTCACAAAAGGATCTAGAAAGCTCGTAAGAGCAGCACTACTCCTACGGGAATGTTGAGCCACTATATGTATAATCTATTATGGATATTTAATATCGACATTCTCCTTTATTTGAATCATTGAATATTTGGAATATAGTGTTGAAGCTTTTAATTATATCTTTTGAGTAGAAAATATGCCATTTAAACATTTGAGAGAAGGAGTTTGAACTATTTTGCAAGTGGCGCCAGCAAAAAAATGTTAGCACAGTAAGTTAGGATACTATTCTTTTGGTATATATGCCGAAATAAGCTAAATCCTTAAAAGACTCAACTTTATGGAGTAGATTCTCAATAATAAAAAGTTGTCTAACAACTGAAGAAAATGTGGACGTTACCCAATTGCCAAAACTTAAACGGCAAAGAGTTGGTTACACCCCTAAAAAATCTAAATTATTAAGTGGAGACCAAGTTGCCAAATTCATCCTGGAAGCACCAGATGAGAAGTGGTTATTAACTAAAATAATTTTAATATTTGGTATTTTCGGGGCATGCGGAAGAGATGCCCTAATCCGTTTAACTTTGGAAGACGTGGAAGATAATGGCCGTTTCTTAGTGGTATTCCTTAGAGACGGAAAAACTCACAGATCAAGAAACTTCACAATTATAAAGGAAGGATGTCCCTTTGACCCATACACTTCGTATCGTAAATATATTAATTTAGGAAGAATATATGGGACACGGTTTAAGAAGATCTTCAGCATCTATGTTAGTCGAAGGAGGTGGGGATTTGCTTAATCTAAAACGATATGACGGTTGGCGTTCCTCGACTGTGGCTGAAGGTTATATCCAAGAATCGGCAAATGGGAAAATTGAAATTTTCCGAGAATTGTTTAATCTTAGAATAGTACAAAGCTCAAAGTCAACACCCGAAGACATTAGGCTCATTCCAACGGGCGATAGAACCGTTCTAGGTATCGTTCGCGCAAGTGCTGTATTTCTTTCGCGTTCCAGCTGATTATAGCATCGTTCTTGGGACGGTACAAAAACTACCTTCTAGAAGGAGTGATAAAAATGATGTGTCCATCCCTAATTCGAGTTTGCGCACCACACAGTACTCAATACGATTCCAGAACGGTTCCTAAAGGCCAGTTGGAAGAAACCTATTGTAGTTCACGAGAATAATGTCCCATCCACCTCAACAACAATTTTACAAAACGAAGTACTAACTAAAGGAGTGTATATTTATTACAACTCAAACTGTAGTATAAATATTTCCTTCGGTAGAAATTGAAAATTATATAAGCCATAGTGGGACTAGACTGGGAAGGAAGCACAATAGATATTTAGGTCTCATCCAAAAAAAACATACAATACAATAATACAAATGGTTTCAAACAAAGAAGGAAACCCGGTATAATCTAAACGTAAATCAAAATTACTCTCCAATAAGCTATTAAATCACATCCCTTCATAAACTATGAATGAAGTATTGCATTCCTTGTTGGCGCATTTATTTTCATAAAAGCCAGTATTTCCTGCATCGTAAAAACCGAAAAAGTGAAGTCATCGACCCGGCCCATATTAGACAAATGTATTCGACGAAGTTTATGTGTTTTAAATTTATTAGATGGTTTATACACCATGTATCTGGAACAATGTATGTAATGGGGGTAATTGAAATCTGTTTTCCCTTTTCAATTTTTTTATATTCAAAATAAACATTCTCACTGTATAAATGATGGAAAAATTGTTCTCATTGAACGATTTCTAATAAGTTTTCTATAAGCAGATACAAACTGAGTATAACTAATCTTTATTTCAACTTTGAAGCTTATAACTCGGAAACGAGTATGAGAGTATAACAGAACCAAAGTTAATTTAGCTAACTACTGATTCTGTGTCTGAGGCTCAACAGTTGAGAGGCAGCATCCCGTTTGAATGCAATCGCTGAGTCAGCAACTCAACCGTTTAACCCGTCTGAACGCGCCCAATTTCTTCGAAGATCACCACACTTTTCTATGTGCTTAAAGCAATTTTTGCAGCATATGTTCCACGCCGATTGAGGTGTACCTAGTGTTTTTTGTGTTTTTGACCCGTCACTGATATAATATAAGAAGTTTTTTCATTAAACCATCTTTTTCAGTTACTCTCGTATATATGTATATGATACTAACCTTCACAAGGATTTGGTATTATTAAGTTAATTCATGTAATTATCTCACCAGTTAGACAAGTTAGACTCACCTACTTGAAAGCACTCTGATCTATGCGTGTGGTTGCAAATTATATTCTTCTATTATAGTCTGTTTGCTTTAAACTTTGAACTGGGTTAAAAGAGAAGGGATGAAAATTAAGCTTCTTGAAATTCGTTGAATGGATACCTACCATTGGTATACCTAAATCTCTCGCACCACATCGTAATGACGCTTCGGGATAAGTAGCATAGTATCCAAGAACATTGATTTCATGATCACTATTATCTACCACAGACTTCAATTTCTTACTTTTAGCTTGAAAACAACCAAATTGTGTTAAATTGTTTAAAATTCTCTTCACGGTGTGACGGCTGGGTCGGGGTCGATCTGGATATCTCGTAGCAAATAAAACACATGTTCTAGTAACAACTCTGTCACATTCACCATGTATTAAAAGTAAATTTAGATAATCTTCATTGTTTAATTCCAAACGAGCCATTTCTATCACTGTACGATACGATTTACTTCAAATAATGACAATTAATACTATTTAATTATGACAGGTTAATACACAGCCTGCTAAAATAAAAAAATAAATAACACGGCCTACGCCTACGCAATAATAAGGCTGATATAATATTTTTAAATACATCTCAAAAACGCTTAAGATTGGGTATAACATAAACTGCCCTTACTTTTAGCCTTACAATTAAGTAAAAGAATAAAAATATGGTTGTTTCATTTAAAAAAGATATTTAACATTTTTTAACAACCTTGTATACAAAAAAAAAGTTTTCGACATGTCACCAATTACATTGATCGTCTCACTAATCAACTCAACAAGATGTTTTTTATTTGGTATTGGGGATGTTCACACAGAATGACAGGTTCTGATCCGACAAAACTACCTGCGGCACCCTACCTGTCAAAGATATCTGTCTTTTGATTGCCATCCATGTTCAGTCTTCCAATTGAGGAGAATCTTATTTGTATCTACTTATTTGGCAGTTCGATACCAACTTCGACAGTACCAAGTAAGAGCTAAGTGTTTTTAAAGCCGCTTGGCTGCCCGAGCAATTTTTTATTATTTTTTATATCGGTCAACAAATAACCGAGAAATCATACTTGTAATATTTCAATAGAATTTTAATATTTATAAAAGTGGAAACAGCTGTCCCCCCTCTTTTAATGCAAATGAAATATATTATAAATTTGTGAAAAAAATGTAAATTTAGTGCAGTAACGTTTAACCATTAATACATTACATTATTATTATTACTTTATTACTAAAAAATAATACACATACTGCATACTAAAAATACTTCTTATGGAATTTTCACTGATTGATATGAAGCTTGAAAATGCTGGACGATGTAGTTAGATAGTTTGCAAGCAATCCACGTAAACTATTATTCAAAAATTATTGTTTTTCAATAAATGTATATTCCTGTTCTTATTATTTTACGCATCCACCCCATTCTCTTTTAAAATGGTATTCAGAAAGCTGCCCAATGCCTCCCCTTCTGTTTTGAGCGAGCTATGCTCTTGAATTAGTCCTTATTAACAATTTTGCGAAGCTGACTATTATGACAATTAACGAAAACAAATTTCAAGTAAAATTCTCAGTGCTTATATCTGTGACATCCTGTATACATAGAATACACTTCTTGTAGCTCGGCCTACATGTTCTTATTTAACGAATTTTGTTGCACATAGCAGTAGTGTAGTTTATATTAGTAGGCATTCATATCAAAAATCTTATGTAAATATTTTTTTTTTCGAAATCACTTGTTTACATTAATTACGCAACCAAAAAGAATGTAAATAAATCAACTAATTATTACTGTGAAGATGTAATATTTGAATATACAGGGTGAACCATTTTCCGGGTAAGGGGGCATCCATTAATCACGTGAGCTCAGAATAGGGGGGAGGGGCCCAATGAAATCTCACCAAATCTCATTTAAACCGAGGGGGGATAATCGAAAATCTCAGGTTAACGTGAAAAAATATAAAATATTACAGATATTAAAAAAATATTATTTTGAGTGTTCATTTTGCCCGCTAAAATAAATCTCATGGCTATTAATATCATTTAGTACGAGAGTAATATAAAATAAATGTAATATATTTTTAGCGTCAATCAAGTAAGGGGATGAGGGGGGGGGGTCCAGGCAAATCTCACCTAAGGGGGGGGGAGTCTAAAATGACCTAAAAAGAGCTCACGTAATTAATGGATGCCCCCTAACTTTTCAATTGATATCTTTTTTAAAGGTAATATCGAATACAGAGAGTTCCGTTGAAATTCGGACTTATAACAATTCTCGGTAATCTTATTTAAATTTAAAAAAATTGATGGTTCGAAAAATAATATTAATGGTTATACGATCATTATTCCTCATTATCCTTTGGAACAGTGAAAATATAACTTGAACATGTGTTAACTACAGGGTTTATTTTTCAAATAGACTTGTTCCTAAAGACCCTTGAGTCTGGGGGGCTATCCGTTTTTTTATATAATAACGAAGAATTATATTTAATTTTTTTTTATAAATTTAGTTTATTTATTCATTTTTTATTATTTTAGTATATTTATATTATTATTTTAGTATATTAATTTATTAAGTCTGAGACCACATTGTACGAGTATGAATAATATGAAACTAGTTCTTCTGGGGAAATTTGTTTTGTGGAACTTTATAATAAACACTTACTTATTTTTAACTTGCGACCAATTAGTCATGAAGTTGAAAAGAAGGCAATAATCTTACAATTCTGTTAATCATATTTTTTTGTGTGGAGAATTCCAGAGATGATTTCAATACACACCTTCTTAACGTGAGAAATTAGGTCCAAGAAAACATAGAATTTGATAAAATTATAAACCAATTTGTGGAAATAAAAAAAATGTTTATTCAAAAACCTTCAGGATTAGGCTAGTGTGTACTTACAAGAAGGGGCGCTTAAGAGCAACCCTCTACATAGACTACAATGGGCTTATCAAGCAGGGAAATCAGGTGAAGCTGCCCTGCATAATTTGGTCTCAAGTCTCGAAAGGAGCCTGAATCATAAGGAAGTAGCCCTTGCAGCATTTCTAGACATCGAAGGTGCTTTTGACAACACATCGATGTCATCAATTATCAGATCCCTTAAAAAAAGAGGATTAACAGCACCACATGCAAATGGATAGGATCAATGCTCGAGCATAGGAGAATATCAGCTCATATGCTTGATAAAACATACACCGTTGGGACAACTAAAGGATGTCCTCAAGGTGGAGTACTTTCACCACTTTTGAGGAACCTAGCTGTGGATGAATTGATCTGTAGGTTGAATGATCAAGGCATATGGACGCAGGGCTTTGCGGACGACATAGTGATTGTCACCAATGGGAAATTCCCAGAGGTGGTTATGAATATCCTACAGGAAGCACTGCGGATTGTGGAGGAATGGTGCCTTAAAGAGGATCTTTCAGTTAATCAAAAAAAAACTAGTTGCTTTTACGAATAGAAGAGTTCTCCCTTAGGGTAGAGTAGTGTTGTTCGGAGAAGAACTAGAAATATCCAAAGAAGTTAAATATCTGGGAGTGACCCTTGATTCCAAACTGAATTGGAAGGCACACCTGGAAAAAATTACTACCAGGGCGACTAGGCTTTTCTGGCAATGCAGAAGAGTTATGGGAAAAACCTGGGGAATACGACCTGGGGTGGTTCACTGTGATGAGGCCAACGATCACCTATGGAACAATAATCTGGTGGAGGAGGACAGAAGTGTCCTCTGCAATTAATTTATTAACTGCAATCCAAAGACAAGAACTTTTTGGTATTACTGGGTCAATAAATAGCAGGACGACGGCATCAATGGAAGCCCTTATTGGAATTCCTTATCTAGAACTTTTTATAAGGGCGGAGGCAATAATGACAATTCTTAGGCTGAAATCGGGAGACTTATGGTCCCCGAACAATGTTCGAGAAGGACACACTGATACAACTGGGACATTACTAAACGAACCCATATTTAACATGATAGCATGACACCAGAGAATATATTCACTGAGTGAGTAAATATCATCATCCCATCTAGGGAACAGGTGATGCTCCTAGGTAATTCTGGAGAAATCATCTGGTTCACCAATGGCTCCAAAACACACCAAGGTACTGGGGCTGGTATAAAAGGACCTAGAAAGAGAATGTTCTTTAGCCTTGGTCGACATACGACTTTGTTTCAAACAGAGACGATTTCCGCTATAGCCTGTATTGATGGAAACATCAGAAGAGGATATCCAGACAAAAAATTAAAATATTCACTGACAGCCAGGCTCTGCTTAAAGATATCAGTAACCCAACAACTTCAAAGAATCCCTCAACAGGTTTGCAAGAGACAACAAATTGCCGGCACATGAGGGGATTGCAGGTAATGAAATGGCGGACCAGTTAGCTAAAGAAGGCTCTAAAGGAGACTTCATAGATCTGGAACCATTTTGTGGAATCACAAAAGATTTCATAAGAGGGGAAATCGGGAACTGGCTAGATAGGGAACACCAATTCAAATGGAGGTTGACACAAGGGCACCTTCATACCAAGAGTTTACTGAACAAGGTAGACAAGGAACTATCAACCACTGTACTGAAACTGGGTAAGAGACATTTGAAAACAGTTACCGACCTGGTGACAGGACACTGCACCAAGAGGAAACATCTGTACAAAATGGTCAAAGTTAGTGAACCTATGTGCAGAAAATGTGAACTTGATGATGAAACACCTACTCACATACACTGCTTCTGCGAGAATTTACGAGAACTTAGACGGAAGCACTTTGGAGAGGAATTAATACAACCAGCACAACTACTGAAAATCCTCCCAGTCAAACTAGTGGCCTTTATAGAAGACAGGAAGCTTCTGGAATGGAAGTTGATAACATGGGTAATGGTACAAATATTCAGTTCAAGTGCCTGGGCTGATGAGCACAACCCAAATATATGAATGAATTAGGATAGTAGGAATTAGGAATGTTGTTTTCATATTTTTTTTCTTTATTAAAAAGACCGTATTTTAGTAGTTCATTATTTGTGTCCTGTCGTTCTGTGTTATCGCTTCATTTCTGATCAAGTTTTCCGCCTGCGCCGCTAATAATGCTTTCCTAACCCTACTAGGGAACTCCAGATGGTATATGAGCCTAAGAACCCACTAGAACCAATAATAGGTGCACGTTAACTAATAAAATGGGATTGTTTTTAAACGTTTTAATTCCAACCTACGTAATTCTTTGGACAGTTCCTTCTATTATTAAAATGTCCTGGATGTAGAAGAATAAAAAGTTACATATATGCACTAAATACACATATTTTGTAATATTTTATGTTGTCTGAAAGTTTAGGAAGAACTACAAGCATCTTCCAAGCGTTCTTCTGTAATCCGTTCGAATATGATATGGGAATGCCTTATAAAGTTTGTCCACAAACAACTGTGGGTTCTAGGTCACACTGGAATAGAAGAAAATTGGAAACCGCAACCCTTTTGCAGCATCAGCATCAATATAATATTGGAATGAATAGGTAAAACCAAACCATCAAAAAGACCTAGTATGGCCAAGACAATCACAGATACTTCAGAAAATCTAAGAACAGGTGAGATCAAAAGAATGTATAAGTCAGAGTAAGACTGAATTGAGAGTTTTGACACGTGTCCTAGCACTGCCTACTGAATGGGCATCTCATAAACCTCAAACTAGTGGAAAAAGAAGAATATAGAGATTATACAATGGAAAAAGGTAACACTACAGAATCCCAGGGCGCAACACCTAGGAGACTGTTGGAGATGAAGGGGAAGACTTGCCTCAATTGAAGTTGTGGTCCAAAATTTATAGGATTAAAGGAACTACTAGTCTCGGAGACTTTTCTCGGGAGCTGGGTAGTCAAAGGGGTACAATAGATCTTTTGGGTCTCAGTGAATGTTCACCCCAAAAAACGAACAATACAATATTATGCTGTCTAATTGCGTTCTACTGCTAACGTCCTAATAAAGGTTATTATTCGTTTCGTGGTTTTACTTTGCGTTTCTTTTAAAACCTTTGTTATAATTAGGATTTAAAATATTTACTCAATAATGTCATGTTTTACTTTTACATTTTTTGGTTAATGGTGTGACAAGAAGCTAACTGATGTAATAGAATATTATACAGGGTGTACCAATCTTACGACAAAGTTATTTTAAGAAGTATCAAAAATTGTTATCAAGAGAATTAGTAGATGTCTTTAGGGTGCATACTTTGAAATTATCTCGAACTAAACCGAGTGTTGAATAACTCCGTTACAAACCAAACATATGATTTTTCAAATTTTATTATACTGAATTCGGATTGCTCACATTTTTTTGAATCTTTTGATATAAGGTTTTGCTACATTATACAGAGTCCTTTAAAAGGTATGGACACTTTTATGTGAAAATCGTAGGTAATTCAACTGTACGTTGAAGAAAAACAATTTATTTGGCCCAACAGAGTTTCGTAATATGATACAATATCTCCGTATTCGATAAAATTATAATTATTTTCTTTTTAGTATACAGGGTGGACGGGAACTCGAATCTCTCATTTCCTTTCTTCTTTCAAATGGAACACATGTTTTTTATAGCACAAATAGAATCATCGGTTATGTAAATTTTATTTTTGTTAAATTCCCCATACCCAAAGTTTATAAGAACAGAGTTATTTTTGTAATATTTATTGTAAACCATTACGCATTTTCTCAGTAAGCGACAAAATTTGACATAAATGTCAGTCGTTTACCATTTGTATATTTTATTTCTTAAAAATAGCAGTAATTGTCGCCTGCATTTTATAGTTTTCTTAAATAAAGTAAGAAGTATTTAAGATGGATATTGTACAAATGTGGTGCACCTGTTCATGATACTGCGCCTATACGAGATCATCTCAATACCGAATTCGAAAACTGATGGATCAGAAGAGGGGGCCCAACTGATTGGACAGCTCGGACTCCCGATTTAACAAAAGTTGATTTCTTTTTTTGGTGTTGTATAAAAAAATTAGGTTCATAAAACTCCCCTGACTACTGAAGAGGACATGAAAGAGATAATCAGAGCGGCATTTCGAACAACTTACATTAATATGCTGACAAATGCTAATCAATCATTTGAACGAATACAGCATTGCAATGATGTTGACGATGAACACTTTGAACATTTAGTTTATTATTACTGTTAGGATTATACTTTTGGTGACTTGTCTTCTTTAGAATTAATAATTTATTGAAATTTATTATTATTTATGATTTTTTGTTACATTCAACGGTTTGCAATAAATATTACAAAATAACTCTGTTTTTATAAACTTTGGGTATAGGGAATGCTTGACAAAAATAGAAGTTACATAACCGAAGATTCTATTTGTGCTCCATTTAAAAGAAGAAAGAAAATGAAAGGTTCGAGCTTCCGTCCACCCTGTATACTAAAGAGAAAATAATTCAAATTTTATCGAATAGGTACGGGGATATTGCATCAAATTACGAAACTATGCTAGACAAAAATTTTTTTTCTTTAACGTAAAGTAAGCTAGTAAGTGTTGATTTATCTACGATTTTCACATAAAAGTGTCCTTTTGAAGGACTCTGTAGCAAAACCTGATATCAAAAGCTTCAAAAAATGTGAGCAATCCGAATTCAGTATAATATACAGGGGTTCCCATTTAAAAAATCATATGTTTGGTTTGTAAAGGATTTATTCAACATTCTGTATTGTTCCAGATAATTTCAAAATATGGATCTACTAATTTTCTTGATCACATTTTTTGATATCTCTTGAAATAACCCATATACCGAGCTATGTTATAAGATTGGTACACCCTGTATATAGCTCGGATTTATTCGTAAGTAAACTGAAAATTATTAAAACAAATACAGCGTGACATGAATAAATAAAAATTACATCACAGTTCTGTGGAATTGTTTAAAAAAACAATTAAATTCAGCAAAAAAAGCAAATAAGTATTTGTAATATTTGACGTGTTTTTTACCCTTTCATGTTGCAAACTCGCAGTAGTGCTTTAACTGCCGGTTGGACTTCTTTTTAAAGAGATTTACCAAGAGGCGGTAGGTCAATATTGTAACTCGTAATTTTTTGATAAAATAAAGATTATACATAATATAATAATACAATCGAATGCAAATCCTATCCTCGACCTTTAACACAAATCATTAAAATAATATCTGCTTTTATTCCAAAAAAAAAATGTTTTAAATACGAATTAATTCTGAAAAGTTTAAATTAATTATATATTCAGCAGTGCCTTCGTATTAACAAAATCCAAGCCAATGAAATAAATATAATTAAAATATACACATGTATTTCTCTATGACCAAGCTAGCTAAACTACTTAAAAAAATTTTAAATCAATTTTCCTAGGAAAGAAAATCTTTGCGAGCCAAAAAGAATTACGTTATGCTAGTTTTTTTATGCACAATCATTTTCTAAAGTATTTTTCCATAACTAATTTGCACTAAGATATTAAAGTTTTTTATGAATAATTATTCTGTAAAATCATTTTTTTGCAAATGATTTCCGCTTAACGAGGCCTTTTTTACCAGTTACTTATTAATAACAATATTTATTTTAAAACCAATTCTTTTAACCAAATTTCAATAAGCTTATTCAATTCAAACCATATTAATTAACTACTGTTCACCTTAAGTGAATTCAATTAAAAAATGTATTTTTAAATCATTAGTTCATTATAATTAATCACCTAATGTGAGGGTCAAACAAAAAACACCATCATGCATTTCAATTTTACAATAAAATTTAACTTTCTGATATATCATTTTGATTGGATTTACTGGATTGAAGCCGTGGATTTTCTGGCAAAAGTCTTTATGGAAAAATATCCAATCGAAAAGGTTCACTTTTCAACATAACCTCAAAATTTTCGATAAAAGGCAAAAGTTTGTTCGGTATTTTATTTTTAATTTTCGGAAAAATAATTAAATTCAAAATCTTGAATAACCACAGAATTTTTTTTTAGAAATCTCTCCCACTTGCATTTTTTATAAATAAAAAAAAGCTCAATTATAATATACCTTTTGAAAAGGATATTTTTCGAGAAAGGAAAAGAAAAATAACATGATACATTATGTTTCCGGGTTGACCACGAATATCTGAATTAAAAATGGAAATGGGGTTATTGTTCAGAACATAACCTTGCGGATTTCGTGAGAATAATGTATACATAATCATTCATATTACCCTCAGGATCACTGAACATAATTCCGTTGTTGGCGCAATCTTCTTGTTATTTTGCTAATGGTGTTTAAAGTTTTTCAAATTACGCGGTCATTTTTCCAGCACTTCATTTCTTCTTGAATCATTTTCGTTTCCATTCTCGATAAATAATTAACCAATGATCGTTTTTAAAATGTCATTTTATCTGCGATGCTGTCAGATTATCAGCATAATCTTATTTCTGATAATGCTGCTCTCTTAGTGTTTTGAGGTTAAAGTTGGTAGTTTTTTATTAAAAAAAAATTTTTTGAAAACATTGGTTTAAAATACGAGATAGTGTTCTTAACAATTAGCATAATTTGTTTGAATAGAAAAAAAAGCAATTCAAAATAATGCTATTTTTCATTCCTTTTCAACCCTCCTTCATCTCTGATGCTACTTCTTCACCGTTTCACTTTTCACACTCATAAAAGTTAATGGAAAGAGAACTGGACCAATATTGAACAAGAAAACCTACACTACATTTTTATCATTATTTATTTTCTACTCTTACTGATCGTTGTATTATTTTATATAAACCAGAAAAAATAAAACTTTAAAAATTGAAAAAAAACCTTACTATACTATTACAATTAATTTTCAAAACTTACTGGAATAATCCACTTTTCCAACCATTTTTTATAACTTAAAATTAACACACCGCAGCAGTTACAGTTTCTCGGATAAAAATTAACGCGTCTCACGAGAGTTCCATCACTTGTACACCATCACCACCGAATATCTTTTTTACTTCAAAAGCAATTAACGCAATTCCAGCGTTCAACGAAATTCGTGTGATTCACGTAAACAAATACCAAGTGGAGAGGGCCCTTTACACCCACGTGGAGCTTGTATTTTGACAGCCGGTTCACCTACGTTGACGCATTCTTCTTTTTTTTTTTTTCGATAATTTAAATGTGAACACACGTCGTCACCGAAGCTTATCAAATTGTTCAATGTATATGGAGTGAAAACACGTTACCGACTAAGTTAAAGAATTTAAACAATAAATTTATGGTGTGTGTGATACTGTTATTCGAATGGTGTGGGTACAATAGGCTGAGCAAATTTTGAAAAAAAAATATATTGTTGACTGATGGATGTTAAGAAGCGATTTGGGTACAGTAATGGATGAAATAACAATTGAAAAATTTCTTTTGAGATAAATTCTGGATGACGAAGCATAAATATGATTCACAAAATTACTGATATCAAATTTGAATAAAATATTATGTGAATGTGTGAGCCTAATTTTTTTGTATGTGTTGTATGTGGCAATTCTAGATTCATTTCTTTTTTTCTTAATGGGAGCAGTGAGTGGCGGAAAATCATATTTATATACCTAGATGTTATTAGGTCCACACAAACAATCAATATGTAGGGAAGCGTGGGGCACGGATGACTTCATAAATATGTTTTTGCTACTACCATGTGTAAGACAATTTTCTTTTCTCACCCTGTTATTCTTAAAATAGTTTTCGTTTCAAGTAAAATGAATTAAATCATGGGTATACCCTAATATTTCAGAAATGCATTTCTCGACCAAACAACCAATTGTCTGAAACAGATAAGTAAAGTATCAAAATGTCACGTAGTCTTCGAGGCCACGGAAGGGGAAAGAAAATTTTAAGAACGATTTGAGATTTAGTTTCTAGAAAATAACTAAAGTGTTCACTTGAGCCAAATAAATCTATTAAAATATAGTGTGTATTGTGGTGCATATCAGGAGTTAAATAGGTGAGTCTATCTCACAGAGTAATTCAGTTTTGCCTGTTATTTGATATTTGAATTTAAAAGATATTTTATCACATAGAGTATATATATTTGCTAATTATTTTTAATAATAACTTTGTTTAAAGTTCTTTAATATTCAACGTTATTAAGAACATTAATTTGTTGTTGCATTTCCTATTCATCCAATCCTACTGTACTGTGGAGAGTTTGTGCCACTTGCAGTTTAACTCACATACCTATACTGTATTGTGGAGAGTTTGCGCCACTTGCGGTTTGTCCATTCCTGATACAGGGTGACTTCTCACGTCACCTATATCTCCTTCCACCCCCCTGTATTGTGGTGAGCTTGAGCCACTTGCAGTGTAACCTTATTTAGCTGTACTGTGGAGAGTTTGTGCCACTTGCAGTTTAACTCACATACCTATACTGTACTGTGGAGAGTTTGCGCCACTTGCGGTTTGTCCATTCCTGATACAGGGTGACTTCTCACGTCACCTATATCTCCTTCCATCCCCCTGTATTATGGAGAGCTTGAGCCACTTGCAGTGTAACCTTATTTAGCTGTACTGTGGAGAGTTTGTGCCACTTGCAGTGTATTATTATTTTGCTGTACTGTGGAGAGTTTGTGCCTCTTGCAGTGTATTATTATTTTGCTGTACTGTGGAGAGTTTGTGCCACTTGCAGTGTATTATTATTTTGCTGTACTGTGGAGAGTTTGTGCCACTTGCAGTGTATTATTATTTTGCTGTACTATGGAGAGTTTGTGCCACTTGCAGTGTAATATTATTTTGCTGTACTGTGGAGAGTTTGTGCCACTTGCAGTGTATTATTATTTTGCTGTACTATGGAGAGTTTGTGCCACTTGCAGTGTATTATTATTTTGCTGTACTGTGGAGAGTTTGTGCCACTTGCAGTGTATTATTATTTTGCTGTACTATGGAGAGTTTGTGCCACTTGCAGTGTATTATTATTTTGCTGTACTGTGGAGAGTTTGTGCCACTTGCAGTGTATTATTATTTTGCTGTACTGTGGAGAGTTTGTGCCACTTGCAGTGTATTATTATTTTGCTGTACTGTGGAGAGTTTGTGCCACTTGCAGTGTATTATTATTATGCTGTACTGTGGAGAGTTTGTGCCACTTGCAGTGTAATATTATTTTGCTGTACTGTGGAGAGTTTGTGCCACTTATAGTAGTTATAATATTGTTTGTGGAGAGTTTGTGCCACATATTCCTTACATGCATTGGGGAGAGTTCGCGCCCCTTGCACCTTTCCTAATAACCCTAAATATTTACTATTAGGCATTTATTTTTGATCAAGTGAAGTTTTAACTTTACTTTAGTACTGATATGCATAATCACAGTTCAAACACATGAGATGCACCTTGTATATTATTAATACTTTCATTAATTTTGGGGATTTCAATTATACTAATCGTTAGTTAAATAATTAATCATTATTTATGGCAAATTGAATACTCAGAGTGTTTTTCTATCTAATTCCAGGTACGTAATCTCGGTTCTTCAACCTACCTACTTGGACCATGTCCACATGGACTGTTCAATTAAATTCAGGCATCACGTCCAGTGTCTTGTAAATAGTTATTTTCAACATTTAGATTTGTTTTATTATCTATATTATAAACAATATAATGTAAGTACACAGTAAGTAATTAAAAGTTAAATTCTAATTAAATATATCAATCTTTACAAATCACTCATTCTCCTAAAGTCAAGTTTTTCCCTCCTTACACATGCTTCATTCATTCATTCATTCATATATTTGGGCTGTGCTCATCAGGCCAGGCACTTGAACTGAATCTTTGTACCATTTCCCATGTTATATACTTCCATTCCAGAAGCTTCGTGTCTTCTATAAGTGGTTGTATTAATTCCTCTCCAAAGTTCTTCCGTCTAAGTTCTTGTAAGTTCTCGCAGAAGCAGAGTATGTGAGTAGGTGTTTTATCATCAAGTTCACATTTTCTGCGCATAGATTCACTAACTTTTCCCATATTGTACAGATGTTTCCTCAAGGTGCAGTGTCCAGTCAACAGTTCGGTAACTGTCTTCAAATGTCTCTTACCCAGTTTCAGTAGCCTGGTTGATAGTTCGTTGTCTACCTTGTTCAGTAAACTCATTGTATGAAGGTGCCCTTGTGTCACCCTCCATTTGAATTGGTGTTCCCTATCTAACCAGTGCCCGTTTTCCCCTCTTATGCAATCTTCTGCGATTCCACAAAACGGTCCCGGACCTTTGTCTCCTTTAGATCCTTCTTCGGCTAACTGGTCCGCCATTTCATTACCCTGCAATCCCCTCATGTGCCAGCACCCATTTAGAGACACTTTGTTGTCTTTTGCCAGCCTTTTGAGGGATTCCTTGCAGTTTTTCACCAGCCTAGATCTAGTTGTTGGATTACTGATAGCCCTTAAGCAAAGTCTGGCTGTCATGAATATTTTAATTTTTTGGTCCGGTATATCCTCTTCCGATGTTTTCATCAATACAGGCAATAGCGGCAATCGAATCAGCTTGAAACACAGTCGTATGCCGACGAAGGCTAAAGAACATTCTCTTTCTAGGTCCTTTTATACCAGCCCCGGTGCCATGGTTTATGGTTTGTTTTCGAGCCATCGGTGAACCAGATGTTTTCCAGAATTACCTGGGAGCATCACCTGTTCCCTATATGGGATGATGATATTCACTCGCTCGCTCTCTAGTGTCATGCTATCAAAACTCTTGTGAAATATGGTTCCTTTTTCTTAACAGCGATATTAGATCTCATGAATGAGGAACAAAGGACCATTTACGACCGCATTATGCTCGCAGTTTCGGCAGGACTAGGTGGATTCATTTTTTTGGACGCACCAGGTGGAACTGGCAAAACATTCCTTATTTCACTAATTCTCGCCGAAATACGATCAAATAATGGCATCGCATTGGCTGTTGCGGAAACTTTATTGGATGGAGACAGAACAGCTCACTCAGCGTATTTAAGCTGCCACTGAATATTCAAAATAACCCAGATGCAGTATCCAACATAAAAAAAACAATCTTCCATGGCTACAGTGCTGAAACAGTGTGAAATTATTATCTGGGATGAATGCACTATGGCACACAAACATTCACTTTAGGCGTTGAACAGAACATTGATCTTAAAAACAACGACAAACTATGTAATTTAGATTATTATTACTTATGTCACAGTCTTGTCATTAAAAGTTTTTATTTCATGTCAGTAACTTTAAATACGAAACACTAAACTAAAGTAAATACATAACACAAGGCATGTCTAAATATCGAATCATTATTGGCCACAGGCCATGGCGGAAAGTAGTAACCAAATGTCACATTGTTGAGAAAAAATATATGGTTATAATAAGTAATTTAATTGAGGATAGATAAGCATGTAGAAAATGAAATTATACAGATACATTCAAATAAAAACGGAACATAGGGTTTTAGTGTATTGTCCGATATAAATAGTCCACCAACAAAACATTTCTATAAGTTCACTTCAATGAATATCAAGTATTGATCTGGACAGCTGGATTCAGAATCACTGTAAAAAAGCCCGCCCCTTCTTATGTGCGAGGTGTGTGCGAAGACTGCGAAGTGCGAACTGCGATTTAGTATTGAATAATTATTTGATGGGGGTAGTAAACGCTACATATGGAAACAATATGCTTACGTATTATGTTGTTAAAATCGAAAATTAATTGTTAAATTCTCTTTAACAATTAATGTTTCGAGTTAAGATAATATGTTTTGATTTCTTTTGGCCATAACGGCTTGCAAAATAAAAATAAATTCGTAAATAAAACAAAATAGGATTCTTTAAATTGAAACAAAGTTATGGGCTTGGACACTCTCACCGATCGACTGACTGTCCGACGCACCGACGCTAATTAAGGACCGCCCACAGTTGAGAATACGAAGTGGTGGGAATTGTACGATATGTTATAGGTGTCCAAATGAACGATTGTAATAATCGTGTTTTTAATCTGTTGAAGCTGGATGTTGGTCGACTAGTTCAAAAGCAGTTCTGATACAATGCTTACAATCCCTATGTTCCGTTTTTGTTTGAATGTATCTGTATGTTTAAATTATTCTTTATTTACGTTTAAAGCTTTGGCTATATTTTTCAAGCCTGAAAGTTGCAGTGAAAATGTCCGAAACGCATGCGCAATTATTATTCAACAAAGGCCAGCAATGTCTTTAAAAAGGCTGTAATGTAAGATTGGTTGAAGGGAAACGTTCCAAAAACGCCACTAGTCAACAATTTGAGTTATATGTAGAGGCAATAGAGCGGGACTACGCTTTTCGTAGTCATATATTTATGATATTATTGAAAATATCCTTTATTTTTAATTTTTTACTAAAAAAATAGATTCGCAAATAAAAATACCATTGACATGATCAAAGCCGGCCCTGCCTCGCGACTATAAATTTTGGCAAATGCGTCCCCCCCTGTTCGAGAACATTCCAGACAGATCGATTTGCTCACGCATAGGACGAGCGCGGAAACTACTAGAATTTTTTCAAGAGTATGAAGTGGATATCGCCCGACTAGTTTGATTTGCTTATCCATCAGCACCGGAAAACAAGATGGAATGTCTGGGCATCCAGGCCTTCATTGATGGCTTACGTGACCCTGATATGCAGAGGACGCTTCGTTTGGCGTATCCCAAAACATTGGTCGATGCATTAACTGCTGCTCTTGAATATGAAGCAGCCACGGAGGCTTCAGGGTATAACAAAGTCAGGACCCTTCAAGAAGAAGGTGACGAAGATAGAATTGACCAGATCGTCAACTTGATGAAAAGCGTGGTAGACAAAAGGCCGAAGAAGATTAGATGCTGGAATTGTGGCGAGCTAGGGCATGTACGCAGTTCATGTAAGCGCCCTAGGACTCCAGCAAACCAAGAACCCCAGCCCTAGGAAAACTAGAACGGGTCGGCTACGAAGGAGCAGCACCGACCCAAAATCTTTCCAAAGACCCTCTCATACTGATAGCTTCTCTCAGATGCCGTAAAGACAGTGTATATGTGGATGGCGAAGTGAATGGCAAGAACTATACTTTGCTGGTAGACACTCGATCAACTAGAACCATTATACGGCCGGAGACAATAAAATCTAAGAAGAAGCTTCTGCCAACGAGGCTGCGACTCCGGATAGCAACAGGTGGTGTTACAGGATACACTGGAATAAAAGAAAATAAAATAGCAGATTAACTGGAAAAAAGAGGTGCTGAAACAAACTATTGGGGGCCGGAACCCTGTTGCAGTATCAGCTCCAATGTTATATTGGAAGAAATAGGCAACGACAAAAATAAGAGAAGATCTAGTAGGGCTAAGACAATCAAATATATTTCTGGGAAACTACAAATAAACCAGAGCAGATGAATGCCTAGGCCAAAGTAAAACTGCCCTAAGAGTTCTGACAGAACACTGTGTCCAAAATGGGCACCTTAAAAGCTCAAGAAGAATGTAGATTCTTTTGAATGGAAGCAGAAACATATTTGCGGATTGCATACCAATACAGCACCTAGAAGCCTACTGGATATAAGAGGGACACTAATCTAAACTGAAGCATGCGGATATCCTGAAAGTCCTCTGGTAAATAGATCTAAAGGAACTACTAGTGTAGTCTGATACTTTCCTCTGGAACTAAGTAAAAGAAAGAGGGCACCATAGATTTTTCTCAGCACATACTAAGTTATCTGTAAACATCAGTCTCTCAAGGCCACGAATTTTTGTTATCCAAACATCAAAGAGATTTCGCCGAGCTTCGTTTCTTCTTTTGTGTGTATTCTTTGGTAATACAGATCTGTTCATAACGCCAGCAAATGTGCATTTCCGGTGTTTATGAACGGTTAAATTTTGGTTCGTTCGTTAACGGAGGAAGTAAGACACAAATTTTATATTAAGTACTATTGTTGCGAGGTCACCAACCCAAAGCCGGCCCTGTCTCTCGACTATAAATTTTGGCGAATGCGCTCTTCGAGAATATTCTCGAAAAGACGCTGTTTACGCATAGGACGAGCGTGGAAGTTCAAGAATTTTCCAGAATTGATAAAGACTATATATACGCGGGTTTTTGAGTGAGTTGACAATTAGTGAAACAAAGGCAAAGAGTTAGTTCACAGAGAGAAGTTCTTAGTAATCCGACAGTGAATGAAATAGTGAAGATAAATAGTGTAATATTCAAGTGGTAAAAATAAATTAGAACTATTATACCGAGTGTAAATAAATTAGTAGACATTAAGTAGAGTGAGTATATAAATTAAGTTTAATAAATAAATCAATAGATAGTAATTAGCCATAGTATGTATAATTTTATCTCACCGGTAAAAACTATTTAAATAAATAACAACAATATTACACTATCATTATTTTTAGCGACTCTACCATCTTCCAAGTTTTTGATACGAGCTCCTGGGAGACCCTATATATATATATATATATATATATATATATAGAGAGAGAGAGAGAGAGGGAGGCAACAAACATACACACAACACACACGCCACGCCACGCCAAGACACGACACGACACTACACTACACTACACTACACTACACTACACTACACTACACGACACGACACGACACGCGACAATGCCAGTCAATTTCTCGTCCCAATAAATCCCTTATCACGAATATTCAGCATTTTTCATTTTTTTTGTCGCTAATTTAGAACCGTGTTATAAATTGCTTTTTGCTAAATCCCTTAATGCTTGGAAATATCGACTGAAAATTCACTGGTATATGTAAAATTTTTCTCTGAATCGAATGGCGCAGGCTAGAACGTTCTAACTCTTCAATTAGTCGAGTTATGAGCATCTTTTGTTTTGAAAAGTAGATTTTCGAAAATTTCATGACTATTTGAAGGTGAAATAATGATTTTATAAACAAACTGATTGTGCCGGTCGATTTTTCGTCCCACGCCACGACACGACACGACACGACACGACACGACACGACAAGACACGTCACGACACGACACGACAAGACACGACACGACACGACACGACAAGACACGACACGACAAGACACGACACGACACGACACGACACGACACGACACGACACGACACGACACGACACGACACGACACGACACGACACGACACGACACGACACGACACGACACGACACGACACGACACGACACGACACGACACGACACGACACGACACGACACGACACGACACGACACGACACGACACGACACGACACGACACGACACGACACGACACGACACGACACGACACGACACGACACGACACGACACGACACGACACGCGACAATACCAGTCAATTTCTCGACCCAAAAAACCTTTTATCACAAATTTTCAGCATTTTTCATCTTTTTTAGTCGCTAATTTAGAACCAAGGGAAATATTTCGCGATATAAATTTCTTCTTTCTAACTACCTCAATACTTGAAAATATCGACTCAAAATTTGGTCCAACAAGTAAAATTTCCCGCTGAATCGATTGGTCAAGACTAGAACATTCTATCTCTTCAAATAGTCGAGTTATGAGCATCTTTTATTTTGAAAAGTGGATTTTCGAAAATTTCATGTCTCTATTTGAAGGCGAAATAATGATTTTATCACAAAACTGATTGTGCCAGTCGATTTTTTGGCCAAAAAAACCCCTCTTTACGAATTTTAAGCATTTTTTATAATTTTTTTGTCGAAAATTTAGAACAAAGGGGGTAGCTATGGAAATATTTTGCGATACAAATTGATTTCTTCTAACCCCCATAATTCTTGGAAATATCTACTCAAAATTCACTAAAATATGTAAAATTGTCCCCTCTATCGATTGGTGGAGACTAGAACGTTCTATCTTTCCTATTTGTCGAGTTATGAGTATTTTTTGTTTTGAAAAGTGGATTTTCGAAAATTTCATGTCTCTATTTGAAGGCGAAATAATGATTTTATCACAAAACTGATTGTGCCAGTCGATTTTTTGGCCAAAAAACCCCTCTTTACGAATTTTTAGCATTTTTCATAATTTTTTTGTCGAAAATATGGAAATATTTTGCGATACAAATTGATTTTTTCTAACTCCCATAATCCTTGGAAATATGGACTCAAAATTCACTAAAATATGTAAAATTGTCCCCTCTATCGATTGGTGAAGACTAGAACGTTCAATCTTTCCTATTTGTCGAGTTATGAGTATTTTTTGTTTTGAAAAGTGGATTTTCGAAAATTTCGTGTCTCTATTTGAAGGCGAATTAATTATTTTATCACAAAACTGATTGTGCCAGTCGATTTTTTGGCCAAAAAAACCCCTCTTTACGAATTTTTAGCATTTTTTATAATTTTTTTGTCGAAAATTTAGAACAAAGGGGGTAGCTATGGAAATATTTTGCGATACAAATTGATTTTTTCTAACTACCATAATCCTTGGGAATATGGACTCAAAATTCACTAAAAGATGTAAAATTGTCCCCTCTATCGATTGGTGAAGACTAGAACGTTCTATCTTTCTTATTTGTCGAGTTATGAGTATTTTTTGTTTCGAAAAGTGGATTTTCGAAAATTTCATGACTCTATTTGAAGGCGAAATAATGATTTTATCACAAAACTGATTGTGCCAGTCGATTTTTTGGCCAAAAAAACCCCTCTCTACGAATTTTTAGCATTTTTTATAATTTTTTTGTCGAAAATTTAGAACAAAGGGGGTAGCTATGGAAATATTTTGCGATACAAATTGATTTTTTCTAACTCCCATAATCCTTGGAAATATGGACTCAAAATTCACTAAAATATGTAAAATTGTCCCCTCTATCGATTGGTGAAGACTAGAACGTTCTATCTTTCCTATTTGTCGAGTTATGAGTATTTTTTGTTTTGAAAAGTGGATTTTCGAAAATTTCATGACTCTATTTGAAGGCGAAATGATGATTTTATCACAAAACTGATTGTGCCAGTCGATTTTCCGGTCCAAAAAACCCCTCTTTACGAATTTTTAGCATTTTTTATAATTTTTTTGTCGAAAATTTAGAACAAAGGGGAAATATTTTGCGATACAAATTGATTTCTTCTAACTCCCATAATCCTTGGAAATATGGACTCAAAATTCACTAAAATATGTAAAATTGTCCCCTCTATCGATTGGTGAAAACTAGAACGTTCTATCTTTTCTATTTGTCGAGTTATGAGTAATTTTTGGTTTGAAAAGTGGATTTTCGAAAATTTCATGACTCTATTTGAAGGCGAAATAATGATTTTATCACAAAACTGATTGTGCCAGTCGATTTTTTGGCCAAAAAACCCCTCTTTACGAATTTTTAGCATTTTTCATAATTTTTTTGTAGAAAATATGGAAATATTTTGCGATACAAATTGAGTTTTTCTAACTCCCATAATCCTTAGAAATATAGACTCAAAATTCACTTAAATATGTAAAATTGTCCCCTCTATCGATTGGTGAAGACTAGAACGTTCTATCTTTCTTATTTGTCGAGTTATGAGTATTTTTTGTTTCGAAAAGTGGATTTTCGAAAATTTCATGACTCTATTTGAAGGCGAAATAATGATTTTATCACAAAACTGATTGTGCCAGTCGATTTTTTGGCCAAAAAAACCCCTCTTTACGAATTTTTAGCATTTTTTATAATTTTTTTGTCGAAAATTTAGAACAAAGGGGGTAGCTATGGAAATATTTTGCGATACAAATTGATTTTTTCTAACTCCCATAATCCTTGGAAATATGGACTCAAAATTCACTAAAATATGTAAAATTGTCCCCTCTATCGATTGGTGAAGACTAGAACGTTCTATCTTTCCTATTAGTCGAGTTATGAGTATTTTTTCTTTTGAAAAGTGGATTTTCGAAAATTTCATGACTCTATTTGAAGGCGAAATAATGATTTTATCACAAAACTGATTGTGCCAGTCGATTTTTTGGCCAAAAAAACCCCTATTTATGAATTTTTAGCATTTTTTATAATTTTTTTGTCGAAAATTTAGAACAAAGGGGGTAGCTATGGAAATATTTTGCGATACAAATTGATTTCTTCTAACTCCCATAGGTCTTGGAAATATGTACTCAAAATTCACTAAAATATGTAAAATTGTCCCCTCTATCGATTGGTGAAGACTAGAACGTTCTATCTTTCTTATTTGTCGAGTTATGAGTATTTTTTGTTTCGAAAAGTGGATTTTCGAAAATTTCATGACTCTATTTGAAGGCGAAATAATGATTTTATCACAAAACTGATTGTGCCAGTCGATTTTTTGGCCAAAAAAACCCCTCTTTACGAATTTTTATCATTTTTTATAATTTTTTTGTCGAAAATTTAGAACAAAGGGGGTAGCTATGGAAATATTTTGCGATACAAATTGATTTTTTCTAACTCCCATAATCCTTGGAAATATGGACTCAAAATTCACTAAAATATGTAAAATTGTCCCCTCTATCGATTGGTGAAGACTAGAACGTTCTATCTTTCCTATTTGTCGAGTTATGAGTATTTTTTGTTTTGAAAAGTGGATTTTCGAAAATTTCATGTCTCTATTTGAAGGCGAAATAATGATTTTATCACAAAACTGATTGTGCCAGCCGATTTTTTGGCCAAAAAAACCCCTCTTTATGAATTTTTAGCATTTTTTATAATTTTTTTGTCGTAAATTTAGAACAAAGGGGGTAGCTATGGAAATATTTTGCGATACAAATTGATTTCTTCTAACTCCCATAATTCTTGGAAATATGGACTCAAAATTCACCAAAATATGTAAAATTGTCCCCTCTATCGATTGGTGAAGACTAGAACGTTCTATCTTTCCTATTTGTCGAGTTATGAGTATTTTTTGTTTTGAAAAGTGGATTTTCGAAAATTTCATGACTCTATTTGAAGGCGAAATAATGATTTTATCACAAAACTGATTGTGCCAGTCGATTTTTTGGCCAAAAAAACCCCTCTTCATGAATTTTTAGCATTTTTTTAAATTTTTTTGTCGAAATTTTAGAACAAAGGGGGTAGCTATGGAAATATTTTGCGATACAAATTGATTTTTTCTAACTCCCATAATCCTTGGAAATATGGACTCAAAATTCACTAACATATGTAAAATTGTCCCCTCTATCGATTGGTGAAGACTAGAACGTTCTATCTTCCCTATTAGTCGAGATATGAGTATTTTTTGTTTCGAAAAGTGGATTTTCGAAAATTTCATGACTCTATTTGAAGGCGAAATAATGATTTTATCACAAAACTGATTGTGCCAGTCGATTTTTTGGCCAAAAAACCCCTCTTCATGAATTTTTAGCATTTTTTATAATTTTTTTGTCGAAAATTTAGAACAAAGGGGAAATATTTTGCGATACAAATAGATTTTTTCTAACTCCCATTATCCTTAGAAATATAGACTCAAAATTCACTAAAATATGTAAAATTGTCCCCTCTATCGATTGGTGAAGACTAGAACGTTCTATCTTTCTTATTTGTCGAGTTATGAGTATTTTTTGTTTCGAAAAGTGGATTTTCGAAAATTTCATGACTCTATTTGAAGGCGAAATAATGATTTTATCACAAAACTGATTGTGCCAGTCGACTTTTTGGCCAAAAAACCCCTCTCTATGAATTTTTAGCATTTTTTATAATTTTTTTGTCGAAAATTTAGAACAAAGGGGGTAGCTATGGAAATATTTTGCGATACAAATTGATTTTTTCTAACTCCCATAATCCTTGGAAATATGGACTCAAAATTCACTAAAATATGTAAAATTGTCCCCTCTATCGATTGGTGAAGACTAGAACGTTCTATCTTTCCTATTAGTCGAGTTATGAGTAATTTTTGTTTTGAAAAGTGGATTTTCGAAAATTTCATGTCTCTATTTGAAGGCGAAATAATGATTTTATCACAAAACTGATTGTGCCAGTCGATTTTTTGGCCAAAAAAACCCCTCTTTACGAATTTTAAGCATTTTTTATAATTTTTTTGTCGAAAATTTAGAACAAAGGGGGTAGCTATGGAAATATTTTGCGATACAAATTGATTTCTTCTAACTCCCATAATTCTTGGAAATATGGACTCAAAATTCACTAAAATATGTAAAATTGTCCCCTCTATCGATTGGTGGAGACTAGAACGTTCTATCTTTCCTATTTGTCGAGTTATGAGTATTTTTTGTTTTGAAAAGTGGATTTTCGAAAATTTCATGACTCTATTTGAAGGCGAAATAATGATTTTATCACAAAACTGATTGTGCCAGTCGATTTTTTGGCCAAAAAACCCCTCTTTACGAATTTTTAGCATTTTTCATAATTTTTTTGTCGAAAATATGGAAATATTTTGCGATACAAATTGATTTTTTCTAACTACCATAATCCTTGGGAATATGGATTCAAAATTCACTAAAAGATGTAAAATTGTCCCCTCTATCGATTGGTGAAGACTAGAACGTTCTATCTTTCCTATTAGTCGAGTTATGAGTAATTTTTGTTTTGAAAAGTGGATTTTCGAAAATTTCATTACTCTATTTGAAGGCGAAATAATGATTTTATCACAAAACTGATTGTGCCAGTCGATTTTTTGGCCAAAAAAACCCCTCTCTACGAATTTTTAGCATTTTTTATAATTTTTTTGTCGAAAATTTAGAACAAAGGGGGTAGCTATGGAAATATTTTGCGATACAAATTGATTTTTTCTAACTCCCATAATCCTTGTCAAGATTTGCCAGTCGATTTTTCGGCCAAAAAACCTCTCTTTACGAATTTTTAGCATTTTTTATAATTTTTTTGTCGAAAATTTAGAACAAAGGGGGAAATATTTTGCGATACAAATTGATTTTTTCTAACTCCCATAATCCTTGGAAATATAGACTCAAAATTCACTAAAATATGTAAAATTGTCCCCTCTATCGATTGGTGAAGACTAGAACGTTCTATCTTTCCTATTAGTCGAGTTATGAGTATTTTTTGTTTTGAAAAGTGGATTTTCGAAAATTTCGTGTCTCTATTTGAAGGCGAATTAATTATTTTATCACAAAACTGATTGTGCCAGTCGATTTTTTGGCCAAAAAAACCCCTCTCTACGAATTTTTAGCATTTTTATAATTTTTTTGTCGAAAATTTAGAACAAAGGGGGTAGCTATGGAAATATTTTGCGATACAAATTGATTTTTTCTAACTCCCATAATCCTTGGAAATATGGACTCAAAATTCACTAACATATGTAAAATTGTCCCCTCTATCGATTGGTGAAGACTAGAACGTTCTATCTTTCCTATTAATCGAGTTATGAGTAATTTTTGTTTTGAAAAGTGGATTTTCGAAAATTTCATAACTCTATTTGAAGGCGAAATGATGATTTTATCACAAAACTGATTGTGCCAGTCGATTTTCCGGTCCAAAAAACCCCTCTTTACGAATTTTTAGCATTTTTTATAATTTTTTTGTCGAAAATTTAGAACAAAGGGGAAATATTTTGCGATACAAATTGATTTTTTCTAACTCCCATAATCCTTGGAAATATGGACTCAAAATTCACTGAAATATGTAAAATTGTCCCCTCTATCGATTGGTGAAGACTAGAACGTTCTATCTTTCCTATTAGTCGAGTTATGAGTATTTTTTGTTTTGAAAAGTGGATTTTCGAAAATTTCATGTCTCTATTTGAAGGCGAAATAATGATTTTATCACAAAACTGATTGTGCCAGTCGATTTTCCGGTCCAAAAAACCCCTCTTTACGAATTTTTAGCATTTTTTATAATTTTTTTGTCGAAAATTTAGAACAAAGGGGGTAGCTATGGAAATATTTTGCGATACAAATTGATTTTTTCTAACTACCATAATCCTTGGGAATATGGACTCAAAATTCACCAAAAGATGTAAAATTGTCCCCTCTATCGATTGGTGAAGACTAGAACGTTCTATCTTTCCTATTTGTCGAGTTATGAGTATTTTTTGTTTTGAAAAGTGGATTTTCGAAAATTTCATGACTCTATTTGAAGGCGAAATGATGATTTTATCACAAAACTGATTGTGCCAGTCGATTTTCCGGTCCAAAAAATCCCTCTTTACGAATTTTTAGCATTTTTTATAATTTTTTTGTCGAAAATTTAGAACAAAGGGGAAATATTTTGCGATACAAATTGATTTCTTCTAACTCCCATAATCCTTGGAAATATGGACTCAAAATTCACTAAAATATGTAAAATTGTCCCCTCTATCGATTGGTGAAGACTAGAACGTTCTATCTTTCCTATTTGTCGAGTTATGAGTATTTTTTGTTTTGAAAAGTGGATTTTCGAAAATTTCATGACTCGATTTGAAGGCGAAATATGATTTTATCACAAAACTGATTGTGCCAGTCGATTTTCCGGTCCAAAAAACCCCTCTTTACGAATTTTTAGCATTTTTTATAATTTTTTTGTCGAAAATTTAGAACAAAGGGGGTAGCTATGGAAATATTTTGCGATACAAATTGATTTCTTCTAACTCCCATAATCCTTGGAAATATGGACTCAAAATTCACTAAAATATGTAAAATTGTCCCCTCTATCGATTGGTGAAGACTAGAACGTTCTATCTTTCCTATTGGTCGAGTTATGAGTAATTTTTGTTTTGAAAAGTGGATTTTCGAAAATTTCATTACTCTATTTGAAGGCGAAATAATGATTTTATCACAAAACTGATTGTGCCAGTCGATTTTTTGGCCAAAAAAACCCCTCTTTACGAATGTTCAGCATTTTTTATAATTTTTTTGTCGAAAATTTAGAACAAAGGGGGTAGCTATGGAAATATTTTGCGATACAAATTGATTTCTTCTAACTCCCCTAATTCTTGGAAATATGTACTCAAAATTCACTAAAATATGTAAAATTGTCCCCTCTATCGATTGGTGAAGACTAGAACGTTCTATCTTTCCTATTTGTCGAGTTATGAGTATTTTTTGTTTTGAAAAGTGGATTTTCGAAAATTTCATGACGCTATTTGAAGGCGAAATAATGATTTTATCACAAAACTGATTGTGCCAGTCGATTTTTTGGGCAAAAAAACCCCTCTTCATGAATTTTTAGCATTTTTTATAATTTTTTTGTCGAAAATTTAGAACAAAGGGGGTAGCTATGGAAATTGGCCAAAAAACCCCTCTTTACGAATGTTTAGCATTTTTTATAATTTTTTTGTCGAAAATTTAGAACGAAGAGGGTAGGCTATGGAAATATTTTGCGATACAAATTGATTTCTTCTAACTCCCATAATCCTTGGAAATATGGACTCAAAATTCACTAAAATATGTAAAATTGTCCCCTCTATCGATTGGTGAAGACTAGAACGTTCTATCTTTCCTATTTGTCGAGTTATGAGTATTTTTTGTTTTGAAAAGTGGATTTTCGAAAATTTCATGTCTCTATTTGAAGGCGAAATAATGATTTTATCACAAAACTGATTGTGCCAGTCGATTTTTTGGGCAAAAAAACCCCTCTTCATGAATTTTTAGCATTTTTTATAATTTTTTTGTCGAAAATTTAGAACAAAGGGGAAATATTTTGCGATACAAATTGATTTTTTCTAACTCCCATAATCCTTGGAAATATGGACTCAAAATTCACTAAAATATGTAAAATTGTCCCCTCTATCGATTGGTGAAGACTAGAACGTTCTATCTCTATTTGTCGAGTTATGAGTATTTTTTGTTTTGAAAAGTGGATTTTCGAAAATTTCATGACTCTATTTGAAGGCGAAATAATGATTTTATCACAAAACTGATTGTGCCAGTCGATTTTTTGGCCAAAAAAACCCCTCTTAAGAATTTTTAGCATTTTTTATAATTTTTTTGTCGAAAATTTAGAACAAAGGGGGTAGCTATGGAAATATTTTGCGATACAAATTGATTTCTTCTAACTCCCATAATTCTTGGAAATATGGACTCAAAATTCACTAAAATATGTAAAACTGTCCCCTCTATCGATTGGTGAAGACTAGAACGTTCTATCTTTCCTATTTGTCGAGTTATGAGTATTTTTTGTTTTGAAAAGTGGATTTTCGAAAATTTCATGACTCTATTTGAAGGCGAAATAATGATTTTATCACAAAACTGATTGTGCCAGTCGATTTTTTGGCCAAAAAAACCCCTCTTTATGAATTTTTAGCATTTTTTATAATTTTTTTGTCGAAAATTTAGAACAAAGGGGGTAGCTATGGAAATATTTTGCGATACGAATTGATTTTTTCTAACTCCCATAATCCTTGGAAATATGGACTCAAAATTCACTAACATATGTAAAATTGTCCCCTCTATCGATTGGTGAAGACTAGAACGTTCTATCTTTCCTATTAGTCGAGTTATGAGTAATTTTTGTTTTGAAAAGTGGATTTTCGAAAATTTCATAATGATTTTATCACAAAACTGATTGTGCCAGTCGATTTTCCGGCGCAAAAAACCCCTCTTTACGAATTTTAAGCATTTTTTATTTTTTTTTTGTCGAAAATTTAGAACAAAGGGGTAGGTATGGAAATATTTTGCGAATCAAATTGCTTTTTTCTAACTCCCTTAATCCTTGGCAATATCGACTCAAAATTAGGGCTGGGCGATTATCAAAAAACATAATCGATTATATAAAATAATCGATTATTTTCGATTAATCGATTAATCGATTAATTGATTAATCGAAAAAAATCGATTAATCGAAAGAAATCGATTAATCGAAAATAATCGATTAATCGAAAATAATCGATTAATCTAAAATAATCGATTATTAGAAAATTATCGATTAATCGAAAAAAATCGATTAATCGAAAAAAATCGATTAATCGGAAAAAATCGATAAATCGAAAAAAATCGATTAATCGAAAAAAGTCGATTAATCGAAAATAATCGATTAATCGAAAAAAATCGATTAATCGAAAATAATCGATTAATCGAAAATAATCGATTAATCGAAAATAATCAATTTTCGATGATTTGAAAATTTATTATTTTTCATTATTCTTGATAACGGCAGCTGGACCGCTACCGAAACTTTAAAAATAGAGTTTCAACAAACATCGTGATCAAGAACTATTATATTTAACTAATTTTTTCCCTAACTCACGCCTTTAAAAAGATTGACAATTTGGAACTTACGAAAATATTTTGAAGTTTAAGACTTAAAAAAATTGTCAAGATTTGCCAGTCGATTTTCCGGTCCAAAAAACCCCTCTTTACGAATTTTTAGCATTTTTTAAAATTTTTTGTTGAAAATTTAGAACAAAGGGGTAGGTATGGAAATATTTTGCGAATAAAATTGCTTTTTTCTAACTCCCTTAATATTTTGCGATACAAATTGATTTTTTCTAACTCCCATAATCCTTGGGAATATAGACTCAAAATTCACTAAAATATGTAAAATTGTCCCTTCTATCGATTGGTGAAGACTAGAACGTTCTATCTTTCCTATTAGTCGAGTTATGAGTAATTTTTGTTTTGAAAAGTGGATTTTCGAAAATTTCATGACTCTATTTGAAGGCGAAATAATGATTTTATCACAAAACTGATTGTGCCAGTCGATTTTTTGGCCAAAAAACCCCTCTTTACGAATGTTTAGCATTTTTTATAATTTTTTTGTCGAAAATGGAAATATTTTGCGATACAAATTGATTTTTTCTAACTCCCATAATCCTTGGAAATATAGACTCAAAATTCACTAAAATATGTAAAATTGTTCCCTCTATCGATTGGTGAAGACTAGAACGTTCTATCTTTCCTATTTGTCGAGTTATGAGTATTTTTTGTTTTGAAAAGTGGATTTTCGAAAATTTCATGACTCTATTTGAAGGCGAAATGTTGATTTTATCACAAAACTGATTGTGCCAGTCGATTTTCCGGTCCAAAAAACCCCTCTTTACGAATTTTTAGCATTTTTTATAATTTTTTTGTCGAAAATTTAGAACAAAGGGGAAATATTTTGCGATACAAATTGATTTCTTCTAACTCCCATAATCCTTGAAAATGTGGACTCAAAATTTACTAAAATATGTAAAATTGTCCCCTCTATCGATTGGTGAAGACTAGAACGTTCTATCTTTCCTATTTGTCGAGTTATGAGTAATTTTTGGTTTGAAAAGTGGATTTTCGAAAATTTCATGACTCTATTTGAAGGCGAAATAATGATTTTATCACAAAACTGATTGTGCCAGTCGATTTTTTGGCCAAAAAACCCCTCTTTACGAATTTTTAGCATTTTTCATAATTTTTTTGTCGAAAATATGGAAATATTTTGCGATACAAATTGATTTTTTCTAACTCCCATAATCCTTAGAAATATAGACTCAAAATTCACTTAAATATGTAAAATTGTCCCCCCTATCGATTGGTGAAGACTAGAACGTTCTATCTTTCTTATTTGTCGAGTTATGAGTATTTTTTGTTTCGAAAAGTGGATTTTCGAAAATTTCATGACTCTATTTGAAGGCGAAATAATGATTTTATCACAAAACTGATTGTGCCAGTCGATTTTTTGGCCAAAAAAACCCCTCTTTACGAATTTTTAGCATTTTTTATAATTTTTTTGTCGAAAATTTAGAACAAAGGGGGAAATATTTTGCGATACAAATTGATTTTTTCTAACTCCCATAATCCTTGGAAATATAGACTGAAAATTCACTAAAATATGTAAAATTGTCCCCTCTATCGATTGGTGAAGACTAGAACGTTCTATCTTTCCTATTTGTCGAGTTATGAGTATTTTTTGTTTTGAAAAGTGGATTTTCGAAAATTTCATGACTATATTTGAAGGCGAAATAATGATTTTATCACAAAACTGATTGTGCCAGTCGATTTTTTGGCCAAAAAAACCCCTCTTTATGAATTTTTAGCATTTTTTATAATTTTTTTGTCGAAAATTTAGAACAAAGGGGGTAGCTATGGAAATATTTTGCGATACAAATTGATTTTTTCTAACTCCCATAATCCTCGGAAACATGGACTCAAAATTCACTAACATATGTAAAATTGTCCCCTCTATCGATTGGTGAAGACTAGAACGTTCTATCTTTCCTATTAGTCGAGTTATGAGTAATTTTTGTTTTGAAAAGTGGATTTTCGAAAATTTCATGACTCTATTTGAAGGCGAAATAATGATTTTATCACAAAACTGATTGTGCCAGTCGATTTTTTGGCCAAAAAAACCCCTCTTTACGAATGTTTAGCATTTTTTATAATTTTTTTGTCGAAAATTTAGAACAAAGGGGGTAGCTATGGAAATATTTTGCGATACAAATTGATTTTTTCTAACTCCCATAATTCTTGGAAATATGTACTCAAAATTCACTAAAATATGTAAAATTGTCCCTTCTATCGATTGGTGAAGACTAGAACGTTCTATCTTTCCTATTTGTCGAGTTATGAGTATTTTTTGTTTTGAAAAGTGGATTTTCGAAAATTTCATGACTCTATTTGAAGGCGAAATAATGATTTTATCACAAAACTGATTGTGCCAGGTCGATTTTTTGGCCAAAAAAAAACCCCTCTTTATGAATTTTTAGCATTTTTATAATTTTTTTGTCGAAAATTTAGAACAAAGGGGGTAGCTATGGAAATATTTTGCGATACAAATTGATTTTTTCTAACTCCCATAATCCTTGGAAATATGGACTCAAAATTCACTGACATATGTAAAATTGACCCCTCTATCGATTGGTGAAGACTAGAACGTTCTATCTTTCCTATTTGTCGAGTTATGAGTAATTTTGGTTTGAAAAGTGGATTTTCGAAAATTTCATGACTCTATTTGAAGGCGAAATAATGATTTTATCACAAAACTGATTGTGCCAGTCGATTTTTTGGCCAAAAAAACCCCTCTTTACGAATGTTTAGCATTTTTTATAATTTTTTTGTCGAAAATTTAGAACAAAGGGGGTAGCTATGGAAATATTTTGCGATACAAATAGATTTCTTCTAACTCCCATAATTCTTGGAAATATGTACTCAAAATTCACTAAAATATGTAAAATTGTCCCCTCTATCGATTGGTGAAGACTAGAACGTTCTATCTTTCCTATTTGTCGAGTTATGAGTATTTTTTGTTTTGAAAAGTGGATTTTCGAAAATTTCATGACTCTATTTGAAGGCGAAATAATGATTTTATCACAAAACTGATTGTGCAGTCGATTTTTTGGCCAAAAAAACCCCTCTTTATGAATTTTTAGCATTTTTTTATAATTTTTTTGTCGAAAATTTAGAACAAAGGGGTAGCTATGGAAATATTTTGCGATACAAATTGATTTTTTCTAACTCCCATAATCCTTGGAAATATGGACTCAAAATTCACTGACATATGTAAAATTGACCCCTCTATCGATTGGTGAAGACTAGAACGTTCTATCTTTCCTATTAGTCGAGTTATGAGTAATTTTTGTTTTGAAAAGTGGATTTTCGAAATTTCATGACACTATTTGAAGGCGAAATAATGATTTTATCACAAAACTGATTGTGCCAGTCGATTTTTGGCCAAAAAAACCCCTCTTTACGAATGTTTAGCATTTTTTATAATTTTTTGTCGAAAATTTAGAACAAAGGGGGTAGCTATGGAAATATTTTGCGATACAAATTGATTTCTTCTAACTCCCATAGATCTTGGAAATATGTACTCAAAATTCACTAAAATATGTGAAATTGTCCCCTCTATCGATTGGTGAAGACTAGAACGTTCTATCTTTCTTATTTGTCGAGTTATGAGTATTTTTTGTTTCGAAAAGTGGATTTCGAAAATTTCATGACTCTATTTGAAGGCGAAATAATGATTTTATCACAAAACTGATTGTGCCAGTCGATTTTTTGGCCAAAAAAACCCCTCTTTACGAATTTTTATCATTTTTTATAATTTTTTTGTCGAAAATTTAGAACAAAGGGGGTAGCTATGGAAATATTTGCGATACAAATTGATTTCTTCTAACTCCATAATTCTTGGAAATATGGACTCAAAATTCACCAAAATATGTAAAATTGTCCCCTCTATCGATTGGTGAAGACTAGAACGTTCTATCTTTCCTATTTGTCGAGTTATGAGTATTTTTTGTTTTGAAACGTGGATTTTCGAAAATTTCATGACTCTATTTGAAGGCGAAATAATGATTTTATCACAAAACTGATTGTGCCAGTCGATTTTTTGGCCAAAAAACCCCTCTTCATGAATTTTTAGCATTTTTTTAAATTTTTTTGTCGAAATTTTAGAACAAAGGGGGTAGCTATGGAAATATTTTGCGATACAAATTGATTTTTTCTAACTCCCATAATCCTTGGAAATATGGGCTCAAAATTCACTAACATATGTAAAATTGTCCCCTCTATCGATTGGTGAAGACTAGAACGTTCTATCTTCCCTATTAGTCGAGATATGAGTATTTTTTGTTTCGAAAAGTGGATTTTCGAAAATTTCATGACTCTATTTGAAGGCGAAATGATGATTTTATCACAAAACTGATTGTGCCAGTCGATTTTCCGGTCCAAAAAACCCCTCTTTACGAATTTTTAGCATTTTTTATAATTTTTTTGTCGAAAATTTAGAACAAAGGGGGTAGCTATGGAAATATTTTGCGATACAAATTGATTTTTTCTAACTACCATAATCCTTGGGAATATGGACTCAAAATTCACTAAAAGATGTAAAATTGTCCCCTCTATCGATTGGTGAAGACTAGAACGTTCTATCTTTCCTATTTGTCGAGCTATGAGTATTTTTTGTTTTGAAAAGTGGATTTTCGAAAATTTCATGACTCTATTTGAAGGCGAAATAATGATTTTATCACAAAACTGATTGTGCCAGTCGATTTTCTGGTCCAAAAAACCCCTCTTTACGAATTTTTAGCATTTTTTATAATTTTTTTGTCGAAAATTTAGAACAAAGGGGAAATATTTTGCGATACAAATTGATTTCTTCTAACTCCCATAATCCTTGGAAATATGGACTCAAAATTCACTAAAATATGTAAAATTGTCCCCTCTATCGATTGGTGAAGACTAGAACGTTCTATCTTTCCTATTTGTCGAGTTATGAGTAATTTTTGGTTTGAAAAGTGGATTTTCGAAAATTTCATGACTATATTTGAAGGCGAAATAATGATTTTATCACAAAACTGATTGTGCCAATCGATTTTTTGGCCAAAAAAACCCCTCTTTATGAATTTTTAGCATTTTTTATAATTTTTTTGTCGAAAATTTAGAACAAAGGGAAATATTTTGCGATACAAATTGATTTTTTCTAACTCCCATAATCCTTGGAAATATGGACTCAAAATTCACTAAAATATGTAAAATTGTCCCCTCTATCGATTGGTGAAGACTAGAACGTTCTATCTTTCCTATTTGTCGAGTTATGAGTATTTTTTGTTTTGAAAAGTGGATTTTCGAAAATTTCATGACTCTATTTGACGGCGAAATAATGATTTTATCACAAAACTGATTGTGCCAGTCGATTTTTTGGCCAAAAAAACCCCTCTTAAGAATTTTTAGCATTTTTTATAATTTTTTTGTCGAAAATTTAGAACAAAGGGGGTAGCTATGGAAATATTTTGCGATACAAATTGATTTTTTCTAACTCCCATAATCCTTGGAAATATGGACTCAAAATTCACTAAAATATGTAAAATTGTCCCCTCTATCGATTGGTGAAGACTAGAACGTTCTATCTTTCCTATTTGTCGAGTTATGAGTAATTTTTGTTTTGAAAAGTGGATTTTCGAAAATTTCATGACTCTATTTGAAGGCGAAATAATGATTTTATCACAAAACTGATTGTGCCAGTCGATTTTTGGCCAAAAAAACCCCTCCTTACGAATGTTTAGCATTTTTTATAATTTTTTTGTCGAAAATTTAGAACAAAGGGGGTAGCTATGGAAATATTTTGCGATACAAATTGATTTCTTCTAACTCCCATAATTCTTGGAAATATGGACTCAAAATTCACTAAAATATGTAAAATTGTCCCCTCTATCGATTGGTGAAGACTAGAACGTTCTATCTTTCCTATTTGTCGAGTTATGAGTATTTTTTGTTTTGAAAAGTGGATTTTCGAAAATTTCATGACTCTATTTGAAGGCGAAATAATGATTTTATCACAAAACTGATTGTGCCAGTCGATTTTTTGGGCAAAAAAACCCCTCTTCATGAATTTTTAGCATTTTTTATAATTTTTTTGTCGAAAATTTAGAACAAAGGGGGTAGCTATGGAAATATTTTGCGATACAAATTGATTTTTTCTAACTCCCATAATCCTTGGAAATATGGACTCAAAATTCACTAACATATGTGAAATTGTTCCCTCTATCGATTGGTGAAGACTAGAACGTTCTATCTTTCCTATTAGTCGAGTTATGAGTAATTTTTGTTTTGAAAAGTGGATTTTCGAAAATTTCATGACTCTATTTGAAGGCGAAATAATGATTTTATCACAAAACTGATTGTGCCAGTCGATTTTTTGGCCAAAAGAACCCCTCTTTACGAATTTTAAGCATTTTTTATAATTTTTTTGTCGAAAATTTAGAACAAAGGGGGTAGCTATGGAAATATTTTGCGATACAAATTGATTTTTTCTAACTCCCATAATCCTTGGAAATATGGACTCAAAATTCACTAAAATATGTAAAATTGTCCCCTCTATCGATTGGTGAAGACTAGAACGTTCTATCTTTCCTATTTGTCGAGTTATGAGTATTTTTTGTTTTGAAAAGTGGATTTTCGAAAATTTCATGACTCTATTTGAAGGCGAAATAATGATTTTATCACAAAACTGATTGTGCCAGTCGATTTTTTGGCCAAAAAAACCCCTCTTTACGAATTTTAAGCATTTTTTATAATTTTTTTGTCTATGGAAATATTTTGCGATACAAATTGATTTTTTCTAACTCCCATAATCCTTGGAAATATGGACTCAAAATTCACTAACATATGTAAAATTGTCCCCTCTATCGATTGGTGAAGACTAGAACGTTCTATCTTTCCTATTAGTCGAGTTATGAGTAATTTTTGTTTTGAAAAGTGGATTTTCGAAAATTTCATGACTCTATTTGAAGGCGAAATAATGATTTTATCACAAAACTGATTGTGCCAGTCGATTTTCCGGTCCAAAAAACCCCTCTTTACGAATTTTTAGCATTTTTTATAATTTTTTTGTCGAAAATTTAGAACAAAGGGGGTAGCTATGGAAATATTTTGCGATACAAATTGATTTTTTCTAACTACCATAATCCTTGGGAATATGGACTCAAAATTCACCAAAAGATGTAAAATTGTCCCCTCTATCGATTGGTGAAGACTAGAACGTTCTATCTTTCCTATTTGTCGAGTTATGAGTATTTTTTGTTTTGAAAAGTGGATTTTCGAAAATTTCATGACTCTATTTGAAGGCGAAATGATGATTTTATCACAAAACTGATTGTGCCAGTCGATTTTCCGGTCCAAAAAATCCCTCTTTACGAATTTTTAGCATTTTTTATAATTTTTTTGTCGAAAATTTAGAACAAAGGGGAAATATTTTGCGATACAAATTGATTTCTTCTAACTCCCATAATCCTTGGAAATATGGACTCAAAATTCACTAAAATATGTAAAATTGTCCCCTCTATCGATTGGTGAAGACTAGAACGTTCTATCTTTCCTATTTGTCGAGTTATGAGTATTTTTTGTTTTGAAAAGTGGATTTTCGAAAATTTCATGACTCGATTTGAAGGCGAAATATGATTTTATCACAAAACTGATTGTGCCAGTCGATTTTCCGGTCCAAAAAACCCCTCTTTACGAATTTTTAGCATTTTTTATAATTTTTTTGTCGAAAATTTAGAACAAAGGGGGTAGCTATGGAAATATTTTGCGATACAAATTGATTTCTTCTAACTCCCATAATCCTTGGAAATATGGACTCAAAATTCACTAAAATATGTAAAATTGTCCCCTCTATCGATTGGTGAAGACTAGAACGTTCTATCTTTCCTATTTGTCGAGTTATGAGTAATTTTTGGTTTGAGAAGTGGATTTTCGAAAATTTCATGACTATATTTGAAGGCGAAATAATGATTTTATCACAAAACTGATTGTGCCAGTCGATTTTCCGGTCCAAAAAACCCCTCTTTACGAGTTTTTAGCATTTTTTATAATTTTTTTGTCTAAAATTTAGAACAAAGGGGAAATATTTTGCGATACAAATTGATTTCTTCTAACTCCCATAATCCTTGGAAATATGGACTCAAAATTCACTAAAATATGTAAAATTGTCCCCTCTATCGATTGGTGAAGACTAGAACGTTCTATCTTTCCTATTGGTCGAGTTATGAGTAATTTTTGTTTTGAAAAGTGGATTTTCGAAAATTTCATTACTCTATTTGAAGGCGAAATAATGATTTTATCACAAAACTGATTGTGCCAGTCGATTTTTTGGCCAAAAAAACCCCTCTTTACGAATGTTCAGCATTTTTTATAATTTTTTTGTCGAAAATTTAGAACAAAGGGGGTAGCTATGGAAATATTTTGCGATACAAATTGATTTCTTCTAACTCCCCTAATTCTTGGAAATATGTACTCAAAATTCACTAAAATATGTAAAATTGTCCCCTCTATCGATTGGTGAAGACTAGAACGTTCTATCTTTCCTATTTGTCGAGTTATGAGTATTTTTTGTTTTGAAAAGTGGATTTTCGAAAATTTCATGACGCTATTTGAAGGCGAAATAATGATTTTATCACAAAACTGATTGTGCCAGTCGATTTTTTGGGCAAAAAAACCCCTCTTCATGAATTTTTAGCATTTTTTATAATTTTTTTGTCGAAAATTTAGAACAAAGGGGGTAGCTATGGAAATTGGCCAAAAAACCCCTCTTTACGAATGTTTAGCATTTTTTATAATTTTTTTGTCGAAAATTTAGAACGAAGAGGGTAGGCTATGGAAATATTTTGCGATACAAATTGATTTCTTCTAACTCCCATAATCCTTGGAAATATGGACTCAAAATTCACTAAAATATGTAAAATTGTCCCCTCTATCGATTGGTGAAGACTAGAACGTTCTATCTTTCCTATTTGTCGAGTTATGAGTATTTTTTGTTTTGAAAAGTGGATTTTCGAAAATTTCATGTCTCTATTTGAAGGCGAAATAATGATTTTATCACAAAACTGATTGTGCCAGTCGATTTTTTGGGCAAAAAAACCCCTCTTCATGAATTTTTAGCATTTTTTATAATTTTTTTGTCGAAAATTTAGAACAAAGGGGAAATATTTTGCGATACAAATTGATTTTTTCTAACTCCCATAATCCTTGGAAATATGGACTCAAAATTCACTAAAATATGTAAAATTGTCCCCTCTATCGATTGGTGAAGACTAGAACGTTCTATCTTTCCTATTTGTCGAGTTATGAGTATTTTTTGTTTTGAAAAGTGGATTTTCGAAAATTTCATGACTCTATTTGAAGGCGAAATAATGATTTTATCACAAAACTGATTGTGCCAGTCGATTTTTTGGCCAAAAAAACCCCTCTTAAGAATTTTTAGCATTTTTTAAAATTTTTTTGTCGAAAATTTAGAACAAAGGGGGTAGCTATGGAAATATTTTGCGATACAAATTGATTTCTTCTAACTCCCATAATTCTTGGAAATATGGACTCAAAATTCACTAAAATATGTAAAACTGTCCCCTCTATCGATTGGTGAAGACTAGAACGTTCTATCTTTCCTATTTGTCGAGTTATGAGTATTTTTTGTTTTGAAAAGTGGATTTTCGAAAATTTCATGACTCTATTTGAAGGCGAAATAATGATTTTATCACAAAACTGATTGTGCCAGTCGATTTTTTGGCCAAAAAAACCCCTCTTTATGAATTTTTAGCATTTTTTATAATTTTTTTGTCGAAAATTTAGAACAAAGGGGGTAGCTATGGAAATATTTTGCGATACGAATTGATTTTTTCTAACTCCCATAATCCTTGCAAATATGGACTCAAAATTCACTAACATATGTAAAATTGTCCCCTCTATCGATTGGTGAAGACTAGAACGTTCTATCTTTCCTATTAGTCGAGTTATGAGTAATTTTTGTTTTGAAAAGTGGATTTTCGAAAATTTCATAATGATTTTATCACAAAACTGATTGTGCCAGTCGATTTTTTGGCCAAAACGAATGTTTAGCATTTTTTATAATTTTTTTGTCGAAAATTTAGAACAAAGGGGGTAGCTATGGAAATATTTTGCGATACAAATTGATTTCTTCTAACTCCCATAATTCTTGGAAATATGGACTCAAAATTCACTAAAATATGTAAAATTGTCCCCTCTATCGATTGGTGAAGACTAGAACGTTCTATCTTTCCTATTTGTCGAGTTATGAGTATTTTTTGTTTTGAAAAGTGGATTTTCGAAAATTTCATGACTCTATTTGAAGGCGAAATAATGATTTTATCACAAAACTGATTGTGCCAGTCGATTTTCCGGCGCAAAAAACCCCTCTTTACGAATTTTAAGCATTTTTTATTTTTTTTTTGTCGAAAATTTAGAACAAAGGGGTAGGTATGGAAATATTTTGCGAATCAAATTGCTTTTTTCTAACTCCCTTAATCCTTGGCAATATCGACTCAAAATTAGGGCTGGGCGATTATCAAAAAACATAATCGATTATATAAAATAATCGATTATTTTCGATTAATCGATTAATCGATTAATTGATTAATCGAAAAAAATCGATTAATCGAAAGAAATCGATTAATCGAAAATAATCGATTAATCGAAAATAATCGATTAATCTAAAATAATCGATTATTAGAAAATTATCGATTAATCGAAAAAAATCGATTAATCGAAAAAAATCGATTAATCGGAAAAAATCGATAAATCGAAAAAAATCGATTAATCGAAAAAAGTCGATTAATCGAAAATAATCGATTAATCGAAAAAAATCGATTAATCGAAAATAATCGATTAATCTAAAATAATCGATTAATCGAAAATAATCAATTTTCGATGATTTGAAAATTTATTATTTTTCATTATTCTTGATAACGGCAGCTGGACCGCTACCGAAACTTTAAAAATAGAGTTTCAACAAACATCGTGATCAAGAACTATTATATTTAACTAATTTTTTCCCTAACTCACGCCTTTAAAAAGATTGACAATTTGGAACTTACGAAAATATTTTGAAGTTTAAGACTTAAAAAAATTGTCAAGATTTGCCAGTCGATTTTCCGGTCCAAAAAACCCCTCTTTACGAATTTTTAGCATTTTTTAAAATTTTTTGTTGAAAATTTAGAACAAAGGGGTAGGTATGGAAATATTTTGCGAATAAAATTGCTTTTTTCTAACTCCCTTAATCCTTGGAAATATGGACTCAAAATTCACCAAAAGATGTAAAATTGTCCCCTCTATCGATTGGTGAAGACTAGAACGTTCTATCTTTCCTATTTGTCGAGTTATGAGTATGTTTTGCTTTGAAAAGTGGATTTTCGAAAATTTCATGACTGGATTTGAAGGCGAAATAATGATTTTATCACAAAACTGATTGTGCCAGTCGATTTTCCGGTCCAAAAAACCCCTCTTTACGAATTTTTAGCATTTTTTATAATTTTTTTGTCGAAAATTTAGAACAAAGGGGGTAGCTATGGAAATATTTTGCGATACAAATTGATTTTTTCTAACTCCCATAATCCTTGGGAATATAGACTCAAAATTCACTAAAATATGTAAAATTGTCCCTTCTATCGATTGGTGAAGACTAGAACGTTCTATCTTTCCTATTAGTCGAGTTATGAGTAATTTTTGTTTTGAAAAGTGGATTTTCGAAAATTTCATGACTCTATTTGAAGGCGAAATAATGATTTTATCACAAAACTGATTGTGCCAGTCGATTTTTTGGCCAAAAAACCCCTCTTTACGAATGTTTAGCATTTTTTATAATTTTTTTGTCGAAAATTTAGAACAAAGGGGGTAGCTATGGAAATATTTTGCGATACAAATTGATTATTTCTAACTCCCATAATCCTTGGAAATATGGACTCAAAATTCACTAACATATGTAAAATTGTCCCCTCTATCGATTGGTGAAGACTAGAACGTTCTATCTTTCCTATTAGTCGAGTTATGAGTAATTTTTGTTTTGAAAAGTGGATTTTCGAAAATTTCATGACTCTATTTGAAGGCGAAATAATGATTTTATCACAAAACTGATTGTGCCAGTCGATTTTTTGGCCAAAAGAACCCCTCTACGAATTTTAAGCATTTCTTATAATTTTTTTGTCGAAAATTTAGAACAAAGGGGGTAGCTATGGAAATATTTTGCGATACAAATTGATTTTTTCTAACTCCCATAATCCTTGGAAATATGGACTCAAAATTCACTAACATATGTAAAATTGTCCCCTCTATCGATTGGTGAAGACTAGAACGTTCTATCTTTCCTATTAGTCGAGTTATGGGTAATTTTTGTTTTGAAAAGTGGATTTTCGAAAATTTCATGACTCTATTTGAAGGCGAAATAATGATTTTATCACAAAACTGATTGTGCCGGTCGATTTTTTGGCCAAAAAAACCCCTCTTTACGAATTTTAAGCATTTTTTATAATTTTTTTGTCTATGGAAATATTTTGCGAATCAAAGTGCTTTTTTCTAACTCCCTTAATTCTTGACAATATCGACTCAAAATTCACTAAAATATGTAAAATTGTCCCCTCTATCGATTTGGATTTTACGAAAATAGTTTGAAGTTTAAGACTTGAAAAAATTGTCAAGATTTGTTTCGAAAAGTTGGTTTTCGAAAATTTCATGACTTTATTTGAAGGCGAAATAATGATTTTATCACAAAACTGATTGTGTCAGTCGATTTTTTGGCCAAAAAAACCCCTCTTTACGAATTTTTAGCATTTTTTATAATTTTTTTGTCGAAAATTTAGAACGAAGGGGGTAGCTATGGAAATATTTTGCGATACAAATTGATTTTTTCTAACTCCCATAATCCTTGGAAATATGGACTCAAAATTCACTAAAATATGTAAAATTGTCCCCTCTATCGATTGGTGAAGACTAGAACGTTCTATATTTCCTATTTGTCGAGTTATGAGTATTTTTTGTTTCGAAAAGTGGATTTTCGAAAAATTCATGACTCTATTTGAAGGCAAAATAATGATTTTATCACAAAACTGATTGTGCCATTCGATTTTTTGGCCAAAAAACCCCCTCTTTACGAATTTTTAGCATTTTTTATAATTTTTATTTGTCGAGTTATGAGTATTTTTTGTTTCGAAAAGTGGATTTTCGAAAATTTCACGACTCTATTTGAAGGCGAAATGATGATTTTATCACAAAACTGATTGTGCCAGTCGATTTTCCGGTCCAAAAAACCCCTCTTTACGAATTTTTAGCATTTTTTATAATTTTTTTGTCGAAAATTTAGAACAAAGGGGAAATATTTTGCGATACAAATTGATTTCTTCTAACTCTCATAATCCTTGGAAATATGGACTCAAAATTCACTGAAATATGTAAAATGGTCCCCTCTATCGATTGGTGAAGACTAGAACGTTCTATCTTTCCTATTTGTCGAGTTATGAGTATTTTTTGTTTTGAAAAGTGGATTTTCGAAAATTTCATGACTCTATTTGAAGGCGAAATAATGATTTTATCACAAAACTGATTGTGCCAGTCGATTTTTTGGGCAAAAAAACCCCTCTTCATGAATTTTTAGCATTTTTTATAATTTTTTTGTCGAAAATTTAGAACAAAGGGGGTAGCTATGGAAATATTTTGCGATACAAATTGATTTTTTCTAACTCCCATAATCCTTGGAAATATGTACTCAAAATTCACTAAAATATGTAAAATTGTCCCCTCTATCGATTGGTGAAGACTAGAACGTTCTATCTTTCCTATTTGTCGAGTTATGAGTATTTTTTGTTTTGAAAAGTGGATTTTCGAAAATTTCATGACTCTATTTGAAGGCGAAATAATGATTTTATCACAAAACTGATTGTGCCGGTCGATTTTTTGGGCAAAAAAACCCCTCTTCATGAATTTTTAGCGTTTTTTATAATTTTTTTGTCGAAAATTTAGAACAAAGGGGGTAGCTATGGAAATATTTTGCGATACAAATTGATTTTTTCTAACTCCCATAATCCTTGGAAATATGGACTCAAAATTCACTAACATATGTAAAATTGTCCCCTCTATCGATTGGTGAAGACTAGAACGTTCTATCTTTCCTATTTGTCGAGTTATGAGTATTTTTTGTTTTGAAAAGTGGATTTTCGAAAATTTCATGACTCTATTTGAAGGCGGAATAATGATTTTATCACAAAACTGATTGTGCCAGTCGATTTTTTGGCCAAAAAAACCCCTCTTTATGAATTTTTAGCATTTTTTATAATTTTTTTGTCGAAAATTTAGAACAAAGGGGGTAGCTATGGAAATATTTTGCGATACAAATTGATTTTTTCTAACTCCCTTAATCATTGGCAATATCGACTCAAAATTCACTCAAATATGTAAAATTGTCCCCTCTATCGATTGGTGAAGACTAGAACGTTCTATCTTCCCTATTAGTCGAGTTATGAGTATTTTTTGTTTTGAAAAGTGGATTTTCGAAAATTTCATGATTCTATTTGAAGGCGAAATAATGATTTTATCAAAAAACTGATTGTGCCAATCGATTTTCCGGCCCAAAAAACCCCTCTTTACGAATTTTAAGCATTTTTTATTTTTTTTTATCGAAAATTTAGAACAAAGGGGTAGGTATGGAAATATTTTGCGAATCAAATTGCTTTTTTCTAACTCCCTTAATCTTTGGAAATATAGACTCAAAATTCACTAAAATATGTAAAATTGTCGCCTCTATCGATTGGTGAAAACTAGAACGTTCTATCTTTCCTATTTGTCGAGTTATGAGTATTTTTTGTTTTGAAAAGTGGATTTTCGAAAATTTCATGACTCTATTTGAAGGCGAAATAATGATATTATCACAAAACTGATTGTGTCCGTCCATTTTCCGTCCCAAAAAACCCACACGACAAACAAACACACAGACACACAGGCGCGCACCACGCCACGCCACGCCACACCACGACACGCCACGACACGACACGACACGAAACGCGACAATGCCGGTCAATTTCTCGTCCCAAAAAACCACTTATCACGAATTTTCAGCATTTTTCATTTTTTTTAGTTGCTAATTTAGAACCAAGGGCAATCTTTCGCGATATAAATTTCTTCTTTCTAACTACCTTGATACTTGAAACGATAACGATATTTTTTCATATAACTAAATAAATAACTTTTTGCTATGATTAGTTTCTTTCGGATCATTAGTATATTTTTTTAATTCAGCCGATAATTGCTATTTTTACTGTTTTAACATGGGACATATAATGTTAGAAAGCTTTCAGTAGATAAAATCAATTTTTTGACTTTCAAATAACTGCCTTCCTTTTCTTTAACCTGAAAAGCTGACCAACATAATGTGCCATTACATTCAAGTTCGTACATATCCCTGATCCACTTGTACTTCTAGGTAAGCACAGCCCCTAGGCGAGGATATAACCCTAGGCTAGAATATAACGCCGAGGATATAAACCCGAGAATATAACCCTAGGCGAAGATATAACCCTAGGCGAGGATATAACCCTAGGCTAGGATATAACCTAAGAATATAATCCAAGAATATAACCCCAAGAATATAGCTCAAAATACCGCCCTAGACCAGGACACTTCAGATCAAGACCTGACTTCTTCAGGAAACCACTCCATATACCTAAGCTAAGTACCTATAAAAGTACAAATTCCGTTATTCATTTCCTGTGGCAGAATAAATTAAAATTTTGTTTTTAATTCTTTTTTTATTAGTAATCCTCAACTATAAAAGTTGAGGGAGATACCGCCCGGGGTAATTTGAAGTAACTTTTTTTTAATTATTAACTTTCATTTAAATTTTACAAGGCGTTTCTACCTTTTTCGCCTTAGTTTTCTTAGTCATTTTTATCGTCAAAAAGGTAGTGGCGCCCTCAATTTTTACAACCCTTCTGTTATCCCTGTGTGGCATAAACTTGGGGTCGAATCACCCTTGAGAGGAGTCTCTAGCCGGAGCCCTTCGAGCTGGTGCCCTGTGAGGTTACAGCATTTACCGTTACAAGTTGTCATTTAAGTAAAGTTGTCAGTATCATAATTTTAGTTTGAAATTCGTTAACTTTCTTTAACTTTTTTTCTAAACAATTTTAAAAAACGGTTAGATTAACGGAAATGCATAAAATAACAGTTTTACAAATGATTGGTTGCGGAGATAAAACCCGAACACAACAGGAAGTAACTCGCCTATTTCATGAGAAATTTCCTGATTTGCCGCCTATATCCCAAGGAATAATTAGTAAAATAGAGAAGCAGTTTCGCGAGTTTGTTCATGTAAGGCAGATAAAAAATCAAGCTGCCAATTCAATGACTGATGAATCAAATTAGATATGATGCTTGAGTTTGAGGAAAGCCCACATACATCGAGCAGGCAAGCATCCACTACATTCAATGTTAGCCATGCATCGATAGTAAACATATTAAAAGAATATAAAATGCATCCCTATAAAATGATACCGACTCAGGAGCTGATGGAAGACGATTTTGATAGGAGAACTTATTTTTGTAAGCGAATGATGGACAGGTTGAATAACAATATTATCCAATTAGAAGAGGTTATGTTTTCTGATTAGAGCACTTTTTCACTAAACGGTCATGCTAATCGGCAAAATTGCCCTACTCGTCAACGAAAAAACCTCACTGGATGAGAGCAGAACACACGCAATACCCTCAAAAGGGTGTACTTGCATTCGAGAAAATTCTAGATGCTTTTTGTTTACGCATATGACGAGCGTGAAAAATACAAGAATTTTCCAGAATTGTTAAAGACTATAGGTATATAAGCGGGTTTTTGAGTGAGTTGACAATTATTAAAACAAAGACAGCCAGTTAGTAAAATGATAGTTAACGGGCAGTAAAGAGTTGGTTAACAGACAGTTTACAGAAGTTCTTAGTAATTGGACAGTGAATGAAATAGTGAAGATAAATAGTGTAATATTCAAGTGAATAATATGAATTAGAACTATTTTACCGAGTGTAAATAAATTAGTAGACATTTGGTAAAGTGTGTATATGAATTAAGTTCAATACTGTATGTGTTTCTATAAATAAATCAATAGTAATTAGCCATAGTAGTGTGTATAATTTTATCCCATACGTAAAAACTATTTAAATAAATAACAAAAACATTATAGTACTTTACATTTTATTACGTTTTGCATTACATTTTAGTTTTTGATTGTATTATAGCGAATTTATGATTTTATTTTTTTCTATCTTAATTGTTGAGATAAACTTGAAAATAATAACATTTTTGAATAGAGAATGAAGAGACCTTCCAAATGATATATCACAATCCTATACTTCCCATTTGAAAAATTGGGGGTTGTACTTTTCTCGAAGGAGGTTAAAGGCAGGGATCGTATTTTCACGTTGGAGAATGTCAATTTATAATTTAAATTTGACGTGTTTCCGGATTTTTTCCGCTTGGCTTTTACACACCGCATATACACGTAGGCTCTATTTTGACAACATTTATTTCTAATGCCTTTGCCTTTTTTAATACAACTGTAGCAGACTGTTAACCCAGAATTTATAAAGAAATTAATTATTTAAAGCTTTCTGGTAAGAAAGGAATTAATATATTAAATTGATACCAATCAATATAGTATAAAGAATTACTACAGTTTCCTGTAAAATTGTCGTATTTAGCAAAACTCTCGGAAGATAACATATACCTTGTACTGATGAGGCGCAAATACGCCGAAACCGGTCTACAAGTTATGTTGCCCCTTCTAATTACAAACCAGAATGGTTGGTTAAATCTTGTAGATATACCAACCCCGTTTGACGTAGAAGTGTAATTCAATGTCTGTCGGGGCATATAGCCCGGGAAGTATTTGTTTCTTCTTAGTTGAACGGGCACTCTATTTTTCAAAACTTAGTTGTAAAGCGTTGAATAATATATATATATTCTTTGATATCTGTCAATACAGTTTAGTTTACCTGTTTCTGCATTTTTTTATTGAATTGCTCAAATATTATCTATTCCTCTGGAGACATACTGTATACTTCACCAACGAATCCGACCAAAATTACGTTATTGATGGATAAAAGGAAGTTATCACTAGCCTAATACATTTTCATCGATGAATTGCGAACTGTTCTATATGACTTATCTTTTAGGACAAGCCCTTTCCGTTTAACCGCCTACATCAGAATTATTTAGGTTAAAAAGGGAACCTAATCTATTAGGGAAAATACAAAGGAAAACAAAAAAGATATCTTAATTTCGGTTTATTTTTGTGGGTTGCTTTATTATGACATAACCTAGACGTCGGGAATTGATTGTTAAAAAAATAGTGGACAACAGAAAGGGTTTCTGTAAGTGAAAAATAAAATACAAAGGTATTGATTTTTTCAACACCAGTTGCCTCACAAAGCAATAATGAAAATTATCCACCCGTGCATACAATATGGGAAGTACTTGGAGAACTAATTACTTGGATGTTAAGTCCATGACCTACACTTTTACCGGGTAAATTATAGTATTATTTCCTACCTTGCTTGCCTATTATTTCCCATCGTTACCAATAAACTTTTGCATTTGTTTTTGCTTCCTTTATCTTTATGATCCTACAGGCCAATTTCCTTGTTTCCTGTAATCTCGTAGCTTTTTGAGAAAATATTTCTTGAAAGGTTATAATCGGTTATAAACAATAAAAAAATTTAATAATATATTTTGCTTCAGAGATCAAGTCCATAGGATTACAGATATTACTGAAAAAGCATGTGGTGAAGCCCTTCTGGCTATAGGTAATATTAATAATATCTAAAATAATTATTTAAAAAGAGGTCAAATTATCACTACCAATGACACTAGAATACTTGCTAGTGCAGCAAAAAAATTGATATTGGATGCCATGCTTAAGCTGAAGAGCTAACGTCAAAAAGAACATCTAAACATCCCATTTGGAAGAATGTGTTGACTAATTGGAATAAATTATACTCTTTCAACCTGCAACAAGCCACTCAAGCCAGTATGGACATAGATAAAATCAAGCGGTGTCAAAAAGGCGTTAATGCTCCTTGGTATTCCAGAAATAGCGACTTCCACTGGGACTATGGATACTGTTAATGAGACTATTAGCAAATTTGCCAAAAGTCACGAACAGCGAGGCTATCCAGTTCCTTGACAATACCTACAGGACGAGGAGAGTTATTAGAAAGTATTGAGGAATGCTAGTGAATGAATTGATAGATTTAATTTTTTCATTGTTGTAATGTCGGCTATAAAAATCTACTCATTGATGTAATTGATCATATTGTAACTATGAAAAAATACCATGAGTGTGTGTTTTTCACAGACAAAAAATAAGCATAAAAAATATTACAATCGTTTCATTTGATAATCCATAATTTCTAGAAGAAAATTTGGAACTTTTTAGAAGTCAACCTACACCTGAGTTAGAAATATAAATGCGATTGTATGGTTGTTACATTCTGTATTTTTGACTAATCTGAACGAAGTTAAAAAACCTCCTTACGTCTTAATTACTCAATCTCCAGTCTAAATTTGGTAATAATAAGCTTCGTTTCCGCAAAGTGTTCTATCGTTAATGACAGAAGCCCTATCATGTGTTCAAATCTAAGCAAACATCTAATTTTCCAATATTTATCTTACTTTATTATCCCTTGTATTTTTCTAGAGTTACTTAATTTTCATGTATGTCAACAATTACAATTTATTTACAGGCTGCGCCATCTAGTTATCCACTTCACGCTTAATAGTCTAAGATCGGGCAACTAGAATCTGCAGGTACCTGTTTTTTATACAACCCTATTCTAAGTACACTTTAGGTACAGAGTATTCTACACAAACTGACATTTGAATTTAACTTAGGTATAATCCTACAAGATATAACATAAAGAGGATTAAATTTAAATTAAAAAAGTTTCTGTGGCTTTCAATTATTTTCTTCCAAGTGACATCATTTATTTCAAAAACATATACAGAATGTCTGAAAAAGTTGGCCACATATGGGAATCCTTTGTATTGTTAGTGTTACGAAAAAAATTATTTTTCCATAAAAAGTTCAGCATAGTTCAGAACGTAAAAAACCAAATATCAGATATCAAATTTTTTCATTCGTATACGAGCTATGTCAAAAAATATGAATTTGGAACAACCTTTATTTGTGACAATATCGAAAACTTTAATTATGAAAAGTTGTTCGAAATAGAGAAATATGTTGTAATATGCAATTTCATCCCCCTATTTATTTTTTTTTATTTTAACAAATTGTTCTCAAAATATTACACCAATAAAATTAAACTTAATTAATGAATTCTTGTCACATAAAACCAAAGTTTTTCAAATATGCAATGAGAAAATGAGTAATGTAATCAGTAAGTGCACTTTTAACGTATTTTCAATTCCTATCGGCAACGTCAAATTACATCTAATATCTTGAGAATAATTTGTGAAAATTAAAAAAAAAATTATAGTATATCCGATCAAAGGAAAAAATCGGCAAGAGCGACCGACGATGGCTTATGCAATTGATTTTGGACAAACTTCAACTATAAAGTCAAATTTAAGTTAATTTTGATAAACCCCGTATATCACGCAACACTTTTTACATAATGGTTCAAGTAATAAATTCTCTTAATTAAATGATATGTTTGTATTATAAACAAAAAGATTTATTAGACACCCCCGCAATATCTATTTTGAAATGTCGACCATAAAATTCCGAAATAAAAACATTGGTAATCGTTTTACCAGACACACTTTGTGAGAATACAAAGAGACTTATTAGGTGTGATAAATTCAAATTATGGCATCAAAAAAATCAAGAATTCCCATATATTAATTTGTGAATAAAAAAGAAGTTGTTTGGGCGTGTGAAAAAAAAATGGTTTAATGTTAATGTTCAGTTGACTTGAAATAAAATATGTTAAAAATAGAGCTGTCTAAACCTGGGTCTCAATTTAATAGTATAAGTGCGATTTCCAGAAAAACTTACTACACATTATGGAAATAAATGTGCAGGTGAATAAAAAAGGTATTTTTAGAAAATACGTGAATTTCTCAAAAACTACTAATTGACAAATAAAATATCTGCTTAAGGGCATTAAAAAAGCTAGAACTCTTCGAAGTTTGGTAATTTCCTAAAAAAAAAGGAGAATGAAAAACGGAAAAATCCTTTTTTTTTTAAAAAAGAACAGAATCGTGGAAAACCATTTCTCACCCCGTTCAACCCTCACCTCTCCTCTATTGCATGCATTGAGATATTGAATTTTTTTACACGACTTAGTATTGCCTTTTTGCCTACCTTACTGGAAAACCAATCAAAAATGGGGCGGAAAGTCACACATGCAGGAAACGCTCTAGCAGTCCTTAGCTTTCAGCTAATAGTCTCGGGCTTTTTTGGAAAATACTGACGCTTCATTGAAAAATGTACGTGAAACGTCAAAGTACTCAAGTAACTTCAAAAATCGTGGTGTGCCCTTAGGCCGCTAAACCATACTGTCCGCTCTATTTTTGGTGTACATAATATGATTGGTTTTCGGGTAAGGAAGGCGAATAAGGATATTTTAATATCTCTGGGAGTTTACAAAAAAAAAACTACCTTCACTTAGAAATTATTTCTGGCCAAAAAAATGTATACCAGATTTAACGGAACTGGAAATTTTGTATATAAACCACCATAACTTAAGAACGAGGTAAACAATTCATCTCAAGCTATCACGTATGTTTACGCTAAATATGTCAAAATTCCCTATAAAAATGTCAGATTCTACGTATCAACACCAGTGCTGCCGATATAAAAATATACCACCAATCCTTAGCGAATTTATAATTGTTTGCTTTTTTAGCCAATTTCCTGGACTTTTTCCCGAGTTCTAATTCATGATTACTTTTGTATAAATTTATATGAAACTTTATAAAAAGTTTGAAGACTTTTAGTTTTCCATTTTCTCAGTTTTTATTAAAAGATCAACTGCAGTACGATTCCTATTTTACCTGCAGGAAGGTTTGTGTTTGACCTATAATTGCAAAGTCCTTGACATTTCCTTTCAACGAAACTAGAACAGTGCTTTATAAACCTGACACTTTCGATAAAGTCATAAAATCTATTTCGGTGTCTTTTAAAGGCGACATTTTCCTTTATTACTGTTTCCTCTGAGATATATAACATTATCTAATTGCGGTGATAAAGTAAAGAATTTACGAGGATACTAACAAAAGTAAATTAAAATAAAGTGAGTAAGATGTTGATAATAACGAAGATAATAATAATACTAGCTAGTTTTGCAGAACCACATCAAAGAAAATACTGGAACAACGTTACAATCTCGTCTATTGTGGAGCAATGGCAGTGCTTCAATGTCACAATCAGCAATTACAATTAATAAGGAAAAATTCAAATGAAGATCTCAAGCAAAAAAAAAGGAATTGCCAGACCATTATTTTCCCGAAGCAATTCAGGACATTTTAGACCCACTTGTAACTTCATTGTGGATAATGCTACTAGCCTGAATGCTCAGTGACCAATAGGGCATAATGTAACTATAGGTATATTCCAAAATACATCCAATTTGAATCTGCAGTCAGTGCCCGCCCTAGCTTTTCAGCTATTCTGGACCACCCCAGAAATTTAGTTTTGTTATTTTCTTAATTTAGAATAAGATAAAATTACAATTACCGAAAATTTAATTTTTTATTTTATTTTTAATTCAAAAACACATCACAAATTTTCAACTGCGCAAAATTTTCAATTAGGTATTTCTTCTAGATTAAATCTCTCGGTTATTAAGTGCTGAATATATATAGCTATCTATTCAGTCGAGGTTGATCTTTAAGAAATTTTAGAGTTGTTACAGTGGTAGAACTTATTGGTATAGTTAGTAATATACGTAGAGCAATACAAATATTTTGAGAAGTTTCCGGTTTTTTTGCTTTTCCTACAAGTCTTTATCTTATGAAAGAATAAGAATATGTAATCCGGAATCCATATCAGAGCTACCTTATTGATCGCACCCAGTTGGTTAAGGAGTAGTTCAGTATTCTGACCCAGTTTTGAATTGCAGCTGCTGGAGCACAGTGCTATTATTGCAGTCTGACTGTCGGATAATATTTTCATTGATTTGTTATAATAGCCGTTTTCCAGCATCCCCCAACGCACAGAAAAATGCTGAAAAACTACTCTTGAAAGAATGTTGCATGCTGTGTAAGACGCTCAACAAGTTCAGTCTTTGGTTTACTGCACCTGGCGGCAGATCGAGATATTCTTAAGAGCCTTCTTTAGTTGGACCGCCAATGCATTAGCCTTCTATTTACAGTTTTTTACCAATCCAGACTCAGTGGTTCGATTGCTGATAGCACAGAATAACCGATAATCAATCACCTGTGTTATCAGGATAGTATTATAAGTTTTTATCCAGGATTCCTTATGATTTATCATTGTTGTTAAGTAATCAATACACACTTCAAAACACAAAATCACAAAACTGATTTAGACATAATCATATCACAAAAAAAGTAACACCAAACTCGTTTTATTAACAACATTTCCGAAATAAACGCTATCCTTAATAAAGCCGTTCCTGGAGCCTTGCACTTCACTGGATCCCATTCCTAGTGGACTATAATTGTTAGAATGTCAATTTTGTTTCGCATTTTATTAGGGATGTGGTCTACTGTCAATGGACCTCAAAAATTTGACAACAAATTTTTTGCAGTCTTAAACTTCAAAATATCATTGATTGTCTAGTTGTCGATTTTTTTCGTTAGTGTCAGATAGGGAGTAGAATTTAAAAACTTCTTCTTGATAACGGTAGCTGGAACGCTACCGAAACGTTGAATTAAAAAATATAAAAAAGATTGTGGTTTAATTTCCCAAAATAAGTTACAAAAAGAATAATGAATACACCACAAAGAATATACAGAATATATATTATCCGGTGTCGTGCTATCAAAACTCATTTGAAATTTGGATTCATCCAGTATTGTCCCACTTGTATCAGTATGCCCTTCTCAAACATTGTTAGGGGTCCATTTGCCTCCCGTTTTCAGCCTGAATATCACCATAACTGCATTCGCTCTACAAAAAGTTCCAGATGAAGAAGGCTAATGATGCCGTCCCCGTGCTTTCCATTGACCCAGTAATACCAAAGAGAACTTGTATTTGGATTGCAGTTAATATATTCACTTATGTCCTCCTCCACCAGACTATCGTTCCATAGTTGATCGTCGGCCTTATCACAGTTATGTAAAGCCAGTTAACCAGTTAACCAGTTCGGGTCGTATTCCCCATGTTTTGCCCATAACTCTTCTGCATTGCCAGAAAAATCTAGTCCAGGACCCAAACAGTGTTGGACTCATCCCCAAGGAGATGCCTAGCAACCAAACCCACCTCAAACTCGCCGTTACCCCCGCCTCGGAATCACTACCCTAACAACGAGTCGGGCGGCGGTCCCTCGCACACTTTCCGCTCACATCGTCGTCTTCTCCCTAACTTCCACTCCTACCTCTCTTGCCATATCGAGTCGTTCTCTCCCTCTGACCATGCTCTCTACTACGCCACTTACCTCCATTCATTCCTCCTCCCCCCTCAACATTATCTCCACCATATTCTCCCAATACACCGCCTCCCCTAGTTTCCTCTCCAACTTCTTCAGCACTTCCTCGTTCCTCCAGCATCTGAACACATCATCCTCCACTCCACACCTCTCGCACACTCTAGTCTCTCTTTTTCTCCAATCTTGTGGAGGTACCCTTCTCTCGACCCATGTCCAGTGAACACCTGTGTCAAGAAGTAGTTCACCTCCCCGAATTTCCGATCCATCCAATCTCTCCTATTCCCAATCGCTCCTTTTAGCGCGCCCTCATACTCCTCCCACCTTCTCTTCATTTCCTCCTCCATCCATTCCTGTACTTCCTCTCTGGTCGCACCCCTCCAGCGTTTATTTCTGGCTCTAGCCATCACGTCCAATGGGTAGGTCCTTGCCAGCACCGTTGCCGTGGTAGTAAAATCAAATGTCACTTCTAGTATTTCTAGTTTTTCTCCGAACAGTTGTACTCTTCTATTCGTAAAAGCGACTATTTTGGTTTTTTTGGATTAACTGAAAGGTCCTCTTTAAGGAACACGTCTATTGCTCTATATTATAACCGTACGTCTATTTTTTGTAAATTTTTTGAATATTTGAGTGATTCTTCATGAATTTCTTCAATATCTTTTAATATTGGTGTACCTAAATCGGACATTTAATAAAAAAGTTATTTCTGATTGAAATGCATCGAAAACTTGGGTGGACCGATTATTTTGTCTGAACCCCAAATACCACAAAGTATATATGTCCAATGTGAAACAGTAATTATTGTTTCTCACATTAACGTTAGAGTGTTATAGTAGACATTTCTGCGCTAAGACTGAGAGAGGAAAGTATAAATGCGGTCTGCTGGCTGGTCGCTCTGAATCTTTCGCTAAGAAAGGGCGAAATAAAATTCCTTTGAAGCCGCAGAGATATTGAAGAATTAGAATTTGAAAACAATAAATGTTGTTAAATAAATGGTTTAAACGATAATTCTTATCTCTGCGGTCTTCTATGAGGTTTTTTATGGGGTTTTCACGAGGCCTGTATCTAGAATTCAACTATACCTGATAGTTTCTAAGAGGTTCCTACAAAGCCTGCTGATGATTATACGAGGCTTGCTTGAAGTGCATACCTCTTAGTGTTCCTGTGTGAAGCTTAGTTCACAGCTTGCCTGAACTTACCTGAAGATATCTACAACTTATCGAAACACTTATCTATCTAAACAGAAGACTTATATAACGCTTACCTGGAGGTTCATCTGATCTGACACTTACCTACAGGTTACCCACCATCAATCGAGGGACCTCAACTATAAGCAATCACTTCAGATAAGTAGCTTAAGGAAAAGGCAGCTAGTGATTTTTTTTGTACGGCATTTATATTGTTCTATTGTAATCTTTTCTAGTATTAAGTCAACACTAACCCTAACTAACACTAACTAAAACCAGTCAAGATATTTTTTTTTGTATAACTATTGTATAGCTATTTACTATTCATTTCACAGATTTTCATTAGACTTAGAGACTGTCTTTTATTTTTAACTTCAACTACCTACCTGCAGCAACCAAGTAAAGTCTTTGTAGGTCTTTTCAAAGTTTTTGAGAAAACTTTGTGGCGCCCATGGTCTTTACTTACAAGGTATTATTATTACAATAGTATGCTTAATTGCATAGCTGGTCACAACTTTTTCGGGATACCCTGTATAGGAAATAAAATTTGGGACACTTTGTATATTAAATGAATGTCACGATCTAATTACAATAAATCTCCCGTCCCGTTAACACAGCACTTATTTCCAGCAAAATTTTCAGACTCGAAATGCTGTTATTTTTTTCCGTTGAAGAAAACATTTTAATACACTAAACCCAACCAACAATCTACAGGCACATTATAAATATTATAAAATTTCAAATGTTTCGTTAGTGAAAAAAAAACATTTTTAAACATTAAATCAGTGAATTAGTAAAAAGGTTTCCAATAGTAGTGAGTTGTTTAACAAAATTAAGTTAATAATGTCGATTTTGACACCGTTGGGAATAAACAATTTGCTTGGAAGTCACAGTAACAATATTTTGAAACAAACTTTGACTTTGACACCGCCTCCGAAAATTATTCGAAAACATTATGATGGCCATGATAATCAAGATGATCATGAAGAGTAAGTATGATTTTATTATTATGAAGTGAGTCTCAAGTAATTATACAGGATGTTTCATTCGGAAAGGGAAATACTCAAGCAGCAAATGTGACCAAGGCGATTTAAAAACACCCCATTTATTAGGTATTTCGATCTTTGTAACCGAGATACAGGGTGTTTTGTCGATTCTGCTCATTTCTTTGTAAGTTCATAACTAACGAATCTCCCCGTATATCTTTCTGTTATTTGTTACACATATTTTTCAACCACAGTCAAATTGTCTAATAACACCGTACATTAACAAGAACTACAACCGGTATAATACGTACTCAGCGGAATCTGTGGACAACTGGTATACAGCTCTAGGCCCCACCGGCCCTAATTCGGAGACGGGGCGTGCCGAAGAGTTGAACTACTATTCTTGTTAATGTACGGTGCTAATAATTAAAATCCAGGACTTATTTTAAAAAATGTAAGTAAGTGATTCTGTCTGAGAGAGAAAAAGTGAGATATGGAAGAGAGAGGGAAATGGGGGAGAAATATGGGGGAGGGGGAGAGAGGAAGAAAGTGTATTGCGTGTGATTACAATCATTATTTTAAATTGTCAGAATCTAAGACGGATTCGGTAAGGTTCGCGACCCTCGGAATATTGTAAGACTTTTTTTTCTTATTAGACCATTTTTGACAGTTTTTTATAATTAATTATTGACCATTTTTGACAGTTTTTGACAATTATTGACCATTTTTGACAATTTTTCAAAAATTTTGACAGTTATTGTACATTTTTCAGAATATTTAACAATTTTTGACCATTTTTTTAAATATTTAACAATTTTTGACAATTATTGACCTTTTTGGACAGTTTTCGAAAGTTTTTCACCATTTTTGACAGGTTCTGACAATTATTGACCATTTTCAAAAATGTTGACCATTTTTTCAAAGTTTTGAGTATTTTTGACAATTTTTGACCATTTTTCAAAATTTTAACAATTATTGATTATTTTTGACCATTTTTCAAAATAGGTATTTAACAATTTTTGATAGGTCTTGACAATTATTGACCGTCTTTGACAATTATTGACCATTTTTGACTATTTTTCAAAAATTTTAACCATTTTTCAAAAAATTTGACAATTATTGACCATTTTTTCAAAATTTTTACATTTATTGACCATCTTTGACAGTTTTTCCCAAATTTGGACAATTATTGACCATTTTTCCAAATTTTTGACAATTTTTGACCATATTTCAAAATTTTTGACAGTTATTGGCCCTTTTTCCAAATTTTTGACCATATTTCAAAAATTTTGACATTTTTCAAAAATTTTAACATATTTTTTCAAAATTTTAACAAGTATTACCCATTTTTCAAAATTTTGACAATTTTTGACCATATTTTCAAATTTTTGACAATTTTTCAAAAATTTCAACATATTTGCCAATTTTTCAAAAATTTTAACATATTTGGCAATTATTTACCCATTTTTCAAAATTTTGACAATTTTTGATAGTTTTTGACAATTTTTGACCATTTTTCAGAATTTTGACAATTATTGACCATTTTTCAAAATTTTAACAATTATTGATCATTTTTGACAATTATTGACCATTTTGAACGTTTTTTGGCAATTTGACTATTTTTGATAGTTTTTGACAATATTGACCATTTTTTCAAAATTTTTGACAAAAATCATACAAAGATGTTACCGATTGTAAAACTTTCGAAAATAATCGATAATAATCTATAGTAAAAATATAACTATCGATGAATATCGATAGTCGCGACTATCGATAGTTATTTTACCGAAATATCACTAAAAAAAACTATTATGGTTAAATCAGTAGATTGCATGTATAAATCAGTAGATCAGTAGATAGAACCTGAAATCAGTAGATCTACTGATAAATCAGTGGATATCTCATCACTGATCAATGATAATATTTTGAAGTTGATGATTGCAAAAAATGTTGTAAAATGATAGTATTATAGTCAACTAGGAATGGGATCTAGTAAAGTGCACGTTCCAACAACGGTTTTTTAAGGATACCTTTTTCTTGCTTACGTTGGAAATGTTGTTAATAAAACGCGTTTGTTGTTATTTTTTGTGAGATATATGATTATTTTTGCTTCAAAATATGTGTTACAGTTTTGTGGTTTTGTGTATTGCAGTGTGTATTTGTTAACAACAATTCCAACAATAAATCATTAGAATATCTGGGTAAAAACTTGATACTATCCTGATAACAAAGGTTGATTGATTTTTAACATTGGTGACAAAATTTGACTACATTCTGCTGAAATGTTAGCTACACATTTCTCTGTATTTAGTTGTATTGAAGTACTTTCTTTAATTTTTCGTCTTTTACTATTGGGCTCTTTCAAAAATACGTTCTTTCCGAGCATATTTGCAAATACCTAACTTAAAGAACTCCCTATCTTTAATGTACTTTTTGTGTTCATTTATTCGGATTTTCAATGGTCTAGGATTCGCATTCACAGGATATCTGATATATGCAGTTTTTCTAAGAGTGTTCTTCATTTTTTGGCTTAGTTTCTGTTAGGATACATCTTAAAGTATTGGTATATTTGAAACTAGTTCGAATATTGAATTCATCGCCAATTCTTTCCGATAAACCCTTAACATAAGGTGTTGTGAAGCTTTTAAAAATAATGTAAGTTGAGTTACACTTATTTCACAAATCACAAGATTTGCATCGTCAGTAGTATGAATTATCGAAATTGAATTAATTGATTGATAAATAAACATGTAGAGTAAATTTAACTTATTTTTTATATTTTATAATTTCTAATGATTCTAGGAAATTACTTTATTGTTTTTTTATGTAAATAAAATTCTTATTTTCAAAAAAACAGTGCTTTACTAAAGGATTAAAAAAATTGTTTTCAGGCACCACTACACGAAGAAAAAAAGCCGCAGTATAGCCCTAACTGCTTTAACTCTTCTAGCATTCCTATTTTTCCTTCACATTCTACAACAATGTCTTCACGATCAAGTAGAAATGACTTCCACCACGACAGCTTCAACTATAATAGTCAAAGCCAACATTCAAGCCAAAGAAGACGCCCAGCAATTAGATCAAGAAGAATTGGCGGATTTTGAAAAGATTCCCAGAGATTCCGAAGGCGACAAAGTAGAAGTCACGACCGCTTTCGCGTATGTGGAAAAATTTTTTCCAGCAGAAACGTCGAATGAAGAAAGCAATTTGTATCAGTACGATAAAATTCACGTACCCGTTAAAATGAAGATGGTGGAACATCGTTCTAACATCAAGAAATTATAAAGTTATTAATAGAAAAATCTGTTTAAATAAATTTATTTCGAGGAAAAATGTCATTATTTCACACGCACTTTCCAAATGACGAAAAAACACTTAAAATTTGATAATGATTGATAGTATAGGTTAATTCACGACTGTTTCGGATTAAAGTTGATAACAAATATTTAGCTAGGCACACTTACAATCGGATTAAGAAAGTACAAAAGTATATTTCCTTGTAATTATAATCATGAATAATTATTATTTACTCGAAATAATCAAAACGGCATGGGATGAAGAACAAATACCTGATGATTGGAAAATGGCACTGATCGTACCAATTTACAAAACGAGAGACAAGTAATTACAGAGGAATAACTCTACTTAGCACGGCTATGAAAATATATGACAAAGTAAAAGACAAGAAACTGAGACCATATATAGAAAGTACAGAAGAATCGCAAAGTGGTTTTAGAAAAGAAAGAAGCATACAAGATCACCTTTTTACAGTTAAATTGTTAGCAGCAGCATTACTACAGCAAGATAAAGAAGCTTATGTTGGTTTCATTGATTTGAAAAAGGCTTTTGATAAGATACCACGGGAAGCGTTACGGAACATTTTAAAAAATAGAGGAGTTGACAAGAAGGCAATAAGAATAATAGAAAACATACAACTTATGCTGTGAAATTCGCGAAAATAAAATTTCAGAAAATATCAAAACACAAAAAGGTCTAAGACAGGGAGGGGGATTGAGTCCACTACTATTTATCATCTTCATGGATGAAATTATAAAACAATATTCACCAAAGATGAAAAAGCTACATATAGGCTACAGAAATTTACAAAGAATAAACATCGCTGAAGGAGCCTTGCAGATGATTTGATTATTATGACGGGGACTGAAAAAGACCTACAACAGAACTTAGACACATGGAATAAAACTTTAAAAGAGAATGGGATGAACATAAATAAAACCAAAACAAAAGTGATGCAGTTATGTAGAGACAGTACACAAATGGATATTGCAATAGATGGAACAAGCATTCAGCAGGCGAAAAGCTTCAAATACTGAGTAGTGGAAATTCAAGACAACGGAAAACAAGATATTGAAATTAATAATAGGATACAAAACACTTTGAAAGTTTACTATGCAATGAACAGGTCATTTATAAACAAAAAAAAATATCAAAGAAAACGAAAATAAAATAAAACCATATTTAGACCAATCCTTACATTTGGATCTGAATCATGGGTGACAAAGAAGTCAAATCCAGGCCGTAGAAATGAAATATCTCAGAAGAGTCAGGGGTGTCACAGAAAGAGACAAAATGAGAAACAAAAAAATAAGAAAAGACCTGGAAATAGAACCAATGCTGGAATTCATTGGAAAACGACAACTTAGCTGGTGGGAGCATCTCCAAAGAATGAATAATAAGAGGCCTGTCAAACAAGTGTGGGATTCCAAGGTACAAAGAGCTAGGAAAAGGGGAAGACCGAAACAGACATGGGATGGAGTAATAGGAGAAATAATGAAGAAACGAGAGACAACATGGTTAACGGCCAAGGCGTTAGCAAAGAACAAAAAAGAATGGGCAAAATTTGTGTACAGACATTAAATATTTTGTTAATAATACAGACATTAACATATATACCCTACACCTTTAAATGGTAATAGGGATTTTGATTATATATAATATAATTATTATCACACTCATTATTCTAACAAACTACTCTTTTTATTGTTTGTAGATTAGGATGGCCCTACTTTCGAACCGATGTGTAGAAAGTAACTGGAATATCATGTTTTTAAAAACTATCATTGCAAGTTTACAATACAACCGTTAAGTTGTCCACCCTGTTTTATGGGGTCTTTCATTGAAAATTTTATATCAGTTAATTTTAGCCAATCAGATGCCTGCATTTTGACATGTTGCTATGACAATAACCTAATTTCTTCGGAAATTTCCCTGCGTAGAGGGAAATTAATAAGGGGAAATTTCCCTCTGGCTTGACAGCTGTCATAAATAATAATAATATGTCACCTAAGTATGTCACCAATTTAATTTCTATTTTAAAAAAGTTTTGGTATAAAATTTTCTTACCGAATCTCCCGCGAGCATGAATTAATATTCCGGAAATTTTCCTCAGCTGCGAATTTTTTAAGAAAATTCGCACTTCGAGAAAATTTCCGGAAATAATTCGTGCTCTAGGGAGATTATAAGTGAAAATTTATTACCCCTGTTTCCAAGTATACAGACTCATATTCAATTTTTATATTTTATTATAGAATTTTCCAATATTTTTCAACTTTTGCCGCGAGTCTTACGATATTCATAAGATTGGTCTTGAATTTAAAAAAAAAACTATTTTAAATTCTTAAGTTTTTTGTCTTCTAACTTTTTCCAACATAATTTTTACTATTTTGTAAACACGGCATTACGTCTATCTAGTTTCTATACAAAAAAAGGGTGGAATTTTTTTCATATAACGGCGCCTACGAGGGTGAATTAACACCCCCTGGCAATAGATTACGTTAAATTTCATGTTTGACACCTACTCAAAAAGAATTATGAGGGTGTAAGGTCATCACATTTGGTTGTTTGATAAACTGATGGTTCTACAACATGTTTTTAGGAAAAGCGGTCTCTTTGAAATCATCCATCTGATAAATTTAGTCATTTAATAAAAAATTGTATATGTACTGACATTTAATTAACGTTCTCAGACTTACACCTACTGTAATATATTATGGCGTAAACTTTTTTTGCGTAATATGTTAGTGGGAATGGTTAATCTGATATTTTATAAATTAATATTATACAGTGAGTAGCAATAAATAATAAATTACACAACTGAAATATAACATAACTACTCCACCAGTTTCACAAATTACTGGTCTATAGATTATAGAAATTGATATAAATAAACAAACTAAGATAGGAAATGCCCTATTGAGATATTTCATTACCTAATATAATAATAATAATTTATTCTTAAAAAGTACATTAGATACATCACATTACAATAAAATACGAATAAAGTGATACTCAATAAGTGCCAAGCACTTGTTTTGAGTATGAATCAAATGCAATAGATAAAATGGATAAAACAGATAAATAAATAAAATAAAATGGGTGAAAATACACAAATAAAACATAATAATAACACTCAGGAATTGAAGAAAGTATTGATACTAAAAAATATTGGATATGGGGTTTCTTGGTACTTCTAGCAGGAACTTTTGAATTTGCTAAGTACTTTAGTGGATCGAATTGTCTCAGGAAGAATGATAAATATTTTTGGGGAAAGATAATAAAGCGATCGTTGGCTTAGAGATTTTGTTACTGTCGGGATAATGTGTAATGATCTATTTCTTGTGTGGTAGGTGTGGCTTGTTAATGTATGGGTTTTATTGAAGTACTTTACACTCGAGCATAAGAAGTAAAGTTGTCTCACATCCAAAACATTACACTCTCGGTAAATTAGATTTGAGCTGTATAAAATCTGCTTCTGGAATGTATAAGTTTTAGGAATCGTCTTTGAAGCACTTCTACCTGGTTAATTCGCGAATCAGTATGCCCATGCCACTATTCCATATCTTAAATGGCTTTCAACTAATATAGTAGGTAAACATTTATATCCTATCTATCCAGCAGCTTTGTTACCCAATAATTGTTAATAGGTTTTGCGATGGCAAAAGTTGATCTGGCAAGTATTGTTAATTGCTTGTCATGGCTTTTGATAACAGTCTCCACTCTGTTTACCTGAGATCTTCTCTTAAACTTCTGTTTAAGTTTGGATTTTTTATTGATTTGAGGTTGGTTCTCTTTTGTATCGAATTCTTCTCTCAGTTCGTCTTCCTGTTCTTCATTTATTACCTCAAATTCTTAAAAAGAATTTATAATAGACATGCTTTTATTTGACATATGTATTGTTTTATGTAGGTACATTTAAGAACTTTGTTAATATGTTTTTTATATCTATTCATAAATATTAAATAAGAAACTGGAATGAATTTAATAATTCTAAACATTTCATATTACTAGCTTTTTTTTATTTTAAAAATGATACTCACAACGTTAGGGACTACAATTTCTTCAGGATAAATCTGTGTGGGTAATAATAATGAATCTGCTTCAACATTTTCAGCAATTATGATTTCGGCTTCATCTAGATTATCTCCTTCTAACTTATAAATGTCAAATAGCGCCTTAAGCACTGTTGCCAGATACTCTACTTAGAATTTTAAAAGAACCCTTTAAAATAATTTTTAACAGTCCTCCAAAATGTATACTTGCAGAATAGCATTTCAACTGAAAATTTTTAGAGGCTCGTTAAAAACTTATTTTTAAGAGGCCTCTAAATTTTAAAGGATTAGTTACAGAATAGACCCCTTAGTCAAATAGCATTTTAAAGTGACCGTATTAATATTAGACATCTTTATCTCATCAATAAATATACACTGGTCCGAAATAAGGGAGTGCATTATTTAATTTAAAACTTTTCTGTTCCTATAGCTCGATTTTTTATCTTTTTACAGAAATAATAACCCAACATATGGAGACCAGATAAGGAGATCGAACTCATACTGAAAAATTGACAAAATATTCCGTCAAAATCGTCTATCTAAGCAGTTTGTTTTTTCACTGCAAATCCAATAGCCCATTACAGAATGACATCACTGACAGGTAGCCCATATTGTGCTGGAGGGTACTCAGTTTTGCTGCTAGCGCTTCAGGTGGGTGGGTTTGAGACCTCATTTTTTATTCAAGATCATTCTATAAACTTTCACTTCTATAGGTTTGTCTGTTTTGTGCACTTCGGTTCATGACTACTCTGGGCATTTGATAAACATTGCTGATTTCTGAAGTTTGTTGTTCTCTTTGTATGTATTGGTTAACCGTTTACATTTGACACAGGCGAAAGCTAACTGTCATTCGATACAAAACCAAATCTGAAAAGTCACTAATAAGTTACTAGATTTTCTCAGTGTTGCCATGTACGCAATGTGTTAAGCGGTTCTTTACTAATTAATGCTTAAGATGCAGCAGTGCAACACACGAAAAACAAAAATACTTCTTAAAGCTAAGAACAACTTACGAAAGGTGTGCTTAAATTCCAAACGGTGCAAACGGTCATAAGTATCTTAAAATAAATGAAAACGTTCCGTGAACTCTAAAAATATCCAACTTCACTATAAAAACCTTAGTTTTCAGATAGAAAAATGAAATCTTGTACCCTGTATTGTCTTCCCATAATATTTTCAATATTTTTAAAACAACATCATCCAGAACCAATGCTAAAAAATTGGAAATAATATAAACGTCATCAACAGCAAAGTTTTGTTTAAAATCTAAACCTAACTTAGAACAAACATAAATGCACAAAAACTCCCTATAAAAACATCCCCTATTCTTCCTAAAAATATTTATTCAAAAAATTCTAAAAACAACCATAAATCTCCGATATCCGACTAAGCAAAAAAAAATTCCACCAATTAGGTTTTGAACTAATTTTAACACCCACCCACAATGTATTCTTTATAGAAGCCGATTGGTCTACAGGAAATGTGTCAAATGCTAATGAGGTGTCTTAAAAATCAACAGGACACATCTTCTAGTTAATTGCTATACCAACGCGGCATGTGGAATGGAAAAACTCGGGGTTCATTCAAGTTTTGTTATTTGGAATAAATAATATAAAATTCATAGTGAGTGTGGATTAACAATTTATATTTTAAGTGTGAAAATTTAACTAAAGTGTTTATTAAATAAAGTAAGTATACATGGAGGTGGTTAAATAATATCATTTAAATAGGATGTCCCAAAATTATTTTTATTTTTAAATTAAGTACACTTAAAAAATTCTTAAATTCAAATCACGTTCGTTCTTTTTATAAGGCTTGTATTAGCTTCACTTGTATGTAGGTAACGGGATCTCTTCAAATCAAAATTTCATTGACTTGAAAACGAAAAATTAAAAGTTAATAAACTAAAGCAATGACCGATAAAAACAATACAATAATTTAATAAGTGTGTTCCAATGTTTTGACCAGGTTAATCAGGATTGGCGATTAATAATGTATTTTATGTATGTATGAGTACCTACCAGGAATCTTTCTATGTCATCGACTTCGATACATTAAATTGAGCTACATCAAAATTTAAAGCACATTATGGCTACAGAAGAATTGACTAACAGTTCATAAAAATCAAATGAGTTGATCAAAGAATAACCACTATTGAAAATTAGTAAAATTTTTGGTGGTTGGGTTTTTTTACGATCAGTATAATTTAGAAGAATAAAAAACACGCTTCTACGACAGATCTAATTAAAAAGTAGTTTTTAAATTTACTAGAAAGTGTGTGAGATGCTCGACATCATTTTTATTAAAATAAATTATTCATTATTGGATTTGTTTCCATCTTTAATTAATTTCATTATCTCTGCTCCTTATTTTTTTTAATATCTTCATCTATATCTCAAAGCTTTTCCGAATTCACTTTTTATGTTAGCAATTTTGTGTAGCGCGTGAGATTTTTGAAAATCATACAAATATTGCATTTTATAACGTACATACATTTTTTCAAATTTTGAAAAAAATCAAGAAAAAATAAAAATTTTGAAATTTTTTTTATTATTAAAAACATAAATCCAGTGTCTTAACTGCTGTCACTTCATGCCAGTTTGATATTTTAGGAATGAACCTGGACGCACGGTTTTTATTTTTACTTTTACGCAAAATGAGTGTTTCAAGTTCTGAAGTGATATTTTAGAGGCAGCAAGTAATTCCCAAAAAGTCGAAGGCAGTTTATGATCGAAAAATCTCTTATGTGGTGTACTGAGAAAAAAAACATATTAGTAAGAGTCTTACTTCCAAATTTTGATGGTAAGAAAGGTCATAAACTTCACTAAATGTTAAAAATGGCCACCATTTCTTGATTGCTCAATGCATTACGAGTGCCCAAACTGACAATGGCTTTCCAGATATCATCTGGGCTAATATTTTGGCATGCTCTAATTTTTGTCTTAATATTAGTGGTGCTGGATTGAGTTTGTCATAAACAACATTTCAGAGCTAAGGGTACTTTTAAAAAATCGTATCATAATGTACAGGTCCGTATCTAAATTAAAAATTGATGATGGTTTTCAAGAAATGAAACATTGCACTGAAAATTTAAGTATGACACTTCAGCTGGACTCAATTTAAAACACACTGTATTTTCTTGAATTTATTGGAAACCGGAACTGATAATGGGGACTCCAAAAACGTCTCTGTATTGGTATTTCACTTATGAATAGGCAAACTTGTTCCAATTAGAACCATCCCCTCTATATTTTATTGTTACAATGCTAATAAGTATACTATGCAGTTTCATTTTTTCAATAATAAAATTATATTTATCTTCACAGACTTGCTTAAAATGGAACAAACCCTTCTAAATGATTTAATGCAAGGCTCGAACACACCAACGACCCCTAATCCAGTTAATTTTAACTATTGTTACAATACGAATCAGTTAAAATCATCACCGTTTTACGATTACCATGAACAATCTTTAGAAATTCAAAATCCGGAGGCTTCGAACGGCGAACGTAATTACAACTTTCAAAACACGCATCAATATCCACAGTTTTTATATTATTTACCAACGAATTTCGAGTGGATGGAGATGAATAACGAAGAAAGATTTTACCACGAAAGTATGAAATATACCAATACTTTAAATCAAAAAGAAAATAAATATTATGATGATACTGAAAGTAGCAATATTGAGGGGAAAGATTATTTAGAAGAGAATTTAGATGCTGCTTCCTGTTCAGATGATTGTAGAGGTAATGTAAATTTTAATATTCAATTGAATGGTAAGATAATAATAATTCAACAAATAAGGATAGATCTTTTGTTAATTACACAATATTTTCGACAAGAAACTTAAATTTTTATGACACATACAAATGCCAAACTTTGTGAGCGCTTTCTTTGTGATGAGTCCGACAAACCTTTTCTATGCGAAAACTTTCGGCGTCACTGCGTTTTCGAATGCCCGGTTCCCGGAATTGTCGAAATGACACGTCACTATGACTCCCCGTATATACAAGTTTTATTTTATTGAAAATTGTTGAATAAAATTAATTAAAAAATTGTGGTCAAATTGTCCGACAAAAATCATCACCACCCCGAAAATGTCGATATGACGTCACCATGACTCCCCGCATATACAAGTTTAATTTTTCCGGAAATTGTTCAATAAAATTAATTAAAAAAATGTGGTCAACTTGTCCGACAAAAAACATGCTGCGTCCACCCCGAAGATGTCGATATGACGTCATTATGTCTCCCCATGCATACAACTTTAAATTTAATATTTTTAGATTTAAAATAATGTACTGATTATAAAAAAATATGTGTTCGACAAATATGGTACTGCAAAATAATAAAAAATTGAAAAAATTTAAAACTGAAAAATCACTTAAGGTGAGGCGGGAATGATTCTAAACGTTTTTTCTAGGTATGTTGTAAATCCAATAATCTGAAAATGCACATAAATGTCCCTGGTTGCATTCTTGAGGGCGTGATGTAGAGTTTTCCGAAAATTTGAAAAAAAAATTCCGAAATTTTCATTCTTGTTTCTTTAAATTTTCCAGAGAAAAATTGTTGCACACCCTTTAAAATGTCGTAGAGATTCTGTATAAAAATTTTCAGCTTAATTGGTTTTCCCTCTTGTCGGAAATTTTTTTGGGGAAATTGCGAAAAATATTTACATCACGTCCTCGACAAGGTCATAAATAGTATGTATATCAATTTTTAACTTAATTGGTTGAAATCTAACCGAATATGTTTAAAAAAACGCAACCCTTTCGCTTCTTCTTACTTTTTTTTCATAATAATCCATCTTTGATATTTTATTATTAACTAGTTTTATTCAATTAGTAAATTAAAGTACTTAAAATAATTTTTCTGAATATTTCATATTTTATTTGAATTTACGCGCCATAGTTCCACACGAACCACGTGACTAATATTTTCTCCAAAGATGACAATGAAAATGATGATGAAGACTTCGATAATGATAATTATGATAATGATGATAATTTTGAGTGAATTTTTTTATATTAAAATAAAAAATAAAATACGTATTTTTTTTCTTTTTAATAAAACAAAATATCAATAAAAAATTTTTTTTATTAATTTACCAGATTTTTCGAATAAAATGATTTTATAATAATTGTTATTTCATACAAATTTTATGTGAATTTAGTATATCTAAATAATATATGTGAATATTTAAGCTTATTCAGTCAGAAAGAAGTCGTTAGTAATGATTTTAAATTTTCATTTTCTCCTCGGACTGACTATATTACTCAATAATTATATTTGTCGGACAAGTCGATATTTGTATATTGAATACTATTATCTATCATTGTTATTTTTGTCCGACATGTATGTATGGGTAGACATAATGACGTCATATCGACATCTTCGGGGTGGTGGAAGCAGCATGATTTTTGTCGGACAAGTTGACCACAATATTTTAATTAATTTCATTAAACAATTTTCAATAAAATAAAACTTGTATATACGGGGAGTCATGGTGACGTCATATCGACATTTTCGGGGTGGTGGACACCCCATACGCTGCATGATATTTGTCCGACAATTTGACCACAATTTTTTAATTAATTTTATTAAACAATTTTCAATAAAATAAAACTTGTATATACGGGGAGTCATAGTGACGTCATTTCGACAATTCCGGGAACCGGTCATTCGAAAACGCAGCGACGTCGAAAGTTTTCGCATAGGAAAAGTTTGTCGGACTCATCATAAAAAAGGCGCTCACAAAGCTTGGCATTTGTATGTGTCATAAAAATTTAAGGTCCTTGTACTGGGGTCTATTTGGTTCCTATCACAAAGCACCTTGCCACCAGTGTGCTACCTGATGATATATAAGTTTATAAAGAATGTACCACTTCACTGGATCCCATTCCTACTAGACTATGATATTGTTAGAATCTCATACAAAAAATATTTGATCAAGGATATGATGTGAATGGACTTTAAAAATTTGACAATTTTTTGCAGTGTCCTACTCAAAATATTATTGATTGTCTAGTTGTCGAATTTTTTCATTAGTGTCAGACGGGGACCAAAATTTTATAAAAACGTAATTATTGTTGATGACGGTAGCTGGAACGCTACCGAAACGTTGAAGTGAAAACATACAAAAGATTATCGTTTGATTTCTCAAAATAAATAACAAAAAGAAAAAAATTAAAATCCAATTTCCTTCAGATATACTACTTATTATCAAGTAATTATGGTTTTTTAAATGTCCTAATATCAATGGAAGAGCTTCTAAAAACGGGAAGTCTTCAATAAACTCTACTCCAGGTACTAGTGATATTTCTTTAATTTGTTGTTCAAACCTTCCGCTTTAGCCGTAGCAAACCTTTATCCATACAATAAAATATTTTCATCGAAAGAATTTGCATATTTTTGGAGGAAAGCAATAATACTGCCTACCCTTAAACCTTTTAAATTAGATACTGAAATAAAAGATACCTTTGCCAACAAACAAAAATTTTTTCCAACTGTCTGGAGAAAATACTACAGATATGCTTAAAGTGGGGTGATTATTATTTCTTCTAACATTAGATTTAACCTGGTGTCAATGGGATTAAATATGCAATAATAGGGGGTAGACGCAACACTGTGTATGTCTATTTTTAATTGCAAGCGTATCACACACGTATTCTTCACACCTCAAACGTTGAGATTCCATTGAGAAATGCCATTTGAACTAGTATTCTTCTTCTTGAAATGTTGCAAGAAATGTATGTTTCGTCATTGGTCAGTTTTTTAAGTGAAACCAGGGTAGGTACTGATTGCTCTTTATACATCTGATATTTTTTTCTTTTTTATAAATCCAAGTCAGTTCTAAATGTACCAGAATCACTTCGCCTTTTTCTGCCAACGATAGGTTTTTGTATTATATCGTTTACTGAAGATAAAGGCGTCTTCTTTGTCAAAGCAGATGTAACAGCTAAAGCATCGCTTGAATTAAAAAATTGGATGCCAATGGACGCCACGTTGAAATACAACAAAAAAATTACTACGATAAACCAAACACTGATGTAACATAAGTTAAAGTCCATTCAAAGATATTTCGTTTTACCTTAACACCAACAGGTAGTCGTTAATCCGATAACAATAGCACTCGTTGTGCTTTTTAATGACACTTACAGGCGTAAAAGGTGGACTTTTTCTGCTTAGGCAGAAAAAGTTTGTTGCTAAGCAACGTTCCAAGTAATAATTTGGAGCCTAGAATTTTGCGTGAAATTGGAACGAATTTGGAGTAAAAAGTAATGGAGTAAAAGTATATGTTTCGATGAAACAACAGCTACAACATTAAATCTTGTGCTTTTCTGTCTAGTAAAACAAATAACTATAATCTGATTGTGTAAATATAAAAAGGGCTTTCATTGCTTGTTTTCCTTTGTCTGACCTGTACTGCACCTACCTACTTCATTTCCAACGCCCTTTTTATATTTACATAACATTTTTATAACATCCGCTAATTAGATGAAATAAACCAAAGCGTATACGTTGGGCCACCCTATACTCTGTGCATCCAAGCAACGGAGTGTTCCAAAACAGTATCATGCATAGTGCACGTGATCTCTCCGACACTGTACGAATGTACCAAAGACAATGAGTTCTGCCGGCCGATTGCAGTTAAATTCGATTGGCCAGCGTAGGGAGGCATATTTATTTCAGCCAATAGATGCAAAGGCGCATGGTGATCACGCATCTATCGTTGTTTTGGTCGCTCTGTTTGTTCGATGGATATACTTTATATATTTCAACAGTTTAATTTGTTTAATTTCAATAAATAAATAAAAGTTAAATTTGTTTTTTAAAAATCTAGTGATTTTCTTTCTTTCTTTTTAGTATCTAAATTTTACCGACTAAGGATCTGTTACTGATCACTGTACAATGAGGTATTTACAAACTTTCATTAAATCCCTAAGACCAGATACCGAATCAACGAAATATTGTGAAATATTCTTTACCTGTTTGCAAAAGTGAATAAAACTAAAACTAATTTTACTTAGTTAACAGTAAAATTTGTAGATATTCACGAGGATTAACAGTCTTGAAATATGGTGAATTTCGGATATTTTATAACCTAAGCGATAGTTGTGGTTTTATTGCAGTCAAAAGCAAACGGTTTGTTTTGAACATAACTATCTCTGTAATCGTTGAACTGCCATTAACCCTACTTCGAAGTATTATTTGTGGTACATCCTGTACAACAACAGCAGTACGATTATTAAAAATCCCTGCCCATTTTTAAAATCGTATTTAAGGACCACCCAAGATAATAGGGCTTAAATTTTAGACAGTTTCACAAATTAGTAGGATTATAATATTTTCTGCTTTGTCACACGCATCATTTGTATTTCAGTACGAACCGCATGACTGAACAGATGGCAACGTCCGACATTTCTTTATTCTACAGTTTATCATTCAAATATGTTTTTACAAGAGAATAATTTATGTAGGTATCTTGTTTGAGCGGAATTGAAGGGATGATATATTGACATTTATAGATACATAATAATATTTTTCTACTCCTGTTTTATAATATACTTACTAAAAGACTAAAATCTGAATCATAATGATATTCATTATGATACAAATTTTCATTATGATACAGATTTTTAAGCCAATAGGAATGCGACATTCACACAATATTTAATATAGCCATGGATACCTGGTTGACATTTCTGAAATTAATTATATTAGGTGACACTTAATTTGACAGCTGTCAAATAATTTTGATTTTCAAAAGTAACTATATATGATAATTATTAATTAAATAATTCTTATTAATCGGAGTAGAAAAAATATTGTATGCAACTTTCATGTAATGGCCATTAATACACTCGCATATTATATACGAAACTCGCCTGCGGCTCGTTTCGTATCCTACAACATGCTCGTGTCTTAATGGCTATCATTACATGATCGTTGCATAAAATACTATTATTAAAAGTTTTTTACCTAATAGTATTTATTATTTAATTATTTCAAATAAAATTAGACAGATTGCTGGGAATAATTTTAAAGTAGATCTTATGGGAGGAAACCGTAATAGCTATCTATTTGTACTACTGGGTGGAAAGTGTCACTTTTCTTTCCGCAGCGAAGCGGAGGGTAGTAAATATCCAGTATTTAGTTTAGTATTAGGGATGGCGATTCTTTCCAAAAAAGATCGATTTTTAAATCGATTCTAATCGTAACCAGATGAATCGATTCATAATGAAATCGAGGTCTAAAAGATCGATTTAGAAAAATCGATTTTTTTCAAGTTTGTATTTACTATGTAAATATAAATCCATTTTATGAAAAACAAGAAAAATACCATAATAAACAATCTCTGGGATATCTTATCAGTAAAATCAGGGATTCGATAATAACAATTATTTTTATTACCATATCAAAGTATCAGATCAGATATAAAAGAAGACATTTATTTTCTAAATGTATTTGCTACTTTAAAAGTTAAGAAAATAGATAATATAGCTTATAGTTCCCAAAACCAAACCAGAAAAAATCGAATGTCGATTTTCGAGGGTGAAATATCGATTCACTGAATCGATTCATTACAATATATCGATTTTAAAAATCGATTTATTTGGTCCGAAGAATCGATTCTTCGATTAATCGATTTCAGATCGCCATCCCTACACTGTATATTATTCCCGTGTTCCGTATACCTAATACATAGTGATTGTTCTTCCTACCCACAATAATTATTCATCTTGTTGTCTTCAGCCCTTTGCTCATATATTACCTATGTATTTTTTTTCATACCTGTGAGTTTTGTGGTAGTAAGGTTAATGACACTATATTGGCTTGTTCCTTAATATTAGGTGACGTATTTGGAAATTCAAAATCACTTGAACCAAATTCCATTTTTAAACAGTTAAGTGATTTTCACAATAAGTGGCCTGATGTCGAAAATATTATTTAACACCCTAAAGTAATATTCGGGGGTAATAACATTGTATATACAATGGTAATACCACGAGTGCTTAAAAATTACCGATAATTTCCATGAAAGCTTGTTGTTAATAATTAGACAACAAGCTTGAATGGAAATTATCCGGTCAATTTTTAAGCACAAGCGGTATTTAGGGAGAATAAAAATACAAATTACTGTATCTCCACTATATTCAGATAGGTAATGTAACGTCTCTAACTTAAAAATCTCAATAAAAACAAATTATTTATTTATTGAAACAGTAACGTAATACATTTTTGTCAATTTCCCGTTCTGTTATATCTCCGAATCGATTCATGACCTCTAAGAAACTCTTCTTGGACGTTTCACGTTTATTATTTTAACGTTGTTTGACAAACGGTTGTCATGGCAACGTGGAATTTCCGCTGAATTTCCATTTAATAATTTAGCATTCGTTGCATTGATACAACATGTATGAGTGGAATATTCATGTTAATTTTTTACCAAAATACAGAATATACAAGATGTTTTAGAAATTACGGAGAAATTGGGGAAAAATATGAGTTTCTACCTTGATGTGAGGAAGGAAAGTGTGTACTTTGTATAGGGGTGATGCTTCTATGTAAGTTGCCTGCTTTGTTGTTTCGTGCAGTTCGTTAATATTATTGTGACGATTTTTACATATTTGAATTTTTATATATGACCATATAAAAAAATCCAATATTAATAGGTATGGTGACTTTGCAGGACATGGAATGGGGGACTTCGGTCCAAGTTGCCAGCCCGAGAATTTTGGACCGAAGTTCCCCATTGACCCGTTTGTTCCAATCTATGGAAGTTGTGATCCAAAAATTCTGTGATTATTTTAGAATTATAGGCAGGAGCTCCATCTTTATAAAGATATATTTAATCACGGTCATCAGCATCATCCGCCACACTTGGGATAAAAGCTCATTCAAAATTTCTAAATATTTGCTTGAAGTCAGCTCTCCCTCAAAAATATGATAATAAATGTGGTTTCACAAAATGGAATACACTGATGACTGATGATGTTCCTACTTGTTGAAAAATAAATTATAATGAAAATACAAACTAAAAAAATATCTGTATTTATGTGAAGATTTATTCAATTTTTATAGAGGAAAAGTGCCATTTTCTACCCTAAAAATGGGTAGGAGGAAAAGTCAATTTTCAAAGGAAAAAATACTTTGTTTCATATTACCTACTATTGGTCCGTGGCGGAGCCTATAGTATTATTTTCAATATCATTGCCATCAGCAGATATACAAGGTGAGTCATGAGGAACTCTACATCCCGTTGTACATACTTCTACTTCGTTTTGAGACTCTTATGGGAAATATCAAATGACCGTTAAAAAGTCCCCATGGGACCCTCAATACGATGAGGTAGTTGTGTGTATAGTACCTGATGACTCACCCTGTATAATATCACTACAAATAAATCTCTATTGCGAAAACTTTTTGGCATGCCATCTAAAGTTGACTTTAATTGGATTTGGAACAATTAACAATAAAATTGATCTTGTTGAATTGATTTATCTTTTTATATTAAAATAATTGAAATCGGTAAATAATAATTAAATACTAATCATATTCATACTTAATTCTTGAAAATATTTGATTTGAATTTGAATTAAAAGTTAAATAAAAATTTGTATTTAGTACAACTTTTGTATGAAAACACTATAGAAAGATTTATTCTATAGATAACAGAGATGCAGAATTTATTACAAAACCTCGAAAGGAGCGCACAGCTTTCACAAAAAATCAAATTCGAGAACTAGAAAGAGAATTCATCCATTCAAATTATTTAACGAGATTGAGGAGATATGAGATTGCTGTGGCTTTGGACCTAACTGAAAGACAAGTAAGTGTAAATATACTATTTTCTAAAAAATTACTGAGGAGAAAATTACAAATATTTTTTTTGTAAATAAACATTTATAGACTATAAAATTTTCAAAAAGGATTAATTTATTTGTTAAAATATTGTTGGAAATACATCCAACATTCAATTTTTGCCGGAACGCCACTGGGCGAAATCGGCAAAAATTTTATTAGACTAGTACCTTAAAGTCTATACTAAAAGTCCACTGTTTTAAGCAACAAATAATTTTACCGGAGGTAATAAATGATATTTCAATGTCATAAACTTCCATAAAAGTTCAAAGCGCCTTTCGGCTAAGTAATAACAATAGAGTAAAATTTTATACAAATTCAAATAATTTTTAAATCAATATTCAATAAACCTAGGTATTCACTTATAATTACAGGAGAGCTTTTTTTTTCGAAGTAAACTTGACATGTATCAATAAGAATTTTGTTGCCTGGCAATTTAACGAAAAAAACTGCCTCTGAAAAAATTACATTACGAGTCCGTAGGACGAGTAATTTTTTCTGGCAGTTTTTTGAGTTGATTTACCTAATGGCAACAAAATTCGAATTATAAATGTCAAGTTTACTTCGACTCAAAAAAAAGCTAGAGTGTAATTCGGTAAGAGAATTTAATGAATATGTAAATCGCGACATTTCCACAAATGAAAACTTTTCTGACAACGCAAGTTTGAGAAAAATTGACATAACGTCATCAAAAATTTGTTTACAATGCTGGTTGTCATGCTTTGAAAAGTTAGGTTCCGTTATTGTCGCTGGAAAAGTTACGGCAAACTTTTTTCGCTGTCATAATGACAAAATCACGCGGCTTGTGGGATTTTTTATACATGAATTAAATTGTCAGAATAAAATACAAAGCTCCTTTTCGGGAAAAACCATAATGGAACAAGTGAACATATAAAAGGCTGATTTTATGCTCAATCGCGATCATTTACCGCCGTTCACTCATAGCTTCAAGACCTTCAATTTGAATGTCTACAAATAAGTCGAGGCTTATACCTAGTTCCTCATAAAAAATAAATATATTTTCTTAGCAAGTGCGTATTGCAAATTCGAAATCAAAAGTTGTTACGGTGTGTTGTATATTGTGTAAATAAACTGAGACGCTATACAATCTCTGAGTTTTATTTTGAAGTCAACGTCTCCGGGTACATCAGAAGGAAACCAGCCCAATAAAGAATTACAGTTCATTTTGATTGACTAGTAAATTAGTCACCCTGACGGAAAACGAAGGGAATGTACTAAGTCCCCACAGAATCCGCACAAATATCATTTACTATAGGTGTACTATACAATTTTTAAAGCGGTTAATTAAGTTGGAAAAAAATTCATTTACCATGGGCGAATCATAAAATTTTTATAAGGGGCTAATTGATTTGTGAGAATCTCTTCCTCTCGATTGCTATCTTTAATTTTTAGGTGAAAGTATGGTTCCAAAATAGAAGAATGAAATGGAAAAGAAATAAGTCTGGAGAAAGACAAAATAAATCAAAACACGTGAAATTATCTGTTTGATATACTGAATAATAATGTTCGTAATTATATATATCTTATGTTTTATGTGTATTATTATCATTCTTCCACACACCAATCCAAAATTAATCATAATTTTTCATTGCCTTTGATACTGTCATCCCAGCAAAACCATTTTAGGATTTCGGAGAGATGGAAAATTGAATTTTTATATTTTTTTTCATTCATGAGTAGGTATTGAGACAATTATTTAAATTCAGTTAGAAAATATTTTTGAAGTGAATAAAACTCTCCTTTAGGCGAGTTGAGCTCTTTTTTTGGGTGAAGAAAAAACATGGATTTTTCGTCATCGTCACGCTTTTATGCAACACACAATACTTTGGTCATTCGTCACGCTTTCATGCAGCACACAATACTTTTGGTTATACAACACAATTAACAATGAAGCGTATATATAGTGTTGCATAAATCATCGTCACGCTTTCCATGAGCTTTATGTATACTTTGTATAAATATGGTGTGCTTTTTTTGTAAAAAATTCCATTTACGATGAAATTTTTAAGAGGGATTCATTTATTAGAGTTTTCACTAATGTCCGGCAGTCCCATGACTGGGACTCTACGGTTTTTTTTAAATGATAAAAACTTCTCTCCGCCGTCGAAGTCTTAACAAAAACAAAAATGGCAACAAAATGCCTCAAAACATTTGTGCTCCTTACAATCAGTACGCAATGAAGAGGTGGAAGCTGCAATAGATAACCATAGGTATTCTGGACTTGGAATCCCGTTTTTTTGGATTGTCAACAACAGACTTAAGAAAGCTTGCATTCGAGGTGGCTGAAAAAAAGAAGATAAAACATTCTTTTAATAAAGAGAATAAGATGGCTGGGAACCGGGGGTTACGTGGTTTTCGGCAACATAATCCTGAATTGTCATTGCGTCTCCCTGAATCCACCTCTCTTGCTAGAGCTGAGGCTTTCAATAATAAACCCCAGGTGGAAAAGTTTTTTACTAAACTTGAACAAGTTATCGAAGAACATAAAATTCATAACACAATGGTCTTCAATATGGACGAATCTGCGCCAAGAACTGTTCAAGTCCCTCCAAATGTGTGTTCGCCAGAAAAGGCAAGTAGGCGCTCTCACAAGACAGAGAGAGGTGTCCATACAACCGTTGTGGCCTGCTTTTAGTTCTGGAGGGACATATGTACCACCTGCAATAATATTTCCCAGGAAAATATTTTATCCTGCCTTTTGTATGACGGGGCATCAGTAGGGACGTTAAAACTACATAATGAATCTGGCTACAGGACGGGGGATTTGTTCCAAATATATGGATGCGACATATTTTGTTGAGCATGTCAGACCAAATTTCTAGAATAAAGCATTATTAATTCTTGACGGTCATTCCAGTCATAAAAGCTATACGAAGCTTTGGAATTTGCTAAAAAGAATTTTGTGATACTGCTTTGCTTGCCTTCACACGGTAGGCACTCATTGCCTCCAACCTTTGGATGTTGCATTTTTTGGCCCCCTCCATAAGTATTACAACCAAGCGGTCACACACAATGGTTGGGAGAATCCCGGTCGTACTGTCATCATTTATCAAGTATCCAAACTTTTAAAACAAGCATATGAAAAAACAGCAACACACTAGGGATGGCGATCTGAAATCAATTAATCGAAGAATCGATTCTTCGGGCCAAATATATCGATTTTTTAAATCGATATGTTGTACTGAATCGATTCAGTGGATCGATATTTCACCCTTTAAAATCGACATTCGATTTTTTCTGGTTTGGTTTTGGGAACTATAAGCTATATTATCTATTTTATTAACTTTTTAATGTAAAAAATACATTTAGAAAATAAATGTCTTCTTTTATATCTAATCTGATTCTTTGATATGGTAATAAAAATAATTGTTATTATCGAATTCCCTGAACTAAAAAATCCCTGATTTTACTGATAAGAGATCCCAGATATTGTTTATTATGGTATCTTTCTTGTTTTTCATAAAATGGATTTATATCTACATTGTAAGTACAAACTTGAAAAAAATCGATTTTTTAGAAATCGATCTTTTAGACCTCGATTTTTTTATGGATCGATTCATCAGGCTACGATTCGAATCGATTTAAAAATCGATCTTTTTTGGAAATAATCGCCAACCCTACAACACACTAGAGAACGCATCAAAGTGGTTTTCGTTCAACGGGGATATCACCTTTTAATTCCAATATTTTTCCAGAACATAATATGTATTTTTAAATTACTAACCCTTACAGGTTCATAAGGTTACTCTACATAAATTTTATATTTAAGTTGTCAGCAACAATGTATACGACATCTGGACGCCTACCACATTATGTAAAATTTTCAATTTACTTAGTATAAAACTCGATCCTCTAGTATACCTAATTTGTCTCGTATTCGCTTATAAAATAGATATTGTGATGCGGTTTTTACCATTTTTTTAAATTTCATCCTCTTTCAAGAAATGATTAAAAAATACAGCATCCCATTTGAAGATTCCCCAAAAAAGTTTAAAATAAAACAAGTGTTCAATCAGCGCCACCTAGCGACCGTTAAAACCACTGGAATGAAACGATTATATATTTTATTACGCACTGAATTCCCTTTCAAATGATACTAAGTTTGTCAAAATCCATAATGCGGGACCAAAGCTATAACAGTTTTATTGAGTCAGCATTCCCACTCACCCCTACCAGTTATTTTACAAGATAGAGGAAAAAGTACTGGAGCAAACTTACGTAAAATGATCTAATGATTACAAATATTTAAATTTGTAACGGTACATTTATTATTAGAAAAATGATGTTTTTGTTATTATTGTGAACTACGCTCTCTAATGGTGGAGTAGGAAACTTGAAAATAATTTCGAGCAGTTTCTCCTATGCGAGTTTGTAATACAGATTTTTTTCTCTAAGCTATACGATAGTTTCTGCAATACATCGGGTTACCTCCTCCAGTATATTTCAATATTATGTCTAGATCTTTTTATACTGTTAGCTTAAAAACAATGAATCCTCCTCAATTTAGACACCAGTTGAAGCCCCCTTGCAAATACTGTTTGAAATTTTGCTTGAAAAATATCTTCTGCATCCCACACATTTTCAAATTTACCTTTACATCAACAGTATTGCTACAAAAGAATCGACTTACTATCCACAAACAATAATCATCAAAATCAAATAAGTAGTTAGACAACCACCTCTGAAAATGTGTTGCTGGTCAGTTTACATTTATTAACATTTTTCAGTAAAGATGGGGCTAAATAGTTCACCACAATGTCTTTTCAATAATGTGATACACACAGTAGGAATATTCTGCATTTGAAATCAAGAAATTGGGGAAGTGTATTTGTTTGGATAGATTTCAGCTTTTTCTTAAATCTAAAGATTACAGTAGTGAAATCTTTACCACGGTGTAGACAAAGTGTCACAAAAAAGATAGAAATAATAATAACAATTTTATTACTTTAACTAGATATATTTCAAGATTGTTTCTAACAAAATTTTTCAATTACTTGTCTTATTTCTTAGTTGATTTCTTTTTAGTTGGCTTATGTGTCGTTTCAACAGGTCGTGTCAATAACGAATTACCTCGTTTTCTGATCAATTCTCTAGCTATCTTTCTTACAGTGTCTGCATTTAAGGGTTCAGCTTTTTTGGATTTCTTTGTTATACCTCTAGATTGTGCCTTTTTCTTCAATTTCTTACTTTTTACTACAGGTGAGGAGATATTCACAATTTCTTCTTTATTGGACAACAAAGTGGAAGATTTTGATTTTTTACTACTAATAGATAAATTCAGTGGTGATTTGGCGGCCTTTTTGGTTTTCTTATTTTGATTTTTGTTTTCTGTTGTTTCTGTAGAACTTCCTTCTTGTTTGATAACATCTACATCAATTGGTGTATATGTCGGTTTCACTCCTACCTTTTCCAACCATTCTAGTTTCTTATTTAAATTTGACAGCCTCGTAGTACTTCTCCTAATATGAGTCTTTGTATCCAAATTTAAATTTGCTCTGTACTGTTTTTCCCTTCTTACCTTTGAGGAAAATCTTGTGGGTTTATTATGTTTAGCAGTAAATAAACCTTTTGGCCTCTTTTCGAAAGGTACATATTCCGCTGAAATATAAAGAAATGTCAACATCTAAGTATGCATTACTATCAATTACAAACTACATGTTTGTGAAACTTACCTATAATCCTTTTTTTGAACATTAAATAATTATTCATAGTCTCTGCTGCAATTTTTGCAACGTCTGGATTTTCAAATTCAACGTATCCATATCCTTTACTGTTTCCAGTTCGTCCAGACCTACACACTTGAACGTGTGTGACTTTTCCAAATTGCCGAAAATATTTTTTTAATTCTTCTTCATAAAACCCATGAGGTAAATGTGATATAAATATAAGGCCCCTGCGTTGCTCAACGATTAATTTCCTCTCTTGTTTTATTTGTTTAACAGAAATTGTACCATCCTGTTTAAAGTTATACACCAAATTAAAAAGTTCATGACTACAAATCTATTAATGACATACCTTAATTTTTTGCTTCAATTGCTTCGTTTCTTTTACTACTTCTTTTTGTTTGGTTGTATCTAAAGACAATACATCGGCATTCCTAATTTTACTCATGTTAAAAATACACAATAAACTAAATTTTTAAAAATACCTCGTGGTTTTCTTCGGTTGCTTTGAAAACCACAAATGAAATGACAGACTAGACCAGTTGATTGGTAGATCTTAATACGTCAAACGTCAAAATAAATATTTATTTGATAGATAACTTGTTATTCACGTCCATAAGCTGAGTTGCCTATCCATAAATATATCTATAAAATTAGAAACTAAAGAATTATTGTTATTACTAAACCTTGGTTTCGAATTGCTGTTAAAAAGTTGAACATTTTAATACTCCTAGCTCTTTCTCAATCAAATGCTTCAACATTATTAATAAAGTGGATTGTAAATCATACTATCTGCACAGAAGTGTGCTATCCACAGAACTAAATGGTCTAGCATCAAGATCAAATTTAATCAAGATCAGTAATCTCAATTTAGTTCTGTGATCCTTTAGTTTTTGAAAGCTTGTGTCAGTGAACAATAATTGTATTACCAAATATTACTTCTTGTAATTTATGTATTTAAAATGTGTGGAGGCTTTACTTGTTCAAAAAATGCTCTTATTGCTCTCAACGTCTTATACATTGTAAGTAATAATAATTGTCATTTATAGTTTTAGACAAAATTGTTTGTATTTGTTTCCAGGTGGTTGCCTTTGTATTAATAGGGGTAGCTGTTTACGGAAGAGCAGCAACTTTAATAACAAATTTACCAATTGTTGGTGGTATTTTAGCATGTGGTATAATACTGATGTTAATATCAGTCTTAGGGCTGGTAGGAGCAGTTAAACATCATCAAGTCATGTTATTTTTCGTATCCTTTTTCGAGAACAGGAAGTGTAATTTTATCGTTAATCAACCCACGTCTTTCTTAAATTAACGATTTGTAAGTTAAATATTTGATAGTGTATATACTTTTAACCAAAAGATATTTATGTTATTATCAAATCTTTTTTAACCTGTGTGACATTTCAAAATATTTACATTTATAATTATTGTTTGATATTCCTTAACTAATTTATTTAGTACATGGTAATATTGTTCCTTTTATTCCTCATACAGTTTTCTGTTGCTTGTGCATGTCTTGGTGTAAATCTTGAACAGCAAACTCAATTGGCAGAAGAAGGATGGAAAAGAGAAAAGAATATAACCAGATCTCATGTACAGAATGTATTTAGTTGTTGTGGATTTGACCAAAAAGTTGATAAGGAGGTTGTACCGCCAGATTATACAGCTATTGAGGTAAACATATTCCTTGTTTCAAATATAAGATCTAATAAGAAACATTTGATTACTTAATTCATAGTTTATTCAGTACCTACTAGGTATGCATAATTGCACTGTATTATGTAAATATCAATATCATACTACAATATAGGTAACTAGGTTCATTACAAATATTTTCTACTACATAAATAATAGGGAACTTGAATAAAATTTTAATTAGCAAAAATGTGCTATAAATCATAAAAATACATTGCATGGAAACGACTGGCATGAAAAAACTATTTTTTGGTAAAATGCCGAAAAATTAAAATTATTTGAAGTTTTTGTAAACGCATTGCTATTGGTTGTGATGTAGAACAGTAATATTTTGGTACCTCGCGTGCGTCCATGCGAGAAGGAACTAACGTATACCATTAAAACAGCCATTGCTTTGTTTACTCGAGAGTTTCCATGTATTTTTTTGTATTTACGATTCGTTCTGATTTATTAGACTTTGTTAAATTTTTGTTTGTGTCCATAATATTTTTAACATGACCAAAGAAATATATTACGAATATGATCTCTTCTTGCAGTATTGCCAGTATAGTATAAGAAACTATCCCTCGTACATGTCTAAAAAATACTATATTTGTTCACATCCAGTATTGAATAATGTTACAGCTTCATAATATATATTATGTATATTACACCGTAGTAAAAAAAAGAATTGAATATTTAAAGAAACTTTTCATAAATATACAAAATTCAAAATATGTGTGTAGTTTCAATAGATTTTGTGGCATAGGATAATTGATTCACACTTTATTATTTTGATGTAAATTATTCCGAATAACACATGTGAAATCATTGGTGATAGATAAAAATGTCTATAATTTTATAAAGCAGTTTAAAAAATTCTTCCAAAAAGAAACTCCGAAAATCCCTCGGAAAATCCCTCGATACTGGTAACACTGCTGGGCATACTACTGTCCTGCGTCACTCGCTTTGGCGCGCTATGGAGGTCATTTGAAATTACTTCAAACATGCAACTATGTTTTCCAAGTAAATGTTGATTTAAAAAAAGCCTTGAGGATTAGGATTTTTAGATGCCACTTGATGATATTATTGGAAAAAAATTGGAAAGTTCCCTATTGGTTGATTTACGATGTTATATTGTAATTTACTGGCTATTTCATAAATTAAAACCTGCTATCAATCCTTGTATCAATCATATCAAGTAAACTTTAATAATACGTTATAGTGTGCTTTAAACAATGTCGGAATAAAATCCACTGAATAAAATTATATAAAACAACCCAACTTTAAAGTAAAATCAGATTTAGCAGATGTGATAAACATCCATACCTATTCACAAATTGATTTTGGCACTGGGCACTATTTCAATACCTTGCAACTGAGTGCCAAAATTGATTTGTGAACCTATAAATTGTTTTAAAATTTTCGATTGAAACTGGTTTGATTTATTTTAGAATCGTTTATGCATAGATGCCACTGTACCTTGTCACTGTCCCAACTGTATGGAGAAGTTACAAAATACTATTAACTATGCTTTTAAATTGTGTGGATGGATAGGTTTATTCTTTAGCTTCACAGAGGTAAGAAATAATAATTTTGGTATTCTTTGGTGCAATATTTGTGTATATTATGTCACATTGATCATTTGTAATTATATCTTTTCGATGACTGTCGAAACTCATTAAATTGATTGATTCTATTAATATCTTTTATAATTTTTAATGGGTATTCAAAAACAGAAAAAATTGAATATTTTCTGAGTAGAATCATATTGTATTTATAATTTTAACAATGAATAGGTATAGTTTTTTGTATGTAGAAGTAAACACAATTTAAAATTTTTTTTCTTTCAAATTAACTCATGCTAAAAGTATCTAACCATTAAAATATTTGTAAATAATTCTTATTGTAGTTCTTATTTCATTTATTCATGGGCATTGTGGATGTTTTGATTTGTTAATATTTTAATAGTTCACTATTTATATTTTGGGAATTAATAACACTGATCTTAATCAGGTCTTCTGACTGACCAAAGTCTAATGAGAGGACACCTGTACAAAATGTAATTTTCTATGTAAATTATCTCAATAAAAACCTTTGTAGCGAGTGTATGTTTAAGAGATGTAACCGGCATTTATTGTACAGCTTAGAGAAAAAAATCTGTATCACAAACTCGCATACGAGAAACTGCTGGAAAGTCTCCTACTCCACCACTAGAGGGTGTAGTTCACAATAATATCATCATATAACATATAACATCATTTTTCTATAATAAATGTACCATTATATAGTACCACAAAATTTAAATATTCGTAATCATTAGATCATTTTACATAAGTTTGTTGCAGTACTTTTTCCTCTATCTTGTAAAATAACTGGTACGGATGAGTGGGAAAGCTGACTCAATAAAACTGGAATAACTTTTGTTCCGCTTTGTGGATTTTGACAAACTTAGTATCATTTAAAATGTAATTCAGTACCTAACACAATACTATGTCATCGTTTCATTCCAGTGGTTTCAACGGTCGCTAGGTGGCGGTGATTGAACAATTGTTTTGCTCTCAATTTTTTTGGGAATCTTCAAATGCGATGCTATATTTAAAATTTATAATTTAAAAAAAAATGGTAAAAACCGCATCTCAATATCTATCTTCTAAGCGAAGATACGAGACAAAATAGGTATACTAGTGGATCGAGTTTTATACTTAAGAAAATTGGAAATTTTACATAATGTAGTAGGGGTCCAGATGTCATAAATTATTGATAACTTAAATATAAAATTAATTTAGAGTGAATTTATGAATTTGTAACGTAAAAATACGTAATGCATTACACAAATAGCGAAGCTTATCATATGTTGAAAGTGAATTTTGAATGTTTTGACAATGCTCCGATTGCATAAAAATATCCCTGCTATGCTATGTTTGCAGAAGAGTATTTAAAAATTTGGCTAAACCTTTAAAACAAACCGGATCTGTTCAACCTTGAAGAAATTCTTCACAGCGGCGAAGAAACAATACCGAAATAGATCAAATAAATGTTTTAGGATACATTGATGCAGATCCACAAGTTAGTGTAAGAAAACTAGCTTGCGAGCTAGGAATTTCTAGGTAGGTATTGTGTTCACTCTATTTTAAAAAGAAATCGTTTTCATCCGTATCGTCAATTATTAAAAGCTACAGATAACGACAGAAGACTGGATAATTGTAATTGGCTTAAGGATATGCTGAATGAAAATCCAAATTTTTTATCAAATATAATGTGCTCCAATGAAGCTACATTTTCCAGTAATGCACACTATTGGTCTGATCATAATCCACCCTGGATGCAACAAGATTTTAACCAGGGTGGCTGGTCAATTAACGTATTAACGTGTGGGATTTTAGATGGTCAAATTATAGGCCCTTTTGTTTTTGATGAACATTTAAATGGCTAGCGTTACTTGAGATTCTTAAGAGATGAATTGCCTATATGTGGATACAACAAGATGGCTGCCCAACCCGCTTTACAAATTAAGTGTATACCTATTTTTTCTCGTATCTTCGCTTAGAAAATAGATATATTGAGATGCGATTTTTACCATTTTTTTTTAATTCCATCCTCTTTCAAGTGAATGATTAAAAAATATAGCATCGCATTTGAAGATTCTCAAAAAAAGTTGAGAACAAAAGTATTGTTAAATCATCGCCACCTAGCGACCGTTAAATCCACTGGAATGAAACGATGGTATAATATTTCATTAGGCATTGAATTCCCTTTCAAATGATATAAAGGTTGTCAAAATCCATAATGCGGAATAAAAGTTATAACAGTTTTATTGAGTCAACTTTCGCACTCACCCCTAACAGTTATTTTACAAGATAGAGGAAAAAGTACTGCAGCAAACTTACGTAAAATGATCTAATGATTACGAATAATGAAATTTTGTGGTACTATAACGGTACATTTATTATTGAAAAATGATGTTTTTGTGTTATTATTATGAACTACGTCCTCTAGCGGAGGAGTAGAAAACTGGAAAATAATTTCCAACAGTTTCTCGTATGCGAGTTTGTAATACAGATTTATTTCTCTAAACTGTACTATGAATAGTTTCTGAGATACAACGGTTTACTTCTCTTAACCAGACACCCGGTACATATATCATGACTGTAGTTCGCGCATGGACGAGCTTTGTGAAGAATAATTATTTATCAAGACAAACGATATTTCAAGAAAAATTTATTTTATGATATACATATGATTTCCTTTCTATTCCCGCAATATAAATAGTAACAAACATTATCCAACGTCGACAGTTACAAGACATGTGTATTCATATCCATAGATCAGTTAACCAAGTATTACAAATTCTAATGCCGGTTTTCGACGATAGTACGTTAAAGATCCGCCAGATGACGATGTTCCGCGCAATGAAGAATTCGAATTAGAAACGTAGTAACAAAGAGAACAATCCTGCACTAAAAACACCTAATGTGTATTTCCAGTATTTGGGACACACCATTATAACCACAATGCACAGCGGCCCTTTCACGAAAATCCAAAAAAAGAGTTCTGATATTTTTTACTAAACATTTTATGTTCTTCTACACATTTATAACTATCTATCCAACATCAAAGATCAACAAAAATAATTATCCATTTGTGGACAAGTTTGTATGCTTTTTACAGAAACTCTTTTAAATTTATCAGTTTTTGGATATACAATAAAAAAAATTGATAGACAGACTTCATGTATTTTACATTTTGATCAGAGTCGAGTGTAACATGTTCTGTAAGTAAAGTAAAAAGAACATAGTGCTCATTTAATTTTTTCTTTTGAAAAATGGAAATTCATTGAAATTTTAAATAACAAGTTCTTCCTACTGTTTACAAAAAAATAAAGTGCAGTGTTTCTACTGTCAATTGCCATAAGAATGATGTCCTACTTCATCCAACTTTTATAAAATTGAAATTTTAAAAACTTCTGCTACTATATTCCTTAAGACTACTATATAGTCTATTAGAGAAATTTTATTTGAAATGTCTTTTTGCTGTCAACGCGATTCTAATAGAACTTACATAACTGGTGAAATGGTTGCATGTTTTTTCAGTTTATGGGAGTGCTACTAACTGTACGTTATCGTAATCAGAAAGACCCTCGAGCCAATCCCAGTGCTTTTCTCTAGTGCAACTACGCTATTCAAATGGGTGGGTTGTTTAATATAATATATTAATATATTTTTAGTTTGTAAGGCATGCATTAAATTAGGATTTTATATGTAAAATTTTGCTTTTTTCTAACAGACGCTTTGGTGAATAGTTTTAGTTATAAAAATGGACAAAATTTGATTATACATATCAAACAACAAATCTACTAGAAAAAGAATTGCACAAATTGCTTGAAACCACAGAATGATCTACTCACACAGAAGGGGCACCTTTTGACATTTACATAAGAAATGCATTGTTACTAAGGTAAGCAATTTTGATTTGACTTTGATGACAGTATCAGCCCCTATCACGCACTGAATAAACTGTCGAAATAACTTACACTGCGAAAAAAAAGTTGAGCTATTGCAAATAAACACGAAAACTACACAAATGGAACGAAATAGTAGAGTGAAAACAACGTGGGAACGCTTTAGAATGTCAAATTCAATTCACAATATTCACTTATGAAAAATTGATACGTGTGCAAAGTGGTATGGGTTGTCTACCTTTTTGTGTGAGTGGGTTATTCTGTGCTGAAACCAACATTAAGATCTAATTCGTTAACAAACTTTAGATTATTGATTTGTGGAACAAACCGATTAATATGTGATACTCATGCTAGAAAAATATTTATAACATACTGTCTCCTAGCACATCCGCGAGGACGCACTTTGAGGCGAACATCTGCGAGACGTCGTTGTCTCTCTCTCTGACATTCGTTTTTATGTGCCCCTATCATCATATTGTTTTCCATATAGTTGTTGCCTTACCTACCTTTGAAACTGTGCAAAAACGGTCAAAAATGTTTGTAAATGGAGCAGTATAAAAGGTATTACTATTAAACATTGTCGCCAGATTGATGATTGAGTCGCAACTGTATTAGCAGGCACTGAGGTAATAACAATTTGACTACTTTCGTACTCACCGTTTCGACTTATTGTTAGTGCTTGATAATTTAATAAGTTGTTGCCAAAAATGACAAACTATTTAGTGTAATTGAAAAAAAAATTAATAACTGAAAAAAACTAGTGCATTTGTTGCTGTAAAAGTTGCAGATATGCATGCCAAACAATAGACTATCAGGTGGCGAAATTTGAAAGCAGATAGATTTATAACAAAACGTGTCGAGTGAATTTCCATGAACATGTATTTTGTTGACTAGCATCAATTCAAAAAAGTTGTGTCGTTATTGATACTGCAATGATGTAGTTCTGTCCAAGAAAAAATAGTAAATGTATAAACAAGGTTTTGATTCGACTAGAATTATTTTAGATTGCACCGAAATTCTCATTCAGAGACCAAAATGTCTTTGCTGTAGAATGAAGTACTATTCACAATGCACATCAAATTTTAATTGGAAATTCATGGTTGGTGTATCTTCAGGTGGCCTAATCACTTTTGTCATTAAATGTTATGGACGAAAAACATCATATTAGGGGATATTTGAGCAAAATACCTTAATTAAAGTCTAGACAAAGGTATTGACAGTGTGAGGGTTGATTAATGGTTTCCTATCGATACCATATATGTCATGATTATAATATAAAATTAATAAGACCACTATTTCTGAGAACTAAACCCCAGTTGAGTAAAGATGATGCAAAATTGATTACTGCCATTGCAACTGTCGGAGCGAATCAAAGAATAAATATTTTTCCATTGTCAGGGCTAAACTGCAATGGCCCTTAGTAAGCATATCTGAGGATATCTTAACAATAGCTTGCGCTTTTGCCAATTTTATCTGATAAGTTCATGAATATTTAGCTGCAGTATAAGTATTATGAAAAAACTAAAAAAAAAATACGAAAATGGAATACAAAAAGCATAAGGGAAAAACGAGTGAGATATGAGGAGGAGAAAGAAGCACAATTAACTAAAATCAAACCGAATTAAAAATGTCAGTATTAATGCAGCAGAGAAGGTAATTGGAAGCGAAAATAGAATGAACATACATGAGTGGTGGGGCGAAGAATGCGAAGAAATCGTAGTTAAAAAGAAAACAGCCATGATGAATTGGCGAAGAAGAGGCAGACAGCAAGACTACGAGAAATACAAAGAAATAAGAAAGGAATCAAATGTGCTCATCAAAAAGAAAAAGAATAAATGGGTCGAGCAAATAATGGAAAAAATGGAGAGTGAAAATGAAAATAATGCGAAACTATATCAATTCTTTTAGGAAGCAGAACAGAAAACCTAACATGATGAATATAGACAAAAAAGAATAGGAGGAGTATTTCATAGATACACTAACAAGATCAGAGGAGATAAGTGAAGAGAATGAGGAAGACAAGCTACAGCAACATAGAGAAGGACAAACAGCACCGTCAGAAAACCAGATGGCATCGTTGATGAAATGTTAGAGCAAGGAGGGTATGAAATGGGGAAGGCGATACATAAACTTATAATTCAGATATCGGAAACCGAAATCATGCCGCGAGAATGGAATGAAGGGTGATCCAAGGATATGCTCGAACAATAGAGGAATTACATTACACTGTATATAAGATCCCTACAAGTATAATACTGTAGAGACTAAAAAAAACATATTGAACCTAGTACAGGGAAGTACCAGTTTGGATTTCGACAGGAGAGAAAAAATGTTATGAAAGAGACATTAAGATGCATATATTATTTTATTGACTTTAAGCAAGCAGTTGATAGGCTAATCCGAGAATAAATTAAAGCAGATCACTGTAGATTGACTCTCCACAAAAACAAAAGAGTCTAAGAGTCAAATATTGGCGGTTACTATTCCGGAAGGAATGTATAACCTTGCATATATAAGTATATATCTTTAAGATGTTGGTTATTCACAAATTCTCCATTAATTTCTTCTAATTTTGAAATAAATAAATTTCTTCTATACTTCATCATCATATTATATTTATCAGTGATAATGCACATTGAATGATCCTATGAAGAGTATATTACAAAATCACAGTCTAAACATTTTATAAGTAATTCCTGATAACAGCTAAAACAAAGTTCATTCAAATCACCCTGAAAACTTCGAACAAAACTTCAAGAACTTAATATTTATAGAAAATAAACTGAGCAGGCAGCAACAAATACAGAAAAGTCGTGTTATTTAGAAGTTAGGTTGTTAGGTTAAGATTTATCTACATAACTGCTTTGTCTGTTTGAGAAAAGGTGCGAATCCTACGTTTGAATCGCGAATAATAACTTTCGCAGCTGTGGCATAAATATGCAATTTTTATTACATATATTAAATTGCCATATTTTATAAAAGTTTCATATTGCTTGTATTTTTGATAACGTATTTTGTTAAATCAAATCAAGTAATTCACTTTTTGAACCTTGGGGTCTAGAAAAAGGGGAATCAATGTATGTGAGCTTTAACTGATTAGTTTGATTTACTAAAGAATGTTCCACAAAAAATGGTTTAAACTGTAACAAAACGACCATGACTATCCAATTATGTAGGCAAGAGCTTGGAAGCAAATAAATGTAAAATAAGCAAGTTGAAACCATTTTTCGTGAAATTGAATAAGTTTTCTACAAAATGTAATAAGGTTTTCTATTTTAGTTAATAGGTCTAGTATGGACGAGGCACTACCGCAATCTGCATGACCCAGCTGAGCTGAGGGCCACAGCAGTTTTTCCAAAACACAACTTTACATATTAAATCTAGTCGTTCCTCTAAAGCCATATATACCAAAGATTTTTTGTTTTTTCATTTTCTATGTATAATGTATGTAAATCAATGTAATATATTTAAATGTGTGTAAATCTTCTGGAAACTGATAGTAGTAGTGACAAGATTTTCTCGTACATGAAATTAAAAAGAAATGCCGTTTTCATTCATACTTGCTGCGTAACGAAAATAACTGCGCACATTTTTTTGATAGTAGACAGCTAAACGGTGAGTTTTGTTGATTTATTCAACTTTCTGCCACGTCTTATGAAGTACTTTACTTAAACTCTTTTGTCTAAAGTATTCTCTAGACACTTTGTTACCAGTATTATTGTCACTTTTTGGTTCCTTATAGCGTCTCGGAAATGCCGGGGTTATCGGTACTGATTTTGATCTCGCACTTTCTTCAAATATTTTATTGTTTTACCGACGATTTCTGGTCTTTTAACCATTAAATGGAGATTTATTTATCTCAATTTGGCGTGGCATAACATTTAGAAAAGCTAGTCAACGAAATTATTCTTTGGGACATCTTGTATATACTGTTTCAGGACGATCTTACACTATCAATACGTTGTGGTGCGAGAGATTTAGTTATACCAATGGTATCCACTTAACGAATTTTTAAAAAACATAAGTTTCATCCCTACTCTTTTAACCCAGTTCAAAGTTTAAAGCAAACAGGTTATAATAGAAAAATAGAATGTGCAGAATTTGTGTTGGTGCGTTGAATCAAAATTTACGAAAAACGGAATTTTTAATAGGCACGATTTGCATTACTGGAGCGAAGAACATCAACACTTTAGAATTTAGAAAAATATTTTTCCTTCACGATGGAGCTCCTCCTCTCTGTTCCAGAATGGAATACCAATTTTTAGATGAGACGTTTGAAGATATGTGGATAGCTAACAATGGTCCTTTTCGGTGGCCTTCTCGTTCATCAGATATAACATCTTTAGATTTTTTTTATGGGGCTACATAAAAAAAATAGGTGTATTCCCATCCCCTAACAACAAAAGAAGATTGTGAACGTAGAGTTCTCAAAGCATTCAATTCTCTCCCTGTAGCAATGATTAGGCGAAACTGCCCTTATTTTCGGCCTTAAAATTAGGTAAAAGAATAAAAATATGAAGATATTTAACATTTTTGAACTTGAACTTTTCATCAAAAATTGAATAGATGAGGCTTTTACTTGATGAAGATCCATACTAAATGATGAAATAAAACAATTTAATTTGTTTAAATCTTCATTTTATTTTGAACTAACGTTCAAATTAAATTAGTGACGCGTTTCGCTTCACAGTAGCTTTTTCAAACTAGGATTTTCAATATGAAGGTCTGCACCTGTCAATTTTTTATTAAAAAAATTAATATCTTGATAATTATAAATTTTAGATATAGGGTATTCTACACAAAGTGACATTAAAATTCAATGTAAAATCCGAAAAGTTAATAATATATAGAGTGTTACATTTAAAATAACAAAGCTGTCGTTCACATTCGGTATAACTGGAAGTGACATGTATGTCAAAATATTTTCCATAAATTCGCCATAACTTATTCTCCATCTATGCCAAATTTTATAGAAATTGTGTGAGTAGTCTCCAATAAGTAGATAGTGTAAGCTCGACGTGAAACAGCCTGTATAGAAATGAAAAATGTAATGCGAATATCCCTGTAACTTAAAAATTACTCTAGCAATAAAAGACACGTACAAATTAATGAAAACGGCATATCTGTTTAGTAACATTGACTTCTAGACATTTTCTAAAAATTATGTGGAAAGTGTGAACTTTTATGTGATTTTTTTAGTTAATACGCTGTAGAATTGAATTGATTTTTTTATTTAAGATGTAAGAATAGTGTTTTATATAACCTGTATTGAAACCTAACAATTCGCTAATATGACAGATATTATATTTTCACGTTTAAAATGAATAAAAAATACGATGAGTTCAAATAAAATCAGTAAATAATAAATTGCACAACAGTAATATAACATAATTGATGCTCTTGATGATGCAAGAGTAATTTGTGAAACCGGTCGAATAATATATGTTATATTTCTGTTGTGGAATTTATTTTTAATTGATGAGATTTGATTATGTGAATATTCCACGTAGTAAGAGAGATTTGTATGTATGTATAATGGGGTGACACTCTAGGATATCTGCAAACTTCAGTTTAGTTAACTGTCTCCTATGTGTTGTTCTCTAGGATCCTGATTTGCTATGCATTTTGCAAGTATATGAATGGAAGTTTTTTCTTCGATTCCACAGAATCTACATTCTTGTTGATCCACTAGTTGAACTTTTTGAGGTACTCAGCCGGCAGTGTCCTGTTAGGGCACCTGTGAAAACTCTTATTTTAGTCTTACTATGGCTTACGCATTCCTTTGTTCTCATCGGGTTGTAATTTCCCAGGAATATATAGATCTTCCCAATGGTCAGATCTCCCAATGTTATTTGCTAATAAAGCAAAGGCCCCGTTTCCCAAAAGGATGTTTCAGCCATTCTCTTTGCTATTTAATTTCCTTCAATTTCAATGTATCCTGGAACCCACAGGAAGGTGACGATGTTGTTCTCGCCTTGTTTATTGAGTTTTTCTAGGCACCATACCATTTTAGAAGTAATTGCAAAATAATTCAGTGCTTTGATAGCTGCTTGACCATCCGACATAATGATAATCCTTTGCCTTCTATATATTTTATCAATATTGAACCGGGCGCACTTTCCTAGGGCGTGAATTGCTGCTTGAAAGATACTTGGGGCTTTTTCCAAGCTTTCAGAGTGTTTGCTTTCAGGTCCTTACACTCCTATCCAAGTCCCTTCTATTGCTTCAGAACGATCTCTATAGTAAGGGTGGACACAATTAATTTTTCAAATAATACCAATATGGATTAAATAATTCCAAGTCAACATCTCATTGATAAAGCATTAACTGCAACCCATGATTTGTCGCCCGAAAAACGGAATAAGATATTTAATTTGTTACGACAAATTTGTTGATTGGAAAGAATCAGAAGATGTTACTTCATGGTTTCAATACAGGTTATATGAAAAATAGAGTGCGTAGCACGGGATGAAACAAAATTTAACCCTCGTCTATAATCGTCTAGTTTCATCCCTTACAACACAATATACTATTTCGACAACAAATTGGCAAATGCAGATAATTTGAATTATGAATTTTTGATTTCTTTGTATATTCTGAAATTTTTGACTAGATTTACTAAAAAAAATTGCTGAAACTCCTGATGAATCAAAAATTATAGGCACAGTATGGAACAGTAAGAGTTTCTCCTGTAAAAGCACTCTGTAGCATTAATGTTCATCATTTTTTTCGAATACTATGTGGTGTTCCCAAACAGATCAATTCTAAACTAATACGGAATTGCGTTACGTGCCTTAAACACACGTGTAGTCGTTCCATGGTCACTATAGAAGTGGCACATGGACACGAGGGTTATAAGGGCAATGAAGAGACGGATACAATGGCCAGAATAGACTTATGGCATCCATTGGACCGGAACCCGTCTACGGCGTCGCAAAATCGACAATAAACATGGCCACAAGAAAGTGGGTGGCATAGATATCTCTAGAATGGTGGAAAATTTCACCAGGACAGACAGGCGAAACATTTGAGGATATTCGCGAAAATTTACGGCATACCTAATAAGCAAAGGTAGGAAAAAGCCGAGGTAGGTACGCTAACTGGACATTGTAAGCTTAATCGGCACGCGAAGCTAATGGGGTAGACAGACAAAGCCTAAGAATCTAGAATCTAGGCGATGAGAAGCCACTGACAAGAATCTACATGAAAGCTTCAGTCTCGAGGATGATGGCTACATAAAAAGAATTGGGATGGATATAATCTAGATTCAGAGGAACGCAAAAGATCTGAAAGGGTCGCAGTGGAATAGACCAACTAGCCACCTCAGCAAATCTTAACTAATAGTATACTTGCCACAGTTTTTAAAAACTTCCCAAATTTTCAAGACCACTACAACAATTTCTTTTAAATCCTCAAATTTGACATATGATATCATATAACCTCAAATCATAATTTTATTTATCTGTCATTTGTTAATATCTTGTCAATCCATCGGATCAGTATTCTCATTGAATACATTTTGTTACAATTAATAAATGAAGAAATTTTTGTTCAACACTGTATGTCTCCGAACAATGAACCTACTAGAAGAGTGAACTCACAAATTGCTTGAAGCCAACATTAAAATACAAATCTATTATAGGTGTCGTCAACCAATGACTTCAATTTTTTATGATCCCTTAATTTATGTTCTTCGGTACTTATCATAAATATTTAGGTAAATTGAAACAAAAAACAATTTTATTTAATATTTCACATAATGCAGTGCTTCATTTATGCATTAGTTAAGGTTAAAAAACAGCATTTCAATCTGAAGATTTCGGCATTTTCAGTAAATGCGCCTACGCCCCTTACATTGTTGCCAACCGCCGACAATGAAATTTACAGTGTTGATATATGAACAAGATCTATTTATTATAATATGAAAATCAAAATAAAAATGTTTTATCTGCGGATGAAAGTTTGACTGCGAAATTGGGGGCTTAATTCAAATTACCGAAAGAACGGTATTCTGCGATAAAGTTACCTATACTTGAAAAATTATTGTTTTTAGTTGTTAATACACAAAACTAATGACATTCATACTTTTTCTGAAGCTAAGAATATATTAATTGGTTATTTTCTATACGACACTGTCCATAATTAGACAAGCATAGTAAGCGTGCTTTTATCAATCTTGAAAGTTTTTAAACTGTGCTGTCAGTACTAAATGACAAAATTAGATGCAACATATTTTGTTTAAAAATATAGAATATTAATAGATTTGGAAGCTTTAGCTGTTTGATTAATACGTATTTCCTTATACGTCTAGAAATGTTTTTAACTCAAGAAATAATCTTATTAAATATAACATTACCTTGATAAATTAGCTACTATTTATCAGAGTCTGGTTATATTACCTTTGATTAAAAATTCATGCATGACTATGCTACTGCAGGATTCACCTGTTAAGATGTTAGCTTCAAACAAAGTGTGTGGACAGGATTCTGTATTACTCATCTAGTTTGTTTAATGATCTAAGCTGTATCTTGTACAAGTTATAAATACACATATTTGTAGATCATTGTAAAAATGTACAACTGATATGTGGAAATTGTAAGTCCTGGTGGTCTGGATGTTCAAAAAAAAAATATATATAGTAAAGAAAGGTATATAAATATGAAAAATCAATGGTGTTGAATCGGGCGATCTTGTATGTATGTATATTGGGATGACATTCACTGATTCCTAAAAGATCTTTTGTTTCCCCCCTTCTCTTACTTAGTTCCTGAGGAAAACCTCAGAGATTAGTACTTCCTTAGACCTATTTCCTAAGATATTCGCAGGCTTCAGTTTAGGTAAGTGTCCTTCTATCCAGAAGTCTCCTAGATGTTCTACCCTAGAATTCTGTACTGCTAGGCATTCTGCAAGTATGTAAATGGAGGTTTCTTTTTCTAGTTTGAGCTTTTTGAGGTGCCCATTTAGGCGACAGTGTTCTGTTAAAACTCTCAGTGCAGTCTTACTCTGGCTTCGACATTAAGTTGTTCTTACCTGGTGAATTTTCACATACATTTCTTCCAGACTACGTCTAACTGGAGCTTGTCTTGAAGACCCATGCCTAATAGAATCTTTCATTTTAAATTTGTGTTATGGTTTGTTCATTGTGTATATTATAATGTATATATTATAATATTCAAAGTGTGTCATTGAAAATAATCTACCTCCACATTTGGTGGTATACACCAGAATAAGAAAATCGATGATTTTCTATCAGATGGCATATTTTTACGATACTGACATTTGTCTTTTCATCCCCCTTTCTTCCACTTCCGCTAACATTACATTTTTAATAGGGAATTGCCCTTCAAACAATGAAACTACTAGAAAAGTAAACACACAATCTACCTGAAGCCAACTTCTCGGCTCACCACTGCGTTGAAGAAATTAGAAAGTTCAGTTGCAGTCTTCACAGACAGTCGAACTGAGCTAAAGCCACTCGATTTCATAGATTTTAATTCTAAGCCAGTGTAGAATTGCCTACGTGCCTTAAACGCACTCGTAGACCGTTCCAGGATCACGATAGCCGAGATACCAGTGCACAGGGGTTATAAGGGCAACGAAAAGACGAATATAATGATCAGATTCGGCTTATCAATGGCATTCACTGCGGCGTCGCATGAAAGTGGGTTGCGCTGAAATCTCTGGAATGGTAGGAAATCTCATGAAGATAGAGACAGGCACAGACAGTTCATCAGAGCCAAAACTCAGGGCAGTCCTAATAGACCGGTAGCACATGACACACGTAGGCTTCATTATTTCGAAAATGTGAAAACAAGCAAAATAAGGCTATTCCCCAAGACCCAAACTGGATAATCGACGCTACAGTGGACATTGAAAATCTTCGAATTTTCACGAAACTAGAACAATTAACTAATGGATGCCGTGTACTTGAATGCATTCCTTGGGTACTACTTTATCATAAAAAAACATGGCATACAAATCCATGTGATACTAAAGTTGTCACAAATGAACGATAAATTGAGCCTCTTCGACACTTTTAAGTCCACCGAATTCACCGATAATATCGCAAATGAAGCCGTAGACCGCATCACGCACGCTAAAAATATTTTAGTCAGAGGCGTACCAGAACCTTCTGGAGATACCAGACACAAAAAGGATCACGATACTAACAAAATAAGTGCGGTGCTGAACACTGTCGGATGTCAAGAAAAACCAATCACCTTCTACAGAGTTGGTAAACCGAACCAACGATTCCCCAGAATGATAAAGGTGGTAATGGTTTCCGAACACCACGTTAAAGATATTCTTAGGAATAAAGCTAAACTTTTGGAGAATAAGGCCACCGAGAATTTTTCCATAATTGATGACAAGACCCCTATTCAACAACAACGACTAAAGGAGCTTCGCAATGAGCTAGACACCCGAAAGAATAACGGAGAACATGATTTGACTATCAGATACATCAACGGAACTCCCAAAATCACTAAATTTCGTTCCTAACTCTTCTAAGGATAATTTTAACGATTGGCTCTTTCTTTATACAAATCTAGACTCACTTTCTGCAAAATTTAACGAGTTCACTGGTACCGTACAGCTTCTTCAACCTAATATTATTTTAATTGCAGAAACTTGGCTTAAACCTTCAATTCCGGACTCTCTGGTTAACGTTAATGGATATACAATATATCGTAAAGATAGAAACAATAGTGTCGGTGGAGGCGTATGTATATATTTATCCGATAATATTACTAATAATTTCTCCATTACCACTAAACCAATCGACATGCTGGGTATAGGCGCCAACTTAACTTCTTTTGAACTTCGACGTCACCGTGGAGATCTTATCACAACATTTAAAATATTGAAATTCAACTTCGGAAATCTTTCCGTGATATTTCCATTATACCAAGACAACCGCCTCAGAGGACACGAATTAAAACTTAAAAAAGAAAACTTTGTGACCAGATCAAGACAAAATTTTCTGACTAATAGAGTTTTTGACGCCTGGAATAATCTCGATGTTGACATTATTTCTGCTTCTTCTACCAATATATTTAAAAATAGACTGGACCGCCTTATATATCAATAACTTTTAATAAATGTTAATTATAATTTAATTTTTATCTTAATACGAACTATTGTACTTTTGTTGTGATATCTTCTCTTTTTTTTTTATTATTTTGTTCATTTCAATTATTTATGTATTAATTTGATAGTAGGTAATTGAATTGCATATTATTTTCTGCTTTTGGGTAAAATAGGGACTTGTCCCTCTGCCCTTGTCTATATGTAATAATAATAATAATAATAATAATAAAGGTTGATAAGCGATATTTAAAAATTGATAAAAAGGTGGGAAAAAAAACAATTAACTTCTGTATGCCGAAGAGAGTTTAGATTTTGTTATCTTAATAGATGTTAAAAAAATTAGTGGAATACATTTTGCGGCGATACTTCATTTGTTAATAATTTTCCAAATATGATGTAAAAGTTATAATTTAGAACTCGTAGACCGTTCCAAGATCACGATGGTCGAGATTCCGAGGGTTATAAAGGCAACGAAAAGACGAATAAAATGGTCAGATTCGGCTTATCAATGGCATTCGTTGGATCGGAATACATTTACGGCGTCGCAAGAAAGTGAGTTGCGCTGAAATCTCTGGAATGGTAGGAAATCTCATCGATGGTGAAAACGGCTTCCAATGGAAATAATGAAGCCTACATGTGCCATGGGTTACCAGTCTATAATAAGCAAATATAGGAGAGCTAACAGGTCACTGTAAACGCAAAGCTAAGCAGGTTGACAGACGAAGCCATGTGCAGAATCGGTCACCTAGAGGAGGAAACTGCAGAACACGTCCTATGCCAGTGCGACTGCCTGGCGAATGTGCGGTTTTTGTACTACGCGATGAGAAGACGCCTAGTACATAAGAGAGAGTCAGTCTGGAGAATGTAATCTAGGTTCAGACTACAATAGATCTGACAAGTTTGCTGTGCAATAGTCTGATAATTAGCCACCTCATCAAATTCATGAAAACAGTATAATATGGAGGTCAAAGTATGTTCTGTTACTAAAGGTTGTTGGAGATGTTGGCTTCAAACAAAGAGTATTGCTAGGTTTGCGTGTTACTTATCTAGTGTGTTTGATGATCGAAAGAATGGACCATGTGTGGCACGTCATTAGAAAGGCATTGTAATCCAAACGTTTGTTCTTATTTATTAAAAAAAAACTCAAAAAATCAAATTCGTAATAGTTACACACGGTCAATCTTCTTTTCTATCTAAAAGGAACCTCATAGATATCATGAAATTATAGGTATATTATATTAGATTTATACACACAGTTTCTCATCATTTATAGTTAATTTCGAAAGATCATACCACTGAATGCCTTCCTCATTATAAGCCGCACATGGTATATTCCGTTATTTCAAATTGAGTGGTTGCAGAAACAAATGGGTATTCATTAGATTTTTTAATCTAATGAATAATGCCAAATATCGGGATGTATTGATTTTAGTGACCCTCTCTGTATATAAAAATTTGCTCATTTAGAATTTATGTTTTATCTTGAACTGAATAAAACGTCCCCGGCGATGGTTTGACGGAAAGAAAATAACCTGTGATAAAATCTGGTGAATATGATGGTCTAAATATCCCAAATAACCATTTATGGCCGTTTGCACCGTTTACACTTAAATTCGTTTAAGCATAGTTTTGAGTTGGTATGCACCATCGATTCTATGGAAGTTGAACCAGTTTAAACTTAAACGCCCAATATTGGAGGTTTAACTTTAAACTGTTCTTTTTTACTTATGTCAATGTCTCGTGAAAGGTTAGTTAGATTTGATGAGGTGACTGTCAAGAAAAAGTTGTTGATTCTAATTATTTAAACTGTTGCAGGTTTTATCAATGAAATACATGTAATTCGGAATTCAAATAACAACCATCACATCCGTAACTGTAAACGTAACTCAAAACTCAAATTCCTAAATTTTTCGACCTTGTCAAACTTCTATCGGGCTTAACTAAACTTTGTTCGGTGCATTCCAAGGCATCATTAAGGGCGTTTAACTATTTAAACCAGTTTAGTTAAACGGGTTTAGTACCATAAACGGTGCATACAGCTAACAATTTTTCAAACTTGTCCTCTTACCTTGAAGTAAATTAATTCTTTCGTCAAATCAACGTCGTATTAGTGAATTTTTTTGTTATAGTTATTTAAGACTATCTTATTTTCGCCCAATTAACCAACTAAACACTGCTTGAAAATGTTTTCTTCAAACAGTTTTTAAAAATAAATATAAAAGAACAATATTCTTGTTGTTTAGTTGGAAATTAGAACGATTGTAAAAGACATTAGTTGTTATAGGTTTTAGTTAAATTTGTTTGCTATTTAAAAGACATTCCTATGTGTGTTGTGAAATCGAGTGATATATTTTCATGTTTTTGTCATCATAACTATTATTTCATAAATCTGTAAATGGTTAGATATTTTTGTTTTGTTTTTCTTCACATTCTGAAAATTTCCCCCATCCGTCACCCTATGTTTCCTTTAACATCCCCACTTTTCCATTTCCAGGCAGTTTTAAGATCTTTCAAATGATACTCGTATATGACTTATTGGTCGGAGTTTACTAGGAAAGAAGTTGAATTTTTTTTCTAAACCTGGAATAATGAAACTACCACATTCTCGTTATTGGGGTTGGTTCATTGTTTTTGTTTTAATAAAGTCGGAGGAGAAAATTTAGATAAAATTGGTAGAAAATATACCAAATTTAAGTAGAAGCAAACTATGGATTGCGAGGGTTGTCCTTTAAGTGTTGCATATAACAACATAGGCCTGTCAACAAATGTCAAAATTAACTGTCATGTTTAGTTAACTTAACGCCAAAGTTTCAGACCACTTCGATAAAAGCTGTACTTAAACGGAATTTTTAAAGTTGATGAGTCAGTCGAAAAATGGAATTAAGCCGAGAAAATCTCAATAAGAATGCCTTGCCGAGTTGGTTTCTGTTTTCGGCAATGAAGCACCATATCAGTCGACAATTTCTCGTTGGTATGGAGAATCTAAACGTGGACGGATTAATCTTAGCGACGATCACCAACAACGGCAGTCACCCTGGAAAACGTCGATGCTGTACGTAACCTGATCCAAGAAGATCTACATGTCATATATCGTAAAATTGAAGCACCATTGGGCATTTCAAAGACCACAATTAAAAAAAAATTACATGAAGAGTTGTCTGTAAAAAAATTAGTTGCTCGATGGATATCGCATCTGTTGACGGAAGAACAGAAACCGATTAGAGTAAATTGGTGTGTCAATAAACTGTAAACCGGTTTAACGCAGGAAACTCAAAAAATATATACAGTATTGTCAGTGGTGATGAATCCTGGATTTACTCTTATGAACCCGAAAATAAACGTCGATCGGCTGTTTATATGATCCAAGATGAACCAAAATCGACGAAAGTTATCCGTTCTCGAAGTGTTTCCAAAAAGTTGGTGGCGACATTTGTCTCAAAAGCGGGTAATGTAGCAACAATTCCTCTGCAAGATGAAAGAACTGTTACTGCTGATTCGTACATAACAATTTGTTTGCCAGTAATTGCCGAGTTTCGAAAAACCAACCTCCAAACGACGAATGATCATTCACCAAAACAATGCAAGTTCCCACGAAGCTCGAAAAACAATTGAGTTTTTAAAGCACGAAAACATCCAATTGTACATACAGTCCTGACCCCAGAAGATGCACTCAACGTCTTCAAAAATTCTATTTTGAATGTACCAACCAGCAAGTGGAATAAAACTACTTCAAGAATTGGTTTTAAAGGATGCAAAAATGGATTTCTCTTCGTGGAGAATACTTAGAAAATTGATAATAGAAGTTTTTGTATTAATTGAGAGAGAAGAGATTATCTCAGAAAGATCAACAATTTCTTCTACCCTGAAGAAACTTGGATCAATCAAGGTTTCATTTTAAGAAAATGTGGGTAGACAAGAATATTATTAGTACTCGAAAAACATTTTTGGACGAATATTCAACGGGAATAAAAACACCGACAGGAAAAGGAAAAATATTAATCACAACACATTAAGGCAGCAAAGTTAGTTTATTGCTTTCACCGTTCCAACCGTACTGGTGACTATCATGATGATATGAATGTATGTAAGTAAATTGGGGTGACATTCACTGAGACCTAAAAGATCTATTGTGCCCCTCACTTCTACTTAGTTGCTGAGAAAAGTCTCGGAGACTAGTAGCTCCTTTAGTCCTATTTCCCGGAGGAATTTTAGGACATGTGCAGGCTTTAACATGGATAAATGTCCCTCTTCTATCCAGTAATCTCCAAGGTGTTGTGCCCTAGGATTCTGAATATGATATGAATGATTGAACTAATTCCAGAGGAATCAGTTATAGTAATGGACAACGCGAATAATAATTTCGGAAAAATGGGAAAACCTCCTACTACGTTAGTCGAAAGGAGGCCATAATAAACTGGATAAGTGACAAAAATGCATTTTCCTGAAAATAATGAACTTCTAGCTGTCGCATGGTAAAAAGCGAGGGATAATTTTTCACCGATTACTACCTCAATTAGTTAGGGCACAAATGAAGGAATATGCTGCTAAAAGAAATACGACGTTTAAAAAAGACGTAGAAAAACTATTCTGTGAGGCACTGAGTACAGGAAATGTTGATAAGTGGAAGAAATGAATTAAGCAAGTTCTTAAAGTAGAACAAAAAATGTGGGAACTAGATTTGTTCATACAACCTACTGGGGTCGACATATTGAATCAATCAACATCCCGCATACGTTTTATCTTGTCTACTTACCTAAACTATGATTTTGAGAATGCTCTATGAGAACCCTATGCGATATAAAGGGCGAATGCTGGTCTATGGATACGTTTAGTATCGATGTTTTCTGGCACAATAACTGCTTTAGACGACCAGTCACAAACCAATTGATGCGCAATTGTTTCAGGTATGGAAATAATAAAATACAATGTTTCACATGCAACTTTTTTATTTTATATTTTTATATGATGAGCATACATCAAATCCATAGCAGTCGTCATCAGTTTAACCATCAGTAATCTTAAATTAGATTTTAATAACTAAATACATAAAATAATATTAGTTACATTGAAATACCTAATAGCGACTTTGCCCAATAAACTCTGAATTCCGTATCCAAATATTTCCGAATTTGTCCATGAAACTTCGCTATTAAATAATTCAATCTTATACAATACATATTTACATTTTTGCATATGTTTCTCATTACATTTTCAAGTTTTTTAGAACAAACGTCAGGAAATGATTAGGTAGGTAGGTATAACAATTCAAATATGGACAAAAGAGATTAAACAAGAAGATACCTTCAGCCCCATATTATTTATAAAAGTCATAAATAGATATGAAATAACAGGAAATATTTAAAATATGGCGATGTCTAGATCTATAATTAATTGCTCTTCAACAAGTTAGGAATTTTTTTTTATATTCACACCTGTAACAAGATGGTTTCTTAAAAGTTTCATGCTTTCAGTAAATTGTTGGAAACGTCTTTAAAAGAAATGTGGGAAAGTCTAAGTGAAGTGATTTTCTTATTTAGCCACGTTTATTTAAAAATATATCGTAGTTCAACTTACTACCACAAATTTATAGAACAAATAAAAAATTTCGGTGAAAACGACTTTATTACAAACTATTAAAATGTCATATTGTATAAATGGTACACTCAGTATAGTAATAACAAATCGCGGGAAAACTACCTTAGGATAAAAGAGACAACAAAATGGAGTGATAAGAAAAATACTAGTGACGCTTTTACCATCTACTTATGATATAATTCAAATTTTTAAGCTGAATCTTTCTCGAAATTTGTCTTTTCTAGTTTGAACTTTTATCTTTATGCAGAATAGGGCAAGTCCACGTCACGTCATCTGACAGTCGCCCTGAGAGTGAGATGGACAAGCGTTTTCTGCACAACACGTGGTTCTTAATTTGGTATTGCTTTTTTCGACATTGTTTTAATTGCTTAGGTAGGTATTTTAAAAACTATATATGACTGTTTATAATAATCCTATCCAAATAATTGTTCATCCTCAGGGCGACTGTCATTAGTGTCAACTTGTCAGTCGGTGGACATGCCCTATACACTTTATCCAGTATCAGTTGCAGTTGTAATAGATGGCGCTGAGAAACACTAAATTTTAACAAACAAGGTAAAATTACCATTTTGAAATCTAATTATATCCTCCAAATACGTTTTCGTACAAACACCGATTATTGACTGAAGTAACAGTTTTTACACGAGTTGATATGATTGACAAAGTAAATATAAATGAATAGGTTTGTTTGGGAGGGATTTTGGACAAAAAAATGGCCCTGTGTGTGCACTTAAAAAATATAAATAAAAGTAGCTATTTATGTGTTTATGAAAAGTGTGATTTGGCTATTTAAAAGTCAACAGTTTGAGGTAATTTTACTAAGCTCAACAGCTCTGCTGCAATGGATTGCAAATGGATGAAAATCGAACATAGAATCGGAGGAAACAACTTCATTTCCGACCATCTTGCTCTTTTTACCCGCGACTACGTACAAATTTTCTCTCCACGTAAATTATTTGAGATTGAAAGACTACTTCCCAATATAAGAATTGAATGCTTGTATTTGTATATATCGAAGAAACAATCGTTGTCAAAAATGAGTTGGCAAAGGAAAACGTCCCCAAAAATAACTTAAACTAATTTTAAACAGTTCTGTAGATACACATTACGTTTAATGAGGTACTTAATAATCTTAAATAATTTATAAACTATGATGTGGCTTAGATTTATCATGTTGTGTCTACAAAATGTTTAGGGCTTATATAAAATCAATCCGTCTTTTGAATATAGCTTAAACTCTAGTTTGATTAATTTTAAGTGCAAGAACCTCTTTCATTCAATAGGTTAACGTTTACATTAAATACATTTTATTCGTACTCACATATGTCTAGTTTTTAAGTCCAACACTTTTTTTACTTATAGTCTCAGTATTAATAATAATACTTATAAAAAGGATGATGCTTGAAATAATTACTGGACTGATGATGTCCCGCCATACTATTAACACCTGCTCCGTTATTAATGCCGTACATGGATCCACTATTGCCGTATTTTTTCTCTCCATACCTAAAAAGAATATTATTTAGCTGTGCTTATTGCTTCGATCTCTTCATTGCGGAATTGCATATAGAGTAAAATCTCTCTTCCTCCTCTTAAAAAGTGGTCACCTCTTAAAAGCGGATCATCTCTTAAAAGTGACGCCCTTCTAATAGAGGTAGTGTCAGAACCGATCTAATCTCTTGAGCGCGGTTACCCTTTAAAGGGATCTTTTTTTTAAAGCGTCACCCCAAATTATTTTAAATTTAGCTGCGGTTGAAGCTTCAATCTCTTTTTGGCTGATTTGCAGCCTACCGTTCCATCCACCTATTAAAAAGTGATCTGTTTCAAGTCACCTCTCAAAAGTGAACATATCTTAGAAGCCAATACCTCTTAACATCTCTAAACAGTGATCACCTCCTAAAAATCATCACCTCTCTATAAAGCTGTTGTCTTAAAAGAGAACACTCCTTAAAAGCGACTCGTTCTTTATAGCAGTTAGCTTTTAATATAGATGATCTCTTAAAAGTGTCTATTGAGAGTATTAGATGTGGTTATAATTTCAAACCTCTTCTTTGCAGATCACCATAGACTAAAAAGTATGCCTTCCAACCAAAATTTCCGACATCTTTTTCCCCCGTTTTTTCCTTCATTATAAGTCTCAACATCTTTGTCCATAATTATATACTCTATGACCCCCGTAAGCAAACAAATAAATTCAAAATTTATCTCGTAGTGGTGAACATTTACATCTTAAAAAAATACATACCTTCCTTGGTTGGCGTTTTCCTTGTCAGCAAGAAATTGTTGATTGAAGTGTCCAGCATTACCGGATTCTCCAGCAGAAAATTTACCGATATCCTTTCCTCCTTTAAAAGCGGATCCAGCGTTTTCTCCGAAGCTTCCAGCTTGGTTGTTGAACAAATAGTTGCCGCCTTCGTCGTGGTTTTCATCGTAAAATTCTTCAGTCTTTCCGGACTCTTGCTTTTGATGAGAGTTTTTGAATCCTTTGATCTTATGACCTTTCTTATGACCTTTCATCATACTTTCTGCTCCCTCATTTTTACCTACGAAATATACGCATTTAATTCACTTAATTTTCGTTAGATGATAGACTTTTTACCTTCTTGGTCGAATTTTTTGGCTCCATGATACATTTTACCATCTTCGTAGACATTTTTATCACCTTGGGCGCCATTATAGTAACCAGTATTACCCTTCATATCCTTAGCAGCCATTTCCCCTTGATTATATCCTGATTGTCCCTTGCCGTATTCTCCACCTTGGTTACCATGAGCGTTTTCATATCTTCAAATTATACAAATTATATTTTTGTTCTAAAATGTTAACAATGTTTACCTTAAATCGTTTAAATTTTTATTTCCTTTGCTGTATTGTCCTTCGTTGACACTTCCACCTCCGTATCCATGCATGCCCATTCCACCACCACCCATCATTCCCCCTCCGCCCATCATACCACCACCTCCCATCATTCCTGCGCCTCCCATCATACCAGCACCTCCCATCATTCCAGCACCTCCCATCATTCCAGCTCCCATCATCTCGCCTCCTCCCATCATTCCTGCTCCACCAGCTCCCATCATACCGGCACCTGCAATTCCCATACATTAAAAACGTTGATATCGAGAAATGTCTTGTTTCGAAAAAGATATTGTTTGATCGTATGTTAATCAAAATGTTCCCTGTTTGTATGGCAATTTGCTTACAATTCCTTTGAACAATTCAAATATTATTTCGATAATGATGAGATACTGTAAAACTATAAAAAACAATTTCAACGTCAGCAACAAGCTTCGAATACAAAGGCACCGGTGTATCCTTTCCCTTCTTTGGCGTGCAGGGCCTATTGAACTTGAAGGAGAGGATTTCTCTTTGTCCTACTTGGGGTCTCTTCGGTGATAGAGGGTCGCACTCTGTCAGTAACTATAGAGGTGTTTCCCCATTTTTCTGGAAGAAGCGACATTCAACCGAAACTTGAAGCTGACGGAATTGATAAACGAAGCCATGTGCAGATTCTATCATTTAGAGGAGGAAACTGCACAACACATTCAATGCCGGTGCAATAGCCTGGCAAATGTACGGTTCCTTGAACTATACACGAAAAGCCATTGTTAAAGAGCTATATGGAAACATGAAGCTCAAGCCACGAAAAATAATCTTCATCTTTAGAAATTCGTTTAAATGAAAAAATTTTGGTTTGTTTTTCCAGTTTAATCCAACCATTTTCTCAAAAATAAAAATTTATATATAACCATAATTTATAATTTATTCTTACCGGCACCCATCCCTGCTCCCATCATTTGACCTCCGCCCATCATCGCTCCTTTAGTCATCATGCCTCCACCAGCACCCATCATACCAGCTCCTCCAGCTCCCATCATTCCTGCTCCACCAGCTCCCATCATTCCTGCTCCTCCAGCTCCCATCATACCTGCTCCACCAGCACCCATCATTCCAGCTCCACCAGCTCCCATCATTCCTGCTCCTCCTCCTCCTCCCATCATACCAGCTCCCATCATTTCTCCACCCATCATTCCACCACCCATCATCCCGGCGCCCATCATTTTACCACCGGCTCCTATTAAATTTGCACCACCGCCCATTCCCGCTCCCATAGAGTAGTACCCACACAACACATTTTCTAGTAGTATAGAAAAAACTAGTAAAGCACTGATTCTTATCATCTTGTTCTGATGGAACGAAAGATTCGAATGATTTGAGAACTGCTCCTAGCAAGCATATATAATAAAGTTTTTTTACGGTTTTCTTTGGACCTTAACGTCTACTTTTACGGTAATTTGTTCGATTCCATTGTTGTTTTTAATGTTAATGAAGGTCGTTCTTCAACGGTCAGGATATATGGTTTAAGGGAAATTAGGTTATGGGGATATACTTTCATGTATTGTATTCGTTGTATTCGCTTTTTAAGCAAAAAAAAGTATATTGCCGAAATTTAAGAACACTTTATTCTAAGAATGATATTATTTGTAAAGTGTGAACACATATCGAAATTGAAACAAAAAAGATATCAGACAAAAGGGTTTTATTGAAATTATAAAAGCCCTCAAAATAAGTAAAATGATTATTTTTAGAGCAAGATAAATGTATAATACATAAATATAAAATTAATCAAATAAAAAGGTATCTGTTATAAATGGAAATGTGAATTTCTCTTTAGCATTCGTTAAATAAGACTAATATATTTGTCAGTACACATGTATGTGTATGTACACATTGCAATTAGAAAATTCCTGAGAGCTGCTAATTTGTGTGGTTTAGGGTGATTAGAGGTGTGATGTCTGTGTGACTTTGATTCATAAAATTATCTTACACTCAGTACCCAGTACTCAGTACAAAAATATTGTGTCTTATTTAACAAACAGCTACTAAAGATGACATAACTTTTTTACAAAAATCATGTGTGTATAGGTATATAAGATCAAATGATATTATTGAAATGCAGTCTTATATAGGTGAAACACAAAAAAGCTTCAAATAAGATATAGTGAACATCTTAGTGGCTTTAGAAATAACCCTCAAAATACGCATTATACGCAAAACCTTATTTGAATCAAATCATTACCTCACATTGAATACTACCATTGAGTTTTTATATAGTTGTAAAAATTATCGCATATTGAATATCTTAGAATAATTTGAAATTAAAAAATAGAAAAAAAACTCCATTATCCATTGTTGAATTGTAATTTACACGGCATATAAGTGTGTACTGTGTACTTATACTACCTATAAGTGTCTGACATCCTAGATTATAAAATATGACAGAGGTTATGTATAAAAATGTGGTAGGTATCGTTACTTGTTTTCTTTATATGAATTTTTACAATCTATATTCCTGACATTCCAGTAATATATTATGTTATATTTCTGTTATACAATTTGTTGAATATTGGTTTTGTAACGGTAAAGGCTCCAATTTGTAACTGTAAATGTTGTACCTCACAGGGCACCAGCTCGAAGGGCTCCGGCTAGAGATTCCTCTCAAGGGTGATTCGACCCCAAGTTTATGCTGCACAAGGATAACAGAAGGGTTGTAAAAGTTGAGGGCGCCACTACCTTTTTAACGATAAAAAGTACTAAAAACTAAGGCGGAAAAGGTAGAAACGCCTTGTAAAATTTAAATAAAAATAAAGAAAAGTTACTAAAAATTACCCCGGGCGATATCTCCCTCAACTTTTATAGTTGGGGATTTAGAAAAAAAATGAAAATAGAATCAACACAAATTTACAATTTATTCTGCCACAGGAAATGAACAGGAATTTGTACTTTTATAGGTACTTAGCTTATATGGAGTTGTTTCCTGAAGAAGAAGTCAGGTCTTGATCTGAACTGATGAGTTCTGTTCTAGGACGGTATTTTGAGCTAGGGCTGTATCCTTGGGGTTATATTCTCCGGTTAAATTCTTCGGTTTATATCCTCGGCGTCATATTCTAGCCTAGGGTTATATTCTCGCCTAGGGTTATATTCTTGGCTTATATTCTCGCCTAGGGGCTATGCTTACCTAGAAGTACAAGTGGATCAGGGATATGTAGGAACTTGAATGTAATGGCACATTATGTTGGTCAGCTTTTCAGTTTAAAGAAAAGGAAGGCAGTTATTTGAAAGTCAAAAAATTTATTTAATTTACTGAAAGCTTTCCAACACTATATGTTCCATGTTAAAACAGTAAAAATAGCAATTATCGGCTGAATTAAAAAAATATACTAATGATCCGAAAGAAACTAATCATAGCAAAAAGTTATTTATTTAGTTATATGAAAAAATATCGTGCTTAGGAAAGATATGAAACCGGCACTGGCGTTACGAAAGAATATTCCATAGGTTAACGGTTTATAAAAGTGTTATTTTATAATTAAAAGAGTTATTTCGCAACTGAAAAAGCTTGAAAATGTTTGTATGAAAGTAAAACAGTGAATTATAAAAGAATATTTGGCTTAAAACTACCATATTAGTATAAAAGAACAGTTTATGACCACGAGTTGAATTTAATTTCGTCTATCTCTGTAAAAAAATAAAGAATGCATACGAAAATTATATCAGACAGTACTTTAGAAGAAGCTTATTAATTATGAATTATGATTTTGAACTTACCACAGCAAAATTCCTAAGATAGATACTTAAGATATGAAAGATAGCGAAAGATGATCTGCCCTCTTAGGCGGTCGATAACAAAAAGGGGTGTTTCACGTGGCGTTGTGCAAAAAATGGAAGCGTCCGTTGGCAGACGTCAATTGTCTTACGGTCAGGGTAGAAGAGTTTGGGATCACAGAACTATAATTGGATGTGGCTAGTGACGACGAGCGCTAATTAAAAGGATTTATTCTGTAAAATCGAAACAGGTCGATAGACATGTTAAAGTTTTATTTGATAATTGACTACTTTTATCAATGTTTCATAGGAAATCAAATGCTTCTTTAAATTTGTGGTCTCCTGTTAAAGAATAAAATATGCTGATGTTGAATCCATCAATACAATATGGATAATTCCTATTAAGATTACAAACCGAATACACCGCTTCGATCCATTTGATGTTCAGTTGGTTCATATACCTAGTTTTTCATTTGAAATCTTTAACAAAAAGTCAGATTATTTCCGAGATATATTCTTCCAAAATTGAAATATTTCTTATCATTAGGACCAGTACGTTTCTGCCTTCATGTCAATTTTTTAAATTTTTTATAGATCTAAAGTAAAGAAAATTTCAAGTTTATAGTCCTAGAATACGAAAATCAGAGGCTGACTTTAATATCAATAAATGTGGTGGTGCAAAATCCATGAGTTTTTTTTCAACGAACGTGATATTTTTTGACTTTGCTTTCCAAAACACCACATAACGCTCAGATTCTTTACCTACGATTTTTTACAGAAATTTCATGTAGGTGATGAATGAATACCTATATAGAACAGTTGTTGGTACACTTCATTCCAAGATATTTCGTTTTAACTTAACACCAACATGATTGATTCAAGAGAAAACCCCACACCAGGTAGTTGTTAATCCGATAACAATAGCACAGTATCGTATCGTACTTATTTCTTATAAATATTATTTTTAGATGACACCAAAAAAATATGGTAAGTGCAGCAAAGAAAATTTGAAAGCTGCTTTAAATGCCATCAAGAGTGGGACACCAACCGCAATTGCGGCTTCAACTTTTGGTGTTCCAAGAACCACCCTTATTGGAAAAATTAGTGGAAAATTTCCAGAAGAGTGCAAAAGTGGTGTTTCTTCTGTATTAACAAAGGAGGAAGGAAAAATTTTAACAGACTGAATAATAAACATGGCTAAGATGGGATTCCCTGTAACTAAAGACCTGTTATTAGTCGGCGTATCCATATTAGTTAAGTCGATAAATAAAAAACATACCTTTACCAATGGTAGACCTGGCCGACATTGGTATGAAGGGTTTTTGAAAAGGAACACCGAATTGTCTAAACGAATGGCCCAAAATTTAACAGCAACACAGGCACTGGTTACAGAAAACAGTATAAGAGGTTGGTTTAATGAAATCGAGGAATACCTGTTAACGTTCCAACACCTTTTAAAAAAGCGTTGTTTTGGCCTGTCGAGAATTCAGTTAGCAAAGTGAGGAAGAGAAAAAAAGAAAAAATACCAGTGGTGACCACTTCCGAATAATGGAAGGCGTATTATACAAAGAAGAAGGAAGAAAAAAAAAACAACAAGAAGAACTGAAAGAATGTCCAAAAAAACAAAGAGAAGAAAATAAAATTAAACGAGAAAGCGAACACCTGCAGAAAAAGCGCAAAAAGGAGACTTTAGAAGAAAAACAAGAGAATAAAGACAAAAACAGTAGTGAATAAAGAAGCGATACAAGCATTGCAAGTAGGCGATTATGTAATAGTTAATTTTGAAGGAACATATTTTCCAGGTGTTGTGAAGAAAATAAAAAATAGAAACCAGGCTTTTATAAGTAGGTACAATGACGTCAAGCGGTATAAATAAAAGGACATGGCCCCAAGAAGTTGATTAAATTTGGTACGATTATGATGAAATTGTTGAGAAAATTGAGGTGCCCTTAGAAGTCAACAACAAAGGTATTCCGGAAATAAACAAATACCGGGAATATACAATTTTATTTTTATCAAAAAATAAAATCTTGGTTTCTATTTTGTTTATTTAAAGTACTTGCATTTCTTCAAAACCTGAAATTTAATATGTCGAAAATAGGTAGGTACCTGACTCTGTCGAATTTATGTCAGAACATGGGAATTATATGTCGAATTTAGGTTCAGATGCAGTTCTAGATAAATACTCCACTTTTTTTTATTTTATCTTCAAACTTGGGAAAATATGAAATAAATACATAATTTTTGGAAGACCATTGAGCGTGTAAATGTTATTTAATTCAACAAAACGTTCAACACAAATATAATACGATCCAATACTTCGGCAGAACTGCTAAAATACTGTCTGATTTAGGTACGTTTACCTTATTTGTGTTTGATTATTTTATTGGTACGCTACTGTTGCAGCGAGCTAACGCGTTAATTTCTTTCACTCTCTTTCTCCGCGCACATCCAACAGTCTAGCTGTTCTGGTCGTATTATAGTCTATTCATAGAATAACAGTGACAGTACAAAACTTCTACTTTTTACTCTCCCCTGTATACCGTTTGTAATAAGTAAACCACATTAATTAGTTCAAGTTTAAAATTTTTTGTACCAAATCTTTTTAGTTCTACTACATTACCGATAGGTACGATAAATATATTTGTTTAAACAATATGTTAATAAAGCGTAAAATTACTTTGGATTTTTTCCTTAAACAATTATTACGAAATATCAAAACAGTATAGTCATGTACCTTTTTTAATATTCCTTATAATCTTAGAGGTCAGACGAATATACCACTTCACAATTACATTCTTTTTACATCAATTTAAAAATATATATTTTTTTAATACATAAACTTACTGGACCGCGTCTATTTTGTTGGTATAAATTGTCTAATCCTAAAATTAAAATTATCATTCATCCAAAATGTTCAAAACAGTGTTTGTAGTGTTATTACTGTGCATTTTCAAAATAGAAGCCAAATTTTACGAAACGGAACTTGCTCCGTATGGTAGATACAGCACCCATGAATACGATCACGATGTAGGATATCCCTATGGACTCGGCTATAAAAAATACCCTTATGAATCTGAAGTTGTTGTCCCGAAAGCGATAGGATATGGAGGAGCAATTCCAGGATCTGTAGGACTTGAATATGGACCAGCTGGTGGATTAGGATATTCAGGATTAGGTGGTAAACTGGGATATGGAGGACATTATGGCGATAAAGGATTGATCGGTGCACCTTTGGGACTAGAAAGAGGTTTAGGATACGGGTAAATTAATATTATAATATTTTTTCAACTAAGTTGTTTTTGGTATGCGAAAGATTTTGATTTAAAACAACTGCAACTTCTTCAACGTTGATTATTCTTGATGTATGAAAATATGAAAGAGCCATTTGCTGCCAAATCAGGGCCTTACGGTGGATGATCTATACACTCTTCATGTATATTTTAGTATATTTCCTTCTTTCATCAAACACTTTTGGCAAATGCTGATTGCTGATCTAATATACTATCGTATACGTTTCCGCACGATCGAAGAAAAAAAATATTTCTCATTTCAATCGTTTTTTATTAAACATATTACAGTCTTATTTGATCCATACTATTTTTTCACAAGATTCATATTGATAGTACAATTGGTGTTATTCTGTCAATGTTACTGTTAATTCCAAACAATAATTTTGATAATACTCAATTAATTGGCTTTTCTTGTATAATGTTGTTCTCGATATTTCCTCTTTTCTCAATATCACCTCTAAAAATACCGTTTCCAATTTCCACTTTTTTTCCATGGACTGCTCCACATATTCTTTTTCAACAGTCGTCGTTCGCCACCCACCATTTTGTTTGTCTCAAAATATCAGCCCCTGAGCAAACTAAAAGCGACTTAGAGCACCTTCTAAAGCTATGGCCAGTATATTTTGCACCCCAGGAATCATAGCTGCTTTCATCAATAAAAATTTTTCATCCGCACCATCAAGCAAAAATTTACCTTCTTCGGTTCATAACCGGCACTTTTTCTTTCAAAAAATCTTAACATAGAAAACTTCCACCACAGGCTTGATGTCTTCATAGTTTTTGATTTTTCTCCAAAATACACAAGAATATCGAGCTCTGATAGCTTAGATTTTTTTTCTGAGAACACCAACTATGAAATGCATCATATTCTTTTCCGTATCGTAGTACTGGTAGAAGTTCTAGACTAACTGACACCATCACATGGGCAGGAATATCACTTTCTTCATTCGTAATTGAAACGATATATAATTTCACAAAAACTGTATGATAACGGTTCTACAGTAATGGCCACTTCAATCGTTGAATTTTTGTAGAGGAACTGACCAATTGAGTCATTCGTTGGATCATTCGTCAATTGGCCAATGTATCAGCTATTCGGTTGTTGACGTCTTAGAACTAGCAACAAGATAATACCTGCATGATCTATTTTGAGCTACAATAGCTTGTTTACTATTTATAATCTAATATTTACACTAAAAAAATGTTAATGTAGTTATGGACCTGGTGTTGGATACTCTCACGTCCCATACGGACCAGGTTTAATATCAGGACATGCTCCTTATGGTATTTCCCAAATAGACAAAGGAGTTTACAGCGATGGAAAGCAAAATGTCGTAGGTGAGCAGTTCAATTACGTAAAAGGACATAATGGAGGGCAACTAAATCACGGTGATGCTGGTTATGCGACGGGAGCTGTTGCTTTTAAGGACATTAAAGGTGATTCAGTACATTTTGTTGACGCTGATGGATTGAAGAGAGGACATCACGAAGGAAAAAATTATAATGGAGGAGAATATTATGATACTGAAGGTACTGTTATGTTTCTTTAAATAATTGGTGTATTCGGGATATTCGCCAAAAAGAACTATATTTTGGAATAAATTTGAAAACACAAACAATTTGAAATAAATAATGAAAAGATCTTTTAAATGATAGATCACCACCCTTTACCTTCCTTTTAAATATTTAGTGGCTATAGCTGTCACTATAAAGGGGTTCAATATTGGGATGACATTTTTTTTGGTCTAAAATTAACGGTTTTTGGAATTTTTTCTTCCATTTGGCTGTTCACACTGTATAAGGATTTGCATACTTGCATTTTTGCGTCACAGAAAGACATTCCCGTTTATCTTGACATGAAACTTTTATTTATGATTTATTTTAGGTAAACATGGAGACGAAAAAATTTTAAATGCTAACCACAACAAAGGTCACAATATCAAAGGTTTCAAGAAATCGCATCATTTAGACGAAACAGGAAAAACTGAAGAATTCTTTGACCACGACCAAGATCAAGGTGGAAACATTGCTTTCAACGGACGCTTTGGAAAATTCGGTGAAGGTGGCGGACAAGCTTACAAGGGCGGATACAGCGATGGAAGATACAAAACAGGTATTTATAAATTTGCATGTAGTGATTTTATAATGATATTTCTCTGGCTAGAAAATATTCGATTACGTTTCTGTTTATTACAAAAAGATAGTACACCAATTAATCAGGCTTGATCTTCTTCAATCTTAAACGGTCTACTCTCGTCCAGGGACCAAGCTGCAGGGGTCGAATGATAGTGAAATCGGGCTTAGTCTCCACACGTCCCAATTTGTCAGTAGATTTGTCAGTAGATCAACCTAATCTTTACTATCACGGAAAATTCACAGAGAACCTGTCAAATCAAGTCGTACACTGTACAATTTATAAAGTATTGGAGAGGAGAGCAGAGAGATAAGATCGACTGAATACCGCCAATATCAAGGATTCGGTGAAAAATTTGATAATACCGACGAGAGAATCCGAAGGGACTCTGCATATTGGACCCTATAGATTTCTACGTGAGTAAGACGGCTTAGGAGATGGTGCTGATAATTCAACCATCTGAAGTGGTTTTGTCTTGTTCTGAAGGAGATTCCTTCTTTGCAAATATTTCAATTTCTTTTACATTCTATGGAGCGTTAATCATATTATTTTGAATAATTTTCATAACGGTGATTGTTAATTCAAAATTTTCATTTAAACCATTTTAAATTATTAAAAGGTAAAGTTATATTGAATTATTTTCATAAAAAAAAGTTATTACAATCTTAGTTTGGCATAAAGATATAGGGGTAGAGGTAAAAACTTATCTTTGGGGTACTCCTGCTTGATATATATACAGGGTGCTTCAAAACAAATGAACAAGGAGCAATGAAAAAAATAAGAAATAAAAGTGTTTGCTGACATACAATTTTTGTTTTATTTTGTATTTTAGGTGAAGCAACTAAGCAAGGACATGTGGGCAATGAATATTTCCAAGATAAAGCTCAAGGCAATCATGGGAAATTCGGAGAAAATAAATTTGCCGAAAACCAAGAAGCCTATGGGTTAAATAAAGGATTTGGCGAACACGGATTGTCTGGATACCACGAAAATAGTAATATTTATAAAAACCATCCGGGTCTTGGCTACTACTGATCTAAATTTGATCGATGAAAAAGTTTTCCAATTAATTTATCAAAATAATTGAAAATTTGGTGAATGAATTGGATGTTGTGTTGTTGTTCCTTAGTAATGTGATACTTACACTTACCTTTTTAGCTATATTGCACTTATATCTTTAAAATATTTATGTTCTAGTTAATAAATGAGGCATTTTATTCATGTGTTTTCTTTCATTTTCAAAAATTTACAAAATATTTCGTTATAAAAATTTCTGATATTACTGCTATAAACTTATTAATTCCCTACAAAGTTGAAGCTGAAACTTCTAACTACGCTGCTACGCCTGAGTCTCAGGAAGAGAAACGAAATAATCGAAGGTTATACCTTAGCGAAGTTACTTTGAAGATTGCAGCATTCTTTCATTGTAAAAGTACAATTTAAATTGATAACAGATAAGAGAACGGTATAAAAAAATAACAATTTTGTCTCTCTGTAACCCATTCGTATGACCTGCAGGACACACGATCCCTTACTAGATTTTTCAATCTCAAGTGAATCATTTTTATCTATCTATCTATCTATTATCTCACCGTCTGTTTTTTTTTTCATTACCGTATTGATGATGTAAAATCTCGATCCCACCTCTCCTCTTCATCACTTAATATTTTCTCCAATTTGTCTCAAGATTTCTTCACTTTTAAACTATCCGGTGATACACCTTTAACGTTAAATGTGAAGAGACAAGAAAAATTTTTGTTTTCTTGATTGTGAGTTTCCAATGCAATGCTACCTTTTTCACAGATTCAAACCTATGCTGGTTGTCTAGTTTTTGATAAATCACATTTTTCCGTTGAGCTTAATAATTATACCATGGATTATCCCAACAATCTCCCATTCAGATCCAAACCTATATTAGTTAGTTTGTTCAGACTTCTCACACTAAATCACATTTTACCTCGTATCAATCTACTTTTTATATCCAATTTTCCAATACAGTAGTGAGTACTAAGTTCATAGAACCAAATTTAAGGTAGTTATATACGGAACATTATTTTGCTAAATTGCTTTTTTCCCTGGTGTCTACTTAGACCGCCCATCCAAATATTCACAGTTTCAATAAAGATTTCACATTAATTGGCACAAGAAAATATCAAAATATATGTTATTTAGCTAAACGAACTCCTTTCAACTAAATTCATTTTCTTATTTTGATATCACACGTAGGTCCACTATCAAAATGTGCAAGTACTTCACACATTAGGTCCCAGCAAAGCCACTGACAGACCCAAATCTATGCTAGTTGTCTATGTATGAATAGTTGAGGTGAACATCCACTTAAACCCAAAAGATCAATTGTACCCTCTTCTTTTACTCTGTTCCTGAAGAAAGTCTAAGAGTCCAGTTCCCTTAGTCCTATTACTTTCAGGATTTTTAGGCAAGTCTTCCTTTTATATACAATAATCACCCAGCTGTTGTGCCCTGTGTTTTTTGTAGTGCCAAGCACTCCGCAAGTATATAAATCGAGGATTTTTCTTTCATTCCACAGAATCTAGATTCTTCTTTTTCCACTAATTTAAGTTTTTCAGGTGGCATTGTCCCGTTAGGACACCTGTCAAAACTCTTAGTGCAGTTTTACTCTGGCTTAGGCATAGGCGCTACTAGATCTTTCCAGTTGTCAAATCTTCTCTTTTTTCAGCGTTGCCCTTTTCCAGCCCCCAAAAAGGTGTGTCAGTCTCTCTCTTTGCTAGTTCATCTGCTATTTTATTTCCTTCTATTCCAGTGTGTCCTGGAACCCTCTGTCTAGTTCATCAAGTTCTTCAAGGCATTCCCATACCATTTTAGAACTGATTAAACAAGAGCTAATCGCTTTAATAGCTGCTCGACTATCCTACGTGATAATAATACTTTGCCTTCTGTATATTTTATCAATATTGAACTGGACACACTATGGCGTTGATTTTCGCTTGAAATATACCTCCGGTTCCCAAAAGAGTGTTTCATCCCTTCATTTTGACAGATCATCCTTCTATTCCAGTGTGTTCTGCAACCTACAGAATGGTGACTTTTCCCAACTATATGTCAGTTGTCTCAAGCCTCCTTTTGTTGAGCTACATTTTTATCTTGTCCCAACAAAGTGTTTCATAGCCCATAGCAGTATTTTCCCATTGTACTAATCTACTTGATTTGGTTTCTGTAAGTGGTTCACTGCGACAATATTGTCTATTGTGCCTCAATCCACTTTCATCCCTCTTGAGTTGAATCTTCCCAAGGTAGTTTATAATCTACATTATCCGGGCGCGCAAACACTGCTCCTGGTGTTTATAGCCTGACTTGTTCAGCAGCCACAGAGTAGCAAATAATCTGTTCCGCCGATTCATCTTCTTCTAGGCAGAGACGGTATTTTCGACCAGCCCTATTCTGCCCAGATGATAGTTTAGCTCGCAGTGTAGACCTGATCTTCCTCTCCATGTTCAGGAAGGCTTCTGCTTTCAGTTTGAAGGTCCTTTGATAATCGCATTGGTTTGGCACAAACATGGTATATCATTCCAGTAGTCTCTTACTTTGCAGTCCATCTGATCTGATAGTTGTCTTTGTAAGATCTAAGGGGATTCCAAGCCACTAATATCGCTTTTCTGATCCACATTTATGTTAGTTATTAGAACGGTCCCCTTGTGAATATCTAATTTTGATATCACATTTAAGTCATCCATCTTTACTTAGAATTTTCAAAACAAATTCATGATAAGCCCTCGTATTTTTATTTCTAATTTCTCCTCCTTCTCAGTAATTCATAAGGTAACAAGTACTGCACTATAAACATAGTATAATAACGACTTGTTACATAAATCCACAAATCAATTCAATAATTAGTTTTTTTGTAGAAGTTTAAATCCCATCGCCTTTCCCTCAACCTCAACCTTAGTTGCTTTTGAAGGTCGTCTCTGTTCTAATCCGCAAAAAAATTCAAAATTATTAATAAACTATAATTACTCAACCGAATCATATTGATTTATGAATATAAGTAGAATTTTCCGCAATTATTCACAGTCCAATCATGTACAAACAAGAGTTTGTGTCAATTTTGTTGTTAATATTTCAAAATTGTGCCGTTGGTTTCGGTAAATTTGATTCTCATGGGTTTAGCAGTCACTTAGACCCGCGGTTTTTAAATTCAGATTATCAATTTAAAGGACTTGGTTTATTCAAACCTCATTTTGGAAGTTCAGGTATTCACGAAAGTAATTTTGATGAGCAGAAAAAAAGCCTAAACGAAGACAACTTTTTTATTAAAAATGGTGGAAACGGTGCAGACTTAACACATGGAAATTTTGGTATTTTTAAAGGAGAAGAAGATTCTAAAGATTTGAAAGGCGAGTCAGAATATTTCTATAACGTTGACGGTGAAAAGAAGGAACATGTAAATGGGAAAGATTATTATGGTGGACATCATTTCGGTACAGAAGGTATTGTATGAAGTTTTTAAACTATTTAAACACATTTTCAAACTTACAGGGATTACTCTACAATTGATCTTAAAATATCCTTTTTCTAATGAATTTCTGACATTTTTTGAACTTCGATACGGTTTTTTATTTCTATACCAACCAATTGAGATTGCAAATACAAGTTTTGATACATTATAATTTATATTTATAGAAAAATCAGGAGATGAAGAATCAATTAAGCAAGGACATCGGAAAGGACATAAAATCAAAGGATTTTCCACGTCACACCACAACGACGAATCGGGTAAAACTGAAGAATATTACGATGAAGCCCATGATGAAGCTGATAAAGAACAGTACGAAGGAAAATCTGGAGGATTCGGAGAATCTGGAACGTCGAGCTTTAAAGGAGGACATTTGGATAAAGAATCGAAAAACGAAGAAGTGAAAAAAGATACGCATTTCGATAAAGGTATCGATTCAAAACAAATCAGCAAAGACGAACAGCATTTTGGCGAGAACGAATTTGGAGGCAGTGAGAAAACGTTCGGTGAACAAAAGCTTTTGGGAGAAGGTGATCTCAGCGAATACAGTGGATCTAGTAAATTTTGGAAGCATCATCCAGCTTCTGGATATTATTGAAAAATTTGTAAATAAAATTTATTAAATTCTTAGTTTTGGTCGTTTATTTTCAGGTTCATATAATCCAAGATAAATAAGGCAAGAGCTTTGAAGGTAAAATCACCTCAACTCAACTTAACTTCCATAGTTTGAAGGTTTTTCAAAAATAATTTAAAAAATTGGTAATTAATACAATAATGGATCTAATTTCAAATCTACTAATACTTTAAGATTCATCCTAACAATAACTGAACCAAAAAATAAAAAACAATGTTTCAAAAAGTGCATGTTATATTAAATATCCTGTGAGTGTGACATATTTTATTTGGGTGAAATATCTAGACCATTAAAAAGCAAAATAAATAAATACAAAAAGTACTGTATAGATAGGGAGTTCTATCAGTCAGTTCAAGTTCAATGGGATTCAGCGTACATAATATCAAAAGAACCAATAGTAAAACATGAGAAACTGAAAAAGTGCTTCAATACAACTGAATGCATAAAAATGTGTAACTGATATTTCAGCAGAATATAGACAATTTGGTTATCATTTTTAGAGAGAAAAATTTACAATAATCAATTAAGTACCTTTGATATCAGGAGAGTATAATAAGTTGTTGTCCAAAATTTCTAATGATTTGTTGCTGGAACAACAAACGCGTTTTATTAACAACAATTCTGATATAAACAAAAAAGCGGTTCTGGAACTAGCACTTCACTAGATCCCATTTCTAGAAGACAGTGAACTATAATATTATAGATAGATAGATAGATAGTTTATTGTGCATAAGATAAATCTTCTCACAAGGGTTCGGTACAAAACTTTAACAAAAGAATTAACATAATTAAAATAAATTATGACATATAACTAATTATGATCACAGACATTTTTGTTAATTAATGAAATACTTAAGATAAAAACTAAAGTTTACAATATGTGCGTACTTCATGCTAAGGCCGGTCATTATTAATATTAAGGTAGTGTGCCAGATCATCAATATTATGAACATTCTGAAAAAAACTATTTTTTGTTAGAGGACAGTAAATGGGACATTCAAAAAGGATATGATGTAATGACTCCGGGGAATTCATGTTACAGACAGAGCAATTTTCAGTGCTGTTAATAATATAAAAATTTCCTTTAAAAGACAATTTCAAAAATGTTTTTATACAAGTTGTAAGCTGCGCTATTATTCTGGTTAGATAGATGTGTGCAGGTATTTGCAAATAATTGTTATTTTCACCAACTAGTAAGTGTGAGTATAGTAAAGAGTAACTAGAAACAACCTTACTGTTTATGACCCTATCATGCAGTCGTTTTTTAAATTTGTCTAAAATAAGTCTATCTAAACTGCGCCCATTTGTACTCAAATGATTTTCCCATAGCAGATGCTAGATGAACTAGTCGATTGAAACAAATTTTTGATAGTCTTGAAGAGTCCATTCCTTTGAGATTGTTTAACCAAAGTAAAGCTTGTTTGAAAACAAACGTTGACAAATGATCAGAACATGTTTCCAAGCGTATAATGTAATCTGGGGTATTCTTTGACAGACTTAGGAGTTTTTTAAAAAAGTTGACTTGTACACTCTCTATAATATCAGTGTAACACAGAACCCATATGCCAATTCCAAAAGAAAGAGAAGATAAAATAATTGAATTATATAAATTGATTCGCGATTAGCGACTCTTCATTTTGGAACGACACATTATATCCATTACTGCTCCAATGGCCCGATTAGCTTTGATTTTAGAATTCTCAGCCATGGTGCAAAACAAGGATGTGGAGGAGAAGTCAACACCCAAGTATATAAACTGCTTTACTGTTTCCAGGCAATACCCACTATAAATAAATGTCAGGTATAAAAATAGAAAAAATTTGGGGACTAAGTGATTCTCCCTGCAGGACACCCTCCGAGATGTATTTTTTACTGTATGAGTTTTGTTGCTTGATTGAAAAGGTTGCGTTATCGTATAAATGTTTTAGTATTCGAATGTGTTTAGAACTAATCCCAAATTCATGAAGTTTCAACTAAAGAAGTTTATAATTTATACTGTCAAAGGCTCTTTTGAAATCTACAAAAACAGCGAACACTTTTCTGCGCTGAAGCCTAAGAGTGATTTGCAATATCGAGGTTAAAATGAAAATATTATCTAAACAACCTCTATCTCTATCTGTTTTAGAAACTTATAAGTTATGCCATCCCTACCAGGTGCATTACCATCTTTACACAAAAACAGTAATTGTTCAAGTTCTGAAAGTGTTATCCAGAAACTCATTTCCAACGCCAAAGAAACTGATATCAAATGTAACCTTAATTGTAGTTAAGTGGTCGTAAAATGACTCCCATTCAGCAATTGATATATCGGACAACATTTATTTTTTGCGTCTAAATAGGTTTAATGTTTTCCAAAACTCTGACTGATTTCTAGTATTGGAAAGAGCAACTATAACATTATTTTCACAAACTTTTTTAAAACTAGCTGCTTATATTCTTTTTTTTATAGAGATGTAATTTGTTGTATAAAGTTCTGAAAACCTGTGCTTTTTGCACACTTTTATTATACTTTTTACTTGAGTCTTTAACTCTTTACATTCAACATCGAACCAAGAGATAGAAGGATGTATTATTGTAGGTATTACTAATTTTTTTCGTTGAAAACAAACCTAAATTTTTAGCAACGTCCCAAATACTTGAACAAAGATTATTATATAGAATATTTACATCTCCACAAACACCTACATTCGACAAGTGCTGAATTGACATATTAAAATAGATGGCTTTAGTAATGTCCCATTTTAAGCTAGTGAGGATGAAAATGCAATATTAGGCTCATTCCTTATTAAAGGGCCAAAAGTTAAAAGTACTCGGAAGTGGTCTGACAAATATTCATCCAGCCCACTGAATTTGTCAATAAATTCAAGTTTATCATTACAATCAATGATAGAATAGATCAATGACACTTTGCCACAATGCATTACAAAAAGTAAAATTTGCAGGTCTGTCAGTATTAACATGACCATTTATTAATGAAAAGTTTGTAATAGACACAAATTCAAGAAGATAGCGGCCTTGAGCATTACTTATTTTGTCGATTACTATCTGTAAAATACAGACAAATCAAATAAAACTGCAGTTTTTTGTATCAAACTTAGGGCCTGCTTTTTATCAGTATTTTCAGTTACACAAATCCCCAGCCGCCTTCGAGTGAAAAATCAACTTATCCAACGGATATTCAACTAATTTCTCAATCAGGAAGTCCCGTTTGATAATTAAGAACGGTGATTGCACGTATGAGCCAATGAACGAAGGTTGAATTATTTCGTTTCATTCTACCTAATTGTCCAAAAAATTCGTCTCATCATTGTAAAAATCCAATCGAGCTGAAACAGAGACTTTATAAAAACATCGCAATTACTTTTATCTACCCATTTACGCGATCAATTCCATCCAGACATGATTAAGGTAATGAGGGTGTTAGTTGGGGCGATATTATTATATAATAAATATGTTTTGGGGTCGATGGGGTTAGGTGGGTTTGCGACCGGTGGAAAAATGTTAGGAGCGAGAGGAATGGGAATGGGAGGTATGGGAATGGGTGGTATGGGTATGGGTGGTATGGGTGGTATGGGAATGGGAGGTATGAGAATGGGAGGTATGGGAATGGGAGGTAAGTACATTTGATTAATTTTGAAAAGTTGAATTTTTGCAATGTTTCCCACTTATACTTATACACTTATATTATTAGTTAGTTCTTTTTTCAATATTATGCTCTGTTTTTTTTTTGTTTTTCTGTTTAATACAAAATTTTATTTAAACATTTGCCACTAAAGCTGTGGTCTGAGTAGTTCCAGTATCGCCGTACACTGCCGAAATTGGTCGAATAGCAAAATAGTGTTTTGTCATAAAGGTGGTCACAGATCACCGTGATACACTGCCGAATTAACAGTACATCGGACTACAACCAAGGAAGACAAATAATTTTGTTTTTTCCGACTCTGCACCCCACTATATTTCATAGTGTTGAGTTAATTACATTGGTTTTTTAGAGAACCCCCTTGTAGTATTAGAAGTATACCAAAATGTCCTCGGTTTCATTCGCAAATATTCAAAAAACTTTACAGGATACGTCAACAATTTATAAAAAATAGTGTAAAATTTGACATATTGGTCTTCTTTCTTCATAAATGAGGGTTGATCCAGAAATATTTTTCGTTTCCAAAAAATAATACTAGGGGATTAGATTCCAGCAAGTACTGTTGCGAATTGAAATCCATTGATAACAGAATTGTAATATTTCTGTCAATTTGTCCCCATGTCAGTCGCAAGATCGTATTTATTGCGAAAATTACAAAAATCGAATTTTTTTCTAGTAACAAGCATTTTTTTTTTATTCCAATCGCTTCAACCGCTGAGGTTATTAGCGACATAAGATACAGAGTATAAAACAAAAACAAAACCACAATAACATATATAAACCGGTGTTCTTTAAATAACCTATTGTATTTTCAACGTTCATGTTTTCACCTAGAGTCTCCGCTATATTCGCTGAAATGTTGTACTTCCCTTTTGTAGTTTACTCTCGTTTAATATATGCTTCATACTAAGTATAATTTGACAGGTTTCACAAATTGGTAACTCAGTTCGTGTGATGATATATTTATGGGTTAAATTGCTATGACCCAGTCGCAAACGAGATAATCTTACTTGGTGTGGTCTGTTCGATGTTGGTGCGGCCAAGGATTCACTGATTGTTTGATTTCTTTTAGGTTATTTTGTATTGCACTCCACACGTTTTGCCACGCACTAAACACTTTAGATTTCATGTAATAAGAAGAAACTTCGTCTATTTGGATAAAGTCCTGGTTGTTTGGTGCAGATCGGGCTAGACATAAATTCGACGGTGGCATCTTCATCTTTTAAGTACGCTTTTTTGGGACCCAGCACTATAGTGGAACGCAACTGATGCGATAATTTCGGTGAAGCAGAGTCGAGCGCGGTTAGTACTTGGATGGGTGACCACAGGGGTAACACTGCCTGCAGCGAAGCACCTTAGATTACTAGGGTGAGTAGCATATCACAGCTCGCAGGCATTATACCAATGAGCACGAGGTATAATGTAGATATGCCGTCTTTCAGATGAGACGTAAAATCGAGCTCCTACACCGTCTGATGATGTGGAAGTGTCGGTGAATATCATATAGTGGCATAGTGACAAGAAGACAAAAAGTGGATTCAGTAAACAAAATCTATTCATTTGAATAACTGGTCAAAGAGTTAGATTTAGTAAACTTATTTAACATTCTTTCACGTTTTCTGATGGCAGCACATTCAATTCATATCTGAATATACTTTTTAACCATTTGGTCCACTGTTTGTATTTTTCAGGGTCCGGAATGGGCTATGGACACGGAATAAAGCTTCTTGGAGGAAGTGAAGCAAATGGAGGCTCCTTTGGGGAAGGCAAGAAAATGTTCGATGATTTGTTTTTCAAAAAAGGTTTTGGTAGCCAAGGAGGACAGTTTGGGATGGGACAATCAGGATTTGGAAGTGGCGGAGCTCTAATTAAAAATCTCAAAGGTGAAATGGGGTTTCACAGTGGCCACCAAGGAGGAAAAAACATAATTACAGACGGAAAAGGGTATACTGGGTCAAATCATTTTGGAACTGAAGGTTTGTATTTATTTAACAATTTTATTAGAAGTAAGGTTATCTAATTTTTATTTTATTTGACAATGTAAATAGTTTTATTGCTATAATTTTTTTCCAATCAGGACTAAATGCTGGTGCCGCAAATGAGAAGGAAGGTCACAAAAAAGGTCGCACAGTCAAAGGTTTTCATACCCAACACGAATCAAACGAAGCTAGCAACACAGAAGAAGTATACGACGAAGAACACGATGAAGCAGATAAGAAAGCACTCAAGAAAGCAGAAGGTACCTGATAGTTGATTTGAATAATTTTTTTTGGTCTTTAGCATTATCAAATCCTCATGATATGATGAGGTGATTACCAGCTCTTTCAACTACTCACAACATAACGAGTCCTGCGGTAGGTTTGTAAATGCCTGTCGGCAGCCACAATTTCATGATCATTTTGTGTAGCAGAATACTTTAGGATGAGTTTGTGGTGAGTGGGTCTATTTATGACCTCTTCCGCGACTCCTCGCAAATACCAGATTCGGGCCGTGATGATTTAGTGGCTTAATTTGTACATTGAGCATTCTCCGTCAGTACTATCTTTCGCAGTATTGAAACCCTCAAGAAATAATAAACTTTGAATACTTCGAAGAATGACAAATCCGTCCGCCTCAGTCCATCGCTAATAAACACAATTGTTCAATTTTTGCGATCTGACTCGATCTGCCTAGTGGACGCTTACCTTAAGTACAAGTTTGAAAGCACCCGTGAAGCAGAAAATTGGAAGTGCTTTGAAACACAATTTAACTGTGATGAACTGTGGAGGTTTTTAAAGCACTATATCTTGAAAACCAACTAATCATGAGGAGATATAAGTGGTTCAAAAAAATATTCGTTTCAAAAACACTTGGCGAAACGATTCTGTAACTACAAGCAGCTTCAGAAGCACCGCTAGAAGAATAATTTAAAGTAGTTGTAGCAATTAATGGTATTGAGCTGTGTGTATTTGAAGCACACCAGGAAAAGTGACTTCAGAAGCCTATTTGTTATAAGTGTATGTTGGGAAGTCCTTCATATGTCTTAATATTTTATTTAAAAATGTACAAATAGGGCTATATTTGTTCACATAGTTTTTCTATAAATCCCAAATAAACATACATTTTTTCAAGTAGATGATCATATTTGTTGTTGATATATTTCAGGGGAATTTGGTGAAAGCAGTCAAGGAGCTTACAAGGGTGAAGAAGGAGATGCTAAATTTGCCTCTGGACAGAGTGGAAATACCGGGAAATTTGAAAATGCCCTGGAAGCAGGAAAAGCTGGTGCCGGTGGTGGTCAATATGGGGAAAAGAATTACGGAGCTGGTGGTGATACATATGGAGTTAGTAAAGGTGGGAATGTTAATGGTCTTGCTGGACATCATGAAGGCAACAATATGTTCAAAACTTTTAAACATTAATTATTATTTAAGTATATAAAATATCTGTTAACTTAAGAAATTTTTATTAAATTGTAATTTATCTATATTGGATTATATGGGAGTAAACTATCTTATTGAATAAATGTGTGATTTGTTAAAAAATGATGCGAATGTCATTGAAATCTAAAATAAACCTGCCGCTCTGGCTACTGGGACATATCGAATGTTACTAGGGGTAAATTGATATTTACTCCCCACTACAATTCAATAAAATGTTGATTAAAATATATACAGGGTTATCCAAAAACTAAAAAATAATCATTGGAGACTATATCTCAGACACTGTGATATAACTCAAAATTTATCATTTCTACTACTACAGTGTCATAAGTATTTACTGTGAAAAGAAGTAAAGTATCTATCTTGAAGAAATTTAGAACAAACGGTTGCATAATTTTTCAACTATGATCAAGGCCATAAGTAATTATATAACTGCACTATTGAACGGATTTAAATTTAAAAATAAGTTCCAAGATTTAAGTAGAATTTTTAAAAGGTTTTTGGTTGTCGAAAATCCATGGTATCTAGAAACAACGACTACCTCAGAGTTGGCATCAATTACAAATTGTAATTACTCAGAGTATTTCGATGAGTTAATCGATTTTAAAAACGCTCTGTTTAAGAAAAAAGGAATCTATGGAATTTTGGAGCCTGGTTCCCCAAAAATATAAAAAAGTCTAAGAAATTACTGTCTTCATTGCCATACTTCTTACATACTGCTTCCTTCCAATATACATGAAAAAATCAGCTCTCAAGTGTTTTATTGATTTTAGGTAAATGAATTGGCAAGATATGGGGGTTCAAATCCTTATAACTTTATTAAGAGGACGCTGTCAGCTACCGTAAAAGATGAAATATTGAAAACACACAGTTGGTTGGGAAGAAAGGGGAAAAACCTATAAAAAAATCTCCCATCGCAAAACTTGTAAGTATTATACAGGATGACCCAGCAAAATATTGTGCTGCATTACACTTTTTGAAAAAAATTACAGTTTCAAACTAACGGCTTTCGCAATATAAAGGTTTCCTACTAAAGAAGTATACCAACTTTAAATAGGTGAGTATCAGGGTTATTAATTGGAGTTTTGAAGAATTACAGCTGTCAATAATTACTTTTGCCTGGGAACATATTATAAAAAAATTGTGGACTGCAGGTAGACAAGCGGTTGAGTTCTCATAATTCAAACAAAATATTGTTCTCACTGGAAACCTGTATGTTTGGCAACTTTTATATGCCCATATATTTTTTGCATGAGTGATAATATTTAAATTAATTATTATCAGGTGCTGCAAGTAAGTGTAATTTCAACCAGAAGGACACGTGGAGGGGGCGATTCAGAGTTTCATAAAAAGAAGTAGCGAAAGAACTCAAGCAAAAGAAAATAAAAAAATGTAAAACTAATATACATATTATATACACAGTGTGGCCGACTAAGGGGACCAGGACACCCTACTATAAAAATTTTGAGATGTAAGATTTCAACGATTTTTTTCATATACACAAGTATCTATTGAACCTGTTGGGATGATCCAGCTGATGATCCCAACCTGATATGATTTTTTGCCCAGCAATTTTTTGGAAAAACAGGATGTTTTTACATTTTTTTTTTTTTGGCAAAATTGTGTGACATCAGAATTTGATCAAATTGTTTCAAAGGATAATTTTTTCATAGAGTTTGAAAGTGATCGTGTCGTGGTCCTTAGTCATTATAAATAAATATTTGAATAAATGTGTATAGAGATATTATGGTATTTATTTTTAATGATTTTTCCAGTGGCCATTAAAACGATCCTAAGAAGGTCCATTAAAAAAACATAAGAGGACGTACTTGGGATGTTATAATTAGGACTTCTAAGGGACGTATGGTTTAGTAACAAAAGAGGTCCTCATGACGTCCTGAGGATGGCTAAGGGTCTGATAACGGACATCCTGGGAACGTTTTAGGTACGTACTTGTGGCTTCGAAAAGTTATGAGAAACCAAGTTTAAACCTTTATTTGCTTTGTTCTGGCAGTATCTAACTGAACAGCAAATCCTTTTTTTTATTTTTCACGAATAAGAAATATTCCAAATTGAGTACACCACAAATTAGACTCCTTCACAACATACTTGGATATTGTCTTTTTCAATATTAATAATAACTTAATTGGATAACAACTAACAACCAAAATACATTACAACACACCCTGACGACCTGAACAACACAATTTGAAAACCGTCAACGATGTTCAATTATCTCTGATTATTACCAAACAAACAGCTTTACAGTTTTCATTGAATACGAAATTTTTGTAACTCGACATGCTCTTCAAAGGGCACCACTATCTCACAGTCCATTAAGGTATGTTTTTTTATCGTTTCTGTAGCGAGATTTGAAATAACGTGTTAAGTATAACTTGTTATTCTCCATGTTTGGTTTTTCAAGGATTCAATTTATGTAAATTTTTGGATAATTCAATAAATATTTAATATCTTTAGGCTTTTGTATTGATTATTCAACATTTATTAAATTTGATAAATGTTTTCGGGGATTCTTGTGTATTTCCATAACTTAACGTTAATATTTTCTCATCTTTCCATTCTTTGTTTTCCTTTTTGATTGCTTCCGTTTCGTTTAAAATTTGGTGGCATCCAATTTAATGTAAACTGTATACCCCATCCAAGTAATAGTGGACAAAACCGATTAATAATTGGTGCCGAATTCCAGTCTCTGACGTGGAGGGAGCTCTCTACACCAGGGCACTTTTTAGTTACAAAACAACGACCATGATTAAATCCTTTTTATCGTTTTTGATGGTGTTTTATCGCTTAACGTCAAATTAAGTTAATCGATAAGTGATTTTCAATAGAAAAATGTGAACATACCATGTAGAAAAAAACAAATAAATAAAAAACTTCATGAACTTGATTTATTAAATACAAAAAAAAATTAAAAACAAAGAAGACACCTTATTCGCGCAAAATATCGTCAACAATATAATTGGCAGTACACTTATAACACTAAATAATAAATTAAATATAAAAAAATCCGCTTTTTGCAAAGCATCGAAACATGGCAAGTAAAACATTTATCGAAAGTAGATCCTGGATTTGAAAATAGTAAATCCTCATTTTTTTCTCGTTAAATTCAATAATAAGTTGGTTGATTTTCAAAACTAATAAAATTTCTAAGGTTGATAAAACGGTACAACTAACGGATGCGATTTGATAAATTTACTAGATTCTTGGTGTCCCAAAAGACTTTGTTCGTCCGCGCCGTTTTTATATCCGAATAAGGCTTGATTTCCGGCGAATTTGTTTTCTCCATATTTACCATGATCTCCTTCGACTTTTTCCACAGAATGCTTATTTTCGAATTGTCCTTCTTTCTTAGCTTCCGCTAGATTATATTTAGAGTCTTGATTTCCCCCTAAAAAAACATTAACTTAAAGTCTTGACCAACTCAAAAATTCATTATCTCCTATTAGACCATTTTTTGATAAGTTACCTTTGAATGCTGACGCTCCTTTTTCTCCGAAACTTCCAGCTTGGCCATTGAAAGCATAATTTCCACCTTCGTCGTGGGCTTCATCATAATATTCTTCGCTTTTACCTGTTTCGTCTTTGTGATGGGAGTTCTTGAAACTCTTGATTTTATGACCTTTTTTGTGACCTTGTTTGGCGGTTTTTTCTTCACCACTTTTACCTACAATTCGCAAACTCTCAATAAGATATGGGTACTTAACAAATTTCATTTAGAAATCAGATTGTACGAGCTCGGTTTTTGATATTTTTATTTAGGAAGCCGCCCGGTGTCAATCATTAGATAGACTATTTTCAATCAAAAAAAATTATTAGCAAATGAAACATAATTATTATGAATCTAGTACTGAAGAGCTTTCCAACGACACCTGAAACTTTAAAATTTGTTAACCCTTCAACAAGTTATAATTATTATTATATTATTAAAATATTAAAATTCATGGACCAATTTTATTGTTTTTTCATCATAATATATCTAATCAACGAGTGCTGTCAGCTTCTGCTATCAGTTACTTACAAGTACAACTCTAGATAGCTCTAAAAGTGAAAATTTTGTTATTTTAATCAGTTTCATAACCAAATGTCTCTCATTTTTGCTTTGTGCAAGAAACTCTCTGTTATAAGAAATTGCAAACGCATTGCTATCTTCAAATAGTTAAGAATATATACCTTCTTTGTTATAATGTTGTCCCCCTTGATACTCTTTTCCATCTTCATATACTTTCTTCTCCCCATCGACATTAGTATAATGCCCAGCATCCCCTTTTATATCTTTAGCAGCTATTTCACCCTTAACATAACCAGACTTTCCATGATTCAGTTCTTCCCCTTTCTTTCCTTCACTTTTTTCGTATTTTTCGTCGTTTACGTTCTTTTTTCCAGCACTAAATTGTTCTTTAGCAATTTCTTCGCCTCCAATATGGTGCGGATAGTGATGAAGTCCTCCTTGTAGACCTCCTTGTAGACCTCCTTGTAGTCCTCCGTTCAGTCCTCCTTGTAGACCTCCGTTCAGTCCTCCATGAAAACCTCCTAATCCGCCTAAGTAGCCTACTCCTCCAGTTCCTTGGACGTATTGGGGAATCACTTGCCCTCCAAAGCCTGCTCCTAGAGGCACCACGTGACTTGCGGCGATATGTGGGCTTAGAAATTGACCTCTGTAAATAAGAGAAATAAAAATTACAATGTAATTATTCGTTTCTCTATAATGGGGTTAACTTTTTCGTACAAACCTGTATCCCTGGCCACCAAATCCTGCTCCTCCGAATCCAAATCCTCTAGCACCTTCATTTTCTGGGTAGTATCCTCCTTCTACAACATGGTAACCTCTAACTGGTACATTGGAGGCTGCAGCTTTCATCACATCTTCAGTTTCATATCTGACAATAAACGCAATGATTAATTTTTATCCAAGAAAATATAGACTTGGTTTTGACGTATCGTAGTAATTGTGTAACAAATATTTGATCATTATTTATAGATACGAAGGACAACATTTCAGTTATTTATTTATTTGAACATATTTCAATTACCATGAAAAACTGCAGAATGTTTAATCCTTCCTGGTCGGTACTATTTTTAAGATTTTAAAAACAGCGCTCCAATACTTTCACAGGAATTTCTCATGACATTCGTAATGTTTTCATGTTTTTATCAGCTTTAATACAATACTTTAATAAGTTTATACCAATATCCTTACCAGAATCATCAGGATTGACGTTTATTTTATCATATTCTAATATTATTATGATTATAACCCTCCCAGATTTTCAAAAATCGAAAATCCTGAGACATGCTACAGGCAAGTGACATATATTTGAAATAACGTTAGTTCAAATGTAATGAAGTTTGGATCTTCATCAAATAAAAGCCTCATCTATTCAAAGATTTAGATATAGTCATCCTACTGTTGATGTTACTGTGTGCCACTGGAATTGGAGGGAACGAAATAGCAGTTGAACTAGCAAAGTGACGGTCTGGAACACCCTTCTGGGGACCGGAAGCATCTTTCAAGTGAAAATTAAGGCCATAGCAAAGTGTCTCCAGGTCAATATTGATTGAACATATAGAAGGTAAAGGATCTTTACCATGTTGGATAGTCAAGCAGCTATTAAGGTTCAGATCTCTTGTGAAATCAGTTTCAAAATGGTATGGGAATGACTAAAAGAACTCAATGAACTCTACTACATTTCCTATTGCATAGGAGCACAAAAAAGGGTGGATAGCAATAAAGCGGCAATAAACCATTGGCGTTACATTTTTCGGTAAAGACCTGAATGGTTTCATTTGTAGGGTTTATTTGAAAATGTACCATGGAAATGGAAAGGAAAAAGTTGTGGAAAATTTTACATGAACTAAATTTTTCTTGGCAAAAGCAAAATAGAAAATCTATTTTAATAGATACAGAAGAAATAATCTGTTGGAGAAGAAAATAATTAAGGCAAATTAAAGAGTACCGAAGGGAAGAGAAAACATTTTTTATTTAGACGAAACCTGGTTTAACGAAGGACACGCCGTGAGCAAATATTGACAGGACAAAAATGTCGAAAGCTCTCTCCAGGCTTTTTTAGAAGGCTTATCGACTGGCTTGAAAGTTACTTCCGGTAAAGGTCGCAGATTAATAATTATTTATAATTTTAATCATTGCCCTTCTTAATTTTTCACAATTTTGTATGTTGCTACATTTTAATAACGCAAAATAAAGAATATTTGTTTGTGACTTTTTTTGAATAATTATTATCTTTATATTTGCCTTTTTATATAACTTTTAGATCTTTAGGATTCTTTTTGTAATTTATCAAATACCTACCAACAATACTTCAGCCTATACTTTTGTCTAATAGAAAAATTCCAAATATATAAGTTTATAAATTTATCCTAATACAAAATTATTTGACATAATAAAAAAAACTGTAAGACCCATCCCTACTCGGTAAAACCCTTAAACTGACTGCACTACACTGGCCACCGGTTTATCATATTAACGAATCCCTAACCATTGTGCCGAATTTTACGACCCTATTGTATTTTAGGCGATACAGGACGTGTCGATTTAATTTTGGTAAAACGAAAACCCACCTGTTTTATCATTTTATTCCACATAGAAAAAATGAAAGACTCGCCCTGTATTTATAGAACTTTTGAATAAATAATGATACACTTTGCTCCTACGGAAAAAGAAATATAGTATAGGCAAGAACAGCATCGACATACTACTGTGGGTTCCAGTTCCTATCCTATCAAACACAACGCTATTTGTACCGATTTCTTTTCTTCTAACGATTCATTTAATATCATCTTAACTGATGCTCTCTCAGCTTGTGATGTAACAGACTGCCTCATCTGGTCCCACCTCACATTGGGATTACTGGCAGACCACCATGCCATCAGATACGACTTCTTCCATCACCACAACAAACAGTACTCAAATTTGAGTTTTAAAAGTCAATAAAAAAATCCTGGCAAAATTTTTGACTAAACAGCAAAACAGCTCTGCACGAATCCAACCCTATATTGGTTGTCTCTCCCTGGACTTCTTAAACAGGAGAGAAGTTACTACTATTAGAAGATAACGAATATGCCAATGCGCTTGGACCTAAAACAGAACCCCAAAGAATTGCTAAGGTGCTCCGCCGAAATTCTGAACGTGTTGAAATTTCTCAAGAAAGGTGACATCTGCCAAAAAATATGATCGACTTAATTGTCTTATGTGATTTACTTTTTTATAGCTGCCGAAACACAGGTTCTGTAGAAGTTTGAAAAATATATATGAAGCACTATACCTAGTTAACCTATGAAATATATAAAAACTTATTTTTGGCCATACCTAAACTGATACACAGGCTGTCTTGACAATTCTTCACAAACAACAAACGGCAAAATTAAAAATATGCTAAGTACTTTGTCCATTTTTGGTCTATTCATGGTAAGAAAACAAAGAACTAACGTGTAATTGGTCTTAATTAGATATTTATACTCGGTGATTTTGTAAAGTAATGATTCGCTTGAATAAATTTTCTCCAAGAGCGACTACGTACAGGGTTAGTCACTGATTTGCTTTCTTGTTTTTTTTCTGGTTCACTGAAAGTTAAAAATATATATAACAGAGATGTTAGACTTTGTCTATTCGGACAGGAGACAGTTAATCACTCCATGAACGTTAACCGCTGAAACGTTTTACTATTATTGATTGTGACAAAGTTTAGAGATAAACTTCACATACACTGTGCTTGGGTTTGAATTTTGGAATCGATTTTTTCTACTCCCAGTTTAATTTTATCATTAGATTTTCAGGAGCTGTAAGTTAATAACATCCATTAAGATACAGATTTTTCGTTGAGATATACAATAGGTATACAACATCCTAATATTCTGTCAATATCCAATATGGCTATACACATAGGTATGTGACAGAGTTGAAATTGATTAAATTTGACAGTTCTCTGCAGATTACTCGTTAGTTCTCAAAATGTATACACCTCTAGCATAACTAATAATAAAATTAAAGTATCAGAGTAGAAATAATAGTGTTTACAACTCGCATTTAATGGCTAGTAAGACACTCGTATCCACTACGACCACAGAATACACCAACTAACAAGAAGCGATGTCTTGGTAACCAAAATTTATGACCTTGAGAGACCGACATTGACAGATAACTTAGTAAATACACTGAGAAAATGATCAAATTTTTAAATATCGGCGATATAATTGGTCGAAAAAGTGAAGTATGACAAGTATCTTATTATAAAAATGGCGATTTTCAGACATGCGCATACAAAAAATGATCGGAAGCTTCGGTTCTTGTTAAGTGGTGTATTCATTGCTACGACACTGAGCTGCAAATCGTTGTGTATGCCTGAAAATATATATCAACAAGACGTTAACTGCCACCATATTGAATATAGTCAAGTTTTACTAACTAGACTCACTGAAATGGGACGGGGTCGTACCATAGTATTTATAAATTGATAGAAACTTAATAAAAAAAGAGTATTTGATGATATTGTATTGTGAAGTTCAGAATGTTGATTCTTCTAAGTCATTTTGCAATAACCACCGTTAGGAGGCACTAGATTGATTTTAATATAATTGACGTAATTGAAGTTTACAAGATACTTAATAATTATAAAATCAATTATTGATAAAATCGATTATAGTAAACGAAGCTGAAGTGTGAATATAATTTTAGTTCCGCAAAATATTTCATAACAATTAATTGGTTAAATATACAGGATGTGTCAAAAAGATTGGACTTAGGTTATACTACTTCCTTTGGGATCTAATAAAGGGCAGTTAAAATTACTTGAAAATGATCTATAGGAAATATTGAAATCTTAAATTTTGCTTTCAGGGTCGAATATTTGTCTGCAACATCATTAACACATCTTCTTCGTAGTTCAAGTGCATGTTTTTTACGTGAAGAATGTTTAAAGTAGTGATTATTGTTGATTAGTTTGGCACCACCAGTCAGAGGCTTCGAGTCTTCGTCACTTCATTCCTTATACTTTTTGTGCTCTTCGTTGTACCGTTTAGGTGAAGTGACCAGTAGTCATATCAGGCTCAGGATTTTATTCACTAAGTCCTTCTTGAATAAATCCTCCCTTGACTGTTCTTGTCCTAGGAGTTTATATCTACAATGGGGTAGTGTGTGCTCTGACTCATTCAACTATCGTAGTATTGATATTTAAAAACGGCGAGTAAAAGCAAAACACATAAAGGAATGTTTACAGTAAGTCACTCAAAAAACATTTTCAAGCCATTGTTCTCGGATATTCTGATTCACCGTACCACTTTTGGAAGTTCGAATAAGCTGTTTAATTCGCTGCTTCTGCAGGGCCGGATCTACGTATGGGCTTAAAGGGCTCCAGCCCAGGGCCTACGGGTTCCATGGGCCCCAAATAATAAATTAATAAACCAGTAAAAAAATACAAATCAAAAATATGTGTTCAATTTTCCCGCATAATCCTTTTTCTTTTGGAAAATGGCAAATATTTTAATTATTTCGTGGGTCCCCTGGATATCGTTAGCCCCGGGCCCCCAAAGGTCGCGGTCCGGCCCTGTGCTTTTGATTTACTTGGCTGCAAATTTGCTACAAGCGCTTTTGCAACTTCTTCAACGTCTGAAGGTAGGGAATCAGACACAGATTCGTTCATTTTTACCGACATAATTAACAAATCAACAAACTAATAAATGCGATTATTTTGACAAATATGTTTTGCCATTTGAGTTTTGTATCATTGTTGGCTTTGAGGATGGCTTTGATTTTTATCTAGCAGAAATAGGCTGACGTTAAATAAAAGTAAAATAAATTCAAAGTTAAAATGAAACGTAATGAATTTTTTTAGACGACACTATCTGAAAGTTGTTCGTTCTGTATTCATTTATATACCGAAAGTTGCGTTTTGAGTGTTCCATGTAGTGAAAGTGACAGTTCCTTACTGCAAAACACTTTCGGGACGCTCTGGAGTAGACAACTTTAACTTCCTTAAATGTGGCTCTAGCCACTTCAATGTTGACAGTTTCACTTCGATGATTTTGCATAACCTTAAATTTTTAATTTTCTGAAATTATTTGTTTTATTTTTAGGTACAATGAACATTACTTTTTGAAAATAATTAATAAATTATTATTGACATTGCAAATATCATTAAGTACATTAAATTGTTCAATAAATAAAATGTTTATAATTCTCTATTATTTATTTTTGGATCTTATGCGTCGTCTAAAAAATGTTGTGTACGCCGCGGCTGATACTACTTTGTTGGACTCGTCTGTTGCTCGCCTCGCTTCGCTCGTCTCGCAATTTTCAGACTAGTCCAACAAAGTAGCACTTTCAGTCCTTGGCATACAAATAACTATTTTGCTCGTCAACTGAATTAGAAAAAGTTTTGTTTATAAACACAATCCAAAACACCGTGTTTTTGCAACTATAGTTATATAAATAGCTACTACACAGTGTTTGATAATTTATTTTAAAGAGGAAAAAAATAACTATGGTTCGGTCACTGGTCGCATGGAGCATAACCCAATATTCTCAAAAACAGCACAAGGCGAATCTCAAAGATGTGCAAATAGTAAATGGTTGATACCCAATAAGAATAACCCTGATATTTGTCCTGTTTTGCCTAAAAAGTTACTGAGTACATAAAGCGGAAATATCAAGACTGACAGAATTTTTTTCAAGGAATCTGCTGAAATTTATAAATACAAAAAAGTTGAAATTACCAATCACTCTGCAAGATCTACAGCAGTGTCTCATCTTGCAAAAATAGATGAACAGGATATCATGGATCATAATCAATTTACTTCTTTAAAACCTTATATAGGGAACACCATTCACATTTATAAGTAATCATAAAAAAAATGCAGAGGGAAATATTATTAACGCAACAAGACAATGCAATGTTGTCCAAACTGCAAACGAAGGAAAAACGTTTATAATAATGTTTATCTACGACCACCATTAAAATTAAGCATTAACAAACTCATATAAATACGTGAAATTACATTTTATACATACGTCTAAAGCGTGCGAAAAAGAACAATGCTTATTAAATGGAAGTTTCATTATAACACCCAAAAGAGTGCGAAAAAGTACAATGCTTTTTAAATGGGATAATCATTATAACACTCTTTTTTATTTGTATATTTATTAAGTTACCTTAGATAATTTTGTGTTTTGTTTTCTGTCAAAGGTACTGTAATTGTAATAATTTTGTTCTGTCATTAAGAAGTGTGAAACGTGAATGGTCAATAATTGTCAGAATCTGTCAAAAATGGTCAAAAATGGTCAAAAATGGTCAAAAATGGTCAAAAATGGTCAAAAATGGTCAAAAATGGTCAAAAATGGTCAAAAATGGTCAAAAATGGTTAAAAATGGTTAAAAATTGTCAAAAAATGTTAAAAATTGTTAAAAATTGTCAAAAATTGTTAAATATTTAAAAAAATAGTCAATAATTGTTAAAATTTTGAAAAGTTGTTAAAATTTTGAAAAACTGGTTAATAATTATAAAAAAACTGTCAAAAACGGTCAATAATTGTAAGAAATTGTCAAAAATGGTCAATAATTGTTAAAATTTGGAAAAATGGTCAAAAATTGTCAATATTTTGAAAAAATGTTCAGTTATTATGAAAAGCTGTCAAAAATGGTGAATAATTATTAAAAATTCTCAAAATTTTTTAAAAATCGTCAAAATTGTCAAAAATGGTCAATAATTGTCAGAACTTGTCATAAATGCTCAATAATTGTTAAAATTTGGAAATCGGTCAAAATTTTTGAAGAATTGTCAAAAATGATCAATAATTGTCAAAACTGTCAAAATTGGTCAATAATTGTCAAAAATGGTCAATAATTGTTAAAATTTGAAAAAATGGTGCAAAATGGTCAAAATTTTTGAAAAATTTTCAAAAATGATCAATAATTGTCAAAACTGTCAAAATTGGTCAATAATTGTCAAAATTTTTGAAAAATGGTCTACTACCATAAATTTAAATTTAAACAGTTTCATAAACTTATTACCTTCATAAAACGACAATCAAACCAAAAAAATCAAAAATTTTCACAAGGGGACAGATTTTGGATTTTATAAATGGAGCACGAAATAATGAATTTCTTATGATGAAGGTAGGCAATAATTCAAATACAAAATTATTAAAAAGAGAGGTTATGTAATATATAATTAAGGGAAATTATTTTTAATGTGGTCGTAGATAAAATATTGTATGATACTCATGCGTGAATTACTTTTGCGCACTCGTTGCGAAAAAAGGCACTAGCTACGCTCGTGCCTTTCATTTTCGCAACTCGTGCGCAAAAGTATCACTTCACGCACTTGTATCATAAATAACTATTTTCATGTTGAAAACTTCAATTTTTGTACCTAATTTATGATACTTATGGGTATAAGAGTTTTTATTTTTAACTATTGTTGATTTTCAAAATGATTCAAAAATAAATTCGAATATCGAGCAGTCAAACATGATCTTGATACATTTAAAAATTATTTCTCCCTTTGTACCTAATTGGCTTGCATATTTCTTACGTTTTACTAAAATCTGATTTTTATACTAGTCGAATATTGAGACTAACTTTCACTAGTAGAACTAAGAAAAAATCGTGCATACATTACACGCTATTTTTTTCTATTGCAATCTAGTGTAAAATGTCATTTCCTCATTACAACAATGAAATTCGAATGAATTTTACAGTTCATTAACGCGGCCAATAAATATTGTTCAATTTATCGGACATATGCTACTACCACTTTATAATTTCCGGAATTGCACAAACCCCATGAAGGTTGGAAATTAACAAAAGAAAATGGCACTTTCCATTTTTCACGTTATAGAACGGTGAGTTTAAAATAAAATAAATTTTAGAAGTTAATCGATTGTAGTAGAAGTTTGGATTGCCTAGAGCACTGTTTATTTGGATGCTATGCATCGTTGGAAGCTCTCTTTTAAGAAAACGTGCCTCTTCTTCAAAATGATCCCTCACTAATTTATTTAGCGTGTAGAAATCAAGCAATCAAAACCCTCTGGTGAGAATTCTTAGAGCGATTTAAGTGCTAATTCTGATTTAGCCTTTATTTTTATATTTTGATTAATTAAATTTCCGTGGCTAAAAGAATTCCCAACCCCCAATGAAATGAAACCATAAGCATTTTTATTTAAAAAAGACATTTCTTAATTAATATACAATATACTAGATACTAATAGTAAATATATAAAAACTTACCGAGATGCTTTGGAACCCTTCACTTCTGATAAGTATTGTAATGTTTTTGTTGTTTATTTAAATAATTTTTAACGGTGGGATAATATTATACACACTATGGCTAATTACTCATGCACCATAAAATTGTCTAAATGTGGTAAATTATTGGAATTATGCCTGTACGAACCTAGTCATTCTAATAATATACGAAAAATATCTAGCACTAACAAAAATAAAAACTAACTGTAAATACTGTTGCAAGGTCACCAACTCAAAGCCGGACCTGTCCCTCGACTGTAAATTTTGGTGGCTGCGCTCCTTTCGAGAACATTCGCTTTGTTTGTGCATAGGGCGAGCTGGAACAATTATTATTGAAACAATTAGTTCGGAAGAATTAGTGAAACGAAGACAAAGAGTTAGTTCACAGACAGTTTACCGAAGTTCTTAGTAATCGGACAGTGAATTAAATAGTGCAGATAAATACTGTAATATTCAATTGGTAAAAATAAATTAGAACTAATAAACCGAGTGTAAATAAATTAGTAGACATTAAGTAAAGTGTGTATATAAATTAAGTTTAATACAGTGTGTGTTTCTTTAAATAAATAGATAGTAATTAGCCATAGTGTGTATAATTTTATCCCACAAGTAAAAACTATTTAAATAAATAACAAAAACATTACAATACATTAACGAAAACTTATAATGGTAAAAGTAAAATTAGATATCGAAGAATAAATATATTTGACTAACACATTACAACAAAGTTTTGGGAAATATTTTTCAAAAACAGTGACCGTTCAACTTAAGAAGAAACAACTACTTCCCGGGCTATATGTCCCGACAGAGATTGAATTACACTTCTAAGTCAAACGGGGTCGGTATGATCTACAAGATTTAACCAACCATTCTGGTTTGCAATTAGGAGGGACCCTTCTAGCCCGGGAAGTAGTTGTTTCTTCTTAGTTGAACGTCACTGTTTTTGAACATTGAGAAAACATCTTATTTTTGTTAAGTTCAACACCCCATTGTAGTACCTATGGATCTTTATCTTCTATAAATTCTTGAATAGTCTACTTATTAAAACACTGAGTAGAAATTTCTGTCGCGAGAGTTTTCTGTGGAAACCATCTAAATGTTTCATGGGATTTAATTTTCTTATAAAAAATCTCAACCCACTTTTAACTGTATGTAACAAAATGTTTGAAAATAATCCCTAGAAGCGATGTGACAACAAAGTTTTAAAAGTTAATTTGAGGTTATTTAAAATTAAAAACCAGGTGTGCAAACACATTTCCTGAATTTGATAAGAAGGAAATTATAGCAGAAGTATCTAATATTATTTATTTGTAAAATTTTCCTCCTCTCATTTTCAGATCTTATGCGTACGAGGACATTTTTTCAAGGCATCAATTTATTTGTAAAAATTTCTATATTATGAACGTACGATTAAATTTGTAAAATGGGTTCATTTATTTGTGTTTTTACCTTTGCTCTGTAAGGACTAATTTATATCCTTTGTTAATCCTTGATATTAAATGAGCAATAAAGATTTATGATCATGCACTGAACCGTACAAAAGAGCTTTATGGGTTTATAATGTTCTACTGTAACATGTCTATCGACCTGTTTCGATTTTACAGAATAAATCCTTTTAATTAGCGCTCGTCGTCACTGGCCACATCCAATTATAGTTCTGTGATCCCAAACTCTTCAACCCTGACCGTAAGACAATTGACGTCTGCCAACGGACGCTTCCATTTTTTGCACAACGCCACGTGAAACACCCCTTTCTGTTATCGACCGCCTAAGAGGACAGATCATCTTTCGCTATCTTTCATATCTTAAGTACCTATCTTATGAATTTTGCTATGGTAAGTTCAAAATCATAATTTAGAATTAATAAGCTTCTTCTAAAGTACTGTCTGATATAATTTTCGTATGCATTCTTTATTTTTTTTACAGAGATAGACGAAATTAAATTCAACACGTGGTCATAAACTGTTCTTTTATACTAATATGGTAGTTTTAAGCCAAATATTCTTTTATAATTCACTGTTTTACTTTTATACAAACATTTTCAAGCTTTTTCAGTTGCGAAATAACTCTTCTAATTATAAAATAACATTTTTATAAATTACTGTTAACCTATAAAATATTCTTTCGTAACGCCAGTGCCGGTTCCATATATTTCCTAAGCACGATATTTTTTCATATAACTAAATAAATAACTTTTTGCTATTGTTAGTTTCTTTCGGATCATTAGTATATATTTTTTTAAATTTAGTCGATAATTGCTATTTTTACTGTTTTAACATGGAACATATAATGTTGGAAAGCTTTCAGTAAATTAAATCAATTTTTTGACTTTCAAATAACTGCCTTCCTTTTCTTTAACCTGAAAAGCTGACCAACATAATGTGCCATTACATTCAAGTTCCTACATATCCCTGATCCACCTGTACTTCTAGGTAAGCACAGCCCCTATGCTAGAATATAACGCCGAGGATATAAACCCAAGAATATAACCCTAGTCTAGAATATAACCCCAAGAATATAGCCTAGGATACAACCCGAGGATATAAAGCCAAGGATAGAACCCCAAAATACCGCCCTAGAACAGAACACATCAGTTCAGATCAAGACCTAACTTCTTCTCCAGGAAACCACTTCATCTAAGCTAAGTACCTATAAAAGTACAAATTCCTCTATTAAATTCCGTTGTTCATTTCCCGTGGCAGAATAAATTTGTTTTAACTCGTATCTTTCATTTTTTTAAATCCTCAACTATAAAAGTTGAGGGAGATATCGCCCGGGGTGATTTTTAGTAACTTTTTTATTATTAACTTATTTAAATTTTACAAGGCGTTTCTACCTTTTCTGCCTTAGTTTTTTGTAGTTTTTATCGTCAAAAAGGTAGTGGCGCCCTCAACTTTTACAACCCTTCTGTTATCCTTGTGTGACATAAACTTGGGGTCAAATCACCCTTGAGAGGAGTCTCTAGCCGGAGCCCTTCGAGCTGGTGCCCTGTGAGGTACAGACATTTACCGTTACAAATTAGCGCCCAACTAAAAGCACACATCTACCGTTACAAATTGGCGCCCAACTAAAAGCTCACATTTACCGTTACACTACTATATTCAAAAATCGCTGTGTATATCTCGAAAACCAAACAGTTTTCATTTGATTTATTGAGCAAAATATCATGATTTCTTTTTTAAATATATACTTTTTGGGAAACCCTGCACACAGATAATGGTAAAATATAAAGGCGATGAAATTTGAACAAAGATTTTACCACTGCTCTCTACGAATACATAACATGGAACTCCCTTTAGTAAAAATAACAAAAGAACAAACGCATTAAGCAGTTTCGTAATTTTGTTCTGTCAACACCATCCGAAAATTAACAATATAAAATAGCCTGTCTAATTAACAATGGTTTCTGTAAGTATAAATTTCAGAAACAGCCTGTAAAAACTATTTACTTGTAAACATTCTTGGCGATTGATATTTTTTCTGAACGAAAAAATCAAAACGCAGAAGATGAAATTTTTATTTTTATTAGTTGGTGCTCTATACATCACCCACATACAGGGACAAAAACTTATGGGTATGGGAATGAGAAGCATGGGAATGAGAAGCATGGGAATGCGACCAAATGGAATGATGGGTATGGGCTCAATGGGTATGGGGATGTCGAGAATGAATATGGCGGGTGGTGGAATGGGAATGTCTGGTACCGGAATGGTTGGTTCCAGGATGGGGGTGTATGGCATGAGAGGCAGTGTTGGAATGTCAAAAGTTGGTATGATGGTGTAAATCTGTAGGTAAGTGAATTATTTGATTTAATTATTTTTCTTTTATGACACTTCTTTCAAATCTCTAGCAGAGATACCGAGTCTCTGTACATAGACAATGAATAGTAGGTTCACTCGTCGTAGCGCTGATAAAGACATGCCGAAAAACGGTCGTTAAAAGACACGTGTATAGTATATACAGTGGTCGCGCGTACTAATACCTTCACAACTTGTTGATTTATCGATGGAATGTTTGGTACAGGGGCTGATAAAAATGTACGTTGTTAGAAAACTTTTTCAAAAAACGATGTTGTTTTGCTACATTATATAAATAAAATATTTGTAATTCGTCAAAATTGTACAAATATGCTCGATGCTCGTACATAAATTGAATAAAACAAGTCTACATGTATACCTTAAAATACAAAAATATAAAACATGAACAACTATTTAAAATAGTTCAAAATTATACCAGACTCTATTACATACTTTAGAACAATTGCATTTAGTGAAAAAATGCAATAATTACAAATTTTGTAATATTGGTAATTATGTGTTGGGTTTATAAGATTTTTTTAATTATTATGTCGCGATTTGCGAATTTAATTGTGTAATATAAACGCACTCTTGTATAAAGAGATAAGAAATAACATAAATGATACGTTTTTAAAAAGAAATTTCAATGTCGCTCCGTTACAATTTTTACATGCTAACTTATTGAAGTTATCTATAAATATATTTTCCGTCCACACAACACATTCGTGGCATTTGCTTTTAAATAAATATCCCGAAATAATAATTAAATACAAAAGATACACACACGGTATCTATATATCGCTCGATTGGAGCTTCAAGATACCGAAAAAGAGTAGCATCGGAAACCGGACCGAGTGAGATAGACATTACGCTGGGAGGAACTTATAGGGCGAGTTGTACCAGTAACCAGTAACAGTCGGCTAAACCTGGTTTATTTAACCATAGGGTTAAATTTAACAAAAGTTTAAACCGGTGCGTGTTGTACCAGTGTTGTTTTCGTGCAGTTTTGTTAATCAATCATTTTGAAAGGTTGGTATCAATGAATGTTAGACGAATGAACTACTGTGGGGTAAATTACTTACGTTTTGCCAAATAGAAAATATAAAAGAAGAATTTTTAATGCGATTCTAACCCTCAGTTCCTGAAGTGTTGTTTGCTTTTGCATATTATTTTATTTACTGAAAATGAATAAGAATAAAAAAGGTCAGAAAACTTACAACTTCATTAAAATCTTCGTCATCACTAAAATTTAGTGAATCAGGATATTCCATTATTATAATTTGGTAAAAATAAAAAATTTACAGAATCCACTGACACAAAGTTTTTAGGTTAGAAAACTAGGATTATTATTTTAACCACTCACTTTTGGGCGGTTAACAAACCCGTCGGCAAAACTCTGGTTACCCACTGATCCAGTCTGGTACAACACCCATTTTGCTTAAACCATTAGTTATGTTTTAAACCTTTGTAACGGTAAAAGTGTGCTTTTAGTTGGGCGCCAATTTGTAACGGTAGATGTTTGTACCCCACAGGGCACCAGCTCGAAGGGCTCCGGCTAGAGACTCCTCTCAAGGGTGATTCGACCCCAAGTTTATGTTACACAAGGATAACAGAAGGGTTGTTAAAGTTGAGGGTACCACTACCTTTTTAACGATAAAAACTACAAAAAACTAAGGCGGAAAAGGTAGAAACGCCTTGTAAAATTTAAATAAGTTAATAATAAAAAAGTTACTAAAAATCACCCCGGGCGATATCTCCCTCAACTTTTATAGTTGAGGATTTAAAAAAATGAAAGATACGAGTTAAAACAAATTTATTCTGCCACAGGAAATGAACAACGGAATTTAATAGAGGAATTTGTACTTTTATAGGTACTTAGCTTAGATGAAGTGGTTTCCTGGAGAAGAAGTCAGGTCTTGATCTGAACTGATGTGTTCTGTTCTAGGGCGGTATTTTGGGGTTCTATCCTTGGCTTTATATCCTCGGGTTGTATCCTAGGCTATATTCTTGGGGTTATATTCTAGACTAGGGTTATATTCTTGGGTTTATATCCTCGGCGTTATATTCTAGCATAGGGGCTGTGCTTACCTAGAAGTACAGGTGGATCAGGGATATGTAGGAACTTGAATGTAATGGCACATTATGTTGGTCAGCTTTTCAGGTTAAAGAAAAGGAAGGCAGTTATTTGAAAGTCAAAGAATTGATTTAATTTACTGAAAGCTTTCCAACATTATATGTTCCATGTTAAAACAGTAAAAATAGCAATTATCGGCTAAATTACAAAAATATACTAATGATCCGAAAGAAACTAATCATAGCAAAAAGTTATTTATTTAGTTATATGAAAAAATATCGTGCTTAGGAAATATATGAAACTGGCACTGGCGTTACGAAAGAATATTTTATGGGTTAACGGTTTATAAAATTGTTATTTTATAGTTAAAAGAGTTATTTCGCAACTGAAAAAGCTTGAAAATGTTTGTATAAAAGTAAAACAGTGAATTATAAAAGAATATTTGGTTTGAAACTACCATATTAATATAAAAGAACAGTTTATGACCACGTGTTGAATTTAATTTCGTCTATCTCTGTAAAAAAATAAAGGATGCATACGAAAATTATATCAGACAGTACTTTAGAAGAAGTTTATTGATTATAAATTATGATTTTGAACTTACCACATCAAAATTCATAAGATCGGTACTTAAGATGTGAAAGATAGCGAAAGATGATCTGTCTCCTTAGGCGGTCGATAACAGAAAGGGGTGTTTCACGTGGCGTTATGCAAAAAATGGAAGCGTCCGTTGGCAGACGTCAATTGTCTTACGGTCAGGGTTGAAGAGATTGGGATCTCAGAACTATAATTGGATGTGGCTAGTGACGACGAGCGCTAATTAAAAGGATTTATTCTGTAAAATCGAAACAGGTCGATAGACATGTTACACCTTGTTGGTACAACTCGCCCATAGTGAACCTACTATTATCTATGTAGGGTAACCGAGTTGAGTACCAAAATTTATAATCCGCTTAATATTCAGTTGAGTTGAGTCCCGGCCTACCAGTCGCAGTCGAGAAGGGGCAGTCGAGGGTCTGAGCATAAATAATAATAGGTATTATAAAATCTTTTCTTTGAATATTTGAAATAAAATTCATTTTAAAACATAATGTATATATTTTGATTACATATATTTATTATATAAACATACTATTTTGATTTTAAAATTATGAAAATTGATCAATTTTCAATTTTTATGTTTCGAAAACTCTTCAGGCTGTGACTCAGTAATATCCCTTATTGAACTTGATAAAATTGACAAAAAACATGTATATTATATTTTAAACTCCATTTTCATTTTTAGGTAAGCTGCTTAATGTTTCAAAAAGGACAAAGGACTAAATTTCAACCCTAAAATATCCAATTTAACAATAATGTTACTTTTTCCAATATATAAATAATTTCTTATAAAATTACTTTTTCTCTCTTCAATCCTTTTCAGTTTTCAGTTCAGTGACTTTTTGAATTTTCCGCGACGGAACTTTAAATACAACACTGTTTTTGTCAACTCTTATTTATTAATGAACTACTGCCAAATTATAAGCATACAACCGTAAGTTTTAACAAAAATGAATTTGGTGTGCTGATTAAGAATTATTTTTTGGGTAAAGAAACCATAACCGAAACAAAGGAAATGCTTGATTGACACTTAGAAGACTCTGCACCATCAATTTCCTAAGTTAAGAAGTGGTTTAGTGAGTACAATTACGCCGAACGTTCAGGTTACCCAAAAGAGGTCGTCATTACCAAAATCAAACCTGTCTTTTCTATTTGGCACTCTGGGCCCCGCGATGAATGGGGCCAGATCACCAGCTGATAACTGATAAAGTTATTATGATAGCTTTCGCATGTATGTATGCATATATACTGGGGTGACATTCACTAAGACCTCAAAAATCCATTATGCCCCCTTTCTTCCACTTAGTTCCTGAGAAAAACCTCGGAAACTAGTAGTTTCTTCAGACCGATTTCCTGGAGAAATTCCAATAAATCCGCAGGCTTCAGTTTGGGTAAGTGTCCCTCTTCTATCCAGTAGTCTCCTAGGAGTTGTGTCCTAGGATTCTGCTATGCATTCCGCAAATATAAGTGAATGGAGATTTCTTCTTCCATTCCACATAATCTAAATTCTTCCAGCTTCACTAGTTTGAGCAGAGGACACCAGTCAAAACTCTTAGTGCAGTCTGATACTCAGCATTCATTTGTTCTCTCCCTGATGTAGTTTCCCACAAAATCTTTCCAATGGTCATATCTTTCTATTTCCGGCGCTGCTTATTTCCGGTCTCGAAAAGGATGTTTCAGTCCCACTCTGCTAGTTTATCCGCTTTTTCATTTTCTTCAGTTCTAGTGTGTCCTGAAACCCACAGTAAGGTGGCTGTGTTGTTATCGCCTAGTTTATTAACTATTCCTTGACATTCCCATACCATTTTAGAACTGATTACACAAAAACAAGTGCTTTAATGGCTGCTTGACTATCCAACGAGATTCTAATCCTTTGTATTCTATATCTTTGACTGAAATTGAAGTCTGGCAATGGTGTTGGGATCCCATTCCTCCTTGTTAGTTGATTCTGTATCGAAATTCTTTCTAGGATCTCCGCTCTAATATAATTGTCTATATAATTCCCCATCGTTTCAAACCCAAACGTTGTTATGCTGATTGTCTGGAATATTTTGGGTTTGTTGTGCCACTACTCTTCTCCATGCTTTTGGTATGTAATCCAGTTCTAAGCTACTTCGATTAATTCTAATCAAATGTGATAGAATTTCGTCTTGTCCTTGCTGGAGCAATGTTGGGAAAACCCCATCGTCTCCTGGTACCTTGAAATCTAGAAAGGTGTGCCATGCCCAAGTACGAAGCAGTGAGAGAAGGTATACTCTACTCTTGCTCGTTTAAAATAAGTGCCATCCGAACGAGCTTTTGCTCCGTTTCGTCACCGTGAATGAAACATCTTAGCACACCAGAAGCAAGGAACAATCAAGACAGTGGATTTCTCCAGGTAAACGTGCACCAAGTAAACGTGCACCAAAGAAGGTAAAGGAGGGTTTGCCGGCGAACAAGATCATGGTTACAGTTTTTTGAGATGCTTGCGGTGTCATTCACATTGATAACTTTGAAAAGGGTGAGTTTTTGGACCGATTCAATATTGATTTGAAATAGAAACTACCGCATATAGCTAAGATAAAAATGTATATCTATTTTTTTTATCACACTCATCTCATATATTACAATCACCTGAATGGTCACTCAATAAGGTCAAACTAGTGGAGCAAGTAGATTGTAGATTCTGTGGAATGGAAGAAGAAACCTCCATTAACATAGGTATTTGCGAAATACATGGCACTACAGAATCTCAGGGAACACATCTGGGAGCCAATTGGATAGAAGGAAGACACTAAACTCAAGCCTTCGGATATCCTAGAATTCCTCCAGGAGATACCACTAAAGGAGCTACTAGTCTCTGGGGTTTTACTCAAGAACTGAGTGGAGGGAAGGAAAAGGCACAATAGATATATTAGGTCTCAATGAATATCATCCCAACATACATTCATCATCCATGCATCACAACCATCTCTGACCTTTTTATTTCATTTTACGTCCGGTACTTCACTCAACTTTTTTATGTTAAAAAGGACAGCCTGTATATTTATGGCTTTATAATCGTAAATTAATGTCAATAGTGATCAAAAGTTTGGACGATTGCTATGTATTAAAAAATTAACATCTTTTCACTAATTTCGTATCCGTACATAACCTAGTTCTTAATAGACTAATTATCGACATCTTCCGATATGTAAACATTTCCATCAGCGGCAATTGTTGATAATGAAACAACAGCACTTATTTGTTTGAAAATAATAGGGAGTTTATGCGCCGTTTGAATCCTGCGTTAAACTCCTGCGGCGACAACGGCAGGACCAGTATCCAATGGTATGTACGAATCTTGAAACGCCCGCATTGTTAAAGATGGGAATACACTTTTGGAAATAACGGCTAGTTACCATTACCCACGTCAAAGTTTGATGAGGCATATTTGTTTAATCAATGAAAAAAGTTAATATTAATTTTGTGAATAATCATTATTTACGTGGTCGATCTGGCTCTGTAGCAAATAAAGCACATATTCTAGTAATGTGATAGCTCTGTGACATTCACCATGTAATAAAAGAAAATTTTCGCAATATTCATTGTTTAATTGCATACGAGCCATTTCTGTTTCTTTGTAAAAGTACCAATAAATATGTCAGCTACATACATGACATGCTAAAATAAAACAATAAACCCTACTTGTAATAAGCAACTATACTGGGGGTCAATTTTAAAACTTACAATGGGCTATACCTCGTGAACGAAAAGAGATTTTTAAAAAAATTTAAAACCGTTTGTAGGGTAGAGAGGGGGAACTAAGATGATATGAGAGAGAACGCACCCCCATCAACCCCCTAAGCCCCAGCTACCCCCCACAAAAAAAAAATTAAATATTTCAAATGCATGTTAATACGAATATCTTGAAAAACTTTGAAAAATATTAAGATATTTGACATTTTTGAAATTGACAGTTTTCAACAGACGACCACTGTCCTTGATCTGCCTACTATATTTTTCATCTGGTATTGTATATGTTCACATAGTACTTTTAATATAAAGGTTTGTAAAATATCGAGAACTATACATTTTAGGTATGGGATATTGGACAAAAAGTGACTAAAATTTAATGTAGAAACCGAGAAGTTAATAATATTCAGGGTGTTATATTTAAAACAACAAAGCCGCTGTTCACTTCTGGTATAAATCACGAAAAAAATGGTTGAGATCTTCTTTAACTTGAAGATGTGGCACCTTAATATTCTTGAAAGTCGGTTTTCAACGTAACATTATCTGCTTCTTCAGATTTTTAACAGAAGTGGTTCTGGTATTGATAGGTTTTGGATGTGAGAGGTAAGTTTTTCAGCTGATGAAAAGTCAGGATACTGAACTTTTATGTTCATTGTAATACTGTATAACAATATGACAAAAACAACAATATTAGTGATCTTTCTGTCCATCCTGTTAAAAATCCCACACGTATATCTCACCAGATATTAAGAAACCAACCTTTGTCCCAAACCCAAACTAACCTTTATATTATGATTATTTTTAGCGATTATAAACCCTCACTAAAATAGGATAAGGAATTTTTCAATTACACCATCTCTATCAGTTACATTCGCTTATAAGACAAAAGCAGATCAACATACGCAATTATATCTTATCTCACTAGTCTTCGTACGAACTCATAGTACGTATGTCTTTTTGTGATTCGTATTTCATGATCGGTGTCGTAATTTCCTTGATTTATTCTTATTTAATGTCATTATATTTGTGGTTGCGAGTTAAAAGGACCAAAATAGAGCTAACAATGATTGTACTGCTTTTGCAGTTGCATTGGCTGAATACTTTCTTAAATCCATAACTAGTATGAAATCCTTAACTCAAAACAGTAAAACTTTGACATTTGTCTTTTTAGCACTAAACCACAGATCTGATGTGTCCTGTAAAAAGTTAAATTTGCCTTCCTGAAAGCACTTATAAATTAAATGTATGGAAAAACTTTGTTAACTGCAGAAAATCTTCAGTTTGTATTAGATTATATCCCCACGAAAATAGAGAACAATTAGAAATTAGACGGCACGTAGTGTGAAAGCGTGGTACCTATTTCGTGTGGATGTTATGACATGAGGTTTAAAAACGCCGAAAAGAACTCTACCTGCACATTTTTTTTATATTAACATTTCGTCGTTGAGTTTTAAAAGTTATTGTTTCCACAGATGTGACAAATCTTGTAAGGATCATTTTTACGCTTTCTTCACACTATTTAAAGAAAACACAGCAAAAATACACAAATTTAATAAATCCAAGTATGATTATGCTATTTCACTAGCAGAAGCTGTAACACAAAAACTAAACTTTATGTAATAAATATTTTATAATGAGAATAGATCATTATTTTGAAATTTGTTAGTACCTTTGCAAAATTTTATTCATCAGTGCTATTAACTTGATCCATTGAATTCCTTGAACGACTTTACGTTGCCATATTTGGAAGTTACAGAATTGGAAAATAAGCAATCATCACCTGTTATTACCTTCTATAAATAAATTAGGATACAGGGTCTCAATAAACATTTGTATTCATTTTAAACAGCAAATCAATAATTTTTCAATATTATTTCACAATAATATTACTGTTTACAGTATTTAAAATATTTAATATACGACCATAGTAGGGTATCTGCCGTTCCATTGCCTACAGTACCCTTGTGCCGCGGTACCTACTCATAAGGGTTACCCTATTTTGGTAAATACTCTTTATAGGCCGTAGCAGATCAGTCTGGATCTGATCGATCTGGATACATGCTAAGGATTTCAGTGCTACCTGACTATAAGAGAGAATAAAGATCTTCTGGTCTCTCTATCTATTTCTCTCTCTCTCTCTCTCCAATGTTCGTTTGTAAACACCTGGAATACACATTGCACCTGCGTTTAGCACCATGGAGTCCAGCTCCTGTTCCTCTATCAGTTTTAGATCCGTCAGTGTACCACACCAACGTTTTATCCTGACTGTATGTTTCCAACCTATTCTAGTTTGGCTGGATGTTGCATGATTTTTGGCACTTTTCATTCCAAGAAGCGAGTTTGTGATAATATCTGCTCTTCCGGAATTACAGTGGGCGATGGTTCAATCGTACCAGTTCCCATTACCTTCCAGCCTATATGCATCCATTCTCGCTTCTGTCTTGACGCATAGAACAAGAAGCGGAAGATTGGGCAAGCCTATGAAGTTTTCGTAGCTTTAGTTTAGCTTTCTTATGATCTGTTGTCCCACCACAGTTGTTGATTGCTTAATATTCCACCGAAAAGTGTTGTTTACCATTCAAATTAGATTTTTCTAATGCTGTAACTAGGGTATGGAAATTTGCAGTGAGATTTTACAAAAAAAAATACGCGGTGACGACTTTGCCCCTACCAAAAATCGCTCAACGCGGCCAATAGAGTTTTCACTTCAAAAATCAAGCGATGATGGTTCAATAGAACCAGTTCCCATTACCCTCGCCTCCATTCTCGCTTCTGTCCTAACTCGTAGAGCAATAAGCGGAAAATTGAGCAAGCCTTTGAAGTTTTCGTAGCTCTAGTTTAGCTTTATTATCTGTTGTCCCACAACAGTTGTGCACTGCCTGTGTACGATCCGTGGATTTAGTCCCCATGTGTTTCCTATGACTTGGTGAGTCTACTGAGAGCAAAAAAAAATGTTAATAAGGAAGCTCTTCGCAGATGGCCCAGAAGATGTAAATGACGATGCTGGTTCTGGACGCCCCAGCACGTCAACAGCCGATGAAAACATTGAAGTAGTCAAAAAAATTGTTATCAACAATAGGGAAGTTATTATCCCTAGCCCTAGAAGGGCGATGTGCTCCCATTGTCTCAGAACCTTTCTGTGGTATAGCGAAAGCACTGCAAAAAGCAAATATCAGGACAATCAGGATCCTAGATGGGCTCCTGACAGGGCATTGTAGACTTAACAAATACATGTATAACATCGGATTGGCAGTCACAACCATATGCAGGTTTTGCCAAGAAGATGAGGAAACCTCTCCACACATACTGTGCTACTGCGAAGGCATGATCAGGCAGAGGTTTTCGACGATAGGGAGGAAGAACCACAACCCTCTCAAATATGGAGAGCCCGAGGTTTGGCATTCGAAGTCTAGTAATAAAAGCGGGTCTAGACAAGGAACTCTAGAAAAACAGGAGTGCATACACAATAGATCTGCAAAGGTCGTAGTGGAGAGGCTCTTAGAAGCACATAAGCCCCATATTTATCTTATCTTATCTTATGGAAGTTATTAAGTGTGTCGACATATCGGTTGGCTTGTAATTTTCATTTTATTTTCAGGATTTTTTGGGCATGAAACGTGTGTCATCAAAGTGTGTGAAATTGGTAAATGTTGAACAAAGGAACCATCGCAGGAGCTGTTGAATTACGTTAACGACGATCCATGTTTACTCAAAAGGATCATCACTGGTGACGATCCATGGGTATATGGTAATGACGTCGAAACCAATGAATCTCAATTACAATTGCATGTATAATGATATCTTGCCAGAAGAAAAACTTGATATTTTTGAACAATATTTTATTCAAATGGTAGATTTACTATTGAACAATTATTCTGTAATACTAAAATCAAACCAATCGTTAACTAACTATTGATTAAAAAAGGAAACTTTTTCTTGGTCAAAATTTATTAAAAAAATATAAACAGTGAATATCCCTATATAAAAAAGAGTCTACTCCATTCAACGATTATACTGACTCGAACCGAAGAAACAGTTCCAAAACAACCACTCCCATCTTTTTTCCATTCAGTGTGTTCGATCCTTGTAGTCGAAGACGCACCCTACTGATTTTCATCCTTAGTAAAATAAATGAAAAAATATTAGATTTTTCTACAAAAATTCGTTTGTGAGCAAATTTAGGAGTTATAATTCCTAGTGTTTTTATATAAACGTGAGTGTTAACTTTTTCAAAATTTTCTTCAACATGTCTATTTCGGAGGAGGAGAGGGATGAGTAAGTTTTCCTTTTATATTTATTTTAAAAAATAGATCTGGGAATTTATGCTGTTATTGCATATTATAATAAGAACAAAAAATTACCCCTGAATGTTTCTATAATATTAATTTTAGCAAATTATTATAGCTGTGTGTATTAACGTGTGTGTATTAATTTAATCCTTCAAAAAATATGTTTAGTTTTGTGATAATAATAGAGGGTTAAATAAAGAATATAAACTTACGAAAATGACAATATTTCGTTTTGATTTATTACAATACATGTCACGACAGTGCACTCCGTGTGACATAAAAACACTCCTAGTGTGTTACAATTTCGAACTAGGTGAAATATATTTCACAATATTTCGTTGACTCGGTATCTGGTCTTAAGGATTTAATAATAAAAATTTATAAATATAAATCCATCATTGTACGGAAATCAGTAATAGATCCGTAGTCAGTAAAATTTAGATACTAAAACTAAATATTATTTTACCAGCCAAACATTTCATTTGTAAACTAATCATACTATTAGGCATTATCTTTTCTAAGAAATAAGTACGATACGATACTGTGCTATTGTTATCGGATTAACGACTACCTGCTGTGGGTTTTTCTCTTGAATCAATCATGTTGGTGTTAAGTTAAAACGAAATATCTTTGAACGGAGTTTACCTATACAAGAAAGTTTTCATACAGGGTGTACCATAAATAATGGGAAAAAATAATGTTAGTACACTTTATATAAACTTTCTAAATTCCCCTCTTGTTTTTATTTATTTCAATACTATTCATTTAATCTGTATAAAATTATCAATATACTTAAAACGTAAGTTTATAATTATCTTAAAAAGTGACAGTATTGCCTTGAAGCCAGGGACGTAGAACCAGTCGTAATGGTTTTTTTTATTCGGTTATTTAACGTCTATTTCTGCAACTAATGCTAATCACCGACGCCGGGAGCACTCTACCCCTAACCGGAAATTTTGCCGAATCCACTAGTGTTCCAACAAAACCTATTTTTCGCATGTAGTTTAGAAGCACTCTGTATAGTTATATTTTTTAATCGCATTTGACCTACAAACACATTAGAAATTGCAATGCTCGTTAGGTTTGAAGTAACAGATCGATAGTTGATTTAAGCAGCAAACTAGCGATCTAATGCTGATGACATGGTTTTTATTTTTAATGACATACACCTGCTAAAACAAGCTGCTTGTATACAACTTGTTACTAGTATTGATCACAGCGTGTAATTTAATACTGTAGTATTAGCTAAATGTGATTCCTCTGTTACTTAACCCTACTTTAATATTTCCTAACTCACCATGGTCTATATTTTCTGTGAGTTAGCCACCCTGAAAGACCCCTGGGTCCACCCTCATCCTAATACTAGAGTTTCTTGCTAAATGGACGTAGTCCCTCGGCCATAAAAAAACATTGGTATTTTCGGGAATTATGTTTTACGGGCTTTACATTCCAGTTATGTATCAAAATTATTGTGATATTATCTGAGCAAATCCGATTTCCTGAAATTCGGTATTAAAAAAATAGTTTCAGCAACAATGCGTTAGAATGAAAGTTTGCTTACATTTTTTCATACATAATATTTGGTTTATTTTCGTCACAAACAATTTTGCGTGTCGCATTTTGATATCGACATTTATCAATTTCACCTCGAAAAAGGTTTTTCCTTCTTATGGTATAAAATAATTCGTTGAATTGTCAAGGACTTGGTTAAGTTTCAATACGATTGGTCAATTGATAAAACCACATTAAACATATTTATTTAGAACCTACCGGAATTGATTGAGAAATGTCGATTTAAAGTAAAATGGATGAAAGTGTGCATAATCTGACTTGACGCTATTTAAGCCTTGTGGTCACGGCAATTCCAAATCCAAGGTCACGAATATTAATTCTTGATCTTATAGTCTAATAGTCGGTATATATAGTTTGGTAAAAATCTTTGTTTATTGTAAATACAGTGCTTTTCAAAACTGAATGTAAAATCGTCAAACATATGATGCTGCTGAGATTCTAACTACCTAACTCACCTAAATATCTTAAACGCTTCGTTTTAATTATTACTTCAATTATGAAATTATCTTGGTTTTCTTGTAATCAATCTTAATGTGAAAAGCCTCAATATATTATTGCTTAGAAAATGCCAAGTACGACATTTAAATCTATGTATACAATAAAAACTACACAGTTTTAGCCATTTCTACTACATCATATATTTAGGATTTAGATTGACGTAAAAACTGACCTTCTTACCTTAGATAAAAAGTACGTCGATAATATACTGCTGCCAGAGATGCTGAACTTTCCAGCACAGCTTAAACTGTGATTATAAAATCGGTAAAACCTTATTTTTCATTCTCCTTTGGTGCATATGAAAATCAAGCCTTATCGACAACGGCAGCCAACTTTTGAAATTAAGCCTCCCCAGATGTTAGCCTGTTCCCTGAAGGTTAAACAAAACTCTACTAGAGGGAGGTATAAATGTTTTGATTTTTAATTTGGCAGTAACGTTATATTGTCTTATTATTGTTGACATAAATAAATATTGTGAAAAAATAAGTATTGTAATGTTTTTGTTATTTATTTAAATAGTTTTTACTTGAGGGATAAAATTATACACACTACTATGGCTATTTAATATCTATGTATCTAAAGAAACACACACTGTATTAAACTTAATTTATATACACACTTTACTTAATGTCTACTAATTTATTTACACTCGGTATAATAGTTCTAATTTATTCTTACCACTTGAATATTACACTATTTATCTTCACTATTTCATTCACTGTCCGATTACTGAGAACTTGTCAATGTCAAAGTGTCAAATAGAATATTTTGTTCTCCCTCCTAGTGCTGCTTCTGGTGAAATTTTGTTCAATCTTCAGAGAATATTTATTTTATTGTGATTCATATTTCGGAATGATAGAACTGACTTTATTGTGAGTTGAAATTAGTGATGTGCCGAAGGAGAAGAAAGATCCGAATCCGTATCCGTTACTTTTTGGCGGATCTTTTACGGATCATTTACCTTAATAATTTTCAATTCATAGATGAAATTCTACATATAGGTGATTAGGTAGCAATAAAAAACTATTAAATTCCATACGGATTATTTTTTATTTCTTAAAATCAAATATTTGACTCCTTTATATTGCAAGCATTTATCGTAGTGAGTTACCATACCAATAGTACATAACTCAAAGGTACTAAAAATCATTTCAAGATTTCACGCACCGTCACTGATTAAGTAAGAAAATTAAGATCCGTATCCGTATCCGCGGATCTTGACACCAAATATCCGTATTCGGATCCGTATCCGCGGATATACATTTCTAACGATCCGGCACATCACTAGAAGATCAATACACAGTAAGAATAAAAAATAATATGATAGATGAACCAGAAATACGACGTTATAACAGTCAAATGATCCACCGTTGTTGATTGTTTTTAATATTTCATCGGAAATTGTTACTCACCATTCAAACTTGGCTGTTCTATTGATGTAACTAGGGTATGGAAACCTGCTGTAATTTTTTACAAATAAATTAACCCCGTCTGAAAATGAAATGTTATTCTACGCCCATGATACGCGGTGACGGTTACGCGGTGACGTTTAGGCGAAGTTTCGCCCCTATACCTAGTTTCAGTCATATTGATACAGTATTCGCCAGCTAACTTGATGTCCTAAATGCTTTCTAGGGAGCTATTGACAACGCCCATCCGATAACTGTAAACAGTGCCGTGCAAGCTCTGAGGATACGCTTTCTGTTACAAATTAACACAACTTGTGCAATTAATAAAGTAAAGTCCGTCCGGAAATATATGATCCTAACTTAACAAATAATATTGAATTCTTTGTTATAATTATTGGTATATTGATTTTAATAGAAACGGATCTGCTTTATACCTGAATTCTGAGTACATAAATAATATTTTAACAATAAGGTACCCATTACAATAACATGTTATTTATCTAATTGAAGATTATACAGTTAGGATCTTATATTTCCGGACGGACTATAATTAAAATTTGTTAGAAACTAAATAATTTCTTCCAGATAGTAATGAGAATAAAAGAAACACAAAATAATGGGAAATTATTTAAGCTAGGTATATTTCTAAGAATAGGTATAAACAGTTTTTATCTTTACGAAGAATCTGACTCACTGCCGGTACTGGAATCACTTTCATCTAGAGTAATCACAAGAGGGTTGACGTCATAAAACATATCTGTTTGAAGTTCTCTATCAAAATATGAGTCTTCTATTGTTATGACATGGTAACACCTTTTTAATGTCTTAAAATAATTAAACACTCACTTGACGAGTTTGTCCTTCAGTACATTTACGATTTTCTTCATTAACGGCTGACATTTTTACAAACACTTTATTGTACAAAGCAGAAACAATAACTGTGTGACGCTACGCTACTGAAAACCTTAACACCTGATAAGGTTCCATGCAATTGGCGTTTGTCAAAATTTTACCACCAATAGCAGCCGAGTAGGCAGGGCACTATTACTTTGTCTCTCTTAGTTGGTAATTTCTGAGACATCAAGTTAGCTGGCGAATACTGTAGCACATTATGTATGCAAATCCCTGTTTGACTGTACTGGGTGGTTCTAACAAGTTTGGGTAATTCTGACCAGGTTTATACGGTCACTTAATAAACAAGTTTTATGTTGAGTAGGGCAGCCAGGTATACCATTGTTGTCGAGGTCCGTTGCTTATTGTCCTGAATAAGTTTGTAAGTCTGAAAATATCACTCTGTCACGGACGGAGTATTGAGTTTTCAGGAAGGTTTACAATTCTTTTAATTTATTAATAGTATACATGTGCGTTATGTGTTAACTTCCAAAGTTCATAATATTTTATTTAAAAAATAATTTTAAAATTCTAAAATTGGTTTAAACTAGAAGTAAGTAAGTTTGACAATGAAGTTATTTTTATACTCTGACGCTACAAATTAAATAATCTGTCCGCCTCTGGTTTATTGCCGTTTTCAGTTTATTATCTGACTTTGTGCTATCAATGTGATGAAAACAAGGTATACCAAAAATCGCGGCCAATTGAGTTTTCACTTAAAAAATCAAGCAATTGTTATCGAGAAATAACAGGCTAGGACATCCACCACTAAAAATATTTAGTTCTGTGGGTGACGGTGACAGGTAACGCAATAACGATGACAGATGACGGTTACGTGCTGACAGTTACACATCACCAACCCATAAGTTTTGTCTCTACCAAAAATTGCTTTACGCGGCTAAATATTTTATCAAAAATGTTTTATCTTCATTGTAAGGTATTCCTTTTTTTATCCCATTCCTTTTCTTTGCTAATTATAAGATTATTAAATATGAGTTCGTTTGTGAGAGTTCACTATCTACAATAGGTGTAGTTAATTCAGGCTAGGTTTGTGGTAAGTGGGTCTGTTGGGCCCTCCATTGCGACTCGCAAGAGCCTACCGTGGATCAGACCTAATCATATTTCACCAAACAAATGCATCTTGTTAACAAAGTCGATTATCCGATTAGTTCATTTGGTGAATGATATTTCAGGTCTAAGGGCGAGAAAGATTCCCTGCCAAACATCAGATATCTGATCCGTGCCGCGACGGAACAGAAACAAAGTTTATGTTTTGATGTTCCATAATCTTTTAAACAAATACGGCAGGCACTGGTCCGATAAAATCTTAATGAGATGCCAATAGTACGTTCTGGTCCGACAGAATCTTCTACGGTACTCTCACTTGTAAGGCAAACTCCCGCCTTTTCATTACTTTCCATACTAGAATGGCCAGAGGGATCAGAAACACCTTATTGAGTCTTCCTATTGAGGAGAGCCGTTTTTGGCAGGTGGATACCAATTTCAACGTTACACTGTAAAAGTTAAGTGCTTTTAAAGCCGCTTGGTTTTCCGAGAATGTTTATCGTTCTGTGTGGGATCGTTTCCTCCAATCTCTCCACACATAAATCAATGGCGTAATTTTCCGCCCGAAATACAGTTGAATAGGATCCTGCTAGAGAGGTTGATATTTCTGTCTTAGGTCTGCGACCTTATATACATAGCTGCGACAGAGCCTGAAGGTGTTATTGAGCCACCTAAGGATATCAGATATCTCTCCACCTGTATACTAGGATAGTCTAGCCGTGTGAAGAACTTTTTTCAGTTGAATGTTCCATGTAAGTTTTTAATCTAGAATAATACCCAATAACCTCAACATTGTAGGAAAGTGGAGGCAGATCTTCCAATTTCCTTTTATTAGTGAAGGGAATTATTACAGATTTGCCGGGGTTACAATTGTCCAATGTCTTTTAGAGGATATTATATGCTACCCTTTCTGACTTGGCCCTTTCCACGATGACAAGATCGTTAATCTACGACTTTAACCGTAAAATTCTTAAGTGTATAGTTACAATCATGGAGACTCTAGTTACCATGGTTACAATCATGAAGACTAGTCTCCATGGTGACAATGAATAAACACATATTTTACGTAGCAGCTCCAGAAATATAAACAGCAGACTATCGTACACGAGATTTTAATTCACTTACACTTTAGGTATTTTGAATGTTTACAAAGTTGGCGTAAATAAAATATAATCTATTTATTATTGTTCGAAAAAGTGATAATAAATTGTATATTTTCATTCTCTTGCGGGCAAACCAAATATTTCAGGTTCAAAAAGGTTCAATGAAGTAAGTACCAACGTTGCTTTTTCTCGTACCGGATGTTCAGGGTCTAGATCTGAATTTGGTACCATAATAACTTGCATACTGGCATTTTTAGCTGCCATAACTCCATTTGGGGAGTCTTCTATTACTAGGCACTACAATAAGAAGAAAAAACAGTAATTGAAGAATTCGATAGATGCACATTCCAAAAAAATTAATAAAAAAACAGTCACTGCATGTTAGATATATGTTTTAGAAGGTGACTGTCATATTAGTGGAACGATATTGTGAGGTTAGGACGCTTAGGTTAAGCCCATAAGAAACGATGTGATGCTAGCTTAAACTGTTTTAGGTTAGGTACTGCGCATGTACTTTTGCAGTATAATCTTACCCTTAATTAGATTGTGCCAAAGTATACATAGTTACACCACTCACACTAACAATATTTGATTAGAAATCATTAAATTAACAAAATTAAAAGCAGGTTTTCTCTATCTTCTATATGTTCCTTGTGGTATATTCATTATTTTGTTTGTTGTTTTCGTCTAGTTATCGAATTTTTTGTAAGTATCAGATAAGGACAAATTTTACAAATATATAATAATTTTTTATAATGGTAGCTGAAATGGTGAAATAATAATTTTAAAAAATATTATGGTTTAATATCCCGAAAATAACCAACAAAACAGGCTCTCCCTTTTAACATTAAATGACTTTAAAAACTAATGATTCTCATAAAAACCCAAGTAGATTTAAATTTGGTAATAAAATAATAATGACTAAAATAAAACAAACTTCCGACAACGCCGACAAATGCGCTGAAAATCTGCATTTGAATTTATGCAACTATGTTAATGCACTTTATATTCATTTAGCATATTTCACAAGCTCTATTTATGAGTATGACCGTTGAATAATAACCGTAAAAGCAACGCTTTTAATACAAAAAAAAATGGGACAAAATGCTTCGGTTTCTGAAAAATGACCATTCAAACAAATATCGATATTTCTCTCATTTATCCACCGAGCTCCAATCTGAATCAATGATAAATTTTCAAGATAAGAACGGCAACTATTTTCTATGTATCAGAAAACATACAGGGTGTTTCATCAGTCATCATATTATAATATGAAGTCATTTTGGTGTGATGAAGTTGATCAAAATATCGGTATTGGTATTCTCGTATTTCTTATAAAGTGTCACGCATAATTCTTCACCTATTTTTAAATTGAGGGCTGGAGAAGTAAAAAGGAAGAGAGTTGACATGATATATCATAGAACTATGTTCCTTTCAGCTTAGAAATCTACGATTTTAGCTAATGAATACTGTCAAATCTTGGTGAACTGTTGTCAATGGGTCACTGTATCTATAGGAAATATTAATTTCATCACACGATTATAATTGGCCCTTTAATGTATTAAAAATTATTACCTGAGATGGATTGGGGTTTTCTGGAAATCTGGATGCACAAACCAAAAATATATCAGGGGAAGGCTTGTTATTTTGCACGTCGGGATCTGAACCTCCACATACGATATGATGAAAAAGGTGTACTAGTTTTTGATGGGGTTTCATCTTAATTTGCATAAGTTCCTAAAATTTAATTTCAAACTTAAGGTAGCGGTCGTGTAAGCACAAGCGACGTTGCCAGACTGCAATTTCTGGAAAATGTTGATATCATAGTATTTGTATAGATGAATATACAATGAGAATGATATATGTATCTCTATGGGTACAGTCTGGAAAATCATGGTTCATTATACTACTGTTACCAAGGATATGAACCAAAGCTTTTCGTCGATATTGAACCACGACAACTACCTTAAATTCTTTATATTATATCGAAAACACACTGTATAAGGGTAAATTGAAAAATGTAGTCTTGTATAACAGAAACTATCGAAAAACATATTTATATAAATTAATTACCTGACTCGAGGAAGTAGCTATGGCAATAGGAACATTATGTTTGTGTAAATGTTTAATAATTTCTTCCACTCCCGGTAATAACGCAGGATTTCGTAGTTCTAGCAAGACTTTATCTTCGTATCTCTTTGAAAACTCCTCAGGTGTAATGGGCAAGTCCAGATCTGTAACTATTGTCTTGCACGTTTCGAATTCAGGAGTTCCCATCACTTTTGATTTCAGTTGTTTACTGTAAGTTTTGCCGAATTCTTGAGCGAGATCGTTGGAAATTTTTTCATAAATAGTCTCTGAGTCTACAAAAAGAAAAACACATTACGGCTTTGACAGAAAAAGGTACTTTGTAAATAACCGCAAATAACCGAAAATATATAAAAATAAGTCAACAGCAATATTAGTTTTCAACTTTATTCGTTTTAATTTGGTTTGTAGCATAAAATTATTTTTCTGTAGATTGTCCATGTACACAAAATGATTCAACAATGACCCCTATTAATAAATGAGTTTTTATTAATAAGCGATTTTGGTAGTAGGCAACCAAACTTACACTAATACTTCATGTTTGTATGAGTAGATGTATAAAAGTTATAAGCTGTTGAAATGTGTTACTTTTCACTGGGACACCCTATACAGCATGTGTATCAATAAGGATTGTTTATCGCTCTTAACTATTTAACATAATGAGGAATTTTGATGACGATTTAATAAGAAAATATAAAAAACTTACCAATAATAACACCATCAAGATCAAACAAAATATGTGTTACAGGTGAAACGTGCGGTTGAGGCGTACCACTAGTCATTTTTGTTGAGATGAGTTATTGACTGTAACAAAAGATTTTCCAAATTTTATTTTAAAAATTAATTATTAAATGTCCTCATTTACCGAGTACAAATTTACTTAACTCATTATCACTTTTATACACTTTGAGAGCAAAATGGTACACCAAACCTAAAATTCTGACCTTTCTTTGAAAAGTTATAGAGTTTTTAAAATTTTCTAACAAAACAAAAGCTTCTCACTGCATACGATAATACCACTTTCGAAATGCAGAGTTGAAAATAAATTTATTTATACAAAATAATGAAATAGATGCAGTGCTGGATTTATAATATTTGGAAGAAATTTTAAGCATAAATGTACTATGTATAGGAACAGCAATAGATATGACAAAAACGGTACCGCCAAAGGCTCCGTCTGTTCTTAAAACATGCAGTAAAGCAAGAAGGATCCACTCTGAAAGGAGAGCCGCAAACACAAATTAGTCATCTAATGTGCCGTGCCGGGTAAATGAGCGTTAACCTTTATACATAAAAATTACTATATATTTTGAGAGGAGGGTGCAGTTTTGTTTCTTATCCAGGAGCGCATTCGAAGCTGTGCATCACTATACCTATTTCTATTACTATACCTAACTTACAAATCGCAATAAATGTTTTTTTGTATGTATTTCGCATGCTAAAAACAGTATAAATTGATGGATATTATAGGTTCGGCAACACCACACTGAATATACCGGTTCTCGTCCATGAATGTTTACTGCATCCTGCGGGAGGAGAAGTGACACTTTCCTCCCTAGTACTAGAAATAGCTTTCACACCCTCTATCAGGTAGAAGAAAAGGGATACATATTGAATATAGAAAGACAGAAATCACTGAACTGGAGTATGAATAAAAGAATCCTATGTAGATCATATTTTTTTAAGAAGGCCAAATAAATTTTAGGGACGACTACATCACCCTATATGCAGTGCTGGATTTTCACTAGGGACTAGTGCCCAAGGTAGGAAATTCCAGAAGTGTTATTAAAAATGCTTCAAAAAATGTGCAATCACAAATAAAAATCATTCTGAACCCTCATCCAGTTTTTGTGGGATACTGAGGGTAGATCCGGCCCTGTATACATGGATGATAGAAATGCGTCACACTAAAAATTAAATGCTGATAGATTCCGTTGGGTAGATATATTTATACAAAACATCTTGATCAATAAATAACCGAGATATCGTAGTTCAATATTTCAATAGCATACTTCCTTGAACTTACTACAATGCCACATACAGGCTGATCATTGTAAATGGTAAATGGTACCAACATTGCAATTTTGAAAACCGTAAAAGTTAAAGAATAGGTTGAATGAGAGTAAGCATTTTTAAGGGAACAATGTATGGTACCAAAACATGTCTGAAATGTGTGTTATTTTCTGATTTATACGAGGGAAACAAAAAATGTCAATTTTTATTATTGGCTTTTTTAGGTAACATGTTTATTTTTGAAGGTATCAAAAAATGGTTAAAGAAAATATTATTTTGTTAATGCTTAAAAAACATCAGAAAACTAGTGCAGGTCCACATTTAAAAAAAACAAATTAAAAAAGGAGCATTATATTACCCATGAGTTTAATTGAAGATGGAATTCATAAATGTTCAACTATGTTACATCGTTGTATATAGCTTTCAAAATACTGAAGTCCGTATTTGAGAAAAATAAGTTGATTTCATTGAAGACACGAAACACGTCGTAGGAAAAAGGAAGCTAACTACTTAAGCTAGCCAATGTCGAACCAAATGAAATTTTCCTTTACCATTTTTTGATACTTTCATAAATAAACGTGTTACAGACAATAATAATAATAATACAGTTAATGTTGCAATCTTCGTTAATATGACCGTTTCTTGCTTGCTGTCATTACATTACATCACATCACATCACTGACGGTTGGATAAAGATAATTTCTCCACGATCATCAGAGAATTTGCCAATTCTGAAATCAAATTTGATTACAGAATGCTGGAATTCTCTCTCTTGAGATTGAAGAAATATTCTGCAACACCTCTGCCCCCATGCAATTTAAATGTATTTACATTCTCTCTCTAGTGATAGAATAATATTCTCACACTGGTAAGCAATAATAGCATTAGCCTTGACGCAGTTGATTGTCATCGTAGTGGCAAAACATGAGTAAGTGTCAAAATTATTGTTGTCACTTAACCGTAACCTAACCTAACCTCGCAATTGTTGAAAATTCCTCCAATAATGCACCAGTTTTTCATTTCGAGAACTGTACAAATATAACAATTATTACAAAGTAGAATGTTTCTTGAATTATTGAGTGTTTACCTAATATAATAATTGTGATTGAGTTCAGTAATAAAAATTATCTCTTGTTCATTTCTATTTAAAAATATATATTTAAAATCTTCGATCGTGGAGAAAGTACAGTCTGCTACTCGGTTAGAATGAAAATTCGCGATGCTCGTGGCTCCTCACGCTCGCCTTCGGCTCGCGCTCGGAACTTTCCACTCGCATCGAATTTTCATTCTAACCTTGTTACAGAATATACTATTCTAAGGCATCCGTGGGACACCCGATATAACCATAAATCTTAGCTCTAGCTGGAGTATTAGCAAAAAATGTTAAAGATGTATTTTGAACGTTATACACTTTAAACTAATAGTTTAAAGGTCGAACAATCAAATTTAGACTCCTTAAAAATACAAAAAAATTGTTAATTCACAACTACTTCTACGTTTACACTCACAATGCGAATTAAGTAGGACTATTAAATAAATGAAATTTCAACGCACTATATACGAACATTAGTTCACCTTTTCTCAAACAAAAATAGTCAATTTTCAACTACAGCAATCAAAATTTTCACATGTACTATGTTTTCTCATTTTTACGTTAAACAATAATAAATAATATAGCTATTTCTGACAGTGTTGCATACGTTGTAGTTATGTAAAAGAGAGCAGGTCTTGCGTCACTGGTAAGAACGGTGATTAGCTAAGAGTTGACCAAAAATTTTTCAAAAGAAATATTCTAGAGAATTCTCTCATATCTCCTTAATGCTCATATCTGTAATTTATGGTTTTATTGAGATATGGGAATTAAAAAATTTACATAACATCCTAAAACATTTACAAAATGTGTTTAAATAACAATACAGAAATCCACCGATAATATTTAGACCCTGAGCCGCCATCTATGTATTTGTCTTATTGGTGTTATCAAATTGATTTCTATTAATAATATTAGGTGTTAGAAATGCAATAATTTACAATTATTGATAGATAACGTACCTTTGTTGATTTATTTATTACTGCGAGTGAATCACGTGTACTAACAGTAACATTTTGTAAACATTAAGATCTCAAAAAAACTTATTAAAGGTGAAGTTCAATAGAACACGAGCTGTTTCAAAACTACCAGCAGTTGCGATATCCCCAACTCCTCAGCAGTTAGTTCGGTCGCTGACTTATTTAAATTTTCAAAAAGATTGATGTATTTTTCGAAAAAAAATTCCGTGTTAACATCTTTCCTTCGTCGGTAATTTTTTTGACCATATTTATGTTTTGTGACCGGCTTGCAACTGCAATCTAGAGACAATTTTTTTGAATGATATGTTTTGTCTTCTTTGATTGCTGCAAACGATACAAATTTGCAGGCTATCCGGATAGAGTTTTTGAGACAGTTCAAACTTATTCTGACAATTCAAGTTTTAATGTCAATTAATATGAATTTACGACGTGTCCAAATCTAGTAACTTTTTGTTTCATACATTTTATACGTATATAATAGAGAAATAAAAAAGAACTTGGGGTATTTCTCCGATTATATAACTCATGTTCTAATGAACCAATACAATCCTTGAATTTCTCTTAGTTACGACGTATTGATAAGTGAATATACCCCTTGACGACGTGATATAATCGTTTTGGTGTTTCGCATCCTGTCATATTGTGATCATTTCCATAGTAACGGGCAAGCTCAATGAAATGTCTTTTAATTCTTCAAAATGCAGCGATTTGGTTTCATTTCAAGTGGTGAAATTGATCAAGAAATGGAAAATTTAACACCAGAAAATACGACAAAAACGCATAATTATGCAGTTTACGGTGTTTTGTGAACATCGAAATTACAAACTTTCTGCTGATATTTCGAATGAAAAAGTAGCGGATTGGGCATTCAATATGAAACGTGCAGACGGAAAGGAATATAAAGAAAGTACAGTGAAAACCATTTGGAATATTTCTGCTAAACTGTTACAGAAAAAGTTTCGTGAAGAGTTCGAAAGAGAAATAAATCCATTTAAAGATGTAATTTTCGAGAACGCAAGAAAGGCTCGTGCAGCCAAGAGAAAGAAATTACAAGCAATTCCCGACAGAAAAAAAGAGAGCTCAGCCGCTCTTAACGAGAAAGAAATAACCAAAATTATGTTAAGTTTTGATGAAAATACACCAGATGGTTTGCAAAAAATTTTTATCAAATTTGTGCTGTGGAATTGGCATGGCGTGGTAATGAAGCAGCCTTTTGCTTAACCGACTATTTCAAAAAGGAATTCGACAATTATGGTCAAACTACGAGACGTATCGAATACAATCCAATGTTCTCAAAAACATCACAAGGTGGAGAACAACGCACCACTGATTTTAAATAGTTGGCTCCGAATAAAGAGTTTGCGAATAAGTGCCCAAGTACGTCTCTTGGAAAAACTGTTGAGCAAAAGAACGCCAAATATCACAACCAATCGTCTTTTTTTAACACCTAATATTGATTGGCAGAAAACAGGGAAATGGTTCAAAAATTGCCCTGTTGGTTTGAATCAATTGAGTAAATGGACACGTATAGCAGCCGAAAGTATCGGAATAGATATGAAAAAAAGGAAAATTACGAATCATTCAAATCGCTCCTCTGCTGTGAGTATCTTGTCACACTCAGGAGCAAACTTGCAAGAAATTACCAAAATAACAGGCCACTCATCATCTGAATCTCTGAAACCATATTTGAAACTTACTGCAGAACACCATAGAAAAATAATTGAAAAAATGAGAAACATTCCTAATCCATCCACGTCAAGCGTCACCAACAGTACCAACACCAACACTACAAATTCCGAAAACAACAATACATCAAATATGTATTAGGTATAATAATTGTACCTTCAATATTAATATTAATCAATAAAAAAAATTAGAATATTATTCGTTATATAATCGTAACGAATACCAACTCGAGCATAGACAATATTCGATTATTTACCTCTTCACTCGACGTATTTCGCGAAACACCACTGGAGCTGCGCTCTCGTGATGTTTCGCCAAATACGTTTCGTGATTCGGTGAATAATCGAATATTGTCTATGCTCTTGTGATATTGACTGAGTATATGCTCACTAAGGTATATTAACTGAGTATTACTGAGTATTACTGAGTATTACTGAGTATTACTGAGTATTACTGAGTATTACTGAGTATTACTGAGTATTACTGAGTATTACTGAGTATTACTGAGTATTACTGAGTATTACTGAGTATTACTGAGTATTACTGAGTATTACTGAGTATTACTGAGTATTACTGAGTATTACTGAGTATTACTGAGTATTACTGAGTATTACTGAGTATTACTGAGTATTACTGAGTATTACTGAGTATTAACTGAGTATATGCTCACTAACACCACCACAATGGTTTATTTGCCTTTGGCATCAAAATTACCTCTGCATTCCAAACATGGAGACTCTATCTAGTCTCCACGATTCCAAAAAACATTTTAGCATTATTTGTCATACAATATGTCACTTTTGTGACCTTTGGAAAAAAAAACTTGTGTCACATAATTGTCTATCATCAAATGTAGCAGAAAATAATTCACGAATTTGTTTTAATAAATGTGATAGATTCCGTTTCACGTAAGAAGAACCCACCTGAAGTTGCAGTCGTATGCGCGAACTTATAATTTTTCCACCAACAAGTTTTTTATTTTTAGGAGGCATGGTTTTAGATCAAATAAAACACACAACACTCACAGATAAACTAGCTAAAGGTGTTAAAATATTCAAAAATCAAGAGTATTCTACAGTAAATGATTGCTTTAAACACAACCTCAAATGTCAATAATAAAATGGCTGTCGGCATGAAATCGTTTGAAACGCCAATGGCATGGAACAGTTGTTACGAGGCGACATAGATAAAGGAGACCGATTTTGGTTTCTGCGCAAGTCAGTAAGCCAACTTCAAGTGGCTTCTTCTTATGTGAAACGGAGTCTACAGTTTTATTATTTATTTATTTTTTCTAAATTGTACACGATAATGAATTTTTAAGCCCTGATTAAAGCGATATGAAAGTGTCGCTTCTTAATTTTCGAAGCTGGAAACGGGAATATTATCAATTGTCCCTGTTTTTAAGTCTCGCGTTCGCACTAGGCTGGCCCTATCTGTAAGTTTCAAATGGCAGAAATGCAGATTTAAAGCATTGGTATTAAATCTTGTGCTTTTCTGCATAGTAAATCAAATGACTATTTTTTCAAATTCTTAAAATTTTTCAAAACCAGAAAACATTGCCTAGCAACGTTTAGTCATAGGCGGCGGCAAATAATATGAATGAAGGTCATTTCGGACAATACGTTCGTTTATATTAAGAATTTTTAATCATTTGAGCAATTTCCATGACTCGATAATTATTGTTATTACTTCATAATTTTCAAATCAAAATATTCCGAAAACGGTACACAGTATCGAGTCTTACCAAGAGTACCTTTTTGGTGTAAAATTAAATGATGTTTAAGTTCACTTGAAATTTTGATGAATAAATCTAACCTTAAAAAAGTTATGTTCAATACTACTTAGTACGAACCGATAACTAGCCAGTAGTTTTGGCAAAATCGTAAAAAAATGTTTTTCTTGAACGCCCTTTTTCTTAAATACGGATGGCGTTACGGAAATTCTTTACTAAGCAAACCCCAATTATTTTTCAATTTTCTACCTAGGGGGCATCCATTAATTACGTGAGCTCAGAATAGGGGGTTAGGGGCCCAATGAAAACTCACCAAATCTCATTTAAACCGAGGGGGGGATAATCGAAAATCTCACGTTAACTTCAAAAACTGTCCATCTCTCTTAGAAAATGATAAAACTATTGATAATAGATGTTGTAAGACATGCGGCATTTACTTTGCTTCGTGTGTTTAGCTGCAGAAGAAGAAGTAGCTGCAGGAAGCAGGTGGAGAAAATATAGTCCAATATATAAGAGCAAGGAGACTGGAATGGATGGGACACATTATGAGAAGAAATATTAAAAATAATAACAACATGGGTTCCATTGAAGACGAGAACAAAAGGAAGACCACGAAGCAGATGGTGGGATCAAGTAAAGGAAGATATAAAAGCATTGAAAATCAGAGACTGAAAAACAAAATGCAGAGACAGAAGAAAATGGAGAACTATAACAAATGAGGCCAGGAAAGATAAAATATTATAGTCGCACTGATATAAGAAGAGTAATCCACTTCGTCAATAGGATTAAACACAGCTCTATTGAGCTAGCCATAATCCCTCGGGATTGAACGGCCATGATGATGATGATGTGACAGCAACAGTCTGACTGACAATTTTGTCAGCAAAAACTGCCAGAATATGCCATATAGGATCATATTCTTCAAAATCAAAGATTATATACCTTCACTCGTTTGATAAAGCTACTGTGTTAGCGAAACGCGTCATAAGTTTAAATTGAACGTTAGTTCAAATATAATGAAGTTTTAAACAAATTAAATTGTTTTATTTCATCATAAAGATTAAGTGACTTCTAAACGGGCAATATTTTTGTATCTCTAATATTGGCAACATAGCTCAGCCATCAGGACAATATTTTAAATGCAGCATATGGCTCGGAAATATATATTTTGATAATATTGTCTGCATAATAGTCCATTGTATGGAATAATTTGTTCCGTAGACGTGCTACATAAATCTGGCAAGAATGGCTGACGAATACAAAATCATTCGAATTGCAACGGCTAATATTGTTTTGAACATGGACGAATAATATTATTAATCGTAAAAGGTTTAAAAAGAGACGTTGAAGAAAAAAAACGAAGAATGTGGATATGATTTTACTTCAATAGGCGTGAAAGTTTGGAAATATGTCTTGATAATAATTTATTTGAAAAATAATATCTAAGAGTGAATTTCTTTTAAATTCTATACAAAACATCCCATCAATATTTTTTAGCATTTCTATTTTTATATATTCCGGTTTCCAAATTCCACAATTTAGGCTGCAAATATGTACATTAATTATATCAATAATCCGATAATTAGACAAAGTATTAGTCATTATAAACACAAAAATTATCAAAACAACGACAAAAAACACCACAACAAACTGATATTGCAGAGTATTTTCGCGCTGCACGTGACAGTCCGGCAATTATCAGCAACACATATAAATGCTGCCAGCAATTCCAAGCATGTGTGGCTTCGTGGCCGGAACATAAGATAAGATAAGATAAATATGGGGCTTATGTGCTTCTAGGAGCCTCTACACTACGACTTTTGCATATCTATTGTGTATGCCCTCCTGTTATTCTAGAGTTCCTTGTCTAGACCCGCCCTTGTTACTAGACTTCGAATGCCAAACTTCCTCCATATATTGGGGGGTTGTGGTTTTTCCACCCCTATCTTCGAAAATCTCAGCCTAGTCAGACCTTCGCAGAATAAGTATGTTTGCTGAGGTTTCCTCATCTTCTTGGCAAAACCTGCATATGGTTGTGTCTGCCAGTCCGTTGTTATTCATGTGTTTGTTAAGTCTACAATACCCTGACAGGAGCCCAGCCAGGATCCTGATTGTTCTCCTATTCTGGCTCAGTAGATACTCCGTGAATTTTGGCGAGAGTTCTTTGATGAACTCTTTGGCCTGCCTCATTCTTGGCGCTTTGTTCCACCATTATCGAGATTGCTTTTTTAACCAAATACTGCTATTTGTTTTTTTCGGCGCTTTCGCTATAACACAGAAAGGTTCTGGGCCAATGGGAGCACATTCCTTCTCGGGCTAGTGAGTCTGCCTCTTCATTGCCCTTGTGATCTGAGTGGCATGGTACCCAGGCTAAGGGCAATCTATTATGACTGCCCAGGTCTTGTTGCATAAAGTCAAGCATTACCAAACTAGTTTGGAATTTATCTGCATGGAACAGATTGCTTTCATAGCCGCTTGGCTGTCGGAGTATATGACAATGGTCTTTTCCTCAAACTCTTGCCTCAATAGCTCTACTTCACAGTGCTGTATTGCTGCAACCTTTCCTAAGAACAGTGAGATTCTTGTCTTTGGCTTGGCTATATATATAATATATATGGTTTTGAGCCATCTATGTAGCAGGCCATTTCTGCATTCATTGGAGGTCCTTACTTCCATGGCTCTCTGCCTGTTCTGACTGTTTTGAAGTTTTTCCCGAAGCTATACTTGGGAATCATCTCGTCCAATGGCCAGAATATACTAAACATACCTGTTATCTTAAATTGCATAGTCTGGCTGATATTGCTGACAATGTTGCGGCCACATATTGCTGTAAAAATATTGCCCATTGCCCAATATTTATTTTGTAATCTTCAGCAACATCATCATAACATACCTACTAGAAAGACTGGAATGATTCATCGACAACAGATGAGGATCCACATTTTAAATAAAAATAGAAGATATTGAATATTGAATATATTTATAACTTACCTTATCTCACAATTCTTGTTTATCAGAGCAGTTCCGTTGCAACTAAGAACATTACAATATGTTTATAACTAACTAATTATTTTATTATATATAGTGTTTTTTATAAATAAAACAGGCATATTAACAAGATCTTATCATGTCAAAGGTCCATATTTGACGCACGTATTGTAAAAATAGCACTGTGAACATTTACACCATCAATTGAAATACAGTGTGTCCCAAAAAAAACAAATAAAATTTACAAATTTACAATTCGGCGCATTCCTCTTTGATAACAAAAGGATGATTTTGAGTCATGCCGTCCCTCACGTCAAATGACTACACGAATACACAGACGCATGATCGACGATAAAAGGACTATAGCTACAGGATTTTTTTTAGGGGTAGCCAATTATAAAATAATAAACTAATCCCTATACAGAGTGAGTTTTGAGTATGGAACTCCTCAATTATTTCAAATGGGTCTCTTGAAGATTTCAAAAGGCAAAAAATATACAGTGTGATCCATTTGAAATAATAAATAAAGTTCATTATTATTCCGGAAAAAGGAAAGATCTGACAACAATGTAAATACCACCATAATATTGGCCATATCACAAGATCCTTGCACACCAAAATCTATAAAAATCTTGCTATCCATTTCCGAGATAATTGAGGCGTTCCATACTTAAAACTCACTATGTATAAGCACTATACAGTGATACAGTTCAAATCCATCTGCATATGTTCTTCGCAATTCTCTTTTCTTTCTACGTAAGTAAAAACAGATTGTTGGAGTAAAAGGTAACTAAAGTAATATAATATGTTTTATATCCCAATCGATATTACTCCGTTCTCCCCTAAACGTATGAAATCACCCAAAAGGAACATAATACCGTTTTCTTTTATTTAACACCACAAGCGGCAAGCAGCCTCAGGTATACATTTTAACTATTACATCGACTTCGCAGTTTTAATGAGTACAGTCAAAGATTACAGTACAGTTTTGTTGTTTGCAGTTTTTCGCTTGTGTCAGTGGTAATAACTTTCAAATTTATTAAAATTTAAATTAACTCCATGTGAATGTCAATAAATTTAATTTAAGTTTAGTCCTGGTAATTTCACTTTCATATAGTTACTATAGTAGAATAAATGCCTAGCCAGGTAAATTAAGTATTAATTACTCATTCATAGGTCTTTGGATTAGGTTAATTATAAAATTAACTGCCAAAAAGTTGCAGATTATCTCAGTTTTGGAAAGCATAATATAATTATGCCCGTCATTTAAAATTGGTATCTTCTCTTCTCGTTCTTGAATAATATCGAATTATTTTCTCTCTACCCCCAAATCTAATCTAAAATTTGTCATAAAGTTCATATTTTTAGTGTATGTTTTTTTCATAAATACGCTAATCAGCCATGCTGTTTGTTGATTAATTTTGTTCAGGAAGAGCATTTTCAGACGATGTATGTATGTAAATTGGGGTGACATTCACTGAGACCTAAAAGATCTATTGTGCCCCCTTACTTCTATTTAGTTCCTGAGAAAAGTCTCAGAGACTAGTAGCTCCTTCAGTCCTATTTCCCGGAGGAATTTTAGGAAATCTGCAGGCTTTAACTTATGTAAATGTCCCTCTTCTATCCAGTAATCTCCAAGGTGTTGTGGACTAGGATTCTGAATTGCTGTGCAATTCGCAAGTATGTGGATGGAGGTTTCTTCTTCCATTCCACAGAATCTACATTCTTCTTGCTCCACTATTTTGAGCTCTTTCAGGTGCCCATTCAGGCGACAATGCCCCGTAAGGATGCCTGTTAAAACTCTTAGTGCAGTTTTACTTTGACTTATGCATTGATTTAATCTCAACAGGTTGTAATCACCCAGAATAATCTTTGTCCTACTAGATCTTTCTAATGGTCAGATCTTCTCTTTTCTTCGGCTTTCCAATTTCTTCCAATATTACATTGGAGCTGATACCGCAAAAGGGTTCCGGCCCCCAAAAGGGTGTTCCAGTCCCCCACTTTGCTAGTTCATTTGCTATTTCATTTCCTTCTATCCCTGTATGTCCTGGAATCCACAGTAAGGTGACTATATTGTTCTCGCCTAGTTCATTTAGTTTGCCTAGGCATTCCCACACCATTTTGGAACTGATAACACAAGAGCTCAGTGCTTTAATGGCCTCTTGACTATCCGACATTATGATAATCCTTTGCCTTCTATATCCATTATCAATATTGAACTGGGCACACTTTCTTATGGCGTGAATTTCCGCTTGAAAGAAACTCGGGGTATTTCCCAAGCTTTCAGAGAGTTTGGTTCCTGGCCCGTACACTCCTATCTCAGTTCCTTCTATTGCTTTTGAGCCGTCTGTGTACCATTGAATGGCATTCTTTCCAAGTCTGGTAATGGTATTTGGATCCCATTCCTTCTTGTTGCTTAATTCCGTAACGAATTGTGACATGTCCCAGGTTTTCTGATTTCTAAGAAGTAAGGAGGTGGTTTTTTAATGATTCCTTCTCTACTTAGTCTGTATCTTGTTCATTCTGCAACACTTTCCACCACCATATGTAGTGGTGTGAAGTTGAGAATAACTTCCATGGCTGCCGATGGGCATGTTCTCATTGCTCCTGTAATGCACATACAGGCTAGTCTTTGAATTTTGGAGAGGTTTTCTCTCGTTGCCAATAGGCTAGTTCTACTACTCCACGCAATGGCTCCATAAGTGATAATTGGTCTCACTATGGCAGTGTACATCCAGCTCAGGATTTTTGGGTTACAACCCCAATTTCTCCCTGCCAGATTCCTGCACACCATTAGAGCTATTTGTATAGTTCAGACCCTTTTGTACGATGTCACAAAGGGTATTTTCGTATTTTCCCCTGGCTGTTATGACAATATCATCAGCATATCCTTGGCAGGTTATTCCGAGGTCAGTCAAACCACACAGGAGTTCGTCAACCGCCAGGCTCCACATTAATGGGGATGCTACTCCTCCCTGTGGACATCCTCTGGTTGTATAGATGGAGACAATGTCTTTGCTCGTCCTCGTCTCTGCTACTCTAGTGGTGAGCAGTTCCGACATCCATTTGGATGTTGTGCTGTCTACACCTCTTCTATTTAATGTTCTTTTGGCAGCCTCATGAGGAGTATTGTCAAAAGCTCCTTCAATATCCAAAAAGGCGCATACTACGGCTTCTTGGTTGTCTAGAGCACCTCGGATATCCTCCGTCAGTTGTACCAGTGCAGTCTCCGTAGATCTGTCTGCCCGGTAAGCATGCTGATGCGGGTGGAGAGCTAGGATTTCTGCTCTAATATAATTGTCAATAGCTTTTTCCATCGTTTTGAGCACAAACGATGTTGGGCTAATTGGTCTGAAGGATTAGTTGTTTGTTCTGTCCCTTTTCCAGCTTTTGGAATGAAGGTTACTATTGCCCTTTTCCATGCTTCTGGTATATAACCCAGTTCTAAGCTGCTCCGACTGATCCTAGCCAAATGTGGTAGAATTTCGTCTTGTCCTTGCTGGAGTAATGCTGGGAAAATTCCATCGGCTCCCGGTGCCTTGAAAGGTGGAAAGGTGTTCACAGCCCATTTTAACCTTTCGTTACTACAAATGTGCTTAGCCATTGTAGTACTTTCTCTCGAAGATCTGTTATGACCTTCGAGAGGACTATCTCCCCTATTTGGGCTACTCCCAGGAAAATGAGTTTCTAGTTAGAGTCTCACTCTTTCCTCCTCATTTTCGGTATATTTACCGTCTGGCTTCTTCAAAGCCATATCTGTGTTGACCCTACTTTTTGCCATGACTTTGTAGAGTCTTGCCGCAGCAGGTGTGTTTATATCTGCACAGAATTTTCTGAAGCTATTTCTTTTAGCTTTTCTAATTTCCTTATAGTAGGTGTTTCTCACCTTGGTGTATCTCTGCCAGTCTCCGGTGAGTTTTGCTCTATTAAAAAGGTCCCGGGTTTGGTTTGAGATCTTAATTCTGACAGATGTTTATTCCTGCTGCTTCGTTCTTGATGATGGCAGCTCGATTCAAATGCATCGATTATTGCCCTGTTAAGGTCCTCAAGCTCATTTTTCAGATCGAGATGGTGCTTAGCCCTCCCTTTTCTCTGGATATGTGCTAGGTTTTCTTTCAGACAGGTGTTATAGTTGTCCCAATCTGTTTTTCTTGGTTTTGTGTTGCCAGTGTGACATCTAAAACTTCTTGCCTTACCCTTGTTACAAATGTGGGGGTATACCCTATATTGTGAATACTAAGGTTTTTATTAAGGATATATTCTAAAAGTTGCTCACCTCTCTGATTGGTATTGCTACTGCCCCAACCAGTATTGTGTGCATTGACATCACATGCTAAGAGTAGTCAGTCTCTTCTCTTCACAGTACTTCACCAGCCTTTGTACCTCGGGGGTGGTGCTATCCCGTCTCCCGCAAAGTAGCATGATGCTATTACTATCTCCTTGCCCTCCTTCTTGTGTTCGAAGAGTGCTCGAACTGGAACGAGATCACGAGTCATGTATTCTGAAAGACAAAATAGTTAATATTGTTCCTTATCATAATACATGTTCTTGGTATATCAATACCTGAGTGATATACTATTTTAGCATCTTTACATGCTAATCCTCTTACCTGGTTATTATTGACCCAAGGTTCTTGGATCAAACACATCCCCCATTGGTCCTTAGTGAACAATCTCGTGATCACCGCCGAAGCTCCTTTGGTATGGTGAGCATTAACCTGAGCTAAGTTAATCCCCGCCATCCTGTTGGTTTTCAGGTTGGGTATTACCCTCTTTCATCAGGGTGATGTCCCCTTCTGTAAGAGTGCTGCCCCTTCCTCCGACCCAAACTCCATTCCCTCCTCGGACAGCGGCGACTCCTCCCCAAGAAGTTTAGAGATGTGTTGGCTTTCTACACAACTCGAGTCGACGCTGGCCTTGGAGGAGATAGAAACCTTCTCAGGGTTTCTTTCCTCTTCTTTTCTGAGGCCATGTACGGGGATTCTCCCAAACCGGTAATGAATGGTGAACCCGTTGTTCTTGATTTTTTGACAGAATAGATTGTCTATTCCTGCCCTCATGACTAGGCATTTGCCCTCTTCTTTAAGGTTGAGGACCTTCCACTGGTCTGTTACCAAACCTTCATTCTGCGCTTTTGTCAAGCGAAGAAGTTTTCCTTCCTCTACGCCTTTGCTTCTTGGGAGAAAGATCGTAGCGGTATGCATTTTTGGGATGTTCAGCTCCCTTAGGAGAAACTTTTGAACAACGATAAATTAGGTTAGATGGACATAAAATCACATCTATAATAGTATCTGTAGTTTGCGTTTGGCAGGAGAGTTTCTGAACACCCTGTATCATAATTATTTAATAAGTTTAGCAAAACAAAAAAAAATTGCAATTGTTTAAATCAGGGATTCCCATAGTGGTCGATATCGACCATTAGGGTCGAAATAGGTTTCCCATGGGACGACATAAACGAAAACTATTTAAACTGTTTACTAATTCACTGACAGTAGTCCTTGTTATCATATTTCTATTATTATATTTGTCAACAAGATTCGAAGCAATTCTTTGAATTCACGGTTATTTGATCAGCTTTTCGAGGAAAAGGACGAAGTATTTACTCGGTTACTTCTGCACACTAAAGTTCGATGGTTATCAAGAGTCTCTTGCTTAGCAAGATTTTCAACTATTTTTGAGTCTGTGTGTTCACAAGAAAAAGACCCAAATTAGAAAGAAAAACTGAACAACTGTAAAACAGATATTTATTACTTGACTGATATTTTTGGTATGTATAACAAAGTTAATTTGCAGCTGCAGAGTGATGATCTTAACTTGATTAAAACAAAATCAATAATATCGACCTTTGCGGGTAAACTTATCCTTGAACAGAAAAGAATATTCACAGTTTCCGTACCTGTCAAAATTACCAGAAATGCTCCAAGATGATGTTATTTTATCATATGTCACTCACTTGGACGCATGACACAAGGATTTTAATAGGAGGTTTGACGATCTCTTAAATTCACAAACTAATAAATCCGTACAATATCGCAGCCTTGGAAGAAGCCAATGTGATAAAGCAAGGAGAGTTGATCAGCACATACGAGGAACTTAAGCAGAAGTTCAACCAAGGCTATCAAAAGTTCTGATTGCAGCGCAACATTGAAACACAGTATCCTACATTGTGGAACATTTGCTGAAAAATACCTTATCGCTTTTCCATCATCATACCTAGTCGAAAAAGTCTTCAGTGTGGTTACAAACAGGTATCATCTCTGGCCCAAAATAGTTTGGGAATCCCTGGTTTAAACTTTCGCATATTAATAATTTTAAAGTACATACATCGATGTAAAATTTCCCGACGAACATTTTTCGCCTCAAACTTTTTTTCTAGTGCCAATAGGAAGCGAGATACACGAGAGAATATGAAAAAAAGCGATTTTTGCATAGATTTTGCATATTTTTGCAAAACCCAAACTAGCTCATACGATGTGCGTAAAACCCCTTCTTGAAACCCCTACATAAACCTATTAAATGTCCTTTATCGCTTTTCTTTGTTGTTTGCAACTCCTTTGTATTTGTCGTTAGTTTGATAATATAGTGGCATGTAGTAGTCTGAAATTGAAAGGTCAGAACGTGTAATTTTAATTTCTTTTGTCATTATCTTAGTAAATCCCCTACGAGATAATTTTTATCTTTCTCATTGTGGTATTATGATCAATAAATCTATAAAACTGCAACGACATTGAATTGGAAAAAAATAGATAAAATTAGCAGCTTATACTTATATCTGGTAATATTTTGAAGTGGTATTATGAAGATTTAGTGCAATTTTCGTTATCAACTATGCTAATAATCCACTTGTTCGCACGTAGTACCTACATTATTTGCAAAAGTTGCAAAACCTGGTATTTCCAAATGATACATTATCACGATGACTAATCCCAGCTACAAGAAATTTTACGAACAAAGGAAAACTAGAGCAATGTCATTGAAAAATTTGAAACATGGAAATAATGGTGAATAAATTATAGGATGTAGAAATACTACAACTATGTCATTGATTAATTGATTTTTATATAAAACGGAACGATCGAAAATGGAGTTATTTATATGAAACTAGAGGGCCCGACCAACAAATATAGGCGCTATATTTGTTGGCCCGACAGACATTGTCCTGTCCTAATCCTTCGTCTTACTAATAACACATTGTGCAAATTTGTATACTGGGTGCCCTGAAACTATCCTGCAAACTTAAATTACAGATACTAGATGTGATTTTATTTCCATCCATCCTAATTTACCTTCATCCAAAAGTTCCTTTTAAGGGAGTTAGCGCCATTTGAAAATGACGATGTGAAGTCAGTTCTTTAAGCATCTCTCAAAAAACCGCTACCTACAAACTTCAAACTTGGTACATATTGTACAACCCTGTAGTGATAAAGTGTTTGCTACAAACCCGCATTTTTTATTGGGGGGCGTCCATTAATTACGTGAGGTGTTCAGGGGGGGGGGGGGGGATCAAGCCGAATCTTACCAAACCTCACTTGGGGGAGAGGGGGGTCTTGGCAGAAATCACGTAATTTTTTTCTAGGAGAACACGTTGTAAAATTGCGTCAAAGTTAAGTTACATTAAAATAAAAAACGTGTATTTATGATCTAATTTTATCACTGTGATTTTAGATTATGGTAATATTCCCAAATACTAGTATTTGCTAGCCTTAAGTAAAAGTAATCAAGCAAATTGTTTTTAATTTTTAATAAATCCAACGCTTTTACACCCAAAACACAAACAAAATCTCAAGTAAGATTAGGGGTGGGGGGAGGGGGGAGGGGGGAGGGGGTCGAGAAAAATCTTACTACATCTCACCAAGGGGGGAGGGGGGTTCATAAAATCCTCAATAATGCCTCGCGTAATTAATGGACTCCCCCTTGCCATCATAAGCGTACAATGTCGGACTGGCAACGGGTAAATTTGGTGAAATTTTTGGTGTACCAGTTTCAGTACTTTTAGGTACTACTGAGGCGGTTTCTCTCAGGCTTTGGTGGAGAGCCGTAAATGTTGATTGATTGAGATGTCGTCTGGGGCCTGATTCTTGACTAAAGGAGTAGAGCTTCTCAAGAGAACACATATTTTATCTTTATTTTTCTTGGTTACTTTGTTACTGCAATGACAAAGACAAAATATCTGTTTTCTCGGGAAGCTTCACTCCCTCAGTCAAGAATAGGGCCTCCGCGTATCTTCGTTCGGCTACACGAGCATTACATTGCACCTCACCATAGCACAATATTTATTTTTTATTAGGTGTGCAAGGATCTTGTGATATGGCCGATATTAAAGTGATATTTACATTGTTTACATCTTTGCTTTTTCCGGAATAATAATGAACTTTGTTATTTCAAATAGATATTTTTTGCCTTTCGAAATCCTCAAGAAATTCTCAGTGTAAAAAATAGAACCTTTACGCTTCACCGTCTTGTAGCCGTATAAAACCATAGAAATAAAAATTAATTGTAGCGTTTAGAGAAATTGAATAAAGATGACAACAAAAAGAAAGGAGAAGAAGTGATACTAAACGAAGTGTACTCGACTCCGTCGCTGTGTATGCTCTGGTCCCATACTTCTAGTCTAATGTCAAGTACCTATACTAGGTATACCATAGTATGTGTGGTATACCAAGAAAATATCGTCTATTTTTTATTTAACTTCAAAACTTCCAATAGTAACCATTGGAAGTTTTGAAAAATGATTGAAAGAAATACGCATGCTTGGTGGTTTATTAATTTCATTCATTCATGTTGCATAAACAGCTGAATATTTTAAGTTTAAATTTAATTTTAATTCTGAATAAATTTTAGTTCAGTGTAAAAAAACATTGAATATGCAAAGTGAAAAATGTATAACTGACAGGATATTGAAAAACACGAGAGCTGGACATTTTTTATTACTTAAATATTCTTTCTTATTTTTCTATGAAAGATTTTTTGTTTTGAAATTTCGAATAGAACAATCAATAACGTGTTCAATAACAAAGATTACAAAATTTTGCAATCTTTGTGAGTACTATCTGTATAGTAACCGTTCAAACTTAGTTTTATGCATTTGAAGGAAATCGTTTTTTTCGCCTACTTTACCGGAAAACCAATCATTATAACACCAAAAATAGGGCGGAAAGTATTGTTTATCAGCTCAAGGGCGGAAAATTCTTAACGCCACGACTTTTGACGTTTGTTACCATCTGTCACTTGAGTGCTTTGACATTTCACGTGAATGTTTATTAAACGTTAGTGTATGTCAAAGTTTTTAGTTATATTTTCCTATTTTTTGGTTTATTTGGTAGGCGAAAAACAGTTGTGTGCCACAAATGTAGGAAACGCTTTAGCCACCCTTAACTATCAGCTGTCATCGCTTCGCTACGCTAGCTCATGCATCTAATGGTCTCGGGCTGCTAAAGCTCATTTTCAGCCCTAGTGACACAATATACTATATAAAGTTGATTTTAAAAAAAATTGTATTCGAAATTTTCAAATGACCTCGTATAGATCTCAAAGGTAATAGTTTAATACTATTATAACGCCTCGTATAATTCGCCAAATAATCCATTTAAAAATTCGATAAAATAGTTAAATTTGACATTCACATATAAATAGATAACTATTGCAATTAGATAATTTAATGTTTTACCCACTAACCCAATTATCAGTATATATTTATCATTGCTACAACAAAAATCTTTGAAAGTTACGACGTATCAGAGTTGAGCGAAATATTCTATTGAAGAAAATTAAAATCTAAATATTTTATGCTCTTCTAATGGGAGAAAACGCCAATAAAAATGGAAATGGGTCAGTTGAAAATGACAAAAATGACTTGAAAAATAACAGGGAAACAAGGTAAGTTGTTAATAAAACTGACATAATTGTACGAGTACTTTGAAGCTGATGAGCGAAGAAGTAAGATTTTGTCACAGAAGAAATAGTAGCTTCTATGAGCTAAATTAATTAATTTTTAAGTAGAAAATATTCAAACAATAAAATATGTTTTCTACTATGAATGTGTAGAAAGGACAAACAATATTCGTTTTTATGATTTCCAGATTAAACTTTCTTAAATTTACAGTTTAAGCTGATAATTTTTACAGGTCTACTCTATATTATGCATATCTAAAATTTGCAATTCGAAGAAATTCACTGTTTAATTTAGAAATTTAACAATATTAACAGATTCAACCAAGTATAACATTTAAATTGAGAATATTTCCAAATTTAGAGTTTAAACTGTAAATTTCAACGGATTTATACAATTCATAGCAAAAGCTGGAAATTCACAGTTTAATTTGGAAATTTAACAAAATTCACACTCATCTGAGAATTAACCAAGTTTAAAGTATGAATTTCAATATATTTATTTTATACCATTATATTTTATACCATCTGTAAACTGTGGTTCTTTTTGTTAATTATTTTGGGAAATTAAACCAAAATCTTTTTTATATTTTTTGACTCAACGTTTCGGTAGCATTCCTGCTACAACTAGTTGTCGAATTTGTTAGTGTCAGATAGGGACCAGAATTTAAAAACTTAATTGTTCTTGATAACGGTAGCTGGAATGCTAACGAAACGTTGAATTAAAAAATATAAAAAAGATTTTGGTTAATTTCCCAAAATAATTAACAAAAAGAATAATGAATACACCACAAGGAACATACAGAAGATATGGGAATTTAACAAAAAAAATAACGGATTAAACTGAAAATGTAACTAAATGTACAATTTCAATCAAGAATCTATCCAGTTTTAAAGGTAAATTTTAACAGATCTACTTTATATAAGTCACAGCTGAAGCTGGAAATTTTTGGAAATTTACAGGTTGAACTGGAAATTTAAGCAAGTTTGCAGTTAAACTTGAAATTTGACCAAGTTTACAGTTCAATTTGGACTTTTAACCGAATTTTCAGCTCAAACTGATCATTTTAAAAGTAACTTCAGTTTTAACTGATAATTTATCCAAATTTACAGTTTAATTTTGAAATTTAACTAAATTTACAGTTAAAACGGTAGTTTAATCAAATTAAAAACTAAAATTGTCAGCTGGATCTAGGTATGGGCTTAATTGACTCCAGCCCAGGGCCCCCAATAATAAAATAATAAACCAGTAAAAAAATTCAAATCACAAATAAAAAACCCCAGATAACATTCCAGAGCAATTTACTTTCGTTCTTCCGCCCTACCACCTACCACCGAATATTGATCCTCTTTCATTTAAATTATGGTTGTTAAGACTTTTGTTGCTTTAATTTTTTGTTAACCAAAGATAAAGAAGGTACCTGTTTATTTTATCTTCTTTGACCCAAGTTTATAAATAATGTATTTTCGTTTGAAATAAAAAAAAAACCTTTCGTATGTTCAATTTTCCCGCATAATCCTTTTTTGGGGAAAATGGCAAATATTTTAATTATTTCGTGGGTCCCCCGGATATCGTTAGCCCAGGGCCCCAAAGGTCGTTGTCCGGCCCTGGAAAATGTATCAAAATTTACAACTACTTTATATCATTCACAGTTTAAGCTCGAAGCTCAGAGAAATTTAAAGTTTAATATGAAAATCTAACAAAATTCACAGATTCAACTGAAAATTCAAACAAATATAGCATTTAAATTGAGAATTTTTCCAAATGTACAGTTTAAACCAGACATTGCACATGTAGATAAAATGAGAAAGCCACCTGGACGACGAAAAATTACGTCGCGGACAAAAAAGACAATGCTTAGAATATTTGGAGCACAACCCTTTTGAGGTAGCATGGAATGCAATGGAACAAACCCGTTTTCGGCTTCCAGCAAAGGTCTGCCGAAGCATAAAACACAATTCAAAAACAGGAGCACTAGCAGAGAATAATTATTTTTGCTCTGAATAATATTTTACGAGAAAACTGGGACACGGTAATACAGAGTGTCCCTGAATAATGTGACACATTTTAAACGCTTCTAATTTCCAAACAAAATAAGACAGAAGCAAATGGCGCTCGCAGATCAGTTTTAAATTTGAAAAAATTTTATTCTGTCATTTGTTTCACTTTTTGTTACTTCTATAGCTTTGAAAAGAAATTGTCCACTTTCAATTCAGAATTACTACTAATTTTTAAATGGAGTACCCTGTACTTTTTTACTTTATTCGATAATAGTTATTTGTGAATTTAAAGCGTAATGTTGCCGGCGATCTTTCGAAAGCGGCAATTTTACTTTACGCTCGAAAAACACATAATTCTTTCTACAGTCGCCCTTTTAATAATTAAAACAGTTTTTTATATTATCTTAGGTTATAATAGGAGTGCTAGAATAATCGTCATTTTCGCTATTCATCATGATTAACCTTAAAAAGATCTACTGACTAGGGATGTTAAAAAATAATCGATTTTTATATAAATCGATTATTTTCTTATTATCGATTTTTAGTTATCGATTTTAGGAAACGGCTCGTATTATTTATTGACTATTTTTCAAAATTTTGACAATTATTGACCATTTTGGACAATTATTGACTGTTTTTCAAATTAGTGACCATTTTTCCATATTTTTGATAATTTTTGACCATTTTTCAAAATGATGACAATTTTTAACCATTTTTGACAGTTTTAGACAATAATTGTCCATTTTTAATAGTTTTTAACAATATAATTGATAATTTTTAACCATTTTTGATAGTTTTTTACCATTTTTGACAAATTTTCAAAATTTTAGACCATTTTTCAAAATTATTGACCATTTTTGACAATTATTGACCATTTTTGACAATTATTGACCATTTTTGACGATATTTCAAAAGTTTTGACAATTATCCACTATTTTTCAAAATTTTGACAATTTTTAACAATAATTGTCCATTTTTGACAGTTTTTGACAATTTTGGATAGTTTTTGACAATTATTGGCCATTTTTGATAATTTTTCAAAAATTTTGCCATTTTTTCAAAATTTTCGACAATTTTTCTAAAATTTTAACCATTTTTCAAAATTATTGACCATTTTTGATAGTTTTTGACAATTATCACCATTTTTCAAAAATTTAACAATTTTTGACAATTATTTACCAATTTTGACAATAATTGTCCATTTTGACAGTTTTTAAAAATAATTAACAATTTTCAACCATTTTTGATAGTTTTTGACAAATTTTCAAAATTTTAGACCATTTTTCAAAATTATTGACCATTTTTGACAATTATTGACCATTTTTGACAATTATTGACCATTTTTGACGATATTTAAAAAGTTTTGACAATTATCCACTATTTTTCAAAATTTTGACAATTTTTAACAATAATTGTCCATTTTTGACAGTTTTTGACAATTTTGGATAGTTTTTGACAATTATTGGCCATTTTTGATAATTTTTCAAAAATTTTGCCATTTTTTCAAAATTTTCGACAATTTTTCTAAAATTTTAACCATTTTTCAAAATTATTGACCATTTTTGATAGTTTTTGACAATTATCACCATTTTTCAAAAATTTAACAATTTTTGACAATTATTTACCAATTTTGACAATAATTGTCCATTTTGACAGTTTTTAAAAATAATTGACAATTTTCAACCATTTTTGATAGTTTTTGACAATTTTTCAAAATTTTTGACCATTTTTCAAAACTATTGAACATTTTTGATAGTTTTTGACAATTATCAACCATTTTTCAAAATTTTAACAATTATTGACCAATTTTGACAATAATTGTCCATTTTTGACAGTTTTTAAAAATAATTGACAATTTTTAACCATTTTTGATAATTATTGACAATTGTTGACAATTGTTGACAATTGTTGACAATTGTTAACAATTATGGACTATTTTGCCAAATTTTTTACCATTTTTGACAATTACTGACCATTTTTGACTATATTTCAAAAACTTTAAAACGATTTTTGACAATTATCAACTATTTTTCAAAATTTTGACAATTTTTAACAATAATTGTCCATTTTTGATAGTTATTGACAATTATTGGCCATTATTGACAATTTTTCAAAAATTTTTGACCATTTTCAAAATTATTGACCATTTTTGATAGTTTTTGACAAAAACATTTTTCAAAATTTTAACAATTTTTGACAATTATTGACCAATTTTGGCAATAATTGTCCATTTTTGACAATTTTTCAAAATTTTAGACCATTTTTCAAAATTATTGACCATTTTTGATAATTATTGACAATTATGGACCATTTTTCCAAATTTTTGACCATTTTTGACAATTATTGACCATCTTTGACCATATATATTTCAAAAACTTTTAACGATTTTTGACAATTACCTATCAACTATTTTTCAAAATTTTGACAATTTTTAACAATAATTGTCCATTTTTGACAATTTTTGACCATTTTGGATTGTTTTTGACAATTATCGACCATTTTTCCAAATTTTAACAATGTTTGACAATTATTGACCATTTTTGACAAAAATTGTCCATTTTTGACAATAATTAACAATTATTGACAATTATTGACAATTATTGACAATTATTGACAATTATTGACAATTATTGACAATTATTGACAATTATTGACAATTATTGACAATTATTGACAATTATTGACAATTATTGACAATTATTGACAATTATTGACAATTATTGACAATTATTGACAATTATTGACAATTATTGACAATTATTGACAATTATTGACAATTATTGACAATTATTGACAATTATTGACAATTATTGACAATTATTGACAATTATTGACAATTATTGACAATTATTGACAATTATTGACAATTATTGACAATTATTGACAATTATTGACAATTATTGACAATTATTGACAATTAATGACAATTATTGACAATTATATTGACCATTTTTAACAAAAATTGTCAATTTTTAACAGTTTTTGCCAATAATTGACAACTTTTGACAATTATTGACCATTTTTGACCATATTTCAAAATTTTCATATAATTTTATTAAATTTTTAATCTGATAAATTGTTAATTATTCATCAATTGAGTTAATTCGTAGGGCGTGGTTTGATTAAACAAGCGAGCGAAAAAGATTCCTTTTTTGCGCTAGAGCGTAAAGTAACAATCCTCGGCATTTGTCGCCTTTACGATTTCATTTGAATATAGTAATTAGTCATTTTACGCGCGACAAATTTATGATTTGTTGTAATTCCAATGGCAAATAAAAAAGCGTGTAGTAGTTTTAAACATATACATTTTACCACGCTTTTATTAACTGGCTTTCTTGTCCGGGTGGAACTTTGTACGTGATTTTAAACTTATTTCCCGAAGGGTTAGACACTTGAAATTTTCAACTTAATTCAGAATTGAATGACAATATAACAAAATATGGAAATTATTTGAAAAAAATTGAGAATTATTGATAAAACGACCCTTTTTAAGTTTTGACATACATCATTATGGTCTATAAACAACTTAAATTATTATGTCTTGATACCCGAGCGGTATAGAGCTTTGGATGCCGAAAATTAGAAATTGTTGGCATAGGGTTCGAATCTTGGACACGGTGAATTTTTTTTTATTATTATATTGTGACATTTGTATGTGAATATAGTTCCTATTAATCCGTAAACACACCTTATAATAAATCGAACCAAAAAGTAAAAATAAATTAAATGAAACTCGAACACATGCCTGCCTACTTCTAATTTTTATTTCTCCCCACTGCAACTGCATTTTCTCGCCCTGTTGTAACCGTAACTTGGTAACTATTCCAGTACGTCAAATTAACGTCACTTATTACGACCGTAGGTACATTGAAAAATTCTTTGTAAACCATTTATATATTATATTAGATTAGATAATTATATTATTATCGGAAATTCAGTGATGCGATACTACTCGTACGTTTTATTTAGCAATCTGAGTGTTGAAATCGATTACGTCAAAAATAAGTAGGTACTAGATAGACATCCAGTGAAAAATATAAATCTCATAGTCGTACATTACAAACAGTGAACAACAGTTATTTATTTAATTCGAATAAAATGAACAATTTGGTTAAGGATTGTGGCGGTGTCTGTAATAAAAGGGAAGAAAATGGGTCACATACAGATGTAAACAAGTAAGCATTTTAAACTTTGTTTTTAATCTAAATTTTTATTCTTAAAATAAAGACTTATATTCGACTCAATCATAATAGGTTAATCTATGACACTGTTGAGAATCCATAATCTGTCACTTTAGTCCATATTGATAAAGTAATTTGGACTCCTGTCAGTGTCAAAATATTTGAAAATTAAACTTCAAAATAACGATTTATTTTAAACAAGAAATACACAAAACGTAATTTTTTCATTTTGAGAATACAAATATTATAGATATTATATTTTAATTATACTAGATTAATATTAATAACGCAATCCGTGTTGTTACTAATGTTGATTCCTGATGTCCTCTTTTGATGCTATATTTCCTTGGTCACGCCTTTTAAATTTCAAACATCTACGTAACTATGACAACGCAGAAGGCACACCATATAATATTTTCATATATAATACCACAAGAGTGAAAATTTTGACGGCAAAATTTTTCGATTGTCATGAAAGTTTGTTGCTTGGCAATTTTGCGAATGACATTTTTAACAAAACCACGAGCCGTTAGGCGAGTGGTTTTGGATTAAATGTCATGAGCAAAATTACCTAAAAGCAACAAACTTGAATACGACAAGAGAAAAATTTTACCTTACAAAATTTTTAATTGAGTGGTATTCGACATGACTATTTCACGAGAGAAAAACTAAAAAATCACATGTTTAAACGTTTTATTTATTGCAAACTTCAATTATACAAAGCCAAAAAAATAATAACATTATGAAAAAAAAATTACTTATTTATGTAAAAAGTACAATTATTATAATTGTACGTTGTAGCATTATTTTGGGGATTGTTTTGCATCATAACCTGTGATGAATTTAAGTTAGAAACTGAGGATTCCTTTTCTTTATTTTTATTTTCTCGAAGGTTCTCTATAAGTTGGAAATGGTGTTCTTCATTTAATTGTAAATATGGTTTCAAAGAATGGGCAGAAGAATGTCCTGAAAGCTTAATTACTTCTTGTTCACCAACTCCTTCTTTTGCTAATGCAGATATTGCAGAAGCTCTATGTGAATGATTGGTTATTTTTATTTTTTTTGTGTCTATACCAATTGATTCTGCCGATATTTTCGTCCACTTTGAAATTGTATTAATTCCCAATGGTGAATTTTTGTACCATATTCCTTTCTCCCAATTTGGATGTACTGTTAAAAATAATCTTGTTGTTGTTAGATAAGGATTGGATTCTCTTTTTTCAATAATTTTTAAAAATAAACGAACGGGACACAAATTGTTGTTAGCATTATTTCTTACCAGCCACTTACTGTCAGATAAAGCTTTTGATCCTCCTTGTGTCGTTTTGGAAAAGATTGGATTATATTCTACCCTGCCAGTAAAATTACCTTTATTATCATATTCTTTTTTAAAGTAATTAATATCACAATTAGCAGCTTCATTTCCACGCCATGCTAATTCGAACGAACATAAATGAAAAAACTTTTTTTGTAACCCATCAGGATTATCTTCAGAATAGCTTTCTACCATTTCCATTAATTCTTCTTTGGTAAACGCGTTAGAACTTCTTTTTCTGGTTTCAGGTTCAGCCTGAAGCTTTTTACGTTTTGTATCCCTGGCCAATCTAGCAAATTTATAGGTAATATCTTTAAATGGATCAATTTTGATGTTAAATTCTATAAAATATTTTTCCTGAACCATTTGAGCAGTCGTATTCCAAAGTGTTTTCACACTAGCTTCAGTATAATCAGTTCCATCTCTTTTTTTCATGTTAAAACCATAATCTTCAAGAATTTTTGCTATAACTTGTTCACAATTATCCTTTTCTAACGTATAATTACGTGCGTCCAGAAACATTCTAAACTGTTCCCACGCAGACTTTTTTGTCTTCATTGTATTTCGCGGTATACTTTGCTTAATTGTACTCTCTATTTCATTTATTGTATTATTCATGTTAATAATACTTATTTAAATTTTTGAAACAGTTTTAATAATTTTTAGACAGTTAAATAAATAAATAAACAACTTAGTTTCCTTAGAAACCACTAACAAAGATTTTATATTGAATTTTATCACAGGAGTGATAGGATTTTATACACATAGAATTGATATATTAAACGTCAAAAAATTGCCGCGACAAGACAAAAAATTGCCAGTTCAAAACCTTCAAATTTTGTCAGTTATCAATTTACTCTAGTGAAATAGTCTATTGAAAATTTCACTAAATAAAATATATTTTCCTATACATTTTTTGAATCGAACATAAAGCTAAGTATGTTACTCGTACATAATCAGACTTAAATAGTTATTTTATCCGATTGTGTCAAAAAATGACGTTTCATGGTTTAGATATTTGGACGAAAAGGTAACCTTTTCAGTAAGGTATTAAATAATTCATTGTTACCTAGGCAACACTTTTCGTCCTAGGCCAAAATAGTTATAAAATGCATAAAGTGGTGCTTTTTTCACGAGTGGAAAATTCCATGAGTGAAAAAAATTCACTTTATGCATATGTTGCATACACTATTTTTTCTACAATCAAACAAAAACCAAAAAATGTGTTATTTAGGTTGCTCTAAATGGACTAAAAATGGCGTTGATTTGAATGTTTATGTTTGTCATGATGACAAAACGCTAAGTTAAATGTCAGATGAGTGCAATCTGCAGAGCCCTTAGCGGAAACATTTAAAATTAGCGTTAAAAAAACTACTTTATCTCACTCTAATGTCACTTTTTAAAACTGTTTAACAAATACATATTTTATGAACGATTAAAAAAACGTCACTTTTATTAATGATTGTAGAAAAAATATATTTCGGACGCTTTTAAATGTTTATTTTAATCTTATTTATTTACAATATTTATATTAAATGTGCAATTAGAACAACTTTGAACAAGAACCGGGTGATGTGATCTTGAATTTTTTTGATAAATCAGTCATATAGACTAAGAAAACGTTCTCTGAGAATTTTTCTCTTGTCGATAGTCCATAAATTTTGTATAAGCCTTTGTAAGCTCTTTCATAATATATTTCCTTAGATTTTTGCGGCAACAAATATAACATAACTTCATAACTTCTTTGAACGTCAGGTGGCATACATATAAGATCCTCACTACCACTTTCTAATTCCATTTTGGAGTTTTTCCGATTTTAAAACTCGGCTTATTGACAAAACGTCAGTTAAATTTAATTATTTGTTTTATCCATAGATACGCAAATGGGGTGACAGGTTTCATTTAATTTTCCGTGCAAAATTAATTGTATTGATTTAATGTATTCATAAATTTTAGAGATTTGGATAAAAAACAATCGGATAAAAAATATCGTATGTAATATGGACGAAAAATGTCTTTTCGGACTATGTGGGTTACCGCATCCCCCACATCGTCCGAAAAACTTCATTTTTCGTCCTTATAACATAATATAGTATTTTGTTGATAAGTTGATTTATTTTAGATTTTTACAACATAAATTAATATATTATGTCTTGATACCCGATCGGTTTAGAGCTTTGGATGCCGAAAATTATGAATTGTAGACATAGGGTTCGAATCCTGGACACGGTGAAAATTTTTTAATTATTACATTGGGACATTTGTTAATAAATATAGTTCCCATTAATCCGTAAACACACCTTATAGTAAATCGAACCAAAAAGTAAAAAATAAATGAAATGAAAAACATTTTTAATATACCACGCTTTTGAATAAAGTAAAAAATAATTTTTCTTGCAACTAAAAACAGTTCTATACAAATGTAGAAAGTGCTATCAATAAAAAAATATATTAATCCATTCACATAATAAGTAATAAAATAAAACAAAAAATGCCACAATATTTCAGTTGCAAGAAAAAGTATTTCTTACTTTTTAGTTCGTTTTAAAAACGTGGTATATTAAAAATGTTTTTTATTTCATTTATTATAAATGAAGTCTTTCAATCTTGTTTCAATGGTCAGTGTAAAGACCTCACAGAACCAGATTTTATTAGAATACGTTAGTAATTCTCATTCATCAGTGAATGTTTGGGCGTGGTTGATCCATCGAGATCTTGGAATGTATTGGATTATAGACGAGAGCCTTACTGAGGTTTCTCATACAATATGATCCAAATCAAAGAAATAAATTCATTATTTCATAAACCGGTGATTCTAGGGGAAAATTCTGAAACCCGTAGATTTTTATTTTTAAATGGGCACATCGTCATCTAGACGTTGTATGTTATGTAATTATGTAATTGTTGTATGGCAAGACCCACTCTTCTATTTAAAATTTTTATTGATGATGTTATCACGACCAGATAGATGACGACAAAAATAAAAAAGTGATCTGTCAAAGCGCTCATTTAAAAATAAAAATCGAGGGGTTTCAGGATTTCCCCCTAAAATCACCGGTTTACGAAATAATGAATGTGTTCCCTTCATTTGGACCATACTGTAAATATAATATACCGGGTATCCCTGACTAATTTATCCAGGCTATAACTCTTAAACGAATAGAGATTTTCGAATGGGACAAAAACTGATCTATTCCATTTCTTTTACACTTTAATATGGCGTAGAAAAAATCATCCCTTAGTTACAGCCCCTAACTTTAAATTTTTTAATAGCACCCTGTACATTTTTTTATAATTTTCGATGTGGTCTTCCATCATCTATTCAACAAATTTTTCAAAAATAAAATCGATACATTTTGGTGAAAATGTGAAAAACCGAAAAATGACAAATCTAGCACGATTTACCTACATACCAGAAATCTTCTGGCACGATTCGAAATGTGTGTTGCGAGGTGGACTACAATTCGAACATCTAATGTAAATAATATTAATTAATTAATTGTTATTTTTATTTATTTTTTTCATGTAATTTTTATTACATTTATTTTCATTGTTCCTTTAAGCTTAAGGCTTTCTTGATTAATTTAACAAAAATAAAAAATAAACTGATATTTTCTTGTTTACTTAGGAACCCATTTTATTTTTGAAAAATTTGTTGAATAGACGATGCAAGACCACATCCAAAGTTATAAAAAAATGTACAGGGAGCTATTACAAAAATTTTAAAAAGTTAGGGGTTGTAACTAAGAGATGGATATTTAGGGGATGATTTTTTCTACGCCATATTAAAGTGTATTAGAAATGGAATAGATCAGTTTTTGTCCCATTCGAAAATCTCTATTCCTTTAAGAAAATCTCTATTCCTTTAAGAGATAAATTAGTCTGGGACACCCGGTATATAAATAGTGTGTCTAAGAGCTGCTACACAATTGCCCGGAAACGGGAACGTGAACGAGAACCAGAACGGAAATGAGAACGAAATATTATATTTAGATGCACAACAACGAGAACGAGAACGGAAATAGTAGGGATGTTTGACATTTTCTGGGGATATTTATTTAATAAAACACTGTCAACTTGTGACTTAATAACAAACTTCCGATTATCATATCAATCATTTTCGATATAATGGATGTTATTATTGGCCTCTTCTTCTTAAGAAAATTGGCCAGCACATTAATTGCTTCTTTTTGGGGCCACTTTTACTTTAGTCTGAGAGATTCTCATGCAACGAATGGTTATGTTTGCATCAAACAGGTTGCTGCTTTCCTATTGGCTCAACCACTAGCATTATATATCCTGTGCTGCCATTGGCTTCGGGAATGCAACGGTAACGGGAATGTTAAAACTTGGCCAACTTTCCAGTTCTCGTTCCCGGGCATGTTCTCGTTCTCGTTACCGGAAATTGGTTGTATATGGGTACAATAAAATATGTGTATCTTAACTTTTTTTCCGTTCTCGGTCCAGTTCACGTTCCCGTTCCCGGGTAATTGTGCAGCAGCCTTAAATCTTTTCCCGATCGTAATTTGATATTCTAACAGGACAATTGTCTCTTCCATAACTCAACAATAATAAGAGAGAGGGGTTTGTTGAGAAAAGCAAAGAAACTATGCTATGGCCCTTAAGAAGCTTGACTTATGGAATACGTGTACAAAATATACAATATAAACTTCATTTCAAACGACAGGCAAGATCTCACAGCTTTTATAGAAGAAACCTCAGAAATCTTTATAATTCAATATTCAGACTTATAAATAAGGTTTTAGCAAAAAAATTAGCTTTAATCAAGTATTACGACAAAAAACCAATCAATATTATCAATTCTATTATTTTGTTATGCTTTAATCTTACGTTACACTTTTCGTATTTCATCCCAATACTAAAATTTACTTGTAACATTTTTTTAAATCCCTTGTCCCTTATATGTGCTGCTTGTATGGCTTTTGAAATTAAAATACTTATTATAAAGCAGGTGTCCATAGTAAAAATTGTGTATAACATTTTATTAATCTTTAGCACCTGGTAAAGTTTATCCGAAATCAATTACAAAAGGTCAAGCAGTTGTTGCCGACTTTTTCTTTTGATCTGCCTATATGCCTAATCCAAGGAAAAAGTCGGGAAGGGAGAGGAACAGGTGCTTCAACTTGTGCAATTGATTTTGGAGAAACTTTACCTGTAAATTGGTCGATGGTAAAAGTTTACTAATATTATACTAACCGACAAATTTTATTAATCAGAAAATAAGTATCGTCTGGTGGCCCTGGAATCTTGCTCTATAACAATAAATTTGACATTTTAAATTAGTTCAGCTTGGACCCTTGACTATTAATTATCTTATCTTTATTCATATCACCAGACGCGATCACGAATGAACAGACCTTACACGTATAAAGCTGGATTTATAAACTCTGTTTTTCGTTATTCGTTGTTCGTGATTCCCGCTGCTCGAAAATAAAACATTGATATCACATACATGCGTTTATAAACCGTTGGTGTCGTGTTGTTCGTCGTTTCCACGTCTTTCGTCATTGCTCTTAAATAACTAAATTTTATATTTTGTTATTCGTGATTGGCAGTTCTACCAATGAAAATTGAAGTTAGTGCTACGAGACTTGATATCTGCGTTCATTATTATTCGGTGTATCTGTCAAAGTCCACTTATTTTGATAATACATTTACTGATGAAGAACTCATTACTATCTTAATTTCTTGATATATTGATACAAAAACGAGAAACAATAACAAAATATTAATAATCTGTCACGTCAATTTTTCTGTCGTATGGCATGCGTCACCTTTGTGACCAATCAAATTTCAACATCGCCAACAACGAAAAACCGATATAAATTAGTCGACTCGGTAATAATTTATATACCTCCATCCGTTTCTAACCAATCAAATGCCATTTTGCGACCAATCAGAAGCAAATTATACTGGATATTTTTTGACATAAGTGAATTTACCCCGGCCCTCCTGCCACAGCCAATTGTTAATGTTGTCACATTTTTGTTAATTAACATGGATTTCTATCGATTTGGTGATGTTTCAATAGAAAATATCCGAAAAAACGCCGAAAAGATCATACCAACGAATACGATAAAAACAAAAAAGTATGTATGGACCCAGTTTGAAGAATTCTGCGAAACACGTCATTATGATTTAGACAAAAATACAAGTATAATGCAGCTTGCCGCTATGTTGGAAGACTGGGGCTTCAACATGAAAAAAAGAAATGGTTCTGATTATAAAGAAGTGGTTATTAAGACAATGTGGAATCAAACAGCCCAGCTTCTTCAAGAAAGGTACTTCATTAAATACAATATTAAATTTCATCCTTTTAAAGACCCTGAATTCCAAAAATCACGTATGGCTAGAAATTCTAAAAGAAAACTACTTCAGGCTGATCCAAAAAATCACCGGAAAAGTGCGAGAGCACTGACCTACGATGAATACAAAAAGATGTTAAAAATTTTTGACGAGAATAGCCCCGAGGATTTACAGAAAAAGTTCTATCAGATAGCGGCTGTGGAATTAGCTTGGAGAGGTGGAAAGGGCGAGACATGCTTAGTTACGTATTTCAGAGAAGAATATAGCGATGGTACAGAAAGTAGTAGATTGGAATATAACCCAATTTTTTCAAAAACATCCCAAGGCGGGGACAAGAAACTTTCAAACTCAAAATGGTGAGTGCAAAACACAAAAGATGCCGATTTATGTCCAGTTCGCCTATACAAAAAACTAATTTCAAAAAGGGGCAAAATATAACTACAAATAGACTATTTCTGACAGTAAAGCCAAATTGGAGAATCGGAAATTGGTATAAAAACTGTCCAATTGGAAAAAATATTCTCTATAAATGGACAAAACAAGCTGCACAAAAAATTGGACTAGATACTGAAAAGGAAAAAATCACAAGCCATTCCAATCAAGCCACGGCTGTCTCTACATTGAGCAAAGCAGGTGTAGCGAACATACTCTTATAAAAATTACTGGACATGGTAGTGCTGAATCCATAAAGCCATACTTGCAAATGGACAAAACTCATCACGAAAACACTATTCAAGGTTTAAGAGGTCACCCTCTGGGTTCGACCGACACGAAGCTTCGGTCTCTTGCAGCTCGAAGAGTTTCCAGCAACACCTCCAAGCCACTACTGCTTATTATAATATAACTGTGTATTTAACAATACTTATAATTAATTTTATGTTCGTTTTATTGCATTGTCAATTGTTTAGGTTTCGTTTCGTTTTGCCCGTTTTTCCTAATAAAAATATAAATTATTATGTAGCTACATAAATTATTTTGAAAATCTTCCATTTCGTTGTATGTTTTCGTCTTTTTCGGTATATAATCTGACCATATACCACTCGAGGTATATATTTTGTTTTGAATATTTTTTGACATTTTTACGTAAAATTTCTGTAAAAATAGCCTTCGACAAAAATTCTTTTTAAAAAATATCCCTCCAGCTTCGCTGTCGGGATATTTTTAAAGACTTTTTGTCTAGCGCAATTTTTACAGAAAAATGTCAAAAAATATTCAAAAAAATATTCACCTCTTGTGATATAACTAGTGAATAAAGAATCGCTCGCAAGAAGGAAATCACGACGAGCGACGAACAACGGGAACAACAGAGTTTATAAATCCAGCTTAAAACTCGAACACATGTCTACTTCTCATTTTTATTTCTCCCCACTGCAACTGCATGTTTTCGCCCTGTTGTAACTTGGTAACTATTCCAACACGTCAAAGTAACGTCACTTATTACGACTGTAGGTATATTGAAAAATTCTTTGTAAACCATTTATATATTATATTAGATTAGATTAGATTAGATCGGAAATTCAGTGATGCGATACTACTCCCACGTTTTATTTAGCAATCTGTGCGTTGAAATCGATTAGGTCAAAAATAAGTAGGTACTACACATCCGGTGAAAAAAATAAATCTCATAGTCTTACAGTAGAAACAGTAAACAACAGATTATTTATTTAATTCGAATAAAATGGACAATTTGGTTAAGGATTGTGGCGGTGACTGTAATAAAAGGGAAGAAAATGGGTCACATACAGATATAAACAAGTAAGCATTTTAAACTCTGTTTTTAATCTCAACTTTTATCCTTAAAATAAAGACTTTTTTAGGAGATATTTCGATTTTGCTTATAATCTACATTGAAAGAACATAAGTAAATAATTTTTTCTGTGACGGGAAAAAAGTTTGACATTTTATCACTGTTGTCAGGTAACAAAATATCACTTTTTCCCCGTGAAAAAAGTGAATATATATATATCCGGGAAAAAAGTACTCACTTTTTTCCCGGGGAAAATAGTATATTACGTAACAAGTCCGGAAAATACTGTTTTTTTGGACGAGTAGACAAGATTCCAGGACGAGCCGTAGGCTCACTATCACTTTCTAATTCCATTTTGGAGTTTTTCCGATTTTAAAACTCTCGTCTTATTGACAAAACGTCAGTTAAATTTAATTATTTGTTTTATCCATAGATACGCAAATGGGGTGACAGGTTTCATTTAATTTTCCGTGCAAAATTAATTGTATTGATTTACTTTATTCATACATTTTAGCGATTTGGATAAAAAACAATCGGATAAAAAATATCGTATGTAATATGGACGAAAAATGGTTTTTCTGACTATGTGGGTACTCCCCCACATCGTCCGAAAAACTTCATTTTTCGTCCTTATAACATAATTGAATTTACTGTTTGGATCCTTACTTTGTGGAATCTACTCATATCACTTTTTTAAATGAAACTAAGTGTTTCTAATTAATTCCACTATTTAATGAAAATTCTAAGATATTAATTTTTTCATTAAATAGTGGAATTAATTAGAAACACTTAGTTTCATTTAAACAAGTACTTATAACATAATATAGTATTTTGTTGATAAGTTGACTTATTTTGGATTCCACGCGTTTTCAACTGATTTATTGAAAAATTAATTGTATTCACCTTTTTAGAAAAGCTTTTACTACTACTATAGTTTATTTGATTATTGATAGTGTAGTTTTTATTGAATCGATAGTATAGTCTAGTCAACATATGATTTTTAGGTCAAAATTTTTAGCTCGCCTCGGAAAATTATGATCGCGATGTCATTCGAATCGTCATCGCATCTAGAAACTTTTTGAAAAATTTGGAGTTTTGCTTGCAAAAATTACAAAAGTTTTAAACAATTTAGTAAAAAAAGGGTTTTGTTTTTTGCGAATATCTCAAAAAGTATTCAAAATTTTCGAAATTTGAAAAAAGATCCAAAAAGAAGAAGAAATTTCCTAAAAAAAAGTCCTACCTCCCGGAACTCTAGGACCGATATTTATAATTTTTCTAGAGGGTTGAAAATTCGGCCGAAAACGGGAACTCTCGCTTGCGTAAGCTCCGGTCACTTTATTAAGAAAATATTATTTAAACTTATTAAATATGAAAATTAAGAAATGAAAAAATTCAGGCACCTACAGGATGAATGAACAATAATCCGTCGATCAAAAATTTTTATCGCGATTTTTCAATTAATTATCCATTAATTAATTAACAATTTTTTGTAGCACGAACATCAACATTGAAAGTGCGATAATTGTTAAACTATTAATCTGGGATTTTTTTCCTTTTATGGAGCTATTATACAAAGGCTATAGAATAGATTCCCGTTGGAAAAATTTAAAAATTTGTAATTTTCACTTTGTTATTAACAATTTACTTAAGTTAAAAATTATCAACCTCGATTAAACATTGAAAAAAATATTTTTTTATAATATTGCTATTGGTCCGTTTTCTTATGATCATAAGCTACTTAAAAATCATTTTTAATAATTTTTATCCCATATTGTTTAAAAAATTGTTATAAACAAATGCGTTGTTATGAAAATTAAGGAACCATTTTTTTAAAATCATTATTCATCTTGCTCTTCGATATCTGAAAAAAAAATTTTATTTTTGTTCAAATTTTAATTGTTTATGCAATAAACAATTTGTTATAAACAATTGAATTTTTTTTATATTTTTTTCACTATAAAAAATACAGCAAAAACAGCCCAGTATCCGTTTTTGGGAAAAAATTGATTTTTCGATTTTTTATTTAATTTGAAGTTCTCTCGTATATTCAATCTTACCTTTCGCGCCTGCTTTTCATTATTTATTATTAATAGTACTTATAAACTATTGCAGATACAACAAATTCATCTAAACTTTTTTTTCTAAATTAGTTACTCAACTAATTTATAACAAAACCAAAGCTCAAACTTTATTATTTAAATAATTATTTATAAAAATTAAAGGAAAACATTTTTTTACAAAAACGGATACTGGGCTGTTTTTGCTGTATTTTTTAGATTACAAAAAATATTTAAAAAATTCAATTGTTTATAACAAATTGTTTATTGCATAAACAATTAAAATTTGAATAAAAATAAATTTTTTTTTCCAGATATCGAAGAGCAAGATGAATAATGATTTAAAAAAATGGTTCCTTAATTTTCATAACAAGTGGTAAAAAAATAGTTAATTAACAAATGCGTTTTTTAGCAATAAATTTTTTTTTAAGAAACGGTTTTTTTAAATCATAATTTTCATCGAAGATTATGTTATCAAAAAATTTTTATCTTATAAACAACGCATTTGTTTATAACAATTTTTTAAACAATATGGGATAAAAATATTAAAAATCATTTTTAAGTAGCTTATGATCATAAGAAAACGGACCAATAGCAATATCATAAAAAAAATATTTTTTTCGATGTTTAATCGAGGTTGATAATTTTTAACTTAAGTAAATTGTTAATAACAAAGTGAAAATTAACAATTTTTTAATTTTTCCAACGGGAATCTATTCTATAGCCTTTGTAAAATAGCTCCATAAAAGGAAAAAATCCCAGATTAATAGTTTAACAATTATCGCACTTTCAATGTTGATGTTCGTGCTACAAAAAAATTGTTAATTAATTAATGGATAATTAATTGAAAAATCGCGATAAAAATTTTTGATCGTCGGTGCCTGAATTTTTTAATTTCTTAATTTTCATATTTAATAAGTTTAAATAATATTTTCTTAATAAAAGTTCGAAGTGGCCGGAGCTTACGCAAGCGAGAATTCCCGTTTTCGGCGGTATTTTCAACCCTCTAGAAAAATTATAAATATTGGTCCTAGAGTTCCGGGAGGTGGGACTTTTTTTTAGGAAATTTCTTCTTCTTTTTGGATCTTTTTTCAAATTTCAAAAATTTTGAATACTTTTTGAGATATTCGCAAAAAACAAAACCCCCTTTTTTTACTAAATTGTTTATAACTTTTGTAATTTTTGCAAGCAAAACTCCAAATTTTTCAAAAAGTTTCTAGATGCGATGACGAATCGAATGACACCTCGATCATAATTTTCCGAGGCGAGCTAAAAATTTTGACCTAAAAAGCACATGTTCACTAGACTAAGTAGGCAATTAGTGGGGGATAATTCATAAAATGAAATTATTTAAATTTATGATTTTCAAAGATTTTACTGAGGTCGGGTGAACTATTTATTATATCGGGTGTCCATCTTTATTTTCCCTCATATTAACTGCCCATAACTTTTAAACGGTTTGAGATAGAAACATGCGGTTATCACTAAAATGTTTCATTTTAGTACAAGCTTTGTTTAAAAAAGTTAAGTTTTTTTTATTCGTTTTGCCTACGTCACAATAATAAAAATGACGGAAGTTTGACAATTTTTTTGTTGACTTTGCTCAGTCACACGTTAACCGATTTAAAAAAATTTTGCACTGAAGAATAGGTAAAGGTCGGTTCTTTCAAACTACAAAAAAATATACTGGGTGTTCTATTAACCCCTTTTGAAGATTATCCATCGAAAAATTTGTTGTGAATTCAGAATCTCCAGAGAAACATTAAAAAAAAAGATTTTTTCGCCATTTCAACCATCGCTCTTTGGCCCGATATTTGATACAAAAAACAGTTCAAATGTATCGTAGTGTACGGAAAACTATTCAAAAAGATATTTTCTCTTCAATTATAACAAAAAAATCAATTATTTTCCTCACAATATTAATTAAAATACCACTTTTATAAATACATATTTATAAGGTTATAAATTTGTATATTTAAAAGACAAATGTTAGAAAGAATAAAGTAGAGGTGGACATATTTTTAATTCCGTAATTTTAAATATTTCAATTGATAAATATCATTATGGAAGGCAACGTAACTTGAATACAAATTTAAATTTGACATTTTTCTCGACAATTAAAAAAATTTGTGTGTTATAAATTATTGGATATATAACACGAAGAGGAAGGGAAAATAATTATTTCATCCATCCGTTCCCTGTTTCATGCTCGCTCCTTCAAGAATAAGTAATTACGGTCTTAAGAGAACAAGAGTAGAATATAGGAATGATCCCCGGGGAACGTTCTATTCTCTGGCCGTCAAGAATTGATGCCCTGGGAGCATGAGATTGGTGGTTTAGTGGTATAAATACCACTCGGTTGTCGCCAATGAGATTTTGAATTTTGCTAAAGGATTAATTTACAACTGAAGCTCCTCGGAATTTTGAGATTTTGCCTTTGATGATTTCGTATGCATTCAGGACTTAATTTCTAATCCAATTCATATATTAAATCAAGAATAAGAAATTAAAGTTCTTTAAAAACAAAGATTTACAAGCCATTTCAAAAATAATGACCTTAATGATTATATAAATATTTTAATTATAATTAATATGCTATTTTAATTGATTTTTTTTGTTATTTTCAGATATCCCGATGGATCAGTGAGGTTAAGAAATCCAAACATCGAACTTATGGACCAAGACATCTTGTACCATCTCGCTCTAGGTAGTGAATCTCACGATCTAGTAGAAATGTTCGGTGATGTAAAAGTAAGTGCTTCAATATTTTAATAAAATGTTTCGGTAGTTTGCGTGCTCTATAAATACTCGTTGTTTAAACATAATTTGTCTGGTCACGAATCTTGATTCTGTATTCTCTTTTTACTTAGTTGAACCCCAGTTCGTTTTTATAATAGAAGATGGCTGAAAAAATATTTACAGAGCTGTCAGTACACCTATAGAAAGTAAAATATTTTAAAAAACTTACAAACTCTGTATACCTAATCATATTCCTCACAAAAATATATTTTGGACCAACTATTTTTGCGAATTAGAGGTGGGGAAGGGAAAAATAGCCTTTAACTCTGGTTCTTCTTGATATACAGGGTGATCAACTTATACTCCGGAGTTTGATATCTCCGTTGTCTTGAGAGATACGAAGAAAAGTTTCATATAAAGGTTATAGTCAGAGTCAAGCTTCACATTTCAAAATTATTTTCTAATATACAGGGTGTTTCTGTAATTTTTCATATTATTGTTTATTTAGCTAATAATGAATTTATGCATTACGTTATGGGCGCATTGTATATTATACACTTCGAGTCTCTTGCTTTTTTAAAAGTCGATTCATAAATTACAAATCCTGTAAAATTTTCTAATTCTACTTATAATATAGTTAATACAATAGAAATCTCGTTGCACGTGACACGTGACTTCTGTCATAACTGGACCATGTTGCGAAGCCGTTAAAATAGTATGAGAATTTAAATAATATCAAATAGTTTATCAAATATCTTCTTTTTATTTGCTAAGGGAAATAAACAATAACGCATTTTAGCGCACAGGAAAACTTTTTCTCCACGATCATCACAGAATTTGCCAATTCTGAAATCAAATTTGATTACAGAATGCTGGAATTCTCTCTCTTGTGATTGAAGAAATATTCTGCAACACCTCTGCCCCCATGCAATTTAAATGTATTTACAGTCTCTCTCTTGTGATAGAATAATATTCTCATACTGGTTAGCAATAATAACATTAGCCTTGACGCAGTTGATTGTCATCGGCGTAGTGTCAAAACTTGAGTAAGTGTCAAAATTATTGCTGTCACATTGAGTGTTTACCTAATATAATTGTGATGGAGTTCTGTAATATAAATTATCTTTTGTTCATTTCCATTGAAAATCTTTGATCGTGGAAAAAGTATGGTCTGCTACTCAGTTAGAATGGAAATTCGTGATTCTCGTGGTTCCTCACGCTCACCTTCGGCTCGCGCTCGGATCTTTCCACTCGCATCGAATTTTCATTCTAACCTTGTTACAGAATATACTATTCCTTTGCGATCGCACAGGAAAATGTCATTTTCGGTACCCTAAATAGGCATGTTAAGATTGGGTGCGGGCGCACGGGAAAAAGTTTTCCTGTGCGCTAACATGCGTTGCTAAGGGAACAGAACACAGTTCCCTTAAAAACACTAAACCACAATTGTATTATGACAGCCGATGTCAGTGTTTTGAATTATAGTCTAGTATAGTAAATACTTACTAGTTTTGTATTAAGAAAGGTATAATGAAAATCGTTCATTACACATCCATAAATGCTTTTCCCGTGCTTGCACGACTTCCCGTGTTCGGCTTTTCCCGTGTGCGCGCGACACTGACATCTGCTTTCAAAAACCTGACATCTGCTTTCAAAAAACTGACATCTGCTGTCATAATACAATTGTTGTTTAGTGTCGCCAAGGGAACTGAACAATATCGCATCTTAGCGCACAGGAAAACTTTTTCCCGTGCATGAAAATGTTAGTTTTATTAATATTTACTTTTGTTTATATATTTTTTCGGGTGCGACTTTAACTTTGAAAATTCATCAATGCTTGTGAAATATTATTCACAGTCCTTTGCAGTTTTTTTATTAAACGCAGAAAAATATTCGAATAATTAAATGAACAATATAAAATTCTCCGATAAAGCTTCCGATATTATTAAAAAAGAGTTTGTCAATTTTAACAAACCAAACTTTGAATTATCAGTCGCCAAATCTATTCAACAAAAATCAAAGTCAAATAGTCTTATTTTTACTAAAGCAGATAAAGGAAATACAGTAATAGCATTACATAAGAATGATTATATATTAAAAACCAACAATTTTATACAGACAGACAATTTTGAGATTCTTAAAAAAGACCCAACTAGTAAATTTCAGAAAGAAATAAAATTAGCAGTAGATAACGCGAAATCAATAATTAGCGACAAAGAAAAATATAAATTAATTTTACCCAATCCACAACACCCTGAACTTTATTCATAAAGAGGGGTACCATATTAGACCGGTCGTTTCTTTTTTCTCAGCACCTTCATTTAAAGTTTCAAAGATCCTCATAGGTATAATTTCTAAATATTGTTCTTTCAAACCTCGATTTTCTATTAAAAACTAAATGGAATTAATTAATAATATTCAAGATATAAAATTACCTCACAATTCTAAATTCATATCGTTTGATGTAACAAATCTATTCCCTAGTATACCTCCTAAAGAAACTTTAACTCTTGTTGATAACTTGCTCACGTATAATAATGTTAACCCTATAATTCATTCTGATATAATCATTTTATTAAAAGTGTGCTTAAATCAAAATTATTTTCATTTCAATGGAGAGATTTATAGCAGTAAAGATGGTTTGATTATGGGCAACCCCCTCAGTCCCCTATTAGCAGAAATTTTCATGGATAATATAGAAAAAATAATTCATAAACACCCCCTTAGTAAAAAATTTATGTACTGGCACCGATATGTAGATGACATTTTAGCGAGCTTCACTGGCACTAATAGACAATTAGACAGCTTCATTACTTATATTTCTTCACTCAACGCTTATATTAACTCAATTCATAGCAATATAAAATTTACCGTAGAACATGAAGAAAATAAGTCTATAAACTTTTTAAACCTTACAATTTCAAATATAAACAATAAACATGATTTTTCTATATTTCGCAATCCATCACATATACAGACATTACAATTCATAATAGTTCGGTCCACCTATTCAGTCATAAATTAGCAGCCTTCAATAGTATGATACTTAGACTTTTAACAGTCCCATTAAACACTAATAATTTCAACAAAGAACTAAATATCATTAAACGAATAGCAGTTAATAATAATTACGATCCAAACTTAATTGACAACATCATAAATAAAAAGATAAAGAAACGCACTTTAGAACAAGTATAGGTATCCTTCAGATAAAAATAAAAATAATCAATTTAAAAGCTTAACATACTTTGGAACACCATCCTTAAAAATCAAATTATTTTTAGAATCTTTAAATATGAATATTTGCTTTAAAACCGACTACAATCTATCTAAATTCATTAAAAATAACAAATCTAAATCCTCAAAATTAAACAAATCAGGTGTTTATAAATTAAAATGTGGTAACGACAACTGTGACAAAATTTATATCGATAGAACTTTTAGGAACTCTAAAACTAGAATTTCAGAACACAAACGCAACTATGACAACAACAAATTAGATTCCAACTATTCAAATACACACTTTCGACTCAAATTTTGAAATTTTGCATGTAGAACTCAAATCCTTTAAATTAAATCTTTTAGAAGCCCTCGAGATTAACAAAAACAAATATTCAGGTAATCTGCTTAACGACCAAATAGATATCAATCATTCTCCCTTATTAAACCTTTTTACCTAGAAGATGTGATGGTTGTGGATAAATTTCCCAGGTACTCTTTTTCAATACCTCTGTAACTTTCTTAGAATTCCGTATTTAGACACTTTTTTGTACTTATCCCCATTTAAATATTATAATACTTTTGTCAATATCTTAGAATTCCGTATTAAGGCACTATATAAATTAAAAGTTTTTCATTGTATCTTCACTAGTTTGAAAAAGCTACTGTGTAGCGAAACGCATCACTAATTTTATTATGAACGTTAGTTCAAAATAAAAATGAAGATTTAAACAAATTAAATTGTTTTATTTCATCATTGATAATGTTTCTATCAATTTCTATTTCTATTTCATTAATCTTTAATTATAGTATGAATTTTATTAATTATATATTTCTTATTATTATTTTTTTATCACCTATTATAAGTTTTATATTACAATCGTAAGTTTATATATTTATTATAACATAATAAAAAAAAATTAATTGTAACATAGAATAGTGTCGCCACAACGTCGACAGTTGGAGAACTATGTGCACATCACGTACAAGCTGTAAGAAGCGTCCAGCTCCTTACAGCTTCAGTGATTTTGTTTGTTTGTTTACATCTTTTTATCTACACTGTACTGTACTTTTTATATTTCGTAAATAAACATTATTATTATTTTCCTTAAGGTAACCTACAATAACATGCGTACTCTCCCTTTGATGAACGATAAATGCTAGCTGCTGAGAATTCTTGGCGCGAAATTTGGATCAGGGAGTAATAGGAAGTGTTGCGAACATTAGGAAGTGCGCAAACACGTTGCGAACATTAGGAAGTGCGCAAACACTTAAGCTGTGGCGTGAAAAAATATGATAGTCGGTAACACGTGCAAGACCGGTGAAAGGTACATTTACCCTATATGTTTACCATGGCAGAAAAGAAGATTCAATCAAAGATTACAAAATATATATAAGATTGTTCACTCGTACGAATTCTATCGATCAAGGGATTCATACCGCTGGTTACTGTCTGGTGACTTATCGGTTGGCGCCATGCTACAGTATGTCGCTAAATCCTTACTTGCATTTAATTTTGCATATTATACGGGTTGTCGCCTATCGAGCGCTGGTATTTTATAATTCGTTGTTCGTGTTTATGTTTTATAGATATTTTAAATTTATTAATTAATTATTGCAATAGGGAAAAAATAATATTCATATTTTCCTCTTCAATAGCAAAACTTATAAAATAAATATTTTGTGATATTTGTTAATAGTCTTAGTTGTATACATAATAAATGGTAGTTTATCACTTTCCCACGAATTCTGAATGCAGTCTTGATTTTAAGTACTTATAATGTAAACAATGATAAAAATACAGAGAAGCAATTAAGGGCCAGAAATGTGCATACAATCTCTAGAAACTTTGTAGAAGTATTTCATTTAGTTTTTCGGGAAACGTTCCGGAAGTAAAATTTCTTGTTCGCATTATTTTAACTCCTGTCTTCCAAAAGTAACATTGATAATATTATAATTGTGGTTTTAAAATGCCTGTGTGTTGTGCTGTGATCGGTTGTTCCAGCAAGGTGGGAAAACCAGAAATATCCTTTTATCGTTGTCCCAAAGACGTTGAGAGGTGGGTATTAAATTAGTTATTATCAAATACGGAATTCAACTTTTTCAACACTATTGTAACAAAGATATTTGATAATAAAAAATTAGTTAGTTATTTAGTACTTATAGGTACTGGGTATTCATAGAAATTTGAAAATTCACATATCTAATTTATTAATAAATATATCCTGCAGCTGCATAATATGTTTTTACTGTTTTAACCTTGTGAATCTAAAAAATACGGAGTATCTAATTTAAAGATCAAAATTGTTTTAGTGGTCCTATTATTCTGGTGGCCAATAAGTATGTATAATTTAATTTGTGATATTCTGTATAAATAACCGCGTATCACGTATCACAAAATTAATAAAATGTTAAATAAAATCTGTCAATTGATTCATTTTAAAAATTTTAATGTATTTTTTACTTATACCTAAACTTTCCTTTTCAAATTCATACCCTGAACTTTTTTCGAAATAATTAACATTTAAAAACATTATATAAAAAAAACCTTTAATAAATCATCCTATTTGAATATATATTTCTCAAGTTACCCCTGTATAGCTTGGAATAAAATATACTCTTCTAATTCCCTGGTACCTAGCGGTGTCGTTATTTACAACAAAAGGGACCCGTAAATATGATTTATGAGTGCGGCGATCGTTTAAAACACTAAGAAGAATCAGACCGCCTTCAAGTGAACTATCTTATATATATTTTGTAATCTTTGATTCAATGCCTTAGCTGGATGAATCACCAGCCGCAGCATTAAATCTTGTGATTTTCTGCCTAGTAAAACAAATGACTATTCTTGTAAAAGTTTTTTCGGTGGGTGCCATTATGAGAAATTTATTGCGTTTTGCAGATTCTACTTTTGCACGGCTGTAATTACGTCATCAATTACCAATATAAATAATTTCTACTTATGTTTATTCATTTTTGTGAGCGAGTAAGGGTCATTTTTATCGTAAAAGGACTAATCATTCGAGAAAGTCCATAGAAAACATTAATCTTTGATTTTGAATCTGAATAGCAGCCCTCATAGATATAAAAAGCAATAATCATTAGAACAGTTAGCAAAATAACATTTAATCCAACAAACCATGTCAGATCACCACTTCAAAGTGATTGATGTATAGATAAAAGAAGATTTAATGAATAATTTCAAAAATAAATGACAATTTAATACTTATTTGATGTTTCGTTTAATGTTATTAATAAATAGTTGTTTATTGTGTAATTATTAATTGTTTTAAAATTTTGAAGTCGGTGCCAAGTAAACCTTGCTACTACGAGTATAATAGTAAACTTGAAACAATAGATTTACTTTTAAAATTGCCGAGTGCCGATGTATTATGCAACGCGACGTGAGGGCAGACTTCAAAATTATAAAATAAATAATAATTATAATTATACTCAATAATTATACAACGAGACAGCAAAAAAGTATTAAACTGTTGTATAAAATTTATATTTTTCACGTATTAGTTAAATGTGTTTCCTTCCTGGAAACAAACCCGCGTGACTTGAAACGCATTATGACGTCAAAGTACGGATGACTATGTTAACATGTTTGATGACGTTCAGCTGATGAGTCTAGACATGACCGTTTTTACAATAATGATTTTGACATTCGATGTCAGTAGAGATCACAAATCACATACAAATATATAGGCATCTGTCTTTGGCGTCACCTTCGAAGAAATTAATTTACGGGTGGCGCCATCTTTAGAGCCTGTCGAGTTAACACTAACGGCCTTGGACAAGGTGTGATCTTTGCTAAAGTCAAAAACAGACGAGAGCTTATCTTCCCGACTCGGCTCCCCCCACTATTTAGAAGCTCTCGTAATTTATCGAGAAGGGCAAGGAAAATCATTGAAGAAGGTATACAGTGTTGAAAAAATTGCAGTTGAATAACTTCTTCAACCATTTTCCTTGCCCTTCTCGATAAATTAACCAATGGTCTGTTTTAACCAAGAAGAAATAAGGTTATTATTTTGAAGAAATTGACAGAAATTCTGAATAGTGGGGGTTGCCGATTCGGGAAAATAAGCTCTCGTAAAAATAGTCGGAAATAAGATTTTACAGTTTTTGGCGGCATATTCAAAATCCGTGCAATTTAATCTTCATTACAAAATGGTATTTATGGTCCATTATCAGTTTCCTCAACAAATATCCTAATGTAGGTGGATATTGATTTTACAAACTTAAATGACATGTATAATTTCCAATAAAAGGAATTGTAGTACTATTCAGTTTGTAGTCTATATATTTTTTTGTAGTTTGTGTGCATGGGTGGTACCCCGAAAAGAATGGAAAATTTTGGTGAATACATAATGAAGGAAATCGGACACAAGTTACCTACTGGAACTCAATTAATGGATATAAGTCAGTACTCTTACCGCTACAGTATGTACAAAATTGGACCGGTGTTGTCTATTAGTGTAAGTATGTAGGTCTATATTAGTGGTTGGTACTATATTAGTGGTTGGTATTCTCGTACTCCCAGCAACTTTCCCTGAAGGTGAAATTGATCTTTATGTTTCATTGCAAACTCTTCAATTTCTTTTATAACCACAGTTAATACTCCAAGACCTCTGTGGGTTTCTTCTACATTTTTTACATACATGGTATTTTTCTACTTGATAGATTATTTCCATCACAATTTGGTATCGGGACATGCCAAGATATTTAACTTTTTCGAAGGCTTGTAAATTATCTGGGAAGAGAGCTTCTTCCTATATGTCTATTCAATAACATCTTTGACTTATTCAATTTTCAAATGCCCAAATTCAAATAGCATTTTAGTTCACAAATTTCTACTTGACCGCACGATGTAAGTATTGCATTTTATAATGTTGTTGAATACTGCGTTAATAACTATTAATGATTACATCAATAACCAGAAGATAATTAATAAAATTGCTAGTTTGTATCTAGTTATTCTATGTCTATTTTTAAACGATATTTTTCCATTTTCCGCCCGCTCGTAGAAAAAATGTTGTTCCTAACACATGCGGAAAGTGTCTTTTCCGCACTATTTAGGAAAATAACTTTGTAGTGTCATTTTCTGCAGAGTGGGAAGCGATATTCAGCCTTATTCAATAACTTCAATAGAAATTAGTCAGATCGAATTGAAATCGAGCAGTCAAATTGGAATCACGTGCGATTGGCATTACGTAAACCGGTAAAATTTCTACCGACGATATGTTTAGTCGAAATTGCATTTTTATATCAGAATCTGTCGACTTGACAGTTGCAATGCACATCCATTTCGGGTTAACCTCAAAAAACAGTTTATTAATTTTCTGTTAAAAGTGGATTTCGTGATGGGTAATTTGTTTGGAGATGAAATTCAGGAGGAGTTGGAATGTTATGTATTGTTACCAAATAGCTCTGAAAGCATCTAACATTCCTAATTGTCAAGATTTAGATTAGATGCCTTCATCACTACTTTAGTTACAGAATTAACGCAGACATTTAATTTCGACTATTGAAAAATGGGCCCAATTCTACATTACACTTTTTTTTGTTTCTTCTTTGTAGCACGGTATGGGGAGTCCTTCGATTGGTATTCTTCTACATGAAATAATAAAACTGATGTATCACGCAAAATGCAAAGATCCCGTCTTCTTTAGAATCGGTACGTGCGGAGGTATTGGCTTAGAAGGAGGTACCGTTGTTATATCTGATGAAGCTTGCGACGGAATGATGAATAAATACTATGAAGTGGTAAGCATCATAAACTTAATAAATAGATTTTTGATCCAATACAAAAACATGTCAATACTTTTATTTTTGTTTTGTCCAATTTCACGGGACTTTGACGTTACTATTTTTAATAGTAACAGTACAAGCAACTAAAGTACGAACACGGCAACTATGATTTTAATAAGGCTAGTTTACTATCGTCCTTATACTAATGACCAGCAAAAAAGTATAGTTGTGGATATTTATAATTTGTAATAATTCAAATACATTTATGTGGCAACACTGTTAACACTCCTACCTTCGTTTATGATCATTCGAACTGACCGTAACATAACATCTAGTGGTGTTTTGCCTTTATCAATTTTTCACTTTCTAAGAATGGTTTCCACTGTAACAAAGAAGATATTACTGAGGGTAAAACAAGGATATTTGAAATATACAAAGTTAAATGAAAAAAAAAAATTGTTACAAACGCTGGTATCAGTATCTTTTAGGCTAATTTTGAAATCTATAGACTTTACAGGACAATGAAAGCAGCTGGCAACGTTTCCAATTCGGTTTTTAAATTCAGTAGTCCCAATAGAAGAGTTCTATATAAGGTCAATGTAGCCAACACAATAAATTAAAATTATCAAAATGACATAAGAAATGGGGGTCACTGAAAGGGGTTACCATTTAACTTACTTCTTGTTTCTTTCGGATATACTCGATGTTTTATATACTATATATTGTACCCAAAAGATAAAAAGCTCGTTTTAAGTTAGGGAATTTTGCTTCTTGAGGCTTATTGCCTGTCTGTTAACTGTCAAAGTCAACGTCATAACATTAGTTGTCATAGCCTGGTTTTATTTTTATAAACTTTATTCGTTTGTATATGTCTTTCCAGTGGATTATAATTTAATTTTGAAAATTTAAAACATACGAAACAAATACCAAGCTAAAACTATGCCCTGCTTGCACTGACAATTTTGACAGTTTCCTGTGACATTTGTGGTAAACATTGGAAAGCAAAACACCCTAAATTAAAACGAGCTTTTTATCATTCGGGTACAAGATATATTGCATAAAATATGGTTTATATCTGAAAAACTGAAAAATTAAGTCAATAGGTGAACCCTTTCAGTGACCCCCATTTCAAATGTCATTTTGATCATTTTATTTTATTGTGTTGGCTTCATTGACCTTATATAGAACTCTTCCATTGTGGTCCCAATTACCAGTGGCGGATCTACATTGCCGTGGCATTGCTGGGGGCCAACGCGTTAGGGTGCCCCCAGGTCCCCGTTTTTCATAAAATGCTTTGACCGGTCTGGTCTATAATAAATTCAATAATTACCTAGCAGGAAATTCGATACGGATTATTAATTTAAAGGTGTAAAAATGCGAAAAATACAAATTTAAGCAATACCAGTGGAACAGCGAGAAAAAGGAATTAAAAACAGGAAGGACTTTTTGGCTAAGGTACTTACCTAGGGCTTCACACGAGAGCGAGATTTTTCTCGTCTCGTCTCGTTCTCGACTCGACATTTTTGAAAATATTATGGGCGATACCGAGACCACATACAACGCAACCCGAGAGTCTCGTTTTTGGTCGTTAATTTTTTTTATGAAGTTTTTATAAATAAATAAAAAATTCTGGTAATCTTCTTAACGACCAAATAGATATCAACCATTCTGCCTTATTAAACTTATTCACCTATAAGCTAGGTCAGGAGTAATTGTTGTGAATGAATTTCCAGGTACACTTGCTCAATAATTTTGTTAATATTCGTAGAATTCCGTATTTAGACACTTTTCGCACTTTATTTCAATGTAAACATTTTGTAATACTTTTGTCAATATCCTTAAAATTCCGTAAATTCCGATTATTTTCTACAGCAGGTATGATTATGACAAAATCACGTACATCAATGAAAGATGATGTGATGCACGCGTTACTATGTTTAAATTCTTGGTCATCGTGTAATTTAAAAGATAAAATCAAGAGAGTGTAAAATTAAAAAATTGATGTAGGTATATGTTAAAATATTTTTGTATAATAGCGTTCTAAATATAGTTTAAAAAAATTATTTATAGATTTTATTATCAATATTTAAAATTGAGCGAGACGAGACGAGACAACCGGTAACGAGACTTGAACGAGACTCAATTTCTTCGGAATTGACGAGATCAAGACGAGATTTTTGATACTCTCGACCACTCTCGTTTCGTGTGATGCCCTATACTTACCAAAACTAACACATTTTCGCCAATCCATAGAAATTCAGAGTGCTTCGAACGAAATCACCTCGGATCAACCCAATTCCTATATACCTACAGTGCGCAGCTCATAATTTAAATTTAGTTATCAACGATGCTATAAAAAGTAGCAATGAAGTTTGTGCATTTTTTTCAATTCTAGAAAGTATTTACATATTTTTTGGCAAGATCGTAAATTGATAGAACCTACCATCAAAATTTTCATGCGAGTCACCGATTATATAAAAACATTTTTTTATTTTGCGGGAGGGCCGAAAGTTTGATGTTCCGCCACTGCCAATCGCCTTATTGTACCAAATCTTATTAATGTGATTCTGACGGTTTTCGAGCTAATCAACTTAGTCAAGTATCTCTGTATGATGTAGCCATACTTTTTAGGCAGCATTTAAAAACACGCAAATATCCCTATCTTAACTATATTGTTTAGTGATCACAAACTATACACCCTGTAACTTTTTTATATGCACTTTTTGAATCTAGGTACAGTATGATCAATCTTTTCGGGGATATAAATAGGTATATGCAACATTTTATTTTTGTAATTTCCAGTTTAACTCTAAATATAATTGAATTCCCAGTTTAAGCTGGGTAGCTGTAAATTTGGTTGGATTCCCAGCTTAAGCTGTGTCTTAAGAGAATGTTCAGATCATATAAATTTGAACAGGGAGTATAAACTTCAAGTTATTTAACCCTTCGCGACTAACATGCGGCGGTAGGACTTCATTACTAACATCGGTCTCAGAGACCAATATTCAAACAACCTTCAAAAAATATATATACAGTGTGCATATTGTTCTTTTTTTATTTGATTTGGGTTGAATAAACCCAAATATAGTAAATTTTGATATTTTTATCATAACTTAAAAAACGTCCGTCACAAAAAATTCTAAAAAATTTCATTTCAAAATTAAAATTTAAAAAGTGAAATAATAATTAAACAAACAATGGTCTCAAATCAATACCTCGTAAGTCCATTTTCACATTTTAATGTTTTCGAATTTATTAGAACTAGGGGCGTAGTAGCCTACGAAAATTGGTTACCAATAGAAATGGCGCGCAAACAATACCACGTAAATTAGAAAAAAATAGTTTTTTCTACAGTCGCATGTAAAATGACTAATTACTATATTCAAATGAAATCGTAAAGTCGACAAATGCCGAGGATTGTTACTTTACGCTCTAGCGCAAAAAAGGGATCTTTTTCGCTTATTTAATCAAACCACGCCCTCCGAATTAACTCAATTGGTGAATATTTAACAATTTTTCATAATAAAAATCAAATAAAATTCTATGAAAATTGTCAAAAATTTGGAAATATGGTCAAAAATAGTCAATAATTGTCAAAAATTGTCAATTATTGTCAAAAACTGTTGAAAATTGACAATTTTTGTCAAAAACTGTCAATAATTGACAAAAATTGTCAAAAATTGTCAAAATTGTCAACTACTGTCTAAAATTGTCAATAATTGTCAATTATTATAAAAATTTTGAAAAATGGTCGATAATTGTCAAGAATTTTAAAAAAAATTTGAAAAAGGGTCAAAAATTTTCAAAATCTGTCAAAAGCTGTCAATAATTGTCCAAAACCATCAAAATTGGACAATTGTCAAAGTTGGTCAATAATTGTCAAAGTTGGTCAATAATTTTCAAAATTTGTTAAAATTTTGAAAAATGGTCGATAATTGTCAAAAACTATCAAACATGGTCAATAATTTTGAAAAATGGTCAAAAATTTTGAAAAATCGTTAAAATTTTTGAAAAATTGTCAAAAATGGCCAATAATTGTCAAACACTATCAAAAATGGCCAAAAATTGTCAAAAACTGTCAAAAATGGACAATTATTGTTAAAAATTGTCAAAATTTTAAAAATATTTTGAAATATGGTCAATTATTGTCAAAAATGGTAAAAAATTTGGAAAAATGGTCCATAATTGTCAATAATTATCAAAAATGGTCAATAAATTTTTTCAATTATTGTTAAAAACTGTCAAAAATGGACAATTATTGTCAAAATTCGTCAATAATTGTCAAAAATTGTTAAAATTTTGAAAAATGGTCGATAGCTGCCAAAAACTATCAAAAATGGTCAATAATTTTGAAAAATTGTCAAAAATGGCCAATAATGGCCAATAATTGTCAAAAACTACCAAAAATTGTCAAAAATTGTCAAAAATTGTCAAAAATTGTCAAAAATTGTCAAAAATTGTCAAAAATTGTCGAAAATTGTCAAAAATTGTCAAAAATTGTCAAAAATTGTCAAAAATTGTCAAAAATTGTCAAAAATTGTCAAAAATTGTCAAAAATTGTCAAAATTGTCAAAATTGTCAAAAATTGTATGGGCAAAATTGGACAAAAATTTGGAAAAATGGTCCATAGTTATCAACAATTGTCAATAATTATCAAAAATGGTCAATAATTTTGAAAAATGGTCTTAAATTTCTAAAAATTGTCAAAAATGGTCAAAAACTATAAAAAATGGTTAAAAATTGTCAATTATTGTTAAAAACTGTTATAAATGGACAATTATTGTCAAAAACTGTCAAAAACGGTTAAAAATTGTCATCATTTTGAAAAATGGTCAAAAATTATCAAAAATTTGGAAAAAGGGTCACTAATTTTGAAAAACGGTCAAAAATTATCAAAAATTTGGAAAAATGGTCACTAATTTTGAAAAACAGTCAAAATGGTCAATAATTGTCAAAATTTTGAGAAATGGTCGATAAATAATACGAGCCGTTTCCGAAAATCGATTTAAACACGTAATTTATAAAATCGATTTAGTAAAAATCGATTAATATTACTATAGAAATCGATAACTAGAAATCGATTATAAGAAAATAATAATCGATTTATATAAAAATCGATTATTTTTTAACATCCCTAGTCAGTAGGTCTTTTTAAGGTTAATCATGATGAATAGCGAAAATGACGATTATTCTAGCACTCCTATTATAACCTAAGATAATATAGAATATTTTTTTTAATTATTAAAAGGGCGACTGTAGAAAAAATTATGTGTGTTTTTCGAGCGTAAAGTAAAATTGCCGCTTTCTCAAGCGGCAATCTGTTACTTTACTCTCTAAATACACAAATAACTATTATGTGATTTCCCAAAACCTATCATTTTAGACATACGTGGTATTGATTTGAGGTCATCTATACTAAAAGTGAATAACCTTGTATTATAAACATACATGCTCTTATGATTTGTAAAAATCAGATTAAATTAGGTGTCAATCTTTGCGCTACATCCTAAGAACAGTGAGGTCAAATGTTCTAGGCACATAAATTTATTGCAAAAATGGCAGCTTTACTTTTTTCTTCGGTTCTTTTTGGTTGAACAATAATTAAAGCGACCAACACTTCATTTGGTGCTTCACTTTCTTCAGTGATTTCGTAAATTTCACAAATTCTTACTAACATGGGTCAACTAGACCGAAACTTGTAATAACTGAGTATCGATACGCGCTACACATCTGCCAATTTGACACTTAACGTAAGATGCTGGGAAAAGAAACTATTCATACGCCCAAAAACGTACGTTTGCCCTGTAGAATTATACTGATGAGAATAGAAGTAGCTGGTCTCATAGACCACATGTTAGTCACGGAGGGTTAAACAAAACTTGTATATCATTGATTTGTGTAATGGAAATACAACTCGAAATATTGAAATTCTATATTCCAGCCAATATTGGGAAAACCCACAAGGAGACCAGCAAAACTGGATAAGAAACTGGTCAGAGAACTAAAAGCCTTATCAAATGCTGACGATCCTTACGATACGGTAACTGGTACGACTATGTGCGCAGATGATTTTTATGAAGGTAAATACATGTCAGTTTTTTTGTTAATTCTTTTGCAGCTAATAATTTTTTGAACCAATAGGCATTATAAAGAGAGCCGGTTAGAAAAATTCGTAATATCCAACAAAATATCAATTTTTGCCCGACTTTGTCCGAGTAGTCCGATTGGGCTCAGGGTGTGGTAATTTTTGCACTTGGTGCGAACTTTTCGGCACCGACAATTTTGTCAGTAACAAGACAGTGCAAAACAATATGGCGGCGTTATTATATCTGGGAGATATGTTCAAATTGTTCTGTGAATCTCCTGAGTAAGATGATGATGCTGTAGACCTTTTTAAACATATTTTGAAAACAAGAAGGGTAATACCGAAATATCCAAAATTATTATGCATAACATATTCAGGTCCCAAGAGATTGCAAAATGCACAGTGAGACAAATATTCTTCAATTTTCGATGCGCGACAATATTAAATACGGTCATCTGATGAAATTTTCCATTCTGTTTGATTTTCTTGGCTGTCTACACAACTTTCTTGAACCAACTGGGTTTCGTGACGTCAAACTGTACCGGCTCGGTGAGCCACCAGTGCACTCCAATCGACGTCACTTTTTGGCTGATGGTAAAACATTAATAAATTTTGAAAATAAACTTGAGGGCATACACAAAACAACAAAATATTGATTATTCTGTAAAATTGACTAACTCATCATAAATTAATATTAAATCCAAAAAAAAACTTTCATTTATGCATTTTACTAAGACAAAGATTTAAAAATAACATAACCTAACCTAACAACATTGTTACTAGCTTAATTTTTTATTGCTAATCAGTAATTCATTTTTAACTTTTATTATCTTCATTCATAACTTGTTTATAATTGATAAAATTGATAATAAGTGACGTTATCAATAATATTGATATCTTTTTCCGTTTCTAGTCATAAAAAGCAATTCACTGAATGTAAACAAACAACTTTAAAAAATTGTACAATCTGGCAACATTGAAATCTCGTCCCACGTTCATAACATCGGAATCCGTCTAAATATAAACAAAACCTGTCATGTATGGTCGGAAAGTGGAAATTTTAGTTTATTAGACGGTGTGGTCTTCCAGAAAGTACCTTCTGGAAATGTTTTCATGTTTTCAGTAATCTTTACTAAATCAATTGATGTTTAAGGTCAAGGACGATTAGATGGCGCTTTTTGCGATTACTCTGAAACAGAAAAAATGGAATATTTGGAACGTCTCAAAAGCGGTGGTGTAAGGAATATCGAGATGGAATCCACCACTTTTGCTGCCCTCACACATCAAGCAGGAATTAAGGCAGCAATTGTGTGCGTTACATTACTAGATAGACTTAAGGGGGATCAGGTAACTAATTATTCAATTGATAAACTATTCTTCAAGCTTGAAAAATATTAAAATAGTCGCTTAGGGTCAAATAGGCGCTTGGTCAAAAAAAATCCTGGATGAGGAGGACATTTTACTAAAAAAAGTTTGATCTCTCGAAACTTTATCATAGGCCAGGCTAATTATTTAACTTTTAATAAAAATCCTAACAGGTTAAACGAAATTGAAGACAGTAGAAATGGTTCTCCCGATTTTCGGCGTAAATATACTGTTTTTCGTCGAAAAAGTTTCAAATTAAGCGATGTAAAAATACGCTTGCGCTTAAAAATATCAAACTCTATGAACGTTATACTTTAAGAGCATGATTTTTATTTTAGGTCTGTACCCCGAAAGAGGTTCTGACAGAATGGCAACTGAGACCACAGATCTTGGTAGCACGATACATCAAGCGATATCTACAGACTAAAGGAAGGATTTCGTTCGATGGACACGGTTCGATGGCAGTGAAGAGCCCAAGGCGTTTCAAATTGGTACAACAAGAATCGCAAACTTTTGAATAAAATTCTTAAACGCCAAAAATTTCACTATCGGATGTCGTACCTGCGATATTTTTATTCTTATTTTTAGGTGAAAATTTATTTAATATTAACTAGGAGATAGATTAAAACCAAATCGGTTCATTTATTCTTGTGGGACGTCCGGTATATGTTTTATTAAAAATTAATATAATCGAGCGATTTTATACAGTGATTGTACCGGAAACTTGAAAAATGGTAGACGTAATAGAATGATTAATTTAAAGCTCCACGTTCTATGTCGACTCTCAACTGCGCTGTATCTTTTAGAGCACAACAATCTGAGTTGTATTGAAAACTTCCAAAGCATCTTTCAAACCAGTCGTTTACTTTTGATGGGGTTTGCAGCCTCATCCGTAGTTTTTTTTTAGCACAAATTTAAAAAAAATACTAAATTTAAGTTTCGATTGACCCTTTCGAACGCAGCAAACCGCGCCTCAATCGATTGATTCGTTCTAAAGGCGGCGGTGTCAAAAAGTCAATGTCACTCCACCCAGTCCAAAAGCTATAGCCGCTGCTGAGTAAAGTATTGATATTTCACCCGTCTACCATCATTCAACAACTGTTTTACGCACATGCCACAATAACCTCCTGTAAAAAATCGATTAATTGTAAAGTTTGTTTCAAGGCTCGATGTTAAAAAATGCTCTAACGTTGAATTTCACAAAATTTAGCCGAGACTTTATTTTTATAAACTTGAGGCTAATAGGTTATTCATTTTGACCAGCTCCAAGATTTCGTTACTACTGTTATAACTCATACTTTTATGGTAAAACGCTTTACTAAATACGACAATTTTACAGGAAACTGTAATAATTCATACTTTTATCTTTAGCATTCTTGTCTCTTTTAAAAATTGCTCTGCAGGCTTCACTATACCATACAGTGTACGCTTTTTACATAATCATATTTATTTTTGTTAGTCATTGAAAGGACTTCTTCTTGGCATCTGTTTCATTTCCTGCCTCAATGTTATTTGATGCCCTGACACCAGGAGCATCTGTCCGTAGCTCTAGGCGCAGACGTCGCCAAATTTCAAGAAAGTGACATTTAAAAAATGTGGAGACTAAAATGAGGTTAAGTGTTTATTTCGTTTTATATATCTTAGCTCTTACTTTTTCAAGAAGGGGAAGGAAAAATAACCATTCCATATACCCTTCACCTCAATGAACCTTCAAGGGGAAAGGTTAATGGAATGGTTATTTTTCCTTCCCCTTCGTGAAAAAGTAAGAGCCGCGAGGAGCTAAGATATATAAAACGAAAAAAAAACACTTAACCTCATTTTATTCTCCACATTTTTTAAATGTCACTTTCTTGAAATTTGGCAACGTCGGCGCCTAGAGCTTCGGACAGATGCTCCTTCCTGACACCTACATAAGAGCTATTCTGTTTTATCTTGCTGAGTTTTTTAGAGTTTTTCTCCAGCTAGCTTTATTATTTTTTTAGATTTTTCTCAGTCAACGAAACAAATCTTACAATTGTATATATCATTATATTATAATCCGTATAATCGCTTTCAAATACGTCTAGCTACAGTGTTATGGATTAACATTCCAAAGTAACTTTATAATGTTATTTATTGACTTGAATCACAAGTATGTGGTATCTATAGATATATTATTCTACAACTTGGCTTCTGTCTTTCATTAGACACTTTTGTATAAAGTACTTAGCACATCGATTTTCGTCAGAGTGCTGTGAAATTCAGTATTTATACTATATTTCGATGTAAAAATTATCGAAATTTGTACTCTTGGCCCCACCTAGAGTCGACTTTTGACAACAATAACAAAGGTGAATTTTACACAGTAGATCAAATTTGTGGCTACCAGGAAAGAGCGGTTTTAACGTTAGCATTTCATAGAAAACGCACCCAACAGCCCACTCGTCCATTTCAGGACCGTAATATCCTTCGGTGAGGAGACATTCGGGAGGACTGTACCATCTGAGGATATATATGGTGTATACGGAGGGGAAGTGGAGAAATATCTACCTAAACCAAGGTCGCTCAATTTGATTGTTGGTTGTGACTGTTGATCGTACTGTGATGGAAATTTGATAAGTATATTTTCCGGTTTAATGTCTCTATGAAAAATTTCGTGGTCATGTAAATGTTCGAGTCATTTTAGTATTTGATACAAAAAGGATTTGACGCTTGTATCGGATAAGCATCTTGGTTGCTTTTTCAAATAATCGCGCAAGTAGATATACTAGGAGGGTTCTGGACCACAGGTTTGTGCATTACCCCCACATAATTCGTAATCTGCATGGCGATTAACCTAACGTAATTCGAATGTTGCATGGCGCTAGTGGTGGGGGGTTTGCATGTTAACCTCTCGAAAAGTGGGCTAACCCCACGAAGATTGGCTGCTCGAAAAACGTATGCTAGATGGCAGGTGTGACCGCTCGAAAATCGTTCAACAGTAACGTATGATAGATGGCGCTAGTAGTGATTTTGACCGCTCGAAAATCGTTCTGAAAAAAAAAACTTACGTGCGACGCGAACCATCGTCGCCACAACTGCCATGTACCATACCCTGACACTCTTAGCGCTAGGCCAGCAAGCCTTACGGAGAATGGATTCAGATATGGTATAGTTGCTACAGATTTGCTTAAAAGACGATTTGTACAGTAGGATCGTTGGCATGTGACGATTTGCGGATGTACGAGGTTATGTCACAAAGGTGTCAAAAGGACCGTTGACATGTGACGATTTGCAGATGTACGAGGTTATGTCACAAATATGTCAAAAGGGCCGTCGACATGTGATGATTTGTGGATGTACGAGGTTATGTCACAAAGGTGTCAAAAGGACCGTTGACATGTGACACACGATTTGAAGATGTACGAGGTTACGTCACAAAGTAGGACCGTAGACATGTGACACACGATTTGCGGATATACAGAGATATGTCACAAAGTAGAATGTCAAAAGGGCCGTTGTACATCACACGATTTGTGGATGGGTATCTCACAAAAATGTCAAAAGAACCGTGACGTTTTGCGGATGTACAGGGGTATGTCACAAATTAGGATGTTAAAAGGACCGTGACGATTTGTTGTACAGGGATATGTCACAAAGTCAAGAGAACATGTGACACATGATTTGCAGATGTACGAGGTTATGTCACAAATATGTCAAAAGGGCCGTCGACATGTGACACATCAAACGATTTGCGGATGTACGAGGTTATGACACAAAGGTGTCAAAAGGACCGTTGACATGTGACGATTTGCGGATGTACGGGGTTATGTCACAAAGGTGTCAAAAGATCCGTTGACATATGACACACGATTTGTGTATGTACAGGGGTCACAAAGTAAAGAGGCCTGACACTCTTAGCACCAGTTTAAAAAAAAAACAAAATCACGTTTGATATATTTATTCTGAAAGAAAAATGTTCTCTAATTTAAACTTTTAACAATCTCCGTCAGAGGGTAATATTCCATTATACAATCGTGAATTAAGATGCAATATACTTTTGTATTTTTCGGAAATCCTCGGTTTGCTTCAATATCGAGTTTAACGTCGACTGTTGATGCTTTCATGCCTTCCTCCTGCTTACTACAATCAACAATAAACAAGGCATGATTCTTGAATGCGTCATAGTCCAGCAAAGGTTGCTTTTGCGAGCAATGCATGTAACTCGGATAAAATTCAGCATAATTGAAGTGAGCTTCATTGTAATCTGTTTTCCCGAAATTCAACTGCATGCGTTCATTTGGCCAATATTCACCATTTAAGGATAGTCTGATACTTTGAATATCGACATCATCAAATTGTGTAGGATCTGCATTGGTATTATTGCGTTTCCCAGTTTGAAAGCAAACAATAACATATCTAGGACGTTCGACTGATGTACTCGTTTTAACTGCCCACACTTCTCGCGTTGCACCCGTTGTAATTGCGGGCAATTCATGCATTTCCCACTTCCTGAAAGCCATTACGATCGGCTGATCTTTTTGAATTGATTTCATCAATTCCAATTTAATGTCATCATTGGGATAGATGTGTTTTATTTTCAACTCTATGCTCGTAATTCCAATGGTGGCAGTTGTAACAGTCGATGATCCATCGGCAAGTACATTTTCTCGAATAATTACACAATCATTATCGTTTCTGGCTCGTACAAGACGAATTGTTTGTCGACCGCAAGTTATCAAGGGATAGTCATTAAATATATTAAATATGTGCTTAAGCGGTATTTGCAAATTGAAAGATTTATCAGCAGCATTCATAATTGGACTGTTGGGATAATTCCAGCCTGCAATCGCCATATGGTTTGAATCTTGCACATTGTAACATGTCAATGCACGAACGGCACTAACAATACCAGGGTCTCGAACGGTTTCTATCTCTCTTGCACTTTCGCTGTAACTACATGAATCGAAAAGAAATGCTCCAACATTATTAACTAATTTAACATCTCCAGCTCCTTGTACGGTGATATTTCCTTTAATGCATAGCAATGCTTCATTCATAGCAAAAAATGAATCCACTTGATTTATGCTAAATTCTACAACGTCATTACAATTGAAAGACTTAATGAACGGTGCATAGGTACGATATTCTGCTCTTCGAATTGATTCGTCTATTACTGGTTTACGGTAAATATCAAACATTGGCAGCATGCTTGTTGCCGATTGCAAACGCTGTTTTTTCGCATAAGTAGTAGTCATTTTAGTGGTTGACAATACGAAATCCCAACGATCGTAGAAACAATTTGTTTGCAGGTGTAAGATGTTTTTGTCGCTGTTGACGTCTGGATGATAGATTGAATAATGATGACGAATGTATTGTTTGTATGTTTTTATTATCTATTACTAGTCCCATTTGCTTCTCGATCTCAATTCCAATACCAATGTACTGAGTTCTCCACGAAAATTGATTGCTCTTCCGTTTTGATCTAATGCCAATACTGATATGCAGATGATTTCACGTTGCGGCGTAACTGGTAGATATAGTAAATTGTGTGGTATTTCGTCAATAGCGTACCCTGGATCAACTTGAATAACAAATTCATAAAAAGTATGTGAAGGTGTATCACCATCGAAGGCTCCTGTGGTAATGTTACATTCAAATCGAATACTAGATACTTTTATAATTTTTACAGGCAAATTTGAAGAATGTTTCTCATTAGCATCCAATATTTGCGGTGAAAATCCCAATATCTCACCCAAACTGTCTGATTCCATAAAAGAGATTCGATATTTGCTTAATATCTCACACTGTATAGTATTATTGTTTGATTTTAATGAAAATTCCGCTTCTGTGTTATGTCCCAATTTGCTGCGTATGAAACATTCAATGTCGGCTATTTCATAACATCCAGTAGGGATATCAAACGTGTGCAATTCATCATTAATGTAGTAGTAGAATTTTTTATTTTCAACATTGGGTATTGTGTGATAAGAGTGGAAATATCCCAATGCCAATTCGTAATCCAAATTCGGATCCAATGCGATAGGCATAGCAGGTTGAAATGTAAACATATGATTTGTGCTGTTGACGCGTAACAACATCTTGTTATAAACTGATAGAATTTGTGGAATATGGATGCTTAAATAACACAAACTAATCCAAAAAAAAAATTTATTACTAAAACATTATTTGCTTACATTTTTATTACAAATATAACAGTCAGCTTGAGAAGTGGGAGGACCATCCCAATGCGTGTCCCATTCGGGACGATTATAATGCACAAAACAAGACATACGTATTTGTAAATCAAAATTTGTTTTGTAATTATAGGAAAGCTTATTCCAAATTTCAACAAGTTCTAATGGTTTTACAAATTTTATTAAATATTGAATAGGAACTTGCTCAAGTTCATCCTCTGTATAACTACACAGTGATTTCTTTTGATAAATATTTGACAATTGATCATTCATTGTTGCTGCTGTTGATAGAGAAACTTTAAACACAAATGGCCACAATTAACTTGATCATATGTTTGAAATTGTTTGTTATTGTAAAAAATTTTGATATTCTTTCCTCCACGTCTCCAATATTGAACAAGTTCGCGGCAAGGCCTCAGATTACCGAATGAATCGAAATATTCAACATTGTCATTGTTCTTACAATAAGCCACCCAGTGTGTACCGCTATTATTTGAAACATCTAAATTTACGACTGCACATTCTTTTTGCCGAGGAGAACTGTCTTTAGGTATTTCATCACGCATAAAAACATCTCGAAAATTTTTTAATTTTAGTAATTTCGCATACCGCTTAATTTCTATGTCATACAGTGCACGGTTCGGTAATTTTATCGGTAATTCTAGTCATTTTTGTTGACGCTGTTTTTTTAAAAACAAACCGAATCCCCCTCGCGCATTTTTTCTCATATACAAGCCCGATCCAATTTGTTGTTCCATTGCTTTATTGTGACGAACTTCTTCTTCAAATTTTTTTTGTGCAGTACGTGCGTCAACCACTGTTTTTGCTACGCCAGCCGCTCCACCCGCAAGCGCACCAACAGCCGACAATCCTGCGAACAGTGGTAAAAGTGGTAGGAAACCACCACTCTTTGGCATTGGAATTATTCGTGGTACATCAATTTTTTTTGCACCTCCAAGCTGTTTAACTATTGTTTTAGCTGTTCGCAAAGCAAATAGAGCCGTTTCAGGTAGTGAACTACCACCCTGCTTGTTGACAGTTTTGTTTAATTTTTGAATGACTGCACGATTAAAGGAATGTTTCTTTGCTTTTTTCTTTATTCTCCCAACTACACGACATCCCATTCCGAGTTTTCTTTTCATCTTCATGCCTCCAGTAACGAGTAAAGCCGCAGTTTTTTCTCCGAGAGATGAATCCTTTGACCTAACACGTGCCCAGGCTTTATTTTCCAAATCTTTGTCAGCTAAATGTCTCTGATCTAGTGAATTGGTCTTTGAATACGCGATATCGTGTTGTTTGCAGGCGCTGTCCAACGGATTAATGCCCCTATCACCGCGTGCAAGTCGTTTTTCTAGTTTTGTTCCAGCTAAAAACAAATTATTAGTAACACCAAAAAATTTTTTTTTCCCAACTCACGTCCACAAAATTGGTATGTCGGGATATGAAATTCAAACGGCAGTTTATTTATTAGAGTGTTTAGTAGACCAGCTCCTTCAAACACCAACATTAAGACTGATGACAAGTGATATAGTGACTGATATATTTATAGAATGTTTGTCTGTAATTGACACAAGATGAATATCGTTCAACAGAAGAACATGCTACCCATTGAGAACTTGGACTTTGCAGTGAAGTCGACAATTTGTAAACATGGCATACTACTTCCAAACTCTTTTCGTGCCATAATATGTGGTCCTAGTGGCTGTGGCAAGACAAACGTGATGCTCTCACTGCTATTCAATTCAAATGGCGTAAAATTTGAAAATGTCTATGTCTATTCGAAATCGTTATTTCAGGAAAAGTACCAACTACTTGCCGAGGTATTGTCGAATGTCAAAGGTGTGAAATATTTTCCGTTTCGTGATAATGAGGAAATTATAAGTCCAGAAGAGGCGAGAACAAATTCCATTTTTGTATTTGATGACGTTGCATGTGATGGACAGCAGAAAATACGTGAATACTATTCAATGTGCCGACACAAGAATATTGATGCTCTCTATCTCTGTCAAACTTACTCTAAAATACCCAAACAATTGATTAGAGATAATTGTAATATCATTATACTTTTCAAACAGGATGAAATCAATCTCAAACACATATTCGATGAACACGTCTCGCCAGACATGACATTTGATATGTTTAAGCAAATGTGTGGGATGTGCTGGTCGGACAAGTACGGTGCTTTAGTTATTGTTAAAGATTTTCCTCTCATCAACGGACGTTATCGTAAAGGATTCGATCAATATATAAAAATATAAGTGGTCAACACCATGCAATCTTTCATTGACAAAATGCCAGACAACAATCACATTCTTGCTACGGCTCTGCGTAAGAAAAAAGTAAATGAATTAGCTCGTACAATTCGCAAAAAATATCTCGCATTAAAGTTGGGAAAAACAGAATACGATGAGTCTCTAAATAAATTATTTAAACCGATTTCAAAACCACTCAAAAAAATTGTTGAATCGTCTTCTAAAGCAATGGAAGCTTCCATTAAGAATGATGAGCCGAAAACAGAACCAAAAGACGAACCTTTGATCGATGATGACGTCGCCCACGATTCGGAAAAAACTGAGAACAGCAGCACATCAGAGGATGAATTATATGATAGTGCAGAAGAAGCAACAGTCTCAGACACGCTATGTGAAGAAGATTTATCGGATTATCCCCAAATTAGTCGAAAATATATTGAAGAATATATTCGCAAAGATAGTAAGATTGATCATAACTATGGACCTATTCACGTGGATGGCATCGGGTGGATGTTGGGTCGAAGGAGAATAGATTTTGACAACGAAAGTGGTGGAGATATTCACATACTTGCCGAAGCCAATCATGAAGAAAATCAAATAAAACGTAGTCTAGGTCTATATCAGCTGATTTTTTACGCTAACCCTTTTCGTTATACTGCAAAAGATTTGAAAAATTACAAAACTCTATTGACTTATACTGGCGTTCATCTCAACTCTCGAAATCGTTTAAAGTCTTCTTCTACCAACAAATATCATGCAATAATCAAACCACTTTTTAAAGATCTACGCACTCCTCTAGAAAAGACAATAACCACAAGATCGCAAGCATTCACAGGTAAAGGGCTCAACGTAGACCGTTTAACTTACACCGATAAACCAATGGAATATATTTATTGGGATGATGCTAATGAATTGATTGCCCGCTTAAAATTACTAATCGCATCAAAAGATGCTGGCAACACCTCAGCATTTATCAACAATGAAATTATAGCAATCATTAATGAGCTTAGAGAGGCTAATATAATTGAATAACAATTGTTTTATCGCATTAGTCGTACAATGACAATCGATAAATTCGGTCATAGACAGTCTTATAGAAATGCATACTATTCCTCTCACCCATATGTTAGAGCAGAGTTTCCACACACTGATGAAGGAGACATTGATGCTAAAAATGTAAAAATTTCAAATTTGGATCCTCCCGTTAAAGATAAAGATGCCGTCAACAAAAAGTACTTGCACTCAACACTACTTCAAACTGAAACCAACATATTACGTATTGTTCTTGACACTGTGAATGACTGTAAGAAATATGTGGATAATACATTACTTCAAATGGAGGAGGAAACAGTTAAAAAATTCCAAAACAATCTAATTGAAAACAAAAAACTCACAGATGCAGCATTATTGAAAGCAAAGGAGGATCTAGAAGCGATCATTGGAAACAATGTAACTGCACTTTATGAAGAAATGAATAAAAGGTTCATGTCATATAATCATATATCTATTCCTCCACACGGAAATATACTTGGTAGAAAAGGTAATTAAAAGAAACAAGGAAAATAAATTCCTTCAGTTTATACGTTAGTATGCTACGCATATCGCTCAAATAAACTTTCACTTGCATACTGAGTACAACAATGTCCAAGGAAAAAATACAGCTCGTTAATGAACTTCATAAACCTCTGAGAAAAAAATTTCCTCGAAGGAGAACAATAATTAAGGGCCTTAATGAATCCTGGCAAGCAGATCTCGGAGAGTTCAGATTGTTTTCCGACTCTAATCAAAGCTATAAATTAATTTTGGTGGTTATCGACACATTTTCAAAGTTTATGTGGACTCGACCGTTGAAAACAAAAACCGCTCTTGAAGTTACGGAGGCGTTCGCTGATATAATTGCTCACAGTAAACATGGAAGTCCGAAAAATTTACAAACTGATCAGGGCACTGAATTTTTCAACAAGAAATTTCAAAGTTTAATGAAACAACATGGAATAAACCACTATAATACGTTTAGCATTATGAAAGCAAGCATTGCAGAACGCGCAATTCGTACACTGAAAATGAAATTGTACAAATACTTCAGCTTACATGGTACATATAAATGGATAGACATTTTACCTGAAATTACTCGAGAGTACAATAATTCATTTCATCGTACGATCTCCATGAAACCCATACAAGTTAATAAGAAAAACGAGCTGGAAATTTTGCAACAAGTTTATTCGATACCATCGACAAAGAGACGTGCAGCGAAATTTCACGTTGGAGATCACGTTCGTATCAGCAAGTTGAAACATGTATTTGAAAAAAGTTACTATCCTAATTACACAACAGAAAATTTTATCGTTTCCAAGGTTAAATTAACAACTCCTACTACATATTTACTTCACGATTTATCGGGTACACCAATCAGCGGTGCTTTTTACGAAGCAGAAATTCAAAAAGTAAGAAATCCAAACATTTACTTGATAGAAAAGGTTATTAAAAGAAAAGGTAGCAAGATTTTTGTGAAATGGTTGGGATTTCCTGAAAAAGACAATAGCTGGATTGAAAATACAGATATTGTATGAGAAACGTCGTAGAAATTTTATCAACATGTGGCAACATTCATTTACACAAAATTGTATATAAAACTTTGTGAATTGACGACGCAGTCAGTCTTTGTATTTTGTTGAAGTGAAAAAATGTCTTTTAGTAGTACAGACAGCTGTTTTGAATCAGATTTTTCGAGTGAGCCGAATTACTCTAGTGAATTGGATGGAATTTTGGAAAATTATGAGATAGCTGCCACATCTGAAACACAATACTTGTTATACACACAATATTCTACACAAGTTTTTAATATAGGATGCGGAATAAGTGTAGCGAGAACATTCACACCTGCCATTATTTTATCATGTTGTGAGAAACCCAACACCGCCATATCATTCAGTGCATATGAGTGGTCGGTATTAATAGACTTGATTAGAAGTAACAAGTATATCCATCCAGAACTAAACAGTGGCGAGGAGCAAGAACTACCTCCACAAATTCAGTGTGGTGACTATTGTACCATAAACTCAGTTGTTTGGGATTCCGAGAGATTTCTAGATTTACGCAAACATGGAACTAATTTTTTACTGTCACAGCAAGATGTTGAAAATATTATTCATATTGACCGTTGTTTAATCTCGCATCGTGTTCTGCAGCTGGAATACCTAAATTTTCATGCGTATTATAAAAATGTAGTGGATATTATTGAAACATTTTCGCAAAATTACAAGACAATAAGTGATCTTTGTAAATTGGAACTTTTGTACGCCTTCTGTGAGAGTTCGCCACCTGAAAGTCTTTTTTCTTATGCACTTCGTGAATTTATTTATTTTTTCAAACATAAAGTTATAAATGATTTAGAGGATCTTTAGTGAACATTTATGTTATATGTACTTTAGCTTAATAAAAAAATGTTAAAAAATTGCAGTTTCATTTTCCAATCGCCTCCCAATGAAAACCACGAGAAATTTTTTTAAAACTCGCTTTATTTGTGAAACAAAGTGTAAGAAATTTAAAAAACCCTAATACTCAATAAAAAAGATAGTTAGCAAAACACTTTATATTAGATGATTGTGTGAAAAAGAGTGGAAAATATCATTAACATGTAAAAAAAAATTACTATATACAAAATAACTTTCAGCGAAATTCCTAATACTATATATACAATACTATGGTGATTACATTTTTTAACAAAATTTCTAATACTTTATGTGGTTGGGTGAAAAAGAGTTGAAAAGCACCATTAACATATAAAAACCTATTACTATATATACAAAATAACATTCAACGAAATTCCTAATACTATATACAAGACTACAGGTGTATAGCACAAAAATTGAGTAAGTGATTCTTCCGAGAGCTTCGCTATTTTCGCTGCATAAATTGTTTGGGGAACTCGTAAGCTCCTGCAAAAAAAAAAAGAAAATTTTGAAGACAATGAAACTTTTTGAAATAATAAATCATTCACAAAACATTAAACAATAACTTACTTTTAATTTTTATTGTAGCACTTGCAGACACAAAAACTTGTCAGAAAAGTCAAATGGTAGTTGTTATTAAACATTTTTCCTTTCCATCTCACTCAATCTGATCCTCTCCTTTATTCTCCAATTTCTCTTCTCCGCCTTACTCAGTTTTGGCGGGACCATTCTTATTATATTTTTATTTTCTGTTTGAGGGATGTATGTTGGCGAGTCCTCGTCCCAATTTTCTTCGCAATAAACAATCGGTCTACTATTTTCCATAATTTCTTCTGACTTCTGCGGTTGACTGCTGGTACTGAATATATAAATAAAGCGACTGATACTGAACTAATGCTTTTGATCACAGTTTTTATATATTTCTTGTAATGACAAGTTACTTAACATGTTTTTTAATTTAGCTTTTCCATCCTAAAAGTTGATTTCTATGTCATTTCGTTAATGATTTAAAAAAAATTCCCTTCTAAAGATCTCGATATTACTGGTCATTAAATATAACTATTAAGTAGCAAAATTACTTTCTAATATTTTAAATGTTTTCTTGACTATTATGTTTTCTGCTGCTTAATTTTTCAGAAGTATATTGCACGATTATGGAATATTACTTAACATGTTTTCTAATTTAACGTTTCCGTCATAAAAGTTTCTGTTTAATTTCGTTAATGCTTTTTGAAAAAATTTCCTTCTAGTAAGATCTTGATATTACTGGTCATTCAATATAACTAATGAGTAGCAAAATTACTTTCTAATTTAAATGTTTTCTTGACTATTATGTTTTCTGCTAGTTAATTTATCAAAAGTATATTGCATGGTTATGGAATATTTCGCTCTGACGGAGATTGTATAGATAAAACACCTTGTATAAAAACGATTATCATCTTCACTGTTCTCAACATCAATTTTAATGCTATAATTCGAAATGAATAACGATTTTACAATTTCCAATATAGCTTTCACAATAAAAATAAATATTTTTGTTAAGATAACATATGGCAAATAAGCTGCATATTCTTTTTTTTTTCTACATTTGTATTGCAGATGACATCAGAAGTATTGTTTTCGATACTGAACATAAATACGTCCTGTTGGTGTCGATTCCTTTATTTTTCGTTGACCAATTACATAATCTAAAACGTTTGAAAAATCTTCTTTTACGTTGATCTCATTGGGTAACTAGTTTATTTTGAGATTCTTCCAAGTATGTTTAAATTGCGATTTACCGTTCTCAATATTGTTGAGACTTAGATTGCTCAACTCTACTATAAGTTTATAAAACACCAGTGAACGTCCTCGATATGTTATTGTTTGCTTTCAAACTGAGAAAATCTAATCATACCAACGCAGATCCTCCACGATTTGATGATGTCGATATTCAAAGTATCAGACTATCCTTAAATGATGAATATTGGCCAAATTTGAAGCCGCGGGACGTTAAGGTCTTTTCAACGATATGTCACTTGTCATGATTTATTAGTTTTGCTTTGCACTTTAATTTTTGCTGTATATGTTAAAAGAATATTTAATGCAAGCTTAGTAACTAGCCGCGGGAAGTTGAGGTCTTTTAAACGATATGTCACTTGTCATGATTTATTAATTTTTCTTTGCACTTTAATTTTTGATACACTCTGTATATGTTAAGAGAATTTTTTATACGTTTCGTATGCTGGAGGTTGAGATATTTTCGATATGTCACATGTTATAATTTACCTATGTATGTATATAGAATATCGATTTTTCAATTTTCAATATAACTTTTACAATAAAAATAAATATTGTTGTTATAAGCTATTTATATCATTTTTTTTTCTACATTCCTATTATCGATGAAATTGGAACTATTGTTTTCGATACTGAACATAGCGTAATACGTCTTGTTGGTACCGCTTCCCGTATTTTTCCTTAACCAATTACGTAATCTAAAACGTTTGAAAAATCCTCTTCTACGTTGATCTCTAATGTGTATTGCATCTTAATTCACGATTGTATAATGGAATATTTCCCTCTGACGAGAATAGTTGAAAGTTTAAAATAGAAGTCTTTTTTAACGTATCTTTCATAATAAATATGTTTTTTCTCCTTCTAACTCGAATAAACTCAGGTCTGCCATAAAGTGTCGCATATCAACAGTCGTTCCTTTTGCCATACCCCATGCACAAATCGTTTGATGTGTCATATGTCAACTTTACGGACCTTTTGACATCCTACTTTGTGATATATCCTCGTACATCCAGCGCATACAGTTGAATATAAATAAAACACCTTGTTTAAAAACTAATGGCTGTCATCTTCACTGTCATCAACTTTAATGCTACTATTCGAAATAAATCTTGATTTTACAATTTTCAATATAACTTTCACAATAAAAATAAATATTGTTGCTAAGATAATACATAACATGGCAAATAAGCTATTTATATCATTTTCTATGTTTTCTACATTTCTATTGACGATGACATCAGAACTGCTGTTTTCGATACTGAACATAGCGAGTACGTCTTGTTGGTGTCGACACCCAATTTATTTTGAGATTCTTCCAAGTATGGTTGATTTGCAATTCTTCGTTCTCAATATTGTTAAGGCTTAGATTGCTCAACTGTACTATAAGTTTACTTTTGTCTTCATAAAACACAAGATCTTTTTTTACTTGATTCAATTTTACGACAAATTCTTTCAATCTATGTCTATACTCCAATAAAGCCATTGTTCATCTGTCGTAAACTAATTAATGCCAAAATATTTATCTCAATCTGTCTATGGCGCATTCAAGAAACATGCCTTGTTTATTGTTGATTGAAGTAAGCAGGAGGAAGGCATGAAAACAGTCGACGTTAAACGAGTACATCAGTCGAACGTCCTAGATATGTTATTGTTTGCTTTCAAACTGGGAAACGCAATAATACCAATGCAGATCCTACACAATTTGATGATGTCGATATTCAAAGTATCAGACTATCCTTAAATGGTGAATATTGGCCAAATGAACGCATGCAGTTGAATTTCGGGAAAACAGATTACAATGAAGCTCACTTCAATTATGCTGAATTTTATCCGAGTTACATGCATTGCTCGCAAAAGCAACCTTTGCTGGACTATGACGCATTCAAGAATCATGCCTTGTTTATTGTTGATTGTAGTAAGCAGGAGGAAGGCATGAAAGCATCAACAGTCGACGTTAAACTCGATATTGAAGCAAACCGAGGATTTCCGAAAAATACAAAAGTATATTGCATCTTAATTCACGATTGTATAATGGAATATTACCCTCTGACGGAGATTGTTAAAAGTTTAAATTAGAGAACATTTTTCTTTCAGAATAAATATATCAAACATGATTTTGTTTTTTTAAACTGGTGCTAAGAGTGTCAGGCCTCTTTACTTTGTGACCCCTGTACATACACAAATCGTGTGTCATATGTCAACGGATCTTTTGACACCTTTGTGACATAACCCCGTACATCCGCAAATCGTCACATGTCAACGGTCCTTTTGACACCTTTGTGTCATAACCTCGTACATCCGCAAATCGTTTGATGTGTCACATGTCGACGGTCCTTTTGACACCTTTGTGACATAGCCTCGTACATCCGCAAATCATGTGTCACATGTTCTCTTGACTTTGTGACATATCCCTGTACAACAAATCGTCACGGTCCTTTTAACATCCTAATTTGTGACATACCCCTGTACATCCGCAAAACGTCACGGTTCTTTTGACATTTTTGTGAGATACCCATCCACAAATCGTGTGATGTACAACGGCCCTTTTGACATTCTACTTTGTGACATATCTCTGTATATCCGCAAATCGTGTGTCACATGTCTACGGTCCTACTTTGTGACGTAACCTCGTACATCTTCAAATCGTGTGTCACATGTCAACGGTCCTTTTGACACCTTTGTGACATAACCTCGTACATCCACAAATCATCACATGTCGACGGCCCTTTTGACATATTTGTGACATAACCTCGTACATCTGCAAATCGTCACATGTCAACGGTCCTTTTGACACCTTTGTGACATAACCTCGTACATCCGCAAATCGTCACATGCCAACGATCCTACTGTACAAATCGTCTTTTAAGCAAATCTGTAGCAACTATACCATATCTGAATCCATTCTCCGTAAGGCTTGCTGGCCTAGCGCTAAGAGTGTCAGGGTATGGTACATGGCAGTTGTGGCGACGATGGTTCGCGTCGCACGTAAGTTTTTTTTTTCAGAACGATTTTCGAGCGGTCAAAATCACTACTAGCGCCATCTATCATACGTTACTGTTGAACGATTTTCGAGCGGTCACACCTGCCATCTAGCATACGTTTTTCGAGCAGCCAATCTTCGTGGGGTTAGCCCACTTTTCGAGAGGTTAACATGCAAACCCCCCACCACTAGCGCCATGCAACATTCGAATTACGTTAGGTTAATCGCCATGCAGATTACGAATTATGTGGGGGTAATGCACAAACCTGTGGTCCAGAACCCTCCTAGTATATCTACTCGCGCATGCTCACATCCATCAATTCGAAAATTAAAGTTACCTCACCTGTCAAAATATTCCAGCGTATTTACAATATTGGGATGATTCGGTAAATATTTAGCGGCAAAAATTTTGGTAAATTGTTCTTCCGGCGTATTTTTCAGCATCTTCGCCGCGTAACAGACTTTGGTTACTCTATTTTCACATTTATAGACATCGGAAAATGCTCCCTCCCCTTTTTTTTCAAGCACTTGGTATTTAGATTGGAAATTATCCATGTTGAAACAGTAAATTTATAAAATTGACATTATACCAAAGAATACACCACTTAACAAGAAGCGAAGCGAAGTTATCTGTCAACGTCGGTCTCTCAAGGTCATAAATTTTGGTTACCAAATCATCAAAGAAAATGCGTCGGGCTTCGCTTCTTGTTAGCTGGTGTATTCTTTGATTATTAATTTAATGCTGTCAAACGTAGGTATATTCAAAACCACAGATCACCTACTTATAGATAGGCATCTGACCCGTGGCGTATTAATTGTACGGGTGGCGCCACCTTGAGAGACCTGTTTCGAGAATTTCTAATATTATTAGACGTCAAAAAATAATAGTTCAATACTATAATTGTTTATTCAGCTAATAATGAATTTATGCGTTATTTTATGGATGCACTGTATATTATTTGACGGAGTCCTCAGACACACCATTCAGGTTGTTTTTTTGTCTTGCTAGTTTCAAACCTCCTAATTTGATACGAATGCGTAGCCACAATAATGTACCAAGTAGGTTCCAAGCAAATGTGCTGGAACAGTTCAAATAAAATGAACCGAAAAAAATATGTATTATCGTTGAGTGATAATAGTAGTTTGTGCAACTAGTGTGGATGTGATGGCCATATCGCACGAGGACGAAGTTTGAGCACGACGCCGTAGGCGGAGTGCTCAATCGTCCTAGAGCGATATGGACAATCCTCACGAGTCGAACAGTATATTTTTTCTACGACCCACTTAAGAAAAAATCTAGAAAATAAACATTTTATTAAACTATAATATAACTTCAAATTGAAAATTTTTAATAATTTTACTATTATTATTATTTTATTATTATTTAGAAATAAAATTAAAATTTAAAAAAAATCCCAACGGGGAATCGAACTCTGATCTACCGCGTGAGAGGCTGGGATACTTACCACTGGACTACCGATGAATATACTAATCATCTATCTATAACGTCAAATGTATTACATAAAAACTGACGTTTGTCAGGAGTACCCTTAAATATTCAATTCATTCTGTTTCTATACGTTATACGTCTCCTTTGCGGCTAAGCGAATATCTGGTGGAAAATTATTTATTGATTCATCACTGGAATCTCTCATTTTTACTAATATTTTTCTTAAAAACTATAGAAATATTTTGACAAGTCATTTTGACGTTTCTATGAAATTGAAAAAAGATTAGTTGGCGGGTACTAAACGCAAATGCTGATTGGTGGATTTCATTTACGTTCTAGGATGTATATGAAATCATATCCGTTCAGTTAACCGGAATGGCCTACATTTACATTCTGTAAATTGTGCAGAAAATGGATAATATACATGTGGGCGTAGAAAAAAATATAAGTTTATCACTCAACGATATTATAGTATAATTATACTATTTTTTATTTTCTAGTTATCGCTGTGTTATTGCATCTAAGCGTTTCTTAACCTGTTCATTTCATTTAAAGCGGCATTGTTGACTGATCGTTTGCCCGTTAATTCAATGCAGTTTAGTTTTTCAATAAGAAGACCTTCTAGTGATTTATGGCCAAGTTATAAATCTTTAAACTTGTTATAGTCGTCATCCTATTTTCCATTTTGAATTTTTTCGCCACCGCTAGAATTTGCACAGAGTATAGGTTGATATTAGTTGAGGTAAGACTCCGCTATATCTGCAGTACACCATCTCCCCGAAGGGTTTAACGCAGACGTCAGTTTATTCGCATTCTTCTCAGCAAACCCTTTAATATAGTACCCATATTATAGAAATGTATCAAAATAACGAGTCCGCCATCTTGTGCGGTCCTTCATATTGGAATAAGGAATGACGTTACTTAGCTGATAATGCATTGTTACACAAAATAAACGTGTCTGCAAAATTTCATCTCAATCGGTTGAGGATAACTGCTTTAAAATTGAGACTTTTTCCTTTGATCTGCATATGCCAAATCAAAGGAAAAGTCGGTAAGGGAGACGAATTTACTACAATTAACTGCCCCGCTCTACCACTCTCGTAATTTGCCTTCTTATTCGAATTTTTAATAGGCCATCTGTTTATAGCGGTCAAGTTTAGTGCTTTCCTTTACTTGCCCTTTTTATTCTACCGAATATTTGATTAATGCAGAAAACCTTTTTTAATCCATTATATTAGATATTTTCACCTTAAAAACCTCAAGAAGTAGTATTATTGTTATTGCATTTTTTTATGATTTTATGCTCGCCGTTTCGGGCCCTAGGCACGGGCCTAGTAGGCCCATTTGTAATAAAATAGGACCTGCCAAGCTACTAAATTTTCAAATAAATACAGAAGCCAATTATACGAGATATATCTATAGACGCACCTCCTAGAGTGAATACGCAAGCTTAGGTTTTGATTATTATTATTATTTGAAATGTGTGGAATAAGTAGAATGAATACTTGGTTGGTAATATAAAGTATTTAATAATTTTATCGTAGCAGTATATTTGTAAACATTTAAATTAGTCGCTTTAAATTGGATTTAAAAAAACCGATTATAGGGAACACATTAAAACACATCTTTATATCCAAACATATCATATTGGGACTATAATGTCTCGTTATCAAAAAATCTAATCACATACAATGTACCTAGTTTGTTCAACAGTAAATAGTGAAAACAAATTTTTGACATTATATTTATAGGTATCCTTTGAATTTAAAATCAAAATATTTCAGATTTTTTTTTAAATATAATGAATACTGACAAATATCAGTGATCCACTCTTTATAAACAGTCTTTGCTGTTTCGAACAAATTACAAAATAGAAAATATTATACACTTAAAATAAACTTGTATTTTGTATTTTTTTTATTATTGCGTATAAACAGAGCCCAGTAGAGCAGAAATGTCATATAGAATGATTTTCATTCGGTGTTCATTCTTGTTATGTGTTCATACCATTTTATTGTTTTGGCTTGAATTATATTCTTGATTGGTTACTTTTTATTAATTTTCGCATCCTACTACGTAATTTTGGACATTCTAGAATCCAACGACGATTTATTAATCGTGTAACGAACATTATATAGGATAAAAACAATCTTAAAATTATCATTCTATTAGAATACTGAATTTCCAGAAGAAAACCTACTTATCTACAGATCATTTCAAAACAATTTTGGACAATCTTCATAAAATTTTACCTTCAGCGAACTAAGTTCATGATTGAATCTCCAAATCGTAAACTAATTACAAAAATGAAACACTATATCTTTTCATTTACATAGTGTGTAGTCGTAATATCTCCTAATAATAACACAGAATGTTTTTCAGTCACGAGTGTTATATTGATTGAAGTAGGTTTCTTATTATAGAAAACTGTGGAATTCGCTAAAAAAAACAATTTTTACTGTTAAAATTATTCTTCTTGATATCTAAAAATCTATCAACTACTCCTTGAAAATGTTTGCTGTCTTACAAGCATGGAATCAGGTATCACACGATTGCCTTCAAGTTGTTTGTGAAGATAACGTTAAGGTTTATTTTGGAAACAGAAAATTAGGGGTCATAAAGGCCTGGCCTAAATACACCCTCTAAAATTAATTTTTAAAACCGCACGAAGACCAATCTCTACATCGAATCAATTTCGCCTATTTCCAACTCGTTATAACTATTGTCATATAAATGAAAATTCAAAAATAATAATTTATTTTTTCTACAATCATTAATAAAAGAGACCTTTTTTTAACCGATTTTCTTACATAAAATATGTATATTTGTTAAACAGTTTAAAAAAGTGACATTCGAGTGAGTTAAAGTGTCGTTAGGGTGAGATAAAGTAGTTTTTTTAACGCTAATTTTAAAAATATTTCCGCTAAAGGCTCTGCAGATTGCACTCATCTGACATTTTACTTCGCGTTTTGTCATCATGACTTACATAAACATTCAAATCGACGCCATTTTTAGTCCATTTAGAGTAACCTAAATAACACATTTTTTGGTTTTTGCTTGATTGTAGAAAAAATAGTGTATGCAACATATGCATAAAGTGTCTTTTTTTCACTCATGGAATTGACTTTTCCACTCATGAAAAAAAGCACCACTTTATGCCTAAATAACTATTGCGAACTTATATAAATGGATTTTTAAGATTTGAATGACCTCAAACGTGTTTCATGTCTAAACATATCAAATTGTTGTTTTATGTTATTATTTTAACTATAAACAATATTGTACTGATAAAAAATTTGGTGAATAAACCATATTCCCTTAGTCAGAAGTCACATGGTGCTAAATCTGGCTATATGAATGAACAGTTTTTTCGGTCAAAATTTCTCGAAAAGTTGAATCGAGGTGATACACGAAGACTCATATGTGTTGCAATTCAGACGAGCCTTCTTAAAGTGAGAAACGCCACTTCTATCTTTTGGAAACTGTTACTGTCATTCATCGTCTTTTTCGGAAACTTATTTTTTGATTTAAACAATAAATGTTAAGGTATTATTTGTTGCCTACTTACTTAGTATTGTTAGTATATCCTATACTCATACCTAAGGTGTAATGAATGTTATAACAAATGCGGCTGTTATGATAATATTACACACGCGATTGTTTAAAGATTTTATCGGATTCAGAAAACAAAAACATTTCTCCCCAAATATTAGGCAATATATAAGCTATCTGCTTGAAATTTTAAACTTGCGGTTCAATCAAGAACATCTTGGCATTGGCATTAGTTGTAAAAACTGGCATATGATGTACCTAAAGAAATAAGGATTTACCAGCACTTTACCATCTACGAAGCGAATCTATTGTTTCTAGGAGTGCGAGAAGTTTGGGTTAGATTTTTAAGGAGCGGGTGAACTATGGTGTCGATTTGTGGAAGAAAGGTCACATGAAAGATGTCTTGTGATTGGCGGTAGTGAATATTGTTTGCCGATAGATACCGGATTGTTGGGCCGATAAAAGCTGTGAAAGAATTCCTTTGTCTGTTAAACTAACGATCGTTAAAGAAAAGGGCGAAATCTTATTACGCAACTGTATTCTAAGGATCTATTGTGATGGGACCGAGTGCAGTAATAGGCAGTAATAAGTTAAAATAATTCACAGGATGTTTGGTACCAGAATTTACGTAATTGAGTTATATCTAGTATGGAATATCTTTAACGTACCTCGTAACATACGTTATCAAAATTTTGGGTGTATATAATATTAGATAGATTTTCGACGTTGTCCAGATGTCCAGTTTACAACTTCTGATATATAGAGCAACATTTTTTTGGTAAAGTTCCTTACCTGGTTACAGTTATGACTTTTGCCTCCCAGTCAACTTCAAAGATATAAACAGATGTTTACTGAACTGAAACCGGTAGTATTTTTCCAAACTTACAATTCTCTCATAAGTTTACCTATGTAATTTTCGTTTAAAGTTGAGAAAAATTAGATTAATAGGTATAATAATATTCATTTTGTATCCATAATATTCGCTAAATCTATCGACTCCGCATCGAAAGAAGTGATGTAAGTGTAATGGTGTTTCCCCTCTTTTCCATGGCAGCTCAAGCTTCATATAGAAAAAGTGATCACAATGAGAAAACCATTAAGGATCCTTAGTTGGTTTGTTGTGATGTTTCCAGAGGTATGCTTTGTCTTCTTTTTTATTCCTTCCTTTTTAGTTCTACCCTGAAGGCATTAGGGACAATCCCGCAACACACTTCAGGTCCTACGAAAAGAGTAGACACTGCATTCCTGGCTAACTCTCCAGCTATTTCATTTTTTCCTCACCAGCATGGCCTGGTATCCACAGCAAGGAAGCAATATCATTTTCTCCTAGTTCGTTAAGTTTGCCTAGGCAGGTCCAAACCATCTTCCAGCTGATAAAATTTGAGCTTAGCAACTTCATAACTCCTTGACATTCTGAGAAAACTCCGATATTGTACGTACGACAGTTTATATCCCCATTAAAATGTGCATATATTTCTATTGTGTGAACTTCCGCCTGAAAGAGTTTCTCATTAGCATAGCATATAAAAATCTGGGGCCGCAAATTCCAGCACCTGGTACTATACTGCTTGAGAGCATATTGGTGGATTCGCTTGTCCATGTTTTTAGAGCTCAGTTCATGCCTGCAGTTCTCTACAAAGTTATATTATTTGGTCATGTCTACCTGGGAGACTGTCATGGGAAGTGAGGTGTACCTATATTTTATCCCAATATTTTCCCTTCCCACTCCTTCTTTGATTATTCAGATCTGCGTTCTTTGAGCTGCTACCCCTATCGTTAGGTGAAGAGGGGCGAGGTCTAGTATCACCTTCATGGCATTTGTAGAACCGTTTGGCCCTTGAGTCACTTGTAAAACTACCAAAATTTTTTGTAAAAAAGAAATTATGTTATGAATGTTTCCACTTGTTATTTGTAGTAACACGAAAAATATACTAAAGGAGAAGTGTACTTTTAACCAGTACTTTATCGCTCACTGTTGTTATAAAAACGGATACTCACTTTTAAGCTATAGTTGTTAAGTAAATTATGCGAGATAACATAAACGAGATTCACCACTTCCATTAAAAAATATCTAAAAACAAAATTACTCGTTTGTTGTATCCCGTATACGTCATAGTTATATAAATGTCTTGTTTTGTTGTAGGTACAAAGTTGTTGCGTTTTTATAACTTTACAAAAGTTTTTTCGTATAACGTGTCGCGTGTAGTGTTGTCGCCGATGGATGTTGATTTTTTACTTTTTACTACAAATTGTTGTTGCGATGTCTTGCAAAATTTCATAGTTTATTAAGTATATTTATAAAGGTTGAATACATATAAAGATCATTGGTAAAAACCACAAACATATTTATATGTCTGTGGTAAAAACAATATGTGTGTAGTGTAAGCTTATTAATGAATGTTGCTATAAGAATTAAAAAATATGTACGAAACGTTTGTTTTATTAGTAACTTTCTAGGTAGAGTTCCCAAAATGCATTTCTATCCTAAATTCCCTCCTTATAACTGATACTATATAGATATAAATAATCAAGATTTGAAGTTACTTTATCAATAAAAAAGTACAAAATATGAGACAAAAGGTAATAATAATGGCAATAGTAGAATCATTAGGTACTTAGTTGCTGGTTGATGGATTCCACTGCAATCCAAAAAGTTTCTTCCAGTTTTTATTTTCCCATTATTTTCAGTTCTTCCGATACCGATAATAGAATTTTGTTTGTTTTTGATGGGAAAATAAACCACAATTCTTTTAATATTTTGATTTCCAATCTTTCGGTAGCAATTCAGCTGTAGATCCACCTTCGTTAAAAAAATCCCAGTGAATAGTTTGTAAAAATAGTTAATTTGTATCTAGTGCGCGAAATGCTACTTTGGTGATCAAGAATTGAATTTTTTAACGAGGCGAAGCCGAGTTAAAAAAATATTCGAGACTACCAAAGTAGTTGGCGCACGAGATGCAAACAATATTTTTTCTACAAACGTCAAAATCTATCTTTTAAAAATATTATAAATAAGTAAAATGGCTAATTTATTATAGAAAATAGTGTTGAGCTGGCTTAAAATGTCTTTCCTAATCAAATTTTCACTGTTACTATGGATTAATGTTAATATTGTAAATAATAACTAAAGTTATTGTAAAATTCTATCATTATTTTAAAAGTATTTAATTGTTATTCATTTAAAAATAAATAATAATTTGGAGTTTTGCTTCATTTTTTCAAAGATTGAACTACAAAAGTCTTAAGTCTTATTAATTTACATGCAGTGTGCGAAATACTTTGCACCCTAGTGCGCGAAGTATTTCGGACACGATGTCATGGTAACGTAAGAATCCGAAAAAAAAGTGTCACTTCGCATATTGTTGTCAATGCGCAAACCTTGTCATTTTTTGACGTTTGTAGAAAAAAGTTATTTTTAACGTAAATGTTAAAAATCAACAAAAACAAAATTATTTCGGATGACAGTTAAATTGTGAGTTTCAACATCAAACACACATGTATGTAATGCCATTTAAAGCTAATATGCTACTTATTTGCATTCGGATGTCACACCAATTATTTAATTCCCCTCTTTTTATTTGTAGGAATACTGAAGAAGATGACAATTCTAGAGAATGATGTGATTCCTATGCGCAAAAAATTATCTCTGGCCAAAACAAAATATAAAACTAGTGAACAACTCAAGAGAAAATACTCATTTGAAGAAGATTCTATTCCCACTAAGAAACCAGCATTAAACGAAATGTTGAACGGTTACAGAGGAGATCAGAGAAGCAATGGAGATGCCTCACATGTCACATGACTATCCAGTTGCTACTCTATCAAATATGGGAAATACTTGTTTCCTAAATAGTGTATTATACTCTTTAAGATTCGCACCTACGTTCTTGCATAAATTACATCATTTAATAGGCGATTTATCTCTAGTCAGTCAAAAACTAAATCAGAATAAGGCCAAGACGTCATCTTTAGGTAGAAACATAGGCTCTATTACAGGGCTAAGCAGTGAAGACTTGTTATCTTTAGGCAGTTCAAATGACATTATTCCCAAGTCAAAAGTGCAAGTGGTTACTGAAAAGTTACATGAGTTATTTGTGACTATGCACACCCTAGAAATGAAAGAATCTAATGATCCTTATCAACCTGTAGCACTGTTACAAACTGTAAGGGAAGCCAATTATATCTTTGAAGGCAACAATCAACAAGTAAGTAGGTAATTGTTATTAAACAATGGGGTGTTAAACTTAACAAAAATATGATGTTTTCTCAATGTTGATAGTTAGTGCTGGACAAAATCATAATGGGGAATCAATTATTTTTAATATTTTCATTCTCACAAGGTTTTTATGTCGATTTAAAAATTCAACTTTTAGATGATTTAAATAGTTCGCCATTTATGATGTGACTTACACTACCTAAAAAAGAAGTTAGCTACATAAGGGTTAACATAGGACCACAATTCTGTCTTCTTCTTTTTTAAAATCGTGATGAAGTATAGGTTATGCTTATATCTTATATTGCTTTTATAGTGAATGACTTATGAGTTGTTTTAATTTACTTCCGATTTATTTTTACGGATACACACACATGTATAATCACTTACATCAAAATTATCTTCACAGCAATAGTAACTATATAGTTGTAGTATGTTTATAGTTTCTTCTATAGTAGCCTCAAACCACAATTTTCGTCTACTGCAGGTACAGTCACAAACTTTTTACGAGGCGTTGTAATGTTGTGTTCGTGCAGTATGTTACAAAACAAGATTTATATGATTATTGTGGAGAAAAACTAACTAAATTTAACTAAATAAATATTAACACAATACTTAAACAAAAAACTTATATACCTATGTCTCTTGAAAAGTACCAACTTACGAATGAAAGGCATAGTATTTAGAAAATATGAGGAATGACATAGCTTACCTATGTCTTTTGAAAAGTCATTTTCTTAACCACTGTCTTGCGTTTTGTGCCGTTTTTAAAGAATATTAACTAATAATGGGATACACTTCATCGGATTTGGAGGATTCACAACCCCAACAAAAAAATATCGCAAAGGTCCTAAAAGTTTCCAAGAAGCTTGGCTACAGGATCCCCTGTTTAAAAACTGGTTAACGGCAGATAGGTAAGAACAATAAAACAAAATGCGGGTAAAAATATAGAGCTGCTTAATTCAAAATCTTAAAAATACCTAACTGCTTACGGTCAAGTCATTAGTTTCTTTTTATTATGTTTATTGCAGATGCAAAGTTTGTGGGGTCGAATTGATCTGTGGAAAAAGCGAATTACAAAAGCATATCACACGACAAAAGCATATCAAAAATATGAATGCAGTTAATATTTCAAAGCCAATAGCAAGTTATTTCGCGGACAAAACTGAGCAAAAGCACATTGAAAATGTAAAGAAAGCTGAAAGTATTTTTCGCAGAGCATAATGTTGCCGTGGATCATCTGGTACCTCTATTAAAGACCATCTTTACTGATTCTAAAGTTTGTAGCGATATTACGCGGAAAAAATGTGGGCAAATCATAAATAACGTCATTGGTGCCCATGAAACCAAAATCTTGGTAGAACATCTTAAAAGTAATTTTTTTTTCCATACTTATCGATGAAAGCAACGATATCTCAGAAAAAAAGAGCATGTGTCTATTGGATAGATACTGCGATCTACTCGAACTGATTTCTTTAGATGCAACTGACTGCAGCGCACCAAAAATTTACAATTCATTCAAGAATTGTTTTAATAAATATAATATTCCATTAGATTATATATAATTATATATTATAAATATTGTTAAAAATGTATTTTATGCTTTCATATGAGCTGCATCTGATGGCACCAAGAAAATTCATTTTTCTCGCATCTAAAACAAGATGTGCCTCATGGCATATTGATAAGATGTATCTGCCATTCAGCAGCCTTGGTCGCCAGCAAGGCTTGTTAAGAATTGCCTAGAGGACCAGAAGATCTAGTGAGAAACATTGCTAGTTACATATCAGGAAGTGCAAAACGATGCGCCACTTTGGTCGAATTGCAAGAATATTTTAATCAAAGCACGTAGAAAATTTTAAAATTGGCAACTACTCGTTGGTTAAGTAGACATTATTGTGTAGTGAGAATTTTAAATAATTGGGACGTATTAGAACATTTTTTTTATTGGCCATAAACGAAGACAAATAACAATTATGCAGCAATTATTTGAAACCAGAATTGTGCACTAGTGAAAGGATCTTTAACATAAACCTCCGAAACCCTGAAATTTTTTTGCAATTACATAAAATCAAACTGGGCGGCGAATGTGAAATATTTTTAAAAACATTGCCATTGGACGGGCAAGAGGAATTTCGAAAAAAATGTCTGTCTTTCTATATAACAGCTACTATTGAAATTTCGAATCGACTTCCTCTTAAAGATCCCATTTTCAAATCTATGGAATTTTTAGATCCACTGGTGGCATTTTCACCAATTAAAAATTCGGATACCGAAATAGCCAACTTAGCTGCGAATTTCTCCCAATTTCTAGTCGTTACAAACTTAACACTTGAATGGCATAAATTACCATTGTCCTTCAACGAAATAGAAATCGAAAATTTCCAGGAAATGGCCATAGACCAATAATGTGGTTGGAAATTGGAGAAACCAAGTCTTTTTCCCATTTTAGGAGAACTTGAGGGAACTATGAGGGAAGACACCCGGTATATGGAATCACGATAGATTTTAACTGATTTTGCATAAAATCGATAGCACTCACCACTTTTGAAGATTATCCATCGAAAAATTTGTTGTGAATTCAGAATTTCCAGAGAAACAATAAAAAAATATATTTTTTCGCCATTTCAACCATCGCTCTTTGGTCCGATATTTGATACAAAAAACAGTTTAAATGTATCGTAGTGTACGGAAAACTATTCAAGAAGATATTTTCTCTTTAATTATAACAAAAAAATCAATTATTTTCCTCACAATATTAATTAAAATACCACTTTTATAAATACATATTTATAAGGTTATAAATTTGTATATTTAAAAGACAAATGTTAGAAAGAATAAAGTAGAGGTGGACATATTTATATTCCGTAATTTTAAATATTTCAATTGATAAAATATCATTATGGAAGGCAAAGTAACTTGAATACAAATTTAAATTTGACATTTTTCTCGACAGTTAAAAAAACTTGTGTGTTATGAATTATTGGATATTTATCACGAAGAGGTAGGGAAAATAATTATTTCATCCATCCGTTCCCTGTTTCATGCTCCCTCCTTCCAGAATACGTAAATACGATCTTAAGAGAACAGCAGTAGAGTAGAATATAGGAATGATCCCCGGGGAACATTCTATTCTCTTGCCGTCAAGAATTGATGCCCTGGAAGCATGAGATTGGTGGATTGGTGGTATAAATACCACTCGGTTGTCGCCAATGAGATTTTGAATTTTGCTAAAGGATTAATTTACAACTGATGCTCCTCGGAATTTTGAGATGTTGCCTCGGAGGATTTCGTAAGCATTCAGGACTTAATTTCTAATCCAATTCATATATTAAATCAAGAATAAGCAGAGATAGAAATTAAAGTTCTTTAAAAACAAAGATTTACAGCTTGATATATTAGTCTAAATGTCTCCGTAGCAGGATTGTTTAGATGTCTGAGTTCGTGAAATGAAGAATTGTACGCTTAGGGTTCGAATCCGGGTCGCGACGAAAATTTTTAAATATTATATTGTAACATTTGTATATAAATAACCCCCCTCAATATAGGTCCTATTTATCCGTGTCATGTGACCTGTTCATTATCCACACCTATTATTCACTGGTGAATAATGAACGTCATTACACTTGAAGAAGCACACGTGAAATGTAACATTATCAAATAGTCGTGGACAAAAGTATTTTTACTGAAAAACAAAAATTTTGTTGCTATGCAACGTTCCAAGTAATAATTTGAATCAAATTGATGGTAATCAAAATTGACAATAACATTGGGTGAATATTGTGTGAATTTAATTATTTAGATTTTTCGTGAAATTGGAACGAAAATGGAGAAAAAATTATTGTTTCACATGGCAGAAAAGAAGATTCAGTGCCTTAGCTGGTTGAAACACCAGCCGCGGCATTACATCTTGTGGTTTTCTGCCTTGTAAACGTTTTTTCGGTGAGTACCATTCTGAGAAATTTATTTCGTTTTGCAGATTCTACTTTTGCACGGCTGTTATTACGTCATCCATTACCAATATAAATAATTTCTACTTATATGTATTCATTTTTGTGAGCGAGTAGGGTCATTTTTATCGTAAAAGGACTAATCACTCGAAAAAGTCCATAGAAAACATTAATCTTTGAATTTGAATAGCAGCCTTATAGATATAAAAAGCAATAATCATTAGAACAGAATTAGCAAAATAACAATAAATCCAACAATCCATGTCAGATCACCACTTCAAAGTGATTGAAAAGCAGATTTAATAAATGTCTTTTACAACAATTTAATACTTACTTTTTTAAATGAAACTAAGTGGTTTTAATAAATTCCACTATTTAATGAAAAAATTATGAAAACTCTAAGATATTGATAATTATCTCGATATTGACATATATCGTCATCGTCATCTTAGAGTTTTCATAATTTTTTCATTAAATAGTGGAATTAATTAGAAACACTTAGACGTCAAAAAATAATAGTTCAATACTATTAAACGCTTTACAAAATTAGAAAAATTAATTTCCAAAGAGCAGACCGTCCACTAAGAAGCAACAACTACTTCTCGGGCTATATGCCCCGACAGACATTGAATTACACTTCTAAAGTAAACGGGGTTGGTATATCTGTTAAGATAGAACCAACCATTCTGGTTTGCGATTAGAAGGAATAACCAGAATGGTTGGTTCTATCTTAACAGATATACCAACCCCGTTTACTTTAGAAGTGTAATTCAATGTCTGTCGGGGCATATAGCCCGAGAAGTAGTTGTTGCTTCTTAGTGGACGGTCTGCTCTTTGGAAATTAATTTTTCTAATTTTGTAAAGCGTTTAATAGTATTGAACTATTATTTTTTGACGTCTATAGATCACGCTTTACTTATATGACAATTATTTACAGGTAACTGTAATTAAGTAAATAGAAACACTTAGTTTCATTTAAAAAAGTAATATGAGTAGATTCCACAAAGTAAGTAATAAATTATTGTTTATTGTGTAATTGACTATTACGAAGATTATTTGGTTCCTAAATTGGAGAATTAATTTACGGGTGGCGCCTGTCGAGTTAACACTAACGACCTAAGACAAGGTTGTGATCTTTGGTAAAGTCAAAAACAGTCGGAAATAAGATTCTACAGTTTTTGGCGGCATATTCAAAATCCCTGAAATTTAATCTTCATTACAAAATGGCATTTATGGTCCATTATCACTTTCCTCAACAAATATCCTAATGTAGGTGGACATTGATTTTACAAACTTAAATGGCATATATAATTTCCAATAAATGGAATTGTAGTACTATTCAATTTGTAGTGTATATTTTTTTTTGTAGTTTGTGTGCATGGGTACTCCGAAAAGAATGGAAAATTTTGGTGAATACATTTTGATGGAAATCGGACACAAGTTACCTACTGGAACTCAATTAATGGATATAAGTCAGTACTCTTATCGCTACAGTATGTACAAAATTGGACCGGTGTTGTCTATTAGTGTAAGTATGTAGGTACTATATTAGTGTCACTGAACACTGTTTACACTACCACTACACCAACCCTAACACTTTACTCTATCTTACGCGCGTTTCGATAACCAAGTTATCTTCTTCAGAGACTGAAGGTAAACTCACGTGAGTTTACCAATACTGGGTGTCCCAGAGGTTTCTAAATGCAAGTTTTTAAATGCAAATATCCTCTATTTTTTTAATAAAACACCCTATATATTTTTATTCTATCTGAAAGCTGAACTATTCCCCTTTCTGAAACTGTATAGTTTGTTGGAGTTTAGATGAAAAATGAATAAGTTATTTGATTTTTCATGATAGGCTGTTATGTAGGCATCTAGAGGAGTATGCTTTGACTTGATGATTCCAGACTTTTTTATATGGTTTTTTATCGAAGGTAGATGTGATCATCCTATTCCAGAGACTCTGGAATAACTGCGAGGCAACATTGTCCGAACATTTCCAGAAATTACCCCGGAAATGTTACGCAATTCTTTTGATCACTTTTTGTTCAGGTTGCAAAAATGTATTGATCAAAATGGACAACACTTGGAACATCTTAAATATTTTTATTAAATTAGATAATTTATAATGAATTTTTTCTAATCTTTGGTATTAGTTAGCAGGCAAATTTTGTAATTGTTTTTTATTTAAAACGTATGTGTCAGACACCTTTATCTAATAAACAATACCTAATCATTAAAAACCAAATAACTTACTCATTTTTCATCTAAACTTCAACAAATTATACATTTTCGGAACGGGAAAGAGTTCAGCTTTCAGATAGAATAAAAATATATAGTGTGTTTCATTAAAAAAATTGACGATATTTGCAATTAAAAAATACCATTTTTTTAAAACACCCTATATAAGATTTCACTAATTTAACATTTATACTGAAAAAACTTTAGATAAAAAGAAATTGTTCAACGAAAACCGCACCTCCATATCGTTTCTGGGTTCCGAGATTTTTGCAATTAAAATGGGTCAGAAACTTCTGGGACACCCAGTATAAAGAGAGCCGGTTAGAAAAATTCGTAATGGGCGTTGCAATATAAATTAAATAATACAAATTTTTCGTGTAAACTAAGTAATATCCAACTAAATATCAATTTTTGCCCGACTCTGTCCTGGGACTCGCGGTGTGGTAATTTTTGCACTTGGTGCGCACTTTTCGGCACCGACAATTTTGTCAGTAACAAGACAGTGCAAAACAATATGGCGGCGTTATTATATCTGGGAGATATGTTCAAATTGTTCTGTGAATCTCCTGAGTAAGATGATGATGCTGTAAACCTTTTTAAACATATATTGAAAACAGATGTCGAAGAATAAAAATATATTATTCTACGCTTCACAACTAGTTTTGAAAAATATTTTTCAAAAACAGTGACCGTTCAACGAAGAAGAAACAACTACTTCCCGGGCTACATGCCCCGACAGATATTGAATTACACTTCTAAGTCAAACGGGGTTAGTAAATCTACAAGATTTAAACCAACCATTCTGGTTTGCAACTAGAAGGGATAACACAACTTGTAGACCGGTTTTGGCGTATTGCGCCTCATCAGTACAAGGTATATGTTATCGTCCGAGAGTTAATCTCGGACTGAAATGTGACTATAATGTGACTGAAATGTGACTGAAATGTGATTATAGTCACATTTCAGTCCGAGATTAACTCTCGGACGATAACATATACCTTGTACTGATGAGGCGCAATACGCCGAAACCGGTCTACAAGTTGTGTTATCCCTTCTAGTTGCAAACCAGAATGGTTGGTTTAAATCTTGTAGATTTACCAACCCCGTTTGACTTAGAAGTGTAATTCAATATCTGTCGGGGCATGCAGCCCGGGAAGTAGTTGTTTCTTCTTCGTTGAACGGTCACTGTTTTTGAAAAATATTTTTCAAAACTAGTTGTGAAGCGTAGAATAATATATTTTTATTCTTCGACATCTGTTGTTAAAACGCTTTACTAAATACGACAATTTTACAGGAAACTGTATTAATTCATCTATTGAAAACAAGAAGGGTAATACCGAAATACCCAAAATTATTATGCCTAACATATTCAGGTCCAAAGAGATTGCAAAATGCACAGTCAGATAAATATTCTTCCATTTTCGATGCGCGACAATATTAAATACGGCCATCTGATGAAATTTTCCATTCTGTTTGATTTTCTTGGCTGTCTACACAACTTTCTTGAACCAACTGGGTTTCGTGACGTCAAACTGTACCGGCTCGGTACGCCACCAGTGCACTCCAATCGACGTCACTTTTTGGCTGATGGTAAAACATTAATAAATTTTGAAAATAAACTTGAGGGCATACACATTCTGTGAAATTGACTAACTCATCATAAATTAATCTTAAATCTAAAAAAAACTTTAATTTATGCATATTACTAAGACAAAGATTTAAAAATAACATAACCTAACCTAACAACGTTGTTACTAGCTTAATTTTTTATTGCTAATCAGTAATTCATTTTTAACTTTTATTATCTTCATTCATAACTTGTTTATAATTGATAAAATTGATAATAAGTGACGTTATCAATAATATTGATATCTTTTTCCGTTTCTAGTCATAAAAAGCAATTCACTGAATGTAAACAAACAACTTTAAAAAATTGTACAATCTGGCAACATTGAAATCTCGTCCCACGTTCATAACATCGGAATCCGTCTAAATACAAACAAAACCTGTCACGTATGGTCGGAAAGTGGAAATTTTAGTTTATTAGATGGTGTGGTCTTCCAGAAAGTACCTTCTGGAAATGTTTTCATGTTTTCAGTAATCTTTAGGAAATCAATTGATGTTTAAGGTCAAGGACGATTAGATGGCGCTTTTTGCGATTACTGCGAAACGGAAAAAATGGAATATTTGGAATGTCTCAAAAGCGGTGGAGTAAGGAACATCGAGATGGAATCCACCACTTTTGCTGCCCTCACACATCAAGCAGGAATTAAGGCAGCAATCGTGTGCGTTACATTACTAGATAGACTTAAGGGGGATCAGGTAACTAATTATTCAATTGTTAAACTATTCTTCAAGCTTGAAAAATATTAAAATAGTCGCTTAGGGTCAAATAGGCGCTCGGTCAAAAAAAATCCTGGATGAGGAGAACATTTTATAAAAAAAGTTTGATCTCCCGAAACTTTATCATAGGCCAGGCTAATTATTTATCTTTTAATGAAAATCCTTATAGGTTAAACGAAATTGAAGACAGTAGAAATGGTTTTCCCGATTTTCGGAGTAAATATACTGTTTTTCGTCGAAAAAGTTTCAAATTAAGAGATGTAAAAATACGCTTGCGCTTGAAAATATCAAACTATATAAACGTCATATTTTAAGAGCATGATTTTTATTTTAGGTGTGTACCCCGAAAGAGGTTCTGACAGAATGGCAACTGAGACCACAGATCTTGGTAGCACGATATATCAAGCGATATCTACAGACTAAAGGAAGAATTTCGTTCGATGGACACGGTTCGATGGCAGTGAAGAGCCCAAGACGTTTCAAATTGGTACAACAAGAATCGCAAACGCCAAAAATTTCACTATCGGATGTCGTACCTGCGATATTTTTATTCTTAGTTTTAGGTGAAAATTTATTTAATATTAACTAGGAGATAAATCAAAACCAAATCGGTTCATTTATTCTTGTGGGACGTCCGGTATATGTTTTATTAAAAATTAATATAATCGAGCGATTTTAAACAGTGATTGTACCGGAAACTTGAAAAATGGTAGACGTAATAGAATGATTAATTTAAAGCTCCACGTTCTATGTCGACTCTCAACTGCGCTGTATCTTTTAGAGCACAACAATCTGAGTTGTATTAAAAACTTTCAAAGCATCTTTGGATTACGCTCTTTCAAACCAGTCGTTTACTTTTGATGCGGTTTGCAGCATCATCCGTAGCTTTTTTAGCACAAAAATCCATCGGCTGAAAAATCCGAAAGTTATTTGAAAAAAATACTTTTCAGGCTGCTATATCTTTTAATCGGGTAGTTCGATTTTGATTCAGTTGGTTGCATTCAAATAAGCTTTTGAGCTTGATGCATTCAAATAAGCTTTTGAGCACAAATGTTATAGTGTGTCAAAAATCGTTGTAAAATATTTAAACCAAAAAATGCTTTATTCTACTATCTAATATCTTTGAAACAGCATCAACCGATTGACTTCAAAATCTAACCAAATTTAAGTTTCGATTGACCCTTTCGAACGCAGCAGACCGCGCCTCAAACGATTGATTCGTTCTTAAGGCGGCGGTGCCAAAAAGTCAATGTCACTCCACCCAGACCAAAAGCTATAGCCGCTGCTGAGTAAAGTATTGATATTTCACCCGTCTACCATCATTCAACAACTGTTTTATGCACATGCCACAATAACCTCCTGTAAAAAATCGATTAATTGTAAAGTTTGTTTCAAGGCTCGATGTTAAAAAATGCTCTATCGTTGAATTTCACAAAATTTAGCCGAGACTTCATTTTTATAAACTTGAGGCTAATAGGTTATTCATTTCGACCAGCTCCAAGATTTCGTTACCACTGTTATAACTCATACTTTTATCTTTTTAACATTCTTGTCTCTTTTAAAAATTGCTTTGCAGGCTTCACTATACATTTTACCCCTTTTATATGCAACACCATACAGTGTACGCTTTTTACATAATCATATTTATTTTTGTTGGTCATTGAAAGGACTTCTTCTTGGCATCTGTTTCATTTCCTGCCTCAATGTTATTTGATGCCCTGACACCAGGAGCATCTGTCCGTAGCTCTAGGCGCCGATGTTGCCAAATTTCAAGAAAGTGACATTTAAAAAATGTGGAGAATAAAATGAGGTTAAGTGTTTTTTTTTTCGTTTTATATATCTTGAATGTGGTGAATTTTACACAGTAGATCAAATTTGTGGCTACCAGGAAAGAGCGGTTTTGACGTTAGCATTTCATAGAAAACGCACCCAACAGCCCACACGTCCATTTCAGGACCGTAATATCCTTCGATGAGGAGACATTCGGGAGGTCTGTACCATCTGAGGATATATTAGGTTGGGGCCGAAAAATCCATTTTTAAAAAATTAAGATAACGTAGTTCTAAAAAGCTGTGTACCTGTTATTAATGTATGCCCAAAAAATTTTAATCTTTAGTCGGGCCCCAGGAGCCCCCATATATTAAATTTTTTGTTTTTCAAATTTTGATTTCCTGTAGTAAAAAATCGATTAACCAAGTACTTTTATGTACACACACCAAATTTTATCGTTCTAAAGTTATTTTTAGCCGGGCCCCAGGGTCTCTGAAAATTAATAAAAATATTTGCAAGTCCGGTCCTATATACCTATCACCTATATATCGATAAAGATCGTACTTTGGACACGTTTCCCTACAAACTGCAGGAAATGCTGAAGAAATTACCCAAGGATTACTATCGTGCTTACAGAACCAGAATACCTCTCTTGGAAATTTGTTTGTCCTTGGTTGTGATGGAACCAATGTTAATACTGGATGGAAAAGGGCGGTATTATTCGAAAAATAGAAGTGCATATTGGCAAACCGGTTCATTGAAGTATTTGTATGCTCCATACCAATGAACTACCACTAAAGCACATACTACAAGAGTTGGATGGCAGTACCAAAGGACCTTATTCTTTCTCGCGGCCTTTAGGAATACTTCTTAAGGATTGCCAAAAAATGCCAGTGGTAAAATTTGAACCCATTACTACACAACTTCCGGAAGGGAGGGAGGGTGGAGCTCGAAGTGCAGCTACCTCCACGCGGTGAGCTCCGGGGTGGTTTAATACTATTTCTTTTGCTCTTTATTTGTATCAAACCATGCGAAATGCTGCACATATAACATAAATTTACTGTTTCAATATGGATCATTTCCAATCTAAATACCAAGTGCTTGAAAAAATAGGGGAGGGAGCATTTTTCGATGTCTACAAATGTGAAGATAGAGTAACCAAAGTTTGTTACGCGGCGAAGATGCTGAAAAATACGACGGAAGAACAATTTTCCGAAATTTTAGCCGCTAAAAATTTACAGAATCATCCAAATATTGTTAATGCATCGGAATATTTTGACAGAAGAGATACCAGTGAGGTAACTTTAATTTTCGAATTGATGGATGTGAGCTTGCGCGATTATTTGAAAAAGCAACCAAGAGGCTTATCCGATAGAAGCGTCAAATCCTTTTTGTATGAAATACTGAATTGACTCGAGCATTTACAGGACCACGAACTTTTTCATAGAGACATTAAACCGGAAAATATACTTATCAAATTTCCATCACAATACGATCAACATTCACAACCAACAATCAAATTGAGCGACCTTGGTTTAGGTAGAGATTTCTCCACTTTCCCTCCGTATACACCATATATATCCTCAGATGGTACAGACCTCCCGAATGTCTCCTCACCGAAGGATATTACGGTCCTGAAATGGACGTGTGGGCTGTTGGGTGCGTTTTCTATGAAATGCTAACGTCAAAACCGCTCTTTCCTGGTAGCCACAAATTTGATCTACGGTGTAAAATTCTCCACATCTTGGGATCTCCAGATACTCAGTTTCCTACTAAATTGAAACGTAGAACGAATTTTCCTTTCAATGTTTCCGAAATCGAAGGTACAGGATTACATGAACTACTTCCTAATAAAACCATAGAGGGCAGAGAGATAGTCGACTTAATGGTGAAATATGATTGGGAAAAACGAGCGTACGTAAATCAGCTTTTAGGACATTGTTACTTCGACGAAGAAACAGACTCCGAAGATGATGAAATGGATGTATCTTATTCTTCTAATGTGGACCTATACAATGAACCGTCGACATCCCATTCATCACATTAACCCTTAACTACCGTCGAACAGAGGGCTTTGGAAAATGTATCTCAACTAATAAAGAGCTAAGAAATAACTTAATGGAACATTTTTACAAGGATGCGTAAATGATACGTAATAATTAATAGTTCACTGCATTCAGTTATTTCTTATCTTTCTACCAGCGGAGTTAATAGTTTACAGTCTTTGCAGTGAACTATTTAATTATTACGTATCATTTACGCATCCTTGTAAAAATGTTCCATTAAGTTATATCTTATCTCTTTATTCTTTATTAGTTGAGATACATTTTCCAAAGCCCGCTGTTCGACGGTAGTTAAGGGTTAATGTGATGGATGGGATGTCGACGGTTCATTGTATAGGTCCACATTAGAAGAATAAGATACATCCATTTCATCATCTTCGGAGTCTGTTTCTTCGTCGAAGTAACAATGTCCTAAAAGCTGATTTACGTTCGCACGTTTTTCCCAATCATATTTCACCATTAAGTCGAATATCTCTCTGCACTCTATGGTTTTTCGTTCGACGTTCAATTTAGTAGGAAACTGAGTATTTGGAGATCCCAAGATGTGGTGAATTTTACACAGTAGATCAAATTTGTGGCTACCAGGAAAGAGCGGTTTTGACGTTAGCATTTCATAGAAAACGCACCCAACAGCCTACACGTCCATTTCAGGACCGTAATATCCTTCGGTGAGGAAACATTCTGTACCATCTGGAGGATATATATGGTTTATACGGAGGGGAAGTGGAGAAATCTCTACCTAAACCAAGGTCGCTCAATTTGATTGTTGGTTGTGACTGTTGATCGTACTGTGACGGAAATTTTATAAGTATATTTTACGGTTTAATCTCTATGAAAAATTTCGTGGTCATGTAAATGTTCGAGTCATTTTAGTATTTGATACAAAAATGATTTGACGCTTGCATCGGATAAGCCTCTTGGTTGCTTTTTCAAATAATCGCGCATGCTCACATCCATCAATTCGAAAATTAAAGTTACCTCACTGGAATCTCTTCTGTCAAAATATTCCAGCGTATTTACAATATTCGGATTATTCTGTAAATATTTAGCGGCTAATATTTCGGAAAATTGTTCTTCCGTCGTATTTTTCAGCATCTTCGCCGCGTAACAGACTTTGGTTACTCGATGTTCCCATTTGTAGACATCGGAAAATGCTCCCTATCCTATTTTTTCAAGCACTTGGTATTTAGATCGGAAATGATTCATATTGAAACAGTAAATTTATAAAATTGACATTATACCAAAGAATACACCAAATACACCACTTAACAAGAAGCGAAACGAATTTCGCCTATTTCCAACTCGTTATAACTATTGTCATCTAAATGAAAATTCAAAAATAATAATTTATTTTTTCTACAATCATTAATAAAAGTGACGTTTGTTTAACCGATTTTCGTACATAAAATATGTATTTGTTAAACAGTTTAAAAAAGTGACATTAGAGTGAGTTAAAGTGACATAGAGCAACCTAAATAACACATTTTTTGGTTTTTGCTTGATTGTAGAAAAAATAGTGTATGCAACATATACATAAAGTGTCTTTTTTTCACTCATGGAATTGACTTTTCCACTCGTGAAAAAAAGCACCACTTTATGCACCTGTTGCCTAAATAACTATTGCGAACTTAGATAGATTTTTAAGATTTGAATGACCTCAAACGTGGTTCATGTATAAACATATCAAATTGTTATTTTATGTTATTAGTTTAACTATAAACAATATTGTACTGATAAAAAATTCGGTGGATAAACCATATTCTTTTAGTCAGAAGTCACATGGTGCTAAATCTGGCTATATGAATGTGGATGAATGAACAGTTTTTTCGGTCAAAATTTCTCGAAAAGTTGAATCGAGATGATGCACGAAGACTCATATGTGTTGCAACACAGACGTGTCTTCTTAAAGTGAGAAAAGCCATTTCTATCTTTTGGAAACTGTTACTGACATTCACCGTCTTTTTCGATCACTTATTTTTTGGTTTAAACAATAAATGTTAAGGTATTATTTGTTGCCTACTTACTTAGTATATTGTTAGTATATCCTATACTCATACCTAAGGTGTAATGAATGTTATAACAAATGCGGCTGTTATGATAATATTACACACGCGGCATATGATTTACCTAAAGAAATAAGGATTTACCAGCACTTTACCATCTACGAAGCGAATCTATTGTTTCTAGGAGTGCGAGAAGTTTGGGTTAGATTTTTAAGGAGCGGGTGAACTATGGTGTCGATTTGTGGAAGAAAGGTCACATGAAAGATGTCTTGTGATTGGCGGTAGTGAATATTGTTTGCGGAAAGATACCGGATTGTTGGGCAGATAAAAGATGTGAAAGAATTCCTTCGTCTTTTAAACTAACGGTCGTTCATGAAAGGGGCGAAATCTTATTACGCAACTGTATTCTAAGAATCTATTGTGATGGGACCGAGTACAGTAATAGGTAGTATTAAGTTAAAATAATTCACAGGATGTTTGGTTATATCTAGTATGGAATATCTTTAGCCTCGTAACATACGATATCAAAATTTTGGGTGTGCATATTAGATAGATTTTCGACGTTGTCCGGAGGTCCAGTTTACAGCTTCTGATATATAGAGCAACATTTTTTTTGGTAAAGTTCCTTACCTTTATATAATGGTTACAGTTATGACTTTTGCCTACCAGTCAACTTCAAAGATATAAACAGATGTTTACTGGACTGAAACCGGTAGTATTTTTCCAAACTTACAATTCTCTCATAAGTTTACCTATGTAATTTTCGTTTAAAGTTGAGAAAAATTAGATTAATAGGTATAATAATATTCATTTTGTATCCATAATATTCGCTAAATCTATTGACTCCGCATCGAAAGAAGTCATGTAAGTGTAATGGTATTTCCCCTTTTTCATGGCAGCTCATGCTTCATATAGTAAAAGTGCTCACAATGAGAAAACCATTAAGGATCCTTAGTTGGTTTGTTGTGATGTTTCCAGAGGTATGCTTTGTCTTCTTTTTCTTCCTTCCTTTTTAGTTCTACCCTGAAGGCATTAGGGCCAATTCCGCAACACACTTCAGGTCCTGCGAAAAGAGTAGATACTGCATTCCTGGCTCCAGCTATTTCATTTTCTTGCTCACCAGCATGGCCTGGTATCCACAGCAAGGAAGCTCCTAGTTCGTTAAGTTCTGAGAAAACTCCGATATTGTACGTACGACAGTTTATATCCCCATTAAAATGTGCATATATTTCTATTGTGTGAACTTCCGCCTGAAAGAGTTTCTCATTAGCATAGCATATAAAAATCTGGGGCCGCAAATTCCAGCACCTGGTACTATACTGCTTGAGAGCATATTGGTGGATTCGCTTGTCCATGTTTTTAGAGTTCATGCCTGAAGTTCTTTACAAAGTTATATTATTTGAACATGTCTACCTGGGAGACTGTCATGGGAAGTGAGGTGTACCTATATTTTATCCCAATATTTTCCCTTCCCACTCCTTCTTTGATTATTCAGATCTGCGTTCTTTGAGCTGCTACCCCTATCGTTAGGTGAAGAGGGGCGAGGTCTAGTATCACCTCCATGGCATTTGTAGAACCGTTTGGCGTGTAGTGTTGTCGCCGATGGATGTTGATTTTTTACTTTTTACTACAAATTGTTGTTGGGATGTCTTGCAAAATTTCATAGTTTATTAAGTATATTTATAAAGGTTGAATACATATAAAGATCATTGGTAAAAACCACAAACATATTTATATGTCTGTGGTAAAAACAATATGTGTGTAGTGTAAGCTTATTAATGAATATTGCTATAAGAATTAAAAAATATGTATGAAACGTTTGTTTTATTAGTTAGGTACTTTGTAGGTAGAGTTCCCAAAATGCATTTCTATCCTAAATTCCCTCCTTATAACTGATACTATATAGATATAAATCATCAAGATTTGAAGTTAGTTTATTAATAAAAAAGTAGAAAATATGTGACAAAAGGTAATAATAATGGCAATAGTAGAATCATTTCTTAGTTGCTGGTTGATGATCCAACTGCAATCCAAAAAGTTTTTAATATATTGATTTTCAATCTTTCGGTAGCGATTCAGCTGCCGTTATCAAGAGTTATTTTGTTTTTTCAGTAATTTTACTATCTCTCTTAACAACAAACAAAATAATGAATATTACACAAGGAACATACAGACGACGGCAACACAAAATACACCGAATAATTTAGGGAGTTTATGTTCAGAAAGATGTCTAGCTTGATTAGGGTTGCGCGATACACTTGAAAGTATCGATATTAGGTATCGATACGGATCGGATCGTAAAATATCGATACAGTAGAATATCGAATGTTAATGTATCGATACGTTAACGATCCGAGATTTTACAGCTGCCATCGGGTCTATTCAAAAAGCAAAGTGTGGTGATGAAATGAATTAAATAACAACAAAACTATCAAAAGATATTTTTAATAACTCAAAATTATAAATAAACGACGAAACTTTACACTAATACAGTAAAATGCATACGACAAATAACGGTTGCGTGAATATATTTGCTTTTATTAGTAGATAAAGCCACTCGCCGCTACCACTAAAAATCCCGGATCGCAAGGTATCGATACAGTACAAATGTATCGATACTTGGAATGTATCGAAAAGCATAGTATCGATACAAAATATCGAGTATCGGAAGTAAAAGTATCGATACACTGGAATATCGGATCGTATCGCACATCCCTAAGCTTGACGTAATTGTCAGTAGTCATACGTCTTCCTATCCCCATTCCTGTAGATCCACCTTCGTTAAAAAAATTCCCAGTGAATAGTTTGTAAAAAAAGTTATTTTTAACGTAAATGTTAAAAATCAACAAAAACAAAATTATTTCGGATGACGGATGACAGTTAAATTGTGACTTGTGTTTTCAATCAGTTTCAACATTAAACACACATGTATGTAATGCCATTTAAAGCTAATATGCTACTTATTTGCATTCGGATGTCACACCAATTATTTAATTCCCCTCTTTTTATTTGTAGGAATACTGAAGAAGATGACAATTCTAGAGAATGATGTGATTCCTATGCGCAAAAAATTATCTCTGGCCAAAACAAAATATAAAACTAGTGAACAACTCAAGAGAAAATACTCATTTGAAGAAGATTCCATTCCCCCTAAGAAACCAGCCTTTAACGAAATGTTGAACGGTTACAGAGGAGATCAGAGAAACAATGGAGATGCCTCACATGACTCTCCAGTTGCCACTCTATCAAATATGGGAAATACTTGTTTCCTAAATAGTGTATTATACACTTTAAGATTCGCACCTACGTTCTTGCATAATTTACATCATTTAATAGGCGATTTATCTCTAGTCAGTTCAAAACTAAATCAGAATAAGGCCAAGACATCATCTTTAGGTAGAAATATAGGCTCTATTACAGGGCCAAGTTCCCGTAGTACCAGCAGTAAAGACTTGTTATCTTTAGGCAGTTCAAATGACATTATTCCCAAGTCAAAAGTGCAAGTGGTTACTGAAAAGTTACACGAGTTATTTGTGACTATGCACACCCTAGAAATGAAAGAATCTAATGATCCTTATCAACCTGTAGCACTATTACAAGCTGTAAGGGAAGCCAATTCTATCTTTGAAGGCAACAATCAACAAGTAAGTAATTGTTATTAAACAATTTAATCCATATTGTATGTATGATTTTTCAAATAAATATTCATAATTGTGTTCCTTGTAGGATGCTCATGAACTACTTGTTTATTTACTTGATAATATTCGTGAAACCTGTGATGTGTTAACCCAACAAGTTCAACAGAATCCTGAACTTCTTACTGAAACTGAAGCTCTCCCAACTGTAAATAGCAGTAAAATATGGAATGTTAGAAATTCTTGGAAAAAGAGCCTCAAAAAGAAAGATAAGTCAACAAAGGAAGCTATATCAGAAGAACAAGTAATTAAAAATCTATAATTTAATATTGTTTGTAAATCTAATTCACCATTTTAGGTAAATGGAACTCATCCTACAGATGCTGAAGATTCTACTTCAATAGACAGCAGTAATGGTGTCACAAAAAGAAAACTTGGTTACAACTTTGTAGCTGAAGATTTTGAAGGTATAACATTAAGACGAACCAAATGTTTGGAATGTGAAGGTGTCACTGAGCGAAAAGAACCTTTCTATGATATACCAGTACCAATTTCCCTAAAAGATGATGATTCTGAAGACATGAACGTCAGTGATATTTTTCGCAGGGCGTGCGTTACCACCGAAAAACTCTGTGATTCGAATAAATATTTGTGCGAAAATTGTGAACGGTACAATGAGGCCAGTAGGGAAGTGCTTTTTGAAAAGTTGCCAAACATTATGGTGTTGCAGTTGAAAAGGTTTACAACATCTACAACTGGTGTACAGAAAGTTAATACTTATTTACCGACGCCATTGGCTTTGGAATGTTTTTGCGAGAGCTGTTGCAAGGTAATGGTATAGATCTGATTTAAAGTATCCAAGTTTGTCTTAAATAGAGTCAATTAGGTCTGAATTTTTGTTGATTTAAATTGTTCATGGAACCAATTCTATCACATGAAGATAGTTTCAATTGATATTGGCATGGGCCTGGTTATTATATTGCCAATAAAGGTTGACAATGTTTAAATTTGCAATTTCCAAAAAGAGGTTAGGGAGAACATGACAAAAATCACATTAAGTCAAGTAATGAGGTCATTATAATAACTAAGGGGTTTTATAAGAAATGTCTATTTTAAAAAATAGAAATGAAATTTGTGATCTTCTAATTGAAGAAGTTTACAAAACAGCACACTCCAGAGAACTCGACCATTTTATGGGTTTTGTCATTGATGTTTTACCCAGCTTCAAAGTACCTATGTAAAATGTAGTCACTCATAATATCTTGACTAACTTTTTTCAATCCCCAAATTATGAATTTTCAACATCCTGTATGCTCTATATATTTATGTATTCATTTTCAGGTTGAAGAAAATCAATCTCGCACTCACCGATATAAATTATGTTGTGTAATAATGCATTTAGGCGGATCCATGGCTTCAGGACATTATATAGCATACGTTAAAGCTTCGGATCATTTGGACGATTATACGGATTGCATGAGAGATTTGCCAAAAGGTAGTCTATCTGCAAGCAGTAGTGAGAAATCTTTAAATATATTAAAATTCCTCAAACCCCGATCGTTAGGAAGTTCGTTAATAGATGGCAGAAACGGACTTACATCTAGAAGCGTCAATGCAATAAGAATGTGTAAAAGCATGGATTGTTGTGGGGTAAGTACTTTTTTCTTTTCAATACAATTGATGAGAATTAATTGAAACATTGGAACTTTTTATTAAAATTAAATAACCAGCCAAGAGATCGTTTGTGTCAGAAAGAGGATTGAAAAAGGAAACAAAAACCCAAAATATACAGGGTGTCTCATTTAAAAATAGCATATAATATAAAATGTCATATCTAGTAACCTGAGCCCCTTAAAAATAGATTGCCTACGGCACAGAACCATCAGTTAAGAATATGGCTTGGTTAAATTTGTGTTTTTACACTCTGGAACTACACAGTACTTATAATTTTTCTTTTATCAGTTTTTTTTAATACAAATGAAAACTTATATTGGTAATAAAGGTTTGTTTTCACATGACATAAAGATTTTTTTGTCAAAAACGAAGTAAACTAAAATAAGCAGTTATGGCCATACGCACCGTTTACACTTAAACTTGTTTAAGCATTTAACTAGTTCATAATTTTGAGTTAGTATGCAACATTGATTATATGGAAGTTAAACCAGTTTAAAATTAAACAGCCAATATTGGAGGTTTAACTTTAAACTGTTATTTTTGACACTTTGGTAACTTGTGTCAATGTCTCATGAAAGGTTGGTTAGATTTGGTGAGGTGACTTTTATGAAAAAGTTGTTGATTCTAATTATTTAAACTGTTGCTCGTTTTATCAATGAAATACATGCAATTCGAAATTCAAATAACAACCGTCACGTCCGTAACTGTAAACAGTGTAAACGAAAGTACTCAAAACTCAAATATCGTCAAGTAACGTTTTCCATACAAAAAAGTCCCTAAATTTTTCAACGTTGTCAAACTTCTTTCAGGTTTAACTAAACTTCGAGTGGTGCATTGTATTTAGAAAATGATCCAATGTGAAGTGTACAAAAGAAAATGCAAAAGTGGTGTTAATATACATTGTTTTACAGATGTTGTTATTCATCTAATCTTTTTAATTATTGAAGGGACATTTATATTTTGGTGATGCCCTGTGTTTGGTGGAACGACGGACGAAAGAATAAATATTATTAATAAACTATTTTACTAATATACTTTACACAATATATAATTCAGATATGATATTACATACGTCAGAATAATTTTTTAAGCAAGTGTCAAATTAGAACACGGCATTGCTGATGTGATAGCCCATAGACTTACAACACTCCTCCTCACAGCACTAATGCAGAAGACCTAGTTTGACTCTCAGCATTGTTAATCTGGGTCCTGATAATGCGTTCGTCAAAAGGTCAGCCTCCATTTCTTCTGTACACTTGTAAGTGATATTCAGGATTCCTTGATTAACACAATCTCTTATGTAGTGAACCTTAAGGTCTAGGGGGATACTATGGGGTTATATCCTAATTTTATGGCAGCTTGATTATCACTCCAAATTGTTATTTGTCCGAAATCAATGTTCAAATCTCTGAACAGTGATCTAAGATAAACAGCTTCTTTTGCAGCTTCTGTCAAAGCTGTGTATTCAGATTCTGCTGTTGATAATGCTACGCTTCTTTGCTTCTTGGATGCCCAGCTGATAACTGCTCCTGCGTATTTAAAAATGTAACCGGAACAGGACTTTCTGTCCAACTTGCAAGCACCCCAGTCAGAATCTGCCATACCTTCTAATGGCTCTTGTGATTTGGAGTATGTTAAACCAACATCGATCGTACCTTTAAGATATCGTAATATTCGCTTTGCTGATTTGAAATGCTCTGGTCCAAAACAATCATTGAATCTTGATAAATAATTTACAGCGTACGTTACGTCAGGTCGGGTAGCAACTGAAACATACATAAGTGTTCCAATTAGGTTTCTGTAAGGCAAATTCTCTGCTCCTCCTTTCGTATTAGGCTCCAGATTTAAATTAACTTCCATCGGTGTGGTAGAAATTTTGCAATCCAGCATATTAAATTTCTTTAGAGTTTCTAGAATAAATTTCTTTTGGGTTAATTTTATTTTATTTTCTTTGTATTCCAAATCAACTCCGATTATACATTTTGGTTGTCCCAAATCTTTCATTTCAAATATTTCGCTTAACTTTTCTTTGATTTCAGCCAGTATTTTTGAACAAGAATAAGCAATAAGGAGATCATCTACATATATGGCAATTACTGTCTTCTCTGCTCCTTTAAAAACTCTTCATAGTTTTCTTCGGTACGGTCTTCACCCTTATAATACATTTTATCAATAAATTTTACGTCTCTGCTTATTACAATACTTTGTTTTTCAGGAATATAAATGCGATAACCTTTTGCTAGCTGTGCATAGCCCATGAAAACTCCTTCTACAGATTTTGGTGTAAATTTGCCTTTTCTATTTTTGTTTAGGACGAAAGCTTTACACCCAAAAACCTGTAGGTGATTTCCAGATGGAGTACGGCCGGTCCATTTTTCAAATGGTGTACAACCTTTCAGGGCTTTAGCTGGGCTTCTGTTAATGAGATAATTCGCTGTGTATACCGCCTCGGCCCACATTTTTTGAGGTATGTTACCTTCGATCATCAAACACCGTGCTCTATCAAGAAGAGACCTATTTTTGCGTTCGCTTTGGCCGTTCTGTTGAGGTGTGTAAGGTGATGTGAGCCTTCTCTTGATTCCATTTTGTTTCAGGAAGTTATCAAATTCTATATTGCAGTACTCCTTTCCGTTATCAGATTGTAAGCTTTTTATCGGTTTGTTGTGAAATTTTTCAACTTTGCTTTTGTATTCTTTGAATTTCTCAAAAACTTCGCTTTTGTGCGATATGAAGTAGACATAACAATATTTAGTGTAGTCGTCCAGAAATGTCAGGAAATATTTTGATCCGGCTAGAGTCTCAGTGTTGACTGGTCCGCAGACGTCACTATGCACAATTTCCAGAGCTTGTGTAGACTGTGGTCCGTCTAGGGATGAAAATGGTAGTCTAGCCATCTTTCCTTTAATGCATACTTCGCAGTCCGGTAAATTTCCTTTTTCTAGTACCAATCCTTTAATTAGGTTCTTGTTTGCAGCTAACTTTAAGTCATTCTCATTAATATGTCCAAGTTTACGATGCCAAATTTCAATATTGTTAACAGTTTTTGCTATATTTGCTTTTTCTCCCTTTGTGTAGTACAGACCGTTTTCTTTTGTAGCAGTTAGAGTTACTTCACCTTTTTGGTTTTTAATGTATGCCTTATCTTTTGTGAACAATATGGTGTTTCCTTTTTCAGTGATCTTTGAGACTGACATCAGGTTTGTTGCCAGGGTAGGTACATATAATGTATCAATAAGGTTAATTGTTTCATTTTGGATGTTTATACGTACTTTACCTTTACCTTCAACTTTAGTAGTGTGATTTTCAGACGCTAACCGCAAAGTTCCAGTTTCAGAATTCATGTTCACAAAATGTTCTTCCTGTGCACACATATGGGACGTGCAACCACTGTCAAGGCACCAGGTATCTGCAGAGGTAATTGACAAACAAGTCGGCGTTATACTGAAGTTTTTCTCTTCTCTTTTCTGGAATGTTTGATTTTGTTGACGTTTATTTTTCTTACTCCAGCATTCATCAGTATTATGTCCCTGTTTCTTACATTTCTGGCAGTATTTCAGCTTCTTTTTGGAATAGAACGCACCTTCTCTTCTTTCCTTTCTCAGATCTTGATTATCTCTAGCTTCGCTTTCTTCTATAATTTTAATTTTCAGCTCTTCGGGCTTTGGTAGTGTATCTCTAGATTCTACCGCTATTCTGAAATTTTCATATGAAGCGGGTAAGCTGTATAGCATCATGATACTCAGCAGATCTGAATTTAGAGTAATGTCCATATCTGCTAATTTATCGACAGTATTCATGAAGTCATTTAGATGTTTGCGTACGTCACCGTTATCATACTTTTTCAGTATGAGATGCTTCAGCAGTGTTGCTTTTCTTGCGGGACCCGTACTGTGATAAATGCTTTTCAGTTTCTGCCAAAGCTCGTACGAAGTCTTGCAGCCTTTTATTTGTTTCAACTCTGATGGTGAAATAAGTAATAATAATTCTGACCGAGTTAGTAGATCTTTTTTCAGAAATTCTTTCTTTTCCGTCTCGTCGCTGGTTGAAACCGGTTCGGATATCTCTCCACTTGCGTATTCCCACAGGCCATTTTTGATTAACACTGCTTGCGCTTGTAGACACCATGTATCGTAGTTTTCTTTTGTTAGGGCTCGATGCGATGGTACGACGACGAAGCGGTTGCCGTCAACGTGCTCATTTCGAAAAAATTTCAGTTTCACCGACTATATTTTTTTATACCAGCAACCACGCTCTGCTACCAATTGTTGGGTGGAACGACGGACGAAAGAATAAATATTATTAATAAACTATTTTACTAATATACTTTACACAATATATAATTCAGATATGATATTACATACGTCAGAATAATTTTTTAAGCAAGTGTCAAATTAGAACACGGCATTGCTGATGTGATAGCCCATAGACTTACAACACCCTGCATATATAGTTTCCATTAGTCTAGCTAAAGAGTTATTTGTTGTCGCAGGTGAAGATCAACAAAAACGTCGTAGAAAACGTAATAAACAGTTTTTCGAGAAAAGTCGGTCAAGATTACAAATGGCACCCGAGTAGTTCGACTTCGGACGATATGTGGTTAGAGTGCGATGACGAAAATGTGAGAGCCATCACCACTCAAGAATTCATCGAAGAATTAGCCCACAAACCGAATTCGACATCAACACCGTATCTATTGTTCTACGCCAAAATTACAGACAGACATAACGAATAATGGTATGATAATAGTAGGTAGTTTAGTAGGATTTTGCAAAAGTTAGAAGTGGACATAGTACAAAAATATATGTAAATATTATGAAGTTTCGGCTTTTGTTGTTCGTTTCTCAATATTTTTTTGGAAAATGCGCTTTTCGAAAAAAAAAACATTCCTTCTTTTTTAGGAAAATTTTTTTTGTAAATTTTTCTGGTTTGCTTAGTATTTTTTTATGATTTACTAATATTAGTAGATTTTTTCCAAACTCTACAAACCGAATTTGAAGATTTCGATTTTCTGCTTCAATAATTTCAGGATTAATTTATTTTACTGTAACTTAAAAATTTGGGCCTTGAATCTCATACCTCCATCTCCTTAAACGACCGGTCTAATCTCTCAGCTGGTCAAATTTTGAATCGCTTTTTTCAAATAGCATCCGATATAACCGGAAGTACATACTTGAATATCTATTAAATCGATAATTTTATAGCCGCACCTCGTATAATGTTTTCCAATAAAAAGCCAAAATCTTCAAATTTAGCCATAGAACTATAGAAAAAATTTCCCATCCTCCAAGTTGATATGTCGTAGGTAACAAAAATGTCCCCGAATCTACCCCAGCAAATTTTCAAAATTACAAACACTAATACCTTTTTTTATTTAATATCAGATTCAAACGAATTATGAAGAATATTATAGGTAAATTAATGAAGAATCGCTCACACTTAAAAAAAATAGACGTGCGTTTACAATATACAGGTTTAAACAAAAATATGTTTTTTACCATAATATGTTTAAGATGATGGTGGTGATGGATTTAAAAAAAATCATGTAATCTTAAATCCCTCTTACCACCTAGTGGTATAAGGTGTGCTGCAGTAACTCTTCCTTTACGAATTTTTTCTATCTGAACTGTCATTTGCTTCGTTCCAGCGTCTTCCTCTTTGTTCTAGTCATCCAGCTATTACTTTCCGATCAGTTTCCTGATAAAATTATGCAAGTTTTTCTCACATTCGCTATCTTCATTTTAAATATGTAAATTTTTTTCTACTCTGGTTTGGGTTGGTAATGTTTGGCAGCGATGTTTCAATGGCAAGTGAATTGCATGGTGCAACAACATAATTTGCAATATATTGACCTTGCAAGAACTTGCCCCAATTTTTTTGTATGAAGATCTATAGCTGTCCAGGATGATGACGTTAAGGCGCGTCCACATTATGTCGATCGCCCTTGTGGATCGATAAAGGCGACATCTGTCTCGTCCACAAACATTTAAGCTGTCTGGACGTCAGTAGACTGTGAGTTGTTGGTAGTACAAGTGATACAAATGAGTGATGATAAAGATGCTCTTTCAGCTGCTGCTACTGACATTTTAATGGCTGCTGTTGTAAAGCCACATGTACTTCGTTCGAGAAGGTTTTGGGTTCGACCCAGCCTTGTTAATGGGAGAAAAAAGCACAGCACAACTGATTTTATGAAGGATTTATTGTTGGATGAAGCAGATCCGTTAAATTTAGAATACAGATGCGATGCTGTATTCAGAAATTTTTTCCGAATGAAGAGTTCTGATTTTGAAAAATTATTGCGACTGCCAATTGTCGACAGAAAAATGCACTTCATTCGGGTTGCATTCGACTCGACAAATGTCGATCGACATAGTGAGGACGCGCCTTTACAGTCTCGTTGTATGATCTCTTATTGTAGGGATGCCAAGGAGTATGGATGATGTTACTCGAGAGCGTGGAAGAAAAACTCGTTAGCGAGTTATATGTTATTTTTGGACATTCATTTCAAAGTTTTATAAGGGGATTAATTAAAATTTGTTGAACAAGTTTGAGCTGCTTCCCAAAAAAATCTTATTTTGACAAAAATAAAAACTCGGCATCCATAACAATCTTGGTTAAACCAAAAACAAAAATATTGAGAATAGAAGTCGCTGATTCGCAGAGTGCTTTAACAAACACCTTTTTTTTAACCTGTATATTATAAGCGTACGTCTATTTTTATTGTAAATTTTTAAATTGTGGACGATGCTCCATTTATGTACCTACAAAATTCTTCAAAATTCGTTTGAATCCGACGTCAAATAAAAAAGTTATATGTGATTAAATTTCATCGAAAATGTTGCTTGTAGTTTATATACAGGGTATTCGAAAGCAGTCGGGTTGAAGTAAAGCACCGTTAAAGGTAGATCTTGTTTCGTTTTTTTTTCATTTGGCCACTCTGTATCAAGAAATTTGTTGTAGAAGATACGGTGTTGGTGAAATGTTTGTTATTAATAAAACTTGTGACATTGCTAGATGTTTTCTTGGAAAATGTCTTTAAATTAATATTTAACGTAATAAAATGATTTCTGTATTAAACTGAAGGCCAAATGTGGCGGATTCTGCTAAATATAATGACAAATTTTTTTTTATCACAAATAAATCTAAACAAAAAATATCATCAATAGGTCGATGGTATATTTATATTGAGTTGTTATATATTTGTTTTTTCCCTATTTTTTTTGTAATATTAATTTTATTTATTTTATAATAAAGATTCATTATTGCAAACTATTTTTTATTTATTTAATTTAATTGATAAATGTTTTATTTAAGGTAAAGAGCTCTCGACAAAATAAGAGATTTGAAAATTATTTTATGTACAGTGTGAAACAGCCAAACGGTAATCTGTCAGTATCTCAATTACATTTTTATAATGCTTTTATTAGATTCACCTGTATGTAGGTAACAAAATCTTCAAACGTGATTTCCATTAACTTGAAAACGTCTGATTAAATTGAAACTTTGCACACTTATCAAGGGCCGATGACAATGAGTTTACTCCAATATCCCGACCAATATCATCAGGATTAACGATTAATTTATTATATTCTATACAGTCTCCGTCCTATACCTCATCCTTAGAATTTAATGTACTAAGTGTCGAACGAACCTGATAGCAAATAGAATTTATAAGAGGGAGATTTCTGTAAACCTTTGAAATGATATACTTGCAGCAACAGATTTTACCCATCTCTCCAAAATATATAGGAAGCGACATCTTATGACACAAATATAAAAATGATGTTTAATGTGGTTCCATTTTCTATAAAAACGATAGACATTTTGAAACAACAGAAAGATGTCCTGGCACTCCTGTCTTTTGATAACAGTTCTAAATGGTAAGTAGGGGGCTGTACTACTCTGATTCATAGATCAACATCCTTGAAGCTTCCTAATCGTGTATGGTGAGCATGGCCTTGAGCATCAGTTTTTGACACATTTTACATGGAACAAGTGTCAAAAACGTTCGTCGCCCGGTGCTGACAAAGACAAGACATAATGTCTCATGCTTTAAAATTTGTCAATAAACTTTTTTTTCCCAAATTTAACTTGCTCACGTCAAGAGAACGACTCATTATATACAGGAAATTAATAATAATTGTTGAATTTTTATGCTACATTTTTGGAATTCTTTTCTTAGGACCTCAACTGTACCGCTCTCAAATTGTTTACCACCCGGTGCTACTGTACCCAAAAGCTTTTAAAAAAGTTGAAAAAATCGTCATGCTAGACGCGCCATATCTGGTAATTTTGTTGAAATTGGCTTATTATTCATTCCCTTTGATTAAAAAAATGGCATATTTATAAAGTAACTCCAACGTTATCTCTTAAAACAACAAAAATTAATCATTTAATTCCCGTTTATTTATCCCAACCAGCAATCCTATTTACACCCTATCAAGAAAGACAGTTGGGGATGGACATAGGGTTGCCACCTGGTCGATTATCCATTACCATGAATGATGACAGAAACAGTTTGGTAGTCGAAATGGTGAAAGCAGAACTTTGCATTCATTCTACTTCAAGCTTCTTGTTAAGAATAAAGTTTGAATATTGACACATTCTGTTTGTATACCTTACATTACATGACGCAAGTAATATCCCTGGACGACCAAGGAACAATACAAGTTTTCTATTGGCAAAAAGGTGGCAATCCTGGATGAACACTATGGTAATTTAAGCGGAAAAAATGTTGACATTTGCTTACAATTAAAGATGTTTTATTTTATGAAAATAAAACTTACCGAGTACATTACACTTCTTCACTTCACTTGGACATTGTCTTTTTCAACGATAATAACTAATTCAAACGTAATTTAATCGAACTAACAACCAAAATAAAGTTGTACGACCTGAATCAATAATTTTAATTAACTGTCATCAACGGCGTTCAATTATCTCGGATTATTATCAAACGGCGTTACTGTTTTCATCAAATCTAAAATTTTAGTAACTCGACAAGCTCTTCAGAGGGCACCACTCAGGCACGTTTCGAATTACCCTGCCCTGAGGAAAACATGTAAGTGTGTTCTTGGCACTTCAAGCAAGAATATTATTATATATGTATTTATATTGGGGAGATATTCACTGATACCTAGAAGATCTATTTCTTCTACTTACTTCCTGATGAAAGTCTTAGAGACTAGTTTCTTTAGTCCACTTTCCTGGAGGAATTTCAAGATATCTGCAGGCCTCAGTTTAGGTAAATGTCCCTCTTGTATCCAGCATTTTCCTATGTGTTGTGCTGTAGGATTCTATATTGCTAAGCATTCGGCAAGTATGTGAATGTAGATTTCTTCCTATTATCCACAGAATATATATTCTTCTTGCTGGTTTGACACCTGTCAAAACTCTTAGTGCAGTATTACTCTGGTTTAGGCACTAATTTGTTTTCACTTGGTTGTAGTTTGCCAGGTGTATCTTTGATTGTCTCAACCCTACTAGATCTTTTCAATGGTCAGATCTTCTCTTTTTCCGGCTATGCCTATTTCTTCCAATATCTCATTTGTGCTGATACGGCGCAAAAGGGAACTGGGCCCCAAAAGTGTGTTTCAGGCCCTCTAATATTCCTTAATGAATGTAAACACAAACAATATTTAAATGTCTTTGAAGAGTATAATAAAAAAAAGGATAAAAATCAGAAGGCAACCTCTACAGTCTGTTTGAAATAGACAGAGAGTAATAAAACCTAATTTAACTTGCAAAACCCTTACCGGCTGGCAACTAAAACTCCAGAATTTTAAACCGATTTACATTATAACTCACATCTTTATTTTATTTGCCTACCCAACCCGCTACAACGCCGGCATCAATAGAAATCCCATCTTCGGGTAGATTGTAGCTGCAGGCACATCCGTACCTTTAGGTAGGGCTGTCAGTATAGGTATGATATTAAATGAAAAAGGGTTTAGCTCGCAATGGTAAGGAGGAAGTCGAAGTATTATAATATTCTGTTTTTTGCTATTTCGTCAAATAGTATATCGTATATCTTAGGAAACGATGTTTATGTATATTTACAATTGCCAGAATTTCTTTTCATATCCTCTTTAAATGTAATTTTTTTATCTAAAAGCCTCTGAATGATTTCTGTTTTTTTTTGAGCAGTGGTAGGGAATTTCTCACATATCCTTGAATGATATGGAGCGTTGGCCAAAGCAAAGTAACAGAATTACCTAATAAATAATCCGAAACGGGTGAGTTTTGGCCAGATTACATGTTGAATTTTATACTTGAAAAGGTTTCTTGGCGAAATTACCTATAATAAAATGAGTTTATGACCTTCTTTGGCGAAATTACCAACACCCATCCTATCAGGTAAAGTGCTTGTCAAGATAAATGGTTGACTACAATAAATGTTTATGTCCATTGCATGCCGGATTTCAACAATTTTCTAGGCATAAATAGATCTATAAATGAAAAGATGATAAGGAACGGCTCTCCTATGGCCAAACCCAAATAAGCAATTAGTGAGTCAGAACCATTTTTCGTGAAAAGAACTTCACATGATTTTAGGATATAGCTTAAATATAAAATTCACAATTATTGAGATTTTTATAATCGTTTGTTGCTCTCTGCCTTTTGCAAATAGAGTATAAACTTAAATCAAATAATGGAGAACTTCTGGCAAAGAATATTGGCTATAAAACAAATATACATCAATCTGGTTCCGTTTTATGCAGCCAGGAAGAGTAATATTGAATCCTCAATAGCATTATTTTTACAAAAACTCGAGCAAGCAAGAAGAATGTATTAATTTCGACCTCTTATAGTTAAATCATTTAGTAATTAATATTCTGTGTAATGCCTTTTTAACAGTGTAGAAAGTACAGATTGTCCCAAATTGATATATTTCACAGAGTATCTGGAAAAAGAGGGATTTAAAAAAGTTGGCAATTTGTTACATATGCGCTGCTGGGAATAAAAATTGATAGACTCATTTTTGGTGGAATTTAATTCATCTAATCATGTAACTTTTGCTTTAATATTATTTTAATAAAAAACTTGCACAGCTTTGTAATCTTCTACCAAGCTCAATAGGTACATCCTTCGATTACTTATTTTTCCAGATACCATGCAAAACATATCTAGATAGAACAGAATAGTAGGTACAGTTAGTATAAAGATTTTTAAAAATCGTTTTCCAAATTATGTATATAATAAATAATGTTGAACACTTAAATTAGATATATTTATATTTATAAAACTATGTCCTCTTGTATCTTTTGTACTATCCAGGTACATGATTTAACATTTTTTTAAGTAGTACAAAGAAATGTTACAGTGATCTAATGTGATATCACATAATATTTATATTAACATTTAACACATTAAAAAAAGTTTAAATGTATGTACCTAAACTTGAAACGCTGGGTCTTCATTTACACGTGACTTGAGCTTAATCCATGACATTATCAAACACATTGTTATCTTCCACCCGCCGTCGAATATTTTTAGCCGCTGGCAAAGTTGGATATTTCCATCTTTTGATAGCAGGATTACTCTTTTCATTCACGGGAGAGTCCCGAATAGCCTTCTTTATTATTATACTAAGTATATCATTGCAAAAAAATGTAAAAGTTGAATTGGACGTTTGAACATTTTCAGAATATTCCATTTTATTTATAATAACATTTACTAAGTAGGAATTATTATATTTCATTAAGAGTCCAGAAAATACGCTTTTCCCGTGTGCGCGCGACCGGGAAGTCGTGCAAGCACGGGAAAAGCATTTAAGGATGTGTAATGAACGATACTTGTCATTATACCTTTCTGAAACCAAAAACGAGTAAGTATTTACTATACTATACTATAATTCAAAACACTGACATCTGCTGTCATAATACAATTATTGTTGTTTAGTGTTGCTAAGGGAAATGAACAATAACGCATGTTAGCGCACAGGAAAACTTTTTCCCGTGCGATCGCACAGGAAATAGTAATTTACGTTACAAGTCCGGAAAATGGTTTATTAAAATAGTCTAGATGTTTACGGACGTGGCGACGAAGGAGCCGAGTCTGGAATTTCTAGACGAGTACTTTAATGACATTTCACGGTCGCGTATCGTACAATGTTTTATTTCATACTGTGTTGTATTAAAAATGAAATTTTAATATTTTATTTTAGATTACCTCCCTGTATGTAAGTGTTAGCAGTCCGGGAAGTAAAAATTTTCCGGACCGGGTACTGTAATGAGTTATTTCCCGGACTTAAATGAGTCCGGGAAATAGCTTATTACATCACATGTAAAAATAAAGGTCAGTTTCGGTACCCTTCATAGGCATTTGGGACCTCCATAACGTACTGACATGTCGGTTTGATTTATATGAAGTTGTTGATGATGTTAAAGTCACGTGTCGGTAACGGCTGTAATAGCGTTTTTACTGTATTTAATATAGTAGTTAGATAAATGAGCTTGATTTATGGCGAAATTGTATAAAAAAAAACAAGCTTTGAAATTTTACTGTTGAACCAGTCTACATAGGCATATCAATATTTTGATTAGGTAACGAATAGTAAATGGCATTTTTTTTTAATATATAATTTTTTTTATATCTGCAATTCCCATATGAAAATATGGTTATAACAATAAATATGTAAAGATCTGGTTATTTTTTTACTGACCATAGCGGAACGGTATTCCTTCCTCTACATTTTCGTGACGAATACACGCATAGCGGTTTGTTGGACGCGTAGCGAAATAAAGAAGAGAACTTTTAAAGCATTTGGAATAAAGTGGAACAACAGACAAAACCTGAAGAATTTTAGAATATTAGCCAAAAATACAATTCGTTCCGACGACTTTGTTTATTTACAAATAAAAATCAAGACAAAAACTACTTTAGACAAGGATAGAAAGCTACCAATTTCAGTAACCGTGCTGCCAGATCTCGGTATGTGATTTGACAGACGGAAAAGGGTACCAAAGTTAGCTTGACGTCATCGTTTTTCGAAACGAAATCGATTGGTATGTATCTGACATACCAAAGTGGGCCGAAATCGCCTGTTGTCTTTTTAATCTTTAAATTTCCAATTTTTTCATTTTTATTGAAAATTGTTTGTGTGCTTTTCCGTTATTTCATTATTTTTGGAATTTCTGCATTACCTATAACAAGTTTTTTTTATAATTGGTAAGGTAAAAAAGTTGTTTTTTTGATTTTATTTATTTGAGGTTAGGTTTTCATAAAATCAGAATCAAAATATTATTGTTAATTTGCAGTTGAGAATGATAATTAGCCAAAGATTTTTAAAACACTAATGCCTATATTGGGGGCCTACCCGAGGAGTCTTCGTTTGTTAAAATCAAAGGATAGTGCCCAAAATGGGTTTTTATTTTTGCTTTTTTCTACTTAGATATTCAACAACAAAACAAATATTATTTAAGTGAAAAAATCGTTCAGCCCACACACTGTCACACGATTAGCGATGTTCACACCCATGTTCGGTAAAAAAAAATCAGATCTGTAGATAGTGAGCCATTCTATGACAAAAGCGTCACAGGAACGAGAATCGATCCCTCTCTTTTGTATAGGGTGTCCAGTACTTCATTTGGATTGTATGGGTAACTTTTGATATGTTGGTGATACGGAATCAATTAAATTAGAAAAAAGCTTCAAATTTTTATGGTTATCACAATGGTTCATCGTAGTCTCTGATATCCCGAATGGTTCCGGATCGACAAAATCGGAAACATTATTTATCCTTTAGTTGTTTATAAAAATTTAAAGTATTGAATTTTTTAAATTGCTTATCATCATTAAATTGTTCATAAACTTGAGCAACACTTTATTTCGTTAATTTAATTATTGAAAAAGTTGATAATTTTTTTAAGACAAAATGTTGAAATAACATTCAAGTGTAATAAATAGTTAAATTGGGAGTAAAAAGAACTAATGAGTTGATGGTGATTTTGAGGAAAGGAATCGCCTAAATGTACATTTTAACTAATTAAACCATAGTACGGTTTACTTAAAGGAAAATGTTCAAGTGGAGTTTTTTTATCATTTGTGTAATAAGAATGCTAAAGTGGATTAAAGAAAATGATAGTTTTCAGATTTTGTCTATTTTATCCGGTACCATTCGGGATATCAGGGACTAGGATGGACCATTGTGATCAGCACAAAAATTTTAAGCTTTTTTCTTGATTAATTAATTATTAATTTCGTATCTCCAACGGTTTAAAATACAATCCCAATTAACCTACCTATCAAAAAATGACTAACACTGGAAGGGGTTCAATATAGTGATGAAATATTTCTTTGCAGCTTAACATTTCATGATCTTTAATCGATATGTTTCCAGATTGTTTTTTATAAATATGCACAATAGTTGAAATAATGAATTTATTCCATTTAGTTATTCCACTCGTATTTTTCGAAAATATTAAAAATGCTTGAGCCTGTATAGACTGGTCGTCTTTTATGTGACCCGTTTTCTAACGGGAAATGTTCTATATTGTACATTGTATTTTCTTTTCTCGAAATCATGTATTATTAAACAATATATTATAAATATTTGGCTTTATTTAATAGAGATAATAAAGGTGGTTATCATGTTATCTTTGTCTTGATGAAATGTGGATCAGACGTACACAGAATAATTGTTCAATTTTATTACACAGTTATTACTGTATTGAAACCTACTTTTCCATTTAATTCATATTCAAGAAATATTTTTCGAATGTTATTTTATAAGTTTTAATAGAGTTATTTCTATACCCAATTAAAAAATCGTATTTTTAAAATCCGCCTTTTACATTTTGATGTCACTAGTATAAATTTAAGTTAGACACACGTTTGACGTGGATAGTGTAGTCACAAAAATTGAAGAAAATAAAGAAGTTTAGTTTGGAGTGACAGTGAGTTATTTGCATTTGCTTGTGGTTTAATTTTGGTTTAAGTTCGTGTATAAACGTTATATAATGAGTTATTTTACTTAAACTAAAATTTTCTTACAAAAGGCTCTAAAACAGCTTAAAACCCACTTTTTCTTCTTTCATCGGTGTTCTGCACATTACCTTCAAGAATTTTCCAGAATTGATAAAGACATCCCTCACCAAAAAAAAACACATGTTTTTACACAAATAGTTTTATTTAACTTTATTATGATTTATAAATACATTACGTATAACATAAATAAATTATATAAATAAAAAAATTACATTATTAAGTACATATAATTTCAATGTTAAAAGTGCATCATTTTGACCATTAATAATGTTTGAAATATAAAATATATAAATGTAACTTAATTTTTATATCCAAAAAAGAAGAATAGTAAAGATCAAACCCAAGCTCGGAAATCATTCCCTTACTTTTTTTTTGGAATTATTAAAGGCACTTGATTATTTAGAAAAATTTAAAAATATCTCAGTTTTGTAAAATCATTGTTAATGGTCTTATGGACGCGCCCTGTACACTAAGACAGCAATAAATAGACGACGGCTGGTTTCTTTGTAGATATTTTTTGTTCGATTACATTTTTTCTGTTTACTTGAAAAGTTTTTCATTTTTGTTTGCTTAAAATATTTCCTATTTCATCGGCGTGTCTTTGATGCCATTGAACGTTAATTTTTACAGTTTCTAGCGATTGATCCACACCTTTTTTAACTTCGGAGAATATATTTTTATTGGTACCCACGAAATTTTCAAACTAAAACAAACAAAAAATGCCCAGTCAACTAATTTCAGATTTGAGCGAATTGTTAATATACTGATCGTCAAAAAAATCCGGCCACCAAAAATGTGACACATTGTCAAAAGTGGTCATCTCTCATCTCTTGAACCACTCATTTGATTTTTATGATTTTTTATGTAAACTTTAGGTCAATTCTTCTGTAGTAATGCAGTGTTTGAAATGTGAGTTAAATTTGAAAATATACAGTGGGCATAAAATGGAGATATTTTTACCCGAAATTTGAAAAACCCTGTAGGATGCAGCAACTGCAGCGTCCAGCGGAGCCAAAATATAGCGCCAAACGCAGTTATCACATGTAACAATTCTCAACAAATGGTTTGGCCAGCTTGCAGCTCTGATCTCAATCCTATTGAGCATCTCTAGGACCAACTGCAATCGTCGCCAAATAGGCGTTACTCCCAGAAGTTCGAGTAGAAGAATTCGATGCAATTCTTCAATCTTTTTTTACTATAACCTTATTAATTCGATGCCTCGTCGATTGAATGTGGTCATCATCATTCGAATTTTTTCTAAAATTTTAATGTTTATTGGAGTTTCAATATTTATTTTAGTTCTTTTTATAATGTTGGCTTAAGAACAAAGAATCTTCTTTTATAACTGAGATAATATCGTGAATAAAAAAAATTCATAAAGCGTGGTGCTAGAGTTTGACAACAGTTGATGCCGCCCGTTTCAATTGCTGTGTCCTACAGGGTGTTTCAAATTTCGGGTAATAAATATCTTCACATTTATGCATCGCGTATATTTTCAAATTTAAATCTACATCAAAATTTCAAGCAAAGGATTGTTACGGAAAAATTTACCTGCAATTTACAAAAAAAAATGATCCAAATCAAATGAGTGGTTCAAGAGATAACCACTTTTAAACAGGTATCCCTAGTTTCCACTGGTATCTTATTATGAATCTCGAAATAAACGATAAATCTTACCTCTTGCTGATCTTTGACGTTAGTAATTTGATAGGACAACGGCGTTAAATATCTTGTAAGAGTTTTTTTGTTCGACAGCAAACTAGAAAATAAAATAGATCATAACCTGTAATGTTTTGACCACAAAACAGTTCAAAAAGAAGGTCTACGCTATATGAAACTTTTGTAAAAAGTAAATTTTAACATTGACATTGTATCTGCTAATTTCGTATTCTGAATCCTCTGAAAAATGTATATAGATTAGTCTAACGTGTTAATGCTTGTAATAGCTTCTAAAAATATTAGCGATATCCAGAAAAAGTATTAAAATGTTTTATTAGCAGATAAAAAACTGCAAAAGTTATAAACAAATTAACGCATTTAGTTTTTGGCGAATAACTTAGAAACTATGATATAATCGAAATCTGAAAAAAGGTTCTTAAAGAGGGGGTAATTTCCAATAAAAAAGTCCCTACGCCCGCAACTCTACCTCTATTGCTAATAATTTTAAATTAACGCTGAAAATAAGCCTCCGCTTGGCTGTTTTAGGATGCGCAGTCACTAAAGCGAGTAAATCAAGTAAAATATATTTTTTCAAGCATTGAATATCAATTAAAAAATTCGAATAAATAATGCTGTGCTTTTAACAATTCAGGGGATGGGGTCCATTTAGAAAATTGATCTATCTCAATTTTTCAACAAGTTAACTAAAACTAAATAACTAAATGCTTTTTTTTTTCATTTTTTGATTTGTTCATAACTTTTGAAATTTTTCGTCTGCTAATAAAACATCTTGATACATTTTTCCGAATCCAATAATAGCTGTTGGTACACAGATGGCTGAAAAACACCATCAGGCTCTGGTGCAGCCAGGCTGGATCCAGTCTAGGATCGTATGATATTGTATTTCAGGAGGAAATTTACGCCATTGTTTATTGTGGAATAAATTGGAGAAAACCCATTTTACACTTGAAACAATGAAACTCAGATAACCAAGTGGCTTTAAAAGCACTTAGCTCTCACCGTGTAATGTCGAAGTTGGAATCAAACTGCCGAAAAATACTCTCCTCAATAGGAATAGAAGACTCAACAAAGTATCTCTAGCCTGGATCCTTGTTCATTCTGGTTGAATGGCAATAAAAAGACAGACTCCCTTGGAAGGGAGGTTGCCGTAGGTGGTTTTATGCAAGAAGAGTTTTTGACTTCTGGAATAATTTACCACGATTGGTTCATTCGAAGGCTTATACAGCCTTCGAAGAATGTCTCCAAACAAATGTTAGACTATAACAGACATGACCTACGTTGTCTAACAGCAATAGTACACCTCGACCAAATTCATTTCAACTCTGAGATGCGCAAACAAAGAAGCGAGACCGAACTATGTCAGTGCCGCAAAATAAACGCATGTACACTAGGCGGAGAAAGTTTAGTTAGTTAAATATTACCTAAATAAAATCCTGAGAATTTGGTAATACATTCCATTTTAGTTATTAACTGTGTAAAATGTGGATTTCAATTTATATTTCTGAATCGAAGTAGCCTTTACTTGAGGAAAATACACAACTAAATAGAATTCGATTTTTAATAAACTTAATTTCTACTGTACTAACATTGTTACAATTACAATTGTTTCGCAACACAGTGTTGTCAAAGGATCGATGGAATACAAACTAAATATTAAATATTGTAGATATTTAAAATGACACTGGGTACACATAAAACCGAAATTTATTCCACATAGACATTTTTAAAATTGTTTACCTGATCAAATCCAATTAGGAAATTTTCCGCTATTGTAGCTGTATACAAAAAGATGTCTGAACTTTCTGAAACTGAAATACACTAAAGAAAGCAGCCTATAGTCAACAAATAATATTCACAATACTACATTAACGACATCAGTTTTAAATTACACACAATCTAAACGTCTATTCTCTTTATTTACAGTATGGAGACACCGTTTAAAACAAATCTGTCACTCACTATCACTGTTTTCACTCTCAGAACTTACAATATCATAATCATCATCGTCATCGGAATCGTCATCTCCAAGATTGATAATACTTTGATCTATTACTATATCAAGGGCTGGTTCCAAGCAGAGAAACTCTTTTTCACATTTGAGCGCATGTTGGCAGCGACTTTGCCATTCTAGTGGTGGAAAATTGTCAAAAAATTCATTACATAGCTTTTCCACATCTGACAATTTAAACGTGATGTTTTTACTTCCAACGTATTGTTTAAGGGATGCCCAAACAAGTTCAATTGGGTTAAGGTCAGGGTGATAAGGTGGCAATCTCAAAGTATTATGACCATGTTGTTCTAAGATTTTGTCAACTTCGTACGTTTTAAATCTTGGCTTATATATTTTTATAATGTTATATAATTCAACTTTCAACATGTCATCTGCAAATGTGATGTTTCTGCTTCGTAACCACTGCTTCATTTCATCTTTTCGACTTGCGGATGTAGGCGATTTTTCACACTGCACATTGTGATATGGTGCATTGTCAATAACCAGCACACTACGTGGGGGTAAATTTGGTATAAGTTTAGTCTCAAGCCATTTCTTGTAGTTGATAAAGTTCATATCATCATGAAAATCACCCGACTTACATTTTGACTTAAATATAAGTGATGCATTTGGTATGAATCCTTTTTCCCATCCAGCATGAACTATAACTAATCTTTGCCCCTTAGACACTGGTTTTCGTAGCCCTTCGTTACTATTATCAGACCAAGCTTTTTCATGAGTGTGGGAGGAATGAATATATGTTTCGTCCATATAGATAATTGGTCGACCCTCCTGACGGTATTGTTTTATGGTTTTTAAAAACCCTGTCCTCAATTGCCTAATGTCATGTCGCTCCATTAGTAATGTTCGGTTTGTTTTTATTTTGCGCCATCGAAAACCTATACTATGTAAGATCTTACGCAAACTTTCTCTACCACCAGTAAACTCGCTGTCTTCTTTAACTTTTTGGAACAAGCGTTTCAGAGTAGGTGCTGTTTTTTCTTGTACATACCAATTGTGGACAATTCCTCGTAATATTCTTGTATCTATATCATCTATTTTTGTCTTTTTCGGTGTTTTACCTTTATTATGTTTTGTACTGAATGACGAAGCTTCACCCTTATCAATATTTTTACTTTGCTTAACTATAGATTTTACAGTGCTTAGGCTAATACCGACTGCTTGTGCAACCCTTTCATGTATTTTCGCTGAAGGAACCAATAACTCACCACGTTGTGCCTCCAATGTCATAAATTTAAAAACATTATGCACTATTTCACGACTTTGTGCACTCAAAATCTTGTGTTTTACAAGCGACTTAAATTCCATATTAAAATTCCTACGCGGATTGTACCACTATGAGTTCAAATGGATCTTTACAGTGCAATATTCTGCTTAGGACTGGTAGCTGCCGACAGTGTCGTACGCGTGTTCTACGCGCATCCGAATCTCACAGTTGAAATGAATTTGGTCGAGTAGTAAAACTCTGACTGTCTTTGTCTAAACTATTCTATCTAAACTACTATAAACTATTTGCCTGCTCCGCTGCGGCCCAAATCAGGTGTCTGATGTTTGGCAAGGTCTCTTCTCGCCCTCAGACCTAAAATATCGTTCACCAAATAAACCAATTGGTTTTGTTAAGAAGCTAAATTCGTTTGGTGAAATATGAATAGGCGTTAGCCACAATAGCCTCTTGGTGGGCCTAATAGACTCACTTACCACAAACCTGACCTAACCTTATACTTACTGTTTATATATCTGATCGATATTGTTGTAGAAGAAGTTTTTAGCTATAAAGTATCCAACGTTATTTCTTGCTACGGTACCGAATACTGAACTACTGTCTTGTCTTCTGATAGTAGTATCATTCAAAGACCATTCCAAATATCTAGTTAAAAGCCAGATTTCTTCAGTGCAACCAAGCGTACCAAGAATACTACTCTTTTCCGTAGCTACATTAGAATTTTGATACTTTTTCCATAAAAGCTCCCATTCTGGTTCACCTCCGTGTTTTAAACTAGTACAATATATTATTCCACGTAAATCTTTCGGTAGTCTAAAAACAATGGAAATTGTACTTTATCATAATAGTTATTTTCCTAGTGCGAAAAGTGACTGTTTTCCACGCGCGAACGTATATAGTTGTCCGAAAGACCCGAATCGTTCGAGTGCAGAAAAGACACTTTCCGCATATGTTAAGAACAATATATTTTTTACAAGGGCGGAAAATAAAAAAAAATATCATCTAATTAGTCATAAAATAAGTAGATACAAACTAACAAGTTTATTAGTTACCTTCTGGTTATTGATGTAATCATTCATAGTTATTAATATTCAACAAAATTTCAATAAAAAATAAAAATGCAATAGTTAATGTGTTTTGTACACAATACTCTTCACATATCCCCATAAAAAAGTCTAATAACGTAATATCAGGTCATCGTGTTGGCCATTCTATCGATCCTCGATTTGGAAATATTCCTTCGAGGTACTGCTGGACATTGAGTTGGTAATGTAGTGGCACTGCTCCATCTTGCTGGAACTATATCGTATTCGCAGGAACTTGAAGGTTTCCTGAATCAGAATATTTTGAAGTAGTGCTAAATAATCATCAATAAAAAAGGGACCAATGATATGGTTTCCAACAATCCTTGCCCAAACATCAACTTTTTGAGGGTATTGTGTATGTTCTTCTCTCATTCAGTTAGCATATCCCATTGGCCCGTAGCGGCAATTTTGTCGATTAGCATGACCGTTAAGTGAAAACTACACTCATCGAAAAACATAACTTCTAATTGGTAATATTGTTATCCAACATTTCCATAATTTGTTCACGATAATAAGTTCTATCAAAGTCATCTTCCATGAGCTTCTGAGTTGGTATCATTTTATAGGAATGTATTTGATTTTTTTTAGTATTTTTAGAATCGATGTATGGATAACATTCAATGTTGCGGATGCTTGTCTACTTGATTAAAGCTTTGCTAACGTTTCTCATTATTATTGTACTGGTACCATAAAAACTCATGATTGTACCTACTAGTAGAATAACAGGCTTGTATAATATAGTTATTATGATGAGATTGTAGAAAAAATTGCTTACGATAACGATATTAAGGTATGTACTTGTTTTGTACTTTCTACCAGTCAGTACTGGTTGAGTCAATAATGCTATTGAGATTTAGTGGTTCATACTATATATCTATTAAGTTCACCCTATTGGTAATATTAGTCGTTTAATTCTTTGAAAACGAAGGGAGATTGAAAAGAGGACATTGTGATTCTTACAAGATATAATTTCTGCTTGGATTGAAACTATCCCCGCTGATCCTAGATTATATTCAATGAGATGGCAATTGGCCTTTTCCACTGCCACCTTTTCAGATTTATTGTGGTCCTTTCAGTCTAAATTACATTCTCTAGCCATTTTTTTGAGTAGCCAATCAGCATTGAGACTGAATCTTTCATGTACTTTCTTGCCGAATACTTCTATGCCAGGAAAACGCACATTAGCCAGGTAGTCGCACTGACATAGGATGTGCTCTGCAGTTTCCTTTTCTAGGTGACAGAATCTGCACATGGCTTATTCGTCTGCCAACCCCATTAGCTTTGCGAACCCCATTAAGCATTAAGCAGTGTGCCTCGTTAGCAGAGCTACTTCAGCTTTGACAGTTTTCTTATCATTGCCATACAATTTGGAGAATGGAATTTCCCATCATAGGTGATCTGTGTTTCCCACTATTTTAGATATTTCTGCGCCACCCACTTTCTTGTGACCCCCGTTCACCCTAATAAACCGTCCTGATTTTTTTAGATGGGGATACTTGAAAAAATTGAACATGTAAGCCAATGTACACAGGATATCTTAATTTTTCTGTAAAAAAATTATCACAATTGTTTCTGTTTCTTTTTAAACATTTTTCTTAATAATAAAAAAGTTATAAATATTTTAATTTTATATCCAACCAAAAGTCGTTCTATTCGTGAAAACCAAAACATTTCATTTAATCGAATATTTGTTTTGACTTGACGTCTGCTAAATAAAATAATAATAATAATCTAGACTACCTACATTTTACAATCTCAAATTTAAAAAAAAAGTGTTTGCTTACGATTCCTCTTGTTTCAGTCTCAATTTGTTGAACAACTCCTTAGCTTCTGATACACAATTAGCTACTTCATATAGGCAAGCTCTATTAACGATCAGTGCTTGTAATTTAATAGAATCAAGATTATCAGGATCAGTTGGAACTACAAAGCCTTCAACTTTGTCATACATGGGCGTCAACAATCGTTTCATGTATTCCTAAAAATGATTAACAAAAGTTTTATTTATTTTAACTCAAACAGTTTGTTTACCAATAACACTTTAGCTTTGAAGGTAGTTGTCGTGCTTGAATATTGTCGAAAAGTTTTGGTTCATATCCATGGAAGCAATAAAGGTACTTATAGCATAATGCGCCATAATTTTCGTTACATTACTGTACTCGTGGAAATGCTACACATACCATTCTAATATGCAAATACTGTCAACAGCTTCCAAAAGTTACAATACGGCAACGTCGCTCGTGCTTACTCTCTGTTCGTTTGAATTTACCGCCCAAATTATTCTACTTTATTTGGATCGAATTCTGCAAGATGTTTCTGTTCGATTTCCCAACAAGCAGGTTAGGTTAAGTTAAATTTGTGATGAGTTGGCCCTCCAGGTATACGAAAATATAAAATTTTCTGACAAAAGGCGTTTGCACGACAACTAGGTACCTTAATTGAAAAAAATTACTTACTTTGTATTTACCATACAAAGCAGACTTTTGCAATTGTTTGGAAATAACGTCAGTCTTCTCTATAGCAGCCTTCCAAGGCATATATTCGGCTTCCTGATTAAGATATTTAAGCAAATTGAAAAAGATTTCGTATTTGATCGTTCCAATATAAGCCAGATCTGCTGCATCACTTAATATTTGAACTCTGTTCAAAGTTGGAATTTTATGGTAATCCGGCCCTTGTAAAAATTTAGTTATCAACTCCCAATTTCTTTCGTCATAATTGACTTTGTATATTCCTAAAAAATAATGTCAGTTAAACATGGTATATTCATAGACAAACAGTTTTTTGGACAACAAACTGTAAAATTGTAATGATCCTCGATTTCATTCTGCTCAGCTAGGTGAAGTACTGACCCAACATTAAACTACTGCTGTGAGAAAACTCCCTGCAGATCCGTCGGCTCCGAGAATTGAACGCGAAACTCCCGACAAATTCGAAGCGCTACCGTGCAGTAGATCAGTTGACTTTTTCCACTGCGACCTTTTCAAATCTATTGTTTTCTTCTGAATCTAGATTTCATTCTCCAGCCCGACTTTTTTTATAAAGCAAATCGGCATCGAGACTAAACCTTTCATGTAGTTTCTTGCCGGTGACTTCTCATCGCCTAATACAAGAAACCGCACATTCACTAGGCAGTTGAGCTGGCCTAGGATGTGTTTTGAAGTTTCCTCTTCTAGTTAACAGAATCCACAAATGGCTTCGTTTGTCAACCCTTATAGTTTTGTGTGTCTATTAAGGCTGCAGTGCCCCGTTAGCATACCTACTACGGCATGTCGTACATTTTGGCAAATCTCCTCTAATCAACTGCTCCGCCTGTCTATGTCCTGGTGAGATTTCACACCATTCTAAAGATTTCTGTGCCATTCACTTTCTTGCGGCCATGTTTATTGTCGATTTTGCGACGTCGCAGAAGGATTCCGGTCCAATGAATGGCATTGATTCGTGCGTCTTGTCTGGCTATTTCATCAGCCTTTTAGTTTTCTGTATGACCTTCGTTCCCTGATACCCACGCTACCATGGGCTTGCAACGGTCTCCAAGAGTGTCTCTTCTTCTAATCTAATTGCGCAGTACATGTTTTATACCAGAGTCACAGTATTATAATAGTCAACCAGTCAGAAAACTTTTGTTATTGTCCAAAATCATCCATCCATCCGTAAGCCAATTTCTTTACAGAACGTCCACGGGTGGTTCTATATACATTGTCTTGCTTAAGAATGGCAAATATTCAGAATTAACCTAAACTATCTATATTCTGTCAGGAAAGTACCATGCCCAAACGAGCTCGATTGGTGTCGAAAGATTAGAATTTTCTGTAAAAACTTAATCGCGTAAGGATCGCTGAAGACATGCTAGAGATGGGACACGGATTTGCGAGTTTTCAGTCGATAGGATACATAAAAGAGAATCCGTGGCGAGTATTGTAGTCGATTCCTTAAACAGCGTTTGAAAGATGTTTTAATGCTTTGATTATTCGTTGGCGGAGTGTATGGGCCTATTTTGATGACTACAATAAATTTGGATGAATAATACATAGCTTCCCGGTACTTTTGGACATACTAGTATTTTGTTATATCGCCATAGTTGGCATGTCCAGTTATGGCAAAGAAACAGGCAACCATTTGCTGCGAAGCATCTACATCGACAATCTTTGAATTATGTTCATGGATATACTACCTACCATAATACTTCTTTTTGACGTCGATAAATTTTTTTAAATACCTTATAACACTTGCTAACACCATCGTGCTCAACGCGACAGCATTAGTGGTACCAATTTCTGAAATGTAATTAATAACCTGTAGTATATGCTTTTTATTTTACCTGCCATTTTGTTATTGAAGATTATCCATTCGTCGTCACCAGCGATATTTTCTATGACTTGATCGTGTTTTGGACACGCCAACCAATGATTGGGAACTGTATTGTTGAAACTAAGACTGGATTCGGTCGAGTATGTCAAAGGTACCCACCAACAAGGATTCAAATGATCTTTTGTGTTAATAATATCTCTCAGATGACGACTCTAAAAACGAACATAAAGATAAGCATGGGATACCTATAGAAGTACTAAGTGTAATGAGAGTATTTCTTATAAATTTCGTTTTTTACCCACTTCTCTATCGAAGTATTCCCCAATCAAGCTAAGCGATGCTCCACCTGGCAGCAGATAATTGAAGATAACTCTATGGTATCCTCTTTTAGTTTACGTGTCGTTTTATCTATTTTAATAATATTTAATCAGCTCTTTCCGTATTTTGTATACGGGAAAAAAATACAATCACTAAATGTTTCTGACAAAATCAAATGCAAACAACAATAGGCTAAACATTAAATTTTGTTAATTTAAAAAGTATAGTCGAAGACAGACTGATATTGCAGATTGGCCATCATTATTTTACTCTAAAAATCAATTATTTATAACTAAAAACGTACCTGTGTAATTTCGGCACTCTTCTTATCATAATTTCTCTTAACTGTAATGAGAGGATAACCAGTTTGTAAAGTCCACGTATCCATTATTAGTTTAACCGTTAAATTCGTTGGTAAACTTTTCTGTTTGTGCGCCTCTTCGGTCAAAGCTAACCACAAATCGTCTTGTTCGGCATTACCAAATCTATGTTTTTTCAGATAGTTACTAACGCCCTTTCTTAATATTTCTTCGCCGAGAAAGAGCGTCATCATTCTGATTAGAGAAGATCCTTTTTTGTAGGATATCGTATCGAAAATTTCGTCGATTTCATTGGGATTTCCTATCGGTACCGATACCTGCAAATATTGGTAGGACAATAAGGCATTGAGTGTATTGAAAGTCGGTACTTATATGCGTAATTTGAAAACTTGATTTAATGCGAATTATCGCTTGCATATATTTAGGTTTAAACTAGACTACTAAACTGGATGCAACCAATAAGGCTGTTCTGGTATGGATTCCAGGTCTCACAGAAATTCTGGGCAACCAAGTAGTGGACCAACTTGCCAGGAAAGGAGGTCAGTCCCAGTTTATAGGTCCGGAGCCACTACTGGGAATTTCTTCAAATCTGGCTATAATAACCATTTCAGATCAGATGGACTGCAAAACAAGGGGTCTACTGGAATGAGATACCAGGATAAGGCACGTCAAGGTCTTCATCAAAGGACATCAACTGAAAGTACCTAGAAGCTATGCTGAACATGGACAGGGAAGAGATCAAGTCTACAACAGGTATCATTCCTGAACACTGCAGGATAAACTATCATCTGTGCACAAAAAGGCTTGGCCGAAATTGAAAGAACACATTCTCTGCTACTCTGTGACTGTAGACCATAAGAGCTGCGTTGGTGCGCGAGAATGTAGATATACTTACCACTTCACACATCATCAAGTTTCCGATATTGAACTTAACGGCGCAATAGACAGTATTGTCGTAGTGAACGGTACGGAACAGTCCACCACCAAGTTAACATTAAAATTTCGAGCAACAACGCCATGGAGATCGAACTACATGGTATTCCAATTTCTGGTCATGATAGAGGGCGCCACTTAACATCTTGCACCAAAATTCATGATATTTTGTTGGTTGCTAGCTTCTTTGACAGTTCGCGGTTTGCGTATGTGATAAGTGAGGTTAGGTCATAGAAATGGAAAATATTGTGAATAGAAAATCCGTTTTTGTCGTCGTTTTCAAAAATATCGAAAATTGTGATAGTTTGGTGGTAAAATAATTAGCAGAATGTATTAATATTTTTACTAAGGTATATAATTTTAGTCTATCACAATTATTCTTTCCTACTTCATTTATCTTTGAATATTTTTAATTACCTTTGGTACTTTAAAAAATCGTGGATTTTTTCAATTCAGCTCACGTCTTCGTCTTATATCACCAGCACTACCACTAGTGCAATTTTTAACAACGCACACCCTGCCCATTATAAATTTTTATTATAACAATTTCAATTTTCTAGTTTTTCAAGTAATGTTTACTATTTACCTACTGTCAAATATAAAAAGTAAGGTTATTGTCATGACAGTTTTAAAATGGTGCAAGATCTACAATGCGCGACGCCACGGTGAAGAAACAAACTGCTTAGATAGACGATTTTGGACAGGTTTTGTCAATTTTCTCGTATGAGTTCGATCTCCTTGTCTAGTCTCCATGCACAACGCTTTAAATCCAAATATTCCGATGCGTACAACAGTGTCATCTATGAAATTATCCTCTACTTACCGGGTGAGATGTCCTTAACGAATCAAAAGAAAACACATTCAACATATTATCAGCGTCTTCTTCTTCCAAGGAATTCCATTGAGGAAATAGAGATTCGAGAGCCAAACTTGCCATATAAGTAGCGAAACCTTCGTTCAACCACAAATCTGTCCACCAATTCATTGTAACTAAATTTCCAAACCATTGATGTGCTAATTCGTGCGCTATAACGCTGGCAACGTTATTTTGACTTGTTTTGGACGATATCTAAAAAAATTACAATTTAAAAAGTTATTAGCAGTAGGTACTTATTATATCTAAAAAAGTTAAATTCGTCTATTTTTAACTTAGTTTTACGATACAGACATCTGTCATATGTCAAACCTTTCCATTCCACACCTCCAGCACCCCAATATATTTCTAGTATTGTATAGTTTGTACAATCTCAGTTGGACAACCAAAACAAATTTCAATAAGCCCGGTCCTTTGATTTGTGGATATACAACTGAGATCATTTGATATACTCCTTATTTAAAATTAGAGGGTTCTAGGACTGGAAGTTAGATGACTTTTGGAGATGTATGTATCGAAAAAATTTCTCTCTGTAGATATTTCACACTATAATTTTTTTACCTTAGGGTCGTAAAGCAAATAGGTCTCTCGGTAAGTGATCAAACCCCAATTTTCCATCGCGCCTGCGCTGAAATCTGGTATAGCTATCATGTCTTGTTTGGGTAGAGGATATTCAATGTCGAAAAACTTTTCGTAATATTCCAAACATTTTGGTCCAACTTCAGTCGCAAAATCGACCTAAAAATAACAAAATCATACACATAGGTAGTAAAAAATAAATCCTAATTCAGGGAATTTCAGGTCGCACGTGATTAAAAAATATAAATATACATCCAAAGAAGAGTTTTGTATTAAATTTCATACCAAATACAACTCACTGATTATTTAAATATGACATTTTCCGCCCAACGCACCAGTTTCGAGCTACACTACAAGCAACAACTAAAAAAAGTGCAAAACTTAATTCCTCAAAACGCTTTTTTGAGTGTAATTTGACTGGCCTATGAGTGCTGTTACTGCGTTTGAAAATGAATTATTAGGTACAATTTTGACGTTTCCATTTCCATACATTTGACACTTGTGGAATCGACAGTAGTATCTTAAAACGAGTATAATGATTATAAATATACCTGATCTAATGCGTCCTTTCTCGCCCAAATTCTAAAAGTGACGTTGTTGTGTTCCACAGCTTTGCCCATCTTATAATCAAAATCTGACACGACGTAAGCTACCAAATAAGTAGACATCGGGACCGATGTATCAAAATGATCCCAATACCATCCATCTTTTTCTTTCCTTAAATATATTTGTTTAATAAGCGATATAGTTATAAATGAGGAAAAATTCGTAGGTGCTGCAGAGTTGCCAAAAATATATTTTTGTTATTAATAACGTTCGTTTTAATTTTATCAATAACAATGATCTTGGGTGTAAAAATTACGATTCGGAAATTATTTTAAAAACATATGTATTACTCACAATGGTTCAGTGGTGAGCAGTGGCATGTTACTTATAGATTTAAGACCTTCTTTTCTCCCGATGCTGATATCAAAAGTTGCCTTCATTCCAGGCTCATCGAAACAGGGGAAAGACAGTCTGGCGCTGATAGGTTCGAACTGCGTAACACCCAACCATTTTTTTTGTTTTTCTTTTTTATCATAATAGCTGCTTCTGTAGAAACCTACCAATAATTATTTTTATGATTAATTATAAATTTTTCTAAATATTTATAAGCGAAAAAGTAAAACCAAAAAATAGTCTTCAATATTCCAAAAGCGCATGGAGACAGATTTATTCATTTGGTCCAAACTTTATGAACAAAGAAGTAGGACCCAGTAGTTGATGCGGGTAATTAAATTTAGAAAAACTAGTTTTTATGAGTAAAAAGACTAAGTTTGTTAGCCTCCATTTGATCTTTATAATCAAAATTAAACTAATAGACTTTTTTTAGATTCAATCTCATAAGAAAACCTAATTTTTCTATGGATCGCCGGCCCTTGAATAGAGTGAGTGAAACAGTCGCCAGTTGACAAGGGGCGCTAAAAAGCATAATGCGAAAAACAATTTCCACCGCAACATAATACTTTGATGGCGCCTTTTGATGTGAAGTAAAAGCGGCGACCGAACGGCACTGAAAGACAATCTCGCTCTATTCTGATCCAGGCTCGGGCCGGTGCTGACTTTATCTTAACTTCACAATCATAGTGAAAACTAAAGACAATTTTATAGTTTCAACCTCATATTAGGATCAATTCTATAAGAAGTGGTTAAAGATTAACGTTATATTTGACGAAGTTTTCGCTATTTTAATCTATACATAGTCAAGATTAGGATTAATATTTTAACAGGTATGTCCAATTAAGAGCTTTCCGTTAATATTTTAAAGCTTATTATGCATACAGAATAGTAAAATGGAGTTAGCAGATTGTCTAATTTTTAACCATGCGTTAAAATTTAACATTTCCTTAGAAAATTGCTCCTAATATCCCCAAAAAGAAAGAAACCTCTTCTACCTTAAGGAAATAAGAGACATCATTATAGATTCAGCTTCATTTTTATGAACAAAAGAAAAAGTCTTATAGATTTTATTTCATCTTTATAATTATGTGAAGACGAGATACAGTATTATAGATTCAACCTAACCAACATAAAAAGAGAGCAAGATTCACCTTTAAGAAAACAAGATATATCCTATAGATTCAATTTTATTTTTATGAAAAAAAAGCAGAAGTCTTATAAATTCAATTTCATCTTCATATAGTGAAGACGAGAGACAGTTTTATATAGATTCAACCTCATATTTATCAACAAAAAAAGAGGGCAAGATTCACCCTTAAGAAAACAAGAGATAGCTTAATAGATTCAACCTTATTTGTATGAACAAAAAAGATTCAACCTAAGGAAATTAGAGACAGCTTTATAGATTCAAATTCATTTTTATGAACAAAAGAGGAAGTCTCATAGATGCTATTTCATCTTTATAATCATAGTGAAAACGAGAGACAGTTTTATAGATTAAACTTCATCTTTATCAACAAAAAAAGTGGCAAGATTCACCCTTAAGAAAACAAGAGATAGCTTAATAAATTCAACATTATTTTTATGAACAAAAAAGATTCAACCTTAAGGAAATTAGAGACAGCTTTATATATTCAAATTCATTTTTATGAACAAAAGAGGAAGTCTTATAGATGCTATTTCATCTTTATAATCATAGTGAAAATGAGAGACAGTTTTATAGATTAAACTTCATTTTTATCAACAAAAAAAGTGGGCAAGATTCACCCTTAAGAATACAGCTTTATAGATTCAACATTATTTTTATGAACAAAAAAGATTCAACCTTAAGGAATTAGGGACAGCTTTATAGATTCAAATTCATTTTTATTAAAAAAAGAGGAAGACTTATAGATGCTATCTCATCTTTATAATCATAGTGAAAACGAGACAGCTTTATATAGATTCAACCTCATATTTATCAACAAAAAAAGTGGGCAAGATTCACCCTTAAGAAAACAAGAGATAGCTTAATAGATTCAACATTATTTTTATGAACAAAAAAGATTCAACCTTAAGGAAATTAGAGACAGCTTTATAGATTCAAATTCATTTTTATTAAAAAAAGAGGAAGATTTATAGATGCTATTTTATCTTTATAATCATAGTGAAAACGAGACAGCTTTATATAGATTCAACCTCATATTTATCAACAAAAAAAGTGGGCAAGATTCACCCTTAAGAATACAGCTTTATAGATTCAACATTATTTTTATGAACAAAAAAGATTCAACCTTAAGGAATTAGAGACAGCTTTATAGATTCAACTTTATTTTTATGAACAAAGAGCGGAAGTCTTTTAGATTCTATTTCATTTTTAAAACCAACCTTATGATAGCGACGACTGCCTTATAAATTGAGAGCAAAAGACCACTTTAGAGAAACGAGAGACCTTCTTATAGGTTTTAGTTAATCTTTATGAATCAAAAAGTGAAACAGAAAAACAGCTTCATTGATTCAACCTTACCTTTATGGTGAGATAACAGTAGTGAAGATTCGACCTTAAACTCATTGACAAAATGGTGAAATCTTTTAGATTCGATCTCATCTTCCTGAACAAAGTGAAACTGAGAGATAGGAATAAACCTTAGAGTAGACTTCAACTTTATGAACAAGAATAGAGAGTCTAGTAGATTCAACTTTGAAATTGCATACAACAGTCATCTATATTCAACCGATTCAATACACCACGATGTTGATATCCATAAAGCGTACCTACTTTGAATTTGTCAAGCAACCAACTAATTCATTGGACTTAATCGTAATGAAAATATCAAAAGTTATATTCTTCACTTACCTGCCAGACCATCATCCAGTTTCCCAATGAAACTGATGAAAATCTCATATTTGTTATTGGGAATTAAATTTTTATTGAGAATTAAAATTAGAAAGTCGTCTTGTTTGTCGAATTCGATGTTTGATATTTTTATGGCTTTCGAATCATTATTCGATGTATCTTTTACAACGACTGTGTCTTTTTTGATATCTAAATTTTTAGAATGAAGAGTTATATTTTGCGTTGGATTGAAACACGTTACCTAAAACAATAACAAAAAATCATCTGTTAAACTTACCACAATACAGTAATATATCAATATTGTTGTGTAGTTTTTAAATTTGAAAAATGTGATAAAAAATCGGGTGTAATACCCGGTGAGACCGATTTGGTCATTCTATTGAAACCCCTCGTTTAGCTCTTCTATTATCGTATGTCTAAAAATTCTTCCTGTCATACCCTTTTATGATTGCATTATCAGATTCCTGAATATTTCTCATCTAAATTTGTTTGCATGAATAGGTACCTAGTAGTGTCCCAAATTCGAGAAGTATCAATAGGATCTCGAAAACGGTAAGAGATAGAAAAACGTAAACGTAAATAAAACAATAAAATTAGACGCGATCAGTTTTCAAATATTTTCTTTTGTTTTTGAAATAACTGAAAACAAGTGACTTGTCTGATTTTTGTTTTTATTTGTTTGTAGAGCCATTTAAAAATATATCAAAAAACAGTTGATACTTCTTCGATGTCATTTTTTATTGTCTTCAACTGTATGTCATCTACATATCCATCTGACGTTTCGGATACCCACGGATACCCCGGATACAAGTCAATAAAAAAATGACAATGAAAAAGTGTCAACTATTTTTTTATACCTTTTTAAATGGCTTCACAAAAAAAATAAAAATCAGACAAATCATTTGTTTTCAATTATTTCAAAAACAAAAGAAAATATTTTAAATATGATCTCCCCTAATTATTTTTCCCTTAAATGCGCAACTTTGCCACAATTTAACCGTTTCTACATCTCTTACCCTTTTCGACTTCCCAATGATACGCCGCGAATTTGTGACACACTGTACATATTTGTTTTTTGACGTGCCGTGCAAGCAAGACAGCGTTAACCATAATAAAAGCTTAATAAAAAACGAAATTATGGCTTAAAAAAATAAAAAAGAACATCTTTTTATAGTCAACGATTTTTTTCGAATAATCGTTGTCAAAAATGTATTTGCCGGTTTTGGTATCATTGAACCTCTTACGTCGAAGAAGGTCAAGTTTACAATATTTATGTATTCATATAACTATAAAATGTATTACATATCATGCATAATTAATTCCGATAAAGTACTAACCTTGCACATTATAAGAGTATAAAAATTGACCATGCGTTCATATCAGTGTGTATATTTTTTTTATGTGATATGAATTTAAACGCTATTTGAATACCGACGTTCATTATTTCAATGCTTATCCTTAACCCAATATTTAAATCGTTTTTCGGTAAAAATATAAATTAATGAAATTAAAAAATCGTCCACCTCAACAACAGTAAGAGCTAGGTAGTATAGTAAAATTAATACCTATTTAGAGGTACCAGCCGTTTTAGTAACTTAACGTATGCGGCTTCTTGAACCATCTGAACCCGCATGAAAAAAATTAGGTTATGACCTTTGTCATGTCAAATGCTTGACATATTTCTTATTGCATTGGCGTAGTGACTTGAAATTTCATATTATCAGTGGCGGTTTGTAATAATACAAATTAATTTTATAAAATTCATAAAATTCTAAAGATGTTGACATAATAAAAGAATATAAAAGAAGCGCACTAATTTTAAAAACATTGTTTTATTAACTAGATACATAGTTTTCTTAAAAAAATATGGCAATTCAGAGTTCGATTAAGTACAAATTCTAGATTTTAAAAAAATGACAACGTGATCTTCAAAGCAAAGTTTAATTAGTTTCTAAATCAGAATAACTTTCGGAAAGTGATAGTTCATCATCGGATTCATTGGATACAGAGATCACCATAGGTTCGATGTTTAGTAGGTCCAGTTTGTTTTCTACTTCCCATGCTTCAGAAATAATTTTCTCTGTATGATTTATGTAATTCTCCCAGTGTTGCTCCGGTACATTTTTTACAACGTCATTCCATACTTTTCAGACTTCAGTAGGTGACCTTGCAGTTTTCGTAATAGCTTGGTCATAATGCCTTTTAGTTTCTGACCATACCATTTCGATGGCATTAAAATGGCAATGATAGGGTGGTAGCCTGAGAACACAATGACCATGCTCGGCAGCGTATTTGTCTAAATGATAATTTTTTTTCTGGCAAAACTTGCTTTTCAATTATATTCCAAACAGCATCCTTTAAAATGTGATCTGGAAAAGGAATATTCTTTTTTTTGAGCCATTCTAACATGCGTGTTTTACTCCAACCTTTTCTTGGGATTTCTTCATCCAGGCGACTGTGATACGTTGCGTTATCCATTATAATTAACGATGGTGCTTCCAAGTTTACAATTAGTTGCTGTTTAAACCAATTTTCAAAATTTTCGGTGTTCATGTTATCATGGTAATCGCCTGTTTTTTTATTGCATTTAAAAATAAGCGATGCATTTGCCACAAAACCTTTTTTATTACCGGCATGAACAATTACATATCGTGTCCCACTTCCAGTTATTTTTAAATCACTGTGTTTAGTACCATCTTTCCACATTCTTCTGTCCCCGCTTTTACTAAAAACCCATGTCTCATCCAGAATAACAGGTGTAAAGAGCTTTTCGCTTTTAGCAGCATGTCATTTGTTCAAAAATAATATTCTTTTTAATCTGACTGCAGGTATTTCCAATAAATGTTTTCTTCCATCCTGTTTTTTGAAATGAAAACCCATTTTTTTAATTCCCAAATATAACTAACCTTTGGAAATCTTAGTTTCTGGAGACTCTTCGATAAATTGCCGTAAAATAGTTTCTACTGTGATTTTATCCTTTCGCGCATACATTTTATAAATTACTTCCCTCAAACAATGCAGGGTATTTTTTGTAATTCGGGTTTTGTTCCGGGAAACGCTTGCAGACATATTTTTTCTAAATTCGAAATCTGTAGCTCTGTTTGGTTTTTCAAGATTATATAATGTGCTTTCTGGAACTTTTAGTGCTTCGGACGCTTTTTGAATTGCCTTAAATCGAGATCCTAAATCGTTTTGAAAATAGTTTACTACATTAAGCATAAGTTTTTTGGATTCATCAGAATATCGCATATTTTTATATCTTATTTTGCGTTATGACATTAACATGAAATCAAAATTTGACGTAACTTCAAAAACGTGACATCTAATAAATTAGTTACGACGTTCATTTTTGTTGGTAATTTTTTGTTTCAACCGATTTATTAATAATAAATAAGGATGGTCTTATTCTAAATGGGTATAAAATTTACTATATATGGATTGTCTCAGACCTAATGGGAAAATTACTTGATAGCGTATAGTAGAAGACCAAAATAATGGGTTTAGTTTTACGGAAATCTTTTTCACCAGCAAACTTCCTCCTTCAACAGTAAAAAATTAAACCTTTCACTCGCAAATGAATAATTTTCATTAAAAAAATATATATAAGTTTAATCAGTTAACAAAGAAAATTGTTTTGCAGAAGGATTCAAAATAAAAATACTATCCATTCATGATTTCTTTTTTCCCGAAAATGTTTTTTTTAAACTTTATTTTTTAAATACGTAAATCATACAAACAAAATTTAACAGCTTCTAAATCGAACGCAAGTCCTCTTCTCGACCTTTCACACTGATCAATCAAAAATAACCCCAGGTTACTTTTTCTTACATATAAAATGTATGAAACAAAAAGTAACTAGATTTGGGCTCGTCGTAAATTAATATTAATTGTCTTTAAAACTTTTTTGAAAAAAATTGTTTCTAGATTGCAGCAGCAAGCCGGTCTGACAACATAAATATGAGGTTTGTTCCAACTGGCATTTAGGAACCGTTCTGTATAGTGCGCAAACTGGAATTAAGGATGGACACATCAACTTTATTTCCCCTACCATAAGGTAGTCCCAAGAACGATACTATAATCAGTTGGAATGCCAAAGAAATACAGCACTTGCGCGAACGATACCTAGAATGGTTCTATCGCCATTTGGAACGAACCTATGGTCAAAATAATTACCGACGAAAGAAATCAGCAGCCGAGCTAACTACAGAGGCGTTGGAATATCACCAAAAACATGCATGTAGAACAAAAAAAATGAAGACTCTTAATGTTGCTGGATTCAAAAGAACTCTTTCTGAGAAAGTTACTGAAATAAAAACTAGATGTACACTTCTTATTCTAAGTAGTTTACGTCAAGTGGTACATAAAATGTACGGCGTAGGAAAGCTGGTTTGGTTAGAAATTATTGAAACTAAAGGATCTCCAAATGATATAATTTGGACTTCTAATGGAACACTTGTAAAAATTACCTAAACCCATTGGCAACATTACATGGAACATTGCGACAAACTAATTTTGAAATACTGGGAAATTTAAAACTATGTGGACGCTTCCGATATCGACCCCTTCATATTAAACGATGGACGGTGGCAGTTCATCAGGAGAATATTTTTTAGATGATGAAGACTACTGATATTATTTATTGGATCTTTCGTTTGTATATATGTATTTTTTGTGACAGAGATTTTGTACATTCAACAACCTTTAGTTGGAAAATACTTTTTATTAAATAATTCATACACGCTGTGTTCATTTGAAAAGGACCCACCCTTAATATTTCAGAAATGCGACATATTAGAAAGAAATTCCGAAACCTGTCAACTTTTAACTTGAGGGGGGCACTTTTTGGCGCTAATGTCATAAACGTCAGATTCACCCCCTCCCTTCAGGAGATACCCCTTGAATTTTTTCAAATGGCATTAGCTATCAAGTCATACCTCATTTAAAAGGTCTGGTGAAGCTCTATCCAAACATTTTATTTTTCCTTTGATACCAGCCATCCACTGTTATTTAATCGTTGCCTAAAATTTGCTCTCTTTCAACTTTTATTGCCTGAATGTTAACGGTGGTCACTTTGAACACATGATTAAATAGCAGTTTTTTCTTGTTAACAGTTGTCTTTTCACTGTTTGCAAATTTTTTATTCTTTGAAGAGTCTTTCGGTCATAACCTAATACGGGGGCATACGAAAAGTTGGAACAATGGAAGGCTGGAATCAAAAGCAAAACAAAATGATTGAAAAAATTCAAGGGGTACCTCCAGTAGGGAGGGGGTGAATCTGACGTTTATGACATTAGCGCCAAAAAGTGTCACCCTCAAGTTAAAAGTTGACGTGTTTCGGCATTTCTTTCTAATATGTCCCATTTCTGAAATATTGAGGGTGGGTTCTTTTCAAATGAACACAGTGTATAATACTGTGTTTTGCTTTATTCTACACTAAAAATATAAAAATAAAATATTATCGTTTACGATGAGCTATCAGAATTAAAGCTTTTTGTGACGAAATTCAATCATGATTCATCCTTGGGTCTGTGAAATTTTTTAAACCTTGAATTACCATTTTTCCATGTTTTGTATATGCACCGTTACATTTTTGTAATAAGTGACATTTTATTCCGAGGTTGACCCTTTTTTAAGTGACTCTTGTATCATTCTATTCCAGAGTGTCTCGGATTTTCCAGTTAACTCACCAGTAATTATAAAATGTATATGAAATAAACCCTATTTTCAACTGATTGGTAGACGCTAGACATATTGACGTTTATTTAATAATTTTTGACGTGTAGGTACTTACCGTTATCCAAACGTTTCCATCAAAACTAAAATTATTTTCTTCTGCTCCCAAATTAGAAATTATTTCCAATTTGTAATGTTCAGGAAGGACATCTTGCGGTAATCGATAACAATTGGTAATGTAAGCCAACGATAGTAAACATATTATCACACGAAACATAATCTGAAACGAAAGGATAGAATTAGCTGAATGTTTGTCACACGTCACGAAAAATGCACGTCGAACTTCCATAGCCTTTGCGGTTTTATTTGTGATAAAAAGTTGTGAAAAGATAAATTAATTTATAAAATACATATGAATGGAATTGAAAGTGGTAGGTAGGTACACCTAAAGTGTGAAGCAAATCCAAGTAATGTCATCAAAAACGAATAGTTGTGAGATCCTATAACGAATTTAAGCAAGGGTTGTTTTTTGTACTATCAAGTTTCCATCACAGAACATACTTATTATAAACAAATCAAATTATCAGATCTGCCAAAATATGTGCGTAAAATAACAGAAACAGCATGAGTGAATAGTGATAGGAAATACCTGATATTATCACTCTTGGGTATTACCATTCTATTACTTGGCCTTAGCGCATTTAGAAATGTTTGGTGAAATCGGCCATCAGTGTTCTGTCTCTAATTGGCATATGATGGAGAAGCCAGCATGAGCAGTAAAATAGAAAGTGTTCAGAATTGGACCTTTAGCCTTTTTTACTCACTTAGCTAGCAGCTCAATTTAGCTATACCTTGTTTTTAAACTAAGCGGAGCGGGCATTTCTGCTGCCTAGTGATTGGTCAGATTGCCGCCCGTTTCACACAGCACTTTTGATACAACTGACAACGACATTTGTCAGTTTTGTGTTTATTTATTTAAAAATATTCATTAGTTTAATCTTAATAATCACTTTTTTGCGTTTTTTGTTTATTGTTTTATTTTTAACAAAGTATTATATTCCAACCAAGTTAATTGCTATTTTTATTATCTATTTCGTTTGATAAACAAAATCTGTACCATGCTGCTTTTTTCTTCTTAATAATATAAGTTTCCGAGTAAAATCTCATTTTTGTAAAAATTTTACATATTACATTATAGTGCAGCCTTCTGGTATTTTTCTATATTAAAACTTCTATTTACTTTTAGTTTGTGCTATACCTATGCCTCAAATGTTATTAAAGAATAATTGAAACATACAATTGCATTTTTCAATACTTATATTTATCCCCAAATTTTACATTAACTATCTACTTATTATAACCCTACATTTTTTCACAATAATGTGACATTTGGTTACTGTCATGATATTACCATTTTGATAGGATTCATGACATTCTCAGTTATGTTACAAAGTTGTCAATAATTTTATCAACTCGACCCCACACGAACGCATGTTTAACTATGTGAGGCGCTCAACTTATGGATCATCGATTCCTACATGACTAGCTGCACCAGGACCAGTGCTATTAAAGAGATTCGTCCGTTTGAATAAATACGAACCTTTAGTTGATGAAGTCCAACTCCTAGAAGCCAACTCGGAATACACCCATATCCGACTGGAAAATGGAGAAGAAAATACAGTTTCCACTAGGCATTTGCTCATCGAGGAGACACATCATTAACTTATTGCGATGAAAATTCTGTCAGTCAAAATCAAGACCAAAGCATTCAAGAAAGACAAGACCAAAGCATTCAAGAAAATCAAGACTATCTCATTCAAGACCACTCCATTCAAGACCAACACAATCAAGACGCAGTACTGAATATCGATAGGCCAGTTAGGACATGAAGGCGTCCTCAATATTTAGAAGACTTCCTCGAGAAATAAGAAGGCGGGAAGAATGTCATGATATTACCATTTTGATAGGATTCATGACATTGTCAGTTATGTTACAAAGTTGTCAATAATTTTATGTTAGTTGTTCTCTGTAGAATAAAGCCTTATTTTAATCCTTCGTAATTCACTGCAGTTACTACTTTCGCCATGATTCAATATTTAGAAATGCCTAAATCCTTCATTGGCTACGACTACTGCGAGCAGTACAATACATATTTCACGTGATTGTCAATTAGTTTGTCAATTAGTCAAAAATCTGAACACGACCATTTCGGAACACACTTCCATTCTAGTAAGTTTTAGAGGTGTGATTGAGGTTTCCTAAGATGTTAGGCACGTTTTTTACATCATTGATTTGCCATTGGTTGACTGATATCAGTCTCCGCTGCACCGACATGTTAGAGTCAACAGTAGTACATAAAAAAACGCAGTTGTTGTTGTATATTACAGTCAATTTGTGAATGACCCCGTATATATAGCGCGCAAACCGTTTATATACAGACTGCCCATATCAGACCGTTATTATAAAAAATATCGACTAGTCATCATATGAACAGCGTCGGCCGTATTATACTGCTTACTTATTTTTAGGCAGTTTGTGCAACAATTCAATATTTACATCTACAAACAGGAACGTAATAGAATTTTGAACTATGCCCAAATATTATTGATCTATGGCAAATAAAATAATTAATTCGATGTCCCCCACTATTTAGAACTTCTGTCTTGGTTAAAACAGATCATTGATTAATTCATCGAGAAGGGCAAGAAAAATCATTGAAGAAGCCATTTTTTCAACACTGTATAGCTTCTTCGATGATTTTCCTTGCTCTTTTCGATAAAATTAACCAATGATCTGTTTTAACCAATATCCTGGCGGTTGAAATTTCTTCCATTTCTGAAGCTGTTAATAGTGCAGTCAACACTTAATTATCACATTCTAAATTGATTTCTATTTATTCGTCCATTTCTTTAATAATTCGCTATAACCGCTTCAAATATTTACAAAAATTGAATAGATGAGGCTTTTACTTGATGAAGATCCATACCAAATGATGAAATAAAACAATTTAATTTGCTTAAATCTCCAATATAATTTGAACTAAATTTCAATTTAAAATTAGTGACGCGTTTCGCTAAACAGTAGCTTTATCAAACTAGTGAAGATATAATGAAAAACTTTTAATTTATATAGTGCCTTAATGCGGAATTCTAAGATAGACAATATCTCTATGTTCCGGTGGACCGTATTGTAGTGCGATCTGATATAAGTGAAAAAATTGTGTATTGAGGTGTGTCTGTCTTGGTTATTCACAGGAATAATGAAATATCTAGTATATTATTGAAACATGGCAACATTGACATTATTAAGTGAGTGAAATGTAGATAGCGGCACACTAATTACACTTTCTGGTTACCTACTTTTCTAACTCATACCTAACTTTCGATACATGCCGGTAGATCGCACTACAATACGATCCACCGCAATATTTAATTTTGTTTTCAATTCTAGTGATCGTTAAGTATAAAAAGCTCATTGTGTTATTTTCTTCTATTTATAATTATAATAAATTAATTCCTTAAGCTGTGGGTGATTCAAATTGGATGTACATTATAAATTTTAAAAAATTTATGACATATTATAACTCGTAAATGTTACATCCTACCCTGTATGTCCAACAGGAACTAAATTAAAATCATTATAATTTATATTAATTATTAATTTGACTAAAAATAGATAATTTATATTTTCGAATTTATAAAGCAACTTTTTTTGATGAATTATTCATTAATACAAAAACGGTTTAATCAAATTATTATACAAGCATTTAAAAGTTGTAGATCCAGTTATCCCATATTAATAACGTTGTTATAAATAATTAAAAAGAAACACAGAACATTAATCTCTTCGAAGCAAACGTTCTGTATTTTAGATTTTTTCTAATCAATTTTTGGTTACCAATTCAGTGGTCTAAAAATGTTTCAGAAAACTAAAGAAATTTTTCTAATATTAAAATAGCCACTGTAACGTAACAATTATAAATAAACTTCGATTATTAAGTAAAATACAATAGCTCTGTACTATTTATTTGCGACTACAACAGAATATTGATTTATTATAAGGTAAAAAGACTTGTTTTTTATAAAAACAGTTAAATCTTAATGAGTTCTTTTGATAAGGGTTTTGTGATCATCGTTATTCCGAAGGCAATCAGCTGTTTTAGAATTTTTCCTTCCCAAGTGAAAATATAACCCGTTTCTTTTTTAAAGCGACTTTTATTTGAATAAAACAAGTTTATTCAATTTATTTTATAAACAAGTTGGTAATTTATTTAATGGGAAAAAAGATAAATATGATAATTTCGACGTATCATTCGTGGTTAAAAGAATAAGTATTTGAAAAAACAGTTATTTTTTTTTAATAAGACAATGTTGATGAACTCATAATAGCTCATTCTGAGAGCTCAGTTCTGCGAGTGATATTTCATTATTTGACGACTATTGTAACGTGAAATGTAAGAATCGTTGTTTTTAATATCATTTGCTATTTTTAGTAAATGATGAAAAATTGAGTTTAGGGATACGTTATGTTATCTTCTGTATGTTCCTTGTGGCATAGGTATTCATTATTCTTTTTGTTATTGTTTATCGTTTCTCGTGTAATCTACTACTATTACTATTGTATTTTGAATGGAGTTTTACAAAAATTTGCTGGTCTCCATACAATTTTTATTTTAAATATTTTTTCTGTAGATGCAATAGTAACTGTAATGAGGAGGGTAATATTATTATAGTTTGGCAAGTCTATCTGAAGCTACGGGGCATCGGTAAGGGGCGAGAAAACATGGCCGATATCTGTCATAAACATACCAATGGCGTACGGTACCTATTTTATAAAAGTATTAAAAATAATAATAATTATTATATAATAATTATATATAGAAACTGATTTATGCTTTGCTTTAAAGGTAAGGTATTTTTCAAAACACGGTACCTATTTGTTAAAAACAAATAATGTTAAGAATCGTACTTGAATTCAATAGGGTTACGAAACAATAAGATACCAAGTTAAATCTGAAAATACGAAGGTAAATACTGACATTATAAACGCCACTGGATACAGTCAATTGTAAAAGTGAGAGGGAAGAACACACGCACGCACTTGCCAATAGGAAGTCAGGTGGTTACCTAGCAACGGCAGTTCGATAAATATTCACCAATTAAGTTAGTCCGGAGGGCGTGGTAATTATGATTTTCGCACGACGTTGCCGGCTTGAAGGAAACCCATAACATATTTGGAAAAGTATTCATCTTTTAATATTCAGAAACTGAAAAAATAATGTTAATAGACAGAATCCAATGAAACAAGCACATTGAAGAACTAACGTTTAATCATTATTGACATTTTGTTAATAATAAAAAGTCCATTTTCTAATTATTATCACTACATACTTAGCCCTTTAGCTTTTTCTTAGTTAAACGTGGCAATATCGAATGTTTTCGACCGCATTCCTTTTACAGCTTCAGTTATATTTGCCAAACTATAAAATACAATGAATCACCCTGTAATTACGTAATTTTATCACAAATAATATTGGGAACATGGGAACTGGGAATTTTTAGATTATTTTTTTATAATTGGCCTTTTCCTATTTGTTAACTACCTGCTTTGTCTAAAATAATTTTTCACATAGCAAATTGTAATGCATGAATGTGATTGATCCTAGCGACTGTACATAAACCATGAATAGTAGGTCGTCGGCGCTTTCATGTCGCGCTTATAAAGACATGCCGAAAACAGTCGCTGAAAATACCGAACATATACAAGACAAGAAAGGTCACTCTAAGCAACTCCCCCAATGTTGTTGTTCCTCTGTGATACTACTCTTCCTCAGCAGATTTCAGCTCCATTCGTGACACGACTGACACGAAGTGCTTAATTATAACGAAAAACATAATTTACCAAATGTAGCGACAGCAACCTTTCAGTCGAAAGATATTCTGGTTATTAAAAAATTTTGGGTCTGCCTCCTTTAACATTCTAGAATTTATAATAAATTCGGTGATGTGCCGTTGATGCCACATCAGTTGAAATGACAACAAATTTTATGATGTCGTAAAAAATAGGATGTCTTCGATTTAGTGGACTGGAATTCTATAGGATGACTGGCTCTCTCGCATAAATAATAACTGTATTTCGTTAACAATTCAATAAACTTTAACGTCGAAATACATACAGATGGAACGATGAATATAGACAAGCCTTTCAGTATGAAATAGTAATTATTAGAACGATCTTACTTTTTCCTCTGTGGTTTTTAAAGCACTATTCACTTGAAATATAACTTTGCTTCGGGTTTAATCACTATGCAAACTTTAACTTTATAGAAAAATGCACTTATTATGCAGAAAATAGAGGAATTAAATTAATTTCTATGAAAATATCGGTTTTATACCGGTAAAGGAGTGGTAGGTCTTAGCTGGGAGACCGATCGGGTTGGAAACTCAACATCGACTCTCTAGCTGAACTAGCCTCGTAAAACGAGGGAGATAATGCATTTGGGCGCGAAATGTGCATTTGGTCACGCCTACTTCAACTGCCGAAGAATAATAGTAAATATTGCAAGGCGCCGATCAGCCACCAGGGAAAGAAAACAAAACGCCATTTTGAACTAAGGTAGAAGTATTTTGGAGGAAGTGGCGCGCCGGTAGGAATTTCGAATGAAAATAAAAGGACTAAAATATAACTCTACATGAATATACAAAGGAACTAAAATATAATTATACAAATTGTTGAACGTGTGGTTTCAACATTCAGAGAACTTTTTATTTTATTTTCAAAGAAATAGCATGTGAAAATCAAATTGGAAAAATTTTGTTTAAAAATATAAATTTTACATATCCATGTAAAGATTTTCCCTATATATATTTCTTATCAATATTTATGTTAGAATGCGAATATATTTTACGTTATAATTTGTTAATCGTGAAATGAAAGAACGAATAAAAGAAAAAAATAGAGCCAAATAGGTTTAAAATTAACAATTTTACAGAATTGATAGTAAATGTATGTATCTTAAAATATTTGTATATTTGCTTTATTTCTTTTTCACTCTTATATTGAGATTGGGTAATTAAAATAAGTATAAACTTTGCTTTCTAATTTATTTAATATTAAGAAATTCCATCTGAACTTTCAAACTCATTTCTATTAACCCCCGTATCAGTCACTCAGTTAAAATACCTGACACATGCGACGGCTACTTAGTCGGTTTACGGCGCCGACGGCTCGCTTTTGTGGACCCAATATCAAAGTACCGACACGAAGTGACCCTCTTGTCTTGATAGGTTCGGTGCTGAAAAACACCCGCCCTTTATATATAGGGGTACAAAAGACACACGGTATCTGTCTATCCCGAAAAAGAGTAGCACCGGATACCGAGGGAGATAGACATTGCATATGAAAAACGCAGGCAACTCTGAGCTGCATAAGGCACCATTCTGCAATCTCTGTGTGTGATTGACTGTAGTAGTGGAAAAAAGTCATTTTTTGGCGTGCGCTGCGAAAACTATTGATTATTGATGATACATAAAACAATGTTTTAAATGTTTATAGTCATCAAAAACGTAGGCTAACTATATCATAGTTAAGTCACAATTACCGTTTCTTTTGTTCAAATTAGTCAATAAAAACACAGATAGAATTGAAAGATGATGACATTCGTATCATGATTATCTTAGGGTTAGGATGTCACTAGGTAGGTACAACGTAAATTCCTGTTTGAATGATTCGAATCTGACCTTTCGTTTAGAAGGTACGACGAGCATTAAAAGGCCCAATGTAAAAAAATGCTATCTGGCTCCATGCGAAGAGAGCGTCAGGGAGCGAAGCCTGAGCGGATCTCTAGTTATTTATATTGCAGGAATAAATAAAAATTAAATAATGTTTTATAATGCTGTAAATCACACCATCACCAGCAAAACTCGTCTTTAATATACATTAACAACATTTCAATTTAATTAGCACCTAAATTTATTGTGGTCCGACACGCAACAGAATGTTTTATTGTTTTCAGAAAGACAGTAATAGTATTTACGGTACACGTGTAATTGCAAAATCTAATTAATTTTTAAATATGACAAATAATTATTAATAAGTCATCTGTGACCTACCTACCTGTCTTAAGAAAATAAAATAAAAATTATTTTTGTCTACGTGAAAAAAATTGCTTCGTAAATAATAAATTTTAGATTACATAAGTTATTTAATAATAGTAATGTGGTGTAGCTGGTAGGTATCTATCTCTACTTTTTTAACGCTATATAAGGTTGTAGGAAGAGAGAAAGGAAAAGGAAACGTAGACTTGTAAATTGAATAATATTTATTGGGTGATGTTATGTTTGTTCGTTTCGGTATACACAGAGAAAACGAATTGAAAAAAAATTGTCGTTTTATATATCCCAGAGATACGAGAAAGATTCAAGAAATAAATAATAATTTAAAAAACTAAAAAACACGCTTTTTTAGCGGAGTGCGCGATATAAATTATTGTTATATACATTTCATTGGTAGCAACATATTTCAAAACTTGGGTTAGTTTAAAAATATCTACAGGGTCATCCATAACTATTGGGGCATAGACTAGGGGTGGATTATTTGAACCAAAATATGGTGCTAGGACCAAATATGCCTTTTTACCTGTTGCACCGACTTCTATTGAACTAAGTTTGAGTAAATTTTGTGTTGCACGGTATTGTTTAGCCGGTTTAATGCTAGTAACCCACAGGACTTAAACTCGCTTAAGATTATAAACCTGGATTAGTTATACCTCGTTAACTAGTATGTTGGTGCAAACACCCCTCAGTAACATATTGCTGCGAAAAAAGAAACAGGCTGTTAAATTTGAATTTTTTTCTTTTTTGTTTATAATTCCACTGTATATTTATCAATTGTTATCAAAATCAGCACAGGAATGTTATTTTATTATATTATATTTTGTTACAGAGGCGCCAAGTGAATGATTCCTGATGATAAAATCATCTGCTAACTTTTTTGATATAAAAATAATTGGTCTTCCTTTTTCAACAGTAAAATGTCATCAGTTGTCTAGCAACGATTAGACATAGACGCAGCGCTGGATTTACGCAAGAGACTAGTGCTCAGGGCGACAAATTCCCAGGGTTGGCAAAATTCGGGGCTTGAGAATTTTTTGTATAAAAAATGGTTCGAAAAGTATGCGTTCGCAAATAAAAACAAATACAACAATATAATTCAATTTTGAGAGTTGTTAAAAATTATAAAATCAATGTTTAAAATTTCACACTCATTTTCAACTGGTCTGGTGAACTATCTAGAAGCACACTTTTTTAACAATATCTGGTAAAATCAGTAGATTACGCCTATTTATAAAATTATCCGAGGTAAATCCAGGTTTTCAAGGGAAAATTCCAAAAAGATACTATTTCACTATGTTGATACCCACAGTTATGATCGATATTTAGTATAAAAAAACAGGTTAAATGTATCACACTATTCAAAATTATATTTTATTTCTAATTATAAAAAATTTAATTATTTTTTGTAAGTACATTTTTATAGAATTCATATTTAAGTTTATGGTTTTGCTTATGCATTACAATTCACGGATATGTCATTAAAATTGTTATTATACAAATTCTTTTCAAAATGGTATTGAAAGGAAAATAATTGAATTATTTTATAATTAGAGAAAAAATATTATTACACGCCTTAGATTAGTTTGTTTGTAACGCAACCTAAACTCGATTTTTACCCACTTTAAACGCTCAGATCAATTCGAAATTTTGCACCCTCGTCAAGGACCGATGACAATACAATATAGTAGTAACATATAGGGTGTTCCATTAAAAAAACCTAACTTTGACCTGGCATCGAGTTTGAAAAAAAAACTAAAAAACACACCTTATAGTAAATCGAACTAAAAAGTAAAAAATAATTCTTAATTTAATTTAATGATTAAAGAGAAAACGAAGGTATTGTAGTAATAGCGTGGGGTGCTGGATATCAATTATCATAATTTCTTACTAGTTTCTTGAGTATACAGGGTTGGGATAAAGTATGGAACCAAGTAAATATCTTTTAAACGGAAAGAACGATATTTATGAAAATTTGCAGGTAAGTGCAATGCAACACAATGCATCTGATGTACATTTTTTTGTTAATAATATACTTCCGGTTTAACCGGAAATGCCATCAACTTCTTTAATTTAAATGGGACACGCTATATATTTTTACAGATTTTGAAAGAGCTTGTTATTTTGAATTCATACATACTGAGTTTAGTGTAAAAAAATTTGTAAAAACGAGAAATATAGCACTTTAATCAACCTCCTTTGAGTTTTTTGCATTTGAGCAAAAAACTATTTAGATAAACTAATTGATGTTGTTTGTATGTATAGTAATAAATAAACGAGTACTGTTTAGTACGTCTTTTGTTCTCCAAGTGTCAAATTCTAATTGACGGAAATAAATTTTACAATTTAGAATGGTTCAATTAAGTGAAAAACAGCGTATTGAAATTTTAATGATGATCGTGTTAGAACTCATGAAGAAGTGTGTTATATTTTTAATAATTTGCATCCGGAGAGAAATCCTATATCACGCTCAACAGTAACTAAAACATTACAACGTTTTAATACAACTGGGATGGTAAAAAATTTGCTAAAACCTGGAAGATCGCGGACTGCAACGAACGAAACTGTTAAACAAAATATTGCAATCGATTTAGAAGAATCACCTCAAACGTCCACCACAAATTTGGCACTAAATCATGGTATCAGTCGACGTTCTGTAGGAAAGATATTAAAAAGTGAAAAGTATCATCCGTATAAGGTACAGTTGGTTCAAGAATTGTCAGATGATGATTTTGACCGACGGCTAGAATTTTGCGAACGGCTAATGGACATCTGTAATGTCGACGATAATTTTGCTTCTAACATAGTTTTTTCCGATAAGGCAACTTTTTGTTTAAATGGAACAGTTAATCGCCATAACTCAAGGTATTGGTCATATGAGAATCCTCATTGGAGTCATGAAGCACATACCCAGCATCCACAGAAGTTAAATGTTTGGATGGGAATTGTCGAAAATAGGCTTATAGGTCCATTTTTTATCGACGGAAACTTGAATGGTGACAAGTATTTGGATCTACTAAATAACGAAATTATTCCTGCACTTCAACAGAATGGGCAATTACCACAAAATGTTTGGTTTCAACAAGATGGAGCACCTCCCCACTGTGATAGACGGGTTAGGGATTTTCTGGATGCGAATTTTCCAAATCGATGAATTGGACGTAGATGATTCATAGAGTGGCCTGCTCGTTCTCCGGATCTTAGCCCGTTAGATTTTTTTCTTTGGGGTTAACCAAAATCACGTGTTTACGTTAGACGACCAACACACTTACAGGAATTGAGACAAAGAAAATTATTGATGAATGTGAACTAATACGTGGAGAAGTCTTGGAAAGAGTGACTCAAGAATTTGTTAATAGGATGGCATATTGTCAGCAAGTAAGCGGCGAGCATTTTGAACATTTGAAGTAATTTTGTTTCTCACTATTCTAAAATAATGAAATGAACACCTATCGTACAACTAACAGTGAGTTATTCCTCGTTTTTACAAATTTTCTTACACTAAACTCAGTATGTATGAATTTAAAATAACAAGCTCTTTCAAAATCTGTAAAAATATATAGGGTGTCCCATTTAAATTAAAGAAGTTGATGACATTTCCGGTTAAACCGGAAGTATATTATTAACAAAAAAATGTACATCAGATGCATTTTGTTCCATTGCACTTACCTGCAAATTTTCATAAATATCGTTCTTTTCGTTTAAAAGATATTTACTTGGTTCCATACTTTATCCCAACCCTGTAAATGTAGTACGCTATTACCATGACATTAATTTTCTCGTTAATTAATTTATAATATTTATATAAAGAATTATTTTCAACTTTTTAGTTCGATTACCTATAAAGCATGTTTTTTATTTTTTTAACTATAATTTATTTTAAATAATTTCCTCTACAGTACAGTTTAGTTACAAAAGGCTGTTCATTTTTTCACTAGTTTTCATTTTCAAATATACATTTTATTTAAAAATGACTGTAATTAGTACAAAAATTGCTGTTGCGTTTTGTTCAACTCTCGTATATGATATATCATCCCCATCATTGTTAACAAACTGTGTCACGTTTGAAACCATTTATATGCTTGTCGATCTACTTTGTTTGAGAACTTCGATATTGCCGTTATTTGCCGATGTATTTTGTCCAAGTATCTTCACAGCTGTTTTTCTTTTATTATTGATAGATTCGTCAAGATCATTTTCAGCAAGAGAGTTGGTCTTCCATCCACCATTCCTTTTCAACGTTTGTATATCAGCACCAGCATCTGACAGTAAACGTAGCTGACGATCTTAGCAATGCAGGGCTAGTATATAAATTAGGATTTTGTAAGCCAAAGTAATGTCGCTTTTTTTGTCATCAATGCGTTGAATGTTGAATGCTGCATTTTCAGTTTCGATATTTTTTACATTATTTTGACGCATTTGAATGTATTTCTAAATTGTTGTGAATCTTCAATAAGTAGTTCCCGTAGAAGCGTTGAGAATGCTCCAAGATAATATCTATGTTGCAACCACTTTTTCACCCAACATTTTCTGTTTGTGGTAACTATTCTAATTTTTCAACAGTTTGTAGATTACAATAAACGCACACATTTTCTTGATCCTTCATTGGCTACAACAACTGTTAGCATTAGGCAGAATACATATTCCACATAATAGTCAATTAGTTCAAAAAGTCTGAAGACGACCCTTTCGGAACACACTCCCAATCTAGTAACTTTTAGTGGTGTGACTGAGGTTTCTTAAAATGCTCCTAGGTTAAAAACAAGGTATAGTACATTCGAGACAATTTTACTCGACAATAAAGTTACGTGTGTAAACAGTACTGAGGGCACCATAGACATATTTATTTCTCTATGGAGGGCACTCTCGGAGACTGACGTGAGAGTAGTAGCTGAGACTCAGGACTGTTCTCACAATTCCAACCTTGTTCGAAGAGCTGACAGTAATCGCAATGTTTTATTTTGAAAATCTGCTTACCTGCTCTACCGCCTACTGAAGAGCTTCGCAAGGCGGTGGACTACTGCACGGCTAGGAAGTTGCCTCTCCTTATCGGCTGTGATGCTAATGCGCACCACACTATGTGGGGCAGCACTGGCGTCAATAGCAGAGGGGAGGCTTTGCTTGACTACGAAGTCTCCTGACAGTGCTCTTGGCTGCCTGGAAATCGCACCGGGCGTTTTCACGGAAACTCCGGGGATTCCTTGCAGCACCTAATAGAGACCCGGTTGTAAGGCAGTCGGTCAGGAGGGTCCTGACATGGGGTGTGTGGAAACGAAACGACCATGTAAGAGGGGCTATATTCTAGCCAAAGAAATAGTTACCTATGAGCGGAGTTCTTGGGCTATACGTACGTTTGGCCCCTATAAATCTCCGGGGAAAGACCAAATCTTTCCGGCTCTGCTTCAGCAGGGCTGGGAGGCTATTGGTTCAATCTTAGTGCATATCTTTGGTCGTACTACGTACACCGTGGCTAAGTCCTTTAGGCCTATCAGTCTATCATCCTTTGAGCTAAAAACACTGGAGAGGTTGGTTGATAGGTATATGAGGGAAAAGGTTGGGCTTAGGTATCCTTTGCACAACAACCAGCATACGTACCGGTGTGGCAAGTCAACGGAAAGTGTCTTACACCAACTGGTAACACAGGTGGAAAAGGCGCTAGGAAGTGGCATGATCGCCCTGGGCGCATTCTTGGACATACAGGGACAGCACCCCTATAGAATCAATGTGTAGAGCTGCAGTAGATCATGGAATAGAGCCAATGGTAATTCATTGGCTTGGGGCCATGCTACGCAACCGCACAGTAGAGGCTGCATGGAAGGAACATGTGGCTAAACTTGTCGTCGACAGGGGATGTCCACAAGGAGGCGTCCTTTCGCCCACATTGTGGAACCTAGTAGTCGACGAATTAATATCCTTATTAAACGTTGAGGGCTTTCTGGCAATTGGGTATACCGATGATATCGTTGTCCTTGTTGTTGGAAGGCATATCACCGTCCTCAGGGACCTAATACAAAGGGCCCTGTATAGGGTACAGGGGTGGTGCAACGACCACGGACTTGCAGTTAATCCTGCCAAGGCTGAGGTAATTGCTTTCGCCAAGAAGAGAGGTATAAGACCTGATGGTCTGCACCTTGGTGGAGTGCCACTTCCAGTGGTTGAACAAGTGAAATATCTGGGAGTGATCCTGGATAAGTCGCTGACATGGAAGGCTCACCTTGATAGTCACCTAGGCAAGGTGACTAACACGTACTGTGCCTGTAGGAGAGCCATTGGTCCGAGATGGGGACTAACCCCCAAGACGATCTTGTGGTTCTATAAAGTGATCATGCTGCCGATGCTCACATACGCGGATCTGGTCTGGTGACCAAGGGTAACCCTGGCCACGGCTAGGTCGCAACTGGCACGCCTCCAAAGGGTGGTCGGTTTGGGGGCAACTGGCTACATGAAAACTACACCAACTGCTGCGTTGGAGGTGATTCTTCACCATGTAATCGAGGCTGAGGCTGGGAAGGTACTCCTACGCTTGAAAAGTTTGGGATATGTGCGAAACGAGGGAGGGTGCAGAGGCACGTCAGTGAGCTCAGGCTTCTGGGAGATGTCCCTGTTCTGGCTCGAGCGGCTGATGTACTCCTTCGTTACCCCGTATAGGGTGAAGATCCGGAATATAGAATTCTGGAAAAGAGAGGGAAATTCACAGCCTCATGGGATCGTCTGGTACACAGATGGCTCATGCTCCAGCGTTGGGGCGGGGGCTGGAATTTACCCTACGAACCCAAGGTCACAAGTCTGTGTTCCATTGGGTAAGAGTGTATCTGCATATCAGGCTGAGGTATACGCTATCTTGGAATTTGCGCAGATAAACCTAGACAGAGGTTATACGGACCGACGCATAACCATATACACCGACAGTCAGACGGCAATCAAGGCCCTGAGTGGATCTACCATCAACTCAGGGCTTGCTGCTGAATGTCGTGAACTCCTTGCTGACCTAGCAAGGCGGAAAACATTGTTGCTAGAATGGATTCCGGCCCACTCCGGTTTTGAAGGCAATGAAGGGGCGGACTCGCTGGCTGTGGAAGGGGCGGCTACCCCTTTTAACGGCCCGGGCCCGACCTTGTGCCTCACAAACCAAACAATCTGTAAGGAGACGAGGAACTGGTTGAGAAATCAGCACCTCGCTCACTGGAGGGCTCTACAGGGTCTCAGGCAGTCCAAGCTCCTATTGAGGGGATGGACTGGTGGACATGCCAGAGCTGCTCTAGAACTACCAAGGAGTAGGTTAAAAAAGATAACAGGACTCCTAACAGGACACTGCTGTCTGAGGAAACACCTCTGTAATCTAGGCTTAGAGGAAAGTCCCCTATGTAGGGGTTGCGGCATGGCTGAAGAAACGTCGGACCATGTTCTCCTCGTATGTCCACATTGGGCTGTGCTACGCCGGCGAATCTTCGGAGTCCCTGTTATGGCTCCCGGGGACATAGCAGGCATCAACTGAAGAGGATTGAGTCCTTCATCGAGGGACTCGGCTTCATGGATGCATAAGTTGCAGGAATGGCACAATGGGCCCGCCAGTGGCCTCAGTGCCGGAACCTTGGCTTGCGTTTTTCTTGGCCAAGATTCGCCTGACTAAAATATTAGTAGTAGTAGTTGAAAATGAAAAAAAGGAGTGGAGTGAAACGCAAATACGACAATTAATTGCGTTATATGAAGCAAATGTGGAACACACATCATACAGATTACAGAAACCGTGTAAAAAAGAACAGGAAGTTCAACGAAAGTTGCATAATTTAAAAAATCAGGTATTTAAGCATTATGTGGACCTACGATATTAATAAGTTTTTTGGAATTGCTCTGTAGACATTCTAATGAAATTTCTAAATTGTAGTTCCCTTAGAAGCATCGAGAATGCTCCAAGATAATGTCTACGTTGTAGTATAGAGACTAATTTTGTAAATAATCAAGGATTGTACCTAACATTTTCTGTTTCACGTCACTTTTCTTTTTTTTTAACACCTTGTAGATTACAATAAATGCACCCATTTTCTGAATATCCATTTTCAATCTCCCGGCTACTGACTCTCAAATGTACACATAGGCCTGATACTAATCATCGTTAGCCAAATATGGATACTAGTGTGAGAGCATGACTTGTCTCAAATGAAACAGTTACTGAGAGTAGTCACAAGAGCTTATCTCAAGATTTTCTCTCAAGTGTACAAGTACCAGCTTTTATAAAAAATCTACTGAATTCTTATTTACTAAAAGTCTTTGATTTTTTTTGGCCGATATCCTTCTGCACCAGCCACTGGGGAAACACAGTCGTATAGAGCTCGTACAGCCTACAGCGAAACACTTTAGACTACTAGGGTGAGTAGCAAATCACAGCCCGCAGGCATTATACCAATGAGCACAATAAGGACAAGATCCCGAGGTCCCGAGTCCATGGATCTTGGGCTCGATAAAGATCCCTACCACTGGTTGGAACATTAGTGGGTTCGACAAAATTTTTGTTTTAGGGTAGTGCACAGGGTGTGATGGGGGGTAGTGTGCTCCCGATGTCGGTGATTAGCCTGTTTCAGATATAAAACGACGTTAAATAACCGAATAAAAAAATCCTTCCGCATTCTTTTTCAAAAAAGCAATCTTTGTAAACTTACACATCATCGACGGTTGGAATAATTTTCCTTTGTATGCAAAATAAGCAAGAAGAATCTGTTCTGATATCGTTTTTTCAGTATTTATATCCTTCTATCCGCACAACTTTTGGAAGTTAGAATCAGTTAGAATAAGCTGTTTCAAATAGGGTGAAATTAAATAATACCCAAGTGAAATAAATTCAAAAGGAAAATGAAATGTTTTCAAGAATGATTAAATTTCTTGAAACGTTGAAATACAAATATAAAAAAAGATTGTGTTTTAATTTCCCAAAAATAACAAAAAGAATCATGAAGATACCACAAGGCACATACAGAATATATCAGGTTGAAATTTATAACTTCTCAATCTCCGAAAATTATTAATTTTTTCAGCGGAAAGTTGAAAAGCATCCTGAATCCTCATCAATTTTGTGTAGGATGTGGATATTGGGGTATTTTTTACGATGCCCAAGTTGGCAATAAGGGGATGGATGGGCAGCGGCAAATAATCTTTAATTTCAATGAGCACAGACCCGAGCACAAAAAGGTAAAAATGTCGCTTTTTTGATACCAAAATTTCCAAAATAATGCGATTTGCTAAAATATTGACAAATTGTCATTTAAACAAATTCAATTTTTCTCCAAGCCTCCATGATATGTACATGTGTAAATAAATTTACATGCTAAAATACTAAGAAATTAAATTTACGAATCGACCTGTTTTGGTTTTTCTTAACAAATAAATTATTTTCAGAGGATTCAGGTGTTTCTAGACTTTACGAAAATCACGTATTTTTTGGTGCTCTAACTATAAAAAGAGCACCTCTTTATAAATAAAAACAAATCTGCATAACAAAACAATCAAGTAATGAAATTTTTTTATTTCAAACCCCAATACCTTTAATTCAAAAAAACAAACAATTTAATATTTTTCCTTAAGACATTTGTCTACAAATTACCAACAAAAATAACGGAAACTTACCTGACACTTTCTAACAGCTGGTAATAGCAATTACGACACAATTGTTAGTAAACTTAATTCAATACACTATAAAACGAGATACATTCGATTAAAACAAACATTCGCGCAATGCCCCCTTCTAAACGGAATACGCGTATGTTCTGACCAGAGATAAGGTTCTGACTGCCAGAGCTCAAGTTCAATCATTTAATATATCAAGGAGTACCCGCGTCGATAGTTTTATGTACACAAAGTCCATCTCTAATTGATTGGATGCGATAGTTTGTACAGTATGTTTCCATTTGAATGTTTGAAAAAAAAAACTTTTTTTATAATAATTTTATAAACACATCACATGATTTCGAAAATTATTATTTATATTAAGGAAATTGAGGAATCGATGTTTATCATCGAAATATTGTTTTTCAAAATATTATTTCTACTTTTGTATTGGGTTGGAGGATTGAGGTTCCTCCAAAACATCTCGTCTAATCGGCTTCTTCAGACGTTGGAAAACATTGATTACAAATTTAATTTTTGTATAGTCGAATATACAATGGTGGAAGTAATAGCTCCATTTATGAATGATATCTGTTAAAAGTAAATCTAACTTTTAAAACAAATATTATACAAAGTTTTTTGTATAACTGTCCTATTTTCCTATCGTCTAAGATCCGGCTGCAAATTTTTGCCGATATCTGTTTTTTTGATAAAACCTCATGCAACTGAATGAATAATTAAAATGTAATGCATCTATTTTCTACTTAGTTCCTAATGTAAGTCTCAGAGACTAGTAGTTCCTTTAGACCTATTTCCTTAACAAATTTTAGAATATCCGCAGGTTTCATATTTCATCCAGTAATCTCCTAGGTATGGTACCCTAGGATTCTGTATTGCTATGCATTTCGCAAGTATGTAAATGGAGGTTTCTTCTTCCATTCCACAGAATCTACATTTTGCTCTTGCTCCACTAGATTGAGCTTTTTGAGGTGCCCATTCAGGAGGCAGTGTCCTGTTGGAACACACGTCAAAACTCTCAGTGCAGTGTTACTCTGGTTTAGGCATTCATTTGGTCTCTCCTGGTTGTAGTTTCCTAGGAGTTTCTTAGCCCTGCTAGATCTTTATCAGATCTTCTCTTTATTTCGGCGATGCTCATTTCTTTCAATATTACATTGAAGCTGATAAAAGGGTTCCAGCGGCCAAAAAGGTGTTTCAGTTCCTGTCTACCATTCTAGAACTGATTAATGGCTACTTGAGTTTCCGACATGATGATAACCCTTGGCCTTCTATATATTTTGTCAAATTCTGCTGGGCTTGAAACATACTTAAGATTTTTCCCAAGCTTTCAGAGTGTTTGGTTCCTGACCCGTACACTCCTATCCCAGTCCTTTCTTTTGCCATCTGTATACCATTGAATGGCATTCTTTCTAAGTCTGGTATTGGTGTTGGGATCCCATTCCTTATTGTTACTGTATTCTGCATCGAATTGAAGTTATACTTTTTCATCATACCATCCTGTGTCATGACCCGGATTTCTAATTTCTGATTTCTAAAAAGTGAGGAATAGTTTTTTTTCTACTTAGTCTGTATTTTGCTCTTTCTGCAACACTTATGTAGTGACGTGAAGTTTGAATCTCGTCGTCAACTACTCCATATAATGGCTCCATAAGTATTGATTGGTCTCACTATGGCTGTGTACATATAGCTTAGAATCCTTGGGCTACAACCCCATTTTTTCCTGCCAGGTTTCTCAATAATATTAAATGTCTTGTTTTCTGTCACTACAGTTAAGCACAATGAATAGGGGAGGGTGGGGAACAATGGAACACGGGGCACAGTGAAACAGTTCGTGTACCGAACGTACAGAAGATTCTAGTGCAACGAAATTCCGACAGGAAGCGCTGCGCTCCACTCCCAGCAAAGCCATGAAATTGTCTCCTCCTCACCAGTTGCGTGCAATACTTTGCAAGGTGAGGTGCTGTTTTTCGTAGTGAAAGTAAAGAGTAAGGGTGATTTTTTAATTCAATCGGCTCTTATGGCATTTCTTTGTACATGTATCCCTTAAGTTTTTGCCCGACTTTTATATTTCTACTGCTTCATGTTCGTGATAGACAGTGAGGGAAACCGAAATGGCGTGATCGGGGTTCCTTGAAACAGAAGAGATTGGGGCGCAATGAAACATTTCACGGAGCCTTATGAGTGTTTCATTGTGCAGTAAGTATTGTTTTTTCTGTTTGTTTCAAAAATGGTGCGAAATCGACAGTGCAAAACTAGCAAAGGGGCTCTTCTTGGAAGATGACATGAAGGCAGCAGTGGAAATGGTCATGAATGGAAACAGTTTTAAGACGTGCTGCTGCATTGAAGAACGTGAGTTATGTCACTTTATCAAGATATGTGAAGAAACGAAAGGAATATGGTGAGGGTGGGGAAGAACATATGAAATATGCACCTAACTTCTCAGCTAGGTTGGTCTTCACACTAGAGCAGGAGGAGAAATTGAAAAACTACCTCATTATGTGCTCTAAGATGTTTTATGGCCTACCAGCTGAAGATTGCAGACGAGTTGCATACGAAATGGCAGTGATGAACAAAATACCATGCCCTATATCATGGGGGAAGAAGAATATTGCAGACATTGATTGGTTTTATGGTTTTCTGAAAGGCACCCCAAACTCAGCCAAAGAACCCCTGAGCCTTGCATGTCTCGTGCTACTTCGTTCACCAAAGCAAATGTAGATGTGTTCTTCAATAACTTGGAAATACTGTATCAACAGCACCCAGAGTTTGGAGATGGGACAAGAGTATTCAATTTGGATGAAACAGCCACATCAACTGTACAAAAACCCCAACGAATTGTGGCTGAAAAAGGCGTGAAGCAAGTGTGCAAAGCTACAAGTGGAGAAAAAGGCACTAACGTCACCACAGTGTCCATAATCTCAACACTATTCCGCCAGTCATGATTTTTCCACGTGTTCATGTCAAAGACCACATCAAGGAGCGCCTGCAGACACACTGGGCTTAGCCACCCCTAGCGGTTGGATGACATCAGAACTTTTTGTGGAAGTTATTAAGCATTTCATTCGCCACACTTGCAGTTCTAGATAGAACCCCACTCTATTTATCTATGACAATGTAGAAAGTCATTTGTCCCTGGAAGCTCTTATAATGTGCAAGGAGAATGGTGTCTCAGTTTTGACTTTACCTCCCCACGCATCCAACAAAATGCAACCCCTAGATGTTGCGGTTTTCGGGCCGTTTAAAACTTATTATAATGCTGCTCTTGACTCTTGGATTATGCAAAACCCCAGCAAATCTGCGTCAATTTATAATACAGCTTCCATCGTGAACATAGCTCATCAGAAAAGCATGACACCTTCCAACATAATTGCAGGTTGCAAAAAACGTGGGATACATCAATTTGATCGAGTTGTTTTTACCGAAGCAGACTTCTTATGCAATTATGTGACTGATCGACCGCCTCCTACCGTTGTGATCAACCACCTAATATGCTGTACCAAGTGATTCGCTCAACGGTTTCCTCCTTCAAGTAGAAGAAGGAGCAGCTTTCCTAGAAGAAGAAGCATCTTCCCTATAAGAAGTAGCAGTTTCTTTAGAAGAAGGAACAGCTGCAAACCATACAGTCATCGGTGTCCTCGATCCAGGAGCTGGTCCAAGTCATGCTTTCCTATCTCCTGAAGATTTTCGTGGTTATCCAAAAGCAGGAAAACGAAACGAAAAACTGATCGAAAGCAGAGGAAAAAAGGGAAGAGTATGATAGCCACGAGCACTCCAGAAATGGAAGTCATTGCAGAGAAGAAGAAGCCGATTCAAACTTCCAGAATATTGTTAGTCAAATGAAAGGTGTTCGTAAATCAACCGAAACGGAAGAAGAAAAAATCTAGTGAACAATTCATTCATCAGCAGAGGACGAGGAAGAAGTCGATGGAGACGTTGAATATGCAGACACGGACGATGACGTGGATATAGATGAGGAGATTTTTGCTGTTGAGCCCGACCATTTCGCAGAATTGAACCGTCTTCCTGTTTTAGGAGACTATGTTTTGATCGAGTTCAAGCTTAGAAGCCAATCCAAATTCTATGTTGGTCAAATCACCAAGATTAAAGACGATGAGGGGGACTATGAGATTAAATTCCTACGATACCGAAAATACAACCAACACTTTTGTCGAACCTCTTGTGGTTGACATAGCCACGGTTGATGGCAAAGACATAAAGATGTTACTGGAAAATCTTTCTGTGGTTCAGGGTACCTACTAAAAGACAAAAAGGATTCATCTCATTCAAGGTTGATTTTGAGAGTTTGAACATTGGCTAAACGTAAAAGGATTTCGTGTTTGTGCCTTTTTAAAATCAATATTGAACTTATTTCACATTCCAGATAAGTACCTCTTTTTTTTTAAATGCCTCTCCTTACCATTTTTAATTCAAAAAATAAAGTTTTTTTGCAAATTTTGGCGTTTTTTCAGCTGTCTCAAGGCACCTCAGTCCCGTTATCATTGTACCCCAGGCATGGGGCACAATGACACAAAATTAGTTTTTTGGAAAATGGCCGCTTACGGTCACATATGTTTTATATAATAACAGTCGATGCATTTCTCTCTTAGTTTAGATCCTTAGGTCACAGGAAAAAATTAAAATGTTGAAAAAAAAATTCAGGTGGGGTGCTATGGTCAAAACAAACTTTTGCGTTCCATTGGGCCCCACCCACCCCTACACTATATGCTTAAAATGGTATTAATAGATACCCCAGAGCATGACTATGTAAAGTTCATATAATAGCCTTCTTGGTGTGCGTCATTGATTGTTAATGTCCTTCTAACACATTACGTTGGAAGAAATGGAAAAAAGGCAGGTCTGTGATTAATCCTAATCAAAATATCACAATAATGAACCGTTTAAACGTATTACAAACGTTAACCCTAATCTTTGACTTACAAAAATTTGATTGGTTGATGTTTAGATTACGCGCAAACGCGACCTATCAATCGGGCGAAATTACATCGTTCAAAATACAATGCAGACGTTCCTTTCGTAGCGGCAATGTGTCTTACGTCTATTTCTAATGTCCAACTGACAGTTCTCGTCAGGTCTGTACTCTGTTGCTTACGGTCAATTATTATTTATGAAAAGTGAATATTGATCTTATTGTTAGCATTTTATTTTACAAATGCAGGACTATATTTACTAGTATTAAATTATTTTAATATGTAAATTGAATATAGAATTTGTTTTATTTTGCAGAGTTTTGATATCCCAAGTATTATTAATTTCAAAGCCTTTTCGAATTAGGCTGAATACGATCCTGATGCTTTTATTGATCAAATTAAAGGTTAGCTATATGTCAAAATAACAAATAAAATATCGACACGACATGCCCAAAACCCGGATATACGTCACAAACGATGACGCACACCAAGAAGGCTATTATATGAACTATACCACACTTTCTCTGGGATTATAAAAGGGTTGCCTATTGTTAACAATGACATGTAAACTGAGCGGCAATGATAAACTTAAATAAATTTTTTATCGCTTCATGGTAAAAGCTTGGAAAATATACTGATTTTTTTTGGGCCACCTCTGATGTGGGTAAATTGCGTATTTACATAATTATGTTTTAATCCTCTATCTTGGAGGCGAAAGTAGTATATTGTTAAAAATTAAATAGTTATTAACGTTATAAGGCCGATATGTAGCAAATAACGGATGATATTGAATATTGTAATCCGAGGCGCAGCCGAGGATTATAACATCCGAATCCGTTATTTGCGAATCGGCCGTGTGTCGTTCAAGACTTTTCGTAATCTCGCTGAAAGATTACATTTTGATTCCGAGGAAAGAACAAACCACGTACCTCGTAATTCTACAGAAAAATCCCAACATCGTGTCAGCTTAACAATATCACAACAATATTATAAACAACGTCAGTTTTTTATGTTCGCGAGTTCGTTTTAACAATGACCAAGGATGAAATTGAAGAAATTGAGGAACAAAATCAAATTTCTTTAGAAATATTGGGAGAATTATGTGCAGAAGTGATTTCTTAAAAAATCTTAACGGACGGAGGATGTTAACATTAACTTTTCAATTGTCATCTGAATACCGTTAAATCAAAATAACAGTATGGGATTACGAAAATATTTTTAACGCGCTTCTCTGTAAACGTCATCTTTTAACACTAATGGTAGCCATTAAATTGTCACTTTCAATGTCAGTTATACAAAAAAAGATCGTAAAAATACTTGAAAAATTGGCATCATTTTATTGAAAATTCAACAGGTTAATAGTTATTCAATGGACATGATGGCTTAATTTAAAAAACTACTCCAAGATATTTGCACGCATGAGCTTCAACCAAAAAAAATGATATTTCTTTAAAAAATGGGGGTCTCAAAGAAGAAAATTACCTTTTTAAAATACAATTCAAAATTCGCTCCAAAATGCTAGAATAGGAATAGGTTCTGTCTATGATATCGAACATCTGTAAATACCTACCAACTTCAAATATTTTATAGCTTACAAATTAAAAGTTTATTTTGATAAATAATTTGAATTATTTTCTGCGATAGTCATGAATTTTATAACGAGTAAATATCACGATGCGAAACCAGCAAATACAAGTTCGAACGATATACAAAACGTCAAATGACTTTTCAAAAGGTTGACGTCAGTCGCTCCTGATCGGTGTTTTTTTTAGAATCTTTGTATTTTATATTATTATTTCAAATGAGTATTTCAGTTATTCTTAGTGACTGTCATCATGCCTTTTTATATTATGATTGTTTTATGCGCCCCAGAATTTTATGTCATCTAAATAATTAAATATATTCTACGTATGATTCAACCAGATCCAAATATTGTATCTGGAAAATAATAATTAAATTGATGATCAACCACTCCTTTGTTATCGCTTCAAATATTGTTATGATATAGAGCAAGATATGATGGATTGCGATATTAAATATATCGATAACAAACACGTAGAAAAAAAAGCTTTTATTATAATTAAATTTAGCTTTAATAAGAAAATTAAATATTCTAAATTAATAGAAAGCCGTTGTAATAGAAAATGTTTTATAGCCATTGAATAGGCACGAAATTGTTGGAAAGTGTTTTTTCTGCGAGCGATAAGTATACTTTTCCGCATATTAGTTCAGAAAGTTCTACTTTTCCGCACGTTTCTACTTTACCGTTCGCAAGGTATTAACTATTGCATTTTATATTATTTTATTGAAATTTTGTTGAATATTGCGCTAATACCTATTAATGATTACATCAATAACCAGAAGGTATAGGTCGACCAGAACAGCTAGAGTGTTGAGAATTGTATGCGCGTCAGTAAACTTCTTGTTACGCTGACGGAGCTCAGTCAGTGAAAGTCGCACTTCGACAAATTTGCAGTGGCGTAGTTACATGTTTAGTATTCTTTTTAGTTCATTAATTTATTAGTATTTACAACTTCAAGATTCGGTTTAGTTAGGTATTAGTTTTACATTTTTAATATTCTGTTTAATTAATTATTAGGATTAGTGTTTGAACAGTATTTACAACGACATTTAAGAGTAAAGTGAAAAACAGAGTTTTGAGTGGCCAAAGTCGTGAACTTGTTGGAAATGTGATACAATTTATGCAGGAAGAAGCATAAATTTTTTGAAGGTAAGGTTCTGCTACCAAACATCTATTAAAATAATTATTGTAATCCTTATTTCTTAATTTAAAGAAGTAAGAGAGAAAATGTTTAAACAAAGTTTGATTATTCAGTTTAAGTTGATTATTTATTAATAAACCTGATTTTTTTATAATGGATCCGTGAACATTTTAAACCTTTTTCCTAATATAAGTTCTCCTAGGGCACAACACCTAAAATTCCTCCAGAAAATTGGTCTGAAGGAACTACTAGTCTCTGAGACTTTCCTCCAGAACTAAGTAGAAAAAAGTTTCTTACTTACAAAAAAAATATAAAATACTTTGTGTTCCAGGTTTACGAACGGGTGTCTGCTGCTTTAGGCATAAGTTTCAATTCTGTAGCCCGCATTGCCAAGGAGAAAAAAATGCTGGAAAAAGGTGAGAACGAATCTTTCACAACCCCTCCAAAAAAGGCTAGTATAAAAAAAAAGAGTTGCTCTAGATGATTTGGAGAAAACTCACCTTAGAAAAACAACATTAGAGTTTCACGTCTCTGAACAAAGAATACCTACTTTTTAAAGCAGGTTCACGAAAAATTTCATTCTGAATATGATTATGAGGGAGGAAGGGAGTCTCTGCGACAAGGAATACGAGCACTGGGATTTCGCTGGAGAAAAGCGATAGAGCAATATTAGTAGAGCGTGATTCTATCGGGCATTTGAGATTGGCATTTTTAAGAATAACATTTAGAGAATAAAAAAGGCCGATTGTTTATACTGATGAAACCTATATTTACTCTACTCTCGCACATGAGAAAGGTTGAAGTAAAAGCAGTGAATTAGGTTTTAGGAAACCTACTAGTAAAGGAGCTCGTATGATCATCGTACACGCAGGTAACGAATATGGATTTGTTCCTAATGCTTACCTTTGTTGGAAAGCAGAGTGTAAAATTGGTGATTATCACGATCAAATGAATTACTATAATTATGAAAAATAGATCAAGGAAAGACTTATACCAAATTTGCCGAATCGATGTGTTATGGTATTAGATAATGCATCTTATCACAATAAATTGGTGAAGGAGATACCAGCTTCGTCCACAAAAAAGAAGGATATCATTCAATAATGATTTTTGTAAGCCAGAATTATATGCAATAATCAAAGATCATAAACCAAAATATCAATATGCAATCGATGACATTTTAATTTCCAATGGTTTTGAGGTTGTAAGGTTACCTCCTTATCATCCCGAACTAAATCCAATAGAATCAGTTTAGGGTGGAATGAAAAAATATGTTGCTGACAGGAATGTAAAGTTTAAATTTGACAAGGCTGCAGAATTTTGTGATGAATTCTTCCAAAACTTTTCTGTAGAGGATTGGAGGTCCAGAGGTCCATGCTTTGTCGTTTGAAAATGAGTATATGCAGAAAGAGCCTATGATTGATCAGATCGTCGAAAATGTATAATAAATTTAGCAGATGATTCCAGCGAAGGACTCGATCATTCGGATATCAGAAAAAGACTACACATCGCACACTCAATAATAAAGTGGCATAACTAAAAATTTTCATGTTTTCACTTTTAATCATAAAACGGCACATAATGGCGCCCTCTACATGTGGCTATTTGAATGACGTCTATACTCCCATGATAAGACGTGCTGCATGATCTTATGTCTCTTTCTTACTAAAGGTCTTTTGCGAGTATTTTAAAATTAAACCGACGCGTTTCAGTAATGCTCCAACAGTCGTGAAAGGTGGTTGTTTATTTGTTGGCTAATTTACTAATGTGTCTTTTTATTATTTAAAATAAGGTAAGCATTTGTTTGTATTTTTTAGATGTAACATGGCATATTACTAATTGAGTCACTTTATTATTAAATATTAATTGTTCGAAAAGAACTTTTTTGATTTGTGCCTTTTTATTGCAAATATCACTGTCCTTTTTACGAATCATTCAGAGAAAATTCTTTTTATTATTAAAATTTAGTAAGAAATATTTACCTCACAGTAAACATTTTAAAAGTTTAGTCCCTTTATTATTAAAAAAGCAACAAAAATAAGATTTATGTCTTATTATGACACCTTATTGTAAAAAGTAATTCATATGCTATAATTTATTTCCACTTTCACAGATTTTACGAATTTTTGGCGTGGCAAATATGGGGGCAAGGGGAAGGAAAATTTTAAGAGAGATGAATATAGAGGTAAGTGAAATGATTTCAACAATAGAAATAAAGATTTATCTAAGTAGCTATAGAAAATTTGTAGTAAGGAAATTGAAAATGTGCAAAAAATATAGCTGTGTATAATAATAAAGGTGTCAAAGTATAATCTTAGAGCCTGCAGTCGATTTTTTCTAAACAGTTCCCCACTTCAAATGAGCAGCCAAAAGCAAGAATTAAACGTGTTGATATATTAAAATAGGCGCCAAACCATTAAAAGAGTCGGAAGAAAGAATCGAGCAAGGTGCTTCAATACAATATGAAAGTAGTGTACTTGTTACAGAAGGAGAAGTGGAGGTAGCATTATAGTTTATGACAAATCTGAGAAAAAATTTAATTTTTTACATCTACTTTAACTAACCCTAGATTTTTTTGTAGCCTCCCAGTTTAAATAATAAGCAGCCAAAAGCGAGCACAATACCGTTGGAAACAACGAGAGAAGTAATAATTGAGCAAAGTACTAAGCAGTTTCCCGTCGGGTCTAACGTAACAACACAACATGAGCAAATTTCTCCAGGACCATTGCGTGAGTTTTATGTTGAAACGAACAACGCCATATCTACTAAGCAACGGATATTTCGTAAAAAAAGATATTGCATATCACCAATTCACTCTAGAGAAAGTGATATTGATGATAGAGATACGGATCCTAACTATGAAAATGAAATGGCCAGCAAAAAAGTTTCCCTTTTTAACTGAAACCACAGTGACATCCTCAGCATCTGAATCGTCTGAAAATGATATTGACCAGAAAAAAAGCAGAAAGCATTTAAAAGACCAAAATAAATGGAAACAAAGCAGAGCTAAATTTTTAAGAAATACAGGCCAGGCCTATGTGTCAATGTCAAGTTCTAGGAAAGCGTGTGCAGCCAGAGAATTAAAACCTCCGTGTGCGGAGAAATGCCGGTTTAAATGTTACCAAAGAATAGAAAACCAAAAAAGGATTGAAATATTTAAATCTTTTTGGAAGCTTTCCGACATATCCAAGCAACGTGCCTTCATAAATTCATGTATGAAGGAGGTTTCCCCAAGATATAAATATACCAACGCAGAAAGGCCAAGAAAAAGCAACAAGGCGTTTTATTTAATGGTTGACTCCTAATGTAACTGATCGAATGATTCGCACTGTAGTAGATAAGATGGACCAGAATGGATTTTTAGAAAATGATTTGCGTGGCAAGCACGATAGTCACAATCGTGTCGACAAGACATAAGAGATCATATAAATTCTATCCCGAGAATAGAATCTCATTATGGAAGGGCAAACACATCCAAAGAATTTATAGACGGAGGAAAGATTATAACAGACTTGTTTCGGGATTTTCAAGAACAACAAACAGAAAAGGAAAAAACATTTGGAAAATACATTTTGTTCTTTAAACATGTAGTGTTACTATTTATTTAGTATCTAAGTTAGGTAGGCACAGCTAAATTTTCTATTTAAGTTTTAAACTTTTAATTTAATCTTGTGTTTGATGTTAAGGTTTTATGTTCATTTTGTACTTTAAATATGTAGAATTACTATTTATTTCGTAAGTTAGGTACTTGTTTGAAGTTAAAATATTTTATGTAATTTGTTTCTGTTAATTCTACCCAATAAATATTATTAAAATTGAGTTTTTAGTTTTATATTTTTCTAAACAAACAACCAATTAAATACTAAATCGACATTTTTCAGAATGTACCAGCAGAAAGGATAAAAATTTAAATTTAAAAAGACATTATTTAGTTTTAGGTCACTTAATTTTTTTCATTTTGAAAATAAAATGACACAATATCTGACCACCCGTCCTTTTGTCCCACTTATAGACTATCTAGCTAAGCTTTAATAATTATTGCTTTACAGTTATTCACATTAACTAATAAGACACTGAAATAGTCATTCAAACTGTGCCTAAAAAGTCTTAAGTGCGAAAAGCGAATAAAATCAACCTACTTTTTACGATTCTCGAAAATTACGTTTTTGGTTTTGTGTCACTTTATTATTGAGTGTGCGACATATTTGTAAATATATAAAATAAAACTTTTGATTATTTAAAAGTGTTACCTACTTATTATTTCATTTTATAATAAATATAGAATAACTATTTCACATTTAAATAAATTATTGATGATTATATTTAGATTAGTTGCATTATCACTATTATCAGTATTATCCGATTTTAGGAAACATTTCTTTCTATTTAAATATAGCAAATATTTATCTCATTATAGGTAGGTACCTATAGCACAAGGTCAATAGATCCATTAACCTTGCCTATAGCACATGTTTAGTGTATTGTATGATTTCTTACCCGATTAGGTACTTTCTAGAATTAATTATCATTCTAGGAAGGAGATTAGGTAACTATTAGGCCGTCGAAAAGATTAACATTTGCATTTATAAATATTTTTCAGAATTAGTAATACTCGGCAAGTTTGAGGAGGGTTTGGTTGGTAGGCATCCCCTTGGGGATGAGTCCAACACTGTTTGGGTCGTGGACCCATTCGAACATGAGTTTCCTATCTCGACCCGAAAAAAAAAGGGATGGACACATCAACTTTATCACCCCTTTCAGAAGGTAGTTTTTGTACCATCCCAATCAAAGAACGATACTAAAACCAGTTGGAACGCGAAATAAATACAACACTTACCCGAACGATATCTCTATCGCCAGCTGGAACGAACCTATTATCTGCCTATACTGTTACTGGATATCCAAATAACAATTTTAAGGGGGAGATATTGCATGAGTCAGCCAATAATACCTACTACATTTGCAATTTGTTAATATTTTCTTTTTCATTGGAATAGCTGTCATCGACTATTCCAAATTATTAAGCTATAGCGAACTCCTCAAATTTCAAACAAATAAAACACCATAATTAGTTGTAAATGTATGGCGATAATCTGAAATATAAAAACAAGAATCAGATGACTAGTCAAGCAAATTATTAGTTTTTTTTTATCACGTAAACTGACCACATATTTAATAATCATTTTGTAACATACCAAATAAAATGTATAATATAGCACAGGGTAAATTAACTGTTCAATAACAGTTTTTTTAGTAATTCAGTGACGGTTCATGGTTCCAAAAAAGGTGAATATTGTTTTAAGATTAGTTTTTTTTTCTAAAACATACATTTTCTTTCAATTTTTAACAAAAACTTTCATGGAACACTTACCTTCAGAAGATCACACAGAAAGATCGGCAGATGCAGAAAAATGTGTGGAAAAAACTTTCATCTCACCCTAAAATTACCCAATGGATTGCTACATAACTACATAACGGTTGTTAGACCAATTATAGCCTACGGATCAGTAGTGTGTTGGACAAACACATTGCAAGTGCGAGCTATAAGTCTGTCAAGTAGCATACAAAAGCTTGCTTGCATGTGTTACGGGTGCCATAGAAACCATTCTCACAAATGCGATGGAGGTCCTGCTGAATCTACCATCAATACACATTTCTATATAAGATATGTAACGTAAAGACTACTTCAAAGTCAACAACGCGCTGTGTTGACTATCGAAAGCTTATCGAGGAGCTAAAAGTGAATGACTTAATGGGGCAACCTATTGTCGCAATGACCAAGCCAATATATAGCTTTAATAATAGGTTCCAAATAACTATACCAGGTAGGAAAGACTGGAAGAAAGGTGCACCCATGCATCAGGTTGAGTATGAGACCGTCACTTCCAAGCGGTAGTGATGGCAATTCACAATTTTCACGCAGAAAAAGAACATAGGTTCAGTTGCCCTTCAAATGGCAACTTAGCTAAAAATAAGCTATTAGGTACATAACAAACAGATTTCATATTACAAATTTTCTCAGAAAAAGATACAAGTATTAATTTACAAAATACATTTTTCTTAATCATGACTTAAAGTATTTTACAGTTGGAGAAGTTTTGATACCTAATGGTAAGCTAGTATATAACCTTAAGCCTTCTATAAATAATGTTTTCTCCATTATTGTAGAGTTGAATCTTTCAATTTGGTAATTATCTTTTGTTCTTAAGTTGAACGTAATTCATATTCGAAGATCTTTTATTTACATCCGACCATACTGTTATCTTTCATGTCCCAGGAACTGATTTTTATATATCATTTGTTAAAAATACAAAGTATTGGAATAGAAAAAATTGTGCATGCAGCTCGCATTGGATATTATGACACTCTTGTCGTAGGTTTCATACCAGTAAATGATAATTACATAACATATTATTTTTAGTAAGAAAATTATATTTAGGTAGGTGATGTATTATTTTATTGTACATTTAACTGAAACGAATATTTACATCTTCCATTTTATGTTCCAAAAGAGATCACAGAACAAACATTTTAAGCCAATGTCTGTCGGGGCATATAGCCCGAGAAGTAGTTGTTGCTTCTTAGTGGCCTGTTCTTTGAAAAGTATTTTTCAAAAACTGTGTAAGGCGTTTTAAAACACATTCGTCTCCGGTATAATTTTCAAATAATATCTACATGCCAGTACGATTTTTGCAAAACATTGTGATATATTTTATTGTTAAATGTTAAACTGTATCTAGATAAACAGATTATTAATTTTTTTTTCGTGTAAAATGAAAATAAAAATTGACCGCGCCTGACGCGGCGCTGGCATATGGTTTGAAATTTTGTTCCATGTGCCGCCACCGCACTGGGCGCATTTCGATTTTCGATCATAATTTTTACATTTATTTTATTTTTGTGCAAAACGTAAAAATTATTTTTAAAAAAGAACAAAAACTCGAAATGCATGGAACATTAATGGAACAAATGAATTGAATACAAGAAATTAAAACTATATCCAACAGTAACATAACACTAAATAACAAATTTTAATTATGCAAGTTCTCATGGAATAGTCTAAAACAATTCTCTAAACACAAACCAGGTTAATTTGGACACTGAGGACAGTAAAAAATTGAATCCTTTCATATTTTGCAGGTGTCCCAACAATATTTACAACGTCTTCTTTTTATTTTGTTGTTGAGACCTTTTGGACAATACAGAGGTAAATGTCCAACTGATTGTGTTCTCATACGCGGAGATTTTGGTGATGGTCCTAAAAGGCTTTGAATAACGGAATGTCGAAAATCGTATAATGACATTTTTCTCTCGTTTCCATTATTATAGATGAAATGTGCATTACTTAACATTATTTGAAAAATATGTATGCCCATTTTTTTATACCACTGTATACACTTATGTTCACAACTGTAGTATCTAAGCATTTGATCACTTAAGTCAATACCAACTTTATATTTATTGTATTTAGCAATTAATTCAGGTTTTTCGGATTCAATTCATCTTCTAGATCTTGTTGCAGTCATCTGATCACCAAATTCTGAAGATATCATGGATGTTTCTCGTTTATCTTTCCATATGGTAATACATATTCCTTCAGAACTATACATACTTGATTTTTTCTATTTTTTTTTTGTCATCAAATTTTGCGGATAACGTTTTTTATCTTGTCGCAATGTGCCTGTGGCGTATGTACTAGCTTCGAGTACTCTTTTGGTCAAATGAACACTATTATAAAAGTTATCCATATACTGAGCATGTCCAGTGTTCATATGACTCTCCATTAATTTCAGTACGACTTTTTGTGTGTGATCTCTTCCTCCAATTGTACGATCTTGTGAACCACCGAAGACGTTAACTTTTTAATACTCGAAACAGCAGAATTACTCGGCGTTAGTGTGTTTTAGAAAGAATGGTAAATACAAAGGTTTTGAGTTTTTTATTGGCTATTCAACGTCGTTGCTGGTCAAGAAAAGAAAGATATGATTATGAACCTGCTATGAGCGGAACTAAATTGATATAAATCAGTATTATAGGAATATCTAGTGATGATGATGTAGATTATACAGAGTGTTAATTAATGTGATATACCAACCCCGTTTACTTTAGAAGTGTAATTCAATGTCTGTCGGGGCATATAGCCCGAGAAGTAGTTGTTGCTTCTTAGTGGACGGTCTGCTCTTTGGAAATTAATTTTTCTAATTTTGTAAAGCGTTTAATAGTATTGAACTATTATTTTTTGACGTCTATAGATCACGCTTTACTTATATGACAATTATTTACAGGTAACTGTAATTAAGTAAATACCTACAAAACCGAGATGGTTTTTTGTCGATATAGAATTTTGGTTTGTGATTAGATGTAGGGATGTCGCCGATATCGCACTCTTAACATTTCCTTTACTAAGGCTAATGTATTGGTGTGGTATCAACGTAGTCTCTAGTCCAGGATTATGCTCTCAGAGCTCTTGGACGAGTGGCATCTACCTTGTGCTGATGAGGCGCAAAAACGCCGAAACCGGTCCACAAGTGATGTTATTCCTTCTAATCGCAAACCAGAATGGTTGGTTCTATCTTAACAGATATACCAACCCCGTTTACTTTAGAAGTGTAATTCAATGTCTGTCGGGGCATATAGCCCGAGAAGTAGTTGTTGCTTCTTAGTGGACGGTCTGCTCTTTGGAAATTAATTTTTCTAATTTTGTAAAGCGTTTAATAGTATTGAACTATTATTTTTTGACGTCTTAAATGATAAGTTGATAAAACTTTTACAACCTTGTATATCGAAAACCAATCTTCTGAGGATATCTTTATATAAACTTTTCGACTCAAAATTAGCCCAAGAATATTCCATTAAAATAAGTACATAACATTAATTAACACCCTGTATTAGTATAATAAACATGCTACTGACTGCCTATTTTCGTTTTAGGAAAATCGGAATAAATAAATTGGGAACGCTCCAGGCGCGTTACTGGCATAGGGAAACATTTACATTAACGCGCGATCGGTATTGCTGTACACGAAACCAAGTATTCCCTGAAACGAATTACACCTTATTTTATGTACCATTATATTTTCAATACTCTACATAACATGGTACCATCAATTTAGGCAAATATGAAAAAATAGGTCGGGACCGCGCCAGGCGCGTTAGTGGCACACGGTAAAATTTACAACAACGCGCGACGTGCGTTGCCGGAGACGAATGTGTTAATAGTAATAAACTATCATCTTTGACATCTCTTTTAAGCCATATTCATACGTGCAGATGCGTTCGAACGAACAAACGATAAATGCCTTAAAAATCAAAAATTGGACAAGCTGTTAAAAATTTCGTTTTTGTAGCATATTTAAATATTGATGACGTTACACTAAAACACGTAGTGATATCCGTCAAGGCGCAAAAATATGGCTATAAATTTGAAAACACTGACTTATTGGTTATCTATGCAAATATGTCAACTGTCACTATTGACAGTCGGCATTGTACTAAGAAAATAAGAGATAGAGAAGAACTATGTAAATCATATTTAGTTTAATAAAAATAATAGTAAATAAATATGAACAAGAAGACAAGTAGTACAGAACTTTTAGAAATAGAAAGCAACAAATTACTAAAAACTCAACCACCGGATTCCTTTAAAGGCGAATCTAAATCAACTGTATCAAACAAACCAGATCCAGTAAGTGGTGACTAACACTTAATTAATATATATTTTTATATATTTTTTCTAGACAACATGGGGTAAAACTTCACCTAGCAAAAGCTACGGCTCGTCGAGCTCTACCTCCACAGAAAATGTGGTATCTACGTTGGAACGGAAAAAGGTATACAAACAATTTTTTTTGTTATTAAATGCCTAAAAACGTCTTGACTATTCAACTTCATATCCTTAATATCCTAATTGATTGAAATTGTTGATTGTTCGAGAGTTATAAATGTCAACAAGAATATTTTTTATATAAACACAACGATTTTCTTAGGTTACAACTGATACTATTATTCCAACTCGTCCAGACGATCCTCCTCTTCTACCAGGCGAAAAAGTGACCGGGCAGGCAAGAGACGTAACTTATTTATGTCCATATCATGGACCAGCTAGGGGTATACTTACTGTTACAAACTATAAGCTGTTTTTTAGATCAGCTGATAAAGATATGCCAAACGTCATTGAAGTTCCATTAGGGGTGGTATGTATACATTTTTGTTAATATAAACTTATTTAACAAAATCATACTTTTTGGAAGGTTACAAGGATTGAAAAAGTTGGAGGAGCTTCATCGAAGGGAGAAAATGCTTATGGAATAGAAATATTTTGCAAAGATATGCGCAATTTACGTTTTGCCCACAAACAAGAAAATCATTCAAGAAGAAATGTTTTTGAGAAATTGCAGATGTATGCCTTTCCGTTGTCTCATAAATTAAATATATTTGCCTTCGAATACTCTGAAACTTTCTCAGAAAATGGATGGACAGTTTATGAACCAATTGCAGAATTAAAAAGAATGGTAAAGTATATATGACATCTGATAGCTTGTTAAAAATGTTGTGTCATGTTATGTTAAGTATAAATTAATTTGATTAAATACCTACCTGTACAAAGATAACAAAGAGATGGCCAAGTACATGTAAAATATAAGTTAGCAATAATGCACTGGTCCATCTTATGGACAATCAAGTGCAGATGGTGCCAGCTGATATTGCTTTGCTTTTTTACAGTTTCAATTAAATTGTGAAATAAAACACTTAGCTACTATTAAACAGTATATTTAAGTCAAACCATTTCCAATGAACATCAAACTATTACAAATAATGTCAAATATTATATAATTATTAGCTCCACACAAAATACACCAATATGGAGGCATTTTTAAACTATATTCTCAACTTCTCCTTTCAAAGTCTCAACATCTCTCACTACTCAGTAGCCTTTACAAACACTGCACATGGCACTCTACCCAATAGGTATAAACCTATATTGTTTATTTAAAAGTCTTTACAAACAAAACCACAAAAACTATATCTAAATTCCAGACCAAATAAAAGTGAATAATGTCTAACATCTGGCATTTGACTGATAGACATTTTGTTTTACTTCTTTTTCTACCATGTTCCAACCAATACGAATGCAACGATGCTATAGCTATCTACGCTCGATCGTTGCCAGATAATGATGTATAAATACAGGCTAACGCATTTATGAAATATTATATTGCATTACGAGTGTGCGCGCGACGGGAAAAGCATTTATGGATGTGTAATGAACAATACTTTTCATTATACCTTCCCTAATACAAAAACTAGCAAGTATTTATTATACTATAATTCAAAACACTTACATCTGCTGTCATAATAAAATTGTTGTTTAGTGTTGCTAAGGGAAATAAACAATAACGCATTTTAGCGCACAGGAAAACTTTTTCCTATGCGATCACACAGGAAAAGGTCATTTTCGGTACCCTAAATAGGCATGTTAAGATTTTCAGTAAGGTATAATGAAAAGAATAAAACAGATGCATGATTTAAGTGCTCTACCAAACCAATTTGCATATGTAGTCTGTCTCTTTGTTGTCTCTGACCTGTACAAAAAAAAGTAAATGAATTGTTTAAAAAGCAAATACACAATTTACTGTACTACTTGTATGACATACAACAGATCCAAAGATAGGGGTAGTCGGACCTAATTTTACGTTCTTTATTGGTCATGCTTATCCATCAACCAGCTTTTTATAAGTAAGAAATGTAAATATAACTTTTTACTTTTAGTTGATTTGTATGAAATCAAGCGCAACTTTTTGATTTATTAAGGTTAGAATGAGCCACAACTGCAGTGTTTATTTAATTTTTTTAGGGAGTAAATAATGATATGTGGAAAATTTCAAAAATTAATGAACTGTATGACATTTGTGACAGCTATCCGGCAGTGTGGGCCGTACCGTCGCACGTTACAGACGATGATATTAAATGTGTAGCAGCTTTCAGAAGTCGAGGAAGAATACCAGTCTTGAGTTGGATCCATCCAGAATCACAAGCTACCATAACCAGATGTTCGCAACCACTTGTTGGTGTAAGATTTTTTTTTAATTTATAAACGAGGTATAGTGTATTCATTCGTGGAATATCTTTGTAGTAAATTCCTTTAATAATTAACTATTAGAGCAGAGCATAGTGGCGCATTCATTTGCAAAATTGTTTTAATTAGTAATTTATTTTTTTAAATGTCCAGGAGGTTCTCCTTGTTATAAAAGTGAAAGATGGCACTTCATATCTGTTGTCATTTAAATGCTGCAAATGAAGGTTTTTTTTGCAATGAATCATTTTTTTATATTCTTTATACTATTTTGAATCACTCATTACCGTATCTTCAACCAATGAATTTTTAAGAATTTTTGAAAATTGAAAATTTCCTTGAATTAAATAGTACACCTGAAAAAAATATATACTTACTGTAACTTCTATTTTTTTATCAAATATTTAAGCTATAATGAACAATATGGTGTAATCCGATTTGAAATAGTTTATTAATTATTATATGTTTATTATTCTTAATAACAATATGCTCTTTATGCGCATGCACTTTAAGGAGAGTAATATTATTGCTATCTCACTCCCAGTTCTATTTGTAACATTAGTAAGAGAGAGAGAGGCGAATGCGCCACTATGCCCTGGTCTATATACACTGCTGAGCAAAAAATTTAGGTCACTTGAAATAACTTGAAAAATTGCAAAGAATTTTAAAAATTAAATGTATCAGCTTATATCTGCAAATTCGAAATTTACCTACTGCATTTTCGTAACTTTTAAATATGGAATCAGACAACATAATTAATTTTTTTATGATTTATTCTTGAAAAACCGTAACTCTACATTTCAAATGAAGTTCGAATATTGTTATTGGGAACGGAATGAAGAAATAAAACTTAACATTATTGAAAAATTGATAATGAAAACGGTAACTAATAACGTGTATTAACCCATTTTCCATTAATGACTGCTTGCATTCGACGAGGCATACTCTGAAGGATTACATTCGGATCCATGTTATTCCACTCCTGCAAGAGCATCTTGCCCATTGTAACCATGAAAGTCACAACATGATCTTCCAGGACCTCCGTTACATATCTGTGAGCTGTTAGAGAGCCATTATCTACGAAAACCAACTCTGTATGTGCTTCTGAAGTGATACTGGCCCAAACCATAACAGACCCAACACCAAATTTACGTCTATGGTCAATACAAGCGGGGACGTATATTTCCCCGGGACTTCTCCATACTCGTCGACGTCCGCTTGGTCCAGCGAGGGAAAAACGCGACTCATATGTAAAGAGTACCTTCCTCCAGTCATCATAATTCCATGCCAAGTGATTTCGAGCAAAATCCAATCTTGAAATTCGATGCTGGCCATTCAATGTTGGCCCTGTAGCCATCCTTCTGCAAGACAATCCATTAGCACGAAGCCTTCTTCTAACTGCCCATTCGCTAACATTAACATTTCTAACCTCTTGAAGCTGATTTCACATCAAAACCGCAGAAGCTGTTCTATTCCGCAAACTTGACATCAACAAAAACCGATCATCTCTTTGACTCGTGACTCTTTTTCGCCCAGATCCGGGTCGTCTGGTTATAAGACCATTCTCCTGGTAGCGTTGGTACACATTTTGTATAGCACAGAGGTTCTTACCAACAATTCTCGCGGTTTCACGTTGTCCTCTACCATCTTGTATCAACGCTACAATTCGTGCAACGACAATAGGATCTAGAGGCATTGTGGAGTAGTAAATAAACACTAAGAACAATGAAACGTCACTATACACAATCAATCATACAACAAATGGCTTGGGAAAAAAAATTCGAAATATAAATTTCATATAGGACTAATTTTTGTTGTTTAACAAAGGTTGCAAAATACGTTGTCAGAATGTGACAGACGCCAACTATGACAAGTAGCATCCATCCAACAATATAACTTTCTTCGCCTACGAGACCTTTGACTCCCTGGTCAGTTTTATTTTTAAAATTATTTGCAATTTCTTCTTAAATTATTTAAACTGGCCTAAATTTTTTGTTCGGCTTTGTTTCTAATATACAATGAACTAAAGTTAATTTATTTTTAAATGGAATTTTGTATATCGTTTTTTATTTTCCTCTATCTCAGTTTAAATGAAATGTCAAAGGATGTCTAATAATATAATCTTCATAAAAATATGTCTTTCGGTATATCTAGTCGCAAATGGATATAACAGGAATGAATACATTATACTTTCGAATTTATTTACATATTGGTATTGGGTTATTTCAATAATTCTCTTAGGTTAGTGGTAAACGATGTAAAGAAGACGAGAAATACATACAATTAATAATGGATGCAAATGCCCAATCTCATAAATTATTTATAATGGACGCTAGACCGAGCGCTAACGCTATAGCTAACAAAGCTAAAGGAGGAGGGTAAGAATCAAGATAATTTTTGTTATTAATGGGTTTGTTTTTAAAGTGGCACCAGAGAGGGGGGAAAGTGATGAGGAAGGGATTAGAAAATAGTAAAAGCGAAAACATACAAGAGGGAAGGTAGTGTGCCGAAGAGAGAGTCAGCAAGAAAAAAGAGAGAAGATAAAGAGGACTCTGAACAAGTGAGAATGAGCAAGAAAAAAAAGAGGCAAGTGAGAATGAGCAAGAGAGAGGACGGCGGACGAGATAGAGGGGGCAAGAAATAATAGAGAGAAGACAGTGAACAATAGAAAGAGTTTAATTAAAAGAAATAATAGTGAGTAATGATTGGGAGTGGAGGGAGTTGCGATAGATGTCTGAATACCTGTGAATGAGAATGAGAGAGAAAGGCGGAAAAGTAAGGAATAAAATCAAAAAGTCAGAAGATGGAGTAGCTATTTGTGTACTAAGAGCAAGCGGAAAGTGGTTTTCAACATGTCATAGCACTTTGTATCGATTGACAACTGTCATTAGAATCAAATTTTAGGTACGAATCGGAAGACGCCTATCAACATGCCGAACTAATATTTTTGGACATCCATAATATTCATGTAATGAGAGAATCGTTGAGGAAATTGAAAGAATTGGTTTACCCGACCATAGATGAAGTTAAATGGTTATCAGGACTTGAATCGACTTATTGGTTGAAACATATCAAATGTATTTTAGCCGGAGCGTTGAGGATAGTTGATAAGGTACGAGTGATAAAGTGGAATTTAATTAAATTCGTGGATCGATATCAATTATTATTTTTTTAGGTGGAAAGTCATAAAACTTCTGTACTGGTCCATTGTTCCGACGGTTGGGATCGAACAGCTCAATTAACGGCTCTCGCGATGTTGTTATTAGATCCATTTTATAGAACGATTAAAGGATTCGAAATTCTGATTGAAAAAGAATGGTTGTCGTTCGGTCATAAGTTCCAGCAGGTAATTATAGTAATTATAAACGAATTGTTGAGACCATATAAAATCCTCCACTGTACATTTTCCAATTCAAGTGAAGGTTACTATTTCTAGGATTAAATTGAAATAGTACCTATGTGACAAATAGTGAAAGATGATGCCATCTCTCCCAACACACATAATATTATCGTTGACGTAAGTTTTGTTTTTAGAGAGTCGGCCACGGAGACGATCACCATTCCGATGCGGATCGTTCGCCGGTATTTTTGCAGTTCATCGATTGTGTTTGGCAGATAACGCAACAATTTCCGAACGCGTTCGAATTTAACGAACATTTTCTCATAACGATATTGGATCATTTGTATTCCTGTAGGTTTGGTACGTTTTTGTATAATAGCGAAAGGGAACGTTTGATGGAAAGTAAGTACAAAAAATATTTATTTTTATCATTAACGTTGGTCGCTTTGAGTTATTTTAGATTAAATTGAATAAAAATTTGGTATATTACGGGATTTGATGAATTTTCTATAGAAAAATGTCCCGGCTAGGAAGCTCCACCGCTAGAGAGTTGAATTCGGTACCAATTTAAAAATCTAATATGCTATCACTGGAATTGGGTGTACAATGGGTCTTTTCAGTAGATGCTCAAATCTCAAAACAAATCTGTTTATTATTTGAAAGCTCACGTTTTCCATTTCTTTTTCTGGTATAAATGTAACAGAGTTTGTTAAAATAAGTTGAACGAATGTGGCAATTTGATTTGAACACTCGTTTGACCTTGGGGCAAATGCTATCATGAATTATGTTGGCAGCATTTGTCAGAATTGCATCAATTAGGCCAAGCAATATTGCATGCAAGTATAGTAAGATTTGCTTCAGACAACTGTTTTGTTTTAAGTTACTTACGATATTAGAATTTAGTATTTTAGTGTCATAACTCGCTGGAATTACCTACCTTATAATATTTTGCCGAGACCTTCTCTAATACTCGACGCTTACGATATAACAAAAAGTTCAGTTTTATGAAAATTGTTACTTACGATGTTATGCTAAATAGGTATCGATATGTCTTTTCTATTAGTTATCAATTAGGTCTTTCTCCTTAAGGAATATGAAAAATAATTATAATAATAATGCACATTGACCGTTCTATGAGTTTTTTATTATAAATGGGAAAATACTGATTTGCACAACTATTTGTTCTTTTTTTTTTGTAGAAGTAAAAGAGAATACCGTATCGCTGTGGTCGTACACAAACAGTAACTTGAACATGTATAAAAATCCTTTATATTGGGCGAATCCGTTGCAGCAAGTAGTATTAGTACCGATAGCCAGTATAAGACACATAAAATTATGGAAATCGTATTATTGCCGGTGGAATCCCAGTATGAGGACACAAGTAAGTATATTTTTATTTCAATAATGTAAGTATAATTTTTTTTACCCAAGTGTTGGAGGATTTTCAATATTTGCATTACAATTGATTGTTTTTTTTTCAGGATCCCGTTTATCTGCGAATACGAGAACTACTTCTTTTAAAAGAACAATTGGAGCACATAGTAGACGATTGTAGAAAAGAACAACAAGCAAGAATACAGAAAACCAGCGTTTCACCTACATGATCAATGATTATTATTCAATGATTTGAGGGAGTAAATCTAACTTAAATCATTTTATCAGAAAAAAAATGATTCAAGTGATCAACTCGTTAATTTGAATTTTTACGTTAAAGATAATATTATTTAGGAGAACAAAGAAATGTCTCCATGTTACTTTTTATTTTATCTTAAGAATTATGTAAAGGTTCGTATAGTTCAGATATAAGTTTAATTTGTATTTTAAACCATCAAGACTATTTTTCAACGGCAATTGTTAGTGCTGAAGAGTTTCCGGAAGGTTAAATGAACGTTTTAAAAAAATAAATAGTTTTCCAACTGGTAAAATATTATGAATTGTTTGTTTTTAAAGATGACTTTTTCCAATTGAAATTCTGAATAGTCTGTATGATCTCAGTTGAACAACGAAAAAAAATGGCAATAGGGTTACCCGACCAATTATTGACCGCAAGCCAGTGGTGTGGTTGACCACTTCCGATTCTACGCGCTAAAATAAGAAAACAAATCCACTTATTCGTAATCTAATTGGCCAAATTTGATCCAATAGGTGTCTAATATACCCCTCTATGAAAAATGTTGTAATCCTTTTTTAGGTTAGTATGTAACAGGTTGTTGTGAGAGCAGTTCTTATTTTGCAAGTTAGTGTTACATTCTAATAAGAAAGGTAAGTGGACCTTGTGGTGGAAATCTCTCTGTATTTTGACAATCAAGCAAGTTTTCATATTAAATATATATCATTATTTTCCTTACAAAACGATCTATAATATTTTTCCGGAATTTTTTTCATAAGGTTGAAATAAATTATGAAGGAACTAATGGTCATTTACTGGATCAAGAAAATACATCTTTGCCAATATTTGACCAGATGGTCAATTTCTGGGGATTCAATACATTTGAGATTTTACATCTCAGTTACTCATCATAAGCCTAACCAATAGTTGTCCATATTTTTAGCTGGTCAATTATTGGGATGTCAATTAGTGGTAAAGCAAAATTGAGATTTTTGAAAATTCATTTTTTCCAGGTGGCGACCAAAAGTTTTTTTCAAATATACTGAGGAAGACATGGTAAAAGCCCTTGAAGATAATAAATTCTGCTTGTTCTATCAGAGAAGATAAGAGTATAATACAATGTTCCTCATTCCACACTGATAAATAAACCGAAAGGAATCACTCCTGAAACAAGAAAAATGTGACCCAAAACTATATTGACAAACAAATTAGATGGACAAACAGAAGAAACATAAATTTCCCGAAAATAATACCAATAAACAAGCCAAAAAAATAAATAAGAAAGAAATAAAGATATAAATGTAATACCTCCTAGTAGATCTAGCTGCAGTTCCTTCTTGGATCATATATATTGGCCAGAAGAATCTCCAGAAAAGAATGAAAGAAAACGAAAATCAGAGAGGCTCCCATATGCAACAACATCAGTAAGATGGCTTAAGTTTCACGAAGATAAAGAAAATAAAAAGAAATTTGACGAGGAAGCAAAGGGCCTTAGAAAGAAAACGAAAAAAGGAAGAAAAAGAAAAAAAGACCAATAATAAAAAACCAAAAAATATAATACAGAGAAGAGTTCAGAAAGAAGAATCAGATAGATCAGAAGAGCTTGACAATGAGGAATGGGAAGAAAGTGGAACAAGTGGGGATGATGTATCAGACGAATCGGATAAAAATATGTCAGAAAAAGGGGAGTTTCTAGTGGAAGCATTTCCTGACAAGAAAAAGGTACACAATGGTGTATGTATTGTGCAAAACGTAACAAACAATGATGATAGAAGTTCACGCATTATCTTCAGACGAAGAGCATACAGTTTTTAAAATTATTGATAAAGACATTAGTTTTATTGAGAGGAGCCAAATAGTTGAAAAATTAGTGTCCCCAGAAATTATCAGTTCTGATGAGAGGTTTAAATACCAATTTCCAACACCAGTTCCTAATATTCTTTGATGTGATTACAATGGTCAACTTTTGGCTATTAATTGGTCAATAATTGATGCTTTTTTGGTCAAAAAGTGGAAATGTTGCCTTTTTTAAATTTTTTATTTTTTTGGTACCCACCTAAAGGATATTTTGGAATATAATATTATTTTTATGTTGCTAAAACAATAAAGTTTCAGTATCCAAAGCCGATTTTTATACTTCTAAAAAAAATCTTTTTCTATGATTAAAGGAAAAAAATCGTTAAGTGGTCAACTATTAGCTGGTTAACCCTACGACTGTCGCCGGATACACGTTTTAGAAAAACTCTAGCGGTCCTATTAAACTTTTTTTTGTAGTTGAAATCATACAGACTACCGGATTTAACCTTAGTACCGCCCTGGAACATCGTAAAAATGACACCCCTTTACCCATATCCTACAAAAAATGGTTGAAGAGTTCAGAATTCTTTTAACTTCCCGCATTGAAAACAAATAATTTTCGTAAATAGGTAATTTATTGATTTCATTCCAATGTATTTATCCAGCAATCACTGGCGATAATAGACATAATGACTTTTAAAAAACAGTTATACAGGGTGTCCCACGACATTTTGACAGTCCAAATTCTCGAAAACTATTCATATGACATGTATGAAATTTGGCAGATATAAACAGTCGAAACTGGCTTATATTTATCATAAAATGGCTTCCATTTTTCCTGTCATTTCGGGTCACGTGACCCCAACATAATTTTTTAAATGAGACAGCCGGTATAATATTACAATTTTGGATATATCATTCAAAAACAAATTCAACGATACCACACTTGTCATCATTGTATTGTGTAGTAATGATAATAAGGGCTATTTATTTTTACTAAATTTATTAAAGCAATACTTTGCACTCAAAAATTTAGGTGGCTGTGAAACAAATAACAAAGTAGCAACAACATAGGTGAAGTTTTTTCAAGAACTGTCATTAATTATTAGTCATCATCTTGTGAAGACACCGTTATAATAAGTAAATAATACCCTCAATTTTTACTTGCGATGAATATGTTGACATGCTACTCATTTATGGATAATGTGGAAAAAAACAAAATTCATGCTCAAAGTTTGTACAGAAATCGTTTTCCTCATAGAATAACTCCAAGCAAAAAAACTTTTGTCTATGTCGAACGAAAGCTAAGAACTGGTTCTTTTCCAAGTTGTAAAAATGAAGGTCCTCGTCAAAAGACCGCTTAGACAGATGACAATGTGATACATATTTTGGCTTATCTTCAGGTAAATCCACTCACCTCAATACGATTTATATTCCCCAAATTTTTAAATAGGAAATATGGGGTTGTAATATATCGCTTGAAAGATCTCTTCATTTTCTATTCAAAAACGTTATCGGTTTCAAATTTATTGCAAAAATTGATACACAAAAAAATAAAATCGTATGATTCTCGAAATTCGCTACAAGACACTGAAATTAGTATATTACATACCTAGCGGGGAAGTAGATCATTACAGCCCAGGATTTGTTAACTAAAAACCTTGGCTGGAATGATCCTTCCCGCCTGGTATGTATACTATTTTATTCACAATCACGTAGTTCCAAGCTTTTAAAAAAATTTGTTATCATAATTTAATATATTTTCGACAAAGAACTTCATGAAACTGTTGCTAGGCAATATTACTATTTTATTGGTTTTGACAATTAAGTCAAAAAATATTACGAAATTTTAATACTTTAGTCTAAACAAGTACCTACATAATTATAATCTCTGATTTTTAATTAACCTGTACTCCTCCGGAAGTCCGAGAAGCTGCGGACACTGCGGTTGAGGGAATAATTCCGGAAAACTACTTTTCCGGCTATCGTGGAAGTGAAGGTACCTAAGTAATGAGTCACTTCTCTGCCGTTTTAAATGTAAGAAATGTCTATATTACTAACCGATTGTGAATAAACTTATTTCCCGTTTAGGTTAGGTTAAATTACTTCGAACTTAACTTAAAAAGTAATTGTTGTTGCATGGTAAAATAATTCTAATTTGTTAACAAAATGGCTAATTATTCCTATGAAGAATATGCTGATATGCGTTTAATCTGTGGTGTGGTGCATGTAACGCTCGTGCAGCCGAACAAATATACGAGGAACGACCAAGTGAAACCGGCTCAGTAATACCTAAATGTACTGAAACTAGTAAGCACCCAGATGTTACAGAGGTGTGCGAAAATAATATTTTGGACAAAATAGACGGATATAAAATCAAACTTAATATCTGTAGTTTGCGTTTAGCAAGAGAGTTTTTGGACACCCTGTATAGCAAACAATAAATGTTATCAGGAAACTCGAGGAGGGAAGATCTACCAAGGCTTGGGCTACCAGCTCTGTGATGAATTTAAGTTTTGAACTGCTTTCCACCATTATATGGCACTGAACAAAACCAAAAGGCTAGTAAAATGTTATATATTGTCTTTTTTTGTGCTTTGATAATATTATCGTTTGTCTATTTTATATTTTTATATGCTTTTTTACAATATTTTTAGTTTCGAAGTTAGGATAGGAATGTTTACATTTTTCCTTTTTAAGTTTTGGTGGAATGATACGAAATTTAAAATCACACCGTAAATATTGAATGATGATAATAATGCAATTTGGAAGTTTACATTTCTTGAGTATTTCTAGATAAGTTAAAATAATCGTCGGGGTGATGTAACTAAAAATTTACGCCAACAAAAAACTTCAGACACATTTTTGTATTTTCATGATTTACACTTTATCTAAATGAACTAAATAATTTTTAACGCCCAACAAAGACCATGAATTTATAATAAATTATCTGTAGTGCTATATCCCATCGAATAAAAAATATACAAAAGTGTGTCATCGCTGTGGAATACTGATAATATAAGAAGAATGTAATAAACCGCACCTGTATATATTTATGATAAAAGCTTATCTGGTCGTTTTATCTACTGGAAAATTTACACATTTCTATTATTAACTTGGATATAAAATGGCCAACATTTCGAATATAGCGAAAATATCAGTGGAGAAACATGACAGTAAAGAACAATTCTTGTACGATTTGGATAAAAGTAAAACTCTATGTGACATAGTAAGGGATATTTGTAAAACATGTGGATTGGTAAGTATGAAATTTTATTTACTTTACCTATAAAATATATAAATAAGTGTGTTCAGTTTATTTGGCCCGTTTGTTTTTATCGCATAAGTACCTAAACAATAAGATGATTATTTATCTATACATAGCAAATGTTAACGCTATGATATACAGGGTAACCATATTTTTATTGTCATTGTATTGGTAAAAGGGGATAGTTAGAATTAGAACAATCTGTCTATTCATAAGTGCAATGTGCAATACAGACACGTTTTGTAATAACAGTTTCAGGTCTGTTTCGAAGAAATTCAAGAAAATACAAATTCGCCGCTTTTTGTTTCTTAGCTACAGAGTAGCTAAGAGAAATGAGAAAAGTTATTTGAGCAGTTTGTTTTAAATTGAAAGCAGTTGAAGGTGCGTCATACTTTTAAGTTTTCAATGCAGCATTTCATTTTCTTAAATCCATTTTTTTATTACGGACCCGTATTATAATATATGGTTTTTTGAAAAAGTGCTCTTAACTCTGAATTGTAAATATGTAACACAGTATTTTATTACTGATTTTTTTGTGTGCTCGCATAAATTAAATAATACTTGGGAATGACAAAAACAAGAATGTGCATAGTGCTACAACAATATTTATTATTTATAAAATTGGAACAACAATGAGAAATATTGTTCGCATTTTAAAACTTTATTAACGAGTAGAACCAAACCATTAATATTAGTAGTACCACAGCTAATTCAGTGAATTAGGTTTGGTAGTACTTTAAAGATTAACCAAAGAGAATTTATTAAATATTCAAAATGGCACCATATTCTTGAATGTAGTACGAGTGTCCAAAACTGTCAATTGCTTTCCAGATTTCATTCGGGTTAATATTTTGGAAGGCATGCTCTAATGTTTCTTAGTATTTGTGGTGTTGGATTGAGTTTGTCATAATAAACAACATTTTTAAAGATACTCGCAAAAGTAAGTATCCAATGAATACATGCCAACCGAGCGAACCATTCGGATTTTTGTATAAAAAATTGGGGTTCCCAAAAGTGCATCTTCGATCCTGAAATGCGTTAAGACCACAACTTACAGTGCATTTTGCGTACGGGAATTTTTAAATAACATTTTCCATGGCCCTCAAGGTCACATGAACATATTACTCGGGATTTTTGTGTGTGACGATATTTAAAATCACTCGTTTACACAACCCCGATTTTAAATATAGATCCTCAAAATTTCACCATACGAGTAGGTAATAATGTTCCTGGATTTTTAAAACTCATATACTCAGCAAACATATGAACAACATCGAATTGGCAGACACAACCATATGCAGGTTTTGCAAAGAAGATGAGGAAGCCTGAGCACACATTATGCGCTACTGCGAAGGTCTGACTAGGCTAAGATCGTGGTAACTATTTTTGGTCTCCATGGCTAAGATCTAGTCTAAGATGTAAGATGTTCGACGATAGGAGAGGAAAAACTTCAACCCTCCCAATATTATAGAGGACCTGACGTCTGGCCTATGGAGTTTAGTATAAGGATGGTTCTAGACAAGGAACTTTAGCATAGCTCGAGGGCGCACACAATAGATCTGCAAATATCGTAGTAGGGAAGATCCTAGAAGTACATTGAAACTATTTAATCTAATCATTTGTGATAATCCTATATTTTTAACAAAAACCAGATTATTTATGTAGTTTTGCTTATCTTTTAATGTATATGCTATTTGAAACTATCTTATTATGTCTATATAATTGAATTTTAATATTAATATTTGTTATTTATATTTTTTAGCCAATTTCAACAGTGTATGGGTTAAAACTAATCCATACAAACGTCAATGATCCTACAATAGACACTTACCTGTCTGAAAAAACTTATAAAACCATAAAACACAATGATTGTTTGAAAATAGTGTTCTCAATAGATTATCTACTTAAAAATAGGATAATTCCACATATCAACGATGAACCGTTCAGTTTAGAAAGAGTCATTTCCTACGAGGATTTGATGAAACTAGCTCATGATCCCGTTTTCATTGAAGAATTAGGTAAATTTTTACATAAAAGCTTTTATGTTCGACCAAACCATATACAGAGTCCATAAATAGACACATTAAAGTACTAGTCCGATAATGATAAAGTGAAACGTAATTCTTAACATTTATCTACAAAGGGAAGAAACTCATACTTCCCTAGGGAGGAAAAGTACTTTTCTTCATACCTCGGTCGAAAGTACGTACTTTCGTCCCTGCTACTAGCAGCAGTTACTCCCTGTGAGAAGTACACGCTAGCCCTCTATAACGGCGGGAGGAAAGAATTTCTCATGCGTATTTATACTCGTAACTACCAGCAGCACTCGCTTCGCTCGTGCCGCAAATGTCGAGGCAGGCATCAAAAACATTTAAAGTTGAAAAAGTAAAATTAATAACGTACTTTCGACCGGCTATGAAGAAAAGTCGTATACACTACACGAGCCGAAAATTCAACTTTCGGCCCTTGTGGTGTAATATACTATTTTTATTTTAAATATGATGAAACGTGTAAACCTATTATTTTATTGTTTCTGTAATTTCAATAACATCTTGTATATCATGTATTTTGATAAAAATTAAATATGAATGTTCCTTCAACGTTAGGTTTCAAATTTCAACTTGACTTTAGGAGTGCAAAGTTGTTACGTTCAATTGATTAACTTTTTGAGATATGGAGAACGAATCAAGTGATTTTGAATTTACAAATACGCCACCGAATATTAGGGAACAAGCCAACATAGCCTCATTAACCTTATTACCACAAAAATCTATATAGACATGTATGAAAAACAATATATATAATATAAGCAATGGGTTGAAGACAACAAAATAAATAATTATTCAGAAAATGTTTTAATGGCATATTTTTCACTCCAAGGAAAATCATTAAAAGCTTAACACTTTGGTCCAAATATTCATTGATACAAATAAAGGAGAATATAGATACCTAAGTATTAAATATCCAAAGTTCATTGCATTTTTAAAACGTCAAAACGCCGCACATGTTGATAAATTCGTTATTTGTGCCGTAAATAGAATTTAAAGAAAAAAGGTGATAAGGAAAAATAATATGTATTACACAGGAGTAAAGTGCCTCGTCCTTCTTTGGATTATTACTGCCCTCCGCCTCGCGAAGGGTAAATTACATCCTCCGGGAGGAAAAGTAGTAATACAAATGGCTATTTTCTGAAAATGGACTGTTGCTCCCTAGTTTTAGGGTTGAAAGTGGCACTTTCCCATCCTAAAAAGTAAATAAAGCTTCACATAAATACATGTATTTTTTTAGTTTATATTTTCATTATATTTTATTTTTCATCAGTACATCAACAAAAATTAACAATTTTGGGTTTATATATTTACAGTTTGTAACATAATGCTGAAGTAGATTGGGGACGAGAATTCGGTGGTTATGCTTTAGTTTTCCTTTTAAAAGAAACTGTAGAGGCATAAATTATCGATAAAGGAGTTGCTTCTGTTGTTGTAATTTCTGAAATATTTTTTATTTTTTCCACGATACTTAAAATGAAAATATTTTGAAGTTTAAGACTGCAAAAAATTGTTAAATTTTCTTAAGGTCCACGGAGATGTCTGCTTATCTCCACCAGACAAATTTTGATAAATTACTATTTGGTTTTTAAAATGTTCCATGCAAATATTTGATAAAATTGCTGAGGGGTGAGAGACCATGACATTCCCACTCTCCCCCGACCATTATTTGAAAAAATAGAAAAAAAAACGAACAGAGCAAAACTCCACTCTGAATAAAAATGACCAAAAAAATTTTCTTCCCAAACAAATATATACCCTGGTTCTGTACAAATTTTGATGAGAATTGTTTTTTTATTCTACAGTGAAAAGCGAAAAGCATACGAAATTAATTAATATTTACATCGAAGAAGAATGTTTACAAGAAAAAGAACTATTAGCTTTGCTTGTAACGATATGCCATCTATTTTTAAAAGGACATTATAAGGATATGCCACAAGATTTACTACAAAAAACTATAAATATCATAAGGAATACATCAAATGAGGTAGTACCTGACCATATCCAATATGCTTTAGCAATTTTACACAAAATTCTAATGATCAAAGACGCTGAATTCGTAACATGGAAGGAAAAAGTAAGTAAATATATAGGGTGTCCCAGCAGTTCGTTGATTAATTTCCAATAATTGACAATAGACATTACGTCACTGACAGGTCGGTCATATTGTGCTGGAGGGTATCTACATATTTAGTTTTCATTGTTTACAGGTAAACAACGGATAATTGTTAGACTTTACTTAAAAATTAGTTCTTAAAGGTATCTAAAATGCCATCGTTTTGTAGTGTCAAGTGTGAAATGCGGGGAGAAAGAGATAATATATATTTTTTTCGATTTCCGGCTGTTTTAACTAAGCGAGGTGACTATTTAATTAATTTCTCAGTGCAACGCCGCGATGCTTGGAATAGTGCTTTAAAACGCGACCCTCTTAGCTGATATCCCCAAGACTGAACCCGATTCGTATTATTTGTAGGCCTTTTAAGCTTTTAACTGAACACCACTATAAAAACTATGAGTTAAATAAATTAAATAGTTCACCAAATCTATTATTACTAAATTGGGTAGTTCAAAATGTTGCAAAGAAAGTACTTTGGTCGAAAGGGCGTAAAAGGGTCGATATTGTCTATAATCCGAATTTTTTCATCGCACCGGCACTTGATATCACCACTTGGATTTGGTTGCCCTCCAGCCCAATATGTCCGTGTCAAAGTCACGTGTTCTGGAATGGTCTATAAGTAGTTTAAAAATTATAAATGAAAAACAATTTTAAATTTCTAACTTGAGAGGCCTATAGTTTACGAAGGGAGTAAAGGGACATATTTTATATGAAGTATAATCATTATTTTTAGCTCCTCTATCATCTCCCAAGTTTTTTGTAGTAACTCTGTATATTGCAAATTTATCAATTTTCAAATAACACAAATTTACAGGGACTTTTTTTATATTGTAATTGCCAATTATTTTACTTATTAATAATACGGGTTGAATTATGTGTATGTGTAGTTATGAAATCTGCATTTTTTTCAAATATAACATCCTGTATGTTATCCCAGTTCTGTAACCTACGTATCTACAACTCAATGAACAGTTTTAACTGTTGACTTTTGTAGTCATTTGACAAAATAGAACACTTTAGATAGTTTAAACATAGTTTTAACATTGAGAATGGTTTTTCCTGATATTGAAAGGCTCCTCAAACTCCAGACTCTGGTTGCATTTGATATTTAATAACCATTTTTCATTATACTCATTCTAAAGTAAATGTGAAGACATGATAAAAAAGCAAGGTTGTCAGATATAGTTTCAAAAATCGCTAAGCTCACTATACAAATATTTCCCTTACTTCAGTAAACTGTTAGATCGTGACATTCTTAGAAAGCTAGTTTGGAAAAAATTACATACATATAAATTTATTAGTTGGCATTAAATTAAGAGTTTAAAATTGTGGAAAAAAATAATCAATTGTAGCAACTATTAATTTTGTCATAACATATAAATTATTATGTTAAAATGTTGAGGTAAGTTTTTCATTCAAATATCCAAGAACAAATAAAATTGAAATTTCGAATTCTAATCCGATTTAAATTCTTTTATATTTGACATTCCAATTTTAAAGAGTATTGCATTGCACCAAAGCTTTTAAGTAGTTCAACGTTTTTTGAATAAAATCGGATTGAGTTTTCAAACGTGTCAAAATAAAATGCAATTTAAATCCAAAGCATTAAGGAGGAGATATTGATATCAACTTCGATGCAAATCACCCCCAAAATAACTTTCTACCCCTCTTTAACCCCGTTAGGCGATGAGTTTCAATAAAATACGAAACACGTCTTCCATCAATTCTGTTAAATAATGTTTATAAGGCAAAATTTGAAGTAGATTGGACCAAGGAATCGCATTGACTTTAGAAAGAGTATAGGTATAACCAATAATTCGGTAAAATTTCACCCATTTGAATTCTCCTTTTATTACAATTTTTTATCATTCTTATCGGTCCAAATATATTCATAATTGACCTAAAATCGTGCAAAAAGTCTTTAATTTCCTTTTTTTAGATCGTAAAAGAAATTCCCATAACATGTCTAATTCCATATATACGACACACAAATGGTAAAAATAAATTACAATATGGGGTATTGTTGTTAATCAACACGATTATCAGATTATGTAAAGGAGATCAAAAGAAACAGTTAATCAGAGAAATGAACTTGAATCAGAATAGAGAGGATATATATCGACACATCATAGCTCCTAGAGGTTTAGATAAGGCTATGGAACATGAACTGTACGTCATTCAAACTTACATATTGAGGTAAACCGAAAATATATATTATTACAAACACTGTAACTACCAGTTTAGATTTTTTTAAACCCTCTATACAAAATCATGTAAACGTAGTTCACTCCCGATATTTTGCAATATTCATTATATTGAAAAAGAGCTGAAATATGTCCATGTGTAATCCAAATGCCATCTATTGACCATTCCTTCCACTAATAATCAATCAATATCAATTAATAATGTTTTCTGACGACAGTGCCTTTTTAAGCAATTGGCCTGTTTCCTCTGAAGATTCAAAAATAATCCACCAGAGACCGCACTAGTGGGGGTACATATGTTTTGATTTTCCATGTGACATTGTTAAACGTACCTAATAAAAATAGAATTAACGGAAGATGATGTACCTGTAGCGAAATTAAAATTTGCACAAGTTAAAAATCATCTTGTTCGGGATTTAAAACGATAGCTTGCATTCCGTGATTTACCTATTTCAGGTAATAAAAATATACTTGTAGAAACGTTAGTTGTTATTGATAATACGTCTAATTAGTTGTAAAACAATTAAATATTTTTTGTTAAATTTATTCATATATTTGGGTTGTGCTCATCAGCCCAGGCATTTGAACTGAATCTTTGTACCATTTCCCATGTTATCTACTTCCATTCCAGAAGCTTCGTGTCTTCTATAAAGGCCACTAGTTTGACTGGAGGGATTTTCTGTAGTTGTGATGGATGTATTAATTCCTCTCCAAAGTGCTTCCGTCTAAGTTCCTGTAAGTTCTCGCAGAAGCAGAGTAGGTGTTTCATCATCAAGTTCACATTTTCTGCACATAGGTTCACTAACATTGCCAATTTTGTACATATGTTTCCTCAAGGCGCAGTGCCCAGTCACCAGGTCGGTAACTGTCTTCAAATGTCTCTTACCCAGTGTAGCCTGGTTGAGAGTTCCTTGTCTACCTTGTTCAGTAAACTCTTTGTATGAAGGTGGCCTTGTGTCACTCTCCATTTGAATTGGTGTTCCCTATCTAGCCAGTTCCCGATTTCCCCTCTTATGCGATGTAATTCCACAAAACGGTTCCGGACCTATGAAGTCTCCTTTAGAGACTTCTTTAGCTAACTGGTCCGCCATTTCATTACCTGCAATCCCCTCATGTGCCGGCACCCATATTAGAGACACTTTGTTGTCTCTTCTTTGCAGTTTTTCACCAGTCTAGACCTAGTTGTTGGATTACTAATAGCTTTAAGCAGAGCCTGGCTGTCAGTGAATATTTTAATTGTTTGTCCGGTATATCCTCTTCTGATGTTTTCATCAATACAAGATATAGCGGCAATCGTCTCTGCTTGAAACACAGTCGTATGTCGACCAAGGCTAAAGAACATTCTCTTTCTAGGTCCTTTTATACAAGCCCCAGTGCCGTGGTTTGTTTTGGAGCCATCGGTGAACCAGATGATTTCTCCAGAATTACCTGGGCGTATCACCTGTTCCCTAGATGGGATGATGATATTCACTCGCTCAGTGAATATATTCTCTGGTGTCATGCTATCAAAACTCATGTGAAATATGGGTTCGTCTAGTAATGTCCCAGTTGTATCAGTGTGTCCTTCTCGAACATTGTTCGGGGGCCATAAGTCTCCCGATTTCAGCCTAAGAATTGCCATCATTGCCTCCTCCCTTATAAAAAGTCCAATAAGGGCTTCCATTGATTCCGTCCCCGTGCTGTTCATTGTCCCGGTAATACCAAGAAGGGCTTGTCTTTGGATTGCAGTTAATGTATTAACTGCAGAGGACACTCCTTTCCTCCTCTACCAGAAAATTGTCCCATAGGTGGTCGTTGGCCTTATCACAGTTGTGTAAAGTCAATGAACCACCTCAGGTGCCAGAAAAGTCTAGTCGCCCTGTTAGTAATTTTTTCCAGGTGTGCCTTCCAATTCAGTTTGGAATCAAGGGTCACTCCCAGATATTTAACTTCTTTGGATATTTCTAGTTCTTCTCCGAACAACAGTACCTACTCCACCCTGCGGGAGAACTCTTCTATTCGTAAAAGCAACTATTTTGGTTTTTTTTTTATTAACTGAAAGGTCCTCTTTAAGGCACCATTCCTCCACAATTCTTAGTGCTTCCTGTAGGATATTCATACTCTGACAACATATTATCAATTATATCTAACCATTCTACAAGTATATTTTTATTACCTGAAATAGGTAAATCACGGCATGCAAGAGATATCGTTTTAAATCCCGAACAAGATGATTTTTAACTTGTGCAAATTTTAATTTCGCTTACGTTTAACGTTATTGTCAAATGGAAAATAAAAACATATGTACCCCCCCCCCCCCCACTAGAGCGGCCTCTGGTGGATTATTTTTGAATCTTCAGGGGAAACAGGCTAATATTAATGTACTCAAAATCATTAATTAATGACAACTATTATTGAATGGTTTTCTATAGGCCTCATAGATGAATTTCCGTCCTCTTTCAACGTTTTTTATTCAAAATTAATGACATTTTGGGCAGTCTGCAATAGATGTTTGCATATCTCTTTTCATTAAAAATTGTCAGATATCGGGATATATTATTTTTAGTGACCTCTCTAATGTATTTATTTTTTTAAAGTTTATATGAAGAGGCTTTAAACAGTGAGGTTAGTTTAAATGATAGTAGTGTATTTAACAAAGAAGAATTCGAATTGCCCGCAGATGATGTCAGAAGATTAACAATATTACTAGATTTCGATGATGTACGACAGTCTTCAAGAAGTAATTCATTGGAAAATTTACTTACTTTCCAAAAAGCAGAAAGGTAAGCAAATAATTTTTTGCCAAGTTTTTTACTGTATTGAGTCATGTGATATTTTTTGCCTACCACATACTTATTTTCAGATTTTCTCTCGCATCTATAGTTAGCGACAAAAGTCAAGATTCTAGAAAATCGTCCACCGTTTGCACCCCTAAATTCCGACATCCAAGCTTTAGCTTCGATTATGACAATTTAACCATCAACTATTTAACTCTCGAAGCTTTACGTAAGTTATCAATTATATAATTAACTAGCTGACCCGGCGAACTTACCGCCATATTTTCTGAATTCCTAAAAGATTTTGTTTTATGACAAAATTAAAAAAAATAAACAATAGCTTCTGTTTTCAATAGGACCATATAAAGAAATAAAGTTAAAATAAAATAATACGACTGTATATATTCATCATATTAATTTGTTTATTGACAAATATTGGAATACATTTATTTGTCAATAAATTAAATGAATTTTATGAATAATTTCAAACACGTACCTATTTACTCAATTATGGTAAATACTATTCTTAAAATGATTCTTATATTCACCGGATTCTTGACTGAGGGAGTACAGCTTCCCGAGAGAACACATATTTTGTCTTTGTCTTTATTGTTCAGGTACTTCGTTGCTGTGAAGAAGACAAAAAATCTGTTCTCTCGGGAAGCTCTACTCCCTCAGTCAAGAATCCGGTGCCTGAAAGGTTACGAGGAGAGAGAACGGATTAATAAAAAAAAAAGAGGAGATTAAGATGAAAGCGTATGGGGTAGGATGGAGAAATTTCGGAAAGAGAGAGAGAGAAAGCGATAGGACGGATTAAAAGAGTGCGGTCGTTATGCAGGGAGAAAATTAGGAAAAAGAAAGAAAGAGTGGGAGAATGGTGAGAAGTTGGGAGTGAAGCGAGAGGATACGATTGGAAGAGGAACGAGGAAAACAACCATTAAATGAGAGGAGAGAAAACGGGAGGAGAATGAGGAAGTTGAAAGATAGTTGGGAGGAGATAAAATTGGATGGAAGAAGAAAGAAGAAGCAATCTTTCGAACATTGAATATATTCTTTTAATTTTTATTATTTTTTAGGGCATTACAAAAATAATCATAAGAAAAACTTTAGCCAATCGCAAATCGAAGAACGAGTATACGAACCGGGAATTTTTGTAACCAGTGAAAAGTAAGTGTAGAATTGTAAAATTTGTTTTATAAAATGTTAATTATTATTATTAGTAGGTATATGACCAGCAATGCAAAAAAATTAATGGACGACCAAATACATTTTGGCAATTTTTTTCGAAAATAGATACATAATTAATAGGTTTAAGATAAAATTTGCCATTTAGCTCGTCATGTTATGTCAACAACATAACGATTCCCATCTCACTCATCCGATATATAGAACAATTTTAGTAGAAATTAAATTTAAAGCTGTAGTACAGTGGACGGGAAGCTGCATTTTAAAGAAGAGTAAATCTATTTTTCATTCTTAGTGGCGGTTCCTCAGAGAAGGCAACGGCACCCTCTGAAATTTTTAGGATTTTTTTTTCATTCCCATGTTTTCAAATTTTTGGTAGTAATTCAAATAATTGAGTGTTAGTTGTTGTCTAAATGTGCCATTATATCATTTCATTACGAACACTTACCATATGACATACTTCTTTATTTTTAGAGTGGTAAAACTGCTAGCCCATCTATTACACATTGGTTTGGATCCACCCGATTCTAAAAGCGTATTCTATCAACCAATCGTTTTTAATACAACGCCGAAAAATCCATTTTTCTTGGAATTATTCTCTAGATCAATGTGGTTATTATCGAGGACCAGAAGGGAAATGAAAGTTTCTACCATCGAAGACTATCCAAAAGTAAGTAACAAATTTCGTCGAAACTTTCACCAAGTCATTTTTCTGTTTCAGCTGATGAGAGCACTGAAAAGACAGATTAAGATGGTTCTCAACAATCGTCCTTTAAATTTTAAAACCCTAACTTCCGATATGACCGAATTCAATTACGAAGTGGTTTTGAAACAGTGGCAGGTGAGATGTTTCATTTATCAAAAATTCAATTTAATTTTGTCAATTCTGCCTTTTTTATTAAAAATTTCAATGAATTTTTGAGTGAAGAAAAATCTAAACGCAGCGTATTGAGTTCGATCCCTGCCTATTCACGGCAAACCAAAACCATTACAAAACACCGATATTTCGATGTAAAAACAGAATGGACGTGTTTTTTTTGTTTGTTTTAGAATGAAAAAGACATGGAATTGAACAAATTGTTGAATGATCATCCGTGCATTACGGAAATAAAAGGAACTTATATGAAAAATAACGAACCGTATTTATACCAGAACCGGTTGAATTATTTGAAAAAGGGAGGATATTTTCCAAAAGTGTTGGATAAGGTAATGTATGTTTGTACTATATCTTATTACAGTTTCCTGTGTTTACCACCGGATCTGGACTATGGCATTTCACCGTTATGCCATTTGGGCTGTGCAATGCCCCCGCAACGTTCGAAAGACTGATGGAAAACGTATTGCGAGGGTTGTCCTGGAAGACATGCTTAGTGTACCTTGATGACATCATAGTCTTGGGAAGGACATTCGACGAACATCAAAAGAATTTAGAAGGTGTCTTCAAAAGGTTGCAAGCTGCCCAACTGATGCTCAACCCCAAGAAATGTCAACTATTTCAGAACAAAGTCAATTACCTAGGCCATGTAGTCAGCAAGGATGGTGTAGCTGTAGACGAAGAAAAAGCTGCTGCCGTACGAAAGTGGCCAAGACCCACCGACAAGCACCAAGTTAGAAGCTTCCTTGGACTCTGTACATACTACAGGCGATTTATAAAGAAGTTTGCAGATATCGCTAAGCCCTTGACACGACTTACAGAGGAAGCAAGGGAGTTTCGCTGGGACGAAGATTGCCAAACTTCGTTCGAAACCTTGAAGAAGCACTTGACTACTGCACCTATACTCGGCTATCCACTACCAGAGGGAGAATTCATATTAGATACTGATGCTAGCAATGTTGGAATTGGAGGAGTGCTATCACAGGTTCAAGGAGGACAAGAGAAAGTTCTGGGATATTTTAGTAAAGTCCTTTCCAAACCAGAACAAAACTACTGCGTCACAAGAAGAGAGCTCCTAGCAGTAGTGAAGTCCGTGGAGCACTTCTATCAGTATCTGTATGGGAAGAAATTTGTGATCAGAACCGATCATGCAGCACTTAAGTGGCTTATGCAATTCAAGAACCCTGAAGGTCAAATCGCTAGATGGATCGAGCGGCTCCAAGAATATAATTTCACTATTGAGCATAGAGCCGGAATAAGCCACAGAAATGCAGACTCCCTCTCTAGAAGACCATGCCCTGCAGAGTGCTCTCACTGCAGCAAAACAGAAGCTAAGGAAGCTGCGATTCGAAGAACCACGGTGACCACCGACGAATGGACACCAGAAAAGTTGGAAGAGGAACAAGAGAACGATCCCGACTTGAAGAAAATCCGACATTGGAAAAAGGAAAACTGTCGACCTACTTGGCAGGAGATTTCAAGGTACTCGCCAACGATGAAATCGTATTGGGCCCAGTGGGACTCGCTGGTTTTGGAAAACGGTTTGCTACAGCGAGTAATCGAGAACGATGAGGGTTCCGAAAGTAGAAGACAGTTGGTGATTCCAAGAACAAGGATAGCAGCAGTACTGCGGAAATTACACGACAGTCCGTCAGGAGGACATCTAGGTGTGAAGAAGACCCTCCAGAAAGTGCGAGAACGGTTTTATTGGATGCACAGTTCCGAAGATGTGAAGGACTGGTGTAAGAAGTGCACTACCTGTGCTACGACCAATGGACCGCACGGGAGAAGAAAGGCCCCTATGAAGCAGTACAATGTCGGAAGCCCCTTTGAACGCATTGCCCTGGACATTGCCGAACCGTTTCCACCGACAGCAAATGGCAGCAGGTACATTTTGGTGGTGATGGACTACTTCACAAAATGGGTAGAAGCGTATGCCATTCCAAACCAAGAAGCCGCAACGGTTGCCGATGTGCTTGTGAAAGAGTTCATTTGCCGATATGGAGTGCCCCTGGAAATACACAGCGACCAGGGCAGAAACTTCGAAAGCCAGCTGTTCCAGGAAGTTTGTGAAAAGCTCGGCATGAAGAAAACAAGAACTACGGCTTTGCACCCACAGTCGGACGGAATGGTAGAGCGAATGAACAGAACCCTTGGCAAATACCTGTCTAAAGTAGTATCTAACCATCAGCGAGATTGGGACCAATATCTCTCGCTATTCGCGATGGCCTACAGATCCGCCATCAATGAGTCCACCGGCCAAACACCAGCAAGAGTTCTGTTCGGACGCGAAATGAGATTATCCTGCGACCTTGAATTTGGATGCCGACCCGGAGAAGACATAGCTGGTGAAGATTACGTGACCCAGCTGAGAAAAAGAATGGATGACGTACACGAGCTGGTTCGATCGAATCTTCAGATCGCTAGCGATAGGATGAAGAAAAGGTACGATACGCAAGCTACGGAAGGAGGTTTCCACGAAGGAGACAAAGTCTGGCTGCATAACCCAAGAAGACAAAAGGGTTTTTCTCCAAAGTTGCAGAAAGCTTGGGACGGTCCGTACCTCGTAAAGAAAATAATCAACGATGTCATCTATCGTATCAGCAAGATCCCAAATGGAAAGCCAAAGGTGGTACACCGTAACCGATTAGCGCCATTCGAGGGTGACCACGATGAGGAAGTAAACCAGCTTCAGGAAGTAGCCGATCCTGCTTTTGTAGAATTCATGGGTGCTTATGGTGGTACCGGAAAAGCAAGATTCGGCGTCACCACTGAGAGACGACAAGACCTGCTTACCGTTCCGGAGGAATACTCACTGGCAATAAACATCCCTGCCAGCGTAACCGATGCGCGCGGACTGGCATCTCTGTTTATAAAGAAGAGTGGTGCACGACCTTTGGTAAACCAGTTACCAGTACCAGGTAAAGCTTTGAAGCTGCAAAATGGCTCCCGCTACAATTTCCACCTAGTGACGAGGAACACTTTCGACGAAAGACCAACGTACGAGGATGTCTGGGAAGCATTACGAAGCCTGAGGGAGCATGTGCTTGAATTGAACGTGCATAGGCTAGCCATGCCCAAGATTGAATGTAGGCATTTAGATTGGCGAATAATCCGTAACATGGTAGAAGTAATCTTCCGAGACACCGAAGTGCAGGTACTGGTTTGCGGCCATGCTCGGGAAACGCAGCCAACAGAGAAGACGGTCGCATGTTACTTCCATACAACTGGAAAATGCAACAAGGGGACCAGTTGCCGATACAGTCATCTCGTTCCAGTTTCCTAGCTAGTTCCAGGAGGAACTGTCTCTTAAGGAGGGGGCAATGTTACGCGAGCTACTGCAATAATATTCTCACTTAGTGCCCCCAGTGAAATCCCCGTATGAGACGACTATGGCTCCTCCGCCCAATTTTCGAGAAACATCGAGAATACCCACCGCACCCGGCGAGATCCGCCAGAACGTCGAAAATATCCAGTGCCTCCCCGAGAAATTTCGAGAATTACGGCGTGCGAGTATAAATAGGCCACCAGCTTCGCTGCAGGCAATTAGTCAGTGTTGATACCGAAGGAAAGTAATCTCGCATCGATAAAGTGTTTATTAAGTGACTCTCATATAAATTATAATTAGTGTGTTTAGTGTATTACATAAATTATTAAATAAGGACTGAATTACATATAAATCTGTAAATATAAATTAATTGTAAATATAAATTAGAATAAACGTTACACTATTATAGGCGTACGTTTAAATTTTTAGAAGGGGCCTATTTATTTGTGTTTTCACTACTGTTGGCAGTCCCGATGACTTCCTGTTTTTTTTATTTAAATAATTTAGTTTATTTTACAATATTTATATATAAAGCACCTCCCTTGTTATAGTATTTCTAAAGTCAATGTGAAGACATGAGAAAAAAGCAAAATGTCAGATATATTTTCTAAAATTGCTAAGCTCACTATAATGTCCTTAAGATGATTAGTTATAGTGACTTGTGAGTAGATGTGTTGAGGAGTATTTTAATTCAACTAGGAATAATTTTATATAACTTTTTGTTGAGCGACCAGTAAGATTTATAAATATAATTAATTAATATTTATACATTTTGGAGACCATTTGAAATGACAGAGACGATCTGTCGCGGGAATCTAATAATTTATAAAAGGTATATGCACGACATTGGGTGGCGTTTGTCACCAATGGGATTAAAAATCTCTCTCCTCACATTGACTTTAGAAAGAGTATACAAAATTTAGTTGAGAGGTGTTTTTAATGAAATGCCCTATATAGTAGAATTTTATTTATACGCGATAAATTAAATGAGTTGTGGCAAAATGTATTTATTTTGTAGAAAACAGCAGGGCAGATGTTTGTTCAATTGAATAAAAACGAAAGAGAATTACAAATATTTGATGTGACTAACGTAAAAACCGACGAAATGGAACTTAAACAAATTATTCCGACTGCAGATATTACACATATTGCTATCGGATTGAACTGCAAACATGTTAATTTGTGAGTAATAATTTTGTGGAAATTGTGATTCTATTACTCGTATTTTAATAGGAGAAATTTAACTTATATCGAAAAATACTTGTTCCAGATGTAAATCTCCGGCACTTGCATTTTCAATTATCATAAACCATTCTGAAAATCAAGTCAATTTTGTAGCCAAAGATGAAAAAGTTGCTTCCCGATGGACGGATGCGTTTCATATTTTAACAGGTGACTTTTTCCTTATATTTTTATTTAAGTAATGGAAATATTAGGTGGCTTCTCTCAGAACTGTTCTTGGGAAAAATTCCTCAAGGCTTACACATTGAATGCTTTAAACTTCAACCTTGATTATTCTGTTCTGTTTTGTTTATAAACTTTCCCTGTTTTTTGTAGGTAACCCGCGTAGGAGCGACCAATTCAACAACGAACTTGACATGTTAACGGAAATGGATCTTAAATTGAAACTAATCGAATTGCAGCATGTTTCGATTCCGAAAAATCCGCCACCAGTCCCTCCTGTTCCGAAACCGTTGCTTCCTCCGAAACCACCATTGCTTAATGCAAAAGACAGATCATCGAGAAGACCTCCTCCAGAAATCCCGATGTAACAATAATTAACTTTTACTTTTTCTCTATTTAGTGTTTATACATTTTTCTTTGGAATTGTTTAATGAAGATAAGCGTTTGTGTGTCCATTTGTATGTAATCGTCTCTAAAATTCATACTGACAATATTTTAATTAAGGATTTTTGACCAGTTGAAGAAACGTTTTTGTATATTTTTTTCTCTTTTGTTCCAAAAGTTTTTTTATTAAACACTAAAAGACTGAGTTTTTTGTGAAACTATCGCCATCTATCGAACACCACTTGAACTAACCATCCAATTTTTCAATTAGAAATTGTATATCTAACACTATTTATCGAACAACTACCCAATATTCCAACCGTACTAATAGAGATTGACCTGAAACCACAGCTAACTCAATACAGATAACTGTGCTCAAACTGTAAATAATGCCCGACACCTAATTGAAGTAATCATCCAATTTTTAAACGGAAAATGTGGAATCCAAAGGGTTATACACCAACGCGCTTCCACTCATTAATATAGTCGCAACACTAATTTCAAAAAAGCTTTTGTTGAATTATTGATCAAACATGGCATGGAAAATGGCAATTTTCTTCGAAAATAAAATAGTTTATTTGAATTACGTCAAATGTCACGAGTTTAAACAAGTAATTAATAAAAACGGTTTCTCATTCAATCAATCCTTTCTTCACAGCACCGCGACTTTGAATCATTTCTGCCGAGGGTTTCCCCACCTTTCGCAATTCTACTAACAAAATGCTTGTCAATCTCATATCAGGTGTGATTATGTATTGACAATCAGATTATAAACCTCTTTTATTTCTTTCATAATCTTTGATAGAAGGAGAAAAATACTGGTCAACAACATATGAATATCTTGAGCCTTGAAACTAACGATTTTTTTCAAAATGCTTATTGATAATTTAGAAAACGTACTATCAGTCTGTCATAATTTATGTAAGTAAAAAAAACCATCAATAAACATAACATCACAGGATAAGTTGATTGAACTCGACTTTCAGTTCCTTCAGGCAAGGGTTTTCCGACCTACTATCTTTCTGCCACTGTTACTCCGCTCTTGGTCAAGGTTTAAACAATGCCTGAAAAAAATTTCGCGCTTGTACGTTATCGGTTTTCCAGGCAGGTTTTCTCGACGTAAAACTGGCCGCCATTTACATATCCGGCCTATGCACACTGGCAGAATGTGATATGTTAATGTTTTTACAATAATTCATCAACTTAAATGTCGTGTACCTTATCGATTCTGTTTTATATACCCAGCTCTTGGGACTAATACGATGGAGAAATATAACTCTTTATTCCCAAATAAAATTGAAGATTAGTGCTTTTGCTACCTGCCATAAATCAAATGATCATTGTCAAATTGGTGTTGTTAACGCTCCGTAATCGGGGAGATCGAGGTAGGACAGGAACAGCAGCAAATTGCAGTCAAGTGATGTGTACCGAGTAAGGCAAGACTGGGACACAAGAAATGGATTTTCAGTTTTAGCGTCAAAATGATTCAACATCTGGCCATGATTTTTATATTATATGATGCTTAAATTGATTTATTTATACGGCACATCCAGTCAGAGACTTCGAGTGCTTGGCACCTCAACATTTAGTCTTTTCGTGCTCTTGGTAGTACCGTTCATGGGAAGAGACTAGTTGTCCTTTTTTATCATTCATTCGTTTGGGTTGTGCTCAACAGACCAGGCACTTGAATTAACTCTTTCTACCATTTCCAATTTTTTCTACTTCCATTCCAGAAACTTCGTGTACTCTATAGAGGCCACTAGTTTAACTGAGGGGGATTTCAAGTAGGTCTACTGGTTGTATTATTTCCTCTCCAAAATGCTTCTGTATGAGTCCTAGTAAATTCTCAGAGAAGCAGAGTATGTGAGTAGATGTTTCATGGTTTAGTTCACTTTTAGTATAGAAGTTTCCTCAGGGTACAGTGTCCAGGTCGGCAACTGTCTTGAAATGTATTTTGCTCAGTTTAAATAATCTGGTTGAGGGTTCCTTGTCTACCTTGTTTAGTAAACTCTATATGAAAGTGACCTTTTGTCAATCTCCATTTGAATTGGTGGACTTTATCTAGCCAGTTCCGGATTATGCAATGCTTTGTGATTCCACTAAACGGTTCCGGGCCTATGAAGTCTCAAGCTACCGTTCCACTAAAGCATTACCTACACTCCCCTCTCGTCCCGGCACCCATACTAGAGACACTGTACTGTCTCTTACCAGCGTATTAAGGTATTATTTCCAGTTTTTTACCATTCTAAACTAAATGATTGCATTGCGTCTAGCTTTAAGCAGAGCCTGACTGTCAGTAAATATTTTAACGTTTTGTATGGTATATCCTCTCCTGATGTTGTTATCAGTACAGGCTATAGCGGTAAACGATCCGTTTATACCAGACCCATGGTTTGTTATAGAACCATCGGTAAACCAAATTTCTAGGATCACCCGGATGCACCACTTGTTCCCTGGATGAGATGATGACATTCACTCAGTGAACATGTTTTATGAGGCCGTATTCTTGACTGAGGGAGTGAAGCTTATCGAGAGAACAGATATTTTGTAACAAAGTAACCAAGAAAAGTAAAGACAAAATATGTGTTCTCTCGTGAAGCTCTAGTCCCTCAGTCAAGAATCAGGCCCCTGGTGACATACTATCCAAACTGATTTGATATTTGGGTTCATCAAGTATTGTCCCAGTCGTAAAAATATGTCATTGTACCGGATCCGTATGCCTCCCGATTTCAGCCTGAAGATCGCCATCATTATCTCCGCCCTTACAAAAAAATTTCAGAGAAGTAGACCAATAAGGGTTTCCATTGATGCCGTCCACGTGCTGTTCATTGCCTCGTTAATACCAAGGAGAGCTTATCTTTATATTGCAGTTAATATATTCACTGCAAAAGACACTTTTGTCCTCTTCCTCCAGACTATCTCAATGGGTGATCGTTGGACTCATCACAGTTGTGTAAATCTAGTGAACCACCTCTGGTCGAATTCCCCAGGTTTTGCCCTTAGCTCTTCCTCATTGCCAGAAAGCCTAGTTGCCCTAGTAGTAATTTTTTCAGGTATGTACTCCAATTCAGTTTGATATCAAGTATCACTGCCAAAATTTAATTCCTTCTGATATTTCTAGTGTTTCTCCGACCAGTTGTACTCTGCCTTGCGGGAGAACTCTTCTATTAGTAAAAGCAGCTAGTTTGGTTTTCTTTGGATTAACTGAAAGGTTCTCTTTAAGGCACCAGTCTTCTTGTAAGACATTTTTAATTGTTTGTGGGAATTTCCCATTGGTGACCATCACTAGGTCGTCCGCAAAACCCTGCGACCATCATTTAATCCGTAGATCAAGTCATCCACAAAAGTGGTGAAAGTACTCCTTGACGACACCCTTTAGTGGTCCTAACGTTGTAAGTTTTGTCATGCACGTGCCATTATTCTCCCATGTTCACGCATGGATCCTATCTATCTACATGTGGTATTGTCTAGTTGTCTTTATTAGGCTGAATAGTTTTCACTAAATAATTCTTGGATAAATCCTTCCTTGGGCGCTCTAATCATAGGAATTTATATCTCCAATAACTCAGTGCTTCATATTATAAGATAATGTGTACAGTCTGTATCCTTCTCTTCCATACACAACCTATACATGAATATTGTATACAGTAATTTTGTTACACTAACGACATACTTTTTTAAAGTGAAATGAGGCCCATTTTTGATACATGGAGTACTACTTTTACCCTCCATATTCCAAAGGTACTAACTGCCTCAATATGTATATCCAACGCCTATCGAACAACAATTGAACTAACTTCGTGTCAACATTTCAAGGTTAAAGATCCAGGTCAACCTAGACGAAAATGTTGGTTTTATTTTTCCCATACGCTTTCCCCTCGAGACCAGGTTCTTGATTGAGGGAGTAGAACTTTCTGAGAGAACAGATATTTTGAGGAATTAAACAAGAAAAAAAATATTTGTTCTCTCCTTCCTGTCAAATATCTGGCCCCTGGTGTGTTCAGGAATAAAAAAAAATGACAAATACAGTGCATAAAGATATATTTAAGTCTTCATGTACAAGCAAATATTACATAATAATCCGTATAATTAATAGTCCTACAATTTCAGCAAGAACGGGGCGCGTAAATTTCGCGCAAAAAAGTGTTTGTCGTGCCAGGCGCAACATTTTTTTTGTTTCTATAATGACGGCAAACAAACACCGGACTTTAAACACGTAGGAAAGAAAATATATATTCGATAAGAGAACAATGAATCACAAGTATATACTTGTCCCTTAATCGCCAATCCCTCATAACCTTTTTTTTTTAATAAATTTGCGCAACTACTACATTTTACATAATTATTTAGTATATATTTTTTTAAAATTAATGTCTATGTTTTTTCCCAGCCGACGGAAACGCGGCCTGAAGCCGAGAACCGCCTTTTTTCTTCAGAATTTGAAAAAAAAAAACTCCTCTCGCTACAGATTCGATAAAATAGTATTTAAACTATAAGCGGTTATAAAAGAAAAAAAATCCTGCAAATAACTACCAATAATGGGTCTTCAATCAGTTTTTTTTTCAAAATATTTACACCGAATGCGTTTGAACGACATACGTGAAGACTATTTTTTTATTATAAAGACGTCAGATTGTTTCGACCTGTATATTGGGTCAAAATACGATCAGATTATACCATAACAAAATAACGGAAAAAAACTAGATCTAGACTCTACTGCAAAAAACTCGGTATTCCAAAAATCACAAAGAGAGAGAAGCTAAATTTCGCACGTTTTTTGGGCTTAATTAAAATACGCTTATAGTTCATGTGTTCCTTGTATGGTTACTGGTTCCACTTGTTCCACCCCTAAAAAAAATATTTTCTATTAATTTATTAATAAATAGTCAAGTAAAATTATATGAACCTAAGTATGTTCATACTTATAGTGAAGTGACTAAAATAGATTATTCAATGGCAGCCATAAACAAACATGTATTCAAATAGTGGAGCGCCCGGGGGTTTTGACCTCGGATCTCTCGGGGGCTGAATGAATTTACATGTAACCAACGGGAATTTGTTGTTTATACTTCTACCAATATTATACTTTGCAATTAAGTTTTTCATTGTTTAAATAAAAAAATATAAAAAATTAAAATTGGAGCATAATATTTTGTTTGAAATCATATTTTTTTTAGTCATACGATAAATTTTACTTAAATAGATAAAAACGAAAATCTTTCCAATATTCCAGTTTATTTGAAGGGTCCTAGGGACCTTGAGCAGGTAGTCAAACGTAGCGGGAGAATGGCAGCTGCAGCGTACTACGAATTTTTTCTGGCTAGTTCGGTTATAAGTGACACGTGTCTAGTGCATGTTGTGTATACGTAATAGTGAAAATTCTGTGATTTTATTTAATACTTGAAAAATTTCGCAAAGATATTCATTAATCGGAGCAACTTGAAAACCTTCCATATTTCTGACGCAAATTTCATTAACAACGGTTTTTTTAAGAAGTGGTTTTCATTACATCATTTAGTAAGTTATATGACTGAAAATTTCAATTCATTATCATATGTTTGATTAAAGCAAATAAAAATTAATCAAGGCTAAAGCGCAATAAACATTAAATTATTTTCTATTACAGCTTTCGGATAATGGATCAACCATCGACTAGCAGCATTACTGATGAAAATAGCTGAATAATATGCGAAAATTTGGGATCATCTTCTGGAACAAATGTAGCAGATCTTGGGGAAATAGTAAAAATAAGTAGAGGAATAACAACGTTGAGAGCTGCTTCAAGTGAGTGACAGGATGGTTTGTTGCCTCACTTACAAGCTGAATTTGTATACGCTCATTCATATTGTCGTGGAAAATATATACACCAAAAACACATTGATGCCTATAAAAAGGAAGAGACAACTGCATCTTCTCCCCCAACAAAAAAACTCGGGAGTTCCATTCATTCCTCTCACTTCGTTTGGGAAAATAACTGTTTCATTTCTGGACAAGAAGCGAATCCAATAAAAGAAGCAAAATTGAATTTAAAAAAATGAATAATTTCATATGTAAATACTCCAACTTTGAGCGATGACGTCCGAAAATGTATTTGCATTGGCACCTACCGATCGTGAAATATATTTTCTAAAACCATCCCGAGGCAAAGTTAACCAACAAATATTTTCATCGAAATGTTTAGAAAAATCTCTACCAGCATGTAAACAACATTTTCTATTCTTAGAGCCGTATTACACAGCAAATAATTATGCCGAAAATTACTCTGAAATTTACCACGAAAATTTTGTCAGAAATTTCTCCTAAAATTTTATAACATTTTCTTTCTGTATTACACAGGCAATAAATCTTCCAAACATTTTCGGAGCAATTCATACGATACTCATGCGCAGTCGGGATATTTTGTTACAGCTGATGTATGCAAACAGTAAAGAAACATTCTTTCATTGACCTAATTTTATTTATTTTCAATAATAAAATTCATTTTCTTCTCAAAAATAGTGAACAAGAAAGAACTCGTAATGTTAGATGTTGCAGAAATTTGTTGTTTGTTCGTTTATAAATTATCTAAAAGCAAATTAATGAGTGTAATGTCAAACAATCCAAACTTTATAAAATTTTGTCTAGAGAATATAGAACATGTTTTATATTTTTACTCCGAAAATTTTCGCAAGAATTTTTGGTCGTGTCATACAGCATATTTTATTGACGAAAATTTTCGTGGTAAATTTCAGAGTAATTTTCGGCATAATTCTTTGCTGTGTAATACGGCTCTTAGATGCTTTCACGGATTGTGCTTCAGCGCTTTACAATAAAAGAAAAATTAAGTTTGCAGCAGCAGTAAAAATGTAAATGAAGATGCAAATAATATATTTCAAGCTGATATTACAGTTATTTTGGCTCTGTATGGTACTTCGGCAAAAATTACAGATTTGAATACATTTAGGGTCAATTCTTTGATAAAAGCAACTGCCAAAGACACAAATGTTTTTATCTACGTTACCTCCCACATGTGATGGAGCATTTGAACACTTAAAACGGGTTTACCTGCAAATTCATATATGGCTAGGGAATGATTTAATCATCGACAATTGGGGATGGAACTATTCCAATAATATCTATCATCCAATAACTATGAATCAGTTACCTGCTCCGGAAAATTTATTGAAAATGTTATTTTGCAATTGCAAAAAGAGATGTGGAGCTGCTGCATGCGGGTGCCGGAAAAGTGGATTATACTGTGTATATAGTGTAGCATGCATACATTGCAACGACGACAGCTGTTTGAATACAGCGCCTATGATTCAAATGAATGAAATAGAAGATGATATTTGAAAAAATGTAAATATTTGAATAAACAAATATTTTCTAAATATTTATAGTCAAAATTTGCTTATTTTTCATAATTACTAATATGTTACTTATGTGTTATAATAATAGAAGACGATTTTTTTTCAATGCAAACTATTTAAATAAACAAATATTTTATATATTATTCAATTTTTTTCATTTAAATATTCGTAATTTACTTTTTTCTTGCAATAGCTCACTTCTTTCACAAAAAAAAATTATACAGCGTAATCTGTATTACATCAATTTTCACTATTTCAAAATCAAATAAATCAAATACACAACTTTTAAACAGGTAGAGATTTTTATTTATGTTATTCACAACACATTCCCGCAAAAATCATTTAATTTCATCCAGTCCCTGAGAGATCCGAGGTTTTAACGTTTTTAACGCTCCAGGCACTCCACTAAAAGGATTTTATTTTTATATTCCAAGTGTAAATTCAAAATGGCGACTAAATCCTGCATGTGTATATATCCGAAATTTCGAATTGAAAAAAAAAAGATTTTTCTCAAATAACTCAGCTATTTACAGTTTTTAAGAAAAATTGCAAGGCAAAAGTTTGATTCTCTACAACTTTGGAACTCACAAGTTTTCTTCATTTTTCGGTGGTCTTGCCAAAATATCGTCGAGTCCATCCTCGGAAACAGGTTCGGTTTCAGGTGTATCAGTGGTTAATGCTGATGGTGCAGAATCATCGCTATCTACCATAACCATCGTTATTTTTTTTGTCAATTGCTTCTCGAAATGGTGGCACTTTCTCAACCGCAGTTTTGGCATAAAACCGAACATTTGCGACTTCCACACATTCTGTTGCAATTTGTTATGCATTTGCACGATATTATCTTTAGCAACAATTCAGGGGCGGGTGCAGTTATCTAGGATCATGCTGTAAAGGTAGAAATAATCGAGATACTGAAATATTTTGAATTTGCCACTTTTTTCCGGTTTGATAGTCATTTAGTAATAATTTTATATTAACTTTTTTTATAAGCCAAATAAAAACCGAATCGGATGAGAATTTACCAAAATGTTGGGTTAGAAAATCGCCCGGCGAATTCAATGATGTGACGTCACCGACAGGGTATCATAGCGAAAAGTCAGATACACAAATGGGATTTGGTAGCCATTTTCAATTCACACTACCAGTCAACTCCCCCCCGGTATAAAAAATATAAAATCCAACGAATAATTTTTTGATATTTCAGGCCAATTAATTGGACATAATGATTGGACTAACATCAAGGTTGCTTCCTAATCTTATAAACAAACCGGTAATTTCTAAACTAGCAAATCTGCTACCAACTCCCAATCTACACTACATATGGAAATCGATGGAGGGCCAGTCGATTTGTCTGCAATATCGCCCGATTTAAATCCATGCGATTTTTGTTTTTGAGGCTACTTGAAGTCATCAGTTTATACTGTTCCAATACAAAATCGTATTCAGCTGTGGGAGATAATAGCATGTAATGAATTGAAATTATCCCAGAATGTTTTCAAGAGTTCAATCTCTACCAGAAACAACTGGATTTATTTATTGCCAAAAATGGTCGTTATGTAGAACATAGGTTGTAAAATTCAATATAATATTGTTGTTAATAATCTTCATTTTTTCAGAAGGTAAAACAGAGTTGTTCAAAAAATTAAAATTGATTTTTCTCGAAAACTGTGCATAATAGCGAATTCAAACAAGAGTACATTTTTTCCTGAAAATATCTTCTTCTGTTGCAATGTAAAATTTGTCTAATAACTGAAACAAATATTTTTACCAAATTTACCGGTTGCCCCTACCACGTCGATGTGATGGAAATAAAAAACGCGGGTTTGTAGTAAACTATTTATCACTGCAGGGTTACAATGTACTAATCTGTTTTTTTTTGAGATATGCTTGAAAAACTGTCTTAACAGCGTCATCTTTAAAGGGCACTAGCTCTGTTGGAGGGTACTTTTGGATAAAGGTAAATTAGGTTAGATCAGTGGTCGACAAAGTGTGGCTCCGGAGCCGCATGCTGCTCAGGTACAAATATCCACGAGCAGGCGCGCAAGTGCTAACTGAAATTCAATTGGTGTATTTAAAAAACAAAGAGAGCTCTAAATTTGAACGTCTTTGTGTTTTAGAAATACTGGAGAACAACAAATGTGAACTTATAGTCCCCAGTACAAAGACCTTAAATTTTTATGACACATACAAAGCCAAACTTTGTGAGCGCCTTCTTTGTGATGAGTCCGACAAACTTTTCCTATGCGAAAACTTTCGACGTCGCTGCGTTTTCGAATGACCGGTTCCCGGAATTGTCGAAATGACGTCACTATGACTCCCCGTATATACAAGTTTTATTTTATTGAAAATTGTTTAATAAAGATAATTCAAAAATTGTGGTCAAATTGTCCGACAAAAATCATGCAGTGTATGGGGTGTCCACCACCCCGAAAATGTCGATATGACGTCACCATGACTCCCCGCATATACAAGTTTAATTTTTTTGAAAATTGTTTAATGAAATTAATTAAAAAATTGTGGTCAACCTGTCCGACAAAAATCATGCAGCGTATGGGGGGGTGTCCACCACCCCGAAGATGTCGATATGAGGTCAATATGTCTCCCCAAACATACAACTTTAAACTTATAATATTTTTCGATTTAAAATAATGTACTGATTATAAAAAAATATGTGTCCGACAAATATAGTACTGCAAACTAATAAAAAATTTTAAAACTGAAAAATCATTTAAGGTGAGGCAGGAATTATTCTAATCGTTTTTTCTAGGTATGTTGTAAATCCAATAAGCTGAAAATGCACATAAATGTCCCTGGTTGCTTTCTTGAGGGCGTGATGTATTTTTTCCGGAAATTTGAAAAAAAAATTTCCCTCTTGGTTTTTCAAATTTTCCGGAGAAAAATTGTAGCACACCCTTTAAAATGTCGTAGAGAGTCTGTATAAAAATTTTCAGCTCAATTGGATGACAAAATTTTCCCTGTCGGAAATTTTTTTTGGGAAATTCCGAAAGCTCTTTACATCACGCCCTCGACAAGGTCATAAATAGTATAGATAAATGTATATCAATTTTTAACTTAATTGGTTGAAATCTAACCGAATAGTAATGTTTTAAAAGACGCAACCCTTTCGCCTCTTCTTAATTTTTTTTCATAATAATCCATCTTTGATATTTTATTATTATTATTATTATATTAATAATATTATTAACTAATAAACTATGAACTACTTTTATACAATTAGTAATTTAAAGTACTTGAAATAAATTTTCTGAATATTTCATATTTTATTTGAATTTAGCCGCCATAGTTCCACACGAACCATGTGACTAATACTTTCTCCAAAGATGACAATGAAAATGTTGATGAAGACTTCGATAATGATAATTATGATAATGATGATGATAATTATGATGATGATTTTGAGTGAATTTTTTTATATTAAAATAAAAAATAAAATACTCAAGTATTTTTTTACTTTTTAATAAAACAAAATATATATAAAAAATTTTTTTTAACAATTTTCCAGATTTTTCGAATAAAATTGTTTTATAATTGTAATTTCATACCACAAATTTTATGATAATTTAGTATATTTAAATAATATATGTGAATATTTAAGCTTATTCAGTCAGAAAGAAGTTGACATTAGTAATGATTTTTATTTTCCATTTTCTTGTCGGACTGACTATATTACTCAATTTATTTGTCGGACAAGTCGATATTTGCATATAGAATACTATTATCTATCATTGTTATTTTTGTCCGACATGTATAGTAAAATTAATACCTATTTAGAGGTACCAGCCGTTTTAGTAACTTAACGTATGCGGCTTCTTGAACCATCTGACATTAACATGAAATCAAAATTTGACGTAACTTCAAAAACGCGACATCTAATAAATTAGTTACGACGATCATTTTTGTTGGTAATTTTTTGTTTCAACCGATTTATTAATGATAAATAAGGATGGTCTTATTCTAAATGGGTATAAAATTTACTATATGTATGGGGAGACATAATGACGTCATATCGACATCTTCGGGGATGATGATGATGATTTTTGTCGGACAATTTGACCACAATTTTTTAATTAATTTTATTGAACAATTTTCAATAAAATAAAACTTGTATATACGGGGAGTCATAGTGACGTCATTTCGACAATTCCGGGAACCGGGCATTCGAAAACGCAGCGACGCCGAAAGTTTTCGCATAGGAAAAGTTTGTCGGACTCATCGCAAAGAAGGCACTCAGAAAGTTTGACATTTGTATGTGTCATAAAAATTTAAGGTCCTTGTACTAGGGACTATTAGTTCACAATAGAAGTGGTTGGCTTTGAAAGACCTGGAGAAGGAACACATGATCATGTTCAACGCCTGGAATAGTATTCTAGACTCTTATGATCAGCTAAAAAAAACTCGGTTTTGCTGTTTTTTCCCTTTTCGGTTCTACATATTCATGCGAACAATCTTTTTCAAGCATGAATTTTATGAAGAGTAAGAACCTGGAAACGCGCCTAAAATTAAAAACAACAACTTACAAACCTGACATACTTTCCAACGAGATGCAAGCACATAGTTCTCATTAAGTATTTGTCAGTTATTGTCATTATAAAATTTTTGGAAATCTTGCTTTCATATTATTTTTTATCAATAAATACAATCTTTATTAATTATGAAATCGAGTTTTATTCATTGTAGGTACCTAAATAATGAAGATCTAAAGTCATAATATATAAAGGTTTACTACATTAATACTAAAAAAAATTATCATGGCTCTTTGGCGAATAAGTTTGCCGATCACTGGGTTAGATGAACAAAAAATCATCTAGTATCTGTAGTTCTGGCAGGAGAGTTTCTGGACACCTTGTAGGATCACGCACGAGAATGAGAAATTTTAAAAAATAAAAAATTCGACCAGTAACAATTGCTCTTCATAACACGCCTCCTTTTCAATATTTTACTTTGTTAGAAAATATGTATTTATTAGAATATTACAAATGAGATTATAACATTAATTATTTCAATTAATAACATACGTGTTGCTTATCCTGGAGTTCAGGAATGGGCCTAGGGTTGTTATCCCAAGTGGAAAGGTCCAATTTTGAGATATCTTGCATAAAATCTTGTCGCATGGCAGCATTCATCTGCGGTTGGTTGTAATACTGCGGACCGTTTATGAAGGTGTGGGGAGCATCCAAAGGTGGCATTGAGCGCTGAACAAGAAACACATCCGGTTACAAACTTTTTAAATAATTTTAAATTTATTTTTTATTTTGAAAATACTCACTGAAAATTCAATAGGCGCCAAATCGTCCGGGTACATCTGTTGATTTCTCAACGAGAAATCGGCATTATTTCCCAATGCCCACTTATCTGTTTTATCATTTGTCCTCCAATTCTCCATCTGATTACTGTAAGCTTTTCTTCCAGTCCCAATGGGCTGCAATGGTTTTCTATCTTCCATACCGTACATGCTATCTGGATGATAGCTATGTGCAACCGGGGGCATATTCGGCGACATATTAGGAGAACTGTTAACTATACCTGAAATAATTCATATTTAATAAATCAAATTCGTAACCCTAGTCACCCTTATATTATGTATACAGTAAGAGCTCTTTCACATTATCTTTTTAACGGGCCGGTGAAACTACCATTCGTGTAACGTATAACCACTCATATATTGAACACTTGTAGTGAGCAGTAGTTACTACACTATGGAAGTAGAAAGCAAAGAATTGGATTGCTTTTGGGCATTTCCAATATCTACTATCATTGTTTATTGACTGATGGTCAAAAATGTTTCAATTACTTCTGGATGATAATTTTAACATTTGAACAGTTGTTTAAAAAAAATGTATAGTTATGTTCAAAATATACTGTTGGCTGTAAAGAAGGACACCGTTTCGACAATTCGATCGAAACGACAAGTCTTGTCGTCTGACTAGGTCTAAGGTATATTTTTGACAACCTATGACATTTTGTAACCTAAATCTCTAATAATTACAGCCGGTTGTACGCAAATAGAATGTCGTTAACTTTCTAATACTTCTGCCCTTTTCTTGTATACAACTGTTACTCTTCAATTAATGTAATCAAGATCTTTCCATTTTACACCATAGCTACAACACAACTGAACGATTGCAGCAAATTGCATATAAATGTTCTACCGGAACAAAGTAATACGGACAAGTCCGAACGAGTTTATTAGCCTTTGTGTTATCAACAAACAATTCGTTGTTTTCGTCGATCCAGTGAAGGACTAGTAGAATCCCATCCATCAATGCACCGGACTGATTTTTTACGGATGTCTGAATTCTCATATACAACTCAGTTTGTTTCTACTGTATTCGGTAATTTCACTGACCCAATAAAAAATCGGATAAGTAATGTGAAAAATCTGTAAGAATCAAAGTTTCTTCTTCGTCGCAATTTTTCATCTTTTGATAGAACAAAGACAAAAATCTGATATTAAAAAAAGGCAGAAAAGAGACATTGTACACATTTATAAAAAAAATTAATACTCACCCAATTCACCGCCATTTTCCAGTACTTCATTTCCGGTATACTTGGCAAGACTCTGCAGAGTAATACCGGCAAGACCGCTAATTAATTCCGATTGCTGAGGTGTAAACGCCGGTTGCATTTGCATCCACAAACGATTTTGCGAAGTATTTAAACCACCTACCCCGGGCGTTCGATGGTAATTATCAACACCCTGTTGTTGTTGCTGCTGCTGTTGTTGTTGCTGCTGTTGTTGTTTCTGCATATACATGTTGTTTTGGTAACCGTTATATATTTGTGGAGATGGTTGTTGTTTGTTTTGTTGCATGTTGTAGCTGGAGTATTCTGGAGCTTTCGGGTTAAGGCGGGACATGCTGGCGGTCTGTTGTTGATGCTATAAACGTTTTTTTATTGTTAAGTTAAAAGCATAGAAACAATGGATCTTTTCAGTAATTTTAATTTTTGTTTCGAAAGTATTTTATAAAAAAAAAGTGGTCGTATTCTATTTTGCGCGGGATTTGAACGTGATGCCACGCACCCCTCCTTAGTGACTTCAAGTAGCATACGACCTTGAAAATGACGGACAGGTGTTTAAATACGATTTTGCAAAATTGCTTTCATGGTTTTTGACAGCTATCCTCGAAACTGATTTTGACACATTATGTTTGAACGATTGCAAAAAATAGAAAGGATCACATTTGAAAAATAGCGAAATTTCAATAATTTCGGAGTACAATCATATGCCAAAATCTAAAAATCTTGGGAATGTATCTGTAACTTTGCAACGCTTCATAAAATTCAGACAATGTTAACGTTTATTGATTTTAAATGAAAACTTTGGAAAAATGTAGACTGATGAGCAAGTTTTGCGAGAATGACCACCTACAGAATATACAAAATGGTTGGTGGGTTGTGATGGGCAAATGGCCATGCTACATGAGCTGTATGCAACAGAGCTCTTGGCCATGCCTTCTGTACACATGACTACCAAAAATTTTCAGCAACTGTGGAAGAATGGAAGATAAATTAATCCTCTCTATTTGTGGTTGGTCTACAGACGGATCCAAAATGGACGTCCAAGTTGGATCCGCCGAGCAGACTGAACTTGTGGAAAACTTGGACTGCATGCAACAGTCTTTGCCATTGATCTTTACGTTGGGTGGATGCTGGAGAACTCAACTCTAACAGGTGAATACAAATATTTTCCGACAACCTGGCTGCAATAAAGGCACTGTGCTGCAACGGTTGCAATTCAAAAATGGATTGAGATACTAGAATACTTCTAAACCAACTCTATACAATCAATAAGATTGTCCTGGTATTAATTGCGGGTCACTCGGGAATCCTGCCTAACGAAGTAGTGGAACAACTTGTTAAGTAAGGTGGGCAGTCCCAGTTCATAGTATGTACCGAGAATCGACTGTTAATTCCTTCAATTCTGACAAAGAGAACTATCTCAGACCAGAAAGACCACAAAACAAGGGCCTACTAAAATGAGATACCTGCCTTTATCAAAAGACCTCAAAGCAGAAGCCTTGCTAAACAAGGACCGTGGGGAGATCAGGTCTGTAACTGGAATCCTTACTGGACACTGCATGCTAAGCTATGATCCGAGCAGCACAGGGATGGTGGAAAACACCGATTGTCGTCATTGCTTAGAAGAGTACCTACGTGGTGATCGGGTGTCTTGGCAATATTTTCCAGCTTTCGTATTGTATATAGTACATTTATTAAATTCGAGAATCCGTTTCAAAATAATTTGTTTACAAAATATGTTGAAACGGGCCAAGTCAAAAAAATTATTATTGATCTCTTTACCTGCTGGGGTTGTGAAAAATTTAAATTCTGCATGGGATTATAAGTGGACTGCAACAAATGCGCTTCGTTAGATAAATTTAGCATGTTTGGAATGTTGTTGCCTCCGCCGCCGTTTCCGCCTCCACCGTGTTTGAGAAATTCTCCAAATATATCGTTATTTTGCGAAGCCGGTGGTCTATTGTGTGCTACGTTGCTCCCTATGGGCGGTAATGGATTTTGCGTTTTGGTTTGCTCTTGATAGCTCTACAAAAATATATTTCCTTGAAATGACGATCTATTATAAAGAGAGAGAGAAATAGATAAAAAAAATCAACTTACGTAATTATTTGCCGATATGTTCGGCGGTGTCGTGCTGTTACTACTAGTTTTCGAAGAAACTGGTGAACATACCGCGGCACCTCTATATCCGGGCGCTTTCGATGCATCTACTTGTGGCGGTGGTTCTTGGTCTATAAATTTGTGTTGAGTAGTTGATTGGGCGTTGGAACCGCCAGTAACTGCAGCAAAATTAACTGGCTTCTGAGATTCTTGCTCTCTGCGATTCCAATGATCACCGCCAGCGTAAAATAATGAATATTCCGATGTCGCTTGTAAATTGGGTGTTTCTTCTTGAACCATAGATTGAGGAATTGCCGCGTTCTAAATAGTAAAAATTCAAGTCGTATTGATTTAGTAAAAAAAATGTAAAGTTTGGCAGACTAAAAGGCATAAGAAAAGCAGAGGGAAAAGTCTAGAAAAGACATTAACAAAGTAATAGAAAAACAGCAAGTCCAAAGACAAGCAGAAAGACAGACGGAAAAGACTGTCAGAAAAAAAACTAATGAAAAAATAACTAGAAGGAGACAAACAGAAAAATATACCAAAAAAAACAGACTAAAAGACAGAGTCAGGCAAAAAACCAAAAAGTCTAACATACAATTTAAAAAGACAAACAGAGACTGACAGAAAGATTAACAGACAAATGGAAAAGTCACTGGTTGACAGACAATTTAAGTCAAAAGTCAGACGGGCTAGAGGGTGAACTCAAAGAAAAAGACAGGCACATAAATACAAAAATACTGAGAGACTAAAATACGGACATACACCGAAAGACTGGCCGACATAAGACAGACAAACAGACTGAAAAAAAAAGACGGAAAGTGGCAAAAATATTGAGAATGCAGATGGAAAATTGAAAAGAGTACTAAAGAAAACAGATTGAAACACAACTGCTAGACAGGCAGAGATTAGGGTCAATTCTATAAGAAGTGGTTAAAGGATCGCCGTTATATTTGACGAAGTTTCCGCTATTCGAAATGTTTTAATCTATACATAGTCAAGATTAGGATTTAAATTTCAACAAGTATCGTGTTCAATTAAGAGTTTTCCGTTAACATTTCAAAGTTTATTATGCATACATGGAGTTAGCAGATTGTCTAATTTTTAACCATGCGTTAAAATTTAATTTAATTGCTTACAGAATTGCTCCTATTGACAGTCAAAAGTCAGTCAAACTGGGAGAAAATAGATAGACGAATAAAAGACAACTTAACAAAATATAGGCAGACAGAAAGTCAACAGACATATGGAAATACTAGGGGTTGACAGACGAACAATTTACCTCGGAAAATTCTCAAAAAGAGACAAAGGAAAAAATGGACCAAAAGACAAAAAAAACAGACGTACATTAAACATCAAGTTGGCATCACATAAAATGTAACTTCTGTCGATGATATGCAAATATCGAAATAATTATAAATGTTATTTTAAAGTTTTCATTGGTTTTTTCATTGAATAAAGGAATTAATTATAAACAATTAGTTTAATTTAAAAAAGTTACCTTAGTTATGTACTATTGGTATGGTAACTCACTACGAGAAATGTTTGCAATATAAAGGTGCCAAATAAGTGATTTTAACAAATAAAAAATAATCCGGATGGAATTTAATAGTTTTTTATTGCTACCTAATCACCTATATATAGAACTTCATCTATGAATTGAAAATTAATAAGGCAAAAGATCCGCCAAAAAGTAACGGACTTCTTCTTCGGATCTCCGCGGATACGGATATCCGGCACATCACTAAATAAGTATACAATGTTTCAAAAAAGGGATAGGTGAAAATCTGAAGACATACAAAATATAGAAGAAATATTTTAAAACTTACATTTAAATGTACTGCTCCGTTTGGCGTCGAGCTTCTCAAACCACCGGGAATCGGTTCCATGTTAGTGGCAGTGTTGTTGGTGTGAGCAGTAGCAGAAAATATGGGAGCTACTTTACCAGGACTTGGAAAATGCTGCATGTTAGGCGGTGCCGAAGCAGTTGGAGCCGGTCTCAAACTTCTATTCGGCGAATATTGTGTATTAGCCGAACTAGAAGATGGTAATTGGGGTGAAACAGGACCCATAGTCGATTGGGGCACTCCCAAAACTCTCGGCTTACTAGTGGTTACGCTGTGATTGGTATTAATCATTAACAGACTCGATGAAGACGTTTCGGTTAATTTTGCTGCAAACGTTTGATTTATAGATGATGTTATCACCTTGGATGTTAACGGAAGTCTATTAGTCGATGAAGTAGGATGGGTAATAGACGAACGAATACTTTGGTTTTGTGCTTGAGCGGCAGCGTTCTTTTCCGCTTGAGCTACCAATCTCGGAGCCGTCGGTCGCATTGGCGTTGTAGTACTGGTGCTACGAGGTTTCGTAGTGGTAGTCGTTGAAAATCTGCTAGTAGTTATCGTAGAAGTTGCTATGGTTTGGGTTACCTTTGGGTGCGTAACCGAAGTCGTAGTTGAACTTACTACTACTATTTTACCGGCATTTTTCTTAGTCTACAAAATAAGCGAAATAATTAATCCCTCGTATGGCGAGTTACAATGCAAGCAAGAAAAAAAGTACATTTTCCAAATTTTATTAGAAATAACAAAAAGTTTTTTTGGACTTACTCCAATTTGCGTTTTATCCCAAAGGGTGGTGGCGCTGGTGGCGATTTTATTAGTTTTAGGCAGCATCGACAAAATATCCACATCCGGATCTTTAATAAGAGTGGCGATTAAATTATGCGCTTGTTTTGTTGCATCAGCAGAGCCCCTGAAATAGACAAAATTTTGTTCAATGTAAAATTTAAATTTTCAATTTAAAAAAATTACTTGATCGTGATAATTCTTTCTCCTTGTCCTTTACTCTGTTTTTCCACTTCGATGTGTGCACCAGTAGCTCCTCTGATCGCGTTAATGTTGCTTCCACCTCTGCCTATCACCCTAGAAATGGCGTTCAAGGGAACAGAGACCTTTTTAACACCAGACTCGGTCGAGGTTAGGGTTTGGACAGAAGATTTTCTTACTACCTCCTTCCAACCTATAAAATTAAAATTTTTAAATTCAAATGATCGTTTTTAGTTGATAGCGCTAACTCACCTTCCTCGCGTTTACTTGGTTGTTTGGGGCTGGTACTTTTATTAGTAGACTGAGCTGGTGCTTCTTCGTACACGGATTTAGTTTTCTTCGTAGATACGTAAACTTCGTTTCCTGTCGCTTCGAAATCGTCTCTATCGGCAGGAGATTTTATCTGATTGAAACCCATTACCTTTCGCACGGATGGACTTTGCTTTGTCTTGCTATCTTGACCTTTATCATTTTTATCTGGCATTTCTTGTTCAGACGGGTCACTCTGAAATGTTATTTCAAATCAGTTTTTGAATATTCTGGATGAGAATAAAGAGCTAAAGAGAAGCTTTATATAGTGTCCCAAATTCAAATGTCAAAAACAACAAAAAATTAGACAAGAATATACAAACTGTTGGATAAAAGGTAAAAAAATATGTATAGAGGAGTGTAGAGATAAAACTTAATTGGTAGTTGTATACAAAGTTAGGGTTAGGTTTGTGATAAGTGTATTTGGCACTGCGACTCGCAAGAGTTTATTGGGGTTCACACCCAAAAAACCTGTTCAAACTATGTATAGTATTAAAATTCAGACATTTAAAAACGAAGAGCGCAAAGTTAATAAAGATAGAATATTGGAAAAAATATTGATCAAGTGAATGCAGATTGAAAATGGAAACGAAAAAAGACAAAATGCCAATAAAGAAGCGATTAGGAAGGAAAGTGACAAAAAATGTGTAACAAGAAGAAGAGGGAAAGCAGCAGGATACAAATTCCATTAAATTCACAGGAAATCATCCCCGTATCAAATAACTATTGGTCTAATATTGAAACCAGTAAAAGTGACAAGTCTGTGTTTATGCAAATGAACAACAAACTTTTTTTTCAATAAAATTCCCGATTACAGAAAAAAATTAATGCAAAAGGACCTTTATTATGGAAAATTAAAATCTACAGCAGCAAAATTTACGCTTCTGATGTAACACAAATAAAAAATTGTAGGTTTAAGCCAAAACTTACCGTTTTCTTTTCCGCATTTTTGCTGGAGCTCGCCTTCGAACGGCTATGCAGATCGTTATTCTTCATGTTAGTCTTTTTCTTCTTCTTCTCTTTACGTTTATCCTTCGATTTTAAATCGGCGCTCGAGCAACTTCCTTGACTATTGGCATCTATGCCGCTATCACCTTCCTCTTTATCGTTAGAATCGCCGTTCCGATTAGCCGGATTGACTTCAGGAACATTATCTTCTTCTTCGACTTTATCATCGTCTTTCTGATCGGATTTTTCGTCGTAGTTTTCGTTCTTTTTATTCTCCTCCAATAACTTCCTCCGCTCTTCCTTTTTTTCCAACTTCTTCTTTTTCTTGCGTTCCCGCCTTCTTGCAGCCGCTAATCTTTTAGATTCCTCGCGAGTTTTTTCGGTCTCTAATTCTTCCAGTAGAATAGAAGCGTTTTTGTTAGCTTTGGCTGCTTGGGTTTCTTTTGCGGCTCGAATGATTTTCACGCATTCCTGACATTTTTCCAAAAGTTCCTTATCGCTCACCGTAGCGTTGTACCGCATCATCTCTTGATCGCTTGGGAATTGCGTTACGTGATGTACCATCCACTTAACTACTTTAACGTGACCCTTTCGAAACGCCGCCATCAGACAAGAAACCTTACGATTATCTTGAGAATCGATGTCGGCCTTGACGTTATATAGCAGCTCTACGACGGGTAGATGGCCGCCATTGGCGGCTAACCATAAAGGTGAATTGCCTTTTTTATTTTTAACTTCGACTTGCGCTCCTCTACATAACAACAGTTCAACGAATCGGACATGTCCTTTATCGGCTGCTATGGTGAGCGCCGTATCTCGTGAAGACGGCACCGGAGTGGCGTTCACATCGGCCCCTTTATCCAAGAGAACTCTACCTACGTCTACGTAACCACCGCTGGCGGCTTCCATGAGTGGCGTAAGACCAGTCTAAAAAAGATACATTTGTTGTAAAACCATTCAATTCACAAAAAGGATGAGAGAGATAAGGTTCAGTACTTAGAGATTGGGAGTTTGATAAGAAAATGGTGCAGGAAATTGTATCGAGGGATACAAGAAATTGGATCGAGGGATACAAGAAATTGGATCAAGGGATACAAGAAATTGGATAAAGGGATACAAGAAATTGGATAAAGGGATACAAGAAATTGGATCGAGGGATACAAGAAATTGGATCGAGGGATACAAGAAATTGCATCTGGCGGTACAAAATTGGACTAAGAGATGAAAAATGGATAGGATGATAAAAAATTCGATAGATGAAAAATTGGATTAGAAGAAAAAAAATTATATAGGGGTTGTTGTTGGATTACTGGACTTGGCTAAAAAATTATTCGAAATAAGCAAATAATAAATCGGATTAAAAAATTTGATGAAAAATTGAATAAATGGACCAGGAAAATAAAATTGGATCAAGAGATACAAAAAATTGCATCAGGTGATGAAGAATTGGACATGAAAAGTTGGGTTACAAAATAAAAAAATTGGATCAGAAGACAAAAAAAATTTAGTGGTTGCTGGTAGAGTTGTTAAATTGCTCAACTTGATGTCAGGGGCTAAAAAAGTAATGAAAATAGGTAAAAGATGGATGAGATGAAAGAAAATCACGAAGAAAAATAATAAATGGATTAGGAGATAAAAATATGGATCAGGAAATTAAAAATGGATCTAAATACAAGAAATTGCATGAAATTATAGAAAATTGAACAGGGAGATGAAAAAACTGAATCAGATGATAAAAAAAATAATATTTAGGGGTTATTGGTAGGTTTGTTAAATCACTGAACATGAAGTCAGGAGTTAAAAAAATGATTGAAAATAGGAAAAAATAGATCAGAAATTAATATTGGAGAAAGATACAAGACATTTCATCAGGTCTAGAAAATTGGACCGGGGGATGAAAAAATTGGATCCGAGATACAAAATTGGATCAGAGGACACAAAAAAATTAGATGTTGCTGGTCGAGTTGTTAAATTACTGGACTCGATGTAAGGAGCTAAAAAAATATGGATGAAAAACGATCAAAACATGAGAAATTGTAGAGGACAAAAAATTATATTTACGAGTTGGTTGGTTGAATTACTAAACTAAAAATTTTATGAGATCAGAAAATTACCTAGATAAGATGAAATTTGACAATTGTAAGGAGAAATTTTTTTTATAAAACTTTCGACTTGGTAATTACAAACTGATTGATAGTTGGAAAAAACTGGATCTGGAGATTGAATATGGTATCAGGGGATAAAAAATGGGATCGATGGAAAGTGCATATCAAGAAATCAATAAGTATAATCAGGATATTGATTGTTTGATCGGAAGAAAAAAATTGGATTAGGATAAAATCATTAGGAAGGTGGTCGTGGTACAGGAATAAAAGAGATATCCAAATATTAGATCGAGAAAAAATTATATCGAAATTAAAAAAAAAGTCCATTGAACAATTATATGGGAGGGGATTGATCAGTGATTGATAGTACTGGTTTTTGTTAAAATAACTGGATCGGGAAATATAAGACCAGATTAGTGGATAATTTTTTTTTATAAAACTATAAAATTACCTTTGCCCTGTGTTCGACGTTCGCCTTTCTATCGAGAAGAAGACTAACGACTTCGTGTCTTCCTTGAAAACACGCCAAAGTTAAAGCCGTATTCCTATTGGTCTCGATTTGCGCGTTGATGTCACTACCCATATCCAAGAGCAGTTTAACAGCCGCCGTATGACCATTCATTGCGGCGAGCATAAGAGGAGAGATGCCCAATTTGGATCCAGTACGGGAATTAATTTCTGCACCGTGGCTAAGAAGAAGCTTAATGATGTTGACGTATCCGCCGGAAGCGGCTAAGCTGAGTGGCGTATAATCGGATACGTTCCTATGTTCCTGTAAATAATTCGTTTCAATTAATAAACGTTCAGTTTTTGTTTCCCTTTAGAATTTACCTTGTTGGCATTTCTATTCAACAACAGTTCTACAACTTCATACCGGCCTCCTGAACAAGCCAAGCTAAGTGGAGTGTCTTTAGTTCTTTCGGATTGCGCTTCAATGTCGGCGTTGTGATTCAATAATATGTCAACCACTTTTTCGTGACCGGCAGTTGCGGCGAGTATAAGCGGAGTGAAACCCTTTTTATCACGATGTTCTATATCAGCTCCTCGGCTGATCAACAGTTCCACCAATTCTTCATGACCGCCGGCACAGGCTAGGGTTAAAGCAGTATCGTGGTTGCTTTCGGTTTCGGAATCGACGTCCATACATGGAGGGATCACCGGATTGGGACTCTGCTGTTGGCTAGTGCTGTATTGGGTAATTGCTAGAAATTAAAAAAAAAACATTTTCAAATTTCTATGTTAATATAAATTGATTTGTTGCATACTAAGCTCGACTTTATTGTCACTGCGTATTGAGCACGACGTTCTCAAACAAATTATTTAAAAAAAACTTACCCGAATTATGATCAATCTGATAATTCTGACTCGGTGGAAATGTCCCCGAATTCTGCACTTGATTCTGATGCCGTAAAACTCTACCCTTCTTAAATTTAATATTATCCCCACCACTACTCTTGACCACCTTCTTGGCGTTGTCTCCGTTAACCGGCTGCGCTCCTTGAGCGGTCTGGGTTGCGGCTTGCACTTGGTTAGTTTGTTGGTGAGATGTTTGGTGTTGGCTACAAGGTATCTGGCAGTGGTGGGTTTGTTGTAAAGAAACGGTGGCGCCGTTTACGTGACTACAAGGCGTTTGTGCCGGAGTGCAAACTGGTTGTTGTTGAGGAGTAATGTATTGTTGGGTAGAAGTACCCGGTACCGGACCTACCGACGTAGGAACGATATTGGTGGTTGTTAAGGTGTCGGTACCGCTAGCAGCGCTCGGACATGCAAGTTGCTGTTGCATAAGACTGTAACCGGCTTGAAAACCCGCTTGATAGAATGGATCGAAAGGACATAAAGCGTGTACGGGTACTTGGGTACCGTTAGTTGGTACGGCGAAATATTCTACGCGAGATAAATCAGTTTGGGCAGGTAGATCTTGTTGGGCGGCTAATGAAGCTATCATGGATTCGTCCAAAGCACTGGGATACGGTTGCACCTACAAATTAAAATTGATTCGATACATTATCAATAAGTTGAAATATATTGAGGTATTAGACGACAGTTTTGAAAGGAAAACGTATTTAATATAGAAGGTGTTGGTATATTTCACTTTAATTGAATGTATTAAACTGTTTCTGTTATATTTTTTCACGTCAATATAAAATATTTCAATTTTTTTGATATATTTTTTATGACAAAAATCCAAGTAGAAAACGGACATTGCAACAAAAGTAATTGTCCCATGGCACATGCTCTTCGCGCACATAAAGTGCATACAAAGGACTTGTTTTCTACGAAGTCTCAACGATATAACTTGAAAAACGACGAAGATATGAATTTTTTTGAAAATGACGAATTTTCCAGTTTATCCGAATTTCTTCGCTCCTAATTATCCAAACACTTCGCTGAAAAATGCGTCGTATTCGTATTTTTATTATCTCCAATTCATCTTTTGATACCATTACGATTACTTAATAAGCTTTCGTGTTATCAACAAAAAACTAAAAAAAGGACGTTTTTTTCGTTTTAAATGTTCCGTGAGCAACATTTGTGAGTCAAAAATATATCAGATTTTTATTACGTAATGTCTTTTACATGACGTCACAGTCCGTTTTCTACTAGTATTTTTGTCAAAAGCTCACTATTTTGATGCTCTATTGCTTGGCCTAATTTTAAAAGGTATGATAATAAGGTGAGATATTTTGTTTTCAATATGTTTATTCAAATTTAATTTTTCGTCGATATATCATCCCAAAAATTTTATATATTTGTAAAATTGATTTGTTTATTTTTATTTGAAATAACTTCTTTCCTAGAGATAAGATAATTATCACTTATAATTACACGAGAGCTTTTTTTTTGTCGAAGTAAACTTGACATGTATCAATAAGAATTTTGTTGCCTGGCAATTTAACGAAAAAAACTGCCTCTGAAAAAATTACGAGTCCGCAGGACGAGTAATTTTTTCTGGCAGTTTTTTGAGTTGATTTACCTAATGGCAACAAAATTCGAATTATAAATGTCAAGTTTACTTCGACTGAAAAAAAAAGCTAGAGTGTAATTCGGTAAGACAATTTAATGAATATGTAAATCAATAAATTAAAAAATGAGATGTAAATCAGTTTATTTAATTTAACGGAAAAGTACAATTGTTAAAAACACAAACATAAGTTTGAGAAAAATTGACATAACGTCATCAAAAATTTGTTTACAATGCTGGTTGTCATGCTTTCAAAAGTTAGGTTCCGTTATTGTCGCTGGAAAAGTAAGGGCAAACTTTTTTCGCTGTCATAATGACAAAATCACGCGGCTTATGGGATTTTTTATACATGAATTAAATTGTCAATAGTAATAACCCAAGGACATTGATAATTGTTCGAAAAAATTGTATAACAGATTTCGAAAGCTTGTTGCCAATAAGCAACAAGCTTGAGAAAGTTGCTATAAAATTTTTGAGCATTTATCAACGTTCGAGGGTTATTCGAAAAGAAAATTTTTGGCTAATTATAGAAAAAAATACACAGTATATTTGCTTCAATAATTTCATTAATGTTCTCGTCAGTATTATGACAAAATCGTAACATTTTGAAATATTAAATATTTGAAACGTCAAAATCGAAATAAATCAAAATGTATCCATGGCAACGTACCTAATAGAGTGAATCCAATGAAATCAGTTAATTTGAGGTCATTTGATTGAACACAACCAATCAGAATAACATTACACTGAAAACAGACCATGGACTGTAAATGTAAATGGATGTAAATGTTGTTCTGATTGGTTGTGTTCAATCAAATGACCTCAAATTAACTGATTTCATTGGATATCTACTAGAGCAAAAAATTTTCTCTATAATAACTTTCTTAACTGGTTCGGCAGGTAGTTTTACATTGTATATTGAATATTAACAAAACAATAACTTAAATTATAATCAGAATTTATGCTCCCGGCATCAGTTACGTTGTGAAATCATTATCGAACGTTGTTGTGCAATTTACATTTTGTGATGACAATCACGTCAACTTTTATCCCGAGAAAGATGGTAAATAAAACTCCAAACGATACTGTTTGAGAAATCGTAGAAAATTGAGTAGTAGTGCCTAACATAGGAAGAAAAGTCAAAACTTCAAAGAAAAGTCAAAACAAAAATACAACGTAATTTAATTTATAGGGAATACTGATTCATAACTGGGAAAAATAATAATAAGAGCATTAATCTGACCTTGATATTTACTTAACCTATCAATTTCAAATTCAGGAGCATCTTCTATTATATCTAATATTTGTAACGTCGCATCGCATTTTTGTGTAACCGAAAACGCCGAAAGAAATCTGTTTCGTTCAATGTCTCAAAATCATTGGTACGCGGACGAATTACTCGTTTTCGGGGTCCTTCATTTTCATAATCTGATGAACTATCAAACCTTTCGAGACGTTATACAAAACGTACAGCTCGCACATTTTCGAAATAATAACTAACAATAAAAATTCTGCTCATTCGACTTGCTATCAATCAAGATGACAACCGAGAAATGTCAAGTTAGGCATTTTCTCAACTGTTTAGGCAGTCCAAACAAACCGTTCTAATATTAGGTATTTCCTATCTTTCTTAGGTATTCCTTTGCGCGTGGTGAAACGTAAATTGCATTTAGGAATTCCTAATTCCGATTTAGGTATGACCTAACTTTAAGATATGGTTGGTGAAATCGGGCATTAGATTCTCTTTATTTATTATCACCCAACAACGTTTCAAAGGTTTATTTCAGATTAAAATGATATGTTGTGTGCTATCAATGCCAAAAAATAAACAAAGAAGAGTTTGTAAAACTCAGAATGGATCGTTCTACGTTGTTCTAACGCTATAGTTGAGATTTTCTTGCGAACGCAATCATATTCACTATTCTATCTTTTCTGTTTTTAAGACACTATGAAATAACTTCCCCCCGTTGACTACGATTTTGGTAGTCTGGAACTGCAGGTTGCTTCCTAATGGAGAAATGTTTATGCAGAATAATGAACTCAGTGTATTTGGAAGTCTTTAAGGTATCTCACGCAGCTTCACTATACTGTGCTTCAAAACAATTTTAAGCACTTTTTTATATTTCCTGGCATAGCTGCAAAATTTGGGAGACAAGAACGTTTAGTATTGTCGGTGTTTGTACTGTCGCGTTTAAAACTTGTCAGTCATTGTTTTGTTTAAACGGAAAAACAATGCTTTGTCAAACCACATAACTCAGATATTTTTATGTTTTGAGAATTACAAAACTAGCGTCATCAAATTTAATGTTACTGGTAAACACATGACACGAATGTCATACAGATATTTTTCGTTCTAAAAATTTCACGATTTAATTCCATTTTTTGGTCAAGGTTTTACTTTTTTTTAAGGCAACATAAATAATTCAAAAATATTTTTAATATTCTGATACGGAACACCTTGGTGAGGAAAATAATTTGATGTCAATTTAAAATGTATTGAGCCCTATTGGGTGCAAAAAAATACGGTTTCCACTTTCAAAACCTTCCAAATTAATGTAATACAAAAACAATACCTGTAAATTATGCTGTGAAAGTTCACTAACTTCCGTCGAATTAAAAGACTCTAGCTGTTGTACAACTTCTTCGACCGAAGGAAGATTCGGATCAGATAGCTCGAGTTTAGTAACTTTATTACCTTCTTCCGTATGATCGTAGAGTTCGAGTCGAGTTTTTTGCTGTAAAAAATCATTTTTTAACAAATAATGAATGCTTTCTATTCAATTATTCTGGAGCCTCACAAGATTTAACAATACAAATTATTATCAATCATTATAAAATTCAAGAATTTTTCAATTTAACCCAAAATAAATAAAATATTACACCTAGATTAACGTTTTATTTATTTATTTTTGAATTCATGAATATTAAATTTAGATATACTTACAGGTGAACCGACGAAAGTTGCTCTTAAAGCCGGTATGGAATTGTTATGGAACTGTTGTAATATGGAGGCAGTTAAGAAATTTTCATGGTTATCGTTCTTCAATATAACGGTGTCTTCGTCAATTGATGCTAAATCCAAACCTGAAAGAAATTTTTATTCTTTTAATTCAGCTGCGAACGATTCTTACCATTGTTATGGACGACGAAAAATATTTTACACTGAGCAATTTGGAGATGAAGGGAAATGTAAATTATGAAGAAAAGGCGAAATTCGTCGAGAGATACCTTGCTCGAGCCAAGTTTACGCTAAGAGCTGTAAAAATCATAGTCCTTCAATATAAGTTTCTTATCCTAGCTGTAGTGTGTATAAAATTTGAATTTGGTGTGTAACGTATAACTTTTAATTCTCCACGTTTCATTTTTAGAATACTCAATTTATGTAGATTTTTGGATAATTATTTAAAAATATTGAATTGGATAAAAGTGTTCGGTAAATTGTTTCAAGTAATTTTTGACCCCTGAAAAATAGGCGAGCCTAACTTAAAAAAAATGCAATGAAATTTAGATCACAATTAGGGTCTTTTTAAGTGCGCAAATGATAAATTAGGTGCAGTCACGATTTTCGAAAAATTAACAAAAAACCAAGGGTTTGCTAGATTTTCAAAATCTGACTGACCTTCGATCAAAATCTAACTTTTGTTCCATCGAAAAAACGTAGAAATTAAGTGCTTTTTAAGTAGATGTCAAAGTTAATAGTTTAATACTATTATAACGCCTTACAAAGTTTATGAAAAATATTTTTCAAAGAACTAAGAAGCAACAACTACTTCTCGAGCTATATGCCCCGACAGACACTGAATTTTACTTCATTGATAACACGCTTTACTAAAATATGACAAATGTTTTACCGCTAGATACTTCAAAGTTAGCAAGCCCAGCATTGAAGAAAACAATATTATCACAGCTTAATTATAATTGTTTATTGCATGCCAATATATTCAGTGTGTTTTTCACTGAAATTGCAGTAATTTTGGTATTGCAGTCTCTAAAAATGAAAATCACATTATCTCGCATGCTCTCTTTTTGTTATCAAGGCAACCACGTGACAAAAATTTTTTTATTGAATGTTTTCCATTTCCGAAAAGTTTCTACAAAGTTTCTTGGGGCACTTAATAAGCACTTAATTTCTACGTTTTTTCGATTGAACAAAAGTTAGATTTTGATCGAAGGCCAGTCAGATTTTGAATATCTAGCAGACCCTTGGTTTTTTGTGAATTTCTCGAAAATCGTGACTGCACCTAATTTATCATTTGCGCACCTGAAAAGCACCTAAAAAGTTCCTAATTATGATCTAAATTTCATTGCATTTTTTTGAGTTAGACTCGCCTATTTCGCATTAATTTTTGTGTTGTAACTTAATGTTAATTTTCAACTTTCCACCTTTTGATGAACATTTTATTGCTTCAGTTTCGTGTAAAAGCTGGTGGCGTCCAATTTAATATTAATTGTACACCCCATCCCAGTAATGGTGGACAAACAGTTTAATTTGTAAAATAAAAAAGGGTAAAGGAGGAAGTGTAAAGGTACAGAGCAAGAAATCTTGACAGGAAAAGTGATAAAAAACATTAAAATCTCCGAAATTAAAAGACTTTCAAGGGTCATAGTGTCAAAAGAGAAAACTGATCGATGTAGGAATACTATTATGTCAAAAAAGTACCGGGAAAAAGTGTAAAGGTTTAGAGCGAAAAATATTGTCAAGAAAAGTGGTAAAAAATATTAAAATCTCTTAAATCATACACTTTTTTGGGTCAAAGTGTAAAAAAAGGAAACTGATCAATGTAGGAACACTATTGTCAAAAAAATACTGGATATTCAGCATAACTCCGCGATTATCCAAAAAAAAATGTCAACTTATGATCGATTTTGACGTGTTTTTTCGATTTCAGATCAGTTGGAAGGCGCCATTCCAAAGTTTGCTGATTGGTTTGAATGTCAGAGTTTTATGGCATGTCTTCATCGACCCTTACGCTACTGAGTTTATGCAGTAAATTCAGGTCCAGCGACAACGCGTTTCATGCCCAAAAAATCATTTAAAATTGTACGAATTTTCTCGACTACCTCTCTCAGACTTACACGACGATTTATGTCACCATTTTCTTTATTTTAGTGATGTTAAGTGCAGTTAAAGACGTTAATGGACCGGCTTTTCGTAAAATCATATCACCGTAAACCGTATGTAATATTTCCAGATCTTCAGCACACGAAAATCCATTTGCAATGCAAAATTTAAAACATAGTCTTTGTTTAATACTTTCATTCATTGTGAAAAACGCAAAACATAACTACTTGAGATGAGCTGACAGAATGGATCAATAAGCAAACTAAACAGAAAAGGCGGTGAAACGTTGTGTTAATATAGAGGATAATTGTTTCAACTTATAGAAAACAATAATTTTCACAATCTCTTGTAAGGTACTAGACTAGACAGAATGCATATTAAAGTAAAAATTATAAGCGAAAAAACCAAAATATGCACCATTTTTTCGAAACGAAAAACTTACCTTGAACGTTCAAAATTTCCTGTTGCGCAATAGATTTAGCGTCTTGTTGTTGGAACTGTTGTTGTTGAACTTGTAACTGTTGCTGAGTCGATTGTAGTTGTAGATGTCCAAAGATCTGAGTAGGTTGTTGCGCGTAAAGATTCGGTTGGAACGTTTGCATTTGTTGGTTTTGTTGTTGTTGTTGTATCACCGTCTGTTGTTGCTGTTGCTGTTGTAAAGCAGTTTGTTGTTTACGTAGATTCTTGCCTTCTTTTTTCGAGACTGGTTTGGCTTTGGGTCGATCACTAATCGCCGTATTCTGTAAACGACAAATTTAAATTGAACTTTTTGGAAAACATGATTCAAATAAAAAAAAAATTACAGTGTGATTCATTTACATCGGAAGCTATTCAACATTATTTTTTGTAATTTCAAGGAACATTTTGGTGACATCTGGTGATGTTTCATTGAAAAGGCAACCAGGTCACGACTTTTACGTAGTTCAGCAATATTTACTGGTTTTTTCATCAATTTTTTTCATTAAATATTGACACTTTTAGAATGCCCCAAATGTATGATCCAGTGGAATTAAATCAGGACAATGGGAAGGATATTCAAAATCTGAGGCATGAGAAATTGCTTATCATTATCAAAAAGTTTCTGGGTAAGGCTAGGGAGTGCCTGGCAGTATAGCTCGTTCCCCCATCCTATTGAAACCATTGCTTGTGCATATTCAAATTTCATACCGCTCTTGGTTACAAATTGAGGACCTATGATCTATGCCCAGATACATCACACCAAAAGATAACTTAGCACTGTGAAGTGGTTTCTGAACAATGACCTCTGAGCGAATCCAAAGAATCGCGTTGTTTTACGATTGATGTAACCGTCAAGGTGAATGTCACTTAGTACAAGAGGTTCAACATTATCCGCAGCGTTCAGTCGCTGCTTAATTTTAATATTGTGAGAACATCCACCAATAGACTTGAACAGTCTACATGTGTGTACTCTCTACACCGAACCTACGAAGCAATACAAAAAAAAAAGAAAAGGTCAGTACGATTTACACTGTACAAATAATTGCAATTCTAATGATAAAACATGAAAAAAAATATTACAGTTCTTTGTTCAAATTATTTGATGTTATCAACAGCAGGTAGTCATCAGCAATTTCAACTCCATGGCGAATTTTGTTGAAATATTATCATTTTCTAGGTTTTTCCTTCTAGTTTACTAGTTGTTATGTACTTGTTTATAATATACAAATTGATACTTGTCATATATAATTTTAATAGTTGTCATTATTATAATTTTTCTTTAAACATAAAAGTCTTTTAATAGAGTATTTCTGTGTTATTGGGTTTGCTTCAACAGGTTATGGGCCCAGAAACGCAATAAATAAATATACCCCAATTTTTGTCGTCACAGATTTAGTAGACAAAATGGATTATACAAAAGTACAAATTGGACTTTTAGAAGGTAAATCAAATTGGTCTACGTGGAAATTTAAAATTTGCATATTACTAAGAGGTATTATTGGAGCTCTAGAAATTGTAGAAGGTACACTAAAAGAACCTACAACTTTAGCAGAAAATGCTACGGAGGCAGAAGGTATCAAGTACAAAAAAGAGTTGAAAGAGTACAGAAAAGTAGAAAGCAGTGCAATGATTATCCTAACAACCAATATGACCGAAGATACTTTAAAGAAAATTATGAGATTTTCAACAGCAAAAGAAATATGGCAAGAATTACACAGACTATTTGATGGTGCAACAGAAGAAAAAGTTTATGATCTCTGTTTAGAATTCTTTAGCTTTGAAAAAGAACCAAATGACGATGTAGCTACACATATGTCTAAGCTTAAAAATCTTTGGAATGAAATGAAATTAGCAGTTCAAAAAGAAAATGCAATTGAACTACCAGAAGTGTTGCTAATTTGTAAATTTTAGGAACATTACCAGACAATTATTTCTCATTTAGATCTAGTTGGATGTTAATATCCAAAAATAATAGAACAATAGACAACCTTACGAATCAATTGTGTGTTTATGAGAAAGCCTTGAATGAAAAAGATAAAAATAAGGCGAATCAAGAAGTTCTTTTTACTGGTACGTCTTCATATCCAAATAAAAATAAGTTCAAGAATTGGTATTGCAAATATTGTAAAGAAAAAGGTCATAAAGTTAAAATGTGTCCCAAATGGCGTGCTGATGGCAAACCCCCTAAGCCAAGTACTACAAATTCAAAAGCTAACGTCATTCTAGTCTGTTCAAATGAATGTTTTAATTCAGAAGAAGTGGTTCGTAACTGGTATGTAGATAATGGTGCTACAAATCACATTACATTTTGTCCAGAATTATTTGATACTTATGAACCTTTCACAACAGCTCATCAAGTGATAACTGCAAGTGGTGAATCAATTGAAGCCCTAGGAAGAGGAACAATAATTTTTGAAACATTGGTCAATAATAAAAAAAATACACTAATTCTTAGTGATGTTTGGCTTGTACCAAAAATCAAGAAAAATTTGTTTTCCGTTATCGCTGCTCAAGATAAAAAACCAAATAGTCAATTTATCTCCAGAGCCACAAAATGTTTTCTAAAAATTGATAATATAGTTGTTCTTGAAGGTTACAGAAGCCAAAATTCCGGATTATTTAAACTAAATATAAACACTATTACGAAATTACCTGAATTGAATAACATATCAAATCAATCACAACTACAGTTATTTCACGAAAGACTAGGTCATCAAAACAAAAGACATGTGAAAAACTTAATAGAAAGAGAATTTGGAATCAAAGTATATCTCGATAGCGAAATATGTGAAGGATGTGTGTTTGGAAAAGCCAATCGAAGAAAATTTGGTACAAGAGAACATGCAACTCTACCTGGAGAACGTATTCATACGGATGTATGTGGTCCATTTTTAAATTCTATGTCAGGGTTTAGATACTACGTTTTATTTAAAGACGATTTTACTTGTTTTCGTGAAGTATTTTTTATCAAACATAAGTCAGAAGTTTCTTCTAAGCTGCAAGAAATGTTGCTTCAGATAAGAGCTGCAGGTCATACAGTGCAAGAACTGCTTTGTGACAATGGAGGAGAGTTTGATAATAAAGAAGTTAAAGAGATTTTAGCTAAGTATGGAGTAAAACAACGCTTTACTATGCCGTATACACCGCAACAAAATGGTTCTTCAGAAAGAGAAAATAGAACGCTGGTAGAAACAGCTAGAGCTCTTATGCACTCCCATGAAGAAATTCCTCAAGGATTGTGGGCTGAGATGATAAATACAGCTAAATATATTCTCAATCTCAGTGGTTCTTCTAGAATAGAAGGAAAATCACCAATACAATTATGGACTGGGAAGAAACCAAGCATTAAGCATCTTAGAATTATTGGAACTACATGCTATGCTCATATACCTAAACAACAAAGAAAGAAAATGGATAAAAAGGCCATGAAAGGTATTTTAATTGGCTATGATGGTGTAGATGGGTATCGCATATGGTGTAGAGAAAATAATAAATTAATCAGGTCACGTGATGTAACTTTCCAAGAGAACATTCTCCAAATTAAAAGTAATTTCAAATTAGAATTTGTTCGACAGAAAAATGAAGAAAATCGAGATGTTAAGGATAATGATATTCAAACAGAAGAAATCTTGAAGAAAACAGAATTTATAAGTCAAGACGAAGATAATGATGATGGTGAAATAGAAAATTCAGAACCGCAAATAGATGAAACAAGAAATCTACGAAATAGAGCATTAATAAAACCTCCACAACGTTTTGAAGACTTTGTAATGACTTCTTTAGCAAATATAACTGAACCTTCAGAACCATCTTCATACAGAGAAGCTATAAACAGCTCTGAGAAGGAAGAATGGCAAAAGGCAATGCAGATAGAGATGGAATCTTTACAAGAAAACCAAACGTGGACTTTGGAAGAACTCCCGGAAGGAATTAAACCACTTCCATGTAAATGGGTTTATAAAGTAAAGACGAATCCCGACGGCTCCATTGATAAGTATAAAGCTCGACTAGTCATAAAAGGTTTTGCTCAAAAAGAAGGCGTAGATTATGATCAAACATTTAGTCCAGTTGCGAGATCTAGCACTATAAGACTTTTACTTAGTGTTGCAGCAAATGAAAAGTTGAAACTCACTCAGTTCGATGTATCAACTGCTTTTCTTTATGGAGAGCTAGATGAAACAATATACATGCGTCAACCTGAAGGATTCAATGATAACTCTCAAAAGGTTTGCAGATTACACAAGAGCCTATATGGGTTAAAACAGGCGCCTAGGTGCTGGAATCAACGTTTTGTTAAATTTCTAAAGGAATATGGATTTATAATGAGCGAAGCTGATCCTTGTCTTTTTATAAAGCTACATGGAAAAATCAAACTTTTACTTGCTCTTTATGTAGATGATGGCCTGTTAGCTTCTAATCATCCTGAGCATACTGCAGATTTTGTTGAAAAACTGAAATCTAAATTCAAAATTACCCTCAAGCCTGCTTTATATTTTCTAGGTATAGAGATATCTACCAAAGACAATGGTTCAATAAAAATACACCAAAAGTCCTATACTAAGAAAATTTTAGAAAAGTTTGGCATGGAAAATTGCAGACCAGTTTCAACACCTATTATTAAGGACTATTCTCAATCAGGGAAAGATCAAGATGAATCTCTAAATTTTCCTTATAGTACCTTATGGTATCTACGAGACCAGATATATCTTATGCACTAGGAGTTGTTTCTAGATCGTTGGAACATCCCAGTAAAGAAGATGTTATTAAGGTGAAACGTATATTTAGATACCTTCAAGGAACATTGGATTATGGAATCACTTATAAACGACACCATCTGCAAGGAATCATAAGAATATACAGTGATGCTGATCATGGTGGTGATACACTCACTGGTAGATCAACATCAGGAATTGTTTGTATTTATGCTGCAGGTGCGGTATCATGGTTAAGCCAAAAACAAACTTCAGTAGCAATTTCCACAACCGAATCAGAAATAGTTGCTGCAAGTGAGGCTGCTCGCGAAATAGTTTGGATTAAACGTCTCTTGACAGAAATAACTAACTTATCATCTGTACCAGAACTTCATATTGACAATGAACCAGCATTGAGGTTAGCTCAAAATCCCGAATTCCATAGACGTACCAAACATATTCGAACAAGGCACTTTTTTGTACGGGAATTGGTATCAGAAGGAGAAATTGTCGTTAAGAAAGTTCATACTGAGCATCAGTTGGCTGATATGATGACCAAAGCTCTTCCAAAACCTAGATTAGTACAGCTTTGTACAAATATAGGATTAAACTAACTTAGTGAAGAGAAAAACCACTTAATGAGGGAAAGTGTTGAAATATTATCATTTTCTAGGTTTTTCCTTCTAGTTTACTAGTTGTTATGTACTTGTTTATAATATACAAATTGATACTTGTCATATATAATTTTAATAGTTGTCATTATTATAATTTTTCTTTAAACATAAAAGTCTTTTAATAGAGTATTTCTGTGTTATTGGGTTTGCTTCAACAAATTTTTCATTAAAAACATCGAAAATTACAACAAATGTTTCTAAAATTAAATACACAACTCACCTGACTAACTTCCGCATGCGATGTTACACTTTGATACTTCACCTGTGCGGTGGCCGGGGCGGCGACAGTTTGTTGGTTGGCGGTCGAAACGCTAGTTACGGCAGCTAGAGGTAGTATAGTACCGTTACTTACGGCAGCAGCGGCGGCACTTGCGGCGGCGGCAGCAGCAGCGGCACTGGCAGTCGCTAAACTCACAGCTACGGAAGCCGACGAAGTGGCTGGAATCTGAGAGAAATAATATGGCTGTTGCTGCTGTTGTTGTTGTTGTACGGATTGAGAATTGGGATGTTTCGGATTTTGTTGAACGAAGGTGACGGCCGCTGGCGTGGATTGATCGGTAGCTGTTTGAAGTTTAGCAGCTACTCCGGCTTGCAGACATTGAGTACCGGCTACGGTTTGTCCTGCAGCATAAAATGCGTTGGGGACTTGAAGATTTTGTCCGGGAAAAAGCGTACCAGACAGCATACCGGCGCCTAATAAAAAATAAATTATGTAGATTTGGATTTACAGAAATAATATTCATTATAAATTAATTGAAACCATTATTTGCGATTGTATGTTTATAATATGAAACTACATTTTTTTTTAAATTTAATAATATCATCTAATATCGTCTAATCCCCAAGTTTTTTTTTTCTATTCAATATTAACTTGGAAAACCTAGTTTCAAGTTCCGTGTTATTTAAAATTATTTCAAACGATCTGTATATCGCGCCAAAGCGGCTGACATCATTTAGTATGATGCCCAGCTGTGTACTGTTGGGCATGTTTTCATTGCTCCTGTAATGCATATACAGGCTAGTTTTGGAATTCTGGATAGGTTGTCTCTCGTCGTCAATAGGCTATTCCTACTACTCCATGCAATGGTTCCATAAATCTCACTATGGTTGTGTACATCCAGCTCAACAAACTCAATTTTACCATGCCAGGTTCCTGCACACCATTAGTGCCATTTTTGCTTTGTAAGTAATCTCCTTTTCGTGTTTGTTCCACATGAGTGTACTAACTAGGGTTAGCTGTAGATACTGGACTTCTTGTCCCCTCTTTCAACCTCGCTTCAAACAAGTTTAACAGTTTTTAGGTTGAGCTTTCTTTTCTTAGTGAAGGCCATTAAGATGGTTTTGGTGGAGTTTATGTTTAGTTCCAGCTGTCTACACCAGCTAGTCCTTACAAAGCATATTAGCGCAAAAATTATAAACATTTGTTAATTTATAAGAGAAAATTCATCTATAATTTTATGTTTGGCCACGGCCCCAAAAATGCCGCGTGACGTCAGCGTACGGACATGCGACATACCTAGGAACACAACCTCAAACTCAATAATGTAAGTAGTAGAGATGGTCGTTTACGTTTAATAATAATGAGTTGCGCATCACTAGACCAGGGTAGATAGTTTTTGAAACAAAAAAAAATAATAGTAGGATGAAACCCATTGGAAAATGAAGAGAATATAACAAAAATTAAAGGAAAAATAATTTACGGGCGATCTGAGGTCGGGAAGTGGACAGGGGTGAGTTTCTAAGGGTAAAAAACGGTTTCTCTCGATTTCCGGCAAAACTACAAGTCCTATGCAAAAAAGTTAAATGGCAAAGTTGTAGGTAATAAAAAGATCTACAACTTTTGTATTCATACTTTTTTCTCATAACTTCAAAATTCATGTGAAAATTTCAAATAACCAAGTTTTTGGTTTTTTATTTTTATCTTATACAAAAAAATATTTTTTTTTCACGAAATTTGGTGAAAACTTACCTTTTAATGTCCCAGACACACTGTAATTTTTTTGATTTGAAATATTTATTTTTTCACCTTATTTTAATTAAATATCGAAAAAGCACCCTAATTTTCAATCGAAAATTCACACGTCAAAATATCCGCTTTTTTTTTTAAAGTACTTGGGTTTTTTGTTCGTTGAAATCTCTTCTTTCTGATGATATGAAAAAAATATACATTACTATGGTAAATATTCTCATAAAATGCAAAAAAACGAAAAAAACTCGAAACCGAATTTTTTTTAATCATTATGTACAATCGATTATTTTACGAGAAAACTCTATTCTCGAGTAGAATTGGAATCGAGTTTACCATCCCTAGTAAAAACCGTTAGCCAGTATTCGGGTGAACATCGTAAAAAAAATTCACGTTCAGGCTGATACTTCAAGAGAATTGTGACAAATTTACTTTAAAAGAAATTTTCGGAATCTACTTAGTAGAGTTTTCAATGAACAAAAAACCCACCGACTTTTCCGAAAAAGCAGATATTTTGACGTGAGAATTTTCGATTGAAAATTAGGGTGCTTTTTCGATATTAAGTCAAAATAAGGTGAAAAAATCAATATTTTAAATCAAAAAAATTACAGTGTGTTTGGGACATAGAAAGGTAAGTTTTCACCAAATTTCGTGAAAAAATAGTATATTATGCAATGAGCACAAAATGATGCCCATTTTGCACGAGTATGAAATTTGCAGCACGAGCCGAAGGCAAGTGCTGCAATTCATACGAGTACAAAATGGCCATTTTGTTGCGAGTTGCATACTATACTTTTTCTATGACAACATATCATAACATAACATCATAACATACGATTTTGTCTTTTGATCTACCTTCCATTCAAAAAAAAGGTTATAAGCGCGTTAATACATACTCTTCGACGTTTCCGGTAATAAATTCAGTGTTGTTACCTTCGCTGCTTCTATTATATTCGGAGGTGTCAAATCTAAGTCAATATCACTATCAGTTTCCATTTTAATTAATAGTTTTTATAGAAAACAACTATGAAATTACCTAGTAAAACTTTGACAGAAACGATCTGCTGACATTTCATCAATTTGTCGCTGGACGTCATAATTTGACAAGCCGTAGTCGTCTTGATTTTAGAGTGAACCTATACCTAACACGAAATATTCCATTTCGCATTTGTTGCTTAGCAACTTGCCTAGCAACCGATGCAAAAATGAAATTCTGTACAAAAAGTGCTTGTTTATGATTGAAGTTACGGTTATAAAATGAACATTTATCGAGGTTGTCCTAGAAAAAATAATTTTTTGTATAAGATAAAAATAAAAAAACAAAAACTTGGTTATTTGAATTTTTCACATAAATTTTGAGTTTATAAGAAAAAAGTGTGAATACAAAAGTTGTAGATTTTTTATTACCTACAACTTTGCCATTTAACTTTTTTGCATAGGACTTGTAGTTTTGCCGGAAATCGAGATAAACCATTTTCTACCCTTAAAAACTCACCCCCTACCACTTCCCGACCTCAGATCGCCCGTAAATTATTTTTTCCTCCATTTTTGTTATATTCTCCTTATTTTCCAATGGGTTTCATCCTACTATTATTTTTTTTCACTTTTTACTATTTTCAAAGGCATCAGCACTGATCTACACCGGCATCCGAAGGAAACATCGTTATTGTAAACGACCATCTCTAGACCCGTCAGTTGAATGCCACCGAACAAGATTTAAATGAAATAGCAAATATCGAATGTACAAATAACATTTTTATTTTTAAAAGTTTCAAATAGACGATAATAAACAATTATTTAGTTAAAACACCTTAAACGGTATATTATTTTTTTCCAATAAATTTCTTAAATACTTCAACCTCTCGTCGTCTAATCGTTTACTTTCCGATACCTGCCTTTCGTGGTACTCTAACATTTTAATATACTTAACTTCTAAATTGTTTATAACTTCGTCCGTACGTTTTTGTCTTTCGACACCGGATTTCATCGCCAATTCGGCGCGTTGACTACTCATCTGCACCAACTGCATTTTATCTCTCAACGACAACTCTTGATTGAGCTTTTCTATTTGTTTTAAATATTCCTTTTCAGATTTGGAATAGAGTTTGTCCATTTTTGAGACGCATTTACGTAACAACAAGATTTTTTCTTCGAAAACGTTAGATGCGATGGAAGATTCCACTTTTTCTCGAAGAGCTATGATCTCGTTAGACATTTTGGTGCATTGTCGTTGAATCATCTCGGACAATCTGGTTATTTCTCTGTCTTTTGTTATTTTATCGGTGTCATGTTGAACCACGCGCATATCATAATTGTTTTTTAAATCATTCAATTCCATTTGTAATTTCTTTACAGCTTCCTGTTCTTTTTCCTTCAAGTTTTTCATTTCTTCTTCGTGGTGTTTTTTAGAATTTTCCAATTCAATTTCAAGATTTTCTTTAGCTATGAGTTCATAAGACAGTTTGGCATTTTGGGTTTCGAACAAACGTTTCAGCTCATTGTTTTGACTTAAAGTTTCAGTCAATCTCAGTTGTAGAGCTTCAATAGTTTCTTTCCAATCGGCTGGAATGAAGTTTGTATATTTTAACGAAACTTTGTCTAAATTTGGATTTTCTTCCATTGAAAAATTGCCACAATTTTCATCAGCGTCACCGCAACCTTTTGGATTCGCGTGAAACGAAGTTATACTAGTATCTGTAAGGTCCAGCCAAGAACTATCTTCTTCCAGATTATTTGATTTTAATAAAGATCCATGAGCGTCATCATCATCGATCTTGATGCAATTCTGATCGGATTCAAGGAAAATCTTTAAAGGTCCCTGTGGTTTTTGATCGAATGGTGGCGATATGGTGTTTTCTTTGATTTGTTTTGCTAATTCTATAAGATACACGTTTCTGTTGGCTTTATCTGATATAGAAGAATTAAGTTTTTCCAACCAACAACGATATAGAGTCAAATTAAAATTGGATGTAACATACGGAATAAATTGTTTGATCACACATAAAATTTGTCTAAATTCCAAATCTAATCTGCTATCTTCAGAATATTTCAAGTTTTTCGTATTTGAGAAATCTTCCATTCCACCGTATACATACACTTTGTTCAAAAGTTGGGAAAGATCAACGAAAATTTTAAAAATAATCCAATAGCAGCCACTGTGTTTTTCGAAAATTAGAAGTATTCTAAAAGTGTTTTGAAAATCGAGAGTTTTTTGAAGGACATTTTCATTTGAAATTTTTGACATGACACAAATTTTTAGGTTAGTTTGTAAAATACAGAGTGGCACGTAAAAACATACTATTAAAAAATTACCAGGTAGTTTAAATAAAAATTCTTCGACTCGGGAGGATATTTTTTTTAAATTCCCTTGTGCTTCGTCATTAAAAACTATTAGAACTTAAAATGCATCTTTTATAGCAATAATTAGTACGAAAAAATCTTTATATCATTCCATCAGTGACAAATAATGTCGTATGGGCGCGAAATTTGAAACGGAATTTAAGACACAGCATTTTTGGCACATAATAATAATTTGCGGCTATATTAAGTACTACTATATAATTTAAAACGCTCTCCCTAAAATATGCATGTAAATGTTATAACTTAAAAGGAAACAGTTTTGAGAGTTAACTTAATAAAACCAATGCTTTGGAGCATCTTTTTCTACTAAAAATGAACATAAAATGATAAATATAGAGATTTTTCAATACATTATCATTCTAGTCATGCCTTTCAAGAAATAAAAACTTTTTTCAATGAAATTTTCATTTTTCTTACCTTGTTGTTTTTGTTGTTGCATAGCTATGTCAATGTTCAACATGTGAGGCAGTGAAGTGTTAGTGGCAGAAGGACACTGTTCTTGAGATATTCCATATTGAAATACATGATTGTGAGCCTGAGTCTTACCATGCAGATCTCTTTCAACTCGCTAAAAAATAATGTAAAAAAATAGTTTAAGAACAATGTCGATTTTTTTCGTTATATCGAAATTAAAAGATTGTGGCAATTACTAGAATAAATAAACGTAATAATACTAGAGGTCGAAAGTTCGAGGTTTACATCATATAAGATAAATTGTAGTTCGGTGACGACCTTTTATCAGTTTACATGTATCACACTGTATTTTTTTTTTAAATTTCGCGACAAAAAAATCAAGGTAAAATAATTAACTTACGTGCAATTCTTCGAGAATTTGTTGCTTTTGACTCGATCCCTCCTCACCATTCCCGTTGAAATGTTGCTTCTTTCTATTTTTAATGAAGTCTATTAGTGAGCTGTTCGTTTCGTCCTTATTTAAGAAGTCCACGGCGGCGGAGTTTGCCATAAAAACTTCATCTTCAAACTCAAGAGGTTGCGTCCGTACCTGCACATACATACGAAATTTGCATAAACCAACGAAACGTTAGAAATATCAACAAAACACCTTATTCGCCTGACATAGCACTATGTAACTTTCATTTGCCGTCTGCATAGTTCACAATCTATTTTACGACATAATACAAAATCAAGTGAAATATTTCATCTTATAATTCTATTTTTTTTTTCAAAGTCCCAAAGAAAAGAACATTTTCAGATAAAGTGTTGAAAGTTTTTGTTTTGCATTTTTTTTTAAATTTACTGCTGTAAGTTTTATGGACAGGAATAAGTTAAAACAACCGTACCTGAAAAAATCTTTGTTGATGTTATTATTTGATTCCCATAAACATAGATTGATAAATAATTGTACTAGATTTCAAAAAATAAATAAATAAAAAAATATTAAAACTGCAATTTTTCTAGTAGATATTATTAGACGAGCCAAGACGAGACAACTGGTTACGGGACAAAATGCGACAAGACAACTGCTTGCGAGACAAGACAACCGCTTGCGAGACAACTGCTTAAGAGACAAGACAAGACAACTGCTTGCGAGACAGGGCAACTGTTTACGAAACAAGACAACTGTTTACGAAACAAGACAACTGTTTGCGAGACAAGACAACCGCTTGCGAGACAACTGCTTAAGAGACAAGACAACTGCTTGCGAGACAGGGCAACTGTTTACGAAACAAGACAACTGTTTACGAAACAAGACAACTGTTTGCGAGACAAGACAATTGCTTACGAAACAAGACAACTGCTTGTGAGCCAAGACAATTGCTTAAGAGTCGAGACTGAGACTTATTTATTACAAAGCTGACGAGACCAAGCGAGATTTTTGAAAATTTCGCCTCGTATGAAGCCCTACTCCTAGAAGACTGCTCTAAAAAGATGGAAATATTTGTAGTAAAAAGAATTGTACGGCTATTTTGTTCCGACGAAATAATGATTCTTACCTGTTGGGCTTCTGCCGACGTGAGATTACCATCGAAAACAGCACCGGACGATCGACTTTTCGGTAAATTTTTTCTGCCTACGGATACTTTGGGTTGTTCGGAATTTCTATTAGGTTGTTGTTGAACTTGTTGTTTGTTTACATCTATTGACGGATTAGTAGTGTCTTCCTGTTGAAGTATATGTACTGCATCGGGAACTTCTTCTAAAACGGCTATTAAAATAAACGTTCATATTAATGTAGAGCGAAAAGAATAATTCGGGAAGTTAATCGGAAAGCAAAAAAGTTTGCATTCTTTTACATTTTTTTGTTTGGAACTTTCCAGCTTTCGTCAAATTATGATTGTTTACCGAAACTAGTTGCAATACTCCCTTATGAAGGTTAATAATTATACTTTGTGGACTTGGGAGTTTTACTGAACCTTTTTTAGATTCCAACCACAGTAAAAATATTAATATTACTTCAAAAATTGAATAGATGAGGCTTTTACTTGATGAAGATCCATACTATGCAACGGCTGCTCAGGTTAGAGAGCACCTCAGGTGTAGATTCTGAGACCAAACTAGTATAAATTCAGAGAGTAGTCTTACCGGTTCGCGGGTAATTCTACTTGAAATTTATTTAAAGTGAAATAAAGATAAATGATGTAAATTAGGAAAGGTAAGTGGGCGCCACTCTGAATAATACTAGTTTATTTGTTCTTCACCTCTGCATTATAGCGACAAATCCTGGAAGATTGGAAGGGAAAAAAACTATATGAACAACGTTATTAAATTTACAAGTTGTATATTGACTTTTGTTACAAACAAAGTAAAAAAAAATTGACTAGTTTTTATTGAAGTCGTTGAAGAAGCGATGAAATATATATATTACTTTCCTGGAGTGATGGTGAGGAGATGGTGTCCTTGGTGTCCTTTTGAAGTTACATATCTTGTCCCAGATAATATTCCCAGGTAGAGTATTCCAGGTAAAAGTCCTGGCCCAGGTAAAGTTCCAGGAAGTGTCTCAGGTAAAATTTAGTCCCAGGTAAAGTTTAGTCCCAGGTAAAGTTTAGTCCCAGGTAAAGTTTCGTCCCAGGTAAAGTTTCGTCCCAGGTAAAGTTTCGTCCCAGGTAAAGTTTCGTCCCAGGTAAAGTTTCGTCCCAGGTAAAGTTTCGTCCCAGGTAAAGTTTCGTCCCAGGTAAAGTTTCGTCCCAGGTAAAGTTTCGTCCCAGGTAAAGTTTCGTCCCAGGTAAAGTGCACTCAAATGAATGCACTTCTAAGATAAGATAATATAAGCCATAAGGCTTCAATAGCACATGTATGCAGGAAAGAAAAAACGAAACCCCTTTGCCACTTGTTTAAATACACTAAATCATGTGAACGACAACCGACTTACGTCTCATGTTCGTGTCACGCTCATACGATTTGACCAGGAAAGGAATTTACCTTTCAGTAGTGAATTCTTGATTCATATTTGATTTATAATTGGTAGAAGAAGAAGAGACACGAAATCGAAGTGGGAATTTCAAGATGGGCGTGACTATTTTCCGACAGACGGGCCTCGATCATCGCGCATAGAAACGTTGATTTCGACTCTCGTCGACAGTAAATATATTCAGCCTTGAAACATTTCTCGGTGTTGGGCATGAGAAAGGACTGGCTATTCGCCGCCCATACGATAATTTATTAATTCAATCGAGGGAAGTAAAGTGAACGAAATGATGAAATAAAACAAATTAATTTGTTTAAATCTTCATTATTTATTTTGAACTGACGTTCAAATTAAAATTAGTGACGCGTTTCGCCACACAGTAGCTTTTTCAAACTAGTGAAGATACAATGAAAAACTTTTAATTTATATAGTGCCTTAATACGGAATTCTAAGATATTGACAAAAGTATTAAAAATGGGGATAAGTACAAAAAGTGCCTAAATACGGAATTCTAAGATATTGACAAAAGTATTATAATATATTTAAATAGGTATAAGTACAAAAAGTGTCTAAATACGGGATTCTAAGAAAGTTACAAAGGTATTGAAAAAAGGTACCTGAGAAATTGATCAACAACTATCACATTTTTTAGGTAAAAAGGTTTAATAAGGGAGAATGATTGATATCTATTTGGTCGTTAAGCAGATTACCGGAATATTTGTTTTTGTTAATCTCGAGGGCTTCTAAAAGATTTAATTTAAAGGATTTGGGTTCTACATGCAAAATTTCAAAATTTGAGTCGAAAGTGTGTTGGTTTGTTAATAGATGATTTGAATAGTTGGAATCTAATTTGTTATTGTCATAGCTGCCTTTGTGTTCTGAAATTCTAGTTTTAAAGTTCCTAAAAGTTCTACCGATATACATTTTGTCACAGTTGTCGTTACCACATTTTAATTTATAAACACCTGACTTGTTTAATTTTGAGGATTTAGATTTGTTATTTTTAATGAATTTAGATAAATTGTAGTCAGTTTTAAAGCAAATATTCATATTTAAAGATTCTAAAAATGATTTGATTTTTAAGGATGGTGTTCCAAAGTATGTTAAGCTTTTAAATTGATTATTTTTATTTTTATCTGAAGGATATACTTGTTCTAAAGTGCGTTTCTTTATCTTTTTATTTATGATATTGTCAATTAAGTTTGGATCGTAATTATTATTAACTGCTATTTGTTTAATGATATTTAGTTCTTTGTTGAAATTATTATTGTTTAATGGGACTGTTAAAAGTCTGTGAATCATACTATTGAAAGCTGCTAATTTATGGCTAAATTGGTGGACCGAACTATTATGAATTGTAATGTCTGTATGTGATGGTTTGCGAAATATAGAAAAATCATGTTTATTGTTTATATTTGAAATTGTAAGGTTTAAAAAGTTTATAGACTTATTTTCTTCATGTTCTACGGTAAATTTTATATTGCTATGAATTGAGTTAATATAAGTAATGAAGCTATCTAGTTGTCTAGTAGTGCCAGTGAAGCTCGCTAAAATGTCATCTACATAATGGTGCCAGTATATAAATTTTTTTTTTTTTATAAGGGGGTGTTTATGAATTATTTTTTCTATATTATCCATGAAAATTTCAGCTAATAGGGGACTGAGGGGGTTGCCCATAATCAAACCATCTTTACTACTATAAATCTCTCCATTGAAATGAAAATAATTTTGGTTTAAGCAAACTTTTAATAAATTTATTATGTCAGAATGAATTATAGGGTTAACATTATTATACGTGAGCAAATTATCAACAAGAGTTAAAGTTTCTTTAGGAGGTATACTAGGGAATAGATTAGTTACATCGAATGATATGAATTTAGAATTGTGAGGTAATTTTATATCTTGAATATTATTAATTAATTCCGTTGAGTTTTTAATAGAATATCGAGGTTTGAAAGAACAATATTTAGAAATTATATCTATGAGAATCTTTGAAACTTTAAATGAAGGTGCTGTGAAAAAAGAAACGACCGGTCTAATAGGGTACCCCTCTTTATGGAGTTTCATTAAAGAATAAAGTTCAGGGTGTTGAGGATTGGGTAAAATTAATTTATATTTTTCTTTGTCACTAATTATTGATTTCGCGTTATCTACTGCTAATTTTATTTCTTTCTGAAATTTAGTAGTTGGGTCTTTTTTAAGAATCTCAAAATTGCCTGTCTGTATAAAATTGTTAGTTTTTAATATATAATCATCTTTATGTAATGCTATTACTGTATTTCCTTTATCTGCTTTAGTAAAAATAAGACTATTTGACTTTGATTTTTGTTGAATAGATTTCGCGACTGATAATTCAAAGTTTGGTTTGTTAAAATTGACGAATTCTTTTTTAATAATATCGGAAGCTTTATGTTTTAGATTGGAATTATTTGGAAAATTGTATAAGTTAATTTATATACTGGCACCGTTATGTAGATGACATTTTAGCGAGCTTCACTGGCACTACTAGACAACTAGATAGCTTCATTACTTATATTAACTCAATTCATAGCAATATAAAATTTACCGTAGAACATGAAGAAAATAAGTCTATAAACTTTTTAGACCTTACAATTTCAAATATAAACAATAAAAATAATCAATTTAAAAGCTTAACATACTTTGGAACACCATCCTTAAAAATCAAATCATTTTTAGAATCTTTAAATATGAATATTTGCTTTAAAACTGACTACAATTTATCTAAATTCATTAAAAATAACAAATCTAAATCCTCAAAATTAAACAAGTCAGGTGTTTATAAATTAAAATGTGGTAACGACAACTGTGACAAAATGTATATCGGTAGAACTTTTAGGAACTTTAAAACTAGAATTTCAGAACACAAACGCAGCTATGACAATAACAAATTAGATTCCAACTATTCAAATCATCTATTAACAAACCAACACACTTTCGACTCAAATTTTGAAATTTTGCATGTAGAACCCAAATCCTTTAAATTAAATCTTTTAGAAGCCCTCGAGATTAACAAAAACAAATATTCCGGTAATTTGCTTAACGACCAAATAGATATCAATCATTCTCCCTTATTAAACCTTTTTACCTAGAAAATGTGATAGTTGTTGATCAATTTCCCAGGGTACCTTTTTTCAATACCTTTGTAACTTTCTTAGAATCCCGTATTTAGACACTTTTTGTACTTATACCTATTTAAATATATTATAATACTTTTGTCAATATCTTAGAATTCCGTATTTAGGCACTTTTTGTACTTATCCCCATTTTTAATACTTTTGTCAATATCTTAGAATTCCTTATTAAGGCACTATATAAATTAAAAGTTTTTCATTGTATCTTCACTAGTTTGAAAAAGCTACTGTGTGGCGAAACGCGTCACTAATTTTAATTTGAACGTCAGTTCAAAATAAATAATGAAGATTTAAACAAATTAATTTGTTTTATTTCATCAGTAATATTACTTCAGACTAAAGTAACGATGTAAGCAAGAATAATCGATAAAAAGAAAAGTTGGTACTGGGAGTCCCAAAATATCCACCCCTCAACAAGATGCTGCTTTAGTTATACTCTTAAGAGATAATCGTCGAGGGGTCAGTGAGATTTATACGGGATTTTCTGGCTCCCAGCCTACTGTCATCAGAAGGATCAAAGAATAAGAATTAAAAAACGAAACAGTTTCCAAAAATGTATCAATAACTATTGTACATCGGCCAGCAAGATCAATATTTACACTACACTATATTTTCCGCAACCCGCAATTTTGGCAAGGGGACATTTTTACTGATTAAAAGACTTTCCAGTCGCCCTATACCTACATTTTATTTTTAATAATCATTATAATTGTAACTGTTTGAATTTTTTTCAATTCAAGTCATTTTTACAGACCTTAGAAAGCCTTTCGACGATATCAAAAGAAAAGCTGGCCAATGTCTCGAATATACCCTAAAAAAAAACTGTCTCTACTTACCCGGAGGAGGGTGTTGGAAAAAACTGATGGGTTGAGCGGGTAAACTAGGCGCCATCGTACCCGGAGGCAACGGCGAATCTCGACTACCCACCTGTCCTGGTAACATGGACAAATTAGTTGCTGCCGTGGACCCTTGTTGATGTTGATTTAGCATCATCGGTTGCATCGAATGCGGATAATCAAGTAACAATTGTACAACATTCGTATGTCCCCCTTTAGCGGCTTCAATCAACATCGTAGAGTTGTCTTTCAATTTATGATTAGGATCGGCGTTATGACTTAATAAAAGTTCGACGACGGGAAGATGGCCACCGGCGCAAGCTAACGAGAGAGGAGTATGGTCGTTGTTGGTCGTTTGCCGTCTAAAATAAAAAATAAATAAAGTTCCAGCTTGACTAAATTTGACAAATACGAGTAACTTACCGAACGTTCGCTCCTTTGGAAATGAGAAACTGTACAGTGCACATGTGACCCGCTCGACAGGCTTTCATAAGGGGTGTTCTACCTCCTTCCGATTCGTGTTCTAGATCGGCTCCGTATTGCAATAACAAATCCGCAACATCTGTGTGACCATTCTCGCAAGCGTACGTCAAGGCCGTGTCTCCGGTTTGGGTTTGAGCGTGAACGTTAGCTCCGTTTTCTAAAAGGAATCTCACTAGATCTAGATGCCCTTCTTGGGCGGCTTCCATTAAGGGTGTTGACGCTCCCAATTCGATGTCAGCTCCACCTTTTAGAAGGATATCTGCAACTTCCATAAAACCACCGCAACAGGCTAGCGTTAAGGCTGTTTCTTGTGTTTCGTCGGTTTGAGCGTTTATGTTCGCACCTGAAATAATGTCTGATCAAATTAATTCAAAAGTGACGCGGAAAAATTGGTAAATTATACTACGAATAGACATTCAAGTTGTGTGAGAGAGATTGGCCCGGGGTTTAACGCCAAAGGAAATTCATGCAGGCATGAAAAATATATGTTGAATGAATCTGAATGGGTTACAAGTGGACTGGTTTGTTTAGAGGTGGAAGTATAGAGGATCTATACTTCCAGCAGCAGGTAATTGTTGGTACACAGATAGCACAAAAAGACCCTCTGGTTCTGGTGTAGGTGTATATGGTCGCAAACCTAGGACAGAACTATCGACCTACCTAGGATCCTATTCAGCTGTAATTCAGGCAGAAATTTAAGCCATGGATTTATGAATAGAGAGATAGGAGGAAACTCATATTAATACATTAAAAAGATACATTTGTTTCCATTTAAAAGTGAACCCAACATTACATCACATTCTAAGGTAACTTGTCGACCCTTTGCCAAATGTCTTACTTTTCCTTTGTGATGCGACAACTGAATTTTAGAACACGATATAAACGATCAAAATAAAAATGTACTTTTAAGAAATTAAATAAAAATGACTTTAAAATAACTATCCTAAGTAGTTTATGTAATAAAAATATGTTTTTGTTTGAAAGTTTTGAGGTTTAAATGAAACAACTGCCTGTTAATAATTTTGTCTGTCTGAAATATGGCAACCCCGAGAAAAGGGCGGAAACCATTTTACTATCAATTTTACTACGAAGTTTCAATGCTCCTATTTTATTGAAATTATTGTTTTCGTGTTTTCAAGTGATATTTGTGTGGTTTTGTGTGTGTGCATACAGATATAATAAAAACAATATTATTTTGTGAAAATCATTGTTCGTCAGTGCCAAATTTGCAAGAAAGGCAGTCGGAAGTTTCCTAACCTCTCTTTTCACCTGTAAGTAAATATTGCTATGCCAGTGGCGTTGGAAGAGCTTTCCTATTTAACTTTAATTTTACATTTACTTTATTATTCAGTAACAATTTTAAATTTTAACATAAAACTACAATCTGCTAATTTGAATTAGGTCCTTTTTATACAAAACATCACATACTTAATCTGTATTATTTATTTTCACACCATAATATTATATTCAAGTTATTTAGGAAAACTTATTGGTTGCGATATAAACATAATCATTTTTAAACGTTTGTGCAATACATAACATAGGCTAATATATTTTTAGTTCTCCAGGTGATGTGAATAAGAAAAAGAAATGGTTTGAATTATTGGGAATAAGCGAACAACAGCCTTTTCCAAAGCGTCCTGAAATTTGTTCAGAACATTTTGAGGTGACGGATTTCCATTACATTAAAAACACTGGACGAAAATATTTGAATGCCAATGCAAACCCCAGGCCAGTTATTACAAGGTGGGTGATAAGGATTTGCATTAAATAATTTTTGTTCTTTGCTTAATTACAGCTTCCTGTAACAATTGTCATATTTAAGTAAAGCATGTTATCAATAGATATCAAGTCGATAGTGTCTGACTATTATAACGCCTTACAAATTTGAAAATTAGTTTTCAAATAGCAGACAGTTCACCAAGAACCAACATCTACTTCTGGGCTATATGCCCCGACAGACAATTAATTCCAGTTCAAAGTTATATCGTGAAGATATCCCATCCCCGATTAACTTTGAACTGTAATTCATTGCCTGTTGGGGCATATAGTCCAAGAAGTATATGATGGTTCTTGGTGAACAGTATGCTCTTTGAAAAGTAATTTTCAAATTTGTAAGGCGTTATAATGGTGAGACACTATTACGTTGACATCAATTTTTTTTCTGTTATAATATCAATTTCTGATAGTAAAAACTAAGGTCAGAATATTATTGTTTTTAATAATATAGTTAATTTCATTATTATTATTAATATTATATTACAATATGACTGCCTACATATATTTTGTTATACCTGGTATGGGTAATTAAAGAAACAATAATATAATTGTTCAAATTTTGAGAATTTAAGTTAAATAACTGATTTTATTAAAAAAATAATATTCTTTTAATATTTTTTAGCTCTATAGGAACCTTGGATTTTGCGAATTCCATTGATAATTCTATAACAATTCAGCCACCCATAAATCTGGAGGAAACTTTAAGTGACATATCTAGGTAAGTTACCTAATTTAAATGTTTAGGATCTCGTAACAAAATTTTTTTGTTTTTATAATGATTGTGGAATATCTATTATAGAATATATTGAGCAATAAATAAAATAGGAACCTATTCTTCTAGATAACTAAAATAGGAGACTATTTTATCTATTGCTATTACATAAACCATTATTTTGGCCTCCTGTAAATTTTTCAATTTGTTAGTTACTGCGTTTCAGCACTCAATATCCCAGATTGTTTATTTATAAACCTTTTAATGAATAATGTAGTAAAATAACTGAGTATATGTAACCCAAATAAAGTTCATAATATTATGTTTTTTGTTAATTTTAGTTTTTCAGGAGACAGCAATGAGTCCGATTCACTAAGTGGTATATCAGTGTTACATCCAGAAAGTATGTACATATTGTATGTATGTACATATTGTACATATTATAATATGCTATTACTTGTTATTATATTTCACATTATCTTTGCCAAATCCTGTTTTATCTTATGTCTTTTAAAATTATGTTATTTTTTAGGCTTACTGAGCCAAGCACTTCAGGATTATCCTCGGGATTAGCTGAAAACGATAAAACGGAAACTTCATCCACTACTTCCAGTGCTTCTTCTACGCAATTGCAGCTTTTGAAACTTATGAAAAGCAATCCTAAAATATTATCGGAAGATGCCGTAGGTTCATCATCTAATTTTAGAGGACCCTTGAAACTGTTGACAAAACCCCAAAAGAGGTAAAACGATTTTGTTTCTAAGAATGTATTTGTATTTTTCTATTTTGACCTAGTAAACATGATTAGGGAATGTTTAAAATACGAAAAGTTGATTAATTTTTGTTTTTTTTTAGGAAAAGGGGATACATAGGAGATTTAAGCAGTGATGATTTTGCTACCCCTAGAAAACGAAGAAAAAATGTTTTCTCTGTCAAAAGAGCAAGTTGTAGAAAAAGTATAGTGTGCAACATGTGGGGAAAGTACTTTTCTCACTCGTGTGTTTCCGGGTTTGACCATACAAAATTGTACAAATTTCACCATCAACTATAATTTTAAATAAAATTATTTAACAGTATAGAGATGGGATACTTTAGTGTTATTTTTGTTTTACTAACCATAAAAATAAATATTAAGTTACTTTACTTGTATTCTTTAAATGTGTGCAGTTATAGAAAAAGTATAGTGGGGAAAGTACTTTTCTCACTCGTTGCACAATATACTATTTTTACATAACGACGCTGTTACGTCATTATGACACCGAGCGTAATGTTATGTAATTTGCTGGTGGCCGCATTGACCTAACATCATTTTTCGGTGAAATATGCTACACCTATCTACTGTTTTTTTAGGTACATATATGCATATAATTAAATGTATTAAAATTATTTACAGCAAATTATAACCAGTTTTTTATTAAACGAATTCATTGTTTTATTTCAAAGATTTTTAACCCATATAATTTCCTTAAAAAAAAACAAACCTCGTTAAAAATTCAATTATTTTCAAATTTTCTCATTATATCGCTCAATAAAGTAAAACTAAAATTTTTTTAATAGAACATTTATTTTATTTAATTTCTTTCTCTACTACGCCTATGGACATCAGCCGATGTCCGATCATTGTCCGACAGATTCTCCCCACTCCTTGAAAGTCATTCATGAAAACATACATCTGGCGATAGAATGTTGGCGGTCTTTTCGGATAGTTTTATGAATGACTTGCGGACTCTATTTGTAGTTATACTCTAAGGGAGGAAACGAATCTCAATCATAGAAAAATAAAAATTTCCTTGAACAACCAACTAGCTTTAAAAGCACTTAGCTCTTACTGTGTAACTTCGAAATTGGAGAAAACTGACAAAAAAGACTCTTTCCAATAGGAAGTTTATCTGGTCTGGATTCCTGGTCATTCTGGTAAGGATGGCATTGAAAAAGTCAAATTGTACAAATTCTATAAGGTCTTTCTCAACATTAAACTTTTTTGACGAGAACGCACGCAGCGCAATGACTCTTAACGGGTATGATAGGAAAATAGTAGATAGTTAATTAATCGCCATAGGTTTAAAAAATTCATTTCAGTTCCTTTTAACCATTGTTATACACAATGATTAAAAAACATTTTTAATAGAGCCGGATTAAATTTAGTTTGCAAATCAAATAATACTTTCTGTATTGACGGTCACTGTATTTGATAAATTATTTTTCAAAACTTTGTCAAAGCGTTGGAATAATATATTTTTATTCTTCGATATCTATTGGTAAAACGCTTTACTAAATACGACAATTTTACAGGAAACTGTAATAATTCATTTTTGTTTCAAGCCCACGCGGCTTGTTGTCTCATTCGAATTTTGGTTTGTGACTTGGAGGTGAGATGTCGCTATTTTCGCAACTAAAACATTTCCGTAACTGGACGATATGTATAGTTGTTGATTATAGTCACATTTCAGTCCGGGATTAACTCTCGGACGATAACATATACCTTGTACTGATGAGGCGCAATATGCCGAAACCGGTCTGCAAGTTATGTTTTCCCTTCTAGCTGCAAACCAGAATGGTTGGTTTAAATCTTGTAGATTTACCAACCCCGTTTGACTTAGAAGTGTAATTCAATGTCTGTCGGGGTATGTAGCCCGGGAAGTAGTTGTTTCTTCTTCGTTGAACGGTCACTGTTTTTGAAAAATCATTTTTCAAAACTTTGTCAAAGCGTTGGAATAATATATTTTTATTCTTCGATATCTATTAATTTAAATGAACCCTTCCTAAATGATACGTGCGTTGTACTCGCTTTGATCAAAACATTCTATAGGATGAGGAAGATTACAATTTTTTTCCTAATTTTCGGTAGTACTTTATATTCAAGTAGAACCCAAGATGTTATTTCATTATCAAAATATATTTTTATTATGAAACACTTTGTACATTAACGGTTAAAATAATTACATCTTAATTTGACTTTTAATCATTAATGATTAAAAATTCGTCTCAGCAAATATTCTAATTATTTACTTATCCAATGTAATTAAAATTATTGTATTAATCGACTCACGAACTATTCCAAATGTTTTTGTAATTACTCATAAAAATAAATAATTCCATATCTAGAATTGATAACACATTCCTTCTAATTAAACAACTAATTTATTGTAGATTTTCAGAAAATTGAATTTTTTCATTCTTAATTTAAACTTACCAAAATCAGCAAAACGAAATTTCTTTATTCGACTTTGAAAGTAATTAATTTCTTTGGATGGTTTTACACTGACGAAGTCGAATTACTTCTGTCAAACTTTTGACTGAAATTTTTATAGGTTATGATTTTCTTTGTTTATTTTATAACAGAGAACTACGGGTGGAAGTAAACTTCACGAATTGTCATTATCAGCAGCAGCGGACGAAAGGGGGCGTAAAACGCAACGATTTTTTAAATTGGCAATAATAGTAATTTTTCACTACTAGCCTCTAAACCTAACTCTATTGACTTTTGTTGAGGTAGTAAAGTTGTTCATTATTAACCAAGGTAGAAAAATACAAAAATACTTGATTATAACTAAATCTCAATCCATTTAATAGAATGTGAGGTTAACTTGTGCACAGCTTTCATGTCATGTGAAACGGGAGTCGACAAACTAATATTTAAAAAAATAAAATGCCAGTAGTGAAGTAGTGAAAAAAATGCTATATGAGCCACGGTAGAAAAGTGTATTAATGTCTCGGATCCATTAAAGACCGAGAAGCGAAGCGCCAAGGTAGAAAAGTGAGGTATTAGAGAGTTATTGCAATGTTCGTTTTGTAGTTCCCTTAATAAACTCTCTTTTATTTTGACATATACGCATGCTCAGTGAGTCCAACTTTAAGGATATCCCCAATCTAAAATACAGGATTCCTGTACTTTAGTTAAATAAAGGCAAAGAACTTTTTAATCAAGTTCCTTTATTTTGACGGATCTGTCACCTTAAATTGGATGTTTTGTGCCATAAAAACATAACTGTGAATGAAACTACGTGTTCTGTGTTTATCACTTGTTTGTTTGTCGTTGTCTTTATTTTTGTAGTTATAATATATGATCTGTGGTCGTTGTGTCACTTGTTATATTCTAATAACCTAAGTTATTTTTGGTCTATACATATTAATTAAAAATGAGTGAAGAAAAAGCAAAAAGGCGTTTACGATTTACATTTGAAGATGATGTAATTTTGTTACGCGAAGTGGTTTCTAGGAACCCTTTTGCCAATGTTGAAGCCTGGGAAGAAATACAAAGGAGTGTGTTTGCTTTGACAAAGAAACAATTTATTCTAAAAAGTTTAAAGCAGCACATCCAATTGTTATTGGAGTTATGGGAACTGAAAGAACAAAGTAATGAAAAGAGGTGCCTAAATATTCTTTATTGTCTATTGCAAAGTAACATTTTGAAATGTTTCAGTTCAGGCATCGAAGAGCCTTATTCAGTGAAGGATGTTCTTTTACAAGAAGTAAAGGAACTTGTAAAAGCACAGAAAAGGGAAAAATTTAAAAAACAAAAAAACAAAGTCTTAGAAAATACAAAAACAGATCTAGGAAAAACCTTTCGAAATGAAGTTGCCATAGGTTTTTTGAAAATAGTGCATCGGTTGTGAACGATCATGATTACAATGAGAACATCATTATTGAAGACTGTATTACTGGTAAATTCTTGTTGTTGAACTTCATTCACCTGAATATACCTAATAAAATGATTTCCACTTTCTTATACAAACACATAGATAAGTTCCATTTGTCTTACCATCCTTTAGCAGTGGAACAAATAGACATTGTATATATTTCCAATTTATACATTTCCTATCATACTGTCACTTTTTTTATTGCAGTGCCATCTCAAGATCTAGAAATATCTGATAATAATCCATCAGTTATGACTGAAAGTGAGAATGAAGCTCCCAAGATGAAGCCTCTAGAGATTTTTAGAAGTGAACCAAAATCTGGTGCTGAAATTGCCGGCAAAAAAAATGCCCACAATTCCAAAAATATTTTAGGTTAGTATTTTTTCTTTTTTTTAAATGTTGTTTTAGCTTTGGACAAGATAAATATAAATAAAAGAATTGTTCTAAAAAAGAGGGTGATGGTTGGAAACTATTTGGTGAATACTGATCAGTTACTTACTGTCAATAATAAAAAACTTCTTTTCAGGTCCAATAAGAACAAGGGCAAAAAGGACTACTTATATGAGACGAAGTGGTTTGGAGTACTTAAAAGACAAACATCAAAAAGATCTTGTAATTGAAGAAAAACGATTACATCTGGAAGAAAGGAAAATTGCAGTATCTGAACGAACCATTGTACTAGCAGAAAAAAAGTTTATATTTGAGACTGAACTCTACAAAAACCAGTTCGAATCTCAACAAAAAATGACATACGATTTACTTGACATAATAAAAGATTTAAAAAGCAACGTTTGTAAATCTTAAATTAGTAGATAATATATGTTCTGTAGTGATTACTTTTCTCATTATTTATTGTTCAAAATTAAATGTATTGTATAGTGATGGTGCAATATAAGTGAGGAATTCATTTGGTTTTGTTTCTCAATAATTTTATGTGAGTGCACATTTGTTTTGGACTATCTTGATAAAAATTAGTACTTTAAACATGGAATTGAAAAGTAATAACTTGAACAAAACTTTGGGAAAGGATAAAAAAACTCATTCTTCTTAATCAATATATTCTTCCAATGTAGGAGGTATTATATTAAAATAAACACTTGACTGACTTCCATTCAAACAGGTATGACAATTTGCCAAAATCACAGCTGTTTTGTACAATGATTCAATGTCATTTAGAAGAAGTTTTTGATTTTTTTTATAATCCACAAAAGCAAATAAAGCTGTAACTTTTTGAAAACCCCATTCCACTGCAACTCTCAGGACCTTCATGCTATTAATAAAGGCAATTTCATGATCCTGGAAAGTTGCTGGGTTTCCTGGAAAAGGGGATAGAAGCAACTGTCTAACTCCGTATGCTTGATCTCCATAAATAACAAAATTTTCATTATTTGGAAACATACAATTTTGTTCTAGCTGATTATATATATTTGTTTCTCTCAATATTCCAGAGTCATGACGTCTTCCAGGAAATGCCCCTTTCAAGTTAACAATTATTCCATCTGGACATAAAATCGATTGATATTTAACACAGTGCATTCTTTTATGCCCAGAGTAATACTCTTCTTGTTCTGTGCTTGGTCGACAAATTCCTCTTACAGTGCCATCAATAAAGCCCCAGCAATTAGGTAGTGCTCCTCCCATATTCTGAATTGACTATAAACAAATAACTTCAGTGAGAACCACAAAGCAGCAAAATAATTACCTGTGCATATAGCTGATACCTATTTCTGTTGAGCCAGTGATGTGCATTTAAGTTTTCTAATAAATGGCCATAATTTTCAACTATGAAGTTAGCAGTAGTGGTTATGAACTGCGATAATGATTGTGATTTGTAATTGAAAAAGTTTTCCAGGTCAACCAGTCGATTTGGATAGCTTAATCGTTTTAAAAGCATACATAATGCCGTTAGCCCTACAAATATTATAACATCCAGTTATATAGATTAACTATATTCAAATAATGCCTACCATCTACTTTATTCCTTGTTGGTGTTAATATTTGTGCTGGTATTCTAAGAACATTTTTCAGCCTTCGAAGATCATTTTTGGAAAACCTGAAATTTGTTAAACACTGCTCATCCGTCATATTTTCCAGATCAAATACAACATGGTCATCTTGAGGAATATTTTCTACCCCAACAATATTATGGAGAATTAATTCTTCAATGTCTTCGTCATTGTGCCCAGCTAAGATTGCTACCTCTATTTGTTCATCCATAGATACTGTACAGTATGAAAGTGCAAGAAGCAATTTAAAACAAAAGTATCAGCCACGAATTGAAATGGAAAATTAATAATTCACCTGATAAACTTAAAAAATAACCCCCTAACCACAAAACACAAATTCTTCAAACTTCTAGTTCTAGGTTCGAGATCTGTCACTTCACTTTCACAGGACATCATAATTTATTCAGTTTTGGTTACTTTCGATTTCACTTAAATAGCGCTCTGCAATAGTGCACTTTTGGTATCGACTTAAAGGATACTTTATTAGCGGATCTTTTATTAAAGTTGACGTTTTTTCCCATTTGCAATAACTCTCTAATATTGTCGAGGTCCTTTAATTGATGCGAGACATTAATACACTTTTCTACCGTGGCTCATATAGCATTTTTTTTCACTACTGGCATTTTATTTTTTTAAATATTAGTTTTTAAAACTAATAAAAATCGAATATGAATTTCAAAATTTTCTTAAAAATCATATCATGCGAGTACTCAGTTATTCAATCAAACAAAACAATGACACTTCTGATTTTCTTTACACGAAGACTTATTTTAGAATGTAATTGAACTACGACACGGTAATTCGAAGTACGACTTTGAAAGTTTCAAGTGTAGTGTAAAGTAGGAATAGTAAACAATTTAAGCTCTACTCTAGTTATACTTTTTTTGAAATACCTGTAAAGGTTGCCAAGTGATGAGCACTATGTATAATTTAATATTCTATTGTACACTCGATTGGCGAATAAATTCTTGAATACTTTCTATTATTATTTATTGTTGTATGAAACTAGTGTTAAGAATATCAACTTCCGGTGGGTTGCTTAGGCCATTTCTTTCCAAAGCAGTGGTAGTTTATCTTGACTGTCAATAACTTGAACGATGTACATTAGGTCCGTTGAATAAAAGATTTAAACTATAAACTAATAATTAAAATAAGAGAGGATTTCCAGTCAGCCTCGGGCGGCGAAAACCCCCGCTACTCCTCTGGTCATTATTTTCAATTCGAAAAGTAGAAAGCAAAATCATATGTTTATCATCAAAAATGTCTTCATTGATGTACTTTTTACTGTGATTTAACAAATTTTCAAGTGCTTTTTCCTTGAGGATTAAGGATTTGCTTTTTGAATAGATTAGGGCTTGTTCAGACGACGAGAGGAATTTGAAAAGATGAGATGATTTCAAGTTATAAGGAAAAATGCAAAAATCAAAAAAAAAATTACAATAAAATCAAGAGAATCCAAGGGTATAATTTGTAAACAAAATAATTTTATTATACACTTACCTTGTCCAAGTAAAAGATGAACCATTTCTTCGTGACCTTCTCTGGCCGCTTCCATGAGTGGTGTATATCCTTCGTCGTTAACTTCTTCAATGTTGGCACCCCTTTCGATTAGAAGCATAGCCAAGTCAACGTGGCCTCCACAAGCTGCTAGAGTTAAAGGTGATTCAAAACTATCGGTGGGCATGTTTACTTGAGCGCCTGAATCCAAAAGTAACCTGGCCACCTGCGAAATTTATTTTTACGTCATTTGATATTGACTGGTATCAGTGTTAAGGAAACTTTGATGGTGGGGATCGTTCGTTTTCCACGTTTAAACTGTCAATTTAATTTGAAAATACCAAATTTGAAGCTTACTTCAATTTGTAAAAGATCAGAGCATTGGCTATTTTTATATACTCACTGTGTACATTGATACACATTAGAAACTCTGTTTTCTTGGAAGGTTTTCAGGGAAGAAATGGCCAAACTTCCAGCGTACCAATTCTGGACAATATTTTAGTTATAAAACTTTATTATAAAGGAAAATATTACAAAAACTGACAATTTGATTTGACAATACCAAATTTGAGGCTTAATCCAATTTTTATAATATCGTCAGAGTTTATTTGCTCACTGTGTACACCCATACACGTTACAGCCCGTTCACATGACACATGTTCCCAAAAATAATAATGGACAAAATTAACGGGGAACTATTGATAAGTTTGGTGTGAGCGGGACCTCCTTTATGGGACAAAACATTAGATTTTCACAAAGATAAAAACTCAAAATTGCCAACCTAGAGAGAAATATGTGTCTTGTTGAACAACAATTTCGGGGGAATGGAGCAAAACAAGAGACAGAAGTTTGGTAACTTATTTAATTAATAGTTTTACTAATGCATGGTATTCAAAGGTACTAATTTATAATAAACTTTATTCACATATTTGCCAATGATTAAGGAACATTTCATGCTTTACAATACCATGTGAACACTCAAATCCATTGGAATAAATTTCCATACCGTATGAAGCCACGTAAACTGGCAGTTAGAAACACTGTTTTTTCTTGGGAAAAGTGACCAAAATTTAACGTGTTCTATATAAAGGTCAATATTTCATTTTTAAGAGACAGAGTGATCATTATGTTATGAAACTTTATTATAAGAAAAATATTTGAAAACATATTACAAAATTTGTCAATTTTATTTGAAAATACTAAACTTGAGGCTTACTTCAATAGTTATAATATCGTCAGAGCATATTTTTATTTACCCACTGTGTACATTGATATAGGTACTTTACAAACTGATATTTACTTGGAGGTAGAAAATTAGTTTAAAGAAGTTTTATACAGGATGATAAAGCTCAGTATGACTGTTATCATAAAGGATACCAAAAAAAATTAATTGTAAAAATTATAGGTATCTTTAATCTTTATATTTCAAAATTAGTTACGATGTTACAGGGAGTTCCATAACTCCGTGCCAGATCAAAGTTATGTTTTGTTAAATTAAATAACCTATATTTTACTTAATTGAAATCTTCTATCTATATGCATAGAAAAATGAAAATATCTCAAAAACGAATAACTTAAGATATGGGAAATGCTTGATAAAAATAGAAGTATGGTAATAGTACTCTTCGACATTGATATAACCCTCGCTCGGTATACTCACAATTGTGAGTGTTCTAATTTGATGAAATTAGGTTCAAAATACCATTTTAGACGGATTGCTCCTGCATCACACGAACATGAGCGTTCATGACTTTTGTGTTAAAAACAAATGATATTAGTGGGTGCACGTGTACGATATTTTAGCAGGTGTTTAGAAATGGCGACTCGAAGTAAGTACATACTTATATTTATTTTTAAATAGATTAATTATTGATTACTTGTTTAAAATAGTGCATATTAACATGTTTCGCTAAAATTATACAATTTCAGTTGGAATTTAAAATTTTACAATATTTTGAAGAACCATCATGTTTGTGGCAGTCAGGAGTGAATAGTGTGTAGAGTATGGAGAGGATCAACTCAAAAAGTCGATGTTAATAGACTTGCCGCTAATCCAGAAGATCTCTATGCACTTTTGGATGGTATTGATTCTGATTTGGAGCTTGAATATGGGAATAACGATGATGATGATTGGGTACCGCTTGGAGAGAGACTGCCTTTACAAGAGGAAGTTGAAGTAAGCAAGTGAAGGTGAAAATGATAATTATGCAGGTCCTAGTACCTTACCCCGTCTTAAACCACGATCTGTACAATTGGAGCAAGAATATTACCTTTAAAGGGGAAAATATACCTGAAGAAGTATTTCCCCTTGTGTTGCAGATTAGGGAGCCAATCACGAGTTTCATGCAGCAAATGCAATGTATATCTTGGTATGAACAAAAATCAAAATTGTTTTTTGAAAATTCATAGAAAATAATTTAAAAACAATAAATACCTATATGTTTTTTTTTAAACGACTTGAAACAACAATTTATTTATTTTGTTTCATCAAAGTATATGTTCACTCCCATTCCCCACAAATGTGCTTCTACACAATTGTGCGTGTCTTATATAAAAACATGGAAAACACAATTGTAAGTACCACTAAAAACTGTCAAAAATTTGGCATGTATTCTGACCCCCCGAAGGCCTAAAAAAAGTGTTGGGCAACTTCATATTTACATTCATATAGTTTGCGGAGTGTAAAGGTTAAAAGATCCACTTAAAATTACTAAGAAAACAATATACTAGTTTTGACTTACCATGTATTTGATTTAATAAATATTTGCAAAATCAATCGTATTTGTAAATTTAGATAATTAAAAAGCTTTGGCGTCAATCGATTATTATTTTTTTACACCTATCTATACAGGACGTTGAACCTGTTACGATTTTGACGGAAAATTGATAACAAGTTTTCAAATGCCCTGTATAACAGATAACAACCTAATATTGTTGTAATGGGGAAGTGAAGCAGATTTCAGTTTTAAAGTTGAATATAGGTTTATAGGTTTCATTTAAAAAAACATAACTTTGATTTTGGCACTGAGTTATAGAACATTGCAATCAATTTTGAAATATGAAGCTCAAAGAAGCCTAAAATTTTTATGATCAACTTTTTTTGGTATCTTTCATAATAACAGCCTTATCACACAAATTAATCACCCTGTATAAGAAAACGATTTAAAAAATATTACAAAAGCTTTTCATATATTTACTAAATAAATACCCAGTAGAGTACGAAAAACATTTTCAAGTGGTTTCATTATGGAAATTTATTCGTTTTTTCTTTGCTTTTATCGGGACACTCAGTAAAACAACTGGTCTTATATTTTCCAAAAATTTTGTGCAAAAAAAAACTATGACTTACCTCGACATGCCCGTCCATGGATGCTTCCATGAGAGCCGTGTGCATTTCGTCGGTCTTGTGTTCCTGATCGGCGCCCGCTTCCAAAAGGAACCTGACCATGTCCAGGTGGCCCTTATAGCAAGCTAACGTAAGGGCAGATTCTTTGAATTCATTGGAATGCGTGTTGATGCCGGCACCGTGGCTGAGCAAAATTTTCGCTAGACCCACGTGACCGGCACTAGCCGCTTCCATTAGGGGCGTATGACCATTTTCGTTGTGGTCTTCGACATTGGCGCCGTTTTCTAGGAGGAACTTTACAACTTCAGTGTGACCACCGGCACAGCCGTACATGAGGGGGGTATTACCTGAAAAAACAACAAAAGTAAAGTAAAAGATTTATACACGGATAGTTGGAATTTTAAAGGTAAACGAGAAATATGAGTCTGTAAAATAATTGTGAAACATACAGGATGTCCTACAAAAGTATGGCGTATCAGAGCTATTCTACATGCAAGTAGAGTTAAATCTATCTATAATTATAGAAAGGTGCATGATAAAGAAAAAGAAGAGAAATTTTAATATTTTTTTGCAATGAACTATTGAAAAGAATATTTAAAAAAAGTGTTGAACCACCCTGTGTAAAAAAAATTAAAGAATTTACCAATACGAAATACAAATAATCTACAGTTTTGCATTGCCATGATACAGTTTATCACAAACATGCCAACATCACCATCCAAATTAGGCTTTTATTTGAAAAGTTGACGTTTTCCGAGATCTGTCATATTTTGACACTATTAGCACTCTAGAGCGGCAAAGTTACTTTGGCGCTAGCCAATTTTTATAATTCAACTGAAAAAAAAAATGGAAGATGGAAAAATAGCACTTAACGTGGCTGACAGTTATATTGATGATTTAATTTAAAATAAAATAGAAATATTTCAAGTACTAAGAAAATGTCTGCTAATTTTTTTGAACCATAAATATCTGGTAATAACATTAGTAATAATTGTCAAAATTGCACATATAATTTTATCATTGGTAATGATAATAGTATATTCTGTAACAAGGTTAGAATGAAAATTCGATGCGAGTGGAAAGTTCCGAGCGCGAGCCGAAGGCGAGCGTGAGGAGCCACGAGCATCGCGAATTTTCATTCTAACCGAGTAGCAGACTGTACTTTCTCCACGATCAAAGATTTTAAATATATATTTTTAAATGGAAATGAACAAAAGATAATTTATATTACAGAACTGAATCACAATTATTATATTAGGGAAACACTCAATAATCCAAGAAACATTCTACTTTGTATTAATTGTTATATTTGTACAGTTCTCGAAATAAAAAACTGGTGCATTATTGGAGGAATTTTCAACAATTGCGTGGTTAAGTTAGGTTACGGTTACGTGACAGCAATAATTTTGACACTTACTCAAGTTTTGCCAATACGATGACAATCAACTGCGTCAAGGCTAATGCTATCCAGTGTGAGAATATTATTCTATCACTAGAGAGAGAATGTAAATACATTTAAATTGCATGGGGGCAGAGGTGTTGCAGAATATTTCTTCAATCTTAAGAGAGAGAATTCAAGCATTCTGTAATCAAATTTGATTTCAGAATTGGCAAATTCTGTAATGATCGTGGAGAAAAATAATTCTGTACTATTTGTTTTTTTTCTGTATTTCTTATACACTCATGAGGGGAAAAGAATTGCATATTTGAATTTATAAAATACATAATACATAACTCTTTCTCTATTTATTTATTTTGAGTTGGAAGAAACAAAGATAGATGATAGATGAAACTTTTAGTGGAAAATAGATTAAAGAAAACGGGTCATTAATTCAAATGCAACAGTTTTTATCAACGTTCTTCAATTTAAAATAATCTTCTGAAAATTGAATTCAGCATCGTGTATTGTCTCTTCTAGTGCAGCACAACCTGCATTCGTCTATCATGCCAAAAATGAAAGAAATGTGAAATTTGCCGCCAAGCTTCCTGTGCAGATATGCAGAAAAATTACTCAACCAGTTTTTTATGTCATTGTCATGTTTGACGTTCAGTGATTGTTAAATAGTTGAATGATTTGTATTGATTGAATAATTTGTACAAGGAGCTAGATAAAAAGAACGAAATCATACGGAAAAATTGACAAAATCTTCCGTCAAAATCGTCCATTTAAGCAGTTTGTTTTTTCACCGCCGTGTCGCTAATAATCGTTATCTTCTCCAGAGACTGAAGGATAACTTGGATATCGAAACGCGTATAAAATAGTGTAAAGTGTTGGTGCAGTGATAGTATAAATTGTGTTCATTGTAGAGTACCGCCAACGGTTCCAAAATTCCCAACAGAAAATATGTTACCTGAGGTGGACTGAGCATTCACATCGGCGCCGTGAGCTACCAAAAGCCTAACTATATCAAGGTGTCCAGCTGAAGCGGCCTCCATCAAAGGTGTACACTCACCCTTGATGCCTCTATCTTCAACGTTCGCGTGCATAGCTAAAAGCACCTACAAACAAAAATAAAATCAATAAATCGATTTAAACACGTTTAAATATATACTAACCTGCGCAAGCTCGAAATATCCAGCGCTACAGGCCAGTGATAACAAACTCTCTCCTTCCTCTGAAGTTTCGTGCACGGATCTACCTTCTGTAAGCAATTTCCTTACAGTTCGTACATCACCATCGGTGCACGCTTCTACTAATGACGTTTTTTCTGGTTGTTGTTGAAGTTGTTGTACTTGGCCGTTCTGGCTATTGGTTACGTTAGATGTTGCTGCTAAAGACGCCGCACTACCGTTAGTGGATCTGTTCGGCGGATTGTCGGAGCGCATGCGCGTCAACGCCGCCGCGGCTTCGTCTAGCGCGCAACTTACGCTGGAGGTTAAACGACGAAGTACTTCAGGATCGCCTAAATGTTTACCATCCTTCGCCGCCAATTGGCCAATACCTGGAATATGTATCAAAGGTGTTTGTTAATGACTTACAGTTAAGACCAAAATCACTCTACTTAGGATATGTTTATACTTTAATTACCGGCTCCGCTCGGTAAATCCCACTTTGCATGGAGACTAAGCGTAGTGCTAATGTCCTACACCGTGGCATTTTTCTCACATTTAGCATTTTTATACCCGTCGTAACTTCTGAACGATATGTCCGATTAGAATAATTTTAAGAGGAATTAACAAGTAAATGGTACGGTATCTCAATAAGAAGGGATCACGATCATATTTCACTCAGTGCTCTCTAACGTTCATGTTACTTATCAAGTTTCGTTGAGAAATAACCTTTAAAAGGGTGGAAAATAAGACAACGATCGATTAAGATGAACCGGCGTTTTTCTATATAAAGGTTCCCCCTCTCTCCCACCTCTTATAGTCCGGGGAAGTGAGGTTGAAAAATCTACCTAACATCAAATGTTTCCGATAAGGAATATTATGTCCCTAATCGAAAACATATTGACCCCTAATAATTTTCCTAAATTCCGTTGGAGCTTGCGACGCACCTTGCAAGAAAAGTATAGAGATCTCGAAATTGGAGTCTTTTACGATGGTATATCTTTAAGTTTTGCTCGAACAAAAAATTGGTATGCATCAAAATTGTAGGAAATCTTATGCCCTATAACAAGATAAAAGTAGATTCAGAAAAAAACAAACCTAACTTCCCCGAACTATTATTCGAAATACAAACTAAACTTTTGTAAAATTATGCTTTTTTAATTTTCAGCATCAAATTAATGTGGACCTACTAGCATGTACATACAATTTCCAGGTTTTTATTGATTTCACTTTCATTATAAAAATTTTTGGCCCGAAGATCTACAATAAACGGTTCCTGAGGTATAGGGCACTCGGTAGGTAAAAATAAAACTTACCGGCTGCTTGTAATAGCTGTTCTAGTCTTGCTTGTGTTTCTGGGTCTACGGCTCGATCTTCGTCTGGATTCAAAAGAAATTTGGCCGCCTCTACTTGGGGATCGTCCTCGAACTCCTGATCAATCATAAATGATTCCACCTAAACAAATAAAAAACAATCTTATAATATTAACAATAAAAAATGTAAAACTCATACAGAATTTTATAAAATACAACAACCACCTATTCCAAAGAGGTAATTTTTAATTTCGGTTTCACCCTGTATTCACTTTTTGGGATAAGCCATTGGAAAAACATAGATAGCAACAGAATTGGATATCCATTTCTTATAAATCCAAATCTAGGAGTTCATCCATTTCTCAAATGTGGTTTGAAGGTTTTCAAAGTCAAACCACAAAGTATAATAAACTTCAAATCAGAAGGTTGGGAACTAATTTTGATTAATACCACAATCATGCTATAAAGAAACAAGATTGACATCTCTGTGGGAAAATTGCAGTAGGTCAAGATAATTATAGAGTTAGAGAAAATTCAGTATTTTGCTCCAGAAAACAGTAATTCAATTGTTAGTCTTTTTCAAATATTAAACAATTATTTTGGGAGTTTACCTCCTTAAGAAACGATTATCATATTTAGCGCGCAGTATGAAAATTTTATGAGGAGTAAATTCGAGTGTTAATTTAAAGTGAGGCGTTACGTTCCTTTGCGCACCTTTTATGTCTTTGTAGCAGAGTGGTATGGAGGTTTGGCTGCAAAAATTATGAATTGTAAGCGTAGGGTTTGAATCCTGGACACAGTGATAACTTTTTTATAGGACCAATATTTTCAAAGAATAAGTGTGCTTTAGACCACACACTGAAGTAAAACTTCTAAAATATTTAATGTATTGAACAAAATATTAATTTATAAAATTCTTCAAGAACGAAATGAAATTACAAAATTATTAAGAAATCACCTTTCGCGTAACGCTAGCAAATATATATATATACAACTTTCGTTCGCCTCGCCCGATAACACTTTTCGTAACGCTCTCGTCACGCATTCACCAGCTTACTACCCAAGTCATGCGTGCGTAAAGAAGTTTTACTTCAAAAATTAAATAAAAAATAATTATTATTAATTCCTTTAAATATGTTATAAAACGCCACTTTTTTAAATTTTGACATAATCGTATAGTTATTATGTCTTCGCAGCCGAGTGGTATAGAGGTTTGACTACGAAAATTATGAATTGTAGGCGTAAGGTTGGAATCCTGGAAACGGTTATAATTTTTTTTATTTGTTATATTGAGACATTTGTAGATGAATAACCTTCTACATAGTTTAAAAAGTTTGTAAATTATATTATATTACATTATTTCGGCAAAAAGAGGAAATTTAAATGACAATTTTGAAAAACATTTTTATCAATTGTATATTGTTTTTATATGATCTTAAAATCTTATAAATGAATTAATTCATTTGTAGATATGTACTTTAATTTTCTATTTCAAATACCTTTTTAAACCCAAAATACCCAGCGCTGGATGGAAACACCCTGTATGTTTCGTAACTAATTTTAATTCTGTCTAAACGTTTTTAGGTTATATTATGTCAAAGAATTTTTATCAGATGACGAAAGAAACGATAACGGTCACGGTAGTTAAAAGTGATAAAAAAAATGTTGGTACATTCAAGGTAATGTGAAAATAAATTCGAATTATTAAGTCAGTTTAGACTTACCGTTATCATCATATCATTTGCGATAAATCCGGTAAAACTTGGAACAGTGAATGTTATTCAAAACAATTAAAAAACTTTTAGGTAATTTTTATACGACGATTACGACGAAATAAGATGCGACTGGAAAAAAATTATTTCATGGGGAAGCAATAATTTTTTTATACGGAAAAGCGATGCATCTTTGGAAATATCACTGTCATAGTGAAAACGATGGCAGGTAGGTGACAGGTAATATCATCATAATAATTATTAAATTGCAAAATGGTTTATTTCTGTTTATTTTTAAAAATATTTAATTTTTTTTACATAAAGATGATATTTTTAATTTTGTTACTAATTTTGGTCCGTCGCTAAGAAATTTCTACTTCCAATGAGATTTTCCCTTGATTTTTGATCATTTTAATATTTTGTAAACCAACGCAAAGAAATGTTTGGTCAATATGTGCTGTAATCCAAACTTCAGCTCAAATTGGGGAAATTTTGATAAAATTCTTCCATGTCCTTTTCAAGAAAATTACCCAAAATACACATAGTCCAAATCCAAGCGGCGACTGTCGTAAAAGGGTGGTCAACCAGAATAAGTACAAAATAGTATATTATTCAACAAGCATATAATGATGGCTATTATTCACGAAGGTGCGTTTATATAAACACCTAAGTAAATATTAGCCAGTATATGCGAGTAGAATACTATATTTTGTCCACCACCTGTTTATAAATAATGAAATTATTTTTTTTTCTCTTCCCTCCAATTTAGGAAGGGATTATAGGCTTTCGTATATAATTTTTTCGACTTTTCTGGCAATAAATTCAAGGATTCTATTTATTCTGCTTTTCTAATTCTTGGCGGGGTAACATTAATTTCAGTGTCTGATTCGCTTTCTATATTATATTTTCTAGTAATTTCAATTTAAATTCAGTATAATAAATTAAAACTTTTGCAATCAGCTATAAATTATTTAAAACGTCAGTTTCTTAGTTTTTGTTGTGTTAGAGACACCAGAATATTAGAATATACATTATGTCATACTAGTTCATTATTGTGTTTTTATTGCTTAGATACCAACTATCTAATGTCGTACTTTATGCCCGTGCGGGCATAAAGAGAAATAATTCTAACTTTGACACATAAAAATTATTGTGATTTTATGACATTTACGTTTATCAACATTCACCAAGCAGCGATAGTGTCTATCTACTATGATAAAATGGCACTGTTATTAATTCAAACCTGATTTGTATTGAGATTGGATTGCAATAACGAACTAGTATGACATAAAAGTTTGCATGTACCAAGGGCATAAACAGATGTGTATACCCTCGGTCGACTCACTCGTAAGACGTCGCCCTAGGGGCATAAACATCTATTTATATCCTTGGTACATAAATAACTATTATTTAACTATATAAAAGTACAATCAAACTAAACGGATCTCTTTTTAGATACAACTGACAAGTCCCTGACAGACGTCTCCTGGCCGTGGCTATTCAACCTAACCTAGGTGAACTTAATTTAAGACAACATCTACCTTCCTTTATCAAAGGATGGGGTGAATAACTTCAGCCTTGACATCAATTAGTAACATAGTCAGTCATCCAGAATGGTTTTCTAGAAACTCTTTTGGGCATAACACTATTACTGCCTTCAGTACTAGAACTAGAGGAAGGAATTAATGCATTTTCGCCCTTTTCAATCGAAGGATCCGTCACACTGGTGACTACCAGTACCATTAATGGTCATTTCTTAGCTCTTGGCTATCATAACCGTCCCCTTCAAAACTAACTATTGATTCTGGTTGGGTCTCTGACCTAAGGAGGAGCTTTAATTAAGGACCACCGATTTCGGCGATATGTGCCATTTCCGGCCTGAACTATATACGAACGCGGTTCTTGACCCCTCTCAATAACTGTTCCATACCTTCTGTGATCAATAACACAGACAGAATCATTTTTTTGTAAAATTTCTGAATTTTTAGCTCTATGTCTATTATTATAGTTTTCCTCTTGTTTGTTTTTTGACTTTTCCTCTTTATCTGTAAATTGTCTCTTTGTATCTACAACTTCTGTTAATTTACTAGGTAATATAGGAACAAGGGATTTAATTTTTCTAGACATGAACAATTCAGAGGGACTAAATCCACACCACTAAATCCACACTCCAAAGGCGTAGAACGATAGGCGAGCAAACCCAGTTGAATATCCTCGTTCTTTTTTAACAACGATTTTGCCGTTTTCACCGCAGCTTCAACAGCCCCATTGGATTGGGGGAAGTAAGGGCTACTCGTTGTATGTACAAAATTAAAATTACTCGCAAATTTTTTAAATTCTGCCTGGAACTGAGGACCATTGTCAGATCTAACCACATCCGGAATACCATACATCGCGAATAGCTCTTTCATTTTTAAAATTATTTCCAATTCTGTGAATTTAGATAAAGGTAAAATTTCAAAAAATCTAGAATATTGATCAGTAACGATCAGATACCAAGTTTTATATTTGAACAAATCTACCCCAATAATTTGCCGTGGACACGATGGCATAGGCTGTTTGTGAAATGTCTCCTTACTTTGAATTCTTTCTTCAACACAATTTGGACATGCCCAGTCCAATCCACCATACAGATTGTTTAGATCTTTCGCGACACTTTACAATTCCCTGATGACCGGAGTGAATAAAGTTTAAAACTTGAAACTGTAAAGGAGGATGATCTCTTTTAGATACACTGGCAAGTCCCTGACAGTCGTCTCCTGGCTGTGGCTATTCAACCTAACCTAGGTGAACTTAACTTAACACTTAACTTATTATACTCGAGATATAAGTATAAACGCATAAACATACTTAACTAGTATTGCCTCAACCTGTATTAAAACTTAAAATAACAAAATATGTATTTTCAAAACTTATTATTAATGTTTGGTGTGGAATCGTTGATGGAAGGATTGTAGACCATATTTCTTTGATGAAGCTATAAATGGCGATATAGTGGGGGAAATAGGATAGTCCTCTTATTTGATCATCACACTGTATATATCGAGGTAAATATAGTTACAAAACGTACGTGTTTTAATATTTCGGTTTTGAACTGTCAAGGGTTAACAAATTTATGACTTTGAAGGATCAAATACTCGAAGTCTACACTACATTTCCTTTAAAATCCAAAAGTTATGAAAATTCATCAACGAAGGGTTATTTTTCATGACCAGGGTAAAAATCACATAGGGTAGTCATGAAAGATTGACAATACAAAATTTTTTTACAAGGTTTCTAGTATCGAGTTAGCCCATTAAATTGAAAAGTAGATACACCAGATAAAAATAAAGTTAGTTTTTCATATAAATATTTTTCTTACTGACCTTCGTACTGAAAAAGAATTGTTTCATTTATCACTTAATTGGAAAATAGCTCGGAAAATAGTAAATTTATACTGCACAGTAGGTTAATTAATAGTTTTTGAATAAAGAAATAAATAAAAACACCCTAATTTATTTGCTGGCTAGTATATTATTATCCTTTACTACTACACAAACAATTCAATTTTTTTATGGTATAAAGGTGAGAGAAACGTTATTAAGTGCACAATGTTGAAATTGATTACTATTATTTTAAGGTATTTTAATAATAATAGCGATTTCGAATAGTTTAAATCAGTGGCGTATCGTACTACGCTATTACTGATCATATAAACACAAAAATTCTTTAAAACTCTTCTTTACGCAACAATAGCTCTTTAACTTCAAAGCAATTTGACATAATGTCAATTCTTGTTAATTTGTCAAAGCCAACTAGATTCAAATAATGATATTGAATGCCAAAATACAAAAAATTAAAACTTATTTTTCTCGAAAACGGTGGATAATAGCGAATTCAAACAATAGCACTTTTTTGGAAAATACCTTATACTTTTTAAATTTAATGTAAAATTTGTCAAAAAACTGACACACAAAACACTTAACCTAATTTACCCGTTGCCCCTCCCACATTGTACCCTTGTGATGGAAATAAGCGGGTTTGTAGTAAGCAATTTATCACAGCAGGGTTATACAATGTACCAAGTTTGTAGGTATCGGTTTTTTGAGATATGCTTAAAAAAATGACTCAACAGTCACCTTCAAAGATAAATTCGGTTAAATTTTATTTATTTATTTATTAACGGATGAACCAATTTATAATGATAATATAAGAATAATATTCTTAACATTCATAATTCAATATATATTGTAACATAAATATACTTAAAGGCTATGAAAAACACAAGGTAAAGAAATTTACATCTAAAAAGATTTATAACAAAATCAAAGATGAACACTTATGTAAAGTTAAAGCCCCTGACACACCTATAGCTGGAACATCTGCTACTGATACAGATCCTACTCTAACACTAAAAGAAGAATTAGAAAAACAGCTTCAACCAGAAAAAGAAATATTTAAGAAAAAGCCAGACAACAAGCAAAAAGACTTTGAAAAAATTTTGAAGAAAGAAATGTCGTTCTTCTAGTCCGATGTTTAATAAAAGTTAGTTTTCACACAAAAATCTGTAATTTCAATTTGATTTTATAAAATAATTTCAAAGATGTGGAATCCCGCGCGGGATTGGTTAATCCCGCATATCAATCCCGCGGGATTGCAATCCCTAATCGTGACAACGTTGTGCCGAAAATATCGAGATTATGTTGATAGCTGTTGGCAGTTCTCAACAGTCTAGTTATAGGTTCATACCTGCCATAGTTTGTCTGGTGAAATGGAATATGAAACAATTCAGTGTTGCGGGTTCTTCTGTCATTTCCATTAAATTCTATTAAAGCCAGTAAGTCAGGACAATTAATGTGACCACTAAGTAATTTGTGTAAACAACATAAATCAAGTTCTACTCTCCGGTTTTTTAAGGACTGAAGATTTAAACGAGTTAGCATCTCATTGATGTGAAAATAATTTACCTGAATTCCTAATCTTAAAAATCTCTTTTGGTCCCTTTCTATTAAATGTGTGTCAGTGTTAAAATGTGGAGTCCAAACTACTGAATTATACTCCTGCTACGAACTAATGAACAATATAATAATTTTAAGACCTCTGCCGAAAAATGTCTAGATGTTCTGATAATAAAGCCCAGCGTTTTATTTGCCTTAGATGTAATTTCTAATATGTGCTGTTTAAATGTCAATTTAGAATCAAACCTAATACCAAGATCTCTTATATCATTGGTTACAGTAAGATTTTTACTTTTTATGCTGTAACTAAAAGGAGGCTGGAGTTTCTTGAGAATGTGATTTGGTAGCATTTGTTATGATTTAATTCCAGCATATTAATATCACACCAATGAACCAAATTATTCAGATCTTGCTGAAACATAATGGCGTCAAGTAAATCTAATTTTTTTAAATATCTTGAGATCATCAGCAAATATCATGCGACAGCTGTAAGATAAGACTTCCACCACATCTTAATAAATAAGTTGAATAAAATTATTTTTGACATAAAATGACATCTAGTTTCTGTGCGTTTGGCAGGAAAGTTTCTGGATACACAGTATATTTCATAGATTTCCCTATTAAGTTATTCTACACTTTCTTATCTCCAACAATTTTCTAATAATTTTCTGTTCCCATCTCTGTATATCTAAAGTTTTCTTATTTGAAATCCATGTTTCATATGCATATATATCTTGTTGTCGGCCTAAAGCAAGGAGGACATTAATTCTCTAGTATATAAGGAATTCAACTCAAATTCAGTTATGGAAAAACTATAGCACTTCAATCTTTAAACAAGTGTAAATATGTAATATTATGTGGAATAGTTATTATTTACCAGGTTCTAGTAATTTTTGTTAATCTAAGTTGGTTAAACTGAATTACATCTGATAACAATGGAACTAGCGAAACGCTGGCATTACCTATAGACGATTTTTTTCTTGGTATACCAAATATACTATGGAATACCACCAAACATAGACAAGACGGGTCACTTCGTGTCGGTACTTTGATATTGGGTCTACAAAAGTGAGCCTTCGGCGCTGTATTCCGACTAAACCAGCCGTCGCATGTAACTGAGTGAGACTGATACGGGGATTAATAGAAATGAATTCGAAAGTACAGATAGAATTTCTTAATATATAATAAATTAGAAAGCAAAGTTTAAACTCTTTCTAAGTACCCAATCTCAATATAAAAGTGCTGAGGAAGAGTAGTCAGAGGAAGCGAGAAAGACAACATAGGGGGAGGAGTGACCCTTCTTGTCTTGTCTATGTTCGGTGGGTATACCTAGTATGGGTACTTGACGGTTTCGACTTGCGAAACTGTACTAGAAGAATGGGACCTGAGGAGTCCAGTACACTTCCTTAGTATCACTTATTCTCCTTTCTTTTTGTTGTCATCTTTATTCAATTTTTCTAAACGCTGCAATTAATATTTATTTCTGTGGTTTTAATACAGATTAAACCATAGAGACAACCCTCTGATAACCACAAGAAGATTTCGAACTTGCATTTATTATAAGCTACAAGATGGTTAGAAAATGTTTATTGAAATAGGTAACCCTAATATATACATAAATTTTACATCTAAAGAAAACATTCAAATTATTAATTATGAATATGTTTCATTAGTTTATTTTAAAAAATTCTTAATATTTAAATCATAATTAAAATTATCACCAAATAATAAGAAATTATCAAGTTGAAAACCACAGTATTTAGTTGATGTTACAATATCAATTTTCTCATCATTAATTGTAATATTAATTTCATTTAAATCTATGTTGTTATATTTATATTTAGTAGTTATTATCATAGCTTTTGTTTTTAATACGTTAAGTTTAAGTTTATTATACATTAAGTACTTATTGACAGAGTAAAGAGCCAGATTCATTCTTTGTACAGCATTTTCCAAATTATTAGACAGGCCATTAGGGAGTCATCTGCAAATACATTAACAAAATCACAATCAACAAATAGGTTTAAATCATTTATATATAAAATAAATAAAAGTGGTCCTAGGATGCTGCCTTTGGGTACACCAATGTTAATACCATTTTCAGCAGATATATTATTATGAATTTTTACTCTTTGTTTTCCAAATAAATAATTAGTGAACCAATTCAAGATGCAACCATTAATGCCATATCCAGTAAGTTTCGTTAAAAGTATGTTACGATCAATTGTTTTAAAAGCTCTCGTTAAATCTAGAAAAACTGCTACTACCTAGTTATTATTGTCTATCTCTGTTTTAAATTTACATAAAGAAAGTTGCAAAGCTGCTTCACAAGAGTACTTTTTGCGGAATCCAGATTGGTTACTGAATAAAATATAATTTTTTTCAATATGTTCAAGAGGTTGTTCATATACAACTAATTCAAGCACTTTTTCGATAGGTGGTAAAGTATTTATAGGTCGAAATTCAGAAGCAGTTATTGTATTATTGATTTTAGGAATGGGAACTTTTGTACTTACTTTTAATGAATCTGGCACCATTGCAGTTTGAAGAGAAGTATTAATTAGAAGATAATATGACCACACCACAATAGATGGTGAAGCGTAAAGGTTCTATTTTTTACAAAGGAAACCTAGTTGAATATTTGCAAAAATACGAAATGTGACAGTAGCTAATTGACTGGTAGAGTATGGTGTCATGTGCATAATACAATCGAGGTACCAAAGTTCCTGGTTCATGTAAGAAAAAACCGTCTTTTGTTGATGTTTAATCCTTCTTGCTTACTGTAAAATTCTTACAACATTCTTGGATATCAAATTCTTAAAAATGAAGACCGATCCTTGAATATGGAGGACAAGTCTGAGCCCAGAATTGGTTAGAGATCATAACATGCTAGAATCTGTGCAACAGCGAGCAACCCGAATGTCCTTTGGCATCAGGAGACCATCGTACGAAGATCGTTTGAACCAGCTATGTCTGACTACATTTTTGACAACTGAAGACATCGTAGAGATTTGATACTACGCGGATTCCTGCCGACTCTCGAGTAATATGTTCCAGATTAATGCTGAAACTCGATTGCGAAGATATAATTTCAAACTCAAGAAAGAGACATCTGAAATGGGAATTTTCGAAATTTAAATACAGGAAAAAATGAGTGGCAATTTAAAAAAAATTACAGATGTAAGTATTTGAGATATCTATTAAAAGATTTGCAGAAAATTACAGGAACACAATATCTCTGAAGATTGAAGAATACCTAAACACATGAGTTAATATAGTGCTTTGTGCAAAGAGAAAAACATGGTATTCAGGTGATAAGTTCTGAAGTAAACCGTTGATGTTTTATTAAAATATCTACATGGTGTTTCATTGGGAAAGGAGAATACTTGAACGGCCAATATAGGGTTCCACAAATACTTTATTGGGTCTTACAGAGTGTACGGGATGTTTTGTCGATATTACTCATTTTTTTGTGAGGTCAAGCAAAATTAACGATAAAGTAACGCATTACTTTTATTAGTAACGATCTCACCTTGCAAAGAAATGAGCGAAATTCACAAAATATAATGTATCTCGTATACACCCCGTATAATAATTTAATTTTAATTAATATTAATTTATCACATGAAAATAGGTGAAAAATTTATAATTCCTGCGTGTTATCGCGATGACAAACACAAATTAAATCTTACTAGACTATTGACACCAAGTTATCTTAAAGTATGCGGCCGCCACTGGTGTAAATACAACGTCACGCAATTTCTCGTTTGTTGCAACAAAAAATTACTGTTTGCGGATAAATATTAGCAAAAAGTCGGTCAAAACTTCCATCGAGACTTAAAACAACTATAAATAATCGAATACCAACACACGTTTTCCACATTCATAAAGATTTTGTTTATAAACGTGAAAATTCGTGAATAAATGTTACTAACACTTTTCCTGTATGTAACCAAAATTTTTGGATACAAATATACGTTGACATTTTTGACATACTCGTTTTGAAAAACTGAAATAATTATACTCCATTCGGCTTCTTTTTGCATCAATAGCCTGTCAAGTAGTTTTATCAAGTTTAACGTACCAAGCTGTAACCAAAGTTGGTATAGTTATTTTCAAAATATACCGTTGGCTTTGCAATAAAACTCCAATTATCACTTAGGCCATAAAATATCCCAAATTTAGCGTATTTTTAGACAGGGTCGCCGTCAATCCTTTTTCCTTGATCGACCCGCCGAAATTACGATTAGTCTGGCCTCCTTAAACGCCAGAAAGAGCGACTTTTATGGCGGCCAGAATTATCGTACTTTGGGCAGGATGATCAAGACAAATAGTATACGACCCACGGCCAAAATATTGGATGCCCTGACGTATGTCATATCACATATGCCAGGAAATCCAACTTTCTGTCCTTGGGACGTAATAATATAAATTATTATTTATAAATTTTATACCTCAACTTTCGTAAGGTTAGTTTTAGTTGTATTTAGTTTTCCAAAGAGTTAACTTATGTTACATTACTGTTTGTATAGTGATTTTTTTGTTGTACTATAACATTTGCTTATGCTGATAATGATAAATCTTTTAGTGACACCCGAGGTGACACCTTCACAAGAAGACATTTACACCCTGATGCTAAAGAAGTAATGAAAAATGTTTAGGAACCTTTGCTCGCAAGAAATTTTAATTCAAGCAATGCTTTAACTGAGACATCCGGTTTGACAAAAACGCCGTCATCTCCAGTACAATACAAAAATCTATCATTCATAGAAAAAGGCCAAGTGATTCTGGTACTTTTAGAACTGTTGATGAAACTGACTGGAATGTTTTAAGAAGAAAAATATATCAAATGTTTCAGTACCTAACCTGGTTTCCCTTAAAACAAATGACCAATGAGTAAACAGACATTTCTTGTAGCTATTTACTTAATTACAACTTCCTGTAAAAATTGTCATATTTTAGGGTCATATAGCTGAGAAGTAGTTGTTGCTTCTTAGTGAACGGTCTCTGTTCTTTGAAAAATGTTTTTCAAAAACTTTGTAAGGTGTTAAACTATTATCTATGATTTCTTGTAGCATTTCAAGCCTAAGAAGAATTCTAGGTAAAGTGGTTTTTAAATATCAAATATTAGACGGCTAATCATAATGGAATCTCAACGTTTGCGGGAAAGGCGTTATATTTATTTAAAGCTTTAAACAATATAGTGAACAACAACAATATAGTGTCTACCTTGGCAAAAAATGGTTCCATACACAAAACACTGCTTGAAGAGGATTGAATGATTTTTCAACAAAATGCCAAACAATAGATCCTTCAAATACTGGCCAAAGGATAACAATAATGCTTGCAGGTTCACAAAAAGGCTTTCTTCCAAGTTCCAAACTGTCTTTTGCTTTCAGCTAAAAACATAGCAGATTATTATTTATATTATCATCAGGACAATGACTTCTATCTATTTGAAGATTGGTTTGAACATTGACTTTTAAAAAATATACCACAAAATAGTGTTATTATAATGGTCAATGCAAGTTATCATAGTTGTCAAGTAAATTTTTTTGTCTTGTTATATTAGTACAACTTTCGAAGTAAATTCACCATAGTAGGTATATCAATGTTTGGAATTGGAACATCATTCAAAACCTGTTGATTTCAGTCTTCTATTCAATATTAAAATCCCAGAACCATCACACCCAGATGTCATATCATATTTCAAAGTATATAATCCAATGACTTTAATTTTGTATGTTGTTTTTTTATGAAATTTGTTTTATTATCCCAGCTCCTAAGTAAACAGTATATAAGTCTATAGTCTGTTTAATGATTAACGAAAGAACTCAATATTTTTGGAAGCTTCATATGTCATACAAATAAATTCATTTTTTTAATCTTCATAAATATAAAAGTGTTTTCAAAAGGCACCTTTCCAAAATAAAACTATTAAAATTGTAAATTTTACATTGATCAATGCCAACTTTTTTTGTGTTTCTAACTGACTTGTCGGGAATCAGCCCTTGAATTTGACAGGAACATTTACATATTTTCAAAGGAAGTTTATAAAATTCAAATTCTCATAGTAGTTTTAACATAATTACACGCCGAATTGGTTTTACAAAATACTTGATGATGCCTAACATTTATCGAGTAATCAATTTTACCTTAAAATTTTGTTTTATTTATTCATAGTCTGGCGAAACGACGATTTAAATTTTAGATAGGTTCGAAAATAAATTGAATTCAATTAATTTTAAACATCTCCGAAAGTGTTTAGCCAGTACAGTCAAATAAATTTACCGACAAAATTATTATAAGTTGAAAAAGTAATAAAATTCTGGAAACTTCAGTACTATTAATTAAGAAAAATATTTTAAAAAACGTTGCAGGAACTTTTTAAATTATGCTACAGAAAAGTGCAGTCGTGTGCAAACTTTTTTAAGGGGATTATAAAATTTTTAATTAAAAGTTATTTAATGGGACACACTGTATATTTATGGCTTTTCACAGAATAAATATATTTAAAAAATAGATATTCCAACTAAAAATTTAATCCAAAAATGAGTTTGTTTACAAAAATTTAAGTGGCTAACAAAACTGTAAAAATGTTGCTATTAAAGAAAGCCACAAAATATCCATTTTAGTTCATATTAGTATAATCCCTCAAAGTCACCTCTCAAAAAAATTGCGCACGTTACTGAACTTTTTCAAAAATTGTTCTGATATCTATTAGTTGTACCTACCAAATGAAACATGAAAAGCTTGCACCTGGAGGAACATTTAAATACTTATATTTTAGAGAGAAGCTCGGGACTATTACGTGTTCCATTTAATATATTGAATAGCTGTATTAGATCTCTTTGCTTTCCGTGAGCCTCTAGGGTAAGAATGTATCTTAAAATATTTTGCTGAACAGCTTCTAGTTTCACTTTATAATTAAAATAATTTGGAGATCATAATGTAGAACAATAATCTAGGAGTGTTCTCGCCAGAGAGCAGTGATGTTAGTAAAATCACAAGTTGTTCTCTTTTATTCCATGCTATTTATATTTAAGATTAAATTAGGAATCTCCCCAGTATATTTACAAAATATTTTAAGTTATAACCAGGATGTTCATGAACACAATACTAGAAATAAGCAAAATTTTAGAGTTCATAGGGCCACGAAAAAATGTACACAAAATTCAGTTTTTTTTTAAAGGTGTACAGGCTTTTAATAATCTGCCTGAATATATTAAATGCTCTACAAGCATAATAATATTTAAGAGAAAACTGAGTGATTACTTGCTGACTAGTTGATGTTTTTTTTGTTTTATGTTTTGTAAATATATACTTATGTATTTTTTATATTAAATGTGAATGTAGTATCATGTAAATTTCTATGTAAAATTAGTTATTTTTGACTAAATAAACGATTTATATATATAAAAGGAAACATCTTCATAGATCTCCAAAGATAGATCATGGGACATAATTAAATGTGGAGTCTAATCTAATATAACACCCATGTCTTTAGTTTGAGAGGCACAGTTTAAGGTATCCTTATTAATGCTGTAATCAAAAGCTATTGGGTGAAGTATTTGATGAGAATGCATAATACGGGATTTGGATGCATTTAGATTCATATTATTTTGTATACACCAATCTTATAGACTATTTAAATCAGATTTTAAAATTGAAACATCATCATTATTATTAATATATTAATTACTTTAAAACATTTGAGGTTGTCAGCAAATAACAAAGCTTAGCTATGTTGAAAGCAATACATTATATCATTAATAAAAAAATTAAATAATAATGGTCCAAGATAAAAGTATGAGACATTAACTATGACCATTTGTAACCTATTAGATAGCTAATTAACCATTGTAGTACAAGATCACCCACACCATATACATAAATTTTATGCACCAAGAGTTCGTGATTGACCCTGTGAAAAGCTTTGGAAAAATCAGTGTACACAGAATCAATCTACAAACCCCCCTCAAAAGCATCAGACAAAAAGTTGACATGAAACCCAATTCTGCAGACATTTTAGAGGTGACGCCAAATTTTTGGAATGTCGTAAGCAGTCATAGTCAGCTAATCTGTAATAATACTTTCAAATACTTTGAGAATTATGCTGAGGATAGATATAGATTTGTGATGTTAGATTTTTTACCTGATTTATAAACTAGAGAGACATATTATGTTTTCCAATAATTCTAAATATGTTGGTATGACTCTGGATGCCAAATTAAAATGGAAATAACATTTCAAAAAGGAAAAGAAATAGAATTAAACCTTAAATACCGACAGTATAGGTGGATCCTTGGAAGAAACTCCAATTTGTCCCTGCATAACAACTTCCTAATTTATAACTTGGTGCTTAAACCTGTTTGGTTATATGGTATACAATTATGGGGTTTTACCAATGACAGCAATAAAAAAATTATACACACCTTCCAGAATAAAGTATTACATGCCATGGTCAATGCTCCATGGTATGTAAGAAATGTAGATATTCACAGAGGTCTTGAAATATAATTTTTGTTAAAGAGATTAAAAGGTTTTAAAACAATAAATCACTGAATAGTGTTTTATTAAAAAATTTAGATCATATTAATATGCTTCCTTCATTAAACACATGAAAATTGGCTAGAGAAAATGTCGTTAATGACACCCCTTAAAAAAATTTGCACATCACTGAACTTTTATTCTAAAATCGATCTGTATTTTTGTCGAAAACGAGACCTATTGAAATTCTGATTTGACTATCGTCGGTTCACCAAATTCATAATATTTATGTTACTTTTGTTTTGCTAAAAAGTAATCAACTATAAGACACTCTGTATAATTTTTCAGACTAAAATTCAGTTTTTTCGACATTAATTCATGTGTACCAACCGCCATGTCTCCGTTACAAAACCGAATAGACAATTGATTTTTTTCACTCAATAGAACTGACCTTTCACTGAGAACAAAAAAAAATGATTACCAGCTCGGAAAGTAATTACCACATTTATTATTAGAAACGGAGGTCTAACGGAGCGACTAAGCTCGAGGACGAGGTTTATGTATGAATATCAATCAACTTCCAATAGATTTAAAATGCAAGAAAAGTGCGAGTGTAGGAAAATTTGATTTTATACTGAATTAATTTCGTTATAAATTTAAGGACTTTAAAATTGAATAACTAATGAGTTACAATGGAAGAAAAAAAACATAATTTAGGACACAAACTCAAAAGTATTTACTCACAAAATGGAATTAAAGTTCTAGGTTATCTTAAAATTATATCCAACAAGTGACAACTTTAGAGGAAAAAAAACAGTATTTTAAACCTCAACTAAAAAATATGGTCCCAGCAAGTGGAAATGAAGTTTGATGTTCTAGATTATCTTATTAAAATTAACTCTATATATGGAAGATAAAAATGTATTATTTGAGAATTTTAAGAATAGAATAAATCTAGTTTTGGACCAGTAAAGAGCTATTTCATTGCAGATATCCTAAAATTCCTCCGGGAAATAGGACTAAAGGAGCTACTAGTCTCTGAGACTTTCCTCAAGAACTAAGTAGAAGTAAGGGGGCACAATAGATCTTTTAGGTCTCACAGAATGTCACCCCAATTTACATACATACATACATATTTCATTGTTTTATTATGGATTATAATTAGGTTCTATAATTATACATTGTTATTTCTTTGGAGAACTATCTTCATTAATTGTTATCACAACTGGATCTTTTTGAGTCTCTATAATGTTATCCAGATACCACATTTTAAATTAAACTTTTAGGCAGACATGTTCAACACATTTTCCAGTTTTCAGGAGAAATTGGTGATATTCCTTCTACAAAAAGAATTTTCATGTCTCCAATTTAAAATTTTGAGTACTTATCGGCTACATATTGTTTAACATCAGTCCAGATTAACTCGATTGGATTCAGTTCACAATGGTATAGTGGGAGGCAAAGTATTGTTTTATTGTTTAGCCATTTCACCTATCAATATTACTTTTTATGCTGCTTAACAAGACTCACGAGCATATTGTGATCAAAATCATCAGTGGTGTCCATGGAGGACATAATATCAGAAGATGTATTAAAATACTAACAGTCATAATTAACTAAAGTAACACAGCACATAAAATAGTCAAATAGTTTGACAATAGCCATGCTCGACCCTGTAAGAAATAGTGTGCAAAACAATTGCAAAATGTCTGTTGCCAGGGTTTGTGTCAGGTGGGGATATTGTTTTGACAGGGCATAAATGAAATTTCAATAGAGTTAAGAGTGATAAAGATATCAAAGAGAAATGAAAATCTTCAACCTAAAAGATAATAAGATTACCCTAATTACGTATCTTTATTTGGACCATGTTTATTTCTGTAGGTATTTTCACCTGACATTTTGTCCACTTTCAAATTGGTTTACTAATAGTCCTAAATCACCGAACTAACTTATTAAGTTATGAGAAGAGAAAAAAGTATCTCGACATAAATCTCATTAGAATTTTTGACAGTGACTTTTTTGCAAATAATACCACAAATATTTTCGTGATAATCTAAAAAAGTTCTTTGTTTACTTGTTCAACCATAAAACACACATTAACAGTTTACAGACTACTCGACAGCAATTTTCGAACAATTTTTGGCAATCTACCAAATAAAAATTGACTCATCACTACAAAACTAGAATTTCCATAGTAGAATCTACCAGTATTCATTGTCTATTCTTTATAAATATGATCAATGTGGATTTACATAAATTAGTATGTCTTAATAAAATGTCCACAGTAACCAATAGAAAGGTCATTAAAAGTATAATTGTGAAAACTTGTATATCCAAATCCATGAAATTTTATTGTTTTTTGTTTTTAATTGCAAGTATTTAACCTCTAAAGCAGTTAAATCCATCTTAAAGGCCAGAACCAACTGACAACATAACTATGGGTTTTACTTTTTAATCCGAAATCTCCTATTTACCATATGTTTATATAAACAGTTGGTTTTTTAGTCACAAAATGAATCAATATGTGTTTCTTATGTTAGTATTGTCACTGAAAAGAGGTTTTTTTAATGCGTGAATATTTTTTTAATCCAAGTTTTTGAGGTGTCAACTTTGTAGCATCATATCTCAAGAAAATACAAATATAAACTATATGTAAAATTTTAGTTTAAGCTTCAGGCTAACTCCTAGGGATCATCTCACAAACCCCAGGTTGGGAGCCACTGTACTATAGTAACCATTTGAAAAATGTCCATATTTTTAATTTCAGGAGCAGGCCACAGCCTAAATCACAGACAAACTTTTTTTAGCGTAGATACAGACAGACATTTTCTCATTATTAGAAACAGCCAAGGCGCTAGCAAATAACAAAAAAGAATGGGCTAAATTTGTGTACAGACATTAAAAAATATTGTTAATAATACAGACATTAACATAATATACCCTACACCTTTAAATGGTAAAAGGGATTTTGATTATATTTATATAGAAACTATTACATGAAGGTGTCATTGGAAGGTCTTGGTGTCTTTCATTGTTCTAAGATCTGGCAGTAAGATTTTTTAGGTACCTGTTTTTTTATGCAAATGAATGATTCATTAAAATGTAATTCATTATTTCCAGATTTCCTTAGAACAAATGTCTGTGCTTACCTTTATTTTCAACATAAAGATGTGTAATTTTTTTATTAAAGAAATTAATATCTTGAAAAAAATACATTTTACGAACATAAGGTATTCTGCGTGACATAAATTTAAAAAAGTTGATAACATACAGCCATTTTTTTCACATTATTTTCTTCCCAGTGAAAGGTAACCTTGATTACCTTCAATCAAATATATTATGATTAATTAATTTGTATGAATTGCATATATAGTAAATTTTATACCCATTTAGAATAAGACCATCCTTATTTATTATTAATAAATCGGTTGAAACAAAAAATTACCAACAAAAATGAACGTCGTAACTAATTTATTAGATGTCACGTTTTTGAAGTTACGTCAAATTTTGATTTCATGTTAATGTCAGATGGTTCAAGAAGCCGCATACGTTAAGTTACTAAAACGGCTGGTACCTCTAAATAGGTATTAATTTTACTATATATGTTTTTTTAAATGAATTATATGTCATTTGAAACAAAAATAATGCTCAATGAACTAGGCGAAAACAACATTGTCACCTTACTATGGGTTCCAGGACACACTGAAATAGCAGATGAACTAGCAAAGAGAGGGGCTAAAACATTCTTTTAGGAGCCCTTTTGCGATATCAGCTCCAATGTAATATTGGAAGAAATAGACAATGCCAATCTGACCATTGGATAGATCTAGTAGGGCTAAGACAATCAAAGATACTCCTGGAAATCTAAAACCAGGTGAGAACAAATGAATGCCTAAACCAGAGTAAGACTGCACTAAGAGATTTGGCAGGTGTCCTGAAAGGTCACTGCTGCCTGAAGAGGGTTTTCTGTCTTTGTCTCTCGTCTATAGCATGCGCGCCATTAGAGAAAAACTGCCTGGTCCTCTGACTGTCTATCTCTGATGGGTTTCGAGCTGGATTGTTGCCTCTATCTGTAGTATCTACATGGTTTTTTGTCGATATAGAATTTTGGTTTGTGATTAGATGTGAAGATGCCGCTGATATCGCACTCTTAGCAATTCCTTTACTGAGGTTAATAGAATAGAATAGAATTTATCGATCTTGCAATATCAAATGACATAAGACAGGTTAATAAGAAAAAAAAAATATATATATATAAATACAAATGCAGTAACGTGAAATATACAGAAAATATTACAACAAACTAGAAACACACAGGCACATCAAATAACACTCCCAGAAATTTCACATTTTCTGTTTTTGTTATGTTTGAGTTGTTAACCAGTATACCAAAGTCAGGGGAAAAGGTTTTTTGACGAGGATGAAATGAAATTCGTTTTAGTTGTATTAAATAACAAGGATTGATCGCTAGACCATGCAGAAAATCTCAATAAAGCATTAGTGATTTTGGCCTTCAAAAGGTTTGGGTCTCCATCGCTAAACAGAAATGTTGAATCATCGGCATAAATAGTAGTAAATGACTCTGATATAACAGAAGGTAACTCATTTATATATAGGATAAATAACAAAGGTCCAAGTATGGATCCCTGTGGAACTCCTTGTGAATTTACCATAAGATCAGATATATATGAATTTCCTCTATCAAAAATTTTGACAGATTGTAACCTGTTATCCAGGTACATGGATAACCATTCGTACGATTTTCCCCTCATACCATATTTATAGTTTCTCTTTCAAAATACTGTGCTGAACACAGTCAAAAGCCCGACTGAGATCACAAAATATCCCAATCGGGGTTTCACCCTGATTGACCAAATTCAGAACTTCATTATAGAATGATTCCAAGGCTGTTGAAGTTGAAAATGTTGCTCGAAAACCATGTTGATGATCAGTAATTACTTTATGTATTTCCAAAAATTTCAACATCTGCTTCAGCATGGCGTACTCAAATATTTTTGACAAAACAGGCGATACAGAGATTGGGCGATAATTCGACATCTCTTCAGCAGTACCTTTTTTAAAAATAGGAGAAACAATTGAAACTTTTAGTTTAAGAGGGAACACTCCCTCTTCAAAAGAAGTATTAATCATATGAGAAATTGGTTCTGCTATAAAATTTGCAATTTTTTTAATGACAATACCAGATATGTTATCAGAGCCACATGAGGGTTTATTTTTAATTTTATTCTTGATTATTTCAAGAACATCTTCTGCTGTGACAAATGAGAGAAGTAAGCTATTTGAAACAAAATTATTTGAAGGGTACTTTAATGTATAGTTCGGTATGGATATCAATTTTATAGCTTCATAATTTGATAATTTGGAATATTATAATTAGTTACATCATCACATAATGACCAAGTTTCTGTAATGCATAGAAATTTTAAACCTAACTAGCAATAATCTGACATCAGTTTGTCAATTTTATATTGATTTAGACCTTGAATATTTGAAAGTAAAAGATCAAAATTTGTCTTTTTATTGTTAACCCCATTATTATTATCAGGTTGTACACCTCCTTTTCTAATACTAGATGGAAATTGATGTTCTATACTCGAGGATCCAACTGTGTGGTTGCCATCCCTTTCTTCCTGAAAAAAGACACCAATGCTCCACTTGGCCATATTTCTCTTTTCCACGCTGTTTTTAGTAGTTCACGATTAATACACACCTTCATGGAAGCATATAAGTTAGGCATTTTAGATTGGTGTAATTCACAGCTCACACCTTCTAAACGACTTTCCAAAAACTTCTCGAGTTCCTCCGGCTTGGTTCCTGGCTTGAGTCTTGTCACATGAAGGCTAACCATTTTAGGAACAGTTTCAACATTGCAAGGTGTTTCAGTTTTCCCTACAAGAAATTTTCTTTTTTTTTTAGGATTTACTTGAGACCATGGTCCATTGCGAGAATGAGCAGATTCATTTTCATTTTCAGAATTTTCCTCAATATGTATTACATTATTAAGGACAGTTTTAGACTTGGCTTTCACTAACTTGTTTGGATGATATAATCGGTCGGCTTTCATTATTCAATTCCTTTTTATTCTTTTGAATAACAGCTGCAAAACTTGTTGGCGCTAACAGCTCCTGTCCCTGTGTACTTTGCATCACCGTAGACGGCTGAGTAGCTACTGCCATCACGCCTTTCTTATTCTTGTTTACATTATTAGTTATCAGGTTCTGCTGATTAGTTACTGACCAGTTTTTTCTAGTGTCAACTTTATTAATATCTACACTTGTTTTGATTGCCGCTTTGTACTTAATTTCTAATTTTTTTCTAATGTTTTGGTGTGGTATCAACGTAGTCTACAGTCCAGGATTATGCTCTCAGAGCTTTTGGACGATTAGCATCTACCTTGTGCTGATGAGGCACAAATACGCCAAAGCCGGTCTACAAGTGATGGTATTCCTTCTAATCGCAAACCAGAATGGTTGGTTCTAGCTTAACAGATATATCCACCCCGTTTACTTTAGAAGTGTAATTCAATGTCTGTCGGGGCATATAGCCCGAGAAGTAGTTGTTGCTTCTTAGTGAACGGTCTGCTCTGAGGAATAGAGCTTCTGACATTTTCAAATATCTTATTGTGCAGCTTTTTTTTTACACAATGGTAACCACTCCTCTATTTTCCAATACATGCTCATGCCTCTATCAGTAGCAGTACATTTTAAGTGTGTCCATCAAATGCCATTATTATTAATGGTACTTAGGTACATGGACTAAAAATATCTTGCCCATCTTTTTGCAGCAAAGTACAATGATTTACTTGGCGTTGGCTTACTAATATCTTTTTAAAGTCCTAGTATGCTAGCCAGATGGTTCGATTTTCATATGATTTCCCTACTCCCGACAAAATACAAAATATCCCGACTTTTTATAAACTTTTAGTGGTTACTGAATTAAAGGATGTTGAATATTTTTTGGTAGGAAGCGATGCTTCTAATATTGGAAACATTAAAACGTATCTGTGACTTAAACATTTAAAAAAAAATGATGTCATTTGTTCAGTCCATTCCTGTAAGCAATGCTTACTGTGATAAAGTATTTAGCCTTCTCAATAGCTTGATTCGAAAGAATGAAACCTAATTAAAGCAGAGCTAGTTATCCGATTAAATTTTGATCATAATTGCTTAAATTTTAAGTCATTTTTAGGTACACCACAAGGAATGAAATTAGTAGAGTCTGTGAAATTAAACTCTAAGTATATGTGGCAACATAAAAATAAGTAGATTTCAGTTCTAAAGAAAAAAAATAAAACGTTAATTAACTTTTTATTTATCCCAATAAAAACACCAAAATCCCGATATTTTGAAAATTTATCTAGAGATTTCAATTTTTTGATCTGGCAATCCTAAGTACAACATAGTATTAGAAATAAAGTGGTCAATGCAAATTTTGAATAAGGACTTTGATTTAAAGATTATATTTAATTTGGAACATTTGTTGACACTCATATTTAATCTCTATCCAATAAATATTAATTATTTTATCTAAAAAATATCCTTTCGAAAGATGGTTTCTACAACTATTTTATGATGCAAATACATACCATATTTTCTGCAAAAGCCTTTTAAATGGACCTGCCAATAATTAATAAAATCTTGCCACACCAAATTATTTTTTAAATACTATAGTATCAGTACATTTTAAATATATTTCTGTCAAAACATGTAGAACTAGATCTTTTTCAGATTGTTTTTGTAATATTCAAATGTTTTTCTATTAAATAGATAATTAAATCACATTAAGCACTTAATCCAACTATAGAGGTTATAAAAAATAATTGTAATTGAAAAAGTACACATTGAAATATACCTAAATGTGGGTACCCTCATATTAACATAATACATTTATACTATTTTTTAAATAAGTCCTTGGGAAATAAAACGCCGTTTTGTCCACAAAAATGTTGTATGTTAATCATACGTAAATATTTCAAGTTTGCAACAAAAGAAATGTAAATCAGTGTTGAGATCAGTTGTTTATTTAAAGTAATACAGTTGCTATATAGATATTTTGGCATTTAAAAGATAATATTGACGAAAATATACCTACCTAGTTTAAAAAAACGAATTACAATATTTATCGGAATCGACTGTATTTTAAAAGGCATGGATGGATGGATGGATGGCATTGTCAATCGAAGGTATATGTCCATGTTGTTATTTATTTTAAAACAAAATTAAGTCGAAGAATAGGTAGACGTGTACAGCGGCCAACTAAATTTTTAAAACGGACGAAAGTCATTACTCATTTGTAAAATGGAAACATTCATTTATTCATTTCACATCCTTCCACATTGCACCAGTCATCCATCCATCCAGGCGCACTAGATTTTTGGAACGTAGTTTTTAGATACTTACATAATGAAAATTATAAATGTCGAATAGGATTTTTTGATGAAATATTTGAGAATATTTACGTAAAATTCGATATTCTAGGGCGAGTAATGTAAAACACAAAAATTTTTGCCACAAGATGTCTCTCTACTGGAAGTTCATTGATACCTGGGCCTCGAGGCAGATTTTTAACGTGAAAAACAAGAGACAAACATTTTAATAAAAATTCCTACCTCTGATACACTATCTTCCTCGCTTTCTGATGTTTCTGACATATATCTGCGATGTTCTGAATACGTTTCAGTTTCCGATTTAGCAGGACTTGAATTGGATGTCGTCGATTGGGGAGTAGACGATGAGTTCCCTAGTTCGTGAACAGTCACTTTATCTATTTTCGGATTATCTGTAGAGGATTCTTGCGAAACATTCTGCATGTTGGCATTTCAATTCAACTATGAACGTTAAAATTGTCTCGATTTTACAATAAAATACACTATACGCGCACTATTTGCAACCACAATCGTTCACATAAAATTCTTCGCGTTCGCCATTTTCTACTATGGCCGATCTAAAAATCAAGTTCCGTATTCCACATTCCCACACCGACCTGACATCTAAGTCAGGAATTTGGAATTGTTTTTACCTCACTTTATGCCAAATGTAGGAAGCTACAGCATAATTTACAAACACACCATATAAGAATTGACCAAGAGATGGCAGTGTAAAAATGAAATCTGTAATCAATAAATATTATTTGCGTCGAGCCCTCTTTACTATCTCTATGGTTGAGTAGCCCGCATGCACGCATGCGCATTTCATGATCAGTTTGCCTCGTCTTCGCCTTTTGAATTTTTAGGTTAGAATAATTAGGAACTAATACTTCTTTTTGTTTCTAATAAGTTTCATAATTTTTTTGGTTAAAACAGATCATTGGTTAATTTTTTAAAAAGGGGAAGGAAAAATAACTATTCCATTCACCCTGTCAATGATTTTCCTTGCGTGAAATGCGCATGCGGGCTACAAAAATAAACGGTAAGGCTAGACGCAAGTTAAAAACAACTGCATATTATTTTCTAGTATTGATAATCCTCTTATAGTTTGGAATTTCTTGGAATCAATATTTTAAATTTTTACAAAATTATTCCGCAGTGTCAATATTTTTCTTTGTTCATAATATAAATAATAATCAATGTTTACCAGTACAAAGAATACATAATAGGTAGAACGAAAGAATAATAAAATAATATTTAGTTGGAAAATTAACCTCTTTATATAAGGTGGAAACGTTTATTCATAGTAATGACTAGAGAAACACATAATTATGTTTAGAATACAAAATAAACAAGAAGAAGTAAAATGACAACTGAAATCACAATTTGTTGTCATATTTTTGGCGCCAGTTTATGCTGTGACCGGGTCAATTTTATTTTTGAAACGTTTTAAAACTTTTTTAAACTGAAACAAATTAAAGAAAAAATATTGATATGAAGTGTACAATTCCAGAAATATCTTGGCACAATAGAGAACCAGTTTTAAGTGTCGATATTCATCCTATCTCAAATGATGTTTATAAGTTAGCCTCTGGTGGTGGAGACAGTCACATTCTAGTAAGATCTAAAATATAATTTGTTGTTTAATTGTACGGGGAGTTTTTTAAACTATAGATGCAACTTATTTTATTTAACAGGGCAGTCTTCTTATCTTTATTTATCTCTTCTGTATTAAAGACAGTCCATCAACAAATATGTCTATCATTCTTGCTAGTTGTATTACAAAGTATTATAACTACACATAATATTTACAGATATGGAATATGTGTTTTTGTGAAAATGGTTCTGTAAAACAAGAAGTTGTGTCTGATTTGACAAGGCATCAAAGATCAGTTAATACAGTTAGGTGGTCATCTTCAGGACAATATTTAGCCTCCGCAGATGATGATGCCAACATTATTGTGTGGCAGCTAAAAACGGACAATATTCCTCTTTTGGAAGGCAACAATGATGATAAAGAAACATGGATTGTTTACAAGGTAAAATATATATTATAATTACTATTTGTGTTTCACTTCAATTGATGTTACAAAAGAAACATTAAATATAATTTTTTAGGTTTTAAGGGGACATAAAGAAGATATATATGATTTGTGTTGGTCTGTAGACAACATGAAATTATTATCAGGTTCCATAGATAATACTTCAATAATATGGGATCTTGCTAAAGGCAAAATGGACCACATAATGACTGATCACAAGGGGTTTGTTCAAGTATGTAAAAGTTACTATAATGTTTACGAGTATGGTCCATATATATCTTTGGTTTCCTTGGTTAGTAACTGGGCAGTATTTATTAAATTACGGATCATTTCCTGAGACTTCGGTGAATTAGCTTTATTTCTGGGAAGTTTGGTAACTACTAGTCATTTGTCATTTTAGTTTATTGCGAATTAAAGTTATCTGAACAGGAAAAACTTATAAAGTATTCATCCAAATGACTTTGGAAGCTGAAGAAACGCCAGAAACAGAGGTAAGGTAATAATGACAAATGACAAGTGGTCTGTATATACGAAACATGTTCCATGAAATCTGAAAACCGCTAGTAACCACACTGAAATTCTCGGTGATATTCGGACCATATGATATGTGAATGCAATTTTTTCAATACTCTAAATATTAAAATTATAATTCCATTGTAGGGTGTAGCATGGGATCCAAAAAATCAAATCTTAGCCACTATCAGCACAGATAGATTATGCAGAATTTTTGACATCACTGGCAAGCAAGTCAGAGCAAGAATACACAAAGGAAAATTACCTCTTCCAACAAATCACAGCTTATGTGATAAAGAAAGTAAATTTTTTCATGATGATACCTTCAAGTCCTTTTTTAGAAGACTTGAATTTAGTCCTGATGGATCTTTACTTATTGTACCTTCCGGATATTTCCAAGCAGATGATTCTAAAAATGCCATTAATTGTACTTTAGTTTTTACTTTGGATAATTGGGCTGAGTAAGTATATTGTTTTTAAATAATCATTGAGAAAATTAAAAAAAAAATGTTTTTCAATTTCTAGAGATGAAATAAAAATATTTCAGACCTTAGGGGCCGTACCCAAATTACGTAAGATTATTGAGGCAGGGGTAAAATTGACATTTCCTTACGCTGTCTTACGTTATGGGTGTGGGTGAAAAAAAATTTCTTACGTAAGATTTTTATGACATTTTGTGTCACAAACTCTCAAATTGAGTATGACGAGACACTACAGAAACAAACATTTCGATACATCCGGTGTCAAGTAAAATTCACGAAATTAATCCGCTTGCTACTTTCGTGTGGTAAAAGATGATCAAACAGAAGAAAAAGATACAGAGTGGATCGAAAAAGATGATATGACTGATGAAATGGGAAAGGACGTTATTATAAATTATACAAATGGCACTGAAGAAGAAGAAAGTTCATTCCCGGTGATTCAATCTCTTTCGGAGTGGATTGAAAATCCTTGGACTGAAAAGTAGTCTGATTATAATTTTTTTTATCAATTTGATTTATGAGAGTATAGTTGAATTATTATCCAAATAAATATTATTTATACCTCTGCAAAAGGTGACCTTTTTTACCTATCGTTTTTGTACAACTAAACTTTTTTTTGCATTTTATAAGCAAAAAATCTTACGTAAGAGAGTAGGGGACGTTTATGAAATCTTACGGTATCTTACGTTGAGATAGGAGGGTTGAAAAATCAAGGAAAATTGTCTTACATAATTTGGGTACGTCCCCTTACTAGCTTGTGACTGCCTCCACCACAGGAGTCTAACTTATGAACATAATTTGAGATATGATGAATATCGATACTTGAAACAGATTCATTATTCTTCCAAGATATTTCTGGGATTATACACTTCATATCAATATTTTTTTCTTTAATTTGATCCAGTTTTAAGAACTTTGTAGTAAATATTTAAAAAATGAAATTGACTTGGCCACAGCAGGAACTGGCGACAAAAATATGGCAACAAATTGCGATTTCAGTTGTCATATTACTTCTTGTTGATTTTGTATTCCATACATAATTTTGTGTTTCTACATATTATTTTGATTCAATGTTTCCCAGCTTATGTGCCAATAAGTTAATTTTCTTATTAATTGTGATATTTTCAAAATTATTTTATTATTTTTTATTTTAATTTGTTTGTTGTAGAATTCCTTTTAATTCTGTCTAATATGCTGTTACATGGAACAAAATTTTTAGTTCTTATGCCTATGTATATTTATTTATTCATTTTATGCATACACTGCTCTAAGGGAAAAACCTAATTACAGAGCAGGGAAAACGAAATAATTAAAATAATGATGAAACTTGATAACTAAATACATTTATTCAGTTCTAACTACTTAACCATTACTGTAAATATAGAAAATATATTCTTTTTGTTATTTATTTTGGGAAATCAAACCACAATCTTTTTTATTTTTTTATTTCAACGTTTTGGTGGCATTCCAGCTACCGTCATCAAGAATAATTAAGTTTTATAAAATCCTTGGTCCATATCTGACACTAATGAAAAAATTCGATAACTACTTGTATACCACAAGGAACATATAGCAGATATATAGAAATTATAGGCCACCCTCTTGAAGAATTAATTATATATCATGTTTTTCAACTTATGGCTGACGTCATGAAGTATGATTTTGTCCAACTGTACCATTTGCGGGCCACATAAATCGTATTGATTTCGTTCGTAAAATTGGTAATTGAAATGTTTCATTTTAGAATTGTACACCTCATTCAGGTTTCCGAAATTCCCTAATATTATGGATGTTTACAGATTGACACACAAACATTAAATAATTTCCATGCCAGTATATATGGCAAATCTATATAGTTTTGTTGATTCAATATATACTTATGGTTTATAGCTCATTTTTGCTATTTAAAATTGTGTGGAATAAATTGTACGTTTTTAATATTAGAACAACTTTTTAGGCCAGCCGCAGTTCTTCCACTCGACGGTCAAAGTAGTACAACTGTAAGATGTTGTCCTCTACTTTTCCACCAGCGCGAAGACGGTCCAGAACCTCTAATTAAACTACCCTATCGAATGATATTCGCCATTGGCACCGATCACGACATTATTCTGTATGATACTCAACAACCCAAACCTTTTGCTCGCTTTCACGAGATTCACTACACTCGAATTACTGATTTAACTTGGTCACCAAATGGTTTACTCCTCATAGCTTCCTCTACAGACGGATTCTGTACTTTAATCACGTTCGAACCCGATGAATTAGGTAAAGTTTATATTAAAGAAGAAAGTGACGAAGAAGTATTGGAAAAAGACGAAAACGTCGATATTACTAACGAGAAGGAGGACGTTAAGAAAAGACCGAGTTTTATCCAGCAATGGGTTTCAAATACTCCCAAAAAAGCGAAGATGGAAATGGAAAAGCGAGATGACGAAGTTATAGAAATCGATGATGATAACGAAGAACCGAAACGTTTAAGCAAAGAAATTAGAAAAGAAATCAATAAACTATTACCGAGAAGGATTACACCAAAACGAGTCGAAGAAAATGGGAAGTTTACAAACAGTGAAGCTAAACCGATTGAAGTTAGAAGAAAACCTAGATTAATTGAAACCAAGGAAGTGATCCCCAGAAGGATCGTTCCAACGAAAATAGAAAAGAACTCTGAAGAAGTTGATAGGAATATGAAAATTAACGAAAATAAAAAAAGCGGAACGGAATTGATCGTTTTAGTAGAAACTAGCAAAGAGTTGGAGATAAAAAGACAAGAATCAAATAATGAAAGCGCCGAAATTAAAAATGTAGATCCCATTAAACTAGAAAGTAAAAATTCTAGCGATAATAAATTCGAAGATTCGAATCAAGAAAAAATCTTTCCGAAAATAAAATTAGGAGGTTTAATAGCCAAACCGAATGCAACATCAACCAAAACTAATACTACTCCGACCAAGACGAATAAGACTCCGGCCAAAACGGATACGACTCCGGCCAAAACGAATACAACGCCGGCCAAAACAAATATGTTGTCAGCGAAAATGTATACAACGTCGGCCAAAACGAATACAACGTCGGCAAAAACGAATATAACGCCAGCCAAAACGAATACAACGCCAGCCAAACCGAATACAACGCTGACCAAAAAGAATCCTTTGCTGGAATTCCTGAAGAGATCGAACGAAAAGAAGAAAATTAAGCCCGTGTTGAAAGAAACGGAGAAAGTCGATCTGACTTTAGATGAAGATGAAGCGAGAGATGGTTTTGACAAGGGTGTCGTTTCTAAAGATAAGAGCTCCAAAGTGGATGAAACTCCGGTTTTGGAAGAAGAACACACAGAAGATTTTTGTCTGCAACTAGAAGATACTCGGGACGATCAAAGGGCAAAGAAAAACGAAAGTAATGAAATGGACGTGGATAAATTTGTAGATGAAAAGAAGGAGGTGAGTACTATTTTTAAAATTTCCTTGGCCAGGTTGATCGATTTTTGGTGATGGCAAAACTTACGAGATCGCGTCACCGATTGTATCATGTGCGTGTTGGGCAATTTTTGATGGGGACAAAACTTCTGGTTTGCGCAACCGACATGCTAATGTGACGTGTTATGTGAATATAATATAAAATGAGGAAAATAAATGAAAAATCAAAAACCTTGCAATACAATTATGTATTTATTTCTTGAAATATTATGTTGATAATGGGGAGGTAGGTCCAGTTCACTCCTTTTGACTGCTTCAATGTTCTCCATTTGCCTACAAATTTTTTAACCCGGTCTTTATAGAATGCTTCAGTAGCCCCTGGGGAAGGGGAGGCGTTTTTAAAAAGCTAGGGTTATAAAAATCACATATTTTTGTTTGGCAGTAACGGTATTTTTGTTGTAAATTTTAGGTTAATAGGATACAAGAAATTATGGATGAAAGTTGTTCTCCTAAAGAGAACAAAATAGATAAAATAGAAGATAATGTAACCCAAAAGAAACCACGAAGGGTACCTTTTATAACGTTGACCAGCCCAAAAGGAAAGAAAAAACCCGTACCGAAAAATTCCAAAATCGATTGAGTTGTTTATAAAAAGTGCCAGTTAAATTAGTTGAAATAACTACTTTTTTTTAATCAAATTTTTTTATTTATGCACTTGATGGCACGTTACGTTGCACTTTATTTAGTGCGTTTTTTTTTTCGAATTTCCTGCAGTTACTTTTAAAGCACCTAAAGAAAAAATAGACGGTTGCCAAATCTGGAATCTTTCTAATTTCTGCAGTTCTTCGAGACACTCTTTGAGAGATGAAGGAAAAAATTAACACATGGTGGTCTAATCTGGAGATTATTGCGACTGGAACAGCAATCGCCAACCCAATTTCTGCAGATTCTTCAACTTATGAGCTCATTTCACTTTTCTAATTTTTGCAGTAGTTTTTGGGACCACTGAAGATGAAGGAAAAAAGTGGGACATGGTCGTCAAATCTGGAGATTGCTGTGGCTGGAACACTAATTTCGAGCCGAATTTGTGCGGTTTTGTCAGCTTCTATGAATATATTTCATTTACAGCATTATTCCAGTTTTCTGCAGTCATTCCCTAAACTGAAGAGAAAACTGAAACTGAAGAAGAAAACATGTTTTGTAAATACTCTGCCCGCAGCTATCAAGTTCATAAAGATTATTATAATGTATACAAATTAGGAACAGAAATTTACGAAAAGTATAGTTGCAGTTTTTTTTATTCATAAACTAAATTTAATTGGCTCGTTACGTCAGTAAATGTTTTAACATTTTTATTTATGAATTCCTTGCAGTTAGTTTTAAGAGATATTTATCGTAATTTAAATAGGGCTTTCTTATAGACATATTTAAAAACTGTGAATAGATTGTAAATATAGGTTAATTTTTTTATGTAGTTACAAATAAAAGATTTTTTTATTAAATTCGTTTTAATGATATTATCCATGTATGTATTTTGGCACAGGAGTAAACATGGCTATCCAGGAAAATTTTAGTAAAAACTAACATAATGCACCTAAAGTGGTTATTTATTTGCATGACATATTTTAATATGTATAACTAGTTGAGGTTAGGAATTTTTTACTTACCGATAACAAATAACAATAAAATAATGTTGACACAGCATGTTTACACTTTTCACCCAAGTCTATATGAACAGATGTCGAAGATGATAGTTTAATGCTATTATAACGCCTTACAAAGTTTTTGGAAAATATTTTTCAAATAACATAGACCGTTCACTAAGAAGCAGCAACTACTTCTCGGGCTATATGCCTCGACAGACATTGAATTACACTTCTAAGTTGAACGGGGTTGGTATATCTGCAAGATATAACCAACCATTCTGGTTTGTAATTAGAAAGGACAACATCACTTGCAGACCGGTTATTTCGGCGTATTTGCGCCTCAGTACAAAAACTTGGTAAGGCGTTATAATAGTATTAAACTACCTTTGACATCTATTGATATCTATTGATAACACGCTTTACTAAAATATGACAATTTTTACAAGAAACTGTAGTTGAGTCTATATGAACACATCACAAATTATTTTTCCACTTTTAGATATCATATTATTGCAAAAGGTTTTTGCCTGGATGCAATTCGCGGTAAGTTCTGTCACATATTTATTACTCTCTACGATTTTTTCCATTTTAAATTGAATGTCCAACAGATAAGATTCATTCTGTATCGTATAATGTTTTTCCGTCCAAGGTGATATTTCAATAATGTTTAATTGCAATTTGTTCATTTACACTATTATGTGTGACATTTCAAAAATGTATTCTATTTTCCACCCTCTTTTTTAGGCCACGTCCACCTTTCAGTCCCCAATAGGGTTTCAATATGTTTGTGTGTACTGCTACAATAACACAATTCGATAAATTCATTGAATTGTTAATAACGTGGCTGAATCGGTCTCGAAACCCGGAGCAAAAAATGGAATGCCTTCAAACGTGTCAATTGGAATATTTTTGCAAAACTTTAAACGCAAATATCTCTTAAAACAAGCGGGATGATTAGCATCCTACAGCTCCTGTGCTTATTTAAGCTACGTGAGAGGTATTTTTAAATTAAATTTTGTGATTTCGAAAATGTGAGTTTTGTAACAGTCACAATTATCGGATGCAAATCTCAGTAGAAATTACCGAAATGTAGTCATACGTGCTCAATTAGTATTGATTTGAAAAAAAAACACAAATACCTAGAAAAATGTATATATATATATATAAAATAAAATGGGTCGTATCTTAACACCTCAAATGCCCAAGTTTTACTCTAATCTTTCCAGGAAAGGAAAATAAAAATACTTTGTAAACGTATAATATTTTTTATTATATACATACTGTCGTATTAAATTACAATTTCACGTAAATATGACAAATAACGAGGCAGCAATGAATATTTATTAGATATTCATACGGTACACTATGAAATAACGATTTTGATTTTAATAATTTATATTACGATCCACTATAAAACCCCAAAAAAATTAGTTGCGTCCTACGACGTCCTTCACCTAGCAACGGGCGATTTTAATAAAAACACATCAACGTTTTTGCTAAATGTCAATTTATTCTAGAAAATAGTTTCATCGTTACATAATTAAAACGTTAATATCAATCAAACGTTTGCAAAACTAAATATCCCTCTTTGAAAACTATACAATGCAGTAAAAAAAACTTAATACACCCCCAATGTGTATGCTTAAATTTATATAGAATGTACAATCTCAATAAATAATACTTTGATGCTAATCTCGGGCGCCTTTTTGACATTTTTATATATATATATACTGTGATGCAAACGTATCTGTAAAGTACGCCACTGCAAAAAAATGAGTAATTTTTTCTGCGATTTTTAACAAAATAGAGCATGATGGGTTAGTTTTATTTAAAAAAATAGTGTAGCGTATCAAAAATATGTATTTTTTCATTTTTATTTGCATGTAATTAAGATGAAAAAGGAGTTTTTCGCGAATAACTCAGAAATTATAAGATAAAATTTAAAATAAGGTTCTTAAAGAGGAAGAAAACTCCAATAAAAAAGACCCAACTCTATCTCTATTGCTAATAATTTTAAATTTACGTTGAAAATAGTCCTGCGCGTATAATATTTTCAGGACCAATTAAAATAAATAATACGTTTTGAACTTGTCAACTAAACTATACTATTTTTCTTAATCCACTAGAGGAGAGATTGTCTGCACTTTGCGACGTTTTTTATCCGAATAATGCTTGCTAGCTCGAGCAAGCCACTAAAGTCACTGTTCCAGCAGCGGAACTCCCATAAATAGATATGCGTAGTAGAGTCGAAATTTGGTACTCTGATGAATAATTTCGCTAGATTTCTGCTGCAATTTCCACGTCCCTCAACCCCTTATAGAATCGACTTGAAACGAAAAATGATACCTCTAGAATGTCATTTAATCACGTGTGTTAAACAAAGATAGTGTTAGCAGAGAGAGATATACTCTATGATGTTTGTTGCAGTAGGTTATCTTTGGTTTGAAGATTAAAAATAACTCGACGTTCATTGCCGTACCTAACCCAACATTTCAATAACTAAAATTGAAAAGTAAATAGAATAGAACGGATTTTTTCTGCTTACTACTTTTTGCCAAAAACGAGTGTGACAATGTATACAGGAGATCCGAGGAAAATGCGTGTATCAAATGATCACACTGGGCAACAATATTACTTATAGAGTTTTCTAAAGTGCATAGTGAAATAATAACAAATAGATTTTTAGCACCCATTTCAACGAAAACAGAAAGATGTGGAGTTGTGGAAAAAACTACCAATTCATGCAATCCCATATTTATCATCGTCATGAACTACTGTGATTTTGTATGGACTGCCTTCTTTTAAAGTTATAGGTATCTTTTAGTACCTAATAATGAAGTTCCATTTCTAATTTTTCTTTTTTTTTATCCCCAAGAACAACGTAACTAACTAAATGAAAACTAGCTCCTTATTCAATCTGAACAACTGAATGAAGTGTTTATCAGTTAAAGAAAAAGGATCTGCAGCATCCCTCATAAGTCGACGTCGTTGATGAAACTTTTGGTAAATGGCTCTCCGGTTTTCATTATCAGCTACATCCCTAATTGTACTGCAATGATATCACACGAATAAAAAATGGTTTTAAGGGATATATTTTAGGTATTCAAATTTACTTTCATACTACTGTCAACACACAGAACATAAAATTATAGAAAGTTACTAGTTTTCCAACTAGAATCCCGAAGATTAATGATGGTCCAATTCTATACGAAAACGCGATCTATAAAAGCGGTTCTACAAATATTGTTCGCATCGCTTTAAAAGCTTTTCTACAATGAGAATTCTAATCATCAGAATCTGCCTCCCGATTTTTAAATCAAAATTAAATGTCCCGCGCGGGACATGCTCAGTCCCGCTTTTAGGGGATAACTCGACACCACCGCACCAGCTCTTTCAACAGTTTTCAAAAAAAGTTAGCAATAATATGTTTAAACTAGTGTCTTTCATATCAAGTATCCCAACATCAAACTGCTTTCCTGATACGCGTTTTTCGCAGATGAATTTAATATGGTCGGATGCCAGAAATAAATGATAAATATTTAGAAACTTCTTTTTTACCATGTTCCGCTTTCGACGAAAGAATCCCGCTTTTTTCACTCAAAAAGTTCCAAAATCCCGACTGTGCAAAAAAAAATCTGGCAACGCTGGTCTGCCTACAGGAGGAAATGCGATCCGGAAGTCCGTAGTTTCTGCTAGGGTATCAAGAAAGAGCATTTGTTATATTTGCTGATGTTCAAAGGTCTATTGGGCATCCGAAATTAAACAAATTTATAATGACATTCAAAAGTGCATATTTCTAAAAATACCTGTATATTTTAATCCCATTTTATAGTGAATTTCAAAATTACATTTCTGAGTATATCTCAGCATATATATGGGCTTGAGATATTTTTATTCGTGATTCCCGCTATTTGAAAATGAAGCATCGATATCACATACATCCATTTATAAACCGTTGTCGACGTGTTGTTCGCCATTTCCATGATTTTCCACGTTGCTGGCAATTGACCAAATTTAATTTCTTCTTATTCGAGTTTCGCAACTCCGCCAATGAAAACTGTGGTTAGCGCTACGTTACTTGACATCTGCCAATAATGACAAGCTCAAAACTCGCACTACTGTTTTTGCGACCAATCAAGAGAGGCGCTACAATGAAATAAGCTTGGGCAGCATGAGATGCGGACTGCTGGATTTATAAACTCTGCTGTTCCCGTTGCTCGCCGTATTTTCCAAGTTGCTGGCGATTCGTTATTCACAGTACAGTTGTTCCCGAGTCGACTAATTTATATTGGTTTTTCGTTGTTGGCGATGTTGAAATTTGATTGGTCATAAAGGTTACGCATGTCATACGATAGAAAAATTTACGTTACATATTGTTTAGGTTTTGTTATTGTTTTTCGTATTTGTATCAATATATTAAGAAAGTAAGATAGTAATGAGTTCTTCAACCGCAAATTTATTATCAAAATAAGTGGAGTTTGAACGATTGGCAGATATCAAGTCACGTGGCACTAACTTCAGTTTTCATTGGCGGAACTGCGAATCACGAATAACAAGATATAAAATTTGGTTATTTGAGAGCAACGACGAACAACACGACAACAACGGTTTATAAACGCATGTATGCTTTATTGGTGCTACCAACTGTAGAGTCAATTATTTATGCAAAAACACCTATCAGATTCGCTCTTCTCATGCGGAATTCTGCATATAACATATAATGAGATAAGTTGGGAATATTTCAATTTAACCGAGCATTGGTCATAAAAAAACTATTTTTCCAGCCTCTACATATTAAAAAAATTACTATTTCGTTCTTTAAATTGGGGGGTAAGTGGCGCAAAAATACCGATACGAATTTAAGTATGTCAAAATGACGCCTTCGGACTAAAAAAATGCATATAGTCATATGCTACAATATGTTTTTTTTATTAACAATAATATCAACATGGATTGTTCAGTGACGGCTCGTCGTATAAAGAAATTATTGAGACCGGGTCTCGGAGTAAAATGTATCTAAAATTATGTTTTAATACTATCATGTTTGGTACTTAAAAACATTTTTCTAATTTATAATTATCAAAATATCGAAAATACTAAAATTTGAAGTAATACTTTTAATATTTAGCGCACCTCTTTCTATAAGTTTCTTCGTAATACAAAACCCATCTTACAGTTCACCCCACCTCATCGCTAACCAATTGGAAGCGTCCACGATATTTTCAATCTATTGGTTCCCTTTATTTATACTTGTTTTTATTAACAAGTTAAGGAGCAGGTTTTATTTGATCTGCCACGAGCCGGCACTGGTATTGATTATACACATTCAACGCGAAGCGTTGAAACCAACAACAATATTATTTATAATAGCAATATAGTTAATTACTGTAAGGCAATTATTTATTTTGGCTACCTATTGTCCATTACGACTTGTTTGAATACTTGTACGCCCGTAGACATCTGCGATTTAACTTCGTGATTCCCTAACGCCGCAGTACCATCTTTGGCTATGAAGAGTTGAAGTCCCGATGCTGCAACAAACAAATCAGTAAATTTTTACAATCTTCAGGGTATATAAAGATGTTTCCATATAACCTGCATTGAGAATGGGAATTTTAATGCCTGTTGAGCCAATCGAATCAAAATAGTATCAAAGTAATTTTGATTTTTTTTACTAATTCGACAACTTGGCGCCCAAACTATCTTTCTTTCATCCAATGAGTATTGCAATTAACCCTCCAATTAAGGCAACAGATTCCACCATCTAAGAGTTCATATGGTTATTACCAAGTGCCACTTTGTGGTATAAAATAACACACAATAACAATCAATTTCAGACAAAACACACAAGATCACTCAATTACAAAAAAAACACTCTAAAAACAACAGAAAACGTGCAATTAGACAATATTTTATTCAATAACACACTATTAATCCCCATAACACGGAATAACATACAAAAACTTTCAATTTTACATAATACAAACATAAACTCCCAATTACATTAAACAATCTCTGGAATTCGTGCAATTAGACTATATTTTATACAATAACACCAAAGAAAATGCACACAAAAACTCTCAATTTCACTGAAAAACACACAAGAACACTCGATAACCCACAAGACCACTCAAATATACATAGAAATCATGCAAATAGACAATATTTCATTCAATAACACACAATTACACAAAAAAACCACCGTTATCACACAATTAGGCGTTTTTACATCGAGTAACAACCGAGATAACACAATTAGAAGTTCTTACATGAAATAACGCACAATTGCACATAATAAATCACCGAAACATTAAATAAAATATAAAAACACCCAACAACATTTAAAAACTCAATTTCACTGAAAAACATACAATAACCTCAATTTCACAAAAACTCAAATATACATAACAACAAGAAAAATTGTGTAATTAGACAATATTTTATCCTCTAACAAACAATAATGTACCCACAACTACAAGGAATAACATACGAAAACTCTCAATTGTACACGGCAACACTCAATTACACGCAGTAACACTCAAAATATACATAAAAACATTCAATAACACAAATTAGAATTACCAACCAGTAGCGGATTTAGGCTTAGGCCCGTGAGGCCCGGGCCTAGGGCGGCAAATTTTTAGGGGCGCCAAATTTTTTTTAGATGACTCAAATTAAAAATCGATTGGGTTTTCTGTAAACTGTTACAAAAGAAAAAGGGCGCCATATCGTCTCGGGCCTAGGGCGTCCTCAAACCTAAATCCGCTACTGTTACCAACATCGTAAATTATATCTTGACAAACTGATTATTACAAGGAGTAATAGTTTCAATACAGGTTATATGAAAAATATAGTGCGTTGCACGGAATAAAATACAATTTAATACCCTTGTCTGGAATCGCCTTGTTTCATCCCCATTAATATACTATATAATTAAAAATAACAGAATGAACTTACTCTCCGCCGAATCATCTGGCTGTTCTAAATTAGTATTTTTCAATAAATCTTCTACTAAATCTTCGACATTTACTCTAGTTTTTTCGACTCTTCCCGGTATTCCTACGGCGTCTGAATCTTGGCTCTGATTCTTTTTTCTCCTTTCGTATGCTGCCTTTGCTCTATCTAATGATCCTGTTTCTGAAAGGACCAGACTACCAGCGCTTGGATTCCTAAAAATGATTTGAAATTGCAAATGTTACACTATTGATGATTTAAATACAAGCGAAATTGTACACATCGTGTGTGCGAAAAAAAAATAGAAAGCGTGATTTGAGGTTGGAAGACCTCAACGGCATATTCAATGGCCAACCAAATTACCGTTACATAAAATTACAAGAGGAAAATACCCACAAATCTGTGATACTTGTGCAAGAAAAAACAAGTGAACTATGAATTGACTAGTATGTTTGAGATTAAATAATCATTGGGATAGGTACTGTTGCTATTGTTAACTACCAGTACAATGTCTTGTCATTTTTTTTCTCATCTTTCTTACCATTTTTTGATATCTTATTATAAGAGCTCGTTATTTTTATTAATCGGTCTTCTTGTCAATACTGTAATATATTATCTGTCATTACTTATTCTTGTCAAATATATAATTTGTCAATGAAATTTCTTGTCAAATATGTAATCTGTCAATGAAATTTCTAGTAAATACTGTAATTTGTTATCTGTCGTTCCAGTTATTTGTGAATCATGTAACTGTAATTTCTTGTCAATTATTTAATTTGACATTAGTCGTATACTCAACTCTGTTAACCTCATCTGTCGTCATAAATTCTTGTAATTTGTCATCTTTTGTACTATTTTCTTGTCAATCTTTTACGTCACGCAATTTTTTAACATTTCTCTAATTTCTAACATATCTGGTCAATATCTGTAATAGCTCATGACACCGACAATTCTTGTCAATCCGATAATATAATATTATAATTTCTTGTCGATTCTGTCGTTTGTCGTCTACCTTCAACAATGATGTATGTATGTATGTATGTAAATTGGGGTGACATTCACTGAGACCTAAAAGATCTATTGTGCCCACTTACTTCTATTTAGTTCCTGAGGAAAGTCTCAGAGACTAGTAGCTCATTTAGTCCTATTTCCCGGAGGAATTTTAGGATATCTGCAGGCTTTAACGTAGGTTCAACAATGATTGTCAAGTCTATAATTTGTCATTGTTAAACAATGTGTCATTGATATTTCAGTTTAAATACTGTAATCCCAAATTTCAATTTATTGCTAACTCTTTGATCATTTTTTGACATCTGCTATACTTTGTTGATATTTTCCAATGCCATTTATTGTCAATTTTGCAATCTTCTATTTCTATATCTGATATTTGACAATGCAACTTTTTGTTATTCACTTATTTGATTTGTCATCTGTCGCAGCAATTTCTTGACATCAGCTGTACTGTTATTTGTCTTGTGTAGTTACTTTTTCTTGTCATTTATGTATTTCGGTTTCGCAATATCTTGTCAACTCTTTAATTCAATGTTTGCCATATTGTAATATGTAATATTTCATTATTTGTCAGTTCTGTAATTTGACTTTTTTTATGCTTTTTTTACATCAACTTTGTCAAATTGCATTGCAATTCCCTATCAATTTTACAATTTGACATCTGTCTTAGTTTTTTTGTCAAGTATATAATTTGACAATTGCTACAGTAATTTATTGTCAATTTTGTAACACTGCATTTAAATTTCTTGTCAATTCTTAAATTTTTACATGTGCTGCATATTTTTTTGTCAATTATGTAATTTAACATCTGTCAATATAATTTCTTGTCAATTCTACAATCTCCCATTTTTATTTTTTGTCAATTCAGTATTGTTATATGTCACCAGTCGTTGTAATCGATTGTCAATACCGTCATAATATGTCCTTGACGTTTCTAGTTAAATCTGACAATCGTGGGCAACAATTGAAGTATTTTTGTTTCAAGCAAGAAAGTTGAAGATATCGACAAGGGTTTGGTTAGGATTGTTACTAGATTATAAACAAAAAAACTACTATCACCAAAACACGTTGCTGCGAAAGCCATACAAAAAATAAGCAATAAGCATAACAATCTACACAAACATCAAGGTAAAAGACAAAAGACTAACGTAGTGACACTGGGACGCCTCACTGAAATTGAATTAGGCGTATCTGTTACAACGTCGGTTGTCGCTAGGACAACAACATTGGAATTTTGGTCGTCCGGACTGTTCGCCATCGGTGCCAGTTTCCCTGCTGATACCCCGTCCAACAGCTTACGATGTTGCATGCCCCTGCAAACCACAGCCGAAACACTACTGTTAATTATTGTTATGTTTTAAAACAACAAATTTTTCTGTCAATGTTAAAATATGTTAGTGCAATGATATAATAATTGGTTTTTATATTTGTTTATATGTTAATTTCAATCGAAGATGTCTATTACGAAACAAGTTGTTGTATTGAATAAACAAATTATTTTTAAAAAAACCTGACTGCTTTAAGAAGGTACTGCAGGCGGCGATTTATTGATGCCTGAAGAGATTTCCCCGTGCAATACCTTTTTTTAAAATGTGTATCTTGGCAAATTAATAGATTTCATTAATGATTTATCTTTTTCCTAAAAGAGATATCTGGCTTCGAAATTCTGTATACAAATGGACGAAACTGAATATCGTGAAGCAAATGACATATTAACAAGTCAGAAGAAACCAACAATGATACATAAGCTGTAGAGGTAACAGGTAAGAAGTGCCTCATATGGGCATTTGTTTGAAAGTAAAATACATTAAAAATAGTCCCATAAAAGACCAGAATGGCGCTGAAATGGCATAAAAGTAATATAAGTTGAACACAATATAACATCGATTGATATACGCATTTTTCTCAAGTCCCACCTTCACTTTCTCCCTGCCCTTCAGCCTTTAGGCTTTTTGAGCTCTTGGTTGTACTGTTTATGTGAAGAGACCAGTAGCCCTATCAAGCTCAACAGTCTTTTCACTAGGAGAAATTCTCTCTTGGGCGCTCTAGTCCTAGGAGTCTAAATCTCCAATGAGAGAGTGCTTCACATTCGAAGATTATGTTTCCTCCGCTTCAATGTACAATCGATAGATAGGTTCCTCCCTATATATGCCAATTATATGCATGTGCTGCGTTAGGGTACATTGACAGGTGAGTAATTCTGTCACCTTCCATATCTGGCCCCTGCTCAGGTTTAATATTTCGTTAGTCAGCGACTCCGAAGGTTTTTTGACCAGGAGTTTGATGTGTTCCTGCTTTTGGCATGTAGCTCCAGTACGTCTGATGTTTTTTTTGCATCCACTGAGATGTACAACCACGTGCTGCAGTTTTTGATATTCCAAATGCTGGTTCAGGACCAGTGAATGCAGGTTGAGACCCTAGCTTTGCTAGATTCAGTGCTGCCTGACTATCTGAGAGTATAAGGATCTTTTGGCCTCTATACCCCCTATCAATGTTCATTTACCAACACGAGTCGATAGCATAGATTTCCGCCTGGAATACGGAAGCAAAAATCCCCAACGATGCGAGGACATTGCACCTGGGTCTAGCACCGTGGACTCCAGCTCCTGTTCTTTTATCATTTTTAGATCCATTAGTGTACCACACCAACTTTCCTTCCTGACTGCATGCTTCCAACCCATTCCAGTTGAGCTGGCTATTGTATGGTTGGTTGTCGTTAATTGTGGCCAACATGTTATCACTTCTCATTTCAACAAGCGATAACATCTGTGATTCTGGAATGACTGTGGGTGTTGGTTCCTGTCAATTGCCATTGCATTCCAGCCTGTGTGCAGCTATTCTCGGAAGAGCAGAGCAAGAAGCGGAAGATTGAGTATGGATTCCATTGCCGCAGTCGGGCTGCTTCTCATCGCCCCCGTTTTGCACAGATAGGCAAGTTTTGATAGCTCCAGTTCGGCTTCCTTTGATCTGTTTTTGGAAACCAGACCAAGGCTCCATAGGTGATCATGGGTCGCACCACAGTTGTGTACAGCCACTGTACGATCCGTGGATTTAGTCCCCATGTGTTTCCTATCGGGGCCATTTTCCCTTTATTTGTTTTATCAAGTAGGTGTGAATTCCAGGTTAGTTTTGCATCCAGAATTATACCCATCCGGTACAACACTAGACCCAATCAAAATACAATAACATCATAAAATGTAAATTCGATTAAGTATGTTATCAGTGGCGCAGTTGTGCTTGCTTCTGGCATCGTTTTTTTGGGTAGCTTTATAGAATTTGTGCCATCATTTTTATACAGAGTGAGTCATGTGAAACTGTACATACTCCTACCTGGTATGGGTAATATAAAATGACCATTAAAAAGTGTCTGCTCCCATTGTTAACTAATATATAGGTCGAAATGTGAATTTAGACTGAAATTTCTCTTGGTCATAATTCATATTTCGCCCTGTATATTAGTAAACAATGGGAGCAGACACTTTTAAAAAATCATTTAATATTCCCCATGGAAGCCTTAATGCGAGGTGTGTACAGTTCCTGTATAGTCTAAGAAAGCTTCATACTTCGGAGACTCGAGAATATCACTTTGCAAGTTTTCTTGGCTCTATTTTAAATGGGAAACTTATGCTATAACAGTGCTATTTCAGTGTACGCTTTTCTACGCACACTTTCTATATATGGAAATACTTCTTCTTACCTCTAGCCTCCATAACAAAACCAAAAAAAACACATAGAACATTTAAGTTAGTAAAAAATAAACGTTATATAACCTACAGAACAGATGATTGTTTATTGTCCAAATGAAATGCTCGTTATAAAATACGTACGATTACACGATGCCCAATGCCAGGTCTGGAAATTCGTTGTTGTTGAGTGAAAGAAAAAAAAACACCAGAGAGGAATATAAATTTAAATAAGAATGTTAAAGATAGTATAGGTAGTAAAAGGATTTTGTTAGCTTGGACGCTTTTGTTTCTTGAACTTGAATTAAAAATTTTTATTACTAACTACATTTTAAAATAGATCGAAGATAATAGAATTAATACTATTATAACGCCTTATAGTTCAACTAAGAAGGAACAACTACTTATAGGGCTATATGCCCCGACAGACATTGAATTACACTTCTAAGCAAAACGGGGTTGGTATATCTTCAAGATACCACCAACAATTCTGGTTTGTAATTAGAAGGGACAACATCACTTCGGCGTATTTGCGCCTCATCAGTACAAGGTAGATATCCTCCGTCCAAGAGCTCTAAGAGCATAATCCTGGACTGGAGACAACGCTGAAATCACATCAATATATTAACCCAAGTAAAGTAAATCTTGAAAATGTGATAACAGCGACATCCCCACATCCTACTACATACCAAAATTCTATATTGACAAAAGACCATCTCCGTTTTGTAGTTATTTACTTAATTACAGTTTCCTGTCATATTGTAGTAATGTGTATTACCAATAGATCGAAGATGATAGAATTAATACTATTATAACGCCTTATAGTTCAACTAAGAAGGAACAACTACTTATAGGGCTATATGCCCCGACAGACATTGAATTACACTTCTAAGCAAAACGGGGTTGGTATATCTTCAAGATACCACCAACAATTCTGGTTTGTAATTAGAAGGGACAACATCACTTCGGCGTATTTGCGCCTCATCAGTACAAGGTAGATATCCTCCGTCCAAGAGCTCTAAGAGCATAATCCTGGACTGGAGACAACGCTGAAATCACATCAATATATTAACCCAAGTAAAGTAAATCTTGAAAATGTGATAACAGCGACATCCCCACATCCTACTACATACCAAAATTCTATATTGACAAAAGACCATCTCCGTTTTGTAGTTATTTACTTAATTACAGTTTCCTGTCATATTGTAGTAATGTGTATTACCAATAGATCGAAGATAATAGAATTAATACTATTATAACGCCTTATAGTTCAACTAAGAAGGAACAACTACTTATAGGGCTATATGCCCCGACAGACATTGAATTACACTTCTAAGCAAAACGGGGTTGGTATATCTTCAAGATACCACCAACAATTCTGGTTTGTAATTAGAAGGGACAACATCACTTCGGCGTATTTGCGCCTCATCAGTACAAGGTAGATATCCTCCGTCCAAGAGCTCTAAGAGCATAATCCTGGACTGGAGACAACGCTGAAATCACATCAATATATTAACCCAAGTAAAGTAAATCTTGAAAATGTGATAACAGCGACATCCCCACATCCTACTACATACCAAAATTCTATATTGACAAAAGACCATCTCCGTTTTGTAGTTATTTACTTAATTACAGTTTCCTGTCATATTGTAGTAATGTGTATTACCAATAGATCGAAGATGATAGAATTAATACTATCATAACGCCTTACAAAGTTTTGAAAAATATTACTGTTCAACTAAGAAGGAACAACTACTTCTCGGTCTATATTTTATTTATACACACCAAAATATGAAGTTTCCAAGTACGTTATGAAAAATTCTCTATGCCTTTGTAATAATTATCCAATTCTTATCTTATCAATAAAATTTAAATAGTCAAAACAAAATAGTCCAAACTTTTATCGAAATGTCATGGTTAATAGAGAAAGTACAAAAGCAAAAGACAAAGGAGAGACATACACAGTTAAAACAAAAAAAAAAGATGAAAAAATAAAAAAAACCAAAAATGTAATCATACCTTTCCACAGGTTGTACACTAAGACCTTCGTTCGTGGAATGACCAGACCGAAGCGAGCTCATCGAAGTCGTACGGATCTCGGGCAAATCTTTACCAAAAGGGATTTTAAACGGATAAGAAGGACCATTTTGTTCGCTGATACTTTTTCTCTTGGGACGCGGCGTTAAAAATGAAAACAAACTATCAGAATTAAAGAATTTACCGCTGAAAGTTTTTTCGGGAATAATAACTGGCATTTTGGGAATTTCAAATTCGCTTTTCGAACGCAATGCGCCGCCGCCATGATTTCTTCTATTATTTCCAACTTCCTTTAAACTTAACCTATTATTATTATTTTTCGCCGAGCTACTTTTATCGTTAGTATTATCAGATTTTCTATATTCTAATTCATCCATTGTTAACATGCCGCTTTTCATTCTTTCCACTACCGAAGTCGACGAAGATTTTTGCAATCCGTTGAAATTTAACGAAAACCCCTCGGTAGAGACTTCCGGCGTTTTATATTCCTCGTTACTGGAATAACTGTATTGACTTTGATAGGTAGAAGGAGGAGTTCCGTATATCGAACTAATATCGGCGTCGGGTGGATTTTTTATAGGGGTCGATGTCGCTAAGGATCTCTGAAGATTTTCCGAATTACTAGAACGAATCGTATTGGGAATGTTTAATTTGCGAGGGTAGGTATTAGGTCGAAAATTTGTATCGGCGATAGGGTGATGTGCCCGGATCGATCTGCTTTGTAGGTTCCTGATATAAACAAAAAATTAGAAAAAAAAATCATGCACACAAATACGATTTTTGGTTAAAAAGTATATTTATCTAATACAATTAAGTTAGATAATAATTTATGCAGTTAGTGTTTATTTTTCGGAATTAAAAAATGGTTCTTTATTAATCGAATGAGGTAACTTTTCAGAAATATACAGAGTGTCCCATACGTTATTACCTAAAATTTGCGGTTGAAATATTCATCTCAATTTGTTTTCTGGACTCTTTATAACCCATTAATAAAAAAACCGGGGAATCATCAAGAAACACGGGTTTTTTACCGATTTTGCAAAAAATGTATACCAATTCAATTACTACTATTTTGCCCGATATTTTATATGAAAAACGATTTAACCCTCCGTCAGGCGCAATAGTAGATTTCCAGAGTTCGTGTGCAATGCATTCATGAGCGAGATTTTTTTCCTTGCAATTTAATTAGGGTAAAAAATGAACTGAATAATATTGTATTAATTCTTTATCAAAATTATATTTGTTCATAGGAACTGAAAATGCTCTATGTATCATTGAATTATATGCTGCTAATTTATGTGACATGGGATAATTGGAATTATATGGTATAGTCACATCCCGATCTTAAATGGGAAAAAAGACATCCAGGATTAATAATACCTAAGCTTATATATTTCTATTATCATAATTTACTTTTTTCTATGCATATGTATTAAGTCAATCACAAGATAGGTCACTATTTGGTCTAGCCAAAATATTAAACATCAGGTAGGCATCACATCAAATGTAACTTCTGTCATTCTGACGATGATAGGTCAATATCGAAATAATTATCAATATCCTTTCATAGTTGTTTCATTAAATAGTGAAACTAATTAGAAACAGTTAGTTTCATTTATAACATTAAAATTAATAAAGCTTCAAAATGAACGAACAACGATAGATTATTTTAAAATATCTAATTTCGATAAAAAACTCAAAATTAATTTAAAAAAAAACCTGTTATAGTCTATTTGAAAATGTTTATCTGCGCCATGATAACATCCTCTTGGTATCTTCTCTACATTCCTTGTGGTATATTCATTATTTTGTTGGTGTTTAAACTATTAAATGACTACCAAATCAATTAAAAAGATAATCTATAATAAAAATTTTCAGATTTAAAAACAATGTAAACACCTAAATACAGTAAACCACTACATTTTTAATTTCTACCAAAAATTAATAAACAAAACGTACCATTAAGACCATTTTGCAGCAATATTAATTCACCATGCATCTAATTATCAAATCATATATTAAAATAGGAAAAATATTAAATTTAAACTTTAACAAAAATCATAATCTAGTTAGTTTTGATATAGTTAGCATTTTCAAAAAATAGGGAGAAAGACCCCCCTGGTCAATAGATTAAAATAAGAAACTATTCAGACACAGATGCTTATAAAACAAATCTAATTATTAATATGAATAACATCAATAATAGAATTGTCAAAAAATTATGTACAACAAAAAGATATTTTCAATTTAATAACGATTTTTATGAAAATATTATCCCAATTTAAATGGAAAAAATTGGTGATCACATAGTTATTAATAAAAATTTGAAACATGATTGTAGGTTGTAGATTTGTACAATGTGGCCTTAGAACAAACATAAATCAAGCAAAGAAATCTGAAAATTTTAAATAGAATATAATTATTTACCATTTTTTTAATAGGTTTTAAAATTTGGATCCAGTCATTTTATAAGCATAAAAAGAGGGATAGTAAAATCACTATATGAAAGAGCCAAAAACATTTCTTCTAATGATAATACTTTACAAAAGAAACAAATTTACTAAAGTCAGTTTTGAATAATAATTATTATCCTACGAAATTTATTAATGAATAAATTGAAAATAGAGAAAATAAATAATTTTTAATACCCAATAATAATAGTTTAAACATAATTCTCAAAAACTTAACAACACCATAAAGGGTTTATCAGAAAGAATTTAGGCATATGTATATCACAAAAAAAAGTCGGGAAAGGGAAACGAACACGTGCTTAAGCTTTTGCAATTGATTTTGGATACACTTTACCTAGATATGGAATTTTATAAATCAGGTATTTGCAAATATGCTTTTGAAGAGGGGCATTATATTCAATGGGATTCAGTGAACATAATATTAAAAGAGCCCAATAGTAAAAAACGGAAAGTTAAGGAAAGTGCTTTAACACAACTAAATGCAGAGAGATGTTTAACTAACATTTCGGCATAACGTAGTCTGACAAACGCTACTGAAGTGGTTGGAAATAAAAATAACAAAAACTATTGTGGTTTAATTTCTAATCAAAAACAAACAAAATAATCCTCTTGGCTTGGATTGTGTCTAGTGTTGCTCGGGTTGAACTGAAAATCCCACTACAATTTTTGTAATCAGATAGGATGAGATGGTAAAATAATTATATCTCCTATGAATCAACTTATGAAAAAAAAACATTTTTCGCCGACCTTAACAAAAAATTACATTTAACGTACTAATTTCCGGATGAAATTTCCTCTATTTTTGACATCAAGTACTTTTCGTCCGCTGTGGTCACTATGATACGACACGGTGCGAGAATGGCTGTGACAATAACTGTCATTTGCTGTTGTCAAATTAATTATTTACGAAATCCGCTAAATTTTACGTGTGAATAAGACCGTGGTGTGAATATTAGTGTCGACGAAAAAATGTAATATGCACCTTGGCTGTTTGCTAGTCTCGGCTACGCCTCGACTTTCAATTTGCAGACTCGACTATGATAGACAGTTTTTCGTCTTTGGTACATAAATAACTATTTAAACCGCAACGATAAATACTGTGCGCTAAATCATTTTCAAATAGACTATAATTCGAAAAAAACGTGCCGCTGGTCCTCCCACTTACAGCACCGACTTGCCACCAAGTTATTTTTTTCTTTATTTTCACTCAAATTGGCGGTTATATTTTTCAAACCACCCTCGTATTCACTGAAAATCTGCAAAATTAGTATATATACAATAAGAGCATTATTTTTTTACTTGGGACGCCCTGTATAGATATATAAAAAATCGATTTTTACTTTGACATGCGAAATTTTCAAGTTATTTACACTTTAAGCATTGGAATAATTTAATTGTTACCTGATATGTCCGGAATCGCCGCTACTGCTTTGCCTGCTATGCGAATGGGAGTGAATACTGCTATAACCGGAAGCTTTGGATAGTTGACTAGTATTTGAAGAGTTCCTGGAGTGGCCGTGTTCGCAGCACAAAGCCACATCTTGTTGTTCCTGATCCGAGTGCGGGAGAATCGATGGTACGGAAGAGATTGGATGATTTTCGTTGATGTAATCGGGAGTAATCGATACGGGGGCGTTGTTTTCGGTTAATGTTTGACCTATCACTAATTCTGAAAAATAAAAATAATTTCCACTGTTTAAAAACTTATTTTTTTTAGTTGGATCCCCCTAAAATTTATATTGCGCACGTCACTGAACTCTTGGTGAATTTAACAATAGTGCCATTATAGTTATTAATATTTTGCTAAAGCGATCCTGAATCTAATTTTGAAAAACTAAATTAAAAACTAAAATTTAGAACAAAATTGAACGAATACTTTTTCAATAAACCACCTAAAAAATTATATTACCTACGCTAATGAGCTCACGGTCTATCTTTCGGTAGTACCATTACAGTTGTTAATATTTATCAAAAATGATGCTTGAAAAATTTAATTCACAAACGAAAAAAAATTCAAGAAAACTTTCTCAGTAGACCCCCCAAAGAAAGTTATAATACCTACGCTAATGAACCCATTAATCATCATTCGGGAGTAAGTCAGAAAATCAAAAACTCTTTTATAAAGCATTAAAAAATATAAAAACAGAAAAAAAACGGGACACATATTTTATAAAAAATAAGAATGTCAAAATACTAACAGACGACTAAGAAATTATGCAAAGATGGAAGGAATATTATCAGGAACTACTTAATGATACAAAAGATAGAGAGGAACAAATCCAAATTAATATGCAGGAAGATGCAGAAATAAAAATAAGTAAAGAAGAAATAGAACAGGTGATAACAGAACTTAAAAATGGAAAAGCCCCTGGATATGACAAAATTACATAAGAAATGATTAAAAACGTTGAACAAAAGGAAAAGATATGTTGTTAAAAATTTTCAATGAAATTATAGAAGAAGAAACACTACCAAGGAACTGGCAAAAAGCACTAATTGTACCAATTTTTAAGAAAGGTGACGTGAAAGACTGCAATAACTATCGTGGAATAACATTAATTAGCACCGCGATGAAAATATTGGAGAAAATACTGGAGAAAAGAATCAGGTCGACAATAGAAAATACACTAGAGGAGTAACAGAGTGGATTCAGAAGTGGAAGAAGTACCCAAGACCACATATTTACTATTAAACAGTTGACAAAAAAAGCAGTACAAGAAAAAAAGAAACTATTCGTGGCTTTTCTGGATCTAGAAAAAGCCTTTGATACAGTACCTAGAGAAAAAATGTGGAAAATATTAGCAGAAAGAGGATTGAATCCAAAAATGATAAAAATAATACAGAACATCTATGAGAAAAATGAGAACGCAGTCATAAGAAAATTTCACTACAAATATGGGACTAAGACAAGAAGGGAGCCTAAGCCCTTTGTTATTTATTATTTACATGGATGAGATCATTAAGAAATGCACAAAACTAAGTATAAAAGTATGTGTGGGACATTTGCAATTGTGCAGGGTGAACATCAGTGAAGGAGCATTTGCAGATGATGTTATATTAATAGCAAAAAATGAAAAAGAACTACAAGAAAACATAAATGTGTGGAATACAGTAATGGTAGACATGGGAATGAGAATAAACAAAAATAAAACAAAAGTTATGGTCATTGGAGACGACAAAGAGGAAATAAATGTAAGAATAGATACAGACAGAATGGAGCAAGTTAAACATTTCCAGTACCTTGGAACAATAAAAGACGAAAACGGAACACATGAAGCAGATATTAACCATAGAATAGTTAACTATACTATGTCATGAATACCAAATTTATAAATAAAAAAGAAATATCTAAAGACACGAAATTAAAAGTATATAAAACAAGATATCGACCAATACTTACATATGGATGCGAAACATGGGTGTTAACAGGACAACAAAAAAGTAAAATACAGGCGACAGAGTTGAAATATTTAGGAAGAGTAAGATGTGTAACAAAAGAGGATATAATGAAAAACATAGATATAAGAAAAGACCTGGGAATACAATCAACCTTAGACTTTCTAGAAGAAAGACAACTATATACAATGGTGGAGACATTTACAATGTATGGATGAAGGAAGACCGGTTAAGAGAATAGGGAAAGCAAAAATTCGAAAAATTAAAAAAAGGGACAGACCAAGGAAAACTTGGAATAAGGTAATAGCTGGATTACTGGATAAAAGAGGAAGAAGCTGGAAAGAAGCGAAGGACTTAGCTCAAAATAGGAAAGAGTGGAAAAAATTCGAGAAGGAAGAATAACTGCTGCCCGCCCAAAACCTCTAAGTGGTAGAAGGGCTTTAAGATAATATATATATAATATAAATAATATTTGTCAAAAGCGGCACTTTATCTACTTTTGAAAAAAAAATTTAAAACTTTTTCAGAGGACTCCCTAAAAATTTATATTTCCTACGCCAATGAACCATTGACCATCATCCGGTAGTACCATTAAAGTTAATAATATTTATCAAAAATGGTTCTGAATATAATTTAATTAAAAGCTATAACATTATATTTGAAGGAAAAGTTTCTCGGCGAACCCTCTAAAAAGTTTATATATGACCTACGCTAATGAACCTATTGATATAATTCGGTAGTACCATTAAAGTAGAAACACTACACTTCCTATTTAAACTTCTATGCATTTCCCTTACATACAGAACATGTTACACAGTAAAAAGTACACAAACTTGTCAACAAATCCATTGTTATTTTTACCAGTCTTATATATAATTATTTCTGTTGATCCATGCCGTTGATCAGATAGTTACGAATATGTAGAAGAAAATAAAATGAAATTTAGTAAAAAATGTCGTGCCATTATGCATTGATTTAACAAAGACAAAAAAAATTTTCAATTATATCTTGTTTTCCATGCGACCTGTAGATTTTTTTTACAAAACACTGTATGAAAAGTAGCACACGTTAAATTTTCAAAGTAATCAGGATGATTTTTTTTAGAAACGTTAAACTTTAGAAGCTATTTTATTAGTCAATCTATCATCAAATCGTAATTCATCCAATTAAACAGCCATAAAAAAACATGTTTTTCATTAAAACTCATCAAATCGACCGAGTCTAAAAATACGCTTTTTAAATAATGAGGATTTATTCATTCTAGATTTTACAAAGGATAATTAAACGAAAAAATATAAAATTTCGTTTTTCGAATCAGAAATAACTACTCCTCGGGTTATACTACTGATAATTGGTAATTCTGAAGTTGCCACGTAAAATATGACATATTTAGCATAAACGTAGAGGATCATCGATTCTATAAGTTTTTATTGATAAATTAATTGTAATAAATAACAAATACCACAGCAGAAATATAACATATATCACTCGACCGACCGGTTTCACAAATTACATTTACATCGACAGGAATTGATATAAATAATCAAGTAAATAAGATACCTATTTTTCATATGAAACTTTGGATATATTGTATAGAGATGAAATTTTAGAACACAATTTTTTTTTTATATATCAATGAATAAAATAAATATTTGTATCTAATTGATCTATTAGATAAGACAGATAATGAAGTTTTTTGTCAATTATTTAAAAAAGAAGATAAAGTCTAATTCATAATGTTAACGCATGTCAAATTTAGGAAAAACCAATTGAAAAAATTAAATTTGAAAAGAAGGGTCATCTAAAAAAAATTGAAGGGCGTTGCGAGAAATAGTATACAAACCTCGGCCAAGTAAGAAAGCCTCAGATCACATGTTTGTCGACCTCAGCTTGGCTTCGGCCGACATTTACATTGTGATCTGAGATATTTCTTACTTTACTGGCCTTGGTCCGTAATATACTATTTGTTGATTTTTTAAATATTTTGGGAGAAGGAAGAAAAATTATCTTTAAAATAATAAAAAAACATGGAAAGAATACTATTCAGAGCAATTCCAAACATTAACATCGGAAGAAAATATAACAACAGTAGAAGAGGAAATCGACCAGCTACAAGGAATCCAAAAAGAAGAGATAGATCAAGTAATACAAGAAATCAAAATAGGCAAGGCTAACGGAGAAGATGAGATAGCGCCAGAGATGATTAAATCTTTGAGGGAAAGAGGAAAGGAATGGATATGGAAGGTATGCAAAGAAGCATGGGTACAACAAAAAATTCCAAGGGAATGGGAAAATAACTTAATAATACCCATCTTTAAAAAGGGAGATCAGACACAATGTGGGAATTACAGAGCAATCTGTTTGGCCCAAACTAGCTATGAAGTATACACAAAAATAATAGAAAAAAGATTAAGAGAATATGTAGAACCAAAATTAGGAGAAGAACAGGGAGCTTTTAGACCTTGAAGACAAACAAATGATAATATTTATATACTGAGGAATATAATCGAAAGAAAAATAGAAGAGGGAGAAGAAATGTACTATAGATCTAAAAGCAGCCTTTGATACAGTAGATAGAAGGGAAGTATGGAGAACCCTGGAGGAATTGGAAGTTCCACCCACATTAATAAATATAATTAAAAGTGTTAGAGCCAAGGTACAAATTGCAGGGCAAAGGTCAGAAGAATTTAAAATGTATAAAGGATTAAAACAAGGAGGCAGTTTAAGCCCATTACTGTTTATAATAATCATGGATAAGATTGTGAAATGAACTAAAGAAAAATATGAGGAGCTGAATACTATAATGGGACACAGAAATTTAGAACCGATAAAAATAAGTAGTCTACTCTATGCAGATGATGTGGTCTTAGTAGCGAATACAAAAAACAAAATGCAAAAACTAGTGAATATTTTGACTAAAGAAATAGAGAACATGAAGATGGAGGTGAACATAAATAAAACAAAAGTGATGATAATAAATGAAAAACAACTAGGTAATCAAAATAATAAAGAGATTAAATGCAAAAACCAGACGCTAGAAAGAGTATAGTATAGTAACAGAAGATGGAAAAATAGATGCAGAAATAACAAACAGAGCAAATAAATCAACAAAAATATACTACTCTCTAAATTATATGCAAGTGGAAATTGGACTGTGCGAAAAAAAGACGAAACTAGAATAAACGCCATAGAAATAAAACATCTAAGAAGAATTGCAGGGAAAACTAAATGGGATAGGATTAGAAATGACGTCATTAGAGAGACAACTAAACAGGAACTGATAACTGGTAAAATAAAAAAGAGACAACTTAGCTAGTTTGGTCAAATGGTAAGAATGGAACCAAATAGGTTAACTAAGAAAATAATGGAGATTGGGAAACCGGTCAAAAAACAAAGGGGTAGGCCTAGAAGGAAATGGTTAGACCAAATACAACAGATGGGTTTAGATAGAGGAAAGACCATAGCAGAAATGAAAAACCTTGCAAGAGACAGAAAGACATGGAAGAAACGGGTACAGGACATGGAATCCACATCCGACGCCTGAAAGGGCAAAAGGATCTAGAAAAGAAGAAGAAGAAAATAATAGTATATTAGTAAGATAATAAAAATTAAAATTACCAGTTCCACAACGCCTGTTTCTAATTCCACAGAGTAAGGGTTACAACTAACTAAACTTAACTTAAAAATATCAATACAATGCTAGACTTTGACAGTTCTTCAAACTTCAAATTCGAATGGCCTTTTTGTAACTGGATATTAGTTCGTAAAACATCTAATCAGAAAGTTGCTAACTTCATCTTTAGTTATATGACGTATTTGTAGTGAAAGTTGCAAACATTTAAGAATTCTTAATTTCCAGTTTTCTCCTAAAATATTCGGTTTAAAAGTTTTTTAAATCAATTCTTGCAAAGTAGTACCAATATACTTTAAAAAAATACCAAAAACCGGATATCGGTTTAACACCTCATTGTCATAATTTGTGATAGAGATGTAATTTGAAATTTATTAGTTAAGATAATAAAAGTACAATAAATTCAAAATAATAATGTTTGGTGTTTTGTTATTTTTATAGACCGTCATCGTTCACAGCGCTCCATTCCTCTTTCAGTCATATATACCACATCCCACACACTTACAATAAGTTACACCTCGACCAAATTCATTTCAACTCTGAGATGCGCAAACAAAGAAGCGAGACCGAACTATGTCAGTGCCGCAAAATAAACGCATGTACACTCGGCGGAGAAAGTTTAGTTAGTTAAATATTACCTAAATAAAATCCTGAGAATTTGGTAATAAATTCCATTTTAGTTATTAACTGTGTAAAATGTGGATTTCAATTTATATTTCTGAATCGAAGTAGCCTTTACTTGAGGAAAATACACAACTAAATAGAATTCGATTTTTAATAAACTTAATTTCTACTGTACTAACATTGTTACAATTACAATTGTTTCGCAACACAGTGTTGTCAAAGGATCGATTGAATTACAAACTAAATATTAAATATTGTAGATATTTAAAATGACACTGGGTACACATAAAACCAAAATTTATTCCACATAGACATTTTTAAAATTGTTTACCTGATCAAATCCAATTAGGAAATTTTCCGCTATTGTAGCTGTATACAAAAAGATGTCTGAACTTGCTGAAACTGAAATACACTAAAGAAAGCAGCCTATAGTCAACAAATAATATTCACAATACTACATTAACGACATCAGTTTTAAATTACACACAATCTAAACGTCTATTCTCTTTATTTACAGTATGGAGACACCGTTTAAAACAAATCTGTCTCTCACTATCACTGTTTTCACTCTCAGAACTTACAATATCATAATCATCATCGTCATCGGAATCGTCATCTCCAAGATTGATAATAATTTGATCTAATACTATATCTAAGGCTGTTTCCAAGCAGAGAAACTCTTTTTCACATTTGAGCGCATGTTGGCAGCGACTTTGCCATTCTTTCTAGTGGTGGAAAATTGTCAAAAAATTCATTACATAGCTTTTCCACATCTGACAATTTAAACGTGATGTTTTTACTTCCAACGTATTGTTTAAGGGATGCCCAAACAAGTTCAATTGGGTTAAGGTCAGGGTGATAAGGTGGCAATCTCAAAGTATTATGACCATGTTGTTCTAAGATTTTGTCAACTTCGTACGTTTTAAATCTTGGCTTATATATTTTTATAATGTTATATAATTCAACTTTCAACATGTCATCTGCAAATGTGATGTTTCTGCTTCGTAACCACTGCTTCATTTCATCTTTTCGACTTGCGGATGTAGGCGATTTTTCACACTGCACATTGTGATATGGTGCATTGTCAATAACCAGCACACTACGTGGGGGTAAATTTGGTATAAGTTTAGTCTCAAGCCATTTCTTGTAGTTGATAAAGTTCATATCATCATGAAAATCACCCGACTTACATTTTGACTTAAATATAAGTGATGCATTTGGTATGAATCCTTTTTCCCATCCAGCATGAACTATAACTAATCTTTGGCCCTTAGACACTGGTTTTCGTAGCCCTTCGTTACTATTATCAGACCAAGCTTTTTCATGAGTGTGGGAGGAATGAATATATGTTTCGTCCATATAGATAATTGGTCGACCCTCCTGACGGTATTGTTTTATGGTTTTTAAAAACCCTGTCCTCAATTGCCTAATGTCATGTCGCTCCATTAGTAATGTTCGGTTTGTTTTTATTTTGCGCCATCGAAAACCTATACTATGTAAGATCTTACGCAAACTTTCTCTACCACCAGTAAACTCGCTGTCTTCTTTAACTTTTTGGAACAAGCGTTTCAGAGTAGGTGCTGTTTTTTCTTGTACATACCAATTGTGGACAATTCCTCGTAAAATTCTTGTATCTATATCATCTATTTTTGTCTTTTTCGGTGTTTTACCTTTATTATGTTTTGTACTGAATGACGAAGCTTCACCCTTATCAATATTTTTACTTTGCTTAACTATAGATTTTACAGTGCTTAGGCTAATACCGACTGCTTGTGCAACCCTTTCATGTATTTTCGCTGAAGGAACCAATAACTCACCACGTTGTGCCTCCAATGTCATAAATTTAAAAACATTATGCACTATTTCACGACTTTGTGCACTCAAAATCTTGTGTTTTACAAGCGACTTAAATTCCATATTAAAATTCCTACGCGGATTGTACCACTATGAGTTCAAATGGATCTTTACAGTGCAATATTCTGCTTAGGACTGGTAGCTGCCGACAGTGTCGTACGCGTGTTCTACGCGCATCCGAATCTCACAGTTGAAATGAATTTGGTCGAGTAGTAGTTATTTTTTATTTGACTACCAAAATATTCTCTAGAAATAACTTATATGGCAAAACAACGTTTGCCGAGTCAGCTAGTCAATTTATATAATTTACTCCTGACGATGCAAAAGTCATTAGTGAAACCGATCGAGTAATATAAGTTATATTTCTGTTGTGGAATTTGTTATTTTAATTGATAATTTTTTATCGTGCCGACTCTTGTAATAACAATTTTTTCCTGAAGCTAAACCAAAATCATTTTTTTCCTTCAAAATATCTCTTATAATAAACTTAAGCTATGGTAGTTCGTAATTTTGACAAAATGAAAAAAATAATTCCGTTAACTTACCCGACGACAAAAGCGCCGGTCTTTTCTTTGGTAAACTACCAAATCCTGAGCTACCACTGGCTATGGAGCCAGCAAGAGATCCACTAGAAAATTCGTCTGGTCTTTGTTCGGAGCTAGTTTCTTCAACATTCACTTGTTTGTGCTTCAAAGAAGGTGACGGCCTGAAATGAGGAAAAAACCTTATTAATATTATAAATGTGATTTTTTTTGTTTGCTACGCTCAACTACTCAAACGAAAATCATAAATTTTGTACACACATTGCCAGGGGTACAGAAGAGGATATTGGGTAACTTTTATCCAGAAAAAATCTGATCCCAAGGGATAGAAAAATTAGTTTGTAGTGAGGTAACTTAATAGTATAAGATAAGTTTTCTAAACCAAATTTTATCCGAATTATTTAATTTTCGATGGTCTTTAGCACGAGCGATGCCACGGGTATATTCTTTCTAAAGTCAATGTGAAGAGAGAGATTTTAATCCCATTGATGGCAAATACCGCCCGATGGCGTGCATATATATATTTTATAAATTATTAGATTCCCTGCGATATATCATCTTAAACTGTCGTTTCAAATGGTCTCCAAAATGCCATACTAATTAATTGCTAATAAATTGTATTTCTAAAACTGATTAGTCGTTCAGCAAATAGTTATAATAAAAGCAAGCCTAGTTGGAATAAAATACTGCTCTACACATTTAAACATAACAAAAGTCATTGCGCCACTGGCGGGTATAACTAATGTTGTAAATCATTTTAACGACACATTGGACCGCATGGAGTTAGTTGGTGCAAATGCAAAATACTAGGTTCTACTGGGTACTTTTAAAGATACGGCAACTTTTATATGAAAATCTTCATGAAATCGCTAGGTACCATGTATTATTTAAAATCAAAATCTCTTGAGGCCAAATTGTTTTCATGCTAGTCAAGTTTTATTGCAATTTATCACGTTTTTGAATGCTCTCATTTTGTATACAGGATGACCCAAAACTAACGTCCACCATTTTCTCACTTATTTTAATTTGAACTCCCTGTATTTTAAATTATTTTCAAAAACCACTTTCAAAATACTTTCTCTTTTGTAGAACATTCTCTATACCTATGAGTTATAGTTAGTTTAAAAGTTGATTTTTCAAATCGACATAAAACACTTATGAGAATAAAAATATCAAAAGTAATTGATTCCCATTATGCTTCTGTCTTCCACTAAGAAACGCCATATTTTTTTCCAAGTTTCTGGTAATAAATTTCGAACGCCAATGTTTCAGGAATTTCCTTCACTTGTTTTTAGTGCCATCAGTTCCAAATACAAAACATTCAGTTGGCTGATAACATTTCCTATTTGCCTTTTATCCCATTTCAAGAATCATATGTTTATTAGACAAAGAAATTCCACAGAATAGAAGGTTCACTCCGCGGTACCCCTTTTAATGAGGCTTTAATAGCGATACCGATTGTTTCATGACCTTGTGCTCGAAGCGATAATTTATTACTTTTTCATATAAGCGTACCTAAACATATAAGGCCGAAACACACTGAACAGCACAGCACCTGACAAGCATCGTCACAGCACCGTCGAGTGGTCAACTTGACGGTTGCGTATGGGTTCACTTAACGCATCGACACGGGATCAGCACCACCGCGATACCCGACTATAGGCTTCACTTTATATTGTCAGAGATATTGTATTGTACTGTACTAACCGAAATGTGCTGATAAGTGAGTGTACGACGTTGGCAAAGGATCAGCACACCTCAAGTACGCCGTCCGCAAAATATTCTCTCTGAGAAATGTGTTGTGGTTGAGGCGTTGACGTGCTTTGCCGGTACTGAGCTGATGTTGTTAGGTAGGCGCGCTTACATTTAAATACACATAAGAAATAAAATCTGCAGGTGATGATCAGTCGCTGTTCCTATGAGGTGCTGATAAATGAGTTTCGACCTATACTGGTTTACGAACACCAAAAGGGTGAAATGTGAGAAAAAAACCTAAGTGCACCCAATTAAACAGTTAATAAATTTTCACATTTTTTTAAATGAGATACAGGGTGTTGAAGTTGTAAAAATCAAATATATTTTTGTTAATTATTCAGCCATTTTTTTAGATACAGACATAAAAATGTAGGTAAGTTATTTTTTTTAAACAACAAATTAGAATATAGTAGTAGATTTAAGGTTACTTGTAGATGTCTCCACTTACACCGTATTGAATAGAAGAAACCAATTAAAAATTTAAAAGTTAAATATGCAATTTAGAAAGAGTAACTTTCCTCTGTACAAACTTACTTGGGTACAGCTGGGGACATTCTGTATAAACAAATTACCACCGTACATAGCCAATGAATAGTAGGTTCACTCGTCGTCGGCACTTTCATGTAGTGATTTCCAGTGACTTTTTTCATAAAATAAATTTAATAATGTTTTAGTATCTAAATCTTACCGACTAAGGATCTGTTACTGTTTACTGTACAATGAGGGATTTGTAAACTTTTATTATTAAATCCTTAAGGCCTGATGACGAGTTAACGAAATATTGTGAAACGTTCTTTACTTTCAAACTATAAAAGACACACGGTATCTGTCTATAGCTCGATTGGAGCTTCAGGATACCGAAAAAGAGTAGCATCGGAGACCGAGTGAAATAGACATTGCGCTGGATGGAGCTTAGAGTAAACCTATTATTCATTGTCTATGTACGGTGCTTTTACGCTAGTATACAAAATATGTGTTCTACAAGAATTGATTTTAAACTTTTTCCGATTATAAAGACAAAATATACATACAATGGAAAAATACATATTCTCCAAATGATTGCACTAACCATGCTGTCCCTTTGAATTTAACTATAAAGGACTCGGATAACGAAATTCGAGGAAATTGAGTTTGCGATTCCTGTTGTCTGAAATTACACTCGTAAACATTGACGTAACATGAATTTTGGTAGAGAAAAACAAACTTTTCATTTGGTCCACTTCCAAATAACATATCAACATAATCATTTTTTAAAGCATTTAATATATTTTGACTTTATTAAATTGTTAATAAAATGAGCTTCAAGATTAAGTATACAGATACATTCAAATAAAAACGGAACATAGGGGTTTAGTTTATTCGCCGATCTAAATAGTCCACCAACAAAACATTCTTATAAGTTCACTTCAATGAATATCAAGTATTGATCTGGACAGCTGGATTCAGAATCACTGTAAAAAAGCCCGCCCCTTCTCCTTCCAAATTTGTTAGTTATGTGCGAGGTGTGTCCGAAAGTCCGAAGTGCGAACTGCGATTTAGTATTGAATAATTATTTGATGGGGTTAGTAAACGTCGCTACATATGGAAACAATATGCTCACGTTTTATGTTGTTAAAATCGAAAATTAATTGTTAAATTCTCTTTAACAATTAATGTTTCGAGTTAAGATAATATGTTTTGATTTCTTTTGGCAATAACGGCTTGCAAAATAAAAATAAATTCGTAAATAAAACAAAATAGGATTCTTTAAATTGAAACAAAATTATGGGGTTGAACACTCACCGATCGACTGACTGACTGACTGTATGACGCTAATTAAGGACCGCCCTCAGTTGAGAATATGGAGTGGTGGGAATTGTACGATAAGTTATAGGTGTCCAAATAAACGATTGTAATAATCGTGTTTTTAATCTGTTGAAGCTGGATGTTGGTCGACTAGTTCAAAAGCAGTTATGATACAAAGCTTAAAATCCCTATGTTCCGTTTGTTTTTGAATGTATCTGTATAAAGATAACGTATATCACGGTTAATCAAGCAATTAACATTCCCTAGGGTAACGCAAATATCAATAATAAAACTTTATCTATCTGAAGGTAAAGCAACTTTCGGTGTTTCAATCAATTATCTGACCAAAGATAACGCGAATTTGGAAAACGACTTATTGGAAATGAATCAAGATTTAACCGTTTTATAGAAAGTACTATCATTATTTTTGCACCCCTATCATGTTTCAAGTACGAACACCTGGTTCCTGGGACACCTTGTATAATCAGCTCATCTAGATAAAAGTAACGCGAATGTCGAGTACATACTTACATAGCTTCGTTCCAACTGGCGTTAGAACCGTTTTTGGTATCGTTCGCGCAAGTGCTGTATTTCTTTCACGTTCCAACTGATTAAAGGTTCGTTCCAACAAGGTCTAGAATCAGTTCAGAACTTGGCGGAGTATGCGCAAATGAAAATGTTCGTTCCAACATAACGGAATCGGTTCGGAACTAAATTGGTTCATTGTTCCAATGTAACGTGAACTGTTCTGGAACTAGTTCAAGGATGGTGAAAACCCCTTTCGCGGTCCGAAGCAAGAATTGTTGAATCGATTTGTTAGAGGCATGCGCAGTGATGTTTAATTTGATGTAGATTTGGTTATTCAGAAGCTGAGGTTAAGTTTTCTATAATATTATTTTAATATTTTTTTGTATTCCTCAAAGTTTAAAAAATACAATGAGTGATTCGGATGCCAGAAATTCTTCAATTGTAAACCCTTATATAAAGAAACGTACACACAGCATTTAGCATTTAATTTGAAGCTAAATTAGTAATGACCATAGATAATGACAGGTTTGTTCAGTTCAGTGTTCCAACCTGAAATTAGGAACCGCGCTTTACTGAAACATGCGCACAAATTAATTCGTAACCAGTTCAAGAACTGTCCTCGAAATGATTGTTGGAACGAACCTTAAAGTATCGTTCTTGGGACTGCTTGGGACGGTATACAAACTGTACCTTCTGGAAGGAGTAAAAAAGTTGATGTGTCCATCCCAAATTCGAGTTGGCACACTATACAGTACTCGAAACGATTCCAGTACGGTTCATAAATGCCAGTTTGAACAAACCTCATATCAGTAAGTATTGTCTACCGAACAGATTAACTACCAAAAGGTAACGCATATCTATATAAAGGTAACGCAAATATTCTTAATGTATAAAGGTTCATGTTATTGTCCTGGTAATATACCTTTTCTTCGATATATTTTATTTTAAATTTAAATCTGTCCAATCTTCAGACATCAGGTTATCTGCATTAAGGATGTAGCGCAAATACAATCAGACTATCTTCCGCAAATATCGATGTATATCTACACACAACTGAAGCAAATAGAAGTATATATCGGACGTATAATCTTACTAAAGATAATGCAAATTTCAGAGTCCTGATCAGATTATCTATTAAAAGAAATTTTAATAAATCCACCAGATTATATGCCCAAAGGTAACGCAAAATTCGGTGTACAATAAGAGTACCTTTTAATTCGATATATTAATCAGATAACAAACACACTCAACGATAATGCAAATATCCATAGATGTATAAAACTTGTTTTCTAAACAAAAGTTAAACAGTCATTAGTTATCATAAAGAAAGGATTATCTTGTTAAGGGTAGCGCAAATTTTGGTGTATCAATCAGATAATCTATACAAAGGTAACGTATATATCTACAGACCAAGATTTCACACCAAAGTAGCATCTTGTGATAGAGCTAGAAAGGTGTACAATAAACTAATTCAATTTTCTACTCACGCTTTAAACAGTATATCTCCAGAAATCATGTTTAATTCAATCTTGAACTTTAACATACTGTTGTCTTGTCGATGCCTGGTATCGTAACCCTCCAACAAGGCTTTCTTGTGAATAAGTCCAGCACCAGCGAATTCGGCGAGGTTCAAATCCACGAAACCAAGTTTGGTGAAAGATCTGCCCCCTTTGTATTCTTTACGTATGGATATTCTGAGTATACACCGCTCCATTATACCCGTGGAAGCGTTCGCCATCATTTTACATGGAAAAGTGAAATTAGCACCCCATTGGACTTTGTGATCTTGTACTTCTTGTCTGGAAAAGAAAGCGAAATGGTATTAAGATATCTATTTTTTATGAGCTTTACACTACAGTGCCCTCTAGGGTTGGTTTGGAGTAAAATTGATAGCAGGGTTGAAGTCGACGTACCTGAAAACCTCTCGATTACAATTTTTCAATTTCACAGCTGAATTGTATAAATAGAAGTTCTAACACGGTGAGACAATCAATTAAGACTCCCTAAGGTAACGCAAAATCAATAAAAAAATCGATCATTCGATGAGATTATCTTCTTAAAGGTAACGCGAATCTCAAAATATTAGTTATTTTCCTAATGAACCAGCAAATATTAGTAACTATAGCCCGTTCAGTACAAAAACCGTTGCACGTCATCAAAGTGTCGAAAAAGAGACGTTCGTTTATATCATGTCATTCGATTGCTGCTGACAATCCTCTGTCAATCACTATGTTAAGCCTCTCTAAACTCAATAAATATTGAAATTTGTAGGTCGCATTGTATTAAAGAATATAAATATATGTTTAAAGAAAGGTTTCGTAATTAATTTCATATCAAATACAGCTCGTAGGTTAATTAAATATTAAACTCAAACTAACGTCAGTCTTAATAAAAACTTTTTATGTTGGCAAAAATGCGCGCTGTTGCCGCGATTAAAATGGTTATTTCAGGTTCAGTTGACGTCTTGACATTTTTGGGGTTATGTTGTGACAAAAACTGCAAAGAACTGTGAGTAATTTTTCACAAGCAGTAATGAGTTATCAAAGTTAAAGTCAAATCCAAAAAAACGTATAAATGAAACTTAATAATACTGCAATAGTTGATGCATTTACTCCTGATACTATTTACAGCGTTTATGAAGCAAGTATGTATAAGTTCAATATTATACCCAATCAACTGTATTTATTATATTCTGTTACATTATTCTTAATACTTGGCAATTATACATGGACATTTTTTTATAGATAATCATGTCACTTTAGGAATGTTACTGCAGTAATTGAAGGAAGAACAATAATTATTAAATGTAGAATGTTCCTGAGTAGTTTACTAAAATATGATACACATCCACAAAGAGGACTTATGGAACTTTCAACAAAAATAAACCACTGTATACATTTGTTTTTATTAATGAATCCTGAATTTTCCAAAATGGTTTATGTCAAAAGGTATGTCACAATGATAATGTAAAATTTTAGAATGCAAAATTGTTTTTATTCTAGATATTTTGTATTACATGCTGAGAATGAAAATGGTTATATTGATGGAGCAGAAAGTATATTTTTATATGAATCTCAGTTGAGTTATTATCATGGGAAAATGAATGAAGAACATGTTTTTAAATGGTTTGAAAACCAATTACTTACTATTGAATCTTTCTGAACCTTTAATAAATTATGGACAATGCTTTTCGATAATATTAGGTTAATGAAACAATATAGAATTGAATCAACAAATGTTGAAGCTGAGCTTATTTATATTACAGCCTAGTAAGTAGATACAAACTGTATTTGAACAGTGATATAGCAAATTATATGTTAGAATTCAGAAGACTACACAACTAGTTTAATACATTCAAAATTCTTACTTCAAATTATACCTAATAGACAATAAATGCTGTTTTACTTTTATTTTTACAAAAATAATAACATAGGTATATTTGAAAAGAAAAGAATTGGTTATTTGAATACTGCCCTTTCAATAAATGTTTTTTTCAGAAACAAACCCCCCAACAAAATAAATTGTGGATATGGTAGAACAGTATAGTCACAAAGTATTACCTACCATCTTTTTAAAAATCCTATTGAGTTAATACTGGCTACTGCCAAGCAAGCCGATAGATGCATTCCAGAAGTTGCGGGTTGGAATTGGTTTGTCCGTGAACCTCTCAAATTTGAAAGATTTCTATTTGACAATTATTCTTCTACCTTATTTAAAAAAATAGCATTACAAACTTTTCGGTGTAGTAACTAATTTATAAATTTGCAATGTTTCTTTTTAATAAAACAATTCCATAAAAATTGGGGTGGCATTATTTATTATTTTATTTTAATCATGATATTCAAAATAAGTAATTCAGGCAGCATTTTCTAAAGGTACATGTGCATATCACAAAGTTTTATAAAAACTACAAAGAATTAATTTAATAGTTTTTATTGAATTGAAAGGTCTCATTCTATCAATCATTTATTAGCAATACTTTCAGTTGCGGTAGATGCTGGAGAGCTAAAACAAAATGGTAAATATAAATTTGGATTGATTAGAAGATGAAGGAGTGATAAATAATTCACCAATATACTGATAATTATAATATGTATTGATTTCAGTGCTACGATTTAGTCAATCATTTGCATATACCTTCACTCGGAGAATAGAATGGATTTGCTCTCCTTTTCTGAGCTGTGGTGGTGCTTGATGCACAATTTTCTTTTGCTATGATCAATGATCATATATCTCAGGATGATTTTCCTTATTGAGAATGACCTACACACTAAAGCTTCACATCCCGGCTTTTCTAAAAAAAATTTAAGATTTATTTCAACAAAATATAAAATAAAATTGCCTACCTTTAAAAAGGAGGTAGATCCAGGTTATCAGAACTTTTTTATTTATAATTTGTCTGAAAACCTTACATCAATCTTTCATATTGTAGTGACAAAATTTTAGAAGCCAACATGTACTTAGGTAATTGTAACCTAAAAATTATATTAGATAATATTTTTTCCTTGATACTATATATACATGCATTTTAAATACTAGAATAGTTCCATAACTTCTAACTAATTAAGTGTGTGGTATAAACATACAAATAAAAGTGTTAACTATTCCATACATACCTTTTAAGTGCTAAAAATAATTCCATAGTTTTTAAAATAAGAATTTCTTAGTGCTGTACGGTTAACATACAAATTAAAATTTTATATGTAACATCTCTGTATGTAACTGAAATAAGTCGAAGTTTCTTTGCACGCAATAACCATCAATAACTAAACCTAACCTAGAATATTTGATAAACTTCATTTGACATATACTAGATTCTCATATTATTTCAAGGGCTTGGCAACATAGTACAGTTATGACAGATGTGACGTGCAACGGTTTTAATACTGTTCGGGCTATATATCGAACTAATCAACGGCCAAAAGACAATGCAATCTTGTTTTATCACCTTAATTTCAACTTCACAGCTGAGTTGTTTAGTAGAAAAATTTTAATGTGGAATTATTTTTGGAAAATTTCGACGTAAATTATCTCAATCATAACTGTTTCTTTGAATATCTAACGTTGCTTTCAAAAGTGATATTAAATATTAAAATTATGGGTTAACAAAAGTAAATATTTATAGGTAAGGAGGTCAAATAGTATGTTTTGAAAACAAAACTTATTTCCTGTAATTTTCCGTATCATGTTACACGCATTCACATTCAAATTTTCACATGTAAGGACATTTATGAACATTCATAAAAATTGTCGACCTTTCAATGTGTCGTTTTAATTTGTATCATTTTCTAAAAAAAGCCGCATGCCATACCAAAAATACGGACAACTATGTTTGTCCAGGAAATGCACGTTTCTGAAAATTTTTGTACAAATATCTAACTTAAAAAGAAACATACAGGGTGTGTAACACAAAATAAAAATAACTAGATTAATAAAAATTATGTATTTACAGGTAACGCAAATATATATGTCTAAAGGTAACGCAGATATCAGTAAATCAATCAGATTTCAACGTTTCGGTACCGCTATCAAATATATATGGATTTTTTTTTTAAATTTGTCCCAGTCAGACACTCAACAAAAATTCGACAACTAGACTATAAATACAAATATTCTGAAGTTTAAGTCTGCAAAAAATTGTTTTCAAATTCTTGAAGATCCATTCACAGCAGATTATCTCTTAGTTAAATCACTTCTACTTGGAATACACTCTATAAGGTAATGTAAATTATCAGCAAAATTAATGAAAATATCGATCCCGTTCAACCACCAAGAGGTAGCGCGGTATCTTAATAAGATTATCTACCTAAAGGTAGCGCGGTATCTTAATAAGATTATCTACCTAAAGGTAGCGCGGTACCTTAACTATATTATCTACATAAGGGTAGCGCGGTATCTTAATTACGTTATCTACCTAAAGGTAGCGCGGTATCCTAATTACTTAGGTTTGTTCCAACTGGCATTTAGGAACCGTTCTGGAATCGTATCGAGTACTGTATAGTATGCAAACTCTAGTTAGGGATGGACACATCAGCTTTATCACCACATCCAGAAGGTAGTTTTTGTACCGTCCCAAGAACGATACTATAATCAACTCGAAGTGCAGCACTTGCGCGCGAACGATACCTAGAACGGTTCTATCGCCGGTTGGAACGAACCTATTAGGTTTGTTCCAACTGGCATTTAGGAACCGTTCTGGAATCGTATCGAGTACTGTATAGTGTGCAAACTCTAGTTAGGGATGGACACATCAGCTTTATCACCACATCCAGAAGGTAGTTTTTGTACCGTCCCAAGAACGATACTATAATCAACGCGAAGTACAGCACTTGCGCGCGAACGATACCTACAACGGTTCTATCGCCGGATGGAACGAACCTATTAGGTTTGTTCCAACTGGCATTTAGGAACCGTTCTGGAATCGTATCGAGTACTGTATAGTATGCAAACTCTAGTTAGGGATGGACACATCAGCTTTATCACCACATCCAAAAGGTAGTTTTTGTACCGTCCCAAGAATGATACTATAATCAACGCGAAGTACAGCACTTGCGCGCGAACGATACCTAGAACGGTTCTATCGCCGGTTGGAACGAACCTATTAGGTTTGTTCCAACTGGCATTTAGGAACCGTTCTGGAATCGTATCGAGTACTGTATAGTGAGCAAACTCTAGTTAGGGTTGGACACATCAGCTTTATCACCCCTTCCAGAAGGTAGTTTTTGTACCGTCCCAAGAACGATACTATAATCAACGCGAAGTACAGCACTTGCGCGAACGATACCTAGAACGGTTCTATCGCCGGTTGGAACGAACCTATTAGGTTTGTTCCAATTGGCATTTAGGAACCGTTCTGGAATCGTATCGAGTACTGTATAGTGCGCAAACTCGAATTTGGGATGGACACATCAACTTTATCACACCTTCCAGAAGGTACAGTTTGTATACCGTCCCAAGCAGTCCCAAGAGCGTTACTTTAATCAGTTGGAACGAGAAAGAAATACAGCACTTGCGCAAACGATACCAAAAACGGTTCTAACGCCAGTTGGAACGAAGCTATAATCTACCTAAGGGTAACACGGTATCTTAATTACATTATCTACCTAAAGGTAGCGCAGTATCTTAATTATATTATCTACCCAAAGGTAGCGCGGTACCTTAATTAAATTATATTCCCAAGAGTAGCGCGCGGTATCTTGCTTAAATTAATTAGATTATGTACGCAAAGGTGGCGCAAATATCGGTTAACTACCAGAATAGATCAGGTGAATGAATGTTAATTAAACACAAACTAAGATAGCGGGGGTGTGGGTGGGATATTAAAAAATTATTTACCCAAACGGAAACATAAATTTCAGTTGGTACATCAATCAGCTCCAAAGGTAAAGCAAATATTTGAATCATATTATTTAAAGGTAACGAGATTCTTGACAAAACAATCAGAATACACACCATAAGGTAACGGAAATCTTCAGCAAAACAGATTTATGTGTCATGAAAATTAAGTTGAACTGTACCCAAAAATTAACAGAAATTTCAAGTCTATCTATCTAAAGGTAGCGCTGTATCTTCATTAGATTTACCTAAAGCTGGCGCTGTATCTTAATTATATAATCTACCCAAAGGTAGCGCGGTACCTTAATTGTATTATATACCTAAGGGTAGCGCGGTATCTTAATTATATTATTTACTCAAAGGTAGCGCTGTACCTCAATTAAATTTAGTTCCAGAGGAAAGTCTCAGAGACTAGTAGCTCCTTTAGTCCTATTTCCCGCAGGAATTTGAGGACAGTAATCTCCTAGATGTTGTGCCCAAGTATTCTGAATTGCTGTGCAATTCGTAAGTATGTGGATGGAGGTTTCTTCTTCCATGCCACAGAATCTACATTCTTCTTCCTACACTATTTTGAGCTTTTTCAGGCGACAATGTCCCGTAAGGATCCCTGTTAAAACTGTTAGTGCAGTTTTACTTTGACTTATGCATTCATTTGATCTCAACAGGTTGTAGTCACCCAGAAGAATATTTGATTGTCTAAGCCCTGCTAGATCTTTCTAATGGTCAGATCTTCTCTTTTTTTCGACTTTGCCTATTTCTTCCAATATTACATTGGAGCTGATACCGCAAAAGGGTTCAGGCCCTCAAAAGGGTGTTTAAGTCCACCTACCCAAGGGTAGCGCGAGGTATGCTTACATTATCCAAGTTAGGGTTATGCAAACGCGGGAAATTAATTAGATTATGTACGCAAAGGTGGCGCAAATATTGGTCAGCACCAGAATGCATCATGTGAATTTTGATTGATTGAGAGAGATAACTTTCCTCTTTTTCATGAAGTGACAAATTTTCAACATAAAGAACCAACCGCAAAGTAAGATGTGTCGTGTCCCAATTTTAACACGAATCTCGGTAAATCAGTTGACTACCTAAGAGTAGCGCGAATCTCGGAATATTAATTGAACACAAACTAAGATAGCGGAGGTGTGGGTGGGATATTAAACAATTATTTACCCAAACGGTAACATAAATTTCAGTTGGTTCAGCTCCAAAGGTAACGCAATCATATTAAAGGTAGTGAGATTCTCAACAAAACAGAATACAATACACACCATAAGGTAACGAAAATCATCAGCAAAACAGATTTATGTGTCATGAAAATTCAGCTGAACTGTACCCAAAAATTAACAGAAATTTTAGGTCTATCTAGTATATCTATTTAAAAGTAGCGCTGTATCTTCATTAGATTTACCTAAAGGTAGCGCTGTATCTTCAATACATCATCCACCTAAGGGTAGCGCAGTATCTTAATTAGATTATCTACGTGAAGGTGACGCAAGTACTGGAAATCAATTAGATTATGTACGCAAAGTTATCGTAAATACCGGAGGACTACCAGAGCACATTAAGTGAATTTTTTATTTATTGAGACGTATAACTTGTTTATAAAAGTAGAAAATATCGTAAATTTCAGCGATTTAAATATATTTCAATCGACAAAAATCTAGAATAGATTTTCTTATATAATTTGTTTCCAATCCCAATATAAATTATATATTTCTATAAATAAAATCGTATTTATTGAGGTGAATATAAAACATTGAATAGTTAAATAAAAATACACTTTGTCTATTATACTGTACCGAATTCCATCGAAACAATTAACTGCTTTAACTATAACAAAAGGAAATGTTATATCAACAACAGATTCGAAGAAAATTTCGTGCAATAAACAAATACACTTTCGTTTAGTTACCGTGTGTTTAAAAATAGGATCGATTTTAATTGGGCTAAATTATAGAGGGTGTCCCACCGGGAATGGTCCATCAGTTCTTCTGGGAAAACTATGAATACAAAAGTTACTAAAATTCGGTGAGTTGGTAATAGCATTGAACTTTACTTAATTACAGTTACCTGTAAATAATTGTCATATTAGTAAAGCGTGATATATAGACGTCAAAAAATAATAGTTCAATACTATTAAACGCTTTACAAAATTAGAAAAATTAATTTCCACAGAGCAGACCGTCCACTAAGAAGCAACAACTACTTCTCGGGCTATATGCCCCGACAGACATTGAATTACACTTCTAAAGTAAACGGGGTTAACATCACTTGTGGACCGGTTTCGGCGTTTTTGCGCCTCATCAGCACAAGGTAGATGCTATTCGTCCAGAAGCTCTGAGAGCATAATCCTGTACTAGAGATTACGTTGATACCACACCAATACATTAGCCTTAGTAAAGGAAATGTTAAGAGTGCGATATCAGCGACATCTCTACATCTAATCACAAACCAAAATTCTATATCGACAAAAAAACCATCTCGGTCCACAAGTGATGTTATTCCTTCTAATCGCAAACCAGAATGGTTGGTTCTATCTTAACAGATATACCAACACCGTTTACTTTAGAAGTGTAATTCAATGTCTGTCGGGGCATATAGCTCGAGAAGTAGTTGTTGCATCTTAGTGGACGGTCTGCTCTGTGGAAATTAATTTTTCTAATTTTGTAAAGCGTTTATAGTTTATTTCAGAAAGGTATAGAGTAATAAAACCTCATTAGGTATGCAAAGGGAGCACAGAGTGACCCAACGAATATTTGAGCCACTTTCATAGTTTGGCATTGATTTCATTGTAAAATTCTTTCTTTTTATCAAGTGCAGGTAGTATCACCCGGGTTGGGGTCAATATATGGGTTTAGCCTATTGTTATCCATTCACAAACACTGAAAATAGTGTGCCAAAGGCATGCCGGTAGGATACTCGTAAAAAGGAAAGAATTTTATTTTAACACTTATTTTTTATTGAACATTATACAAAAAATACATTATACAGTAATTAAATTTTGAAAAATCATAATATTCTTCGTCATCTGAGGAACTGTCATCTCCTCTTGACGTTATAATTAACGGGTCGACGGTCCGATCGATCAAGTAGTCAAGATCCCACATTTTCTCCTCTTCTTTAATGACATGCTGGACTGCTTTTCGCCAGTTCTCTGGTGTCACCTCCTTAATGGCTTGATCAAACAGTAGCTTAACGTCTTTCATTTTGAATGTCGTGTTGTGTCTTGCTACAAATCCTTTCACTTGCGCCCATATAAGTTCTATAGGATTTAGTTCGCAATGATATGGCGGTGTGCGCAACACACTTACACTATGTTTTTCTGATATATCTACCACGGCGTATTTCATAAAACGATGTTTGTGTAAATTTGCTATAGCTAATAGTTCTTTTTTTATCAAATTATCTTCAAATTCAATACTTTTGGTGGTTAACCAGTCAATAAGTTCTTGTTTTCTCCAAGATGAAGTTGGAGTCTTCTCTATGCGTCGAGAATGATAACTCGCGTTATCCATAACTACTACTGAATCAGCCGGAAGATATTTTATCATTTCATCAAAATAGTCTTCAAAAACATCCGAATCCATGTCCTCGTGGTAATCTCCCGTATGGCACGACTGAAAGGTTAGCAAACCTTCTTTTAAAAATCCCTCTTCGCTTCCAATATGGACGATTATGAGTATTTTCCCTTTACCTGAAGGCACCTTAATACCCGTTGACAGGCCTTCCATGAAAGCTTGGCGAGCACTGGTTATATTTTTGTCTTGCCACATTTTTGGTACTGTATAACCTTCATTGATCCACGTCTCATCAAGATAAAAGATTTTCTTCTGCTCTGTTCTGTACTGCTTTATACTTCTTAAGTAATTTCGTCACCAGCAAACAATTTCATCGCTTTCCAGTAAAAGTGCTTTACGGTTATGCTTTTCCCAGGCAAAATCCATATTTCTCAAAGTGGTCCATAAAAGTTTTTAGTTATCAACGGAATACTGTCATCCTGGCCAAGCTCCATTAAAATCTTATCTAGGGTGGGTATTTCTTTTTTAAAATAAAAAGAGTGAACATTTCTTCGAATTACACTTTTCGTGTCTTCATCAAGGCCTTTTACTGGTCTACCTGGACTTTTCTTGGCCTGCTATCTTTCTCCCCCGCAATAATTTAAAAACGGTGGACCAGTCATTCGGGAACATCGGTCAACAGTTTCTTGTACAGTAAATTTCGAGTAATCGGATTTTATGCAATCGTGTACATTTAAAATAATAAGTTTTTCATTCACTGATAGTGGAGAATTATTGGAACATCTTTGGTGTAAATGTCGCCATTTTATTACTAATCTTATAATACTGTGAACACTATTTACGGCTTAACAGCAAATACTGATGCGTTAAACTAAACAAATATACTTATAAAGGTCTAAAAATTTTGGGTAAGGCACCTTGCGGCGCCTGGTTGAGCCGAATCTGAAACAGGGTTGGAATTAGGCAGAGGCACTAATAGAAGGTTAAACGGTACCTGTTAAACGCAAAACATAACTGTATAATCTACTTCCTAAGTAATCCCTACACAATATTTCGATATTGACACTTCAGGCCAGAAAACATACTTTTCCTAATTATCTTACGCAATTACTTGAAATTTTAATATTACAAACAATACTAATTCAAGATCTACGCCTATGGCCGACACTGAAATTGAGCCGAACTGGACGGAATTCCCCATTTTATTACTCTATACCTTTCTGAAATAGACTATAATAGTATTAAACTATTAGCATTGAACTTATTTAAAATAATATCGTCACACTTTCGGAAGTCAATACTGGCTTGCTTATTTTTAATGAAACAACCCGTTATATTATTTTGTTTTAGTATTTCGGGTGAGCAACTATTAAAAATGATTTTTAAAAGTTTTGCATTACCCTTAAATTTAAGTACATGATTAGTTGCTAATTAACAATTATTTCCAGTTGATAACATTAAAAAATCGTATACAGATTGAGAAAATCCGATAGGTCAGTGAAATACACCAACGTTTATGATAATAAAGTGTCAAATGTTAACGAATCTTAACCAATTTCAGTTGTATCTCGTTCTGGCTTGTTACGCTTTGATGCTCTGATTGATGTTCTCACATACAATTTTTTTAAATAATTTAATCAGTTAAATTAACTAAAATCTTTTTTTAGACGTTACCTTAAATCATATGATCGAAAAAAGGCGAGAATGAGGAGTAGAATTTGCAAAATAAATGCTGAAAGTGAAATACGATAAAAATTAATTTTTCATATCACAATTTCGGTAGAGCAGACCTCATCAAAGTTTAATAGGTAGATTCTAGGTCGGGCTTAAGTTGGATGCTACGATTTAGTTTGTAATTATGTCAAGAGGAGAGACAATTTAATTTCTAAAATGGTTAAAGTTCACGGGGCTTTTCGACAAGTCGAGGTTACATGACTGGGAAAAGAGAAAAATAAACTACACTAGCCATTGCTTGGGTGATATTTTTCCCATTGAAAAGAAACGCCCACAACTTTATTTTTTGTTATTACTATCGCCATCTATGTGTCACCCGAAGAAATTATCGCATGATATGTCTTACAATTTATAATAGTCGTTGTCCATTATTATAATTATGTTTCGTACCTTCTGGGAATACATAATCACTATAATTGTGAGAATTTCAAAATTAACTAAGACTAAAACTTTCACTTCCACAGCATTTAATAAAAATTAAAACTGTTTCGTGAACGTAATGATATGGGTAGCAGAAAATGAAAATATCTTCTCCCAAAGGTACAACGGTAACGGAAGTCGTTTAAGTACAGTGTGTCCCACTATACAGAAACAATTATCGACAGTTTTAACTGAAAAACTAAAAAATATTTTTTCCGAGTTCAAAACTCCTGATTTAATTTGCTCAAATCTCCATTACAATTAGAACTATCGTTCAATTTAAAATTAGTGACGCGTTTCGCTAACACAGTAGCTTTATCAAACTGAAGGTATAATGAAAAGTTTCTAATTTATACAGTACATTGAAATATGTTTCAATATAAACATATTATAATACTTTTGTCAATGTATCAATGTACTGTATAAATAAGAAACAAAATTTCATTATACCTTCAGTTTGATAAAGCTACTGTGTCAGCGAAACGCGTCACCAATTTTAAATTGAACGTTAGTACAAATTATAATGGAGATTTAAGCAAATTAAATTTCTTCGTTTAGTATGGATCTTCATCAAGTAAAAGCCTCATCTATTCAAGTTTAGTATCTATCGGCAACTAAAAATGACGTGACATTGACAGTGGTGGGCAAATTATACACGAAAAAACTATTCATAACTTTTACGCAAATATGACCGTTAAGGAAAACACCTTTAGACTGGTACTGTAGTAAGTCTAATAATTATTGTTTGTTGTACATTTTTAAGATTGTTTTACCTTGAAATACGATAATAATGGAGAACCAAGTCCAAGGAAATTAATTTTGAATCGACTTTTGTGACATCGCAATAACAAGTAAAGTAATTTACCTAAATGTAGATGGATTCTAGAACGATGACTAGATGGGCGAAATTCCTAAAACTGCAATTTCAAATTGCGTTTGATATTAACAAATCCTCTTTAATTCCCTCTCCCTCAACTCATATTTCGGTTAGGTAAAAATTTTAGCACTTGAACATTAAGCAAATTTATAGACGCAAACTTGTGTCACGTAGATACAGGGTGTTTCATTGGGAGAGGTCCTAACTTCAACTGTCACATCACATTGATGGTTCCAAAAAACCTATATTTACAGTACAGTATAATCAGATAAAAGGACTAGACCTATTTCCCCCGACTACAGCTCCCATTTCTCATTAGAATTGCGACATATCATAAATTTTTGGAAAGTGGAAGAATGCCTCTGATGATGTAAAAAAGTACAGGGTGTTCCATTTAAAAATCACTCGTAATTCTGAATTGAAAATGAACAATTTTTTTTTCGAGTCTCTGTAGGAGTCCAAAAAAGTTAAAAATATTACTGAACAAAACCTTTCCAAATTTGAAGCTGACCTATTTGAAGCTGACCTATTTGTTTCTAACAGCCAGTTTCACAATCGGTGGTAAACTCTAAGGGTTAAGTAACCTAAACCGAGACCCTAACCAATAGAACTTGTTTCACAATAATCATTTAACTAATGGTCAGATAGCTTATGAAATTGTATTAATTTTTGTTGCGTTGGTATGAAAGCTATCGATAATATGGTGTTCTATGTCAAATAAAAGGAAAAAGAAGACCTTTGGTGGTTATGTTTTATAGTTTTTAATTTTTTATACTGATGAAACTTCTCCATGCTTTCACTAGAAGACTCCACGAGATTTTACTTCCAAAGTTATTTATCTATTATAAAAAATGATAACGCCAACAACCAGGAGGTGTGTTAATTTCTCCAAAGAAGAAGAACACCTATTAATATCTTTAGTAGGAAAGTACAAAGATATTATAGAATCTAAAGAAACCAATGCGGTGACATGGAAACAAAAAACAGAAAAATGGTTGGAAATTGAAGAAGAATTCAATGCATGTAGCATTAATAGTAGATCAGTTAAGATGCTGGAGGATAAATATATAAATTTAAAGAAAAAAACAATCGTGATTCTCGAATGCTTCGAAATAATCACGTCTTGGACGACTAATTTTTGGCCGTCTGGCTTCATCCTCGCTGCTATAGGCATTAACATCGTAATTGTTCACATTTCTAATTGTTTGTGATTAAAAAATAACAATATACAGTTTTAAAATTTGACAGTTGATGCAGTTGACAACCATAAATTAGGTTAGATTTCCTTGGTTGGCACGGTTACCCGTACTTTGGGTTGCAGTTAAATATTTTATTAGTTAACCTACACTTATACCCACTTATACTACATATTGTGAAACCCAAAATTTGTCGTAACCGATGGTTAATTCTTAACCATGAGGTAACCTAATATTGTGAAACTGGCTGTAAACGTTTATAATGTGCTACATTATCTTGGTACACCCAGTATTTTAAAGTTAATAAGTTTGTTCCACATGGCATTTAAGAACCGTTCTGGAATCGTATCCAGTACTGCATAGTGTGAAAACTCGAATTAGGGATCGACACATCACCACTTCCAAAGGGTAGTTTTTGTACCGTCCCAAGAACGATACTATAATCAGAAATACTTCACTTGCGTTCTATCGCCAGTTGGAACGAACCCAATATTTCTACTACTAGTAAAATAAAGAAGTATTACTCTTGTATAGTATAACTAAAGTCAGTGTAATGTCATTAAAATAAAGCAATGTTGTCAGATATATTTTCTAAAATTATTAGGCTCACTATACAAATGTTCTCCTTACTTCAGTAAACTGTTAGTTCGTGATGTTCATAGAAAGCTAGTTTGGAAATATTTTTAAAAACATACATAATATAAATTTTTTAGTAAGTCGCTTAAAATTTCTGGAAAAAGAAAAATTAATTAAAACCACTTTATGTATGTTACTAGATTAAAGAAAGTTTTGAATAGCTGGCAACGTAGCAACAGTGCAATGGTAATCGAATAATCCAACTCCAGTATTTGGCATGATATAACGAAGTAACCGGTCAGCTATTAATACGGTCCACTGTTTAAAAAAAAATTTAACGACTTCATGGAACTTCAACCACGGCCACCAGGGGTCTATGTGAATTGTTTTGTAGAGAAATATTATTAATATAATATCTATTTGTTGGATGAGTGAGTTTAGTTCTTAGTTGTAGAAAAGTGTAATTAATCTAGGGTAGTTTTATTAATATAATATCTATTTGTCGGTTTAGTAAGGTTAGTTGATTAAGTGGCGTGAGTGAATTGTTATTAATATAATATTTATTTGTTCGAAGACGTTAGGGAAAGTTTTATAAATATAATTCATTAGCAATTAATTAGAATGGCATTTTGGAGACCATTTCAAACGACGTTTGAAAAAAGAAAATTCTGAAATTTCGAGCTTACAACGATTTATAAAGTAATTAAACTAGGCACTGTTACGGATCATTCTTTAACACTCCGATGGTCGCGCCGTATCTGAGAGATGCAGTCGTTGTATTAGGCACTGTTACTGTGGCCTACGTAACGATATCGACTTGCCGCCCCAACTATCTTCCTAAATTGGGTAAATGTAGCTGTTAGTGACTTTCGTGGAATCAAACACGGGGTGCCGAAGTGCCAAGTGCATATATCAGATGCCACGCGACTGAGCCAAAAATCACCAGAGAGCCACCAATAGAAAATGTCATCAGTAGAAAACGTTGCAAACCTTGTTCATTAACAAAAGCAAGAGGATTTATTTATAACTGTAAATTGTGTTGACAATATTTAGGTCTACAGCATTGTGCGTTTCTTTGATGCCCAACAGACAGGATAAGCATTTGTAATGATGAACTTAATTTTAGATTGCTTTGAATGTTAATATTTTTATTCAACAAATCTTTCACAAGTGTTTATAGATGAATTATAATTTTATTAACCATTAATGACATTTCCTTGACCCAAAACAAGGAATCTGGTCAATTTTAAGAAATGCATCTCTCAGATGCAGCGCGACTATATTTGTTAAATTATTGGGCGCGACTATCGGAGTGTTAAAGCGAAAACGACCAAATAAAAAACTGAATAAGGTTGACAATGCTAAGAAAAATGTCATTCAACGAATTGTTTACGGGTTTTACAAGGACAATATATAGTACCGACTGCTAAATTGCGGGATATTTCTGAATATAATTATCAATGTTTGGAAACATTACGAGCGGTTTTGTTAAATTGTGGATTTAAATATAAGAAGTTAGATAATCGAATTCAGATTGTCTGGCTAAATGAGCATTAAATTATATTACAAATTTCATGATTTTTGTATGCAGGTTAATTTCAAACTACTACATTAATTTGAATGAAAAACATTATTTCACAATATGTATTCGAATTTATAAAAAAATTTATATGCACGCCATTGGGAGGCATTTGCCATCAATGGAATTAAAAATATGGGTCATTACTAAAGCCCGGATTATAGGTAAAATGCCTTTTTTGCCTATTCTAGATGATTTTTGTATATTTTGCCTTTTTTCGTAAATTCCGCCTTTTTGTGCCTTTTTTAAACTTTTATGCTACCCTACTGATGATGTTATTCATATTCGGTACTTCATTTTATTACTAAACCTTTCGGTAATAAAATTTTGGGCTAGTAATAAAATATTAATGGTTTGTTTGTTAATGGTATTCTGGGAAAATTTACCTACCTATTTGAGGATTAAGAAGAGGCTTAACAAACGGGAGATCCCTAATGTTTTGACCTTTATATCAGTTGTACAGACGGTTACTGAATCAGAGTTTAGTTTTGTTGCGTATACCGAAAAGTAAAGAACACACATTTTAAAAAGTTTTAGACGTTTTGTGGGTTGATTTAGACAGATGACTTCTAAGTTGGATCCGACCATATCCGGATCTATCTCTAGAAGGAGATGGAGCATTTTGTAAACCATGTGGCAAATCAGTAAGTTTCATTTTTTCTTTCTCTCAGTCACCGCATAACTACATAGTATAGTATACATTAGGATTAGTTATAGTATACTATCACGTCGCGTTCCAGGTTTAGACAGCTATTTGTATAACTACTTTTTACATTCCCTTTTAGTAGGTAACTCAATTTATATTTGGACCATATGTTTCGAACTAAAATTACAAAGTCATCAGCAAAAGCTATAATATTATTATATTGTTATTTTCATGTGAAAACGTTTAATCCGAATATAATTACTTTGAATTAACTATTAAAATAGCAATGCGTTAATATTAGATCTTCGATATTCGAATCGCCGTCATTAGATTTTTCTTTTGAAAATAATGATCGCGTTGGGTATCGTCCAAATCGAAAAATTTGAGTACGTCGATTACGTTATTTAACGTTTAGATATAATCACAAGTTTTGGCACTAATTCTACACACAAAACAAACACATGGGAAAACAGTTTGCTAACCTCACCAACTGCGTTGCGATCACGTTCTACTGATAGAAAATAGAAAATTTTATTAGCTGTTAATATACAGAATGGTGCTAATGCTCCGAAATTGGGTGATCCTAGGAAAAATTAAAAAAACCGAACTGAAGTCGCGTGGAGAGAGTTCCGTACGAGATTAATATGACTTTTGAAAATAAGTAAAATAGTATATCAAAGTGGATAAAAAGGTCTTTAAAACCAGCGCGATTTTTCCTGCAAGTGTTTTAAAGACCAGTCCACGAATATTTTTATTATTGGTGCACTTTTAAACCGTAATTACTGGTAATATTTTTACAAAAAATTAAGAACTTATAATGTCAAATGGTTAACTTTGTGATGTCAAGTAACAGAAGACGCCATTTACTTAGATGTATAACTCGCCCAGTGTAAGTTGGCACTTGAGATATGCGCGAACAAAAAGTAACAGACACTGCTTGAATAAAGATAGATATATTGAGCGGACTACTCTCGTACGACCCTCGCATCTTGCTTCAACATAGTCGTAGGTACATGCCGGCTGCTGGGGCCTCAAAAAATACTTTTTAATTTTATTACTGAAAAGTGTTAATACTGTAACTGCAAGAAATCTATTTTTAGCTATGAGAAATATTTATAATAATATTTATAATTCTTTGTTATAATTATTGGTATATTACCCGAATTGTGGGTTCATAAATAATCACTTAACAATAGGGTGTTTACAAATATTTATTTATCTTAATAGGAGATTATAAAGTTATGATCTTATATTTCCATGGAAAAATTTGGTAATAGGTGCTCTTTACCATTTTTGGAAAGTTTAATATTTTAAAAATTACCAAATTAATATAGGAACTGTTTTGATAACCACCAAGAAGATTTTTTATTATTATTAATAAAAAAGGATCCTGCACTCTGAGCTAATAATTGTTATACAAAATTAGCAATGTTTGAAAACTTCAAAGTTGTCAATGGTAAAGCGAAGAGGACCGAAAAGTTAATGAAAGAAAAAAGTTATATATTAACTAAAGACGAAGATCGAAACCAATTTATAAATAAAACAAAAGCTTATGTTTTCTGTATTAAACATGGTTAATTTGATATAATTACCTTGGCCAAACGTATAATGGGTTCCTGTCGTGTAGCTTCTTCCTTCATAAACTTCAATAGATTGGACACTAATTCACGGCATTGACCACTTAAAGGTTTATTTTTAAATTTACTAACTACTGATAATAGTTACCGTCACTAAAAACTACTATAATACTACTACGCCACTGGAATTACTGCGATATTAACCGTTTGTAGTCAAAACAGAGACTGGGGTCCTCCATTTCAGTGAGTCTCGAGCGATCGGATGTACTACCGCGCATCTCAGAAGTCAAAAGTCCAAGTGCCAACTTACAGTGGGCGAGTTATACTAAAATGAACCTAGGAACGTTATGACTCCGCCCGACCGACAACCATTCGTCAGACGGATAAATTATGATAGCCAGTGGCGTCGGTTCAAGTTGTTCATTGATTATTATACTAACAAAATAAAATTTCTTTTGCTAACGTACTGAGCCAAAGATATTTATTACCTTCCACTATTTACAATTTTAGTATTGCACAGAAACCATTGTTTTCCAATTCAATGTGTAATTTGAATCACATCTTTTTTTCTTGCAAAAAACATCAAAAAGAAATTAATTTATTAATAGAAACTTTAAAAGCAAATCATATTGTTCTACCAGTAAATATTACTACTGTACTTAGCTACCAGAACATAATTATTTTTAAAGTTCTAGTTGAATTTCTAACTGAAATTCTCTATTAATTTGTTACCTAAAGTTGCTGCCCAAACATTAACTTTAAATGAGTGTTGGTAATGTGAAACCCTTTGGACTTGTGGATTCTCATCACACCAGTAGAGTGTGCATTATGGGAGTTAAACATACCTTGTCGCATGAAGGTGGCCTCGTCCGAAAAAAGAATATATTTAAAAAAAGTTTGACAAAAATCCACGCTAACCTGTAGATCGTCTGGCAAGAGCTCTTGGACTTGTCTGTAATGATAAGGATGTAGCTGCTGCTCTTCAAGTATCCTCCAAGTACTTGAAGAAAACGTATTTCATTTGTCTTGCCATGTTCCTTACGCTAACTGTTGGATCTCGATCAAGTAAATTTAAAATAATATTTTTTTTATTAATGGTTCTTGTTGTTCTTGACCTACAAGAATTTTTTTTGGTCTCACATTCCCAGTTTCTCGACAACGTCGTCCAATGGCTCTAAATGTATTTTTACTTGGTAAGTTTCTTCTAGGAAACTTTTCTGCATAACGCGTAGCAGCTGCACTAAAGTTACGTAAACACTCGCCTAAGGTTAATAACATGTCTGTGTATTCAACATTTGACTACATTTTGATTAAAAATATCTAATTTTACAAATAACAAGGTTTCAAAAATCTAATTATTGTTGACTATTGTCATAACTAACAATAAATGACAGTTTTCCAAGGCAAACTTAGAGAAAATCAAGATATACCGATTAGAGATTTTTGTGTAACGTTACAAGAAAGGAAAGCCCTCAATCCCAATTTTTTAACATGTATCCGTTTTATCGATGAGGTCTCATTTACGCGACAAAAAAGTTTTAATTCACATAATACATACTAATTAATAATAATAATAATTAAAAACTTTATTACTTTATACCATCATCGATTATTAAGTACTTCATAATTTTCAAATCAAAATATTCCGAAAACGATATAGTTCTTTTCACGATCTAAGAAACTGACCTGACCTGAGATAGGATAATGACATGCAATAAAGCCATAAAAGTATTAGCAGTGACAGGGTCGTATTTATTTTGTTGTTGACGAATAATAAATGATTACTTGAAAACTCTATACGACTTTTGGGTCATTCTTATTATAAATACTTTATTTTATTGCAATATATTATTTGCAGGTGGTCAAAAAATACCGGCAATAATGGCAATTTATATCTGATGGTAACATATAAGTATAAAAGACATACTGAAATACTGTTATTAAGTTCTGCAGTGATAGTGTGTTTGAAGATGTCAAGTGCAAAACCCGTTTCAGGCAGTAGCCGAAAATGTTTGCTTGTTGAAGCAAAAATAATTGTTAAAAGTGTTTATTTAAAGTTAGTAGAGCGAGGCCACGAAAAACATTTTTCATTAAAGAAAACATCAACTTTAACCGGCGTTCCTGAAAGTACAGTGTGGAAAATTGTAAATAATACTGTAAAGCCTAGGTCTGTTTTATTTTGTTCTTAAATGTAAGTATAAATTAAAATATAGTATTACTGCAAATTTTTGTTTGTTTATTAATTCCCAACCAACTTTACACATTAGTAGTAAAAAGTAAAAGTTTAATGGTTTTATTGCATCTCAAGCCTAAGTCAGGTCTAGACAGTTTCTTAGATCGCGAAAAGAACTATACACAGTATCGAGTTTTACCAAGAGTCTTTTTGGTGTAAAATTGAATGATATTCAAGTTCACTTGAAATTTTGATTCATAAATATAACCTCAAAAAAGGTATGTTCAATACTACTTGGTACGAACCGTGTAACTAGCGCCTTCTATGAGAGTCAGATATAAAAACAAATTCATGGGATGTATCAGTAAAAAATTTCATTACAATGTTGCCAGTAGTTTCGGCAAAATCGTAAAAAATGTGTATAATTTCTTTTTCTCTATCGCCCTTTATCTTGAATACGGATGGCGTTACAAAAATTTTTTACAAAGCAAGCCCCAATTATTTTTCAGTTTTCTACCTATCCTAGAGAAGGGGTCACCTTGTTTTGAAACACTCTGTATATTAAATATTAGAATATTACTTCCCTATTCTGAATAATGTCAATTCTTCAACTTCTTACTAATGATAGGAAAAATGTTGTAAATACATTTTCCATTAAGTAGGTACCATTCGCCAAATATGTCATTTGTAGTAAAATTTCCATTTCTAATTTTACATTATTAAAATGTTTACTTATTCGGTTTTTTCTGCTTTAAAATTTTCAGTCCAATATTTAAAATTTACTATCTTTTTTCTGTCTGTCAAATCTATCCTATCTAACAACCACAAAACCATAACCACCCACATTCAATTTATATCTTTTTAACCTGATAACAATGTTTTAAAATGCTTTTAAAAGTATTTATTAATCATTTGAATTGACCTTAATTTCATATTCATAACCTTACATACAAATGACATATTTTTACAAATTTCAAATTTCTACCTACATTTTCTGAATTCATGAATCCCCATATTTTACTAATAACTACTATTAAATTTTGTTCCCGGGAACTTTTACCAGTGGCGGCTCGTGGTTAATTTGATAAGGGGGGTCATAGGTGATGTGACCAAATTCTTAAAATACGGAACGCCACTGACCAGCCCCAGGAGGCCTATCCGCCGTAGGTGGAAATTTTTCGAAAAACCACTCCAAATTTCTGCTCAGAAGTCGTTAAAATCGTTAAAAAAAAAGCCCCAGAGTCAAAAAATTTCTTTGGACCACGCTTGTTTTATATAAAAATAATGCTCTCTTAAAAAACAACCATATTTTATTCATTTCTATACATATTAAATATGACAAACTTAAATTAAATGATAATTAGTCTAAATCTTTTTAAAATTTAAGTGAAGCCTCATTATTCTCATTAATTCGCTTCAAATGCCCTGGTTTAAATCAAAATACAGCGCGGCCTGCCAACCCCTCTACTCATCTCTTTTCTCAGCGTGTAATAATCAGCCGACGTAAGCCGATTCATCGTCGATATTAAACCGGGCTTTTGACTCATCACATGTAAACTTCAGGCGTGTTTCTCTCACGCCGCGAAGATCGTCAGCGCTCGGTAAATCCCGTTCCCATATAGCACCTTGAGGTCAACGGTGGACTCCAGTCCGCTTTCCAATTTTGGTTTTCTACTGAATGAATAAATCTACTGAATTTTTGTCAAGGTATTTACTGATGAAATAAAAATCGAACTGGCAACCCTGGCGAGGCCGAGCTTCATTTTTAGGGAAGTAGTATAGGCCAGGGAAGCAAGTAGGTACATACTAGTGATGAGCTATATCGTGATTTTTTAATCAAGTTGTGAAATTATATCGTGATTTTTTAATATCAGTTATTTTAAAACGTTACGTGATCACGACATTTTTGATATTCGGTTTTGAATATACGATGGGAAAAATTGCATCTATTTTCATTTCGTAAGATCTAGTCTATTCTAGATCTATTTGCTATTTGCACAGTCTTTTTATAATCCTATGATAATGAATAAAACAAAATTCGATCTTGTTGACAAATTTTAGTCGAATGAGAACGATGAAGGAAATCGCAATAACGCCTTTTTCCACTACCCAAAAAAAGTATTTTTTACCGAAAAAACGTCATAAGTCAAAAATCACTACTGAAAAAGTTGTAGATTTTTCCAAGATCTACAACGGAAATCGCAATAATGTCTTTTTCCACCCCCTCCAAAAAAGTGCTTTTTACCGAAAAAATGTAATAACTCGAAAAATTTCCAATATTTTAATTTGAAATTTTGTTCATGGTTTGTGACTATGAAAACTACCTTCTACCAAATTTTCATCAAAATCGAACATTTTTTAACGAAACTAAAAATAAAAAACTAAAAATGCAGTTTTTTGCGTTTTTCGAACTAATTATGGTTATGTGAAAAAGACTTCGATGAAAAAGTTGTAGATTTTTCCAAGATCTACAACTATTATATTCAACTTTTTTTTCCAAGAGCTCAACATTGGCCGGAACTCGCAATGTCTTTTTCCACTACCCAAAAAAGTGTTTTTTAACGAAAAAACGTCATAACTCGAAAAATTCCCAATATTTTAATTTGAAATTTTTTTTCATAGTTTGTGACTATGAAAACTACCCTCTACCAAAATTTCATCAAAATCGAACATTTTTTAACGAAACTAAAAATAAAAAAAATTTTTCTAGGAACTCAACTTTGGCCGGGTGTTTTTTACCGAAAAAACGTCAAAATTTTCGTCGAATGAGATTGATGTTCGATTTCGAATATTTCGATTCACTCTTTCGATTGATTGTCGTTTTCGCTGGCTGTGATCTCGTCACGCTTTAGATTTGCTTTTAGCAACTGTGACTGACTGTGATTTGTTCGTATCAGTGAAAAAGTAAAATATCTCTCATCACTAGTACATACCACAACTATCTCATCTCACTCACACTTAAATGAATTCCTTTAATAAACGATTCTTTTGTACCTACCTATATGTAGTTTTCAACAGACTGCGACCCCCTTAAAAAACAAACTCGACCCCCCTCTTAAAAAATGATTCTATAGTGTATTAAATTTATGCCAAATATAAAAGACAACCCTCCTATATTTAAAATACACAAAAATTAAATATAGAAATTTTAAATATTTACTACGTTTGTTCCTCGACTAATATCTTTCCATTTCACTATTTCCCTCCCCGCTATTTTATAGTACTACATAATATAAAATACAGTTTATGATACTAAATTAACCCTATGGGATATATCAGAACATCTGGTATAATAATATTAACCACATGGCTGTTGTAAAATTCCCACGTTTTTGTTTTGATTTCTGTTAGACACTTGTTACTTAATAATATTATAAGTATTTTGTACATAAACTAAACAGTATGTAGATGTTCTGTTCTGATTTGCTGCATTAAAAAAAAAGTAGATTAAACTGTAAATATTTCAAAAATAAAATAACTCAAACTTATAGAATATATTGATCTGGCACGTTTCTCGAAAAGAAACTGTAAAGTCAAACCATGCTGCGACTGCAGAAAACCACATCACGTACATTTTTATCTCGGACAAATTTTCATTTCACTACCCTCAAATGGAGCGTTTTGATTCCAAGAAGTGACTACCAAACCGACAAGTATTTAATTTAGTTTACCAAGTTCTAGATAAAATTACTTTTTGAAGTGGCAATTTAATTTATGAATAAAAAAACGCTTATGTTACACTGCAATTGTCACTTTGCAGAATAGTGGAATTCATTTTCATATGGCAGCGTTAGAGGAATATAGGAAGATTAACTAGCAATGGTAAAGTATGTGACCATTAAAAGATTCCCAGGTCCGGATTAAAATATCTCATGAAATAGTTTGGCATTTTAATAATAGTGGGCTCTCCATTATTTTTGGTTTTTGTTGACAGTTTTGTATTTAAATTTATTTGATAGGTAATAAAAAATCTCCTAAGGTTGATTTAGAACCATTGGTAATGATATTGTAACGTTTATTCTAATTTATATTTACAGATTTATATTGAATACAGTCCTTATTTAATAATTTATCTAATACACTTAACACACTAATTATAATTTATATGAGAGTCACTTAATAAACACTTTATCGAGGCGCGATTACTTTCTTTCGGTATCAACACTGACTAATTGACTAAATTGCCTGCAGCGATGCTCGTGGCCTATTTATACTCGCGCGTCGTATTTCTAGAATTATCTCGACGTTCTGGCGGATGCACTGGGTATTCTCGATGTTTCGTATTTTGGATGGTTCTCAAAAATTGGGCGGAGGAGCCATAGTCGTCTCATACGGGGATTTCACTGGGGGCACTAAGTGAGCATATTAATGCAGTAGCTCGTGTAACATTGCCCCCTCCTTAAGAGACAGTTCCTCCTGGAACTAACTAGGAAACTGGAACGAGATGACTGTATCGGCAACTGGTCCCCTTGTTGCATTTTCCAGTTGTATGGAAGTAACATGCGACCGTCTTCTCCGTTGGCTGTGTCTCCCGAGCATGGCCGCAAACCAGTACCTGCACTTCGGTGTCTCGGAAGATTACTTCTACCATGTTACGGATTATTCGCCAATCTAAATGCCTACATTCAATCTTGGGCATGGCTAGCCTATACATGTTCAATTCAAGCACATGCTCCCTCAGGCTTCGTAATGCTTCCCAGACATCCTCGTACGTTGGTCTTTCGTCGAAGGTGTTCCTCGTCACTAGGTGGAAATTGTAGCGGGCGCCATTTTGCAGCTTCAAAGCTTTACCTGGTACTGGTAACTGGTTTACCAAAAGCCGTGCGCCACTCTTCTTTATAAACAGAGATGCCAGTCCACGCGCATCGGTTACGCTGGCAGGGATGTTTATTGCCAGTGAGTATTCCTCCGGAACGGTAAGCAGGTCTTGTCGTCTCTCAGTGGTAACGCCGAATCTGGCTTTTCCGGTACCACCATAAGCACCCATGAACTCTACAAAAGCAGGATCGGCTACTTCCTGAAGCTGGTTTACTTCCTCATCGTGGTCACCCTCGAATGGCGCTAATCGGTTACGGTGTACCACCTTTGGCTTTCCATTTGGGATCTTGCTGATACGATAGATGACATCGTTGATTCTTTTCTTTACGAGGTACGGACCGTCCCAAGCTTTCTGCAACTTTGGAGAAAAACCCTTTTGTCTTCTTGGGTTATGCAGCCAGACTTTGTCTCCTTCGTGGAAACCTCCTTCCGTAGCTTGCGTATCGTACCTTAAAATAGGTACCGTACGCCATTGGTACGTTTATGAAAAATATCGGCCATGCTTCCTCACCCTTTACCGATGCCGCGTATCTTCAGATAGACTTGCCAAACTATATGTGATTCTTTTCTCTTTATCAAAGATAGTTATTGTGTAGTGTTATTATTATTATTAAAAATCAAATAACGACAGAAAATTGTAATTATTGTGCGCGTAAATTATTTACCTATAAAACGCTCATTAATATAATTAATTTTAAAAGGGTAATTAAATTTAATTGCATTTAAATGTAACAAAAAAAAACATCCAATATAAAACAGAAACAATAATTTAAGCAAATTTTAATTGATTTTTAATTAAAACGAGTTTATTAATGGAAATTTTATTATTTGTAGTGAAAAATTACTCCAAACAACAAAAACTATTCTAATCAAGTTCATTAAAAAACATTAAAACTCCGTTTTTCAGGCCTCCGTAATATACAGATAGGTATGGCCACTTTTTTACCGACCATTGGCATTCCCACCTCTACATTTTTTTAACGAATACACGCAAAGCGGTTTGTTGAACCAGCATTGCTACAGCTCTCTCGATTAATTAAGCTCCTTTCTTTTCTAATCCACTTGCACGCTCCTCTTTGTCAAATCTCTCTCATTTATAGATCAAAAACAAGAACCTCAGAAGCCGAACAGCATAAAGAATCTACGGTTTATTCTGCGAGCCTTAGTAAATTCTCTATACAATTTTAATTTAGTTCGCGCCTTAAAAAAATAGATTTTTCAGAAAATCTCGCTCAAAAATAAACGAATCTGTGCCCATTCATTTCCTTTGAGTCGATGTGCCTTGACGTAACAGAGATGAAAACGTCGTAAAACCTCTACGATCGTACACTATTTCTATCAATGAGTTTTTTGAACATCATTCATATTTCATAGAAGAACCTTCAGCACATGATAAAGAGGTTATAAAGGACAGTTCTGCGGAAGATCAGTGTAAATCGCCATAAAGAGGCTCACATCAAGAAGCAGTGAAGAGGAAGAAGAGGGAGAAGAGCGAGAAGAGGGAGAAGAGCGAGAAGAGGAAGAAGAAGAGGAAGAAGAAGAGGAAGAAGAGAAAGATGAAGAAGAGGAGGGGGAGAAATAAAAAGGAATTTATGAGATCGTATTATTTTTGCCACAAATTCTGTACGGGGAAAGATATTTAGAATTATTAGAGTACCCTAACAGATATAATGGTCGGCAATATCTCTTGAATTAACGCATCTGGATTTATTTTTATTAGATTATTTAAAGAGCAAAATTTGTGAGACCTTACCTGCTCCGTAGGAAGAATTAAGAAGTCGAATAGCTCCTGGAATGTTTCAAAGCGTTCTATGTAATGTTACGCGAGCTACTGCATTAATATGCTCACTTAGTGCCCCCAGTGAAATCCCCGTATGAGACGACTATGGCTCCTCCGCCAAATTTTCGAGAAGCATCCAAAATACGAAACATCGAGAATATCCAGTGAACCCGCCAGAACGTCGAGAGATTTCTAGAATTACGGCGCGCGAGTATAAATAGGCCACGAGCATCGCTGCAGGCAATTAGTCAATCAGTCAGTGTTGATACCGAAGGAAAGTAATCGCGCCTCGATAAAGTGTTTATTAAGTGACTCTCATATAAATTATAATTAGTGTGTTAGTGTATTACATAAATTATTAAATAAGGACTGAATTACATATAAATCTGTAAATATAAATTAATTGTAAATATAAATTAGAATAAACGTTACAGTAATTTCGAACAGAAATTTTACAAATTCTATGGAAATTTTGATCATTTTATTACTTAATCGTAACTAATAAGTACTCTGTAAATTTTCGTTTTGTTTTTGCCAAATATGTTTTAACGTCTTTTTGATGTGATGGAAAAAATGTAAGACATCAACAAATCGTTGTCTATAATTTGTAGTTACATTTTGTCTTAATCTACACGTTTTTTACACAAGATGGGGTTTATTCCTTATTTAAAATGAAGGTTAGGTAACTGGAAATGAGGGATAGACAAATTACCTTAAAAATTTGTCAAACGTCGTCGTTTTTCTTATTTTAATCCTAATAACTGTTTTCAGTGGTCTACTTTTTAAATTAAACATATAAAAAAAAATGATGTACTCCATTGAGTTTTTCTCGGGTTTTCTTAAGCAGATCTATTGAAAATATGTATCGTAGGAATATGATCCCTTTGGATTAAAAATGATAGTAGACTGTTAACCTAGTAACTTTAGGGTTTCACTTCCAAAAAATTAGGACCAAGCTGGATTTTTGCATATAAATTCCTGCGAAAAGTCCCCATCGACATCGTTACCGCTAACAAAGTTATACAGGGTAAAAGATCACCGAAATCAGTTTTTCACTTATATTTCGCTTGCTATTGGTTATAAGAAATTTTTTGCTGGATTAAAAATGTAGGGCGAATAATTATCTATGAAAATAGTAACCTACACTTATTACGAGTGGTCAACTCGACGGTTCACTTAACGCATCGACACGGGATCAGCACCGCCGCGATACCCGACTATAGGCTTCACTTTATATTGTCTGTGCTGATGTTTGTAGGTATGCGCGCTTACATTTAAATACACATAAGAAATAAAATCTGCTGGTGATGATTAGTCGCTGTTCCTAGGAGGTGCTGATAAGTGTGTTTCGACCTTTGAAAAACACCCTCAGATAAATGGTTTAAAGGCTGGCCAACCCTAAAACCATTCTCTCTAAGGGGGGATATAGTGCCTCTCATATAATTTAATTAAATGTTGATCATCCTAAAATAGCGTCAGCAATAATACTTTTATAATATTGGATAGATATGTTTATCAATAATGATATAAAAGTATTAGGTAAGCATAAATATATATAGTTTTGCATTTAATGACATAGAACATTTATATTTACAATTAGAATAGAGATATTAATAAAGTGGATGAAACGTTATCTTTGCCGATAACATTTCGGATACAAAAATAAAATTTCAAATATTATCTTTTGGTGGAATAGACAACAAGTGTATTCGGTCCAAAAATCAATAATCATAGTTCCGGAGTTAACTTTAGCGCGAAATTTAAAATAAGTCGCACGTATATAAATAGGAATGGAGAGATTTCCGGTGGTCTTTCTTTGAATTATCTCGAAAGAGAGAAGATAAAAATTTGGGACTGTGCAGTATCTCCTAATATTCAACTTTAATTAAAAATATGTGTGTAAAAAGTACATAAACTACACTAAAATTACTGCACAGTTCCTGGAAGACCAATATTTATTTACCGTTCCTGAGTACTGTAACTACTAGGTAAGCTCTAAGTAAAACAATGGGTCGTGAATTTTCGCCTAAATGTTGTATAACACTTAGATAATAAAAATTTGTCTGGCATATAAATTGTTTGAGCGCCACGTCATTTGTAAAATGAAATAATATAATTTACCCTGATCAAATGACGAAAAACAGAGTATATGGTTTTTATAGGTACTTAGATGATCATTAAATAAAAATCGGGAAAGTAACTTAACAATCTAATGAAGAATATCCTACTTAAAGTCGACTATTTTACAAATATGGCCCTTGGCCGTCGTACATTAAATATACAAATTAATAAGATTTCGAGGGAAATTAGTTCAATGCTAAAGGTTCTACAACAATATGATGAATCAAAGAAATATATATCGGCTTATGCATCTATAAATGGTTTTCGTATTCTCCAATGGAGAAGAGAAACGAATTTTATGTCAATAAAGTACTGGACATAATATGATCCATACTTGTAAGAGCAAGTATAACGTAGTGTCGGAAGTAGAGAATCGAACTGAATTGATTTTCAAATCAAGTTGCTATTTGAATCAGGTAGATTGTAGAATGTAAACCCGAATCAGGTTGATTGTAGAATGTAGAAGGTAAAATGTAGAACGTAGAATGGAGAGTGTAGAATGTAGAATGGAGAGTGTAGAATGTAGAACGTAGAATGGAGAGTTGTTGCAATCTAAAAATACACAGGAATTTTTAGAAGCTTCTACAAGCAACCAGTGCTGTCGGCGAAAGCAATTAATTTAGAATGACACAGTCATCCCACAAACACTTCAAAGATATATACACGACAATCATTAGTAATGTATAAAAAGGTATTGACTTACTTAGAATTTCCTTCGACACAACTCACATTATAATTGTCTTTCTTTTTAGACAATCAAGAGAACGCCGGTCAGGCTTGTCTCCAAAATGGTATCTAATTACCAACAAACTTTTCTGCGCACATCATTTCTGACAATTTTCGGATGTTTTAAATCTTTAACAGTGCCCTCTCAGAAAAGATATGAGAACATAAGTAAGGAATCTAACGTGCGTCGACATTATAATTAAATGTAGTTACATGCGTTCCTAGGCATTGCCGTTAGATGGCTCGAGAGGTACTAAAATAGGTAATATATAAGCAAAACGAATTCTTTTGAGCAGAGAAACAGGATCTCCTGTTACAGTACATAGGTACATTCCTGCGCCCATACCGTTCCTGAGCTCTGTAATCCATGTAATTGATTCAGAGAAATAAGCAAGATTCGATATTAGAATGTTCCTGCACGTAAATTACCTTGAAGGTTAATAGTACCTGGAGAAACGTCCCGGAAGACACAGCTCTCAGAAAGGAAGTTTCTATCTTCAGTTCCAGGATAATACACATATAAGGAAAGTGATTTGTAAAAAGTTTTATTTAACATACAGATCATATAAAAATTTTTTTTCTTTAGTGTACCTTCAAAAGCAGATAACGATAGTTAAGAGTTAGCTGATTTTTGTTTATTTGAGTTTTTTCTAATTTTTTTATAGAAATAAAATTAGTGGCGCCCTTTTGTTTGCTTATAATATCTTTATTCAACTTAATTCCGCAGGTAACAAAGCCCTGTGAACTGGCTTTGTTATCTCCAAATATAAAAATCAGTTTGGCAAGAACCTTCAATATATAAACATTCATTTTTTTTTCAACGCCCAACGCCGAGAGTTTACCATTTGTTTCATGGACTTCAAAGAGGTCGTTTGTACTGACTAAAGTTCAATGTAACTTGTACACATAGTTATTTAATTAAAGTATAAACGACAAGTGACTTTTAATAATAATAAGTGTTTTTATAATCAACAACCCTAATCGATTACACTTCTCTGCTTTTATGATGGAGGTCTATCATCGTCTTCTTCCTTCTTGGTCAACATTCCAAAAATCCATTTGCTCAAAACGCTTTCTTACGTGCTCCTTCCTCTAGCTACTCCTCCTTTGGCTATCATAGATTTCATCAACGATTGTTTTATTTCCATGTCACTTCAAATTCTAAAGTTCAATTTATTTGATGGTCTAATTATAACATCAGTAAACTTGAATGCCGCTTCTTCCATATTATTGCTTAAATGGAGCGTATCCTGTAGATATAAATGAGTACAGGACATGTCCTGCAGAGTGAAAGTCAGGAAAGAGGGCGATGAGGTAGACAACATCTTTGTAGACCTCGATCACGAGAGCAGAGAAGGATCACAACAGGACTCATTAATCGCTGATGATGACTTTAATAATGAGTCATGCTAGATGCATGTCGGATGGTCAAGCAGCCATCAAAGTTCTGAGTTCTTATGTACTCAGTACTAAAATGGCATGGGAAAGTCTATAAAAACTGGATGAAATACATAAGAACAGCAAAGCCATCTTACTGTGGGTTCCAGTAAACAGTGAAATAGAAGGAAATTAAATAGCAGAGGAGCTAGCAAAGTGAGGAGTTATACCTGAATTGGCACCTCAAGAAGCTCAAACTACTGGAGCAAGAAGCATGTAGATACTGCTTTCAATAATAACTCATCATTCATGTTTGGTGTGTAAGCGTAAATGGCTTTGCATGTTGCTATGGGATGCACAGGGTTATCGTCTTGGTAGAAGAACTTGGAAGAACACATACTTGCGGAATCTAAAGCACCGCAGAATTATAATTTTGAGAGTCAAAAATAAACACCCCAAAACTTATCAGAACTTAAATGAATAAAACTATAATTAACTGAAACGACAATAATGAACATAATCTACGCGCCGTTCGTTACGTAATCTCGAGACGAGCCCGCTCAAGGATGTATTCCGTCAGGTGTCAGGTTCCAAAACTCGCATCCCCATCTACCCCGTACAGCACCGACCTTCAACCCTTGCTCGTTACGTCTCTTAAGGGTTGCTTTGTAACATGTCTATCGACCTGTTTCGACTTTCAAATTTATAACGCAAATCTTTCTCTAATTCCCGCTCGTCGTCTCATTAGCCACTTCCAATCTTCAACCCTGACCATAAGACAATTGACATCTGCCAACGGTCGTTTTCATTTTTACAACGCCACGAGCGACACCCTTTTTCGCTATCGACTTTCAGCGAGGAAAGACCTCCATTTTTATCGCCTTTATATCTTTCCTAACTAAATTGCTGTGGTAAGCACAGCAGCTAGTATACGGTGGACAGCTAGAATACCGTTAGCAGCTAGTATACCGTTGACAGCTAAGATACGTTAACTTCTAGGATTCCTCAAAGATATCGCTAGTTCAAAGACACCTTCAAGATACCTCAAGGACCTCTCTGAAAACCAATGAGATACCTCCTGGTCCACTTCTTTGCACACCCTTCCCGGAGAAGATATTTAAGATAAGTACCAGAAAAAGTACAGGCTTCATTTCATCTTTGTTCCGTTCCTGGAAGAATAAAATTAATGTTTTAAATTCTTTTTTGATTTCTTATCCATCCGGCTATATTTTAATATTTTCAGTAAATATATTAATTTAATTTCTACAAGGTATTTCTACCTTTTTCACCTTGTAACATGTCTATCGACCTGTTTCGATTTTACAGAATAAATCCTTTTAATTAGCGCTCGTCGTCACTAGCCACATTCAATTATAGTTCTGTGATCCCAAACTCTTTTACCCTGACCGTAAGACAATTGACGTCTGCCAACGGACGCTTCCATTTTTTTGCACACCGCCACGTTAAACACCCCTTTTTGTTAACGACCGCCTAAGAGGGCACATCATCTTTCGCTATCTTTCATATCTTAAGTACCTATCTTAGGAATTTTGCTGTGGTAAGTTCAAAATCATAATTTATAATTAATAAGCTTCTTTTAAAAGTACTGTCTGATATAATTTTCGTATGCATTCTTTATTTTTTTACAGAGATAGGCGAAATCAAATTCAACACGTGGTCATAAACTGTTCTTTTATACTAATATGGTAGTTTTAAGCCAAATATTCTTTTATAATTCACTGTTTTACTTTCATACAAACATTTTCAAGCTTTTTCAGTTGCGAAATAACTCTTTTAATTATAAAATAACACTTTTATAAACCGTTAACCTATAAAATATTCTTTCGTAACGCCAGTGCCGGTTTCATATATTTCCTAAGCACGATATTTTTTCATATAACTAAATAAATAACTTTTTGCTATGATTAGTTTCTTTCGGATCATTAGTATATTTTTTTAATTCAGCCGATAATTGCTATTTTTACTGTTTTAACATGGAACATATAATGTTGGAAAGCTTTCAGTAAATTAAATAAATTTTTTGACTTTCAAATAACTGCCTTCCTTTTCTTTAACCTGAAAAGCTGACCAACATAATGTGCCATTACATTTAAGTTCCTACATATCCCTGATCCACCTGTACTTCTAGGTAAGCACAGCCCCTAGGCGAGAATATAAGCCAAGAACATAACCCTAGGCTAGGATACAACCCGAGAATATAACCCTAGGCGAGAATATAAGCCAAGTATATAACCCTAGGCTAGGATACAACCCGAGGATATAACCCTAGGCGAGAATATAAGCCAAGAACATAACCCTAGGCTAGGATAGAACCCGAGAATATAACCCTAGGCTAGAATTTAATGCCGAGGATATAAACCGAAGAATTTAACCGGAGAATATAGCCAAGGATACAGCCCTAGCTCAAACTACCGCCCTAGAACAGAACTCATCAGTTCGGATCAAGACCTGACTTCTTCTCCAGGAAACCACTTCATCTAAGCTAAGTACCTATAAAAGTACAAATTCCTCTATTAAATTCCGTTATTCATTTCCTGTGGCAGAATAAATTAAAAATTTGTTTTTAATTCTTTTTTTATTAAAATCCCCAACTATAGAAGTTGAGGGAGATATCGCCCGGGGTAATTTTTAGTAACTTTTTTATTTTTTAACTTTCATTCAAATTTTACAAGGCGTTTCTACCTTTTCCGCCTTAGTTTTTTTAGTAGTTTTCATCGTTAAAAAGGTAGTGGCGCCCTCAACTTTTACAACCTTCCTGTAGCACTTGTGCAGCATAAACTTGGGGTCGAATCACCCTTGAGAGGAGTCTCTAGCCGGAGCCCTTCGAGTTGGTGCCCTGTGAGGTATAGCATTTACCGTTACAAATTGGCGCCCAACTAAAAGCAACTTTTACCGTTACAACCTTAGTTTTCTTTTTGTTTAAATTCATTTTGTTCTTTCGTCGACGTCTAAAAGGTAGTGGCGCCCTAAAGCTTTTTATAGTCTGACAAGCTCTGACATACCTAGTGCAGCACTAACATGGAGTAGAACCACCCTTGAGAAGAGTCTCATGCCGGCATCTGTCTCGAGTGGCCACTCTAGCGCCCAAGTCACGAGCAACCGACGGGTACGGTTACGCTTACAGGCAGAGCGTCTTGAAGACTATTGGTTAGAAGAGGGACACCTTTTTTCGTTATGATTGGTCCACGCAGTATAACGAAATAGCCGTGATCAAATAACATTTAATTATAGATTACTGTGTGTTTATGTGTATTTTTAATAGTTACTAAATGATATCATATAATTCCCATGAAAAAAAAGTTGTATTAAATTGGAATCTAAAACGAAATGCGCATTTTTGAACTTGTATTAAACATTGACTGAACTCATCGTTTTTTAAATCTGATGAATCTTGCCAAATATCGAAATTGACTCACTACAGTAACCCACTCGGTATATTAAAATATAATATATGATCTAATAAAATGTAATTATAGATTACTGAATGTCTGATTGAATTTCAAAATATCAATAAGAAAAATATACTAAATTCATGCGAAAAAATTCAGGAGGTGATTGCCCGTATAAAATTATGTTTGGTCTTTGCTACGGCAAGATATCACCCCTAAAAGGTGCTGAGTAAAATTGAGTTTTTATTTTATTTCCTAAAATTTAAGTAGGTAAAGATGGAAACTTGAAATTTTGTAATTTTCGTGTACTCGCAATGACTAACCCCCGGTATTTTTTCAACATTCCTGTTACATTATAAGGGATGGAAATTATCCACCCTCACTTTATTTAATATCAAATATTGAGTTTTGTGAAATAAAAATCTTATTTAAACTCTGTTTTCTTGAAAAATTTTCTTTCCTAGAACCGATAGATTCGGAGAAAAAAAATAAAATACAGTATCATGATTTTATTCTTCGTCTACCCATACGTGATTATTATGAAAATTTAAATAATATTCTTTTTAGAAATTGAGGATTTCGTTGTATTTGGTCTGTCATACAATCACAGAATATTACTCACTGAGTAAAATCTCGAGGTAAAAGTGCTGGAACACGTTATACTTATATTTGCTATAGATCCGAATACAACTTGAAGCCGATTATGGAACTATGTACGGGTGACATGGTGGCAGCAAAGATTATACTCGAAAAAGATGGGGTAGTACTAGAGACAATAATAGTGTCTCTGTATCTTCCCATCGATTCAGAAGAACCACTACCGGGAACTAACATGGAGAACCTGATGGAATACTCAAAGAGACATAATCTGGATGTCATTGTAGGGGCTGATACCAACGCACACCATAGCAGTTGGGGCAGCAAAGACAACAACACCAGAGGTAAGAAACTATTTGACTATCTATGTACTACTGAACTTGATATTGCGAATGTGGGTAATACGCCTACATTTAGAACATCGAGGGGGGAATCATTGATAGATGTAACTCTTTGCACTTTACGTGTCAGGGAGATGATTCGCAAGTGGCATGTATCGGATGAACCATCTTTATCTGATCATGCCCAAATATACTATGAAATTAACGTAGAAAAATCGGTTATTAGAACATACAGGGATCCTAAGAGCACTGACTGGGTATCTTATAAAGAGGACCTGCTTTCTAAAATCCGTTCACGCCTAGGCAGACCAAAAACTGCTGAGGATTTAGAGGGAGCAGCCGTATGGCTGCAACAGTGTACACTGACCTCTTATCATAACAACTGTCCGATAAAGGAGAGTCGCTCTTCTAGACAATCCATCTGGTGGAATAAAGAGCTGACATCGCTAAGGAAAGAAACAAGACGCTTTTTCAACAAAGCGAAAAAAACGGATAACTGGGAAGCGTATAAAGCTAAACTAGGTACATACAATACAAAAATAAAAGAATCCAAGAAGTCCTGGAGATAATTCTGTGAGGACATGCAAGGTGTCCCTGACAGCGTCAGAATCAACAGGATCCTCAAAAGGGATAACTTTAACAAACTTGGTTCTATTCAGTTACCGAACGGAAAGTTTTCAAATACTGAGGCAGAGGCTCTAGAGCATCTCCTCAGGGTGCACTTTCCAGGTTCGGTAAAGATAGAGTCAAGCTATGACAACAGGCCGGTTGCCAAAACAAAGGCAACCAAAGAGGACTGGGAACTCACGAATAAGATATTCAGACCCCATCTTATCAGATGGGCTGTAAACTCATTTGACCACTACAAAACTCCAGGACCGGATGGCATATTCCCCAAGCTTCTGCAAGAGGGACTAGACATCATAATGGGTCCTTTAGTTCTGATACTTCGAACCAGCCATGCTCTAGGGTATATACCAACTGCATGGAGAGAGTCTAAGGTGGTGTTTATTCCTAAACCAGGAAAACCCAGGCTAAATCCTACCGACCAATCAGTCTGACATCATTCATGGTAAAAAATATGGAAAAAGTATTACATATGTATTTACAAGAAGGAGCGCTTAAGAGCATCCCTCTACATAGACTACAATGGGCTTATCAAGCAGGGAAATCAGGTGAAGCTGCCCTGCATAATTTGGTCTCAGGTCTCGAAAGGAGCCTGAATCATAAGGAAGTAGCCCTTGCAGCATTTCTAGACATCGAAGGTGCTTTTGACAACACATCGATGTCATCAATTAACAGATCCCTTAAAAACAGAGGGATTAACAGTACCACATGCAGATGGATAGGATCCATGGTTGAGCATAGGAGAATAACAGCACATATGCATGATAAAACATACACCGTTAGGACAACTAAAGGATGTCCTCAAGGTGGAGTACTTTCACCACTTTTGTGGAACCTAGTTGTGGATGACTTGATCTGCAGGTTGAATGATCAAGGCATATGGACGCAGGGTTTTGCGGACGACATAGTGATTGTCACCAATGGGAAATTCCCGGAGGTGGTTATGAATGTCCTACAGGAAGCACTGCGAATTGTGGAGGAATGGTGCCTTACAGAGGACCTTTCAGTTAATCCAAAAAAAACCAAACTAGTTGCTTTCACGAATAGAAGAGTTCTCCCGCAGGGTAGAGTACTGTTGTTCGGAGAAGAACTAGAAATATCCAAAGAAGTCAAATATCTGGGAGTGACCCTTGATTCCAAACTGAATTGGAAGGCACACCTGGAAAAAATTACTACCAGGGCGACTAGGCTTTTCTGGCAATGCAGAAGAGTTATGGGCAAAACCTGGGGAATACGACCTGAGGTGGTTCACTGGCTCTACACAACTGTGATAAGGCCAACGATCACATATGGAACAATAGTCTGGTGGAGGAGGACAGAAGTGACCTCTGCAGTTAATATGTTAACTGCAATCCAAAGACAAGCTCTTCTTGGTATTACCGGGGCAATGAACAGCACGGTGACGGCATCAATGGAAGCCCTTATTGGACTTCCTCCTCTAGAACTTTTTATAAGGGCGGAGGCAATGATGGCAATTCTTAGGCTCAAATCGGGAGACTTATGGTCCCCGAACAATGTTCGAGAAGGACACATTGATACAACTGGGACAATACTAGACGAACCCATATTTCACATGAGTTTTGATAGCATGACACCAGAGAATATATTCACTGAGCGAGTGAATATCATCATCCCATCTAGGGAACAGATGATACACCCAGGTAATTCTGGAGAAATCATCTGGTTCACTGATGGCTACAAAACAAACCATGGCACTGGGGCTGGTATAAAAGGACCTAGAAAGAGAATGTTCTTTAGCCTTGGTCGATATACGACTGTGTTTCAAGCAGAGACAATTGCCGCTATAGCCTGTATTGATGAAAACATCAGAAGAGGATATACCGGACAAAAAATTGAAATACTCACTGACAGCCAGGCTCTGTTTAAGGCTATCAGTAATCCAACAACTAAGTCTAGACTGGTGAAAAACTGCAAAGAATCCCTCAACAGGCTGGCAAGAGACAACAAAGTGTCTCTAATATGGGTGCCGGCACATGAGGGGATTGCAGGTAATGAAATGGCGGACCAGTTAGCTAAAGAACCGTTTTGTGGAATCACAAAAGATTGCATAAGAGGGGAAATCGGGAACTGGCTAGATAGGGAACACCAATTCAAATGGAGGGTGACACAAGGGCACCTTCATACCAAGAGTTTACTGAACAAGGTAGACAAGGAACTCTCAACCAGGCTACTGAAACTGGGTAAGAGACATTTGAAGACAGTTACCGACCTGGCGACTGGACACTGCACCTAGAGGAAACATCTGTACAATATGGGCAAAGTTAGTGAACCTATGTGCAGAAAATGTGAACTTGATGATGAAACACCTACTCACATACTCTGTTCCTGTGAGGACTTACAAGAACTTAGACGGAAGCACTTTGGAGAGGAATTTATACAACCATCACAACTACTGAAAATCCCTCTAGTCAAACTAGTGGCCTTTATAGAAGACACGAAGCTTCTGGAATGGAAGTAGATAACATGGGAAATGGTACAAAGATTCAGTTCAAGTGCCTGGGCTGATGAGCACAACCCAAATATATGAATGAATGAATGAACGTTATACTCATATTTTTGAGGTGATATCTAGGGGGGGGGGGGTGTGCTGAGGAAATTTCGTCATAGGACTTATCATAATATCTGAAAATATCTTAAATATACAGTCTGTGTTGTTAAAACAAATAGAAGCCACTTTAAAAAATTTAAGCACGCCAATGTTTCTACTTTTTTTCAGTTTATCTAATGTAAGTTTCAATTGTAAAAATATGTCCCCAGTGTTTAACAAATCGTTTTTTTTTTGTTAATCTAATGAATATCATCAATTATTTCGGGTGAACGTCTTTCAGTGGTGTCCGTACTTTAGAATATTTTTGGGAACTATATTTTCGAAATTCACAAAATAGTAAAATTCTATACTGTAAAACCGTCAATAATAATAATTGTCTCCGAGTTTAAATTATATAACCGGTAGATAGGTGCAGTATACACAACTGGTTTTTCTGCAGGTCCAATTCTTAATGGGAAAACCAGGTCAAGTGCATCACAAAATCAACGTTGTCCGAAGGTCGTTCGTCGTTCGAATGCCCGCGGCAAATATTACCATATTTAACTTGAAGATATGTTAATGTGATAGCAATAATGTCACAAGAATATCAATAAAGCCGTTCGAAACATTCAGGTTTTTAGATTCTTCGGAATTTGATTACTTTCATTTAGAATGTGAATGATTGAAACTTTTTTTGTGTCAATAATTTTCGGGTTTGTAGTACATGTTATATTTCATATTTCTAGGGTATTATATTTATTAGACAAGACCCATTAACAAATCACTTTGCTTGTAAACCGAGTATTGTTTATCTCATCTCTCGTAACAGGTGCAAGTGGTCAGGATTGAAGGGGCAGAGGGGACAAGTTGGGGGGTTCTGAAAAGTGAAGTGGTCTGTGTGGAATGGGATCATCTTTTTGAAGATTAGTCTATAGATAGTCGTCGTATTGAAAAGAGTAAATTCAGATATTTGTATTATTATCAAATTTTATTATAACTTTGAGTCTTACATACAGTTTTGGGAAAAAATTCTATAACAAATGCGGCCTAAAGAAAAACCTGGAAATTTACAGAATTGTAGTTCCACCGCTAGAGGGCGTAATTGAATTTTGAAAAATTTTAAAAGGCTTATTTCACAAAATTTACCCAATTAAGCAATATGGGGGCATCCATTAATTACGTGAGCTCTTTTTCGGTCAGTGTAGACTCCTACCCCCCTTAGGTGTGATTTAGTGAGATTTGCCTGGACCCCCCACCCCTTACGTGAGATTGACGCTAAAAATATTTTAAACTTAATTTATTTTAATTATTCGGGAAAATAATAAATTGTTCAGGTATAGGTACTATTATACTTTAAATGAAATAAATACTCGTACTAAATGATATTAATAGCCATGAGATTTATTTTAGCGGGCAAAATGAACACTCAAAATTATTTTTTTTTAATATTTTTTGAAATTATCGTGATTATTCCCTCTCGGTTTAAATGAGATTTGGTGAGATTTCATTGGGCCCCTATCTTTCCTATTCTGAGCTCACGTAATTAATGGAAATTCTGCGTATATTTGATATAGTTTTAGTCTATCTACTAAAATAAGAGATAGGGGTGAATGGGAACGTTGTTATGGAAAACGCTTATAAGTTCGATTCTGGTTGATCGAAAAATATTCCTTTTTTCTCTAATCAGTGCACCATATCCCAAAAAAAATGTATTCCATTTTTTTACTTTTATTGTATAGACTGACCCCCCAACTATTTGAAGATTGTTAATGTAAAAACAAAAATATCCCCATTAAAAAAGTCTGGAATATATAAACTTAAATGTCCAGAATGTAATGCTGTCTATATTGGTCAAACCGGTAGAAATTTTGAAATTAGACACAATGAACACATATGAGCATACATATTAAAACCACCTGATAAATCCCATTACGCAAAACATTTACTTGACACCAAACATTCATTAACACAGAACTAGAAGCACTAAATAATTGTGATAAGAAACAAGAACTAGATTTCCTTGAAGAATTAGAAATTAAGAGACACTTATAAAAGACCCACAATATGAAGTTGTCAATGAACAGATAAATCTAGGGAGTTATTATTATTATTATTATATTTAGACAAGGGCAGAGGGACAGGTCCCTATTGTTTTCTCAAGTGACAATTGTAAAGATCATCAGATATAGTTTTCCATGGTTTCCTATATCATTGCACAGTTATTCTGATCTTAAATGGGAAAAAAGATATCCAGGATATCCCCATAGGGCTAATAATACCTAAGGGACCATCCATAAATTACGTCACACGTTTAATGTTTTGTATCTTTAATTTTTATTTTTTTTTATTTTTAATTAACATAATTATTCGTTTATTGTTTCCTAACTAGTCGTTTTTTTTATCTGTTATCTAAAATATTTGACTTTATTTTGATTTTATCAAGGATTATTTTTAATAAAAATAAGAAAAAAATGAAAATAACTTTTTTCTTTTGATTATTTTTAAATACATGCATATAATTGAAACATTTGTGACGTCACATCAGGGGGGAGATGGTTCTAAAAATGTGACAACCTGTGACAAGGACGGGGGGTGGGGTTAAAAAGTCCTAAAATTCGTGTGACGTGATTTATGGATGGCCCCTAACCTTATATATTTGTAATATCATAATCTACTTTTTTCTAAGTTAATCACAAGATACCTATTTGGTCTAGCCAAAATATTAAACAAACATATTTATTTTATAAGTTTTGCTATTGAAGAGAAAAATATTAATATTATTTTTTCCTTATTGCAATAATTAATTATTAAATTTAAAATATCTATAGAACATAAACATAAAATACGAACAACGAATTCTAAAATACCAGCGCTCGATAGGCGACGACCCGTATAATATGCAAAATTAAATGCAAGTAAGGATTTAGCGACATACTGTAGCATGGCGCCAACCGATAAGTCACCAGACAGTAACCAGCGGTATGAATCCTTTGATCGATAGAATTCGTACGAGTGAACAATCTTATATTTTTTTGTAATCTTTGGTAATATTCCCAAATACTAGTATTTGCTAGTCTTAAATGAAAGAAATCAAGCAAATTGTTTTTTTTTTAATAAATCCAACGCTTTTACAAGCAAAACACAACATAAATTAAGATTAGGGATGGGGGAGGGGATCGAGAAAAATCTTACTACATCTCACCAAGGGGGGAGGGGGGTCCATAAAATCCTCAATAATGCCTCACGTAATTAATGGACGCCCCCTAACCCCTTTATCTTCTGTTTCATTAAATAATGGAATGAATTAGCAACAGTTAATAAAGCTCAAAATGAACGAACAACGATAGATTATTGAAAAATATTTAATTTCGATGAAAAACTCAAAATCAATTTAAAAAAAAGCCCGTTATAGTCTATTTGAAAATGTTTGATGGCACACATTTTATAGATTCTCAATAATCGATTGTTAAAAATGTCTATCAATAATTTGAAAATTTTAAATATTATTTTAAAATTAAATAAAGAAAGAAGCAAGTACATATGCGCCATGACAACATCATCTTGGTATCTTCTGTACATTCCTTGTGGTATATTCATTATTTTGTTGTTTTTTGATTGGAAATTAAACCACAATTAATTTATTGCCGTAATAATACCTAAGCTTAAATATTTGTAATATCATATCTACTTTTTTCTATTCATATGTAAGTCAATCACAAGATAGGTCACTATTTGGTCTAACCAAAAAAATTTAACATCAGGTAGGCATCACATTAAATGTAACTTCTGTCATTCTGACGATGATATGTCAATATCGAAAAAATTAAATAGTGGAATTAATTAGAAACATTTAGTAATGTTTAGTAATAATAAAGGATATTTATTTATTTCTAATTAATTCCACTATTTAATGAAAAAATTATGAAAACATATTGATAATTAGAAACAGTTAGTTTCATTTATAACATTAATATGAGTAGATTCCACAAAGTAAGGGTCAGTGAATTCACTTTAAAATGTGTCTACAGCCTGCCTAAGGTCCCTAGGACTAGAGATGCAAGAAAACGAGTTTTTTTCAGATTTGAAAAAAGACATGAAAAAAACTAGAAAAAACCGTTTTTTTTTCAAACCGCTGCAATAATTTAATATAAAAAATTCGTGAATATTTGCAATCTTATCATTATTTAAGTAAAAAACCGGAGATTTGGCAACCCTGAAGTCGCTGCAGGACGACTCTACGTGGCCAAAGATTACAAAATATATATAAGATTGTTCACTCGTACGAATTCTATCGATCAAAGGATTCATACCGCTGGTTACTGTCTGGTGACTTAGCGGTTGGCGCCATGCTACAGTATGTCGCTAAATCCTTACTTGCATTTAATTTTGCATATTATACGGGTCGTCGCCTATCGAGCGCTGGTATTTTAGAATTCGTTGTTCGTGTTTATGTTTTATAGATATTTTAAATTTATTAATTATTTATTGCAATAAGGAAAAAATAATATTCATATTTTCCTCTTCAATATCAAAACTTATAAAATAAATATTTTGTGATATTTGTTAATAGTCTTAGTTGTATACATAATAAATGGTAGTTTATCACTTTCCCACGAATTCTGAATGCAGTCTTGATTTTAAGTACTTATAATGTAAACAATGATAAAAATATAGAGAAGCAATTAAGGGCCAGAAATGTGCCTACAATCTCTAGAAACTTTGTAGAAGTATTTCATTTAGTTTTTCGGGAAACGTTCCGGAAGTAAAATTTCTTGTTCGCATTATTTTAACTCCTGTCTTCCAAAAGTAACATTAATAATATTATAATTGTGGTTTTAAAATGCCTGTGTGTTGTGCTGTGATGGGTTGTTCCAGCAAGGTGGGAAAACCAGAAATATCCTTTTATCGTTATCCCAAAGACGATGAGAGGTGGGTATTAAATTAGTTATTATCAAATACGGAATTCAACTTTTTTAAACTATTGTAACAAAGATAATGGATAATAATAAATTAGTTAGTTATTTAGTACTTATAGATACTGGGTATTCATAGAAATTTGAAAATTCACATATCTAATTTATTAATAAATATATCCTGCAGCTGCATAATATGTTTTTACTGTTTTAACCTTGTGAATCTAAAAAATACGGAGTGTCTAATTTAAAGATCAAAATTGTTTTAGTGGCCCTATTATTCTGGTGGCCAATAAGTATGTATAATTTAATTTGTGATATTCTGTATAAATAACCGCTAGATCATCAATAAGCATCACAAAATTACTAAAATGTTGAATAAAATCTGTCAATTGATTCATTTTAAAAATTTTAATGTATTTTTTTACTTATACCTAAACTTTCCTTTTCAAATTTATATCCTGAACTTTTTTCGAAATAATTAACATTTAAAAACATTATATAAAAAAAAACCTTTAATAAATCATCCTATTTGAATATATATTTCTCAAGTTACCCCTGTATAGCTTGGGATAAAATATACTCTTCTAATTCCCTGGTACCTAGCGGTGTCGTTATTTACAACAAAAGGGAGCCGTAAATATGATTTATGAGTGCGGCGATCGTTTAAAACACTAAGAAGAATCAGACCGCCTTCAAGTGAACTATCTTATATATATTTTGTAATCTTTGACGTGGCGGCGAGAATACGAGTTTATTCCTGTTTTGGGTTTTATATCGAACGGAGGAAACACGTTTACTTTTTTATTATAAGGTGGATAACCGGGAAACCTGGATCTAAATTGTGTAGAGTGAAGTGTTGTGTTTAGATTTTTATAATGCCAAAAAGCCGTTCCTAATGTAAGTCCTATTGCGTGGTGGAGTGGCTTTTGTGGTGGAACAGCACTTGCCAAAGCTGCAGTCAGATTTTTGGAGCTGCTATCCACATCAGCATCGTGTGAACGGACATTCAGTACTTATGCAAATGTACACACGAAAAAAAGGAACAGGCTTACCAATGAAAGGGCTGCAAAATTGGTTTACATAAGTCACAACTATAAATTATTAGATGCTGGACTTGGGAAGATAGATAAGGAATCGGCTTCAGCTTCAATCTCGACTTCGAAAGGAGTCACCCATGTACATGTTGTGGAGAGCTCTGAGAAAGAGCTGCTTTGCTCCGAGGAAGAGCTACTCTCTGAAAATTCTTCAGAAAGTGAAGTAATCTCAGCAGATCAGATGGTCTAGTATGGTGTATGTATGTACAGGGTTATTCATTATAAATTACCCACCCATCGTTATTATTGCTTTTAGAGGAAAAAGTCTTATATAAAAGTTATTTGGTTACAGCTGAATTTTGTTAATATGCTATCAAAAGTTCAGTAGCGTACAAATTTAAGAGGATACAAAAAATAAGTTTTTTTTTAATGGGATACCCTGTATATTTTTATATTTTTGTTACCCCTATCTTGTACCGTTTTCGAGTTATTAAATGTTGAAAATCTTAGTTTTAGTAGTTACCGAAAATATGAAAAAGATAATATTATTAAAGTAAGCTATGAAAATGACAACTAATATGTTTCATAATTGACATTTGTCTGATAAAGTAATTAAAATGGTCTACAGTAAGGAAGAAAAGATCAAAATTTTTACCTGTTTTATAGAAAAGAACAAAAATAAGCGTGCAGCACAAAGAGCATATAGGGTGTTGTATCCAAATCGTCAAACATCATCAGAAAATACTTTTAAAAATGTATACCAAATGGTAACTAATACCTTAAGTTTTAGCAGAAAAAAACGTGTAGTTCAAGCAAACTAGGAAGAACAGCTAGATATATTGCTTCATTTCGAAGGTAAACTCATCCATTATAAGTATTTGCCCCGAGTAGACTTTTTTGAAACATTGTATTCCTTTTTAGAAAATTCTCAATGTAGTATATATACTGCAGTTAATCAATTAGGTAAGAGTTATTCCAAAATTCAACGTACTTTAAAAAATAACAACTATAAACCCTATAAAATTTTACCGGTACAAGTTTTAACAGAGGCTCATGAAAGGAAAATGCTTGACTTTTGCCGCCAGATGATTCAAAAGTTGGATGAAGATCCCGAGTATTTTACAAAAATATTATGGACTGATGAATCAACTTTTTCTACGGCAGGAGTCTTTAACAGGAAAAATCGAAGGTCGTGGGAAAATAAGCATAACAGAAGAATATTATTGAAACAAATACCAAAATCAGGAAGAAAAACTGTTAGCGTTTGGTGTGGAATTTTTAGAAATAAAATTGTTGGGCCTATCCCAACTAGCAAAGTTGTTTTATAATTTTTGGCTTATATAACAATTTTATTTTAATGTTGATTTATTGTTGCTTTCAAGAATGCAACTTATTATATAAAGGTTCCATAAGAGCAAGTTTGGCTTTTCGTAACAAAATTGTTTTATAAATTTATCACAAAAACAATTTGGCAACAAAAATTTATAAAGCAATTTTATACGTGTTATGTAAGAGATTTATAAAACATTTATTGTTTATAAAATGTAGTTGTTTTATAAAACTTTTTTAAGAGAGTTTGGTAGCATTTATAAATCAGATATAAATACATTATAAAACTATTATTATAAACACTTTTAGCAGCTTATAAAATAATTTTATTAAAGAAGCAGATGCCGCAATTTTATTGCCATTGAAAATTGTAGTAACAGACACAGCTATAAAATAATTATATAATTATTACATTAGAAGCTGTTATGTAGCTTTTATAAAATAACTAATAAATATAGTAGATTCGGCTTGGCAGTTTTAGAAAAGCAAACAGCGTAAAATTTCGGAATTAAGGGAGTTAGATTTAAAAAGAAATTCTGAATTTAAAAACATCAGATCATGCGCAGTTCATTACAATATCTCACATAAGGCCTTGCGAGTATTATTTAAAAATATCAATAAAAGGTTACCCAGTATACTGCCTCAAGACCTTAGAACATTGTTGAAAACTAGACAATAAATAATATAATCGTGTTGAATTTGTTTATCAATTCCTTTATTCATTATATTTTTAAAATACGGTCCTGTTTTGTTGGGTTCTTTTGAAAATGAAGTATATTTTATAAATGTTTTAAAATTATCACAAATGTTGGTTAATTATTTTATAAAACCTACTTTGTCCACTAAACTCTTATATTACTGGCAGCCATGTTAATAATCAGATATAGATAAAATTTTTATAATATCTCTAAAGATAAAAATATATTTCACTTTTACAAATAGTTTTGTGTGAAAATAACATTGAGTATAAACAAATTTAGAAGAATACAACTGGTAGTTTCAAATATTACTACCAAAACTTGATTTTTTTCATTATTCAACTTCTAAAATTATTATAAAACCTTGATAAAATTGGAGCGCAAGAAAAATTCACTGCATATATACCCTATAAATCACAATAAAATTTGTTTTGCATCAAAATTTTTCTACCTACATGCACAAAAATCAAAGTTGGTGCTGCATTTATATTATCACCAGCAACTCTGAAATATAATTATTTGAAAACGATTTAGCTTTTTACAAACAAAGTTGTTTTATTAATACTACTACAATAGCAATAATGTGGCATATAATTTAATTATGAAACATATATATAATCCTTATATAATAATTTTTTAACCATTATATAAGTATCGCATAAAAAAATTTGAGAAATTTTCCAGCACGTTTATTAAACACTTATAAATCTTTTATAAAACAATTTTATTGTATTTTTATTAACATTGTATATCTGTTATATAGTAGTCGCTGGAGTACTTATGAAATATATTATATAAACAAAATGTTTTATAAATTGTGCCCATTTTGTGTTTATAGATGTTTTATAAACATTTTAAAAACGTTTCTGAGACTAACATTGTTTTATAATATTTATCGCCAAAACATTCCTACGACTATTATAAAATAGCAAATTGTTAGTTGGGATATATTGTGATTTTACCTTAACTGGTGTTACTTATCTGGAAATTTTTATCCCAGATGTAGAAAATATTCTTTTACAGAATTTTCTGGAAGCCGAACTTGACGATATGATTTGTATGCAGGATGGCGCACCTCCGCATAGTGTCCTACCCGTTCGGAAGAATTTAAACAATGTATTCCCAGTATGGATAGGGAATAATGGAACTATTAACAGGCCACCTAACAGTCCGGATTTGACCCCCATGGATTCATTTTTATGGGGATTTCTAAAAGATATTGTTAATAATAGCAATAATAATAATAATATACAAGTGATTAAAGAAAGGATTCAACTTGAAATTAACAAACTAAACGAAAATAATGAAGTCATCTGCAATGTTATTAAAAATATAAGAAGGCGTTATCAATTATGCATTGATAATAATGGTGGACACTTCGAACACCTATTATGAGTTATTTATGTATAAATTTTTTTCTAATAAATCTTTGTTTTCTATTTTGTATATATATTATGACTTTTTCTTCCTTACTGTAAACCATTTTAATTACTTTATCAGAAAAATGTCAATTATCAAACATATTAGTTGTCATTTTCATAGCTTACTTTAATAATGTTATCTTTTTCATATTCACAGTAACTACTAAAACTAAGATTTTCAACATTTAATAACTCAAAACCGGTACAAGGTAGGGGTAACATAATATATATTTTTGAAATCAGAAAAAAAAGGACATTCCAAAAATGTAAGAATATACCCATTTAAAAAAAAACTATTATTTTTTGTATCCCATTGAAATTGCACGCTACTGAACTTTTGATAGCATATTAACAAAATTCAGCTGTAACCAAACAACTTTTATAAAAGACTTTTTTCTAAAAACAATAATAACGATGATAGGGGGTGGGTAATTTATAATGAATAACCCTGTACATATGATACATTCTACATTGATGCTCCTGACGACCTGACAGCCTGTTTTATGAATTCCTGACATTATTTATTCTTATTTATTATGTTATTATTTCTAGAATAAAGCAATATTTTACATTTTATCTATATTTTACTGCTCAAACTGAATTATTTGCTATTCAGGAAAATGTTAACTTAAATGGCGAAAAAACGTAAAAAATACGCATATCGTGCTAAGTTTGGAAAAAAAACACAAAATATGAAAAAAAAAACGGTGAAAAAAAACTTGAAAAAATACAAAAAATACCGATGGTTTTTTTTCACATTACATCTCTACACCTAGGACCCTTCAAATAAACTGGAATGCTGGTAAGAAGTTTGTCTTTATTTATTTAAGTAAAATTTAACGTATGAATAAAAAAAAATATGATTCCAAACAAAATATTATGCTCCAATATTCATTTTTCATATTTTTTTGTTTAAACAATGAAAAAATTAACTGCACAATATAATATTGGTAGAAGTTGCAATTTAGAGTATAAAAAAAACAAAATCCCGTTGGTTACATGTAAACTCATTCAGTCGGGTCAAAACTAGGGCTAGGCGATTATCAAAAAATATAATCGATTATCGATTATATAAAATAATCGATTATTTTCGATTAATCGATTAATCGAAAATAAATGATTAATCGGAAATAATCGATTAATCGAAAATAATCAATTTTCGATGATTATTATTTTTCATTATTCTTGATAACGGCAGCTGGACCGCTACCGAAACTTTAAAAATAGAGTTTCAACAAACATCGTGATCAAGAACTATTATATTTAACTAATTTTTTCCCTAACTCACGCCTTTAAAAAGATTGACAATTTGGAACTTACGAAAATATTTTGAAGTTTAAGACTTAAAAAAATTGTCAAGATTTGCCAGTCGATTTTCCGGCCCAAAAAACCCCTCTTTACGAATTTTTAGCATTTTTTATTTTTTTTTGTCGAAAATTTAGAACAAAGGGGTAGGTATGGAAATATTTTGCGATACAAATTGATTTTTTCTAACTCCCTTAATCCTCGGAAATATGGACTCAAAATTCACTAAAATATTTAAAATTGTCCCCTCTATCGATTGGTGAAGACTAGAACCTTCTATCTTTCCTATTAGTCAAGTTATGAGTATTTTTTGTTTTGAAAAGTGGATTTTCGAAAATTTCATGACTCTATTTGAAGACGAAATAATGATTTTATCACAAAACTGATTGTGCCAGTCGATTTTCCGGTCCAAAAAACCCCTCTTTACGAATTTTTAGCATTTTTTATAATTTTTTTGTCGAAAATTTAGAACAAAGGGGTAGGTATGGAAATATTTTGCGAATCAAATTGCTTTTTTCTAACTCCCTTAATCCTTGGCAATATCGACTCAAAATTCACTAAAATATGTAAAATTGTCCCCTCTATCGATTGGTGAAGACTAGAACGTTCTATCTTTCCTATTAGTCGAGTTATGAGTATTTTTTGTTTTGAAAAGTGGATTTTCGAAAATTTCATGACTCTATTTGAAGACGAAATAATGATTTTATCACAAAACTGATTGTGCCAGTCGATTTTCCGGCCCAAAAAACCCCTGTTTACGAATTTTGAGCATTTTTTATTTTTTTTTGTCGAAAATTTAGATCAAATATAATATAATATAATGGAAATATTTTGCGAAACAAATTGCTTTTTTCTTACTCCTTGGCAATATCGACTCAAAATTAGGGCTGGGCGATTATCAAAAAACAATCGATTATCGATTATATAAAATAATCGATTATTTTCGATAATCGATTAATCGAAAATAATCGTTTAATCGAAAATAATCGATTAATCGAAAATAATCGTTTAATCGAAAATAATCGATTAATCGAAAATAATCGATTTTAGATGATTCGAAAATTTATTATTTTTCATTATTCTTGATAACGGCAGCTGGACCGCTACCGAAACTTTAAAAATAGAGTTTCAACAAACATCGTGATCAAGAACTATTATATTTAACTAATGTTTTCCCTAACTCACGCCTCTAAAAAGATTGACAATTTGGAACTTACGAAAATATTTTGAAGTTTAAGACTTAAGATTTTCTTAAGGCACCAGTTAGGGAAAAAGTAATTAAATACAATAGTTCTTGATAACGATAGGTGGTAAAAGCTATCGAAACGTTGAAATAAAGTTTCAAAAGAACGATTGTGGTTTGATTCCTACAAAAAACAAGATAAAGAGTGAGTATACCACAAGGAACATACAGAAGACATTGTGGTTTGATTCCCAATAAAAACAAATTAAATAATGAATCAACCACAAGGAACCTACAGAAGATATTTGGAAGTACTTAAGATTCTGATATTGAATTATGTTGAAATAATTATTCAGAAAATAAATTTTTCAATCGTTAAATTGATTATGTTCGATTAATCGATTATTTTCGATTAACCGATTATTTCCGAATATTCGATTAATCGATATTTTTCGATTATTTGATTATTTTGCCCACCCCTAGTCAAAACCCCCGGGCGCTCCACTATTTATTGTTAAGGATAAACGATATACCTAGCTCCTACAGTGTTCTGTGACACTCTGTATAATAAGACATATTTTCAATACCCTAGGAGTGTTTTGATAGGTTTTCAATAGTTATTTGTGAATTTAGAGCGTAAAGTAACAGATTGCCGCTTGAGAAAGAATGTTGCCGATCTTTTGAAAGCGGCAATTTTACTTTACACTCGGAAACCACACATAATTTTTTCTACAGTCGCTCTTTTAATAATTAAAACAGTTCTTTATATTATCTTAGGTTATAATAGGAGTGGATTATGATTTAAAATAGTACTCTGACATTTTAGTTGTCATATTATTCATTAATGCTAAATAAATATAAAAGTACAATTATTATTTATTGCAATTTTTGATTCAGAAGAAATTTCTTCCATTACTGAAGATTGAAAATGAAATTCACAAATGATATAAAAAACGTGTAATAATAACCTTTTTGTGTTTTTCTGGTTTATTATCTATTTAAGTACCTATTTCAATTTGAGTATTTGAATGCTTTCTCTTTATGGCGTTAAAAAAATCTACTGAATTGTTCAGTCTTGTCAGAATCTGACAACAACAATGACTTTTGATATTCACCTTTTAATTTCTTTTAAATTATTATATAAATTGTTATAAAAATTATTATAATGTTGTGAGAAATTTATCTGGTAACTTGACGTTCATTTATTGCTTTCGTCGTCATGGCTAATCCCACCAAATTTGATGAAATAAGCGAGCGAAAAAGATTCCTTTTTTGCGCTAGAGCGTAAAGTAACAGTACTCGGCATTTGTCGACTTTACGATTTCATTTGAATATAGTAATTAGTCATTTTACGCGCGACTGTAGGAAAAAATATTTTCTTTTGTGTGAGTACATTTATTTTTATGAGTTTATATTAAAATAAGTTCAGTTCATTCTTTTAAAATGATTATAAACAATTAAGTAAAGACAATTTTATCTGTCGTCAACTAATCTTTTAATCTGTTTTGATATGTTATTAAGGAATACGTAATAATTTCAATCTATATAAATAGTCTACGTACAAAAAATAAAATAAAAGTGGGAGTAACGATTTTAATTACATATCGTGGAACATCTGTTTTTGTTGTTGCAGCAACATCAAATTACGGATGTAACAGAAAAAGATCAGATAGTGTTATATGATGGAGAGTTTCAACATCGGACAAAAATAAAAGGATGACCGCCTGACCGATCATTCTATGCACGCCGTGAATCATCACAAATCTATTCATTTCTGTTTATATGGGATTTATAATTTACGAAATAAACTCGGAAAATACGGTTTCCAATGAATTTACGACGAATGGATAGGTGCAAATCCCAAACACAATTTCCGGGTAGAAATCTGAAATCTTTGGAAAACATAAAGAAATTGGAAAAAGTGGATATATTCACAACCCATTTAAAAATATTACACTTTTGAAAAATATGCTAAAGAAGAAATGACAGTGACGTAAAGAAAATATTTTTAGGTGGTTTCATTGAAGAAATTTAATAATTTTCAAAAGCGATTATCGGGGGTAATATCCCTAGTGCATTTAATTTTTCCGGAAAAATTCGGAAAAACGAGTTTCTAAGCAATTTGTTTTAACAAATAGCATGAGCGAGAATGGTTTTAAAAATCCGAGTCGAAGACGAGGATTTTTCCACTTTCGCGAATGCTTTTTGTTAAAACAGATTACTTAGAAACGTGTGTTCCAATTTTTCCACAGGAAAAATTAGATGCACGAGGGATATTTGGTAAGATTATCTCCTGAGTTAAATAAACATTTTATTTTACTTGTCAAACTTGCATGAAATTTTTTCGATTTTTTTTCCGGAAAAACTGCTGACAGCTAAGTTGACAGTTGTTAAGTAATTTTTCCACTTAAAATTTATATTTGACATACCAATTCTTGATAGCGATTGGTAAAAATTAATAGGAAGGAAATAATCAGTAGTAATAACCCAAGGACATTGAAAAACATTTATAACAGATTTCGATGGCTCGTTCCAAATAAGCAAGAAGCTTGAGAAAGTTGTTATAAAATTTTTGAGCATTTATCAATGTTCGAGGGTTATTCGAATAGAAATTTTTTTGCTAATTATAGAAAAAAAAAGTATATTTGCTTCTATAATTTCATTAATATTCTCGTCAGTATTATGACAAAATCGTGACATTTTGAAATATTAAATATCTTGAAAGGTCAAAATCGAAATAAATCAAAATAAATCAAAATGTATCCATGGCAACGTAGATTCTAGTAGATATCCAATGAAATCAGTTAATTTGATGGCATTTGATTGAACACAACCAATCAGAACAACATTAAACTGAAAACAGACCATGGGCTACACCAAATACTCAGTGACCTATCTTGTGATTGACTTAATATACATGAATAGAAAAAAGAAGAAGATATGATTTTACAAATATTAAAGTTTTAATACAAGCTCCGTACAGTCTTAGAACAGTTACATGATCCCGAATAAAGCTATTGTTGTACTTTTAAAAAACTTAACAAGTCGATAAGCGTGGAAAAGTTCGTCCAAGATAATGAGTTCGAACTTCTTTCAGACCTCCCATTGAAAAATAATTAAATAAGCATTTAAAAAAATAAAATATACCTACTACACATATAGTATAGTATTCCTCTTAAATAAAATTTACCTAAGCCGTTTCAAGATCGCCCGTGTAAACGTTATTACGCATCAAGTACTCGGTGAAAACCAAAATTGGAAAGCGGGCTGGTCTCCACCGTTGACCTCAAGGTGTTATATGGGAACGGAATTTGCCGACCGCTGATGATATTCGCGGCGTGAGAGAAACACGCCCGAAGTTTACATGTGATGGGTCAAAAGCCCGGTTTAATATCGACGATGAATCGACTTACGTCGGCTGATTATTACACGCTTAGAAAAGAGATGAGTAGAGGGGTTGGCAGGCCGCGCTATATTTTGATTTAAAGGAGAGCATTTGAAGCGAAATAATGAGCTGTTTTGACGTAATAAGTTGTTGCAAATACAAAAGATCGGTGGCTTCACTTAAATTTTAAAAAGGCTTAGACTAATTATCATTTAAGTTTGTCATATTTGATATGTATAGAAATGAATAAAATATGGTTTTTTTTTAAGAGAGCATTATTTTTATATAAAACAAGCGTGGCCCAAAAATTTTTTTTGCCTCTGGGGCTTTGGAAAGGAACTCCACAAATTTTGCTTTTTTTACGATTTTAACAACTTCTGGGCAGAAATTGGGAGTGGTTTTTCATAAAATTTCCGCCTACGGCGAATAGGCCTCCAGGGGGCTGGTCAGTGGCGTTCTGTATTTTAAGATTTTGGTCACATCAGCTATGACCCCCCTATCAAATTAACCACGAGCCGCCACTGACTTCGTTGTGGTCTAATTCACATAAAAACAAACCAAATTATGAATTTGTCATAAGGAACATACAGAAGATGGATACATTTTAATATAAAGCACATCAAAAATCAAAATTGATTTGGAAATTCCATTTTTTGACTTGTAGTTTTAACTAATTTACAAAATAAACCGATAACTCTCGTTAAGTGGATAAATTGTGATACCGAAATCTGTCTAAAAATAGGTGAGAAATCTCAATTTTTAATAGTTTTTGACTCGTCGTGCCATCTAGAGTTAAATTTTCAACTAATTGACAAAATAATTATAGGGAAACGAAATTATCGAAAAATTGTAGTTTAATAATCCTCTTGGATAATCCTATAGGATTTGATAAAAAATTTCTTTGTACCTTCAAATTTATGATACTGCATAAATATTCTATAACATTGACATTATCTGACAATATATTTATTCCAAAAAATCCCCTATACAATATTGATAAAAAGCTGCGGAATAACATCAATTTTTTGAGTTATGGTGCACTAAATACACGTTGTAAAAGCTTCTTTTCCGTCTTGTACAATTTTTGATAAGGGTAAAACTTATGGGAGATCGCTTAACCGACACCTGTCACCGTTATCGCATTACCTGTCACCGTCATGCTTTACTAAGTGAGGTTAGGTTGAGTTCTTCTTTTTTTATTTATTGGGAAATATACCAGAGATAATTTGCCCAGCTTACTCAGACTCAGAGGAAATATTCTAGTCTTACTTTAGGTAATCGAATATCTCCTAATTGGATCACTTGACTAGTTACATCAGTAATAAGGATTATACAACGCAAAAAGGCGAAAAGTTTAATTTGTTTATTGCTTAAAATGGGATTTATTGAAGTGAAAACTTCTTTAGCTGCGTTGTGTGATTTTGGGCAGGGGTAAACTTATGGGTTGGTCACCGCATAACCGTCACTACGTATAATAGGTGTACGATTCAATTTTTAAAGGGGGTTCATTTATTGGTAAGCATTTCCATTTACTATGAGCGTACGATACAAATTTAAAGCAGTCTCATTTATTTGCAAAAAATTTCTTTTCATCTACCAAGGGCGTACAATTTTTAGAAGGGATCAATTAATAATTCTCTGGGATAATCCTATAGAATTTGATAAAAAATTTCTTTGTACCTTCTTTATGATACTACATAAATATCTATAACCTTAGTAATTGACATTATCCGACAATATAATATTAAAATTTATTCCAAAAAATCCTATGCAATATTGATAAAAAGCTGGGGAACAGCATCAATTTTTTGAGTTATGGAGCACTAAATACACGTTGCGAAAGCTTCTTTTCCGCCTTGTACAATTTTTGATAAGGGTAAAACTTATGGGTGACCGCTTAACCGACACCTGTCACCGTTATCGCGTTACCTGTCACCGTCATGCTGTAGTAAGTGAGGTTAGGTTGAGTTCTTCTTTTTTTATTTATTGGGAAATATACCAGAGATAATTACTTACTTAGAGGAAATATTCTAGTCTTACTTTAGGTAATCGAATATCTCCTAATTCGATCACTTGACTAGTTAAATCAGTAACTTTCTAGACCAAAATTCGTATCGAGCGAGTGAGTTAATAAGGAAAGGTGAAAAGTTTAATTTATTTTTACTCTGTATTGTTTAAAATGGGATTTATTGAAGTGAAAACTTCTTTAGCTGCGTTGTGTGATTTTGGGTAGGGGTAAACTTATGGGTTGGTCGCCGCATATAGTGTATTTTTATCATATTGATAGCTTCTTGAAAACTTGCAGATGATGTACCTAATCAAAATTCCATTTCATCAATTGATTTATTTTATCCTGCCTAAATTCCAATGTCCGCCTATGGTTTATTGCGGTTTTAGGGTCTCTCACCTGACATTGTGCTATCAATATGATAAAAATATATTATAACCATCACTACGTATCATAGGCGTACGATTCAATTTTTAAAGGGGGTTCATTTATTGGTAAGCATTTCCATTTACTATGGGCGTACGATAAAAATTTAAAGCAGGTTCATTTATTTGCAAAAATTTTCTTTTCATCTACCAAAGGCGTACAATTTTTATAAAGGATCAATTAATTTGTAAAAATGTCTATTTCATGTACGTACGATACATTTTTTGAAGAGGGTTCATTTATTGCGTATAAGCGTAATATGAAATTTATTTGAAGGGATCAAATTATAAAAATTTCTATATTATGGACGAATTTTTTTAAAAAGGGATACATGTAATTGTGTTTCTTCTGTCGGCGATTTCCATGATTGCCTATTCTTTTACTTTTTTGCTAGTTGCGAGATGTTTTAGGTCAGGTTCACCCGAAGTAAGTTTTTTTGATTTACTTTTATGAACATAGAGAAAAATACTCATCAATTTCACTCTTATACTCTTTATAAAGTAAATGTGAAGAGGAGATTTTTAATCCCATTTATGGAAAACGCCACCCGATTGCGTGCATATATCTTATATAAAATATTATATTCCCACGATAGATCATTTAGTTTCACAAGGTCTCCAAAATGCCATATCTACTGATTGATATCTCATAAATTTTATTTATAAAAGTTACTGGTCGTTAAGCAAATAGTTATAATAAAAACAAACCTTGTTGAAATAAAATACTGTTCTACACATCTAAACACAACAAAAGTCACGGCGACACTGGCGGGCATAGCTAATGTTGTAAATCATTTTAACGACACAGTGACTTTAGACACTTTAGAAAGAATATAAAGGCCCGTCCACACTTGTCACCCAACATTGTTATCAACAATATTATTCAGCATGTTACCGAAGTTTCGTCAAAAAGCAACAAGTTATTTGCGGTTTCAACAAGTTATTTGTTACCGGTCAGAGGGCGGTAAAGATCAAAGAGCAACATGTTGCCACTGCGTCCACATTGGCTTTTTGTATTCATTCGTGTGTGTTTAGTTCTCAATTTGTTTAGACCAGTAATAGGTGTACATCAAGACACCCTTTTCGTATTTTTTAAAAAATGGTGTGGAGCAAAGAGGCCACGATTCAATTAATGGAATTATTTAGAGAAAATAACTTGTTATGGGATTGTCGTTCGAAAGGTTACAAAAATCGTCAGCTGAAAAACGACGTAATTACACAAACAACATGTTAAACCAGATTTTTTTTTTGCAAAATCGAAAGCTGCAGCCGCGAGAAGAACATCCTTTTCGTCAGACATGTTGGACCGGGCCAATAATCAAAAATGTTACTTGTTGCCTGCAATCCTGACTTTTTAAATAAGGACGTCCTAAAAGTTATCAAGAAGTTGCAGCAAGCAGCAACAAGTTTTCCCAACATGTTACTAAGTAAGGACGGGCTTTAAGAAGGGTCGCGTTCATCCCAACGTCGCGCTACCGGAGCGATCATCAATTTCCTGCTAAGCGCGTGTTTTGTCAATTGTAATGTGAGCGCTGTGGTAGCAGTCACCATTTTTTTCATCAGGATTGAAATACGCTACGCTACCGATCAATAATAGACACTTAAGGCAATGATTAATACGTAAACTCAGCATTTGACAAGAAGGCGAGCGCAGTAAGTAGTTCTCGGACGTATTTGCGTATTTCTACTCTACGTATACCATAAACATGGGTTTTATTGAGCCGAGTTGCACTCGGAACACTCGAATATAAACGATTTACTTCACGTGTCACTTCACTTGTTTATTTTTATTATAAGTAGAGTGTACTGTTGTCCAAGTTCTCGTCATCATGAAGAATGTATAAAACCAAGGCCTCATCCATATCATCATCATTTTCTTCATCTATTAACGCTCCAAAATTCATCATCATGTAAATAAACAATATACTTAAAATGACAACAAATTTTGGTTTGAAGATATTTTAGACATTTGTATCTTCAATATGAATGAACACCAGTAGGATAGGAATGGAGAACTATCGATGGTCTATCGATAACTATCGATATTTTTGAAAAAAATCGATAGTTTTCGGTACTATCGATAGTTAAGATGTTAGGTGAAGAACATATTTTGAAAGCTGATATGGAGTAAAAATGCGATCAATTTGATGCTGTTTCATTGCACGAGCAGCTGAAGGCGTTAAATTAAGAATATTAAGAGGAAGAATCCTAACGTTAAACGTTAATCGATAGTAAAAATAGCACTAACGATAAATATCGATAGTCGGGACAAATAAAATCAGGTTATGGCGTTATATCAAGGTTAGCACGTTCAGAAAATTAAGAGACGATGGATTACTATAAAAATCGCTACCTGATCAACTTGAACGCGACCATGGTTATGGTATTATTTGACATTTATAAGGGGGCATCCATTAATTACGTGAGCTCAGAATAGGGGGGGAGGGGCCCAATGAAATCTCACCAAATCTCATTTAAACCGAGGGGGGGATAATCGAAAATCTCACGTCAACTTCAAAAAATATAAAATATTACAGATATTAAAAAAAAATTATTTTGAGTGTTCATTCTTCCCGATAAAGTAAATCTCAAGGCTTTTAATATGATGATTAAGTACGAGAGTATTTATTTAATTTAAATAAATTAAGTATAGTATACCTGAACAATTTATTATTTTCCCGAATAATGAAAATAAATTAAGTTTAAAATATTTTTTGCGTCAATCTCACGTAAGGGGAGTGGGGGTCCAGGCAAATCTCACCTAAGGGGGGGAGGAGTCTAAACTGACCGAAAAAGAGCTCACGTCAATGCCAACAGTTGGCTAGATACCTGCTATGATTAAAGGCCATTACAGTTTACAGTGAAGAGTGGCAGAAAAAATAGAGTAACGTTAATATTTAAAAACTTACCTGCTGCTATGATCTTGAAAATTTCCTCCGTCCAATAAACGAAGTTTTGCAAACAGAACGGCCGACACGAATGGAACTTCCAATAATTCTTCGAGACATACCTCAACTTGAAATTTATATTTCTTCTTTTTTGTCATGAATGACGCCATACCGGCGCCTCTCCCGTTGGTCATGCAGCCAACCACAGCTAAACTTGCCGCAATTTTTTAGGACATCGTCGAAAATATTAAAAAATATTGTTATACATTTTTTTTAGCGAACCGCTTAATATACCGCCACGAGTACTTCGAATAGACGAACAGTGCTGGGAGGACAATCGATCTGTAACAAATAAAAATAATATAAATTTTTCACTACTAGCCTCTAAACCTAACTTTATTGACTTTTGTTGAGATAGTAAAGTTGTTCATTATTAACCAAGGTAGAAAAATACAGAGCCTACTTGATTATAACTAAATCTCAATCCATTTAACATAATGTGAGGTTAACTTGTGCACAGCTGTCATGTCATGTGAAACGGGAGTCGACAAACTAATATTTAAAAAATGAAATGCCATTAGTGAAGTAGTGAAAATAATGCTATATGAGCCACGGTAGAAAAGTGTATTAATGTCTCGGATCCATTTAAGACCTCGAAGCTTCGCTTCTCGGTCTTTAATGGACCTCGACAATAATAGCTCACTTTTCTACCTTGGCGCATTATTACTATTTCATATATTTTCTTAAATAACTATTCATTTTAATATTATCAAAAATATATTTTGGAGTACTTTTTTTATTTTCACCCGAAATGAGACGTCCGTGTTTGGGTCACAGATTCATGTGTGTAAAGTTTATCCAAAATAAATTGCAGAAGAGGCGAACACGTGTGCTTTTTTATTTGTTTAGGCATATCAGATTTTCAGTTCGGACATCAAAAAATAAAAACCCAGATTTGGTAGCCCAACTACTTTTTTACGTTTGACGCTTTAAATTTTATACTTATTGATCAAAATTACAAAATTGAGTACTTGCTTGAGATTATTTTATCAAGAGGTTGCGAAAAATCCTTTTTAATCAAAATCGAAAAACACCCCTTTGAAAATTTAAGGATCTTTTAATAACAAGTCGAGGTATTCTATAAAAAATAATTGAACAATAAAAATATAAGATTTTGATTTATTTAATTTAGGAAATTTTGATATTTTTCAACTTTTCAAAAAAAAATTGTTTCCAAAGTAATCTGAAATATTGATGTGAGCCCAATTTTAGTTTAAGCTAAGAAATTTACCAAATTTTACAGTTTTAATAATAAATTTAATAAAATTTATCGATCAAATTAGGACTTTAGTCCAATTTTACGGTTAAGAGTTAGGCAAGCCTAACTCATACGGAAAAATTGACAAAACCTGTCCTCAAAATCGTCTATCTAAGCAGTTTGTCGCCACTGCAAATCCAATACGTTGTTAAAAATTATTGCAACAGTGGTTGTTAGTGCAGCTTATTTAAAACGAAGACATGAATTGTATTTGATTTAAGAAAATCAGAGTTAGGAGTTATTTAAATACATTTTATATTGAAAACCTGTGCATGAACTAATGTCATTAGTAAGTTGTGCCCATTGATCAATATTGTATTTTTGATTGTTATTAAAAAGATTGACGGTTGAGTTTAAGGCTTTGGGCATCATCCTTCACCTGTCAAGCCATTTCACTATTCTGTTATAAGTTTTTGTAGCTCATTCACTGTTATTTTGAGATTATTATGACTGATCAAAGCGATGTCATCTTAATGCTGCAATATGTATGTTTACAAATTTAAATGTTCTGGTGCTGAATCATAGTTGTAACAGCACATATAGATTGTAGAGCAAATGGGACAGTGGGGAGCCCTGGCGGAGTCCTTGTTGAGGTATAAATGTTTGGCGTAAAACTGTAATTTTACTTGTGGTTTTCTATCATATCATTTCGGTTTCCTAACCTCACTTACCTCACATACTGACAAATGAGCTAGAAACCAATAAAACACCATGAACTGAAAGTGTATGCAAGGTGCAAGGCTTATGATTGGCTGTTATTGTTCTGCAGTCGGGTGTTTTTGGTATTGGATTTAAATTGGCGCCCTCTACCATGACCAGAAGCTGAAATTTTTTCAAAATCAAGGAATATTATTGGACGACCTAGAACTGCACAACTTTAAAATCATGTTTTTCAAATTATTGACGAACATCCAGAAACGAGCACATCAGAAAAATTGCTCAACAAGTAAATGTTAGTCTAAAAACTGTTTGGAACGTTCTAAAAAAAATTTATTGTGTCCATATCATGTTCAACATTTGCTACCTAATGACCATCCGCTCCGTATGCAGAATTGCCAACGGATTTTTAGAAAAATTGCAACAAATCCCAATTTTGCTACCACTGTTTTGTTTACATATGAAGCCAACTTCTCAACACATGTCGTTATGAATTTTCATAATAACATCAAATGGGATGTTGTAAATCTACATGCCACAGTTGTAGCGATGTATCGACGATTATTTATTAGGACCATTTTTCCTTCCTCATGTTAACATAATATACAAATATTTTTTTCTCCTCCCTATATTGTAACCAACGCATTTTGACGCTGTTTTGAAGGACGTAAGTAACAATTACCAAAAAGGAATCGATTGCCCTTGACGACGGGTTGTAATTCAACTTACCACTCTTGGGTGATATCTAATAATTTATGCAGTCTTTCTTTGGCACCATTTCTTGGTGAGTTGCTTCATAACTCTTCCTTGATTTTTATGGCAGACAAAAGCGATAATTGCTGATTCTTCTATATCCATTTGGCTGTTATACAAATCAATAATTTTCTCAATTTTTGATAATAAACAGTCAGCTTGACGTTTTTGATAAAATAACAATGCTTATGACGCTATAGAAAAGTATCGAATTAAATTAATAAAAATCCAAAAATAAGTTCTGCGGGGAGGAGAAAATATCTTATATACTTCACTAGATGTAAGTATATGAAGTAAATATGTAAATGTTACTTACATCCCTTATATGTATATAAGTTTTAAATATCTATCAAATAACTGGTTATATCCATAATTTACCAAGCTACAAATATTTCAGATTATATCAGTATAATGGCATAACTAGTAAAAATTAAAAGGAGTTAAAATGGTTTGTACTCTGTAACCCAGTGGTTCTCAACCGGTGGGTCGCGACCCCCTTGAGGGTCGCGGTAGACATATGGGGGGGGGGGGGGGGTCGCCAATAGGCTTCCAAAAATAAGAAATAAAACATCATGTCCCTAAGAAATATTTCTTTATTCTATAATTTTAAGGAAGGAAATAGGTACTCCGAAGAGTATATATAAAGTTTGGGTTTTCAAATATTATTAATAAAGAAATACAGAAGCCGCAATGTATTTTATGCAATGCAGTTATAAGTGATGAATCTATGAAACCCTCGAAACTGAAGCGTCACTTGGAAACAAAGCATTCAGCACATGTTTCAAAAGACTTGGACTTTTTCAAACGGTGTGAAAGTCGTTTGCGACATCAGAAACTGGATTTAACAGGAAAATCAAGCATCTTTTGAAATTGCTCTCGAAGTAGCAAAAAATCAAAAACCTCACACAATTGCCGAAAAACTTATCAAACCCTGTCTTTTAAAAACAGTTAAGTTAATCGTTGGAGAGGCGAGTGAAATGAAAATGCGTAATAAATCTTTGTCAAACAATACAATTCAGAGATGCATTTCGGATATGTCAGCTGACGTATTGGAGCAAATTTTGACTGAAGTAAGAGCATCCTCTCTGTTTTCTATCCAACTTGACGAGTCGACCGATGTTGCTTCGTGTTCCCAATTACTTTTATTCATAAGATATGTTCACTTGGACAATATTAAAGAAGAGTTTTTTTTGCAAAGCCTTAAAACCACAACCAAGAGTGACGATGTTATGGAAATGATACGATCTTTCTTTGAAATTAATTAGCTAAAATGGGGGAATTTGTGTGGAACTTGAGTTTGTACTGATGGAGCACCAGCTACGCTTGGATGTAGGTCGGGCTTTCAGAAAAAAATTGGAGAGCTTGCACCTCAAGCAAAGGGTCTTCACTGCATGATTTACCGTTTTGCTCTTGCTATTAAAACTCTACCGAGGCAAATGCAAGAGGTGCTTAACTCATTCATTATATAAAATCTAGTGCTCTCAATACCCGTCTTTTCAAAGAACTCTGTAAAGACCTGAACTCAGATCACGAGACTCTTCTGTTTTATACTGCAGTTCGTTGGTTGTCAAAAGGCAATGTTATTGAACGTGTCTTTGAACTAAAAGACAAGCTGAAAGGTTTTTTTTGGAAATGCAAGGAAAGCAGAATTTTTCGCAACATCTTATTGACCAAGCTTGGATCCAAAGAGTCGCTTATCCATCGGACATCTTTGGTGAGTTAAACAAATTAAATTTAAAACTCCAGGTAAAGGACTTGCACATTCAGTATTTTAGAGATAATATTCAAGCATTTGTTTGTAAGGTTGAAAACTGGCGACGAAAAATAATGTTTGGAAACATTTCAATGTTTGAAAACCTGAGCTGCATAGTTGAAGCCTCTGTAATAGGAATTGTGGATGATCTAAAATAGGAAATTAATCACCACCTTCAATTTCTGGAAAATGAAATTCATCACTACTTTCCTGATGTGTCTGAGCAAGAAACCGCAGTTGTAAGAAACCCATTTCATACCTATTTAGATATTGCCGAAATTCCAGATTAATTGCAGGATGAATTTTTAGATCTTAAAAAGGATTCTACAGCTCGTGCTCTATTCCAGGAAAAAACTCTGACTGAATTTTGGTGTACCGCTTATCGGTCTTATCCCAGTATCGTCTTGTTTTCTCTCTGGGTACTACTACCATTTGCTTCCAACTATCTTCGTGAAAGTGGGTTTTCAACTCTTTTGCAAATTAAAACAAGGGCCAAAAATAAACTTAATGTTGAGGATGACATTAGACTAGCTTTGATTTGCATTCAACCAAGGATTTTAAAACTTGTTACGCAGATGCAAGCAAAGTCGTCACATTATCATTATACTATTCTACCAAATAAAATTAATAAATAATACTAAACACTAAATTGTCTTTTTTTATATTTATTAAACTATGATTTTGACCGAAAAAAGGTTGGGAACCACTGCTGTAACCTAATCATCGAAGAAGTGAGTACAATCGAGTCTATTTTTCCGGGTTAATTTGTTTTCAAATCTTTTTTTTCTGGTCTATTTTTTCCAAATTTATTTTTTCCGATTACCTTTGAAAATTTTATTTTCCGCATGTTATGTTCTCCTGTTAAACCAAGCGTTGGTGTACTCGTATCCCTACCAAATATACTTGTTTCTGTCTAATACATTGTCGCTTATGGCACATGTTGAACTTCCAAGTGACCAGAGTTCCTTCCTCATACTATATAATAAACGAAACTGATTTTGTGCGACACTGTATAATAACTGTGCTTAGAAAGTCAAGCTGGTGGAATTCATTGTAAGTACGGAAATTAATTTTTAGAATTTATTGTCACTACCAATGTAAAAATGTTAAAATCACGTAATAGCTATATTAAAAACATAAATTTGATAATATAGCCCGCAATAATATTTCATGATAAGTTAATACACTAAACGCGATAATTTTTATTGTTATGCACACACTCAACAGCCTCGTAAAAATTTTGAATTTGATTTCTAAGTGCGGATTTTTTTTTAAAACGAAATTGGGATTTGTTTTCATATAAGAGGGAAATTAAATAGTATATTTAAGGTGGCCGAAACAAGTGAGTGTCTTAATAGTCATTAAATGTTTATTTATTTTAACCATCAAAAACATCGTAAATCCAAAAAAAAATAGTATGATTGAATAGGTATTCTAAATACCTTACCATAAGGTCCCATTTAATATTATTGGTTTCAGTTGCCTGGTGACGTCACCGATGCCTATTACGTCACCTGTTACCACTAGTAGAGACGCTCACAATAGTTCATTTTCACACTCCAAATTTCATCGTATCACCATTCAAAAGAAAAGAGGGGGAAGGGGACTTTTGAGAAGCACTGTATAATGTGTTGACTTTAAATTATTAATAAACAAAGATCTAGTTGAAGGGTTTCATTAGTTTAACGTTCTTCGTTAATTGTTTAGACTTGTCAGTTTGCACTGAACGCATTGTTAGTTATCATCATTTCTGATTCGGAAAATGATTAAGATTTTCCAAATACACCACCAGAAATAGCAAATCAATCTAAGGAAACTTCTTTGGATGAAAAATATGTATCTTAATGGATAGCATTAAAGAACAGTTCCTGTACATCTAATGATAAAAATTATGGGAGTAGATAAAATACAATATAATATGCGAGTTAATTTTAGGTTTTCTGAAATTTCAATGGTTTTACCAGATTTTTTAGAGATTAAACGTGCGTTTCAATATTGTTTTATGTCCTTTTTATACCGTTGGCTTGAAAACAATGAATACATGATGTCCCTCTTTCCAAGAATGTTGCAAATTATTATTTTTAGCCCTCCCAAATTTTTAGTACGAACTCCAGGGACACCCTGTATAGTATGGAATAAACGAGTTAAATGCTTCGACCACATTTTCATGACGTGACAGTCAACACATTATTTTAGGAATAAAGAACAAAAATAGATGTTTACTATCGAAAATAACTTTATTGTTTATCAAAATAGATGACCATTCGATACACTTTTCCAAAACTTATTCTCAATCAGATTTTCATAAAAGCGTGGGATGTTATTTTTATGTCGGTAATAAAGAACAAAAATAGATAGTTATTATCGAAAATAACTATTGTTTTTTGAAATGTTCTCCCTTTCGATACACATTTGCAAACTTATTTTTAATCTGAATGATTAAATGAGCAATGAGCAACACGGGGACGGCATCAATGGAAGCCCTTATTGGAATTCCTCCTTTGGAACTTTTTGTAAGGGCGGAGGTAATGATGGCAATTCTTAGGCTGAAATCGGGAGACTTATGGTCCCCGAACAATTTTCGAGAAGGACACATTGATACAACTGGGACAATACTGGATGAACCCATATTTCACATGATAGCATGACACCGAGAATATATAAACTGAGCGAGTGAACATCATCATCCCATCTAGGCAACAGGTGATGCACCCAGGTAATTCTGGAGAAATCATCTGGTTCACCGATGGCTCCAAAACAAACCATGGCACTGGGGCTGGTATAAAAGGACCTAGAAAGAGAATGTTATTCAGCCTTGGTCGATATACGATTTTAAAGCAGAGACGATTGCCGCTATAGCCTGTATTGACGAAAACATCAGAAGAGGATATACCGGGGAAAAAAAATTAAAATATTCACTGACAACAAAGTGTCTCTTGCAGGTAATGGAATGGCGGACCAGTTAGCTAAAGAAGAGACTTCATAGGTCCGAAACCGTTTTGTGGAATCACAAAAAATGGCATAAGAGGGGAAATCGGGAACTGGCTAGATAGGGAACACCAACTCAAATGGAGGTCGACACAAGGGCACCTCCATACAAAGGGTTTACTGAACAAGGTAGACAAGGAACTCTCAACCAGGCTACTGAAACTGGGTAAGAGACATTTGAAGACAGTCACCGACCTGGTGACTAGACAGTTTACCTTGAGGAAACATCTGTACAAAATGGGCAAAGTTAGTGAACCTATGTGCAGAAAATGTGAACTTGATGATGAAACACCTACTCACATACTCTGCTTCTGCGAGTACCTTCATTACAACTACTGAAAGTCCCTCCAGTCAAACTAGTGTAGTGGCCTTTATAGAAGACATGAAGCTTCTGGAATGAAAGTAGATAACATGGGAAATGGTACAAAGATTCAGTTCAAGTGCCTGTGCTGTTGAGCACAACCCAAACGAATTAATGATATCATTCTGAGAAAAATGACTTAAATGCTTGGATCTCCTCATTGTGCGATAATAAATGCTTTCTACGAATCTTGCAAAGTCATTGGGTGGTAAACCGGGCCAATATGGTTAACGATTCATTATTTGAATAAAATGACTTTAACAGATTTTCAAATATATCGGCTAAAGCTGTCACAAAACACATCAACTGAATAAAGAATATATATCGAAACGGAATTAAGGTTTTATAATTTGCAAAAATTATTCTAAAACATGGATGAAAAATAATTTAGGGACGGTCCTGTCATATGAGGCTAACAAAAACTGCCTCGTAGTGAACACAGCTGAACATTTCCTATATAATTATGTACTGCTATGATAAAAATGTTTGAATTATTCAAATGACGCAAGTGAAAAGCTAACAAGTCAACTTGCCTGTCTACATACAAGATATCTACATTTTCTTATCATCTGTTTGTTGTGCAAATTAAAAACTACTCAAGTGATAAACATACTTAATTGGTTTTTCTTTTTAATAAAATGTTAACGAATAGAAAATTGAATGTGTCATCCAATTATAATCAGAAATAGAATAATTTGTTATCGCAAAAATTGTTGATTTTTTTTTAATCGTGCCAAGGAAATGCACGCAGTGTGACAGAAAACAACGCACCTCGTGTGTTGAAAGACGAATTCGACACGAATATAGTTTTGCTAAACACCAAATTTAATTTACAATTATTTTTCAACTTCTCTTCAAACTTTAAATAAATTCAGATACATAAAATTATGTGACTTCAGTTTATGACACGCACGTGGTTGCGCAGAGGCACCATACATAGACAATGAATAGTAGGATCACTCGTCGTCGGCACTTTCATGTGGCGCCGATAAAGACTTACCGAAGAACGGTCGTTAAAACACACGTGTGTCGTATATACAGGGGTAGCGCGAATTACTACCTTTATAGCTTGTTGATTTATAGATGCAGTATTTGGTACGGGGTCTAATAAAAATAAAAATAAAAAACATGAAAAACTATTTAAAATCGTTAAAAATTATACCATATTCTATAACATACTTCAGAATTTGTTTTGCATATAAAAACAATGCTGAATAATTGCATTTAGTAAAAAAAATAGGATTCTATACCAAACTTATAAAGCAATAATTACAAATTTTGTCATATTTCTAATTTTGTATTAGGTTTATAAGATTTTTTAATTTTCATGTCGCCATTTGAGAATTTCATTGTGTAATATAAACGCACTCTTGCATAAAGAGATAAGAAATAACTTAATGGAAAATTTTATAGCAGTCATCATTATACCAATCAGATGCATTGTTGGTATGATAACCAGCAAATTATCTGAAAAGTTTTCATCCACGTGAGCATGTAGACGTAAAATTAATAAGTGGAAATTTCCCGGCACATTACAGTTATCATCTCCGACATTTCTTTTCAAAGTAAACCCAGACAGTGTTAATAACAGTTCAAATAACGAAAACCGTGAAAACTGGAGTTTCACACGTTATTTATGGATGACGTCTAAATATATATTTGCCTAATGTTTTCCTTTCAAATAATTCTGGTATAAAATTTTCTTACCGAATCCCCCACGTGCTTGAATTAATTGCGGGAAATTTGTCTCGTGCAAAATTATGATTTCTCATTTCCAAAAACCGCCACCGTTAAATTTTTGAGCATACACGTCAAAAAGCGTCAAAGTTATTGTAAAAACCAAATTAAAATTTCATGTATAACACCTCTTAATATCAATTATTGAAGCTAGTTGGTTTATATCGCAATATTTTAATGTGAAGATTCTACTGTACTTCTATGTACAATTACTTAAGTATATAGATCATATGATGTATATCAAAACTAAAAAAGTGACGTGTTATCAATAATTTTTTTTTCAATTCATTCCATAATTTCTTTTATTGTCATCCAATTCTGAATTACGTCGAAAATTTTAAGTCTCTAACCCATTGGAAATCAAATTTAAAATAATGTACAAAGTTTGACCCGGACAGACATACAACAAAAAGCGAGTTAATAAAAACGTGGCAACGTGGTAAAAAAAATCAAAATTTTCAACCGCTCCATATGGTGAACGAATCTGTTCAATTTAACAAATCTATTGCATATTATTCTTAATTATATAATAACAACATACTATAAATTCTTACACTTATATATAGTAACAAGTTGTATAATAATAAAAAAAAAATTTCCTTATACACATTGTCCATTACATAAAAATGAGTACCTAGTTTAAGAAAGTTTGCGTATAGAGTGTGTCCCAATTACAATTAATTATGCTTATCGAATACAGTTTTTGAAAAAATGCAAAACCACGCTAAGTAGGAGGTGGCGATAGAAATTTTTTGATCATTTACCCAGGTACATCATTTTTGTAGGAATTACCCGTGTAACATGTAACACCAAAATGTAAGTCTTCCATCGCACCCCAACAAGAGATTGGATTGACCTGGTCGGCCTTATGACAGACTGCGACCTATAAGATCTTTTGTGTACATTTATGTTTTAATCCAAAAGATCTAGGCTTCTGAGAAAGCATATTATTTGTTTTGGAGCTAGTTCTGTAACCTAATCAGGCTCTAGGTAGACCCGTTCCAAGTATTTAAGGCGTTGGCGAACAATTACCCTGTAATTGAAGATAATATGTTCCACCGTCTCATCTGCATCATCGCAAAATCTACATGTTCCAGTATCCATTTTGCCCATTATACAGAGACGGTATCAGAATGTGCAGTGTACAGTGAGAATTTCTGTGATTACTCTGATTTCTGAAGCTCCAAGAGCAATTTAGCTTAGTGAGCAGAAAGTCGTAATAACCTTTTTGCCTCTCCTTGGCCTGGATTATTGTCCCAGTAGGCTGCACTTAGTTCCTTTGTCCATTTTCGGACTTCTTGCATAAATTTGGCTGCTAAAAATTACAATTCTATTTTGGGAATCATTATCTAGAACAAAATTTTCCTCTCTTAACATTTTGTACTAATGTTCTTGCAGATATAGGCGTACTTCGTTGGCAGTGCAAGGCAAAGTTGGCAATGTTAAGTATAATTGGTAGTCTCTACTTTAAGCTTCGTTTTCACGGTGATGGTTGCGTTAGGTTAGGTTTGTGATGAGTGGATTTATTAGGCAATTCGTAAGAGTCTATCCAGTCTGAGTAGTGCAGGTCGTCAAAAATAAACAACTAAACGCGTCCCCAAGAATATTTTAATTTGTTCGAGAAGGGCAAGGACAATCATTGAGGAAGCTATACTGTATTGAAAAAACAAGATAATTTCTAAGAATATATATTCCTTTGCTCGGGGACGAATTTAGTTATGTAATTAATGAACGTTACTTAGCATGTGGGATGAATTTAAGGGATTGCTACCTGCTCGGGGACGAATTTACGGCCGGCCGTTTGATGCACCTCTAGACAGTTTCATTAGTTGAAGATCGATGTTAAGAAAACTTTTTGTAGATACACTATTTGGGTGTTTTCGTCCATCCTCTGTTCTTACTAAAGAAAGCTCTGTGTGACGAATTTCGGACACCTGAGATTGTGACCAGTAGGTACCTGTAATAAAATTGTGGCGAAAATCATGCAGCCCAAAAATTCCAACTGATGAAGGTCGTCTTTTGATTAACACCCACATTGGGGGAGATATACGATTTGTTGATCGAGACTTGTTGGAATTTGTTTCGAATTCGGTAGAATGCAAAAAATAGATGTAGAAGGATTATTATATGCTCAGATTAATGATACATCATTCTATATTAACACTATTGTATGCATTATGTTGTTGCAGAAAATTAGCACAGCTCTACAATGTTATTATCTTACAAAATCAATTAAATTGTAAAACTGCACCAAATAAGTGATAAATATCTAATCAGTTATCAGTTGAGTATAGCAAATTAAAATTTTTGGCAACACATCGATAGTACTTTTAATATGGTTTTTCATTTAAAATTTGCAATTTTGAATATTTATGTATCATTTTTGCTTATTGTTCTACCTACATAAACAATATAAAGTTTTTTGCATTGAAATTATTACTTCAATTTAGTTCACAAAGTGCAGCTTACTGATAATTCAAATCTCGCATTGCACTATGTTTTGCTTTACGTAAAATACCGTTTGTCTCCACTTGAATGGACAAAGCTGTGCTTAAAACTTCGCTCATAAGAGCTTAATTTTTTAAGCCCGGCTTAGTTATTAAGACAAGGTGGAGCAATCGGGCATTACTTACTTACCTATATAAAAAATATTGGTCAATATTTTGTCAGATGAAAAAAAAATCTTTTTTTGTCACAAAATTTAAGAATGGGTTTAATTCATTTTACAAAAGTATAAGTAATATTAGTTTTTTTAATAAAATAACTTCCTGGCAATAAAATAGATACTTTATATTGATACGTAAGTATATTTTATAAAAAAATTTAAAAACAAAACAAAAATTGCATATTATATTTATTTACTAGATTTCAGAAATTTAAAATATGTTAAAATCATGCAACTAAATATTTTTTCATTTCATTCCATGATTTAAATTGCTTACATCAATATTAATTACTATACATTATGTTTCCTGGATGTAAATAATCAAGAAATATTTTATTTTAATAATTTAATGATAACTGACCAAATAACTGGAAATAAGATGAAACGTTTTATATATTTGAGAGTAAGTGATAAATTATTTACAAACCTTGATAAATCCAAGCTTGCACAAATAGAAAAAACAAATTTTTAGTCTTGGTTTTATCGAAAGGCACAAATTTTGACACTTCGCTAACACTTCTCACACGCCATTGCTAATATAACTGACAGGAACTGTCAGACACAACTATTTACAGAAATTATATTTCGACAGTATTGCCATCTTAGTAAAAAGTAAAAATAATGGTAAATAATTATATTGGCTAAAGATAGCGATTTGGCCTTTACTGACAGATGAATAATACTGATTTTCTTAGAAGAGAGAGATTCGAAGGGTTTTTTTTTGGGGGATGGAAGTTTTTGGTGGTAGTTTTGGGGTGGTATTTTGTCCCTGATATAGGAAAATGTCCTCTGCAGGGGGGACATGACAAAGGCCTATATATATAAAAAAGAAGAGAATGGTCGTACAAACATGTCAAACGTTTATTTGAATTCTGGGCAAATTATCCTCTGGGATATTACCCAATAAATATAAAGAAGAAGAAGAAGTTTATCATAAACAATGATTATATCCTTTCATTACATATATTTATATTTATGTTACCTATGTTACATTATGTTACCTATGATGTTACATATGCTGCCTTGATAGGGACGAATGTCTTGATCGCTTCTGAACAAATAGAAATAATGCCTATTGTACAAGAATTGAAAAAATCAATTAAATTTGATCCACCAGTTTACCGGCAAAGATATGGAAGAGTGTTTGATACTCTAATAGATGAGAGGTGGAGAACAAAAATAACAAAACTTTGTGATTTTGGATGTGCCGAATTCGGACTGTTTGTTTTTTTAAAAGGGTTAAATAGGTTAAATCATATTTTTTTGGTTGATATTGATGAAGAACTTCTAAAAGACAATATTAGAAGAGTACGTCCCCTGACTATTGAACATCTTAGAAGAAGAGAAGAACGATTGCAAGTTAGTGTCTTTGCAGGAAGTGTTGCAGATCCTGATTATAACATTTTGAACGTAGATGCAGTTACAGCTGTTGAACTGTTAGTATAATATTTTTTCATGAAGGAATCACCACACATTACTGTGTCTATTTTAGAATTGAGCATCTTTATCCGGATACTTTGGAAGCTTTCCCATATAATGTTTTTTATTACATCCATCCAAAGATAGTAATAATAACTACACCAAATGCAGATTTTAATATTTTATTTTCATCCAATCAAAGATTTCGCCACTATGATCACAAGTTTGAATGGACTAGGGAACAATTTGAGAGTTGGTAATATTTTTTATATATTATGTGAGTAAATGATTGTATAATAGTGTAAAAGATGATACAAATTACTAATTGTAATTTTTCAATAACATTTTTAGGGCAAACAACATCATATCCCGGTTTCCTGACTACGTGGTATCGTTTTCAGGAATAGGAGAAGGTCCAGAACACACCAAACATTTAGGAGAATGTTCACAAATGGCTCTATTTATACGAAAAGATGTACTAGATGAAGATTATATTCTTGAAAAGTTTACAAAAACTTGTAACTGTGATTTTGATGCAGGGTGCAAAGGAGAAATTCGCGATTCTATAGTAAAATGTTCATGCATTTGTCCTTGCTGCTGTCCCAGCTTCTCATGGGGTATTTGTAGGTAATAATTTGATTGTGTTGTTTTTATTTAATTGCAATTCCAATAAAATATACTCCAATTTCATTCTAAAAAGTTTTATTAAATTCCAGATATAACAGCAACTCAAAAGTAATTAATATTGAAAGGGAGAGCAATAAAGATCATCCATATAACAGTTTCTACAAACTAATAGAAGAAATAGAATACCCATTTGAACAAGATACTAGAACAGAGGAAGAGAAAATGTTGGATGAGTTTAGATACAGAATTGCAGCGATGGGGCAACTAAGTGGAAGATTTTTTGTTGATGATAGAGAGAGATCTGAAATACCTGTAATTGATCTGCTATATGGTGATTTTGGAGAAAAAATCACAAGCATAGAAGTTGCGTAAGTGAATTAGAAAAATATTTATATATAATCAAAGTACTTAATTACTGGTATTGAAGATAATAGATTTAATTCTATTATCTTTGATATCTATAATCAAAGTAGTTAATAAAATGTAATCACGCTCCAGTAATGCTGGACCTTCCTCCACTTCATCTACAACGGAGAATTGCTCCGGAAAATGCCTATAAGCTAACAGGCAAAATCTTTGAAAACCGGCGATTTAGCGGGACATTTTGATGTACTAAGGGTTGGGACAACCCAATCCATGAAAATGCCTACCTACTTTATATCTGCAAAACAGGATTTCGAACTAATGTTAAACGTTAAACACAAATGAAATTGCTCTAATTACAGAAGGTCCTCTCGCTTATTATACCGGTGGGTCAAAAACAAATAAAGAAGTAGGGATTAGGTTAGACGTCCTAATACTAGGATATCAACAACCCTTGGAAACAATCCAACAATATTCCAAGTGGAACTATTAGCATTAGTTGTGCTCAAGAGTGTCTCAACTCAGTCAGAATAGTTATTACGTCTGATAGTCAGGTTGCTTTAAAGACTCTGAAGTCTACAACCAAAGAATACACCACTCAACAAGAAGCGAAGCTTCTGATCATTTTTTGTATGCGCATGTCTGAAAATCGCCATTTTTATAATAAGATACTTGTCATACTTCACTTTGGACAACAAACTTGTTTACAAGTATTTTTGTGAATAATGTTTACTTTGTCTTTTGTTTTGAAAAATATTACTCGTGGAAAGTAAAGTGTTTACTGATAATTAATCGAAGCTACGGGAAGAATAACTTGTGCCGTTCGGGGATGTCACTCAGGAACAGGAGAAGGTATATCTATGTTTGGATTTCCGAAAGACCCTGTTAGGTAAGCGTTTCAGTTATTCTTTAAAATTTAGACATTTATATTGATATTACACTGAATAGAAATTTCATGACGTCAGTAGTTTTTGTGATAGGTTAATAATTGTTGTGTTGACTTATTCTACCTAACAATATACATATTATATTAGCAAAGATTATAACAGCAAATATTATTTGTTTATTCTTTGATATTAGCATATGCCTTACCGTTTGTCTTAACATAAAAATGTTTTACATCCCAGTTATGGTTACAGGCTTGTAATTGTGAAGATTTGTCTGGAAAGACGTCAGTTCAACTTCAAAAAAATTACAAGTTGTGTGAACTACATTTTGAAGATAAATTTATGACCAAGGGTGGAAGCTCTAAGAGATTGTTCGAGTTAGCTGTACCTACGAAATTTCTAGGACTAAAACGAAACAGTCATGTTTCGATAAATGATCCCCCAAGAAAGATAATTGTTCACTCAGGTAAATATTAAGTTTGATTATTTATTATAATCAGTTGATGCCTTTAATTGTTGTTTGCATTTATAATGAGTTTACTTCGTGGCAGTATCAACTCTTACTTTGTTATATATCAGTTACATCAATGAATAACATTATAATTGCAGATAACATACCATCATCTGAACCAGGACCTTCCTCATGCCGAGCAGAACATTTCCCTAGCTGTCAAGCTTTGCCATTATTGGGTAAATATTTTAATTGTTCAGATACATCTGTTGTATATGTAATGCATAAAACCGTATAGTTTCTCATAAAATCCACATGATTTTTGCTTACAATGATACTCATTAGTAGTTCACTACAATAATTAATAACATTACAATTGCAGATAACATACCGTCACCTAAACCAGGACCTTCCTCATGCCGAGCAGAACATTTCCCTAGCTGTCAAGCTTTGCCATTATTGGGTAAATATTTTAATTGTTCAGATACATCTGTTGTATATGTGCATAAATCCGTATAGTTTCTTATAAAATCCACATGATTTTTGTTTACATTGGTAGTTCACTATATATATTTTTTAGATAATGAATTTGTTCAAATGGAAGTTGGTACTGAAGATGTCAAGTCTGGTATAGCTGTGCCTTTGCCATCTCCTTCAATTTCAACCCAAACCCCACAGAAACTGTCTTCTAGCACACCCCGTAAGCAAAAGTTGCGTTTGCAAGTTAACAAATTGAAGAAAAACAATAAGAAAGACAAACAATCAAGAGATGCAAAATGCAAATTAAGCCCTGAACAATTCAAAAACATGTGTGACTATTTTTTAGACAAACCATTGGCAGAATTGGTAAAAACACAAATGCAATTAATCAATGTTAAACCATCAGGAAGGCGTTATTCTGACGAGTTTAAGAAGGTTGCCCTCACTTTGTATTTTTTGGGACCCAGGGCATACTCATTTCTTGGCAAAATAATAAATCTTCCAACACCAAGAACTTTGCAAAAAATGACTAAGGGTTTAGTTTCTCAACCGGGCTTGAGGAATAAGAATGTTTTTGAAGCTATCAAAATTAAAACAAAAACAATGTTGCCTCAAGACAAACATTGCAATTTAATTATAGATGAGATGTCATTAAAATCTTTTTTATATTTTGATATTGGAACTGATGAAATAATTGGTTTATGTGATACTGGCACAGAAAAAAAAGAGAAATTAGTGGCGAAACATGCTTTAGTAATGATGGTAAGAGGCCTCTATACCAATTGGAAATTACCAATTTGTTATTTTTTTGTTGAATCGGAGTTTGGAGCTGAAACATTACTACCTATAATTAAAAAATGTATTCATAACTTGTTTGACTGTGGTTTAATTGTAAATTGCTTAATAAGTGACATGGGATCCAATTTTATAAAACTGAGCAAATTACTTGGAGTTACTAGTAGTAATCCAGAGTTTCAAGTGGATAACAAGGATATCGTATATATATTTGATCCTTGTCACTTGATCAAGGCTTTCAGAAACAATTTAATAAATAATGTTATTTGTTTTGATGACAAGAAAACGTCCTGGACGTTTGTAAAAAATTTTTTATGAGCCTGATAAAAAACAATTTTTCAGATGTGCTCCTAAACTTACAAACTCTCACATATATCCATCGAGTTTTGAAAAGATGCGTGTTAAACTTGCAACTCAAGTCTTAAGTAATACCGTGTCTAGCTCAATGAATACGTTTGTGAGTTTAGGAATACTACCACAAAGTGCCATAGGTACTATAGTATTTATTGAAAAATTCGATAAGCTTTTTGATATGCTCAATTCAGTGGACCTAAATAATTCAAATCCTTACAAAACTGTTTTTGAAGGAACAGATTTTCAATTGAAATTTATGGATGAAATGGTAGAATTCATTACAAATTTGAAATTTTTCGATAAAAATGATGTAGATGTTACTGCCAGATCAAAATGTAAAAAGTGTTGTGTCATAACAATAAAAGCTTTGAAGATCCTTTGGAATCGACTTTCATTGGATAATTTTAAATATCTACGTTGTAGAAGAATCAATCAAGATTGTCTAGAAAGCTTCTTTGGTTCTATAAGACAACAAGGTGGTAATTCAATAAATCCAACTCCCATACAATTTCAAAGAACATTCAAAAAATTATTTTGTCAAACATTCTTACATTCTAATAACATGAATTGTATTAATGACATGGATGAATTATTGTTAAATTTAACATCCCCACAGTCAAAACAAAATCAAATTCGAGCTCAAGCTCAACAACCAAAAGCTAATATTTCTATTAAAGCAATATCACTTTCAGGTAACGGTTATCGTCAAGAACCCACAATTATACAAAATTCTTTTAATTATGTTTGTGGATATTTAATCAAAAAATGTATAAATGTTCATAGTTGTAATACATGCATCAGTTATTCTCGTGAAGTAACAGATTTAAATATTGATCATTTATTAACATATTTTAAAGCTTACAATTCTGACATTAGTACTTTTGGAGGTTTAAGAGCTCCAAGTGAAAAATTTGTGGAATATATATATATAAATTAGAAATTTTATTCACTTCTTCATTTGAAGATATCTCAACAGAAAAACAAATTTCACATACATTGCTAAAAGAGATGCAAAAAAAAATAGAATTCAAACATACATGTGAATTATTTCCAAGGGAATATGTCATCAAATTATTTATTAGATTAAAAATATTTTACTCTCTTAAATATTGCAATAACAATTTAAAAATTAAAAAGCGTGGTCAACGTGGTAGAAAAATTACTATTTTATCCCATTTGTAGGCATGTGTGTATAACATAACCCCGTTTACTTTAGAAGTGTAATTCAATGAAAGTTAAGAAAGTTTCATCCAGAAAATTCCCCAGATGGTTCTCATCAGAACTAAAACATCTCATATATTTAAAGAAGCAAGCTCACTTGAAATTCAAACTAACAGGATCTCCTGTTGATTATTTGGAATTCTCTCAGCTGCGTTCTCGGTGTAAGCTCAGGTCTAAAACTGACTATAACGATTATATTAGATTTACTGAATGTTCTGTTGGTGTTAATTTAAAATCGTTTTGGAACTTTGTAAACTCCAGAAGAAGATGTAATACAATTCCTGATGAAATGTACCTCAACAATGTCAAATATCCTGTGGGAATCGATTTAACTAACCTGTTTCAAGATTATTTTAGCTCTGTTTATTCTGATAAGACCTGTCCTAGCTATGGTTATATATCTTCTACTCCTTTGAATGCCTCTGAGTATTGTGTGTCTATCTCTGAAATATATGAACATCTTTGTGGTTTGAATGTATATAAAGGTCCTGGGCCGGATGGCATCCCTCCTTCTATTTTAAAATATTGTAGTTTTGTATTGTCTCGCCCCTTACATATCATTTTTAACTACTCCCTTAAACTTGGTATCTTTCCAGATTTCTGGAAATCTAGTTTCGTCGTTCCTATTTACAATACAGGTGAAAAATCAAACATATCCAATTATAGGCCGATATGTATTCAGAGTGTAATTCCTAAATTATTAGATAATATTGTTACTAAAATCCTTACCAAACTTTTGGATCCTTATATCATTAACCAGCAGTTTGGCTTCCGTTCAGGGAAGTCAACTGAGCTTAATCTCCTTACATATGTGGACTATCTTTCAAGTGCCTTGGACTCTGGTTATCAAGTTCACTCTTTGTACACAGACTTCTCCAAGGCATTTGATAAAGTTAATCATGGCCTTCTGATTCAAAAAATAAATAATATGGGTGTTAATGGTAGTCTCCTAAACTGGGTTCAAAGTTACCTTACTGGCCGTATTCAAATAGTCCTTGTGTGTGGCTTCTTATCATCTGGCTTTGTAGTTCCTTCAGGTGTTCCCCAAGGATCACACATAGGACCACTTTTGTTTAACATTTTCGTCAACGACATCCAGAACTGTTTTATAAACTCTCAATTCTTATGTTTTGCTGATGATCTAAAATTGTATTTGACTGTACGTTCATTAGAGGATTGTCAGAATCTTCAAGCAGATTTAGATAATTTATCTCGGTGGTGTACTGCCAATGGCATGGAACTGAATCCAGCAAAATGTCAGTTTATTAATTTTAGTAGAAAGCGTCACCCTATTGTTTTTATCTATAACATTAACCAAACACCTCTTATTAATGTGTCAGAAGTTAAAGATCTTGGTGTTGTGATTGACTCTACCATGTCTTTTCGGCCCCATATATATGTTTCAATTATTAAGGCATTAAGGATGCTTGGTTTTATCAGAAGGATAACTTGAGACTTTCGAAACGTGCAATGTCTTAGAATACTTTACTTCTCCCTTGTTAGACCTCTTATTGAATATGCATCTTCTGTTTGGAATCCCTTCTATACGAACCATATTCACAACATTGAACAAATACAAAGAAAATTTCTAAGACTCGTTGCCTATAAATCTGGAATTCATCCTGTTAACACCTACCATCTAAATTACCATGATTTGCATTCCCAGTTTATGTTGGAGCCTCTTCGTTACAGAAGGAATTGCAAGGATCTTTTCATTCTATTCAACATAGTCAATTCTACTCTCGATTGTCCTACTCTTTTGTTGAATATTGGTTTTTCCGCACCAACTAGATCTACTAGAAATAGTGTTACTTTTTCACAACCACACTACTATACTAATTATCGCAATAATTCGTTCATCCCCAGGTCCACAAGATTGGCCAATCGATTGAATCTTGAGTTCTTTACATCTTCTTCTGAGTTTCGCCGACAACTCCAAATTTGTAATTTTTAAAAAATATTTTTAGTTGTTATTGTAAGTGATATGTGCTTTATCTTATGTGTTAATTAATGTATCTATAAGTTTATGGTTTTTTCTATTTATATATATATATTTTTTTTTTCTTTTTTTTTTAAATTCTATTTTTCTGTGTATCAATTATTGTACTCTATTGTATTTAATGGGTTCTAGCCCGTCAATAAATAAATAATAATAATAATGTCGGTGCATATAGCCTGGGAAGTAGTTGTTGCTTCTTAGTTGAACGGTTACTGTTTTTGAAAAATATTTTTCAAAACTTTGTTATAAAGCGTTAGAATAATATATTTATTCTTCGATATCTATAAATAAAAATTGCTACTATTACATTTGTTTTAATATCTTTCCTTAATATTTTTTCTTCAGTCTATTTATTTTAGATGTATTTTTCTGACGTCCGTTTAATGTGCGTTCAATGTGAATTGCGCCGAAGAATTCTAAACTCGACAATTATTACACCGACTTTTCTTTGCTTTTCTAAATTACCCTGTAGCCACAATAGACACTTGTGAGTCGAAGTAGATATCCGAATAGACCCACTCACCACAAACTTAACCTAAATTACCCTGTATAACTGCCTAACTATCATTGTCAATGTCAAATTAATTCATCTCCAAAATTATCGTGCAATAAAAAATATATTTAAATCTATTTTAGAAAATTATTAGAAAGAAACGGTTATCGAATTGAAGAATGCCGAATCGAAGAAACAGGTCTATGTGAGATATGCGTAATTTACGATCCTATGGATAAATTAACGAGTTCATCGGAAGGTTTGAATATTGAAAGTAGCAACAATTCAGTTTGTTATCAAGTCGAAGATACTTTGTCCGATTGGGACGAACCTCAAAGCGATCCGGTATTAAACGTCGAAGAATGTAGGAAGAATAATAAAGGTTAGTCGCTTAAAAAAAATTCATTTATTGAAACTGATTTACCGCCACTGTTAAAAAAAGGGGACTTTTCGAATTTTGAGTGCTACGCACATTGGTTTTCGATTGTTTTTGTTATGTTGGGATACATATTGACCTAATTAGCCATTTTGAATTTTTAGTTTATTTCATACAGATATAAATGTTAGGGTTGTTTCACACTAAGACAGGCCCGCGCCGTCCATAAGGGCAGGATGGGCAATGTCCATGGGCTACCTTTGGGGCGCCGCCTAGACACTTCATTTTTTCAACATTTAAATTTTTAGTATTAGAATTTTTAGTTTTTCTACATTCTTAATCTTAATTAATATATTTTACTAATAAAAATATTCACTGGGAGTGCGCCCCTGTAACCAATCGAATCGTACTTCTAACTTGTGCAAAGTTTTCGATTCTTCAGGTCTAATCCTGTAAATTCTTGTCTAGCGCAATCGCTGGACCCCTAGGGATATGCGATAGTCGCTAAATATCGATACTAGGTATCGAAAGGTATTGAATGTGAAGTATCGATACCAGTATCGTATCGATAAGAAATTATCGATACCTACCGGTATCAAATCGAAACTGATATGGAAGAAGGAGTAATAATTGAAAAACGAAAAAAAATATATTCTTTTGAAAATATTACGCGTCAACGTCAAATAAAACTTTTTTTTTCAAATGTTCCACTCTAATTTGGAGCAGCTTCCTAAGAAAATAAGTTTGGAGACCCTGTTTCCCAGTAATCTATTTCTGTCCCTGCACTGAGTGGCTCCAGCTTTAGAAACTAAACGTTCTGCTGGAACCGATGTAGCTGCAATACATAGATATTTTCTTGAAACTTTATAAATGTTTGGGAAAACCGTTTTCATATCCTCCCCAACATCAAATGGATTAGTTTTTAAAGGCATCACAGGATTTCTTAAATATAGTGTAACTTCATCATCTATTTCCTGCATACTGGTTTGCCCTGTTTTTACTCTTAGGAGGAGCCATTTTGATTCAATACGATACCACTACTAGAGTACTAATATTAGTGTAGTATCGAAAAGCTGGTATCGATATGAAAGTATTCGGCATCGGAATAGAAATATCGATACTGGTATTGTATCGGTAGTATCGGAACATCCCTATGAACCCCTTTCCTAGCCTTGTTATTTGTGCATAAACCCACATAGTGGTAGGTTGTAGGTTAACAGATTAATGATATCAGCTAGTAACTTTGTTACGTGGCTGATTTTGAACAAAGCGTAATAATTGTACCTGCCTTTCGTACTTCTTACTACTGATTAGTAGTAATTCATTATAAAGGAATTAAGGTAAGCTATACCTTTATTTTATTTTATTTTAATAAAGTTTATTATATTATATAATGTAATTATGAACAAAATGTAAAATTTATAGTAATTATTTAGCTGTAAAAATGATCTTATTACCTACATCGTACTGTAACGTTTTTGAAATTGGTATAACTATAGACCTATGTACCTACTTATACTTATTTAAATCGGTAGAGGCAAACCGTGGTTTGAAATGAAAATTATTTTCCAGATGTCAAAACTGGAGAAAAATAAACTTTCTGGCTGCCAAAACCGAATAAAAAAACGCAAGCGCGATGAAGAATTGGAAAGAACTTTTTCAAAAATTACAAATTTTTTTCCTCAATCAAAAGAAGATGAAGACCACAAGGAAGAAGAATCCAGCAATATGGCAATCGAAATACCGGAACGAGATGCTGAAGGAGAAAGTTCTCAAGTAATGCTCGAAATAAAGGACGAAGAACCACGTCAAGGGATGTCCCAAAACAATATCAAGATTTTTAGTGGTGTCCAAGATGAAACATTTTCCTCTTTGATGGACCCAGGTTTGTGGCCAAAAAGATATTAATAGACAATGGTCCTACTAATTTTCAAAATGACACTGGTATTATTTATCCTAGAAACGAAAAGGGGCGTAAATTTTCTTTTGTTTATTTTACTAGAATTTTACCTAATAGAGAAGAAGTGAAAAGAGAATGGTTGTTATATTCAAAAGAAAAAAATTCAATATTTGGTTTTTATTGTAAAGTTTTTAATACGCATAATACTTTAAAATTCAGTAAATTTAGTGACAGTAACGGCTTCAATGATTGGAAGCATGTGGGTCAACAACTTCAAGTTCATGAACAAAGTAAATTACATTTTGAGAATTTAAAAAAATTTCCGAATTTAAAAGTCGTTTAGATACCAATAACACTGTTGATTTTTTTTCAGAAAATTTACGAAAATCGGAAATTAAGTATTGGCACTCAGTAATAGAGCGCATTGTTTATGTTATACAGTTTTTAGCTGAGCAAAATTTAGCACTTCGAGGATCTAACAATAAATTATTCGTTGAAAGTAACGGCAATTTTCTAAAGTGCATTGAAATGGTAGCCAAATTTGACCCTATAATGTCAGAACATACTACAAGGATACAAATGAATACAGGAAAAAACATGCCTCATTATCTTGGTGATAAAATACAAAATAAGATAATTTGTCTTCTTGGAGAATACATTAAATCGGAGATCTTAGCTACAGTTAAGAAATCAAAATATTTTTCAATAATTCTTGACTGTACGCCTGATATCAGTCATCAAGAACAAATTTCTGTTTGTATTAGATCTGTTCAAATAAATCAAACAAGTTTCAGCATTACAGAACACTTTTTAACATTTTGTCCAATTACCGACACAACAGGGTCAGGCTTAACGCAATTTTTGTTAGAAATGCTAGAAAAGTACGGATTAAATATAAGTGATCTCCGAGGTCAAGGTTATGACAACGGTGCCAATATGCGAGGGAAGCATAATGGTTTGCAAAAGAAAATAATTGAGATGAATTCTAGAGCATTTTTTGTGCCATGCAGCAATCATAGTCTAAACCTGGTTGTTAATGATGCTGTAAAATGTAACATGTCGAGTATAAATTTTTTTTCGGTTGTACAAGAAATATATAAATTTTTTTCAGCCTCAACCAATAGGTGGGTTGTGTTAAAACAACATGTAACAAATTTAACATTAAAACCTTTGTCTGATTGTCTGAGAAGCGTTGGTCAAGTAGGATTGATGCCATAACTCCGTTACGCTATCATCTCGGGGAAGTGTATGATGCTTTATTTCAGATTTCTGAAGATGACAAAAAATTTGATAATACTGTAAGACATTCGGCTAATTCTCTGGCGAATAAAATAAAAAACCTTGAATTTATTTGTGTGTTAGCTTTATGGTATAACATATTACATAGAGTCAATATAGTTAGTACTATTTTGCAAAGTAAAGATTTTAATATTACTGAAGCATGCAAAAGTTTGAAGAACTTGTGCGATAATTTAACAAATTACAGATCCGACAAAGGTTTTAATGATTTGCTTATTGATGCCAAAGAAATAGCTGCTACCTTGGATGTAGAGGCAATATTTGTAAATAAGCGGGTTTTAAGAGCGAGAAAAATTAGAAAACAATTTACTTACGAACAAGATGATGAGACAGTTCAGAATCCAGAATTAAAATTTAAAATAAATTGCTTTTTTACTGTGCTTGATGTAAGTTTACAATCTATTACTGAAAGATTTCAACTGCTCTCAAACTATTCAAAATATTTTAATTTTTTGTGGAATATTAAGACCTTTTCAGAAAAATCTAGAACAGAACAATTACAATTATGTTCAGAACTTGAAGCTGTTTTAACCCATTAGACTAAAAATGAACGCGTTATAAGTGGCCAAGAGCTTCTACAAGAACTACAATTCTTGCAGTGTTGCGATGCGAATGTATTAGTTTCTCCAAAGTCTATTACAATACCTTATTGAAAATAACTTAGAGCACTCATTTCCTAATACCTATATAGCCATACGCATTCTTTTGACTATGCCTGTATCAGTAGCATCCGCGGAACGTTCCTTTTCAAAACTGAAAATAATAAAGAATTATTTACGCTCCACCATGTCACAAGAGCGTCTTCAAAATCTGGCCATTATTGCTATTGAAACCGACCTATTAAAAAACTTAAATGTAGATAATGTTATAAATCAATTTGCTCAATCAAAAGCAAGGAAAGTACAATTTTTTTAATTTCTAAAGATTCCTAAAATATTTTTATACCTTACCAGTTAGTTTTTATTTGAACCGCAACACTACTTATACTTATACTAGTGGTTTATGTGAAGTTATTTTAGATTGTTACAATATATATATAACTTATATATGATTTTAAAGAAAATTAAAATATGCCTCTTAAATTTTTTGTTTTTTTAAAAGTGCAATAATAGGTGTTTGTTATACTAAACAGTTTTACGGATCGAAATATAAAAACAATAATATACTACTTTTCAGCCCTCTTACTGGTGAAACGACTGAACCCCTTGTGTGAGGAAGGGATTGGCTATTATTATTTACCATGGTGCTCCGTAAAGTAAATAATGTAGTAGTTTGAATTTTTTGATAATTGTAGATTGTGGAGCAAATATCTGCAACATACCTTCATGTTTCCTTTATTGTCGTTATTTAATTTTTATTTCGCATCACCACAGGGGAATACAGAATTATACAAAAAAAGAGAGTGTATATTGTAACGTTTATTCTAATTTATATTTACAATTAATTTATATTTACAGATTTATATGTAATTCAGTCCTTATTTAATAATTTATGTAATACACTAAACACACTAATTATAATTTATATGAGAGTCACTTAATAAACACTTTATCGATGCGCGATTAGTTTCCTTCGGTATCAACACTGACTGATTGACTAATTGCCTGCAGCGATGCTTGTGGCCTATTTATACTAGCGCGCCGTAATTCTCGAAATTTCTCGACGTTCTGGCGGATTCACCGGGTGCGGTGGGTATTCTCGATGTTTCTCGAAAATTGGGCGGAGGAGCCATAGTTGTCTCATATGGGGATTTCACTGGGGGCACTAAGTGAGCATATTAATGCAGTAGCTCGCGTAACATTGCCCCCTCCTTAAGAGACAGTTCCTCCTGGAACTAGCTAGGAAACTGGAACAAGATGACTGTATCGGCAACTGGTCCCCTTGTTGCATTTTCCAGTTGTATGGAAGTAACATGCGACCGTCTTCTCTGTTGGCTGTGTCTCCCGAGCATGGCCGCAAACCAGTACCTGCACTTCGGTATCTCGGAAGATTACTTCTACCATGTTACGGATTATTCGCCAATCTAAATGCCTACATTCAATCTTGGGCATGGCTAGCCTATACACGTTCAATTCAAGCACATGCTCCCTCAGGCTTCGTAATGCTTCCCAGACATCCTCGTACGTTGGTCTTTCGTCGAAGGTGTTCCTCGTCACTAGGTGGAAATTGTAGCGGGAGCCATTTTGCAGCTTCAAAGCTTTACCTGGTACTGGTAACTGGTTTACCAAAGGTCGTGCGCCACTCTTCTTTATAAACAGAGATGCCAGTCCGCGCGCATCGGTTACGCTGGCAGGGACGTTTATTGCCAGTGAGTATTCCTCCGGAACGGTAAGCAGGTCTTGTCGTCTCTCAGTGGTGACGCCGAATTTTGCTTTTCCGGTACCACCATAAGCACCCATGAACTCTACAAAAGCAGGATCGGCTACTTCCTGAAGCTGGTTTACTTCCTCATCGTGGTCACCCTCGAATGGCGCTAATCGGTTACGGTGTACCACCTTTGGCTTTCCATTTGGGATCTTGCTGATACGATAGATGACATCGTTGATTCTTTTCTTTACGAGGTACAGACCGTCCCAAGCTTTCTGCAACTTTGGAGAAAAACCCTTTTGTCTTCTTGGGTTATGCAGCCAGACTTTGTCTCCTTCGTGGAAACCTCCTTCCGTAGCTTGCGTATCGTACCTTTTCTTCATCCTATCGCTAGCGATCTGGAGGTTCGATCGAACCAGCTCGTGTACGTCGTCCATTCTTTTTCTCAGCTGGGTCACGTAATCTTCACCAGCTATGTCTTCTCCGGGTCGGCATCCAAATTCAAGGTCGCAGGGTAATCTCATTTCGCGTCCGAACAGAACTCTTGCTGGTGTTTGGCCGGTGGACTCATTGATGGCGGATCTGTAGGCCATCGCGAATAGCGAGAGATATTGGTCCCAATCTCGCTGATGGTGAGATACTACTTTAGACAGGTATTTGCCAAGAGTTCTGTTCATTCGCTCTACCATCCCGTCCGACTGTGGGTGCAAAGCCGTAGTTCTCGTTTTCTTCATGCCGAGCTTTTCACAAACTCCCTGGAACAGCTGGCTTTCGAAGTTTCTGCCCTGGTCGCTGTGTATTTCCAGGGGCACTCCATATCGGCAAATGAACTCATTCACAAGCACGTCGGCAACCGTTGCGGCTTCTTGGTTTGGAATGGCATACGCTTCTACCCATTTTGTGAAGTAGTCCATTACCACCAAAATGTACCTGCTGCCATTTGCTGTCGGTGGAAACGGTCCGGCAATGTCCAGGGCAATGCGTTCAAAAGGGCTTCCGACATTGTACTGCTTCATAGGAGCCTTTCTTCTCCCGTGCGGTCCATTGGTCGTAGCACAGGTAGTGCACTTCTTACACCAGTCCTTCACATCTTCGGAACTGTGCATCCAATAAAACCGTTCTCGCACTTTCTGGAGGGTCTTCACACCTAGATGCCCTCCTGACGGACTGTCGTGTAATTTCCGCAATACTGCTGCTATCCTTGTTCTTGGAATCACCAACTGTCTTCTACTTTCGGAACCCTCATCGTTCTCGATTACTCGCTGTAGCAAACCGTTTTCCAAAACCAGCGAGTCCCACTGGGCCCAATACGATTTCAACATTGGTGAGTACCTTGAAATCTCCTGCCAAGTAGGTCGACAGTTCTTCTTTTTCCAATGTCGGATTTTCTTCAAGTCGGGATCGTTCTCTTGTTCCTCTTCCAACTTTTCTGGTGTCCATTCGTCGGTGGTCACCGTGGTTCTTCGAATCGCAGCTTCCTTAGCTTCTGTTTTGCTGCAGTGAGAGCACTCTGCAGGGCATGGTCTTCTAGAGAGGGAGTCTTTGGAAGGTCTTCGGGTCGAAGCTGCCCTCTGAAGGTCGACCCTTCCTAGTTTTTCCTGCTGGGCATCTTTGTTTGTAGCAGTTCTCGGTCGCTTGCACGAACTGCGTACATGTCCCATTTCTCCACAATTCCAGCATCTCACAGCTTTCGGTTTTCCATTTGAGATGCTTTTCATCATGTTGACAATCTGGTCGAGCTTGTTCTCAACTTCTTCGTCTGCTACAGCCCTCACCTTGCCGTATACTCCGGAAGCCTGTGTAGCTGCTTCGTACTCCAAGGCTGCAGAGAGTACGTCGACCAGTGTCTTATGCCGAGCCAGGCGTAGAGTTCTCTGCATTTCATGGTCACGAACTCCGTCGATGAATGTCTGTACCCCTAAACATTCCATGACATTCTCCGGTGCCGATGGATAGGCAAACCGCACCAACCTCGCAATGTCTGCTTCGAATTCTTGCAGAGTTTCGTCGCGTTTTTGTTTGCGGTTTTTCAGCTGCGACTGGTACAGATGCTCCAGGTGTTCCAGGCCATATCTCATATTCAATCGCTTTTTGAGTTGTTCAAAATCTTCGGCCTCTTCCACTGGAATGGTCTGGAGGATATCCATGGCGTCTCCTCTAAGGGCAAGAGTTAAATTTAACGCTTTTTCCTTCTCACTCCAGTTGTTTGCCTTTGATGCCGCCTCGAATTGCTTAAGATAGTTCGGCCATGACGTTTTACCATCGAATGTTGGCAGTTTCACTCGGCTGTTAATATCGTTTTCCATTTTCGGTTTCAACTCTACTTTCTCTGCCAGTTCGTCGTTATTCGGGGCTTGCCTAGTTGTAATATCCGGTTTATTACTAGTCTTCCTTTCGATTTCTTTGATTTTTTTTGTTTCATTTCTTGCTCCATTCTTTTAATCTTTTCTTCCACGGCAGAAATATCAGTCTTCATGGATGTCATTTCATTTTTCATGTCCGTCGAAATTTTATTCTCCATGTCCGACATTTTGTTTTCCATGTCCGACATTTTGTTTTCCATGTCCGCCGAAAGTTTACTTTCCATGGATGAAATTTTATTTTCCACGTCCGACAATTTGTTTTCCATGTCCGCCGAGAGTTTACTTTCCATGGCTGAAATTTCGTTTTTTATATCCGTCGAAATTTTATTTTCCATGGATGAAATTTCGTTTTTTATATCCGACATTTTGTTTTCCATGTCCGACATTTTGTTTTCCATGTCCGCCGAAAGTTTATTTATGGAAGAGGTTATAGAGGCGGACGCTTCGTCGGTGAATTCAAACGTTTCCGGGTCCAATCCATTGTTAATCATAGCTTTTTTCAGTCGTTCCACTAACACTGACTTGACCCCACTTGTGTCCAATTCGTAATCCTCCAACTCTCTTCGAAGCTCTGAAACTTTTAGTTCACAAAATTTCTTCGCCATCTTCCTGTATATTTATTTATTTTTTTTTTAATCCAACTTCTGACACCAATGTAACGTTTATTCTAATTTATATTTACAATTAATTTATATTTACAGATTTATATGTAATTCAGTCCTTATTTAATAATTTATGTAATACACTAAACACACTAATTATAATTTATATGAGAGTCACTTAATAAACACTTTATCGATGCGCGATTACTTTCTTTCGGTATCAACACTGACTGATTGACTAATTGCCTGCAGCGATGCTTGTGGCCTATTTATACTCGCGCGCCGTAATTCTCGAAATTTCTCGACGTTCTGGCGGATTCACCGGGTGCGGTGGGTATTCTCGATGTTTCTCGAAAATTGGGCGGAGGAGCCATAGTCGTCTCATATGGGGATTTCACTGGGGGCACTAAGTGAGCATATTAATGCAGTAGCTCGCGTAACAATATTTTGAGGGGAGGGCGCATTTTTGTTCCTTGCCCAGGGGCGCATTTGAAGCTAGGCGCGGCCCTGCACTAAGACGATCGTCGTGCAAACGACATTCAACCAACTGCACCACCATTTGATGCTGGAAAATTATGGTAAGCCTATTTATGAGTGGTCTATATAAGCTCTTCACAGAAAGCGGAGAAAATTTTAATGATGATGCGCGTCTTCTATGCTGCAACATATCTACAACCGATGAAAACGTTAGAGAACTTGCTGAGGATGTCCGCATATCGGTTGGTGCTTGCCTTTCTTTTTTTATTTTTTTGGCATGAAACGTGGACGAGTTAAGTTTGGATCATAACTGGCGAAGAAAGATAGGTATATGGTTGAGGTTACTAGAAAAGCCAAGCCCAAAAAAGCACCCCAAGCTCGGTCAAATGTGAAGGTTTTGCACACTTTTTCTTACAATTGGGTGGTTCTTCTTTCCAGAAGGACGTACAGTCAATAAGTAATGTCTGAAACGCCTGGATTTGAGGAGAAACATTTCATTGGCTTTTGCATCACGATAAAGGACTTGCTCATACATATTTGTTATTCTTGATTTTTTGGACAGAAACAACACCGAAACCTTGCTTCGGTCACCATATTCACCGGACTTGACCCCCTGCTACTTTTTAATATTCTCAAAACTGAAAAAAAAACTATGAAATGATGAAAACTTGCCACGATTAAGGAGATAAAGACTGGAAGAACTCAAGGCAATACCAAAAAGTGCATATCAGTAGGGCTTCGAGGATTGGAAAAAGTGTTGGCGCAAGTGTATTATATCTGAGTGGAATTACTTTGAAGGGGACAATATTTTCCTGAAAAATAAAAATCACCTTTTTTAAGAAACTTCGAACTTTATTTTAAGGTTCCGGTGTATTTTCATAATTTACTATTTAAAGACATGAGGTGACTGAGGATCAACATCCATAAAAATGTATCTAAAGATCAAAAAACCATTTTCAATAAAATTAGCTTGGAATTATTTACACACTTGTGTTTTTCTCCCGTAAATATGAATGGAAACGGCCTTGAAAAACTAACCCAACCGTATTTTTGGTTTCCATGGTACCTGCTTCACTTATTTACTTCAAATCGATTTTTAACCTTAATCTGCCAAATGCCGTAAATGTAGTTTTTTGTACAAAAAAAATAATTTTTTTATTACTTTTGTTTAAAACATTATTTTCTTATTCACCGAAAAGTTTAGTGTGTGTTGTTTCTGTGAAATAAAGAATGTCGGCGAAGCATTCCATAATTACGGCGGAGAGCCAAATCGTGAAGGATATCGAATGGCCGTCTGTAACTTCGGAGGATCCGAATGAAAGAAAATTGGCCAGACAACAACGTATAGAAAGGAGAGTGGCTGCCTTAAAGCTTCAAGCTATTAGAGAAATGGGCGAGGAGGTCGAAGAAGAAAAGGAACCTGTTGAAATACAGATGGAAAAAAGTGCGGGAATTTTGGAGACGTTTTTGATAGAATCACAAGAGTATTTGGAAAATGTTAGAGTTGCTAATGAAGTTAGAGAGGTAAGTCAAATGTATCTATATTGTCTATTCTTTTATATAGGGTGTTTTGGTAATATGATTATTTTTAAAAAGTACATTTTTTAATGGAACACCATGTGTTTACCTGATAGGTATAACATAAATCCCAATTAACGTCATTACTAGACTATGTTGCCAAGTCGTCGAAATACTATGAGAGTCTAGTAAAAGTCATATAAAGTGTATCTAATATTCTTTTTTTATTTCACACGTTTACAAAACAGAAATAAGTATCAGATCAGAGAGAGAACATACGGTTAGAGAGAGAGAATTTCTTCTCACAAGCGCCATCTATCGGAATCTCTCAAATAAACTTGGGACTACAGTCGCAATAGTAGTTCACACCCAGTGGGGCCACCTCTTTAACTTTTGTATGGATTGATAGATATTGTTCAATATTTGGGCCAATTTTTAATTTTTTTACATCTAAAATATATATGGCCGACTTCCGGTTTAACCGTAAATGCCTTCGATGATTAAACAGACTAGATCAATAACCCGCTATCAATATGGCCGACCTGTCAAAGTCAGATGTTCTGGAATTGTCTATACCGGGCGTTCCATTAAAAAATATTTTTAATTTTCTTTTGTATTCGAGATCCCCCACAAAACATATTTGTTTGAAACATCCTGCACAACTGTGATTACCTCAAAAAAATATGATAGTACCACCAACACCTTCAATATTAATATCGTTTTTTGGTTAAATCGGGTTTTTATAATAATAGGTCGATAGAAGAGAATCTGAAGGTATAGGTAGAGAAAAGGTTATGGCACAATTGGAAGCAGAAGCCGCTGAAGCACAGAATCAATTTAGTAAAATTACAGGTACGTTAAGTTATTTGTGTAATTACTATAATTTTTTTGTTTTCTACTACCTATTGATTTATAAAACAAGTCTTCATCGCCAAATATCGGCCAATATAACATTGATTTTTTAAAAGTAATTGTTGAAATTAGTCCACTAATCGCAATATGCCCCATTATGTGTTCATGTATTTTGGTTCGCTTCAACCTTCGAGTATGTCTTTCATTTTTAAGGTCTTAGGGTACTTAACGTCTCAAGTATGGGTGCGTGAGGTCAAGTTCAAAGCGCGCACTTACTTTTCGTACTTTTGATCGTCTTTTTTTTATAGAAATCCCGCTCAAAAAAATTTAATAATACGGCCACATTTTTCATAAAATACTATCAAATAAACAATATGGCCCATTATGTGTAATTTTAAATTTATACAAATATAGATTGACTTTTTATATTTTTTTAGGTAAATGGGCGGGTATACACGATTATAAAGATCCGTTACACATCCACGATGATATTTTATTACAAAAAATAAAGTGCGATGAATTAATTCAACAAAAAGACGAAATCATTGATATGCTAAAAAAGGAAGTGAGACTGGCCGAAGGAAAATTCACCAGAGATCAAATGAAACAGAATCAGGATATTAGAATTCTCGGCCAGAGAATCGAGAAGCAGATCAATTTTATGAAGAAGGCTTATAATACTGAATTTATGTTGATAGGTAAATACATTTTAATGTAATTCATGACAGTACGTTTCAAGCGTATGTCAGCCAGTGGGATTTTTATTATAGTTGATATTTTATATTGTAAGCTAGCCATGTATACAGTGTGGAATGAAATAAATTCATTATTTCGGCTACTATACATATTTAAAGAAAATCCCGAAACATGGTCAAATTTAATTTATATATTAACATTTTTCAACGCCTTAAAATCACAGTTACAACCCTCAACTTTTTAAATGGGAAGTATGAGTTTGTTATACAGATACATTCAAATAAAAACGGAACATATAGGGGTTTACTGTATTCGCCGATCTAAATAGTCCACCAACAAAACATTCTTATAAGTTCACTTCAATGAATATCAAGTATTGATCTGGACAGCTGGTTTCAGAATCACTGTAAAAAAGTCCGCCCCTTCTCCTACCAAAATTTGTTAGTTATGTGCGAGGTGTGTCCGAAGTGCGAACTGCGATTTAGTATTGAATAATTATTTGATGGGGTTAGTAAACGTCGCTACATATGGAAACAATATGCTCACGTTTTATGTTGTTAAAATCGAAAATTAATTGTTAAATTCTCTATAACAATTAATGTTTCGAGTTAAGATAATATGTTTTGATTTCTTTTGGCCATAACGGCTTGCAAAATAAAAATAAATTCGTAAATAAAACAAAATAGGATTCTTTAAATTGAAACAAAATTGTGGGCTTGAACACTCACGGATCGACTGACTGACTGACTGTCTGACGCTAATTATAAGGACCGCCCTCAGTTGAGAATATGGAGTGGTGGGAATTGTACGATAAGTTATAGGTGTCCAAATAAACGATTGTAATAATCGTGTTTTTAATCTGTTGAAGCTGGATGTTCGTCGACTAGTTCAAAAGCAGTTCTGATACAATGCTTAAAATCCCTATGTTCCGTTTTTGTTTGAATGTATCTGTATATTGTCTGAAAGATACAATTTTGTTGGGATGTTGGCCAAGGACATAATAAGAAGATGCCGGGCAGACCAATTAAAAGAGTGCAATAGTTTATATTTTCTTTTTATTAGTTATTAATAACCACATTCTATACCTATAAGTAACGAAATTTTTATTTTAATACGAGTAGCAGTCTTATTCGATTTACAGCAAAATCGTGGTATAAGTTTTTTAGAATCGCTTCGATTTTCTCTATTTATATAAGTCACGATGCACATCATCCTGTCAACCATCCTCTTTCATAGTACTTCTAAATCAGGTCTTTACTCTTCGAAGTATACTAAAATATCGATCTACATTAGCCGTAGTAACGGAGATTGTGATTAAAATTAGACAACGATAGCCGAATACCGAATATTCTGCGAGATTTCTGGAAATGTACTTACCGCGTTAAGTACAGTTTATCCAAAATCAATTGCAAAAGTTTTTAAACGTGTTCGTCGCCTTTGCCAACATTTTCTTTAATTTTACCAATTATATTACTACAACAAAGTATATTACTTAATTTTTCGGTATTCGGCCGAATATACTAAAAGTATCCGAATACCGAATAATAACGTAATATATTCGTCTAATTAAAATCAAAAGTAGGTACTTGTCTTATGATGGGGTACAAAACGTTGGTTATTCGGAGGTCAATGATTTCAATATTCTTTTTTATAATTATTTTCTTCACTTTAGGTGTATGGTTTTTATGTTTTTTCTAAAATTCTAGGGTTTTGCCCCTCGCTGAATACTCCCTCTTTCTCGGGGATTGTAAAAGGCCAGTATTGTTGTATACAGATATACTGAGCGGCAATGATAAAGTAAAAGAAATTTGTTATCGCTTTGAAAATATACTTATTCTTTTGGGCCATACTTGGGTTTTAATCCTCCCTCCCGATGGCGAAAGAAGAAGTATATACATGACTTTTTTACTATTAAATATCAACTATAATAAAACTGTTTGGAAAAAGTGCCACTTGCTCTTAGATTAAATATAGTCCGAAAGCTGGCAACGTTTTTGAAATCGATTTTAATATAGACTCCCTGTTTAAAAAAAAAGGGCTTGCACCTGAAATTGTTGCCCTTGACTTTCGTTGGAATCACATAACTCCTCTGTTGATTGCTTTTTTCGTCGTCTGACATTTCAATTATTATTTAGTTCAATTCAGAGACAGTTTGCTGATTGCGCCATATGTTATTTTTTAAAGTTTTTATTATTTAAATAAAATATATATTACATTGACATGGTTCTACAAAGTCTGTCTGACAACTAACGACTTGCAGCACATGTCAAAACACACAAGCTTCAACTTCAACTGATCGGTTGTCCTTCAGAACAATATGGTAGAGGGGACTGATCTAATTGTGAGTTTCACACATAGGACAATTCTTGTCTCTCTCTTTCATGTAGTGTTGTTCATATTATCCTTATCGTACTTGTTTAAATCGTATGACCTATTAAACTTTTTCGCAATCTGTATAAAAAAACTAGCCATACTAAAATAAATTTTTTCTTGACGTTGCCAGCCCTCATACTAATAGTAAATACCTTTTTTCTTTTTTTTGCCGAATCTAATTGCGATGCTCTTGTTATTTTTCGGTAGACCAGGTGATAAGCGAAGAAAAACAAAAATTCATCGATAAAAGCAACGACAAATGGGAAGATCTATATCGTAAAAGAAATCAAGAAGAAATCGCATTAAGCGAATATAGATTTCGAAAACAAGACGAAATGGCTCACAATATTCAAAGTTTGTCTATTTGTCACGAAGAACAATTTCGAAAGACTAAAATTCAATTGGAAATCGACATTCAGAACGCCCAAAATGAATTCGAAAAGATCAAAGCTCTAGCGTTATCAAATAGCGAACGATTAGATTATAATTATCAGATACTGAAGAGGAGAGAAAATGAAAATCTCATTATCAAGAGTCAACAGAAGAGAAGAATAAGTAAATTACAGGTAAGGATGGTATAGTAAACGTAAACTGAATGGATGTAATATACTTCAACCGTCAAAGTTTTGAAATTATAAAGTGTATAAATTATATTGTTTCAGGACGCCATAAGCGAGCTTAAAAGTACTCTAAGTAGTTATCGAGAAAACACGTCGAAGCAAATTAAAAAAACCAAAAGCGACATACAAAAATTGCGTAAAAACATTATCGACATAGACGTCAAAGCCGATCAGTTTGCGGTAACGAACGAAAAGAAATTCAACGACGTTTGGCAGTTGAATGCGAAAGAATGTTACGCTTTGTTAGAAAAAATCATTAAGATCGATCGATTGTTACACGAACAACAAATGGGTGTTGGTTGGGTGCGTCCTGTTTATCAGAAAATGGATAAGATGACAATGCCCAGTTATCAACGTGCTTTGAATATCGTAAAACAAAAATCATCGTTATCGTTGAAACCTATGAAATCGTGCGACCGTCTAGTTTCGTCTTCTATTGGTACTAAGGTATTATAATTTTAAGTTCCTTGATACGATACGATATTTTTAACTGTGAAATTGCTTAAATTTTCGGCTGAAACATTGGAATTTTGTTCAATTCTTAGATTAAATTGTAAAATTTGGCTAAATTGAATGATACATTATACATTTTATTAAATTTATTATTAAAACTGTAAAATTTGGTAAATTTCTTAGCTTTACACTAAAATTGGGCTAAATTCCTAGTCAAGAGTAGGTTTTAAATTTTAACAGGTTTCGTGTAAAATTAAGCGTTTTAAGTTAATATTTTAAAGCTTATCATGCATGCAGAATAGTAAAATGGAGTTAGCGAATTGTCTAATTTTTAACCATGCTTTAAAATTTGGCTCTAAATTCCGTTAAATTAAATTTCCAGGTTGAATCTCTATATTGAAATGGAAATTTTGTCAAATTCCCAATTTAAAAATGAACAAATTACTGATAATTTACTGTACCGAGTAAGCAAACGTATAATATAAATTGCAACAGCCAAAAAAAGTAGATATTTCGAATACTTTATTTCTTTCACAGCTCCAACCGTCCGACCCGAATGCCAACATTCTAAATCCCGCTTACCGAAAAATGTTAAAATACATTTTAAAAGCGATGGGAAACAAAAGTGGATTTTTAACCGAAAAATGCATCAAGCTACTGATCAATTCCTACGAAGACGATCAACAAAGTCTCGTTACGCTAAACAACGTTTTCATATCGTTGGAAATCAAAAAGTCCGAGGATATAGACTTGTTGGTGGATTTTTTTCTACCGTATTGTTATTGCCAACTATGCTCGGACCAAATGTCGTCACATGGTAAGTTTTTTGTTTATACATTTTAATAATGATGTATTCTCTTCAAGATACATAAATACATACAGAGTGTCCAGGATATCTCATGTCAAACGCAAACTACAGATACTAGATCTAAAAAAAACCGCTACCTACAAACTTCAAACTTGGTACATTGTTTAACTCTGCTGCGTTATATTGTTTACTAAAAACCCGCGGTTTTTATTGCCACCACAAGCGTTCAACGTGGGAGGGGCAACGGGTGAATTATGTTAAATTTTTTTGTGTATCAGTTTATTGATAAATTATACATTAAACTTGAAAACTATAAAGAATTTTAAAAAAATGTAGGTACTCTTGTTGGAATTCGCTATTATGCATCCTCAAAGGGCGCAAAGTGGCTTCTCGAATATTCGAGGGTGATCGAACAAGATCGGTCCGATTTCCAGTAACTCCTCTGCGACAGTCTATTCGTCACCAGTAGCGTTAAACGATATTTGATTTGTATTTTGTATCGAATCGTTAGAGCTCGTTCCCACTTGTTGGGTGTCGGATCCGTATATAGATCGGAGGTTCCAGTGGCAGAGCATTTCATATGAAGCTATTCACACTTGTCGGAAACCGATTTTATGTCGGCGCCGACAAGAAATGTCGGGTGTGTTGCCAGCCCTCTATGCTGATATGTTCCCAAACTAATCTTTCCCTCAGGATTGGCTGCACCCAATATTTTCTTTCCTTGGCTGTCTTTCTTCGTTTTTTTCTTAAATAATAATTAATCACGACAAGAACTTTGTCGACGTACATCGTGCACAGTCGCCTCGCGTAGAGTGCTATAGATTGACTTCAGCTTCGACCATGACCGACAACCAATTATTAAACGAAAGTGTGAACAAAGGCGCCGACATCCGATTAATATATGGATCCGACACCCGAAAAGTGGGAACGAGCTCTTAATGTAAGAATAAGGAGGAATGACGGAATTTTGTTAGTGTTTTGTAAACATGAATATTTACTGATATTTTTTATTCTTATGTCAACAGGTTCATTTATATCTTCGGCTGTGATGAGTCGTCATATGTCACAAGCGTCTTATTTGTCGAAAACTTCTTTTTTTAAATCTGACTACCTTCCTTCCGTTAATGAACTAGAACACGCTTGGGATGCCATTCAACAATCTGATGATTTTATAGACGACATCGTTCTTGAGGTATTTACTTTATGCTCTAATATGTCACTTTTCTTCGTCTACTATTCGTGAAAACTTATAAAAAATGTAATATTATACCGGTTGTCTCATTTATAAATCCAAAATGGATAAATTTCCGGAGATTTAAAACAATACCCTGAAGAATTTATTACATCCAGCCGCGGAGCTTGATCTCTTTACAATGGTGTGCAGTTCCACAATGTGAGAATACATCGATAAAAATATTCCAATTAAATAAACTGTCAGAAATGTGTAGATAAAGCTGGATTTATAAACTCTGTTGTTCGTCATTTCCACTGCTCGAAAATAAAACATTGATATTACATGCGTTTATAAACCGTTGTTGTCGTGTTGTTCGTCGTTGCCACGTTTTTCGTTGTTGCTCCCAATGTACCAAATTTTATATCTCGTTATTCGTGATTCGCAGATCCACCAATAAAAACTGAAGCTAGTGCCACGTGATTTGATATCTGCCAATCATGTCAAACTAAATATTTTGATAATAGATTTGCTGTTGATTAACTCTTTACTATCTTAGATTAGATTTGATGAGGTGGCTAATCGGCCTATTCCACTGCCCGACTCTTTTTAAGTAGCCAATCATACTCGGACTGAATCTTTCATGTAATTTCTTGTCGGTGGCTTCTCATCGCCTTGTACAAGAAACCGCACATTCGCCAGGCAGTCGCACTGGCATAGGATGTGCTCTGCAGTTTCCTCTTCCAGGCGACAGAATCTACACATGGCTTCGTCTGTGAACCCCATTACATTAGCTGTGCGTGCCTGTTAAGCTTACAGTGCCCTGTTAATATACCTATTACGACTTTGACAGTTTTCCTATCTTTGCTTATTAGGTCTGCCGTAAAAGTTGGCGAATGTCCTCTAATTAATTGTTTCCTGGTGAGATTACCCACCATTCTAGAGATTTCTGTGCCACCTACTTCCTTGTGGCGAGCAACGAATAACGGGAACAACAGAATTTATAAATTTAGCTTAAATCTTGTAAGGAGAGACCCAGCAGCTGTATCTAATTTCTAGATTATGTATTGACTACTAATATATGCAATACTTACATGGAAATTTTAACATTTCGTAATTCAGTTGAACAAAAGTTAAAAAATACTCCAAGCATCAATAAGTCGATTATCGTCAAATTTGAACTATTTACCTTTATGAAATCTAAGATTCTTAATAATTTGGAAGTTCGGAAATGTCAAAATGATGTTTACAAAAGCATAACGTCACGAGCTTCTGATTGATATTTGAGCTACGATGGTGGATTGTTATTATTTGTATTTATATTTTTACTAAAATAAATATAATCGCACATATATTGTGAAAATAAGTTGTTTCGGTAATTCTTAGCGACTCATCATGCCTACGTATCGGGACAATCTGTATATCTTGACAATTTTCTTATTTTCATAATAACATCATTTTTATATGTTTAATGATAGGTAGTAGCGGCCGATTCGTTGATCGACGATCAAGGGGTTTTAAAGATACAATTACCAGACGCCCAATCGCAAGACGATGAACCAATCTTTCATCTTAGAGAAAGAACGCCGTCCCGAAGGAGAACTCAAAAATTGGACATAGAAAAATTGTCGTGCAAATATAACCATCCGCTTGTTATAAGTACAGTGTACGTCCTTTCGGCTTTGAAGGATTTCGTTATTAGTTACCACCAACAGGTATAATATGTCGAAAAATTTGGATATTTTCTTTTTGAATAATGAAAACACTAGTTATTTATCCCTGCTCATTTTGGAGTCCACATCAAAGCTATTTTGTTGTGTTCTGAAAGTTCTCCTCTGCATTAACATGCCAGTATTGATATCACTTTTGGGTTCATAAGAGCCTTCAGCGACATCTGGCTGTCTGCTCCATTCATTGTATATACCACCGCCAGTTCCTTCCTTTTATCTATCTGCATACCAAATCCTCTCACCAGGTTTGCCTTTGATGTTGTAGCTTGTCAATTCCGTTCGAACTTTCATAATCACCTCGAAGTTAATGAATGTAGAAGAAGTATATAGAAGTCACGTAGCCCGTTGGTTTTATTTCGAGAATGCTACCTCCCACTATTTCCTTTATATTGTTATGATCCGATCTATTGCTCGTGTGTTGTTGTCTTAGAATTCCCATTCTTGTATCCTCCGTGATTGTTGTGTCAGTTGTGGGAGGTCCAGCAGTGTTTCCATGGTTGATATTGGTGGTTTTCATAACCTTCGTTATGCTGAGGCAGTTAAGTCTTTATAGGAGTACCTTGCTCAACACAGCCGTGGCTATTTTTGGTGTTATTTTTGCAGGGTTGGCCGATATATATCAGGATACATATCATGATATATATCTGATATTTATTGATTGATATAATATATCATTTTCTTATTTTTAAGAAATAAATACCGGAGCAAAAAATCTTTGATATTTTGCGACTTGCTTAAAAATGAACGTGACAACAGTGCGTTTCGTAGTTAGAAAACTTACAATTCGTGAAATCACATTGGTATTAGCACATGTCGATGTAATTCACTATGGATGTTCTGCCCACATCCTTAATTTACTTGTAGAAGACCTTAACATTCCAGGGGACACAGAGAAAGTTATAAAATACTTCAGAAACGAGCATTTGCCTGCAGCTTTTTATAAGGGAAAAAACTAGTCATGCCTCTGGAACACTATGAGCGATGCAATTAAGTCATATTTGGATAACCGGGGAATATTGGTACAGTTATGTCAAAATCATGAGGAAGTTATTGGTAAAGACATTATTAGAATAATTAATGATACCCATGCACATTATAAAAAATGCAATGGATATCATGAACCGACTTAATCGCATTCCTGTTGCATTAGACCTCATGCAACATGATCAAACTACAATTGGAGTTGCAGTAGAAATATGACATCAACTGGAAAAAGATTTGAAACTGAAAGATCATCCAATTACGGTAAAAAGGCGTTTGTCAAAAGAAAATATATGGCATTAGGATTATTATTTGGCGAATATGCTTGATCACAGATTCTTCGGACAAAATTTAACACAGTTTCAAAAACAACAGGCTTTCGATCTTCTAAATTCAACAAACCCAGAATTTGTTCCGCTTGTTATGGCTCTTACTACAAAGTCTTGTCCATTCCCAAAGTATTCATTTTCTGCACAATTTCAAACAACAAATTCATTGATTTGGTGGAAATCGGTTGCAATTCCTGACTCCGCATGGCCAAAAAACGAATTCTTACAACTATCTGAGCAGTTATTCAGTGCAGTAGCGGTTTAGAAGGAATATTTTCGAGCTTTGGAATAATTTAATCCAAATTAAGAAATCATCTAGGTAATGAAAACGCGAGTAAACTAATATTTTTAATGTTTAAATCAAAATACCAACATAAAAGCTAAAAGCTTGGACTGGATCTCCTCAAATTATGAAGTAGTTGGCTAGTTGCCTTAAGTGAAGATGATGATTGATGATATTCCTCTTTCACGATTTTGCGTTACTTAAAAATTTATCAAGCGACTAGTTTTTTTTATTATATATTTTAGGAAAAATGTTATTTTTTATCTTCGTTTATCTTGGAACATAATCAAAATTTCTGATATATATCGGATATACACACATCAAAAATGTCTAAGGAACACAAATATTTTTCCTCGTATATACATGAATTTTAATCGGATTTTTAAAAGTGACATATCGTTATGATGACTGATTAGTCAGTAATGAATTCATCCTAATTTCAGTGAAATTAATTTTCTCTTTGATGAAATAATTCAACAAAAATTAAAAGGTGCACTAATTTAATTGAAATTCCTAACACATCCATGAATGTAAAACATGAAAATCTAAACACAAAATGTTCTTAATAATCTGTATTTCCTCCAAGAGCATTAATTACAGCTTGACACCGTCTTGGCATACTTAAAATTAAATTATCAATTTCGTTTTGTGGTAATAATGCCCATTCTTGTGTAAGAAGATCTTGGAGACCTTGACGAGTATTAACATTATGCAAATGAGGAGCGATCCGTCTCTGGAGCATATCCCATACATGCTCGATGGGATTAAGGTCTGGTGACTGTGCTGGCCAAGGTAGAAGGGTAATTTCCTCAGTATCAAACCAATCTCTTACTGTTGCTGCAGTATGTGGCCTTGCATTGTCCTGCATGTAAAGCAAATCAGCGCCTGCAGCAGTGGCAAATGGATGGACAACAGGTTCTAAGATACGGTCAATATATTGAAACTGATTCAAAGTGCCTTCCACAAAAACGGGAACAGTTCGATGATGAAAAATTATTCCAGCGCACATCATAACTTGTAGACCACCATACGGACGAACACCCTTTACACGTCTGAGTCTTTCTTGTCGACCAGGTCCTCTCTAGACTCTCACTCTTCTTGAGTCAGGATAGAGACAAAACCTAGATTCATCCGTGAATAACACAGAACTCCATTCTTGTAAGCCCCAATGAACATGTTCTTGTGCCCACATTAACCTTAGTCCACGATTTCCATGACGTGACATGAGAACCCTAAATGGACGTCTGGCGTGTAGGCCAGCATCATGTAGTCTATTCCTCAAAGTTTGGCCACACACATTAATGTTGTGGGCATTTGCTTAGGCCCCACAAAGTTAGCGTGCAGTGGCATTCACATTTCGGCGAGCCAATCCTACCACATATCGATCCTGTCGAGGCGTAGTTGCACTTTGACGACCTCCACGTCTTTCAGAGACTTCACCAAATTGTTCATATCGATGCCATAATCGCGAAATCACGCCCCGAGAGACGTTAAAATGACGTGCAACATCAGCTTGCGAAACACCAACCTCAATCATATTTGCTCTTAACAATCTTGTTTGAGTATAAATTTGAAGATTACTAGAGCCTATCTTTAAAATTGGAAGAAATTTGTCTATACAACTAGAAACAATAAACCTTGTTAGATGAAGCGCTGTCACTTCTGGCTTAATAAAACAATACAATTGACCGAATAATTGTCACCCCCTATCTTGAATTGTAGATAACAAATTTACGAATCGATTGGTATGTATTTACAAAAACTTGTTAAAGTTTTTGTTGAAAAAGGTAAAATATTAGTCGTGTTCCTTAGACATTTTTGATGTGTGTACATCATATCCGATATTATGATATTTTGATATTTACATAAATATCATGATATTTGCCAACCCTGTATTTTTGTCCACCATACCAAATGTGATCATGGGTTTCTCCTTAATGTTGTGTGTCCAATATACCATTTTGGCACTTAGCCTTCTTGTTTTCCCGTGTGCTATCATTAATGTAGCCTCAGCTTTCTTCTTTATATTTTTATAACTAAGGGCCGGTTCTACAATTTGAGTATAAACGTGGTATTTGCTATACGTAGGATAACGAGTCACTATTGCGTTCATCTACATTAGAGGTATATCTTTATTCCAAGTATAAACCAGAGTATAAGTTATCTATTCCAATTTGAGAGAATAACCGAGGAATAAACTTATTCTGCATTTCTATTGGTTGGTTTGGCGTGAAAATACCAACAACAATTGCTGTAATGTCAGAAGATAGGAAATTGAAGATATAAGACTATACTGATCCTAAAGTATTTAAAGTTATGTAAAGTATAGCCTAAGTTGAATGAGGTTTCTAATTTGTTATCAGGCAGAATTATTTTGAAGAATATGATGAACTGGAATTTCTTATGTGCTTTTGGCTGCAGAAACAGATATGCTGTCTGCAGGCCTTAATCTTCCCTAGTATTAATAACTGTGTCAGTTTTTTGGATTCTGAAATAAATTCAATGATATGAAAGTTAAATTCCTACTTCAAAAATGCAACCTCTTCACCTCTTCCATTAAGTAAAATAGCACATCAGTTTTATTGATTAACATCCAACCACTAACATTCTGAAATTAGTGAATTCTCTTCCACTCTCTAATTTATCAAAACAATCCAAGAAATTTGGATTATGGTTAGTTAATATATCAGAATTTCAAAGCGTCAAACGTCAAAACGATGGTTCATTGGAACTACCAGCGAGATATTCTCGGAATAACTGTACCTGTCATAGAAATCCATTGTAGAACCGACAACCAGTTATTCTCGATATAAATCTATATAGGTATAAAATATCGAAGGAATAACTATACTGACTTTTATACTGGTATTGTAGAATCGGCCTAAGAGTATTTGTTATATTTGCAAACAAACTTCGAAATTTTCAACATCTTTTTATTATAAAATATAAGTATTCGAGATTTCTGCATCTACAGTCATCAGCATTAAAATTTAAAACTATTTAACACAAGCAGTATCTAGTATCTACGACTGTTAGGAGCCCAATCGAGGTCAAGCCGTACATTTCGTTTTCTACCTTTCCTAAGGAAGTGTCCGTCTATATTTCGTTCGCTCATCTTCCAAGTGTCACGATAAGTTTGTCGACTTATGCTTTCCCCAGACCTTCGCGTTTGTCCTCTCCCTAAATTCCTGGCTACTCGTTGTTTCGTAAAAAAATTTATCTGATCCTCTGGAATTTTTATTGAAACTTACAATAATGTTTAACAGCATATTTTAAAATGATTCAATTAGCTATCCAATTTTATCAATTGGGATTACCCATTTGCGAAATGATTCCTTTCCTTTGTACCACATTGTTGATTATTTTTAACCGTAAATATTTTCAGATACAAGGAAGTCCTACAGTGGGAGAAAGACTCTCAAGAAAACGATACACCTTATCCCGATTATTAGACGACAAAGATATAGAAACTTATTGGACGAATTTAAGAACGATTTACGAAGAATCGAATATTCTAATATGGGACAGTCTTCGTGAAGGTCTTATGAGATATTTGGAAATATTAAAAGATCGTAAAACGATCAGCGAAGAAGTATTGAAGCTGAGAAAAAGAAATAAAGATTTAAAAAGACTGTTAGCTGATTATATGGACCACGGTGTAATGATGAAAGCGCCGTGTGCGTTTCAAACTGAAATTTCACCAAAATGTTCGGTACCTCCCCAAACAAGTTATAAATAAAAAATTTAAGTACTATTTATAGTTTTTTTTTTGGTTATGATTATACCGGTTGAGTCAATAATGTTGTGTGTTATAGTTTTAATTTTTAATTATTATACAGGATGGTTTATTTGAAAGTTTTGAGAGACTATCAAATGTCAACGATACGGCTCACCTTATAAATACACTGATATTTTCATGATTTTATTATACGGGGTGAGTCATACATATTGTGACTTAATTGGAAAAATGAGGGAAAAGGGGTGAGGTGTTGAAGTTAAACATGATTTCTCATTCTTTGGTAACTTCAGCGTGCTTGTTGATATAAAAAATAATAATTACTTATGTTTTATTTTAGATCCTGTTGAATCTCATGTAGCAGTTGAAAAAATGAAAGAAGTGGAAATGGGCATTCAGTTGGACACGGAAAACGTAACATCAGGATCCAATATATGTTTGAAAGGTAATACTGTGTTAAAAGAGAATTAAATTTTTGTTTAATAAATTATAATTCTAAATATTGTTTTACCAATAATTCCTGTTGACCTTTTACCGTTTTTTGTGAATAAAATTTGTTTTCCACTTTTCAAATGAATCAGAAATCACGAAAACCTCCTAGTGTGTTGAAAGTAGAACTAGATGAAATTTTATCTAGCAAAGTCTTATGCCAGAATTAAACAAGTCTCAAGGTTGAGCACGGCCTAGAGCAATAGTTTTTGACACTTCACTTAGGCTTATGTTGATTGTATGCAGTTTTTTGGTACAAGGAGGAATCATGCAAAATTTAATTGGAGTTGTTACGGCAAGTGTAACGTCTCTTAAAAGGGGATATTATGATAGATTTTTGTCCAATTTTATTCCAAACTAGCAGAGTACTCGAAAGTTAATAAGTTTGCATCAATGATAATTAATAAGGTGCACCGGGCTATATACCCTGACGGATATTGAATTACACTTCAACGAAAAATGAGGAAGGGGTGTAAGGCAGTTCATTCCCGCCTAGAATATCTAAGCCAGACTGAAGAAGGCGAAGGCACTCTTACAGTAAGATATTAATGTACTGTTCTTTAGAACTACAGAGTTTTGAAGAATTATCTCAAAATGTACACAAATCTAGCATCTACAACTTCTTTTCACAGTTCTTGGCGTCTCGTCATAATAATTTTTGCATTAAGTTGTCTCAACTACTCCTCCTTTTCTAGCTCACGCACATTATTATATATACGCCAACTTATCACCGACAAACATAATAGATGTGACTCGTATTATAAATATAAGGGTGCTTCTTATTTTTCGACTTTTGAAAAATTTGCTTCTATCACCTAAAAAACTAACCTATATTTTTTCTTTATTTCTCAGATAGGTTTTTAGAAGTCGCTACTCGTGTCAAAGTTTGAAAAAATTATGATAGCTCAATGTACATAAAACAGTAATATTCATCATTTATACATGATAAAACATACTAATGCAACTCGTTGTCACATTATTCCGAACAAGGACACTTGTACCCACCCATCTCCGTTTGAAGCAATGACAAAGGGAAGCGGAATCCTTGAAGAAATAATTTAATCCAAATACGCCTCTTGCTGTTCATTTGGACGGCAAACTGATCGAAGACATAACAGGACAAAAAACAGTGAATCGCCTTCCCATTTGAGTCTCAGTCATGGAACTGGGGAGGCGTGAGCTTCAGCTAATGACACTTGAGCGACAAAATAAAATCCTTTTGCTTCTACACCACTGCGGTCAAAACTGGTTAAAGAGCAGGTGCATGCATTGTATTAGAGCAAAAGATAGAAAAAGATGCCCTTTGGTTGGCATGTCGTCAGCATATAATGGAAATACTGCTAGAAGCAATCGTAGTTCAATCACTAGGTGCATCAAGTGGACCAGAAATATAGATCTTCAAACGATTTAGATCTGCTTGACCAGAATAAGTTCGGTATAGTTTCTTCAGACCCTGACACTTTAAGATGCGTAGAAAATATACCAGGCAGCACAATTTCATTTGCTGAAAAACAGCTAAATGATTCAGCCACGTGACGATTACAAGGAACTGTTGACACTTTAATAATAATATTTTTGGGAGGTGTGCCTAATAAAGGGATATCAATCAGAATTCCAGCAGGTCTTCATCGCGCACGATGGATGGCAAAAGCAATTTATTGTCTTAAGCTTTTTATATGTTCAGAGACCAGTTTAAACTAACAGAAAAAAACTGGAAGTCATTTTATAATAAATATAAGCATCAGTTTCGACTGTTTATATCTGCCAAATTTCATACATGTCATATGAACAGTTTTCGAGAATTTAGACTGTCAAAACGTCGTAGGACTCCCTGTATATACAGGATTTTTGTTTGAAAAAATCTAAGCGCTCCAAATTATTAAATAAAACAAAATTTTAGCGGGCACTTTTGGTAATTCTATGGAGCAACAAGAAGAAGTAGACGTTTTCGAAGACACTTCCAGTACACCGAGTCTATCCAGCGAAGATAATAAAGTACATTTGAAAAGAGGTACAAATTTTGAAAAAAGAACCTTCATACCAATACCTTTGGAAGTAAATAAGATGAAGCATGATATTAATAGAATAAACGAATTAGACAGGTTGTGACACGTGCATATAGAATGTTTTTTTTAAGATTAATGAGGTACCAAGCATTTTAATTGTTTATACAGGATGTTTAAACAGCTTTTAACGTAAAAATAGTCCTGTATAATAATGCGTGGTATCTTGGTAAAATTTGTCCAAAATCAACACGTGTCGTGTTCATCGCTTCTGCAATTGATTTTGGATAAACTTTACAGCTTATACATCCTATAACAGCCCTTTCAGACGTAGATTCTGAATTTCAGATTCGCGAAAGATATGGGTTCAAATGGAGCCTTTCACACGTAGCTGCCCGGCGAATTCGGTAGCCGGAATCGAAATTTTAGAATTTATACTTTCCAGCAGCTGGCGAGAGAGTTTCTAAATTCATGCGAGAAAATTCAGGAGGTGATTGCAGGTATAAAATTATGAAGGGTCTTTCCTATGACAAAATTTCCTCAGCCCAACACCTTCCGAGATATCGCCCCTAAAAGGTGCTGAGTAAAATTGAATATAATATCATGATTTTATTCTTTATTAAATAATAAACTACGTTTGGAGAGTGGAAAACAGTAAAGATAGAAAATGCAAGAATAAAATACGATTCATAATAGATGTTGGAAATGACCGATATGAATTTTGTGTATGGTTTGGCAAATGGTAATTCTCTAGAAGCTAGACGTCTATATGCTGAAAATTATCCGCAACTAGTGACGCCTCATCATTTTGTTTGCACGTATTCACCAACAATTATCGGATACTGGTAGCTTACAAAGAAATTCAAACAATACGGGTCGTTCCCGTACAGTTAGAAATGTAAGGGTAGAACAAGATATTCTGGATGAAATTGATCAAGACCCAGATGAAAGCACTAGAAAAATTGTTAACGCCCCAAATATCAGCCACAGGTCTGTGTTGCGAGTGCACGGAAATTACAAAGTTTCAACTTAAATTAGAAAAAAATAAATAAAAACTCAATTTTACACAGCACCTTTTATGGGTGTTATCTCGGAAGGGGGTGGGTTGAGGAAATTCTATTATAGGAAAGACCCATAATAATTTTATATGGGCAATCACCCACTGAATTTTCTTCGCATGAATTTAGAAACAATATGTATGTGACTTTTCACACAGGGATAGTTTTACATGTTGGTACAAGGCAAATAATTGGTGGGATTCGGGAACAGTAGTGAAATAAATATCGTGGAGTATACAGTGTTTGATAATGAAGAGTTTATTAGCGTCATTGAGCCCAAAAACTGTCTCTTATCCAGATTAGTGCGATCACAATAAAAAATAATGTGGGATTGTTGGATGGAAGTGTGTGAGACTTCACACGTACTGCAGTGAAACGAAAAAGGTTATAATGACCTCTTACAACCTTTTTGACTGAAAGTCACAAGCTATTTCACTTTATTTGCTGATTTGAAGTAGTTCAGATATGCCAACTTCACATTCTACCATATACATCTTTATTACTATTGAGTCCTGGACTGACTCCAACGGGATTTGTTTTAACACTGAGAAAACTATAAAACTACTACTACTACTCACTCGCTATCGCTCGTTCGTGCTTTAAACAGTTTCGTTTATTAATCGCCTTCATTAACAAACTAGTTTATTAAATAACTATTAACTCTTCCCGATATATTTATTTGGAATCCGTGTGCTTGGTTCGAAAACACTTTCACAATTTAACTGAGAGACCGATTGATAGTTACTCTACATAAGGAAAAAAAAATTTTATTTAACAATTCCCATCTTTAATTTGGTAAAAAATTTCATCACCTTTAATGCCAAAAATTTGTATAATCATCTACCTTTAGAAATAAAAGTGGTAAATACAATCAATAAGTTCCGAAAATTGTCGAAGGTATTTCTGCTCGAAAGACCTTATTTCAGAATTCTACAAAGTACCCTAGACTTTAGTTACATTAGCATAATTCAATATTTAATGAAATGTACGATATTATAATATTATATATTAAATATTTGTATAGTATATTATAGTTAGCATTTTTATTTTTCTAATTTTGTTGCGGATATCATATTTCTTTATATTTTAAATTGTATAGCTTTGTCCATAAAATTGTAAAATTTTCACGACAATAGAGCATATCTCTCAGAGAATCCGATACAGAAGTCGGCAAGATTTTGTATGCGATTGCGAATCTCGCATACTGAATTTAGGTTACAGAATCCACGTCTGAAATGGGTCTAAACAAAAACTTTACTAATCATTTATCTAACAGCTCTAAGTAATTAACAGGTTTCGGAACATCACGTCGGGCAAAAACTTCTTCAGTCACTTCTTGAGGCCACAGGCTGAAAAGTTAAGAAAGATCTTTTTAAAAGACGTCGACGTCGTAGCGGGTCCTTCTGATCTACCTGCGAAAAAAAGGAAAAAAACGAAACCGTCATTTTCATCTGAAACGGACGACGAAATCAGTTCCTTGGACGACATGAAATCCGTCACGAACTGTATCATAGAAAATACTTTAAATAAGATAAACATAGACGATGTTATCGATAAAAATATGGACGATTTCTTTGGATTTAGTAATTCTCCTGTTTACGGTCCTGTTTTACAGGAAAATATGTCGGAAGGATTTCAGGTTTTTCAAGAATGTATGGATTTCGACAATGGATCAGTTATTGATGTTAGAAATAAAGAAGGTAAAGCCTGTTCATAGTTATAAGAAAGTAAATTAAGCGGATTATTGAAGGGTAGCTATTAACTAACAATGACATGAAATTATTACCCGATTTTCGTAGTTTTAGAGCAGGTAGGCTATGGTCCCTACCCATTTAAAATCTTTATCCTATACTTTATCCAATGATAATTCATTTTGTTTGTCATTTTACCTTGTTTCAGAATAGAAGGATATAAGTAAGTTGGGTGAGTTTCGAATGAAAGGTAGGTAGGTAGTAATTACTTAAACGTCTGTATAAATGTCCTTGGCGGTTATTTTTAAACTTAGTAACTATTGATATTTCTTGTTGTGTTCCTGTGTTATAGAGCTTATTGTGGTCGATCGTGTGATAGTTATGGAAAATATGGAGCTTAGTGTATATCAGCCAATTACCCCGTCGAAAAGTAGAAAACACCTTTCACTTATTGATGCCAAGGAAATTATTTACAACGTTTATTCATCTCTTATGGAACGTGGTAATGTCAGTAAGCAGGCAGCAATAGAAGAAACGACGGCACTGACGAGAACTCCAGCATCAACTGTATGGAGAATTGTGAATAATCCAATTTCAACGAGAAAGAAGAGAAAAGATGCTGGAACTTTCGCGAAGATCGATGGAGGTGACCAAGACGTAATCCGACGTAAAATCTACACGATGTATGAGGAACAAAGTGTGCCGACATTAGATAATTTGATGAACAGGCTAGAAAAATATGAAACTGGAATACAATGCCGCAGAACAACGCTATGGAAGTGCCTTCAACAAATGGGTTTTAGATTCAAGAAAATAGACAAAAAGCAAGTTTTAATGGAGTCCAGTAGAATTCAAGGATGGCGACTGGACTACTTACAAAAAATCAGGTTGTTCGGAGAACTCCAGCAAAAGGATGGATTGACTCTAGTGGTAAATATAAAACGAAGGCACCATCAAACAAAGGTAAGAGAATAACAATTTTGCATGCTGGATCCAAAGACGGATGGATTCCCAATGCACTTTCATTATCGGCGAAGATTATAAAAGATTCTTCATTGGATTATCATGAGGACACCAGTGCTGATTTGTTTGAGGATTGGTTTAAAAATAGACTCTTTCCAAATATACCATCGAATAGCGTTATTGTCATAGACAACGCAAGCTACCATAGCAGGCAGTTGATTAAAACTCCTTTCTCAAATGATACAAAGCTGACTATTCAAAACTACATGTACGACAATGATATTTATTTCGACGAAGATTACACCAAACAGCAGTTGTTAGAAGTTCTGAAAAGTTTGAATATCATAAAGGAATACGTTTGTGATAATTATGCGCAGGATTTGGGACATACAGTTTTAAGGCTTCCACCATACCATTGCATCTTTAATGCTATTGAACATATGTGGAATCAATTGAAATATGCTATTCGTCGAAATAATATTTGCCCCACTAGTAATACCACTGTACTAAAACTAATAGAAACCTAAGTTTTCAATATCCCTGTAGAAAGTTGGGCAAACTCCGTGTTTCATATTGAAAAAGTGGAAAAATCATATATCCATATTGCAAATAATATAGAATTAATCATAAGAACCGATGACGACAGCGATAGTGATTTAGATATATTAAGTGAATAAACACTATTTAATATTTTAATTGTATATTGTATATTATATATTATAATGTTCATTAAGTGTCACTATGAAAATAAAGTATATTTACACTAACCAAAATAATCAATATTCTGACAAAAAAATACAACGCATACTTTGTGCAAGCGACTAAGTACGGACCTGGTCGGTCATATTTCAATTTCATCTTTTCAAGGGTTACTTCCTAATATGATTCAGTCAGTCACTTTCTTATATCAATGAACAGGCTTTAAATACCCCATTTTGAACTTTTTCCATTATCAAATATGTAGGAATCATTGCCTTACGAGAATTTCTATATACAGGGTACGGCACCGAAAAAGAAACAGATTGATGAATATCTTTAAAAGACAAATCTTTTTTGGAGAAAATGCAAAAACAGGTCATATCTTTAACCGTCGTACATACCTCTTCACGTCACTATTACCAATGAAGTTTAAATAGGGAAAGTACTAAGTGTCACACATCATTTAAAAGATAATTTTATAAGAAGTTAGACTATGTGACAGTTCAAATAATGACACTTCATCTGAATGCCAAATTTAACCATTTTATACAGAATTACCTTTGGAATAAAAATTAACTTACTAGCTGTGTCTTCGTAAAATTAAAATCCACTTGACGATTTGTCGCCAGTGACGGTTTTAGGGGGGATCGACCCTATAGGGGAGCCGAGATTTACAAAACGCCGCGCGCACCTGCATAATTTTAATATCTATCTCTATCGATGCCAAGAAAAATATAATTTGGAGTAGAAAATTTTGGTTTTTAATTGTAACTAGCGACCTTGCGACTTCGGTCGCGTAGACAACATAATTTACACAAAATTTACAAATTTTCGCGTTTATAAGCAGATATAAAAGGGCGCCAAATGCATAACTCGCCCGGGGCGCCTAGATGTTTAAGGCCGGCCCTGATTGTCGCTAACTAACAAGCACTTGTCCAAATTACACACACTTTTACTTTGAAGTAGTCGGTATAAATGTTTTTAAGAAATCTGTTACCAATCTTCTTTTCAGTTTTTAAAAATATATTCACTACAAATAAAACAAAACACTCATCAATATTTAAACAATGTATCGTTGAACTTATCGTAAATTTTAATTTGAAGGTAACAGTTTTGGTCCTAAAAAAGATTTAATGCTGGAAAATGATATCTACAGTTATAACATTACCCCGTCATCGTATCCATTGCAACAAACAATCAATCCCGATCCAACAAACGACCAAGAAGAAATAAATATTCCTACAGGAAACCGTGATAACGCTCCGAATCTTTCTCTATCGAACAATACGCAGGAATCGGAAAATAGTTCAGATAATGATAATGCAGTAAGTCTGGAAATTCTATTTAACAAAAATGATTTAAAAAGTATTGGGAAATTTGGATTTTAAAGAAAATCCGTGGTAATTATATATGGTGGGAAGATTAGATACTAAAAATACAGTGGCAGTTCGTGATGAAATTAAGCAAAAGTGTTTTAAAAATGCTATTTTTATAGTTTTTTTTTATCTTCATAGAAGCACTAATAAACTGAATCTAGTTATATTTAAGGATTAGATGTACCTAATAAAGCTAATTTTATTGTATTATGAACAAGGGCTTTGAGAGATGTAGTATTTTTTTTATTGTGACATTTCAACCTAACTTCCATTCATTCCTCTACCAAATAGGGCATGTCCACCAACTGACAAGTTGACACTAATGACATTCGCGCTGAGGTTAAACAAATATTTGATTATATTTTACATTTCTAATTTGGTTGTTTTATTGTATTCTTTTAATTATTCTTTCTATTATAAATAGTCAGATATAGCTTTTTAAAATTCCTAGATTGTGTTCAGAAGTGGTTATGGTGGTAATTGTTACTAAAGGATAAAATATCCTTTAATAAATTTTAATTAATCTTTCACAACAATAGAAAGGTAGAGGGTTGATGTTTTGGCACAAGAAAGAAGGAACATCAATTTACATGTAGCAGACAATCACCTAATAATATAATATTTAAGAAGAGGAGTTAAAAAGGCTCAAAAAATCACTTTTTGGTAGCAGTATAGTTTCGTTTGGACTGAGGCCGCAAAGTAAGTTGGTACACTTTTTAAAAATCAAGGATGCTCAAAGTAATTAAAACAAAGTCGAAAAAAAGTACTAAATCAATACCAAATGGACTCAAATATTTTCAAAATAAACCATGTGTTGTGCTGAAAACGCTTGTTTACCTCAGTGCGACTAACAGATGATGTCACGTGCTCTATTGCCACTTTATACTTTTCATATATATCAAAATGAGGTATCTTAGTTACTTGTTTTTATTTATATCGATTTCTATAATTTACTCCCGACGATGGAAATATTATTTGTGAAACCGGTCGAATAATATTTCTGTTGTGGAATTTGATATTTATTAATTTTATTTAATAATTTGGAAAGATTCCAGGTAGTAAGGATCGAAACAATTGATTAGTTATTAATATATTGTGTTAAAAAATTATGAAGTTGTTAGCCAAACCTCATTCCTTCTCATTTCCTCGAAAAATGGATCCGAAAAATATTCTCAAAATTTCCTGAATTTCAGCCCAAAGTCTTGAATAACATTTACCATTTTCACTTATATTTAGGGCCACTTGTTCAATCTGTGGTTACCATTAGATCAACTCTGACCTATTAGTTAAGTCTTAAGGTTAGTCGTTACGAGACATTAAGTCCTGAGTTTTTATGTCATGACATTGGAAATTATGCCACTTTTTTATGTTTTTATGGAATAAAATGTCGCGAGTTTATGCTATGTAAAGACTAACTTTAAGACTTAACCAATCGGTCAAAGTTAATCTAATAGTAGCCAGAGATTGAACAAAAGTGATCTATCAGTAGTGTATGGTTTCATTGAGATACAGTTGTAAAAACTTAAAACTTCGATCCAAAAAATGAACGAAAACGATAAATTTAAAAAATAGAGTATATTACGTAACAAGTCCGGAAAATACTGTTTTTTTGGACGAGTAAACAAGATTCTAGGACGAGCCGTAGGCGAGTCCGAAAAAACAGTTTCCGGGCGTGTTGCGTACATTTTTTTCCGGCAACCGTGTGGTAGGTATAACAAAATCAATAAAACACGTTACTTTGTAATATCTAAATGGACTAAATGTTTATGTTTGTCATGATGACACTACGCTAAAAAAACTAATTTTTAGATAAAATTAGGAACATTCTAATTGAATTTACTGTTTGGACCCTTACTTTGTGGAATCTACTCATATTACTAACATTCTAATTCTTGTTTTTATTAATATTTATATTGAAATTCGAACAATTGCTATATTAAAGGGATTCAGTTTGTTTGAATGACAGCAACGATGTAATACTTCCCGGCCTAGTCCGGGAAATAGGTACTTTCCGGACTAGGACGGAAAAGTGCTACTTTCTCACAAAAAAAAGCGTCCGGGAAGTGGGTACTTTCCGGACGGTTGCCGAAAAAATATTTTTTAAGTGGGCACATGCCTGTGCGTCTGTTATTACCAGCCGCCACTGTTTCAAACATTAACCTGTCGTTTGTCAGTATAATATGTAGACTCAAATTACAGGAAACTACCGAATCGATATCGATGGCCCAAGCTAGTAGAGAAGCTATCGTAGATCCAAATTCAGTGTTAGATTTATTGGATGATTTTGGTCTTCAACAGAGAGAAGATTTAAATGGTATCGTTAATTTGGGAAATTTCGTCGTAGTCGGAATCCATCCTGTACCAGATGGTTTGAATATTATTTTATTAACATTTGCTTTAAATTAAGTGGCGGCTCGCGTTAATATAAGCACCGCAGTACCAGCTTTTTTTTTAATTTATCATCGGTTCTTCTTTAATTTATATTTCTTGTTTCCACCAAAAAATAATTTAATCGATTAAGGTTCGGTAACCTTGAGTATTAGTAAGCCAAGGATAAGACACGTTAGGGTGAAGGCAAATCAAAAATTTGCATTTGGTATATATCTTGAGCAGAAATCAAGTTTGCACTATAACAAATCTCCTACTGGGTATAAAGACATCGTAAGCAATATTGAATTACAGCCACATTCTATAATGACTATAACAATATGTGGGTGAGGGATATAACGGTTCAGACAAAATTTAAATCGTGCAACCACATATGCTTTAAAAGTGTGTATATTGTTGCCAATAAAACAGGCATTCTATATATACTGTCAGCTAAGCCCGAACAATGCCGTTGGAAATATCCGTTTTCCACAATACCAATTACCAACACATTTTTTTCAATATGGATTAATACGCTTCCCGCACTGAAATGGTTGTAGTTGCGATATTTATCATTTATGTGGCTTTCAGATTTTGATACTAACAATGGCTTTCCTAATTGGTTGCTTCAAATTCTTGGTAATCAAGTGGCAGGAGAAAATGCAATACCTATAACTGAATTAGATGAACCTCATTTTTATAGTCAAGGAGATGGATTAGGTAGGTGTTAATTTAATTTGGAGAAAGAGATATAAACGAATTAAAAAATTACCAAAATATTCTTTATAAAAATTGTATCCTGAAAAAATTTAATATGTTCAAAGTACTTTGGAGTAGGACAATTTTACAGTGAGAAACTCTTAGGAAAATAGCTAAAAAAATAATCAAAAACAGTTAGAAAGGTAAAAAAAATAGCCAGAAAGCAGTAGGAAATTGTCAGGAACATTGAAATAACAGTTCAAAACTTTTATGATGCGGAAATGGGGGAACATCTGTTTAAGTTGCCAACCCAAAAATGAAAAGATATTTCAGAACGAATTTCTCATGTTAAGGTTTGCGTTATTTATAAATATTCTTAAACTGCGGTTCAGCTCTTCAAACTAGGTAATTGGATCCAAACAGGGCAAGTCCACGTGACGTCATGCGACAGTCGCCTTGATGATAATCAAGCGTTTTTTTGCACATGTGGTTCTTAATAGTTATTTTGATGGTGTTTGAGTCATTTAATTTTGATTTAGTGCTTTTTTCAACGTTGTTTTAATTGCTCAGGTATTTTAAAAGCTATTGTTGCGAGGTCACCAACTCAAAGCCGGTCCTGTCCCTCGATTATAAATTTTGGTGAATGCGCTTTCTAGAAATTTCTGGTCTATTGCAGTATTTACGCATATGAGGAGCGTCATAAAATACTAGAACTTTCCAGAACCGATAAGGACTATATATACGCGGGTTTTTAAGCGAGTTAGTTAGTTAGTTCGAGAGAATTAGTGAAACGGACAGTAAAGAGTTAGTTCACAGAAGTTCTTAGTAATCGGACAGTGACTAAATAGTGCAAATAAATAGTGTAAAATTCGAGTGGTGAAAATAAATTAGAACTAATATACCGAGTGTAAATAAATTAGAAGACATTGAGTATAGTGTGTATATAAATTAAGTTTAATACAGTGTGTGTGTTTCTTTAAATAAATAGATAGTAATTAGCCATAGTGTGTATAATACAGTATAGCCCGAAATAAACAGTACTGAACTTGTAATTATTTTATTGTTTTAAGAAATACATATTATTGACACTTTATTACATGTTCTAAATGTGCTCCTCCTCGTTCAAGACAGGCGGCAGACGACAGAAGGCTCTAACGGCATCCTTTAATTCATCGATGGTTTGTGGTGCCCGTTTAAAAACGGCAGTTTTAGCCATGCCCCAAATGTATGCGTCTGGAGATGTGAGGTCTGGAGAATGTGAAGGATAAGGGAAGACACTAAATCGTGAAATGAATCTGCTTGGAAAAGGTTCCTGAAGAAATTGACGAACTGCGGCAGCAGTATGGCAAGTTGCCCCGTCCTGATGGAAAAATTGGTCTCGAAATGCCAAATTACGTGCAAGACAGAATTGACGTAGATCAGGGATACAGCGTGTTCAAATTTGTATGTACCTCTGTTGATTAAGTGTGTCTTGTCTACCATTCCCTTCGATAAAGTACGGACCAATGATTCCGTGTCCCGAAACTGCACACCAGACACTCACTTTTGCACTATGTAAAGGAACTTCTTGAACCTCATCTGGTCCTGAAAAACCCAGAAATTGATTTGCGCGACGATTTACATGGCCCGACAAATGAAAATGTGCTTCGTTTGAAAACCATACGTTTTTAAAAAATTCAGGATTTTCATACTGTAACGCAAGAATTCTGGCGCAATATTCCACTGTACTGCGATAATCCCGAGGATGTATAATTGTTGATGTACCTGAATCACATACGAAAATGCACCCAGCTCCTTCAGGATTCTTTGCAAGGAAGTTCTTTTTAAGCCAAGATTCAACGCTGTTCTTGTCTGGCTGGCTTTCGGATTTTCTAAGATTCGCTTAAAAACAATGTGGTTATTGTTGTTGTTAACTGTCCTTGGACGCCCCGGGTTTCCTTTTCGTTTGAACAATATACATAACCCGTATTTCTGAACTTTTCAATATCCTTCAAAATTACAGCATTACTTGGAGAACGTTTATTAAACCGTTCGGTGAATTGATCACATACACGAATCGCAGACTTGCACCATTACGTCGGTTATTTCCGTATGAGCGAAAATAATGCTCTACCAGAAACACTTTCTCCTCTGTACTTAACACCATTTTTAACAATTAGGCCCTACTAATTAATTGTTTAAGGTTTACTTGACAGGTCTATACTAGTTAACTTGGGTATGACAGCGCGCACATAGAGACACCTAAGTTTCAGTTCTGTTTATTTCGGGCCATACTGTATTATCCCACCGTTAAAAACTGTTTAAATAAATAACAAAAACATACACTATAATAAATAAATAAATAAATAGAAAGGATCATTAAATCAATACAAAACAACCAAATTACAAATCTATCCGAATAATTGTTTATCCTCAGGGCGACTGTCAACTTGTCAGTTGGTGGACTGCCCTATAACGATATTTTGTAAAGATCATATTGTCTAATTGGCTGAAAGTTGTGTAGGGGCTTTCACGTCAATAATGCCCATAGATTAAAGATAATGTCAATGTAGTATACTTACACTTTTCCTAATTATATATTATAGTTCATATGACCACTTGGGGGAGACTGATGGGCCGCAAGCGGACTGCCAGATTATTTAATATTTTTTGATCTATTGTTTTTTTATTTGCGCACCTATAAACGATTTTACCTTGCCGTAAAGTTTACAAAGACAAGTTAATTCGTTACTATTTCAACAACTCGTTAGGTGTACATCCATCTATGCTTGCAGTCGAGGTAGATGACGATGAGGAAGACGACGAATCGACCAACACCACCAATAATACTGCAGATTTCGCCGAAGTCGATCAGGGAATAATATCTTCACACGATGCTAGTTCACTACCGGAAGATTCGCAAGGAATCATCACAGACACGCAAGACCGCTCAGAAGAGGAAAGTGTGGACGGAAGTCGGCCTGCTGCAATGACACAACTACAAAACGAGATTCTCGATTCGGTGTCAACTTTGTCAGATGACGAAAATGGAAATGGTAAAAATTTATAAATATGGTGTAAAAACAATTAAGTCGTTTCAAATAAATAAGTTAACTTTCACTAGATTTTAATTTATTGATAGTCCTTTGAAACCGACCTCTTGGAGGCAGATAAAAAACCATTATATATCTTCTTTTTGAAACATCTCGTGAGACGGATTGGGTTAGGAAAATTATTCAACTAATCTGTATACTTTTGATCTGGGGTAAAAAAAAGTCAGAACGACGTGCGCTATTGTGTAAACAATGGTAATGAGTTTTTATCTTTTATTAAACCCTATTGTCATCATAATGACCTAATGTTTATTCATTTTATATTCTAAATTTGTTTGACGATACTCAATGGACCTCTATTCTACTAGGCTGATGCGGATATCGATGGAGATTAACTAATGCGAAAAATCGGTTTTCGGCAAATTGCACAGATGGGCCCTTTATTATCTATAGACTATTTCATTATCACTTTTTTAACCTTTCGGCGGGCGCTTTTCGTAAATTTTACGTCATCAAGGTTTAGCCATCTAAATGGTGTATTCTTTATATGTTAGGGAATTGCTACAAGGTTATGAAAAATGAGAAATAACACTACTTTTAAAAAAAATATATTTGTCTTTCTTAAAAAGAAAACTAAAACACTTTAAATATGTTAATGTTTTAAAACTACATATTTTATCGACACTTTATTCAGAATCAATATTCCCATCCTTACAATTATTGCAAACCACCTCAACTGCAGAATGGTTCTTGCAAGGACTGGCAACGGCAACACTTCATTGATGCTGAGGATCTCTTCTTCTCCAGAGTGCACATGATCGACAAACAGCGCGTTTTAGAGGTCTCCTTTCTTCTTCTGTTGTTGGTTCAATTTCCCGACCATAGTTCACTTTGAGAAAATCACTTATAACTTGCGGTACATGTTTGATATTTGATCTGAAGGTAAGATGCTCATCATGGTGCCAAATTTTTTAGGAAAATTCTTCGATGTTCTGGAGCCTTTCCTGGACAGGCAAATTTGTATAAAATTTGAGCATTTATGCCGCCAATATTCATTAGAGTAGAAAACTACACACGGCAATTAATCAGCGAGTGGTACTACTTGTGTACTAATTATCGATGGTAAAATTCCGGTTCGAGTTTTCTATCGGACTGACTAAACGCTTTACAATATCGGTTGGAGTATTTGAGCTCGCAAATGGGCCATCGGGATACCTATTTAGAGGTACCAGCCGTTTTAGTAACTTAACGTATGCGGCTTCTTGAACCATCTGAACCCGCATGAAAAAAATTAGGTTATGACCTTTGTCATGTCAAATGCTTGACATGTTTCTTATTGCATTGGCGTAGTGACTTGAAATTTCATATTATCAGTGGCGGTTTGTAATAATACAAATTAATTTTATGAAATTCATAAAATTCTAAAGATGTTGACATAATAAAAGAAGCGCACTAATTTTAAAAACATTGTTTTATTAACTAGATACATAGTTTTTTTTAAAAAATATGGCAATTCAGAGTTCGATTAAGTACAAATTCTAGATTTTAAAAAAATGACAACGTGATCTTCAAGGCAAAGTTTAATTAGTTTCTAAATCAGAATAACTTTCGGAAAGTGATAGTTCATCATCGGATTCATTGGATACAGAGATCACCATGCATAGGTTCGATGTTTAGTAGGTCCAGTTTGTTTTCTACTTCCCATGCTTCAGAAATAATTTTCTCTGTATGATTTATGTAATTCTGCCAGTGTTGCTCCGGTACATTTTTTACAACGTCATTCCATACTTTTAAGACTTCAGTAGGTGACCTTGCAGTTTTCGTAATAGCTTGGTCATAATGCCTTTTAGTTTCTGACCATACCATTTCGATGGCATTAAAATGGCAATGATAGGGTGGTAGCCTGAGAACACAATGACCATGCTCGGCAGCGTATTTGTCTAAATGATAATTTTTTTCTGGCAAAACTTGCTTTTCAATTATATTCCAAACAGCATCCTTTAAAATGTGATCTGGAAAAGGAATATTCTTTTTTTTGAGCCATTCTAACATGCGTGTTTTACTCCAACTTTTTCTTGGGATTTCTTCATCCAGGCGACTGTGATACGTTGCGTTATCCATTATAATTAACGATGGTTCTTCCAAGTTTACAATTAGTTGCTGTTTAAACCAATTTTCAAAATTTTCGGTGTTCATGTTATCATGGTAATCGCCTGTTTTTTTATTGCATTTAAAAATAAGCGATGCATTTGCCACAAAACCTTTTTTATTACCGGCATGAACAATTACATATCGTGTCCCACTTCCAGTTATTTTTAAATCACTGTGTTTAGTACCATCTTGCCACATTCTTCTGTCCCCGCTTTTACTAAAAACCCATGTCTCATCCAGAAAAACAGGTGTAAAGAGCTTTTCGCTTTTAGCAGCATGGTATTTGTTCAAAAATAATATTCTTTTTAATCTGACTGCAGGCATTTCCAATAAATGTTTTCTTCCATCCTGTTTTTTGAAATGAAAACCCATTTTTTTAATTCCCAAATATAACGAACCTTTGGAAATCTTAGTTTCTGGAGACTCTTCGATAAATTGCCGTAAAATAGTTTCTACTGTGATTTTATCCTTTCGCGCATACATTTTATAAATTACTTCCCTCAAACAATGCAGGGTATTTTTTGTAATTCGGGTTTTGCTCCGGGAAGCGCTTGCAGACATATTTCTTGTAAATTCGAAATCTGTATCTCTGTTTGGTTTTTCAAGATTATATAATGTGCTTTCTGGAACTTTTAGTGCTTCGGACGCTTTTTGAATTGCCTTAAATCGAGATCCTAAATCGTTTTGAAAATAGTTTACTACATTAAGCATAAGTTTTTTGGATTGATCAGAATATCGCATTTTTATATCTTATTTTGCGATATGACATTAACATGAAATCAACATTTGACGTAACTTCAAAAACGTGACATTTAATAAATTAGTTACGACGTTCATTTTCGTTGGTAATTTTTTGTTTCAACCGATTTATTAATAATAAATAAGGATGGTCTTATTCTAAATGGGTATAAAATTTACTATAGTTCGTTTTCAATACCAAGAGCTTTTCGAGTCAGCCAGTGGGTACAGTGACTATGTTTTTCCAGAAACACGGTATGTTGTCTTTCACCATTGTGGATTTATTTTTTCCAATGAAAAAATCTTCGTTTCCTCCTCTCCTTCAGATTCGTCTGAAGTGTGCCCAATGGAAGGTTGAATAATTGTACTTTTACAGCAAATCTTGAATGACTGCAAGATACTGAAGATATAGGCAACAATCACACAATTTCTCTATTTAAAGCTACGCCGTAGTGCTTAGTTTTAAGCAAACTTGATGTATTATCTCAACAAGTATACAGATTATATCATTTAATAAACTATATTTTACAGAAGGGCAAATAAAATGCAGTTATTGAAATTATGTATTTATTAATAATTAAATAATACCAAATGCAGTATTTCAATTCATCAAGATATCAGTTCGTACAAATCCTCCTGTAACAAAAATATCATCAATAGCGACATCATTAATAGTTATGGAATATGTTAAAATGTTAAAATTAAATTCAGACTAATGGCATGGTTTTCTGCATAGACATATAAGAGTGGTGCATGCCTATCATCATGTTGATTAAATTTTTTTTTTTCAAACAAAACTTGAAATTACTTTTTATCAACTCACCTGTTCAATGATGAAAATGTTGGTAAATAATTCCATAGGATGGGTAATATATTCTGGAGAAAAAAATTTAGTAATTAATACTTATGAACTGAACTCAAGAGACTGAGATAAATTATTTACACAAATCAGATAGGAGCGAAAGACAAAATGCAGTGTGTAATCACTTGGATTCATTTGAACTATGAAATCATCACTTTTAGTCGAATATGGAGAACAATAGATTTTCATTCAGCCATTTCTAAAACCTACAATGGACTATCGGTTTTTCAAAACTTCTAAAATCGAAACTAGATCGTAGATACCACAATGTAGGAAAGTTTTAATAATCGAGTCACAATCTTTGTTTTTTTTTGACAATTTTAATATACTTTATATAATAGATAACTACGAGGTTACTTAGATAAATCTGACTTTTTGAATTTCGCGAGTGAATAGTCCACATAGTACAAACTAGATGTGTAGTTTTTTACGCAAAAAATAATGCACCATTAGCCCATGGAATTTACTTAATTTCTTGCTCGTTAAAATTCACGGGGTGATCTCTTTCCAATGGCTGTCAAGCACAAAATAAGTAACACAGTTGGCTCTCAAGTTGACAGTACTCTATTATTAGATTGCAGTTGACGAGAGCAGTATTAATGCGTGGAAAATTCAAGTCACCGTTGCTGCTCTCATATTTAAATCTCGAAGATTATTAACAAGTCTTGTAACATAAAATCTACAGATGCTATCAATTTTGACGAGCGAGCAAGAGTCGTATTGTAAAATATCTTCATGTCTACCGAAATTTCAGGTAAAATTAAATTATAAATGGCATTTCTTTGAAATAATTTATTTGAACCTTCTAAAAAAAAATTTGCGTACGCTGCTAAACTTTTTGTTCTAGAAATACCAGCCTTTCAAAGAAATTAAATCCCTTGTAATGCAAATTTTCAACCAATTTTTGAAATTATTTAAACAATCTGCAAACAGAAATGAAAACACAAATCAATGTGCCCTTTTATAAATTCTATCAAACGCCCATGGTAAATGGGAATTTTTAAGAACAAAGTAACCTCTTGCATGTCGGTGGGGCGAACCTGCAAGTTTTACCCTATCAAAAATCCCATGATGGGGATAAAGAAGTTTTAACTTAAAAAAAAATCAACTTACTTTTAGTTGGAAATACTTTGAAGATAGTGCTGAACCACGAGCTTGTCAACCTGGAACAATAAAAAAATCTTCATACTTTGCAAAACTAACAATAAAACGAGAAAATTAAATGCAATATTCAGATAGGAGCGAAAGACAAAATTGCAATGTGTAATCACTTTGATTCATTTGAACTATGAAATCATCACTAGCGAAATCGAGAAAATAAATACGAATTCATCTTTTTACCCAACTCTGTTAATTTAACAGTATTTTTTCAATAGAAGTCAGTTTATATATTCTGAGATCGCGCTTTCACATGCGCAGTTATTTCAAATTTCGGCTCGCTCAGAGGTAACCTACTGAATAGTATATCTACGTAAGTCACAAAAAAATAACCATTTTGCGCTTGCCAACATAGTTTTCCAATTACAGCGCATAATGCGACTCAGTGGCGCACAAGGCCGAGGTGTGTTTATGCTTGGAAGGTACATTAGTTTTCAAGTGCACTGGCAGAGTGAAAAAACAATTCTCATATTTTCTGCTACTGAGTTGGTATCAATTGACTCATCACCCCAAAGTAGTACTTCTCAAAGTGCTCGATTATGCAAAGCGTTGCAGTAGTTGGAACATTCACCACATAATGCGGTTTAATGCTGTAATTGGAAAACTACCCAGTTTCTCGTAGCGTGCAGAAAGAGACACGTCCGTGTGATGTCGTGTAGTGAAAATGCTAGACGATATTGAATTCAATGTTCAATTTGTAGGGAAAATTGAATACTTTTTACGCTCATAAGGTTATTGTCGTTCAGATTGCTGCAATAGTGGTGTCCAGGACCAGGCATGAGAGAAAATTGCTATAGAATTTGGCGTACAGTTGTTTTTAAAAAAAGGTCACGAGTATAAGAGATGTTAATGTAACCATATTTTTACCCCCAAAGTAAATAGTCTCCCATTTCTGCGACACAACTAGACATCAACAACAAAGTTGTTAAGAGCAGTGTGGAATGGTACACAACTGAAGACACTGGAAGCTAGTGGCATTTAAGCATTTAAGAGGTACCTCAATTAATGTAGAAAATGTATTCTCGATTCCCAAAATATGAATTGTTACTCAATTGATACAAACAAAAAATCATAATATATTAAGATATTTTCAAATGACGCAGAAAAACCAAAAGCATTGTAATTTTCAAGAACTTGTCAAGTATAACATTTTAACCAGCTGAGATCTTGCAATTAATCATTAATTAATTTAAATAGTAAAAAAATGTAACTTACATTGATTTGTATATGCTTCATCTTCATACAGTGAATATCAAACTGTAACTATCAGTTCATCTGCAAGTAGAAATAGTTGAGTTAACAAAAAAAATTGAAAGTTGAAAAAAGAAAAATTTGTTATGAAATAAATCAGTTGGTAGTGCATGTTAATTTAATAATCAGCATTATCATATCTCGGTGTTAGAGTATCATCACGTTAAAACTTTTTTGTGTCCTATATTAGAATTCCTTGCAAATAACCTTTAAAAACTGGCACTGAATTTCAGATCTACCATGTAATACGAGAAAACGTAGGACAAATCTATAGGATATTTCAACTCTATACATGGTTTTCAAGAGAATGTAACTTTATGTATCATTTGAGTTTATAAAAGGTTCAAGAAAATGTTTTAAAATGGTATCTAGTTAACAGAACCAACATTTAAATATATTTATAAAAAAAACGATAAACTTACCATTTTAAATCCTTCTATTGAAATCGACTTCTCATCTTGCAAATTCAATGATAACCTGAAAGAAATACATTCTTTTTTAATATAACATTCACACAAAATGCTATTGAATGGTTGAGAAAGTTTAGGTCAGTTGGTAGTGCATGTTATTTATATAATCACATTTACTCAGGTCTTGGTGATAAGGTTATTCATCATTTAAAAGAAGCATGTGCTTGATCAGCTTCAGAATTGAAACATAAGATCAGTTTTCCACTAAAACAGACAAAACATGTCGTATATAAAGCCTTGCATTCTTGGTCAAAATTCTCCAAAAATATTGTACACCTCAATCTCTTCTCACTCAAAAGAGAAGTGGTGAAAACCAATGAATTTTTTACATGACCAAAATGAGCAGAAAAGGCGTTCAAACCGGTGCATCACAGTATAAGCCAGCCACAAATAAGAATAAAATAATATTTTTTGAAAACAAAACTAAATGTAACCGGCAGATTTGGGTTTCTTTCAATTATTTTTGAGGTTCTAGAAACCATAACTGTATTTTAGATGGGAAACTGCCTTGGCAGAACTACATCTAGAAATATCGGATTGTATAAGTAAAAAATAAAATTTAAATACACAGCTTCACTTTTGGAGTTGAATGGTCAATTTGAGTTTGAAATGAAACAAAATTTAGAGACCAATTCTTCAAATACTATCGACCCTATTAAAGTAAATTAAACTTACACATTTCAGCCATCTGGTTTTCTGGCCTTGCATTGAACAAAAATCCTAGGAACATCAATATTTTCTTTTCGATTTATGGTCCTTCTGTGTACATATGAATTGAAAATTACTTCATAACCACTTTCTTCCAACAAACTTTTCATATAATCGGTTGAAAAATAATATGAACGTGTGCCATCTTGTCTCATATAAAAGTTGTCGGAAATTTTGTGGCCTGCTTTAAATCTCAACTGAGCCATGTCATATTGTCCATAATCTCTGAATAATAAAAGTCCACCTGGTTTTAGAAGATCATAGATATTTTGAAGAGTTTTGTTGAAGTTGTCGGGATGTATGGCCGATAAAACGAATATTAAAGTTGCAATATCAATGGTATTTGGTTTTACTTCTGAAAAAACATTGTTTGTAGTTATATCGCACTGAAATGCCTACAAATAGAACTTGAGTAAGTGAATTTGAGAGGGCAATACGACTAATGCCAGATTCATCGTTACTATAATTAAGAATAAAATACCTTAATCTGATTAGAGGCATAATTTGGATGATTTTTCACAATATCCACGGCTCTAGATGAAAAATCGCAAGCCAAAACTTCGAAATTCAATTTTTCTTCGATTAAAGGAAATATAAAATTCCCAACGCCACATCCTATTTCAAACAAAGTTCGCTTTTCCGAGTTGGTGTCGTTAATAAGATCTTGAAACTCTCTAGTAGTCCAATGACGATCTTTGAAAAACCTATTTTCGTTTCTTTTATAAAATAAATCCCAATGCTTTTTGGCCTCTATTTCCAGTAATCTGGCTTTATGTTCACTAATTATACGAGTATCTTGCATCCGAAGTCTCTGGACTTCGGCGGTTGATAATGTTTTTGAATGATCAGAAAAATCATATTCAGCCATTAATATCTAAAAAATATTAGGTATACAGACTACATAACAACAATTTATCCAATGATTTCATAATAAACGTTGTAAAATGAATAGGATCAAGTACTATTAATAAGATATAAATTTCACTTACTTGCTGATGGTGACTGACTACTGACCTCAACTCTCAACGTTCTTATTGGAAATGAAAAATGTTTGGTGGCAAAAAAGGTCTTTAGCCTAAACCGGAAGCGTGATTTGACATTTCACTTTACTCTAGACTTGTGAATACAAACAGAATTGAAGGCTTCTGATTGGTTGCGCTTAAACTGTATAACCACGGTTGCGATCCTGGGCATGCATGCGTCGTAAGAATCATGGTATTTTTATATTTTGCCTTCCTCTACTCGAAAGATATCAAATGCTTTGTATTCTACACAAAGTATTTCAAAAGGGGGAAAGGAATGGCTAAGTGTAACTGCTTTTGGTCAACCAATCAGAAGCCTTCAATCCTTCTTACATTCAGAAGCATAGTGCAAAATGAAATCACGTAAGCCGGAAGAAGTCACTTGTGTCATAAATGTGCCAAACGGAAAGAAACGAATAGTCAAATGACACCAACCTAAAGGCAAAAAATACCTTGTTGATGTACTAGATACTAGATCAGGCAGGAGTAGGCCGAGAAGGCAATGTATCAATGCAAAGCATGAATGTGATACAAGGTATACATTAAATTAATTTACAATTTACCTAAATTCACGAATGTAGATTTTGAATCAGAAGTGCACACCTGCATTGGGTGCGTTCGAAATTGTGGATAATGGGAAATGGAGAAGTATATTATTTTTACTTTTATTGCAATCCTCATTCATTTTGTTTCTCCGTAATCTGATATGTGGGAAGCTTTTGTAAATTTGTAAATGTCCGATATGGACACATCCCATTCTGGAATATTTATCATGAGAACTGTTCACCATTGATAATCTACCTGTACTTCGATCAGTCAAATTTGATATCAAACAGAAAAAGAAGAAAAATGCAGATGTTAACTAAAACTAACCTCATTCTAGAAGTCCTAAAAATTTGTACGAAAAATTATATTTACAAATGAATGAAAATTATATAAGTCGTGTCAGACAATCGCTTTACAACAATGTAAAGAACCAAACTCATTCAAGTGAAGAGGATATCCAGATAAACTCAAATATCCAAATTACTCAAAAAAAATTAGGGGCCCATATGGCGTTTCTGCCAAAAGATGTATTAAACAAACATGAAGCAACAGGTAAAATGAAAAAATCAATTAGAAATAAAAATGAAGGTTACGGTGTATTTGTGGAAGGTAACAAAAATATCAGTGAGAAGAAAATTCGTAAGAAAAAGGTAAATTAATTGTTAGTACTCGCTAATGCTCTTAGGTGTTGTGGTTTGTGCTAGACCATTTATTATTTACTCTACGATTGTTTCAGGCCAATAAATCAAAAATTGAAATCAGTTGTAGTACATTGTACCCCTCCACTTCAGAATCTTCTGATTTTTATAGCACAACAATTGAAAATGTTTTGAAAAAGAGAAAAAAGTTGAGTAAGAATACAGAAGAATACGAATCAGATGAAAGTTTTGATTTAAATACATATTTTAGTTCAAGGGAACAAAGCTTTAATGAATCTATTCTAGAACCCCATTCTGGCATTGATTATGAATTTCTCAATTCAGGTACCAGTAATACGAAAATTGATAGTAGTAAAATTTATGGAAAGTGCAAAATGAAAAGAGAAAAACCCAAGAAGAGTCCTTATGATACTCATCATCTTAAAACTTCAATCAATAACATAGGTAAATATTTAATTTATTTTTACCAACATAATCTACTTTTAAACAAAAATTTTCAGCAGTAATATCATAAGAGAGTTGCAACAAAGTGAAAATAATTTGACATATTTTAGAAAACCTATTGCCTAAACACAATAGGCTCAAAAAAATCCTTGAACCACTTCAAAATAATATTCACTCCAAATATCATCATCTTTGCCTTGTGCTCTTTTTGAGAATATCAGGTTATACTCTGTGCGATCAGTGACTGAACCATCGCTATTTTTTCCTCTTTAAAATAATGTATGCAACATTGCGCTGCTTCCACCATGCCATGCCAATTCATATGATGTGATGAGGTAAAACTTTTTTTGTAATTCAGACGGTGTATTTTCATCATAGTATTTGATAACTTCCAACAACTCCTGTTTGTTCAAAGTTTCTGAACTGTGCTTTTCCTTTTCCTATGAAAGATCTCAAAATACAATTCTTGTAATAATTTTGCCATATTATTCCTCATAGTTTTTATTACAGTTTCCTTATAATCATCACCATCTTATTGTCTTTCAAGATATCAGCCAATTTTTGTCACTGCTGTGTTTTCTTCAAGTGTGTAGTCCCATTCCTCACAAAATGAATTAAATGGTTTCCAATTGGACACATTGCTCACCATCTTGCATCCATTTTCCTTCCATTTTCACCCTAATTTTATCCACCAATGATAAGATAAAATGATTTTTATTCAAATTTTTGAAAACTATTGTCTGAACATCACTGACTGTTGTGGTTGCTAACATATAAAAAATCAACACAGAATAAATAAATAATTTACACAGCAGTAGGCACCTAGTTTTATTTCTATACTATGTGTGTGTGATTTGGTTTCCATGGCTGCGGATACTAAGTCCATTCCCCACTTAACATTTTGCTCAAGGATGTACATATTTTCCAACATACATTTTTTTACACTCTTCTACATTTACATTTTTTTTCTTTCTCTATACTATGATGTGAATATTCCCAATATAAACATGTATTGATTGGCTAAAAGAAATGCACATTTTTGAAATTGTAAGTGTTGATTGGCTTTCAGAATTGTCAAAAAATAATCATTTGAATTTTAATGACATTATTTGATAGTTGAACTTTTAAAAATATTATTTTATAAGAGAGCCGTAGAAAACAAAAAGATCTTTTATTGCTATTTAACATCTTAAATGGTATTTGTATCTGTCCACAGCTTCCTAATAAGATCTGCCTGTCCGTGCCCCCTCGCTCAACTAGGCAGGTGAGAACATTTAATGTGCCTTTCCATCGATACAATTATGCTTTCCACTCGTTCCTGCCCAGAGCCGTGATTCTCTTGCTAGTTTACAGATTTTCAGTAATTAAGAACCACCTGTCTCAACTAAACATTTGAATTTAAAGGATTAATTGCCATAGTTTTGTTTTTGTACTATATAGTAGTAGTGGTTATGTTACGCATTTAAAATTTTTATTTTTTTTGTTTGACCATTTTTATTAAATTGTCCTTTCATTACTGCATTCATTTTTATCATTGTATTGTATTTTTTTATCACTGTATTTTATAATGTATACTGCATTTGTAGGTATTTCTACTATAAAAAAAAATTTCATGTCCACTTTTTTATATGGAATTGGGCTTGCCCGTAAATAAATAAAAATAAATAAATTAATTTCCGAATTTTCATTTCAGACAGTGACTTTCAAAACAATGAGCAACATTCAGAGGAAAATATTTGTGAAAATAACATAGTTTCACAAACTGAAGAAATAGCTAGTTCTAGTAACATAAGTGTGGCTTACTCTGAGGAAGTACTAGATCCAAATGATATAGTAGAAGAAAGTTTAGATCCTACCTTAGAAGGATATCGAACTGATTATACATATTTTGACAGACAGCAATTTAAATTTGTAATACTTGAAAAAAACCAATCAGTTTCTTGCTATGGTTTGTGTTTGTTGAAAGTTTTACATGGAACACTAGATGTTTTAGGTTATACACTAGAAAGAGGTCAAGAAGTTTCTTTATATTCCCCTAGGGGCTCTTCCTTATTACTTCTCACAAATGTTACCAGAGAAAAAACAGATAGTTCTACAGAAAGAATAGAAAATACTTTAAATGAAATATCGTCCCTTAAAGACGTTAATATTGAAACAACATCTGTTGTATTTCTTTGTACCAAAGTAAACCATTACGATATTGTATTTGTAGAAAAATACATATCTCAACAAATATTTCCCAAGATGGACTCCCCTATATCACCTCAAATTATACTTAATCCCAAAAACAAATTTAATGTCATTAATATTAACCCAGAATGGGAAATTATCATAAATTTTGCCACTCCATTGACAAAATTGTTGATTATCGGTGGTAAAGGAGTAGGAAAAAGTACTTTCATAAGATATTCTATAAATAGACTTTTAACCAAATTTAAAAAAATTAGAGTCATCGATTTGGACCCTGGGCAGTCAGAATTTTTTTTACCGGGATGCATTTCAATTTTAACGCTTACAGAGCCAATTCTTGGACCAAATTACACACATCTTCAGAAACCAGAAAGGTAGTGCACACTAGTTTAGTCTAAATAAAATTAAATCCATTCATTTTAGGTCCTATTTGTCGAACATAAATGTTGGTCACAATCCTAAGAAATACATAGAATGTATCAAAACTTTGATGAAAACAATAAATCAAGAAGATAAATTGCCTACAGTTATAAATTACATGGGATTTGTTCAAAATATAGGTATAAACATCATTTCGTCAGCAATAACTTTAATTAAACCCACCGATGTAGTTCAGATCGATAGCAGAAACTATAAAAAGAATTATAAGATCGATGTTACTCCGAAGAATGTACAAGAAAATTGTGGTTTGTTTGGCGGAGATTTAACGGCTGCGAAAACTTTGGATTTCAAGTATGTTAAAATATCCGCAATGTCAGACGATAACTATGGATGGTCGCTAGAACCGAGACAAGTACGAGATATGTGCGTGTTATCCTATTTTGGAAAACTTATGAATGAAGATACTGATTGTCTATCTAGTCCGAATGTTCCTGTATATAAGTACGTATTTGATTTTCTAAACTCCTTCCTTACTAACTTGACTTAGTTGTGTTTAATTTTACTATTATCCTCTTCCAGACCTTGGAAAAGTTTAAAATATTGTTTAGTAAAGTTATTTTGATGTTATGCTAATTGTATTGACTATCAAACTGCATGCAAGGGACATTTTTCATGCTTATACTCTGGTATTTTTTTACACAAAAAATTTACAAAAAGTAATGGGGAATGACGTTAAAAACAAATGGGCCATTTTTATAAAATAACCTAAGCCTGCACTGAGAGTAATGACAGGTGACTTACAGGGCACTGCCGCCCAAATGGGTACCTCAAAAACTCAAACTAGTGGAGCAATAAGAATGTAGATTCTGTGGAATGGATTTCTATTCTCATACTTGCGGAATACATAGCAATACAGAATCTTGGGACACAACACCTAAGAGACTACTGAATAGAAGAGGGACACTTTCCTAAACAGAAGCCTGCTGAGATCCCATAATTCCTTCAGAAAATAAGTCTAAAGAAACTACTAGTCCCTGAGACTTTCCTCAGGAACTAAGTAGAAGAAAGGGGGCACAATAGACATTTTAGGTCTCAGTAAATGTCACCCCAGTATACATACATACATTTATAATGTTTCCCATCTTTCCTTCACTGTTGACCAAGCTTCTGTACAACATTTTTTGTTCAATTACAGAATCGGGCTATCTTCCATCAGCATTGTGGACGACCAAGGAAATAAAATACCAGCAGCTGCCATAAACGCTAATTTAGTTGCATTGGGAAGGGACTTGGAAAATGGAGACATGTTTAATATAGCCGGTTATGGTATAGTAAGGGGTATTGATGCAAAATCGAAAACTCTATATTTAATCACCCCGGAACCGTTCAATGTCTTGAAAGATATTTTTTATCTCATACTTACTAGCGTATCGTTACCTCCGTCGATATACATGACATCGGAAGATGTCGGTGGATGTATTCCTTACGTTATGGACGGCGAATTAGAAGCTTTAGGACAGATCACGAAACGATCTTACGTTCCTACTAATAAAAAGTAATTTTTATGCCATGTACATTGTACAACCCATCTAAGAACTGATGTTGGTGAAACTGATTTAAGTACTATTATCGGGATATTTTTTAAGATGTTTTGAATAAAAATTATGTTAAATGTATTTATTAGTGTTTTATTCTGAGTTGGCAAACAAATTCTAATGATGTAAAGAATTAAAACGGAAACTATTGAGATTCGTGCTCAGTCGAATAATTAGATTAATTCGGAACTGTTTTAATTAAATTATGAACTAAAATAATCACAAACAATACATGTTTTCATTTTGTTTTATAACTCTTCAACTAGCTACAACGTAAAGCATGCGTTATTCGGCATGCACCGAGCAGCGAATCGCGAGTAGTGTGGATGGGTGGGCAAACATTCGTGCTCGTTGTTTCCCGTTCAGTGTCGGTCTTTTGAATAGATCAAAGTTGACGAATATTTGTGAAAACACAAACTTTGCCTCATCCACACATTCGGTTTGTGCTTGGGGAGTAAAAGGTAAGTACAAATTTTAAATTGTCAATGTTTTAAGTTATACAGATATATTCTAGCGCAATTATCGCAGTAAGTTTGCTCACCATCTCCTTCTTCTAGGTTTCCTTTTAATTTTTAGCAGTAAATATCCTCCAGCTAAAATTATAAAAGCGTGATGAGCAAGAAGAGCATCATCGACATCCATGTTTATAAGCACATTCAAATGTTTTGTATGAAAAAGAAGCGGTAAAAACACAAAGCAAAATTAGGTTTCAGGTGTCTTTTCATTAATTCGGTTACTTAAAATAAATAAAATCAAACATTACTTCTAATAAAACTTTTAATCAATTCGGAAAAGAAGAGGTGAAAGGGTGTAGTCCCCGAATTAAAATACCAAAGAGCCCTGGCTTAGACGCCTGGCACTCCTCAAGATTTTAATCTAGAACGGCTTTACGAATCAAACTATCAAAGAGCCCTGGCTAAGACGCCTGGCACTCCTCAATATTTCAATCGGGACGTGAAATCGGAATCGGGAATAAATATAAAAGGGGGTAGTCCCCGGATTAAAATATCAAAGAGCCCTGGCTTAGACGCCTGGCACTCCTCAAGATTTTAATCTAGAACGGCTGTACGAATTAAATTATCAAAGAGCCCTGGCTAAGACGCCTGGTACTCCTCAATATTTCAATCGGGACGGGATTGGAAATCGGGAGTAAATACCAAAGGATTTTCAAGAGGTAATTATACTTGAGTTCGGAAATATTTGCTATGAAACGGAAATATTGAAACTTACTGTGAAATTTAATTCTAATGCAATGGAAATATATAAATATATAATTTCCAATCAATTCTTACCTTCACAGCAACGGTTTCAACTTTTATCTATATAAAAGTAAATTACTAAAACAAAAAAATCAAAATACAAACTACAAAAAAATAAAGAGAAATATCAAAACAAAATAATTCTTAACGGAAAAAAAACCTCGTTACTGTAGTAGTAAAGGTAAAGATACATAAAGTTGAGAAATGCGTAATTCACACCCATAGAACAAAAGCTTATCCTGTTTCTATTAACGTGCTTCGGCTATAACAAATCGGAAAAATGAGACAGATAACTCGAAAAGAATGTGCTCTAGGTGCTTTTCTTGACATAGAAGCAGTCTTTAATAATACCCTGAATGACGTGGGAATTCATGCTCTGGAACACCTTTTAATTGCCGGATGCTAAAGAGTCATGTGCCAAATTCCCTTCTTCGAAACATCATTTTTGAATCGGTGGATATGGACTGGAAAAATGAAGATAAGTTTCAAGGAATAACCCTATACCGAACACGTATCTGGAACAAACCTGCTAAGTAAATATTCAAGAGGCGACAAAAGCCCTTAGGCCGCAATAATATATTCACTAAATGAACCAGGAGTGATGGGCTAGCCAGGAAGGCAGCAGCTACTCCCTTTGTAGGACCCGAACGAACAGTTCTGCGGGATTGGATGCCAACAGAACTTTGACTTTGACAGTTCGCGGTTTGCGTGTGTGGTAAGTGAGGTTAGGTCATAAAAACGGAAAATATTGTTGGAAATCCGTTTTTTGTCCTCGTTTCCAAAAATATCGAAAATTGTGATCGTTTGGTGGTAAAATAAATAGCTGAATGTATTTATATTTTTACTAAGGTATATAATTTTAGTCTATCTCAATAAACATTCTTTTCTACTTCATTTATCTTGTAATATTTTGAATTACCTTAGGTACTTTGAAAAATCGTGGATTTTTTAAATTCAGCTCACGTCTTCGTGAGCAATTTTTAACAACGCTGCCCATTATAAATTTTTATTATAAAACAATTTCAATTTTCTATTTTTTAAAGTAATGTTTACTACCTACTGTAAAATATAAAAAGTAAGGTTATTGTCGTGCATAGATTGTCGTGACAGTTTTAAAATGGTGCAAGATCTCCAATGCGCGACGCCACGGTGAAAAAACAAACTGCTTAGCTTATGAGGACAGGTTTACTTTGTGGCGCGTCGACGTTTTTGTGCACGTTTTGATATTCGACGTATAGCGATGCACCGTCGGCAGCTTTAGAGCACAGTTGGGCTAGACGATTCAGAACAACAGCATCTGCTGTGAATGAAAAGGTAACTGGTAAACCGAAAACCACGCGAACCTCACAGAATATCGACCGAGTACGGCGCGCTGTGACTCAGCATCCTCGGTGGTCGGTTCGTAAACATGCTCAACAATTGCAGTTGCCACGCACCAGTGTGCACGAAATAATGCAGTTAGACTTAAAGTTTCACCCGTATAAAATCCAACTATGCCAATTTTTGAAGGCCGAACACCATGTAAAACGGAAAACGTTCGCCGAGACCATGATCAACACGTTTTGGAATGAGGATGGGCTTGAGCACATTATTTTTAGTGATGAAGCACATTTCCATCTAACTGGAGCCGTGAAGAAACATAATTGCCGATATTGGGCCACTAACAATCCGCGGGAAAAACATCAACGACCGTTACACTCCAAAAAAGTGACGGTATAGTGCGTCATGTCCGCCTCGGGCATAATTGGACCGTACTTTTTTGAAGAAGGTGCAGGACGTTCTGTTACTGTGAACTGCACACGCTATACACCGCCATGGTTCAGAATTTTTTACGCCCATCCCTACCACAGTTCCCTGGCTATGATAACAACGGCACGTGGTTTCAACGGCACATACTGCAGCGATATCCATAAATGCAGTGACCGAAGAGTTTCCTGGCACGGTAATTTCCATCAATGGCGATATTCCATTTCGTCCACGCTCACCAGACCTAACCCCCCTGGATTTTTTCCTATGGGGATACTTGAAAAGTGTCGTCTAGCTGAAGGACCCATCACCAATGCTATCCGTGGCGATGTGTCAGAACGTTTTCCGCAGCTTACGCTCCAGATTAACAGCTTGCTACGAAGTAGACGGTCGGCATTTAAACGATATTCTGTTTAAACACTAAATCCGCATATTTACTCTGTAATAATGCTAATAAACCTGGTGTACCAAGTTCAGTTTTATTGCATTAAAACCTTAAATTCATTACCGGACACCCTGTATTTCAAGAACAGAGCTATAGAGAAGTATTTTTTAACACTTCTGTGGTGAGGCCAAGTCATCTATGGGGAGGCCACTCTATTCTACACGTCCTGTCGACGAAAGTAATCGTTATCGCTTTCTATATTTGAATACGTGTCGTTTTCTACGATTATTGTTATCTCTCAAGTAACAGTTTAATTCAGAACAGTACTGTGAAAAAGGCAAATAGAAATAACAATTATATTAGCTATGGTAAAAGTGGAGTTAAATATCTAACAAAAGTACACACAATATTATATAAACAACCAAAGCGCATTATAAAACTTATGAAATTAAATACGTATCTATAAACAAATCTAAGCAAACGTTGCCCATCACGGCTGGAAGTTGTCCCCTATGTGGAAAATCTTGGGGTATGAACCCCAAACAGATTTACTGGATTTACCAAACAATGGTTAAGCCAAGGGTCACGTATGGCTCAGCTGTCTGCTGGAGGACCAAAAGTCTGCAAAAGACAGCTAGAGCAAAGCTGCAAGGCTTTCAGCGAACAGCATGCCTGGCCATTACCGGAGCAATGTCATCCACACCAACGGCAGCTATAGAAGCCCTCCTGCAACCAACTCCTCTCCACATTCATTTGGAGAAGGAAGCCAGGAGAGCAGCTCATAGAATGCTATCAGTGGAGAGGCAAATAAATGGAGAGACTCTGAGGGATCACTCGGGAATGCTGAGGGAAATACAAAATCACCACATTCTTGGGATGCCCTCGGATCTCTCTGTCACAAAACTTTACGTGGACAAGCCCTTTAAGGTCCTCATTCCCACGAGAGACCAATGAGATAGCGAAGAAATCTCCTTCCTAGAAACGGACTACGTAATTTACACTGACGGATCCAAAACCGGAAACGGGGCTGGAGCGTCGGTCTTCAGCAGGAAACCCAGAGTTGAAATCACATCCAACCTGGGTAGGTACGCTACCGTCTTTCAGGCTGAAGTATACGCCATTGATCTGGCTGCAAAAGAGCTGATGAATCAACCTGTTGTAAAAAAGAACATACACATCCTGTCAGATAGCCAGGCTGCTCTTAAAGCACTGAGCTCGAACATAACTGTCTACAATCCCTTGATATACTAGGCACGGAAAATAGTCACTTTGACCTGGGCGCCGGGGCTTCGAAGAGTGGAGGGCAATGAGAAGGCCGACACGCTGGCAAAAAAGGGATCAGAGTCTCTATTTATCAGACCCGGATTGCGAAAAGCACTGCTAGATCATCCATAGCTACCTGGGCGGAGAGGAAAACCTTCACGTACTGGGCAGACATATCGGGGCTCTCTCACTCGAAGGCGTTCATATACAACCTCCCGAGCACAAAAAATAAATAGATCCTGGAATGGAGTAGAACAAACCTACGCATTCTGTCGGGACTGCTAACAGGACATTGTCGACTAAATTACCACCTAAAGAAGATGAGTCTGGTTCAGACCTCGGATTGTCGGTTCTGTAATTTGGAGGACGAAACTGCTGAGCACATACTATGCTCATGCCCAGCTTTGGGCAGGGTAAGGTATAACATATTCGGTTTTAGTACCTTAGAGCCGAGCGACTTCAAAAAAGTATCACCAAGACCAAATACAACCATGGACTTCGTCAGAAGCACAGGCTTGTGGGGTGAATTGTAATTCCTAGGGGTGAGCCACAATAGACCCAACGGGGGTCGCAGTGGAGGTGGCGAGAAGGTCCTACTCACATAGAACCTAACCTAACCTATGTCTTTTGAAAAGTACCAACTTATTAACGAAAGGCAAATTATTTAGAAAATATTCGGATTGACATAGCTTACCTATGTCTTTTGAAAAAAGTACGACTTGTGAAAAAAGGGTGTGATGGTATTTAGAAAATATGAGGTACGACATAGCTTACCTATGTCTTTTGAAAAAAGTACCCATTTGTAATAGAAAGGCAGGATGATACTGAGATATGATGTCATTTGAGAGAAATTGAGAATTAGAATCATCCTGTATAATAATTTTTTTGCTTTTTATTTCAGCTAAAGAAATCTTGTGCATTAATTTAAAATACGCAGTTTGTAACAATATTATAAGTTCGTATGTATAAAATCAGCATTAAAAAATTATTTATGTAAGGTTGTTCCTAAATTCTGGCGAAAAAATTCAGAAGGTGATTTCTCGTATAAAATTATGATAAGTCTTTCCTATGACAAAATCTCCTAATTCTACCCCCTTCCAAGATATCACCCTGAATAACATTGAGTTTTTATTTTTTTTTTCTCAAATAAGTAAAGATGGAAACTTTCAATTTTGTAAATTTCGTGCACTCACAATTACTAAGCACCGGTATTTTCTCAACATTCCTGTTACATTATAAAGGAGTGAAATTATCAACCCCTACTTTATTTAATATCAATTTTTTTTGAGATTGAGTTTTGTGAAAAAAAATATTATCTAAAATCTTTTTTGTATTGAAAAACTTTTTTAACTCTTGAAGTTTTTTCCTAGATCCAATAGATTCGGGGAAAAAAATAAAATTTCTAAATCTATTGGATCTGGGAAAAAACTTCAGGAGTAAAAAAAGTTTATCAAAACAACAAAGATTATAAATAATATTTTTATTCTAGAAAACTCAATCTAGAATAAAATATTTGATATTAAATAAATTACAAAATTTCATCTCTACTTAAACTTGAGAAAAATAAATAAAAACTCGGCAATTTCACTAAGCCTCTTTTTAGGGGTGATATCTCGGAAAGGAGTGGAGTGAGGAAATTCTTTCATATTAAAGACCTATTATAATTTTATACGGGCAATCACCACCTTAATTTTTTCGCATATATTTAGAAACACCCTGTATGTAGTATAAAATATTATAGAAACTTCTGTTATATAAGGTGAGTCATGAGGAACTTTACATACTCGTATTTATTCTCCTACGGGGTATGTCAATTATAAAATTTCAACTTTTATTTGGTTTTTGAAAACCTTTATCAAGATTTGAGAAAGTATAAAAATAAGTTTTCCTTTAGATATTAAGGTTGGATGAGTGGTACCCACATACCTTAAAAGTTTAAGGTATATGGTGGTACCTTTAATAAATAAGCATCATACAATTCCAAAATTTTATGTACCAAATTGCATAGTAGTCAATTTATCGAGGCCTCAGAATATTGTTTCGACAAAAAAATACAGTTTGATCTTTTTTAAATTAAATAAAATGAAAAAAAAATTTAAAAAGAATCAGATATTTAAATTAAGAAAATTTGAGAATACACAAGATTACCATATAGCTTGTCTGTTTTTTGAAAAAAGTATCTGTAGTAATGTAGGTTTTTATTTAGAGTAATAAAAGTCAGAGAATTCGATAAAATGCAAATACCTATGAATTACTAAATACATATTATACATAATTATGTTTTAATATTATTCAAATAAGCGTTTTTTTCTTGAAAATCGGTTTTAAAAATTAAGTAAACCAGTTGTATTATTAAAAATATAACACGAATTAAGATTATTCGTTATTAAAAAATGAACATTTGTACAATAATCAAGATATTTTTCTGAATCTATTTGGCTAAACTTTGATATGAATAAAATTAACTAATTTTTAAAGACCATATATGTTAATAAACAAAGTGGAAGCAGGACACATTTCAATTGTCATTTAATATTTCCCGTAAGAGCCCCAATACGAAATATAAGTATATCAGAACTAACCTCTCATATGAGAACAATTTGTCATAGCTAGGAATATATACCGGCCGGCTTCTTACTTCTTAGAATTCTTAGTATTTTGGAATAAAAAAAACATTAAAAGAGTGCAAAAATAGATTATAAATAAACAAGTGTCATTTGATATATATTCTATAGGAGCTCCAATACGAGGTAGAAGTATCTACAGTTAATCATGACTAACCACTTATACAGTGTGTACCTAAAGTAACGTAACTTGCTAATATTTCGATGTCCGTTAGGTTTACAAAAAAAAGTTGAATAAAAGTTTTTCAAATAATCCAGACCATCTGCATAAGTCGATTAGAAGGATACAAGGTGCACCTTTGCTCCAAAATAACTTATTAACATATTACACCATGTATATATTTTCAGTTTTTCATAATCTATTAAATTACAAATATAACCGTCCAAACTGCATAATTCTACGTTTAATAATTCCAAAGTTACATTGGTTTGAATCTAAAATTATAAAAAAAATTGTTTATGTCAAAAAAGTAGTAGGTTTTTCTGTGCAGGCACGTCAATAAGCTCAGGCTTCTGGGAGATGTCCCTGTTCTGGCTCGAGCGGCTGATGTCTGCATGCGCAGGTACTCCTTCGTAACCCCCTATAGGGTGAAGATCCGGAATAGAAAATTCTGGAAAAGAAAGGGAAATTCACAGCCTCATGGGATCGTTTGGTACACAGATGGCTCATGCTCCAGCGATGGGGCGGGGGCTGGAATTTACTCCAGGAACCCAAGGACACAAGTCTGTGTTCCATTGAGTAAGGGTGTGTCTGCATATCAGGCTGAGGTAATTTAAGTTATTAATGTTACCGAACAGGAAAGAATAATGATTCTTATGATGAGAGGTTACGGTGATCGTGAAAGAACTTATGATAAGGTAGCTCACTTATTTAATGATACGTATCCAAATCGCAACCAAATTACCAAAACTGCAGTTTCGAGGATTGTGAAACTTTTTGAAGAAGTGGGTTCAACTAAAAATCGCCCTAAAACTTGCCGACCAAAGACCGTAACTAATGATGAAAAATCCTTGGACGTTATGCAAAGTTTTGTAGAAAATCCTTTTACATCCATTCGGAAAACTGCATTAGAACATGATGTTAGTGTGGGATCCGTCTGTAACCTTATTAAGAAGAATAAGTTTCATCCTTATAAAGTAACTCTATTGCAAGAATTATCTGAAGATGATTATAACCGCAGAATAGAATTTTGTGAAACTATAATGCAAAAGGTAGATGCAGACTCTTATTTTACCAGTAAGATAGTATTTTCCGATGAAGCCACGTTTATGTAAAATAGTACAGATAATCTCCTCAATTGTAGATATTGGAGTGATACTAATCCTAGGTGGATGCGGGAACATAAAACACAAATACCTTCAAAAGTTAATGTTTGGGCAGGTATTATCGGCACCACTGTAATCGGACCATTCTTTGTTGAAGGCAATTGGAACAGACCAAAGTATTTAGATTTATTAAGAAATCAAATAAATCCTGCAATAAGAAATGCAGTTGGTAACAATTTTAATGACACTTGGTTTCAGCAGGATGGTGCATCACCACACTTTAGTGTTGCTGTTCGAAATTACTTAAATGAAGTTTTCCAAGACAGGTGGATTGGAAGAAGGGGCACAATTGAGTGGCCAGCCAGATCTCCCGATTTACCGCCTTTAGACTATTTCTTCTGGGGATATCTGAAAAACATTGTGTACAAAGACAAAACCTGATAATCTGGATGAACTGAGAAATAGAATACTGTTAACAGCCCATCAAATAACAAATCAGCAATTGCGTAATACCATATCAGCTTTTTATAATCGACTTGGATACTGTCAAATAGAAGAAGGAAGACAATTTGAACATCTCATTAAATAAGATTAGTTATTTGTTCCTGTTGATTATTTTGGTAATAAAAACGTTCCCGTAAATTATTTTTCTCAATAACTGTAGAACAAATGAGATTAGAATTATGCGGTCTTGACGGTTGTATTTGTAATTTAACAGATTATGAAAAATTGAAAATATATACATGGTGTACTATTTAAAAAAATATGTTAATAAGTTATTTTGGAGCACCCTGTATACTTCTAATCGACTTATACAGATGGTCTGGATTATTTGAAAAAACTTTTATCCAACATTTTTTTTGTAAACCTAACGGAAATCGAAATATTAGCAAGTTACGTTACTTTATGTACACACTGTATACGAACAATTTGTCATAGCTAGGAATATATACCGGCCGACTTTTTAGTATTTTAAATATTTTTGCAAAAATGGATTATAAATAAACAATATTATGTAATAATTCTGATTACCAAATTAATTTTTTAAGATTAAGCAAATTTAAAACCTACTAATCATTTATTAAAAAAAATTCGTCTATACAATGACGAAAAAGCATTTATCAAAAAAAGTTCTATGCAAATTTAAAATCTAATAAACAATTGTAAAATTCTTCGTTTATAATATTAAAAACCAATTGTTTATTGTATTAAAATTGTTCGTATGTAAATAAAATGAAAACTTACCGTAAATGTATCAGATTGTAATCCAAGTAATCCATAGAGGCACTATTCACTACACTATACGATACACTAACACGTTACCGAATATAAATTTCGAACGCATGCCGATCTTTCCTATTCAAAAGTCAACTCGCTACTGAATATAAATCGACAAAATTTATTCGTTAGTCACCCCGTTAAATAAGTAAAGTCATATCTACGATTAATATTAATATATACTGGCCGTCCTAGAAGTGAATATAAATATATGTATATTATTTTGAAAACCTTATTTTATAGTCTTTTTGAGTATTTTAATGAAAAAGAAAAATTAAAAAGGTACAAAATTACCTATATAAATAAAAATGTATTCATATTTTTCAGGATGCTCGAAGAATTTTCAAGAAAATTTTCAATGTTAATTCATTTTTCAGGATACTTTTTGCGAGCAGTATATAGTGACGACGTATAGGTTGGAATCAATTCGAAATATCCTAAACGAAAAGCCATCTGTCATCAACCGAAAATTAATGACGTCAACGACAGAAAAAAATATTTTGTTCTGCAGGTAAATTTAGAAAATAGACTCGCAAATTCGAAGTGTCAGTTACATCTAGCGTTTTGTAACGTAATTTCTTGACAAGGTTTGAAAGTGACCATTGGCATAAATATATACTTCCAACACAGATTTTGTGTTTTATAAATAAATACAATGCATCAAATCAAATTTTGAACATTTTACCATTAAGAAACAACTACTTCTCGTTCTTTACGCTGCAAAAGGCATAATAAATCACATTTGATTCACAATAACTTACATTGTTACCCCATCTTATTTGGATAAAAAAATATTATGGTGATTTTTAGTGGGAACTACGCCATCTAGCAGTTGACTTAAATAGGCTCTTTCCAGGTGGTTTTACTGGCCATTTTAAACATTAAGGCGGCTCTTTTCAAGTTTTAGGCGCGTCAAGGGAAAAGCTAACGCGGCCAGAGATATTTTCGACGATAACTTAAAAAGTAAACAATATATATCGTACTGCAGGTTTTTTCAAAAACTTTTCCAGAGTCTTTAGCTTTAATTCAAACGCAGATTGTATAGCAAAATTGTTTAAAACGTAAAAATTTCTCGTTCACTGAAAAAAGTGCTGCAAGAAAAGTGCGCAAGTCATGTTAAGAAACTATAGATTTAAAGAAAACTGAATTAGCACAGCTAAGCTCCCTCATGGAATAAAAAACAGTTTGTGTAATTATATTGTAGAAAAGAAAAAAAAAATCACAAACTTTACACATTTTTAAATTTAAATAAAATCAGTACCGTTAAAAATAGTCGTTAATAGCACAGGATACATTCAACATTCTCATTCAGTAGCGCGCAAACCGTCTTGTAGTACTGATCGGTCGGGAGTGTCGGTTTCGAAATTTTGTGTAGTGAATAAGTGTCGGGAGTGGCGTTTTCGAAATTTTGCGAAGCGTCGGAAGTGACCTTTTCGGTATTACGTGTAATGTAGTGTCGAAAGTGCCGTGTTTTCGAAATTTTGTGTAGTGAGGTGAAAGTGATGAGTGCCATGGATTCGAATCATATATTGAAATGGAATGAATATGGTAAGCTTTTCTTTTATTTAACGGTTTTTACTAGTAATTATAAAAGTTTCCATATTATTTTTTATCCCAAAAATATATTTTCTTAATTACTGCAAATAATAATGTTACTAATTGTTTAATTGATTTTGAAATCGCTTAGAACGTTATCGAATATATTTTATCTAAAAACAGAAATTTTCCGGCCTTTAAAAAATAAAATTTTCAATAATTATTTATTTCGAACTTCTTCCGAATATCCTGGTAATCAATAATGAAATTTTATAATTGTTTATAATCAACTTTTGAGTCTTTTTTAACTAAAAATTTCCATATTCTACCAAAAAAGACCGACCGGCATGACTAATTGGGATTATATAACGCATTGACTCATTACTTATGACTGAATTTTGTAGGAATTGGAACTCAAATTCACAAAATTGGAATGGATCTGGAGTTCTAGTTTATAATATTATTTAGGGTAAGTTTATTTTTTATTATAGTATTTTTTATCACGTAGAAATATTTTTTTTTACTTTTGATTGAATCTTGGACACATGAATTAAGAATATTTGAATTGAAAATCGGTTTAAATGTGAATTATTTTTTCGTTATTTTTGGAGTTTTAATGATTTTATTTTAAAATAACAATAATTTTAACAAAGTTCCATTTCTTATGAGAAACCTAGAAATATTTCAATCAAAATTTATACGATTTTCAATATATTTTTTTAAATTCTATTTACAGGGTGATTACTAGAAAACTTTCACTCAATAACTTTTGCTTATATATTTAAAATAGAACAGCTTTTATATTATATTCTTTTTTATATACCTATACTATTTCCCATTAAATCTATTCAATATTTCCCATGTCTATTTGTGTCAGTTTTTGACGTTAATTCATTTTTTTTCTGAAAACATTTCTCCGTTTATTTAGAATAGATATGGAGAAATATTAGATAAAATACCGGGTGTCCCAGAAGTTTCCGACCTATTTTAATTGCAAATATCTCCAAACTCTCAAGTAATAGAGAAAATGAATAGAAAATGGATCAGAAACTTTTGGGACATCTGAAATTGGTAGAGGTTACATGATCAATGGATCGATATTTATTTAATTTTTTTCTTTAAGGTAACGGAGAGGAACTACCCTAAACGCGTATGTACCTATATTAATTATTCCATTCAACCAAATGTTATAAAAATGTAATTTCATATGTCTTCATCAAGGTCAATTATGTGCAGATTTATAACTTTTCAGGCTATATATATATATAAAATTCTGCGCAAATTTATAACTTTTCAGGCTATATATTATAAAATTCCGCGCATCCCGTAACTTACAGAAAATCTTATAGAATTGTGAATATTTTCGGCCGGGTTTCGGAAATCGGTGCGTCTTACAGTTTGATTTTGTGTTGTGTATTTATTGGTGAAGCTACATTCTTCAGTAAAAAAAAATTAAAAACTGGTATTTACAATGATAGAAGAACGTGACAGGTAAGATATCGTCCTATATCATAGGTATATGTGGTATCATAATACATATATATTATTTTAGAAATCATGTGATATTTCAACGGAGAGTTTTAAGGGATGAGATGGATCCTTATGAAATACCGGATTTCCAGCTTAAAATAGTTCGTATTTGGATAGACAAACAACACTGGATTTAATTACCAATTTTCCATCGCACATTCCAAGAAGGAATAACTCGACCATAACTTTGACAAAAAAGGTAGGTTGGCGCATAATTTATAATAATCTTGTATTTTTTGCTATCCTGTTTTCGCCATTTGGTTTGTAATTTGCAAATATTTTTCAACGGGGTTCATAGGTTCCAACGACGTTTTTGTTGAATTTTTTTCAAAATCTTGTTTGATTTTCTGTTCCAGAAATTTTTTTAGGTTCTTCCAACCGGGGGTGTTTCATCCAACCTAGAGAGACATTTTCTAACAGAGAGGAATTTCATCCAGCCGAGAGGGACATCTTCCAGCCAGGAGGATCGTCAACTGTACACCTGTAAATTCCAGGTGTCTCTCTGTTGTCGCCATTTGGTTTGTAATTTGCATATATTATTTTACAGGGTTCATAGGTTCCAACAATATTTTTGTTGAATTTTTTCAATTTGATTTGATTTTCTGTTCCAGGAATTTTTTTAGATTCTCCCGACTGGGGGATACGTATCATCCAACCTACAGGGACCTCTTCTAACCGAGAGGGATTTCATCCAGCCGAAGGAGACGTCTTCCAACGTAAAGGGTTATCATCCAGCCGAGATGGTCATCTTCCAACCAGGAGGATAGTCAACTGTACATCTGTAAATTCCAGGTGTCTCTCCTGTTTTCGCCATTTGGTTTGTAATTTGCATATATTATTTTACAGGGTTCATAGGTTCCAACAATATTTTTGTTGAATTTTTTCAATTTTATTTGATTTTCTGTTCCAGGAATTTTTTTAGATTCTCCCGACTGGGGGATATGTATCATCCAACCTACAGGGACATCTTCTAACCGAGAGGGATTTCATCCAGCCGAAGTAGACGTCTTCCAACCTAAAGGGTTATCATCCAGCCGAGATGGTCATCTTCCAACCAGGAGGATCGACAACTGTTCATCTGAAATTTCCAGGTGTCTCTCCTGTTTTCGCCATTTGGTTTGTTATTTGCATATATTTATTTACAGGGTTCATAGTTTCCAACAATATTTTTGTTGAATTTTTTCAATTTTATTTGATTTTGTGTTCCAGGAATTTTTTTAGATTCTTCCAACTGGGGGATGTATCATCGAACCTACAGAGACATCTTCTAACCGAGAGGGATTTCCTCCAGCCGAAGGAGACGTCTTCCAACCTAAAGGGTTATCATCCAGCCGAGAGGTTCATCTTCCAGCTAGGAGGATCTTCAACTTTACACCTGTAAATTCCAGGTGTCTCCTGTTTTCGCCACTTGGTTTGTAATTTGCATATATTATTTTACAGGGTTCATAGGTTCCAACAATATTTTTGTTGAATTTTTTCAATTTTATTTGATTTTCTGTTCCAGGAATTTTTTTAGATTCTCCCGACTGGGGGTTATGTATCATCCAACCTACAGGGACATCTTCTAACCGAGAGGGATTTCATCCAGCCGAAGGAGACGTCTTCCAACCTAAAGGGTTATCATCCAGCCGAGATGGTCATCTTCCAACCAGGAGGATCGACAACTGTTCATCTGTAATTTCCAGGTGTCTCTCCTGTTTTTGCCATTTGGTTTGTTATTTGCATATATTTATTTACAGGGTTCATAGGTTCCAACGATGTTTTTGTTGAATTTTTTCAATTTTGTTTGATTTTCTAGTCCAGAAATTTTTTTAGGTTCTTTTCATCCAACCTAGAGGGACATTTTCTAACAGAGAGGAATTTCATCCAGCCGAGAGAGTCATCTTCCAGCCAGGAGGATCGTCAACTGCACACCTGTAAATTCCAGGTGTCTTTCCCGTTTTCGCCACTTGGTTTGTAATTTACATTATTTTTTTACAGGGTTCATAGATTCAAATGATATTTTTGTTAAATTTTTTCAGTTTCATTTGATTTTTTGTTTCAGAAACCTTTCCATCCAATATTTCACATCAGCATGGGCCTTGTAGAGGATTATTATCTTTGCTGGTAAAGGTGGTGGTGGTAATTTTTTGTATTGTTATTGCCTAGTAGGGGATTATTATATTTGCCGAAGGTGGTATTGGTAATTTTTTGTCTTGTTGTTGCCTAGTAGGGGATTATTATATTTGCCAAAGGTGGTAGTAGTATTTTTTGGTAATATTGTTGCCTTGTAGAGTGGTTTCACTCAACCGAGAGGGACATTATCCAGCCTAGAGATAATTTTCCAACCGAGAAGGGTATCATTCTGCTTAGAGGGCATCTTCCAACCGAGAGGGATATCACCCAACCAGGAGGAACTTCACCGAGTCTAGAGGGCATCTTCCAACCGAGAGGGTCATCATCCATCCGAGAGTGTTATCATCTATCCGAGAGGGTCATCAACCATTTGAGAAGGTTATCATCCATACGAGAGGGTCATCTTCCACCCAGGAGGATCGTCTTCCACCGGTGAGAAACATATTTTGTCATTGGATATATTTTGTATACGTTAGAACATTTTCTACCGGTTCGGGATATCTTCCAACCGCGAGGAACATATTTCAACCACAAATGCTTTTCTCCACCTGCAATTGTTTATTGTTTTTCCATATGTATTGAATTTGTCGAATTTATCGTTTATTTTTGTTGTTGTTTGTAATTAATTTTACTTTTATCCACAGCAAGTCTAACTATGATCCATTTACAGCTTCCAGCCACGAGGGACACCTTCCAACCAAGAGGGGGATCCACTAGCCGAGAAGACGATCCTCCGCCGCTGGGGGACGTCTCTTTCCGGTTGGATATATGTTTTATCGGTAGTGACATCCTTCACCGGTTGGGGGAATCTTTCAACAGCAACGGCAGCCCCCAATCATTCCTTCATCATAAAATGTTCCTCCATTCATAAATTCCAATTTCCAAAAATAAATATGATGAAAATGCCTCTTGTTGAAGAACTTCTATTCTACTTCCTCAGTTGGCTATTGGGTGTATGTAAAATATTAATAAAAAAATATTTCATTCTATAAAAGTCGTAATACAAAAATTAATTGAAAAAGTTGAACAGATAGGCGGCGCGTTAATTACACCAAGGGTAATCACATCTTTTTTGTACGGAGTTAATGGAAGCTTGTACATAAAAGGAAACAAATTCTTATTTTTCCTGTTACTATATAAAGCAATTTCAAAATATTCTTCAACGAAAAATTTGGGCAAGAACAATACACCGACTTCACACCCATGTCTTTTCCGTAAGAACCTCCCCATGCCGATTTTGACAGATTAGCACTAGTCAGTAAGAAATACGACAGTTTACTGAAACATGGTGAAATCCGACAATACGTTTTTATGTGTGGCATCTCACGGGTATGTCCGCTCGAACAGGTGCAAGAGTGCACTTTCTATACTAATCTTTAGTCTATGGTGTGACTTAGACGGATGACATTTTTTGTTGACACTTGACTTTGATCTTTGACACACGTTTGAGATAGAAGAACGCAAGACCTTCAATTTGACGTAAATATTATTTGTTGACAGTTGACAAGATCAATTTATAATTTATATTATTTTTATGAACGTGGTTAGCCGGGATATACTACTTTAAATCGTATTAACGTTCTGTCAAATAATTTACATTCATGTTACTAATTTAAATAAACTATAAATATGTATTTGACCTTAATTTACATTAGTGTACTTTTTTTTACAACTACCGTTATAGCGGACGAATCGTGTCAAACATTTGCTGGTGGAAGTGTTTACCCTGCATCTGAAAAACAAGCTGATCATAGTTTACAATATTCAAAAGCAGTTAGTAAGTATCCAATATTTAATTCACATTTTTAGTATTTACCTAATTGTGTAGAGTAGGTTCTATATTTTTATTGGGTTGAAAAATAAGTATCTTGCATGATCAAAAAATGTGCCAACACCAAGTTTCATGTACACACTACTACAGTGGCCCTCATTATTATTTTAAAAATACTTCTTGCTGAATACCTTTTAGAATACCTATTTACTTAAAAATATAGATAAGATCTCATACAATTACTGATATGCTTATTATTGCATGTATATTTTATATTTTAGTTTCAAAACTAGCACCATTTTGGGAAGGTACTGCAGTTAAAAATGGAGAATTTGTACATTTGAAATCAACTGATTATCTAGGAAAATATTTGGTCTTCTTTTTCTATCCTCTTGATTTGTAAGTATAAAATTTGTGATTAATATAAAACATTTTTATATATTTTTTGTTTTCTTTTCAGTACATTTGTTTGTCCAACAGAAATATTGGCATTCAGTGATAGACTAGAAGAATTTAAGAAAATTAATACAGAAGTTGTTGCTTGTTCAGTAGATTCCCATTTCACTCATTTGGCTTGGATAAATACACCAAGAAAGGAAGGTGGATTAGGAAAAGTTAATTTTCCAATTCTTTCTGATTTAACTCATAGCATATCAAAAGATTATGGAGTATATTTGCATGATTTGGGACATACACTTAGGTAGGTTTTTATTTATTATTTTTAATAACAAAGTAGACATATTGGAAATTATTTTAAAATTGTTGCAATGTGCCTATCTGCCGTCTTATTTTAGAGGATTGTTTATTATTGACACAAAAGGAACAATCCGACAAATTACCATGAATGATCTACCAGTAGGAAGAAGTGTAGATGAAACCATACGATTAGTTCAGGCTTTCCAGTTTACAGATGAAAACGGTGAAGTGTGTCCAGCTGGTTGGAAACCTGGTCAAGATACTGTAAGTATTTCATTTTAAGGTCAAAAGTAGTGTAACTTATAATACCACATTGATATATAAATATTAAAAATGATTCTCTCAAATTTTACAACTTCTGTTATGATCTTTTTTATGGTTGTTAAAACATGTGATTTTTTTTACAGATTATCCCCAATCCAGTAGAGAAGAAAAAATATTTTGAAAAACATTGACAACAAATTTAATTTGTCTATTGCCGACGGAATTAATATTTATTACATCACTTTGAAATACACACATCACAAATTTTTTGGTTAATCTTAATAAAAAATTATGCCTGTATAGACTTAGACATTTTCACAGACTGTTCAAACTAATAAACTATTGTATTTCATAATTCGGAGCCAGCAGATGACTATTTCTAATAAATTAATATTAAACTATTTGTTTTTTTTTGTTTTAATAAAAAATGAATAAAAATGGACTCATTTAAAGGTGAAATGATTGTTAAAGGGGCATATTAAAAGACAATTCATTGTATGAATGTATAAAAGGTTCTTTGTTTAAATGAAATTTAGTGTTTCTAATTAATTCCACTATTTAATGAAAAAATTATAAAAACTCTAGATATTGATAATTATTTCAATATTGATATAATTATCTATATCTTAGGAGTTTTTATGATATTTTCATTAAATAGTGGAATTAATTAGAAACACTTAGTTTCATTTAAAAAAGTAATATGAGTAGATTCCACAAAATAAGGGTCCAAACAGTAAACTATAAAAGGTTCAATTTACCACCAGTATCTAAATAATTATTGACTCCCTACCCTACACCGAAAGGTAGAAGGGAATTTTAATTATACATTTTGATATGGAAAAAACTGGCTATTCATAAAAGGTAGGTGCATATAAAAAAACTGGCTATTCATAAAAGGTAGGTGCATATAATATTTATATTATCTCAATGCTTTTAATAACTTAAATAAAATTAAATGAGTGAAAGTTTAACAAATAATAAAATGACTTACAAATTGGTTGCAGTATCTTAAGTATAATCGTAGATCGCTTCACCAGGTATATTAAAAATATCTTCAAGTCTTTTTTTCTTTCAAATTGCTGAAAAAAACTAGCCCTAAAAGGTTATGTTTAGGCGGTGCTTGTGAACTATGATCTCTAAAATTAGCTTTGACCACATCCCTTAATCTTTTTTCTGCACAATAAAGAGATCATTTGATGATATTGACGATCCCCATAGTAGTACCCCATATTGTAAATGTCCCTGAATTAGACCAAAAATATGCAATTCTAAGGACCTCATTCGTTACTATAGGTACTTCTCATCTTTTTTAAAGAAAAACGCCCCGCTTACAGCTTATTACAAAGTTCATCAGTATGAGTTCTCCAATTTAGGGTATTATCCATGTGAAAAACTAGTAGTCTTAAAGTGTGTTCTCCCTCTGCAATTTTCGGAACCTTTCTGCGGCGTCGCAAAATCGACGATAAACATGACCACAAGAAAGTGGATGGTACAGAAATCTCTAGAATAGTGGGAAATCTCAGCTGGAGCCCAGACAAAACAATTCGTTAGAGGCCAATGCCACCTCATCAAATCTAATCAGGTGAGTGGAGCTGGTCATAGCGGTTTGTTGGACCTATTCCTTTCCTTCTTGTCTTTCCGTCCGCGTTGATATGCCTTGACATAACTTGGAGATGAGGACTGTACAAATATTGAATTCGTTATAAAAAAAATCAAAAACTATTAGAAAGCGGTAGTACACCGATACATTCATTAAATCGAAAACTGTAGGAAAAGCGAAACCAACTGTTTTAAAACGTTGGAACCGACAATAAAATGGTCTGGAATTTTGCTTCCATTACAACGTGTAACACCATCTCTACTTTCATTTATTATCCAAAAAGTTTCAACTCGTCCAAATCCGAAGAATGTTGTAGTTTTTTTTAATACTATTTATAAAATATTTTGCTTCATTTGCATACCAGTTTCGGCGTAATTCTGCCATCGACAGTGCAAGATTTTCTCATTCGGAGGAGCAAAGTTGGACTGTCGATGATAGGATGTATGAACAAAACACCTAAATGCCGTAAATAGTGCGGAAAATTGTCGGAGGAAGAAAAATGAAAAAAAAAACAATGAAAATGTAACATTTTATTTTAGTTCGTTTGAAATAAATTTATGGCTTACAAGAAGGTTCCTGAACATTGACTGCTCGATTTTATGCAGGGAAAGTCGAAAATAAAAAGCGGCGAGTGATAATATATTTATATTCAACAAATGAGCACGAGTAAATCTCATAAAACGGACTATTTTAATTGATTAAGAGAAAAAAAATATTACGATTCTATTACCTTGAAAATTAAACCGTTCATCCCACCGGGAAATAATACAAAAATAAAATAGAAATTAATACTATATAAAATTATGTTAATATTTGATGGAGTGGGGTTTGAAAAAAAATTTATTCCCTGAATTTAAAATGTAAAAAATTGTAAAATTTCCACACTTATTAGTTGAAAAATCAATTTTTATTTAAATTCCAAACCTAACCTAAACTTCTGCCTTCCAACAATATTGACATATTTGAAAAATATATCGAATTGAAATATCTGAAAATTTTCTAATATGATAATCACGCATCCTGAACAAAACGGCGTAAAGCTGACGTTTTAGCGCTAGTTGTAAGCAAAATGAATCAATTTTGTTGAAAAGTATGGTCATGGAAGTTGACAATTGACGTCAACTGTCCCAACAAACAATTGTCCACTGTTGAGTTCCATACATAACTTTATTTCATAATATTTTACACTTAACTAGCATTCTATAGAAATGAGATTACTGACGCTTCTGGAAGATTAGAAGTTGTCTTCATTATGAAAGATTTGCTAGAACGTCGGGCTGGGCAGACACAAAACAAATCAAATATTAAAATTGTTGACAACTGTGAGAAAATTGAAAATGTAATACATCGGTTATAAAACCGCTAAAAACTGGTGGAAATATCAGTATGAAACACAGTAGTCCGTTGTTAAACCACAGTTTGTTATGGAAGGTTGATATCGACTCGATGAAGAGTGATATATTAGAAAGCAGTAATGAATCAGTTAAAAATTGTTAGAGCACGGTCAGAAAACGTCGGAAACCGCAAATGACAGTGACAAGTTGTTAAAAAAAGTTGATACCGGCATTAAAATATTCTGGAAAGTTAATACCGACTCTATAAGATAAAGGGTCATATACCAGAAGGTCGAAAACAGAAAAACTGTAAAGGTTACAGAGCCTATTGTTAAAACAGTAGAAAATGGCGAGAGAAGAGCACAAAAATTGGAATCTACATCGAAAAGACTCCGCTTGACTAGGAGTGAACCGAAATATTAATATAAAATGAACTACAGATGTTTTTATTCGAAAATTACCAGCTTTATGTTAATTCCGATAACTTTTCAACCACCATGTACAATACGAAGCAGATAATGACAGTTCTGCACCATTTGTTTCAACACTTCTTCGGGTTTGATCTATTTAGACAACAATTTCGAGTGTTGTATGAACCGGAAGAAATTTTGGCAGAAACTATTTTTTATCCTATCTTTGGATTAAATGCTAAAAATTATATATAGGAGTATCCAACAGTTTATGTTAGTCAAACGTCAGTTAGAATCGAAAAAGATATACAGATCATTTTGAAATGCCTAATTTTTTTTGATAGTTTTCTCGACACGTTTTTGGTAAAATGTCAAAAATAAAACATATATCCTTGCAAATTGACTATAGATAGACACAACTTCCGATTTTATGTCAAACCCAAAGGAGAACTGAAACAAGGCATATCGGGTTTAAATATGTAGAAATTTGACAATCTTTTACGCTATTTTTTTTTCGTAAAAATGACGGTTAACCCCTCCCAAAAAATGCCTAACTAAAAAAAAACTTACTAAAACATTAAATTTAAAATATAAATTACTTTTTGTTGTACATGAAATTGTATCTTATAGTCACAGCGGTGCGAAAACGTCACCTACAGGGAAGAGCTTGTCTACACACCCCCTACCCTTCGATGGAATGGGGGGGTTGAAAATAAAAAAGCGCAACACGCGTTTCGTTTTACGGCCGGCGCTCGCTTCTCTATTTTTTTCTTTAGATTTTTTTACTGTTTATATAAATGTGTTTCTCTCTTCGTGTCGATTTTTTTTTGTTGAATTTTTTTTATAACATTTTATTCCGTTGTCGACGTCTTGTGACCTTGTTTTTTTGCTGCGTTACTGACAATTTGACGTTCAGATCTCATTCACTTGCAAATTTTCAGAAGACCGCTCCCGCGATTCTATTGTCATTCTTCTGCCGAACTCGATCAATAGGGCTGGGAGAATTGAGCGCTTGGCTGGTAGAAGGCAGACCTAAAAAATAAAAATAGGGTAAATGTATAATTAGTAAAAAAACAAGAAAATGGTGATAATACTAAATGGAAAATTTTATATCGACTCAGATTAGTAGAAATATAGGGAAATTTATTTTCAAAATGGACGGAAAGTCAGAAATTTTTGTAAAGTTGGTAAGTCAGAATCTGTAGGAAACAGTCGGAATATGTAAGTAAACTGTTGGTAACTGTGAGAATCTATAAGAAAACTGTTGGAATCGGTAAGAATGTGTAAGAAAACTGTTGGAAACAGTGAGAACCTGTAAGAAAACTGTTGGAAACTATGAGAATCTATAAGAAAACTGTGAGAATATGTAAGAAAACCTGTTTCCAACACATAATCTGTAAGAAAACTGTTGGAAACGGTGAGAACCTGTGAGAAAACTGTTGGAAACAGTGAGATTCTGGAAGAAAAATGTTGGAAATAGTGAGAATCTGTAAGAAAACTGTCGGAAACTGCGAGAATATTTGAGAAGACTGTCGGAAATTGCGAGAATATTCAAGAAAACTGCCGGAAACTGGAAGTAACTTACCTATCTCCCTGGTATGTAGAATCTTGTGACAACAATCCATCCATTTGCGATTGGTATTCGGCCATATAAGGATCCTGACTTAGTTCCGCCTGTGACAATCCAGGTTGGCTCAAACTAAAACCTGGTTGGGATAGACCGGGTTGCGACATTCCCTGCGTTAATTGTAAACTTTGACTGAATGGTTGAGTGTGATCTTGACTTAAATTACCGCCTTTGCCCTTTTGTCTCTGCGGTGGTTTTCTATTGCGGTGATTTTGTTGTTGACGTGCCTAAAACAAGTTTTCAAAATAAAGATTATAAGCCCTGATCTATTGAAATATCTTATGATTGTTTACAGGGCGAGTCTAAGCTCGAAATGTGAAATTTCTTGTTTTTCTGTTGATTTAGTAAGATATATTGGTGAATTAACATTCCAAGTTTTGACTCGCATTGTTTAATATTCTAATAACACGTGAGCCAAACATGAAAAACCTACGGAATAATAATTGTGGAAAAAGCAAATAAAGCAAAGTTGTTAACCACCAGAACTGGTGATACATTTCACAGTTTTATGCACTTTAGCTTTTATTTAATGTAATTCGTGTATGGTATCGAATTATTCCATAATTTGTTACCGTAACATTAAAAAAAAATCATTTTAAAGTCGAATATTTGAGTCAAAACAAACACAAATTGGTGGAATGGTCTGTAACTTGTGGTGTACTTTAAATTTGATATCAAAATCCCAGATTTTGTTATCAAATGTCAATAAAAAATATTTTAACGTTGTAAATAAGCTGAATAGATAGAATGGTATCGTAGTGTAATTTATGTCTGTCATGAATTTCTTAACCGAATTTGTTAATCGCGACATATGGGTACAAATGTTGGCTACCTCCAATTCCCAGCTTTGTTATTGATAGTTGTCATGTGTACAAATTATGTTGGTTTTTGTAAACAAAACACTCTTTCTGTTGTTGGAGAAAACGAAATATAGTAAATTTTATACCCATTTAGAATAAGACCATCCTTATTTATTATTAATAAATCGGTTGAAACAAAAAATTACCAACAAAAATGAACGTCTTAACTAATTTATTAAATGTCACGTTTTTGAAGTTACGTCAAATTTTGATTTCATGTTAATGTCATAACGCAAAATAAGATATAAAAATGCGATATTCTGATGAATCCAAAAAACTTATGCTTAATGTAGTAAACTATTTTCAAAACGATTTAGGTTCTCGATTTAAGGCAATTCAAAAAGCGTCCGAAGCACTAAAAGTTCCAGAAAGCACATTATATAATCTTGAAAAACCAAACAGAGCTACAGATTTCGAATTTAGAAGAAATATGTCTGCAAGCGTTTCCCGGAGCAAAACCCGAATTACAAAAAATACCCTGCATTGTTTGAGGGAAGTAATTTATAAAATGTATGCGCGAAAGGATAAAATCACAGTAGAAACTATTTTACGGCAATTTATCGAAGAGTCTCCAGAAACTAAGATTTCCAAAGGTTCGTTATATTTGGGAATTAAAAAAATAGGTTTTCATTTCAAAAAACAGGATGGAAGAAAACATTTATTGGAAATGCCTGCAGTCAGATTAAAAAGAATATTATTTTTGAACAAATACCATGCTGCTAAAAGCGAAAAGCTCTTTACACCTGTTTTTCTGGATGAGACATGGGTTTTTAGTAAAAGCGGGGACAGAAGAATGTGGCAAGATGGTACTAAACACAGTGATTTAAAAATAACTGGAAGTGGGACACGATATGTAATTGTTTATGCCGGTAATAAAAAAGGTTTTATGGCAAATGCATCGCTTATTTTTAAATGCAATAAAAAAACAGGCGATTACCATGATAACATGAACACCGAAAATTTTGAAAATTGGTTTAAACAGCAACTAATTGTAAACTTGGAAGAACCATCGTTAATTATAATGGATAACGCAACGTATCACAGTCGCCTGGATGAAGAAATCCCAAGAAAAAGTTGGAGTAAAACACGCATGTTAGAATGGCTCAAAAAAAAGAATATTCCTTTTCCAGATCACATTTTAAAGGATGCTGTTTGGAATATAATTGAAAAGCAAGTTTTGCCAGAAAAAAATTATCATTTAGACAAATACGCTGCCGAGCATGGTTATTGTGTTCTCAGGCTACCACCCTATCATTGCCATTTTAATGCCATCGAAATGGTATGGTCAGAAACTAAAAGGCATTATGACCAAGCTATTACGAAAACTGCAAGGTCACCTACTGAAGTCTTAAAAATATGGAATGACGTAAAAAATGTACCGGAGCAACACTGGCAGAATTACATAAATCATACAGAGAAAATTATTTCTGAAGCATGGGAAGTAAAAAACAAACTGGACCTACTAATCATCGAACCTATGGTGATCTCTGTATCCAATGAATCCGATGATGAACTATCACTTTCCGAAAGTTATTCTGATTTAGAAACTAATTAAACTTTGCCTTGAAGATCACGTTGTCATTTTTTTAAAATCTAGAATTTGTACGTAATCGAACTCTGAATTGCCATATTTTTTTAAGAAAACTATGTATCTAGTTAATAAAACAATGTTTTTAAAATTAGTGCGCTTCTTTTATATTCTTTTATTATGTCAACATCTTTAGAATTTTATGAATTTCATAAAATTAATTTTTATTATTACAAACCGCCACTGATAATATGAAATTTCAAGTCACTACGCCAATGCAATAAGAAATATGTCAAGCATTTGACATGACAAAGGTCATAACCTAATTTTTTTCATGCGGGTTCAGATGGATCAAGACGCATACGTTAAGTTACTAAAACGGCTGGTACCTCTAAATAGGTATTAATTTTACTATAGATGCAAATAGACCAAAAATGAACAATATGATTTGACATAAAACTGACATTTGAAATACGGAAAACCGTGTTACGAATAAATTTTGAGTTTAAGTTAACGACCTTGTATTAGCAGTCATTTCAGAGGAGTATCTAATTGTAGATGAACTCTTGGTAGAAGTAAATAGTAAGGAACTCCACACCAAGGGATATGCAGATGATCAGACAATACTTGTAATGGGGAAACACACTATTTTATATCGGATATAATGAAGCAAGTTCTAAAAACAGTGGAGAAAGGAATGCCTAAGAAGCAAAACCTGTAAAAACTGCGCTCATTCGCTTCACTAGAAAAAAAGAAGGCGTGAGAGACTAAAGCTGCTACGGTTCTACAAGTTGTGTCTAAGCCAGGAGGCCAAGTATCTGAGAATAACTTAAGATTCTAAACTAACCAGAAATTAACACCTGCTGGACAAAACAAAGGGAAAATAGCCCTAATGGCTGCCAAACGAGCGATAGGTAAGATATGGGGACAAAATCCACGGAACATATACTAGATGCATACAACTGTAATGAGACCCATGGTTACCACTTGTACCTTAGTCTGGTAGCCAAAAACAGATCAAAGGAAAGCTGAACTGGAGCAATAAAAACTTCAGAAGCTTGCCTGTTTGTGCAAAACGGTTGCGATGAGAAGCCATGGTCAATCATCCACCTCTAGCCCTATATGTCAATTCGGAAAAGAATATGGTTTAATATAGACTGGAATGCAAAGCGAAATTGACACGATGTTACCACCACCCTGTCATTTCAGAATAACAGATCACCAACTCGCTTCTTGAAATGAGAAGTGATAACATGCTGGCCAAAATTAACGACTATCATAAAACGTTAAATATTAGACTCAAAACAAACACAAACCGGTTAAATGACAATGTAACGTATGTCCGATAGAAAATGAATTCAAACTCCGAATAACTATAGTTAAAATGTAAAATACAACAAAAATTAGTTTACCTGTAAAGCTTGTTGATGTTGATTGTAAAATCTCGGTGGAATGTGGGCCATATTCATAAACATACCCACTGGTACCGGTAAATTCATGCCGGCTTGAGCCCGTTCTGGCGATATATAACTGATAGGATCGTGAGTTCTACCGAAAACATCCAACGGCACACCTCTATGACTAGGATAGTTGAATTGTCCATTTATAGTCTAAAATAAAACGTACATTCAAAAAAAAAAGTCGATAAAGGATTAAATTGTTTCAATTTTACCTGATTGGCGCTGCGATCGTACACGCTACCGGGCACCATCGCTTCTCTGGCGTCGAACATGGACGTCGTCATGAAATGCGAACCGGGATTTTCTGAATTGATCAATTTCTTCGGTTTGGCGAATTGAATTAACGATTCTTTGAGATTCGTTAACGGACCTTCGACCAAAACTTTCTGTTCTTTATAGAACGACAACAAGTGATTCCAAAGCGGTTGTTTTGATAAAACTTTCGGGTTTCCTATAAAAAAACCATCAGCTAATAAAATTCCACTCAAAATCGAATTAAACAACTTACCGACGATGATGATTCCGTATTTCGCTCTAGTCAATGCGACGTTTAATCTTCTGGGATCGTTTAAAAATCCGATACCTTGATGTTCGTTAGAACGGACGCAAGACATTATTATGATGTCTTTTTCGCGACCTTGGAAAGCGTCCACGCTCGCTATTTCGATTTCTTGATAAAGTTTGCTATGTAAAGAACCCTGGTATTGCATATATTGCACCAGATACGCCCTTTGTCCTTCGTATGGTGTAATGACGCCAATTTGTTCAGGTTTTACTCCAGATTTTAAAAATCTGCAAAACAAATTCCCTTATTGCGAATATAACGAAGAAAAAACAAAGAACTAGTGAAGCAAACGTAAATTAACGCAAAAACCTCGATACATTTTAATTATACAGAGTAATCAACTTCTACTCCGGAGTGTTACTCTACTGTGGGTTCCGGTACACACTGATATAGGAGGAAACGAAGTAGATGATGAACTAGCAAAGAAAGGTGGTGAAAACCCCTATTGGGTTGAAAGTACCAATATAATATTGGAAGAAATATGTAAAACCGAAAAAAAGAAAGAAAGATCTAGTTGGGCCGAGACAATCGAAGATATTTCTGAGAAACTATAACCAAATGAGAGCAAAATAATGCATGAACCTAAGACAGCACTAAGAGCTTTGACAGGTATCCTAACAGAACACTATCGTTTGAATGAACATTTCAAAAAGCTCCAACTAGTGGAGAAGAAAGAAAGTAGATTCTGTGGAATGGAAGAAGAAACCTTTTATAACTACAGAATCCCAGGGCACAAGATCTGGGACACTAATGGATAGAAGAGGAAGACTTTTCTAAACTGAAGCTTGTGGATATCCTAAAGTTCCTCCAATTAATATGAATAAAGGAATAGTTCCCGAGACTTTTCTCAGGAACTTAGTAGAAGAAGATGGCACAATAGATTTCCTGTTCACCCCCCAAAAACATAAATACAATCCAATAAAACTCACCTGGTGGCTATTTTTTCGACGTTAGACGCTTCAGTTCTATTAAGATAACTCGTTCCCGATCCAGCGATTTCTTCTTGTCCTTGTGTTACCAAAAAAAACATCGGTCTATCTTGTATCGGCCATGGAAAATCGATTTTCGCTAATTTTCTTTCTTCGGCGCTAACTCCGTTTTGTAAACTACCTTCGTAGAAAAAGTTGGATGGAAAACGGGATAATTCAGGATGCATACGATACTGCACTTCCAATCTGAACGGTCTGATGCCGAGTACAACGAGGCGTTCGAATAAACTTTGGGATAGACCAGCTCTAGCTGCTTTCTTACACATTACCACCGGGCCTAATTGACAATGATCACCGACGAGGATGAGTTGTTTTACACCAAGTACAACGGGTACCATACATTCTGGTTCGGTAGCCTTTAAGAAAAGGAAAATATTACGAATAATGTTTTCAAGTTACATTTAAACAAAATTATACACTGTTTTAAAATGCATCTTTTATCTTGCAATTTTTAAAGCCAAAATCTGGCCAGAAGCAACAAATTCAAGAGAATTAAAGTATACTCTTTTTTAAACATATTTTTTAATGTGGTGAAGAAAACATTGTCTTTTTAAGATAAAACTTAGCCACCAACAACCGATTTTAAAGAGACAATATAGAGTAGGACTAGATGAGATGGTTACGGGTTACAACAAAGGGCGATGTGAACTCACTAAAAGTAGAAAACTCAGTAATAACACCTTTTACTGTACATAGAGCTGGAATATTTTCCATAAATTACTGGAAATTTGTATGCTTATTACAGTTACAAAATGAACAAACTGAATACACAAAAGAGTAACTGCAAACAATCCCTAAAGCAACTGGCTGGACACAACAAAGTAAGTTTGTTGGTGCCAGGGGAAAAAAGGAATTTCCAGAAATGAGATGGTTTCGCGAAACTCCTTTTATCGGACCCGAACCAATTTGTGGTATCCCAAAAATGCGCATCGTGGAACAAGTCCGAAAATGGGAAAAGGAACTTAGGAACTATTGGAGATATACTCCAGGCCAAAGACAGACAAAAAGGTTATTACCTTTCGTTCATTATACTAAATTGCTCTTGGAGCTTCAAAAATCTGATCTCAGAGTAATAACAGAAATTCTAATTGGTCACTGCTCATGCAGATTCTGCGATGATGCAAATGAGACGGCGGAACACATTATCTGGAGTTGTTGTTTTTATTAAACAGCATGTTTTTATTCAACTTTTGTAAATTATAGTTCGATTTTTCACCAACAGAAAGCGTGACTCAATTAGTCAGTTTTCGATACTCGGTACAACACAAAATTATTATTTGAGATGTTATACTTTACCTGCATGCTTTCATCTATCAAAATCGAATGGAACTTCAGTCTGACCAATCTGGGATCTCCAGCACCGACGCAAGTACAGCATATAACGTCGGCGGCTTCCAGTAGTTCTTTTTCGGCCATCTTCTTCAGCATTCGATACCGTTTCTCGTCTACGGAACTCAATTCGCCGGTTTCGTCTTTGAGTTGTTGTAATTTTTGCAATTCAGTATTTCCTTCCATTTTTCTAATTTGATTATGTAAAGCTAAAAAGCTTACCGGCGAATCGATGGCTTCTCTGGACTTGGCGCACAATCTAACGACTTTCAAATTCGTTTTGTGAATTTTTTCAGTTAGTTGGTCCACCGCAGTATTGCTAGGGGCACACACGAGTACCTGAAAAATTTTGTTTACAGTAAAAATATAATAAAGTTGAGCATTATGGTATCAAACAAATACATTTACAAGTCACAAGAAAAATTAGACAACACTGGAATGTGGCACAAAAATCTGTTGTGGAATGGGAATACCTAGAAAAACTTGATGAACTATGCAATAAAAGCACCATCTACTTACTGGGGTGTTCAGGACAGACTGGAATAGAAGGAAACGAAATATCAGATGAACTAGCAGAGAGGGGCAAACACATTAATTTGGAAACCAGAGTAAGACTGCACTGAGAGTTTTGACAGGTGTCCTAACAGGTCACTGCCACTTGAATGGGCACCCCAAAAAGCTCAAATTAGTGGAGAAATAAGAATGTAGATTCTGTGGAATGGAAGAAGAATTCTTCATTCACATACTTATGGAATGCAAGGTGTTACAGAATCCCAAGACACAACACCTGGGCATCAATTCTTGACGGCAATAGAATAGAACGTTCCCCGGGGATCATTCCTCTATTTTTCTCTACTACTGTTCTCTTAAGATCATAAGTTGGAATTTTGAGATGAAATTTGAGATCCATACTCTCATATAATAAAATCATAGTTTAAAAGTTAGATTTTTCCGTCTAAGGAGTCGAATTAAAGACTTAGGAAATTTTTATGAGGATTTTCGTAATCTACGAGGTCGAATTAGTAGAATTTCAAAAATTTAACTCTACGTTTTCAGATATTTTTATGGTCATTTTCGGAATCTATCTAAAAAATATTGACACAATTTCTCATACAATCCTGGTCAGCAAAAAATTGGGGTAACTTATGAAATTGTAAATATTTTATTGAAGTTTTTTGGAATTGTCTGTTCTAAGCTTTTATTTGTAAATTGTAAATCATTGTACTGTATTTTGTAAGCTGAATTTAATAATTTAGTATTCAATATTGAATCGGAAAGCATATTTTTTGGTTTTTATAATTTATTCTGAAAAAGCAACAAATTTACATTCAAAACGAAGTTGCTATTAAGGGCAATATGGAACAAAGAAAACTGAAAAAACCAATCACTAACAATTACTAATTACGTGTATTCCCTTCATTGTGTTGATGACTGTTTGAAGCATACAAGGCATATTTTCAATTAAGGAAATGATCGCATTCTGCTTGATGTTATTTTACAAAAGTACCAAAACTTACAATGACCGTAGGATTGGCAATCCTATATCATTCTTGATAAAGAACATCTATGTACATATTTGTTAAAAATTTCCCGCCTTCACTCGACAATACAAGCTGGATTGTTTCTTTCTCCAGGTCTCCACACTCGCCAACGTCCGTCCAGTTATCATTACGTGCGGCTAATTTCGGCAAAAGCTAATTTTTAAATTTGATGCCGGCGTTCTAATGGTGGTCCTGTAGCCATCCTTCTACAAAGACAATCCAGCAGCATAAAGCCTTCTTCTAATGGTCCACTCACTAACATTTACATCACCAACTTCTTCGAGTTGATTTTGTAGCGAAACCGCAGTAGCCGTTCTATTCAGCAAACTTGCCGACACCAGAAAACGGTCATCTCTTTGGGTGGGATCCTGGCCTTCTTGGTATTAAGCCAATACACTTTTTGAACACCACAAGGTTTAATCCAACAATTCTTGAGGTTTCACGTTGCCCCTCGACCATCTTGTAACAAAGCTACAATTCTCGACCTAACAATAGAATCTTATCGCACCTTGCGACCGATAGGTTGTACAGAGAGAAAGGAACTGATCAATTCATTATTCTGAAAAATAGCCACCGAATGTGAATTTGCAAGTAGCACGAATAGATAACAATTCTCGGAAATTGGTCAACGCCTCCTATTTCAATCATGCTCTTATTAGTATTGCTCATTAAATTACTTGCAACTTCTTAATTGACCTAAATTTTTTGCTTGTCAATGTACTATGACCAGTGTTGAAAAAAATTTGTTCGTCATCACAATTTACCAGTAAAGCATAAATAAACATCAAAAATGTTAAATATAATACTTAGAAAACAATAATAATAAGTTTACACTTACTGGTCCACCATTTTGCTTGACCAGCTGATAAACGATTGTTGCAGACGTTACAGTTTTTCCGGTACCTGGAGGTCCCTGTATCAAAGACAAGGGACGTTGAAGAGCGTGTTTAACTGCATATACTTGTGATCTATTCAAATCCGGCAGATTCGGCGCTGAAAAATGTTTGGGTAAATGACATCTAAATAATACCTCTTCGACTTCATGTCCTAATAAACGATGATAGATGTAAGCAGAAACTGAAGCATCATCAACCGCGAATTTACGAAGCGCCAATTGCATCCTAGAAAAATAATTGATAACAATCAAGTAAGGAAATGGAAGTTTTCAAAAATAAATATACTAACCTATCAAAGCTAGTACTTTTCCAAATAAAATCCACTACAAAGTTACTTGCACATTCCACTGGGGCACCAGATCCATTTTTCAACTCAATTCCGATATCTTCACCATAGTTATCTGGAACTTTGATAACATGTCCTACTCCTGCCCAAGTTTTGTGCATCTCACCAACATATCGCAACCTTAACTCATCACCGTGCATCAATTTCATATCACCATCCGTCTTAGCTAGCGTAAAATAAGCAATAGTTTTTTTGTTGAGTCCGACATCCCAACGAACTTCGATGTTTTCTTGAGTTTGGGATTCTTTTAAACGTTTGTCGTAATCAGCTTCAAGTTTTACGAGAGGTCCAAATATGTTTTGATATTGGTAACCATCTTCATATCGGAGAAGAACCTACACAAAATAAAACTATGTTTTTCCACAGAAAGCAAAATAAATTTAAAACTAATAACCTGTTGAGGTTCCTCATCTACACCAGGTTTTTCCAAATCTTGAAAAGTAGCATCCACATTTTCTTTCCAAAGTTCCTCCAGCTTATTAATTTGTTGTGCTGAAATTTGTCTAGCACGGAGCTGTTCTTGTTCTGACGGTATTTTTACCAACCAAGTTAAAAAACACCGGTCAGCTATCAAAGGCTTCCATTGATCTTGATCCCAGTTCATGTCCTAAAAATATTAATATTGATCACGATTAAATTTCATTTCAATAAAAAACATACCTTTAGAGAATTTTGGGCAGCACAAGGTTGTCTGCAAAGTAACACAACTACAGAATCTGCTTTGGCCGGTATGAAACCTAAGACAAATACATTTCGTACACCACAACTGTAACATTCTAAAATCGTTTCTCCTAACGGTCCATCCTTGTGAAGAGTAACTTCCTTATGTTTAGCTCTTACCTAAAAAATAAATTAACAAAATCATTTACATAAACAGCGTATCTATCTGAAACTTACTAAATGATTGATGATGTGGCTTCCTGAAGTGTTGCCTCTACCATTACAAAACCACTTTTTACATAAGTTACACATAACAACACAATTAGGTTCATGAATGCCGCAATATTTGCAGGCATAATCTGGAAGTTCTTTTGCATTAAAATATCCTTCCTCATCATCTTCTTCAAATTGTAGTTCTCCTAGGGCACTAGTAGTGGCTACAATTTTGTTAGCAATGTTGTTAACCTACAATTTAAATATTTTTAAGTTTAATTTGATTGCTAAGTTAGTAAAAATGTATTCTGACTATCAGTAGAGCAATCGAAAGTCAAAGACTTCATTACTAAGTATGTTTCTGTAGCACATGTAATTTTATTCACGATTGTAGATATTAATTTGTAAAAACTAAACACCACATGGTAAGTACATTTAAAAATGTTGAAGTAGTTAAGTATAATTTGAAGCTGGATTGTCCCAAGTACAGTTGTAACTTGTGACCAGGCAGTGTCCCTCGATATGACCTTGGTAATGTACTAACCTGTACCCCAGACACTTTGGGACCAGCATGATCATGTTGAGATGCCTGTGTTTGAGAAGGGATAGTAAAGTCTGTAAAATCGCATTCAGATCCCTGAGTATCAGCTCCTATTAAATCAGCATCTTCCGTATCCAAAAACGTGAGAGTTTGGGAACTCGGTCCGTATGCATCGACACTCATTTTATCATAAAATTATTAACAATTCTTTTTCGTATCGGTAATTTTTTTTTGAATTTACTTGCCGTTTCCTTAAAAATATGAAAGTTGTATAAATTAGTGGCAGATTTTCAAGTTGACTTGAAAATAATCACTTACGACAGCAAGCACCATTTCCCATTACTCATTTGTTTTTTGATAGTAATTTAGGTGGGTTCATTAAAAGTTGATATGTCATTGCGATAATATTTTATTGGGTTATATAATACTAACTTACAATTTAATTGGCGCGCAATATGTGTAACGATAATAAGACTATGCTTGTGAATTTGCCTTTACTGTATGCGTGTTGAGTGTTTCCTGCTTCGATAAGCGGTAACTTCAAATTAATATACTGTACTTTCTTTTAACTTTGATTATTGCTTTTGTAATTGTTAATTTTATAAAATCCCTTCTCTTGGAGACATATAACAATAAATAGAGATGAACAAACCAAAATAATTCCTAGTCTTGGTCCCGACAGTGTTTGGAATTGATTGACGTACTTTTTGGTTATTTTCATATGTAACAAAAAAGAGCAGATATCAATCGTGATATCCATAGAGAAATAATATTTTTTGTCTATGGTGATATCATTACCTAAACTGACGTTGAATTTAGACATGGACATGGAATTAAAATCTTTGAACATCTATTATTGGCATACAAGGTAAATTTGATGACAATTTGTTACAGTATTAGACAACCAAAAAAGCACGTATAGACGTATAAAAAGTAACCAACCGTACTTATAGCGTTGATTGATAAGTTTATCAATCAACGCTTATAGTCTGGAAAATTGTTTATTAGTTCATTTCTATTTTCCAAAAGTTTTAAACTTTTTATACTGAATATTTAAAATTTTCTTCCCAGCTTAACCTACTGATATTTAACTGTTTTTTGTGAGTGAATTCAAATTGGATTCAACTCAATACGGCTTCTGGTTGTTTTTGGCAGCATTTTCCGTTTTTTTTGTGTTCAGACCGGCCTTTATCCCCGTCTGTCAAATTGAACAGTACGGTAGCACTATATATTAGCCTATTCACGAAGAGAGACAACCTCTCCAGAATTCAAAACCCTGTATTATGCATTGCATGAGCAATTACTCAATGGCGGATATGGAAGTGGTTCTTGATTTCACACGCATATATGTGATGGTGAGTATTAAAGAAGGAGTTCCTACCGAGCAAGTGGTGGAATTGTTACTCTCTCGGCTTGCATTCGGAAGGACCGTATATAAAGTATTTATCTATGGGAAGGACCGTATATAAAGTATTTATCTATGGGAAGGACCGTATATAAAGTATTTATCTATGGGAAGGACCGTATATAAAGTATTTATCTATGGGAAGGACCGTATATAAAGTATTTATCTATGGGAAGGACCGTATATAAAGTATTTATCTATGGGAAGGACCGTATATAAAGTATTTATCTATGGGAAGGACCGTATATAAAATATTTATCTATGGGAAGGACCGAGGTTCAAATCAAAGATTATATACACGGTCCGCCTGACTTGCTATGGGTTTTTTCAGAGGTTTTCTCGTAGCAATAGACGAATGCTGGGTTAGTATAGGGGAGACGAGTGCACGTTTGAACGTATTATTACAAATCAAATTACTGAGCACTTTGAACGAGGGTATCAAATGCCGAAAAGGTGGTTCAGGTCTAAGATATGTGTACTTTACTATACTTACTTTACTATACCAGATTACACCCACTTTTAATATTTTGGGTTTCTCAGACTGTTTAACGCCTGATTTCATATCGTACAAACGTACCCCACCCTGGGGCACCTTTGAACAAGGGATGGGGCAGAATTGAACATAATTTTATTCAAACACTTTTTATTATTTTTACAAAAAAAACTATCTCAAGTCATATTTATTGAAATTTATCGTAAACTTCATTAATGCGCACGTTCTTTCGGTGCCTTTTTTTATAGGAACTGACAACTTATGAACTATGTCTGCAGACGCTACTGTGCCAATATCGTCAATTATTGGGAAACAAAATTGTTCACCTTTCTTTCTCATAAATTTGACGGTGCGTAGTCATCTTCATTTTTATCAGTAATGACTCCTACATAATGGAGTCTTGTTTTCTTTGTACAGAACTGTACTATAACAAAATCGTCAATTTCAGCTTCCCACGACAAATCTTGACTTTTGTTCAACGCATCAGAATGGTCGTCAGTCAGGTCGTCATCAACATATATCTGATTCATCGTGAATCGATATAGCATCGTCACATGAAGAAGAGTCGCTAATGGCAAATATTGCTTTCTTTACTTTTGGTTTTTTAGCTAGCGTCTTTGCTCTTTTCTTGGCCTCACGCGCTGCCACTTCAGCCTCAATTTCACCTTTTACGGGCGTATCTGTTAGAAAGAGGGATTTTTTAGATTTGGATCCTTGACGTTTTTTCCTATATTTGCCAAGCAAATGTTTGGAAGTGGCCTGATAACTTCAGGAGAGAGTAATTCCAGGTCACTAACTGATGCCGTAGAAGTCGATGCAATAGGTTCGTTTGTTTCTGTTAGGTCATTGCGGTTCAAAGACTCGTCTGTTTCAACAGTGTCGAGAAGAGGTTTTCCTGCAGCAACAAAGTCACTTTCAAAAAAAATGTGTCTGTTAAATGGCCATATTCCTGTCTTCTGAAAACCGGGGATAATATTTTTGGGAGTAAAAGACTATTGAATTGCCACATTTGCGAGTCCAGCTAAATCGTGAATTGTGATGGTTTTACCAGGATTTGAAACCATCCAATCGTGTTGAGCAACTTTTAATTTAACCTTAATCGGAGCCATTAATGAGACGTCCAAAGGCTGCAATTTGTGGGTGCAATGTGGCGGTATAGTGACAAAGTTCCATACCATTTTTTTGCGATTATTATTGATTCCAATGAGCAGTGAGACTCATGATTTCCATCACAATCAAAATTTTTTCGTCTCTGCTTCATTTTGTAAATGTTTTAATATGTTCTAAAACTTGTAGAAATAGAGCTATTGTCATCCAACCACTAGCAGGATGATTAATTAATCCAATACTTTTCCGGCAGGAGCATTCGTAAGAAAACTCATGATATCTAGCTCGCGGAAAAACAAATACTGGTGGTAATGCTATTGCCATCACTCTCACGATGGCACACATAGTTACAAGTATATGCCCCTTTCTGCAGGCGTAGCAGCCTGCCCAACTTTTGTTTAACACCCTTCTCTGCAATTACATTTGGTGCATCAACGACAGTTGTTATGCCCGTTTCATCTAGGTTCAGTATCGCATTAGCAGTAAACTTGTGTTTTTGTAAGGCAGGCTGTAGATTTTCCTGAAACCCGTTAACAGCCCTTTCATTAAAGGCACTAACTCGGGCTAAGCTCGTATTTTCCGGTTTCCGCAAGCTTAGATTTTTGTGCCGTCTCTTGAACCCTTGCACCCAGTCCAACCCTGCCATCTTGTTAATATCCCAACTTGGTGGATACTTTCTACGAAGACTCTTTGCATAATCAAAGGCTAACACCCTTAAGTCACTATATGACAGACCATATATACTGAAGTCTGGAGCACTTCAAAGCACAATTTACCAAATATAACATCTTGATCCATGGTGAACACTTGGCGAAAACTGTATTTTGAGTTTTTGAGGAGAATATTTCTTGTTTAGGCTGTTTCTTTAATCGATAAAACAACGCGGTGTGTTTTACCCCAAAAACTTCTGCAGCTTTTTTCTTAAAGACATATCTTTATCTTTTACTGCTGCTATTACCTTTGCCATGTCTTCTGTGAAATTTGCTTCTTCTTTTCTTTTCTTATACGTGCTCACCATATTGATTATTGAATCTATAAAAAATATAGGTATACCTACATCACAAACTTTAAGTTTAAAACAAGGTATCACCATTATTTGTATAGCTGGGGTACCTTTGAACACTGTTCAAGGGTGAAATGTCCAAAGGTGCCCCATATGTATATGAATTTTATCATAATTATAGGCAACACCATAATCACAAAAAGCGAAGGATCTCACCTAATTAATGGCCATACATGACATCTATATACTTGTTATAGTTTAAGATATTTCCTGATTTATTTATGAGCGGAAAGTTATAGTGAAACACACTGGATATAAGTTTTGTTTATACTAACCTTACAGGTATCGACGAAAGCGTCTTTGCTCACACAAAGTTTCAAATTAAAATTCTCGCAACATCGGAGAATTTGAACGCTGTTCAATTGTACCCCATGTTCAAAAGTGCCCCCTCCTCCCCTACACACGTCTCAGGCACCTACCACCGTTTCCTTCACTCCCATCCCCTGAACCAAACCATCCTTTATTCCTTCCAATGTTGGCTGAAGAGGCTCCGGAAAGCCTATAGCGGCCCGCTCCCCTCATGAGGGGGGAGAATGAAAAACTATCCTTCTTTTTACAGAAGGAACGAGATACAGACTAATAAGGCCGCTGCACAATTACCCGGGAACGGGAACTGGAACGGAAAAAAGTTAAGATACACCTATTTTATTGTACCCATGCATAACCAATTTCCGGTATCGAGAACGAGAAGATGCCCGGGAACGAGAACTGGAAAGTTGGCCAAGTTTTAACATTCCCGTTACCGTTGCATTCCCGGAGCCAATATCACAGCACAGGAAATATAATGCTAATAGTTGAGCCAGTAGGAAAGCAGCAACCTGTTTGATGCAAACCTCATTATGAGAATCTCTCAGACTAATGTAAAAGTGGCCCCAAAAAGAAGCAATGAATGTGCTGGCCAATTGTATATTAAGAGGAAGAGGCCAATATAATAACATCCATTATATCAAAAATGATTGATATGATATTCGGAAGTTTGTTATTGAGTCACAAGTGACAGTGTTTTAGAAAATAAATATCTCCAGAAAATGTTAAACATCCCTACTATTTCCGTCCTCGTTGTTGTGCATCTAATATAATATTTCGTTCTCGTTCCCGGGCAATTGTGCAGCAGCCTTAAGTGGCACACAACGTGCGGCAACTGCTCGTTTTTGGCGACCCAACCCACAGATAAACCTACCCAACCCTTCGAACTGTCCGTTTTTCATTTACCGGCTTTTCTTATTCCCGCTTTTTATTGTCAATCACCTTTATTTTATATTTTCATAACCATTTGTTTTGTGAGTAACTAAATCGTTGTTATACATATAGTGACAATAAGGAATAATTTCCTAAAGCCCCTCACTCCTACGATATTTATATTATCAACCTGTACACGCCCCATTATACACTTACAACTACAACCAACAGACTAAAGAATATAGATTTATCTGAATTTTTTCAATAATTGCATGGAAATATTTTGTTTCTAACCCCAAAAGTGTGTAGTGGAAAACGCTTTTTGTCACTTTTACGATTATGACAGTTGAAACTTTTATTTTGTCGATTGTAAGTAGAGATGTCACTATTTTCGGCGTTTTTCATATTCCAATTGTCACGTATACAAGCGGCTATTTTAAAAAAATACAATAAACTAAAAGATGGATGGGTCGAAAAAAAAAAAATTTTAAGAAAAAATGCAATACTTTATTAGATTTTTATTTAATAATTCATACAATACCTTGAAAAATAGCTCGAGAAGCCCGAACCATAAAAATACAACTTCTCGAGCTTTACAATATAGTAACATTATTATTATTTAATCCTATAATTAAGGAGCAAAAAACGAAACATTTTTCACTAAAGCGTTATTTAACAAATCCGCGATAGTCAAAAAGTTAAGTTTTCTAGAACACAAGAAAAAAAATTGGATATAATATTTCAAATTTATTATTGTTAATTAATTATTGTATTCGACGTTTATATATTGTCTAATAAATTTTTAACATTTAGACTTAAATCTGAAATCGGGAAGTAAAGTATACAAGGCGCAGCCAAAAGAGAAGTTGAAGGTCAAACTATTAATAAACGTGCTTAAACGCTGGAAAAAAATTTAAAAACATCAGTACATTGTATTTTTTCTTAGGCCATCCGCCTTAATCGCCTGTTTTAGCACCATGTGACAGGATGGTCGAAGATTCTTCGCTTTAAAGGAAAAAGTTAAAATGCGAAAGAAAATATACAAACACTGTGAAATGTATGCTAAAATTCTATTAGAGATGTGTGAATTTATAATTTTTTTTTATTTAGTCGCGCCTTGTATACCGAGATATCAATCTAAAGTGGAACGTAGAAAACGTTTTGAACCTTGAAAATTGACATCTTGTAGGTGTTATTAGAAAGAGAATATCTTGACCTTAAAGTGAAATCTCAACTTCCCTTGTAATGTGTATATTTGGCACGTAGTGACTATTTTATCTTTTTTTATTAGTAGACAACTATTGCCGCTATTACGTAGATATATTCTGGAATTAAAAATATATTTATATATTATAAACATACTTTATACACGTAATAATTATCGTTAGGTTTTTTTTTCAATTAGCAGGTATGTCTAGACTATAATTAAATCACATAGATCGTTGTACGATCTTTTGAATTCCAGAAGATTTCCTACATCATTAACAAATAAACATTTTCTTTATACTTAATATCTAAATCACCTTTTTAGAGATCAAAATAGGTTTAATCACAAATATGAATTTTTTGGTTTATATTTTTTATTTTAAGTTTTTTTTGTTTTTTTTTTAAACCCCTAGTATCGAACGGTTTTTAAATTTAAAAAA